>CM042811.1:0-2522500 GCA_009982885.2 Hyles vespertilio
TGTGGCGAACGGCGATAGTTATTATATCTTGCAGGTGGATTTTGTAAATCAACTACGACGATAATATACAAACCATATACAACGAACGTATATATATGGGTGATTACAAAAATCATCATAAGATTCATTGTAGCTTCTTTCGGGTCATATAAAAAGCGGGTGCACTTAAAAACGATTGATGTTTTTATTGGGTTTGTTGTTTGTATTATATGCAAATAGGGATAAGGCCAGCTAGTGCAGTGGGACTATGTATATAGTGGATGCTAACCCGTCGCAATCGTATTCTCGATGTAGAGGAGGAACCCGTGCTCTGCAGTGGGGAAGTATATGGGCTTGATAACAGTGCCCGGGCGAATAGGGTAGGGATAAAGACGGAAGTATATAATACTACTATAAATCATCTCAATTGTACCTGATCAGTGGGAATTAATTCGTTGCTATATTTGTTAAAGCTGGGTACTAGTACTTGACAATTAACATACAGTTCCGTTGCCATTTTAAAATAAAATAATTTAATTGACTCTTTTATAATTGTACTATTAAATATTAATTATTTTTCTTTTTAATGTATCTTTTTTACCAAATCAAGGTTTTTTAATTTTTATTCCTTACGTGTGTAATATGGGCCATTTCATTGGAACGTACGCGGAACTTATTAAACGTACTGCCGGCAACACATAGTCGATCTACGCGCCCAAGCCTAAACAAAAGTTTAAACAAACGAAAATGATAAAAATATTTCCTCAAATAATCCTTGCGCAAATCGCTTACCGCGACGAAAGTGATGAGAATGACGGCACGTGTGCGTGTATCCGCAACGCGCTTCACGCACTTGCCCCTCTACACCGACGATACTGTGACAGCCCAAGACCAGTCTACCGTCACCCGGTTGACCCTCACCGCAGGACGTGGCGAGCATATGCGGGGGATATCATGTCAATGCAGTTTTTCATACAAACCGAGTTTGACACCGCATTTTGCGCAACGCACGCTGTGCGTGCTTCGACAGGACAGGGTTAAGGGTGCAGTAACGAAAAATTTGACGTTAAGAATTTTGTTTTTTTAATTTACATTTTTCTTGGTTGTGGTGTGGATGTGTTAACGCGCACATAGGTGCCAGTGTTTGCTAGGTTCAGACTGTTTTGAGCTGTAATTACTTATGTTCGAGAATAAACATAATTTTCTTTAATCTTACTACTTTATAATTTTGCACAGTTTTTAGTATCGGATGTTTTTGATTGTTGCAATTCGAACGCGTCCCGTTGATCCGATACGTGGTCCCACGCTTGCTGGGATCTGGAGACCCAAAACTGTTGTTTTGCGAAACAACCCTAAAGTCGATAGTATTTGAAAAATTCATTATTGTCTCTGAAATTATTTTGGTTAGAAATCTAGATTTTTGTGTAACCCGTGTCCTGCCGCTCGGTGGCACACAAAGGGTGGGCTATTTGTTTTTGTATTGTTATAATATTTAAATTCACTAAATTTGTTCAAAATCAGTTTTGGGCCCCCTGAAATTTTTCAAGGGGGGGCTCACACCATTAGAGCGTCTCGTCAAGCCCGAACGTGGATACCACGCTGTGGTTCTAGAGCACCAAAACTGCCATTTTTGCTGGGTCTAGACGCACAAAACTGCCATTTTTCAAATAGCGCATAGCCATATAACTTGGATAATATTAAATTATATATTATTAAACTATAATTAGTAAAGACGCGGAGGAGGGGGAGCCTTTAAACGGAACGAGACTCAAAGAGACCGACAGGTGACAAGGAATTGATGATGACGTGGGTGCTAAAGAAAGGACAGAACCAAGCGAGGAAGGAAGGAGAGGAACACAAGGAGTTAATCAAAAGGTTAGAAGAAAATACAAACTTTAATAGAGAACCGGAAAGAAATTGAGAAAATTAATGCTTTAATAACAAATGACGTAGAGGAAAGGAGAAATACTTACGCAAGTGTAGCAGCCGGCCCACAACGGGGGAAACCTCCGAGTGTAGCTACGGCGCTACATTCAATTATGGTGACATCAACGGACGAACGTGAAACAGGTGATGAAGTAGTTGATAAGATAAGGAAAGTAGTAAACGCAGCAGAGGAAGGATTTAAAATAGATAAAATTAGGAAGGCAAAGGAGAGGAAAATTATAATGGGATTTCAGGACAAACAGGAGTTAACAAAAGTGAAAGAGAAAATAATTAAAGCTGGAGATAAGTGAATGTAGAAGAGGTTATAAACAAAGACCCACTCATCATCATGAAGATGTTTTAAGCTGTCACTCGGACGAAGAAGTAATAAAGGCTATAAGGACACAAAACAAACACTTAATGGAAAAGATCGGGAAAGACGAAGACAGAATCGAGATAAAATATAGAAGGAGAACACGGAAACCCACACATGACATATATAATCGCTAAAGTCTCACCACAAGTTTGGGGGCTCTTCACAAATGCCGGCGCGGTGCATGTAGACGTCCAGAGAATCAGAGTGGCCGACCAATCACCACTGGTCCAATGCTCCCGATGCCTGGGATATGGACACGGTAGGCGATTCTGTCGAAGTACCCTGGATGTCTGCAGTCACTGCGGAGGCCCTCATTTGAAAGCAGACTGTCCTGACTGGGTGGCAGCCGAACCGCCAACTTGTTGCAACTGCCAAAAAGCGAAGCTGGCAGATGTAAAGCACAACGCTTTCAGTCACGAGTGCCCAGTCAGGCAGAAATGGGATGCGTTAGCGCGATCGGCGGTGGCATATTGCTGAGGTGGTCCCCGGCATCCCGGGCCCAGTAAACTCAAGTCCGGATGAGAAGGAGAGTACCAAGTAGCGCAGGCCAACCTCCAAAGAATGGCGCTTGCCACCCAAGAATTTATGATGATGGCAAGCAACAAGAGGCTGGCCTTCACCCTCATCCAAGAGCCTTATATTGGGGGATCGGGCTACGTCAAGGACTACGGGGCCGTCAGGGTCTTCCAGTGCACAAGCCAGGAGGAAGGGCAGGTCAAGGCAGCCATAGCAGTGTTCGACGAGGATTTGGACGCCATGATCTGCTCGGAATTCACCACAACAAATATAGCTGTGGTGAAAATCCGCAACGGTGACTGGGAAGGTCGTGGCGGTCTCGTTTTACTTCAAGCCTGACCAGCCAATTGAAACCTACCTCGACCACCTGAGGGATATAGTGCGGAGACTGGGGCCGGGTCGCATTATACTGGGGGGAGACGGCAATGCGAAAAGCTTGTGGTGGGGCCACACAATCGATCGGAGGGGAGCGATGCTCTCCGAAATGCTGGATGAGACTGGACTCCATGTACTGAACGAAGGTGATACGCCAACGTTTAGTACCGTAAGAGGAGGGAAGACATTCTCCAGCCAGGTGGACATCACGACCTGTTCGATCGATCTGTTGGACAAAATTAACAGCTGGGAAGTGGTGGAAGACCAGACGAGCTCGGACCATAACACCATATTTTTTAAAATTAAACTGAAAAAAGGTCAAGGAATCAATATTAAAAGAACAACACGAATATACAACACCAAAAAAGCAGATTGGACAAAATTCGGGTCAAAATTTAAACAGTTAATCGACGAAAATAACATAAACAAAACACATCTAGATAAAATAGAAACTAAAGAAGAACTAGAACAATACATAGAAAAATATACACAATTAATAATAGAAACCTGTGAAAGTATCATACCTAAAAGAAAAATCAGAGTAAATATACAATACCTTGGTGGAGCGAAGAGCTTGAAGGTCTAAAGAGAGACACGATGAGGAAAAAGCGAAGGATCCGATGGGCAGCACCTGTAAGAAAAGAAAAAGTAATTAAAGAGTATAAAGAGGCAAAAGAACTTTACGAAAAAGAATCGAAATTAGCACAAGTAAAAAGTTGGAAAGAGTTTTGTGGGAGGCAAGATAGGGAAGGAGTGTGGGATGGGATCTATCGCGTATTGGCACGCCTGACAAACCGACAGGAGGATGTACCCCTAAAAAAGGACGGGAGGGAATTGGATAAAATAGAGTCGACAAAATTGCTTGCAGACACATTTTATCCAGAGGACCCGGTTAGGGAAGACAATGAATACCACCGGCGCATCAGAGCACAGGCCGAGCGTGTGAATGACCGGGTCTATGGTGAGGAACATGACCCACCATTCACACTGCATGAGCTTGGGGTTGCGCTTGTGGGATTCAACCCGAAAAAGGCGCCCGGCTCGGATGGCCTGACATCCGATATCTGTTCGCAGGCGATCGCTCAAGATCCGGCGTCTTTCCTATCACTGGCCAACAAGTGCCTAGAACTGGCCTGTTTTCCGAAAATTTGGAAAGGAGGCCACGGTCGTTGTGCTTCGGAAACCAGGTCGAGACGATTACACGGTTTCCAAAGCGCATCGACCAATAGGACTGTTACCAGTGATGGGAAAGATACTGGAAAAGATGCTGGTGGGCAGACTCAAATGGCACCTCATACCCAGGATGAGTGGCCGCCAATACGGCTTCATGCCACAAAGGGGCACCGAGGACTCCCTCTATGTCTTAATGAAACACATACGGACTAAATTAAAAGAAAAACGAGTTTTGATAATGATATCACTAGACATAGAGGGAGCCTTCGATAGCGCCTGGTGGCCTGCCATCAAAGTCCGGTTGGCGGAGGAGAAATGCCCACCAAACATCAGACGGGTGATCGCCAGCTACTTGGATAATCGGGTTGTCAGGGTCCGATACGCAGGTTCGGAGCATGTCAAACGGACTGTTAAGGGTTGTGTGCAGGGCTCTGTCGGGGGGCCGATCCTGTGGAACCTCCTCCTCGATCCGTTGTTGCAGGGACTGGAGCGCCGGGGCGACTATTGTCAAGCTTTTGCTGACGACGTCGTCCTGGTGTTCGATGGGGGTACCACAGGAGAAGCACAAAGACAGGCCAATGCCGCGCTGGCCTATGTGCGGGATTGGGGCATCCGAAACAAACTAAAATTTGCGCCGCATAAGACCAAG
This sequence comes from Hyles vespertilio, assembly GCA_009982885.2. Classification (NCBI taxonomy): domain Eukaryota; kingdom Metazoa; phylum Arthropoda; class Insecta; order Lepidoptera; family Sphingidae; genus Hyles; species Hyles vespertilio. The sequence continues at coordinate 4,995 of CM042811.1, forward strand.
GCAATGGTAATAACTAATAAACTAAAGTACGATGCCCCAATCCTACACATGGGTGGCGTAGACATTGGCCTGTCCAAGGAAATAAAAATGCTTGGCCTAACGATAGACGACCGACTCACCTTTAACAGCCACGTGACGCAGGCGTGCAAGAAGGCTATCAGCCTCTACAAAAGGTTGTCGAGGGCAGCCAAGGTCCAGTGGGGATTGAGCCCAGAAGTGATCAGGACGATTTATACGGCGGCGGTTGAGCCAGTTATTCTTTACGCGGCTAGCGCGTGGTCTCCCGCCAGCCAAAGATTGGGCATCAGGAAGCAGCTCGGGGCAGTCCAGCGGAGTTTCGCAATCAAGTTGACGAAAGCATACAGGACCGTCTCCCTAAACTCGACACTGCTACTCGCGGGAATACTCCCTCTCGATATAAGAGTGAGGGAAACCGCACTCTTATATGAAGTAAGAAAGGGGTACTCCCAGCGAATAGTAGGGGAACGTGAGGTTGAGAGGCCTGTGGCTTTCGTCGACTTGGAGCATCCAGCGGAACAGAGGAGCAGGAATTTTCAATGTCTCGGGAGCGGGGCGGAACTGGACCAACACGTCGGTGAAGGTCTCAGTATCTTCACCGACGGCAGCAAAATTGATGGGAAAGTCGGAGCGGCACTATCCATATGGAATGGTGCCGCCGAGACGAGTACCAAAAAGCTGAAGTTGGAACAGTACTGCTCCGTTTACCAGGCGGAACTTCTTGCCCTCAAAACAGCTGTGAAAGAGGCAGCCCGGAGCGGGCTTCCTGAGTGCAGCATCTTTAGCGACTCCATGTCCGCCCTTGAAAGTATTGGAAAAGGAGACTCCCTCCACCCGCTGGCGTTCAAAATCAATAAAATCTTAAGAGCCGCAGATGAACGCGCCCAGAAAATTAAGTTTTTCTGGGTCAAAGCGCATGCCGGGTTGGAGGGAAATGAAAGGGTGGACGAGCTCGCTAAGGAGGCTGCACAAAGACTCAAATGTCGTGCGCACTACGACAAATGTCCGGCTTCATTCGTCAAAAGGCAGATCCGTCAGGAGTCTATTGGCGAATGGAGCCGGAGATACGCCGAAGGAGAGACAGCATCGGTGACGAAGCTGTTCTTTCCGGACGCTGTCGTGGCGCACAGAACGGTTCGTCGGATCGCTCTGGACTCAATCCTCACGCAGGTATTCACAGGGCACGGCGGATTCTCCGAGTATTTGAATCGCTTCAAATGCAAGGAGAGTCCGGCGTGCCCATGTGATCCAAACGTGGTAGAGACCGTTCCACACATTTTGGTAGATTGCCCCATATACTCACGGGAAAGATTTGAAATAGAGCAAAAAATCGAGATGAATGTAACAAAGGAAAATATACCGGCAATAATAATGAACAAAAACACATTACATACATTTTTATATACTGCAAAGAAATAGCAAAAAAGGCAATAAACAATAATAGGATTTAAGAATAATATACTAGTTATTTATAATATGGTTATTATATAAGCTAAGTATAGATTATAGAATAGTTGGAAAATATGTATGTATAAGGTAAAAGTAATAATAAGTTGGTGATGGATAGAAATGTAAGAAATAAGATAAGAAATGTTTGGTATAATACAAATAGATAAAATATAATAGTAATAAGAATTAGCATAAATGACAGATTATAAGTAAATTTAGAAGATAAGAAATATATGTATAAATAGATGTAACGATAGATATATTATTAAGTAAATTACGAAATAGCTTAAATGTAACACGACATGTTCAGTATAAAATAAAAGAAAATAAGATTAAAATAAATAAATGATAAAAAAGTCCCTTGTCCTGGATAGGGGGAGCGCAATAAAAACAAAAAAAAAAAAAAAAAAAACCTAACCTAACCTAACCTAACCTAACCTAACCTAACCTTTTTTTTTTTTTTTTTTTTTTTTTCTCGCGGGGAAAATCCCTTTACGGACCATCCCACCCCCGAAGGGGCGAGGGTGTGTCGGACTCACCGGCGCCTTCCGAGCCCAGCGAGATGTTGTGCCGCCCGTGGATGTGGACGGGCGGCCGCTGGGTCGGGTCCCTACCACAATACGCGCCGAAATACCGACTAAAAACCCCGCGTCGGCCACCATCGGTGCACTACAGAGACGGCCCCGGGTTACCGTTGAGCAGACGCGCCAGGACCGCCTCTTGTGCACCGCCACTTAGCGATGCGGCATGAGACGGTCTGCTGGGATCGGTCTGCTCCCGATCCCGCTCAGCGCTCTCTCTTCTGCGACATGACACGTTCGCAGAAGGAGAGCATGGAACCACGAACTCCGGCTGCCGACCATGGCGGCGACCACGGCCGGCAGCGAAAGGTCGCTACCGATGACCGCGACGAGAGCGCTGCGCTCCTCGTCCCAGGCTGGGCACTCCTCCAGCGTGTGCTGGGCCGTGTCCTCACGGCAGTTGCCACAATGGTGGCACACGGCGGACTCCTCCGCTCCGGCTATGCGACACAGGTACGCACCGAAGCAGCCGTGCCCGGTGAGCACCTGCGTCAGCCGGAAAGTTGGCGCGCCGTGGCGCCTGTCCAGCCACTGCTCGAGGACAGGTCGCACTGCCGCGACGGTCCTCGTACCAGCACTAGGGCTCTCCAGCCTGGAACGCCACTCCTCCACAGCGGACCTGCGGAGGGAGTCCAAAATGGCCTCGACCTCTCGGGGGACCAACCTCTGCCCACGCCCGGACGCCTCCTCTCGCCGGAAGAAAGCCGACGAAAGGGTCCTCGCGTCCAGCACCCAGGGCAGAGTTCCCGCCAATACGCAGGCCGCCTCGTGCGAGACCGTGCGGTAGCCCCTGATAATTCGCTGCGCCACCATGCGCTGCGGACGATGCAGCAGGCGGACGCAACGGTCGCCCAGGGACTCGGCCCAAACGGGACACCCGTAGAGGGCCATGGACCGCACGACTCCAGCATAAAGGTTTCGGCAAGGGATGCCAGGACCATCAGTGTTGGGCAACAGGCGCCCCAGTGCGCCCGCCGCCCTCACCAGCTTCGGCGACAACTCCTCAAAGTGCGCGCGGAAATCCCATCGACTGTCGAGGACGAGACCGAGGTATTTCATCCTCGAGCCGACGGGAATCCGCACGCTCTCCACCGTGATGTGGGCCCCTGGCGGAGGCCCACACCGAGGACCGTGGAAACACACGGCCTCGGTCTTGTTGAGGGCCACCGTGAGGCCCAGTCGCCGAATCCTGCTCACCACCAGACCAGTACCGAACGAGGCGAGCAGGGCGGACCTCTGGAACGTCCTGGCCGTCGCTGTCACTAGTGTGTCGTCCGCGTAGCAGACGACAGCGACGCCCCGAAGGTTGGTACCACGCAACATCCAGTCGTAGCCGATGTTCCACAGGAGCGGCCCAAGAACCGAGCCCTGTGGAACACCGCACGACACTTTCCTACGGTGCCACCCGTCGGCGCCCGGATACACAACGCACCTGTCAGAAAGGTACGAGTGCACCAGACGCCGAAGGTAGGGCGGCACCTCGTGGTACCGCAGTGCTTCTTCGATGCAGGCCCAGGGCATGGTATTGAACGCGTTGGCGATGTCGAGAGACACCGCCACCACGACTCTTCCCCGGGACACCGCACGCTCCGCTTGTGCCTTCACCCGCAGAATCGCGTGGACCGTCGACCGGCCCCGCCGGAACCCGAACTGGCAGTCCGCCAGATCCGGGCCCGTTCCCTCCAGATGCTCGACGAGGCGCGCGTGGACTACGCGCTCGAAGAGTTTGCACACCTCGTCGAGCAACACGATCGGCCGGTAGGCCGAGGGCGAATCTGCGGGTCGCCCCTCTTTGCGGAGCAGTACAAGCTTGCCCGTCTTCCACCGCGACGGGAAGATGCCCTGCTCAAGGCACGCGGAGAAAAGGCCGCGGAGCCTCGTACCCAGCGACTCGACGGCCAGCACCCAGACACGACCGGGCACTCCGTCGAGACCCGGGGCCGAGTTTTTGCTCCGCAGCCGAAGCACTGCCACCTCTAGTTCTTGCGGCGAAACCTCCGGGATATCCCTTACCGAAACCAACGACGATGGCGCCGGTGGACGTGGCGCCATCGGTGGAGGAGTGAACTCCTCGGTGGCCGGAAACAAGGCCGCGACGACGTCCTCCAAGAGGTCGGTCCGGAGACTCTGGGTCAAGGGGGGCGCCCATGGGCGGCATTTCCGCATCGCCACACGGTACGGGCGCCCCCACGGATCTCTGTCCAGAGACCTCCGGAACTCTTCGTTCGCCGCGGCCTTCGCTTGCGCGATGGCCACCCGCAGCGCTCTCTTCGCCTCTCTGTGGAGGTCGAGAAGGTGCTGCCCCTGCTCGTCGTCGCCGGGTCTACGGGTCCGACGACGACGGTGCCTGGCGAATCGGCGGCGCGCGACCTGGCAAGCCGCGCGCAGCTCTGTGAGCTCGGCCGACCACCAGTACACCTGGCGCTTCGCTGGGAGGCGGGTGACCCGGGGCATGGCCGCGTCGCAGACTCGCGACATCGCCACCCCGAACCATTCCGCCTCTTCCTCGACCCGCACCGGCCCGTCCAGCACGGGGAGCCACGCCTGAACAATGGCAGCTTCCTTCGCGGCCTCCACATCGAGGCGCTTCGCGGCCCAACGTCGGCCGCCCGTGAATCGGGCAGTCGGACCACCACCGGACTGGCGGGTGGAGACCTGGGAGGATGAGACGCTGAACCGAATGTAGAGATGATCGGACAGCGTCTTCTCCTCAACCAAAACCCTCCAGTCCCGAACACGGCGGGCAAGGGCCGGGGTGGCGAAAGTGACGTCCACCACCGAACCGCCGTTGTGCCGCACGCACGTGTTCTCCGACCCCCGATTCAGGACGACCAACCCGATGGAGATCGCCCATTCCTCCAGGGCCTCGCCCCGCGCGTCGGTCACCGACGAACCCCAAGCCGAGGATTTGGCGTTGAAGTCGCCGGCTACAAGCACGGGGCGAGGCTGGCTGTCATGCTGTACCAGGGCCCCCAGGCGCGCGAGGAAAGTCTCGAATTCCGCCTGGGACCTGTTGGGAGAGAAATAGACTCCCACTATCCACACCCCTCCCACCAGGACCGCCACGCATCCCGCACCCTTCGCTACTTTTTCGAAGGGCGGAGAGCCGGCGGCGCCCTGGGTGAAGACGGCCACCGAGCCATCAAGGTCCCCTGCCCAGTCGTCGCGGGCAGGGACAGAGTATGGCTCGGCGACCACAGCCACGTGAATCAACCACTGCGCCAGGGACTGTTCGAGCATGTACCGTGCTCCTTGGCAGTGGTTGATGTTCGCCTGGAGGAAACTTAAGTCCATTTATGTATGGGCGATCTCCATCGCCTCAGGGCGGGACGGTTGCGGCCGCGTCGCAACCTCGGCTCCCACACCGCGTTGTGTACGGTGCGGGACCGAGGAGGTAGCGCAGGCCTTGCCGCCCACCCGGTGGTCCGCGGGTTTCCCGGCATCTGCGCAAATTGCGCAGTGCGGGTCCGCGGAGCACTCCCGGGACTTATGTCCCGGTTGACCGCAGCGGTAGCAGAGCCCGCTGCGGTCGCACTCGCCGGTGCATTGTACCCTCACATGCCCCTTATAGAGGCATCGGTAGCAGCGCAGGGGCCGGGCCTCAAGCAGCTGCACTGCCGCTGCCACCCAACCCACGAGGACGCGCCCCGCCTTCACAACTTTCTCCGCTGCCTTCGCCGGACAGCGGAGCCACACCGCGCCCAGGCCCGAGCGGTCGTCGCGAATTTCCCCGACTTTGACATCGTCGGGGGAGCACTCGCCGAGACGGGCGATGGCCGTTGCGACTGCCTCGGGGGTGGCCGATGCGTCCAGCCCCGAGACCCGCAGTTCCGCCGTCTTCACGGGCCGGGAGACACGTACGTCCTCGCCCGACCCGCAAAGGACCTCCCTCATTTTGGCGACGAGGGAGTCGGCCCTCGCCTCCGACTCAGGCCCGGGCACCTCGAAGAGGAAAGCCCCGGTGGCGATCCGCCTTGACCTTAGCCCAGCTGTGATGCCAATGTTGGCCAGGTCCACCTTGGCTTGGACCTCACGCAGGACTTGTGCGTAGGTTACTCCCCGCTTCAACGCCTCCGGCGACACCGTAAGAGTCACGGCGGCTTTGCGCGGGAGGCGGAGCTGGGGAGCAGCCCTGCGTGGGGTCTGGGGTGGCTGTTGAGCCACCCGGGACTTCTTCTTGCCCCTCTTTGCCACCACAGTCCACGGAGTCTCCGTGGATGTGGCGGGTTGCGGGGGCGGGTGTGGCGTCTGCGACCGAGGCGGGGCGCGCTTCCGGTTGCCTCGGGCTCGTCCTCGCGGTTCCCGTGCTACGACTGGCGGCGGGGCCGTTGAGGCCGCGATCGGCCGGGCTGCTGTTGGTGTCGCGGTTGGCCGGGGAGCTGCTGCGGGGTGGCCAGCGGCCGCAGGGGCAGCTTTCCGCTTCCCTGCTCCTAAGGCTGGCCATGAGGCGGCTGGTATTCCCGCGACGGGTGGCTGCGGCTTCGGGGCTGCCTTGGCCCTGGCCCGGTCGGCAGCCAGCGGAGGGCGGAGAATCGGCTCTGGAGGCAGCCGCATGGCGATCGCCTCCAGCTTGGCGTCCACTCTCGCCATGTGCACCTCGAGCAGCGCCTTCACAGCCTCTGCCTCCAAACCGCCGGATGCCGGCTCAACCACCGGCCGTTGCTGCGATCGGACAGTGGCCATCAGTTCCGTGATCATTTTGCCCTGTGTTGTGAGGGCCGCCTCCAGCGCCGTGACCTTTTGGCGGAGTTCGGCCTTCTCAGCCTCGACCCTGGAGAGCTCCACTGATGGCGGCTCCTGGGCTATTTCCAGCAGCTCCGACACGCTGTCTTTGAACTCTTTCACGTACGTGCCCTTAAGATTTTTGGCCGTACGTGCAACATGTCGGAGCCGCTCTGCCATCTTTATCAAGGCCTCATTATGGGTGGCTGGGGGAGGATTCTTTGGTGCCGGCTTGGACAGAGGATTCGTCTCCTTGGCCTTCCGCAGCTCGACCTCATCCGCCTCCAGCATCTCGGCCTCGGTGATGCTTTCAGCAGCTACGGCGGCCTCGTATTCCCTTTGGGCCTTGGCAAGGGCTTCGTCATTACTTCCCGGCGCCGGTGGGCGCTTCTTCAGCTTTTTGGTGGCAGTGCGGGAGTCTGTCTCCACCGCACTACCTCCATCGCTGGCTCTGGGCCTCTTTTCGGCAGGACGAGAGCCCCGCCGTTTAAATCGGCTTCTTTTTGGCAGCGAAGAGTCACTGCACGCCCCGGACTCCGAGTCGAAGTCGCGGGGTGGCGCGGTCCTCTCCGCAGGATGCCCCATCCTGGACGGTACCCGACTGGACGCTTGAGACGTGTCCGAGTCAGGCAACCTATCCACCACTACGGAACAATCTTTCGTGATTTTAGTTTTTAATGATGTATTCATATTGGTCCCACGAGTATGGGGGAAAAGAAGGTCCGCCCAGGCAGTGCCCCCTGTACCTGGGTAAGCCTAGCGTAACCCGCCAGAGGGTCGGCCGGTACTCTGGCGGGGGTCGCACTAGAGACTGAACTGCCCATCAGCCATGCATCCCCTCGCGGTGCGCCGCCGCTTGGGATTCGGGGTACTTTTTATAGAGGCATCCTCCCTCGCGGTCCGGGCGGTTAAGCCAAGACCCTCGGTCCGGCAGGAGTGCGAGACATGACCACAAACCTCACAACCGGATTACGATATGCGACGGCGACCGTGAGAGGGACACTCCCACAGCCCGCCCGGCGGCGGGGTAAGCGCACACCGGGCCCGCCGATGCCTCCGGGACAGAACTGGAGGGTGGCCCTGAGATGGGCCCCACCTAAAAACGACAGATGGAGGCGGCCACCACAAAAGACAGCGACCGCCCCGAAGGTTGGTACCACGGAGCACCCAATCGTACCCGATGTTCCACAGGAGCGGACCCAGAACCGATCCCTGTGGAACACCGCACGTCACCGCTCTTCGGTGCCACCCGTTGGCGCCCGGATACACCACGCACCTGTCAGAGAGGTACGCGTGCACCATGCGCCGGAGATAGGGCGGCACCTCGTGGTACCGCAGTGCTTCAACGATGCAAGCCCAGGGCATGGTGTTGAAAGCGTTGGCGATGTCGAGAGACACCGCCACCACGACTTTGCCCCGGGACACCGCTTCTTCCGCCTGTGCCTTGACCCGCAAAATCGCGTGGATCGTGGACCGGCCCTGTCTGAACCCGAACTGGCAGTCCACCAAGTCCGGGCCCGTGTCCTCCAAGTGCTCGACGAGGCGCGCGTGAATAATACGCTCAAAAAGCTTGCACACCTCGTCGAGCAACACGATGGGCCGGTAGGCCGATGGCGACTCTGCGGGTCGCCCCTCCTTCCGAAGCAGGACAAGCTTGCCCGTCTTCCATCGCGACGGGAAGATGCCCTGCTCCAGGCACGCCGAGAAAAGGCCGCGGAGCCTCGTACCCAGCGACTCGACGGCTAGCACCCAGACACGACCGGGCACCCCGTCGAGCCCCGGGGCCGAGTTTTTGCCCCGCAGCCGAAGCACTGCCGCCTCCAATTCTTGCGGCGAAACCTCCGGGATAACCCCTTCCGAAACCGATGACGACGATGGCGCCGATGGACGTGGCGCCATCGGTGGAGGAGTGAACTCCTCGGTGGCCGGGAACAAGGCCGCGACGACGTCCTCGACGAGATCGGTCCGGAGACTCTGAGTCAGCGGGGGCGCCCACGGGCGGAGTTTTTTCATCGCCATGCGATACGGACGCCCCCATGGATCTCTGTCGAGAGTTCTCCGGAACTCAACCTTTTTTTTTTTTTTTTTTTTTTCTCGCGGGGATCCCTTTAATCCCTTTACGGACCATCCCACCCCCGAAGGGGCGAGGGTGTGTCGGACTCACCGGCGCCTTCCGAACCCAGCGAGATGTGCCGCTCGTGGATGTGGACGGGCGGCCACTGGGTCGGGTCCCTACCACAATACGCGCCGAAATACCGACTAAAAACCCCGCGTCGGCCACCATGGGTGTCCAGCCACTGCTCGAGGACAGGTCGCACTGCCGCGACGGTCCTCGTACCAGCACTAGGGTTCTCCAGCCTGGAACGCCACTCCTCCACAGCAGACCTGCGGAGGGAGGCCAACATGGCCTCGACCTCTTGTGGAACCAACCTCTGCCCACGCCCGGACGCCTCCTCTCGCCGGAAGAAAGCCGACGAGAGGGTCTTCGCGTCCAGCACCCAGGGCAGAATTCCCGTCAATACGCAGGCCGCCTCGTGCGAGACCGTGCGGTAGCCCCTGATTATTCGCTGCGCCACCATGCGCTGCGGACGATGCAGCAGGCGGACGCAGCGATCGCCCAGGGACCCGGCCCAAACGGGACACCCGTAGAGGGCCATGGACCGCACGACTCCAGCATACAGGTTTCGGCAAGGGATGCCAGGACCATCAGTGTTGGGCAGCAGGCGCCCCAGTGCGCCCGCCGCCTTCACCAGTTTCGGCGACAACTTCTCAAAATGCGCGCGGAAATCCCATCGACTGTCGAGGATGAGGCCAAGATACTTCATGCTCGAGCCGACGGGAACCCGCACGCCGTCCACTGTGAGATGGGCCTCTGGTGGGGGCCCACACCGAGGTCCGTGGAAACACACGGCCTCGGTCTTATTCAGGGCCACCGTGAGGCCCAGTCGCCGAATCCTGCCCACCACCAGTCCAGTACCGAACGAGGCGAGCAGGGCGGACCTCTGGAACGTCCTGGCCGTCGCTGTCACCAACGTGTCATCTGCATAGCAGACGACAGCGACGCCCCGAAGGTTTCGGGGTACTTTTTATAGAGGCATCCTCCCTCGCGGTCCGGGCGGTTAAGCCAAGACCCTCGGTCCGACAGGAGTGCGAGACATGACCACAAACCTCACAACCGGATTACGATTTGCGACGGTGACCGTGGGAGGGGCACTCCCACAGCCCACCCGGCGGCGGGGTAAGCGCACACCAGGCCCGCCGAAACCTCCGGGACAGAACCGGAGGGCGACCCAAATGGAGGGTCTCGCCTGCAACGACAGATGGAGGCGGCCGCCACAAAAGACAGCGACCGCCACACCCCCTGCCCTCCCCGTCGGATATTCGCCGTCGGCCATAGTAGTTGCAGAACTGCAACTACGATGACCCACGTTGCCCAGGGTGCACCACGTGGAGGTTTCCGACTTCGCACCCCACCAATCGCTAACCTTTTTTTTTTTTTTTTTTTTTTTTCTCGCGGGGAAAATCCCTTTACGGACCATCCCACCCCCGAAGGGGCGGGGGTATGTCGGACTCACCGGTGCGCCTTCCGGCCCAGCGAGACATGGAGCTGGGTCGGGTCCCTATCGTATTCTGCGCACCGAAATACCGACTAAAAACCTCGCGTTGGCCACCATCGGTGCACTTTGGAGACGGCCCCGGGATACCGCTCAACAGACGCGCCAGGACCGCCTCCTTGTGCACTGCCGCTTAAAGCGACGCGGCTTCAAACGCTTTTGGCGTTACGTCTCGGGGGCCGCCAGGATAGGGAGGGCGGCCCCGTATGGCCTCTGCGGCGCCGGGTTAGTTGGCGTCCCGGCGCCTAGTTCGTCGTCTGCGGTGACGACGAGCGGGATCGTTCTGCTCCCGATCCCGCTCGGCGCTCTCCTTCTGCAACATGACGCGCTCGCAGAAGGAGAGCATGGCTCGCCACGACCTCTGGCTGCCGACCATGGCGGCGACCACGGCCGGCAGCGAGAGGTCTCCACCCAAAACCGCAGTGAGAGCGCTGCGCTCCTCGTCCCAGGCTGGGCACTGGAAGTCGGAAAAGCCCCCGAGCAATAAGTAGCGGCAGCGGCTGATTGCGACTCCACTCAACTTAATGGCCGCCGCTTCTTCGTCACTGACCAGGTCACCAAGCGCCAGTTCCTAATTGACACCGGCTCTGTCTTATGTTGCCCCCGCCACTGGCTTGCAGGTCAGAGGAAACCAACTGACTACGAGGTAAGCGCCGCTAACGGGAGCAATATTAAGACCTACGGCACTGTAAACCTGGCGTTGAACCTTGGTCTCCGCAGGAATTTTGTTTGGCAGTTCGTCGTTGCTGACGTTACTGCCGCTATCCTAGACTCGGATTTTCTTTCTCATTACCATCTATTGCCCGATTGTCGTAATAAAAAACTGGTTGATGGAACTACCAGTCTCTCAACTGCTGCCTCTCCCGCAACTTCGACACAACCCAGTGTCAAATCTGTTGCTTCGACGAATTCCGTTTTTACACAGGTGCTTGCAGAATTCCCTGATATTACTCAGCCACCAGGCTGTCCCAGAATTGTCAAACACAATACTGTCCACTTTATAAAGACAACGGACAGGCCTCCCATTTCCTGTCATCCTCGTCGTTTGGCTCCACAGAAATTGATCTCAGCCAAGAAGGAATTTGATGAGATGGTTCAATCAGGCATTGCAAGACCATCTAAAAGCGCCTGGTCGTCTCCCTTGCACATGGCCATAAAAAAGGACAATACTTGGCGTCCCTGTGGCGACTATAGGTCACTAAACCAAATTATGCCTCTTATTAGACCGCATATTATAGAATAACAGCATGGTTTCCTCAGTAAAAAAAAAAATCCACGGAAACAAATTTATGTGAGTTTGTAGATTTTATCACAAATGCTATGGAAGATCGTTGCCAAGTTGATGTAGTATACACTGACTTCTCCAAAGCATTTGATAGAATTCATCATGATATTCTTGTATCAAAATTATATCTTTTTGGTATCCATGGTGATCTTTTACGATGGATTGATTCTTATCTGAGGGATCGTAGTCAAGCTGTAACAGTTAAAGGATTTTGCTCTCCATTTACACCAGTTCCATCAGGGGTCCCTCAGGGTTCTCATTTGGGTCCTCTGCTTTTTAACATTTTCATTAATGATATTCGCGATATATTTACCAATTCTAATTTTAGTTTATATGCAGATGACCAAAAGATATATAGGATTGTAAGAACCATGGATGACTGCTTACTATTACAGAACGATTTGAACAAGTTGTCAATTTACTGTGAAGCAAACCAGTTGCACCTTAATGCAGATAAATGCGATATTATTACTTATTCTCGTAAGATAAACAACATTCATTATGCCTATATTTTCATTATCTTAATATTTCCACTGTTCAACTTCTATATAATTGTTTCGTGCGTTCCCATTTGGAATATGCTTCGGTTATCTGGAACCCGCTTTACAATATTTATATAGAGCGATTGGAACGGATTCAAGACAAATTTTGTTAAAACCTTGAATACAGATTCCATTGCTCACATTTATCACAAGCACCTAGAATAATGTCCCTAGCCAATCGTAGAGAGTTAAGGGACCAAGTCTTCTTGTTTATAATTGTCAATAACTACATTGATTCTCCGTACCTTCTAAGCAGACTATCATTGTTAATTCACGCGATGAGAAATAAGTTTTCCAACCTTCTACACCTAAAACAAATTATGGTTCTAATACATTCATACGACGAGCTAATAATACCCATAACATGCAGTTCTCCGGCATCGATCTGTTGTTTCTATCTATGAATAGTTTTAAACGATCTATTATAAATTCTTTAAGTGTAAATTGATTTGTTAATTCTCTGACTGAATATTTCTCCATATTATTGAGAAATATTGATTATGATGATTATTATTTGTTTTCTTTATATTGTTACTCTTTTTTATTTATTTATTTTATTTTAAATAATGTAATTTGTTCACTCTCTTCATACCTGCGTTATTTTATTAGTGGAAACTTTACTGGATTCTATACAACATTCTATGTATTTACATGTTAAATTTTCTGTTTGTTTCCCAAATAATAATAAATAAATAAACGCCAGAACTGTACCCGACCGTTAACCTGTCCGTCACATAAATGACTGCCTACAATCTTGCGGATGCTAAGATCTTCAGCACCCTCGATTTGGTCAAGGCGTACCATCAGATTCCCGTAGCCGAAGAGGACGTCCCGAAGACCGCCATCGTTACCCCGTTTGGCCTCTTCGAATTTCCCTTCATGACCTTCGGCCTCCGCATCGCCGGCCAAACCTTCCAAAGGTTTGTCGATGAAGTCACACGGGGTCTCGACTTTTGTTTTCCCTACGTGGGCGATATCCTCGTCTATTCTGCAGACGAGGCTCTCCACCGGGAGCATCTGCGGATTCTCTTTGGGCGCCTCCAAGACTATGGGGTAGTAATCAACCGCAAGATCGTGTGCAAGCCATTTTGGATTTTCCCCCTCCGACTTCCAAGAACTATTCAAGGTGTGCGCCATTTTCTATGCATGTTAAATTATTGCCACCGTTTTGTGCCAAACGCCGCGCAGTTCCAGGCTTCACTAATCGAAGCCGTGGTTGCTGGCAAGGGCGCTAAGCCATTTACATGGTCGCCTGAGCTATTGGAGCAATTTGAAGCCTGTAAAAGGAGTCTATCCAACGCCACCCTGCTACAACATCCCATCAACAACGCACCCCTTGGATTGTTTACGGACGCTTCCAGTGCCCACGTCGGATCCTGCCTTCAGCAGAAAGTTAATGGAGATTGGTTTCCCCTCACTTTCTTTAGCAGAAAACTTACCACCAAACAATCGCAGTGGCCTACTTATTACCGCGAGTTGCTGGCGGTGTATAAAAGCGTACAACATTTTCGCCACGTTCTCGAGGTTCAGCACGTTACCATCTTCACGGACCACAAACCGTTGCTATACGCTTTCGTACAGCGTAGAGAAAAACTGCCATTTTTTCATTAGTCAGTTCACCACTGATATTAAGTACATTAAGGGAGAGGGCAATGTTGTTGCTGACGCGATGTCGCGCGTCGACGCTATCGCCTTCAAGAAAGACTACGAGGCCCTTGCTAAATAACAGGAGACTGATCAGGAGCTAGCTGAGCTTCTTCGCCATGACTCCAGCCTTCAGCTGACGAAGGTCCTCATTCCTGGCACTAACACCTTAGTCACCTGTGATGTTTCTACCGGTAGGCCTCGTCTCTATTTGACTCCCACCTTTCGCAGATCAGCCTTCAACAAACTGCATAACTTAAGTCATCCTGGCGGACGTGCTACAACCCACCTCGTGACAGAACGTTTTGTCTGGCCCTCTGTAAAAAAGGATTGCAAGGAGTGGGCTCGCACTTGTGAGGCGTGTCAACGCGCCAAAGTGTCGCGCCACAACTCAGCTCCACCCGGTAAGTTCGACCTCCCATCCGGTCGTTTCCAACACGTCCATATCGACATAGTCGGTCCCTTGCCGGTTTGCAACGATTTCCGCTACTGTTTAACAACTGTCGACCGAGGAACCGAACAGATGGCCCGAGGTGTGGCCGATGCGTTCCATCACGGCCGAGGAAGTGGCCAAGACCTTCACTAGAGAGTGGATCCCGCGCTTTGGCGTCCCTTCAATCATTACCACTGACCGAGGTACTCAGTTTGAGTTGGACCTCTTCCACCGGCTGATGGTACGGTTCGCCACCAAGCGCATAAGGACAACCGCCTATCATCCCTGTGCCAATGGGATGATAGAACGCATTCATCGCCAATTAAAAGCTGCACTTATGTGCCATCAGGACTCTTGGATCCGTTCCCTTCCTTTTGTCCTTCTTGGTATGCGATCAGCCTTGGAAGAAGACATTAAGTGTACAGCTGCTGAAATGGTCTATGGAAAAACTCTCCGCCTACCTGGAGAAATGTTAATCCCAGCTTCTGGACCGGTTGGCACCGAAGACCCTGCAGATTACGTCGTGCAACTGCGACACAAAATGTCGACTGTACGCCCCGTCCCTGCTTCCAACCACTCTAAATCCTCCACCTTCTTCTTCAAGGAACTCCCATCGGCGACCCACGTTTTTCTTCGGGATGATACCGTCAGACGCCCCCTACAACCACCGTATACCGGTCCACACCAGGTCGTTGATCGCGCCGAAGACGGCAAGACTATGACACTGGATATTAGGGGAAAACGCGTCGTGGTCAGCGTGAACCGGCTCAAACCGGCTTTCATTGATCACAATCCTTCCAATTCCAAAAACCACAATTCCTCTGATCCTAGCTTACCCATGCCGCCGATGAAACGTCCGATCGATCCTAGACCGTCTATCCCACAAAAACCTATTAGTCCTAACGCTCCGCCTTCTGTTCCACCAGACACCACTACAACCACCAGTAAATTGGCCTATACTACTAGATCTGGCAGGCGCGTTAAATTCATGGATTTTCCGGATTATAAGTAATCTTTATTCGTCTCCGTGTGGGGGTGGTGTGGCGTATCCGAACTCCAATATTATTGTTGACGCATTTTGAATATTGTCTGTAGGTACTATTTCTGTGTCTATGTCATATAGTCTCTATGTTTGAATGGTGGTTGAAATACAAAAGTTTTTACATTTTAACGCGTTTTATTGGGACACCAAAAACAGTGAATTTACACCATATTCCGCATCACAGTTCATCACCGCAAGTCCAGTCATTAGCTGTCCCAAAGTATCATGAATGATGAACAAGGCCACTCGATCATGGTACGTTCAGACTTCCTAATCATGCAAGAATCCGTGACCTTCCAAATTTAAATAAAAATATATGCAGCTTTTTCTAAGATAGTAAGTACGCAATGAAAATAATATGTTCAATTAAAATGTAAATCTTAACAACTTACCAACAACTACATTTACTTAAATGATCTTAACACACTAAAATTCTAAATAAATCAAAATGTTATATGGTAATATTTAGAGTAATAATCTATATATTAATACGTGATGCAAAAACTTTGGACCCCTTTTTACGAAAATTGCGCGGACGCAGGAGCATAAAATTTGGCACACTTATAGTTTATGTGTAGGAAAAGTGCCGAACGCTAATATTTTTCAATAATAAAGCTTATAAAGTACATTAAATCAATAAATAAAACATTACACACACTACCATGCATTTCACCCACACATACATACACTATTTGTATACGCATACATACTCTGGTGTCAAATTGTTTCTTTTCTTTTTCATTTTGTTCTTCTGACATAGACATATAAAAAAAAGGTTTTATTTGCCTCATTTAATATAAAAAAGATTTTAATAAAAATGCATAAAAAGTACATTAAATCAATAAATAAAACATTACACAAACCAGCATGCATTTGACACACGCATTTGTACATACTCTTTGGTCAAATTGTTTCTTTTGTTTATTATAGACATAGTTGAATGTCAAACAGAAAAGTTTGTTTAATGTGGTTTTATTCAATGTCAAACAGAAAAGTTTTATTTGACGAATACTACGTGAAATACTGAGCGCTTATACAAATTGTGTAGCAGTAAGATACATTTAAATGTACACGAACTATCATTATATGCATAAAGAAAGTTCTGTAGCAGCAATCTGCAATAACAACATTCAGGTACAAAAAAAATATAATTTGCTATTGCTGGTTCAAAGCAATTATTGTAGTTGTAGTACTAGTACCAAATACTGTTTATCGGAATAAATAGGCGCAAAGTAAGTTCAACGTCGCTGCTCGATAGTCAGATGTGGCGTGGCGTGACTCACACATGCGCGCGTCTGTGTATTGACATGTCGTTGCACTTTTAAGTGTAGGGTGATTTAGATAATATTATGTGTTTTGGGGATATCTTGTACTGACATTGTTTATGAGATAGTTTGTAGTTTTTAATGATAAATCTTGTCTTGTATATAACGTTAATTTCACATACACAAAACACTATGAAATTTTCCGGACGATAAGCGATTTCACCTAGTAGTACAATTACAATGATCTAGCTAAAGTCTGGAAATTTTTCCGTTCTATGGGAGTTGGAAAATCTCGTTCAGATTCTATTCCTAATAGTTTAAATTTAGATTCGCTGAATACACATTTCACTGCTTTGCCCAAATTTGATAGGGCTACTAAAAATAAAACAATTCAAGACCTTCCTTCTATTCCAATTCCTAATTATTCCCAATTTGTCTTTAGTCAATTATCTGATTGTGATGTTAAAAAGAGCATTTTATCTATCTCCTCCAATGCATCTGGGGTTGATTGCATTAGTCGCAGTATGATCTTGCCTGTCCTTGACGAAATTCTCCATATCCTTTCTCATATTCTTAATTTTTCCTTATCCAACTCCGTTTTCCCTTCCTTGTGAAAGGAAGCCAAAGTAATTCCTCTTCCCAAAAAACCTTATCCTGTATCTTTCTCTGAATATCGCCCTATATCCATTCTCCCCTTCCTTTCCAAAGTCCTGGAGAACCTTGTTCATCAACAATTATGCTCCTTTCTAACTCGTTATAATCTCCTTAATCCTTTCCAGTCTGGATTTCGTCATGGATATAGTACCACTACTGCACTAGTTCATATCACGGATGATATCAGAGCTGCGATGGAGAATGGCAAGCTAACGATTCTAGCTCAGCTAGACTTTAGCATTGATTTCAACACCGTTGACTTTGATATCTTGCTGACTACACTGTGCTCTATTAACATATCTCCAACGGTAATTGACTGGTTTCGTAGTTACCTGATGGGCCGCCGCCAGCGCATTCGTGTTGAAGATTCAGTATCTTCGTGGTGCGACACACTTACTGGTATTCCTCAGGGCGGCGTTTTATCTCCCTTACTCTTCGCTGTTTTTATCAATTCAATATCATAAAATCTGATTTCTTCCTACCATCTGTATGCAGATGATTTACAAATATATTTTCATGCTCCTGTGGGCAGGCAACCTGTGTAGGTTGATATCTAAATTAGATACGGATCAATTACCCCAAATTCTGTTTGATGGTTGTGCTATTCAATTTAGTGATACTGTTAAGAATTTGGGTGTAATCATCGACAGAAACCTATCCTGGGGTCCCCAGCTGCAACAAGTCAGTCGCAAATTGTTTACTGCAGCGGGGTCCTTGCGGAGATTGCGGAATTTTCTACCGATTTCCACGAAAATCGCACTGGTTCAATCTCTTCTTTTTCCCCTCCTTGATTATGCTGATGCTAGCTACCTCGACATCACCGAAGCCCAAATGGAAAAACTTGAGAGACTTCAGAATTTCTGCATTAGATTCATATTTGGTCTTCGCAAATATGACCATGTTTCCGAAACTCAAGTGGCTATCAATACGTTTTCGCCGTAATACTCGAATTCTTTCCCTTTTATACGGTATCTTGTACAATCCCTCCAGCCACCACTATCTTAAAAACCGTTTTACTTTCCTAGGTCAAACTCATGCACGAACTCTTAGATCAACAGAGAATTTGATACTTCCCAAGTACAACACATCATTTCTCGACAAGACTTTTACAGTAGCTTGTGGAACGAATTACCACTGTCTATCAGGCAAGCTAAGTCACTATCAAGTTTTAAGAGACTTGTTAAGATACATTATTTGTCACTGCAGTAACATGTTATCCTGTTGTATTTTAATTTTTTGCTCCTCTTTACTTATATCTTCATTACAGTTACCTCAATATATGTATATTAGTATGTATGTATATATGTATTTATATTATAGGTGCATATTATTATGTATGTATAATTTATATTATGTATGTAAATTAATATACTATAGCATGTACATCAATTATTATTTATTTATTTATTTTCGCTCACTATTTTCACTACCCTATATTAGAATATCGCAATAATCCAGTCCATCCAAAGGTTGCCTGGAAGAGATCGCAGCTAGCAATAAGGCCGCCTATTGTAACCATGTCTAGTTTTTTATAGTTTTTTGTATTTCTTCTTGGTGTACAATAAAGCATCTATACATATAAATAAAATTGAAGTGTCTGTTTTAAAAGTGAAAATAAAAAAAAATGTCCAACTACATATCGTTATATACACGATACCTGTGCCGTAAAATGATATTTAATTTTTTTTGTCTGTCTGTCTGTCTGTTTGTTCCGGCTAATCTCTGAAATAGCTGAACCGATTTTGACGGGACTTTTTTTTGTCAGGTAGCTGATATAACAAGGAGTAACTTAGGCTACATTTATTTTAGAAAAATTCTTTTATTTTAAAATAATAATGTAATGTTGCAATGCCCGCCCGCAGCTCACACGTATGCCACCACTGGGCCGTTACGTCAGGCGCCTCCCACCACTTCTCCCACCAACGAATCAATATCACATAAATTCTTTATATCAATATTACAAAATATTGTATATAAAGAATTTTTTCAATAAAGTTAATACAAAAAACTGAAAATAAATGTGTAACGGAAGTTTACCGCCGCTCGCTAAGAGATGGCGCCACCGTAGAATTAGATCGCGGTATGGTTTCGTTATAAATAAAAATGCAAAAACCAAAAAAAAAATAACTAAATTAACTAATTAACTTTATTGTTAAATTCCACGCAGACGAAGTCGCGGGCACAGCTAGTATTATATAAACAAATATTTCCTTTCGGTTTATCGACAGCATACCTGTTTATCTTGATAAGGTTCGGTTTTGCTTGACAAAACGGTGTAAAAATAAAAGACGTCTTCTCCTTATGAATTTGTATTTTGCACTAACTTTATTAAAGTAATAAATGCCGATTTATACTGAACATACCGCCCCCCAAAAACAATAGTTTTTAATTAGTACTTAATGCATAGGATTAATCATTAAATCAGTGGACTGTAATAATATAAGGTTAATTTTACAAACGCAAACAAAGTATTCATTTGGATATTGTAGCTATTGATTACATGCACAGAGAGTCAAGAAAATCTAATCAACAACACAATCAAAGTAATAACCATCTAACACTCATCTTATCACTGGATTTCAGATTCTTTCGGAAGCGGAATTATCTTCGATAAGGGTCTTTTTAGTTCTTGGTTTCCCTTACAATGGACTGTCACCACTCTAACCAAGTTATCAGAACCAGGATGAACATGCTTAATTCTGCCCATCAACCATTTCGTTGGAGCTAAATCTTCGTCCTTAATAATTACAAGATCACCAACAGCTGGTGATGGAACTGTAACCTGCCATTTGTATCTCTGTTGTAAGGTATTCAGGTATTCAGTCCGCCATCGATGCCAAAAATCCTGTGTCATTCTTTGAATATATTGCCATCTGGTTAAAAGCCCAATATTTTTGGTTCTAAGTTCATAATAGCAATCTGGAACGCCTATGAGAGGTTCACCTACCAAAAAATGTCCAGGAGTCAAAGGTGTGTCTGAAGTATCATCCATCTTACAGAGTGGGCGGGAGTTGAGACATGCTTCTATCTGTATGAGTAATGTTGCCATTTCTTCGTATGTAAGTTTAGTATCCCTAGTAACTCTTATCAAATGCCTTTTTACCGATCGAACACCTGATTCCCACAAGCCTCCATAACTTGGCATCCTTGGGGGGATGAAATGCCAAGTTGTGCCATCATTGGCTAAAATCTCTGCTATTTCCGTCGCTACATTATTCATACCCCTTTGGAACATATCCTTCAATTCTTTAGCAGCGCCCACAAAGTTTGTAGCATTATCACTATATAAATTTGAACAGTGACCTCTGCGTCCAACGAACCTCCGAAAGGCAGCAATGAATGCTTGAGAAGTCAAATCTGTAACCGCTTCTAAGTGAATGGCCCGTGTAGCCATACAAACAAATAAACAAATATATCCCTTCGTAGCATGATGACCGCGTCCCTTTGTGGTTCTCATTAATACAGGGCCAGCGTAATCAACTCCACTATTCATAAATGCTCTATTCTGATTGACTCTAACTGCTGGCAGTTGACCCATCAGTTGATATTTTGCCTTAGCTTTACTAACAACACAGATTTTGCACTGGTGAATACATTTTCTTACCATAGATTTTAAACCAATTACCCAGTACTTAGTTCGCACGTAAGCCATCATCAACTGATTGCCACCATGAAGGGTTTTATAGTGGGCATCTTGTATTATTAATTTCGAAATATGTAGATTCCCAGGTATAATAATAGGATGTTTCGTTATCTCTGGAATTGAAGCATTTTGAAGACGACCTCCGACACGTATCAATCCTTTGTCATCCAAAAAAGGCAATAATGTGATGAGGCAACTTCTTCTTTTAACCTTTCCATCCATTTTTAAATCTTCTATTTCTTCTCCATAAACAAAACTTTGATAATATCTGACACAACATTCTAAGACATGTTCCATTTCATTTGACGTAAGATATTTATCCACTTTGTTAGTTGAAGCCCTTTTCTTACAAAATCTACGACAGTAAGCCAATACTCTTTTCATTCTGGACAGGGTTGAAAATCTTTCCCATATTGGTTTCTCTTCCATAGATGCATGAAATGAACCCTTTAATTCAACCTCTGTGGTTGGTACGTCACATTTGTCAAATTCAATATACTTGTTACTTAACCACTTAGGACCAGCCCACCAAGTTTCCTTAAAGGCTAGATCGCTTGCCATTATGCTTCTTGTAGCAATGTCTGCTGGATTTTCAGAAGAATCAACATGTCTCCATCGATCGTTACTTAATACTCGAGTGATGTCAGCTACTCTATTGGCAACAAATGTACGCCAGCGACTAGGGTGTGCCTGCAGCCAAGCTAAAACTACCATAGAATCCGTCCACGCAAAAAATTTGTTTTTTGATATTTCCAGTATTTCCATAATATCACCGATAAGCTCTGTAAGTAATGCTGCAGCGCTAAGCTCTAGTTTAGGTACAGATAACTGCTTCAGAGGTGCTACCTTTGTTCGTGATGCAATCAAAGTCACATGTATGATGTCATTTTTAACAATCCTGAGATAAGCTACAGCCGCATAGCCCTTAGTAGATGCATCTGCAAAACCATGTACCTGAATGTCGTTGTAATTATTTGGAGTTGTTTTAAACCATCGTGGTATTGTAATATCTTCCAAGTACGTCAACCCCTGTCTGTAGTCTGTCCATTCTTCGCGTAAATCTGAGGGCAACTCGTCGTCCCATTCCAAGTTGCATACCCATAGTTTTTGAATAAAAACCTTAGCCGCAATGATAACAGGCGACAACCACCCAAATGGGTCAAACAGGCGAGCAACGTCTGATAGGACGGACCGTTTCGTAATAGGCTGCGTAATTTTAGGTAAGTTGACCGTGACTCTAAATGCATCTTGTTTTCTATCCCACGTTAATCCTAATATCCTTATTACCTTGTCTTAATTTCTATCGGCTCTTTTAAACTGTTTTCTCCTTGTAAATATTCTAAAATTTCTTCTGAATTACTTGACCATTTTTGCATTCTGAATCCACCCTTGTTTAATATTGTTCTAATTTGTTCACACATTATTTTCGTTTTTTCTATGTTGTCATTACCCATCATCAAATCGTCCATATAAAATGATTGTTTTATCGCAGGAGCCGTATCTGGATATTCACGTGTCTCATCGTCAGCCAATTGATGTAGTGTCCTTACGGCTAAATATGGAGCTGCTGCCGTTCCGAATGTCACTGTTTGTAGGTTATAGGTTTCAAGTTCTTGATCAGGTGTATCTCGCCAGAAAATTCGTTGCAAATTGGTATGTTCTTCGGTCATCATAATCATTCTATACATTTTGACAATATCGCCTATTACACAGATTTTGTGTTTCCTCCAACTTATTATCAAACTTCGGAGATCAGGTTGTAGCACTGGTCCAATCAACATTGTATCGTTTAATGAGTGTCCGTTTGAACCCTTTGCACTTGCATCAAAAACAACTCTGACCCGGCTAGTGTCCTTGTCTTCACGTACTACAGCATGGTGGGGTAAGTATATTGCATCTTTATTACCGTCACTTGACTCTGTTCTTTTCGTATGACCCATTTCTTTATACTCTTGTATTACTTTAGCATATTCTATTTTAAAATTTGGATTTTTCTGAAATTTCCTTTCCAAGTGTTTGAATCTCACTTCAGCTTGATATTTAGTGTCACCGCACATTTTTACTGTTTCTTCAATACTCTTTCTTAAAGGTAAGTGTACTATATATTTTCCTGATTCATGTCTCTTGGTTGTTCTTTTGTATAATTCTTCACACAAAGCTTCTTCTTCTTTTAGTATTTTCTTCTTTTTATATAAATCTGTCTCTATTTCCCAGAACCTTTTTAACATATCATTATCATCTGCAACCATTCTTTTCATATGAAATGTGATGATTTTACAGTGGTTATTTAAAGTTTTGTCTTCCCATTGACCTGAAAGAATCCAACCCAAAATTGTTTTCTGAGCGACTATGCAATCAGATATTCGAACTAAACCCTCTTCGATAATCTTACAAAACACATCAATACCGAGCAATAAGTCAACACTGCTAGGTTGGTAATAGGTAGGGTCAGCTAGCTCTAAACTCTTAAGCTGTAACCAGTTCAAAGAAATATGCTGAGATGGTAAGTTTGTAGATATTTTTTTGAGAACGTAAGCCTTAACTTGAATGGATTCTGATTTATTAAAACGCGATGAACATATCAGGTCAACTGCATATTTAACAGGTATTTGAGTTCCTTCTCCAACTCCAGTGACAAAACCGCTGATTTGGCTTTTTCTTAGATTTAATAAGTCACTCGCTCTTGCAGACACGAATGAAGCCTCTGATCCTTGGTCAATTAAAGCACGTAGTGTATGAATATCTCCGTTACTTGCCCTAACTTCAACTTGTGCTGTGGCTAATAAAACTTTATGACCTGGATGATTCTTTGAGAAGTGTGCAGTAGTAAATTTCTGTTCTGGTTGTGTGAGTGCAACCTTCTCCTGACTTACTTGTCTCACTTCATGTAAGAGAGAATGATGTCTTCTTTTGCAGACTCGGCATGTCGTCTTTTGTTTACACGTGAATACATTATGGTTCGGGACAAGGCAATTATAGCATAAACGATTCTCTTTAGCAAATTGTCGTCTTTCTTGCACAGGATGTTGAGCAAATTCTTTACAATGAAATATATAATGATCACCTTTGCAAAAGCTACATGAAGGTTGCGAACTAAAATTTGCATGTCCCGATTGAATTGTTTTACTATCATCATCCGTGGTTGACATATGAAATGAATTTTTGAGTTGAGGCCTGTCTTTCGAGAATGTAGCAAGTGGAGCCGCCAGCTCAAGCGTTCGGAACTTAGACTCAAGAAATTGTTTCAACTCCTTCCATGTAGACAACTCATCCCTTTTCTCCTTATACGCGTGTTCTTCCCAATCCTTTAGTGACTCTGTGTCCAACTTCTGTGACACCAGAAATATGATAACAGGATCCCAAGAGTCAGTTTTTATGCCCAAATTATTCAAAGTATTAATATATTCAGCAGTTGTATCAAGTACTGATTTAATTTGTCCCGATGATTGATTGGATATTTTCTTTTGACCAAACAATCTTTTGAGGAGGGAAGTCACAATCATTTTCTTATTCCCGAAACGTCTTTTAAGGAGCTCCCATGCCTGTTCATAGCTATTTTCTGTTATTTGGATGTGACGTAACAATATTTCAGCTTCACCAGATATACTTGTCTTTAAATAGTATAATTTCTGAACATTGTTTAAAGATGTGTTATGAACCAATGACACAAATAAATCTTGGTAAGTAGGCCAGTCTTCATACTTCCCTCCAAATATCGGCAACTGAATACGAGGAAGTTGTGGAAAAGTTGATTGACTACACTGTGAAACGCTAGACATGTTAACATCTTCACTATTTTGAGATTCTAGTTTTGCTAAGAGGTCAGTCAGATCGCCTTGCAAACAAAGATAAAGATCTTCAATTTTGTAAAATTCCTCCTTCAAAAAGTATGGCAACTGTCCCTTTTGTTCGCGTGGCGTGCACTTACTGAGGGCATTATGTGCTTGCTTAAAAGTATCCCAATAGCTCTCAATTGATTTGCATCTTACTTTGATATATCCCTCAGTCAGTCTAGATTTGGGACATTTCTTCATATTTACCTGCGCTTTCTGCAGCATTGCGGCCATATCTTCCAATGTACTTAAATGTGCATTTTGTTCCGCAGTAGGTGGTGTCATTTTCAACAAAAAAACAAATCGAATTTGATCACTAATAACTTAAATTTCAAAGGAAATGTTCGATTTGTTAAAACACTGCAACTTTTAATTTAAATGTTTATGATCGTTATCTAAGGAATGTGGTTTCTTTTGTATTCACTCGCCGAGTCCGCCGGCCCGCTTCATCGATTGATCCGGCTCGTTTTAGACCATATGTTTATCTTGATAAGGTTCGGTTTTGCTTGACAAAA
Source organism: Hyles vespertilio (assembly GCA_009982885.2). Lineage (NCBI taxonomy): Eukaryota > Metazoa > Arthropoda > Insecta > Lepidoptera > Sphingidae > Hyles > Hyles vespertilio. The sequence goes on from CM042811.1 coordinate 30,235, forward strand.
CGGTGTAAAAATAAAAGACGTCTTCTCCTTATGAATTTGTATTTTGCACTAACTTTATTAAAGTAATAAATGCCGATTTATACTGAACAATACCATTTATTTATATAAAACATATGGTTTATTAGGATTGCTTTAATATTTATTATTTTCAAAAATTTATTCTCATTTGTAACGAAGTCACAGAGGTGGGCGGTCATGGCTAATACAGCCTTTTTAATAATATTAAAGTATTATTTCATTCTATTCATTATTAGTATGAAATATGATGTTGTATGAAATGTTATTAGTCTCCGGGCAGCAGTTAATAACCAAGTCAAGATACGCATAAGTCGCCGAACCGGCTCGCTGTGTCGCGCTAAGCCCGCGCGCGTCGCCAGCACACTCCATGCAAACAATACTCCAAGATATTGGACAATACGCTTCGATAGAGTATAACCTTGTTTTTTCATCTAAAAAAACCAAAGGCAATTTTTGTAGATATCGATATTGTTTTAATTGACATAGATATTATGTACACAATGTACTCAGTTTTTAAATTTTGTTGTATTTCATCAGCCATCAATGAACGACAATGGAAAGATAGATCACGTTTTATAATACGTCACCTACACCTACCACATTTTATATCATGTCCCACGGGAACGTGATAAAAAGTATCCTTCTCTACGCTACCTCCTCACCAATTTTCAGCCAAATCAGTTTAGTCGTTCTTGAGTTATAAATAGTGTAACTAACACGACTTTCTTTTATAAAATATATGGATTAGTATAATTATAGCTGTACAGTACACGGTATGAAGCGGGACGGTTATTTGAGAATGATGAAATCAGGTTTGAAACCGACATATTTATTTTTCAATAACAACTAATATCACAAATTTTACATCGTTAACATGCTTTATTTACACGCACACTCACACACACATATAACGCATGTACGCGCATTGGTCATCGCGCCGCTCCGCGGGCGTAATGAAATTAATCAAAAACTGTAAGTATCGGTGAGCGGCGCTCACACTAGCACGGGCACGCGGCGAGGCCTGGCGCGGCGGCGCGCGCGCTATAAGGGCAGCTCGGCGCCCACCACCGCCACCGCCACGCCCGCTGCCGCCGGCGCCGACCCGCCCGCGCCGAACGCCGGCACGCCCGCGCGCAGCGCCGCCAGCCGCCGCGCGTCCAGCCGCACGCCGTTCTCCTCCGCGCACGCCGCGGCGCGCAGGCGCGGGAACTGCGCCGTGTCCTCCGTCTGCACTTGCCGGTCCGCACACGTCCCTCGATCTGTTCGAATGTTATATCTCAATCTCTCGCCAGTACTCGGAGCCCGAGTGCGCTCGTGTCGGCTGATGAAAAAAACACACCCGGTTCGTTGAGAGTGGAGAGGTCCGTGGAGGGGGTGAGGTCGGGTGCGCGGGGGAGCGGCGCGGTGCCGACGAGCGCGGCGCACACGGCTCCTCCCGCGGCGCCGCCCGTGCCGCCCGCGCCCCCGCGCCACCGCGCCGGCATCAAGCTGGCGCGCACGTTGCGCTCCGGCCGCACCAATATGATGTAAACCTACCACACGAAAGCGTTCTCGCAGTAGCACCACAAAATCATTTTACAGGGCGGAGTGTGACGATTGTGCCCCACCTTGGGTGAAAATAGGCAGACGAGGGTGACACTGGCACTGAGCGAGATGGTGATGGCCATGCTGGTGACCCGCAGCGGCACGTGGCTCGCGGTGCCAAAGTACAGCGGCACGAAAGCCAGCCAGATCACGCACGTCGTGTACATGGTGAAGCCTACACACAAAGACTAGATTAAAGATTTATCAACGAAACGTTTTCAACACGCGCTCTAAAAAACTTTACCTATGTGTTTGCTTTCATTGAACGCTTCGGGGATCTTCCTGGTGAGCACAGCGTACACGGTGCACACGAGGATCAGCACCACGGGGTAGAAGAAGGCGATGGTGTAGGAGGCGTCCACGTAGGAGTCGCACACGAGCATGTTGTCCTCGCGCGTGGGGTAGTGATGGATGGCGCGCGCCGGCGACACGATCTGCCACACCACCACGATCACCACCTGCACACGCACAATCAACAAGCGTGTCAGCTCGCAGCCGCGTATACATTCTTTTACTTACAACTGTTCAACTTCCACTCACCTGAATGGACACGAGCGCAGAACATATGAGAAGTTGAGACTTTGGCGAAATGAGCGACGGCCTTCGCGCAGAGTGTTTACTGGCATCGAATATGCGCGCTATCCGATTAGTTTTGGTGAGCAGAGCCGCGTACACTACCGTGAAGCAAAATCCGGTTCCGAACCTGCTCGTGACAAACATATAGCATTCTTTTAAGTGACGCACGATATCTTTTAAATGCACCACAGTGGCGGCCAGGCATCGGTGCATACCCACCGTTGTAGCGCGCACAGTACGTCAGTGGGGCGGAAGACGAGCGCGAAGGTGACGAGGTAGCACATGAGGATGCCGGCCAGCAGCACGAAGGAGAGCTCGCGGCCGCTGGCGCGCACCACTGGCGTGTCGCCGCGCGCCGCCCACACGCTCGCCACGAACCTGCAACGCAAACCAGTGAGCACCCACGCGGCGCCTCCGCAGCGCACACAGCACAGTCGCACACGCACGTGGTGAGCAGGATCCCGACCGACGAGAACGTCATGGCGGCGATGGCGGCTTGCGAGTCGGGCCGCAGGTACAGCTCGGGCACGGGCGCGCAGCGCGTGCGCGTCGCGTCCGGCAGCGTGCCCCACGCGCACTCCACGCACGCCGTCTCCGACACCGGCGAGCGGATCTACGCGCACGACATCCAATATGTATTAGCACGCATCAATCATGTTTCGGCAGCTATAATATATATGGACGTGGGCGGGCTCACCTCGTATTGCGTGCAGTTAAAACAGTGCCAACAGCAGCTCTCTCCCTCCACGTACTGTTTGGCCTGACCCAGCTCGCACTCGGCGCTGCACACGGACTCAGGCGGTCGGGGCTCTTCCCACTTGAACTGAATTTCTAAATAAAAAACATATACTTTACAAACACCAGTGGTGAGCGGTGAGGGCGGCAGCGTCGGGAATGAGCGCACACGCACCGGTCATGTCGAGCTCCAGCTCTCCGTCGAGGTAGCGGCCCACCTTGAGCCACCGGTACACGCCACGCGCCACCTGCTTGAAGTGCAGGATGTTGTAGCGCGCGGGCCCGTCGCCGTTGCCGTCGAAGTGGAACTCGTCGCCGCTGAGTCCTGAGAGCGCATCGCGTGTGTGAGTGTCGGGTCGGAGCCGCGCGAGAATACTCCAAGGGATTCAGTGTACGAGAGGGAGACCTATGAAGCGCACTTGTCGCAGGTAGCGCAGCAGCGTGGCGCCGCTCGCCGGCCGCATCGCCTCGCACAGGCCAGGCTTACCGCCGCACAAGTCCTCGTGCATGTCTCTGGAATTCCATTTGTCTCGTTAATATGTATACGTATAGAGCGGAGTGCCAGTGAGTCGCAGTGGCGCTGCGCCGTGCCGACCTACACACGCACACCGGGCGGCGCGTCACCTGATAGCGTGAACGAACGCAAGCACGGCGTCGGCCACGAACTGCAGCTGCGCCTCGAACTCCGTGTTCTCGGCCGAGAGACGTTCACTGCCCGAGCACTGACGCGAGTACTGCGCGTTGTACGGCGTGCGCGCACTGCCAGGGTACCGACATCGGAATTGGTCCTCCCAAAATTCTGCAATGTAATTTTTCATTACGATCGATGTCGGTTTAAGAGTAAATACATATCGATGTTCTAACAGAAAATTACCTACAAACCAGGGGTTTCTGGCGTTGTTCTCGACCGTGAGGTTGAGGAAGTAGTCAGTGAAGCCACGCACGGGGTTGGCCTGCGGCTGCACGCTGATGGTGCCCTCGACGGCTTGCTCGTTGCCGTCGGACACGAGCGCGCGCGCGCTCCAGCCATCCGAGCCCACCCAGCCGAACGCGCCCGTGGCGTCCGCGCGCGCCACCGCCGCCATCACGCCCGCCACCTCCTGGTCCGAGCCGAACACGATCACCCCTGCAACAAGCAACGCCGTCACCACACGCTGCCAGCCGGCGCCAGGCTGCGGCATCGCCGGTACTGACCTCGCGCGCGGGGTCGCGACAGCAGCCGCGCCACTATAGTGTCGTACGCTTGCTCGTCCGCTTCGCCAGAGTCTTTGACGAGCCGTTCTTTAACTGCGATGCAGATATCGTTGCGTGCCAGTAGCGTCTCCAACTCTTCGAATGCCTGCAGAAATCAAACTAAATAAAGCATTGATCGAAACAGGTTTCCGAGACACATTTAACTAGTTGTGCTCAGATATTAGCTATAAATTATAGTCTTGCTTTGCTAAAAATAGGTTAGTGAAAGATTCACAACGAAAATCGTAATATTATTATAAAGGTGAAAGTTTGTGTATTTATTACTTCTTTAAGCTCAAACGACTGGACTTATTTCGATGAAATTTGGTATGACAGTGGCCGGTACCGTTGATTCACATATAGGCAATGCATTTTTTATCCCAAAAAGATGTAGTTTTCCCTTGGGATTATCTAGGAGTCGTCCCGTTTAAACAGATAGACCAATTTCATTTAAACTTAATAAAGAGGAAGCTGATACCTGGAATCATTGCATATGCAATAAAATTCCGAAAATAATAGTGTTTCCGTGCAATGAGCATAGAATTTAAGTGTTAATATTTGCATCTCTTTTAAACTCATAGGAATAATTTGTGATATAATATAGATCGAATTAAATGGGATATAAGAGTCATGAAATGGGTGGAGACGGTACAGGACGGGATGTAACGGGACGGGACGAGAAAAGCAGTATTACGTCAAATAGTCATGTTGAGTTTAAATACAAAACAGTTAATACGCGAATTAATGTATCTGATGAGAATTCGATTCAATATGTGTCTGCACCCGGGCGAAGCCGTGCTGGGCCACTAGTAACTAATAATTATGAGAATGCTATGTGCTATACTGATAGTAAACAATAATTGGTATAGAGCACAGAACAGTTGAATATGGTTAGAAAGGCAATAGCCGTCAAATTGTATGAAAACCAGCGTCGTCATTTTCGAAACACAAAACCTCTACAAATCTTATATAGAAAGCTTACAATAGTCGATTTAAAGTATCGATAAAATTATGGAAAATATGTTTTTGTTATAAGACCGGAATTTATTTTATCGATATGCTTAATGGTTTTTCCTGATACATTTATTTAATTAGTATTATGTTGATAGACGTAAAATAAATGAGACTACAATACCTAATATTGAAAGAAAATTTCAATTTTGATACTATTTTACAAATCTATATGTAAAGGATTTTCAAGATTTTCAGCTGTGTGTGAGATATTAACATTTTTATTACTGGAAAAGTAGATATATGCAATTATTACAATAAAATTATGATTTCTTTACGTCAATAGCTTCAGTGGTTTTGATTTTTCATACAATATTTCATTATTTCACCCCTATGATACAGTTTTTCCATAAGCGTTGCCCGTATTTTTTTTTGGTTTGTATATTACTTATGATACAGATTTTTATATCGTCTTCTGTTTCACGAAAATGAATACTTAGAACAAATCGTATTGGATTTTGTAGGAGTCCAGTTGTCTCTACCCATTGCCTTTATCTTTACTCACTCTCGGAAACCTACAAACGAATGAATTAATATCTTAATATATATAATTCACGTGTCACGTTGTTTGTCCGCGATGGACTCCTAAACCACTCAACTAATTATAATGAAATTTTGTAGATATGTGTTATTTGTTCCAACTTAACGGTGGGATAGTTTTTATCTCGATTGAATATACGAAAGTATAAAAAAAAGGAAAAAACATTTTGCCATACAAAATGTTCATGGGTTTGTAACTGTCAAACATTTAATGTTCATAGCGTCGATACGGTAAACTCTTCCCTAAAATTAAATAACGTATTTAAATAAAGGTTTCGAATCGACAACATATAGCCACAATATTCAATTAATGGCGTATTTTAGATTTTAAATATGTAAATTATTGACAGTAATGAAAAGTGGTTGACATTTGAATTGGTTGTCAAATATTTATGCATGCGTTCAGAAATTTATTTTGTGTAACCTAAAGAGAATATATTATGAAGCTATATAAATATAGGACACTAAAATGAATAATATTCACACGTAAGAAGTTTTACTTCTTTCAAGATAGAATGTCACTTGAAAATGAAAAATCTTTAATAAAATAACACATGAAAATAAAAACTGAACTGAACTGAAATAAAAACTTTATATAATTATGGAGAATATTGCAGGGATTCTCAAATTAGGCGTTGCCTGTGTCTTGAAAAACCAGTTAAATATAATTGTTTCTACGTTAATTGTGTGTGTGTGAGTGCATTTCTACGAAAATTAATATTTCATCTCTTTATTACTAACAAGAGTAATGGCGTAATATTTTTGGAAAAACAGCATAGTGGGGGTGAAATAAGGGATGGGATATTGCATGGATAATCAAAATCGATAAAGTGTTTAGAAAGTACAGAGAAACTGGATATAATAGAGTGGGAGGTAGGGGAGAAGACTGGGATAGCTGACAGATTTAATAGGACGAAATGTAAATGCACGGTATAAGACGGAATGGTTAATTAAGAGAAAGGACGCGACGTATCGGGAAGTGACTGAACAGACGGGATGGGACGGAATTGAGCAGGACAGTAGAATAGCTAATTCATGTTTAGGTATACAAGAGCTTATACGAAAAATAACATGTATTTGGTGTGGAGTAAAATAAAAAAATATCTGCATCCAGGCAAACGTGGGTCGGGCTTTTTTCTATACTAAATAATTGAATATAAAATATTAATCATTTAATAACTAAGCCATAGCGAAGCGTGGTCGGGTCAGCTATGGTATCTTTTAATTGATTTCAATGAATGTCGTCGGAGTAGTAACAGTGTTATAATATCTCCGTAGCAAAATAATGATTTGAATCTGGAGAGATGGGATAGAATAGAATATAAGGTGGATAAAATGGGACATAAGAATAGGTACAGGATGGGATTGGAATTGGATAAGTAGTTTAGACAACGGCTGTCATATTGATTTTAAATAAAATATGGACTGGAATCTGTATTTGCACCCAGGCGAAGCCGGGCCGGGCCGCTAGTTATAAAGTATATTTAGATACAAATATATGTTGTTCTCAAGTTGGCGGAGTTATGACATTAGGACAAGGATAGGTCGTCAACGTTATCAAACGTTACGAGTACCAATTAGAATTACTAAAGGGTTCGTTTTTTTTTTTTTTAATGCCTATGAAAACTGATTTACGAGTATACGAAATCTATAACTACATCGATATACATAGTTACTATGTACATGACTACAACACTGTGTGACATGTTTTTGTATTTTTTTTTTAATTGCAATGAATGATGAGACGATCAAGCCGTTCGCCTGATGGTAAGCGATACGACCGCTCATAAACAGTAGCAACATTCCACTGCGCTCGCCATCCTGAGACATAAGGCGTTAAGTCTTAATATGTCCAGTAGTTACTCTGGCTACAATGTCCTTCAATCCGAAACACAACAGTGCATTTACGCAGTGTTGTTTCACGGGAGAAATAGACATTGCGGTGGTACCTACCCAGATGGCCTCTCACATATGGAAGACCTACCACCAGTAAACACATGTGAAAAATTTCGAAGTTGACATAACAAAAATGAGTCGTATGCATTGCGTAGGAACTTGAAATTCGCGTGCATTGTATGTACGCGTAATCAACAATGTATATTTTTGATTTGTCGTCTATAATATTATCGAATTCTTCAAAATGTAATTATAAACCGGAATTTTTTGGAAATAAAGGTGAAAATCAATAAAATCGGATTTAATTGTGGTATAAAGTAATTCCTCTATTGATATTCGACATGCAGAATAAAATGGCATAAATCTGCATTTTTACTCTATTTTGCCGGAGCACCACACTCCAAGGCATTTCGACAACGACTGATTTGACAAATCATCCGTTCCGCGGCAGTGATGCTTTTTTTGCACCACCTTGTGACGGGTCAAACGCTTGTATTTCCCTTATAACTATATTCATCTGTTCTGTGGTATACAGCGTGCGCGGCGCGATTGATGACCGAACTAAGCGAACTGATTGGCATAATTACGAGCGAACGTTTTAAACAATAAAATGCTGTGAAGTTGCAATAGAGCGGTTGCACCGAACAATTTCGATTTACCTTAATACCATAGTTGGATTCTTCGTAGATGATTGACACATAGCGCCACCCCAGTTTCTTGACAATTTCAACCATCGCGCGTACCTGGTGCAGATCCGAAGGTATCGTCCGCGTGAAGTATTCAAAACGGGCTTTGTTCGATAGCTCCGGTGACGTGGAGAAGAAGGACACCTGCGTGTCAACATGCAGTTATTGAGTCGGCGCCAACTCGAGTGAACAGAGAACTAGCATTGGTGCAGAGTTTACCTGCGGTATCTTGAAGAGGCGCAGCAGATTGGCGACCTGCACCGAGGTGACGCTGGAGGCGGCGCCCACTACGCCCGAGATGACCTTGCGTAGCGCCGTGGCGTTGCACGCATACTCCGCGTCGTCGATGTTGCTGATGGAACCTAGCGCAGAGGAAGCGTATAAGGCGAGTGAACGAAGAACGAAAAACCAAACTCGCAGTATGAAGACGACCTTTGATGAAGTCGAGCGCCATCTCGAGTCCGTAGGTGTCGTTGTCGCAGTCGTCGAGCACGTGCGCGCCGATGCGCACGCCGGGCGGCGCCAGCGCGCGGGCCTCGTCCAGCGCGAACAGCATTGCCTCGAGCGCCTGAACGCCGCCTTGCGCCATCACCGGCCCACACGTCGCCACCTCCGACCGACTGTGCACCTGCACGCCACACACTCGTACACGTACACGCACATACACACACACACACCAGCGCGCGCGTCCACACTCACCATCATGAGCCCGCCGAGGATGATGTCTCCCTCTACCACGGCCGCGTGCTTCACCGGCCACACAGTTTCGTTCTCCGACTTTTTCTTCGGGACTAGTCTCGGTTCACGCCGGGTCGTCGACAAAGCGCCGGTACTATTTTTATTCCTAGCTTTTGATTTTCGTCTCGACTTATTTTTAGACTTGAGTTTTGTAGCGTTGTGATAGTTTTGTGTCGTTTGTGATCGAACAGTCCAGTCGGCGGTGGGTACAACAGTAGAAACATGTCGTTCAGCATTGGGCGTCGGCACAAGTGATCGGTGGTGGAACACATGGCTCGCGGGAATGGGCGCCGCAGAGGGGGCGGCAGAGATCACCGACCACACATCGGCGTCGGTCATCTGTCGCTCGTCATAAGACATCGAGCTCAATTCAGAAGGGAAGGAGAGCGAGTGAACGTTATCGGAGTGCAGCGGCGCCGCAGTGGGCTGCACCGCGCCGTCCTGCTTTATGATAATTTTTTTCTTTTTAAACATTTTTGAAATATCGAAGGGTCCGATGAGCGGGTGCGACTCCCTGACTGCGCGCGTCCGCTCCGCGGTGAGCGCGCCGAACACGGCGGAGGTCGTGTTGAAGAGCGGCGAGTGGTCGAGCACGAGCGGTGCGCGGAAGGTGTCGTGTGGCGAGCAGTGCGCGGCGCGCGCCAGCACCGCCGCCACCAGCAGCGCCGCGCCGCACCGCATGGCGCCGCGCTCACCCGCGCGCGCCACCACGTGCACGCCGCGACACACGTGCCGTAATCAAACGGGCTCTCATTACTGAGGTGTCACTTTAACTTACGTAGCACCAGGTCAGCGGATGAACTTTCACAAACTGGTAAAGTTGGTAATTTAGAGTGAGAGGAGTCATCACGCCGAATGCATAAGAAGTAAACAAGAGTGAAGCGAGTGTTAGTGTTCAGCGCGAGTTGGTTGAGTAGTCCCGTGATCGTAGTGAAGTTGTGTAGGCGCGCGGCGTGCAGGCGCGGTGTCGGGGCGCGTGGCGGCGCGCTAGTGCCGCGCGGCGCCGGCCTCGCTCCGCGCGCGGTAGCACACACAGCCATGCGCGCCACATTTCTCGGTCTTATTCCACCCGTAAACTAACGGAATTCATTTAAACATTTGCTAACTTACTTGGAGTATTGTTTGCATGGAGTGTGCTGGCGACGCGCGCGGGCTTAGCGCGACACAGCGAGCCGGTTCGGCGATTGTTTTAATATTTAATAATAAATATTAAAACAATCCTAACAAACCATATGTTTTATATAAATAAATGGTATGCTGTCGATAAACTGAAAGGAAATATTTGTGTCTCGTAAGAATGTCTGAAGATTTTATATGTATGTTTATTTTATAAAATAGATGATACCACGGTAATGATTTTCAGCGAACATTAAGTACAATGCAACACTATTTATTATTGTTAATAATTATAATTTAATGGATATTTTAGTAAATATTAAAGGCGAGTTAAAAAAAATCGACTTCAAAATTGCTATTAACCAATATTAAAAAAAGAACTAATATTTTCATAAATCTAAAATACCTAAATATTCCAAGTATTTTTTGAGGCTGATGCAAGCCAGGTGCACGACTATAAGATATATAGCATCACGGTGCGAACAAAAAAATGCAACGGCTGGCAATGTCGTAAAAATATAGTTGGCACACTATTTAGGTAATAAAGTATAGGAGTGCGCTGCGAAGTAATTCACTTACTCTGAATTTTTATTGTTGTGCCTGTCTACCTAACTTCTATAATTATACTTGTCTATTCCGATCAGCTGCATAGATTAGGAGCGGAGACAATATAATCAATATATTTTGCGCCGCAGACTGAAAAAGTTGTACAACCCTGCTCTACATAAATGTCATAACCTACTGAGCCAATTTTGACGTTTTGAAGCTTACACAACTCCTAAATTGGACTATATTATCTTATCCAACTTTAAACTATTTTTTTGCGATCAGACTTATAAGTATTTTTGAGACATGCGTGGACCCATGAAAACATGTGCAATTCTTAAAATATTACATACATACAGGTGGAATTAGTATTTCTTTTTTTTAAGTCGATTAAAAATCGTATATATCTTTTGTAATATTCAAGGGCCCTACTATATAAATCCGGAACGAAGTTCGAAACTTCGTGACGTTTTTCGTTTCGAAACCTACTCTGTAACACGAAATTCGAATCTTCGGATCGAAGAATGAATGATTCCAATATATCGGCAATACGAACATTTACAGAGTAGGTACATTCGTATCGTCACAAACTTCGTTCGTCCAAAGTTTAGAACTTCGTTTCGGATGAATATAGTAAATAAAAATGTGAATGTTCGGATTGCCGATATATTCGAATCATTCATTCTTCGATCCGAAGATTCGAATTTCGTGTTATAGAGTAGGTTTTGAAACGAAAAATGACACGAAGATTCGAATTTCGGATTTATATAGTAGGGCCCCAATACTGGTACCTCTTACGATAGGATGTTTCCGACACTCACTTTCGAATATAAACACCTATGAGTTCATTTATTCTGCAATACAAAAATTTATTCTTAACATTTTGATAATGGCGTATATTGTACCGCGCGCGGTTAGATCTTGCGTCTACGTCGTAGTGATGCTACGCCGTAGCAAAACAGAATAGTTAAACGTTGTAACAGCAAGAAATGAAAGAAAGTGTATGGATTAGTTTTCGTGGTTAATATAAGTAATATTGAATATAAAGACTGCCTCGGTGGCGGTATGATTGCAAACCTAAGATTTTTTTTTAAAAATTGTATTTTTCTATTTATAATCCGTCCGAAGCAAGTAAATAGTAAAAAAAAATAGGGGAGTTCATTTATCCGATGATTTAGGCAGAAGTGATAAATAATAGTTCGGTATTTGGTGTTGCAGGTCGGCGGCGCGCGGTGCAGCGTGGCGGGTGCCGGCGTCACGTGACGCGATGGACGCTATTCCAGGCGAGAGTCGCGCGAGGTATTGTATATTGGTTGCTAATCTATTTTTGGAAATATTTTCGGTTTCGAAAGGTTATGAAGGTGATTAGTCTCGCTTGTCGACTATGCATATTCGTTTAGCCAAGTTCATGTCAAGATGTGCGTTTGTGACTCATATAACATTTGCAACACAGCTGGGTCACAGAACTTTAAATAAATTGAGCTGAGAGTATATTTTGTCTTCTCGTGTTTCCACACGAGCCGGTCGGCACGTGGTCGGCTGAGCGGGTGGAATAAGTTGCTTATGGCGGCGATGCTTTTTTTATTGCGATTAATGGCAAGACGAGCATGCCGTTCGCCTGAAATAAAGCGATACGACTGCTCATGGACAGTAACAAAACCAAACAACATCATGGATCAGTAATGCTTGACATACTACTGCGCTCGCTATCCCGAGACGCGACTCACGACGAAGTTTTAAACATTAAAATCGTAAAAAGCTCACGTTAGAATATAAAAACTGCAATTTATTATTACAGCATGACTTTCATCGGCCATTATTCATTTAACAACTCCCGCATGGCTTAATTGAGATAAACGTTATAAACCGCGCCGCGAGGTGACTGCTCGTCCTGGCCCAGCCGCACAAATTTTAAACTTTTGTCAAAAAGGGTTTAAAGCGTTCGTTGCGAGAGGATCCGCTCGCGAGGCGTCGTCGCTGTCGAAATTATCCACTTCACAACCAGCCGTCGAAAACAATACAAGTGTAAAATATTTGCGGCCTACAAGTAAAGTGCGAATCACGATGGACGTACTATTTGTGCTACGCATAAGTAATAACGTATTTTGTGGCGTTTTATATTCTAGGATAAGCGGTTTTTATCTTTATAAAATACTCGTAAGGTCGCTCGGTTTACTCTTGGATGTTTTATAAGTTCTAGTACCTATATTTACTCAGGTGTTGGTGGTGCTCGCGAGTCGGCACGGGGTCGCCGCAACTCGCCACTAACTGTCAAATGTATTGCTTCCGCTTCCGCAGCGGTTGCCTCGGCGACTCCAATCTCTCTAATAAATATCCCATTAGAAACGTGCTTGACTTGCGAGACCTTTGTACGAGTTTGCAAATATACTGATGCTAAGAAATTTACAACGAAGATGTGTCCGAATCAAACATTTAAAACATATTTAGTTATTTCGATTCGTATAAAAATAATATGAAGCTTTAGAGTATACAAATAAATATTGAACTATTTGATTTGATGCAGTGTAAACACGAAATATAACATTTCATTGCATTATCATGTTGTAGCGCTGAAATATGTAAATAATTCACAAATGTAAATGTTTAAGACCTTAGAATTTTATTTCATTTCGAAATTGAAAAGAAATATGTTTGAATTATGTATCATAACTTCTTGCCAGAATGTCATTTTTAATTCTTACATGTTTTACTGTAGAGTTAGACGCACAAAATGTATGTTAGGTTGTGGTGTCGCAGTGACGCGTGGCGGCGTGCTCCACTCACTTCTACACCTTCCGCTAGCTGTTGACATTTAAACGAGGCGATAACTGTCTCTGCGGGTATTTCCCGAGCTCTCTATATCTGTGCTCGCCTGCCGCCGTCGCCTTCGCGGTGTTATGTGCCGTGACGTCATTAAATATGCCCGCAGGGTGCCAGACACTGCTGCTATACTGGCTGCTCGTGAAATAACTTCCACTACACTAAATTAATGTTTATAAATGAACACAATAATAATGATTAGCGCTAATTCTCACCGTTTGTTAACTTGTACAGTTGGGAGTTAATTTGGAGTAATGATTGCTAAGAATGTGTTAGTGAAATAATGAGCGTGTAATTATGAAGTCGCCGCCCGCCCGCGCCGTGTAGTTCGCCAAGTATTCAGTGAGGCGCCCGTTGAATATATTTGTAGTTATTAGAACATTCTCTTACTAAATATTTTACTTGGAAATTAATTAACGTGGAAAGTTAATTTTTTAGTACAATGATGACGTTCTCACTTATTCAAGCACGGGTTCAAAGTACCACAATAGGTTTATTTTGATAGACATTCACAAAATACGAAAACAGAACTTGTCTTCTCTGCAAGTATGTAATAAAATAGTATTATTAGAATCAAGCAGGTTCAATACAACATACATTGCACTACATTTTATGTTTTATAATAGCAATATTCATCTAATAAAAAGTAAACAGACACACATCAAATATTAAAAAGTTCACCACAGAAACCCTTTTCTTTTGAAGTAGCCAGGTTGGAGGGTAAATAATAAATAAATATGGGTCTTTGCAAATCCTATTTGTAATAACATACCTGACTTTAAGCGTCCTGTACGGAGCATGGGACTCCTTTAAAACCGACTATTACAGAGGCCTCTATACTATGGCACGTACGCTTCTGAATATGGTCAATATGTTGACTGTTTGTTTGCGTATTTGTCTATTTGTTCCTGTTGATGTGCCTCGAAAAACCGACAAGCGCACGATAATGCATATTTGTTATTGGCCTTGTTTGTTAAATAGGCAAATAAGGCCACAATGTAAATGTAAATTAATGTAAATTAAACTGACCACACATGGTAATTGTTTGCCAAATATGCCAAATACACAAGTACAAATAGCCATGACAAGTGCCAGCATAAGAGGAAAGGCCCGGCATTTAAGAGAATGGAGAATAATTTACTTTGATTTCTTATTAATTTTGTATGTATGTATGTATCAGCCCATATACGTCCCACTGCAGGGCACGGGCCTACTCTACAATCGAGAATACGATTGAGAGTGGTTAGGCCATATAGTCCACCACGCTGGCCTAGTGCAGGTTGGCGGACTTACATACCATAGAAATTCTTATAAATCGCTATGGTATGCAGGTTTCCTCACGATGTTTTCCTTCACCGTTTTTTAGTGCGTGGTGATTGATTATCAATACACACGACTCCGAAAAGTCAGAGGTGTGCCCTGGGATTCGAACCCGCGACCACCGTGAACATGTGGGCAGTCGCGTCTAGTCCGTTTACCAACAGGCCACCACGCACCTTATATATTAATTTTATCACTTGAGTAAATTTTATAAAATTTCAAGAGAAATTAGAAGTCCGCAGAGACTCAGTCAGGTTCAGTGCTCGGTGCGATTTCTGTGGGTAGTGTCGCCGTTCGTCTGTATGAGTTGCAGTGGCGGGCGGGGGGGTGCCTGCACTATATATCACTTCGCAATGTTGGAATATAAAGTGGCCGCGCGGAACAAATGATGTTGCGCCGCGGACAGAGTGCCGCGTCACGTATTGTTCGCGGAACAAATAATGGTCAAATAGATAGGTCTCGGCGCGTGATTGATCTCTGCACGTAGAATGCATCAGTGTCGGGAGATGGATGGTGCAGCGCGTTGTGACACTGTGTTCACTTCGCTCTTTGTTGTTCCATATAGTGTGTACTGATATTTATGGATTGCATTACAAGCGACCCAAATCCACATTTTATTTGCTGGATTTTTAAATTTATGACTTGTGCTAAAAATATGATGCGTAAACAAAGCCATTTCAGTGGGAGGAAACATCCAAAGCTGTTACGTTTTGATCCATATCACTATACTGATTTACTGGGAAGTGCAAATGGTTTATATGGCGTGATTTTTCTTAGCTGAGAGTGGATACCTAATAGCGAATAAAAACAAATAAAATCATCAAAGTTAATCACGTAAACCACCAAAGTATAAAAACAAATGTTTATTCAAATTTCCGTCGATCTCAAACAAAACACGAAAAATAAAATCTCGTCGCGGGTCCGATATAATTAAATTATAGAAAACTTGAAGGGCAGAATACTGTTAATTAATCAGTAATTAATGGAAATCAATTACGTTGGCAAATTGATTCGTCCTTTATTCATAAACTTTGTTTTTTTTCTCGTATAGAAGAGATTAAAAAGTTTGATTCCGACGTTTTAGGAGATAAAAACTTGTAGGAGACCAGAAAGACCGGTGCCGGACCTACTCCCCACCTCCCCCCGCATCCGAGCCTCCGCGCCTCTCACACCCGGCCGTTACAACATAAATCTCCATAAGTTCAGTTCCAATAAATACTTTGGAAATTTGTAACGAAATTAATTTATTTGTGCGGTAAATGGTTACTAATTACGTACAATCAGTATATTATGAATATACATATGTAGTATATTCATTATGTAAAATCAAGAATCGACAAACTTTCTTATAATGTATGAAATTAATTATTTGTTATATAATTTCCGATAAGATCTGCCGTTGGGTCGCACGTGTGAAGTCGGGCGCCACACGGGCAGCGGAAATACGTGACCTCACATACTGAACACGTTCTCAAGTTAAATTCAATTCATTCGGGGCCAAAAATCTGAGCCCAGCTAAATAAATGTATGCTATAATTTAGGGAAGCAGATGGCTGCTTGCGGAGCGATAAATAGTGTTGTTTATGTGCAGCTGGTCGCGCGCGGCGGCAGACACTGCAGGTTAGTAGTTAGTGAGGACGGAGCAGGCAGTGCCGATGGAGACTATGAGTGTAATGGCCGCGCTGCCGCCCGCGGCGCCGCTCAGTAATACTGCTCTTGTTGTGCGCCACGTGTTGTTCCGAGCGCCCACTTGAAACATTAACCTGATTTGTTGGAGCAATCTCCACCCTAAACAACTAGCCGTCGTGCCATTACGAGGTTATTAAACGTGCACTCATTAATTGGTTGCCTCAGTGATATGAGCCGTGCACTTTTTGGTTGAAACAATCTAATATGAGTATTTTTTACTGCGATTAATGGCGAGTCAAGCAGACCATTCGCCTGATGTTAAGCGATACAATATGAAACAAAAAAAAAAAAACATGAATTATAAAACAAAACACTGCGCTCGCCATCCTGAGTCATAAGAAGTTGGAGATTAACGTCACTCGCGTCCGTAGGCTTTGACTCTAGTTTCCCTACACGTGGCCCCTGGGTAGTGCCAAATGAGTGACACAGTTCGTGGTGGTAGGATTTTCCGCCCGGGTAGCGACCACCGTTCATAGGTCGTAAAGACCGCCATAGTGTTCCCTGCAAGGGAACGCGTTCCGGGATCAGCCCGTGATTTTCCGCTTTTTCGAGGGGTTTGAGTTCCGGCATGACGATGTACCGTGTGAGTATTTTTGATTCGCGGTCGATGGGAGGGATTTGACCCGCCGGCCAGGGAGACCCGTAGAAACGGTTGTCTGCTGGCCGCCCGCGGTACAGTACAGGAGCCCAATCGTGGTTAACCACCACGAGAGGCTGCCTCACCATGCCGCGCATAATCTTGGGTGGGTCCGTCGTGCCGGTTGGTGACCGGATGTGGGGTCCGGCGGCCCATCCCGGGAGGGTACGGGGGCCCTTCCGTCCGGCGGATCAATTCCGTTCCTGTCGACTATTTCGTGCCGGTGCTCATTCGGCCTTCTTAGTGCCCGGCCTGAAGCTCCTCGTGCCTCCTCACCGAACCCATCCCACCTATTACTTCATGACAGTGCGTATAAACAGAGCAGGTCCTTCAGCGGTGCATAACCCCACCACCGCGTTGACTATGGAGTTCGCCAACATCCGCGGTCTCCATATGAACCTCAATGCCGTCCACCACCATCTCGAGACGGCCCGGCCTGCTTTGCTCTTCCTGACGGAGACGCAGATTCGTTGTCCGACCGACAATTCTTACTTGCTCTACCCTGGTTATTCGCTTGAAGAAAACTTCAAGCCTAAAGTACTGTCGCCGTCTGCGCTGCATGGAGGACCCCTCCTTCTCCGCTCTGTGGGTGCACGTGGATTTTGGTTCCCTGAGCCGCATCTATGTGTGCCTTTACAGGTCACATAACGGGGACGAGGAGACGACTCGGCTGTTCAGGTATCTTAGCCAGGCGGCTGATGACGCGCAGGCGCAGTTCCCGTCGGCCGAAATGGTGGTCTTGGGAGATTTCAATGCACATCACGAATTGTGGCTGGGATCATGCTGGTAGGACTGCCCATGCATTCGCTCTGACTCATGACTTGACACAGCTGGTGAACCAGCCCACCAAGATCCTGGATGTGGCGGGTCATGAGCCTTCTCTGCTGGACCTTCTGCTGGCGAGTCACCCGGCCGGGTATCGCGTGACCGTTTGTGCGCCTCTGGGCACTTCCGATCACTGCCTGGTTGGGTCGTCAGTACCTTTCGCTCCACCTCCACGTCCCGTGCAGGTTAAGCGGAGGGTCTGGCACAAAGATCACTTCCAATAGATACCGCATTACGATAGTTTTGTTTTGAACCGAAAACGCCAACGAAGGGAACTGCGCGGGGGGTGGGCGGGTTGCAGCGCGGTCACGTGGACTTCACTCGAGAGATGAGGCATAAGTCGATAAATGAAAAAAATTATCGGTAGTTCGATTTATCAGTAAGTTCATGTGTTATGATCGCTTCTATAACTTAATTACCAACTTGTTAAATGTTTGATAATATTTTTTCACCGGCCTGATCTGATAAATTATACCAACCGGCAACCGCTAACTACGAATAAAATAGGATTAAGATTTATACTTTAGTATGTAACGGTTTTATTTCTATTATTCACCGTGTATTTTTGTATACCATAATGGCGAAATAGCCAAATTAAGTGTTGATATAAAAGATCAGGTAAAAATATGAAATAGTAAATAACTAAACCTCACGCCCTAAAGGGCTACAATAAGTTATTCCGTTTCTTGTATTCTGACGGCGGCTGTAGTAAATGAAATATCGACAAGTGACGATGAAACCCACTTGACGAACTATGAATATTTTTGAGACGACATATACAACGTATGTTAAAATTAGTACAATAGCTTGTGCTACTGATTCTCAATAAACTTAGTATACTAAAACTTATGATAAATACCCTCCCATTATATTTGAAAACGTATACAACTAGAGGGAAAAAAGAAAATTTAATTACGCCAAAGATAAATAAAAAAATATTGTAAAAGTACCTTGTTAACAAATTTAACTATTTCAAATTACATAAAATAACGTAATTATGGTAATTTGCAATTTTTATTTAAATCAATATATATTTTGTGAAATTGTCATTTAATAAAATTAATTTACATTATTGTTTTACAATATCGATATTTCTGGGAATTATATTATAAACATGCGTCAAACACTAGAAGAACGCGTGATTTCGCCAAAAAAAGATGGCTTATTACGGTTATTGCTATGCGAAAAAGAGACAGCTGATTCTCCATCCGAACTCGACTGTTTGACATTGATACATTAACCAGTATAAATTGAGCTCGCTCGGGACCAAATTAATTTAAAGAATATTAGTTATCGATGAAAACTTATTGCGATTTTTAGATACTTTATTTTTTTGAGTTTTTTGCACACCATTTTATTGAACAAATCATTATTAACTGTAATATTATGTTCCCAAAATGTAATTTTCGCTAACGTGCGACGACATGTGCGGGTCCACTACTTGGACGACACTGATGACGTGACATTTGGCATCGGTTTATATCTATCTGATAGCTTATATGTGTTGGGCGCAACCGCTGCCTTGCATTAGGTATCTATTGGGAGTGATCTGTGGTCTGGCATTACTCGTCGGCAGATTGGGATGGTATGCGGGAATATTTCGCATCCGTCCCTTGGAGGCAACGCTGCTTTGAGGGCAAACATCCTTCAGCGAGTGCCAACGCTATTGCTGGCGAGATTAGGCTAGGAATGGATTACTACATTCCTTCCTCTGAGATCGCCAGTAAGGGCCGTGGACGCTCCTGGTTCAATCGTGCATGCGTCGATGCTGTCGGTGACAAACAGGCGGCGTATCGCGCTTGGATCAGGGGTCGCGCCATGAAGGATCCCAATATCAGTTCCCTCAAAGAAGCCTACAACCGTGCCACTAAGGCCTGCAAGAAGGCCTACGTTAGGGCGGATGCCCAGCGCGTTAGCAAGATTGGGCGTGCGTTGGCCGATCACCCAACTAGCAGTCGTGCTTATTGGAGTTGGCCAGGGCCATTCAATCTTACTTCTGTCGTCCAGCGTTACCATCGCTGAGGTACCCAGAAGGGTCGCTGGCCCACAAGCCGCAAGAGAAGGCCGCCTTGCTGGCAAATTTCTTTGCGGCTAATTCCCGCCTCGAAGACCGTGGTTCTGAGACGTTGCCCACACTGCCTGATTGCGGTTTCTCAATGTAGGACCTATGCCTTATATTAATTTAAATATCTATATGTTTGGTACTGGGCGACCCGCCTTCAATATGTTATGCATATATTTTGATTTGTTGGCTAGTCAAGTCATTAAGCAAATTAATCAAAAGCGCAAGTTCCTTGAAACAAATATTATTTTTTTGCTTGGTACTTATTATTTAGTTATTTTTTGGTTTTTAGTGGTTTTTTGTTTTGAAGTCGGTTTTTATTTTTTATTAAAAATTTTGGTTATTTTTATCTTTTTAGTGTTGATAGGAATCAAAATGAAGAAGATTTGGTCCCCACAAGGAATATGCTCTTTCCGATGATAATGAAATCGCTAAAATCGGCTAAAAGCTGCCAAGGATATTGGAGTATTCATATGTTTATTATTTTTTCTAATTTTAAGGAGTTCCCCTCACCTTTTTGAAGTCGGTTAAAAACCAAATTATTTTGTACTACGGACCTAAGACACTCGTTTCACTAATGTAATGTACGTATTGTTTTAATAATACGTAGGTGTACTTTCATAATATTATTCAATTACACACTTAATCAATAATCTTAATATATATAATTCACGTGTCACGTTGTTTGTCCGCGATGGACTCCTAAACCACTCAACTGATTATAATGAAATTTTGTAGATATGTGTTATTTGATCCAACTTAAAGGTGGGATAATTTTTATCTCGATTGAATTGACGAAAGTATAAAAAAAAGGAAAAAACATTTTGCCATACAAAATGTTCATGGGTTTGTAACTGTCAAAGATTTAATGTTCATAGCGTCGATACGGTAAACTCTTCCCTAAAATTAAATAACGTATTTAAATAAAGGTTTCGAATCGACAACACATAGCCACAATATTCGATTTATGGCGTATTTTAGGTTTTAAAGATGTAAATTAATGACAGTAATGAAAAGTGGTTGACATTTAAATTGATTGTCAAATATTTATGCATACGTTCAGGAATTAATTGTAAACTAAAGAGTATATTATGATGCTACATAAATATAGGACAATTAAATAAATAATATTCACATTGTAGTGTAATCCGATAACATGGAATTCCTTTAGCAATAAGTTAAAACTGACGTGTACGAATTTTGCATCGATTACAAATTCCAATTAGTTGCTACGTAATTATGCTAACTATTGATTTTGTATTAATATTTTTATTGGTATTCTAATAAATGACTCTGAACAAGTGAGACATGTTTGATTTAAAACACCTAAACGTCTAACATATTACATGGCGACCCTGCCAGTGGCAACGTTTGTGGAACAATTCTATCAAGAAGAAGAGTTCAAGACCTCATAAGAAGAAAGAAGATCTTTGAAGATATACCATGGGTAAATCTGCGTCAAAAGAGCAAGTTGTGATCGCACAGAACGCCAACGGAGAAGCTTCGGCAACGACATTACAATACCATACCGAACGTTTGGAGATTATAGAAGTCTTGATTACCACAGCTGTCGTAATATTAGCAATTGTTTTAATATATTACGTTTTCAAGAAATGTAACAAACACCACGTACGGACCATGCAACGAGAATTGAATAGACACAACTTGGCCACTATCTCTCGTGCTGATCTGACAACCAGTGCGGTCTAAGAAGAAAGAAGAAAGAAGGTTCGGAGGCGTCCAGGGTATAGCCCGGCCCAACCCCTTAACACACGCAGCTGCCGCCTGAGTTACCAGCAGCCACGCCGACGCCGCGCGCCGTACACAGCTCCACGTCAGCGCCCGCCCCGCTCGTCACCAGCCACGTGCCAGCATCGGTCTACGTGCACCCCAACGCGAAGATTTTGTGTTATCATATTAGAAGTATGTCATATTCAGGTATTTTAAGTTATATTATATTACATAATTAGGGTTGTTAGTATTTAGTTAAATATTATGACAAGTTTGATTGTACAATTACATGAACTTTATAATTCGTTGAATTATCTTAAAGATTACTTAACTAAATTAGGACCTGAAAGAAGGCAGCAAAATCTTGGTCAGAAAAAGATAGAAGAAGCAAAAAAGTTATATTCTTCCTTAGAAAGTATTTTGTCTCTGTTGCACTTAGAAATTGAACACGAGGAAATTAGTACAAGCGATATTTTTTATATTTTACTTGTTTCCTTGGTTGTTGATCCTTATTATGTCTTGTTTCTTTTTTTTTTTTTTATTGTTATTTTTTTTAAGCATCAATTATACAATATGTTTTAATTTATGTTAGTAAGTAAGCGGGCGTTCGCATGTCACTCAAGGTGACCACTGAAAACCAGCGTTGCACTGTGGCTCGCGTCGCAGTGCAACAATAAGCTGAGTGGTCACCTACGTGTCACATTTATGCGACGTACAAACTCCTTTTTATCTTCTTTTTGTTGTTAGCTATATAAGTATAGAAATTTATGTTAAACGAGTGTGTGCGTCATCTTATCTGTGACAAATAAATGAGTTTTCTTTCTTTCTTTCTATATCACTGCTGTTCATAAAATAATAAGTGACATACATATTTTATACAATAAAATAATTAGTTTATCGAATCCTAAAGAGACTAAACAAGTAAAAATGTCTACAAAAAGAGAATTCGACTTAAAAACTGCAATTTCCTTGTTGCCGGTTATGACTGGACAGGAATCTGTTACTAAGTCTCTTATTGATTGTATTGAGTTGTATGACAAGATGATCTTAGAATCGTCTACTCAAGAGTTAATTAATTTTGTTTTAAAAACCAGACTTTCTCAAAGTGCGAAATTACGTATGAAATCAACTTACGATACCGTTGATAACCTTTTAGCTGACATGCGCAAATATCTTATACAAAATAAATCCGAAGTAGCATTACAATGGAAATTACACCAGTGTAAACAAGGTAATCGTTCTATTGAGTCATTTGGCAATGAATTAGAAAATTTGTTTGTTGATTTAACTATCGCTCAATCGAAAGACAGTCCCAATTACTACGATGTTTTCAAAAAGACTAATGAAAAAATAGCTTTAAAACGTTTTGCTGATGGTTTGAGTGACCCCAGATTGAGTACCGTTATAGCAGCTAGAAATTTTCAATCCTTACCGGAAGCTATTAGGAATGCAATGGACGAACAATCCTTGTCTTCATCATTCGAAATTATGAACATCAAGCGTCATAGCTACTCCAATCGCGGTTATACAAATTTTAATAACAGTTTTCGTGGAAAATATAATGCCCGATCTCGCAATAATAATTTTTATTATTCGTCTAATTACGACCACGGCAATGCGAGACCACCGGCGTCAGGTAACCTATCGTCTCATCGCGGACAATTTACTCGAGGTCGCGTTAAAACTTTTCATAGAGGTCAAGGTAACAGAAAATTTGGCATAAAGTCCAACAGACCCTCTATTCCAGTTCAGCATAGCGTCCAGGAAGCATCGACTAGCAGTAATAATAATTCGAGCCAAATTAAGACTTCCAATAGCCCATCGAACGATTTTTTTCGTCGATTCGAGTAATTGCATTTTTAATTTTAATAATAGTAGTACAGTAAGATTTTTAGTTGACAATGAAGTAATTAATCTTTTAGTTGATAGCGGAGCCAGCCTTTGTGTACTAAAGTATGAATGGCTTAGTAAACATCCTCAGTTATTGCAACAATTGCGTAATGATAAAATAACCATTAGAGGAGTAAGTGGTAGGTTAGAGTCCGAAGGCTACATCTTTTTAAAATTATTTTTTGATAACGAAATATTTAGTGAAAAATTTTATGTATTTAAGAATATGTCTTGCACCGCAAACGGAATCTTAGGAGATAATTTTTTAAAGCGGTATGATGCAATTATTAATTATAGAGATAGTATATTACAACTTTATAAGAACAATAAAAACATTCCTATTGAAATACATTACAATGCTAGGTATAGACATTTGATACCGCCTCGGTGCGAGGTAATAAGGTTCATTCCAATAACGTCAAGTGGCGATTGTGTAGTTTTACCAAAAGAAGTCCAGCAAGGAGTTTTCGTAGCCGGAATTATTTCAAAGCCAAATAATGGTCGCATCCCCTTAAGAATATTAAATACTACGGATAACGAAGTAGAATGCGATTTTCAAGATCTTACTATTTACGACATAAATTGTTTTGATGTTTGTAATTTTTCAGAAAATACAAATAGTGTAAATCGCGTTAAAACATTATTTGAGTTATTGAATCTGTCGAATATGAACACAGAGGAAAAACGTAGTATCGAACATATTTGTGCAAAATATGCTGACGTTTTTCATCTTCCGGGTGACAAATTATCAACCACAAACATCATGACACATACAATATCCCTAAAAGACAACGTTACACCTAGTTATATTAAGCCTTATAGGATTCCTCATTCCCTAAAACAGGATGTAATGATTCCCTGATCAATAATCAATTTAATTCACATAAATATATGTAGATGGCGCTACTAGGCATGTCTCTGGATCGAAACGTAATAAGCTGTCAATTAAGTTGTGATTCCTCAACATAGATGGCATTACTAGGCACGTTTTATAATAGACTAGCGGACATTAAACGGTGACAGGGGATATAAAAATGAAGAGAGGGTAGAGGGAAGGCTTTTGAAAAACGAACTTGGAGAAAACGTGTTGGGTTGAGTGGGACTCGGTGGAGAATTGTATTTCCAAATCCAAAATTGGAAAAGAAAATAAAGGAGTCATACCAGCTTGATACCTGATCACTGTTTAGTGGGATATTGTGATATAGGCGGAGTGAGCAGAAATTGTTTGGCCACGGGGTGAGTCTGCACTTTTACTATCGTAGCATTGGTTGATTCCGATTTTTAAGAGTGTTCCCGCATGTGCTGAAGATTTTTATTTTGTTCTCAGCCTGTGGAAACGCCCTTATTGGCCACCGTTAGCGCAATAGATAGGCCAAGGAGCGCGCTCGGGGTGCCTGAAGAGGTCCTAGCTTCCACGACGTTGTCGCGAGGCAGCTGAGACCTAGACGCACACGTGATTGAAGGGGAGGGCGTCTAGCAACCGAGGTTCGAGTCTCGGGCGCGGAATTGTGGCGGCACTGTTTAGTGTTAAGGGATCTTGCAGTACATTTAATGAACCTTGTTCTTATTGATAATAGTTTTAGTTAGTTTTGTTAGCGTTAGGTTGTTATAGTAATTGTCATTAAGATTAAACCACACTTGGTAAAGATTCAATTGGTATTTTGTTCGCTTGAGTACCTCAGACCCTTTGGGGATCATAAGGACCCATTACATTGGCGCTCAACCGGGTTAATTGAATGAAAATAATCCAGTTGAATTTTTACTAAGTTGGTAAAGATAAATTTACATTAAACATTGAAAGATAAAATTATACATAAGTTCAAATTTCATAAACACATTAGGTTGGTATATTTGTGAATCAGTAATTTTAAGTTCACGCCAACAAATTATTGTGGAATGTTAATATGTATTAATAGGATATGTATCCTACATTGTTCCGTACTAAAATATTTGTGACATCTTGGTAGACAAATTTACTTTAGTTATTTTTAAAGTTAATCATTTAACTATTTTATTTCTTAATTTTGTTTGTTACACTTGTATATATTTTTTTACATTATAATGGATGTTAATGCACTACATAAAGATGAACTTGAGTTTGAGTTGGCTTGTCGCGGTGTACTTGATTGTAAAACGGTGGCAACAATGAGGAAATTCCTGCGGGAAATTTTGCGGCGTGAAGCAACTGGTGAGTCATCTATTTCCTTAAAAGTACCTAAATCTTGCATTGATAATCCAAGTAACGAAATTGAAATTTGCAAATGTAAACTATCTGCTTTAACTCCCTTAATATCGGATATCGCGCACAGTCCTGATCAGGTATTTATTAAACGCATTCATTCTCGTTTAACTCACTTGTTAAATCGCACTAAACTCATAATCCCTACTGAAACGGAGGACATAGATAAACACTTAACGTTGCTAAGAGATATACAAGATACCGTGTCATCCTTACTGAGCCTAGAACAAGAACATCATGATGGAGAAATTGCAATTTCTGATCATGAAAAGGAAATTTTACAGAAATCTTTGGGCGAAGAGGGCGCACAAATCATAAACCAGCTGGAAAAAAGCCAAAATATAAGTAAGTGTGCCTCGCCGAAGGATAGTGCTCTCCAAGATGCCCTAAGGCCCTTGACACCCGCACACCACCTGCCACTACAACGGGCTTCCACATTTGAAGATGTTCCCTATAAACGAAAGTTAGTGCCCATTAAGGATTGGGGTGTAAAATTCAGTGGCAAGGGGGCAACAAGCATTAATGCGTTTTTGGAGAGAATAACGGAACTCAAAGAAGCTCGGAACGCGGATGACGAGGACTTATTTCGCTATGCTATAGACTTCTTTGAAGGAGACGCGTTAATATGGTTCAGGGCAAATAAAAGTGCAGTGTCAAACTGGCCCGAACTGGTGAAACTCCTTTTGGACACATTCCAATATCCTAACTATCAAGAAGAATTGCTAGAAGAGATTAAACAGAGAACTCAGAGTAACAAGGAAAGTGTTCTAATATACATCGCTGTCATGCAGAACATGTTTAACCGTCTGCCAGTGCCTATTTCGGAAACGCAAAAGCTAATGATACTAAGGAAAAATTTACAGCCTTACTTTCAGAAAGCCATATGCCGGGACGTCTTTGATTCAGTGGTCGGATTGACCTCTGTCTTAAGAGTTCTTGAACGAACTAAGTTAAGTTGTGACAATTTCAAGGAACCGACTTATAATGACCGCTCGTTAGAACGAGATTTGGGATATCAAGGTAACCAAAAACTATTACGAGAGGATAAGTTTACTGAGTTGGCCGCCATGACAAGTGACGGGATAAAGCAATCCAGATGCTGGAATTGTAGAAGTCCAGGACATCGTTTTAGAGACTGCAAATTACCAAAACAAAGGCTCTTCTGCTATAAATGTGGTCGCTTCGGTAAAACGGTTAAACAATGTCCTTGTATCGGGTCCAATAAGGGAAACGATCACTCGGAGCCGATGCCGGCCGATCGTACTCCGAGGAACTAAAGTCATGGATTTCGGATGACTGGCAACAATGGCTGCGCACCGTCTCGATATATTTTAAAACTGGTAAAATATGTAACATCAATTGCAGAGTTGGGGCCAACAGATATTATGCCGAAATAAAAATCTTGAATCAGTCATTCGTAGGCTTATTGGATTCTGGAGCTACAATATCAGTAATATCACCAGAGTTTTCCAAGAAAATTTTTGAGTTGGGATTCTCTAAACAGAAAGTCAATACGGAAATGATATCAATGGCAGACGGCACTAAACACACAATTGATTACATAGTTCATTTACCTGTTCAGTTCGCGGAATTCTATAGAGTAATAGATGTTTACATTATGGATGGTTTAAAATCTGACATTATTTTAGGCATGAACTTTTTCAGATCATTTAATTTGTCTATTGGAGTCGGGAAGCTAATTAATGAGGTTTCACAGATCGACACCATACGTCCAGTCATCTCCCGTGATGAACTGTCATTCGAGCAAAAACAGCGGCTTGATGATTTACTGAGAGATATAGGCTCGGAAATTGGCAAAGGTTTAGGAAGAACGTCATTGATTGAGCATAGAATAGATACAGGGAACAACTTACCTACTCAGCAAAGACAATATCCGTTCGCTCCACCCATTATTAAAGAGCTAGAGAAGGAAATTCACGATATGCTTAATAATGATGTCATTGAACCCTCATTTAGTGCGTGGCACTCTCCAATATTGCTGGTAAAAAAGGCGTCAGGCGAAAACAGACTATGCCTGGATAGCCGCCAACTAAATAAAATAACTAGAAAGGACTCATATCCATTACCTAGAGTAACCACAATCTTAGACAGTCTTAGAAATGCTCGATATTTGTCTACCATTGATCTTCGTTCGGCTTTTTGGCAGATACCACTAGAAAAAACAAGCAAAGAAAAAACTGCTTTTGGTCTCGCAGGAAAAGGTCTTTACCAGTTCAAAGTCATGCCATTTGGTCTGAGCAATGCATCTCAGACACAACAGCGCCTGATGGATAGATTATTTACGCCGGAGTTTGAGGGGAAAATTTTTGCTTACTTAGATGATATCGTCATTTGCAATCAAGACTTCGACGATCATCTGACATCGCTGACCCACGTAAAGAATCAACTGAAAAAGGCTGGCCTCACTATCAATCTTGAGAAATGTGTATTTGCCAGATCATCTTTGAAATATTTGGGATACATCGTGGACAAAAAAGGTCTGCGTACTGACCCTGAGAAAGTTAAAGCCATCTTGGATTATCCTAAACCCACGACTTATACAGAACTAAAACGCTTTTTAGGCTTAGCCAGTTGGTACAGACGATTTGTACAAAACTTCGCAATTGTCGCTGCTCCTCTACATGAACTTACTAAGGGAGGTAAAAAGGCAAAACGGATTGTTTGGAACAAGGAAGCAGATGAATCCTTCATTAACCTCAAGACGGCCTTAACCTCCACACCAGTTTTGAGAGTACCCGACTTTAAAAAGCCCTTTTCCGTACAGTGTGACGCCTCTAACATGGGTACTGGGGGCGTTTTGATTCAAGACGTTGACGGTCTAGAGGTCCCCATTGCCTATACCAGTAAGAAACTCTCAGAAAGAGAACGGAAGTACTCGGCATCGGAGCGAGAACTCCTAAGCGTAATCCATGCTGTAGAACAGTTTCGTCCTTATATAGAGGGCACTCACTTCAAGGTAATTTCGGATCATAGCGCTCTTCAATGGCTTCACCGTAATAAGGATCCACACGGACGCTTAGCAAGATGGGCAATGAGGTTACAACAATTTGACTATGAAATAGTACATCGTAAGGGTAAACATAACATTGTGCCGGATGCATTGTCTAGAGCGATTCCGGAAGAAATAAACATAATTGACAACATAGCTTCGGAAGATAAAGACGAATGGTATAAATCGATGGAGGACATGGTGTTAGCGGGAGAGCATGATCCGGATTGGGGAATTTGTCAAGGTCAACTATGGAAATACCTTAAATTAAAACAATTCCCAGATGAAAATGACTGTTGGAAGCTTGTCATACCAGTAAAATTGCGAGACCAAGTGCTTAAGGAATGCCATGATGATCCTACTTCTAGCCATTTAGGGATTAAAAAAACCATTAACCGTGTAAGACAGCATTACTTTTGGCCATCACTCATAAAAGATGTGAAAAATTATGTGCAGAAGTGTGAAGTGTGTGCAAAGTACAAACACTCACAACTGAGACCTTCTGGGTTAATGGGAAAGCAAAGAGAAGTTACAGAACCTCTTCAAATAATTTCCATGGATCTCATGGGTCCTTTTCCACGATCCAAGAGGGGAAACACGATGCTGTTAGTAATATCATGTTGGTTTAGTAAATTTTGTTTCCTATATCCAATAAGGAATGGGAAGTCATCAACAATTACACAAATCCTAGAGGAACAGATATTCTTAATGTTCGGAACCCCCAAAGTCATTGTTTGCGACAATGGAAGGCAATTTGTATCCAAACAATTTAAAGAATTAGCCTCAGGCTATGGTGTGAAGCTATGGTACACTCCCTACTATCATCCTCAAGCAAATCCAACGGAGCGCGTGAACAAAGTTATTGGGGCAGCAATAGCTTCTTATGTTGAAAATGACCATAAGGAATGGGACAAATACATACCACATATAGGGCATGCCATCAGGACATCAGTTCACGAAGTGACGGGGAAAACACCGTCATATTTGTTCTTTGGACGTGAAACATCAATCCATGGCAAGAAAGGCTATAGTTTTGAAACAAACAGCGCAGTTAATTTTGATAAAGAGAAATTTGAAAAGAACTTAGCTTTTAGAAGTAAAGTTTATGACGATGTCTGCGAAAAAATCCGTCAATCACATGAATCTAACAGCAAGAGGTATAATCAAAGACGTCGTACTTCTGACTATAAAGTAGGTGACTTAATTTGGAAGCGCACAAAAATATTATCCAACGCTGACAAGACCTTAATGTCTAAATTAGCTCCTAAGTTTGAAAAAGCGGTAATAGCAGAAAGAATGTCGAGAGACGTTTACAAATTAAAGAACCTTAGAGGTAAAGACTTAGGTATCTGGCACTCCTGTGATCTTAAACGTTTAGTTTGAATCCGGTTGGATTCTTTAGAGGAGAGGGGATGTGTAATGATTCCCTGATCAATAATCAATTTAATTCACATAAATATATGTAGATGGCGCTACTAGGCATGTCTCTGGATCGAAACGTAATAAGCTGTCAATTAAGTTGTGATTCCTCAACATAGATGGCATTACTAGGCACGTTTTATAATAGACTAGCGGACATTAAACGGTGACAGGGGATATAAAAATGAAGAGAGGGTAGAGGGAAGGCTTTTGAAAAACGAACTTGGAGAAAACGTGTTGGGTTGAGTGGGACTCGGTGGAGAATTGTATTTCCAAATCCAAAATTGGAAAAGAAAATAAAGGAGTCATACCAGCTTGATACCTGATCACTGTTTAGTGGGATATTGTGATATAGGCGGAGTGAGCAGAAATTGTTTGGCCACGGGGTGAGTCTGCACTTTTACTATCGTAGCATTGGTTGATTCCGATTTTTAAGAGTGTTCCCGCATGTGCTGAAGATTTTTATTTTGTTCTCAGCCTGTGGAAACGCCCTTATTGGCCACCGTTAGCGCAATAGATAGGCCAAGGAGCGCGCTCGGGGTGCCTGAAGAGGTCCTAGCTTCCACGACGTTGTCGCGAGGCAGCTGAGACCTAGACGCACACGTGATTGAAGGGGAGGGCGTCTAGCAACCGAGGTTCGAGTCTCGGGCGCGGAATTGTGGCGGCACTGTTTAGTGTTAAGGGATCTTGCAGTACATTTAATGAACCTTGTTCTTATTGATAATAGTTTTAGTTAGTTTTGTTAGCGTTAGGTTGTTATAGTAATTGTCATTAAGATTAAACCACACTTGGTAAAGATTCAATTGGTATTTTGTTCGCTTGAGTACCTCAGACCCTTTGGGGATCATAAGGACCCATTACAAGGAGGTACAAAAACAAATTGACGAAATGTTAGCGAACGATATAATAGAAGAAACGACATCAGAATGGTCCAGCCCAGCCCTTTTAGTACCGAAAAAGTCTGATAGATCTAACGAAAAAAAGTGGAGGTTAGTAATTGATTACCGACAGTTAAATAATAAAATCAAAGATGATACATTTCCGTTACCAAATATAACAGATATTTTAGATTCTCTCTCAGGTAGCATTTATTTTTCAAAACTAGATCTTTCACAAAGCTATTACCAATTGTCATTAGAAGAAAATTCTAGAAAGTATACAGCATTCAGTGTAGATAAAATGTACCAGTTAGAGCTAGATCCAGACTCCCGTAAATACACGGCCTTCACTACTGATAAAATGTATCAGATGAAGCGTTCGCCTATGGGTTTGAAAACATCTCCTAGTGTGTTCTCAAGATTAATGACCATTGCTATGTCAGGTATTAATTACAAAAAAGCATTTATTTACTTAGACGATTGTGTTGTTATAGGAAAATCGATGGAAAATCATAATAAAAACTTAATTACAGTTTTGGAACGATTAAGAAAAGTCAATTTAAAATTAAATCCAATTAAATGTGAATTTTTGCGCACTGAAATAGTATATTTAGGTCACAGAATAACAACACGTGGCATTCTTCCTGACGAAAGCAAAATCGAAGCCTTGCGTAAATATCCGGTGCCATTGAACGCGGACGATGTCAAGCGATACTTAGCATTTGCTAATTACTATAGACGTTTTATACCTAACTTTTCCAATATTGCACATCCATTAAATAAATTATGTAAAAAGAATGTAGAGTTTAAATGGACATGTGAATGTGACCAATCTTTTCATACGTTAAAATCTGCTTTAATGTCACCGCCAATATTGCAGTATCCCGATTTTTCAGAAACAAATATTTTTCAGTTACGAACAGATGCTTGTAAGACTGGATTAGGCGCGGTTTTGTCAAATAGTAATGTTTTGTCACGTAGTAGCGTATGCGAGTCGTAACTTATCGCCCGCAGAAAGTAGATACCCAATAATAGATTTAGAATTACTAGCTATCGTGTGGGCAGTAAGGCATTTTAGACCATATCTGTATGGCAGAAGGTTTAAAATCTTTACCGATCATAAGCCATTAATATATTTATTTAGTTTAAAGGATCCTTCCAGTAGACTAACTAAGTTTAGATTATATCTTGAAGAATATGACTTTGAAATTGTGCATATCCCGGGTCGAAATAATGCAGCTGCAGACGCATTAAGTCGACTCCCGATGACAATAACCTGTGATGATTTAAAATCCATTGAAGGACAAGTAGTTTCTGTATTGACGAGAGCTCAAACAAAAAAGCGATCGTCTGAGATAACTGCTGATTACATTAATTTGACAAAAGAACCTTCTATCGGTAGCAGGCCTGATCAACCTGAGACTGTAGAAGTTCTGAAAAAACCAACTGATGTGATAGAATTAGTTTTTATAAATGACAAAGATTTTAAGAAATTGATTTCTCATTGTTCCGGAATAGAATACTGCACGTATGTACGTTCACGTTGTACTATATACCTAAATACTCGATCGTTATCTACCCCGACGGAGTTAGCGAGAGATTTAGGATCTTTGTGCGAAAAAGAAAATATAAATGAAATATTAATTATAAAGAATAGAGAAAATTCAACAAATATAAAAATACTTGCAAGTCATATGAAAAAATTGCATATAAAGATACCTAAAATTTTAAATAATTTAATTTTATTTTAAGATAACGTCTAACATATTACAACATGTATTAAGTTTTACTTCTTTTCAAGATACAATTTCACTTGAAAATGAAAAATCTTAAATAAAATAATAAATCTTAAATAAATAAAATAACACATAAAAATAAAAACTGAACTGAACTGAATAAAATAAAAATTTTATATAATTATGGAGAATATTGCAGGGATTCTCAAATTAGGCGTTGCCTGTGTCTTGAAAAACCAGTTAAATATAATTGTTTCTACGTTAATTGTGTGTGTGTGAGTGCATTTCTACGAAAATTAATATTTCATCTCTTTATTACTAACAAGAGTAATGGCGTAATATTTTTGGAAAAACAGCATAGTGGGGGTGAAATAAGGGATGGGATATTGCATGGATAATCAAAATCGATAAAGTGTTTAGAAAGTAGAGAGAAACTGGATATAATAGAGTGGGAGGTAGGGGAGAAGACTGGGATAGCTGACAGATTTAATAGGACGAAATGTAAATGCACGGTATAAGACGGGATGGTTAATTAAGAGAAAGGACGCGACGTATCGGGAAGTGAATGAACAGACGGGATGGGACGGAATTGAGCAAGACAGTAGGATAGCTAATTCATGTTTAGGTATACAAGAGCTTATACGAAAAATAACACGTATTTGGTGTGGAGTAAAATAAAAAGTATCTGCACCCAGGCGAAGCCGGGCCGGGCCGCTAGTTGTAATATAGATCTTCCAAATCAACAAGCTTAATTAAAACACATTTAAGCATACTTTATCATATTATGAACATGCGCAGACTCCACCGTACCACTGTACGCGATGACTGAATTGTTTATTTAATTTGACATGAATTGTATAAACAAGTGTGACTCTCTAACTTCAAAGCAGTCGTAGTTTGTTTTATTCGGCTGGAAACAAAGCTTTTTGATCCAAGCGTTATGAAGATTTTATAATATATGCGTATTAGATTACAGAAATATGTATTTATAATCCTTTGGAATATAAACGATCTATTTAATGTTTAATTCAAGGTTTAATTGTTACATTTTAAAGCAAATAATAATGATTATGAACATTTTACCGATTTTTTATCTCTGACAGACATCACTATTATAAGCCAACGCGCGGCCAACTTCACGTGTAACGCCCTTATCACATTCCGATCCTGAGACAATAACAATGTCAATGCAAGGCTTAGGATTTGTGTTTTCAGAGTAGCGATGTTGTACAAATCGGTTCCGCAATTGGTCTGATATTGCCTTGGATTGATATTGATATTAATTTCAGGAGTAGACTAGCAGGTATTGTGCCGGAATCTTGGAGGAAGGCCAATGTGCAACTGATCCCCAAAAAGGGTGATCGGTCGGACCCTACCAATTACCGCCTTATCGCTATCACCTCAGTGATGTGTAAGGTTATGGAGCGGATCATAAACGCTCAATTGGTCCGCTACCTGGAGGATCACTTGTTGATCAGTGACCGACAATACGGATTCCGTCAAAATTGATCGACGGGTGATCTTCTAGCGTTTGTCGTGCATCTCGCTGGGGTGAGGCGATTGACAGGCGTGGCGAGGCTCTTGCTGTGAGCCTTGACATTGCCAAGGCGTTTGATACGGTCTGGCATCGTGGTCCAAGCTTCCGGCATACGGTCTGCCCGGCAACCTGTGTTCGTGGATTTCCGGCTTTCTGCATGGGCGTAGAATACGTGTAGTCGTTGACGGACACGCTTCGGCGCTCATGTCGGTAAATGCCGGAGTTCCTCAGGGCTCGGTGCTGTCGCCCACCTTGATTATTCTGCATATCAATGACATGTTGTCGCTTGGCAACATTCATTGCTATGCAGATGACAGCACGGTTCATGGGCGATACCACTGCGGGCTTCCGGGTTGCCGAGTCGAAACTGTGAAGGGACGCGAAGATCTTTTCATTGAGATCAACCGGACCTTGGATCTCATTTCTACATGGGGTTCCAGGAATATGGTTGAGTTCAATGCCAAGAAAACCCAGGTGTGTGCGTTCACGTGCAAAAAATCCGCGTTCTCTCCCCTCCCCATTCTTCAGGGTGCTCCCCTCTCAATGCGGAATGACCTAAGTATCCTTGGTGTGGATATCTGCTGTGATCTCAATCCAAGGAATCACATCGAGGGCGTAATAACTGCCACACCACGCAGGGTTGGAGTCCTGAACAGGGTGCGTCGGTTTTTCACGCCCGGTCAGCTTTGTCGTTTATATAAAGCGCAGGTCCGGCCGGGTATGGAGTACTGCTCGCACCTCTGGGATGGATCCGCCCAGTACCTGCTCGATGCCTTGGATGGATTGCAGCGGCGAGTCATCCGCATTGTGAATGATACAGACGTTACGAGCAACTTAGAGTCGCTACAACTCCGGAGGGATGTCGCCTCTCTAAGCGTGTTCTACCGCCTGTATCACGGTGGGTGCTCTGAAGAATTGTTCAACTTGATCCCCTTCTCTCCATTCCTAACCAGAACCACGCGTGCTGGCTTGCGAAGCCATAGCTTGACGGTTCACACCATCCCGGCGCGAACCAAACGTTTCTCAAATTCTTTTTTGTGTCGCACCGTCAGGTTGTGGAATTGTTTGCCGTCTCATGTGTTCCCTCCTTCCTACAATCCTGGGTCCTTCCACCGTAGCGTGAAGAGGAACCTTAGCAGGCCGGCATAATTGTTTTTATTGGCATGGGACCGCCGTCCGATGCTAATGAATACTCTGCCTGGGCGGCATTTGCGTTTACCATCAGGTGCAATGCCGCCACTATGCCGGGTAAGAGAATAAAAAAAAAATGACTCAAGATGTCCAGTAATTACTTTGGCTACAATGTCCTTCAAATCGGATCACAACATTGTATTTATACTGCTGTTTGAGTGAGAAGTTGTCATTGCGGAAGTACCTACCTAGATGGCCTCTCACATATGAGGGACCTACCTGCTGCCAGTGAGAGTAGTTTTTGATTGGTAGTAATTATGGCCAGCGTGTTGATGTGTTTTATTATACGTGATATCATGTGACCACGAAAGCGTGTCTAGAAATAGTATTTATGTTTCAAACAGTTCAGCACAAAATGTACCAATTTTTTCCTTGCGTACGAGATCGTTTAACAAAGACATGGCTAGATGTCGATTATTGCGTATCACAATTTCTCACGGGCCATGGTAACTTTAAGTCTAAACTATACTCTTTTAAGCTTGTTGCGTCGCCTGCGTGTCCATGTTCAACACCTAATTGCGAGTATGAGCAGTCCGCGCATCATATACTTTGGGAGTGTAGTCTTTGGCATAATGAGCGTAAAACCATGCTAGATAGTATGCAAATATCATCTGGAGTTGTATACTACATGGACCTTGTAGAGACTAGAAAGAACTTCCATGCTTTCCGGCGTTTTTGCCATACCTATTACTGGAATCAAGCATAACAGTTCACATAATAGGTCCCATTTAAATGTAATAATAATTTGATCCGTGGTGCTTTACAGCTGGCTTCTCCGGCTGTGAAAGTCTTTTTGCGAGGTTATTTACCTCTTCAGTTCAATGTTTTGTCACCCGCTTTGCACGGAGGGAAGTGGACAATAATTTATTTCCAACTCCTCCTAATAATTTAACTTTCTGATTAATTTCGTTGCGGGTTAAAGACAAGTTAGACATTCCCGGGGACTCGCCGAGCTTCAATGCTCGGTGTCATTACATTGCGTGCCACTGTTGATCCTGGCTCACAGGAGTTACAGTGGTGGGTGTGAGGGTGGGACAGTCTCCAAAGCACAAAATGTGCACATTTTACTGTGGGTGCGATTAAAATGGCTGACTGCTCTATTCCGTCAATAGTGTCCGTTCTCGCGGACCGGGCTCTGCCCCGCATCAATACTGTGCAGTGTGGAGCGAGTGTCCCCGCGTTAGTTCCGCGTCACCGGAGTAGCGCCCTTTATTCCTTTGTAACCTTCGCCACTATATTGCTGTTTGAGTAGTTCGTTTTACATAGGAAAACTAACAGTTCCTATATTGGATTGTTTGTGGTGGGCAGTGGCAGCAGTATCGGCTGCTCGTGGAGTCAGCGCTCGGCGCGCGGCATCTACTACATTGGCATAAACGTTATTGTAAACATCGTTATTTGGAGAATGTTCCATCCTCCCACCCACCACTTTAACTCCTGTAAGCCAGGATTTAACAGTTGGTATTAAAATGACCGAGACTGAGACCGAGTCTGCGGTAATGTCTAACTTGTCTTAACCCGCAACGAAAACAATCACAAAGTTAAATTAGTTTGAGGAGTTGGAAATATTTTTGTCCACTTCCCTCTGTTACAAAACGGATGACAGAACAATGAACTAAAGAAGTAAATAATTTTACAAAATGACGTTTACAGACAGAAAAGGTAGCTGTAAAGCACCACGGATCCAACCATTATATTACATTTAAATTGGACGTTTAGTATAACGTTTTTAATTTAGAGCTATTGTTTGTGTAGGGAGGCAGCGGGAGTGGTGCGTGCTGTATCGGCCTGTTAATCTTTTATCTGCACAGTGTTTACAACGATACCTGTAATTTATTAATGTTTTGACTTGTAGTGTACTTGTAGACTACTTCAAATGAAACGACGTATTCAAAAGCTCAGACGAGTATATTTTTTCAGTCAAATTTGTCTTAAATTTATAGTACCTTCTGTGTTATTTTAGTTGTGAGGATTTATCTATGAACATGCGTTTGACATACATTACATGTTTTTATTTATTGCTAGCAGGTTTGTAGAGTATGAGGTAATTAGGTGATAAAAGTGAAAGGTTTTGATGTGTGGATTAAGGTCAACTTTTTAATTGGTAAAGATAAGTATGTTTATCACATCAACATTGAATAAAGTATTAGTTCTTGTGTAACTGAATGATGATTGGTTTAGTATAATCAATGCTGTGTACTGGCGTCAGTGCGTGTGAGTGTGGGCGCCTGTTGTCCCGCACGCTGCAGCGCGTAGAGCCCGCGCAGCCGCCGCGCCGCCGCTAATTACCGACCTTTTATATGCGGTGAACAATAGCCGCGCTCCAACACTATCACGCATCACACACAGCACACTATATCCCTCCTTTGCTCGCTTTATACATGCGCTGCGAGAGCTCGCGAGCACGCGGCAACATCAGCTCTGCAACATGTATCTACGAAAATTAGGCTCACATCCAACCGACGGCAACTATAATATTTTATTAGTGTTTCCTCTCAGACCTACTACAAAAACTGGGGAAAGTAAGAGCGTGCCGCTCCAGGCGGAAAAACAGTGGAAACCTGTTCTGAATCATTATAGCCCAGACAAATTTTAGCGTTCTGGATTCGGACTACTTGTATCACGTTTCGCTGGCTGTAGTATTGCGTAGCTGTGGGTGTTCCCGCGGGAGGCGCTCTCCCGCCCACACGTTAATTGCCAACTAAGCTTTACTTATCGGTTTTGGACTCTTTCACTTCATTGTTTGAAATTCCATTTACTGGGTCTGCTTATCTTCACAAATAGAAAAAATCACCCACACAAAACTAATTTTGTTTCTGTACATTTCCCTCACCACGGTAACTGTTCAGAGAATCTTATTCGATGTATTTGTATTAGTTTTTTTGTGTATTCATACTAATCTGGATTACTTATTGCCGTGGAATACAATTGTACGTGTTTTCCTCAAGCAATAAATTAATTTACGAGCGCGCCGTACTCAAGGACAGGTTTATCGCAATGACTTATCTGATTTGTCGTTGAACATGTACCCATCTCAGCGCCGAGCTCGAACAATACGCGCTTGTACAGCAAGCGATTTCTAACTAATACCAAACTCTTTTGTTGTATCTGCCGGCCTGAGCGAAGCCACTCACGAAAACATTTTGTTCCCAATTCAATGCTCCATACAACTAATACGCTATTAGGATTTTCCAATACAAAAATAAAATAACTAGAAGCTCTCGGTATTTGTTCAATTTATCCAACGGTGTAGGAAAACAATTATGTTGCTTGTGTCGATGAAAGTATCAGATCTTACTGGTGGTAGGTCTCTCATATGTGAGAGGCCATCTGGGTAGGTACCACCCCAATGTCTATTTCTCCCGTGAAAAAACACTGCGTAAATGCACTGTTGTGTTTCGGATTGAAGGACATTGTAGCCAGAGTAACTACTGGATATATTGAGACTTAACATCTTATGTCTCAGGATGGCGAGCGCAGTGGAATGTTGCTACTGTTTATGAGCGGTTGTATCGCTTTCCATCAGGCGAACGGCTTGCTCGACTCGTCATTCATTGCAATAAAAAAAAAATATCAATAAGGATATTGTGCAGGACGAAGACTAGTTTTTAGTAAATAGTTATAAGTTTATATGTTCTTGTGTAAATAAAGTAAACCGATCCCTTTAGTAATAAGCTTATATTATATATTTGGTGGTTATAAGTGTAGGTATTAGAATAAGCACTCACTTCCAGGAACTAACTATTGTATATTTTGTAAATTAACACTTAATACATTCACAGACAGAGTAAAATTATAACTATGCGATTCGGAGCGAGATGTGCTCGTGACGAGAGATGGCAGACTGTCTTTTTTCATCCAAATAAACCGACCCTTTTATAGGACTACCCGAATGAGGATCGGTGGGGATAAATCTTCCAGAAAATATATTTAAGCCATAAAATAGGGTCTATCCTTTCAACTAAAAATTAAGGTCGGCCCAAACATGTGTACTATTGTCTAAAAAACATAAATTTGTTGCAAAGGATTACCGCCACTAAAGAACTTAACTATAATAATACAGTTTTATTGCCCCGGCATGAACGGGTCATTACAATTAGGAAACAATAATTTAGAACAGCATCTTTTTAACTAATATTATACAACAAGGTACACAAAAATTCTTACTTAAATAAAACGACTCGCAGATGTTTTATGGTTAAACATCTGCAGTCATATTTTAAAATGAAATGCGTGTTTAAATAATGTTCAAATTACAACTAATAAGCGTGTTATTTTAAAAGCTAAATATAAGTTGGCGTATTGCAACCGCTTTAAAAGCTATATCTAAGTTGGCGTATTGCAACCGCCACATATATAAGTCGTTCAGAATTGTGAATGTATATTTTGAATAATTTGATTGTTATGTGCAATATTATGTGTTACTAGAGTTTATATACTAGAAATTATATACCTTTTGAGTAGTCAAAATTAAATTGTCAGAACGTAGTATATATACAGATTTAAGCCTAATGTCGCGTGCGAGGTCCGCCGAACTTAGGTGCCTCGGTGCGGAGTTACACCTCGCGACCCCGCACTCCCCGCACGACCGAGCTACCGCCCCGCAAGTCGCTACAGCGACACCCCGCAGCGCGCGCTCCCATTGGCCGAGCGCGCCTGTGACGATCGCGGACCCGACCCTAGGGATTAGCCTGAAATTTGCAATAAAGATCGGCATCCTGGGTCGGGCAAAGCAGTTCGGTTCCGGCCTACAGTGAAGAAAACATCAAGAAGTCAGCAAGCCAGCAAGTAGTCAGCAAGTATTGAAGAAATAAGCAGAATCGCTTCCGGGAGACCCCAGTACGCCGCTCTGCAGCTACATCACGACGGTGCCGCAATTACGTGTCGTAATTACGTGTATATTACGTCACTGTATAAAAACGTACTTCTCAGTGCGAATAAACTGTTTCTACTTTCTAACCACTGGTATTATTTACCACGCAACCAGCACCCCGAACACTATTTTGTTCGAAGGCGGTCTCGTTCAGATATTTCTTGTCGTCTTCACTGAGGATATTTGCGCTGCGACATATATATGGACACTTAAGAGACTTTATCGATACTAGATAGTAATAAAAAGCTTCACACAAACAGTGTACTGTTATTTAAAATATGTATATGAGGTAGAGGGTGTGAGTCGGGGCTGCGCGTCACAAGTACCTGATATATATCTGAAAAGCATCGGTGGCGCCGCGCCTAAGCATGGCTTAACGAGCCGTCCCTAACCGACTTTATCTATAGCCGCCGCCGGTAAAAACCAAAGAGCGGCATCTTATTCTAACACATATGTATAGTTATATTTCTGTGCGCTGAATTGACGTAGATTTAAAACTTAAAAGGAGATTGATTACGTCGGATGACAAAACCTCAAGCCTTTTCGTGACATTAAGTAGCTGATACCGTAAGTTCTAGTACGATAATAATAAATGGAATACTCGTTAACTACTCGTTCATTATTTTTATATTCATTCAAATTTCAAGGAGTAGTTAATCCTGCTGAAACGAATGCACACTTACTTGCCATGGAACAACACAATTGGCTTCGTGACTGTATAAGTTGATACTTTGTGTGTGCTGCGGCGCGGCGTGCCTTTCAGAAGTATACGCTAC
The DNA here is from genome assembly GCA_009982885.2 of Hyles vespertilio. Lineage (NCBI taxonomy): Eukaryota > Metazoa > Arthropoda > Insecta > Lepidoptera > Sphingidae > Hyles > Hyles vespertilio. The sequence continues at coordinate 71,544 of CM042811.1, forward strand.
ACATGCTATGCTATACTGGTATTGCGTTACTGGTACTGGTAAACGTGTAGTCTATCTATATTGTTTATAGCAGTCCTAGAGTTAATAAGTTAGACAGTAAAGTATATAGTTACAAATTAATTAATTTTTGAATAATTTAACTTTTGAATTTACGACTAGTTGACTACTTCACAACTACTCTTCTACTACTTTTACTTAATCATAAACAACATATTAAAATTTTCGTAAAAGTATCTTAACCGTGTAGATATTCTTACCTTGACAATATGACAAGGGCATTGAATATAATTAAAGAAGCAGTGGTGATACGCGCAAATAGTTTTCACTACATTTTATTTAGCGGTTGGTCCGAAACGAATCGATTTCTCACAAAAAGATAACGGGAAATAATTATTTTTCGCTCCGCTCCGTTTGGTTAGCACGATTGTGCGAGATCCGATAATTGCTACCCCCATAAGGCTCACTAAACTTTCACGATTCTCAGCATATTATGAATATCGGCATTAGAATAGTGTTACCTTTTGGCTGTTTTAGCTATTAGATGCGAATGGAATTACTTTCAACATTTACTTTTAGGAGCGCTTAATTATTATTGCAATAATGGTTTCTTAGGGGTTTGTTAATGGGTTTTTCTTTCAATCTATTGAAATATGTATTTTTACTAATTGGATATGATATAACACTTTTAAAATTGACTTTACTTATTTAATGAATATTGTGATGGTTCGCGTGCAATCAATGCCAGTAGATACTCTGCCTGGGCGGCATTTGCGTTCACCATCAGGCGCAATGCGGCCATTATGCCGGGCCAGTATAAAAATTGCACTCCGGGAGTGCCGGCAGAAGTGAAAACTTGATTATTAACGTTGAGCATGTTTGATATTTTGGAATGGTTAGGGAATAATTTTGCACCAATTGCTTTATCAGTATAAAAGTACTATCATTTATGTGGTAGAATACAATATTCATTTATTGCGCTATCGTACACAAACATGACAATTTATATTACATTAAAAATTTAACACTTTAAAACTATTACAATTATTTTACATTAAAAAGTTTATCTCTCCGAAAAATCAACTTTCATCCATAATTTCAACGACTTTTTCACCAGAACTATCATCGCCAATCTCTAAAACTGATACGATAGGTTTATGGTGGCTGAAGTAAGAAACGAACAGTTTTGATTCGAACCTATTTAAATGTCTAATAAAGACCGCATCAATAGTAGTTTTGTATTTCGTTGTGCTAAGATTGCGATCATTCGACATAGATAAACCAAATTCATTATTTAAAAATTCAATTTATAGTTGATTTTTATCGTCTGCGAAGTTTATGTTGAAATCTCCACTCAAAATCATTGGTAATTCATCAAAGCTTTATAAACTGACAGCTAACTGACAGCTGTCTACTCTCCTTACTGTCCTCCTTAGCTGTCTACGCTTTTTCGATCAGGTCACGTGTCCTGACGCGAGTTTAAGATTTTATAGCCATTACAGAAAAAGTGCTCAACGCCGCTAAAGAAGTTTTCACTTCAATAAAATAGAATTTAAAGAAGAGGTTAATATTGTAAAGTCTTTCTTTCAGGTGATATAAAAGCAGCTCGTCGCTAACGTAGCTCGCAGCTCTACAAGGTAAGTATGGCAACAGTTTATTACTATAGCCCCTAATACGGTTGACCACGTTTGTGGCGACCAGTTTCTTGATGTATTGGTAAGTATAGGTACTAGTGGGATTTCAAAATTTTTGAAGTGTTGGGTTTTAAGAAAAATCGTATTTTGCCTGCTCTCAATTGTCGAGCTCGTCAAGACGATTCCTCTGACTCCAAACACGGGGGGTTTACTTTAAGAAATGACGGAGTTATGCCTGGACAAATATTTTAGGGGAGAGAGGGAGGAATTTGGGGATTTGGTTGGGGCCAATCTGTAGAGCTCACCGAGCCGGTTCCAACGATACCAAACTCGGTGGGTCTACGATCTATATTGGCCGAGATAGGATTGGGGGGGGGGTGAGGTAAATTTTCGGGGTGGGGGTAAGGGAGGGGGGGGGGGAGGAAGGTTTCGTGGGGAGGCTAATAGGCACTATTTCGGAATAAGGGTGGGGGAAGGCAGCGGGGGGGCTATGGGACAATTTTGGAAAAAAAGGGTGAAACTGAAAAAAAAACGAAACAGTAGGCCCAGGCATACATTTTCGCCGCGCTGTAGAGACCATAGCTGTCTACTCTCCATCCGTCCTACTAAGATGTTTATAAAGCAAACGTCATTGCCGTCCTACGCTTTTTCGATCAGGTCACGTGTCCTGACGCGAGTTTAAGATTTTATACCCATTACAGAAAAGTGCTCAACGCCGCTAAAGAAGTTTTCACTTCAAAAAAAACAACTGGTAGTGATACTCTAAAACGTTATGTAGGCATACACAGTGAATCACTCACTGCTCGTAATTATGAATAGCCGGTACGGTACATGCGTAATTAACTCGTGCAGTTACCAGTGGCGTGCCTATACTCCATCGGTTTAGGTACTTAACTAAATGTAAACAAACCATAAAAAAGGTTATTTAACATTGCCATGGCTCATTTCTGAATTAATTGAAGACAAAAAAATGTTTACGTAAAAATAAAACTACATTGCATGTTCAAATTTATTATAACGATTATAATCATGAATGGGTGAGCTTGGAAACAATTAAATTATGTCAGATCATAATTAAATTATCTAATTTTACATAATGCAATCTGTCTATAAAAAAGACCCAAACAGTCAGGTATCCAAAACATTTTCATAAAAGTTACAAGGAATATGCTACAAAATCTAGAAGTACGACTTTACCGTAATGCGACCATTTAAGAGCGTTTACACCTTGCGCGCAAAGTCAACTATAGGCATTTCTTCGTTAATTTCACGCACACATAAGCGACCAAAGCTGTGTGCATAGAGCTGCCTCGTCGGCTCGCTATACAGTCCGCTCAATCAATTTTGATCCGTGCGCTTCAAAATTCTAATATTCAATTGATATGTAACTAATGATTTATATACCGGGTATCTCAAGACTGCTACCGAAAACGAAGCCGGGTGGTAGTTTTAGTGGCTACAAACACAATGCAACTAAAATTTTCGCATAGAAACGTGACAATTATTTTTTATGATTTTTTAAATATCGTTATTTTTTGGTGGTAAATCCATAGTTTTTGCTAAAATAATAATTTAAACTCTCTTATATCTTAGAGTATTTATAAATTAAAGGATATACACTATTATTTTAGGAAAAAAAATATTTACCACCAAAATAAGGCAATAGGAAAAAAATTTCAAAAAAAAAATTGTCGCTTATTTTTGCAACTTTTTCTGTTGCATTGTGTCTGAAGTCGCTTAAACTACCACCCGGCTTCGTTTTCGGTAGCAGTCTTGATATACCCTGTATTGGTAATATCTAATATAATAAAATATTTTATTTGCATTATAAGTAGACAAATATTACTGTGCAAGCAATGAACAATACAATGCAAATTTAGATACTAATCATATTTTCGTTATTATTACATTGTTAAGTTGCATTAAAATCAGTGTTCAATCAGTAGACACTACGGACGTTTTATTAATCATTTCGTTTTCGAACACATGAATAGAGTTAGGGGCCTTACAACCCCTTACAATTCCGAAATATATTAAATTTTATATTAAAATACATAACATAATTTAGCCTCGGAATTACATCCCATTATATTATCTGAAACATCTGGGGGCACGGCAGTGTCCCCTCCAAGTCGAGCTAAAAAGCGGCACAGTCGTACCATCCTTTTCTCGAAGCAATTCAGACCATTTTCAACCCCCTATAACTTCGTTGCGGTTAAAGCAAGAAGCTTGAATTTTCAGTTACTAAGCAGGCATTGTGTAAACACTGTATATTTAAAATTTCATTCAATTTGAACAAGTAGTTTAAGAATTATAACTTGTCAAACTTTCGTAATTCTGTCACTCACTGACTGACTGACCGATCATCAAAAGTCTAAGGCACTTCTAGCAGACATGGAACCTTCAAATTTAGAATATAATTAGTATGTAGTGTCTCGATTAAGGCAAAATTTAAACATTTCATAATTTCTGTTGTTTTCTAGATACACTAATTGCGTGAATAACTTTGTAATCCCATATAAATGTATAGGATTACAAAGTTACATTTGCTGTTAATGATTCGTTGGACTCGTATATAATGGAATAATAGTTGTAGATAGGTATCTATATATGTGAGGCATAACACGAGGGGGGGGGGGGTATAGAAAGGGAAGGGGTCTATTCAGCCCATAAAACTGTACAACATTCCTCTACAAAAACATGACGAAGAAAAACTTGCAAATAAATATACTAAATAGCTCGGAAATATCAATTGCCATGAAAGAAAGAACACTAATAATCAAATCCGCTATATTTGTCATAAATTGATACCTACAAAAATAAGAAAAAACCATAAGACAGAGGCTTTAAGAAAAATCGTTATATACCTAGTCAGGTCATAAATTCTGTCACATGTTTAATATAAAATAATTGAAACAAGTTTATTCATTATGTAACCATTTATATACCAAAATGAACTTAACAAAACCTAGATTCTTATGACACTAAAGTTTATTCAAAATGATCTCCGTGATTTTAAATACAGGCCTTCAATCTGCGCGGCCAGTTGTCTATCGCAGCACGAACGAGGTCCATGTCAATATCGGCGGCTGCCTTATTCAAGGATGTCTTGAGTGACTCCAAATTGGGATGAGGCTTTGAGCACGCCTTTTCCTCCAAGTGTTGCCATATCTTGTAATCTAACGGATTCAAATCTGGACTGGAGGAGGGCCAGTCTTCGTGCCGGATGAAGTCGATTTCACGCGCCGCCAGCCAGTCTGGTGTGCTCTTCGCTCTATGAGCTGGCGCCGAATCGTGTTGGAATACCCAGTGCCTGTTATTGAACATGGTATGAGAAACAGGTTCCACAAGGTTCGTCAGGACTGTATTTTGATATACAACTGCATTCGTTTTTACACCTTCCTCACAAAAATGTACCTCTGTTAAGCCCCAATAAGAAACTCCCAACCATACCATGAGCGAGGATGGAAAATGACCTCGTTGGACACGCGGAATACGGTTGCTCGCTTCTTCACTACTGTGTGCGTACACCTTATCATTTTGTTTGTTGTAGCTCTCATCTACGGACAAAAAAAAATCATCTGAAAAAAGAATTTCCCGATATTTTTTCCCGCGTACCGCTTCAACAAAGCGCGGCATCTCTTCAGTCTCAGGTCCATTAGAAGAGCATTAAAACGATGTCCTGTTTTTCTTCGATATGCCCGAAGCCCTAAGTCTTCATTTAACACCCTTTTCACCGTGGTTCTGGTTAACCCCATCTGAAGGGCCAACAGTTTCTGCTTACGTTTGGGATTTCTTTGAATTCGCGCCTTCACAGCTTTTATCACTGCTGGAGTCCTAACAGACCGAGGGCGACCACTTCTTGACCTGGCATCTACACTAGAGTCTTCATTGTATCGTTTGATGGTACGATAAATGAATTTTTTGGTTATATTCAAATTTTTCAGTATGTCAAAAATTTTAATTGGCGCGTAACCGCAACCATGCAACGCAATAACTGCAATACGGTCTTCTTTATGCGTCCACTCCATATTTAAAAATGAGTAAAATTCTAAAAAGTATACATTTTTATTTTCATGAACAATTCGAAATTCAAATTCAATAAACTTTTTTGTGGCCAGCATTCTAAAAGAAAAGTTTTTACTGTGTGACAATACTTATGACCTGACTGTGTATATTCTAGAACTAAAAAGTACCGAAAAGGAAAAAAAAGTAGGACTGTACAAAAAGATGTGATATCCTATCAAAAACATCCTGTAAAAAAATCCAAGTCTCGCAGCTCAGTTTTTCTACCGCAAAAAGTTGTGAGATCCATGTAATACCAAGTCGATTAATTTATTTAGTCCTTGCTTAAAGGACCTTCTGTATAAAGTTATTATCATATCAATATTAAAAATTCTTTAAGTTTTAAATAAATAGATCGACTTGGCCTTCGCATGAAAATTGATGATTTATACTCACTACAAAATCGTTGTAGGTAATAAAAAAAAAATTTTTTCTAACAAAGTACTAAGATGTGGCAATCGCAGTCTACGCGTGGCTATTTTTACTACGCACGCCAAAAATCGACTGCAGCTAGGCCGAAGCGACGAGCGATACGTCCTCCCTCTAGAAGGCCTTGCGGCGGTCTGTGGCGGTAGCAATACGCCAACTTAGATTTAGCTTATAAAATAACACGCTTATTATTTGTAATTTGAACATTATTTAAACACGCATTTCATTTTTAAATATGACTGTAGATGTTTAACCATAAAACATCTGCGAGTCGTTTTACTAAAATAAGAATTTTTGTGTACCCTATTGTATAATATTAGCCCCTTGCGCGCCCGCGCGATTTTTTACGACCCCGCGAAATGACTGGCCCTTCCCGCGTTTGCTACTCAAATACTCGCTGGCAATAATGTAAACACCCCCACCTTGCACCGCCGTTTTATGCTGTGCGACCGCGCGTCGCCGCACGCGTCTTATTTCAAACAATCGTTTCTAAGAACTAAAGTGCTTTGTATGACTATCAAGTGTTTATGTTGAATACAAGTTAAGCTAAACAATGGTATTTTTTGTTTGTCAAATAATGACACTGGCATAGAGTTAAGTTGCGTTGAACTTTGAGTGAGCGCGATTTTTGCACGTCTTGCATTTAAAGGATCATACCTCAAAAATAAAAGCGATGACATAGGGTTTTTATTTTAAAATTACGTTACATATGTAATAAACAATAAGATGAGGAATAAAAACATACAAAAATATTTATTTATAGCTCTTTGATTTCAAATATTCAACTGTGACGAAACTTGACGACACGAACACAGTGAACTGTCAATCTTTTTTTTTTATGATCCGTCTCGTTTCGGGTACGATTGTTGGTATATTTCGAAGTATAAATTAACTGAGAAGCGAGACAGACAATACGTTTTGTTCTTACAGCACACAAAACGGCTATATTTCGAGTAATTCGAAAGCGAATGCCTTTTCAACTGTTTGTTGACACATTCAATTTATGGTACGAAACGCGTGTAATCAAATTGTTGACAAGGGTAAAAAAATGTGCAAAGTCATGTCAACAAAAACATGCCAAGTTCAAGGTACGATTTGGAAACTGTAAACTATTTATTGACTTTGACAAGCACAGGGTTAGTTAAAAAGATGCTGTTCTAAATTATTGTTTCCTAATTGTAATGGCCCGTTCATGCCGGGGCAATAAAACTGTATTATTATAGTTAAGTTCTTTAGTGGCGGCAATCCTTTGCAACAAATTTATGTTTTTTAGACAATAGTACACATGTTTGGGTAAAACCTTCCGGTTTGGACAATAGCCCAGATGTTTGGGCAGACCTTAATTTTTAGTTGAAAGGATAGACTCTATTTTATGGCTTAAATATATTTTCTATAAGATTTATCCCCACCGATCCTTATTCGGGTAGTCCTATAAAAGGGTCGGTTTATTTGGATGAAGGAAGACAGTCTGCCATCTCTCGTCACGAGCACATCTTGCTCCGAGTCGCATAATTATAATTTTACTCTGTCTGTGAATGTATTAAGTGTTAATTTACAAAATATACAATAGTTAGTTCCTGGAAGTGAGTGCTTATTCTAATACCTATAACCTTCAAAGTGGTGACCCCGAATCAAAAAGAGTGATTTGAGTGTAGTGTATTAAAGTTAAATTGTAGTACGCGAGTTTTCCGTGGAAGAGACATTGTTTTTGAATAACACATCAGAAAAAGTGAGCAGTATAATGAATACCGGAAGCGTTAGCGAACAATCTGCCCCGGAGGTTGCGTGGTGTTCTCCACACATACCAGAGTGCAAATCGAATGATTTAGAAGTTTGGTTCGCCATGGTAGAAGCTGCGTTTGCTGCCGCCCGCATCAACTCGGAGAAATCAAAATACGCAATGATAATACAGAAGATACCAACTAACATCATAGACACAATGCGTGATGTCATTTTAAGCCCGCCCGAAGACGCTCCGTATACAACGTTCAAAACGATTTTGATAAAGCGTTGTGGTACATCGGAGAGTCAGCGAACACATCAGCTGCTGGAACGCGAGGACCTGGGAGATGATAAGCCGTCACAGTTTCTTCGACGTCTACGAAACCTAGCTGGTGAGAATATGTCGGAATCTACTGTCCGTACACTTTGGCAAGGACGATTGCCAACGGTCTTACAGCCCATCCTAGCAACTGTTAAGGACCAACCGTTGGAGAAAGCTGCGGAAGTTGCAGATGCAGCTTTAGAATACTTGCCAATGCGTTCAGCTATTGCAGAGGCCGGAATTCGTCCTACTTCCACCAAACAAGAGGAATCGGTATCGGAAGACATGAAAAAGATGTACGTCAGTTTAAAGGACGAGATTGCTTTGCTACGTCGAGAAATCAACGATCCCACTTCACGTGAGCGAGTGCGAGATAGAAACAGATCACGATCTCGCTCACGTTCCAGAAGCCGCGGTCCACGTCCACGTGATTTGTGTTGGTATCACTGGCGGTTTGATACGGAGGCAACAAAATGTGTTCCACCATGCAGCAAGGCTATGGGAAACGCTCCGGGCAGTCGTTAATGACGGCTAACGACTCCTGCCCTAAGAAATCACGCCGTTTATTCGTCTGTGATCGAGCCAGCAAAATCCAATTCCTCGTGGACACCGGAGCTGACATCTGCGTGTTTCCTCGTCATCGTATCCAAGGCCCGCATAAAAAGTCCAACTACGAGCTTTCTGCGGCCAACGGGACAGTGATCGCTACATATGGAATTGCTAATTTAACGTTGGACCTTGGCCTAAGACGAGATTTTACTTGGAGGTTCATAATAGCTGATGTCTCCAAGCCAATCTTAGGTGCTGATTTTTTGGCATATTATGGACTCCTACCAGATCTACAACGTAGACGTTTGATAGACTCCTCCACCCTGCTTACCTACAAAGCGGAGATAACAGAGTGTCAGGAACCAAGTATCAAAGTCATTAATGGCTCATCACCATACCATGAGCTTCTGCAGGAGTTCCCAGATATTATTCGTCCGGATGGCGCACCCAAAACAGTAAGCCACAGCACAAGACATCACATCATTACGACTCCAGGCCCACCAGTTGCACACCAACCCCGTCGTCTTGCTCCAGACAAGTTGGCCGCCGCTAAAAGGGAATTCGAGGCGATGTTGCGACTAGGATTGTGTCGGCCATCAAAAAGTCCATGGGCTTCTCCACTACACATGGTTCTCAAGAAAGGAGATGAGTGGAGACCATGTGGAGATTATCAGGCACTCAATAGTCGGACAGAACCCGATAAATACCCAGTACGTCACATCCAGGATTTTGCACAAGGACTGCACGGGAAGAACATTTTCTCCACTCTTGATTTAGTAAGAGCATTCCATCAAATACCAGTCGCAGAGGAAGACATACCTAAGACAGCCATCATTACTCCATTCGGACTCTTCGAGTTTATGTACATGACTTTTGGATTACGTAACGCAGCCCAAACCTTTCAGCGCTTCATGGACGAAGTGCTACTGGGATTGGACTTTTGTTACGTGTACCTTGATGATATTTTAATTGCATCATCATCACATGAAGAGCACCTCAAGCATTTGAAAATTGTTTTTAATCGTCTTAAGAAATATGGCGTCGTCATCAACCGCAGCAAGTGTATCTTTGGTCAGAAAGAAGTTCGTTTCCTGGGATATATGGTAACTGCAACTGGTACTCAACCATTTCCAGACAGATTTGTCGATATACAACGGTTTAAATTACCAGACACAGTCAAAAAGCTACGTGGATTTCTCGGTATGATTAATTTCTACCGCAGGTTCATACGGGGTGCAGCCGCAACTCAAGCACCGCTTAACGACCTACTCCAGGGGAACCTTAAAGGAAATGCTCCTGTGCCCTGGACACCAGCTACTACAAAGGCTTTCGAGGCGTGCAAGGAGAGTCTCGCGGAGGCTACCTTGCTTGCTCATCCTCAACCCGACGCACAGTTAGCATTAATGTGTGATGCATCGGACTATGCCGTCGGCGCAGCGCTGCAGCAGTTTGTGGATAATCATTGGCAACCGCTGGGCTTCTTCTCGAAGAAATTGAGCACCACCGAGCAGAAATATGCAGCTTATGACCGCGAACTCCAAGCTATATATCTTGCTGTCAAACACTTCAGACACATGATAGAAGCGAGAAAGTTCACTATTTACACTGATCATAAGCCCATTACCTTCGCATTTCGGAAGAAATCAGACCAATGCTCACCACGCCAATTTCAACACTTAGATTTCATCAGCCAGTTTTCAACGGATATTCGTCACATTGCTGGAAAAGATAACCCTGTCGCTGATGCATTGTCTCGCGTAGAAGAGCTCGAAACAACTCTAGACTTCAAGGAGACTCGACTGACTCGCAAGCGGACGACGAAGAACTTCGAAAATTGCTAAAAGAAAATACGTCTTTGCAATTGAAACGTATACTGATTCCAGGCACGGACATCCCCGTAACCTGTGACGTATCAACACAAACTGTTCGACCATTCATCACCACGCCGTTTAGGAGAATTGCATTCAACACCGTCCATCGACTTTCGCATCCCGGAATCAATGCTACGGTCAAACTTATGACCCAGCGTTATATTTGGCCGTCAATAAACTCCGATTGCAGAAAATGGGCTCGCAGCTGCATCGATTGTCAACGTACGAAGATCTCCAGACACGTATCTGCCCCTGTTGGATCATTTGCTCCACCGACATCCATATTTGAGCATATCCATATAGACATAATTGTAATGTCTATATCTGAAGGTTACAGGTACTGTCTCACAATGATAGATCGTTTCACTCGTTGGCCAGAAGCAATACCACTCCAAGACCAGGAAGCAACAACGGTGGCTAAAGCATTCTACAACCATTGGATCTCACGGTTTGGCACACCATTAAGTATCACATCTGACCGTGGTAGACAGTTCGAGTCGCACCTGTTCAGGCACCGCAATCAACTGGCAGGCACGACGCATTTCAAGACTACGGCTTATCATCCGGTGTCCAACGGTATGGTGGAACGTTTTCATCGTCAGCTGAAGGCGGCTATAAAATGTCATCAGGATACACGGTGGACTGAAATTCTCCCTACCGTGCTGCTGGGCATCCGAGCTGCTTGGAAGGAAGATTTAGAGGCTACGGTCGCCGAGATGGTATATGGTCAGCCACTGCGGATTCCAGGAGAGTTTTTGGTGCAACAGACGACAATCACCGACAGTAACAGTGCAACGGACTTTATGAAACAACTACGGCAACACTTTCAAGAGCTGCGACCGACTTCAGTATCTCGGCATGGCGAGAAAAGAACATTCATTTTTAAAGACCTCAGCACCACTGACCAAGTCTTCGTGCGCCGCGAGGGTCCAAAAGTGCCACTGCAGAGTCCTTACGAGGGCCCTTTCAAGGTTGTCATGCGAGGGGAGAAGACGTTTGTTGTTAACTTCCGCGGTCGTGACGTTACAATTTCCATTGACCGTCTTAAACCAGCCTTTGTGTTAGCTGACCCTGAAAACACTTCAGCTGACGACGAACATCAAGCACCAAGGCAACGGACAACTCAAGACACTGAAGATGTACATCACGAAACAGATGCACACCAGCGAACAAGGTCCGGAAGGCGCGTCCGCTTCCCGGACTATTTCCAAAGTGGATTTTCGTGAACTGTCATTCACTGGTAGGGGGGTGCTGTGGCGGTAGCAATACGCCAACTTGGATTTAGCTTATAAAATAACACGCTTATTATTTGTAATTTGAACATTATTTAAACACGCATTTCATTTTTAAATATGACTGCAGATGTTTAATCATAAAACATCTGCGAGTCGTTTTACTAAAATAAGAATTTTTGTGTACCCTATTGTATAATATTAGTTAAAAAGATGCTGTTCTAAATTATTGTTTCCTAATTGTAATGGCCCGTTCATGCCGGGGCAATAAAACTGTATTATTATAGTTAAGTTCTTTAGTGGCGGCAATCCTTTGCAACAAATTTATGTTTTTTAGACAACAGTACACATGTTTGGGTAAAACCTTTCGGTTTGGACAATAGGCCAGATGTTTGGGCAGACCTTAATTTTTAGATTCTATGCGGACGTGTCGTTGGTTCAGACGGACGTGTCGTTGGTTAGCGCAGTAATCGTAAATAATTATTAATCACGTATCATCGCACTACGGTTCAAAATTCAACCTTAATTTTGAATACCTAACGTTTAATTTTGACTGAAGACTTCACGGAAGATACGACTTGTCAAGTATACAGTGAACACTGGATAATTAAGATTATACTCAGACGTCTTTTTTTTTAATCCAAATCATTGGCGGAATTATTGTGAATGAGTGGTGATTGTTATTTGCTCTTGACCGATCACATTGCGGGTACGTACTGATTATTTTATTATCCTTACTACCTGATATCGATACCGCACAAACGGTCATTCAACGAACCACAGATCTTTAAAACAACAGAAGTGTCAAACCATGTTGCGGTCGCCACCAAGTCGTTCAGACTCTGATCCTAATTTAAGCGAATTGTATGTCTCACAAAGAAAGCGTAAGCATGGCGATGACTTCTTTCAGCTTTTTAAGGAATTCACCGAAAATATCACATTTAAATTGGACGCCATGAAGACTGATGTTACCTCTGAGGTTTCGAAAATTACAAGTAACATTACCAGCATCAAGGATGACCTCTTAAACCTAAGGGAGATAACTCAGGAAATGAAATTGGAAATTAATGGTATAAGAAATGATTATGTTGAAATGAAGAAACTAACTCAGAACATAGTAACAGAACAAAACAAAATAAATAAAGAATTAGACGCTATTAAATCATCTGTACAATTCCAGTCAGACCAACATGATATATTTAATAAAAAAGTTAGTGTATTTTCTGAAGAAATAAAGAAAATCAATAAGTTAGAATATAAACTATCAGAACTGCAAACCCAAAACAGATCGCAAATAAATGCGAATGAACAAAGAGACAGACTGTTAAACCTCGAAATCATAGGTATCCCTGAAGTCACAAATGAGCAACCCCTTGATATCATTCTGAAGATCGCGAAACTTTCAAAAGTAGAGATAACACCAGCTAATATTATCTATGCATACAGAATAACACCTAAGAAAAGTATGCAAGGACGCCCCCGTATTTTGATTGCGAAGATGTCATCAAGCCTTCTGAAAGATAAAATTATCTCAGGATCCCGGAAACTCCGTCTGACTACAAAAGATTTAGGCATGAGTGGCGAAATTAATCCCGTCTTTGTCAATGAAAATTTGACACTTCGCAACAAACAACTTCTCAGAAAATCCAAACTACTAGCTAAAGCTAAAGAATACCAATACGTTTGGTCAAAAAACGGAAAAATATATTTGAGAAAATGCGATACCAGCCCAATGATTCACATACTGGACGAAGAAGATTTGGAGAAGAAAATAGTTTAGATGTTATATTTTATTTTATAAGTTTAGTGTTTAACGCTTCAGCTACAAAATTACATTTTATTAAGTTTACATATTTTACTGAGGTAGGTGTGGAGGTTCAACATTTCTTAATTGTCACTTCTAGTTATTCTTATTCTCTTACAAGCAAACACAATGAAATTAGTATATGTGGGTACTCAGAAAAAAAAACAGTTGTTGTATCTTTCGCTTTTTGCATACATTTAACTATTTATTGAAAATATGTGTATTATATATTATATTAGTGTTATTATGGTTTAGTGATTCAAACTTGGATGAGATTATATTCGTGATTGGAAATGTTATGTGTATGTTGCACAGTGTTAAAATGCCTAGTATAAAATACGAGTTAATATATACCTCTTATTTTTTAACAATTGTAAGTATATATAATAATTCTAAATGCATGTGTAAACTATATTTATTATACATAAACTGGAGGAATATAGTGTTAGCTCATTGTTATACGAGTCTAAGCATTTATTCGAGACATTTTTGTTCTGTTTTTAAGTTGTATACATGTGTTAATAAATCATCTAGGATAATCATTTTAAGGCCACTTACAATAATTGCGTCACCTAACATAAATATTTTTTATCAGAACACCCGAGGTCTGAGAACAAAATGTTTGCAGTTTAGACAAAGTGTCTTGGGTTCTGAATATGACATTATTATTATAACGGAAACGTGGTTACATGATGGTATATTTGACAGTGAATTATGTGACGACAGGTACGATGTATTTCGACAAGATCGCAATTTAGCTATAACCAAAAAAAAGTGCGGAGGTGGTGTGATGATACTAACGAAACGCGAACTTTGTGCGGTACGTGCGGAGTGTCGTGCATCGCCACCGGCCGAGATGTTGACCGTGACAGTACCTGCGCGCGTGCTGGCAACCGAACCGGGTGGCTTGTGCGTCGACTTACATATTAGTGTCGTTTACGTCAATTCTGAGAATTTACCCACTGAAATAAATTATATAGTTAATAAAATCGAAACCATGATTTCTTTTCGCAATCCGAAACAAAACTATGTACTGTTAGGAGACTTTAATTTACCATGCATTTCTTGGACTGCAAATGGCCCAAGGTATAATAAATACGGATGTCTTGATACACAAAATGCTGGCATGAAATTAGTTGAAGAACTTAGCTTATTAGGTTTGACACAATATAACACAATACAAAACTATGCCGGTAATACTCTGGATCTTACCTTTAGTAACTTGCCCCTGAATATACAACACTCATCTGCTCCCTTAGTAAATCTCGATCGAGCACACCCTGCATTTAATATAGACATATGTGATTTATCAGTTTCCCCTCTTAAGGAGGTAATACACCCAAAATATAATTATAGAAAAGGCAATTATGTTGCGTTGAATGAATATTTTAGTAATATTGCTTGGCAGGAGCTTTTTTCAACTAAGAGTGTAGAGGGCTCAGTGAGTGCTATGTATCAAATAATTTATGATGCAATTGGTCGACATATTCCCCTGACTAAACGTAATAACTCTTATCCGACATGGTTTAGCCGTGCTCTTATTAAAATAATTAATGAAAAGTTAAAGGCACATTGGAGATGGAGAAAAAGCGGAAATAAACGGGATTATGACGAATTTGCTTTATTACGAAAAAGACAACGTTCAGTTCAAGCCAGTTGTTACGATAGATATACAAGTAATATGGAGGATAACATTAAAAACAATCCAAAATCGTTTTGGTCATTCATCAAGAACCAGCGTAATGGGTCTAATTACCCAAAAGTGTTATCGTACGGTGGTAATAAATACTCAGATGGTAAACAAATCTGTGATGCCTTTAATTTATTTTTCCAAAGCGTATTTGGAACACCTTCTACCACCACAATAAATGACACGGGTGTGGTGCGCTGTAATGATAGTATTAGCAAATTACATATAACTGAAAATACTGTGGAATCTTTTTTAAGGGCACTCGATGTATCAAAAGGTCCTGGGAGTGATGGCATTCCAGCAATATTTTGGAGTTCCTGTTCTTCTAGTTTAAAAACTCCAATTACTTATTTATTTAATAATTCTTTGCGTGAAGGCATATTTCCTTCTATTTGGAAAACGGCACATATTTTACCAATCCATAAAAAGGGATCCAAAACGAAAATTGAAAATTACAGAGGCATTTCTATATTGAACACGATCGGTAAGATTTTTGAAAAAATAGTATACAATCACATTTATCCTACAATTACCAGAGGTATTTCTTCCCACCAGCACGGTTTTCTGAAAAACCGATCCTCTGTAACAAACTTGATATTATTTTCTGATTTTGTTTTGACGAATATGTGCGGCGGTGGTCAAGTCGATGTGGTCTGCACGGACTTCGAAAAAGCTTTCGACCGTGTAGACCACTCCATTTTACTTAGGAAACTTTCCGAATTAGGCATTCATGGCGATCTATTCAGATGGATAAAATCATATTTGACAAATCGATCACAAGCTGTAGTGATTGGTGGACACCGTTCAGACTTCATTGTAATTCCTACTGGTGTCCCTCAGGGATCTCATTTGGGCCCCTTACTTTATAATGCGTACATATACGATATAACTAATTGTATTAAGTTTTCTCAACATCTAATGTATGCAGATGACAAAAAAATCTATTGCAAAATTAATTCTATTCTTGACTGTACTAACTTGCAAACCGATTTAAATAGCTTAAGTAAATACTATGCGGATAACAATATAACAGTGAATGTACAGTCAGCGACATAAGTCGTTGAACACTTCAAATTTTTTGATAAGCTTTTTATGAATTAAAATTTGTACGTACTACTCTGTAACCGTAAAATATAACCAAGTAAAGTCATCTATGCCGAGATGTGCCATACGATATTGAAAATAATTATTATTTTGGATGATAAGACAATTCCAAATCTCGTCAATGTGTAGCGACTTATGTCGCTGACTGTACAAAAATGTCAATCAATCAGTTTCTCTCGTAAAAGAAATCCCCTATCTTATGACTACAATTTTAATGGAATTATTATTGAAAGGACCAGTATGGTAAGGGACTTAGGGGTATTTTTTGATAATAAAATGTTACTTAGCGATCACGTTGATGCTATTACGGTTAAGGCATTTAAAAGTCTGGGCTTTGTTATTCGTAGCTGCAAATCATTCAAAAATCTCTCAACAGTCAAATCTGTTTATTTTGCGTACGTACGTAGCATCTTGGAGTACGCTAGTCAGGTATGGTCGCCACAATATTTAACTTACATAAATCGAATTGAGAGTATTCAAAAAAAGTTTATTAACCACCTTAATTACCGTCAGCGAGCTGCGGCTGTGTCTTATACAGATGATTGTCGCAGGCATGGCCTTCTCACATTAGATGAAAGACGTAAATTAATGGATGTATGCTTTCTTTACGATATTGTCAATAGCAAAATAGATTGTGAAGAACTGGTGGCGGGTGTGGCGCTACGGGCACCGTTGCGTCGCACTCGCCACACGCCTTTACTTCATGTGCCTGCTCGAGTGGCAAAATACGCAGCCAATTCCGCACTTGCTAGAATGCCTCGGATTTATAACACCGAATTTGCGGATGCAGATATTTTTTTTTATAAATCTAAATCCAATTTTAAAAAACACATTATACAACTTATTACAGACAGATAATTTAATAACTAAAGTATATGTTCAATGTTGCACAGTATCACGTTTTATTTTACATAAGTAGGTATACCTCACCCTCCTTTTTGTTGTTGTTTGTCTTTTTTTTTTGCAAACCTTTATTACTAGTATCATAATTCAAGGTATTAACAACTCTTATATTTCTTTTGTAATGTTTCTGTGTTTGTATGGTCTAGCTTGAAACTGACGTTTTTTTTTTTATGTTTTGGCCTCTCACACTTATTAATTTTGTAGTCTAATTTCATATCTTAATTGTTGCTTTTTTATATATCAGCGCCAATCAACATATTATTTGTCAATAATTTGAAACCTATTATTAGCCTTAATTTTGTGTAAGTACAATGATATGTAACTCTTATTTGTAACGCCGTTGGTTTCTTTAAATAAATAAATAAATAAAATAATAGATGAAAGGATAGACTCTATTTTATGGCTTAAATATATTTTCTATAAGATTTATCCCCACCGATCCTTATTCGGGTAGTCCTATAAAAGAGTCGGTTTATTTGGATGAAGAGGATAGTCTGCCATCTCTCGTCACGAGCACATCTCGCTCCGAGTCGCATAATAATTATAATTTTACTGTCTGTGAATGTATTAAGTGTTAATTTACAAAATATACAATAGTTAGTTCCTGGAAGTGAGTGCTTATTCTAATACCTACACTTATAACCTCCAAAGGTCTAATTTGATGCAGGTCGGACAGCGTGTTTTATAGTGGTTTTTAAAATATTTGTAGAAAACATGAAAACTATTTTTGTAGAAATATAAAAATGGTAATTTATTGATAAGATGTTCTTCTATTATAATATGTAATTGCTATAAAAAAATATTAATTTTGCATTGTTTAAATTTATATTTTTCAGGAACTAAACACAAAATTATTATTTTTCTCAGCAAAATCCCTCCATAAGGGTCTTATTAGTCTGATAATATTTTTATTTTCATCTTATATTTAGCGATTTCGGATATCTTCTTAAGCTTCTAAATTGCCATTTAAAGCCTAAATAACGAAACCTGTGTTCAGTAATCCTTATAGTACTCACAAATTATCCATCAATCTATAATGTTTTCCACCAAAATCCCTAGATGATAACCTTTTCTAAAATTAATACGAATTATTTTTCCTTTAAATTGTTTATTGGTAGCTATTAACTCGTTTGAAAAGTTCTGTTTTTAAGCCAAAAGCGCGCGGAAGGTATAAACGCTCTTAAATGAAAGATAATGCGTTAGGTCGGATAACTAAGCATCATCATATTATGTTATCTATGGCAGCCAATTATTATTGATTGCGTTAATGTACTTACGGTTTTCGTGAAGTGGTGAAGTGTTTGGAAGTATTCATCGTTGTTCTTTACTCTGTTTTGGTTATTATTTGTTATAAGCTGCTGTTAATTGTTGTTAATACTTGTTACTTGGTTGACTAAAAAAATATTCGTAAATTGGACATTGCAATAAAATGCTGAACAACCATGCGTCACGTGTTCTGGTTTGTTTACATTTAGTTAAGTACCTAAACCGATGGAGTATAGGGTTGTGGACTAGGGCAAGCCTAATATTTTTTTAGTAAGAATATGTATTGGTTCAGGAGCAAAATGGTATTAAGAAAGATGAATGTGTTCATCATGCGATATGGGGCGAGCCTATGCGATGTTATTAAATAAAAAAATATATAGAAAACGACCCAAGATTCGAATCCGAGACCTCAACTTTGCGCCATCGAGGCAGTCCTAGACCTACCACACGATCTATATAAGATTAGGATAAAAACCAATAATAATACCTATCTTTATCACCGTTATGAAAAAATATATAACAAGTGGTTTCGAAAAAATCTAACAGATGGCGCGATTTTCACGGCCATCTAATATTGCCAAAATACTGAAGGGCCTATCATTAGTTTTAAATAGATGAATAAAACATATGTGTGTAAGTTAAATAACTTTTGGGCATGCATACGTAACTTTATATTGTAATTATTTTGTAAATTAAAAAACGGCACTACAATAGCACAAGTACGGCGCCGGGTTTAACTTCGCGGCCAGAAATTATTATTAATACATTCATGTTATGTTTTTGTGTATGCATGTGATTTTTTGATTCATCATGAGCCCTGAAAGGAAGCTCTTGATGAGCTCAATGGCAAACAATGTCAACTAATATCTGAAAAACACTACGATGACTGTCTACGCGAGCATAATGTTTTGAAATCTCATCACATATTATGTATATGACGCATAAAGAGGTTTCTATACGCTGTATACCGAAGTTATGAAAAGATATTAATGTATTCACATGTTTTTGTCAATTACTATAAAAGTACCGGTTAAATTATTTAAATCACTGTAGTCGGAACAATTCCAAAAATATACGTACATCGTTCGAAAAAAATATGCAACACCAACAGTATAACTTATTAGTATGAAAACACCCAGCAATCCATGTAGTTATTACACTGAACTATGAAATTGTATTCTATTCTATAGTTTTCACTACTTTCGAGAAATACACAACATATCAGGCGTAGGTTTTCGACCAGATACAAGTAGTTGTTTGTTTAGGAAATGTAATGAATTTACCTTTTCCTCACCGATCAACACTTGCACACACTTCAAACCATTACAAGGCACATTTTCACCCATTATTATACGTAATAAACGTAAAATACTATAATTAAACGAAAACTAAACGTAGATGTTCAGTTGTTACTGGTTAATCGTCCGCTCGAAAGACATAATAATAAGCGTGAAGCTATCCGCAGGTCCTAGATTATGGACAATTCCAAATTAAGTATTCTAATTATATATTAATAAAAATATTTAAAACATCATAATACGGTTTAAAAAAATAATAATTTATTTTATATATTATCCAATATAACATATAGCAAAACATAAATATTTTTCGATAAATTTGGATCATAATATGACGCGTCAAGTGCACAACTTCACTCCGCGAAGCCGGGCATTTTGCTTGGTACAAATTGCATTAAAAAATAACTATATGTATAGGTACGTAGTGTCATTTATAGTAGCATTTCACCCATAGGTGCGACTGAGAGGGCAATCTTGCCTAATATTGTTTCACGTGAGTAGGTTTTTCGATCATCTCAATCTGCAGTGTATTGCACAAGGACTGACTTATTTGTGTGGTGTGATGGTGTTTGGATATCTAGACCTTAGCGCCAAATTTATGTATATTACATCATATATGTATGTAATTTTATACACATATTCATTATCTTATACATTTGATTACAAGAATTACAATTTTAGATATATGGAAATGCATTTACAATTACAATTTTACTTAGCATTAATTATACAGGGTATATCAAGACTGCTACCGAAAACGAAGCCGGGTGGTAGTTTAAGCGACTTCAGACACAATGCAACAGAAAAAGTTGCAAAAAAAAGCGACAATTTTTTTTTTGTAATTTTTTTCCTATTGCCATATTTTGGTGGTAAATACATTTTTTCCTAAAATAATAGTGTATACCCTTTAATTTATAAATACTCTAAGATATAAGAGAGTTTAAATTATTATTTTAGCAAAATCTATGGATTTACCACCCAAAAATGACGATATTTAAAAAATCATAAAAAATAATTGTCGCGTTTCTAAGCGAAATTTTTAATTGCATTGTGTTTGTAGCCACTAAAACTACCACCCGGCTTCGTTTTCGGTAGCAGTCTTGAGATACCCGGTATACAAGTATTATCAGCTTTTTACCAACAATTCTGTTAGCAAAACTATGAATACTATTGTTATTTATGACACTTTATATGTAGTTGTTAGTAGGGACAATGCCTAATAAACTTTTAAAAATTGGTTTGTTTAATGCTGGCTCTCTTGGCACAAAGCATGATGATTTTGTAGCAGCAGTGACCCGAAACGACATTGACATACTAGCAATAAATGAGACCTGGCTTAGAGCGGGTGAAGAGGGTCGTGCTCCTGCCCTGTCGGGATATCGCTTGCGGCACATTCCTAGATCACGCGACCTGCGCTCCCGTGGTGGAGGGGTTGGTTTCTACGTTAAACGAGATCTTAATGTACGTAGCTTACCACACCCTATTTCCCCGCTTCATTTGTCTGTGGAGCAAATGTGGCTCTCTGTAGCCTTGAATGGAAAGAAACTGATAATTGGTACTACATATCGTCCACCTTGGTTGGATACTGACTTGTTTCTCGACGCTATATCTGATTCAATTAGTTCTTTCTCTGATTATGACAATTTAATTTTATTGGGTGATTTTAATATTAATTTATTTTGTAAAACCGACATAAAATCTAAAAAAGTTCTAACCTTATTATCTTGTCTTAATTTATCGCAACTAGTCACGGATGCAACTCATTATACTGAGGCCAGTCAGACACTCATTGATATCGTCTGCTCTGATCTGGTTGCCAAAAAAGTGATTGTTGAACATGTGGGTTCTTTGTACGGCCATTGTCTTGTTATTTGTGATTTTCAAATTAAGCGTGAAAAATGTATACCACGTATAATTACATACAGGCCTAAAAAATATATCGACATAGATGCGTTTAACATAGATTTACGAAATATCAGATGGGACCTCATTTCAACATTAGATAACGTTAACGACATGGTTCTTGCTTTTAACTCTAGTGTGCTTTCGCTTTTTGATTTTCATGCGCCGGTAAGATCTATTGTTATTAGAAACCGTTCTTATCCTTGGATTACGGACACCTTGAAACATATGATGCGGCTGCGTGATGGAGCTGCAGCAGATTTCAATAAAAATAAATCCCATACTAAAAAGGAATACTATAAGACTTTGAAATCATTGGTCAATAGGGCACTGTTCCATGAAAAGGCTGCTTACTTTAACTACCACATAAACAACAATATAAATAAGCCCAAAATATTATAGAAAATTTTAAAAAAGACATTGCTTCCAAGTACAAGTATAGAATTGCCTTCCTTTTTTAATAACCCAAACATGATAAATAACTATTTTTTAAACGTACCGGGCGATTTTGATATCACTATTTCACAATTGACTTTCTTTGAATTTAATAAGTTCAGTAGTGCCACCTTTTGTATAAATGAAGTAGATATAAATCAAATAGTAAAAATAATAAACAATCTGAAATTAAATGCTGAAGGCTATGACCTTATAAGCTTGGATATGCTTATTATGACACTTCCTGAAACTATCGAAACCATTAGAAACCTCATCAACTTGTCAATAACTTCTTCTACATTTCCAGATGCTTGGAAACTTGCGAAGGTACGTCCTTTACCAAAGAATCCAAACCCATTACAATTTAAAGACTTGAGGCCCATAAGTATTCTACCGTGTCTGTCAAAAATTTTAGAGAAGGTAGTATGTATTCAGTTGGTAGAATACCTTGAAAGAAATAAGATACTGCCTGAGACACAATCGGGCTTTAGAAGGGGGCGTAGCACAGTGACTGCTATGCTCGACGTGACAGACAACATACTGTGTTCCCAGGATGAAGATTTATGCACATTGTTGGTACTTTTAGACTTCTCACGAGCCTTTAACTCTATAAACATTAATCTTTTATTATCTAAATTATCATATTATGGTTGTAATTCAAAAGCCTTAAAATGGTTTCATAGTTATTTAAGTAACCGGTATCAATTTGTAACGGTCAAAAATAGGGATGGATCTTCATTAGTATCGGATAAAGTGGAAATTACTAGAGAAGTGCCTCAGGGTTCTATCTTGGGGCCTATTTTGTTTATATTATACACATCTGATATTACAATGCACATTAAACATTGTAAATTCCACATCTATGGAGATGACATTCAAATATACATTTCATCTAAACCATCGGAGATTGATAGTGCAACGGCCAAACTAAATGAGGACCTTCAGAGTATTTTTTTTTTATTGCTGTGAATGGCGAGACGAGCAAGCCGTTCGCCTGATGGTAAGCGATACGACCGCTCATAAACAGTAGCAACATCCACTGCGCTCGCCATCCTGAGACATAAGATGTTAAGTCTCAATTTGTCCAGTAGTTGCTCTGGCTACAATGTCCTTCAATCCGAAACACAACAGTGCATTTAAGCAATGTTGTTTCACGGGAGAAATAGACATTGCGGTGGTACCTACCCACATGGCCTCTCACATATGAGAGACCTACCACCAGTATTGCGAAATGGTCGACATGTAATAGCTTATTGCTTAATCCAGATAAGACTAAATACCTAGTCTTCGGCAGCACTCATCAACTTGCCAAATTAAACCCATCATTAGATGTCAGGCTAATGGGCAGACCTATTGAACGTGTATATGACGCTCGCAATTTGGGTCTGCACATGGATTGTGATTTGCGCTTCGAAAGTCATGTTGCCAATGCAGTAAAAAATTGTTTTTACAAACTTAAGGTCCTATACAGAATGAAGCCATATTTAAAGGAAGATCTACGTATACAGCTTGTGGAATCCCTTATCCTTTCCAAATTAAATTACACGGATACAGTTTATGGCCCGTGCTTATTAGCCAGAACACAAAAGCTTATCCAGCGAGTGCAGAATGCATGTGCACGTTTTTGCTTTAGCATACCACTGAGAGCATACGTCACACCTTATATAAATAAATACAAAATTTTGAAAATGAAACACCGACGTAAACTTCATCTGGTGTGTCTTCTCTTTGGAGTGTTGACGCACAAAGTACCTGGATACATTCATAGTAAATTGACTTGGGCATCAACACACATCTTATGGACCCCGACGGTGTGCCAAACAGCTGTTTACACGATGTCATAGTTCCGCCACTTTTCGAGGTAGCTTCCGTTACGTATCCACTCAGTGTTGGAACAACATCCCTCCGCCAATAAGAACTCTGAAAAGTATTTATGGTTTTAGGTTAGCACTGAAGTCATTTCTTCTTTAACATCAACGAAATGAAGGATCTTTAAAACATGACACTAGCGCTATATAAGTGATATTGGTTCTGTGAATGTATATACGTACACATTAAATGTTATATTACGTAAATATTCCCTTTTAGAAGAATTTATTACTTGTTGTGATTATCATTATTTGACATAGGCTATACTAATATTTTAATTTACTTACTTGTCAACTGTTAATACTATAAGAATGCAGTTTCCATTATAGTTTATGTACTTACCTACAATTTAATTTATTTATTTTATATATTTCCTGTGGTTGTAAGGGTCTGGTTGTATGTACAGCATCTTGCCATGCAGATTTAGTCCGTATATTGTACCTATATAGTTTTAACGCACGATGTTTTACCTAGCGCTTCTCTCAACACGAATTCTAATTGTTAAACTTAGTACTCATACCTTTGTATATGTCCTGTTCCAAAACTGTAATTGTAAGTAACGTCTTGTAGTTGTATAAAGTTGTTGTTAAACTTGGTCACCGTTTAATAGTGCTCAGATGCCGGGGAGTCTTTTTTCAGTGTGCACTCGTCAGCGGGACGCGAGATATTTATATGTCACTACCCACATCTGGGCGGATATTGCTATAATTTTGTTTTGTTTAATGTTTACATATTTTTTTATACGTATTATGTTTTTGGCGTTTGTGACGTCATTTACCGGCCTTGCGGAAGACCAGCGTTGGTTTATACCAGCACATGCTGAGCTTGAGCCGTTTTGTTAACAAGCACTGTTATACGAATATATATTGTATGTAGAACTTAAAGCTGTAATCCTTTGCTTGTAACAAATAAATGTTTCTTTCTTTCTTTCTTTCAATATACGCCAAAAGCCAGGTAAAAGCACACGAGAGAGAAATAGATAGATAATACTTTGGTGTGTTCCATCTTTTTAAGATATTGCGTCACGTGTGGGCCAGCGTTGATTTTGAATGAAATAATTTTATATCAGTTTTAGACCGCGGCGCTCGCTTAGGCGAGTTGCTGGGCGCGGGTGCTCCAGTATGGCACGCCGCGACGCGGTAAATTTAAAAATGATAGACGTTTTGCATTAAACGTATGTATTTTATTTAAGGTACTAATTTACCTTTAAGGTTGAATATATGCGTATTAAGTAAGGCAAGCCGGGCTTTTGGGCTTGTATGGAAGTACCGCCACTAGCAGTTACATGTCACGCGACCGTACTAACGGCAGGTACCACCGTGCGACCCACTCCCCAAACACATTCAAGTTCGCCTTCAAACCCTCACTACCTGTTTAATTCAACAAGTTATACTTCATGTTACCTCATGTAACTGTCATTTAATTTCGAGCTCGATGTTGATGGAAATCTATCGAACTGTCAATATATTTTCGAATAATTCGAATTTCGAATAGTTTTCATTGGTAGCAGTGTAAATTAAACTTTTGGCGCACATCCAGGCAGATTGATTGTTACTTCCGATACGAATACAAAATATTGCACTGACAATATGAAAATCGTAATATCGTGATTTAATTCAATGTGTATTTTATAACTGTTGTCTGTTAATATATTGTGAACGTTTATACTCAAAATCAGCAGATCATCGGCGCTACTAGATTGATACCGTACATTGAAATAATGTATGTGTGTAAGTAATTTTGGATTTTTCTATTCATTATCAGCCCAGAGTTAGGAATTTGTACCCGATATGGCGATAGGCTCGCACACGCACACGCAAACGCAAATAAATACTAACAGCCGCAATGTAGTATAATTGAAAAATCAGATCAATGGCGTAAGCTCGACGGTCGGAGGCGCAGAGGGAAGTGTTATACATGCTATACATGGGAAACGCAATGTTTCGGAAACTATCTGCTCATGTGCGCTCATGTACAATGATTTACTGTTAACGGTGTTACATGTGAAATATTACATTTGGATCATTCTGCCACTACTCAGATACAGGTACAGGTCTTATTCTACAAGCAAATTGCAGCAGCAACGCAACTCTAAGTTATTTTGATTATTTAAACGAATGCGTGCAAAACCTATGGGCTGCATCATTCTATGTACGATAGTAAGTAGATTTTTTGTAGCAGGGTCGTGTAGGTCGTGTTGATCGGATAAACCGCTGTAACTTCAGCTTCAGTGTAGGGAACTGTCGGGTACTGATGGAGCAGTTGATACGGGGCGAGCGGAGCGATAACAATCACATGAGATGGCGAGACGGACGCACACGGGACAGAACATTAACTACTACATGTAATAGTTCCTTCAGCGACGTACAGGATATTATACGTATAGATTCATTCTCTACCTTTACGTTATCGCTGTCACCCTAACTATATCAACAATTCGGGAAATACAGGTAATAATTATAATAATAATAGATCTGAAGCTGAAAAGAATAATAAATATGCAGATCTGAAGGAGGAAGTCACAAGAATCTGGAAACAAGATAAAGTATACGTAGTTCCCATAGTACTTTCCACCACAGGAGTTATTCCGAAACATCTTCACCATAGCTTGAAATTACATAATTTAAATAAAAATCTCTATATTACCATACAGAAAGCAGCTATATTAAACACGTGTAGAATCGTGCGAAAGTTCATGCAAATAGAAGACGATGAAATTGTCAAGTACAGGTGTCAATCAAAGACGAGTTACTGGTTTAGACTGCTTTATTCATTCATGCGCTAACTGGGGGTACACTGATAAAATTTTATAATTTAGATTTCTACATATACCGACATCTCCCTTATCAAACAAAAATAAAATAAAGAAACAATTAACTTAGGTATTTTAAAAAGATCAAGTATACAGATTAAGTTTAAAAAAATGTTAAATTAAGTGTTTTAAATTAAATTAATTATATTAATATTAGTATTCATTCATTATTATTTTAATAATAAATTTAACATTAATAAAAATTCAATTATGCAAACATAAAAATCGAATCTTTTACGTTTATCTAATATGGACAAATACACATGCATGACCTACTTATTTCTAATTATTCCTTAAACTAAACAATCGTACAAGTACAAAGAAGCCATGAAAATAAATATTGAAATAAATCAGTAATTTTTATTATTACATTATTTCATTCTCAAGAATTTATGTAAATAATTAACTAACAATACATTTCTTATTACAATTACATTTTAGACACTTCACGTCAAATTATATTGAATAAGATTTATTATTAATATTAACTTATACCTATTTTTTTTTATATTATACATAGGATGAAAAAAAATACAAAATAAATTATAATAATTACTGCACATCTTCTCGCAATGTGTGCCGCATAGCGACTGGCTAGTATCCCCATCTATCCGGAGGCTTCACTATCCTACCGGCTGCGCCATGTCAAGTACAGGTGTCAATCAAAGACGAGTTACTGGTTTAGACTGCTTTATTCATTCATGCGCTAACTGGGGGTACACTGATAATATTTTATAATTTAGATTTCTACATATACCGACAGAAATAGTGTCCAACAACAATAATTCTACCACAGCATAAATTACAACTGCTTGGTCTTGGCCCGCAGCTGCAATTTACACCAGCTAACAGCTGAGAAAAAGTAAAGAAAAATAATAATAATAAAACTCTTTATTATTACACCACAAAACAAGAAAATAAAAATAAGAAGCAACTGTACATTAGGTACACTGTACATTGGGCCTCATTAAAAGGCTCAAAGTCACTCAACGAGCCATGGAGCGGTGTTTCCCTACGAGATCGAATCAGAAATGAGGAGATCCGTAGGAGAACCAAGGTTACCGACATAGCCCATAGGATTGGCAAGTTGAAGTGGCAGTGGGCCGGACACATAGCTCGTAGAACCGATGGCCGTTGGGGCCGAAAGATTCTCGAGTGGAGGCCACGTACAGGCAAGCGAAGTGTTGGACGCCCGCCTACAAGGTGGACGGACGATCTGACTAAGGTCGCAGGAAGTCGCTGGATGCAGGCCGCTTCCAACAGGTCATTGTGGAGATCATTGGAGGAGGCCTATGTTCAGCAGTGGACTTCCTGTGGCTGATATGATGATGATGATGTACATTAGGTGGAACAATTGGCGGCCTTGGGCCCTACTATATAAATCCGAAATTCGAATCTTCGTGGCGTTTTTCGTCTCGAAACCTACTCTGTAACACGAAATTCGAATCTTCGGATCGAAGAATGAATGATTCGAATATATCGGCAATCCGAACATTTACATTTTTATTTACTATATTCATCCGAAACGAAGTTCGAAACTTCGGACGAACTAAGTTTGTGACGATACGAATGTACGAATTCTTTAAATGTTCGTATTGCCGATATATTGGAATAATCCATTCTTCGATCCGAAGATTCGAATTTCGTGTTACAGAGTAGGGTTCGAAACGAAAAACGTCACGAAGTTTCGAACTTCGTTTCGGATTTATATAGTAGGGCCCCTTATCGCTAAAAGCGATCTCTTCCAGGCAACCATTCAAGCAGGTAAAGATACCAGGAGACATTGGCGGTGATTTATGTTTAGAAATAAATGCATAAACTAACATAAACAATACCTACAAATATATTAGATATTCCTAGATTTATATATATTAAGCAAACAATAAACTTACATAAAATACATAACAAATACATACATATACTTAATAGTGTATGGACATTATACTATTGCGAGAGATAGTAACCCTTTAACTGGAGTTTGAAGGTTTGCAGTGAGGACGAACGTTTAATAGAGAGAGGCAGTGCGTTCCACAACCGTACTGCTTCTACTGTAAAAGAGCGATCATAAAACGACGTCCTATGTGCTGGAAACATTAGTATAAGATTCTCTGACGACCTAAGAGAATGAGAATTAGCAGTGTGGCGGTTGCAATACGCCAACTTAGATATAGCTTTTAAAGCGGTTGCAATACGCCAACTTAGATTTAGCTTATAAAATAACACGCTTATTATTTGTAATTTGAACATTATTTAAACACGCATTTCATTTTAAGATATGACTGCAGATGTTTAACCATAAAACATCTGCGAGTCGTTTTACTAAAATAAGAATTTTTGTGTACCTTATTGTATAATATTAGTTAAAAAGATGCTGTTCTAAATTATTGTTTCCTAATTGTAATGGCCCGTTCATGCCGGGGCAATAAAACTGTATTATTATAGTTAAGTTCTTTAGTGGCGGCAATCCTTTGCAACAAATTTATGTTTTTTAGACAATAGTACACATGTTTGGGTAAAACCTTCCGGTTTGGACAATAGCCCAGATGTTTGGGCAGACCTTAATTTTTAGTTGAAAGGATAGACTCTATTTTATGGCTTAAATATATTTTCTATAAGATTTATCCCCACCGATCCTTATTCGGGTAGTCCTATAAAAGGGTCGGTTTATTTGGATGAAGGAAGACAGTCTGCCATCTCTCGTCACGAGCACATCTTGCTCCGAGTCGCATAATTATAATTTTACTCTGTCTGTGAATGTATTAAGTGTTAATTTACAAAATATACAATAGTTAGTTCCTGGAAGTGAGTGCTTATTCTAATACCTATAACCTCCAAAGTGGTGACCCCGAATCAAAAAGAGTGATTTGAGTGTAGTGTATTAAAGTTAAATTGTAGTACGCGAGTTTTCCGTGGAAGAGACATTGTTTTTGAATAACACATCAGAAAAAGTGAGCAGTATAATGAACACCGGAAGCGTTAGCGAACAATCTGCCCCGGAGGTTGCGTCGTGTTCTCCACATATACCAGAGTGCAAATCGAATGACTTAGAAGTTTGGTTCGCCATAGCAGAAGCTGCGTTTGCTGCCGCCCGCATCAACTCGGAGAAATCAAAATACGCAATGATAATACAGAAGATATCAACTAAAATCATAGACACAATGCGTGATGTCATTTTAAGCCCGCCCGAAGACGCTCCGTATACAATGTTCAAGACGATTTTGACAAAGCGTTGTGGTACATCGGAGAGTCAGCGAACACGTCAGCTGCTGGAACGCGAGGACCTGGGAGATGATAAGCCGTCACAGTTTCTTCGACGTCTACGAAACCTAGCTGGTGAGAATATGTCGGAATCTACTGTCCGTACACTTTGGCAAGGACGATTGCCAACGGTCTTACAGCCCATCCTAGCAACTGTTAAGGACCAACCGTTGGAGAAAGCTGCGGAAGTTGCAGATGCAGCATTAGAATACTTGCCAATGCGTCCAGCTATTCCAGAGGCCGGAATTCGTCCTACTTCCACCAAACAAGAGGAATCGGTATCGGAAGACATGAAAAAGATGTACGTCAGTTTAAAGGACGAGATTGCTTTGCTACGTCGAGAAATCAACGATCCCACTTCACGTGCGCGAGTGCGAGATAGAAACAGATCACGATCTCGCTCACGTCCCAGAAGCCGCGGTCCACGGCCGCGTGATTTATGTTGGTATCACTGGCGGTTTGATACGAAGGCAACAAAATGTGTTCCACCATGCAGCAAGGCTACGGGAAACGCTCCGGGCAGTCGTTAATGACGGCTAACGACTCCTGCCCTAAGAAATCACGCCGTTTATTCGTCTGTGACCGAGCCAGCAAAATCCAATTCCTCGTGGACACCGGAGCTGACATCTGCGTGTTTCCTCGTCATCGTATCCAAGGCCCGCATAAAAAGTCCAACTACGAGCTTTCTGCGGCCAACGGGACAGTGATCGCTACATATGGAATTGCTAATTTAACGTTGGACCTTGGCCTAAGACGAGATTTTACTTGGAGGTTCATAATAGCCGATGTCTCCAAGCCAATTTTAGGTGCTGATTTTTTGGCATATTATGGACTCCTACCAGATCTGCAACGTAGACGTTTGATAGACTCCTCCACCCTGCTTACCTACAAAGCGGAGATAACAGAGTGTCAGGAACCAAGCATCAAAGTCATTAATGGCTCATCACCATACCATGAGCTTCTGCAGGAGTTCCCAGATATTATTCGTCCGGATGGCGCACCTAAAACAGTAAGCCACAGCACAAGACATCACATCATTACGACTCCAGGCCCACCAGTTGCGCACAAACCCCGTCGTCTTGCTCCAGACAAGTTGGCTGCCGCTAAAAGGGAATTCGAGGCGATGTTGCGACTAGGATTGTGTCGGCCATCAAAAAGTCCATGGGCTTCTCCACTACACATGGTTCCCAAGAAAGGAGATGAGTGGAGACCATGTGGAGACTATCGGGCACTCAATAGTCGGACAGAACCCGATAAATACCCAGTACGACACATCCAGGACTTTGCACAAGGACTGCACAGGAAGAACATTTTCTCCACTCTTGACTTAGTAAGAGCATTCCATCAAATACCAGTCGCAGAGGAAGACATACCTAAGACAGCCATCATTACTCCATTCGGACTCTTCGAGTTTATGTACATGACTTTTGGATTACGTAACGCAGCCCAAACCTTTCAGCGCTTCATGGACGAAGTGCTACTGGGATTGGACTTTTGTTACGTGTACCTTGATGATATTTTAATTGCATCATCATCACATGAAGAGCACCTCAAGCATTTGAAAATTGTTTTTAATCGTCTTAAGAAATATGGCGTCGTCATCAACCCCAGCAAGTGTATCTTTGGTCAGAAAGAAGTTCGTTTCCTGGGATATATGGTAACTGCAACTGGTACTCAACCATTTCCAGACAGAGTTGTCGATATACAACGGTTTAAATTACCAGACACAGTCAAAAAGCTACGTGGATTTCTCGGTATGATTAATTTTTACCGTAGGTTCATACGGGGTGCAGCCGCAACTCAAGCACCGCTTAACGACCTACTCCAGGGGAACCTTAAAGGAAATGCTCCTGTGCCCTGGACACCAGCTACTACAAAGGCTTTCGAGGCGTGCAAGGAGAGTCTCGCGGAGGCTACCTTGCTTGCTCATCCTCAGCCCGACGCACAGTTAGCATTAATGTGTGATGCATCGGACTACGCCGTCGGCGCAGCGCTGCAGCAGTTTGTGGATAATCATTGCAACCGCTGGGCTTCTTCTCGAAGAAATTGAGCCCCACCGAGCAGAAATATGCAGCTTATGACCACGAGCTCCTAGCTATACAGGGAGCGCAAATAAATGGCGCACTTGCTCAGTTGGGTACAAGGGCATAATATTAATATCGTAATAAAAAATAATATTTGGAAAATACCTATCCGTTTTGAAGTTATGACCGTTTAAAGTTTTAAGTTTAATCACCACTTTTTCGCATAAAATCAGTTGGAATGGATGAAGAACAAGATTTAAACACATACGTATTTTTTCGTTTCGTCGTTAATTGAACGGTTAACGAAATATACCACGAAAACCATTTTTAACAGCATCAAAACTTTCTTAAACTTCGCTTTAACAGCTGTTTACACATGAGTAAGGTCATGAACTCTTAGCTGTATAATTTATCCTTCTCTAACTTCAAAAAAGGATATTTTTTGTTTCATTTCAAATAAATCAATCAGTTAAACAGGGACGTACTTAGATTTAAGCGTCAATAAATTAACAACATAATAACTTTAGGTGCAGTTGCATCGTGAATGGATTGACTATTTTGTTTGTCATTATTTTCCTTAGTGTCACAAATCCAAACTGAAAGATACCAAGAAATCACACTGGTCATCGCTTAAATCATGTAAGATTGCGAATTTAATTATAATTAGAAAAGTTTTGGTAATACCTACATAACATTTAAATTTTCTAAATAATTCAGATTCATTGAAAAAATAATCTGATGACACTGATTAATAAAAAATAATATTTTTAAAATGATGGCCCAATTCGGCCCTATTAGTCAAAGGAAGCCGCCGGTCATAGTGTACTTTGTCGGATCCAACGCGGCTCGATTATTCTTCCTTTGAGGTCGCCGCCGCCGTTTGTGAGTGCGTGCCGAAAGGCGGCAATTTCTTTGTCGGTAACTTTTAGCATTTTGCAAAAGAAGACCGACATCTTGAGGTGTGTTCACACTACACACTTGATATAACTTAATTGGATTAAGTACTCCGATATAAAAGTTACGTTAAAAAAAAGATCTTATTGGACTGATACTGATACTTGCTCAAGAGCTTATAATGTTATTTAAATATGTCATCAGCCGATCCAGTTAATTACAAATTGCCTATTTACTTTGCTTATTATTGTATTTAACATTATTTTAATGTATTTTGAAAATAATGTTACTTTAAAGTGATAAAATTTCTTCTACATTCTTATACCTAGAGAAATGTCGTCTACCATTATAGCATAGAATTTGCATATGTGACTTATTTGAGATAAAATTAGTGAAATCAATAAACACTAACTACTAATTTACTGCACTGGAGACCCCGTGCCCTGCAGTGGCACGTATATGGTCTGATACAGTAGTAATACTAATTGTTCAGATGAATTATTATGAACTCAAATAGGAAAGCTTTGTATCTAATGTGAACACGCCTTTATCTTTCAAGAATCAAAATAATAATTTATTTTTTATTAGTTGAATTCGGATTGCGATCGCGTGTGCATGTATTAGTCGTGTGCATATTATTGTAAATTCGTTTTCAGTTATTTTGAGTAAATTTTATTAATTTCACTATGCTTTGAACATTACCCAATTTGATAGCTTTTGATGTCACTTGTGTTATGTGAAATGTAAAAGAAAAAGTGATTTGTGCTACCAAACTGTGACAGTGTTTTCGTGGGGGTTTTGGCGGATCCTGCGCTTCCAG
The DNA here is from genome assembly GCA_009982885.2 of Hyles vespertilio. Taxonomy (NCBI): domain Eukaryota; kingdom Metazoa; phylum Arthropoda; class Insecta; order Lepidoptera; family Sphingidae; genus Hyles; species Hyles vespertilio. The sequence goes on from CM042811.1 coordinate 105,444, forward strand.
CTTTGCCTATCAAGGTCATTACGGTTTACATTACAAGGTCAGTTAACTATTTTGGTGGTCATTAATGACAACTAACCAGCCCATATGAGTCACCGACGGCCTCCGTGGCGCAGTTGGTAAGAACCGCCTGTGAAATGAGAGACCGCGGGTTCGGTTCCCGCCCCGAGACAAATAATTTCCGTGAACCATAATTATTTTTCTAATACCCGCGACACAAGATTTGTATCTTAGTGTGGGGTTAGTACCCATGTATGTGACTGTTGGCAGTATTAATTTAATATCTTTTTATGTACCCTGAGCGTGATGTACACAATCGACTTATAAGTAAATAATGAGCTCTGCTTATTTATTGTTGAATGTCTACCGTTCAGTTGTAAGGTTCAATCACTTTAGCTTAACATGTTAAGGGGTAGCATGTGTAACGTTAGTTTTTTTTTCTCGGCATCTTTCTTAATATTCGCTAGCGCCATACAAATCCGTCTTAATTAAGATTCCTTCACCATATACTATAATTTATATTGGCAGGTGCGCCGTTTTCTTGTCCACCCTGTATATCTTGCTGTTAAACACTTCAGACACATGATAGAAGCGAAAAAGTTCAATATTTATACTGATCATAAGCCTATTACCTTCGCATTTCGGAAGAAATCAGACCAATGCTCACCACGCCAATTTCGACACTTAGATTTCATCAGCCAGTTTTCAACGGATATTCGTCACATTGCTGGAAAAGATAACCCTGTCGCTGATGCATTGTCTCGCGTAGAAGAGCTCGAAACAACTCTAGACTTCAAGGCACTCGCTGACTCGCAGGCGGACGACGAAGAACTTCGAAAATTGCTAAAAGAAAATACGTCTTTGCAATTGAAACGTATACTGATTCCAGGCACGGACATCCCCGTAACCTGTGACGTATCTACACAAACTGTTCGACCATTCATCACCACGCCGTTTAGGAGAATTGCATTTAACACCGTCCATCGACTTTCGCATCCCGGAATCAATGCTACGGTCAAACTTATGACCCAGCGTTATATTTGGCCGTCAATAAACTCCGATTGCAGAAAATGGGCTCGCAGCTGCATCGATTGTCAACGTACGAAGATCTCCAGACACGTATCTGCCCCTGTTGGATCATTTGCTCCACCGACATCCATATTTGAGCATATCCATATAGACATAATCGTAATGTCTATATCTGAAGGTTACAGGTACTGTCTCACAATGATAGATCGTTTCACTCGTTGGCCAGAAGCAATACCACTCCAAGACCAGGAAGCAACAACGGTGGCTAAAGCATTCTACAACCATTGGATCTCACGCTTTGGCACACCATTAAGTATCACATCTGACCGTGGTAGACAGTTCGAGTCGCACCTGTTCAGGCACCTCAATCAACTGGCAGGCACGACGCATTTCAAGACTACGGCTTATCATCCGGCGTCCAACGGTATGGTGGAACGTTTTCATCGTCAGCTGAAGGCGGCTATAAAATGTCATCAGGATACACGGTGGACTGAAATTCTCCCTACCGTGCTGCTGGGCATCCGAGCTGCTTGGAAGGAAGATTTAGAGGCTACGGTCGCCGAGATGGTATATGGTACTGCGGATTCCAGGAGAGTTTTTGGTGCAACAGACGACAATCACCAACAGCAATAGTGCAACGGACTTTGTGAAACAGCTACGGCAACACTTTCAAGAGCTGCGACCGACTTCAGTATCTCGGCATGGCGAGAAAAGAACTTTCATTTTTAAAGACCTCAGCACCACTGACCAAGTCTTCGTGCGCCGCGAGGGTCCAAAAGTGCCCCTACAGTCTTTACGAGGGCCCTTTCAAGGTTGTCATGCGAGGGGAGAAGACGTTTGTTGTTAACGTCCGCGGTCGTGACGTTACAATTTCCATTGACCGTCTTAAACCAGCCTATGTGTTAGCTGACCCTGAAAACACTTCAGCTGACGACGAACATCAAGCACCAAGGCAACGGACAACTCAAGACACTGAAGATGTACATCACGAAACAGATGCACACCAGCGAACAAGGTCCGGAAGGCGCGTCCGCTTCCCGGACTATTTCCAAAGTGGATTTTCGTGAACTGTCATTCACTGGTAGGGGGTGCTGTGGCGGTTGCAATACGCCAACTTAGATACAGCTTTTAAAGCGGTTGCAATACGCCAACTTAGATTTAGCTTATAAAATAACACGCTTATTTGTAATTTGAACATTATTTAAACACGCATTTCATTTTAAGATATGACTGCAGATGTTTAACCATAAAACATCTGCGAGTCGTTTTACTAAAATAAGAATTTTTGTGTACCTTATTGTATAATATTAGTTAAAAAGATGCTGTTCTAAATTATTGTTTCCTAATTGTAATGGCCCGTTCATGCCGGGGCAATAAAACTGTATTATTATAGTTAAGTTCTTTAGTGGCGGCAATCCTTTGCAACAAATTTATTTTTTTTAGACAATAGTACACATGTTTGGGTAAACCTTTCTGTTTGGACAATAGCCCAGATGTTTGGGCCGACCTTAATTTTTAGTTGAAAGGATAGACCCTATTTTATGGCTTAAATATATTTTCTGGAAGATTTATCCCCACCGATCCTCATTCGGGTAGTCCTATAAAAGGGTCGGTTTATTTGGATGAAGGAAGACAGTCTGCCATCTCTCGTCACGAGCACATCTCGCTCCGAGTCGCATAATTATAATTTTACTCTGTCTGTGAATGTATTAAGTGTTAATTTACAAAATATACAATAGTTAGTTCCTGGAAGTGAGTGCTTATTCTAATACCTACACTTATAACCACCAAAGCAGTATTTAAGAAACTAAAGCGTTCCTGAAGGTAGCGCGGAGACGAGGGATTACACAGAATACTGTAGAGAAGAGATAGGATATGAACATCCCGGCGGCGGCGTATAGGAAGCCACTTGAGCTTAATACGATATATAATACGATATAATTATAATTTGATGAATAGCGAAGCACACTATTTATATAAAATTTTTATAGAAATGTTTCTATTATCAATAAGTAGGAAATAGCAACGATCTAAAGAACGTAATTAATATAATTAATGAACCGCGCAACCCTCTTGTAATCAAGTGATTAATACCTGGCCTGGGAGGGCATTCATTGCCTCCACACAATCACAAACTAATACTCAGATAATATTAATTGACGTAACGACGTCATAACTTACCGACATTAATTAATTACTGTGAATTTTAAGGTAGGATGTTTAAAAAATTTTTATAAAACGAAGTTGGTTTAAAGTGGCGATTTGTATTTAAAAAAAGTTGAGTGGTGTCAAGGGACACCCGAATGGAACGAAGTTCCTTTCGATTAATTAGTGAAGGAATTGTAATAATATTTTTTTTAAGTTATAATAAAATTGACGGCTTGCGTCACGTGTGATTGGCGGTGCGCCGGCGCTGCGCGGCTATTCCTCCAGTTACGTGAGCGCTGCATCACGTTATCGCGTGTCTGACCAATAGGGGCGCGTGGCTTGCAACTTCCGCGAATCCTGTGCCTTCGCGGTGCGCTACGACTTCACGCAGGACAACCATCATCAAAATTAATTACGAAACATTGTGGTTAACGGCATTTTTTTGTAAAATGACAAATATAATGTAATATAAACTTAATCATTAGGCTCAATTTTAGTAATAATTGGCAAATATACATAGTCAAATCTAGGGTTGATGATTGACAGCAGGGTAACAAACTAAAATTGTAAATCTATATATTAATACGTGACGCAAAAACTTTGGACCCCTTTTTACGAAAATTGCACGAACGCAGGAGCATAAAATTTGGCACACTTATAGTTTATGTGTAGGAGAAGTGCTGAACGCTAATATTTTTCGATAATAATGCTTATAAAGTACATTAAATCAAAAAATAAAACGTTACACACACTACCATGCATTTCACACACACATACATACACAAGTATTTGTATACGCATACATACTCTGGTGTCAAATTGTTTCTTTTCTTTTTCATTTTGTTCTTCTGACATAGACATATAAAAAAAAAAAGGTTTTATTTGCCTCATTTAATATAAAAAAAGATTTTAATAAAAATGCATAAAAAGTACATTAAATCAATAAATAAAACATTACACAAACCAGCATGCATTTGACACACGCATTTGTACATACTCTTTGGTCAAATTGTTTCTTTTTTTTCATTATAGACATAGTTGAATTTCAAACAAAAAAGTTTGTTTACTGTTACTGTGGTTTTATTCAATGTCAAACAGAAAAGTTTTATTTGACGAATACTACGTGAAATACTGAGCGCTTATACAAATTGTGTAGCAGTAAGATACATTGAAATGGATACGGGCTATCATTATTATGCATAAAGAAAGTTCTGTAGCAGCAATCTGCAATTACAACATTCAGGTACAAAAAAAATATAATTTGCTATTGCTGGTTCAAAGCAATTATTGTAGTTTACAATTTCAGTAATTGCATATACTTCAGGATAAATAAGTGATTTTGAGAGATACGTACATTTAAATGTGCACGAATTATCAGAATAACAACATCATTATACTTACAGGTAAAAACATTTTCTCTTCTTGATTTGGTCGAATTTCGACCACTAGGCGACCACTAGTAATAATAGATTTATTAAGGAGGATCGAAAATCAATTTATCACGGTTTTATTATGTAATTTTAATTATATGTCACCATTAAAAGAATCATTTGGGTATCACCATCATTATGTTTTTTTTTCACATATTTATGCACTACTATCAAAGCAGAAGCAATACTGTAACTCATTTAAAAATGCTCTAGATGAAGCGACTCTTCCAAATGATTATTACTACAAATACCACTGCATTATAAACGAATAAAGTCTATTACTACCACATGCAGCCCTTGACCTCAAAAATACAACATATTAAATAAAAATTCAAAATGAGTTAAGTATGAAAAATATATTCAAGTATAAGTTTAACTGGGTGGAGAGGGTCATTAAACCTCTGCGCTCGAAGGAGAAGTTTAGTGTGTCAAGCGACGTTCCCGGCGACGGAACAATACGCGGGCCAACAATACACGGAGCTACTGACACCACGCCCGCCCTGCCTTCACAAAATACTGTATTACTTTATCAGCCTATAATTAATCATAACACAAGAGCGTTCGATTAAGAAACTTGAAAGAAATGTTTTTTGAACACCCTACAACGTAGTATTAAAAGATCTAATCTATTATTTTTTATACACTAATCAAAACCATCTCCTTACTATAAAAAGCGACCAATTTTTTTATATAGATAGAGAACAATATTTCGTTTTGGATCTGTGATCTTTTCAATACTTGACAACGAGTGTGTTATTAAAAATATATATACTTACTAAATAGGTGAACGGTTAATGTGTGAACGCGTTACGCTTTTAACAAAGAGAAACAAACATCTCATTGTGATGTAGTAAATAAGAATCATATTCATTATATTTTATTAATGTATCGTAGTTTGAGCAACATAGTGTTGATATAAATTCCCCAGAGTGAAATGCCAAATATTTGGGCATGCATTTGGACCGAAGGTTAACTTGGAGAAAGCACATCTGGACCACACGCAAACAGCTGGACACGAAACTCAGATCAATGTACTGGATAGTAGGGCCAAAATCTAGTTTGTCTAATGAAAGTAAGATAGCTATCTACAAAACCATCCTCAAACCAATTTGGACGTATGGTATCCAGTTATGGGGCACTGCGAGTAACAGCAACATAGAGATTCTGCAAAGATTTCAGAGTAAAACCCTGAGAACTATGTTAAATATCCCAAACTATGTGAGCAACAAAAATATCCATGAAGATTTAAAAATTAATTACACCAGACTGAAGCGAAATACCGTTTCTACTTTAGTGGCTAGGTTCAAATAATGAGAATGAGAGGCTACAGAGGGAACACATTCTACAAAAAACAAAAAAAACAAAAAATACATTTTGGTGGTTAAAAGTGTAGGTATTAGAATAAGCACTCACTTCCAGGAACTGACTATTGTATATTTTGTAAATTAACACTTAATACATTCACAGACAGAGTAAAATTATAATTATGCGACTCGGAGCGAGATGTGCTCGTGACGAGAGATGGCAGACTGTCTTTTCTTATCCAAATAAACCGACCCTTTTATAGGACTACCCGAATGAGGATCGGTGGGGATAAATCTTACAGAAAATATATTTAAGCCATAAAATAGGGTCTATCCTTTCAACTAAAAATTAAGATCTGCCCAAACATCTGGGCTATTGTCCAAACCGAAAGTTTTACAAAACATGTGTACTATTGTCTAAAAAACATAAATTTGTTGCAAAGGATTGCCGCCACTAAAGAACTTAACTATAATAATACAGTTTTATTGCCCCGGTATGAACGGGCCATTACAATTAGGAAACAATAATTTAGCACAGCATCTTTTAACTAATATTATACAATAAGGTACACAAAAATTCTTACTGTAATAAAACGACTCGCAGATGTTTTATGGTCTAACATCTGCAGTCATATCTTAAAATGAAATGCGTGTTGAAATAATGTTAAAATTACAAATAATAAGCGTGTTAATTTATAAGCTAAATCTAAGTTGGCGTATTGCTACCGCCACAGCACCCCCCTACCAGTAAATGACAGTTCACGAAAATCCACTTTGGAAATAGTCCGGGAAGCGGACGCGCCTTCCGGACCTTGTTCGCTGGTGTGCATCTGTTTCGTGATGTACATCTTCAGTGTCTTGAGTTGTCCGTTGCCTTGGTGCTTGATGTTCGTCGTCAGCTGAAGTGTTTTCAGGGTCAGCTAACACATAGGCTGGTTTAAGACGGTCAATGGAAATTGTAACGTCACGACCGCGGACGTTAACAACAAACGTCTTCTCCCCTCGCATGACAACCTTGAAAGGGCCCTCGTAAAGACTGTAGGGGCACTTTTGGACCCTCGCGGCGCACGAAGACTTGGTCAGTGGTGCTGAGGTCTTTAAAAATGAATGTTCTTTTCTCGCCATGCCGAGATACTGAAGTCGGTCGCAGCTCTTGAAAGTGTTGCCGTAGCTGTTTCACAAAGTCCGTTGCACTATTGCTGTTGGTGATTGTCGTCTGTTGCACCAAAAACTCTCCTGGAATCCGCAGTACCATATACCATCTCGGCGACCGTAGCCTCTAAATCTTCCTTCCAAGCAGCTCGGATGCCCAGCAGCACGGTAGGGAGAATTTCAGTCCACCGTGTATCCTGATGACATTTTATAGCCGCCTTCAGCTGACGATGAAAACGTTCCACCATACCGTTGGACGCCGGATGATAAGCCGTAGTCTTGAAATGCGTCGTGCCTGCCAGTTGATTGAGGTGCCTGAACAGGTGCGACTCGAACTGTCTACCACGGTCAGATGTGATCCTTAATGGTGTGCCAAAGCGTGAGATCCAATGGTTGTAGAATGCTTTAGCCACCGTTGTTGCTTCCTGGTCTTGGAGTGGTATTGCTTCTGGCCAACGAGTGAAATGATCTATCATTGTGAGACAGTACCTGTAACCTTCAGATATATACATTACGATTATGTCTATATGGATATGCTCAAATCTGGATGTCGGTGGAGAAAATGATCCACACAGGGGCAGATACATGTCTTGAGATCTTCGCACGTTGACAACCGATGCAGCTCCGAGCCCATTTTCTGCAATCGGAGTTTATTGACGGCCAAATATAACGCTGGGTCATAAGTTTGACCGTAGCATTGATTCCGGGATGCGAAAGTCGATGGACGGTGTTAAATGCAATTCTCCTGAACGGCGTGGTGATGAATGGTCGAACAGCTTGTGTAGATACGTTACAGGTTACGGGGATATCCGTGCCTGGAATCAGTATACGTTTCAATTGCAAAGACGTATTTTCTTTTAGCAATTTTCGAAGTTCTTCGTCGTCCGCCTGCGAGTCAGCGAGTGCCTTGAAGTCTAGAGTTGTTTCGAGCTCTTCTACGCGAGACAATGCATCAGCGACAGGGTTATCTTTTCCAGCAATGTGACGAATATCCGTTGAAAACTGGCTGATGAAATCTAAGTGTCGAAATTGGCGTGGTGAGCATTGGTCTGATTTCTTCCGAAATGCGAAGGTTTATGATCAGTATAAATAGTGAACTTTTTCGCTTCTATCATGTGTCTGAAGTGTTTAACAGCAAGATATATAGCTAGGAGTTCGCGGTCATAAGCTGCATATTTCTGCTCGGTGGGGCTCAATTTCTTCGAGAAGAAGCCCAGCGGTTGCCAATGATTATCCACAAACTGCTGCAGCGCTGCGCCGACGGCGTAGTCCGATGCATCACACATTAATGCTAACTGTGCGTCGGGTTGAGGATGAGCAAGCAAGGTAGCCTCCACGAGACTCTCCTTGCACGCCTCGAAAGCCTTTGTAGTAGCTGGTGTCCAGGGCACAGGAGCATTTCCTTTAAGGTTACCCTGGAGTAGGTCGTTAAGCGGTGCTTGAGTTGCGGCTGCACCTGGTATGAACCTGCGGTAGAAATTAATCATACCGAGAAATCCACGTAGCTTTTTGACTGTATCTGGTAATTTAAACCGTTGTATATCGACAACTCTGTCTGGAAATGGTCGAGTACCAGTTGCAGTTACCATATATCCCAGGAAACGAACTTCTTTCTGACCAAAGATACACTTGCTGGGGTTGATGACGACGCCATATTCCTTAAGACGATTAAAAACAATTTTCAAATGCTTGAGGTGCTCTTCATGTGATGATGATGCAATTAAAATATCATCAATGTACACGTAACAAAAGTCCAATCCCAGTAGCACTTCGTCCATGAAGCGCTTTAAGGTTTGGACTGCGTTACGTAATAATGCGTAAGTGCGTGGTGGCCTGTTGGTAAACGGACTAGACGCGACTGCCAACATGTTCACGGTGGTCGCGGGTTCGAATCCCAGGGCACACCTCTGACTTTTCGGAGTCATGTGTAAATTGATAGTCAATCACTACGCACTAAAACGGTGAAGGAAAACATCGTGAGGAAAGCTGCATACCATAGCGATTTATAAAAAAAAAAATCTATGGTATGTAATTCCGCCAACCCGCACTAGGCCAGCGTGGTGGACTATATGGCCTAACCACTCTCAATCGTACTCTCGATTGTAGAGGAGGCCCGTGCCCTGCAGTGGGACGTATATGGGCTGATACAGACGTAATCCAAAAGTCATGTACATAAATTCGAAGAGTCCGAATGGAGTAATGATGGCTGTCTTAGGTATGTCTTCCTCTGCGACTGGTATTTGATGGAATGCTCTTACTAAGTCAAGAGTGGAGAAAATGTTCTTCCCGTGCAGTCCTTGTGCAAAGTCCTGGATGTGACGTACTGGGTATTTATCGGGTTCTGTCCGACTATTGAGTGCCCGATAGTCTACAAATGGTTTCCACTCATCTTCTTTCTTGGGAACCATGTGTAGTGGAGAAGCCCATGGACTTTTTGATGGCCGACACAATCCTAGTCGCAACGTTGCCTCGAATTCCCTTTTAGCGGCGGCCAACTTGTCTGGAGCAAGACGACGGGGTTTGTGCGCAACTGGTGGGCCTGGAGTCGTAATGATGTGATGTCTTGTGCTGTGGCGTACTGTTTTGGGTGCGCCATCCGGACGAATAATATCTGGGAACTCCTGCAGAAGCTCATGGTATGGTGATGAGCCATTAATGACTTTGATGCTTGGTTCCTGACACTCTGTTATCTCCGCCTTGTAGGTAAGCAGGGTGGAGGAGTCTATCAAATGTCTACGTTGCAGATCTGGTAGGAGTCCATAATATGCCAAAAAATCAGCACCTAAAATTGGCTTGGAGACATCGGCTATTATGAACCTCCAAGTAAAATCTCGTCTTAGGCCAAGGTCCAACGTTAAATTAGCAATTCCATATGTAGCGATCACTGTCCCGTTGGCTGCAGAAAGCTCGTAGTTTGACTTTTTATGCGGGCCTTGGATACGATGACGAGGAAACACGCAGATGTCAGCTCCGGTGTCCACGAGGAATTGGATTTTGCTGGCTCGCTCACAGACGAATAAACAGCGTGATTTCTTAGGGCAGGAGTCGTTAGCCGTCATTAACGACTGCCCGGAGCGTTTCCCGTAGCCTTGCTGCATGGTGGAACACATTTTGTTGCCTTCGTATCAAACCGCCAGTGATACCAACACAAATCACGTGCACGTGGACCGCGGCTTCTGGAACGTGAGCGAGATCGTGATCTGTTTCTATCTCGCACTCGCGCACGTGAAGTGGGATCGTTGATTTCTCGACGTAGCAAAGCAATCTCGTCCTTTAAACTGACGTACATCTTTTTCATGTCTTCCGATACCGATTCCTCTTGTTTGGTGGAAGTAGGACGAATTCCGGCCTCTGCAATAGCTGGACGCATTGGCAAGTATTCTAATGCTGCATCTACAACTTCCGCAGCTTTCTCCAACGGTTGGTCCTTAACAGTTGCTAGGATGGGCTGTAAGACCGTTGGCAATCGTCCTTGCCAAAGTGTACGGACAGTAGATTCCGACATATTCTCACCAGCTAGGTTTCGTAGACGTCGAAGTAACTGTGACGGCTTATCATCTCCCAGGTCCTCGCGTTCCAGCAGCTGACGTGTTCGCTGACTCTCCGATGTACCACAACGCTTTGTCAAAATCGTCTTGAACGTTGTATACGGAGCGTCTTCGGGCGGGCTTAAAATGACATCACGCATTGTGTCTATGATTTTAGTTGGTATCTTCTGTATTATCATTGCGTATTTTGATTTCTCCGAGTTGATGCGGGCGGCAGCAAACGCAGCTTCTACCATGGCGAACCAAACTTCTAAATCATTCGATTTGCACTCTGGTATATGTGGAGAACACGACGCAACCTCCGGGGCAGATTGTTCGCTAACGCTTCCGGTGTTCATTATACTGCTCACTTTTTCTATGTTTTACTCAAAAACAATGTCTCTTCCACGGAAAACTCGCGTACTACTATTAAACTTTAACACACTACACTCAAATCACTCTTATCACGTCGGGGTCACCACTTTGGTGGTTAAAAGTGTAGGTATTAGAATAAGCACTCACTTCCAGGAACTGACTATTGTATATTTTGTAAATTAACACTTAATACATTCACAGACAGAGTAAAATTATACTTATGCGACTCGGAGCGAGATGTGCTCGTGACGAGAGATGGCAGACTGTCTTTTCTCATCCAAATAAACCGACCCTTTTATAGGACTACCCGAATGAGGATCGGTGGGGATAAATCTTACAGAAAATATATTTAAGCCATAAAATAGGGTCTATCCTTTCAACTAAAAATTAAGGTCGGCCCAAACATCTGGGCTATTGTCCAAACCGAAAGGTTTACAAAACATGTGTACTATTGTCTAAAAAACATAAATTTGTTTCAAAGGATTACCGCCACTAAAGAACTTAACTATAATAATACAGTTTTATTGCCCCGGTATGAACGGGTCATTACAATTAGGAAATAATAATTTAGCACAGCATCTTTTTAACTAATATTATACAATAAGGTACACAAAAATTCTTACTGTAATAAAACGACTCGCAGATGTTTTATGGTCTAACATCTGCAGTCACATCTTAAAATGAAATGCGTGTTGAAATAATGTTAAAATTACAAATAATAAGCGTGTTAATTTAAAAGCTAAATCTAAGTTGGCGTATTGCTACCGCCACAACATCAACCCTATCTGAATGACTCATTGTGTAAGCACAGATAGCCACGTTACAGTAACCATAATAAATTAAAAAAAAGTGTTGATTTATAAAAATATAGACAGTTGCACATTGGACCTCGTTTTATTAAGACATCCCGAACCTCGTCATCACACAAAAAGTTACGAACCAGCCCTTGACTGATCGGAAGAAAAACATTTGAATATTATTTGCGTGGACTCATAAGTTAAATATGTTTTTCAGATGCTTAAGTAAGCCTGCGTGGTCGGAGTCACCGAGGTCAAGCGCACCGCCCCTGAAACTAGAAACGAATCAGAATGAACACTAGCGAACCCTCGTCAGGGCTCTAATTAACAACTAAAACAATCTACTATTACACTAACAATAATGAGTCCTGTAAACTCACGCAAAGTTAATGAAATTAATTAAAGTTTCAGCTTGTTGTGTAATGACTGATGAGGTAATGAGAGCGCCGTGCGACCAAATTACAAATGTAGCGGTAATAATGAGTAGGCGTCGTAATTAATATGTAATCATGCAGATTTATTGGTACACAGATGACAGCACGGTTCACGGGCGATACTCCAGGAGATACTCCAAAAGCAACAATACAGGAATAGAACGTACACTTAAATACTTTGAGTCAGCTTTATAACAGCTTTAGGAATGATCATTACAGTATAATAGTCTCCATTGTAGTTAAAACTGCAACATATGTGTATGTGTTTTAATTTAACCGCGTTATTATCAGTAAAAGATTTATGATGGTTTACTGAGGCGGACGAGTGTATCAAACAGATATCATAGTTCTGCACACAAGCCCGGGCGCGCATTCGCCTTCACTGTCCACTGTACTCGTCGCGCTCCAGGCTACACTTACTCCACACACAAAACACATACCTACATCAATTTCCGGCGTTAACCTAACCTCCGCTTTGTCGGCTAAACAAAGAAATCCACACAAAATAAAAGTATACGGCTTCTGCACATAAAGCATTTTCACCGATATGAAATTCTGACACATCAATATTTATCCGCCTGCTGCGGGGATACATCGATAAAATGTTGTGATTTATTGTTCGATAAGCGCCACTAAATATGAACCGAGAACTATTGCTGCGACATTCCGCCCGCTGCAGCCGTGACTAGAGTACAGCACGTACGGCGCGCTCATGTATCACTCTGGTACATCAAATATTACTGATGTATGTCCTCGTGTATACCTCGCGCAGTGCAATTTGGTATTCGCATTACTGTTTCACCTTACATGTACGTCCTCTGTTTTTATGTTGCCCTTTATAAACGTACTAGTACTTAGCATACACTCTGCCAATAGCACCAAAAGTGCTATTTTACAGTATGCAAATGAGTCGCAATTAATGTTGAGCTTTATATTGGGGTCGGCGATCAAACGATACCGACAACATAAAACCGAACGGGCTAGATACATTCACCAAATGATATGCGTTTTTTTATTATACAAACACAATTAACTTTTTATTTTATGTTCGCAATTAACCCTTAAAAGCACAATCACTTTAAAATGTTGCCCGAAGGTATTAGGGCGGGAAACCCGAATTCATAAAATAAGTTCTCATTGTTATGTATACATATATTTAAATATTATGAAAAGTCAAATAATGAATAGTCCCTCGCGAAGATCCCTCCTTGGCTCGTCCCGGACATTCCGCCGCGTTGGTCCGCTTGCACAAGTCAAAACAATACATGTCAGAAGCGCCCACACGCGGCACCTGAGTGGCGCGTGACACGCGACAAGCGAAGTTATGTCGTGCTCTGGAAACATACCCACTACGAAAATACGAAATTCTATTTTGATCACTGAAAAGAACAAGTGCGTGGTGGCCTGTTGGTAAACGGACCAGACGCGGCTGCCAACATGGTCACGATGGTCGGGGGTTTGAATCCCAGAGCACATCTCTGACTTTTCGAAGTTATGTATATGTGTGTTAATAAAATCAGTCTTTACGCACTTAAACGGTGTAGAAAAGCACCGTGAGGACACTTTACATAGTATAACGAATTTGCAAGAATTTCTATGTACGTAAAGTCCGCTAACTCGCACTAGGCCAGCGTGGTGGACTCTATGGCCTAACCACTCTCAATCGTACACTGGATTGCAGAGGAGGCCTGTGCCCTGCAGTGGGACATATTATGTGGGCTGATACAGAACAAATGTGGCAGATGTTTCATCGCGAATCGATGACATTGTGTATGGAATTATTATAATTGGCAATATGTTCTATGTGTTCGTATAAATACAAATAAACAGTGGCAACTTCACCCAACTCTCACTCGGGCAGGCAGCGGCGCGGGCGAGCCGTGCCATAAACTTCAGCCGTACAGAAACCTTCTCACATGATCGCACAAGTCAAAAGCTTGCGATACTTCTCATATTACTGAAACTTACTCGTATCCGAATCCCTATAATTTATTTATGTTGTTTTGATTCCGTGAAAACATTTAAACTGCCTTGTTTAAATGAAAGTTAAATGTTATGTTTACGTTCTTTTCAGTTTGTGTTTGTGAATATTCGCGATTCATTGATTTTAGAACGATGATTATCGTTTAACTTGTTTGGCAAAAATAATATAACAAGTTTTCAATGCCACTCAACTTTGAATTACATGGAGCGTGGAGGTGATTATTTCTGTCTAATATTAACTAGTGGGGGACATTGCTATTGCCTGAGTATACATACAGTCACTCACTCAGCAGCAGTCAAAGACTAAACGGCCGCCTGAGACTATAGACTGCGCGCGTAGGTGCATTTGCTGACTACTCACAGAATGTGTAAGAAGGTAATCGCTTAAACTAAACCCTGCAGTTTCAAAACGTACAGTCGATCATGTTTGTATAAATACATGCGTGTTGAAGTGTCAGGTATGGTCAATAACTTGCAAGCCAAAAACATGTTGTGTGAAGAGAGAACCGTGAATGCTCACAAACATGGGAGAATACTGGTTTCTTAGATTTACGCGAATGTTACACATTGAAATAAAACGATTATTTACGGATTTTATCGCGAATTTAGTTTAATTATTTACATTTTTGACTTCCCAGCGTTTCTCCAGTAGTCGCCGATATTTTCATGGAAGACTTTGAGGAGACAGCCCTTAGTACAGCCCTAGTCTCGCCGAGATTTTACAAGCGGTACGTAGATGAAAGAACTAAAGAACTAAAGTCCAGTGATAAAAATATATACAAACGAAGCGAGATTATAAACACTGCCACTGAGTTTTACAGAAATCTATACAGCGATAATAATTACATATCAACAGCATATAACAGGGAAGAAAAACGACACGAAGTCTCTAAAGAGATACACGATACTGAAGTAATAGAAACAATAAAAAACCTCAAACTAGAAAAAAGCCCAGGCTCTGATCACATCACAAATGAAGCACTAAAAATAGCTGACACAATCCTGGCCTCACCACTATCCAAACTATTTAACCAGATACTCCAAAACTCAAAAACTCCCACGCAGTGGTCAGAATCAAATATAATACTGATATACAAAAAAGGAGACCCCAAAAATATTAACAACTACAGACCAATTAGCCTACTACCCAGCCTCTACAAACTTTTCTCTACTATCATAAACAAAAGAATAAGTACCATACTAGAGAAAAAACAACCTGTAGAACAAGCGGGATTCAGGAAGGGCTTCTCAACAGTCGACCACATCCACACATTAGAGCTAATCATAGAAAAATACCAAGAACAGAAAAGAACCATTTATATAACTTTTATTGACTACCAAAAAGCTTTCGACTCGATATCACACTTAAGTATATGGGAAAGCCTGAAAGAGCAAGGAGTGGATGAAATATACATAAAAACCATCCAGAGCATATACAATAATAATATAGGAAGGATCAAACTCGAATCCATTGGCCCGCCTTTTCCTATAAGAAGAGGAGTTAGACAGGGCGACCCCCTCTCCCCTATACTGTTTATATCCATCCTTGAAAACATCATTAGTAAGCTGGACTGGGGCAGATCGGGACTCTATATAAACGGAGCTTATTTAAACCACCTCAGGTTTGCAGACGACCTAGTGCTTCTGTCAGAGACATCTGGACAGATGCAGCAATTGATTGAGTCTCTACATCAAGCCAGTGTCAAAGTGGGACTGGAGATGAACCTAACCAAAACCAAGATAATGACTAACGACAGCCGGAAGAGACCCATAATAATCAATGGAGAGCCACTAGAACAAGTTGAAAAATACATCTACCTAGGAAAACAACTAAGCTTTGATAAAAACAACAATCTATTGGAAATTGAAAGAAGAGTACAAATAACATGGAAAAAATATTGGACACTGAAAGAAATTTTCAAAAGTAAAATGCCGATTGCCATCAAAACACAAGTGATGCACTCTAGCCTCCTACCTTGTCTGACATATGGGTGCCAGACGTGGAAGTATACTACTAAAGCCGCAAACAAAATCAGTACTTGTCAAAAAGGGCTAGAGAGAAGTATGCTCAATATAAAGAGGATAGACAAAGTAAGACACACAAAAATAAGAAAAATCACCAAAGCGACTGACGCTCTAACGCACGCACGAAAACAAAAATGGAAATGGGCTGGCCACGTCGTGCGATGTACAGACCAGAGGTGGTCGACGCGAGTGACATCGTGGGATGGCCCATCGGGTAGAAGAAGCCGGGGGAGACCGCTGACTCGCTGGGAAGATGACATCAGACAAACAGCGGGTCCTGATTGGAGAGACAAAGCGCAGGATAGAGATACATGGGCATCTTTAGAGGAGGCCTTTACCCAAACCGGGGTTCTTGCGGAAAAAACAACGCCAATATAAGAATACTCAAAAATTAAAAACTTACTAAATTACTAACAAACAATTTATTTTTTTTATTAAAAATAACTAAATTAATAACTACTTAAACTAACCATTACTTATATTCTTATCCATTGTGTACCATAACCTGTAAAAGCAAGAAATAAAAGGCTTATTATTATTATTATTATTATTATACGTAGATGATACTTTCACAATTTTAGCATCTGACCAAGTAACTGCATTTTTAAATCACCTTAACTCCATCAACAATAAAATTCAATTTACTATGGAGTTAGAACATAATAAATCTCTTGCTTTCTTAGATGTTTTAGTTATCCGTAATCCCGATCAGTCCTTAAGTCACACTGTGTATAGAAAAAAGACCCATACAGATAAATATCTAACGGTGATTCTCACCACCATCCAAAACAGTTAGCTACCGTGGGTAAATCCTTGTTTCAGAGAAACACCTGGCGACTGAGCTGCAACACGTCAAGCAGGTACTGCGAGACAACAAGCTCCAAATCCCACGCCGCCGTCACAGAAACCGAGTGAAGCCAGCCACAGTCGAACGAGTCCCCGTTGTCTTGCCTTACATAAAAGGAGTCACAGACAAAATTGGCTATATCCTGAAGCGTACTTCTATAAAGACCTAGTTCAAGCCGCCCAAGAAGATTAGCCAATTTCTACCACCTGTCAAGTGCCATATACCCTTGCAAGAACCGGGCGTATACAAAATAGATTGCGACTGTGGCCTCTCCTACATAGGTCAAACAAAACGAAGCATAGGGACCCGCGTGAAGAACACATAGCTGACGTCAAACATCGACGCTCAACGAAGTCTGCAGTTGCTGAACATATAGAAGAAGGCTCCAAGCATTACCTCCGCTTTGACCAGCACCAAGTCCTCGCTAAAGAACACCGTTTCCTGCCCAGGATGTTTCACGAGGCTATTGAAATTAAAAAACACCCAAATTTCAATAGAGAAGATGGCTTGAAGCTTGCACAAGTGTAGGGACATGATATTGTATTACGGCAGTCAGTCGACGCCAAGTCTTTACTCGTGTAACACAAGTGACAATAAATGGATTCACGTAAATGGACTATTTTAATTATATGTGTAAAGTTCCCCCACACTCCTGGACACTAATATATAAAAATGAACATAGTCACCTAAACTGGTGACCCCGACGTGATTAGACGTGATCGCGGACAATTTGGTGACATGTAACGATATTTTGGAGTGTTTTGGGAACGTGTGTGAAAAGTGTGGAGATTAACATTTCACAATGAATCCCGCACCTACTTCGATGCCGCAACCGGGCGCACGTGTTAAAACGGAAGAGGTGGATATGGCAGCTATTTCCGTGACTTCGAGAGTGCCAGATTTTTGGGTAGAACATCCCCGAATATGGTTCGTGCAAGTTGAAGCTATCCTTGCTCCACAGAAACTCAGCAATGACTGCAAGTATAATATTATTGTATCCAAGTTGGGGAAGGAAGTTATCGAGCAAGTTTCAGACGTACTACTGAGACCACCAGAAACCCAAAAATATGAGACCTTAAAGGAGAGATTGCTGCAAATATATGAAGAGTCGGAAAGCAGAAAAATCCAAAAATTTATTGGAGAAATGGAATAAGGTGAACAGAAACCGTCGCAGCTGTTACGGAGGATGCGTGAACTGGCGAGAGAAAGGATTGCTGACGAAACATTGAAGATTTTGTGGCAAGGTCATCTTCCAGCACCAGTGCGTGCGGTACTAGCGGTCACGGAAACACGAGACCTAAACAACCTCGCGACGATAGCAGATACAATTATGGAGACGACTCAGCCTCTCCATGTATCTCAAATTACCCAAGATTCCCGTGTTCGTTCTAGCAATGATATCATATTAGCTGAAATTGCTAAGCTAAGTGCTAGAATGTCTTTAATGGAGCGATCACGGCGGACGAACAGAGGCGAGAGAAGCAGCAGTAGTTCACGTTCAAAGACACGTAAGAGAAGTCAAATTCGACGTGACCCAAACAGTCCAGACTGGCAATGCTCCTACCATTTTCGCTTTAAGGAACGTGCTCGAAAATGTGTACAGCCATGTGCCTATGACAAGCAGAAGTCAAACTAAGGCCTGCGCAGGCCGCGGCGGAATCGTGCGCAGTTTCTCCCAGTCACCGGCTATGTGTTACAGACAGAAATAGTGGTTATCGTTTTTTAGTGGATACCGGTGCAAATGTTTCCGTCATACCAGTGAATAGGCGGTGTTTCTCAAATAAGTGCTCGGAATACAAACTTTTTGCTGCAAATGGTAGTGAAATTAAGACTTACGGTGTAAAGACTTTAAGTTTAGATTTAGGATTACGTAGAGTATTTCGATGGACATTCATAGTCGCTAGTGTGAAACAGCCTATACTGGGTGCTGATTTTCTTACTTACTATAAACTGATAGTAGATCTAAGTAAACGGCGATTAAGAGATCAAATTACGGATTTGAATACTCTAGGTTCCATAGTTACTCATAGCGATAGTGAATTTTCTATTAAAACTTTAGATGTTAAGGACAGTTGGCATAAAGTTTTAATTAATTTTCCTGATTTAACAAAGCCTGTAACGTATAATGAAACATGTAAGCATTCCGTATTACATTATATCGATACTTCGGGACCCCCTGTATATGCTAAGGCTAGGCCACTACCGCCAAACAGATATCATAAAGTGAAGGAAGAATTTAGAATAATGTGTGAATTAGGTATTTGTAGACCATCCAAAAGCGCATGGGCAAGCCCATTGCATGTTGTTTTGAAAAAAGATGGACAAATTCGCCCATGTGGCGATTATCGGCGCTTAAACGCAATCACTAAGCCCGATCGATATCCTATACCGCGTTTGCAAGATTTTACGTACATGTTAGCAGGTAAAAAAATATTTAGTCGCATTGATTTGGTTAGAGCTTATCATTTTATACAGGTGGCCCCGGAGGATATAGAAAAAACTGCCATTATAACACCATTTGGATTGTTTGAATTCCCGCGGATGACTTTCGGTTTACGCAATGCGGCACAAACATTTCAAAGATTTATGGACACAGTAGTATTGAAAGACTTACACTTTTTATTTAACTATATAGATGACGTCATAATTGCCAGTGATAACGCTGAACAACATAAAGAGCATCTAATGACAGTTTTCGCTCGATTTAATGAGTACGGAATAAAAATTAATGTGTCAAAATGTTTATTTGATAAGAATAAATTAGATTTTCTAGGTTTTGAAGTATCTCCAGAAGGCATACGACCTCTGGAAGATAAGGTTCAGGCTATGTTAGATTTTCCTAGACCTAAAACAGTTCTGGAACTACGCAGATTTTTGGGTATGATTAACTTTTACTGTTTACATATTCCTAAAGCTGTAGATTTCCAATTAGAGTTATGTAAGTTTTTACATAATAAAAAGAAAAATGATAAATCGCTAATTTGTTGGGATGATAAGGCTATTGAAGCGTTCGGAAAGTGTAAGGAGAGCTTACAACGCGCCGCTACACTTTCGCATCCTTATCCAGATACTCCATTGTCTCTTATGACAGACGCCTCTAATACTAGTGTTGGCGCAGTTTTACAGCAAAATATCAATAATGTTTGGTATCCTTTAGGTTATTTTTCAAAGAAATTAACGGAAACGCAACAAAAGTATTCGGTGTATGACAGGGAATTGCTTGGAATTTATATGGCCATAAAACATTTTTACAATTTAATAGAAGGCCGACAGCTCACTATATATACAGACCATAAACCGCTTACTTACGCTTTTACCAAAGTACGAATTGACAAAGAAAGTCCGCGCAGAGTTCGTCAATTATCTTTCATAAGCGAATTTAGTACCGACATACGTCACATAAGTGGTGAAAACAATATAGTAGCAGATACATTGTCCCGCATAGAAACAATTAACTGTCCCACGATTATAGATTATGCGCAATTAGCGGAAAAGCAACGCGACGACGAGTACCTACGTAATGAACTGCAGGTATCCGATAGCAAGTTGCAATTCAAAGAATTTCACATTCCAGAATTCGAAAAACCTGTTTACTGTGAAATATCCACTAATAAAATCAGACCATATGTACCTAATACTTTTCGTAGATTAGCATTTGCTTCAGTGCATAATTTAAGCCACCCGGGAATTCGTACAACTAAAAAGTTAGTCAAACAAAAATTTTTTTGGCCTGATATGGATAGAGACATTGGTAAATGGGCAAGGTCTTGTATTGAATGTCAAAGAACCAAAATTACCAAGCATACAGTTTCCGGGTTACAAAAATTTCCACAAGTGGATCGTTTTCAACACGTTCACATTGATATTGTTGGTCCTTTGCCTACGTCAACCGATGGTTTTAGGTATTGTATAACTATGATAGACAGACGAACGGGGTGGCCAGAAGCTTATCCGGCCAATAATATATCAGCGGAAACTGTGGCCAGAATAGTATTTGAAGGCTGGATATCTCGTTTTGGCTGTCCTTCGAAACTCTCAAGTGACCAAGGCCGACAATTCGAGAGTAACCTTTTTAGAGAGCTCATGAAATATCTGGGAATTAAAAAAATACGAACGACACCTTATCATCCGCAAAGCAACGGCATGATAGAACGTTGGCATAGAGCACTAAAAGTGGCCCTTATGGCACGTTTAAATTGCAACAGTTCTTGGGTTAGCGAATTACCTGTAGTATTGTTAGGTTTACGAACCGCAACGAGAAGCGACACCGGCGTAAGCGCAGCTGAGCTCACTTACGGTCGATCTTTACGCTTGCCAGGAGAATTCTATGATACAAGTAATTCTAAAGATTCGGATTTTGTTTATTTGCAAAAACTTAAAAATATTATTCGAAGTTTAAAACCTAAACCTTCGAGTCATAGTAATTCTAAATCGTTATTTGTACACCCAGATTTGCAAAAGTGTGAATACGTATTTTTACGGAAGGATATGCTCCATAAATCTCTTCAACCTCCTTATGATGGCCCATACCGCGTCATAAGGAGAAGAGATAAAACTTTTGTAATACAAATAGAAGAGAGAAAAATTTGCGTGTCTGTGGGTAGGCTAAAACCTGCATATTTGTTCAATGATACGTATAGTGATAAGAATAGTTTAGATGATAGTAATAGAGTATGTGTTAATAATAATGCTTCTTGTACAATAAGAACTAACAATAATTTTTTTTTAAATATTAAGCACAGTAATGTTTTATTACCAAGAAGGTCACGTTTCGGTCGGCACGTAGTAATTGCACACTGTTGTTTTTCATTGTAAAACGACAAACATGACACTCAAATATTGCATATGTAGATATTATTTGTTTTAACCAATATTAGTACATTTAAAACGAGTTTTCTTTTGCAAATTTTTAGTTGAACACTAAGCTTTACTTGATAGGTATTATAGTACTGCACTTCATTTTATTTTTACTTATTATAATGGGTTGGTCACAAAGTAAAGAGGAAACTATCAATAACAATGAGATCGCCCAAGTAATCAATAATAATTTTGAAAAGCAGATCAATAATATATCGTGGATTTTAATTGGTCTACTCATTATGTTGGCGCTGACCATACTGTATTTACTCAAAAAGAACTGCATGAATCGTGCTAGAATGTGGGTGCAGAGGCAGACGGCAGGCAGCAGCCCACAATGTACCGGTGGGCACAGTGTTCAGCAGCAGCAGCAACAGCATGTTGCAGCCGATGGATACATCTAACCAACGAGTGTTCTGTTTTATTAAAGTGAACAGTGTTGTCGTATAAATTGTTGTGTATCAGTAGGTATATTTAGTTATAAGATAAATGTATTTTTTTTTTCTGTATGTCTTTCTTGTATCGTTTGAGATGTATGTAAAAAACAAAAAAAGAGGAAGGAGGATGATGTAGGGACATGATATTGTATTACGGCAGTCAGTCGACGCCAAGTCTTTACTCGTGTAACACAAGTGACAATAAATGGATTCACGTAAATGGACTATTTTAATTATATGTGTAAAGTTCCCCCACACTCCTGGACACTAATATATAAAAATGAACATAGTCACCTAAAACAAGCATGGGATCCAATACTACATTTAATTACATCGGAACCCAAAAGACCAACTGCCAGACCTCAGGACACTGTGAGCTCCTTCTGCGTAGATCGGATCGCAAATACAGATTAACTATTTAAATTATCTTTTTAATTTAATAATTGTAAAATAAGGGTAGTTGAATTGTAACAGTCACAGAGCGGACGACCAATACCTCAGTCCGCCCCGTGACCACGAAAGCTGTAAAGTAATCGAAACGTCGGGAAGTCAAAAATGTAAAAAAATAAACTAAATTCGCGATAAAATCCGTAAATAATAGTTTTATTTCAATGGGAGAATACTTACTGGTGTAGTAAGTATGTCTGTTCAGCCACACTCAGCTATAAATAACGTTTAGAAACAAAGTCCTGGCTGACTTACAAGTCATGTCAAAACTTTTTCTTATATATTTTCGTAAAATTATTTTTATATTTCATAAACAGCAAACCAAATATACCTAGAGAAGTTCAAAAGCAAGTTAGCGAATAAAGTGCTTGTATGAGGATCGCTCGCCGCAATTATTTTCGCCGTCCTTTGTTCCAAAAGTTATGCGTTGCCATTTTTAATGGGGGGCTCAGCGCATTGGCAGAAACTCCGTGAAACGTGCGCGGTGCACGGGTGTCATGTAACACTCACGCGGCTAGGGTATTAGAAGGACAAGTAAGATCTTAAGATTAGTTGGCAGCTAGTTAGGTTTTTACTTAGCTTAGGACGAAAAATCCTTAACATGGTCGGTGTGATGCCATCGAGAAAGAACCCCGATTACAGGCATCTTCCCTTCCGGCTCAATAATCCGATCTTGCTTAGCTGCTTCTTCAAGCTACGGCTATGCTTGAAAATTGAAATGTAATTTGTAAGTAACCTGATTAGTTGTTTAATTCCGCCAGCGGTGGCTTCTCTCTCGGGCGGCTCATTGTCGCCCCGACTGCTCCGGAAGGTATTCGCATTCATCGCGTACATTGCAAGTTTAGCAATGCACACTCTTGGCTGCTGGAAACTATTTCACAGGTAATTTAACTGTGCGGATGTAGGAGAGTAAACTATAACTCAAACACTTGAAATTGTTCTTCTTACAAGAAAGTAAAGTACTATTAGTGCTTGAGTACTTTTATTTTAATTTTGTTTACTTATTTAATCTGACTTCGTAAGAAAATAATGACTTTATGTTCGGCAACAAAATAGTCCGAATGCAGTTTACAGTGCCATATTTTTTTTTAAATTAACTTCTTTAATACTTTATAAAATGCATGTTTTTTCGAAATTTGTACCACCAGAATTCATGCGACATATATCCACACGATGCAACTCATCACACAGTAAAGCCCACACATCCCGCCGCCAACATACTTGTAATGCCGTACTCATTACGCGCTATAAAGAAATCGTCGAGGGATTTTTTTAAAGCTTTGCCTCACTATTACCTTGCAAAGACACAAAATGAAAAAAAAAACAACTTTGTGAAATTTATTTATCTCCATCAGCATCGTTGTTTCGCGATATATCATTTAATTAAGCAGTGTTCACTTTTTAACATTGTAACACGCCTTATTTTTCGCAGAGGATGCGAATTCATATTCATATTCAAAGTAAATTGACAAATAATAATAATAATATAATAATAACACCCAACAGTCACATACATAGTCCTGACCCCACACTAAGATCGAGTCTTGTGTCGTGGGTATCAGGAACTACGAGAGACTTTTCGGTCTCACGAACACCCAGACCCGGAAGAAATATTTGTGGGCCGCACAAACATTTCTCTCGGTGCGGGGATCGAACCCGCGGCCTCTCGTTTCACAGGCGGCGTCTAACCAACTGCGCCACGGAGGCTGTCAAAAATAAACTTATTATAGCTGCGATAGTTTTAAAGAAGTTGCATAAAAAGTCTAAACCACTTTCAATATACGTAATGGGTCACCGAGCGATTGAGTAATGTGTGTCCCTCGGCGCCGCTCGTGAGACACGGTGACTCAGACAATCCAAGCTAGATTCCGCCCGTATTAAATTTCCTTTAAAGGCTTAGTCGGGATGTTGCAATAGCTGCACGTTTCTCCGGCTCTGTCCACGCTTCCGTCGCCTCCGGAACCCGGACGCGGGTTGGGTTACTAGGAGGAACGACCGAAAGGGATGAGGGGGGATACTATATTCGCGCCGAGAAGATGCCTGCACGAATCTCGGTATTAATATTGAACAATTATTTGCCGTCGCTGCCCTCACGCCGTTTGCCTTTCTACAGAGCTACTGTATTCTCTGACATAGAAGTGTTGTTTTTCATTCAGGACGTCGAGTCTTCATGTTATACATAAACAACATAAACAAAGATGTAAGGTGTACTTTCCAAGAATTAAAGTTTGCCTCCTTGCGGCGGTTGGCATTATACGTTCTGGGTTTATCCCCAAAATCCATTAATCATAGTATGGTATCCTAAAATCAATTTAATTTGTTACGGATAAAGATGACACTGTGGCCAAGTGATTTACAATTTATACAAAACTAAGCTGTAGCATCAAAGATGGGAAACGAAAATCTAATAAATCTGGGGGCACGGCAGTGCCCCCTCAGAGTCGAGCTAAAAAGCGGCACAGTCGTACCATCCTTTTCTCGAAGCAATTCAGACCATTTTCAACCCCCCATAACTTCGTTGTGGTTAAAGTAAGAAGCCTGATTTTCAGTTACTAAGCAGGCATTGTGTAAACACGGTATATTTAAAATTTCATTCAATTTGAACCAGTAGTTTAAGAATTATAACTTGTCAAACTTTCCTAATTTTGTCACTCACTGACTGACTGACCGATCATCAAAAGTCTAAGGCACTTCTAGTAGACATAGGCCAGTAGCATTATGTATAAATTGTACGATACATTTTGTTTTCATGCGATGGCCAAGTCGATCTATTTATTTACAACGTAAAGAATTTTTAATATTGATATGATAATAACTTACGTAATAACTTTATACAGAACGTCCCTTAAGCAAGAACTAAATAAATTAATCGACTTGGTATTACATGGATCTCACAACTTTTTGCGGTAGAAAAACTGAGCTGCGAGACTTGGTATGTTTTTACAGGATGTTTTTTTATGGGATTATTGTTTTACATTTAGCAGCACAAATGATAATATAATAACGATTCTCTGCATAATGCTCCTTTTTAATTGCAAGCTCAGGCAATTATGTGCTATGCACACGAAAAATTATATTCGAATTAAACTGTATTAGCGTTAGGTTTGTCGCTGGTAGATGAGTCTTGTTAGTGGCCGTATGTTTTGCTAAAAGGGTCAAATGGTATACAAGCTTATTATTCAGAGCCTTCATTAAATGTAACAAGGAAGGATCTCGACTATTTGAACAACAGGGTCTAAATCCCTGCTCCCACTCGCATAATGCTGCCAGTGGCCACACGAGGTTGTAGTCGGGGTACAGATATACATACTTAAAGTAGACTATTGACTTTAGTTGAAACATTTTGTCATAGTGATAGTTATGGAGCTAATAAATCGAATTTTTTGTCGGCAGCTCTACTTTTTAAGCTTTTATTTTAATAAAATATTACAAACAGCCATACATAAAAATGACTAACTATTTACATTTTAAGCAAGTTCAAGCGGATCGCAAACTCGACGTAAACTAAGCTTATTAAACAAGCGCTTATCAAGTTCGTCGTTGTTTGAGCTTGGTTACCGCAATCCTGAACAACACTTTTGTTGAAAAAACGCCATAAAGTACTTAGATTTCCACCGAACATAATTAAGTTAAAAGAAATAATAAATAATTGTCCTTTATCAGCCCATATACGTCCCACTGCAGGGCACGGGCCTCCTCTACAAGCGTCAGTACGATTGAGAGTGGTTAGGCCATATAGTCCACCACGCTGGCCTAGTGCGGGTTGGCGGACTTACATACCATAGAAATTCTTATAAATCGCTATGGTATGCAGGTTTCCTCACGATGTTTTCCTTCACCATTTCGTGCGTGGTTATTGACTATCAATACACACATGACTCCGAAAAGTCAGAGGTGTGCCCTGGGATTCGAACCCGCGACCACCGTGAACATGTTGGCAGTCGCGTCTAGTTCGTTTACCAACAGGCCACCACGCACTGCAAATAATTGTAATGAAAAGAAATCCAAAGCCAACAATTAATGGTTTTCTTGATCGGCGCGAGTACCGGTCAGTGCTAGGCATTAGCAGTGAGTGGTGAGCGCCGGGTGTGAGGTAATGTGTAGCTGCTGTCCGCTCGACGCCGCGCACTAAGGCTGCGGGCACGAAACTAGCGATGGCGGAGCGGTGGCGGGGCGATGCGGCGGCGGAGCGGCGGCGATGCATTCAAAAGCATGGACAGTATAGGTGACGCGCACGAAACAGCGCGACAGGCGGGGCGGGGCGATCGAGCGTTGCACAGGCGGCAGGAGGGCGACAGCGGCGCGGGTGCGACTAATAAGATTAATGTTACGGACAAATAGGTAAAAATCGAAGTTTTCGTTTATTTACATACATTGGGAATTGTAAATATATGTTTAAATTAACCATATTTTTTAAACAAAAGTATAATCTAATAGCGTGGTGGAATATACTTATAGCCTAACCACTCTCAATCGTACTGTCCAACAGCCCGTACCCTGCAGTGGGACGTATATGGACTGGTGCAGATATTCTAGTAGAATACTGAATACATCAATTATTTGTACTGTTGTTTTTAAAATCTATCTAATATTATAGCCTTAGAAGTAATTAAAATGTTATAAGTAGTTAAACAAAAAAAAAACATACATTATCATATTGTGTTTTTATATTTTATTTACATTATTCTGAAACAGTAGGTAGAAATGTAACAAATATATGATGTGTAGTATCTGCAGCTATGCCGCCTTGATCTATATTTCCCTGTCATAACTAATAGTACGAGAGATGACAACCAACATTTTTGTCTCATAGCAATATGGTCACAACTGCATCAAAGATTTGATTATTTCGAACTCGAAAATACCAATTTCAAATATTTTTCGCGTAGCGTTTGACCGAACTGAATTTTCAAAAATGTCAACAAAATGTTTACCGGACTGTATCATAGCAATCTGTCTGATTTCTGACTGTAGTTATATAATAGCTATAAGATACCGAAAACATATTTTTCAAAAGTTAATAGTGTAGCGCGAACCCAAAAAAATAATTTAGAAAAATTAAAAATGTGACAAAAAAATATGATGATAGCAATCCGTCTGAAAATGTTCTTAAAATATTTTCAGAAGAAAATTTGGATGCAACAAATTTTGAGACCATTTTAAATATGTTAAGGAATTTTACCGGTCGGTATCATAGCAATATGTCTGAAAATTGTTGAAATAGATGAAATGAATCAACCAGATGTAAAAAAAATTATATCAAAAGAATTCAGTGTAGCGCCTCCTTTATCAGACAACTTTTCGATATTGACCGTGTTGAAGCGTGACTGATTGCAAGTTGGGCAATCACCTTGCTTTTGTCTTGTCAAAATAGAGCGCGGACAACGTATCTATGCTATAAAAACGTCTATTATAATTGATAATTTTGAATTCTTAAAAACCTACTCTTCCATCCCCGAAAACTTCGTCAATGGTAGATGAGCAAACCATGCCTTATCATTGGGAATAGAAGAAAAAATCGTCCGCGAGCCCTCGGACAACCAGCAACACACCCACGTCCGGCTTAGCAACTTATAGTTTGTTGTCACTTTAAGTGAGCGTCATTTCAACGGTTAGGACAGCTGGTGAGTGACTATGTATAGTAAGAGAGTGGCAGGAGCATAATATGCAAAAAACCATTCCCACCGCAGCAGAAACGTAAGAAACGCTCAGGCATCGGCCAAGCGACTCCAAAACGTTCTTTTCTCTTTTGGGAGTACATGCGACATCTAAAATGTCTGAAAACATTTTTTTGCAATCCTGCCTTAATTACGAACGGTAGAAAAAAAATCATTAGGATTGCTATGATACAGGTCGGCTAAATTTGTTGACATTTTCAAAAATTCGCTTCAGCTATATACTACGCGCAAAATGTCTGAATCTGAAAACCAACTTATTCGTCATAAAATTATAAAATCTATATACATTTCCAATATCAGACGTATTGCTATGATACCGACTGCCTTTTTTTTTGGACACAGCAGAAATAGCCTCACATGCAATACTATTGCTATGATACATGGTTTTGGTCGTCATCTCTGGGACTATAAGCGACTGATCGACCGTCATGTTTCGTGCCCACGTGAAATACTACTCTTCATCGCCCCGCTCCGCCGCCGCATCGCCTCGCCACCGCTCCGCCATCGCTAGTTTCGTGCCCGCAGCCAAAAGCATGGACAGTATAGGTGACGCGCACGAAACGGGCGACAGCGGCGCGGGTGCGACGAATAAGATTAATGTTACGGACAAATAGGTAAAAATCGAAGTATTCGTTTATTTACATACATTGGCAATTGTAAATATATGTTTAAATTAACCATAATTTTTAAACAAAAGTATAATCTAATAGCGTGGTGGATTATACTTATAGCCTTAACTACTCTCAATCGTACTGTCCAACAGCCCGTACCCTGCAGTGGGACGTATGTATATGGACTGATGCAGATATTCTAGTAGAATACATCAATTATAGGTACTGTTGTTTTTAAAATCTATCTAATATTGTAGCCTTAGAAATAATTAAAATTTATAAGTTGTTAAACATACATTATCATATTTTGTTTTTATATTTTATTTTACATTATTCTGAAACAGTAGGTAGAAATGTAACAAATATATGATGTGTAGTATCTGCAGCAATGCCGACTTGATCTATATTTCCCTGTCATAACTAATAGACCAAGAGCCCGTGGCCGCCAGACCTTCGTTATTTTATAAAAGCTGAAAGTTTGTGGGCGCATGCCTCTGACATAAGCATCACACGATCAGCTATTATGAAGTGCCGATCGTGGTTGCTTTGGAACTTATGAGCTTTAATGTTTCTAGCAAGATGAAAGAACCATCAAAAGTATCTGAATACTAAGGAAATATTTTTTATAGTTGTTTTAACAACATATATAAAATTCAGCTTTTATACAACGCTGACAAAATTGCATTATGTTAAAGTTTGAAAATAGCGTAATATTTAATAACATGTAATTTTGCCGAAGTTATATTATAAAAGCCGAATTTTATATATATTATTAAGGCAACTACAAACAAACGAGCCTTAGGCTGCGGGCACGAAACTAGCGATGGCGGAGCGGTGGCGGGGCGATGCGGCGGCGGAGCGGGGCGATGAAGAGTAGTATTTCGCGTGGGCACGAAACATGACGGTTGATCAGTCGCTTATATACCAAGAGCCCGTGGCCGTCAGACCTTTGTTATTTTATAAAAGCTGAAAGTTTGTCAGCGCATGCGTCTAACATAGGCATCACACGATCACCTATTATGAAGTTCCGATCGTGGTTGCTTTGGAAGTTATGAGCTTTAATGTTTCTGGCAAGATGAAAGAACCATCAAAAGTGTCTGAATACCAAGGAAATATTTGTTTGTAGTTGCCTTAATAACATATATAAATTTTTTTTATTGCAATGAATGGCGAGACGAGCAAGCCGTTCGCCTGATGGTAAGCGATACGACCGCTCATGAACAGTAGCAATATTCCACTGCGCTCGCCATCCTGAGACATAAGATGTTAAGTCTCAATATGTCCAGTAGTTGCTCTGGCTACAATGTCCTTCAATCCGAAAAACACAGTGCATTTAAGCAGTGTTGTTTCACGGGAGAAATATACATTGCGGTGGTACCTACCCAGATGGCCTCGCACATATGAGAGACCTACCACCAGTAAAAAATTCGGCTTTTATAATATAACTTCGGCAAAATTACATGTTATTAAATATTACGCTATTTTCAAACTTAACATAATGCAATTTTGTCAGCGTCTGACCGTGTGATGCTTATGTCAGAGGCATGCGCCCACAAACTTTCAGCTTTTATAAATAACGAAGGTCTGGCGGCCACGGGCTCTTGGTCTATTAGTTATTACAGGGAAATATAGATCAAGTCGGCATTGCTGCAGATACTACACATCATATATTTGTTACATTTCTACCTACTGTTTCAGAATAATGTAAAATAAAATATAAAAACAAAATATGATAATGTATGTTTAACAACATATAAATTTTTAATTATTTCTAAGGCTACAATATTAGATAGATTTTAAAACAACAGTACCTATAATTGATGTATTCTACTAGAATATCTGCATCAGTCCATATACATACGTCCCACTGCAGGGTACGGGCTGTTGGACAGTACGATTGAGGGTGGCTATAAGTATAATCCACCACGCTATTAGATTATACTTTTGTTTAAAAAATATGGTTAATTTAAACATATATTTACAATTCCCAATGTATGTAAATAAACGAAAACTTCGATTTTTACCTATTTGTCCGTAACATTAATCTTATTCGTCACACCCGCGCCGCTGTCGCCCTCCTGCCGCCTGTGCAACGCTCGATCGCCCCGCCCCGCTGTCGCGTGTTTCGTGCGCGTCACCTATATTGTCCATGCTTTTGAATGCATCGCCGCCGCTCCGCCGCCGCATCGCCCCGACACCGCTCCGCCATCGCTAGTTCGTGCCCGCAGCCTAATTCACTAGGCTGCGGGCACGAAACTAGCGATGGCGGAGCGGTGGCGAGGCGATGCGGCGGCGGAGCGGGGCGATGAAGAGTAGTATTTCGCGTGGGCACGAAACATGACGGTCGATCAGTCGCTTATAGTCCCCAGAGATGACGAACAAAACCATGTATCATAGCAATACGGTCGAACTGTATAAAATCGTAAGATTATGTGATTCTAAACCCGACTAGGTAGGTAGTAACGGTCAAAAGTGTAGCAAATGCATGTGAGGCTATTTCTGCTGTGTCCAAAAAAAAAGGCAGTCGGTATCATAGCAATACGTCTGATATTGGAAATGTACATAGATTATATAGTAGTATATAGCTGAAGCGAATTTTTGAAAATGTCAACAAATTTAGCCGCAATTAAATTTAGTTCGAAATAATCAAATCTATCAATTTGATGCAGTTGTGACCGTATTGCTATGAGACAAAAATTTTGGTTGTCATCTCTCGTACTATTAGTTATGACAGGGAAATATAGATCAAGTCGGCATTGCTGCAGATACTACACATCATATATTTGTTACATTTCTACCTACTGTTTTCAGAATAATGTAAAATAAAATATAAAAACACAATATGATAATGAATGTTTAACTACTTATAAAATTTTAATTAATTCTAAGGCTATAACATTAGATAGATTTTAAAAACAACAGTACCTATAATTGATGTATTCTACTAGAATTTCTGCACCAGTCCATATACGTCCCACTGCAGGGTACGGGCTGTTGGACAGTACGATTAAGAGTGGTTAGGCTATAAGTATATTCCACCACGCTATTAGATTATACTTTTGTTTAAAAAATATGGTTAATTTAAACATATATTTACAATTCCCAATGTATGTAAATAAACGAAAACTTCAATTTTTACCTATTTGTCCGTAACATTAATCTTATCGTCGCACCCGCGCCGCTGTCGCCCTCCTGCCGCCTGTGCAACGCTCGATCGCCCCGCCCCGCCGTCGCGCGTTTCGTGCGCGTCACCTATACTGTCCATGCTTTTGAATGCATCGCCGCCGCTCCGCCACCGCATCGCCCCGCCACCGCTCCGCCATCGCTGGTTTCGTGCCAATCGCACTTCACACCGTATGCGCATACTCACACATACACATGCACATTGTACTGTGAATAACACAACAATCAATTACATGACATTTTCACCAACCAAAGTAGAAAAAAACAGAACGGTTTCATTTGAATGTTATTTTAAACCTTTTAAATATAACCGTCAGCGGGGAATCGTGGCACAGGTATAATAAAAAACAGACAGTAAAACAAATTGACGCTCATCAGTACATCGCAATCAGATAGAGAATGTTTAATAACGATAGTGATCGCTAACCAACACAGCCTCAGAGGGATCGGCAATGCATCGGCGTCCTTCGAGATAGCTTCGGCATTCTCATTCGGAACAGCACAGATGAGACCGCGACAGCGAACCCGTTAG
The DNA here is from genome assembly GCA_009982885.2 of Hyles vespertilio. Classification (NCBI taxonomy): domain Eukaryota; kingdom Metazoa; phylum Arthropoda; class Insecta; order Lepidoptera; family Sphingidae; genus Hyles; species Hyles vespertilio. The sequence goes on from CM042811.1 coordinate 138,237, forward strand.
TTCGGTGTTTTAAGTGACAATTTTAAATGTTCGATGCTGGTTTCTATAATTGTGCAGGGGTAGAGTACCTATCCATAAAATGATTCTATTTCTGTTTGTTCATTTTATTACAACATTGGCAATTTTACTATAAAACAAAAATTCTTTAATTTTGACTTTATACCGCCTGTCTCTATAAATTATGTAAGAAATGAATCTGTATCAGCCCATATATGTCCCACTGCAGGGCACGGGCATACTCTTACAATCGATAGTACGACTGAGAGTGGTTAGGCCATATAGTCCACCACGCTGGCCTAGTGCGGGTTGGCGGACTTACATACCATAGATTTTTTTATAAATCGCTATGGTATGCAGGTTTCCTCACGATGTTTTCCTTCACCGTTTTAGTGCATGGTGATTGATTATCAATACACACATGACTCCGAAAAGTCAGAGGTGTGCCCTGGGATTCCAATCCGCGACCACCGTGAACATGTTGGTAGTCGTGTTTAGTCCGTTACCAACAGGCCACCACGCACTTAAAGAAAATTAGTGTCATTAACCATCTTATAGTATAGTACGGGTAAATCTGATCTTTATTTAAAGCGCATCTGTTGGCTGAGAAAAGGCTTAAACATTTTTAATCTGTGTATTTATCCATCCAATACAGCACAAGGCCAGCGCGAGTTTATGTTGGACTTTACTTTGGACTTTGGAGTTTACTTTGGACGGAAGCCTGCTGAGAACTCCCGCGGGCTTGAACGAAGTCTCATGTCCTACACAAAGCGAATGAGTCCGCGTGCGGCGATCACTACGAGTAATACATTATTCATTGTGTTGCTGTATTAGTTTGTTTAAAGTGATAGAGCTCTTTGCGCACGCTTAAGCAAGTACAGAATTTGGTGTGTAAACAAATTGATTTACCACACCTTATAATTGTCATATATAATGAGTACGCCGCCTGGCCCGTAGTAGTTCACTTATTATACGGAATATAAAATATAATTGAAAGTGTTTGAAAGCTGCCTTGTCTGGCGTATCAATACCTACATCAAAATCTAATCTTTTTTTATCCCACGGATCCGTGATAGTATCACTGGAATTTATTCTGGAAGCCGGGCCGAGCTATGTTTAAATATATTCATGAGAAGGCTTACAAGGAGCGGTGCGGCAACTGGCCAACAGCCTCCTCACAAAGTAGGATCAGGTCGGCTTCTACAGAGCGCCTCATTCTGAGTGTTTGTTTAATGTTGCCTGTTGGCACATCAAACGGCCGCCGCTCTCAGGTGGACCCTTTACAGCTCGAGTGCTCTTCAATAAAACTCGCGACCCGCTTGAAACGAATCATTTGGGGAATGTTATTGTAAAACTCAGTGAAGAATATCAACATAAGGAATTCGTTGACAGAGGAGCATCAGGATATCGCGGGGCTATGTTCCGTCACGAGCCTGATTGAGGGCGACTTTGTGACGTTAAGTGGGGTGGAAACACATCCCTGCGAGGAATACTCCGCGCGCCGGAGTGAGAGTGAAGCACGCGGGCGGTGGCGGGAGTGCGGGGAGTGGGGAATGGGCCGCGGAGAGTAACGAGGACGGGGGGAGGGAGGGATACTGCTTCATATTTATTTGATTCGATTTGGCCGTCCTAAAAGAAACATGCCGTAAGATTTGTAAATTTAAATGAAACGAATATCGGCATATAATTTGACTCGCTCGTTCAGTATGCTGCGACGATTCGCAATCAATATCATATTACATTTATAAATAACGTATAGACGCTTTATGTATGACTTTATGACCTACACTAAATTTACCCACAAATAGTAGCAATATCAAAAGGCTTATGTAGTATTTATATTCCACAGTGCACACACCAGTTGCTTCCCCATATTCTCGTGCTAATAATCTAAACAAACGTGGTGATGGGGAGGCATTATCGATGTGTTTGCGAGCAGTTTATCAGGCTCGGGCCGGGTGCTAAAACATTACGAGCCGTGTCTGGCTCTACAGGGAAGGGCAATTAAACGCGCCGCCGCGCCGGCGGCTCGCCCCTGTGTACCAGCCAGCAGCGCCTACACCGGGGCTGTTTAAACTTTAACGCCGCGTGTTAATGGCGGGACGGACATTACCGCCACTACTGTCGCACCTGCGCTGCGCATCAAACATTATTACTCCGACATTACACAGCACTCGACGCTACTGAGCCCTGCCGATACGGCTATCGCTGTTGTCACAGCTATTTGATTATAGTGAACTGTAAAGGTATACATTACTCGAGTATCATAATGTAATCTGTTCATAATCATAGAGCATTACAATGTAATATTGTTAACGTATTATATTAAGATTGAACAGGTATGAACAGGTCAAAAGTTTTATCTTTTTAGCTATTAACTACATCATATTATAGTGATATTGAAGACTTGTGTAATATAAGATTATAAATCGGGTAATAAGAGCAATGCCTTAAAAAGAATACACATATTTTTTAAAAACTCTTCACTGAAGTAGAATGAACAACAATGTTGCGAATAATAAATGTCTGAGTTGGCTCCGACTCAATTGTAAATAACAGCGGAGTCGATAGAAACCTTAGTGTGACAAAAGAGTTACTCAACACTTATTACAATCGACAATACAAAACCAAAGGTAAAAGGTTTAAAATGTATACTTTTTAAAGTCTTTTTAATGGGATGTTGCTATTACAAGATATAAAGTTATAATACTCTTGGCCATATTCAGGCTTCATTCAAAATAACCTTAAACTTGACCTCGTCTGAGCTACGAGAAAATCATAATCTAAATAATGCAAACGCTCTTGAATAATTCTGGATTATAAAAATGTTTTCCAGGATCACAACTGCTGTTGCGACTTTAATCTTGTAATATCTGATTTACAGGCGGCCCACGTAACACTCAAGAAAATGAAACTTGATCTTTTTAATACACTATCGCCCTAAAAGACACTGCAAGACATTATTTCCATTTCGGCCAGACGTACCGTTATTGAATCCGATAGAACATAAAGCTTCGCGCGGCAGACTCTGCTGCATGTTTTTTGAATAGAAGTAAAGTGACTTGAACTGACCTGTCTCGCCATATAACCGTGCCCGGTGTAATAATCACTATTTACGGTTAATATGTGTAGCATTGTAGTAGAATACAATTATTAATATCTATCGGCTCGTTTGCTATACACCACGTCTTCACACCCCGTTACGTCCTCCACGTCTATGATCTATCTCCTTCTTTATCTATCTCCCTCACCCTTGGGTCGCGTAGTGTATAGTTCGAGACGACAGATGCTAAGGGTATGAATTTATCAATACACTACACCCGGTATCAACTAGATGATAATTATTTGCGCGTTGTATTAATTTATTCATGATCAACAGAAACGCGAGTATTATGCGAATGCGTTTTAAGTAGTGTTGACTCGCATCATGTCTCACCGAGGCAGTTTCTCGTCAACGCACTCCGCTCTGCACACACTTCGTACTAAAACAGATGACCTGCGTGGCGCCTCTCATACACTCACGCCGTAATAACCCGCACTTTTCACTCAACACCCATGTTTCAGTATTGCGTAAGGTATCATTTTGTGTTATATTTTACCGATTATGTCGGGATTAATTTCGCTCATATCAACTTCATGACGATTTCGTACACACGAAGGTAGATAATGCGTTTGAATCCTAATCTATAAAATATGCATAAAATAAAATAAATAAAATATGCATTATCGTGCATATTTTTTCGAGTCAACAATAGATGAGAGCGCGTAAGTTTCATCACCACTGTACTAGCTCGCGCTGACATAGTCCATAAAACTCTGGCTCATTTGTGATATTTTTCGTGCATCAAAATTTTATAAGAAACCTTATTATAGCTGTAAGTTGTCTAGGAATGTCTAAAGTGCCATTTACATACGAGTATAAATTTCTCGTAGTGGAGCAATAATGTCTGTATGGACGCATACTATCCCGAATGTCTACGTCAGCAGTTCGGCGACGAATATAAATGGTGGTATTATTTTTACAACTTTTATGTCGGTCGTTTAGTGCTAAAGGGCGGCTGCATTTGTTATAACTAAATTGTTAGGAAATAGCCAACTTATAAACTACGTATATGCTTGATCTGCATACAAGATTATGTAGGCGGGTAGACGCAATACACAACTATTATAAAAGTATATTTTAAAAGCCAGAATATGACAAGGCACATCTGACACGGGCGATACAGGCGGTCAAGTGTGACATGCGCCTCAGCTCCTTAACTATTCATAAGAGAGCCCCATGAATTGCGTAGGCTTAGCTGCCCGCCCGGGGCGGCGGGGCTGGTAAATTGAGTATGTTTGCGACTGTAATAGATGCGTAGATGTATGCTTAGAGCGTGGTCGCGACAGACTCGCCGAGCCGGCCGGAGGCCGCAGGTGCGCGGGCGCCCCGCACGTCCCACGCCGCGCCACGGAGTCCATAGGTTGGGGATGAAGCACTTAACAGAGTACAACTATAAGTACGGGACTAACAAATGCGCGCCTACAGTATCTCATCATACCGACACTACTCCAATAAATAGCTCCAATGTGCAACTACTTTAATAAAGGACTATAATAAAGCACTTCGCGAAGTGGAAGATATATTTATAATCAGATTTTAAAAATACATTTGTTAAACTAACAAAGCACCGTTTTTTCAGTTTGTGGGTAGAGCATTGCTACTTAAGCACACGACTTTTTGTCGCGATCTCATGAAAATTACTACATGTTCCTGGCTATTAGGAGGTCACGACCTTTGTTCACCGATGTTATAGTTTCCTGTTGCCAAATAGTGCGTTCATTGCTCATAACTACTTATCAGTGCGATTCTCTTGCCAACATCTGCGGACATTACTCTATACCGTAATCAGATGTAGTAATTTATTGTACAATCACAAGTCGTATTTATGGTAGCTAGCAAAATGTATTTTATTGTATAAGATATATGAATTGTATAGGATTTAGCATAAAAATAGTACACCATCTGAAAACTCTTAATATGTTGCGTTTCATTAAATGGTATTCTAAAACATACTTTAAATAATTTGCAACCTATTACCAACTCGATAAGTTATTGATCAAAATATAATAGTTTTGGGTTTTAATGAAATAAAACACGTTTTATCACAATCCAAAACGGTGGAGTATCAATGCGCTAAGTGATGTAACTGGAAGAGCAAACAAAGTTCTAACACACCGAAGTTAAGATATTTTTCTTACAATATAGGACTGGTAGTCCAGGCATATTAGGGGTTTCACCTCGGAATGAGATATAGTCGGCTATAAACTTGTATAAACCTTTATTTCAATACCCTAAAACTTGTCTCAAAACTTACTTATCGTAGGGTGTCTGCGACTACAGATATTCCGAGGTCAAAGGTCAAAAAATCGATTTTTTTACACATTTATTGCAAATATCTCTTTTCCTATGAGTTAAAGATTATGAAGATTAAATTCTCTACAACTTTTGTTTAAAATTTTTTTTTATATCTTCAACCATTTTCGAGATAGAGGGCAGAGCGCGCGCAGTGTTTATCTATATACAGTATCTTTCGAGGTCAACCTGTAGTAGTTGTACCTGTAGTAGTTTAATCTTCTACAATATTTATGGTAAATACAAATAGCATAAAACTCTTAGGAAATGAGATATTTGCAATAAATGTGTAAAAAAAATCGATTTTTGACCTTTGACCTCGGAATATCTGTAGTCGCAAATACCCTACGATAAGTAGATTTTGAGACAAGTTTAAGGGTGTTGAAATAAAGGTTTATACAAGTTTATAGCCGACTATCTCTCATTCCGAGATTCTTGCCCTCATATGACTAATATGCCTGGACCATGGTTTCGTAAAAGATTTAAAGGACTTTTTAATATTTATATTTATATCGCAGTTGATTAAAACTGCAAACTAATGTGTTTATTGACATGGGAATTAAACTATTCTCAACTTTCATTACAATGATAAAATATTCAATAGGGTCACTTACGTTAGTCATTCATGAATATAAATATGTTACAATATGTTCTGCTATAACTATTATGCCTACATAATTCAGGAATATATTTAAGAATTGCATACGGCTGAGATTTGGACGCGTGCTTGTGCATTTCAATGCGAGCTCGTTATTTGAAAACATGACTAGTATTGACGCACGTCCATAATATAAATCATTACGCACGTCTTGATATATACAGCCTTGGCCAAAAGTATTAGGCACCCCTATAAAACTTGTGTAACTCATAAAATATTTAAAAAACAAGTAATTTGTTATACTATAGGGTCGACGGCAATATTAAACGTTCATTTTAAAGAATTGTCAGGGTAATTTAAGATACCATAAAAAATCTGGTCCCGAATCAGGAGATTTTTGACGAATATTTTAAGCACCTTGTTAGTTTATTTTTCTCCTCGGCCGTGTTAAGTAGCTGATGTGTGTCTTTTCTTTTTGTGATGTAGACAAAGTTAATCGTTCAAAATGGCGAAAAATGGCGAACTTGATATAGAAGAAAGGATAAAAATCCAGCTTTTGTACGAAGAGGGCAAGACCCAGATGGAAATTGCCAAACAATTTAAATGTTCCCGCTGTGCAGTGCAATCAGCAGTGAAAAAAATTGCTGCAATTGGCTCCCATACAAACAAACAAAAGAACGGGTCGAAAACGCGTGACCACTGCCCGCTAGGACAGAAAACTAATACGCGACTCCGTCAAGGGCCGTAAAAAAACATCTTCCGAGCGCGTTGCTGCTTTGTCACAAGACGTTAGGAAACCAATGAGTTCGCGAATGGCACGAATAAGACTCACAGAAGCAGGCCTAAGAGGCTGTAAAGCCAGAAAGAAGCCATGGCTCTCCCACGACAACAAAAAGTACCGACCACAATGGGCTCTAAAGTACAAACATTACACTGAAGATAACTAATGTGGTATGCTCCGATGAATCAAAATTTGAGGTAAGTTGTATACCACATCTCACATAGGATAACAACAAAAATTACGCCATAATTAATTATTATCTTGTTAAATTAATAAAATATCTTAAACATGTGTTTTGTTTCCATTTTATGTGTTTGGAATGCCGGGTGTGACTTTTGTGAGGCGTTGTATCGACCAGGAATACCATCCCCAATGTGTGGTGCCTACTATATAACACGGAGGCGGCAGCATTATGATTTGGAGCTCCATGGGTGCCTGTGGCGTCGGCGAAATGTTCGTTTGTGAAGGCCGCATGAACAGTCTAAAGTACATAAATGTGCTTGAAACTGTTCTGATGCCGTCTTTAACGCGTATTTTTGGCGACACCAACTTAGATGACGTGAAATTCCGACCAGACAATGCTCCCCATCATACATCGGCGATCACTATGCGGTGGTTTAGGGACAATAACGTAGTCCCTTTAGACTCGCTTGCACAGTCGCCAGAACTTAACCCAATCGAACATTTTTAGGGTGTACTGAAGCGCAAGACACGCGAGCATAGCATAACATCAAAAACAGCATTAAAAAACACATTAAGAGACAAGTGGTATGCCATATCCACAACCGAATGCGCAAGGCTAGTGCGCAGCATGTCGGAAAGGATCGCTGTGGTGATAAAGGCCAAGGGAGGGCCCACTAAATATTAATTTAATTTGATGTTTTTATAATCATACATCTGTAAACAACAGAATTAGTTTTATTTTCCGCCCTATTATACGTAATTCAAAAAATGATAAGGTTCCTAATACTTTTGGTAATGGCTGTATGTTGATGTATAAGACAGCCTTCGTGGCGCAGTTGGTTGGTTAGACGCCGACTGTGAAATTTGAGGTTACCAACCGAAACAAATATTTGTGTGATCCACAGGTATTTGTTTCGGGTCTCGGTGTTTGTGAGACCGAAAAGTCTCTCGTAGTTTCTGATACCCACGACTCCATCTTAGTGTGGGGTCAGGACTGTGTATGTGACTGTTGGGTGTATTATAATTATGTATTTATTATGCACCGTCAGCTGCCATGTATGTCTCACTTCACACTTAATTTATATTATAACGTGTATATAAATTCTACTGGCGTGGGATGAAATTTGGAATTACAAATATAATTAAAAAATATAGATGTAACGCATTGCTTAAGGTATGTTTTTATAATATAAACAATAAGCATGTATACTGATTATTTAATAGTATTAATATGTCAAATATAAAAAAGAGGGAGAAAAGCTTAGCATATATAGCATATTACTTATATAGCACATACCTTTGTATATTAGCAATACTATCAACTAGCATTATAACATATAACTTAGCATAGCAATAGCGTTGCAACAACAGATTTAGATGATAAAAGATCGTAAACAATCTTAATAATGTCTGTGCAACTCTATCCTTCACTGTAACCCATACCCTTGAGCTTGGCGACACAGTTTCCCTGTTAACTGTCACTGTTGCACATGAAACAGGTCGTTTATATAATATTGTACAACGGCCTGGGCGGACTACAGATTTACAGAATAAATTTATTGGTAAAATTTATAAGTAAAGATAAATTCTTTGTATGTCGATATCAAAGTCAAAAGTGTGTGTGTGTTCACAAATCACGGCTGTAACAAGCTTTAAAAATTCATTATTACGAATTCGAGTATTGATATCGTACCCAGTGTTCTGACAAGAAATACATGACGCGATCTTTTGATTCGTGGATTGTGTGAATGTTTTCAGCCGTATTACGGCATACCGCACTTTCTTTAAAGAATTGTAATTTTGTCACAATACTTTAAAGTATATTCTATAGCCTATTGTGAAACCGAGATATAGGATTCGTAAATCAAGCATATGAATAATACTATGGCAATAAATGTGGCATTGTGTCACGACTCACGACTCGCGAGTTGGGCGCCAGTAGCCATTACCTCCCCCTTTCTTCCACCCCTTTGTATCCCCCGCGAAACGATGTTATCAGATCGCGATCTAATCTGTTCGTAGCTCTATCTGTACGCTCGCATGTGATAATAAATAGTTGTACACGCGCGTGTCATGGAAAACAATATTGTATCCAATAAATCTGTAGTGTCAGTTCCTCCGTTTTACTAACACTGGGTATGGTGTTAAATGTGAAATATTATAACACCCCGACCTTAACGGACCGCTATTTCCTATTTGTAACATATTATGAGCAAGGGCGGATCCAGCTTTTACGCCAGGGGGTGGGGGTCATAACTATATGACCCCCATGTACTAACATGTAAGAACACTTGGCCCGATTTCAGACTTTTGAAGTTTGTTACAGCCTTGATTTGTGAACACACACATACTTATTTACTTTATTTTCGATATACAAAGAATTAATTGTGCTTATAAATTTTATCAATAAGATATTTAATAAATTTTGTCTATCTGGAGCCAGCCCAGGGGGGGGGGAGGGTCATGACCCCCATGATCTCGCCCCTGGATCCGCCCTTGATTATGAGGCTGTATAATAGTTTATCAACCGTCCTTTCTATAGGCAGCATGTGAACAAGCAATTAAAAGGCATATTTGTCTCGAACAGCGAGTAACAGATGTCTATCGCCGGTTGACATCTGTCTGGACAGAGCTAAAACTAAGATTAACATGCTTTCTCAAATTATTCTTTGTATTTTTTCCTACTGAATGTTATTCAAAAATATTATTGCTATATCGATGTATAAGTTAGCCAATATTATAGTGTAAGAAATAAAACAAGCCCTAACAATAGCGGAGTAGTTGTTTACTTCATCGGTTATTGTAGTGGGTTGAGGAAAGTCGTCACGGCCGCGTGGACAATATCTGAGTTTGTTTGCGCCACAACAATGGCGACGCGCTCCTCAATAAAACTCATAAAGCCGGCCGCTGCTCGCTTCGAAGTTTATTTTCTGTGTAATTTAGTGATGCGACACACGCACCCGCGCCGTACCGGGTGTAGACGGGTCTTAGCGGCGTCGTGTATATGTGAAAAGAGACCAACGCAAGCCACAAAGCATGACACTCACGAAATAATATGACTATTAAATAATCGTAGTTAAACAAGGAATCTGATATGGAGTATCGTAATTCAAAATGTGCATAATTTATCTAAATATTTTTTGAACTCGATAATAAGTTCAATTGTCCTAATGTACTAACATATTTAAATATCGACGTGTCTTCATTGAATCTAGACATGAATGAAGTATGTTATATATGTAGATATAGAGTCGACTGTTTTTACAACCCGTTCCCGTTCGCGATCACAATACCGTTGTAACAAAAACAATTAAATTTGTACACGAAACCAATTCGCAGCGAGTGTTTGTGACGTGAATCGTTTGCGCTCGCCAATAACACGGCACTCGTGTTGATGCTGACGAGTTTTAATTGTACACGCTGACAGTCAGTGGAGAATGTCACAATACTTGCTCATACAGTCAGTAGCGCGGAGTGATTGAGAGTAAAAAGTAAAGGGCTTACAGAGAGCTCCTCGTGTTGCGCTCCAAAATTAATGGTATCGCGACGAAGCAAAGTGAAACCATACAATACGAGAATATTTTTGTGTGTTGAGTCAACAATACTTGTATCAGATTGTGTTACATTTCCAATCACTGGCACAAGTATCATCGTAGAGGTCATTGATAATTTTATACACGCAGACTATGTAAACTTACGTGTTTAGTCTAAAACGGGTAAGCAGATGACACAATGATGCCACATATACATATTTAGTTCACCACAAATAGTGATGAGGGTCCCCCCTCATCGTACGTCCCCGCGACGCCAATGGACGTACCGTGAACTATTGGTACTAGCCACCAGGAGTTACAGTGGTGGGTCGTGTCTGAAACATTTTCTGTATAATAAGACTTTATATTATAGTTATATCAAATACAAATCAGTCAAGTGTGAGTTCTACTCATGCGACTCTATACCAAATTACATCCCTACGCTACACGACTTTCCAGCCTTTATACCCCTATTGCAGGAATTATAAATAATATATGGGGATTGCGATACTTGTAAGTCAGAATACAATTTCATGATAGTGCATAAACAATCATAAAATCGTATTTTTGTATGCAATAGCCAATAGTAGAAACAAATGGCCGCAGTTGTCACGGTGAACAATAGAAAAAAATCCGCGTGTCACTTGACTTGTGGTGGTAGTATTGTTTGCACAATAACTGCATTAGAGCAGCACGCGCGGGGTAGTGCGGCGCGGCGCGGGGGGCGCGCGGGGGGCGCGCGGGGGCGCTGTCACACCTGCACTACCGCACTGCCCGCGTGCCGACAATGGTTCGCAATTAAAACTCTTCCACCAGTTAGTAGCTACATACAACACAACAATTACTTTTTTTGTGATTGCTATAAATGGTGAGACGAGCTTGCCATTCGCCTGATGGTAAGCGATACGACTACTCATGAACAGTAGCATAACCAAACAACACTATGGGTTAAAATGCTTGGCATTCCCTGCGCTCGCCATCCTGAGACATTAAATACTCGTATACCCAGACATTTAATATTTAATATATCCATGTAGTAGTTGCTCTGGCTACAATATTCTGGAAACGGAAATACAACAGTGCAATTATATTGCGGTGGTAACTACCCAGGCGGACACTCACATATGAGAGACCTACCACCACAACTTTTACTATGTTTGTAGATTGAGTGTTGTTCACTGATAACGGATCGGACGCAACAGTCAACACGGTGTTTGCTGCTATGAATCCCAGGACACAGATTTGACTTTCGAAGTCATTAATGTATAAATCAATAACCACGGACATTAACGGTGAACGAAAAAAATCGTGAAAAAATCTTTAAAATATTTTCTATGGTATTTAAAGTTCGCTAACCCACTCTTAGCGTAGTGGAATACTATCCCAAAGGGGATTTTGATCTAAGAGACCAATGATCAACAATCGGTGAATGTAGGCTGATACTGTACAGTTTATTGAGTCTCAAAGCCTTGGTTGTGAATACTACAGCGCGGCTCAATCGGAGTAGTGTTGCGTTTCGTTTGATGTCTCATTACAAGTGCACGTCGCCGATGTTGAGAGGTTTACGAGCGGTGTATAATTGTATTCGGTTAGTACAAATGTGTCTTCCCGGTGTAGCACCGCGGCTGCTTCTTAGTGCGAGCGAATCCGGGAATATGCTCCCTACCAGCACAATGTGTTGTTTTTTAACCGACTTCAAAAAAAGGAGGAGGTTCTCAATTCGACTGTATGTTGCTTTTTTTTTATGTTTGTTACCTCGTTTCTCTGTACTGTATGAACCGATTACGATCATTCTTTCTTTGATTGAAAGCTGGTGCTTGTCGTTTGGTCCCATTAAAATTTAGTGAAGATCTGATGAATATCTTCGGACTTCGAATTGCAATGGTTCTTTTTGCATTACGTTCATTAGAAAAGTTAAGTTACAGTGAGAGAAGGATAAAGGGGTGGGGGTGAAGGGGGTGGGTGATAAAATTAAAATACACGTAAATTCTAATATCTTTTAACCAATTTTAGTGTTATCTTTTTCATTAGAAAAAACGTATTGACAGGTTGATCCCAGGAATACAACATGAAGATTTGATGATTATGTTCGGACCTGGAGAGTAGAACTCTTCAAAATTTAGTAGGATTCCAATGGTTCTTTTTGCATTAGGTTATTATAAAAGTTAAGCTAAAGTGAGGGAGGGGAAAAGGGGTAGGGGTGAGGGCGGTGGGCGACAAAATTAAAATACACGTAAATACTAATATCTTCAGCAGTTTATAACCGATTATAGTGATTTTTTTTTTCATTGGAAAGAACGTATTAACAGGTTGATCCCAGGAACACAACATTAAGATGATCATGTTCGGACCTGGAGAGGAGAACTCCTCAAAATTAATCAATCACCACGCACTAAAACGGTGAAGGAAAACATCGTGAGGAAACCTGCATACCATAGCGATTTATAAGAATTTCTATGGTATGTAAGTCCGCCAACCCGCACTAGGCCAGCGTGGTGGACTATATGGCCTAACCACTCTCAATCGTACTTTCGATGGTAGAGTAGGCCCGTGCCCTGCAGTGGTATATGGGCGTATATGTATATGGGCTGATACGATACGATACGATACGATCACCCTTGAAGATAAACAGATACACTGGTGGTAGGTCTCTCATATGTGAGAGGCCATCTGGGTAGGTACCACCGCAATGTCTATTTCTCCCGTCAAACAACACTGCTTAAATGCACTGTTGTGTTTCGGATTGAAGGACATTGTAGCGAGAGTAACTACTGGACATATTGAGACTTAACATCTTATGTCTCAGGATGGCGAGCGCAGTGGAATGTTGCTACTGTTTATGAGCGGTCGTATCGCTTACCATCAGGCGAACGGCTTGCTCGTCTCGCCATTCACTGCAATAAAAAAAAAAAAAAAAAAAGATACATTCTACTTTGTTCATCATATCATCATCATATCAGCCACAAGAAGTCCACTGCTGAACATAGGCCTCCCCCAAGGATCTCCACAATGACCTGTTGGAAGCGGCCTGCATCCAGCGACTTCCTGCAACCTTAGTCAGATCGTCCGTCCACCTTGTAAGCGGGCGTCCGACCTTTCACTTGCCTGTACGTGGCCTCCACTCAAGAATCTTTCGGCCCCAACGGCCATCGGTTCTACGAGCTATGTGCCCGGCCCACTGCCACTTCAACTTGCCAATCCTATGGGCTATGTCGGAAACCTTGGTTCTCCTGCGGATCTCCTCATTTCTGATTCGATCTCGTAGGGAAACACCGAGCATAGCCCGCTCCATGGCTCGTTGAGTGACTTTGAGCCTTTTAATGAGGCCCACAGTGAGAGGCCACGTCTCGGTACCGTATGTCATCACTGGTAACACACAACTATCGAAGACTTTCGATTTTAGGCACTGAGGTATTTTGGACGAGAAGACGTCGCGAAGTTTCCCGAACGCTGCCCAACCGAGTTAGATTCGCCGATTGACCTCTCTCTTGAAGTTGGACCTGCCTAACCGGACCACTTGTCCTAAATAGACATATTCGTCTACAACTTCGAGAGTCGAGCCCCCAACTCTAATAGGGGTGGGCACAACATGGATATTCGACATGATCTTCGTTTTATCCATGTTCATTTTAAGACCCACCTGTTGGGAGACTCGATTAAGGTCTTCGAGCATAGTGCTAAGGTCTTCCAGCGATTCTGCCAAGACTACAATATCTACTTTGTTGGTTCCACCAAATCAGGTAGGCAAATAACTCTTTGACAACACGAAATATCACAATTTGTGTTTATAATAGAGACAAATACCAGCTGTTATCATTTGTTAATCCCGTACAATAGCCGCGCGGTAACCAATCGGCGGCTCGTGATCCGACACCGTGCTCAATACGCGTCGCACACGTCACAATGAAAGGGCCGGGGACGCGCCGCGCCGACACTTTATATCGCATTCATTAAACACCACCAATATGGGGGATACATGCCAGTACAAGCACCTTATACATCCATACTTACATTGAGGTGTCACGTTCCATCATAATTTCAAACACAACACTCGAGTTTGTTGTATTATGAATAACTATTTTAACGTAGTCTTACTTAATACTAATTTGAATACAAATACGCCAAATTATATTTATCAAATCTGAGTGAAATCAAATTTCAGTTATATTATTTTGCTGTCACAAAAAATAATACAAAGAATAAAAGTGAGGACAAACTCAAACGAGTGGTAATAGTATATCGACGGAAACATTCGACGAAAAGGCGACGCACCAAGCTGGAATTAACCTCGTTACGTTGTTCTTCAATACATTTTCTTTTGAGATTCAATACCAATATCTACGAGTAAATAAAAATATCAATATATCATGACGAGCGCGGTATTTCGTTTATCAGTAATTATATCCGTTTAAAATTGTTATTAACTTGACTGTACTATGAGAATATCATACATATCTACAATAGCTTTCCATTTCATTAATGACTATATGGTCAGGGATGCTCCTATCTAGTGGTCATGGCCTGTCCTAGTATAGGTGCTACGAGTACGCGACCTCGGCCCCCGAGCTACTGCAGTTACCTTAACTTCCCGTCCGTGACTGCAGTATCAAATACCCCCCATTGACGACACAAATTGAGACCAGGCCCCCAGTCCCCGGTAGCCCCACTATCCCTGGCTATGGTAGCGGTCATGGTTAAGGTGGGGCAGGGGGTGCTAAGAATCCCCGGGTTGGCCCCGGCTACCACCCCCGACGACAACTGGCCCGGGTAACACACAACATACGCACATTAAGGACAGACGAGAAGATTGTCGAACTGGAAGAAGAATTGAGCAGGTTACACTGGGACATTCTGGGGATATTGGAAGTCCGAAGAATCGGGGAGGATACGATAACCCTGAAGTCTGGTAACCTGCTCTTCTACCGGGGGGACGACCAACAGTCCCGAGGAGGTGTCGGATTTCTCGTCCACAAGTCTCTCATCAACAACATCGTATCCATCGAAAGTGTGTCGAGCAGGGTAGTATACCTTATACTCAGAATATCTAAAAGATATTCGTTGAAGGTCATACAGGTATACGCGCTGACCTCGACACACCCAGATGAAGAAGTAGAGGAAATGTATGAGGACATAAGTCGGGCCATACATACTTCCCAAAACCTACTTCAATGTTGTTATGGGAGACTTCAACGCAAAGTTGGGCAAGGGAAGCGATGCAGAGTTGAAAGTGGGGCAATTTGGACATGGGCAACGGAACCCCAGGGGTCAGAGGCTGGCCGACTTTCTGGAGAAAGAGGGACTCTTTGCGATGAACTCTTTTTTCCAGAAGCCGCCTCACAGGAAATGGACCTGGCTGAGTCCTGACGGTTCTACGAGAAACGAGATAGATTTCATCTTGACGACGAATAGACGGATATATATAAAGAGCGGTTTGGTAGAAGCTGTCCATATGGTGGGATCTAAGTATTTTAGACCTTGCCGTAGAGATAGACCACAAAAACTCTCGATCCACACTCTTGACCTCATGGCCGAACGTCGATCTTTAGCGCTGCAGTCTTCCGTTGACGCCGAAGCATATCGGTGGCTCAATAGACAGATCTGGAAGTCCTTGCGACACGATGTCCGTGCTCACAATACTGTGAGCATTAAGGAGACAATTGAGCGGAACGGAGGCTCCAAAGTGTTTGCAAGAGACTTGTCTATTGGGCAAAGCCAGTTGTCTAGGCTGAAGACGGAGGACGGCCGCGTGGTATCGACGAGGCCAGAGGTATTAAGAGAGATCGAGAGGTTCTACGGACAGTTTTACACCTCGGTTGCCCAACCTGCTGTTAGCTCGGCCGAAGACCCGAGAGCCGAGTTGATCCGACACTTTAGCGATGATATCCCGGACATCAGCCTGTGTGAGATTGAGATGGCCCTGAAGCAACTTAAAAACAACAAGGCGCCGGGTGAGGACGGAATCACTTCAGAGCTTCTGAAAGCGGGCGGAACGCCGATACTGAAAGTCCTTCAGAGGCTCTTCAATTCCGTTCTCCTCGAGGGCTCAACGCCAGAGGCATGGAGCGGGAGCGTGGTGGTATTGTTCTTCAAAAAAGGTGATAACATTTTGCTGAAGAATTACAGGCCCATCTCGCTCCTGAGCCATGTCTATAAGTTGTTTTCGAGGGTCATCACAAATCGTCTCGAAGGCAGGTTTGATGACTTCCAGCCTCCCGAACAAGCCGGTTTCCGAAAAGGCTTTAGTACCATAGACCATATCCATACGCTTCGGCAAGTTACACAAAAAACCGAGGAATATAACTTGCCGCTTTGTTTAGCGTTTGTGGACTATGAGAAAGCCTTTGATTCGATCGAGACTTGGGCTGTGCTACAGTCTCTCCAGCGGTGCCATATCGACTATCGGTACATTGAAGTGTTGAAGTGTATATACAACAACACCAGCATGTCGGTCCGAGTACAAGATCAGAGTACGAAGGCTATTCCACTTTAGAGAGGCGTGAGACAGGAAGATGTCATATCTCCGAAACTGTTCACTGCCGCGCTGGAAGATGCCTTCAAGCTCTTGCAATGGAAAGGATTCGGCATCAACATCAACGGCGAGTATATCACTCACCTTCGGTTTGCCGACGATATTGTGGTCTTAGCAGAATCGCTGGAAGACCTTAGCACTATGCTCGAAGACCTCAATCGAGTCTCCCAACAGGTTTTTTTTTTAATGAAAATAAGGTAATACATAGGAATTAATTTGGTTTCACAAAGGGTCGCTCAACTCAAGATGCCGGGACATCACTAATCACGTCGGTTTTAGAAGCCTGGGAGGCATCTCAAGATGCTGTAGGAGTTTTTTGTGATCTCTCCAAGGCTTTCGACTCTGTTGACCACCAAACACTTATTATGAAGCTAAGGTACTACGGAATCAGTGATACGTCACTTGATCTCGTAATTTCTTACTTGTCGGGTCGTGAACAAAAGGTTTCCTTGGACGGACTCACTTCGGTAGGATCAAAAGTTAAAATTGGGGTTCCGCAGGGCTCCATTCTGGGCCCCTTTTTATTCTTAGTCTACATAAATGATCTTCCTTGCATGGTTCAGAAGTGGTCAGACATAGTTTTATTCGCTGACGACACCTCTATAAAATTTAAAGTTGATCGGAAAGACGATAATCTAGATACACCTAACAATATTCTTAATTTAATTTCGGATTGGTTTTCTGCTAATAATCTACTATTAAATGCTAGTAAGACTAAATGCGTCCGTTTTGCTTTACCGAACGTGGCAAGCGTAAACACGCGTATCGAATTAAATTCAGAAATTCTAAATTTAGCTAATTCTACAATTTTTTTAGGGATCACTCTAGATAAAAAATTACAATGGGGTCCACAAATTGAAAGATTATCAGCTAAACTTAGCAGCGCAGCGTTCGCGGTCCGAAAAATAAGACGACTAACTGACGTTGCAACGGCTAGATTGGTATATTTTGCTTATTTTCATAGTGTAATGTCATACGGCATTATTTTATGGGGATCAGCGGCTGATATCGAATCCATATTAATCTTACAAAAAAGAGCAGTCCGTGCTATTTATAATCTAGGAAACCGCGATTCTTTGCGATCTGTTTTTAAGGAAAGCAATATACTAACCGTGTCATCTGAATACATCTTTCAGAATATAATGCACGTTCATAAAAATATTAACAAGTTTTATAAGGTCAGTGACACCCACACTATTAATACGCGGAATAAAAATAAACTAGCAATACCCTCGTTTAGACTAGAAAAGTCAAAAAAATCTTTCTTGGGTAGTTGTATTAAATTTTATAATAAGCTTCCCAATTGGATAACACTGCTACCGGACAAACTATTTAGGACTCATATCAAAAACAAACTTATGACTAGGGGTTATTATAATATTAAGGAATATATTGAGGATAAGAAAGCTTGGGATTAGGTGTTCTCTTGCATATTGCGACCTCCTGGGGCCCTGAACTATTCGCTTATTACACCACCTAATTTAAATAATTAAAAATATCTAAAATTGTGAACTCAAAAATTAACCAATATACAATCAAATAAATCAATTAAATTATATGACGACCGATCGAAAAAAACATATAAAAATAATAATTAATATGGAAAATCTTTGTAAGACAAGCCACAAATACTTATTTTAGTAAATTGACCAAAACCAAGCCCACTGAGTTTGACTAGCTGGATCTACTCAGAAATCGGTCGCGCCGCGTATTATCCAGTGGTAAAGTAAAGCCCGCTGAGTTTGTTCGCCGGGTCTTCTCAGTCAGAGCTGCGTTGGATCCGGCAGTAAGCCTAAACATACGGGACGTATCGGAAATACTTATGGTCGTTGTCTTAAGTTGGACCCAAAACAAGCCCACTGAGTCTTAGTCGCTGGATATACTCAGGACTGGGTCGCGTCGCGTAGTTCCAGTGGTAGTGTAAGCCCACTGAGTTTGTTTCGCCGGGTCTTCTCAGGAAGGGCAGCGTTGGATCCGGTGGTAACTATAAACCGCTACGCATCGTTCTAATATTTATGGTCCACAAATAATATAATTTAATTTGACTTACGTAAATAATGTATTTCTATGACAAATAAATTACTATAAAGTAAAAACTAATACTTTAAATAAAATATAAATAATAAATAAAACTAATTATAAATAAAAATAATATAACTCAAAAATAAATAATATTAATAAATAAATTGATAAAAGTAAAAAATTAAAATAAGTAATAGGTACTAAGTATAGGAAATATATTGTAAATAGAGATTAAGTTCTATGTGTATTGACTTGTCATAAGAGCTCCTTAATTGCCTATCATCATCATCATCATATCAGCCACAGGAAGTCCACTGCTGAACATAGGCCTCCAATGATCTCCACAATGACCTGTTGGAAGCGGCCTGCATCCAGCGACTTCCTGCGACCTTAGTCAGATCGTCCGTCCACCTTGTAGGCGGGCGTCCGACACTTCGCTTGCCTGTACGTGGCCTCCACTCGAGAACCTTTCGGCCCCAACGGCCATCGGTTCTACGAGCTATGTGCCCGTCCCACTGCCACTTCAACTTGCCAATCCTATGGGCTATGTCGGTAACCTTGGTTCTCCTACGGATCAGAAATACCTCAGTGCCTTAAATCGAAAGTCTTCGATAGTTGTGTGTTGCCAGTGATGACTTACGGCACCGAGACGTGGCCTCTCACTATGGGCCTTATTAGGAAGCTCAAAGTCACTCAACGAGCTATGGAGAGGGCTATGCTCGGGGTTTCCCTACGAGATCGAATCAGAAATGAGGAGATCCGTAGGAGAACTAAAATAACCGACATAGCCCACCGGATTAGCAAGTTGAAGTGGCAATGGGCAGGGCACATAGCGCGGAGATCTGATGACCGATGGGGTCGGAAAGTGCTCGAATGGAGGCCACGTAGCGGAAAGCGCAGCGTAGGACGTCCACCCACAAGATGGTCCGACGACCTGGTAAAGGTCGCGGGACGTCGCTGGATGCAGGCTGCCTCCAACAAGTCTCTGTGGAAATCATTGGGGGAGGCCTATGTTCAGCAGTGGACTTCCTTTGGCTGATGGATGGATGGAATGACTATAACCTAATAAATATAAATAAATAAATTATTCGTACAACTATACGGAAGGACTGGAAAAGAAATGTCAACCAGCTCCATGTTCTAGAAAAAGTTCACAAAGTCATTGCACTGTTCTGATGCACGTGACACCGTTGCCTGAACTACATCGCTTCCTTGACGTGACATTTTCATTTACTAGTAACGTGAGTAATCGTGATTAGGCGCACCTGTGCGACGAGCGCCTCGATGGATGTCAAAGCGAGCGACATTCCCGGCGCGGCTCAAAGGGCCAGCTGCAGCCATACGAGGCGACGACGCGCTTGCAACGATCCAATTTGCTTCTTTCAACTGCCAAGGGCGAAAGGATCGCTGCGATAGGGCTGCTACCCTCATAAAATATTAAACCTTTTCTGGAAAATCTTGTTCAATTAAAATCGTATTTAATATATTGCTGAAAACTTTAAAATAAGTTGTAAGATTTTGACACCTAAGGTTAATTCCGAAATTGTTCGTTAACGTTAATTTTTGGAAAACAAGTATCAAGTATAGGGTTTAGAATAAACCAAGTTTACCTAGTTTGAAATTATATAGTCTGAACAAGGTTCAAACCGAGTTAGCCGAACCGAGTTGGTTGAGTTGGAATTGATATCTACGTCCGTTTGGCCTATAGCAACATTGCGTGATTATTGAACTTGGGTCAAATCTGTGACTCGGCTGGATCCCAAACCGAGTAGAACTGACAACTCGAGTTAGTAATAGTCTAATCCGGTTTGACTCGACAATTATGTACATGCAACTTGGGTTAACTCGGTTTCCGAACTCATGTTACCCTTCTCTAACTTCTACACTGTTGACTAAAGCTTAATGTATGAGGCGGTGCTGCCGGCAAGACAATATAATGCCTTTAATGACGTTAACGCAAATTTCATATTGATATAATTATGAGTAGGGATATATGACCTTAGACAAAATTATAGCTATGCTGATATTCTTTTAACATTAAATTGTAAGCACAGGAATGAGACTCGACAGATTCCATCTCAAGTCAACAAGGTTCGCGTCTATTGTATCTTACAAAGTGTACTTGTATTGTGTAGACCGAACTGTAATGAATCACTTATCACATAAAACAAGTGGCAGTGGCAGCCCTGGCGCGGGTGTCACGCAATCACACCGAGTTCATGAGCGGCGCGAGGTCACACGCACTCCACTTGGCAATATCAAGGGCTCTGAGATGATACAACACTTTACACGCGCTAGGAGTACATTTAGACATATGAGCTATTCGGTTGAGCTAATTTTTCTAGGACCTGTCATTTGATTGTTGTTTTGAATAAGCGGCGAAAGATTGACCTTGTCTAATACTATTCATTATAATATTGTTTGAATAAATTATGTATGTATGTGTGCGTAGATATATTTTGTTAACAAATAAATAAATTATAATATTTTATAAAAATATTTTCGCTCAAGCATCCATTGGTAAATACGAGTGGAACAAATCGTGTTTGCGATTATGGCTTGTGACTCGCGTACGATTATATTAATTACGGAATAAATATGAGCTAATTAATATCTTCACAAGCACTCGGCGCTTGGAAACGTTCCAATATTTATATTATGTTTTTAATAAAGAGCAGATACATATCTCATTTGTATCATCTCTCATCCAATATTATCTGATTAATTAATAGATGATTAAGTACTTTGTGGCTGTAGCCGTTAGTAATTACTTTATTGATGGTATATTTGTACAACATGAAAGATCAAGTAGGCAGCTAATTTGAAATTACAAGATCGACCAATATAAACACGTATATGATTTGAGATTAGTAATTTCGTTCACATTCTACGAGACAGCACCATGCCAATTCTAATCCATACTAGCTCTAATGTTGCCTTAACTTTGAACATGTAAATCACTCCATTTGAATGTGTTGTTGGAATCAGAGTTCAGTACTGGATACTTGACGTTTATCTAGTGAATCGTCTTATTCATTTATCAAAGGAACAAAGCAAGTATCATTATTTGAGTTTACGCTTTGTTGCATTTCATTCTTTATATGGGCAACAGTTTGTTATACGATATAAACTTGTTCCACATTATGCTCGTACTCGTATAGTCTAATTGTTAAATTTTAACCAATATTTCCACTAAATATAATAACTGAACAGGGCTCTTGCCGAAATTAAATCATTTTAGAGCAAGTCACAGAATACGCCCAAAACGGAATTTAGTAAAATTGTAATAATCTAATACATTATTTAAAATCCCATTCCAATATTTCTGTATTGTCATTTTACCAAATACAGGGATGTATCAAGACTACTACCAACAATGAAGACCGTTGGTAGTTTTACTTACTGCAGACACGACGCAAATAAAATGTTTGTAAAAAAGCGACGATTTTTTAGGGTTCCATACCTAAAAGGTAAAAACGGAACCCTATTATTGAGAATCCGTTGTCTGTCTGTCACCAGGCTATCTCATGATACCGGATCTCACGAGGCCATGATAGCTAGAATATATAGAATAATAGATATGTGGGTGATACATTCTAACAGATGAGTTACCTCGGAGAATATGCGCTCACGTCGGAATCACTCCTCACTTGAGTGTTGTCTATCGCGCATACATTACCGACTCGTTTGTTCATATCGATATTGTGGCGGTTGCAATACGCCAAGTTATATTTAGCTTTTAAAATAACACGCTTATTATTTATAATTTGAACATTATTTAAACACGCATTTCATTTTAAAATATGACTGCAGATGTTTAACCATAAAACATCTGCGAGTCGTTTTATTTAAGTAAGAATTTTTGTGTACCCTATTGTATAATATTAGTTAAAAAGATGCTGTTCTAAATTATTGTTTCCTAATTGTAATGGCCCGTTCATGCCGGGGCAATAAAACTGTATTATTATAGTAAAGTTCTTTAGTGGCGGCAATCCTTTGCAACAAATTTATGTTTTTTAGGCAATAGTACACATGTTTGGGTAAACCTTTTGGTTTGGACAATAGCCCAGATGTTTGAGAAGACCTTAATTTTTAGTTGAAAGGATAGACCCTATTTTATGGCTTAAATATATTTTCTGTAAGATTTATTCCCACCGATCCTCATTCGGGTAGTCCTATAAAAGGGTCGGTTTATTTGGATGAGAAGATAGTCTGCCATCTCTCGTCACGAGTACATCTCGCTCCGAGTCGAATAATTATAATGTAACTCTGTCTGTGAATGTATTAAGTGTTAATTTACAAAATATACAATAGTTAGTTCCTGGAAGTGAGTGCTTATTCTAATACCTACACTTATAACCACCAAAATATAAAAGCTCGGCGAGGTGGAATGACCTACATGCGGGCATGTGCGATGTAGACGCGGTGGAGCCGTGACGTGGACGTGGCGTGCCTGTGGCGCGGCCGGCTCGCGCTGCACAAGTGTCGACCGAGCAAATCTGCGCGTCCCTTTGTTAGAATCAGATTAATACGCCATGAAATGACACACTGATAGAGAAGTGTGACGAAGTGCTTCACACATTCGCACTTAATAGCTCACACATGGTTTTGATTACTAAGGATTTGCACTCGAATATTTATGTTAATATAGATAATATTAATTCTAAGTCCGACGATATCGCGACGATAAATGTACATCAAGTTTACAAATTACTACATTGATTTACACTTGATCTCAATGTAATGTCTTAATGCAGGGCATCTACACTTGTATGCTTGTCTAGTTATGCGACTATTTTGAATGAAACATATTTTTATTTAGAGATCGTATTGGTAATATTTCAATTGCGAATTTAAACTTGACCTCGATCGTGCGCAGTACATATTTAATTTCTATGTTGTAGTTGTATTTGTGGCTATTTGCGCCACAAATCGAATGTTGTAAATAAATATGCATACGTTATTTGCGGGTGCAGCATTGAGATCGCATAAGATCTTGGTATGCGACGCGATACTGCGCACATTACGTCTCTAATGCACAACCGATTTAAGAACACGATTTCAAATGCACATGCCAGTCAACGACGCATATTATATTCAAGCTTGTCTTAGATTAGTAGAAAGTTATTCAAAATCACTTTCTTAATTTTATAATTTTTTTACAAAATATGCAATATTTTAGGTGTGGCATATGAAATGTGTTTTGATTTCAAGTAGCACATAGCAAATGTGGCGCGGGCGTGGGAACAGAGGCGGGTGTAGGTCGGTGACGTCACACCCACACGTGCTCACTGCTCACTAGACGCACCACGAGACAGTTCACAGTCCTAACCTTTGACAACTACTTATGATATTATTATTCTACTCGTATTTCACATCGATTACATAATCGTTTGGTCTATTTTATACTTAATTATATGTGTATAATGCACTTTTTATTATCTGTATTATTGTTATTAGCTTGGCTTGATGCCCGGACGTCACTTATGGTGTCCACTGAAAATCAGCGTTACGTTGTGGTTTGCAGCACATCATAGCATAAGCTGAGTGGACACCTACCGGTCACAGCGGCGACCAATCTTTTTTGTATTTTTTATTCTGTGTTTTTTTATCAAAAATGCCTGTGTATGTTGCGACTGTGACAAAGTATATCTTTCTTTCTTTCTATGATTCATCGTATTCACATGCTACGGTGTAGCATAATATCATCCTTCACTGTTCTACGGCGTAGTAAATATACCGTATTTACCAAATCATGAATAATTTATTAGTGTAATTAATTTTATTTGCTAACACAAAACAAACGTTATATTAGCCCGTACCTGTAAAGTTACATAAGGTTAATTAAACCTCTACTGTATCTGATGAATACTAACAAAATTACTTTATTTTGTGAAAGTATTACCCTTGTTAATAATTAAATAACCATAAAGAAGAATTTGAGAGTAAACGCTGCGTGGTCAGGGTTTGTGGCTTTCATAAATTTAGATGTAGCTAATGTAGTTATTCTAAGTGGAAATCTCGGTGAGATGTAAATGAGCGGCGTGGCGGTATTTCGTCGAGGCTTGTGTTTAGAGCCTGCGTTATGTCGGGCGGGTCCTGTACTATGGAGAGCTCGTGGCGGCGACATTATCGTCTTAATTACTCGCTCGCCTTCATCAAGTACCGCAAGATATTCGCCTTGTTTTATTTATTAATACTTTAAAACCTACTGCTCCGTTGCCACACAATTGTATGTTGATTGATTTGGTTGCGCCTTCTGAGGCGCTCGCTCAGAGCCCTGATGATTTGACGAGAAACGAAAGGATGCGGAGAAAATACATGTATACATACATGCCATAATCAATACACAACATAAACTCATACTGAATACGACGGAGAGTATATTAGTAGCCGGCTAGATGTTTGCTCTGCACTTGCACTGAGGAACAACAAAAATGTTTTCTTTATAAAATATCGCTGGAAACGCTATCAGAGGAGATATTTTTCTTCACGAACTTACGGTATAAAAGTGGACGAGCGCGTAATATTTGTTTTTATATTGAAACTAAAGTTTACGGCGCAGTTCATTATATCTCACTAAGTTTATGACGGCATATCCCGACAATATGTAGAGAGGCGCTTAGAACTAAGTGAAGCATGATGAGTTGAGCTTCTGAGCAGGGTTACTAATTTTAGTAAATCCCACATTTATTATTTATATTTATTGACTGGCAGAGAATGCCTCAGGCATTAAGTCCGCCTTTATACTGTTTATGTATATGAAGAATTAAATATTATCTATGGTGGTGGTGGTTCTCATGTATTATTTAATATAGAGGCTTGAATCCAGTATTGCGGCAAATTTTGTAATCAACAATAGTAGATAAATAATAAATAAATAAATAAATAACACCCAACAGTCACATACATAGTCCTGACCCCACATTAAGATCGAGTCTTATGTCGTGGGTATCAGGAACTACGAGAGACTTTTCGGTCTCACAAACACCCAGACCCGAGAGAAATATTTGTGCGCCGCACAAACATTTCTCTCGGTGCGGGGATCGAACCCGCGGCCTCTCGATTCACAGGCGGCGTCTTACCGCCTGCGCCACGGAGGCTGTCGAATAGTAGATATTATTTATAAGATTGCCATTGCACACGCCAGTACATTTCTTGACGTAAATAATTCTCGACGGGAGTCTGTCAACAGATTGATTGAGTGCAAGCGATTGATCGACTCAAAGGTGATTTGAACGCGACGTATATCGTCCGCGGTGTGGCGGGGGTTGGCAGGGGCGGCGGGAGAGGCTGGGTGCATCCACATCCCGAGTCATTCCATTAATTAGCGAGGTGTGCAGCCAGCGAACCGCGTAACTCTCCGATTGTGCGCGGAATAATATGTTCCGCGCAACTTGCACACAACACAGATTTAATGAAATGTCCGCGAGCGCAGTTACTCGCCTTTGTGATAGAAATCGCGGCTCTCACTTCATTACTGCTGTTATCATTGACTTATATTCTACCGATAGACGAGGCGCGTCATAGAAACTATTTGTCCCGTATTTGTCAAAGCTCAGTAGCGACATCTAGTACGTTTACTTGAATATTACAAATTATGATCAAAGATTATTAGACAGACAAGACAGTTCATGTCAATAATAGCTCTGCCTAAGATACTGCCTAAGTATAAATACTGTCATAGCAATAATGTATTTGTAATGTTTTTTTATTTACGTGAATTATTCATGGAAATGATGTAAATGAAATTAAATACTCTTACAAGTGTACAAGTCTGTCAAGCAGTCAATCAGTGTACAATCAGTCTGACATTTATTATGATAACATTTATGAATCTTTAACAAGCTGATAAACTTTTTTCGAGACTAATAGACAAAAGGAATGGTACACCAGAAGTTTTCAAAAATTACTACCGCATTTGGAATATCTGAAATCTTCGTATCGAAAATGAATTGAACAAATATAGTTATGTTCTCATGGTAGCCACTTATATCCGTTCCAATAATTCTGGACAAATATTATAGAGATCTCCTTTTTTCGCAACCGACGCGGAAGAATATAAAACAATTTTAAATGATATTAGTCTTCAATAACAATGGGTTCGAATAGTCCATTAAGTAATTCATATTAAGAAATAGGGTCTAAATAATATCCACTGTTTCAAAACATACATACAACACACATATTTTGAGTTATTAATTAACAACATATGATTAAAATAAAATACTGAAATCAATTTGCAACTACATTCTTTCTACATATTTGTATTTGTAACTAGCGGCCCGACCCAGCTTCGCCTGGGTGCATATATTTTTTGATTCCACTCCACACCAAATACATGTTATTTTTCGTATTAATCTCTTGTATACCTAAACTTGACATAGCTATCCTACTGTCTGGCTCAATCCCGTCTCATCCGTCTGTTCAGTCTCTTCCCGATCCGTCCCGTCCTTTCTCTTTTATTATCCATCCCGTCTTATAACGTGCATTTACATTTCGTCCTATCAAATCTGTCAGCTATCCCAGCCCTCTCCCGTACCTTCCACTCTATTATATCCCGTCTCTCCATATACATGTACATATAAAGATTGCCTTATGAAATTTTGACATTAAAAACTATAGCGTTTTTTATTGTCCATCCAATATTACGTCCCTTATTTCAGCACCAAAATGCTGTTTTTCCTAATAATATTGCACGCCATTACTTTTTGTTAGTAATAAAGTAATAATAACCATTTAAAAAAAGAATTGGCCAAATTGGTCCAGGCGTTGTTGAGTTATGCGCTTACCAACACTTTTTGTGATTCATTTTTATATTATAGAAGAAGATATTATAGTCCACCCTGCTTGCTTAGTGCGAGTTGGCGGATTTTATTTCACGTAGAAATTAATCCGAAAAGTCAGAGGTGTGCCCTGGGATTTGATCCCGTGACCATCGTTAACTTGTTGGCAGTAGCGTCTATTACGTTACCATATACAAATTAATAAAACCTTCATACTGCCTTACCAGCTGACGTAAGTAATAGAACAAATATTTAAAAATATAAAACTGCATATCGTTTCATTATAATGTCTAGATACGGCATCAACGTACCAATATTTTTTTTATTCTTGAGTCTGAAAACAATACTAATGCGAAATTTAAATATGTCCCCCAGCGCATCTAAAAGTATAAATTCAAAAAACAATGTCGTTTATGAAAACGAAAAATTATAATTAGATATATTCTGGTATACTCCGGCAAAACGCTTCGATAGAGTATACTTTGTTTAAAACTGTTGCAATAATCTCAAAAAACAATGGGCGATTTGGTAGATGTGGACATCGTTTTAATTTACATTTAACAAAATTATGCGCAAGACGCCGTATCTAGATAATATTATATACACGATGTACACATTTTTTGAATTTTGTTCTATTTCGTCAGCCGTCAATGAAAGACAATGGAAAGATAGATCATTTTACGTTGGGTGGTAGTTGAAGCTGGACCGTCTTTTACGTCTCCCGTCAAATAAACAAAGATCATCCTATACTGGCTGGACGCATCACGCTTGAACGATACCCAAAAAAAAGGTTTTTAGTATCTTCCTCAGAAATTTTCCTATTTTTCTCTATTATGCGCTTACCAACACATTTTGCGATTCATTTTTATATTATATATGTATTCGAATAGTTTATGCCTATTTGGTCCACTGATATGAATGTCCCTTGGATAATCTATATCTTATATAGTTCGTCTCTCTCACTCTACGGGCAACTTTTATGCGCGGAAAGGATATACGATTAAGGAGCTCACCTTGTATTTTAACGAGCTCTAAAATATATTTAATCCATTAATAAATAAAAGATCTGTATTATCGGCATTATGCTGCAATATTATATCACTTGCGTTGTATTCTCTAATTATATTGTAACTTCAGAAAATTTCGCTGTCGGTTTGACGGGGAAAAGTCAAAATAAATTACTTATAAATATAAACAAAGAGGCGTACTATTGCGCGGCCGTCACGCGGCAGACTGATTCGTGTGCGGTGCATTGCACCGCACTTGGGTGGGACACGTTTGTTACAAGGAACGTCTTATCTAGTGTAACATTGATATCGATGGCTGTTATTAAATAAATGCACTAATGTGTCCTCGAGGGCTCAACGCCGGAGGCATGGAGCAGGAACGTGGTGGTACTGTTCTTCAAAAAAGGTGATAACATTTTGCTGAAGAACTACAGGCCCATCCAATGATATATTATACAAATACGACGTAGATATCGCACTAGCACTTCAAAAGTGAGGCGTTCAAATTCGGGCAATTGGTGTAATTTCATCTAGTCGCATAGCAACGGCGACAGAGGGAAGACCTCAGTGCTGTAAACATAGTTTATTTCGAAAATATTGTCTAAAGTGTCGAATTGTGTGTTTTAAAAGTGTTAAAACAATGGTGCAAAAATATGAAACTAAATTGGACCTACACACTATACGTAAGTATATAAAAACCACACAAAATTTAATTTTTATTTTAAATTAGTAAACACCGCCTTCAATTGTATAAGAAGGATCGCCTAATACAAAGATTGTGAAGTGCGATAGGGACAAAAAGCGTACGTTATAGATTAACAAGCCAGAAGCGAAACCGATCATACAGAAAATTGACGATGAAAGTTTGAATGGATTTGGATAGTTGTATATTTGTTTCTAATTCAATCATATTTAAAACGATTAAGTTATTTGTTATGAATTATTTTCATAATAAATAACATTATTAAATACATTAGCTTCCCCATATATTTTGAATAACTATATTTACATATATCATTGAATGTTTCCAGATTTCCACGTGATGAACTTTTGAGACGTAAATGGATATGCACTAAGCACAGCTCGGACAAAAAGAGGGGATCGTGACTGGATGCCTTTAAAACTGATTAATATTGGTTTAGCACATTTAATTATGATTAAAAATATACAACTACGAAAATATATATATCCACCTAACAAACCCTGCACCATCGGTTGTTGTATCGGTTGTTTACCAGTGGCAGGTCGCTCATACGTTACCACCATGTGTAGGTACCACCGCAATGTCTATTTCCCCCGCCACACGGCAGTTTAAATGCCATGTTATGTTCCGGTTCAAAGGACATTCTCTCCCGAGTAATCGCTGTACTTATAGTTAAGATCTTATGTATCGGGATGGCGAGCGCAGTGAATGCCAAGCATTGCTTTGTAATTTAAGGTGTCTTGGTTTCGCTTATGTCCACGAGCGGTCGTATCACTTGTCATCATTAAAACAAAAAAAATATTAATAAGAGACATTTTTCAGTGCATGCTTACCATAAACTAATATAAAAAATGGCAATCAATTTATTTTTTATTTTATCAAGGTTGTAAGCAAATAAAAATATATTTGTTTCAGGATGGCCGTACCACAGGTAGACTCATGTAGCAACCTCAAAGTTAATATATTAAATACTTATAAACCCAAATAGGTAGTTTTATTTATCGTTACCCTTCTGTTTCTATCGCTTTGATTCTATGTTTGGATAGCGCAATGCTATCTCTTTTCGTCTCGTACTTTCTGTATAATCTGTTTCATTCACTAAAATTGTCATAAAGTATTGACAAATGAGTATGTATAGATAGCAGTACAGTTTTTAAACGTCACGCAATATGGATATGCGTCATCTTTAATAAAACATCATTGGGCCCATCTCGCTCCTGAGCCATGTCTATAAGTTGTTTTCAAGGGTCATCACAAATCGTCTCGAAGGCAGGTTTGATGACTTCCAGCCTCCCGAACAAGCCGGTTTCCGAAAAGGCTTTAGTACCATAGACCATATCCATACGCTACGGCAGGTTATACAAAAAACCGAGGAGTATAACTTGCCGCTTTGTTTAGCGTTTGTGGACTATGAGAAAGCCTTTGATTCGATCGAGACCTGGGCTGTGCTACAGTCTCTTCAGCGGTGCCACATAGACTATCGGTACATCGAAGTGTTGAGGTGTATATACAACAACGCCACCATGTCGGTCCGAGTACAGGATCAGAGCACGAAGGCTATTCCACTACAGAGAGGCGTGAGACAGGGAGATATCATATCTCCGAAACTGTTCACTGCCGCGCTGGAAAATGCCTTCAAGCTCTTGCAGTGGAAAGGATTCGGCATTAACATCAACGGCGAGTATATTACTCACCTTCGATTTGCCGACGATATTGTAGTTTTGGCAGAATCGCTGGAAGACCTTAGCACTATGCTCGAAGACCTTAATCGAGTTTCCCAACAGGTGGGTCTTAAAATGAACATGGATAAAACGAAGAAGTTGGGGCCGAAAGGTTCTCGAGTGGAGGCCACGTACAGGCAAGCGAAGTGTTGGACGCCCGCCTACAAGGTGGACGGACGATCTGACTAAGGTCGCAGGAAGTCGCTGGATGCAGGCCGCTTCCAACAGGTAATTGTGGAGATCATTGGGGGAGGCCTATGTTCAGCAGTGGACTTCCTGTGGCTGATATGATGAATGTGTAAAGCTTGATTATGTTGCTACACAATTTACAGCTGTAATAATAATGAAAGATGTGTAGATTCCGTGTGCGCTTTAGTTTTGCAGAAATGTTTTACTTAAAGTGCTTTGTTTTTTTTTTGTAAAACCCGAGAATGCGAATAGGGGAAAGGGGTATATTAAGTAGATGGATTTAATTTCTTAGAGTTGTCTGTGGATGTTAAGAGCATAGACACGAGGCGGCATTATACAGACTGTTCGGTTCGCGAGGAACGTGTCATTTATCTTCTTGCTGAGGAGCAACTTTTGGTATTGAAATCTTGAATTAGCACACTTATTTTATACGAAATTCTGAAGTTATGTTTTATTGTTATAATTGTTTTGTCAACCGCGAAATTATATTATTATTTTATGATATTTAGTAAATATATTTACAAGTTTATGACTAGTGCTATTTAATTTATAATTTATCCGTCATCATAATCCTAAGTTTTAACGCTAAGAGGTTTAAATCTAGCATTAACCTCTCCTTCGGATATACACAATAACCTGTTAGCTGTAAATTATTGCACGAGATAATTTATAAAATGGAGAGTAATGTTGTACCACCCCCCCTCGTATTGTCGCGGTGCGTGGCGCTAAGCGGCGGCACGCGAGGTATTTAGCGAGTTTATCACAACCTAGTGGCTGTGCGGTAGAGACTAGAGGCATCATTAATCACGTGGACGTGCAAGTCACTACGTGTTCATCAGCAGATAACGAGAAGTCTTAGAGTATTTATATATAGAGGGAGCGCTGTCATACATTCGCGATTTGAAAAACGTAGATATTTTCTTGTTCGTAATGTTGGTAGCGCACCTATATTAGTAAAAATTGAATTAATTATTTAGCAATAAATTGCTATAAATTTCTTTATTAGCCGAAATTATATTTAGCTATTATCCTTTTAAAACAAGTTTGAGTGGAATTAAATATACCTAAACTACTTATTTTTAATTATTTTTTTAAATAATTTATGTATGTTGCACAACCTGTTCCAATATTAGCCAATAGGAGGGCAGAAAAAGGTGGCCCGGCACCACCATTTTTATCTACGTTTTTGAAGTACCAGCGCTGCCTCTATATATATATACTCTAAGCGAGAAGTAAACCACGACCTCGATGCCAGATGGAGCTCTCAGAGACTGTGACCCAATCTCAACCGTCTACAAATTATAATATGTTTTTATAAACATCTACAGATAGAGGACATGATGCCCATAGTGCTACTCACCATTTGCCAAACTTATCGTTATTCCAAAATGTTTACTGGTGGTAGGTCTCTCATATGTGAGAGGCTGCCTAGGTGGGTACCACCGCAATGTCTATTTCTCCCGTCAAACAGCAGTTTAAATGCACTGTTGTGTTTCGGATTGAAGGACATTGTAGCCAGAGTAACTACTGGACATATTGAGACTTAACATCTTGTGTCTCAGGATGGCGAGCGCAGTGGAATGCCAAGCATTGCTTTGTAAATCAAGGTGTTGTTTGGTTTTGCTACTGTTCATAAGCGTCAAGCGGTCGCATCGCTTACCATCAGGTGAACGGCATGCTCGTCTCGCCATTCAAAGCAATAAAAAAAATATGTTATATCGTATATAGAAAATGTACCCGAGATAAGTCAAATTTTAATCAATCAATTCAATTTCACGCGTCATAGATGCTGCCACTACATGAATGCCCTGACGGGTAACTTGCTCGTGGTTTTGCGGTTCATGAATATCATAATATTTTAAATGAATAATGCTTACGCGAAATAATAATGATAATTGCTCCAATAACAGCAAATTCATTCGATTGCACGCGTATGTACGCCCCCGGCAGATTAATATTTAATCTAAATTATAGCGGTTCGGTGTCGTATTCAATTACAATGCGCAATATTGCGAAAACATTTAAATGATAGTAAATTGATTTAGTGCAATTCAGTACGTAATAAATATGGTTATCATTCAAACAATGTATGAGGAATTTGTAAACAGTAATATTACTGTTAGGTATGTTTTATATTATGGGTCATTCATTCATATCCCATTAAAAACAGCCTGTAAAAAATTCCAAGTCTCGCAGCTCAGTTTATCTACCGCAAAAAGTTGTAAGATCCGTGTAATACCAAGTCCATTAATTTATTTAATCCTTCCTTAAGGGACCTTCTCTATAAAGTTATTATCATATCAATATTAAAAATTCTTTACGTTGTAAATAAATAGATCGACTTGGTCATCGCATGAAAACAATGTGTCGTACAATTTATACATAATGCTACTGGCCAAGTCGATCTATTTATATAAAATTCAGGCTTCTTGCTTTAACCACAACGAAGTTATGGGGGGTTGAAAATGGTCTGAATTGCTTCGAGAAAAGGATGGTACGACTGTGCCGCTTTTTAGCTCGACTTGGAGGGGTAACTGCCCTGCCCCCAGATTTTTTTCTTAAAATGTTCATAGTCTATTCGAACATTATACGAATGATATTATGAGGCTAAAACCATTTTTTATGTTTGCCTATTTTTTATTTTTATTCAGCTCTAATATATATTTTATTCATAGTGCTTGGCAATATATCAGTCTTTAATATTGTAGGGTATTTGGTCACCATTTAATTCAGCAATTACACAGCTTGGAATCAGGAATTTGTGCGCGATATGTCGATAGCTACACATTGTAGGACAAAACACAAGGCGAATCGTGGATGTCTTGATAGCGTCTGTGCCTACACCGTCTGGGAGAACGGGTAAATTTATGTATGTATAAATACTTTTTATACTAAATCAAGGGTGCTGCAAGGAGATTAAACTAACAAGCTCGGCGGGTGGGTGTAACTACTAGCACCTGGTGTACTCCCTGAGAGAGGCAGGCATGAACTTGTCTGTGTGTATGTGTCACAAACATCTATTGAGATATGTATGAAGTTATTTGAAATTTCATTTATTGACAGTCTCCGTGGCGCAGTCGATTGGGCGCCGGCTGTAAAACGTGAGCCCGCGGGTCGGTCCCCGCAACTAGACAAATATTTGTGTGATCCACAGGTATTTGTTTCGGGTCTGGATGTTTGTGAGAACGAAAAGTCTCTCGTAGTTCTGGATACCCAAGATAGAAAGAAAGAAAGAAACAAGAATCGTAGTGTGGGGTCAGGACTATGTGTGTGACTGTTGGGTGTTGTTTATTTATTTTATTCTATTAATAAATATATTTGAGTAAATAGTTTAATTAAATAGAGGAACAAAAATCATTCGATATTTATTTTAACATTGTGTGTCCAGTAGACGTGAAAGAAAATATATGAAAACTATCAAACAAATCAATCAGTTGTTATTGACTCGGAGAAAATAAAACAAATAATGTAGCAGATGATATAGTAGAACCTCATCGAGCCGTAACTTCATGAGATAACTAAATGTTGCGGAGGAAAAACCAATTTATAAAATAAATACGAGTGCGGCCAGCGAGGGCTTCTAAATACTATTATCTACAAACAACAGATATATTGTTGAGTCACTGTAGCGGACGAGCACAATAAAACCTAAACGAATAACGTTCCCCGCAGCAGACGGACACAACAGCGTAAACAAATGCAATCAATCACAATACAAGCGAGTTACGCCGCGTCGCGCCACTTCTAACAGTAAATTAATTAGTTCGCAGTAATTGTTCGCTCAACTTTTAATTTAAATTGATTGATACGGCGTTTGAGGGAATGTTGGCGACCCTCCCCTCATACCCCATCCTCCGTACCCCGCACCCCGGCGCCAAGCCGCGCGGATCCACTTAGATGATTAGAAATATAAGACACTTTGGTAAAGAATCGCCAACCATAAAGTCCACTTAACTTTTTAATGGCGATATTTTAAATAGGTGGAGGATAAAAGTGTAAAGTCGTGTCTGTTGCTGTCTCCTCTCTCTTTTGCCTTTTGACATAAAACGAATATAAACTAAGCTTAAAATATTTTACTGCATTGCTCTGAGATATTATGGATTAATTTAGTTTTACGATTTCGTTACCGTATAAAAACAAATATATTATAATATATTATAAAACTGCTAGTAAGATTTATTTAAATGCTAAATGTTAATAAAATGAAGTCATAACGTAGTGTAGAAATAAAAGTCGCAAAAAAAAAAACATTCAACAAGTTAAGTACAAAGTGCCAGCTTCTTTGAAAGTAGTAAATCCGCGCTGAAAGTGGCAAAGCGGCGCTCCAATGGTAAAGCTACTTGGAAAGTGGCGATGCTTTACTTTAAGTAGCAGTCATTGGAGTAAATCTATTTTCACAGTGATAGAATCGCACTGAGAGCTGTGAAGCAATGCAGTTGAGTGACCAGTTTTGAGTGAAACATGAGTGATTTAGTTTTATCTAGTAGCGTTCTTCGATCCGTGAGATTGATATAGACTCAATAACACAGTCTTGCTCCTACAATTTGAGCCTTAAAATCTAGAATTTTTATACTCTGTTTTTAGGGCGAGACCTTCATGCTTAAGATGTTAAATATTATGTTAAAAAAATTAACGCTATAAGAAGGCTTGCAGTGACTGAATGCACAAAACAGCAGACTTAACTCTGTAGCGTACCTTAGGAGATGTCTATATCCAGCAGTGGACTGCAACGGGCCGATAATGATGACGCTGCAGAAATGAAATCTTCGGAATTTTCCATTACTATAGCATAATAATAAGTCGACTACAGCATGAGCACAGTTGAAATAATCGAATACTATTAAAATGTATCAATCAATCGCACATACCAATATTATTTGGAGTATTGTAGCGCCGCCACTCGGGGCAAATTTATTAACTACTCGTATTGAATCGAAGGAAATTTTGAGATAATACGACTCGACTAAATAATTCATATTGAATGGAAACTGCGAATTCAATTACCGGGTGGTGCCGCGCGGCTTCACGTGGCGACACATTGTACCAACGCGCCATTGTGATGAACACTAGGGAGTTCCCACGTCCTGTGGCGTTGCGTGAAACGTTTGTCGTAATGCGCAGCGCTGTTTAATCAACTATGAATACAATTAATTTTACAGTAGCCATGAATTGATTAGCCAACATTAGGGTACATGAAATATCATTAGCTGCTTTTGGACGATAAATGAAAATGTTTATTGATGCAATAATTAATTTTGTAGACGCTAAATTGATTCATCCGAAAAAAACCTAATTAAAACTTCAAGTAACACTACCACCGTTGGATTACTATTACAACTGTGACAATTAACCAAATAACAATATTTTTTTAGCAATTAAAACTACTTTATTTTCTGCTCTTTTTAAGTTACTGCTATTTTTCTTTAAATTTTAAATACGTCCATATGTAGAGTAAACAAAACAAGAACAAGTTCCAAAGAAATATATTGCGAAACAATTACAAAGTATACGGCCACCTGGTGTGAGGTCAGCGCAGCAGCGAGGCGGGCAGGAGGTGCGTGTCGTCGGTGTGGTCGTGCACGACGGCGCGGCAGTTGTGGTCCCTGGAGGGAGCGGCGCGGCACCGCACGCGCGCCGAGCACCAGCTCACCTGCCCTGCCTCCCCGCCCGCCCCGCCCGCCCCGCGCACGCACCACACCCGCGCCGCGCCCTCCGCCGGCGCGCCGCACCATCTGCACCGCGGGGACCAGATCTATATCTACTGCCAGCCTTACGCCCGAATACTATAACGCCATTCAAATAATAAGTTGCTCTTAACAACGCACAGCCATAATATGGACGGAACATAGTTAAGCGCAACTTATATTTAATTTGCGTTCCAGTATTCGAGCGTTAGCATCCCAAACACTACCACCTGCTATTAGCTGCTTTTACTATAGTAGATCTCTCATATATATGAGAGGTCGTCTGGGAAAGTACCAATGCGATTTCTATTTCCCTCGCCAATCAGCAGTGTTAATGCACTGTTGTATTTCGGTGTGAAGGAAATTGTAGCCGGAGTAACTACTGGACATATTGAGACCTAACATCTTATGCCTCAGGATTACGAGCGCAGTGGAATGCTTAGCAAAGCTTTGTAATTCAAGGTTTTTGGTTTTGGCACTGTTCATAAGCAGTCGTATCGCTTGCCATCAGATGAACGGCATGCTCGCCTCGCCATTCATTGCAATAAAAAAAACTAATTGTTTATGTGAGTTGTAAAAAAAATGTACACTACACGGGAGACAGAAGACAGAATTCCTGACATTGTGGAAGTCCATGTCCAAGTATGTCAAGCCCGCTAATCCATAATAGTTCAATGCGCTGCATTAGAGCCTCTGTCCTTAAAGTCAAACTCGAATATTGAGGTGCTCGACCAAAGAGGTGCTACATTATAAAACATAGCCCATGTTAAGATATCAATCAAATAAATTTTTCGATGGATAATTCCCTTTAAAATATAAACCTTAATATAACGTACAAAATGCTCATACAATGTCTATTTATGTAGCACTAACATTCCAGCGCCCTAGCCGATGTAAGCCCTCACGCGAGACTCTGGCGGCTCGTATAGCAGCCGCACCGCGCCGCGACCCACTCCGATGACAACTGAAACCACGCTTGAGATTGTTTTGCTTAGATTCCATTTAATATCATTCGGCTCAGCTCATATGGCAATAACACGACGCGTTAATAAAACGCCAAGGTCGAAGCATTACGTTTCATGGGTCGCCTCCATTCAAACACATACACACTGTTTCTATCACAATGTTCAATACACACACGAGTTGCTATGAAAATGCTGAGATTTATGAAAATGAACACTCAAGTGGGCATTCACCTCGTCTGGGACAAATTTAATTTATTTTGTAAAATGATGTAGTGGGACGGTACTCGGCGTTTACACGCGCTGTCACCCACACTATATGATAGATCAATGACAAAGGTATAAAATTATGCTCATTATAGGGTGTGTTGGCGTTCCTCTACAAAAATCAAAACTTTAATAGTAGAGGAGGCCGTGGCTAATATAACACAGGTAAAGAGTATTAATTGACAAATATTTCGAATTTCAATGTATATGTTACAAGCAGAAGAGACACGTTGAGCCCAGTTTTGTATAGAACATTTCATAAAGTGGTCGGCCGCACCCTGACAATATCGCTGTGTTTCCTTAACAACAGTTTTGCTCATGCATTACATCGTCTAGTATAAATCATACACGCGTCATAACCTCTTGCAATTACATTCATTTCCTCTAAGATTCCACTAACGGTTATGACGGGTAATAGACCTATAGCGAGACTGTTAGTAAAACTCCACCAGGTAAACCGCCTTATACATTTACAGTAAACTGTTCTTTGCTATTGAAGCATACTTATGATATAACACGTTCTTTGTCACTAACTAGATACTTCTGGTGACTGAGGGTACGACATATTGAAGACTTGTAAAAATGTACGTAGAATTGGGCATTAAAAATCACCCGCTTTCCGAGATTGAAACATCGTAGAACTCGTTGTGGCTCGATCCCATCAGTACGGGCTCGCTAAAAGAGCAATACGCGCTCGTATAGTCGCTGCGGAAGTTCCAAATTACTTTTAGATGGGATCTAGTGTATCTAGCGCGAAGCACTTCCATCCAGATTGAACACTCAACATTATTTATACGCGGGACGCTGCAATGTATTTTCGTTACATTTTGTCACTTTACACTTAATATGAATCGATATTTCCAACTACGGTTATTTCAGAAACATCCAGCATCTTTGCGATGTACTTATTCGTCGTAAGTGCAGATATGTCAAAAGTAAGGCAACAATCATAGACATTTACAAGTATCAAACCATGAAAACAAATCCACTTTAGCCTGTCATTCAGGTCTGAACTACTATCAATGGTCCTTCACATTGTGCATGCCCTGACCTGGCGGTGTACTGCACGTAGACCCTGGCGTGCGCGGCGGGCGCGAGCGCGAGGCGGCGCGGCCACAGCTGGAAGTGCTCGCCGCCCTCCCACGCCGCCGCCAGCTCCAGCGACTCCGAGCCTACACGACACACTCGTTCACCACTCTATACAGTCATGCCCAGTTCGATAACATTATACGCAGGCTCAACTCGAATGGGACACACTTGAGTTACTATGGCGGGTATAAAGCTTTTGGATTTGGTTGTTGCAATACTTTTTTAGTTGTTATAATGGTTGTCTGGAAGAAATCGCATTAAGCGATAAGACCGCCAATTGTCACCTTTATTTGAACGTGTTGTCATATTTTATTATCTTATTACTGTATATGCTGTTAATTAAATAATTAATAAATAAATAAATACAGTGAGATTTAAATATTCTGTTAACAAATCAACTTTAATTTCACAATATAAACAATAATTACCGTTCGCTCTTTTCATGATAATATAACATAATTAAGACCAGGTTTCACAATTAATTTTTTATTTTTTTGCTGTGAATGGCGAGACGAGCAAGCCGTTCGCCTGATGGTAAGCGATACGACCGCTCATAAACAGTAGCAACATTCCACTGCGCTCGCCATCCTGAGACATAAGATGTTAAGTCTCAATATGTCCAGTAGTTGCTCTGGCTACAATGTCCTTCAATCCAAAACACAACAGTGCATTTAAGCAGTGTTGTTTCACGGGAAATATTAAATATTTAAAGTCCCTTTGGTTGTGTTATTATGCATGCGAGAATCCCGAGACCAATGACCGCCGTCATAACAATATACCGGGTATCTCAAGACTGCTACCGAAAATGAAGCCGGGTAGTAGTTTTAGTGACTACAAACACAATGTTACTAAAAATTTTGCTAAGAAACGCGACAATTTTTTTTATCATTTTTTAAATATCGTCATTTTTGGGTGGTATATCCATAGTTTTTGCTAAAATTATATTTTAAACTCCTTTATACCTTAGAGTCTTTATAAATAAAAGGGTATACACTACTATTTTATGAAAAAATGTATTTACCACCCAAATACGACCATATAAAAAAATAACAGAAAAAAATTGTCGCTTTCTTTTCCAGCATTTTCTGTTGCATTGTGTTTGAAGTCGCTTAAACTACCACCCGGCTTCGTTTTCGGTAGCAGTCTTGATATACCCTGTATAATTAAATACAGTACCGCACAAACAGTATTACATTAATTTGCATAGGTTTAGTTAGGCCGGGCTGTGTACACAGCGCCGAATAATACGCCGCAAACAATACATTCACTCGTAGTTAACATACCACTAGAAGCTCCGCGCGGGAAAACTTTTGTGGCGCGGTGTAGTTGCTCCGCAGCAAGACTTGTTGCTTACGTCACAGAAATGTATTAATACAAAACTTGTGAGTAACTGCATTAAGGCCACGATGCGCCTACGCTTTCTTTATTAATGTAATCTTACAGCATTATTTATATAAGACTCCTAGACTTCATATAGATTTTGTACACAACATTTATC
Organism: Hyles vespertilio; assembly: GCA_009982885.2. NCBI lineage: Eukaryota > Metazoa > Arthropoda > Insecta > Lepidoptera > Sphingidae > Hyles > Hyles vespertilio. Next base: position 179,181 of record CM042811.1, read on the forward strand.
TCCGTAATCTAATACAAAAATAATCACCAACGAAGAGTTCTCATAATAAAATACTCAGTTCGTTATTTTATTGTTCAGTTGCTTATTTTTGAACAAAGAATGATTAAAGCATTGTTGACGAAGTGTACAAAGTTGTTGTCTCAAAGCAGTACGACAAAGGTGTATGAAGTGTACTCACGGCTGGAGTGTGACACGGTGAAGTAGGTCTTCCTAGAGTCTCCGTCGGCCACGAAGCCGAAGTCGATGAACTCGGGCTTCACCACCAGCGCGGGGAATTCCACTTCCAATGACAGTGAGATTTCCTGCAAATACAGTAGAAAAGTACCACCTGCAATCATTTTAAAATTACCACTTTATTTCTGAAAAAAATATTAGGATTCATTTGTTGATTTATATCTGAAATGTTGTCCATGTATCGTAGTAAAAAACTAAGATTAATGTTATCAGGAAACATAATATGAGACGAAATGGCCTCAAAACAAATAATGCTAAAATGAGGGAGAAATGAATTAGCTGAAAAGTAGGAGTGAAGGAATTTGAGTGGCCAGGATGAAATAATCAGTAAGAAAGGTTTTGAGGCGAAGTAAAATACACAAGACTGAACAGGAAAATTTTCACACAAATAAAATAAACTAACGCAGCGAGAGTAATCCAATAATTTTAAATATATCGAGAAAAGCAAACGAGGGATATCGCAGATAGCTTCCGTGTAGACGCTGTCACAATATTTTATCCAATCGACTCTCAAAGCACCGAACACTTACATTGATATTTTATATATTCTTTCATCTTGAATATTTTCTCATGGAAATGAGGCGAGTAAATAAGCAATCCATTGTCGTAATGCGAAACTGTTATTGCTATTCAGACGGCGGCCAACAGCCCGACAACTCGATTTGTGAATACATTTTTCTCGTTTCATGAAGCGTTCAATATTTTCGGCTCTTTCCAATCTGCACGTCGATATGTGTGATGTAATATCGACGCGTGTACAGTTATATGAAGCGGCTGGGAGGAGAACGCGATGCCTCGACGTGACCCTTCAACAACATCTGCTGTTGTGTAACTTTATCTCTTTACCTTTGTTTATTTGGCCGACAAACATTTAACCGAGTACCAGATGCTTGTTTATAAAGTTATGATAAATTTACACAATGTTAGAACTCTGTATTTAATTGGTATAGGACTTACAATTAGAGCTCATGCAATGATTTCTTTATAGACATTGCATTGGAAAGACAATGAGTAAAATTTGTATTTAGATTTATTATCATCAACCTTTATGAATAGGTTACTCATGAAATATGTATATTTTTAACGAATTCCAATTTTTTTGAGGATATTGTGACACTAGGCGTTAAACCCATAACAATGGCGTGTGAACTATAGGCGGCGTCGTACTACTGTCTCGCGAAATATAGCGGCGCCACATTGTAGTGGCAACTGATGTGAGCCACGGGCTCGAGGGCACAGATAAACTCGCATTCAGACCAATATACAAGGAAAAAGTATCGCTACAATAAAAGTCCATAAAGCGAGGTTAGAAGCGACAACACATTTGCAGACGTAAGTAATTCTCTTTCACTTGGATTAAGGCTCAGCAATAATTCTGACGAGTAACTTAGAAAACCTTTTGGTGGTTATAAGTGTAGGTATTAGAATAAGCACTCACTTCCAGGAACTAACTATTGTATATTTCGTAAATTAACACTTAATACATTCACAGACAGAGTAAAATTATAATTATGCGACTCGGAGCGAGATGTGCTCGTGACGAGAGATGGCAGACTGTCCTGTTTCATCCAAATAAACCGACCCTTTTATAGGACTACCCGAATGAGGATCGGTGGGGATAAATCTTCCAGAAAATATATTTAAGCCATAAAATAGGGTCTATCCTTTCAACTAAAAATTAAGGTCGGCCCAAACATCTGGGCTATTGTCCAAACAGAAAGGTTTACAAAACATGTGTACTATTGTCTAAAAAACATAAAAAAAATTGTTGCAAAGGATTGCCGCCACTAAAGAACTTAACTATAATAATACAGTTTTATTGCCCCGGCATGAACGGGTCATTACAATTAGGAAACAATAATTTAGAACAGCATCTTTTTAACTAATATTATACAATAAGGTACACAAAAATTCTTACTTAAATAAAACGACTCGCAGATGTTTTATGGTTAAACATCTGCAGTCATATTTTAAAATGAAATGCGTGTTTAAATAATGTTCAAATTACAACTAATAAGCGTGTTATTTTAAAAGCTAAATATAAGTTGGCGTATTGCAACCGCTTTAAAAGCTATATCTAAGTTGGCGTATTGCAACCGCCACAACCTAATGTAGTAGAAGTCAATGTTGATTATACAGATCCAAGAGAATAACATAATGTGACATCAAAGTAATGAATTATTTAGAAAGTCTACTCACGAGCATCAAATTATGTGTGTCGTAGAAGCGTAGCGGCGTGGTGCTACGTCGTAGCGTTTCGTAGCGGAAGCGACGGCACTGCATTAACTCGGTGCCGCGGTTGAGTATGCACTCGCTGGTCGCGTCCACATTCTGTTCTACTTGCACGTCTTTGTTTCCGATGTCAGGAGTTGCGTCCTCCGCGCGAATCTTTACCTCCACGCATATCTATAAAAATCAATACATTTTACAAAAATATAATGGCTTTAAATTCATAGTTGTCAATAGCCTATTTGACTAGTTTCTGGAAACTGGAAAAACTGGAAATTTTTAATTAGTATATTTAAATCAATCAAAAATACATTTACAAAATACACTGAATAATTATACTGTCAAAACGCTCTTTCCGGCAATATGGCATCCAGTTTCAAATCCATTCCACAGATTCATTCGCATATTACGTGTTTGCATTCACTCAGTCTCAAATCAACCATTGATCAATTTGAATAAATGAAACGAAAAAGACAATTCGCAATAGTTAATAGTATTTGTCTAGTTATTGTGGCCTTGTGGCGGTCGAAAGAGTTATTGTCAAAAAAAAGAATACTTTTTCTCACTTCACATTTTATTACATTGAATATGTTAATATTATTAATTCACGGGTATAAATATCAAATGATGCGTTTTAAAGGTATTTTTAATATTCTATTTGTAATTGCAAATTTCACTATTTACGCCATTATCTATGCCATTATCAATCCCATTCATTTCCTGTACGTCAAAACTGATGCGTGACGTCATAGCCAATCAAAATCGTTTACGACCACGTGGTGCGAACTAAATAAATAATAAATAAATAACACCCAACAGTCACAAACATAGTCCTGACCCCACACTAAGATCGAGTCTTGTGTCGTGGGTATCAGGAACTACGAGAGACTTTTCGGTCTCACAAACACCCAGACCCGGAAGAAATATTTGTGGGCCGCACAAACATTTCTCTCGGTGCGGGGATCGAACCCGCGGCCTCTAGATTCACAGGCGGCGTCTTACCGCCTGCGCCACGGAGGCTGTCTCAATTTTTTTTTTATTGCTTTGAATAACGAGACGAGCATGCCGTTGGCCTGATGGTAAGCGATGCGACCGCTCATGAACAGTAGCAAAACCAAACAACACCTTGAATTACAAAGCAATGCTTGGCATTCCACTGCGCTCGCCATCCTGAGACATAAGATGTTTAGTCTCAATATGTCCAGTAGTTACTCTGGCTACAATGTCCTTCAATCCGAAACACAACAGTGCATTTAAACTGCTGTTTGACGGGAGAAATAGACATTGCGGTGGTACCCACCCAGGCAGCCTCTCACATTTGAGAGACCTACCACCAGTAAAAGAAATTAAATTTTAATTATTTTTAGCTAAAATATACAATATTTTTAATGTATGATCTACACGGATATAAACTAATATGGAAATAAGTATTATAAGCAATAAAAATAATAAAATGGAAATAAGTCAATATTTTTATACAGCTAAATAGCCTATAAATGTAAACAAGACTGTATCAGAAAAATGATTATTTCTTTTTTTTTTCTTTTTATACTGGCTCGGCTTAATGACTGCACTTCACCTGATGGTAAACGCAAATGCAGAGTATCGTATGGCATCAGTCGGCAGTCCCATGCCATTCGATACAATTATGCCGGCCTGCTAAGATGCCTCTTCACAATATGGCGGAAGGACCCGGGATTATAGGAAGGAGAGAACACGCGTGACGGCAAACAATTCCTCACTTGGACGGTACGTAAAAAAATATGATCTCTGCTTTTTTATGTATCATTGAATAAGCGGAGGAACAATTTATATTGTAATGTTTAGACTGACCGCCTGCAGTACACAAAGAAAACATCTTTGCAATCATAATTATAAAAAAGAGATAATTAATTCAAAAGTCATTATTATTAATACAACCCTGAACCCGCTTTATAAATTTAAGCCGCCTTTATAAAAAGGAATGCAAATTTTCTCATAGTAGCGTTCCTTTTAGTCATTAACCTTTTATTTAATGAAAATTGAATTGTATGTAATTCTAAGAACGATACAATGCTCTATATTGGCCGGGTCGCGTTCGTCTGGTTCTCAGTTCAAAAGGCACGGCTTTGTGTGGCCGCGGTCGCTGTTTCATTTATTTTTCTAACAATATTTCTTCTAATGAAATGGCAGAACAAAAGCGCGTAATATAACGCCTCTAAGAGAACCCCCCCCCCCCCCCCGCACCCTGCGCCTCACACCCGCAGTCCTTTGAGTGACACGTATAACAATTATTCGCGAGTACATTCACTTCAATATGTATTCGTATTGATTCAGTGTTTGTTTATTGTTACATTAGGTGTTATTTATTATGAAACACCTATTAGCGGCGTGTTACTGTACTACATCACAGAGTATATGTTGAATTTATTAATAATGAATAATATTAATAATAAATTAATACACTTAAAAGTTACAAACATTGTCCTGACAGCACATTAAGATCAATAATTAAGTGTTGTGACGTAGCTATCAAAAATTACGAGAGACTTTTCGGTTCCACAAACATCTAAACCGGAGAAACATATTTGTGGACATCTCAGAGCGATCTCACACGATGAGCTGACGATGCGATGTGGTGTCGCTGCGTAATCCTACATATAAACAGCTATACTCGTATCATGTCACGAGATGCGTTTGTTCGCCGCGCGTCGTACTTGCGACCTGAGGGGTGATGTCATGTATGTGTCGTCATCGAGGTATTGTAGAATCATGGTCAGGTATGACCGAGCGTTGTGCGACAAGGGTACTTGGTGCTGTTTTCTCGACAGGTTAACACACGAGGACGTGTGCTAGCAGGATGGCCGTGTCGTCATCGAGTTGATTTTTAAAAATCAACTCGATGACGACATATGGATTATGAGAGTTGTGCTGCAGTGCCGCGCCGCACCGTCGCCGCGTCGTGTGGCTTCACCCTCAGTGTGTGGTCAGGACTACACGAGTGTTGAGTGCATATGTGTACCTCGGTGGAGCTCCAGGGCGGCAGTGCAAGGTCTAGCGCGTGGCGTCGCCGCGGCGGCGTGTGCTCCTCGTCGCAGGGGCAGGCGCGCGGCGGCGCGGCCACCACGCTCCACGGCGCATGCGTGCGCGCACACACGCGCAGCGCGCCACTACACACGTTCTTCAACTGCACACGCTTGCGCACTCTACACAAACACCTCACATTACTGCAAACGTTCAGTTAGATTTTTATGTGGTAGAGATATTCTGTATTTATCTTGCGAGTACTGTGGGTATAGGGCAGTTCGATGGGAGTTGAACTCAAAGAAAATCAACGTATAACGGTTTTACTTATAAGCAACATTATTTACTTATAAGCAAGACAATATACCAACAGTTTATACGTTGTCACATTCAAGAAGGAACTTATCAATAATTAAATTAAAACTAATGCATATGTATTTATAGGAATGTAAGTTCTATATTTCATTTGTAAGGTCACATTGAGGGTGTATTATACATGTATGGTGAACATTTTTGATGAGTTTATCAATTCCATCAAAAATATCTTGTGAAAAAAATACCAAGTCGGTTAATTTATTTAGTCCTTGCTTAAGAGACGTTCCGTACAAAGTTATTACGTAAGTTATTATCATATCAATATTAAAAATCCTTTACGTTTTAAATAAATAGATCGTCTTGGTTGTGCCCCCAGATATAGTATAGTACAAGTGGTATAGTTTAGAGACAACATACCGCATCGGTTCTCCTTGAGGCAGATGCAGTGCGCAGACGCGCACGGTGAGTCGGCGGGGCGCGGCGTGCAGCAGCGGCGCGCGCGCGCTCTCACGCAACACAACCCGCTGCGGCGGCGCCTCCCCGCGCTGCCAGCACGCGCTGCAACACATGACACCAGTACAGATTTATAGGGGGCATCACAAATTAACAACAATGCAACTGAGGATAAATGTGTTGTAACTAATAACAAGCAATAATAGATAACTCGCACTAGGCCAGCGTGGTGGACTATACCGGGTATCTCAAGACTGCTACCGAAAACGAAGCCGGGTGGTAGTTTTAGTGACTACAAACACAATGCAACTAAAAATTTCGCATAGAAACGCGACAATTATTTTTTATGATTTTTTAAACATCGTCATTTTTGGGTGGTAAATCCATAGTTTTTGCTAAAGTAATAGTTTAAACACTTTTATACCTTAGATTAGTTATAAATAAAAGGGTATACACTATTATTTTAGGAAAAAATGTATTTACCACCCAAATATGGCCATAGGAAAAAAATAACAAAAAAAAAAAATTGACGCTCTTTTTTGCAACTTTTTCTGTTGCATTGTGTCTGAAGTAGCTTAAACTACCACCCGGCTTCGTTTTCGGTAGCAGTCTTGATATACCCTGTATAGCCTAACCACTCTCAATCATACTCTCCAATTGTAGAGGAGGCCCGTGACCAGCAGTGAGACGTATATGGGCTGATACAGAATAATAGTTACGTATTTTGCTACATGGGAAGTGGACAAAAATATTTCCAACTCCTCCTATTATTTACATGATTAATTTCGTTGCGGGTTAAAGACAAGTTAGACTTTCCCGGAGACTCGCCGAGCTTCAATGCTCGGTGTCAGTAAAATGCGTGCCACTGTTGATCCTGGCTTACAGGAGTTGCAGTGGCGGGTGTGATGGCGGGACAGTCTCAAGTGTGTTGTAATTTAAATGTCCACCGTAATATGTCGGTCTGTTAATAGCTAGGTACTTGATGCTGTTGTATACGTTAAAAGTGCTATTTACAGCATTGTTCATTATAGTAGCTAACGAGGATATGAATATCTTATCACGAACTTTAGGATCTCCGGTAGTTTCATAAGTCGAACGATCTTATCTTTATGAAACTTGTGCCACCTGTTGTGTCACCACCCAAACGTTTCGTCCAAGTGCCGCGCTGAAGGAACATCGTGAAATAGGAGTACATGAAGGGTAGTTATAGAATGATCAAGTGTAAAGCTACGTGTGTAGGTACCCTGTAGTGTGTTGCGGTATGAGTCGCAGCAGCAGTACTGCAGGCGGCGCGGGCTCGGCGGCGCGCGGCAGCGACACGCGCCACTGCACGCGCGCGCCCGCTTCTATCACGCACTCTGCTGGCTCTACCTGTAGACACACACACACAGCTTTTTATTGCAATGAAGAGCCAGACGAGCATACTATTCCCATGAAAGTAAGCGAAACAGTCGCTTATAGGCAGCAGTACAAAACTATGAATTGCAAAGTAATAGCTGGAATTAAGAAACACATGATGTTCAGTCTTAACATGTCCAGTAGTTACTCTAGCTACAATCTCCCTCAAACCGTCTGTCACTAGCTGGCCCACGACTTATACCGTACGTGCGATTTGTACGTGAACATCTTTATGTCAGATTTTTCGTGACTGCGCCCGCCACCGCATAATTGTTCAACTTGATCCCCTCCTCTCCATTCCTAACCAGAACCACGCGTGCTGGCTTGCGAAGCCATAGCTTGACGGTCCACACCATCCCGGCGCGAACCAAACGGTTCTCGAATTCGTTTTTGTGCCGCACCGTCAGGCTGTGGAATTGTTTGCCGTCTCACGTGTTCCCTCCTTCCTACAATCCTGGGTCCTTCCGGCGTGGTGTGAAGAGGCACCTTAGCAGGCCGGCATAATTGTTTCCATTGGCATGGGACTGCCGTCCGATGCCAATGGATACTCTGCCTGGGCGGCATTGGCAGTTACCATCAGGTGCAAAGCCGCCATTAAGCCAGGCCATTATAAAAAAAAAAACCGTGCCCTTGAGTTAACGTGAATAAGCACTAAGGAGACTAAAGGTTACTAAGATTTTCTTCTACAACTCCAATTTAAAGTGTTAGGTTATATAATTACATCTAGGTTGTGTTCACAAAGGAATAGCATATAAAATATTTCAAAGAGACTAAGTTACTAACTAAAGGCCAGCGCACACCGGGACGGTATGGAAAAGGATCTTTTACCAAAGAACATTCAAGCTGATACTGAAGGAATACGAGATAAATTCCATTGATTATAATCGATGTCACGGCACCGAGAAATGCCTTTCGATGCCCCGACATAAATTGAAAACAATGAAATTTATGTCGTATTCCTACCGGATAAGTTTGGATATATCCTTTGATAAAAATTAATTCCCTTGCCATGCGGTCCCGGTTTGCGCTGGCCCTAAGCATTGTGTAGCTCCGTGACGTCAGCTCAAATCTCGAACACAAAGTCGCATGTCCCGACAGCCACCTACATTTATACTGCTGTTTGCGTTTGTTTTCACAATATACAGTGATATTACGTGTTTCACTTTATATTGTGCGAATAAGCTTACCTTTAGCATACATAAGCACAGATAATATATATCCTCAAAGGAGTAAGCAGATGTCACCAGAGGCACGCTAACATGCGCATGTAGCAACCTTATCACCTTGTATACGATAAAACCAAGCAATACGCATTTCGAGATTTTTCAAACCATAAAACTCACATTACGTTTTAATATCGCCCACATAATGTAAATTTATGACGTCATCACGCCTCGAGCCTACGAGTACTACACAACGCTGAAAGCATTCCTTTATTAACACTTACTGTGCGGAGTGTTGTGTTATTACTTATTACCAACTTTTTAGAGCTTAAAACTGAGAATACTTCTCCATGATATTTAATTTATATGGTTTGAATGTAGTCTGTTATAGTTTAATAGTATATAAGAATTTTAATACTAATTTTCAGTAAATTAATGTAATTATTCCCGACGCTGGATAGTTCGGGGTATAACGAACGGGTCTGGAATTGTAGTATCACACTCAGTTTAAAAATAAACAAAACAGTAAGCGAAATAATATGTTGGTGACGTGGACGGGGACTGGCCGGTTAGTACATCATAATTACCGTCATCATTGAAATTAACGACAGTAATAATAAAAGTATGAAGTACCGGTAACTGCTATTGCGAGTTCGACATACCTGAGCCAAGTCCTTTTACACAGTCTGAAAAAAAAGTGCTGGCATGATGCCCGTAATAAAGACATGGGAAGCACCTATAGAACTAGTACTATCAATAATGATAATAACATCTGGACAAAATGCCCGAAATCGAGCAGGAAAGCGGACTGGGCAGATAAAGAACGAATAAAACGAAACAAGGTGTACAGATCAAGCCACGAAATGGCTGCGTGCTAAAAGGCTAATAAAAAAAGACCAGAAATATTAGTACTCTGTTTATAATTAGACTGTGACGTACATCTCAATAGTCTACTACGCTAGCAGTATTCTATGTCAAGAATATTCATCGAATATTAATTAAACCCTGTGTAAAGACACGTGGAGTTTCTCGGTGTAGTGTTAGGTAATATTCACTGACGACGTATGAAGCGCTGCTCTCACCTCCGCAGCAATATTGAATTTAATAAATTATGCATTCCCTTGTATTTTGTTATCTGGAATAGACAACGTCCAACTAACGCAAACGTCACTCCCCTGTAGCAGAATACGATGAAATACTCGTATTTGCTCTACAAGCTCTCACACACTTGGATAGAGAGATTGGATAAGCGTAGTTTTTATGGACGTTATAAAATGTACACTCGGTGACTCAGCTATATTTTTAAAGTACAACGTCTAAGTATTTTAGAATTGAAGAACTGGAACTAAGTGAGTTGATTTATGTTATGCCGGTACGTAGTTTACAACCATTTTTTAATTTTTATCCCTATGAGGCAATAATATTCTTGGAGTGAAAATATAAAATTTTTATATTTTGCTCAGCATGAGACGTGGCGCGAGGTGACGCGTATAAGCCGGTTTGGTGGCGACGCGTCACGCTCTATTCTCTGTTGCGGATCGCCTGGTAATTGTTCCTTCTTGTTTGTGTGACGTGTACTTACAACAATAGCGGATTTTCTTTTGATCCTCGCGTTATGATGATTGATGTTTTGTATACTTATTTTTTTTTTATTAAGCTTCATATACAAATGTATACAAGGACTTAATGCCTGTGGCATTTTCTCCCAGTCGACCTTTAGGTGATGCAGAGATGAGCAGAAGTAGGTGTATGAATACTTAATTAAGAGATAATAGAAATTATTATTTATTTTAGGATTCTCCATTCTCACGCGATAAAAGTAGCCTAGCTTGGACACCTGATTCTCATAATTATCCAAAACATATTGCATGACTGCCTCGGTGGCGTAGTTGTACTACGGTACGGTTATAAAGCTGAGGTCTCGGGTTCGTATCCCGGGTTGGGCAAAGTGATATCGGATTTTTCTATTCAGTATCAGCCCAGAGAGCCCAGGAATTTGTGCCCGATATGGCGATAGGCTCGCCACCTATCACATTGTGGGACGGAACATACAAGGCGAAATGTGGGTGCCCTCGCACCTCTGCCTACCCCTTCTGGGAACAAGGCGTGAGTTTATATATGTATGTATGTATGTATTGCATTATTAAAACCAACTATACAAATATTTACCAAAGGTACATAGCTCGAGGCTTAGTTATTGATGACCTGTATGTTATGAAACGTTTGTGATCAAATAACGATAATTTATAAATGGCACTTGATAATAGTATCACGCAGAAGATCACAACATTCAAATTATATTATACAAAGTACAATTCAAACACAATATAGAAGGTATTTCTGTTGCATGTAAAGTCGGCCAACCCACACTAGGCCACCTTGTGGACTATATAGGCTAACCCCTCTCAATCGTACTTTCGGTTGTAGAGGAGGCCCGTGGGACGTATAAGTGCTGGTTCAGATGCAGTTATCTTTGCTCTGCAGTGGAATGTATATGGGCCGATACAGGTGTAAATAGAAGGTAACTTTAGCTTTTAACTGATGGTAGATCTCTCATATGTGAGAGGCCATCTGGGTAGGTACCACCGCAATGTCTATTTCTCCCGCCAAACAGCAGTTTAAATACACGGCTATGTTTCGGGTTGAAGGACATTGTAGCCAGAGTAACTACTGGACATATTGAGACTTAACATCTTATGTCTCAGCATGGCGAGTGCAGTGGAATGCCAAGCATTGCTTTGTAATACAAGTTGTTTGGTTTTGCTCCTGTTCATGAGCGGTCAAGTCGCTTACCATCAGGTGAACGGCATGCTCGTCTCGACATTCAAGGCAATAAAAAAAAGAAGGTATAAATAGAAGGTAAAAGAAGCGGCATTACCATGAAGTAAGTCTCGCGCTGTAGTCCATAATCAGCGGTGAGGTAGAGCTCCACCGCGGTGTCCATCTCCGGCTCCGGCGAGGATCGCGACGAGCTCGACTCTCCTGCCGAGTACTCCGCTGCACAAACCATCAAACTAATTCAGCACTGGAATAACTGATACGTCACTAACACATGTTTACACTCACCTTTCGAGGTGTAAAGGAACATGGCTAACGTGGCGCATTCGTTGATTTGAAAAATTGAATCCGAATAGAAGAGGTCCGCTGTAGTAACAGTAACCGATATAGAGAAGCTGTTTAGATAGAAAAGTATATAGATTACTTTCTATATACTCAGTGTAGTACACACTGGTGGTATAGTATATAGGACAAATATCATGATGATAAATGTTCTTTCTTCTTCTTTGACAAAATCACGACTTGGAAAGATTAAATATATTGTCGACAATAAATGTAATCATTGTGTACTCAAAATATTAAAATTAACCCCATCGCCATCTCTGTACACACCAAAACAAACTGTATGACAGTTCAACTCTAGTGGTCTATTCTTTTGGTTATAATAAACTTCCTTCGTCTTCCTTTCTTCCGTTCAATGAGAAGTACGTTGTTTTATTATACTTATAATTAAATATAAATTAATAAGTATAATTAGCAGATGCCCCGTGATACATCAGTTGAGTCCAATATAAGAGAGTTGTGTGAGTGCCAACATCTAGAACGCCATAGTAAGTACCTCAACAGCAAACACATCAATAGCATTATAGTAGCATTAGACAAAGGAAACAAAATCACTGATATGTATGCCAATTAAAGACGAACACAAAATTCACACCTTAAGTTACCATTTGCTGCAAGTTTTAAGTCATTAGACATAATATCCAAAACTCCCCTACATTAAATAAATTTACCAAACAAACAAATATATAATTACGATTACAAAGTAACGTAATATGCATTTTGTATAGAACTAATATTAATTATATAGCGCTTTCTAGATTAACAAAAAAAATAGATTAAATAAGACATAAATAATTCACAAAAAAAATTGCGAATATCGAATTCATAGCCTCTTGCTTCACTGCCATCTCAAGGTCCACTGAGTCACGAACGATCAGGACGTAATTACATTCAAGCATCACAATGACCACTAGTCCAATTTAATCCACTCCGCCATTAACCCGCGCCGGGGGAGCTTCGGTATAATCCCAAATTCCCTCACGTAGTATCGACAGAAGCGTATGCTAAACACTGACAAAATATTTTAATTAAAAAGTCCACGTGTTTTTTTGAACCGTTATCGTAATGAATTCACGTAGTAATTAAATTTACTATTAATCGATACGTCTCAAGAGATGAGAATGTAAGTCTGAGTCCATCAGGCTGCCCTAGTTGATGTTTCCTACGACCCTACCTAAACCTTTTATTTTTTTGTTTATAACTCTCATGTATGCAGGTGTTTTCACAAAAAAATTTTTCTATCTGTGGCGTGAGTGATAATGTAATAATACTAACACAGGTATCTTCAAATCTAGAAGTGTAAATCTTAAAGATCAAGCCAGCAACATTTTAATAATTCCAATAATGCTATAGTTTAACATAGGTTATGTATATAATATACAATCTACATAATATTATGTTCATGTGTGAATGTCCACAGAGTTGGCAAAGTTTATCAGGCGAGCGGAGACTAGCGCAAATGATTCAACACGAAGTTGCAGTGTGGAGATCGCGAGGCAAAGCGAGTATTAAACTATCGACATGGGAACATCGACATAGCAAACTTAACTAGTATATTTGCAGCGCAGTGTCTAACTTACTGGAAACTACATTTGAACTATTATCCTAGATAATCTGTGCATTGAGCGGCTCTGCTGCGCGATAGTGTGGGCTTGTGTGCGGAACTATTTTGATATTCAAACCAAATCGTATGAATAAATTAGCTTAAATCGATCTAACTCCAGCATCAAACTGTTGCAAGGTAATAATGTATCCAATCAAACTTTCATTGATAACACGTCCTCTTAAGGTTTTTAGTAAAGACTGATTTACAAGTTAATAAAAAGACATCGTAAAGTACTTTAAAACCTTTCTAAACTCGATCAACGATTATTTAATAGTGAGGATACTAAAATGCCGTATTGACTCACAATCGTACGCAGTTAGACAGGGGCAGGTGGGCGCAGGCACGTCGTACAGGCACAGGTACAAGCGAAATGGCAGCCGGTCCCCCGACTCTTCTGAAACCATAATTTATTTTTTAAATAAGTAATTCTAAGCAATGCAACATAATTTCTGTATCAGTCCATATACGTCCCACTGCAGGGCACGGGCCTCCTCTACAATCGAGAGTACGATTGAGAGTGGTGGATGCAACATAATAATTTACTTTAATCACTCGTCACCATAATTAGCTACAGGATTTAGGATACAGTTCATTGCTTTACATGACTCCTTTTAAGCCTTTCACAACGAGTAACATACACCAGCTTTTTAATAACTGATTTAGATTTTCTGTTTTATTATTGGACACGTACATCGTCTGCTGCATTAAGTATATTCCTGGATATAGGTGTCATTCTTAACCTGACACAACCATATATCGGAAGTATACAACGACTTTCTACTTGTCTGCCTTATATTTGACTGTTTGACATTTTTTTCTGCGTTTGCCTTTACGTGCTTGAACAAACTGTCTGACTATCTAGGGGGATATTCAATGCAGCGGTTACCAACCAACACATGGACTCGACTCGTGAACTTTTCGAATCCATTAGCCATTAATTTTGAAGCCCATTTATTTCTCTACAGTACAATTAATTTGTTTCTCCATAAATATAACTCTTATTGTCCACAATAACATAACATGATTGACCTATAAGAAACAACTAGGAAGCGGAAAATATAATGAAAGCAAGGCTTTATAGAAAATCCTATTACTGAGTTTGCTAAATCGATAACAGAAAGGCCCGAGGTTAAATTGCTCCGTTTCAACCGTATTGCTGCAATTGATATTTTCTCTGACATATGATGTGACTTGTAAACATGGTTTTGTGCTTAAGATTTTTTATTATTTTTCGTGTTTATAACGTAAATGTATTGGCGCAATATCACTTTTTCCGGTTTGCCTTACAATTCTCTGATTGACTGTCTGCTTATCTTCCACTATTTCTGGAATAACTTTAAATTTAACGCACTGATTTAATTTATCTAGGAGGCTTTACACTCCTTAGAATATCTTATGGGAAAACGGGATATGGAGGTTTAACCGTTATTACCATCATCACTGCATAGTATAAAACAAAGTCGTTTTTTCTGTCCCTATTTCCCCTTGTTTGCTTAAATCTTTAAAACTACACAACGGATTTTGATGCGGTTTTTTTAATAGATAGAGTGATTCAATAGAAAGGTTTACATGTATAATAACATCTATCATTATTTTTGAGGTTTCTAATGTGATGTCGTTAATTATCAATATTTTTCCGGTTACATTGCAAACGCAGGCTGAACCCTACGAGATTTATCAAAATAATGTACTACATATTTTTACACATTGAAAAGGTCTACAGAAAACTCAGCGATGGTATATGTCTATCTCTTATGGATATCCCACAATAACATTTTTTTGTCATTTACTTTTTACGATAAATAATGGCTACAATACAGCATTAATCTTTATCCAATTAAATAGCTTAAATACATTGTTGATTTAATATAGATCTATGTGGTCCTTTACAGCACAAGATTTAAATGAATGAATGTCGGAGAACCTGAAACTAAAAATGCCCATGCACTCCACAGTATTCATGGACAAATCATTTGCAGTCCAAGCTGTCCGACTGTGGAACTCACTTCCAGTCGAGATAAAACGGGCACAAACACTGTCGTCCTTTAAAAAAATTATTAAAGACCATTTCCTTTCTCAACTAGAGCATAGCTGAGGAATATCTTGTCCATTCGCCTCTTTGGTAAATGTTAGGATAGGTTTATATATTTATGTATATGGTAAGTTGTATGTATGTGTATTTTAATATATTTTGTTGGTATGTATTCGTATATACGTATGTATATTATATATATATATATATATATATATATATATATATATATATATATATATTACTATTTTATATACCTTAGACTGCCCGCTCATTTTTCCTATCTCAATATCCATTCAAAGGTTGCCTGGAAGAAATTACCTAGAGTGATAAGGCCGCCTCTTGTACTATTATTATTGTGTTGTTTCTTCACTGTATTTTTATTTTTGTGCAATAAAGGATTAAATAAATAAATAAATAAATAAAATGAATATTTTCGAAGATAATACAGATTTAAAATTGCGGGACGTAGCGCTTGCGGCGGTACTGGCCGGCCGGGGCGGCGCGGCGGCAGCGTGCCTATATAGGAATGTTTATATGTATAATAATAATACGTACATATTATTGTACAAAAATCTATTTGTACCCGGGCGAAGCTGGGCCGGGCCGCTAGTATTTTATAAAAGTTTAAGAGTACTGCATGTTCTATTGGCGAGTGAGTTGCTATCTCTGCTCACCACGATTATGTGCAGAGAATTAAGTTACATATTCAAAATACCGTCATGAGTCTATTTAATCGAAGAATTTAGTAATGAAATTGGTTAATCAGTGGGGACTGATGGAGACAGTGAGCGGTCGCCGTGGGCGGTGCCACAGTCTAACAGTGCACGCGACGAGTGTTTGTCGAACAAACGTGGTAGTAATACTGGAAGCATACGATAGATTGCATGAATGGAGAGACTATATTGAGAACGGTTTGTAGTGGCCACTCATATTCGACGATATTTTGTTTAATGAGAACACGTTTCATAAAAATTCATTGACTGCTAGCGGTCCATGGTGGACAAGACAAACTAAGAATAATTAATAAATAATAATTCCAAAAGTCACAAAGTAAAATATTATACGAAATAATAGACGTATCCCACACACATTTCAATTATCTACATATTTGAAAAACAATATCTCACATTGTCGACAAAAACCTCACAAGCACTACTAAAACTACGAAAAGGAATTATAACCGGCTTAAATACTACTTAAAATGTTTTTGACCATTTTAAATTACAACGGTAACCTATTGTGATAAACTATTCTGTGTGTGTGTCAGCCCATATACGTTCCACTGCAGGGCACGGGCCTACTCTACAATCGACACTACGATTGAGAGTGGTTAGGCCATATAGTCCACCACGCTGGCCTAGTGCGGGTTGGCGGACTTACATACCATACAAATTCTTATAAATCGCTATATTGGTATACTAATATCGAATCAAAGTTTATAAAATGTCGCCATTTTGCGAATATTGCGGAGGGCGTCGACCCGCGGCTTAGGAACTGACGCCGGTAAATCCGCGCGTCTTATGCTCGCAGCTCAAGTGATACGCAGTTGGAGCGGGGATGTAGGATGATTGATTAAGAAACGAAGCCGTATTAAGTGCTTTACTATGAGAAAATATTATTTCCTTGTTTATTTTGTATGTTTACAGTTATGATAAGGTGACTTACGTACGACACTATTATGTTTTTATATATGTGGCTGCGCTTATGGTATAAATTTGCTGTACGGAACAATGTAGTATAAAATATCTGTCTGTATCAGCCCATATGCGTCCCACTGCAGGACACGGGCCTCCTCTACAATTGAAAGTCCGATTGCGAGTGGTTAGGCCATATAGTCCACCTTGCTGGCCTAGTGCGAGTTGGCGGACTTACATACCATAGAATTTTTATAAATCGCTATGGTATGCAGGTTTCCTCACGATGTTTTCCGTCACCGTTTTAGTGCGTGGTGATTGACTATCAATACACACATGACTCCGAAAAGTCAGAGGTGTGCCCTGGGATTGGAACCCGCAACCACCGTGAACATGTTGGCAGTCGCGTCTAGTCCGTTTACCAACAGGCCACCACGCACATAAAATATAATATATTTTATTTATTTTTATTTGCTATGTATGAAAAGTTTTTAAAATTAAGGCAGTAGAGATGAGGTCTTTAAGGGCAATGTGTGGTGTAAGTTTGTGTGACAGAGCGAAGCTAGCGTAATAGCGAAGTGATGAAAACTTGTAGAGTGAAAGAGGATGTAGTGACTGATAAAGGAATGTTACGATGGTTTGGCCATGTAGAGAGAATGGATGCAAGGAGAATAGCAAAGCAAATTTACAAGGCGAGTGTGGATGGAAGAGTCGGTAGGGGTCAACCTCACCTAACATACACCATCCAAATCGATGATACCCTCAACAAGGGTCAGGTTAAAAGTACCCTGAACCGACGAGAATGCATGAAGACGTTGATGAAAGTGGATGAAGCGAAAGTAATATGTCAGAATCGAACAAAGTGGCAGTCTATAGTCTCTGCCTACCCCTATGGGATACAGGCGTGACAATTATGTATGTATGTATGAATAGTATATTTATGTATATATTTATTAGTATGATTTAGCTTTAATTCTTTATTTTAAACACTGCCCTCTCTCCTTCTCTTAAATCCATCCCATGGTCGTCTGTAAGACATTGTCATAGAGCTATAAGACCGCCATCTGTACCGTTTAAAATTATAGTTTCTGTATAGTGGTGTTTTTAGGTCAGGGGTGCTCCTATCTAGTTGTCATGGCCTGTCCTAGAATAGGTGCTACGAGTACGCGACCTCGGCCCCCCGAGCTACTGCAGTCACTACAAACATTCCCTTCCATGACTGCAGTATCCACTCCTACAGGCCATACTCTCCTTTCCCATTATATCCTCTACTCACAAACCCTAATTCCTTTCCCCCGCTGATGATGGGCAGCAGCGTCGTCAGCGCGAGTCCCCTCCTGCGCTCGCCAACCCGCCTGCCAAGCGTGGCGAGTATTGGCAAATACCCCTCAATGGCGACACAAAAATTGACCAGGCCCCCAGTCCCCGGCAGCCCCACTATTCCTGGCGATGGTAGCAGCCATGGTTACGGTGGGGCAGGGGGTGCTAAGAATCCCCGGGTTGGCCCCGGCTACCACCCCCGACGACGACTGGCCCTGGTAACACACAACATACGCACTTTGAGGACAGACGAGAAGATTGTCGAACTGGAAGAAGAATTGAGCGGGTTACACTGGGATATTCTGGGGTTATCGGAAGTCCAAAGAATCGGGGGGGATACGATAACCCTGAAGTCTGGTTACCTGCTCTTATACCGGGGGGACGACCAACAGTCCCGAGGAGGTGTCGGATTTCTCGTCCACAGGTCTCTCATCAACAACATCGTATCCATCGCAAGTGTGTCGAGCTGGGTAGTATACCTTATACTCAGAATATCAAAAAGATATTCGTTGAAGGTCATACAGGTATATGCACCGACCTCGACACACCCAGATGAAGAAGTAGAGAAGATTTATGAAGACATAAGTCGGGCCATACATACTTCCAAAACCTACTTCAATGTTGTTATGGGGGACTTCAACGCAAAGTTGGGCAATAGAAGCGATGCAGAGTTGAAAGTGGGGCAATTTGGTCATGGGCAACGGAACCTCAGGGGTCAGAGGCTGGCCGACTTTCTGGAAAAAGAGGGACTCTTCGCGTTGAACTCTTTTTTTCAGAAGCCGCCTCACTGGAAATGGACCTGGTTGAGTCCTGACGGTTCTACGAGAAATGAGAACCCCGAGAGCTTTCAACTCGAGTTGACAAATCGCTTTGATTGTCTAAAAGAAAACCTTGCAGTGGACGAGTTAAACAGCGGTTTGGTAGAAGCTGTCCATACGGTGGGATCTAAGTATTTTAGACCTCGCCGTAGAGATAGACCACAAAAACTTTCGATCCACACTCTTGACCTCATGGCGGAACGTCGATCTTTGACGCTGCAGTCTTCCGTTGACGCCGAAGCATATCGGCGGCTCAATATACGAATCTGGAGGTCCTTGCGACACGATGTCCGTGCTCACAATACTGTGAGTATTAAGGAGACAATTGAGCGGAACGGAGGCTCCAAAGTGTTTGCAAGAGACTTGTCTATTGGGCAAAGCCAGTTGTCTAGGCTGAAAACGGATGATGGCCGCGTGGTATCGACTAGGGCAGAGGTATTAAGAGAGATCGAGAGGTTCTACGGACAGCTTTACACCTCGGTTGCCGAACCTACTGTTAGCTCGGCCGAAGACCCGAGAGCCGAGTTAATCCGACACTTTAGCGATGATATCCCGGACATCAGCCTGTTTGAGATTGAGATGGCCCTCTTACAACTTAAAAACAACAAGGCGCCGGGTGAGGACTGAATCACTTCAGAGCTTCTGAAAGCGGGCGGAACGCCGATACTGAAGGTCCTTCAGAGGCTCTTCAATTTCGTTCTCCTCGAGGGCTCAACGCCGGAGGCATGGAGCAGGAGCGTGGTGGTACTGTTCTTCAAAAAAGGTGATAACACTTTGCTGAAGAACTACAGGCCCATCTCGCTCCTGAGCCATGTCTATAAGTTGTTTTCAAGGGACATCACAAATCGTCTCGAAGGCAAGTTTGATGACTTCCAGCCTCCCGAACAAGTCGGTTTCCGAAAAGGCTTTAGTACCATAGACCATATTCATACGCTACGGCAGGTTATACAAAAAACCGAGGAGTATAACTTGCCGCTTTGTTCAGCGTTTGTGGACTATGAGAAAGCCTTTGATTCGATCGAGACCTGGGCTGTGCTACAGTCTCTTCAGCGGTGCCACATAGACTATCGGTACATCGAAGTGTTGAGGTGTATATACAACAACGCCACCATGTCGGTCCGAGTACAGGATCAGAGCACGAAGGCTATTCCACTACAGAGAGGCGTGAGACAGGGAGATGTCATATCTCCGAAACTGTTCACTGCCGCGCTGGAAAATGCCTTCAAGCTCTTGCAGTGGAAAGGATTCGGCATCAACATCAACGGCGAGTATATTACTCACCTTCGATTTGCCGACGATATTGTAGTCTTGGCAGAATCGCTGGAAGACCTTAGCACTATGCTCGAAGACCTTAATCGAGTTTCCTAACAGGTGGGTCTTAAAATGAACATGGATAAAACGAAGATCATGTCGAATATCCATGTTGTGCCCACCCCCATTGGAGTTGGAGGCTCGACTCTCGAAGTTGTAGACGAATATGTCTATTTAGGACAAGTGGTCCGGTTAGGCAGGTCCAACTTCGAGAGAGAGGTCAATCGGCGAATCCAACTCGGTTGGGCAGCGTTCGGGAAACTTCGCGACGTCTTCTCACCAAAATAGTTGTGTGTTACCAGTGATGACATACGGCACCGAGACGTGGCCTCTCGCTGTGGGCCTCATTAAAAGGCTCAAAGTCACTCAACGAGCCATGGAGCGGGCTATGCTCGGTGTTTCCCTACGAGATCGAATCAGAAATGAGGAGATCCGTAGGAGAACCAAGGTTACCGACATAGCCCATAGGATTGGCAAGTTGAAGTGGCAGTGGGCCGGGCACATAGCTCGTAGAACCCATGGCCGTTGGGGCCGAAAGGTTCTCGAGTGGAGGCCACGTACAGGCAAGCGAAGTGTCGGACGCCCGCCTACAAGGTGGACGGACGATCTGACTAAGGTCGCAGGAAGTCGCTGGATGCAGGCCGCTTCCAACAGGTCATTGTGGAGATCATTGGGGGAGGCCTATGTTCAGCAGTCGACTTCCCGTGGCTGATATGATGATGATGATGATAGTGGTTTAGTTTAAGTTTATGTACAACAAAGATTTAAAAAATAATATACATTGTGCATTCCGCAAGTAGTTGTTTCACTTATTCCCTATCTTTTATCTTAACAATTAGTTTTTTCGAAACTGAACACAAGATGAACCGTGCGAATGTGACTATGGTCACTATTCAGGTGGATAGGTACACTGACCATATTAGTTTAAAGTGTCTTCTCAGACTGTCCCTTCGGAGATTTGATGATGAGCTGTTGTATGATAAAGGGAATCATAATACTATAATCCAAAATTATAATATTTGTGTGTTTACTTTACTGACCTTTGAAACTTACGATATTAACATACAAAGTATATTCACCCTTCACGAGATGATTAATTACACCGCGTCCAGACGAGTTACGTTCGCTACAATAATTCCTGAATTATTGCTTACAACATTTAGATGTGTAGCAGAGTGTCCCCCGGGACGTGAACCCGCACTCGATGCCCACCTCATTACAATACGCAAGTTGGCGACGCACTAAGGCGTCTGGGGACAAACCTTCATCTAAAAGTACCGTGAAAAGGGTTCACTGCGACCTTAAAAGTATCGCTGTTACGATCAAGTTTTATACATATCATCATATCTATTACACATTGCCAACCTAACCAAAATACTCTAAAATTATGTGTTATTACGATTACCATAAGTATGCTCCAAATTGCGCGATTTCACCATGTCTTAGGCCTGATACATCTAGCGTCTGCCAGCGACCTTTCGCAAATCGTCACTCCACCTAGCTGGAGAGCGTCCTACACTACATTCGCCAAGTATGGTTATTTGTAAGGATATATCCAGCAGTGGACAACAATAATTGATAATGATGATGTATGAAAATTATTTAATTGTAATCTTCATCGATTACCATTAAATAATTTGTATAAAGTATACGATCGGCAAGGTGGCTAGCCTGAGAAAAACTAAAAAAAAGTGTCTAATTCACGGCCAATAATATTTTTTTTAATAAAAGAAATACTGACTCAAATAAGCGTTAGAAATGAAATGGAGCCGGAACTAAATAATTCACTTAGGGTGAAACTAGCCCAGTACGGCAATAACCCGCCTACAACTAACCCTACTATGGAGTAGAGTTTATATTTGTTTGGCACTAGAAACGCACGGAGGAACAAATTCGGCGAATCTATTTTAATAATGAGCACAAACATCTCGATCAATACAGCCTATTCATACATCAGCTGGATACGTAATTGCGTTCTCGATTAAAATATCCAAAGCGAATCCGTGGAAATAATTATTCGATCTCGTATATAATCACCTATTTTCTATAAACTATGCCATTCTCCATTATGGAACAAAGCCGATTAAATCGCGCGATTTATCGCTGTTTGCGGAACAAACAAGCAATATTTATGTTCGGGATTATTTTACTCTCTCTTCTTCTTATTTCTTCATTATTTGTTTTTATTTTTTTAAGAATAGGTAGCTTTATTTTATTAATTAAGCTGTAACTTTCAATTATTTATAAAATATATTAATGCCATACTTGAGCAAGTAAGGATCACGGGTTAGTAATATCAATTCGAAGTAAACTGTAACGTGCAAGCTTATAAGTAATTATTAACATAGTTTTTAGGGTCGATGGCACTATTTGGCTCATTTACATTGTTTGATAATTTGGTCAATAAAACATAAAAAATAAGATACTTATCATGAATCTCGTGTCTCCACAATAACATGAAAATAAAACATGCCCTGCACCCCGCATGCGGCCTACATCGACTAATGTAAATGAGGCATTAGGAAAAACGAATAATGTTTTCACGTAGTAAACTAGAAAAAAAATCTAAAACTGAAGAAGTTAATGTCAACAACATGTATCCTGCTAAATCTCAACGTGCGTAAACAGAGCGCCTATTTATCTGATCGTCACGTATTTTTAATAAAAACCTTTCATGGCGAAAGAAAAATATTTTTCCGTGGGCCGGCGGCGTCTTGCGCAAATGACATTATGTCAGTCCGGTGTCACATCAGCTCGAGGAAAACTGAGACGGTGCCTTCCATAATTCCAAGTAATTTGCAATTTGTAATGCAATTACTAATATTACATTTTGTTGTGTTGTAAATAAATAGAGATAGCTTAGTTAGACGATTCCTGCGGTGTTGTGTGCGATGACGACCTACCAAAATTTGGCGCGTCTGATCGTCCACCTTCCCAAAATAGAATACCCATTTGTTGCTGAAGGATACTAGTGTATTACTTATAAACTTGAAGCAAGGCAAACTAAAAAAAGCAATACTACCCTTTCAAACTCTCTAAAATATTTCAAAGGCAGGTAAAATCTAGCATTCCGAATTGTTTTATATCACACATGTGGATTATAAATTGTAAGAGTACATAAATCTAACTCATCATCATCATCATCATCAGCCTAAACTGTTGTCCACTGCTGGACATAGGCCTCCTCCAAATTGCGCCATTTTACCCTGTCTTCGGCTTGTCGCATCCAGCATCTGCCAGCGACCTTTCGCAAATCGTCACTCCACCTAGCCGGTGGGCGTCCTACACTACGCTTGCCAAGACGCGGTCTCCACTCAAGAACACGTCTGCTCCAGCGGTTGTCGGTTCTTCGACAAATGTGGCCAGCCCACTGCCACTTCAGCTTGCTAATCCTATGTGCTATGTCTACTACTTTGGTTCTCTGTCGGATAAGATCGTTACGGATCCTATCCTTCAGAGAGACTCCAAGCATAGCACGCTCCATAGCTCGCTGAGTGACACTGAGCTGGCGGATCAGTCGTGCTGTGAGTGTCCAAGTCTCAGCACCAAATCAAAGCAGCAAATCTAACTCACACCTACAATAATATTTGAATGTTGGATGAAGGCATGTAGAAGACCTTATTATATTCCATTTTGTTAGAAATGACATTAATTTTAAGCTTTTGTTGAAACAGCGTGGAGGTGAGCCGACTCGTTGTGAGAAACAATGCTAGCGAGAGAAACCCGCTTACAAACTTTATGTACGTTGCTCATTTATATTGTTTCCGAGAATCATCAGTCATACATCCAAATTCAAAACTTACTAACATTGAAACTGACAAATTAGTACCGACTTACCTAAAACATTTGTTTAACAGATATTTTTTGCGTATGAATTGTGTTCATAATTACTTTACGATTCGATTGAGTGTTATATCATTAAATTTTTATACAAACATTGATATTATTGTCTCTTCGTTTAATAAACACACATTAGCAGTAAGCTGTGTATTCTATTGGTGGGCTCGATAATTCACTGCTTATTTTCGTTGAATGTTAAAACAATTTTACTAGATTGTAATTATTTAAGTAACAACCTTTTATGTGTTCTGAAAGCACAATAAAATCAATGGCAGTTGAACTAAACACGTGGTAATTTACCTCGCTCTGTGTCGGCGCTCGGTGCGCTGTTCATAGCACTCTAATTATCTGATAAGAGATTTTGTCATGGCAAGTGTTGAAGCAAAAAAAAAGAAAAGATTTTAATACATAACATATTTAAACGACGCATCGGGATGATTATATTAGTACTTTTGAAACATACCTAGCACGAATTACATGTTGTTTCATAAATACGAGTTAACCTTACTTTTATGATCCGCATGCTCATTTGCATACACAATTAATTCTAAAAGGTGTATAAAACATTTGGCGGAACAATTAAAAAAGGTACGAAGTGTGTACGTACGACTAATAAAACAGCGAAGCGAACACATTAAAGTGAAATACGGGAGAGTTTTTATGTTCTGGACGGAGAAACGTTCAATATTCGAGGGTCGGCGGAGGAGGTTTTTGCCGCCCCATTGGTACAGTAATAGGGTCCATTGATCGAACCGATGGTCAGCGCGGTCACCAGGTTTCACTTTGTAATATGTTATAAATTTATTCGAGTAACGTGATTTTTTCTGGCTTTTGCGCTTTATATAAAAATATTTAAATGCAGCGAATAGTTTACCCGAATTATTCAGGGATTTGTGAATAGTTGCTGATACGATCCACCCAATCATATGACGGATCGGCGATCTTATCTGCGAATCGTGGAGACTTTGCAGATCTCCAGGGATTCTGAGTTGTACAAAACTGTCGACCATTTTATTGGGGTAAAGGAAACCGATTGATATACAAGAATAACAAATGCAATCCACTGTATAGGTCTGTATCAGCCCATATAGGTCCCACTGCAGCCTCTTCTACAACCGAGAGTTAGGTTATAAAGTTAGGCAATAAAGTCCATCACTCTGGCCTTTGTTTTCAAAGCGGAAAATCCTCTTAAATTCTCGCACTAGGCGGGAAGCCAGATTTTTACCGAATAAAAACCCCATATTGCTTCATCAGCACTTTGTAGAAGCTCCTGGACCTCACAAAGAACACGCTGAAGTTCCTCCAGTGTGTAGCTTCTAGAAGCACTACTCAAAACAAGTTGTTTCTTCTTGCCTTTGTTTAACCTTTTGCCTAGCCAGGATGATGTCTGGTATCACATCGGCGCGTTCGTCTCCGAGCAGGATCGGCCCTCTTTCGTTCCAGCTTCCATCACTCTGGTCTTGTGCGGGTTGGTACTCATAAGATACCATAAAAACATTCTTACAAATTGCTATAGTATGCAGATTTCCTTACAATTTCCTTTCCTTCACCGTTATAGTGCGTGGTGTTTGACTAGTTATCAGTACACACAAGACACATGGGATTCGAAACTGCGACCACCGTGAACATGTTGGCAGCCGCGTCTAGTCCGTTTATTATTAGGCCACCACGCACTCACTGGAAATTGTGCAATCAAGAGGAAAATAGCATTAAGTTTTTATACGAATAAAATAAGTACAAAAATGTTTATACTTTGTAGGCAACATAATATCCCCTGTGAAAACGGATAATACAAGATCTAAAAGAAAATGAAACACAGGTACGATATTACATTCTATTTATATAAGTAACAATTGTAGCAAATCGCGATACAATTGAAACAACAACGCAATCTGATCCTTGTTGTCAGAGTGTTTAACACAAAGCGTAGAAATACAATTTATCTACGAGACGACGGAAAAAAACAAACTTTATTATAAGCTAATGGCTCTTAAAGGTTCTGCAAAATTACCTCCAACATAACATGAGATATTTTATAGCGACGTTGGGCCGCGTCCCGCCTACGAGTCGACTCGACCTCGACTTTTTAGCACCACTCCAGTCTGCGAGTAATTATAACGTTAAAGAATAAAACGAACGCTCATTTACATTTCAATTTTGTGTTAATGGAGTATTTTAAAAAAATCCCCCACGGCGTCACCGCTCACTCAGAACAACACAACGAAATTATGACTCTATGTTCTCAAGAGTAGGGTAAGTTTTAGAATGTAGAGAACGTTTAAGGAATGGGCTATTGCCGATTGTACTCAGCCGTAATTTAATTTTGAAAATAATTTTATTGTCTTATAATCTAATTCACTTATTTAAGTAATGCTCAGCAAATGTAATATCAACATTCAGAGTAATTCCAAAATGTTCCATAACAAATGTATTTCGTTTTATATTCATGATTCAATACAAACAAAGTGCTCTAATAAAATGTAATGAAACTGCAGGCGACGTCCAAATAAGGGACAGTTGAAACTAGACAGCAAAAAGTGCGTGGTGGCCTGTTGGTAAACGGACTAGACGCGACTGCCAACATGTTCATGGTGGTCGCGGGTTCGAATCCCAGGGCACACCTCTGACTTTTCGGAGTCATGTGTGTATTGATAGTCAATCACCACGCACTAAAACGGTGAAGGAAAACATCGTGAGGAAACCTGCATACCATAGCGATTTTAAAAAAAAAAATTCTATGGTATGTAAGTCCGCCAACCCGCACTAGGCCAGCGTGGTGGACTATATGGCCTAACCACTCTCAATCGTACTGTCGATTGTAGAGGAGGCCCGTGCCCTGCAGTGGGACGTATATGGGCTGATACAGTGCTTCGGAGATATTTTTTACGAAAATTATTTATTACTGCTTTAAGTTAGATTTATTATAGAATGAAATACAATTTTCTATGAATGGCATCATGGGGCCATAAACGTCTCAAATGAGTAGGTAAAATTGAGATAATATCTAGAGGAATGAGATTAATAAAGGTCGTAGTAAGAGCAGCGCTGTCATTTTGTTTAAAAACAAGGATTTTTCGTGACCTCATTTAACAGAGCACGTACTTTTATGACTTACAATGTTTAGTATTTGTATTATGTAATTGACTCTTTCCTAATGGAAATACAGCCTGTATTTAATGTCATATTGGTAAATGAGAGCATGTGATTTAATAAGTTAAATCGATGCAGAAATTACACTCAGTCTTATGAATGACAATCTAAATATCCCCATTTAAATTATGGAGCATACTTGTGCAAAGTCACTAGGACACATATATATATGTGCGTGCATGCATGTGTGTGTGTGTGTATGCGTGCATTCATGAATGCGTGCTTATGTGCGTGTATTCGACTCACGGTGCTGATTGAGCAGGTAGGCGCGCGCGGTGAGCGTGGCGCACGACGTGTTGCGCGCTTGTAATGTACGCGTTTCCTCTTGTGACATCCTGAAACAAAACACAGTACATAATATCGTTTCATCTCACTCTATACTCTCTATTGACTCTTTCTCTTTCTCTCGTTTTCACACCCACATTTATTTTTATTGCATTCAATGGCTAGACGAACATGCTGTTCGACTGATGGTAAGCGATAAGACCGCTCATGAACAGTAGAAAAACCAAACAACACCTTGAAATACAAAGCAATGCTTGGCATTCCACTGCGCTCGCCATCCTGAGACATAAGATGTAAAGTCTCAATATGTCCACTAGATACTCTGGCTACAATGTCCTTCAATCCGAAACTCAACAGTGCATTTAAACTGCTGTTTGCCGTGAGAAATAGACATTGCGGTGGTACCCACCCAGGCGGCTTCTCACATATGAGAGACCTACCACCAGTAAAATGACGACCACATGACGTTAAAGGTAAATATTGTATGTGCCCTACGCTAAAACCTGCGACCTACATCGCAGAAATCATTCCACAAACTACGCTATAGCTCACTGAAACGACTGACAGTATTCGACTGGCAGAGTATATGTCGCTTACGGATTGCACGCGTTTGGTATTCATGAATGCTCAGTATTCGCTGACTCACATATAGACATACTCGCTGGAACTACATATATTTATGGACTCAGCTGCGCCTCGAACTTGTGGCAAGCAATCGTACGACAACAAATAGTGATGAGTTTTTGTTATTGTCGATATAGACATGTTGACAGCCCCCATGTTTGCAAGCGGTCACCGCCACTCATCGACTTTGTGAACGCTTCGGACAAAACATTGGTATTGCCTATCAGTAGTGTTAATTTTTGTATTTTTTTTTAAAACATTGTGCTTCCCACTAAAAAATATTATCAAGTCTGTTGCCTACTGTGCAATAATTAGTTGTTTATCGGTAAAAGGTTTTTTATTGCCAACATCGCCCGTTAATATTCATTAATACTAGTAGAGGAAAGGCTTAATTAATATATTCCCGCATGAACGCAAATAAGCCTTAATGCATGGAAATATCATTTACGAAACGATCGAGCGTGAAGAGAATTTACGGGAGCTTAACACGATATCGATATCGAAAATGGACTGCGATGAAATAGGCGAAAAAGCGAAATAGTCAGCGGATTGAGCCGTGGGGCAAACACGGCGCATCTCAGGTGAGACGAGGGTTAACCCACACGAGGACTTGAATAGCTATTGACCGAAATAATTCTTATTACACAGGTAATTTGTTTTTTAGGTTTCCGTTGCTAAAAAGTAAAAACGGGACCTATTACTAAACCTCCGCTGTCTATCTGTCTCTCTGTCTGTCTGTCACCAGGCTGTATCTCAAAAACTATGGGAAAAATCTGAAATGTTCACAACAAAATAAACGTGTTTTTTTGTTTGTTCAATATTAATAACGGAAACAGGTAGACGCTTAAAATTTTCATTATTATTTTATTTTATGTCTAGCAAATGAGAAGACGAGGTAACGGAAGGAAAGGTATGGTAGAGGAAAAAGGGGAATTGAATTTCCAACAACCTTATTCATGTAACAACAGCCATTACTTTATGTGGATTTTCTGTAAGTTTACTGTAGCTATTACGAACTACAGCACGGCATTGTCTTTGAATAACCTAAGCTGTAGCCCATACAAAGCAGCTAATCAATTTACAAGCCCAGTCTCAAAGAAGTGTATTGAACGCAGGACACTAAGTCCTAAGTAGCTCATGTTACAAAAGCTTAGAGCGTGATGTTACACGTTATACAATACGCCTGTGAGTCAACGTTGAAAGAGTTCGTATATTATGTATTTTGAATCTAAACAATTTATTAAATACATGTAACATTCACAGCCTCAACTATCTTGGTGGTGTAGTTGTACTAATGTAGGATTTTAACGCTGAGGTCTCTGTGTTGGTCGGCAATTTATTTATTTTTTTCTTTTCCTTAGTCCGGAGTTTTCTCTTTACACTCATCTCCGTATTTGATGGGCCGGCAATACATTCATGACCGAACCGCTATGGATGTTTATAGGCGGCAGCGATCATTTAAACTATCAGGTGATCTATATGTTCGTTTGCCTGGCCTATGAAATAAAAATATATGTATATTCTGGAGTCAGGATTTTGTGCCTGATATAGCGATAGGCTCCTCTCTGTCACACCGTGGGACGGAACCTTCAAGGTGTAACGCGGGTGTCCTAGTTGCTACCAAGGAAACCTCTGTTTTCTGGGAAAGAGGCATGAGTTTATGTATATATGTAAGTATGTCACAATCACTACACTGAGATTCAGCACTAGCATTTTGAGTGGCAACAATTATGTGAATATTAATGTCACTCGCAAACAGGTCATCACAAACATTTGTATTGGTACGAGGATGCAAACTTCAGCCCTTTATGTCACACTCAACTTTTAGTTGCCTCATGGAGATGAAATAGCGAGTTCGTATTAAGCGTAAGAACATTAAACTTAATGTCATAATTAAATGAGAAGAAATGGAACAGGCGAGAGGTTAGAGACGGCGGTGACAGGCGACGCTATCTGTATTCGAGGAAGACTGTAAACTTTTCATAAAGTGCCACTTTACCGCGAGTGGGTTACGATTTTTGAATTTATGAATTTCATGGCGGCGTTTGCAAATTTCGTCAGAAGCCATAAATTTTAAAACAAGCGCGTTGTGACAAAATTACACATCAACGCTGAGCCAGCTTCGGCGCGCTTCCTAACTGACACAAGTTATATATTCTCATTGCTATAATTTTATACTGACGCATATCTGATGAAGTTTTTATGGAAGTAAGTAATAGCTTAGTTGAGTGTTGGTTGATAGTTATAGTGATGACTCCTCCATAACTAACTTA
The DNA here is from genome assembly GCA_009982885.2 of Hyles vespertilio. Lineage (NCBI taxonomy): Eukaryota > Metazoa > Arthropoda > Insecta > Lepidoptera > Sphingidae > Hyles > Hyles vespertilio. The sequence continues at coordinate 209,992 of CM042811.1, forward strand.
TTATAAGCGGTTTTTAATTTGCCTACGTGACTGCTTAGCTTAACTTTTACTATGACTTTTTTGAGATGTTAAGTGTGTGATAGCATGTAGGTAACGGACCAGACTCGGCTGCTAACATGTTCACGGTGGTCGCGGGTTAGGTTAGGTTAGCCTTCGTGGGCCTCATTAATAAACTCGGATGAGCGAAGGATCAACTTTAGGCATTGGGCTAGATAATTCAATCTATTATTATGAATAGCTAGATAGTAATGACTATATTAATAAAAATCTATATTCTTCAGCCTAACACGATAATCCTGTTATGGCAATCCACTGATTTTAAAAGTAAAAAGAACGGTCAATTTTAAAGTTTTGGGCTAAAATTTAATCCTTCGCTCATCCGAGTTTATTAATAAGGCTCCGTGAGGAACTTGCATACCATAGCGATTTGTATATATTTCCATGGTATTTCAAGTCCCCCAGCCCGCAATAGACCAGCGTGGTGGATGGTTGATATAAAAGTACATAAAAGTGATTCGTTATCATTGTAGTAAGATGTTAGAGCGAATTTTTTGATACAATGAATTATTGATTAAAGTGACTAATAAGTGAAGCGAGGCGTTGAAATTTGCGTGAAGATTCAAGAACGTCAGAGTAAAACCGCAACATAACATTCAAGTCGAGATGCAGGCTCTGCAACGTACCCACATTACACAGCTTCGAGGTGACAGATGTCACCTATACTGTTAGTTTAAGAATGGTAGAGCTAAGCTGTTTTCAGTCATGACTCAGCATGAATGTACAGGATCGTCCATGGCGATATCATCGTCTCACAGGAGACCAACTTGAAACGACAGCTTCAGTGTCACGTTTCATTTTGTGAACCTTTCCTCTATCCATCTTTTTTCCTTCTTGCTTCCGTCCCAATTTGATGAGCCAGCAACTTAATCATGATACAAAGTATGTGGGTGTTCATGGGCGGTAGTGATATTCAGGTGACTTACTATCAGGTGACCCGCTTACTCGTTTCCCGACCTTTAAATGCTATTTCTTTCAGTAAGAATAGTTAAATAGCATTCATACTACATGCAGGTCATTCGTGTACTGAACAGAGAGGTCGCAGCGCACAGCGGTAGCTCCGCGGGGCGCCGTCGCGACCACGAACCTGCATTAACATACATCGCTGGCTTTGTACTACACGCGCCACAGCTCGCTGACGGATGTGAATGTTAGCTTGCGTTCCATTTACAGAATCGAAGGAGCGCTTTTCGGAGATTTATTGTCAGCGAAATGTAAATAGACCGTATACCTAAACATTTAGGCTCAATTGCACAAACTAACTTTGCCAATACCTTTGCCCTTGAAACTGTCAATTCCATTTATTGAATATTGCAGCATATAATTTATAGTCTTGAATATCGATCTGAAATTTTAATCGGAAAATACTTTGATACTATAAAAACATACAAAAAGCCATTAAATGGAAATATACGATAGAGATCTTTACAAGAATTTATTAAGCATGTAAAACCCACCAAACAGTAATGAGTCCACGTGCTGAGCCTTAGCCTATATATTCTCAATCAATCGAGTAAGTGTATACAGCGTTTATAAATATTATCATATTTAAGTACATACCACATAACAGGTTCAAAGGCGGTGTTTTCTGGTTCATTAGCCTTGGGTTTGATGGCGAAGTGTAGTGGAGGTCCTATCGCCTCCACCCACACGTCCAGCACTATCGGCTCCACGTTCTCTATCTGCCAACAAAATATACCTTAAAAATGCTTTAGAGTCGAGTCATACTTAAACAGAGTAAAAAACTCAAAGAACTTATTTGAATTTTGAGGTGAGTACAATGAAAAATCAACGTGATTAAAAGGTTAAAAGTATAAATGTTTACGGTAAGCTAAGTGAGGTCCGATTTTTAAATGATGTTGCGGGGCTCTAAACCAATAAATGCTGAACCATACAAGCCATACTATTTAGTCCACTGCAAGATAAAGTTAATGCTTAAGGACGATGGCACAAGTGTTTATCGGGCGACAATGCTGCCCACGTTTTGAATGTAGGTATGTGTGAATATTGCATAATTTATCGCGCTCCTCGCAGCCTGCAAGCGTTTAAATCGAGCCTGTCTGGACTCAAAACCCGATGAGAGATTGATATCTATGCCCGCCTTTCATAGCATATTTACAACTTGCTTTAGGAAACCTGTTCCATTCACTCGCGATGTTAGGCAATTTGCAATTAATTGTGTTAACTGGAATAAGTATATTGTAACTAAATATGAATTAACTGAATTTGATTGTTTAATTGAAATTGATTGTTTAAATTCCAATCGCATCAAAAACATCCTGTAAAAAAATTCCAAGTCTCGCAGCTCAGTTTATCTACCGCAAAAAGTTGTGAGATCCATGTAATACCAAGTCGATTAATTTATTTAGTCCTTGATTAAGGGAAGTTCTGTATAAAGTTATTACGTAAGTTATTATTATATCAATATTTAAAATTCTTTACGTTGTAAATAAATAGATCGACTTGGCCATCGCATGAAAACATAATGTATCGTACAATTTATGCATAATGATACTGGCCAAGTCGATCTATTTATTTAAAACATAAAGAATTTTAAATATTGATATGATAATAACTTACGTAATAACTTTATACAGAACTTCCCTTAATCAAGGACTAAATAAATTAATCGACTTGGTATTACATGGATCTCACAACTTTTTGCGGTAGATAAACTGAGCTGCGGAATTTTTTTACAGGATGTTTTTGATGGGATCTCACGTCTTTTTGTAGAGTCCTACTTTATTCCTTTTCGGTACTTTTTATCTTAATATATATAATTCACGTGTCACGTTGTTTGTACGCGATGGGCTCCTAAACCACTCAACTGATAATAATGAAATTTTGTAGATATGTGTTATTTGTTCCAACTTAAAGGGTGAGATAGTTTTTATCTTGATTAAATTGACGAAAGTATAAAATAAAGGAAAAAACATTTTGCCATACAAAATGTTCATGGGTTTGTAACTGTCAAACATTTAATGTTCATACCGTCGATACGGTAAACTCTTCCCTCAAATTAAATAACTATTTAAATTAAGGTTTCGAATCGACAACATATATCCGCAATATTCGATTAATGGCGTATTTAAGATTTTAAATATGTAAATTAATGACAGTAATGAAAAGTGGTTGACATTTAAATTGGTTGTCAAATATTTATGCATGCGTTCAGAAATTTATTTTGTGTAACCTAAAGAGTATATTATGAAGCTACATAAATATAGGACAATAATTAAATAAATAATATTCACATGTAACAAGATTTACTTTTTTTTTCAAGATATAATGTCACTCGAAAATGAAAAATCTTTAATAAAATAACTCATAAAAATAAAAACTGAACTGAACTGAATAAAATCACAATTTTATATAATTATGGAGAATATTGCAGGGATTCTCAAATTAGGCATTGCCTGTGTCTTGAGAAACCAGTTAAATATAATTGTTACTACATTAATTGTGTGTGTGAGTGTGAGTGTGTTTCTATGAAAATTTATATTTCATCTCTTTATTACTAATAAAAAGTAATGGCGTAATATTTTAGGAAAACAGCATACTTGGGGTGAAATAAGGGATGGAATATTGCATGGATAATCGAAATCGCTAAAGTGTTTAATGTCAAAAATTTATAAGGCACACTATTTGGATATGGATAAACGGGATATAATAGAGTGGGAGGTAGGGGAGAGGACTGGGATAGCTGACAGATTTGATAGGACGAAATGTAAATGCACTGTATAAGACGGGATGGTTAATGAAGAGAAAGGACGGGACGTATCGGGAAGTGACTGAACAGACGGGATGGGATGGAATTGAGCAGGATAGTAGGATAGCTAATTTATGTTTAGGTATACAAGAGCTTATACGAAAAATAAAATGTATTTGGTGTGGAGTAAAATAAAAAAAATATCTGCATCCAGTCAAAGGTGGGTCGGGCTTTTTCTCTATGCTAAATAATTGAATATAAAATTAATCATATAATAACTAAGCCATAGCGAAGCGTGGTCGGGTCAGCTATGGTTACTTTAATTTATTTCAATGAATGTCGTCGGAGTAGTGTTATAATATCTCCGTAGCAAAATAATGATTTGAATCTGGAGAGATGGCATAGAATAGAATATAAGGTGGATAAAATGGGACATAAGAATAGGTACAGGATGGGATTGGAATTGGATAAGCAGTTTAGACAACGGCTGTCATATTGATTTTAAATAAAATATGGACTGGAATCTGTATTTGCACCCAGGCGAAGCCGGGCCGGGCCGCTAGTTTCTAGAATATATATAATGATTTTTCTTAAAGCCTCTGTCTTATGGATTTTTCTTATTTTTGTAGGTATCAATTTATCACAAATATAGCGGATTTGATTATTAGTGTTCTATCTTTCATGGTGATTGTTTTCGAGCTATTTAGTCTATTTATTTGCAAGGTTATCTTTGTCATGTTTTTCTGGAGGAATGTTGTACAGTTTAATGGGCTGAATACACCCTTTCCCTCTTTATACCCCCCCTCCTGTTATGCCTCATATATAAAATATATAGATACCAATCTACAACTATTATTCCATTATGTACAGGTACAACGAATCATAAACTGCAAATTTATCTTTGTAATCCTATACATTTATATGAGATTACAAAGTTATTCACGCAGTTGGTGTATCTAGAAAACTAGACAGAAATTATGAAATGTTTGAATTTTTCCTTACTTTAGACACTAAACACTAATTATATTCTTAATTTGAAGGTTCTATGTCTGCTAGAAGTACCTTAGACTTTTGATGATCGGTCAGTCAGTCAGTGAGTGACAAAATTGCGAAAGTTTGACAAGTTATAATTCTTAAACTACTGTTTCAAATTGAATGAAATTTTAAATATACCGTGTTTACACAATGCTTAATTAGTAACTGAAAATTCAGGCTTCTTGCTTTAACCACAACGAAGTTATGGGGGGTTGAAAATGGTCTGAATTGCTTCGAGAAAAGGATAGTACGGCTGTGCCGCTTTTTAGCTCGATTTGGAGGGGGCACTGCCGTGCCCCCAGATAATCCTGAGTTTTAAATACATTAAATACCCATTTACTACCAATATTGACCAAGAAGTTTTGGTTCTGTATCTCCCAAGCACAATCTTGTGTTTATCATAGTAAGAACCATCTGACGAATGTTTAGTCAGGGAGCTTTACCATGATTACGTCACGCAAGACAACAAACTCTTACAAAAATATGAATCTCCTCACTCCGAGTAAATCACAATGGTTAATATTTTCCGATGTGTGCAGAAAGCGTAAAACAAACAGATTGTAATCAACGAGGGGGCGAGGGGGGAGATATGTCGCCACAATTCCTGGTTGTTTCTTGGATTGGTTTATTGCGTATTGCGGTATTGTATTGTAATGTGGCCATTCCACTCTCGCCGCGTCTCACTGGCTGAACAATACCACATGAATTGTCAGTGTGATATATGTTTGTGATAGAGCAATTCGCGTGTCAGGTAGGCTTAAAGGCTCTCAATAATCGCGGTAGGTTAGAAATACGAATTGATGAATTAAGTGTTGTAATAATAATTAGAAAAGTTTTGAAGGTAAAGATTAAAAATAAAACTATGTTGACTGACACGAGTGTATAATCGAAGTACAGTTATTATGGCTAGAAAACAAAAATATTATTTTAACAATAAATATTAACAAGCATGTCTAATCATTTAACTCATGACATATTCACTTAGTGGTTGAACCTTATGGTACATTAGAATAATAAATGGCTCGCCTGTCGCCACGCGATGAGGTGAGACAATATATTCCGAGGAAACCGAAAATTAATTTAGCTGGAATGAGGCAACCGTACGCGGATCAGTCTATATTCCGAGCACTGTCCACAAGGTTTTATGCCCCGTTAATAGTCCTAGTGGTTGCAGTAAGGCGAAGACAATTAAAATATTTTACATTAATGATTATCGATATCTAAACAGGTCTGGTAAGAGTATAGTTTTTGAGGCCTTTTTCCTTCAACATCTAACGTGACGTGGTTTGCTCTTATTATAATGACGTTGGGATTTGTGTTTCAATACGATTTTCCTTTTTCCTTGTTTTGCTAGAAATGACAATATTTACATATTGTGGAGTTCCATCCAAATGCCCCTATAGGGTAACGTAAAAAAAGATTGAGCATTGGATACGAACTTTTTACTTTTACATTTTGATCGCCGCCCTCGGTACAAAGATATCGAGTTAAACAACCATATTCCTCCGAGCAATTTCATTTCGTACTTAAGTCTTGGCGAAATACCCTACAATATCGTTGAGTAAAACGGTTATCTGTATATATAAAAGAGGAACCTGACTGACGTATCAACGCACAGCCGAAAATACTGGAGCTACGAAGGTGAATTTTTTCACAGAGGTTTCTATTGTAACGTAGGGTAGCACTAAGAAGGGATTTTTGGAAATTCAACCCCTAAGGGGGTGAAAAGGGTTAAAAACTGTTGTATGGAAATTCGAAACCGTTAGAGTTACCATTCTCAAACTTGGCACTTTAGTTGATCATTTAAAGGGAAAACTAACTGCATAGTTTGTTTGTCCAAAATTAGCCTTTAAGGTGTTAAAATAAGGGTTGAAGTGTTGCGAGAGTAGGGTGATTTTATGACTATCTAATCAACGCACAGCCGAAACTACTGGAGCTACAAATGTGAAATTTTACACAGGAGTTTCTATTATGACGTAGGGTAGCACTAAGGAAGGATTTTTGGATATTCAACCCCTAAGGGGGTGAAAAGGGTAAAAAACGGTTGTATGGAAAATCCAAACCGTTAAAGCTGTAATTTTCAAACTTTGCACTTTAATTAGCCAATCAAAAAGAAATATAACTGCATACTTATTTTTTCTAAAATTAACCCAAAAGGGGTAAAAATAAGGGTTGAAATTTTGCAGAACCCAACTATCGGATCAACGTACAGCCAAAACTATTGGAGCTAGGACCGTGAAATTTTGCTCAGGTGTTGCCACCGTAACGCAGGTTAGCACTAAGAAGGGATTTTTCGAAATTTAACCACTAATGGGGTGAAAAGGGGTAAAAACGGTTGTTTAGAAAATCCAAACCGTTAAAGCTGTAATTGTCAAACTTTGCACTTTAGTTATACAATCAAAAGTAAAAATAACCGCATTGTTTATTTTTCTAAAATTAACCTTGCGGGGGTTAAAATGAGGGTTTAAATTTTGTAGAACCGAACTTTCGGATCAACGCAAAGCCGAAAATACTGGAGCTAGGAACGTAAAATTTTGCACTAGGATTCCCATTGTGACATACGGTAGCACTAAGAAGGGATTTTTCGAAATTCAAACCCTAAGGGAGTGAAAATACTCTCATATACGAAGATTATGTAAAATTTAAAATTTGATCTAGGGGAGGGGGCAAGCCGGGGTCTGTGCCCCTGGCGGCAAGTTCAGGGGGCGGCAAATTGAATCTTGGGACACAACTACAAAACTCATCAATAACGTAACACCACTTACACTTTTCTTTTCGCCGTGCGCGAATTAGTGATTATGCGATAGGGGCGCGTGAAAAGAGATGAAAACTTAATATTTGGAATGTAATTTATCCAACTCAACAATTACGTTTACTTTCAAATATCCAATTTGTGTAGTTAGTTTTAGTTGATTAACCGAACGAAGAACGAACGTCTTTAATGTGGTACAGGCAATGGCGAATTTACTAATAGGCTGAGTAGGCTGGAGCCTAGGGCGACAGATTTTAAGGGGCGGCAAAACTGGGCCATTTTTTTGTTTTGATTTACTGAAATAATAAAAGGCAATATTTTACACACTGAAAAATGGGGTTTGAAAATTAAGAATAGTTAAGTTATTTCAGTAATATGTTCCCACGTCTCCACGTTGACAATTTAATAATAAACACTTTATTAAATATCTATACTTGGATATTATAACATATTCCAATAATGATACATTATAAAAAAATCTTGCTTAAATGTGAAAAAACACCTATTAACATTGATTATAGTCTTTAGAGTTCCTTGCTAAGAATATTGTTTTTTTTTTAGATTGGTTATTTATTGTTTTCACGCACCCAGTATTCAAGGGGCGGCAAAATTCCTCCGCGGTTTCCTTTGCCTGTCGTAAGAGGCGATTAATAGGGGTCATTGGGGTCGCTAGCCAACTCTAAGATGTGCGACAGAACTTGTGGCTTCATAGCGGACTCCCACGGTTAGGGCGTCCGTTGCAGAGAAAATCTACGCCTACCTAAGTTGTGAGGAGCCATATTAGGAAGTGCGCCGGGTGGCACGGCGAGTCAACTAGGTGTTACTCGCGCATCCGCATCGCTTATTGTTCGTAATACATCCAGCCTGGCTGCAAAATCTATGCGGTACGGACAATAATTGTCCCCGTGCGCCAGATTGAAAGGCTGGGGACCTCGACATGCACCTTATGATCTCTCTTTAGATATCGATTAAAAAAAAGGTATTGTTTTCACCCCGTTTTTAAGAAATTGAGTTTGAATCAGACCTGGAAGTTTTGAGGCCTGACAAGGCTATCCTTACGATATCCGCCATAATATCTGTGCCGCTGTACCTATGTATAATGTATATAAATGTATGTGTATGGTGTCCTACCACGAGGTCTATGTCAGCTTACTCTGTTCTATTAACCATAAGACGTTCTATGGAGTCGTTAATTCGTCGTGAGACATGACCGAATATTCGAAGTATACGGGGCCGTACTATCTCGGAAAGACGCTACTTAATGCCGAGTTCTTGAAACGTTTGTGTGGAATTCGGACCTGATATTCCAAGCATTCTAAAACCTCGTCTCCAGGGAATCTACATTATTCTTCTCCCGTAACGTCCATGTTTCAGCGGCGTACAGAAATACGAGAAAGTGCTCGGACAAGCCTGATCTTTAGTAGCCTTTGTAGGAGTACGATTCCTCCATATTTTTCTGAGCTTCTCCATTGCCCCTCTAGCCATCGCCATACGTCGTTTTATCTCAATGATATAACCACCATTGTTTTTTTAAACAGCCCAGTATAAATGTACGACTGAACCAGTCTTGGAGGAGCCCAGCGACAGTTTGTGATGTGCATTAAAATCCCCCAAGACCATTTCAGCCGACGAGAACTGCGTCCGCCCGTCATCAGCCTGAGATACCTGAACAGCCGAGTCGTATCATCTTCCCCGTTGTGAGACCTGTAAAGGCACACGTCGATGCGGCTCAGGCAACCAAGATTCATTGCAAACACAAAGCGGAGAAGGAGGGGCCCTCCATGCAGCTTAAACGGTGACAGTAGATGTCCAACCGAATATACATACAAGCATACCCCGGCTTTAGGCTTGAAGCTTTCTTCAAGCGAATAACCGGGGTACAGCAGGTAAGAATATTCGGCCGAACAACGAATCCGCGTCTCCATCAAGAAGAGCAAAGCAGACTAGGCCGTCTCGAGATGGTGGTGGACGGCATTAAGGTCGTTTGGAGTTCGCGGATGTTGGTGAACTTCATAGTGAACGCGATGGTGGGGTTGTGCACTGCTGAAAGACCTGCTTTGTTTAATTGCGCTGTCATGAGGTTGAAGGGATGGGTTTGATGAAGAGGCATCGAGAAGCCAAAGTCCGGGCATTAAGTAGGCCGAATGGGCACCGGCATGAAAGGGTCAGCCACATCCGGTCACCAACTGGCACGACGTACCCACCCAAGATTATGTGCGACATGGTGAGGCAGCCCCTCGTGGTAGTTAGCCACGATTGAGCTCTTGTACTGTACTTTCTCTTTGGCCAGCGGTCAACACTCCTCCCTTCGAGAGCGACCAAAAATACGTTCAAAATCACTATCAGATCACTATGACGGTCTTTACGCCCCGTGGACGGTGATCGCTACCCAGACGGACACTTAAGTCCTACCACCACGAACTGTGTCACTCATTTGGCACTACCCAGGGGTCACGTGTAGGAAAACTAGAGTCAAAGCCTACAGACATGTGTGACGTTAACCCTCAAAAGTGACGCTAATATAAATGCTTAACATGGTGGTAAAATGACGTTCTTTCCCGAAGTCTTGTGTTGAGTGGGCGTCTGGTTGTTAAAAATGATGATGATAATTAAGATAAAAATATAGGCAAGGGGGGGCGGCATTTTTCAGTTTTTGCCCCGCCTCGAAAAATACCTAGATCCGGCGCTGCTTAAATGTAGGGTGTATTGTAGGCACACGACATGCGCGTTTCGTCATTTCATGAAATTAAAAAAAAAATGGGAATGCCGTCATAGATTCACGTCCCGGTTTTGATAGAGCCTGCAAAATTATTTAGTATTATTATTATTTTATTCTTTAATGCACACAAAAGAGAACAAAAAGCATGAAATATTTTACAAATAAAATTAAAGAGTACACTGTTCGCGGTCTTATCGCCATAGACGATTTCTTACAATAAATATGTCTACTGAAGATTAAATTTCCTAAAAGGGGCACTATATTTAGATTCAATCGCACCTACAACCAAGTCCAGATCGGTTGCAATTATTACGCTACGCCGCCCGTGCTATATAAAATCGTCTCGTCAAAGGCATAAAAGTCCACGCCAAAAATTCCATGCAAATAAAAACAGAAAATCAAACAGAAGCATATCTTTGATCATCAAACAAAACTGAACAAGAAATATTCGCGGTCAGTGTAAATATTTCGGAATATTGGAGCGGCGGCAATCTCACTGACCGAGCGATACGTGAAACAAAATTCATTTGTCAACGTCGGATTTCTTTGTGGCACATACGATCTGATTTGGTACAGTGTAACTTTGAGAGAGTCAAATATTTTGTTACTTCTGGAAGCTTTTTTGGTTTTTCCAAGTACGGTAGGCACTATTTTGGAAATACTTTATTGGAACATAAACTTTATTGGAAAATAAAAGTGTAAAGATAGGTACACATTATAACAATAAAAACATCCTACTGATTACAATGACGACTGTGAACCTAAAGACCACGAGTTTGACGCATCGGTTAGTTTCGGGTTGGAGGATTACCTCTAAGGAGATATATTATCTATAAGGAGTTAGTACGAGTATGAGTGTGCCTATTATTTTGTCAAATAGAACGAGCGCCACGCCGCGTTTTACAGTTAGCCTAACAGAGACTAAAACTTCTATAACTATAAGGCCGTTTGTCCACCGCCGCCGTCACCGGACCGTCACCGAGAACGAGATTATTTCAGGCCGAGTTTAAGATGACGTGACGGCGATCGTGTGTCCGCCGCGCTGATAAATCGGTGGCTCAGTTCCACTCAGTTGTAGAGATTTGTCATACGCGGTAGTCGCGTTTTCCTTTTTGATAGAAATAAAACCAACTAGGAGGATGGCTAGTTTTAACCGGCGACATTTGCTTCTTCCGCTTTTGTACGATTGAAAGCATAGGCGATTAAATTATTTTGGACTCTACTACTCCAATTAATGTATAAATATCGTATTTTAATTGGCCGCTTGTCCACCCCCGGCGTCACCGGACCGTCACCGAGAACGAGATTATTTCAGGCCGAGTTTAAGATGACGCGAAGGCGATTGTGTGTCCACTGCGCCGATATATCGGTGGCTCAGTTCTAGAGCTTTGTCGTACGTGGTAGTCGCGTTTTTCTTTTTAGTAGAAATAAAACCAGCTAGGAGGATGGCTAGTTTCAACCGGCGATAATTGCTTCTTCTGCTTTTGTACGTTCCAAGGCGTAGGCGATATAGGCAAATAATTTTGGACTCTCAGGTACTCCAATTAATGTATAAATATCGTATTTGAATTTCTTGGCCTTTTTTTTCCAAATTTTGTGATAGACAAAACAAAAACCGGGCGAACGGCCCGGTGCGACGGTACTATGTGGACAAGAACAAAGTGTGTTTTGTATTGCCGGCACATCGGCCTGTCATGAAACCGTGGCGAGATCTAGCGGTCACGCCGAACTACTCGAAACATCGGCGGCCGGGATGACGGCTCTCGGGTGACGGGCGTGCGGTGGACACATGGCTATAGTAAATGTATGTATCGCTAAATCGGCGTCGTCATCTCGGTCTCGGTGACGGTCCGGTGATGGCGGCAGTGGACAAACGGCCTAACTCCTATTTACCAAGATCCATATTAACGCGCAAGAAAACTACAACAAGCACCGAAGTCAGTCAGTCAGTTCGTCTGTTTGGTGTTCTAAAGCAACCGAATCACACGCGCGGTTTAATCTATCGCATTCTAACTCACGCTCAATACATTTCGATGCTGAAGTATTAGCACGCCTTGTATTAACGACGTGCCTTTACAATCTTGTCTCAGGATTTTTATTTCACACCATAACTTCGTTGTTTATGCTGTTGCTTTTATAAAAATAATACATGGAGATTATATATCGTTTGAATATTGTATTCGTTGTGTCGAGTGAAAACGAGCAATTGACCCATATATATTTTTTTTATTGCTATGTATGGCGAGACGAGCATGCCGTTCGCCTGATGCTAAGCGATTTGAACGCTCATGAACAGTAGCAAAACCACAAAACACCTTGAATTACAAAGCAATGTTTAGCATTTCACTGCACTCGCAATCTTGAGACATAAAGTGTTAAGTCTCAAATAGTAGTTACTCTGGCTATAATGTCCTTCAAACCTTGTCTTTTTTGTTTCCGCATTTCAACTACAAAAATATTTTTTGTTCCATCTAAACTCATTAATCAAGAATAAGAAGAAGAAAAAAACAAATAAATCTTTCGCTGGTCGCAGTGTTTGATAATATGATTGTTAAACCCGTTTTTAACGTTGCGCACTCCAGCGCCCTCTCGACCACCCGCGGCCTCCTTTTATATAAAATGAATAACGTTCTCTAAGATTACTGCAACATCTATTGTCCGTGCAGCCTCTTTCAGCCGCCGTTCCGTATAAAAGAACAAGTAAACGGTGAGAGCTAATTCAGCATTCCACCTTTGTTCCCGTTTATCTGAACTATACAAAAGGGCTCACGTATTAAGGATCTTAAACGAAAATATTCGATGCTCCGCCTAAATTAAAGTTTCCCTCAGCTTTGTACCGTTGTGAATAGAAGTCGGAAGGAGTAATTGCTGTAAAATAATTAAAATGTTGATGAATTCCTCTAAGTCTACCATTATGTGGCGTGTTCGGGAGATTTATGTCGCACGGGTGGAAACTGCTTTCAAGGGAGTGAATGTCTGGGCAGGTATTGTACGCATATACGACTATAGTATAAAACCCAAGGTCACAATGTCGAAAATTAATTGCTATTATATAATAGTAAGTAGTGCATTATTTTATATCGTTATATCAGAGTGTATTACATCTAGATGTTTAATCCCTTTTGCAATGCCTTTAGCGTAAGTAGGATCTCATTTATTACATTTGATATTTTTCGGTAGTCCACGCATTGGATTGTCGAGATTTTAAATCTATTGTGTAGAAATTTTGAACGTTTTCACAAATGTACTAAAGTGCACTTCTGCAAATTCATGTTATGTATGCAGAATATTATATATGAGTCTCAGCGGCCAGATACGAGTATATAGAACTTGCTGAAAACAACAGGCAATTATTAAATATGAAAAATGGAGCTTACTGGAATAGGAATGGTTATGAGCAAGCATTCGACGATAAAATGTAAAATGTTCGTCTATCAATTCTCCGGGGAATACTAAATACTCATGGTTAATCAACCGCCTATTGTTACTTAACATTTTATGAGAACGATAGACGAAGCGATTGTCAAGAGACTGGAATATGGATATTTATGCTGAGTGAAAACAGTTCCATTAATTATCACTTGCTAATGTTGCTTAATTTGCTTAATTTGCTTATGCTAATGTAATCGACTATTGTCATAACTTTTTTATTCTCTTTACTTCGGGAAGGTAAACATAGTATATGCAAAATTTCTCCAAATATTCCGTTTCATGGTCTTTTTACTACATCAGAATGCATTTGCACGAATATAGTTTAAAAACAATAAAATGTACTTTTGGAAAACAAGTTAAGATTATTAAATTTTTACCAGGACCAACTTAATAAGCTTGAGCGTCTCCAAAATCTCTATCAGATTCATATTTGGGCTTCGCAAATATGACCATGTTTCAGAATTTCGTACTAGGCTCAAGTGGTTACCCATCCGGTTTCGTCGGAATACTCATATTCTTTCACTTCTATACAAAATTTTGTTTAATCCTCTAACGCCTTCGTATCTTAAAGATCGTTTCGTCTTTCTCCATGATCCGTTTTCAAGATCCTTGAGGTCGTCGGAGAACTTGAAACTAAGAATGCCCTTGCACTCCACAGTATTCATGGACAAATCATTTACTGTCCAAGCTGTCCGACTGTGGAACTCTCTACCAGCTGAGTTGCGACGGACTGAAACACTGTCGTCATTTAAAAGAAAGGTCAAAGAACATTTCTTCTCCCAACAAGAGTGTAGCTGAAATAATTTGTCCATTCTCTTCCTGGTATATTTTAGGATAAGTAGGTATATAATATGTTTATGTATATGTATGTATTATAGGTATGTTTGTATATGTGTATGTATATGGATATTTAAATATATTTTGTGTGTTTATGTTATATTTTTAGTTATTAATTGTAGATTATTATTATTTCTTTTACGCCTTAGACTGCCCTTTCTATCTCCTGCTAGTATATCCATCCCATGGTTGCCTGTAAGAGATTACCGAGTGTGATAAGGCCGCCACTTGTACTATTATTCTTATTGTATAATATCTTAATAGTATTTATGTATAGTGCAAAAAAGAATGAAATAAATAAAAATAAATAAATAATAAATTTTTATTAGAATCGGCAGTAACATAGTTACAACTTCTGTGGCGCCAGACTGCACAACTGAATAACTAGGTTTTTAATTAGAGATTGTAAAGTTTTATATTCTAAATTTGGTTTCAACATTTATTAATTCTGAGTGCACGGTGTTAAAAGTCAAGGTGAAACTGTAATTAAATTTGCGTTCTCGAAAATTAACACAAAAATAATTTTATACTTCGTGGTAGAGATCGTCACCGTATTTTTGTTAAACTTTACGGACGACTAGGTCAGCAGCATAAAGATGTGTGACTACATTGCTTAATACATGATATATTCAGGTGTTTTTTACATTTTTAAAATAGGATACATATTTGTTAGTAAATACTGACAATAAAGAATAATAGAAAAATAATAGAAAGACAAATAATAGAAAGTGCGCGGTGGCCTGTTGGTAAACGGACTAGATGCTACTGCCAACATGTTCACGGTGGTCGCGGGTTCGAATCCCAGGGCACACCTGTGACTTTTCGGAGTCATGTGTGTATTGATAGTCAATCACCACGCACTAAAACGGTGAAGGAAAACATCGTGAGGAAACCTGCATACCATAGCGATTTATAAAAAAATGTGTTGTATGTAAGTCCGCCAACCCGCACTAGGCCAGCGTGGTGGACTATATGGCCTAACCACTCTCAATCGAATTGTCGATTGTAGAGTAGGCCTGTGCCCTGTAGTGGGACGTATATGGGCTGATACATACATACATACATACATACTATCCACAAACCACAAAGGCTTGTATTTATGATTCATTATGTTTAAAGATTTCACTTTACGATAGAAAAATTACTTACCGCCGTTGCTATCCCTCTTTCCGAATTTTTTTATTGTTAATACGAAGTAAATTTCAAGTTCCAAATAATTTTAATAGTGTAATTGTTATTGTTTTCAGTAATACATTTAGCTTATGTCCATCTTATAGGTCAGCTGAAATATACCTAACACCCTGAGTTTTAATCAATTGATTTTTTGTTATAGAAAGGTCAGCCGTAGACCTATATTGTCTGATATAATATGACTTTAATACCATACAACGGTTACCAACTATTTCGATTTCAAGCAACATAATAATAAACATTGTTCAAGGTTTATCTCATGAACGAGTGAGCGACGTCAGTGGCGAGAACTAAGATTATATTAAACTGCGGTTAGTTTGAAGCTACAGCGCCGTCAAAACCTAACTAAAACGGTTGCTTTAAATTAAACGTATTTCATATTCCATTTTGGATTCATTTTACTCCTCTTATTTTCTTTTCTAAGTTTATTTAGATAAAGTCTGTAGTTTGTGTCTCACTGTACTGCATTCACACTTTATCTTAATTACGTTTGTTTTAATTAGTCCTTGGTTTAGCATTGCGGCCACGCTTTATGTATATTATGTATTTTCATCTGCAATAACAGTTGAATTATGACTTTATGGTTAATTTTAGGCAAAGGAAGTCCACAGCTAGATATAAATCGCCTACAAGGCCCATAGTGACTTGATATAAGCGAACTCTCAATTTGTCCGCTCATCTTGAGATCATTACTAATTTATCGTCTACCAAAAGCATTATTATTTCTAGAATACACTTAAAGTAAAACACTTATGAGAAAAAATAAAAACTCAGTTCATGAATTCAACGACATGTCAATAAATGATAAAGTCTCAAGGCGGAAGTAGGCTTCGTAATAAATTCGCAAACATGATTTCCCTATTACATATCGAGTATGAGAAATAGAATCAATAAACAAGACCGCGGCTCCAGATTACACCGGGAACATATCGCATCTGTTTGCGCACAACTTGCTCCGCTCGAGAAGTTCTCTATCCTTTGTGTACTCTAGTGCATTGATACCAAAACTGTTTATATCGAGCCCCGAATAACCGACAATTTATCAAGAATATTTATAAAAATATAATTGTGACTCTAGGATAGACAACATACTATAATTGTACAAACCGGGGATATTAATTTCTCCTTTTTAAATATCTTACTTATTTTAGGACATTATATGTGATGGTTTCTTAGATTTACGCGAATATTACAGATTAAAATAAAGCTATTATTATAAGCTTATTTATGGATTTTCTCGCGGATTTGCAGTTTTCTTTTTTAAATTAAACCAAATATGCGATAAAGTCCGTAAATAATTGTTTTATTTCAATTATATCTGATGGCATAATCACATAATCAAGTTCATGAATTAGCAAAATTGAATATTCTATAATCGGAACAGTTTATTCAAAACCTAAATATAGGGCATGGGCCAAGGAGGCTACGGGACAAAAAGTTTGGGAGCCTGTGTCCCAGTGTGTTTGTGCCATCCCGTGAGGAACTGATTCGGGAGTCGACGGAGGGTGGTTGTTTGATATCATCCGCCAATCTTTTGATGGATCATAATGTATAAACTTGGTATTGAAAAGTTTGACACGCAGATGAAAAGCGATGATTGATAAGTCAAATCACTGGATGTGCTCAACGGTGTTTTTTGAAAAAAGTATTTTATGTGCATGTTAACATGCGCGGGGATGTGTGTGACTATAGTGTACAATTTTCTTTAACATAAATAAGTATGAACCCAGTCTGAAACATTTTAAAAACCCAAGGTTTTATTATCCAATAATCAATTTGCTGGTTTTATCAATCATTTTTTTGTGATTGCCGGATGCCCAATATCCTTTTCTCTTTCCATTTTTTCCTTTCCAGTCTCCTATGCCTTCTAAGAATGTTTAATTTAAAACTTATTTTACCCGGACAAAGAGATTTTAACATAAGTAATGAGCAGATAATCGAGTCAGCTGATCGAACTAGAATAAAAGCGGAAGCAATTAGCTCAAAGGCGTCCCGCGGGAGCGGCCGCTTTGTTCCCGCTGCGAGGAATCAGATAAAAGCCTCTCATCCATTGAGACGGCGGAAGAACGCTTCCTCTACTTCTAGTTAATCACTGTAATAGTGTTACCCTGCTTCAGACTGCTATTATCCAACTATTGATCTATTTGCAGTGATTTGGCTTTTTATTTTACGACCGGGCATTTGATACGCACCATTACGGAAATATGTCTTTTACACTACCACGCTGGTTCAATGCAAGTTGGTGGAATTTAAAAAACATTGTAACGCCGAAGTGTCCAAGTTTGCTCATAATGTTCTCTTTCACTATTATAGAGTGAAGTAGTTGTTGTTGTTGGTTCATGGCTAGACGGCCGAACGTTACTTAAGGTGTCAACTAAAATCAGTGTGGTGTCGTGGTTTATACGGTATACCACATCATAACGTAAGCTGAGTCGGTAGGTCTACCGATCCCAGCCGCAACCAATCAGATTTTTAATTTTTTTAATTAACCAAGTACGTGTTTATATCATTCAAATTTAACCCATACGCGACAAACATTAGTCACTGGGATGGTTTATTTTTATTTTTTATTTTTATTTATTAGGTCTACTATCAATCACATACCAATACATTTGAACAAGAAATCAGAAACAAAAAACTTAGTCTAAGTACATGATCATACTATATCAAACTAACTACATACATATCTACCTATTTCAGTAAATTAATGCCTATTATAAATTAAATTAATAACAAAGTAAAAGCATAAAAGTGTAACAAATAAAAAAAAACAAGAAAAGAAGACCATACGGGCATTGTGCACAAATTAAGTATGAGTACAATTTACAAAAATATTTACAGAATATAATAATTTACGAAAGCTGTGTAATGTGATTGCATGAATATCAATTACATGACTTAGGCTGTTTAACAGCTTGCAAAGCCTTGGTACCGGAGAGTTACAACCCAGTACGGTTCTACGCAGAGGAGTAGATAAAGGAGTTATAGGATATCTTGGTATTCTAGCAGGAACTCTGAGATTGAATTTACATAACAATGTGGCACAGTCAATTTGATTATGAAATAGTTTAAAGAGAAATAACAAGTCCAATATATCTCTACGGCGTTGTAAGGCGGTCATTTTGAAAAAGAGCAATCTATTGGAATATGAAAAACTTCTATTACCTCTACCAACGCATCTAGCAAGATGCCAGAGGAATCTTTTTTGAACTCGCTGTAACCTCAAAATATGTGTGGCAAAGTGTGGACGCCAAACTGTCGAACAGTATTCAAGAATACTCGTAACTAGACTGTTATATAAAAGTTTTTTTGTAGATGTATTCTTAAAGTTTTTGACGTTTCTTAATACAAAACCAAGCATTCTAGAGGGTTTTTTAATAATATAATCTAAGTGAGGAGCAAATGTTAATTTCCTGTCAAAAATAACACCCAAGTCCTTTACAACTTCTTGACTCTGAAGACTAACATCTTTTATGTTATATTGATGAGTGATTATGTTATTTTTTCGCGAAAACACCACATAATGACATTTATTAGAATTAAATAACATGTAATTGTCCTCACACCACTGAACCAGTCTATTCAAATCTTGCTGTAGAAACATACAATCATCTTGAGATTCAATAGTTCGGCAAAATTTTAAGTCATCAGCATACATAAAGACGGAGGAAAATTTAAAAAAATTAGTAATATCATTTATGAAAATATTGAACAAGATTGGACCCAGGTGAGAGCCTTGAGGTACGCCTGACGTTATATTACAGAAACATGATTGGAAACCATTAATAACGACGGAAAAAACTCGTTCATCTAAGTATGATTTAAACCAGCTGAGTAAAGAGCCGGTGAACCCATAAGCCGAAAGTTTGGTTACCAGAATATCGTGAGTAAAAGTAAAAGTGCGTGGTGGCCTGTTGGTAAACGGACTAGACGCGACTGCCAACATGTTCACGGTGGTCGCGGGTTCGAATCCCAGGGCACACCTCTGACTTTTCGGAGTCATGTGTGTATTGATAGTCAATCACCACGCACTAAAACGGTGAAGGAAAACATCGTGAGGAAACCTGCATACCATAGCCGATTTTATAAAAAATTTCTATGGTATGTAAGTCCGCCAACCCGCACTAGGCCAGCGTGGTGGACTATATGGCCTAACCACTCTCAATCGTACTGTCGATTGTAGAGGAGGCCCGTGCCCTGCAGTGGGACGTATATGGGCTGATACAGAATATCGTGAGACACGGAATCAAATGCTTTACTGAAATCAGTGTACAATACATCAACCTGTTTATTTTTATCAATGGAGTCAATAAGGGTCTCAGAAAAAGTGAAAAGTGATCTTAATGTAAGGTTGTCGCTATTTAATATTAGCCATGTTTGAGTATGATAAGACTGTGACAAATAATACGCTTTTTATTTCTTTAAGTGTTTAACTAGGCAGACATATGCAAATTTTATGAGTCAAAATCGTGACTATAGGCTGAGAACAACAACCTTCGTTTTGTAATTACGGTCTGCTTTAGGTTTTTAATGAGCCCCTCGCTCAATTATTCTGTACTACTGTTCTACATCTATGTAATATAGAGGGTATCAACCTGATCAATCCAAGTGTTAATGTTTGACTCCGCTAATCGAAGTTTGTCTATTGAACTTGGCGGTTTGTAATTTTAGCGAAATCTGTTCCAATATTAATTGCGTAGGCGTCTTTCTGAGTAATAAGTAGAATTGTTATTTATATGCGTGGTAGGATGTGTTTATATTATACGCAAAACTATGTTTGTTGAGTTGTTGCGTACATAAGTAGAAAAATAATTATCATCCATCATCATCCATCAGCCAAAGGAAGTCCACTGCTGAACATAGGCCTCCCCCAATGATTTCCACAGAGACCTGTTGGAGGCAGCCTGTGTCCAGCGACGTCCCGCGACCTTTACCAGGTCGTCGGACCATCTTGTGGGTGGACGAAAAATAATTAATTCAATGAAAAATTGAAAAATAATTAATTCAATGAAAAATAAAAAGCATTTAATAATTTGAGACTTTTTCTAAACGCGGATACGTTCGTTTCATGTTTCTTTGCTTTTATTTTTGTTAATAATCGAACAGTGTAGTGCTTATTGGGTATACAAGAGCAAATATTATAGTCAGACACAAGTACTTGACTGCTATTTGAATACAATTGGTCACAAGCTAGTTAAGCTACCAGAGGTCCGAAATAATTTGCAAAATTTACATCGTTTCCTCAACATCCTGGGCGTGATTTAACTATAAACGACTAGGATACCTGATTACCGTTAATTATTTTATTTTTTTGTGGCATACCTTGGGAATGTCCAGTAGTGGATTGCAACGGGCTGATGATGATCACTGTCCTAGTTACAAGGATAAACCAAGATATTATACCAAGAAAATAATACGTAACCTTTTAGAATGACAGATTAACATAACCAAGATTTTAGACTAAGCGCATGTATTTTTTGTGATAGTTAAATACAATTTTTTGTGATAGTGACCTCTGATAGATTAACGCCAGAATACTGGAACGCCATTCAAATAATAAGTTGCTCTTAACAGCGAACGGCCCACTTAGCCGGATTAATATATTTAAGCGAAACTTACATTTAAGTTACACTATTCGGGCGTAAGTATTTGTATGGTCTTTTGTTCTTTAAATTTTAAATTAATCGAGAGTTAAGCAGTTCAGCATTATTTATAGAACCTCGAAAAAAACTGATAGGGAACAATCTGGTGTCACATACATTCAGTTCGGCTCGCTTGCGATTCTCGAACTTTTCCTTACTATTAGATTTCGCAAAATTCCTCTAATTAATTTGTACAGAAAAATGTATAAGATATAAAATTGGTAATGCTTGTTAAAAATAAAGAAGGTAAATCTTGCAATACTTGTTAAACAAATTATTTGATCTCATGTATGTTTAACGACGTGACGACGAGTAAAAGAAATCTTAAAGATTATTTCGTTGTTACATCGTCAGAATGTATAGTCTATACTCTATACCATCGCTTGAACACGTGTACTAAATATAATAAATATAGGTATGTATATTTGTATGCCCGAATGTATGTTATTGCGTTCGTACGTTCGTCCGTTTGTTTGCATGTGTGTCCACGGATTTAAAAAAATATAAGTCAGACCACAATCAAGCTAACTCCTCATTAAATTGGAAAAATCTTGTTAACGAACAGACATCTTGTAAAAAACTTATCCTCAAGCAGAAGATGTAATACGAGGCGGCTAGAGAGTAAGTACCTTTGCGCTAGTTACTAGTTAGTGAAAGGGCGCGAGAGTGCACGGATGTAGGCTTTGTATCGCCGCCGCGCCGCCGCGCCGCCGCGCCGCCGCGCCGCAGTGTAGCGGTTCAAGTGATCATTAACTCGCTATCGAAGGTGTTACCTGCGACTCTGCGCTCTATTTACAAACTTGCCGTTTTATATTCACTTATTTGTGGTTATGGGATTCTCGACGAGTTTGTATTATGTTTATTTACGACAATGGCACGAATATGTGATTACAGAGCACTTGATAGCGAATACAAGAACCTTCTAGATAGTCCCGACTACAATTGTACTAAGATATTTAATTGTTTTTTCACCCCTCGCAACAGGATTTCACGATGGAAGATTCGTATGGACGGGTGAATTGTAGGTACGACAGCAATAAGATTTACTTCCTGCATCGGGCGGTGGCTGCATAGATCTTGTTTACATTTGCGCAAACAAGTTTAACAATTATTCCTTTAAATATTGTTTATCAAATAACTCTCGTCATTCAAACTACAGTATGCGGCATGCGGTGGTGGACAAAACTTTACATAAAAAATCTTCGTAAAAAAATAAAATCGCAATGGCTTATTAGATTTAGGAGAATACATATTACAAATTGAAATAAATCTCACGGCGAACGGTCTACCGTTTTGATGATCCCTTGATCACGAAATTTGTAAAGTGATAGAAAAGTAATAAAAAAATAAAATCAAATTTGCGATAAAATCAATTTAAGAATCGTGTTTTTTTCATTGCCTCCAGAGGCATTTGCGTCGTGATAAACAATAATAATGTGCGTATAGATACCTGTATGAGCACCTGGTCGCGGTACAGTCCCCAGGTGTCGGCGTACACGCTGACGCGCACGTGTTGTTGTCTCCGCGGCGCCAGCGAGCCCCGCGCCGGCGCGCACTGCAGCGCCACGCCCGCCTCGCGCACCTCGCCGCTCCACGGGTCTGCAACACGCGACCGACGCTGTAACACATGATATTGGTACCTACTAGTACTAGCTAGTAGATGATATACGTCCAACTGCACGGGCCTCATCTACAATCGTGAGAAAGTTTTTTTTTTATTTTATTTCAATGAATGGCCAGACGAACAAGCCGTTCGCCTGATAGTAAGGGATACGACCGCTCATAAACAATAGCAAAATTCCACTGCGCTCGCCATCCTGAGACATAAGATGTTAAGTCTCAATATGTCTAGTAGTTACTCTGGCTACAAGATCCTTTAATCCGAAACACAACAGTGTATTTACACTGCTGTTTCACGGGAGAAATAGACATTGCGGTGGTACCTACCCAGATGGCCTCTCACACATGAGAGACCTTCCACCAGTAGACGATTGAGAGTGGTTAGATCATATACATAGTCCACCACTCTGACCTAATGTGGGTTGGCGGACTTGACATAACATAAGAATTCTTATGAATCGATCTGGGGGCACGGCAGTGTCCCCTCCAAGTCGAGCTAAAAAGCGGCGCTGTCGTACCATCCTTTTCTCGAAGCAATTCAGACCATTTTCTACCCTCTATAACTTCGCTGTGGTTAAAGCAAGAAGCCTAAATTTTCAGTTACTAAGCAGGCATTATATAAACGCGGTATATTTAAAATTTCATTCAATATGAACCAGTAGTTTAAGAATTGTAACATGACAAACTTTGTTAATTTTGTCACTCACTGACTGACTGACCGATCATTAAAAGTCTCAGGCACTTCTAGCAGACAACGAACCTTCAAATTTAGAATATAACTAGTGTTTAGTGTCTTAAGTAAGGGAAAATTTTAACATTTCATAATTCCTGTCTAGTTTTCTAGATACACCAACTGCATGAATAACTTTGTAATCCCATATAAATGCATAGGATTGCAAAGTTACATTTGCAGTTAATGAATCATTGTACCCGTATATAATGGAATTATAGTTGTAGATAGGTATATATATCAGGCATAACAGGAGGGGGTATAGAGAAAGAAAGGGTGTATTCAGCCCATAAAACTGTACAACATTCCTCTAGAAAAACATGACGAAGAAAAACTTGCAATAAAATAGACTAAATAGCTCGAAAATATCAATTACCATGAAAGAAAGAACATTAATATTCAAACCCGCTATATTTGTGATAAATTGATACCTACAAAAATAAAAAAGCCATAAGACAGAGGCTTTAAGAAAAATCGTTAGTGATATTCTAGAAGTAAAAAGTACCGAAAAGGAAAAAAGTAGGACTCTACAAAAAGACATGAGATCCCATCAAAAACATCCTGTAAAAAATTTCCAAGTCTCACAGCACAGGTTTTCTACCGCAAAAAGTTATGTGACGCATGTAGTACCAAGTCGATTAATTTATTTAGTCCTTGCTTAAGGGACCTTTTGTATAAAGTTATTACGTAAGTTATTGTCATATCAATATTAATAATTATTTACGTTTTAAATTAATAGATCGACTTGGCCAGCAGCATTATGTATAAATTGTACGATACATTATGTTTTCATACGATGGCCAAGTCTTCATTCTTGTTTTCCACTGAAAACGCTTTTCTTCCCTTTTCTTTCCAATTTAAAATACTGGCTGTCCAATGGGACAGACATTTCCAAATGTGAAAAGGCGGGCAACGCAACGACAAGTACAACAAGTATAGTAGACGTTCATGTGCCATGTCGTAATCACTTACCATTACGTGAATCGATTGTTTTTTCGGCGGATCAACACAATTAATTAATCTGTATGTATCTGTATCAGCCCATATACCGGGTATATCAAGACTGCTACCGAAAACGAAGCCGGGTGGTAGTTTTAGTGGCTACAAACACAATGCAATTAAAAATTTCGCATAGAAACGCGACAATTCTTTTTTAAAATTTTTTAAATATCGTCGTTTTTGGGTGGTAAATCCATAGTTTTTGCTAAAATAATAATTTAAACTCTTTTATACCTTAAAGTATTTATAAATAAAAGGGCATACACTATTATATTAGGAAAAAATGTATTTGCCACCCAAATATGGCCATAGGAAAAAAAATAACAAAAAAAACTGTCGCTTTTTTTGCAACTTTTTCTGTTGCATTGTGTCTGAAGTCGCTTAAACTACCACCCGGCTTCGTTTTCGGTAGCAGTCTTGATATACCCTGTATGTACCACTGCAGGGCACGGGCTTCCTCTACAATCGAGAGTACGATTGCGAGTGGTTAGGCCATATAGTCCACCACGCTGGCCTAGTGCGGGTTGGCGGACTTACACACCATAGAAATTATTAGAAATCGCTATGGTATGCAGGTTTCCTCACGATGTTTCCCTTCACCGTTTTAGTGCGTGGTGATTGACTATCAATACACACATGACTCCGAAAAGTCAGAGGTGTGCCCTGGGATTCGAACCCGCGACCACCGTAAATAAATATGTTGGCAGCCGCGACTAGTCCGTTTACCAACAGGCCACCACGCACTTGAATTAATCACAGATACATATTACACTTAATTAAACAGTCAACAGAGTACCTACAGTCTTAATACTTCAATACTTCAATTATGGAGAATATTGCAGGGATTCTCAAATTAGGCGTTGCCTGTGTCTTGAAAAACCAGTTAAATATAATTGTTTCTACATTAATTGTGTGTGTGTGTGAGTGCATTTCTACGAAAATTAATATTTCATCTCTTTATTACTAACAAGAGTAATGGCGTAATATTTTTGGAAAAACAGCATAGTGGGGGTGAAATAAGGGATGGGATATTGCATGGATAATCAAAATCGATAAAGTGTTTAGAAAGTAGAGAGAAACTGGATATAATAGAGTGGGAGGTAGGGGAGAAGACTGGGATAGCTGACAGATTTAATAGGACGAAATGTAAATGCACGGTATAAGACGGGATGGTTAATTAAGAGAAAGGACGCGACGTATCGGGAAGTGAATGAACAGACGGGATGGGACGGAATTGAGCAGGATAGCTAATTCATGTTTAGGTATACAAGAGCTTATACGAAAAATAACACGTATTTGGTGTGGAGTAAAATAAAAAAGTATCTGCACCCAGGCGAAGCCGGGCCGGGCCGCTAGTTTTATATAAAAACTCATCAATTACACGAATAGTTCTGAAATTCAAAAATATACCACTACAAAATAAATAATTGTAACGGGTAATTTTTGCGTGCGTCTGGTAACGCAGCCTCTTTTAGCATAACGTTGGTGCTGGCAGCTACATAATATATAAATAAGAATGGAATAAGTATATAAGTCTATGGAGAAATATGATAATACAATCGTCATATTATTTGGAGATGTGACGGAGCCGAATATGCATCGAAATAAAATGTTAGAAAAAGTCACGTCCCAGATTCATTCATTCAGAGACACTCATTCAAGTATTTGTGTAGCAAATTGCGTTTTGAAAATCGAAAATGGGGAAATCAAAGTGGAAATGCTGTGACTGTCAAATCACCTATGTATCAAAAAATATTATGCTGAGTAAATACTCAGCATTGGAAATCCAATCTATACACGAAACACATTTTGCTGTCAGCAGACGTAGTATAATCGACACAAATGTGCCAAATGATGTTCTGATGACTTGTGAAAAGTTTCCACCCCGTGCCACTTACTTTCACTCGAATGAATATCACTTGATTACATTCGGAGGTTGACACACGTATGCAAAAATTTTATATGGTAAACACAATATATTCGTAAAAGCAAAAAAAAATAGTTGTAATATAACCCAGACTTATGATTTGTCAGTTTAAAATATGGATACCTGACTAGAGTCTAGACTATCTTTCGCCTGGTCCTACCATTAATTCTACTTTAGTCAAAAACAAAAGCTGCGAACTTGATCGTCCAATATCTTATTTATTTAGTATTAATTGCCTGATCAAAGAAACTAATCCAACTCAATTATCTCGACGGAGCTGGGTGTAATTAGATAGCTCGGCGGCCGACACGGATAGCCTCGTTCACTAATGTCTAATAAGTTGAGACTGCGAAATTTGTATTGGTATCTTTTTTTGGTTGAATAACTCAATACAACTAGAGTTCTGTTGAACTATCCTCAACAGAACAAGAGGTCACAGAAAAATTCAAAAGGTCGCGCTGTTTGCTGATTTTGAGAAATTAAAAAAATAAATGAAAAAAATTTAAAAGCGCTTTTTTCTTGGAAACTATTGGTTTTAGGAAAAAGTTTTTTCAATAAAAAATGTAGAAGGCATTGCGAACTACATTTTTTGTCATTGGAGTGACGTCATCCGACTTGAAACACAAAAAGTAGAGGGCGCTAATTGACCAAAAAAGTGTTCCTACGCTATTTTCGGTAGGAAAAAAATATTTTTTTATAATAATGTAAATTAGAAAGCTGTTTGTCACAAAATTAGCTACAACTTTAATTTAAACAAAATTTTTATAAAACTTACCGTTTTCGAGCTGGAACTTGTCGAAGTGTACAAATTGTACATTATTTACCGTGCCATTGCACATTACTCATGCCATTCAGTTTTTATCTTTTTTTTTTATTTAAATGAAATAGCAGTAATTGTTTTCTGATTTTGTTATCAAAAAATTTGAACTTTTGTTCAGCAAAAATTTGAACTTAGGTGAATTTATCTATGTTTTGCATCACATTATTTCAAGTCGGATGACGTCAGTCCAGTGTCAAAAAATGTAGTTCGCAATGCCCTCTACATTTTTTATTTAAAAAACTTTTTCCTAAAACCAATAGTTTCCAAGAAAAAAGCTTTTATTTTTTTTTTCATTTTTGTATTTCTCAAAATCAGCAAACAGCGCGTCCTTTTTAATTTTTCTGTGACCTCTTGACATGTCCCCCTAACGATTCATTATGTTAAATAAGGGTAGGTCTTTAATCGGAGGGCAATTAATTATTCCTTACATATTGATGTTATATGTATAGTCTATGGCAACATTTAAATAACATAACACTGGCCACACCGGCCCCTCTTCTTCCGGTTGTGTCATGGCCTCAACATGTCTTGTCATATATTAAGTATTACTACTATAAGTGATTAATAAATAGTCATTGTGAAGTCGTATATTTATTACTACAGAATAACCCAAAACCATATACAATTGACTGAACTAATAGAGATTCCAATAAACATTATTTCGTATATATGTGTACGTGTGTGACCTGATGTATTTTTATCAAACCCACTGTCTTTCAACGGTGCAACTATACAAAGTGGCTCAAAAGGCGTGAATGTTACTCAAGGAAGATCACATAGTACAGAATAATTGAATTAATATGGGATATAAAATTGAATATACATAATATTTACCATATAAAAGGAAGCCTATAATACAAATAATAATATATTTCCATATACTTCCGACCCCTTCCCTTCCCTTCCCGACGGCTTCATTGTGAATGATGAAGGAAATTTCCTATACATCCCTATACATTTATTGCGTTTCACAATCAAAGTGATTCAAGTTTAATTTGCACAGGAACAAATCTGCGGCACAATGGACGTGCTCGGCGGTTGATCGCGACACTACAGCTCCTCAAACACATTAATCAAGTTTTAATGAGTGCCATCGCTTTGCAGAAGTAAGTTACAAAGAGGGCGCTCAGCCATAAAGCACGCCTCCACTCAGCAGGCGCACAACACTTCCCCTCTTGTATAAGTAGTAGTAACGTCGCTGAAACCGATACTGTTGTTAAACATTTAATGTAAAGCGACGGGTTCCAACAACGAAATATTATTTGCAATATTAAGACACGGTTTTTTAATGGAAGCCTAGTTATTCTTATAATAATCGATAAATGATATATGGTAAAACAAAGCAAAAAATAGTGATAATATGTCAATTTTTGCATAGCTACACATGAGTTATAAACTTTTCATTTTTCAACTATGTTAATTTTCTTCTGCCATAAATATAGTTAACTATGTTAATATTCTTCTGTCACGGCTTTAAAAGGCAAACATTCTAGTTCAGCGGAACCTATTTTAAAATTTCCGACACAAAATCTCACACCCATAGCATTATGTGATTTGGACATCCAACCTAGATCGCTGCGGTCTACAGAACATACATAGTAACAGCTTGTTACAATTTGTTGGCCAACTTCACCACAATTATTAAATTGGTTACATAAAATATTCCTGATATCCGCATGAACCTTCGTGTTTTCCATTTACAAACACCATATGCAATTAATTTGCGGCGTACCCAAACAAAATATTTAATTGTATCATTTTTATTTATCTTCGGAGTCATTAAAATCGTAGAGCGTATATTAAATAAATAAATAACGCCCAACAGTCACATACTTAGACTTGACCCCACACTGAGATCGAGTGTTGTGTCAAATATGGAATCTCTAACACGCATTTAAGCCAGCTTGGCGGGCTAAAAAGGCCTTTTCCCAAAAATATTGCTTTCACGCGGACGCAAAATCTAAAGCCACAAGATTCTGAAACATTCGGGAGGGATATACGGGAGTGATAAGGACCGAAAACAAACACCTGAATATCTCAGCGGGTAGTATAAGTCTTGGTAAGAGTTAGAATGGACGTTCTGTTCAAATTTACCTAAAGATTCGGTCACTCATAAATTGTCGATTTAATTGGATAATTTTGTCCAAGAGCGGGGTTTCGCAGAAGAAGGGTAAGGGAGGAAGTTTCCTTCCTCCGCTGACAAATGGCCGGCGTGTCGTGAAAGCGACCCGAATATCCGCCATTGCAATTCAGTCTCAGTGCGCTCCAAATTAAACTGTAGTCCCCAGTAATATAAATTCACCGTTTTTATTTTCACTTGGAGATTTCGTATTTTGTTGTTGTTGTTGCGACGCTAATTTTATTTGCGAGTTCGGCAGTTGACTCAAACAAAACGGCCCTTCTTTATTCCTCATGCTAATTAGGAGGCGCAAACGTGTTTTAATCCCAGCTTTGTAAATTAGCTATCATATAATTAGTATGCGTTGGGCCCTTTTTTAAGATACATATTTTACATTGTGTGTGGCAAAGTCCATGAGTATTATACAAACTAATTTAAATTAGTTTTTTTTTGTTGTTACTAGATTATAGGTACTTTTATAAAAAGCTTGAAGAAACAATTCAGTAGGCTGCCATATTTGTGTCTTCTTTCAAGCAATAGACATCCGACGCTACTCTGTGATCTATCACGACGCCACATTGAAATGAAAAAGAAAATATATTTTGTTGGTAGGTTATTATGACCCTCCATTAGTTACATACTAACAAAAGCGCCTCATCAATTACATCCCATACATTGATGCCTATTCACTGTACGGCGTTCGCTTAGACTAGGTAATTATAATACATCATTGGAGCGTTTAAATTTAGACCATAAAATTCAATTAGAATTGTTATTGTCCCAAGTCTAATATCTGTTGAATCCAGTACGAGTTTTTTCGAGCTTATATTTCCAAATGTAATTGTCGAGTAATAAATTTTCACGGCGATAATATTTTTTTCGGGGTGAGATAAATTTTCATTTATCCTCGTTTGGTACGTTTGTTTTGGTTGTATATGATTAAAACTGTGGACATAAAAGGGTTTGTTTTTGTACAATACAACATTTTGAATCATATAAAATGTATATCGTTGGACAAAGGCCTCTTACATATTTATTTCTTAATCATCATCATCATCATCATCATCATCATCATATCAGCCACAGGAAGTCCACTGCTGAACATAGGCCTCCCCCAAGGATCTCCACAATGACCTGTTGGAAGCGGCCTGCGTCCAGCGGCTTCCTGCAACCTTAGTCAGATCGTCCGTCCACCTTGTAGGCGGCCGTCCGACCTTTCTATTTCTTAATATTTGAAGTTATTTAATAGGTGCAAAATCATGGGGTTTTTTTATTATAGCTTCTCAATTGGCACTTTTTCACTGCGGTTAAAAGAAGACTACTCCTGATCGCTGGCAGGTCAAATGCAATAGGGGTGACTTCATAATAAAACCAATCTGAATTGTTTTTTTTGAATACGCGGCCCTTTTTTAGGTTTTTCCATCTGTTATTGTCCATCCCAAGATAGTCGGTAAGAGATTGCCTCGAGCGATACGACCGACTTTTGAACTACTATGTTATTTAATGTTCTATTATTAAGTCTACTTAGTGTGCAGTAAAGGATATAAATAAACATATACCAAAAGAGAGAGGATATAAGACACGTGTACCTGTATCAAGCGTGCGCGTGTGCTTGCGCGGCCAGCGGCGCACGGTGCAGCTCCACTGCGCGCTCAGCACGCTCTCGTTGCGCAGAACCAGCCGCCGAGTACGCACTGGACACATCATACCATATATGTAGGATTTGAATGTTATTAAGAAAGAAAGTAGAATGAAACGTTAGACGAATGACTGATATGGAACGTGCTTTGTGTGAAAGAGATGACTAATGAAAGTATTAAAGATGGAAAGAGTTAGAGGATGAATGATTAAGATGGTGAACTATGGAAGGACGGAATAAGAAGAGAACAGTCTGGAAGACGTTTTTAAAGACGAAATAAAAACCGAAGACTATACCAACAATACTTTTTGATTTGACCCGTAGCGGAACTATTCCCACATATACATATATACAGGCTATAACAACACTGCCGCCGAAAACGAAGGTGCCAGTTTTAGTGAATTCAAACACAATGCAACAAAAAATTTTGCTAAAAAAAGCGATATTTTTTCCTATCGTATTTAGTTGGTTAATACATTTCTAAAATAAAAGTGTACCCTTTTATTTTTTAAGATGCTATGATACGCAAGAGTTTAAATTATTATTCTAGCAGAAACTATGCATTAGTTCTCAAACAGGATAATTAAAAAAATCATAATAAAAATTTGTCGCGTTTTTTTTGCAAAATTTCTAGTCGTATTGTGTTTATACTTAAACTACTGGCTGCGTTTTCGGTAACCGGTTCTTGGTGTATCCTGTATGTACATTATTTTCAAGGCGACTCAAATGCGCTCAGATAATTACAGAATTATTACATAATTAGTTACAATTAACCAAATAACCTAATCAAAGTTATAGGAAATCCTTAAAGGAGGCCTAAATTCAGCAAAGGACTTCCTAAGACTGAACTAGGGTGTTTTTCTCTCACTCACTCAGAGAAAAAAACCCTAGCTTTACACTGTCTATAATGATGTTTGTCCTCATAATTCTCAGTGATTGAGAATGAACTATTTAATGTAATTAATCTTCTTTAAAGGTTTCTACAGCGGCTCGTAAGAACAGGCATTTAACTAACAAGTACCTACAACAATTCAACAAGAGCGCGTTTAAAATTGCTTAGCCCCTTAAATTGTTATAAGTTTCATTAGTGTTATACACAACAATTGTTCTACATCAACGAATCTTGTTCAATAAACAAACAAATAAGATTAAGGATAATCTTCACAATACAGATTTAGTAATGTAATTTCACCCGCTAGATTCCAAACATCATTAGCGGTGAAACGATTTAATTCAAATCCGGGAACGTGTGTGCTAGCGCAACGCGATGAGCTAATTCTGCAAATCCCAAAGATGTGCATTAGTTTGTGCGAATTCCGAGCGATTTCCAAAACCTGGCGGAATGTGCGCTTGTCCCGGTACAACTGATATTCTGTATGTCGCTATGTTGGATTCTGCCATGCATTGATTTCTTCACGACGATATTTCCAAAAGAGGAGATTTTTGGACTAAGACGTGATAAGGATCCGAATCACTTTTTATTTATTTATTTTGCTCTTATTGTCTCTACATTTTCACGAAGCCCACGGCTGTAAAATGGGCTACTTCTAGTATAAACCCAAGGGCTTTCCGTAAATTTATTAAATGCGATCTGCATCTAGTAACTTAGGTGCTGTAATGTTAACTGCTTATTTCTTTTTTTTTTCTTGGCGATTTCATGTATCTTACTTAATGTGGATTACACCACGAAGAACTCATATGTGTATTTCAAACTGAAAATCTTCAAAGTGATTACCCGAACTGGCATTCGAACATAGGAACCCATTCACAGAGCTAACATCCTAAAGCTTACACTACTAAAGCCACGAAACGGAAGTGTTATCAGATGGACAGCTGACTTCTCATCCGCCACAGTGCGCACAAGCAGTCGCACTTGAGCCACCTTGATTTAAGCTCTAACTCCTGGGGAGTTACTCTGTAAAAACGATACGAACTTCGAAAGTTCAGATATTCGACGTCCGAAATAAGATTTCCACTTCTAAAAATCAATACTATTCTCTATTATACTTTTTTTATCCAAACTATGACTTAGTTTCATCAAGTCAAGTGCGTGGTGGCCTATTGGCAAACGGACTAGACGCGGTTGCCAACATGTTCACGGTGGTCGCGGGTTCAAATCCCAGGGCACACCTCTGACTTTTCGGAGTCATGTGTGTATTGATAGTCAATCACCACGCACTAAAACGGTGAAGGAAAACATCGTGAGGAAACCTGCATACCATAGCGATTTATAATAATTTATATGGTGTGTAAGTCCGCCAACCCGCACTAGGCCAGCGTGGTGGACTATATGGCCTAACCACTCGCAATCGTACTCTCGATTGTAGAGGAGGCCCGTGCCCTGCAGTGGGACGTATATGGGCTGATACAGATAAGTCAATGGTTGCGACGTACGATAGAGGAATCCAACATTTTGTGGAGTATCTAGGCATATTAGCGAAGTTTTATGTACGGCATCCGAACATTCGAAGTTAGTATCCTTTTTATAGAGTAATCCCTGGAGCTATTAGCATACTATCTCGGCTAATTACACTAAATGGTTGCATAGCGTTCGTGGATCAACTCATTGCATTTGTGGTGAGAAGTTGAGACATACCATGATCGCAATGGCTTCATAGTCTAAGTAAGTAGTCTCATCGTAGATATGCTTATTAAAAAAAGTAAAAAATATACCCAATAGTTAGACAAATAGTTCTGGCACCAGCGCAAATACCTACGCGGTTTCGCAACACACTGTAACTGTGACAGTCCATTTACGTTCCACTGCAGGGGGTACGGCCCTTCTCCACCCTCAAGAGTACGATTGAGAGTAGTTAGGCAATAATTAAGTGCGTGGTGGCCTGTTGGTAAACGGACTAGACGCGGCTGCCCACATGTTCACGGTGGTCGCGGGTTCGAATCCCAGGGCACACCTCTGACTTTTCGGAGTCATGTGTGTATTGATAATCAATCACCACGCACTAAAACGGTGAAGGAAAACATCGTGAGGAAACCTGCATACCATAGCGATTTATAAGAATTCCTATGTAAGTCCGCCAACCCGCACTAGGCCAGCGTGGTGGATTATATGGCCTAACCACTCTCAATCGTATTCTCGATTGTAGAGTAGGCCCGTGCCCTGCAGTGGGACGTATATGGGCTGATACAATTACAGTTACAGGCAATAATTATAGTCTATCACGCTGGCCTAGTACGGATTGGCAGACTTTACATACTATTAAAATTCTTATGCTATGGTATACAGGTTTCCTCACGATGTTTTCCTTCATCGTTATAGTGCGTGGTGATTGACTATAAATATCACAACACACACGAAACAAATATTTATCGTGAGTTATACAACTTTTATTTTAGGTTCCAGGATCAAAGCCGTCGCTTATCATTTCAAACCACCATCTAAAAAGACGCCTGTGGAGCATACCGATCAATAAAAGATCGATTGTGAATACAACCAAATGCGGATCAGCACAGTACATGTTTTTACACAAAAAGAATACACGAGCGTTATAAATCCCGACGTGAACCCGAATAAAACACTGAACTTAATTACGGAACAGAAACGAAAAAAAAATGCAACATGCAAGGGAGAATTATTCAGAGATCGCCGCTCGCAATATGTTGTGCGCATTGTTTGCACGAGCCACCATGAAATATTGTTTGCTTCCTACACATTCCTGGAGGATTATAGGTAAATCACTTTTCCATTTCTATAGCATTGCTCATATACGCCCATATAGTACTGGACACTTCTACAATATAGAGATCGATTGTGAATTACATAACAAAACCACACACATTTTATTTTCAGTATGTAACAAAAAAAATCACAGGATAAAAACGGGATACATGTTATGAGTATAGAAAACTAGAAGAGAGTCTTTCAGTCTATACAAAACATCTATAAAAGAACTCCATTCTATAAAAGAATCAACTCTGAAAGAATGTCTTTGATAATCTGCATGGTGAAATTAATTAAGACTGCACTGTGTCAGTCTATAAACTCGTACGTCCCACAGCACGGGCCTCCTCTACAATCGAGAGTACAATTGGGAGTGATTAGGTCTTACAGTCCACCACGCTGGCCTAGTGCGGGTTAGCGGACTTTACCTACCAATCATTTTTTTTTTTTATAAATAACACCCAACAGTCACATACATAGTCCTTAACCCACACTAAGATCGAGTCTCGTGTCGTGGGTATCAGGAACTACGAGAGACTTTTTGGTCTCACAAACACCTAGACCCGAAATAAATATTTGTGGGCCGCACAAACATTTCTCTCGGTGCGGGGATCGAACCCGCCGCCTCTTGTTTAACAGGCGGCGTCTAACCGTCTGCGCCACGGAGACAGTCAAAATTTACATACCAATCATTCATACAAACCGCTATGCTATGCAGGTTTCCTCATAATATTTGCCGTCACCGTTATAGTGCGTGGTGATTGAGTACTAATACACACATGAATCTGAAAAGTCAGAAGTGTTCCCTGGGATTCGAACCCGCGACCACCGTGACCATGTTGGCAGCCGCGTCTAGTCCGTTTACCACTAGGCCATCACCCATTTAATTAATAAGGGCGCTTGCAGCAAAATTTAAAGCTACCGCTTCGATCTCATATGGAGGCAAATCGCGTACCTCTGTTCATACTACACCATGGCAGTATAAATCGCGGGATTAGTGTAGTAATCCGCCATTACAAAGTATTACATGTGGATGCGCAGGGATTATATCGCTAGGCACACCGCGCGGTGGCGGATCAATTTGCGAGATCATTTGCTTACACACTGTATTATAATGGGGAATTTAGCCACATTAGACATAACCCTCTGAGCGTACATATGTTTAAATATAGTATAATATTGTTAAGAGGACACGTTTGATTGTTTGTATGTTTGTTCGCATTGAATAGGCTTCGAAACTACTGAACCGATTTCAAAAATTATTTCATGGTTAGGAAAGCTATACTATATACCCCGGGTGACATATATCATTTTCAGAAAAAAAAAATAGGGAGAGTTATTAAAGCTCCGGTAATGTAAAAAAATAACTAAAAATATTATTTATAAAATAAATTATAATATGTTGTTGATGGGACTGGACTCAAAAACTATCTGAACCCGGGCGAAGCCGGACCGAGCTGCTAGTTTTAAATAATTTTGTAGAAATCTTCTTCGCATTTTATGAAAAGATTGGGTTTTTAGTGGGCAAAATACTAACCATCTTTCGGTGGCGCTAATTTGTTGAGGATTTAATAAGGGTAGTGGTCAGTACATGTACACAATTTTTGAGCCATACATGGAATTTTTATCAGTGACGTAATGAAAAACGGAACTAAAGTTTTTCTGTAAATATAAAGAAAAAATTAATTTCAACTTAAGGTGTTTGTGTCATGTATTCAATTCGATACTCTAACTTAGGAATACTAAAAAAATAAGTGCTTACAACTCATTCACCATGAAAATAATACCCTATCCATAAATTAAGGAAGGCAGTCTCATAGTATGATGTAACTGAAGTAAAGACTACGATATTAATAATTCTTGGTAAGTATAAAACATTTTTACAAAACTCCCTAACTGTAGGTACTAACAGTAAAACATTCTCCTTTCAATTTTACTTCAAAATACTTTCGAGTTTACGGAAAGTATGAGAAGATAAAAAAGTATTCATATTACAAAATTTTCTATTGTCGGCTTTTTAAACTTCCACCTAACTTCACTTTTATTCAAAAGAATGCGAAACAATTATAATCATTAGGTCTTGACCTCTGTGACAATAAACAGATAATAAATCTCTATCTCTTCAGATATAGAAGATTCTCGTTTTCGGTTGCACGGATATACCGGTTGATGTATTTACCAGTTCTGAGTGGCAGGTCCCTGAACTGCAGGCAGATAGGCTCTTCTCGGTCTGGCAGCAGCGGCTTCACGGATCCCGAGCACGGACACACGCGCGTCAGCGGAGGCGGCTCGTCCACTGACAACACAATAAGTAAATCCTTCAATAAAATAAAAGCCAGAAACAATTGGCATAATAGCCCCGACAAAACAGACATCGTCTCTTGAATTAATTCAAAAGAAGCTGAAAATTCACAGGCATGTAAGGAATACCTCTCAAATGAAATCTTGAAAAGTCTTCATTGACCCTGTGTGTGCAAAAATAATGATTCAGGTCAAAGTCCCACAAACGGGTTTTTTTAATTTTTGGTCAAACGGTTCTGTATCAGCCCACATACGGCCCACTGCATGGCACGGGCCTCCTCAACAGTCGAGAGTACTATTTAGAATCATTAGGCCATATAGTCCACCATGCTGGCCTAGTGTGGGTTAGCGGACTTATATAGTATGCAGGTTTCCTCATGATGTTTTCCTTCGCCATTATAGTTATCTAAACGTGATGTTTTACGTTAAATAGCTGAGACTCGAATGAAGATCAGGTTATTATCCCACCGACTGTGAATTATGATGATGATAATAGATTAGCTCAGAGGCAATGATCGCTTTTTTTGACGAGAGTTGCGGGTTCAATCCCGGGATGGCAGGCATTTAATGATATCGAGCTTTGGATTTCAACGGATATGGAAATGTATAATTTGTGTTTAATCTGTTACGTAATTAATCCAATAGTAATCTGTTTTGGCTATAATTTGGAACAGTTGGATATAATTCATTTCAATTTCATCAGTGGTAAAGTGGAACTCAAAATAATGAATTAAAATGGAAATAACGCCGGATAAAAATAATATTCCGTATCAGCCCATATACGTCCCACTGCAGGGCACGGGCCTCCACTGCAATCGAGAGTACGATTGAGAGTAGTTAGGCCATATAGTCCACCACGCTGGCCTAGTGCGGGTTGGCGGACTTACTGACTGACTGTTGGGTGTATTTATTTATTTATACCATAGATTTTTGTATAAATCGCTATGGTATGCAGGTTTCCTCACGATGTTTTCCTTCACCGTTTTAGTGCGTGGTGGTTGACTAACAATACACACATGACTCCGAAAAGTCAGAGGTGTGCCCTGGGATTCGAACCCGCGACCACCGTAAACATGTTGGCAGTCGCGTCTAGTCCGTTTACCAACAGGCCACCACGCACTTAATAAAAATAATATTATATTGCTGTATTTAAGTGATAAGATACAAGTGGTAAAGTCTACTTGAAATAAGTTTAGACTGCAGTATTAATTAATTAAAGGGTCGCAATTCAAGAAGTTTTAAAGCTTACTAAAAATCGATAAATTTCTTTTGTCCGTCCCCTTCCTTCGTCTCTTTGACACATTTAAATCAACAGTTTAAAACGCTGCCACAAACATAAAAGTTTGTAAGTAACGCTAATGATGTCTTTTTTATTTTGAAATGAATAATGAGACGAACATATTATTACCATTCGCCTAAAGGTAAGAAAGAAAGAAAACAGACTAATTAAGTACACAGACCACAGTGAGCGATACAGTCGCTCATGGATAGCAGCAAAACCAAACAACACCACACATATAAATGCAAAGCACTGCTTGACATTTAATTGTGCTCCATATCCGGAGACAACAATGCATTTACACTGCTGTATGGCGGGAGAAATAGACACTATGACGGCACCTGCCCAGGCTACTCTGTAACTATGTACCACCAGGTGACCGTGTTATGTATTATACGGAACTTCGCCCCAAAAAAAAAGAAACTTCGTATGGCGATTACAGACAAAAATATTACTTTAATCTTTTATTAGCGAAGAGGGAACAACACAAAAGCATTACGTATAACTTATTAGGGTAGCTGGACTTTATTTGGTCACAGATATTCCACTTTCATCCAGCAATAAACTTGATCTTATCTTCTAAAGTGACCCTAAATCTTAACGAAATGACGAGCAACCTAAGTAGCCTCGTGTATTATAATATTCGGTTAGCCTTGTTTGCTGCCTATTGTCCTATAATAGCTTGTGGCTAATTACTGTTGATCGCTTGAGAACAAAGGGGATTAGGAGTAGCAAATTTACATAAATGCATTGAGAAGGCATTCTGCTTATGCTATCTGCCCGTTAATGTTAACGTCTCCGTGTACAGAATATGGGTTTCCGACACGAAAAATACGTATTGATCAATACACAATAAATTTGCCGAAAGGGTTAAACGTCAGCCAGGCGACCGTACGTCAAATAATAAGCCAAATCATCCCCGAACGCTATATTGCGTCGACACCATGTGTGAGATATTTTAAGGGCGGGAAAAAAAAGACAATTTATCATCTTCAATAATATTTTCCTAGCAACTTGGAATATAAAGCCACCTTTCACATTTGATCACGCCTACAAACTTCATAAAAGGTGACAATAAAAACGTAAATTCTATCACATGGCTCAAAAGTAATTTCGATGATCAATACGCCCTTGAATGTTCTGAATGTTGCAAAGGCACGTAAATCAAAATCGGCATCGGATCGGAACGGTTTTACAGCTATTCAATAGCGTTGGAGTGGGTGCGCGTTGATTGACGGACCTTAGTCGCATTTGTAGGCGAGCGTCGCCGAACCCGATGTAAATAGAATTCGGCGCGAGTCTCCGCCCGCCATTATATTTTGTAATTACGTGCCACCGGCCGTGTTTCGGTTCTTTAATTCTGTTTTGGAAAATATTGTGTATCAATGTTCTCTGTTTACTTACATAGTTGTTATTGAAATTTATCTTTCAAGGAGCTTAAATTGGCTATATGATTTTCTTTCCCATTGGAAAAAAAATATAGAAGAAGCAGTAATTGGTGTCTCTATAGCTCTAACGCATTTGAAAGTAAAAGATTGAATAAAGAAATAATATCAGCTTCTGATATATCAATCGATAGAGTCCAAATTTGTCCAATCAAATTGAAACTTTGGTGTCCCTTTGTTGTCCTTGTCGTTGCCAGTCAGAGACAATAAACGAACGTCAAGTGAAGTCGAGAATTAATTTATATTACTGTCCCACAAACTTATCTGACCCGGTGAGAGAGTCGCTGTTGTCGAATTTGGTGTTGCCATTAAAAATATATATAGCAATAAAGTGGGTGAAGTAAGATTTTTCAATTCGATCAATAGTGTCAAGAAAATTAGTGGACCAGTTTCCTTTGCATGTTATTTTTCCTTCCCAAGATTTCTAACAAATCGCTCCCCATACCCTTAAACAAGTGTATCTGTATCAGCCCATATACTATATGTCCCACTGTTGGGAACTGCCCAATTCTACAATCGAGAGTGCCATTGAGGGTGGCTAGGCCATATCATAGGCCATATAGTCCACCATGCTGGCCTAATGCGGGTTGGTGGACTTACATACCATAGATATTCTTATAAATTGCTATGTTATGTATATTTCCTCCCTATGTGTTCCTCCACCGTTTTAGTGCGTGTTTATTGACTATCAATACCCACATGACTCCGAAAAGTCAGATTTGTGACCTGGGATTCGAGCCTACGACCACCGTGAACATGTTGACTGTCGCGTCTGGTCCATTCATAAACAGGCCCCCACTAACGTAACGATAAATTCTAGTTTATTATATGTACTTACATGTATTGTACTAGTACGTACAAAATTTTGTTTATGTGGTATTTATTTTGAAAAGCTGACAACACAGACCTGTGGCGGCAACTACGCGTTGATACAATTTTTCTAAGGGTATTATTGGTGCTTGAGATGCTTTTCTTCCTTCATAAAATGTAATACCTGAAGTCTAACGTTCCTAGCGTCACTTTATCAAGTTCTCGGCATATTTCACTAGTTTAAAATAATGCAGGAAAAATAAATACATTGAGTAAACAACCAATGGCAGATATGTCAGCGACTGGCAGATAGACTGACATTCCAAATGACGTTATTGTTTCCACTCTTGGCCACCGGGCCAGATAACTTTGTGGCTCTATAGTAATATTTGATCAAGTTGATTAACGGTATGACTGATGACTGACTGATGACTGATATTCTTTTTAATACACGGTAATAATATAATAGTTTAGCTACAACGCGTGTAGTCAAGGCGCGAATATCTTCATATGATGTTATCTACGTTTCACTATGTCTATTGCTTATCATCCATTTGACATTGCTATGATATGATGCAGCGTCATAGAGTTATGTATGTATATACAGCAAACCCTTTACTTTTGTATTTTATTTGTAAGCAAAAGTCATAAAGACATATTTCACGCACTTTTGCAATAACCGGAGCACATAAGTCGTTTCAGCACGTACAAGGCCTGCCAATGTAACGTGTTAAACTGAACGCCTATACTTCAGTAATAAACAACATTTCAACTGCTTGCGCATTCATGACGCCCGCTCATTTCGCTTTACATTTTAATTTAGATCCGAGGAATTGCCAGCCGTGGAGCGAATGACGACGGCCAGAGAAGCCGAAATTTAGGTGAATTTGTCAATTGGAAAACATGAGAGAATATAATGAATTGGTTTTATTCAGGTATTCAAGATACGGACTGTTAGGGATGTCAACATAAATATTTAAACTACTGTAAGGCAAAATATATGTTAATCAGTGATAGGAGAATTAAAAGTCAGAGCTTTGCAGTGTATAGGTCTAATTTCATGTCAAGATTTCTCTTGATGTGGGTTTTATTGAGAAGAAAAAGCGTTCTAATTTACAACAGCTTACCACAGCAATTTAAATAGCTCACAATATGTTTCTTAATAATATATATTTCCTCTTTCTTTCACTTTAAAATCTTCAAATAATGTTTGACGATTATTAATAATTGTGCAGGATATATTGTATTTTTATCCAAATGGAAATTCCAGGATGAAAGGCGTCAAAGCATCGATATAAGACGTTGCTCAAGTGTGTGACGTTTGTACTGGTGGCCGCGGCCATGCATAAGGTGGGGTCGGAAGCGGTGCTAGGTAGTGCGGTAGTCGGCGCAAAGCTCAAACATTTGCTAATTTTCCTCTTCCGCAGTCTCGTGGGAGTTGTCGCCTTTTGCATGGTGGCGTGACGAGTAGGCAGTATAGGGAATGTTATGAGAGAACCCTTTGTAGACATTGGAGTATTGTAAATTACGATTCATGGAAAAATGTTTTAACTGCAAAGATTGCTAGTTGACACCTAAAAAATTTGCATATCCACGGAGTAAATTCAATAGTCCCACCAAAAAGATACAAATCTTTTGTCGTGATTGCTAGAAATTATGAGACGTTCTTCGTATCAGTACACCCAGACCCAAAACAAAACAAAAGCAAAAGCTGATAGTAGAATATTCGTATCCACCGTAAAACAGTGGTTTCAACATGTATTATACAGGCTATATAAGTTGATAGTGAATCACCACACTCTGTAACGGTGAAGGAATATTGTGAGGAAACCTACATCTATACTAATATTATAAAGCTGCAGAGTTTGTTTGTTTGTTTGTTTGTTTGAACGCGCGAATGGTCCGATTTGAATGATTCTTTCAGTGTTGGGTAGTCCATTTATTGAGGAAGGCTATAGGCTATATATAATCACGCTATGATCTATAGGAGGAAAGCAGTAGTGATATTTCTAGCAAATACGAGGAAATTTTGTTCGTTTTTCGTGGTCTGATTGTTCGATATTCTAAACTGATAGTCAGAATTAAACATTTTGACCGCCATTTTAAAACGTGTTGGGAGGAGTGGAGGAGGGGA
Source organism: Hyles vespertilio (assembly GCA_009982885.2). Classification (NCBI taxonomy): domain Eukaryota; kingdom Metazoa; phylum Arthropoda; class Insecta; order Lepidoptera; family Sphingidae; genus Hyles; species Hyles vespertilio. The sequence continues at coordinate 252,868 of CM042811.1, forward strand.
GGGGGAGTGTCGCACCTCCCCTGGTACCACTCCCATGAAAAGGTAACGCACCATTCCTGAGAAATATCTATTATAGCAACCTAACCCTTAAAACACTTGTTGTCAATACAAATTAGCTTCTGCATCGTCTCCGGCGCTACGGGAAGTTCATTCCCTTCGCCCTTGCGTAACAAAAGATAGGCACCCATGCTCACCTCCGCAGCTTCGGCTTGCTGGTCGCATCCTATGAAATGAAATGAAATGAAATGAAATGTATTTATTGATCAGGTAGGCAATTAAGGAGCTCTTATGACAAGTCAATACACATAGAACTTAATCTCTATTTACAACTAGCTGACCCGGCCACGCTTCGCTTTGCCTTGGCTATCATAGGATTCATATTATATTTAATTATTTAGCATAAAAACTTAACAACTTGTATGCCTATCCTACTGTCCTGCTCAATCCCGTCTTAACCCGTCTGTTCAGTCACTTCTCGATCCGTTCCGTCCTTTCTCTTCATTATCCATTCCGTCTTATACCGTGCAATTCGTCCTATCAAATCTGCCAGCTATCCCAGTTCTCTCCCGTACCTCCAACTCTATTATATCCCGTCTCTCCATATACAAATAGTATGCCTTATGAATTTTTGACATTAAAAACTTTAGTGAGTCTGATTATCCATGCAATATTCCATCCCTTATTTCACACCCACAATGCTGCTTTTCCAATTTGCAAGCAATATTTAGGTAAAATATAACCTATCTCACTCAGAGACGATATTTTACATTAATTTCTATCAGTGAATTATAGCGAAGGAAAGGCTACTGTAAAAATTCGTGATAAAAATCACATTCGGCCTTGAAAGGAAGTAAATATAACATTATACGTGTGCAAATTATTTATTTAATTGTCTCTATTTATGTAGCTTGATATAATATTCTCCTTAGTTCACACAAAATACATTTCTGAACGCATTATTTGGCAACCAATTTAAACGTCAATCCCTTTTTTTGACATTAATTTACATATTTAAAATCTAAAATACGCCATTAATCGAATATTGTGGATATATGTTGTCGATTCGAAACCTTTATTTAAATACGTTATTTCATTTGAGGGAAGAGTTTACCGTATCGACGGGATGAACACTAATGTTTGACAGTTACGAACCCATGAACATTTTGTATGAGAAAATGTTAATAAGCTAATAGAAACTCGGGAAACCGGGAACGTGATAAAAAGTATCCTATGTCCTTCTCCTGGTTCTAAGCTACCTCCCCACCAATTTTCAGCCAAGTCAGTTCAGCCGTTTTTGAGTTATAAGTGGAGTAACTACGACTTTCTTTTATATATATAGATATATTTCCTAAACTTAGTATTACTTATTTTAATTTCTTGCTTTTATCAATTTATTTATTAATTTTATTTATTTTTAAATATATTAAATTTTTATTTATAATTAGTTTTATTTATTTATTTAGTTTTTATTCATATTTTATTTAAAGTTTTAGTTTTTACTTTATAGTAAATAAATAAATAATAAATAACACCCAACAGTCACATAGTCCTGACCCCACACTAAGATCGAGTCTTGTGTCGTGGGTATCAGGAACTACGAGAGACTTTTCGGTCTCACAAACACCCAGACCTGGAAGAAATATTTGTGGGCCGCACAAACATTTCTCTCGGTGCGGGGATCGAACCCGCGGCCTCTCGTTTCACAGGCGGCGTCTAACCAACTGCGCCACGGAGGCTGTGATAATTTATTTGTCAAAGAAATACATTATTTAAAATTAAATTATATTATTTGTGGACCATAAATATTACAACGGTGCGTAGCGGTTTATAGTTACAACCGGATCCAACGCGGCCCTTCCTGAGAAGACCCGGCGAAACAAACTCAGTGGTCTTACACTACCACTGGAACTACGCGACGCGACCCAGTCCTGAGTATATCCAGCGACTAAGACTCAGTGGGCTTGTTTTGGGTCCAACTTAAGACAACGACCATAAGTTTTTCCGATACGTCCCGTATGTTTAGGCTTACTGCCGGATCCAACGCGGCCCTGACTGAGAAGACCCGGCGAACAAACTCAGCGGACTTTACTTTACCACTGGATACTACGCGGCGCGACCCATTTCTGAGTAGATCCAGCGAGTCAAACTCAGTGGGCTTGGTTTTGGTCAATTTACTAAAATAAGTATTTGTGACTTGTCTTACAAAGATTTGCCATATTAATTATTATTTTTAAATGTTTTTTTCGATCGGTCGCCATATAAATTAATTGATTTATTTGATTGTATATTGGTTAATTTTTGAGTTCACAATTTTAGATATTTTTAATTATTTAAATTAGGTTAGGTGGTGAATTAAGCGAATAGTTCAGGGCCCTAGGAGGTCGCAATGTGCAAGAGAACACCTAATCCCAGGCTTTTTTATCCCCAATATATTCCTTAATATTATAATAACCCCTAGTCATAAGTTTGTTTTTGATATGAGTCCTAAATAGTTTGTCCGGTAGCTGTGTTATCCAATTGGGAAGCTTATTATAAAATTTAATACAACTACCCAAGAAAGATTTTTTTGACTTTTCTAGTCTAAACGAGGGTATTGCTAGTTTATTTTTATTCCGCGTATTAATAGTGTGGGTGTCACTGACCTTATAAAACTTGTTAATATTTTTATGAACGTGCATTATATTTTGAAAGATGTATTCAGATGACACGGTTAGTATATTGCTTTCCTTAAAAACAGATCGCAAAGAATCGCGGCTCCCTAGATTATAAATAGCACGGACTGCTCTTTTTTGTAATATGAATATGGATTCGATATCAGCCGCTGATCCCCATAAAATAATGCCGTATGACATTATACTATGAAAATAAGCAAAATATACCAATCTAGCCGTTGCAACGTCAGTTAGTTGTCTTATTTTTCGGACTGCGAATACTATATATCCTATCCTTCGTTACAGCGGGCGGGGGCTGCTCTTCCTCCGCGCCTCCGGTTTTTTATATACACTCTAGGGTCGGTAGCTAAAAGACTACGTGAAGTCGGGGTGTTCCGAGGCGGTTTTGGGGCACAGTAGACCTAACTGATCCATAAAGTGGGTGCACTAATTTTCTTCTGAAGATAATGTTTCGGACGTTAAAAAACAACTAAACATAACCAGATCAATTCAACCTTTATTTATAATTTATGGGTCTATCGCAGATGCGATAATGCGGCAACGCTTCACGTAAAAAATCACCTATTAATCACATTGCCCGATCAACATGTAGCCATATTCATAGTGCCCGGGCATGATGAGTACTGCCCGCATTAATCACTTGGTCCATGACATATACACTATACAGGGTATATCAAGACTGCTACCGAAAACGAAGCCGGGTGGTAGTTTAAGCGACTTCGGACACAATGCAACAGAAAAAGTTGAAAAAAAAACGTCAATTTTTTTTGTTATTTTTTTCCTATGGCCATATTTGGGTGGTAAATACATTTTTTTTCCTAAAATAATAGTGTATACCCTTTTATTTATTAATACTCTAAGGTATAAAAGAGTTTAAATTATTATTTTAGCAAAAACTATGGATTTACCACACAGAAATGACGATATTTAAAAAATCATAAAAAAAATTGTCGCGTTTCTTTGCGAAATTTTTAATTGCATTGTGTTTGTAGCCACTAAAACTACCACCCGGCTTCGTTTTCGGTAGCAGTCTTGAGATACCCGGTATTAAATGCATTTTACACGCCATAAAAAACATTACAATCCCATGATGATGCCAATACAATAAGTTAAACGAATGTGTATTTGAGTTGAGTACTCACAAATGTCGACACTGGGCTCATAGTCCTCTGGATGAAGCTGCGGCGGCTCCGGCCGAGCCACCCGCGGGATGTACACCATCTCGAACGGACACTGGCATTTGTGAACTGAAACAAAACTGACACGTAGATATCGAACCTCTTTTTTTACAAGCTTTAGTGTACACCACAAAAAAGAAATAACAAATAAATTAAAAAAGAAAAGATTACAATGGCGGTCGTAACCATAGGATGGATAATAGAGACGACAATCAGTATGGGGTATTGTGAGGTATACGAAAAAGCAAAGAACAAAAAAAAATGTCTAAATACATAATATACTCGAATGTATGTAATAAAGATAATATATGTCGAAAATAATACCACGTTGCGGGTTAGGCCGCCCGCAGGTAGGGGTAGGTAGATAAATAATTACTCAGGGTAATTAAGTGGTTCGGGCTTTATTAAATTCGCATCACTGTTTACACCCGGCACTGTTGCTGGTGGTATGCAACAGGAGTCACTGGCCTTTTCTGGACACTGATCCGGGTCTTCGGCACGTGGCGGAACCCGGCGACAGCTCGCCGGCGAAGTCAGCTGCCACGTGGCCGGATACGGTGCGCAGGTCAGCGGCAGGCGCAGGCTCGGTTGCAGTTGGGCTGGAAGCGGTGCGGAGCAACAGCGGGCAGTAAGCACGGAGTCAGCTCTCCGTGGCGGAAGCAAACGAAGTAAGCGCCAAGGACGAAGAAGGCGAAGAACTCAAAGAACGAAGAACGAAGAACCCCAGCGGGTTCGGAAAGACGCGTGGTAGCACGCGGCTTTCAGGTTATGGAAAAAGGACGCGAGCGCCGTTACACGCGTATTTAAGCGAGCGCCGACGACAGTTCGCACGTCACGTTTGACAGATGTCAGAAATTGATTCAACCAATCAGCGCAACGGAGGCGTTGATTGGCATAGACAATAGGATTTATGCCGACTATTGAACCATAGACCGCAAATATTAGAGGTGACACTCTCACAACGTCACAACGTGTTAATTATTTTGAACCCGACTGGTGATAACGTCACCGGTATGTAATAAACTAAAGAAACACATACATACATTTTGCATAAAATATAGATACATATACATATGTAATACAAAACATATGCATCCACATCAAACGCAAAGAAAAACTAAATGTTGCAAGAATAAATATTATTAAAAAAATATAAAATATAAGCAATGTCTTCAGTTATTAAGCGAATTGTGCCCAACTTGGAGATGAGTTCGAATGTTGTTATAATATTTATCTACTAAAATATGCTTGGCTGATTAGAGGCTGTAGTGCAACCTCTATAAGTACTATTAAAGTAAAGTGATATTGGGGTTTTCTATTCATTATCAGCCCGGAGTCAGGAAAATGTGCCCGATATGGCGATTGGCACGCCCCTATCACATCGTGGGAAGAAACATACGAGGCGAAATGTGGGTGTCCTGGCACCTCTCCCTGCCCTTTCTGGGAAAAAGGCGTGAGTTTATGTATGTAGTATCTACGTTATTTTTTGTATCATTCGCCTATTCAAAATAAGCGACTAGCATTAAAAAGATTTTACTGAAGTCCCAAATTAATAGCAAAATAAAGGAGTGCCGCCCTGGACACCAGTATACACGAAGCCTTACACACCGCAAAAAACAGACCCAGATGGCGCAATATCATCAACGTAAAAAATGCCCATGGAGGGGGTCGCGACCCTCAGCAATAAGGAAATCGACTCAAGGAGGAGGAGGAAAGGAGTGAATTTGTGGTAAGATGTGAAAAAACAAACTACGACATAAGTTGGTACGCCAGTATTGTCAGACACTCTCACTCTACTTAAATATATATGCAAACAATAAAATACATCAATTAGCCCATATACGTCCCACTGCAGGGCACGGGCCTCCTCTACAATCGAGAGTACGATTGAGAGTGTTCGAAATAGACAGAAATAGACATTCTTCTTTGCACTGCTAGTATGTTGTAACGTCCGTTTTGTTTGTATCCATACTCCACAGTTGTTCAAAAGCAAACAGAGGTCTGTGTGCACAAGGATTTACTACGTCTCAGGCGTTGTGAGAAACGCAAGCAACAAATATGAACAGCGGAGGCGGTCGCCGGCCATGGCGGCACGTAGCGTGATCAATGGCTGCGATTTATTTGTGTGGTGCTAGAACAGCGCGCGGGGAATTTTCATCACTATAGGTACACAATTGTAATTCATGTTTCAAATACATTGCAAACATACCAGACTGCCAGACGCCGCACTTAATGCCAGAAGAATTATATATCAGTCTACCTTTGGCTGTAATATATTTTAAATATAAAATAGAAAAAGAAGCATTAATATACATCTTAAAAGAGACATATATATAGCAATATACGAGTACATATAAGAAACCATCTATTGTGATGAATCGCAACTTCCTCAAGCAGTAAATCGCGAACCTTCTTTTTGAAAGTAAAAAGGGTTAGTTAGGAGTAAAAAAATCCTGAGTAAGTTAAAAATGTAATTTCATTGTGTAAATGAATAAGTTTAAAATTCAATGTTGCTAGCACAATACACCTTTGTGTAAAGTTTAGTCGCTCAGCGCTCTGACAATACGCAAGGCAGGTACTGGTGGTAGGTCTCTCATATGTGAGAGGCTGCCTGGGTGGGTACCACCGCAATGTCTATATCTCCCGTCAAACAGCAGTTTAAATGCACTGTTGTGTTTCGGATTGAAGGACATTGTAGCCAGAGTAACTACTGGACATATTGTGACTTAACATCTTGTGTCTCAGGATGGCGAGCGCAATGGAATGCCAAGCATTGCTTTGTAATTCAAGGTGTTGTTTGGTTTTGCTACTGTTTATGAGCGGTTGCATCGCTTACCATCAGGTGAACGGCATGCTCGTCTCGCCATTCACTGCAAAAAAAAAAGGCAACTAAAACGAAGCGAACAAATCGCATACAATACAATTAAACGAATTGAATGCGACTTCGTTTGTTGAACTTCCATACATTGCCGTTGTTATATTTTATTCAAACGTATTCGCGTGTAGAACGAACTGCTCCATACTATTATGTTTGCTCCAACTTGCATGCATCTCGCATAGAGCATCGATGTTTGGTTATCTAACAGAGAATGTTGATGTTTACTTTCTATGAAATATGCTATATCTTTAGCTTATTGCAGGCTTTGTTGGTGGTAGGAAGTATCTGTCTGGATATCATTATCCAACCATATAAGCTATGGTCACCCATATAAGCAAAGGTGTAATACCTGCTTTAGTTATCAGTGCAACGCGTTTCGAGCAGTTTTAGTGCTAAAGTGAGAAGCAAAGAAAAATCATAACCATTTCCTTGCCGTATAAATTCTCTACAAATAATAACCATCAATGCACCTAGTTTCAGATCTTTTGTAATAGCTTCATCATGCCGTTTAAAAAACAATATTTTGGGTCCAATTTTTTACACCAATTGATTTCGCCACCATTCATTGTATTTTCACATAAACTAGTAATGCTCTTTCTAGATCACTGTCCACAAGGAGCAGTGTCAAAGTCTTTTGCCTTATCTACTCTGCGTATAAATGACGAGTCGTGTAACTAACACAATAACTCCAACTTGCCACAACATACCACAGAACTTATCCGCGGCGGTTCCAACTTATCCGACGAATCCTAATTAACGGCAGATGACACAAGCGGCTGCAACTTGGCGCAAGTGGCTCTGCTACTGAGACGCCGCCGCTTGCGATAGTTTGGGCACATAGGGCGTACTGATCGCATTAGTTATGCGCTTGAATACTAGGATTACTCTTCATAGATACTTCATACTAGTAATATGATTATACGTGTAAAAATATTATTGGTGGTAAGATGTTCGCAATCGCCCGGATAGCAACAGCCCATACAATGATAAACAACTTTTCGAGACATGTACAATAACTCCGAAAAAATAACCCCCCAATCACTCATTTTTCTCCGGAAGTTTTTCCATATTAATATTTATTATCCTTACAGGAAACACAAAGTGGCAAAGTTTAATAATCGAAACAAAGGTAAGCGCTCAAACTGTCATTTCCCAAATACCTGGAGCATTAAGGAGGGAATTCCTGGAGGCGCCCGTGGGAGCAATTGTGACGTCACGGGCTCGTATACATCGCCGTATCGCGGGACGCTAGGATAACTCATTTAGTAATTATATGGGCCCGGGGCACACCTTAAGATTGGCGCAGTAAATAGAGTAGCAGTATAGTAAGAAGCGATTTTTCGGAATAACCTTTATTTCATGACTGATGGCTTATAATATCCTTCCTTGGTTTTTTAGTGGAATCAGACATCGTAAAGTAAATAAAAACACTGTATCGACGAACGATAGTTAACTGGTGCAGGTGGGAAGAATTACGTCGACTTTCTCTGAACTGAATATAAATAATCTGAATCCACAACGCTTCGCCCTTTTTGTGATTTATAAATACAGGTTTTACACCATTATCCACGCAATACATGGCTATAAAATTTCCTATCTTTGTAAATATATAATATTTGTAATAGTGTTTATGTTTGTAAAGTATTTATAAATGTCTAAACGAATGTTGTGATAGCCCGCACTTGCACACAACTTGCACGTATACCTATATTAGACCTATTGTTAAATTTACTTAAGAAAATTATGTATACGTTTGTGTTGATGTACCAAATATACTTAAAAAAACATACAGTTAGTATGTTACTAATTACTATACGAATGATGTACAAGAAGCAATATATATTTGCAATTATCCAATACAGCGAGTACCTGTAGGGTCAAAGAGTGTTGAAAAAACGTATTCCCAATAACGACAAAATGTGTACTCAATATTTATTTTACTCAATGTATATTTTAAAGAAAAAACTCATTATCGTCCCTGATATCTATGTAAATATTATGATGAATGATAAATCATGTAATTTGTAGTGAGACTCTATAAATTAGCACTACAATACTATGCAGCTCGTTCTGGGTTGTCTTACTGTAACTTTTTTACTGTGGACTTGTTCACCGAGACAGAAATGTGAAGATAAGGCCAGCGGTAATTGTGCACAATGATTGGGCCGCGCGGGGCCTCGTCGGTGCCGCGTCTAATTAAACACGCGTGCGCGCAAGTTGTGAGTTGTGACAAATGCTTGGGCGCCGTCCAATTATCACAGAGTGTCTTCATATTTCGCTTGTTGGCTTTAGTATTGCGCCATTTTGTACTATGTAAATTATATTAATGTATTTATTATGTTAATGTATTTATCTGTTATTGCTATTTTCCGGAGCCTTTAATTTATAAGTATTTTTAGAGAAATAATTCAGTTGTGATTTCTTTTCTTATTTCTTTTCAATTTTCCAACGTATAAATTACTTTTTCGAAATGTAACCTATCTCGTCATATGACAAAGATATAAAACGGAAAACTAAAAGCGTTGAAAAATAAGTATGGCAGCTTGAAAGCATGAAACGTGTCATGAAACATAAAATTGTCATACATCATCATCATGTCCACTGCTACACATATGTCTTCCAAGGTACGGCACAGAGCTCGGTCTGTTGCTTTACGCATCAAGTCGCATTGTAGTTTCATTCAAACTATACAAATTGTTCATGTAAATAGTAAACCGATTTCTAACTCCAAACATTTCAATTTACATTGATGAAAAACCGTTTTCACTTTGAAACCAACCATTGCATCACGAGCCAACACGTTTTACACTTCAATTGAACGCTCTATTCATCTGCACCGATATTTTGACTAACAGAAAATATGAATAAATTGAAATTTCCCGTTTTTACTAAATGAAATTGGGTTTGCAAAGGCTTTTTATATGCAAAGCGTAGTAAACTATTAATCTCGGTAAAACCTCATTCGTGTTATAAATTGTGAATTGCAAATGTTGACGAAAATGAAACGAGTGTAACGGTAAAAGACGCCAGTTTCCGATGAATATTTCCTCAACTCTATGACGAAGTCCGGCGCGTTGTGAACACAAACTTGTACTCGTATAACTGCATGGCTGGTAGTAAACACAGTATTAACGATGCGCAAACATTTAGATTCCCACACGAAATTGGACGAAGTTTGAGAAAACAATTACATTTATATTAGGATAAAACGAAATGTCGGGTTTTTTCTTCGTAAGAAGTGCAAATTTATTTTGCTTTCTAGTCGCTCCACAATATTGTTTGGGTAATTGCTAACCATTAAATCTCATTTTTGAAATTGGTATACGAGTAATTATTAGTAGTAACGTATAAATAAACACATATAATGCAATTTTTGTATGTGAACCTTATTATAATAAGGCAGGTATAATTCGTACAAATAAATATTTATTCTATTCTACATCTTCTTCTTAATATATATAATTTACGTGTCACGTTGTTTGTCCTCGATGGGCTCCTAAACCACTCAACTGATTATAATGAAATTTTGTAGATATGTGTTATTTGTTCCAACTTACAGGGTGAGATAGTTTTTATCTCGATTAAACTGACGAAAGTATAAAATAAAGGAAAAAACATTTTGCCATACAAAATGTGCATGGGTTTGTAACTGTCAAACATTTAATTTTCATACCGTCGATACGGTAAACTCTTCCCTCAAATTAAATAACGTATTTAAATAAAGGTTTCGAATCGACAACATATATCCACAGTATTCGATTAATGGCGTATTTTAGATTTTAAATATGTAAATTATTGACAGTAATGAAAAGTGGTTGACATTTAAATTGGTTGTCAAATATTTATGCATACGTTCAGAAATTTATTTTGCGTAAATTAAAGAGTATATTATAATTAAATAAATAATATTCACATGTAAGAAGTTTTACTTCTTTTCAAGATAGTATGTCACTTGAAAATGAAAAATCTTTAATAAAATAACACATAAAAATAAAACTGAATTGAGCTGAATAAAATAACAATTTTATATAATTATGGAGAATATTGCAGGGATTCTCAAATTAGGCTTGGCCTGTGTCTTGAGAATAATTTGAGTGTGAGTGTAATATTTTTGAAACACAGGGGTGACATATTGCATGGATAATCAAAATCGCTAAAGTGTTTAATGTCAAAAATTTATAAGGCACACTATTTGGATATGGAGAAACGGGATATTATAGAGTGGGAGGTAGGGGAGTGGACTGGGATAGCTGACAGATTTGATAGGACGAAATGTAAATGCACGGTATAAGACGGGATGGTTAATGAAGAGAAAGGACGGGACGTATCGGGAAGTGACTGAACAGATGGGATGGGACGGAATTGAGCAGGACAGTAGGATAGCAAATTCATGTTTAGGTATACAAGAGCTTATACGAAAAATAACATGTATTTGGTGTGGAGTAAAATAAAAAAAAATCTGCATCCAGGCAAAGGTTGGTCGGGCTTTTTTGCTGTGCTAAATAATTGAATATAAAATTAATCATATAATAACTAAGCCATAGCGAACGTGGTCGGGTCGGCTATGGTATCTTTTAATTGATTTCAATGAATGTCATCGGAGTAGTCTGTATCAGCCCATATACGTCCCACTGCAGGGCACGGGCCTCCTCTACAATCGACTACCGATTGAGAGTGGTTAGGCCATATAGTCCACCACGCTGGCCTAGTGCGGGTTGGTGGACTTACATACCATAGAATTTTTATAAAATCGCTATGGTATGCAGGTTTCCTCACGATGTTTTCCTTCACCGTTTTAGTGCGTGGTGATTGACTATCAATACACACATGACTCCGAAAAGTCAGAGGTGTGCCCTGGGATTCGAACCCGCGACCACCGTGAACATGTAGGCAGTCGCGTCTAGTCCGTTTACCAACAGGCCACCACGCACTTATCGGAGTAGTAACAGTGTTATAATATCTCCGTAGCAAAATAATGATTTGAATCTGGAAAGATGGGATAGAATATATAAGGTGGATAAATGGGACACAAGAATAGGTACAGGATGAGATTGGAATTGGATAAGCAGTTTAGACAAAGGCTGTCATATTGATTTTAAATAAAATATGGACTGGAATCTGTATTTGCACCCAGGCGAAGCCGGGCCGGGCCGCTAGTATAACTATATTTAGACATTGCAGTCCATCAACGAACAAGTGTATCAACGTAATCCGACAATACAAGCGAGTTAGTGACTATTTGCAAAGAAACGAGTGATCTCGTGAACAAATATCGCTGGGTCGATGTCCGCGCGACGCTGCTAGCAAATGTATGAGATTACTACATTCGTACGATTTGCACTCGTAAACATATAAACAGCGGGATTAACCTACATAGGAATATGTATTGGAGAGCTGCTGAGAATTGGTTTGCTTGTGTAGTATTGAAGTTACGCGACATTTAGAAGAAATATGTGAAAAAACCCTGTTTGGTTGCTGATCTAACAGATAAAAGAGAAGTAAATCACAATAATTAGTTTCACCTTAATTTAAGGTAGAAATATCGCGTCACAGTCCTATTGTAAATACATGATTCTAACATTATCATTCAATATACCATATGGTATGGTTATGTCCTAAGTAAGTCGCAGGAGTAGGTCGGCAATGTATGCCTGAGCCTCAACTTTCCAGAACTTTGTCCGAGAGTTAGACCGAAAACGTGCTGACTAGATGTCGTGAAATAAGATATGAGAGCCAATAACTTTACTATTGAGGATGCCGAAGATCAGGCGAAGTGGAGAAAACTCAGCCAGAAGGTAAACCTTTGCACCCGGCCGGGAAAACAATAAAATATAATAATTTGTGTTTTTTTTTTAATTATCTTAGTTGATATTGTTCACAAACGCAGTCTGAGGCTTATCTGCTCACATCTAGATTTTGTTGCTCTGCCTATAATATTATTACTAACAACATTAAGACAAGTGAACGTGTTAAGGCTCCGGCTGTGGTTTTTGAACACAACCAATCAAGATGTTTCAAAACAAAAATAAATACAGACATACAAATGAAACGGCACACGTGTTTAGAAGCTGATATATACTAACATATTCAAACACTGCAATTTTTAACACTTTGAATTGACACTCTCCTTTTTATTAAGTAGATTAAGAAACACATAACTCAATTCCATAAACAATAATAAAAAGGAACATGGAATTAAATATTGTAATAAAATAATTGTATTAGGCGGCCAACCCAAGTCCCCTGTGACGCATATGTGTCTCTCGGATGGATGAGATTAATCCAGGCGGCTTGTTCGTCACGCGTCGGAGTAAATCATTGAGTCGATAAAGTGGCACATCACTCTTGTGTTGTCTTTGTTACTGAATATAGGACGCGAGTTTGTACGTAGTTTTAGTAGGTGATCGGGACAATGCTGGATTCGACCGTGTAGGTATTACCATCTAAATCCAAGTAGAGTTATGGAGTTATGCGGAGGAGGTAAGAAGATAATCTCTAAAGGTTTACCAGGTAGGACATGCAGCTTAAGGCTTCTGCAATGGAGGTACATACTAAATCCGTGACATAAATAATTAATAGTATCCTGCATGCAACGTCTGAACGTACCGTAACGTATGTACATAATGGTGGAAACTGAACATATTATAGGCCCATGGTGTGTCTTGTTTAGCCATTTTCATTGATTTTAAGAGGGCCAGTATATTATTGACAGCTCTCTCAATTGTAGGGGAGGCCAGTGTCCTTCAGTACATCATATAACCTGGTTGAAAACGTCGGGATCATAATATGTCGAGTAGTTTTTGATAAAATGCGTGTCGCAGTGCCGGATCTCGACTATTTATGTGACTACTGGGTGTATTTATTATTTATTTCATCCTCGTCTCGCGCTGATCCATAAAAATGAATGTGCGTCGCACCTTCCCAACCTTCGCTGTTCTTAATGTGCCTACTCTTTGTTTGTTTTTTTTTTATGTTGGCAGCTTTTGCACATTTTTTTGTTAACAAATGTATATCTACACTATAGATTAGTCTTATATACAGATACACTACACTAGGATTACAATATACTTATATTAAACTGTAAAAACTGTTTAAATACTGACTGAATGTAAATCATTTATTTTATACACCCACTTCTCTTCTTTATAACTGATTCTACAGTTGATATGGTTGCCTGGAAGACATCGTTCACTGACAACCGATCTCTATCAGACAACCTTAGGATGGATATAAAAGCGGAAGAAAGAAAGTGCAGTGCAAAAACAAAGATAGGAAAAGCTCCAATAGTATTTAAATGGATGATCATAAATTTACTACATGGTGTTCAATGAAGGTATATTTATACATTATTGTATATGAAGCATAAAATAAATAAATAAATAAATCCAAAAGAAATCATAGCTGCGGTAGCCACCATAAACGTTTTTTTAATGTTTAAGATGGTCCTTATCCGGAATGTCCATATTTCTTTTACTTTATCATCTCAACCTAATAAAACTGCGCCGAACAGATACGTTCTTATCGTAGATAATATATTACTCAAACGTTGATCTAAATCGTTGAGAAAGCAGAGAATCCAGAGTCGTTTTGAATACAGAGATTCTCTAAGGTCGTTTTTTTCGCATTTATCATCGAACCTGGATCTTAAAACGATTGTATCACGTGCAAGTGTTATTTTTCTATGTCACACGTAGATACAACTAGATGTTTTATGTGGAATACGTGTCTAGGAATATAGACAAATAGTTTATTTATTCTTGAGCAGCAGCAGTAATAGTAAATATGTTTTTTTTTATTGCCTTGTAGGCAGACGAGCTAGCGGCCCGTCTGATGGTAAGCGGCTACCGCTGCTCATGGACCTCCGTAGTGCCAGGGGACTAGCACAACAAAGTCGCTGCCTACCTCGAGGAGAGTACTCTCCTTGAACCTCGTTTGAAGAAGGACAGGTCATAGCGCTGAGGAAACACCGATGCAGGGAGTTCATTCCAGAGCTTGCACGTACGTGGTAGAAAAGAACGCTGGAAACGTACCGTTCGGGAGCGGTACGCCTCCAGGTGGTGGGAATGAACTCTACTGCGGAAACGTGTGGTGCGATGGTACATAGGCGACGGTGGTACCATCTCAAACAACTCTTCGGAGCACTCCCCATGGAACAAACGATAGAATACACAGAGAGATCCGAAGTCTCTCCGCAGTCCTAACGGTTCCAATTTGTCCGTGAGATCGGGATCATTGACTATTCGACAAGATTGTCGCTGCAAGGAGTCAAGTGGGTCGAGCTGGTATTTTGGGGCACCTGCCCAGAGGTGAGAGCAGTACTCCACGTGGGGCCGGATTTGCGCTTTGTAAAGCGTCAATCTATGACCCGACGTAACGTACCGCTTGGCTCTGTTCCGGGTTCCCAACTTCTTGCTCGCCAGTTTGGCTTTGTCCTCCAAATGACTCCTAAACTCGACCTTGCTTGATATTTCGATGCCAAGGATTCCAATACTCTCGGATCCTTGGAGAGTAACTCCTTGGAGTTGCGGCGCCATGACAAAGGGGTCCTTCTTCGCAGTGAACACGCAAACTTGTGTCTTCGAAGGGTTAAATTGAACTAGGTTCAATTCACCCCATTCGCAGGCCCGCCCCAAAGAGCTCTCGACTTCAGACACAAGTTGAAACCGTCTTTCCATAATGGAATCCCGAGAGTGGCTCCGTTGGCCGATGTAACGCGCGTCACTCGTACTATCATCTGCATAACAATGCATGCTATCAATAGACAACGTGTCATTGATATGTAGGATAAAGAGTGTCAGCGATAGCACCGAGCCTTGTGGAACACCAGCATTAATGGTCTTGGTCTCGGAGCAACAGCCGTCCACTACGACTTTTATGCTTCGACCATCAAAAAAGCTGGCGATCCATTTGCAGAGGCCCTCAGGAATTCCATACGTAGGTAGCTTCGCTAGAAGGGCGCGATGCCACACTCGGTCGAACGCCTTCGCAATGTCAAGGCCGACCGTAATCGCCTCACCCCCACTCTCCAAAGCCTCCGCCCAACGGTGCGTGAGGTACACAAGAAGGTCACCAGCCGAGCGACCGTGACGGAAATCGTACTAGCGGTCACTAATCAACTGGCGATCCTCAAGATAGGATCCTCAGGAGCTGAGTGTTTATAACTCGCTCCAAGACCTTGGAGAGTAGGGATGTGACAGCAATCGACCTGTAACTCGAAGGGTCCGAACGGTCACCCTTTTTGTGGACAGGGTGTACATTGGCGACCTTCCACGAAGCCGGAATCCGCTTGGCTTTATAGGAAAGACTGTAAAGGCGCGTGAGCACGGGTGTCAACTCAGGGGCTGACAGTTTTAAGAACCACTGCGGGGATACCGTCTGGCCCACTCGACTTATGGACGTCTAGAAGCCTGAGCTCCCGTCTGACAGCACGCTGGGTGATTTTTATGTCAGATAGGAGGCTCTCACAACGCGGGATGTTCGGCGTTGTGGCGCCCCCGTCATCCAAAGTCGAGTTCGAGGCAAAGAATTGGGCCAAGAGATCGGCCTTCTCCTTTGCACTGTGGGCCAAACTGTTATCGGGCTTGCGGAGTGGTGGAAGACTGGACAGGCAGAAAGTACCCTCCACAACCTTAGCGAGCGACCAAAAAGCACGACTCCTATAGGAATAGCTCTGGAGTCGCTCGCCAATTCTGCGGATGTGCTCCGCCTTGGCCTTAGCTAAGGCTCTCTTGTTGGATCTAGAGGTGGCGTTGAATCTCCGTTTCTCCTCCTTTGAATTTGGATCTCGACGCCTTCTTGCGTCTTGCCACGCCGCGTATGCGGACTGCTTAAGGCGCGCAGCAACAGCACAGGCACGATTGTACCAAGGCCGGCTGCGACGCCCTGCGGGTATTTTTGAGCTGGGTATGAAAGTCTCCGTAACCAAGCTAATCGTATACGCGACGCAGTCCACACAGGCGTCAGGATCATCGGAGGAGAAACAAAACCGCCCCCAAGGGTAGGACGCAAAGAATTCTCGCAGTCCATCCCAATCTGCTGACTGGGATGGACTGCGAGTTCACACGAGAGACAAACTGTGCGAGTTCCAGTCGTCGAAGAGCGGCTAGGACCCGCTCCAGGAGCCCACGAACGGACCAGGCAGTGGTCAGATGATCCAAGGGGAGCATCAACCGCTATCCTGTATCCGTCCGGGTGGGTCGTCAGCAGAAGATCCAACAAAGAGGGCTCATGGCTCTCAACGTCTGGAACACGGGTGGGCTGTGTTACCAGCTGCGAGAGACCATAAGCCAAGGCCATCTCATAGACAGCCCGACCGGGGAGATCAGTGTTCCTGGATCCCAACCACTCTCTGTGATGAGCGTTGAAATCACCGAGGACCACCACCTCCGCGGAAGGGAACTGCTCGAGAATCTGGTCAGTCCCCACTTGGACGCTCTCAAATAATTGAGTAGATCCCGTATCACTGGCGTGGGACTGTACAGGCATGCGTAGACTCGGGTCCCCCTGGGTACCTCTGAGTTCTACCCGTAGCCATAATAAGGACAGTTCCCGACGCTCGAGGCCCCGAAGGCGGTGACAACAGATATCACCCCTGACGAAGACGCATACCCCGGCTTACGTAGGAATCGATGTTTCAAAACGTAACCGGGGTAATTTAAGTACGATACATCGTCAGGGGCGGATATTTGCATCTCCGTTAAAAAGAGCAGGGCAGGCCACGCCGTCTCAAGATAGTGATGGACGGCGTCGAGGTTGCTATGTAGACCCCTGACATTACAGAAGTCCACAGAAAATGTGGATAAATTCCCCGCCGTGGAGAGCCTGCTTTTCTTTTGCCTTCTCATTGATTTTAAAGAGAGTGGGATAGGGTAAGGACAAGCGTGGTTGAACCAAGACGATACCCGATATGGGAGGATATAGTGCGAAGCGGACACACGGCATTGAAGGAGCCAGCGTGAAGCACGGAAGGGCCCCCGATGCCCCCCCGCGTGCAGTCGCCGGGATCCACTCCAGTCTCCCACTCTGGCACGACGACTGCACAACGGGATTTTCGCCGGTTGGCGGGACAGCTTCCCGGGCAGGGAGTTTGACAGTTGTGTATATGGGTTCAGGTCCCCTACTAACCGGCAGGCGGTCGGCGGTGACCATTCCCACCGGGTCTTCCTGTACTCCACACCAGCACCCCCAACCGAGCGCCCACTCCGACACACAACCACATCAACGAGCATCGCTTGCAACAACCAACACCTATTACCGAAGAGGGAGGAATGGATAAGGGGACGGCTATCCAGCCTTTCTACCGGAACGCATTTCTACTTAGCGGTAGAAATAGACCAGACGGTGGTACCAACCCGCTCGGATTTAGCATTGAGTGAAAAATATGACTCAACACAAAAATCCTGCCACCAGTAGCGGGGAGGGAGGGGGACGCCAAAGTCGCGGATAGGGAAGTGGAGTGCGACAATGGAGGCTCGAGGAGCCGGGAGCGCGTGCCCGTGCCATTCTGTAAGGCAGCCGGACAGGTTGCCAGAAGAATGACCCTCTGACCAAATGTAAATATATACTGTACTAGCGGCCCGACCCAGCTTCGCCTGGGTGCATATATTTTTTGATTCCACTCCACACCAAATACATGTTATTTTTCGTATTAATCTCTTGTATACCT
Organism: Hyles vespertilio; assembly: GCA_009982885.2. Lineage (NCBI taxonomy): Eukaryota > Metazoa > Arthropoda > Insecta > Lepidoptera > Sphingidae > Hyles > Hyles vespertilio. The sequence continues at coordinate 271,261 of CM042811.1, forward strand.
AAACTTGACATAGCTATCCTACTGTCTGGCTCAATCCCGTCTCATCCGTCTGTTCAGTCTCTTCCCGATCCGTCCCGTCCTTTTTCTTTTATTATCCATCCCGTCTTATAGCGTGCATTTACATTTCGTCCTATCAAATCTGTCAGCTATCCCAGCCCTCTCCCGTACCTTCCACTCTATTATATCCCGTCTCTCCATATACATGTACATATAAAGATTGCCTTATGAAATTTTGACATTAAAAACTTTAGCGTTTTTTATTGTCCATCCAATATTCCGTCCCTTATTTCAGCACCAAAATGCTGTTTTTCCTAATAATATTGCACGCCATTACTTTTTGTTAGTAATAAAGTAATAATAACAATTTAAAAAAAGAATTGGCCAAATTGGTCCAGGCGTTGTTGAGTTATGCGCTTACCAACACATTTTGCGATTCATTTTTATATTATAGAAGAAGATATTATAGTCCACCCTGCTGGCTTAGTGCGGGTTGGCGGATTTTATTTCACGTAGAATTTAATCCGAAAAGTCAGAGGTGTGCCCTGGGATTTGAACCCGTGACCATCGTTAACTTGTTGGCAGTCGCGTCTAGTACGTTACCATATACAAATTAATAAAACCTTCATACTGCCTTACCAGGTGACGTAAGTAATAGAACAAATATTTAAAAATATAAAACTGCATATCGTTTCGTTATAATGTCTAGATACGGCATCAACGTACCAATATTCTTTTTATTCTTGAGTCTAAAAACAATATTAATGCGAAATTTAAATATGTCCCCCAGCGCATCTAAAAGTATCAATTCAAAAACAATGTCGTTTATGAAAACAAAAAATTATAATTAGATATATTTTGGTGTACTCCGGCAAAACGCTTCGATAGAGTATACCTTGTTTAAAACTGTTGCAATAATCTCAAAAAACAATGGGCGATTTTGGTAGATATGGACATGATTTCAATTTACATTTCACAAAATTATGCGCAAGACGCCGTATCTAGATAATATTATATACACGATATACACGATGTACACATTTTTTGAATTTTGTTCTATTTCGTCAGCCGTCAATGAAAGACAATGGAAAGATAGATCATTTTACGTTGGATGGTAGTTGAAGCTGGACCGTCTTTTACGTCTCCCGTCAAATAAACAAAGATCATCCTATATTGGCTGGACGCATCACGCTTAAACGATACCCAAAAAAAAGGTTTTTAGTATCTTCCTCAGAAATTTTCCTATTTTTCTCACCCCTAAAACCTTCCCAGGACTTCCACGAATATTTCAAGACCAAAATCAGCCAAATTGGTCCAGGCGTTGTTGAATTATGCGGTTACCAACACATTTTGCGATTCATTTTTATATATAAGATATTATTGTGTGACATGATAATTTTAAATACATACATACTCGTGTGAGAGACCTACACTACTACTACCTCCAGTAATCAAAAATATTTTAAAACCTATAACCAGTTCAGAATCTCATATTACCTATTATTAAAATAAACAAATGTTGGACTAAATTCTAACACACATAACTCTCCTTCGTCTGTATTCCGAACAAGTACATACTAAAAGCTAAGCTGGCCTAAATAAACTCAATGCTAAATTGGTTACTATGATATTTCCATTTGCGGGGATAAGTGAAATTAATGTAAACAAAACACGGTCTAGGCTTGCCGGCGGTCGGTCCGTGCCCACTGCACACAGAGACGGCGCGAGGTAACAGCAAGAAAAAATTTGGGGCCCCACGCATCGAAGTTTTAAATAGCTTTCTTTAACTAGTGAAAAATATCATGACGACCTTTGACCACGAATATATATTTTATTCATTTTCAAGCAACAATAAACCACATTTCATTATTAAAATTATTATTGTAGTAGTAAAATGTACAGGATGTAAAACCTGAGGTCTAAGGTACAATTACCAAATTGTAAAATCAAACGTATGGTAGGATTAAGTTTTGAAAAATATTATACGAGTTGTACCGGGTTGGAAGGCCAGAGGCACTGACATACTCCGCCGTGGTACCGAAAGGGGAGCTTAATAGCTTTTCCTCTTGAACAATGGGTGAACTGTGGGTAACACTAGTGGTTTGTCTATTATGATTTTTTACAAATTTTATTTGAATGTACATTATGTCAGAGGCATTCTCTAACTAAAACAAGAGTGATGCAGTTATAAAAAGGTAATGCGTAAATAACATCATATCTGGCTATCAATTCAGGGATTGTATACGCCATGTGAAAGAGGTTTATCAAAAAATCTATTTTGACCACACCAGACGCTCTTGTGCCGTCTCTGCCCGACATACAAATAACTTCCAAGGGAAACTAATCGGTCCTTTCACGGCCACTGACGGATAGAACACATTCAGTATACACTCGGATTTATATCTCAATATAACAAGTAATGTAGTCGTGAGAGCGAGGATTACGGAGAAATAATTAATTCGTTTTTCGTCTGTCTATAACTAATGTTGTATTATTTTTATATACTTTATATTATTGAAATAAAACTATTATTTACAGATTTTATCGCGAATTCGGTTCGGTCACGGGCGGACTCGCCGCCGTCCGCTCCGTGACCACGAAAACTGTAAAGTAATCGAAACGTCGGGAAGTCAAAAATGTAAAAAATTAAACTAAATTCGCGATAAAATCCGTAAATAATAGTTTTATTTCAATGTGTAACATTCGCGTAACATTCGCGTAAATCTAAGAAATACTTTATATTACTTTTGTTTTACCAAATAAAATACACTATTTATATATTAATATTATTTAGAAATGGAATGAAATAAATAAAGTGATTGTAATTATGTTCGTGTCAAATGTCTTTCGACTGGGCTCATGTGGCACGGCTTAAATCTCAGTCGAGACGCCAGAATTTTAATTTACCAGCAAGTAATATGTGAAGCTGTGTCGTGTAATACGAAAATAACTCCATATGTAGGTAACTTAATCTTGAATCAAAAACAGATAATGTGATATTGGAATATCCGCATATTATGTAATCACAATTTTCCATATTTTAATAAAAAGGTTATCAAAAAATGTGAAATGAGCAGTGACTTATGTTGCTGACTGTACATAGGATATAGGCTTTTGAAATTGATAATTCGTAGTTTACGACACGAATAAAAGTTAGTGAGTGAAACCGAGTAAGAGCGAGAAAGAGCGAGTGAGAGTGGGAATGAGAGCACGATACTAGCACAAAGGATAGATATATGTATAGGATAGATGTTATTTATTATTTACCTATATAATATGTTGTCCCTGCATTCGAACCCACTACCTCAGCTTTGTGATGATACTATAGTACAACTCGCCACCGAGGCAGTAGTAGCATTAATTAATAAAAATATTTGACCCCATTTGTAATACACTAAGATAATATCACGTTGTAATACATCAATATAGACTCGTGTTCCAACAGCTGTGTTTAATTTATAGAACAAGAATTAACAGTAATCCACTCGTCCGATTCAGCGAGGCACAAATGTATTGACTTTGGCTTTGGGCCATTCCAGTGGTCGAATAAACTAACTGTACATTTTGTATAGCAGAATACTGACCGCAGCCATTTAAAAACACTGACCTATCTTGCTTAAAGGATTTAGGATAAAGAATATAGGACACTTTGTATATGTGAAGGGTAGAAAATAAATTAAAACGCCAGTTTCTAGCATATCACATCTGATACTAACAAATTGCTATTTTACTCACCTATTGACTATAAGACTCGATCTTAGTGTGGTGTCAGGAGTCAGGACTATGTATATGAGTGTTTAGTGTTTTTTTTTCATTTCTATAAATGGCCAAACAAGCACGCCGTTTTTCTGATGGTAAGCGATACGACCGCTAATGGACAGTAGCAAAACGAAACAACACCTTGAATTACAAAGCAATGTTGGCATTCCACTGCGCTTTCCATCATAAGACATAAGATGTTAAGTATCAATACGTCCATTTGTAACTCATACACTTACATGATTGTCATAAGCTAGCTAATGTCTAGGACGCTTCCAACTTCCACAACGATAAAATCTAAACTGCCACATACATTTAAGCCTGCATTACATCAGACAGTGGGCACTTGTGTGGTTCCGAGTTCCGACGGCCATTAACTCGGGAGTGTTAAACTTACTAACAATAAAACTTAAGACGGAACCAACTTGACAAACAGTCGCTAAGGCGAGCAACTATGTACAGAGATTTAACACAAAGGTGATACGAATTCCGTTTCAAAGTTTCAAATATTACGAGTATTAACAATTTTGTGTCATCTTGGTCTAGTGGCAGCGTGTCTAGGTTTGAACCGTGAAGTCGATTTCCAATTCGAAATATCCATTTTCCGGGTGCAGATAAACTTTATTGTAAATAAATATAATATCACCTTTGTTCGCCAGGAATAATGTAAGATTCTAATAGTAAAATATTTTTCTAAATGGGTTCAAAAGTTTCAGAGCAAACAAACTATCCAAATACAATATTTCCTGGTAATAAAATTAGTTCAAATTTAAATCACGTGTTCCCTCCTTCCTTCAATCCTGGGTCCTTCCGCCGTAGCGTGAAGAGGCACCTTAGCAGGCCGACATAACTGTTTTCATTGGCATGGGACCGCCGTCCGATGCCAATGAATACTCTGCCTGGGCGGCATTAGCACTTACCATCAGGTCCAATGCCGCCACTATGCCGGACCAGTATAAAAAAAATGTTCGATGTGAATTATTTGCCCAGCATGACACATTGTGTCTGGTATAGCATGAAGATCAACCAAGTCGCAGTTAAGGATAGCACTAAGCTTGACGAACTTTGAATAGCACTTGTGGTTCTACCAACATGACGACGAAGCATAATTGAGCAAGGCTCCACCCTGTTGCAAATTGTTTCACTACTTCGCTCTACTCCATCCCGCTTCGTTTCCAATTAGAAATTTCTTCTCACGTAGGTATAATAAAGTCAGTCCCTCGCATCATAAAGTTTTCACAATGTAATGACGCTATTACTGCCGACCGCCGCCACAATTATTCACATCTATATGTTCGCGTGAACGAGTTATGGTTAACCGACGTGCAACAAGTGTAGTAATTCGCATTCATAAGCTCACACTACTGCCCTTTAAACTTAAACGAGTATACATAATGACAGCCTACGTGGTGCAGTCGGTTAGACGCCGTCTGTGAAACGAGAGACCGTGGGTTCGAAATATTACTTTCGGGTCTGGGTGTTTGTGAGACCGAAAAGTCTCTCGTAGTTCCTGATACCCACAACAACACAAGACTCCATCTTAGTATAGGCTTTTATTTATTTCTAGTGCTACTACCGATACGACAAGCTAATTTCTGCCTAAGTTGTGGTAAATACCATCATATTGATGGATTATTATCAAATCTACCGGCATGTTATTATGAGTAAATTACTAAATGATCCAAACTGGGAATATAAACAAAACTTTCATGGTTAATAGACTTAATTTAGAGCGAGTGAACCGACAAGGCGATTACGTTGTCATCAATTATTTAGCAATTTAAAGGCGGTCCTTCATTAAGAGCACTCGTCCATAATGAAATAGTTCAGATTTGTCTTCAGCGAGTGAAGACAAACACGCGCTATAGTGCGTAACCTGTAATGATACAATGTCAGGACTATGTATGTGATTGTTAGGTGTTTTAATCTTATTTTGTAGTAAAGTCGGCTTTTTATGAGACAATGGTCCAAGCAGCCGATTGATAGAATAATCCAAGACGTGGCTGCCATCATACTATAATATTGCTCTAGTTTTTAAAGAAAATGCTCTCAAATGGGCCTGAATCAATTTGTTCACAGTATTGAACGAGAATGTATAATATATGAGTCGCAGGCGGTTTCTCAGTTGTGTTTTAAAATCCTGCTGCACTCTGCTTGGAGTCCGGCCTACTCCTTTAGTGTTTTTAGTCAAGATCCTGCTTTAATGCTGGTATATCTTGCTTATATGCTGTTGACTTTGACCTTAGTGCAACGGCTGGTGAAATTTATTGACATGGTGTATTTTTCAGCTGCGGTAAAATTGTGACTGACGTAATATTTTCGACCAAAATTTTAAACGCCACGGACCGACACTCCACATAGCATGTCACTCATCATAGTAAAATAGGAGGGAACTCATATATACCCGGTATATACCGGGTATCTCAAGACTGCTACCGAAAACGAAGCTGGGTGGTAGTTTTAGTGACTACAAACACAATGCAACTAAAAATTTCGCATAGAAACGCGACAATTATTTTTTATGATTTTTTAAACATCGTCATTTTTGGGTGGTAAATCCATAGTTTTTGCCAAAGTAATAATTTAAACACTTTTATACCTTAGATTAGTTATAAATAAAAGGGTATACACTATTATTTTAGGAAAAAATGTATTTACCACCCAAATATGGCCATAGGAAAAAAATAACAAAAAAAAAATTGTCGCTTTTTTTTGCAACTTTTTCTGTTGCGTTGTGTCTGAAGTAGCTTAAACTACCACCCGGCTTCGTTTTCGGTAGCAGTCTTGATATACCCTGTATATATATACCGGGTATCTCAAGACTGCTACCGAAAACGAAGCCGGGTGGTAGTTTTAGTGGCTACAAACACAATGCAATTAAAAATTTCGCCTAGAAACGCGACAATTTTTTTTTATGATTTTTTAAATATCGTCATTTTTGGGTGGTAAATCCATAGTTTTTGCTAAAATAATAATTTAAACTCTTTTATACCTTAGAGTATTTATAAATAAAAGGGTATATACTATTATTTTAGGAAAAAATGTATTTACCACCCAAATATGGCCATAGGAAAAAAATAACAAAAAAAAATTGTCGCTTTTTTTTGCAACTTTTTCTGTTGCATTGTGTCTGAAGTCGCCTAAACTACCACCCGGCTTCGTTTTCGGTAGCAGTCTTGATATACCCTGTATATATATACACAGTCAGGTCATAAGTATTGTCACACAATAAAAACTTTTCTTTTAGAATGCTGGCCACAAAAAAGTTTATTGAAATCGAATTTCGAATTGTTCATGAAAATAAAAATCTATACTTTTTAGAATTTTACTCATTTTTAAATATGGAGTAGACGCTTAAAGAAGACTGTGTTGCAGTTATTGCGTCGTATCGTTGCGGTTACGCGCCAATTCAAATTTTTGCATACTGAAAAATTTGAATTTAACCAAAAGATTCGTTTATGGTACCTATCAAACGATACAATGAAGACTCTAGTGTAGATGACAGGTCAAGAAGTGGTCGCCCTCGGTCTGTTAGGACTCCAGCAGTGATATAAGCTGTGAAGGCGCAAATTCAAAGAAATCCCAAACGTAAGCAGAAACTGTTGGCCCTTCAGATGGGGTTAAGCAGAACCACGATGAAAAGGGTGTTAAATGAAGACTTAGGGCTTCGGGCATATCGAAGAAAAACAGGACATCGTTTGAATGCTCGTCTAATGGACCTGAGACTGAAGAGATGCCGCTTCTTGAAGCGGTACGCGGGAAAAAAATATCGGGAATTTCTTTTTTCAGATGAAAATTTTTTTACCGTAGAAGAGAGCTACAACAAACAAAATGATAAGGTGTACGCACACAGTAGTGAAGAAGCGAGCAACCGTATTCCGCGTGTCCAACGAGGTCATTTTCCATCCTCGCTCATGGTATGGTTGGGAGTTTCTTATTGGGTCTTAACAGAGGTACATTTTTGTGAGAAAGGTGTAAAAACGAATGCATTTGTGTATCAAAATACAGTCCTGACGAACCTTGTGGAACCTGTTTCTCATACCATGTTCAATAACAGGCACAGGTATATAACATATACCAAAATGAACTTAACAAAACATATATGGTTACATAATGAATAAAATTGTTTCAATTATTTTATATTAAACACTAGCGGCCCGACCCAGCTTCGCCTGGGTGCATATATTTTTTGATTCCACTCCACACCAAATACATGTTATTTTTCGTACTAATCTCTTGTATACCTAAACTTGACATAGCTATCCTACTGCCTGGCTTAATCCCGTCTCATCCGTCTGTTCAGTCTCTTCCCGATCCGTCCCGTCCTTTTTCTTTTATTATCCATCCCGTCTTATAACGTGCATTTACATTTCGTCCTATCAAATCTGTCAGCTATCCCAGCCCTCTCCCGTACCTTCCACTCTATTTTATCCCGTCTCTCCATATACATGTACATATAAAGATTGCCTTATGAAATTTTGACATTAAAAACTTTAGCGTTTTTTATTGTCCATCCAATATTCCGTCCCTTATTTCAGCACCAAAATGCTGTTTTTCCTAATAATATTGCACGCCATTACTTTTTGTTAGTAATAAAGTAATAATAACAATTTAAAAAAAGAATTGGCCAAATTGGTCCAGGCGTTGTTGAGTTATGCGCTTACCAACACATTTTGTGATTCATTTTTATATTATAGAAGAAGATATTATAGTCCACCCTGCTGGCTTAGTGCGGGTTGGCGGATTTTATTTCACGTAGAATTTAATCCGAAAAGTCAGAGGTGTGCCCTGGGATTTGAACCCGTGACCATCGTTAACTTGTTGGCAGTCGCGTCTAGTACGTTACCATATACAAATTAATAAAACCTTCATACTGCCTTACCAGGTGACGTAAGTAATAGAACAAATATTTAAAAATATAAAACTGCATATCGTTTCGTTATAATGTCTAGATACGGCATCAACGTACCAATATTCTTTTTATTCTTGAGTCTAAAAACAATATTAATGCGAAATTTAAAAATGTCCCCCAGCGCATCTAAAAGAATCAATTCAAAAACAATGTCGTTTATGAAAACGAAAAATTATAATTAGATATATTTTGGTGTACTCCGGCAAAACGCTTCGATAGAGTATACCTTGTTTAAAACTGTTGCAATAATCTCAAAAAACAATGGGCGATTTTGGTAGATATGGACATGATTTCAATTTACATTTCACAAAATTATGCGCAAGACGCCGTATCTAGATAATATTATATACACGATATACATGATGTACACATTTTTTGAATTTTGTTCTATTTCGTCAGCCGTCAATGAAAGACAATGGAAAGATAGATCATTTTACGTTGGATGGTAGTTGAAGCTGGACCGTCTTTTACGTCTCCCGTCAAATAAACAAAGATCATCCTATATTGGCTGGACGCATCACGCTTAAACGATACCCAAAAAAAAGGTTTTTAGTATCTTCCTTAGAAATTTTCCTATTTTTCTCACCCCTAAAACCTTCCCAGGACTTCCACGAATATTTCAAGATCAAAATCAGCCAAATTGGTCCAGGCGTTGTTGAATTATGCGGTTACCAACACATTTTGCGATTCATTTTTATATATAAGATGTGACAGAATTTATGACCTGACTAGGTATATATATATATATATATATGTATTCCACTACATTTAATATAAATGATCTCTATCCTAGGGGTGCAACAGGACAATTCAGGTATTACCCAGGCGGCAGGCTAAATAGGAAACGCCCTACCCTTGGGGGCGGCTTTGTTTCTCCTCCGATGATCCTGACACCTGTGCAAACTGCGTCGCGGATACGATTAGCTTGGGTATGGAAACTTTCATACCCAGCTCGAAAATACCCGCAGGGCGTCGCAGCTGGCCTTGGTACAATCGTGCCTGTGATGTTGCTGCGCGCCTAAAGCAGTCCATTTGCGCGGCGTGGCAAGACGCAAGGAGGCGTCGGGATCCAAATTCAAAGGAGGAGAAACGAAAATTCAACGCCGCCTCTAGATCCAACAAGAGAGCCTTAGCTAAGGCCAAGGCGGAGCACATCCGCAGAATTGGCGAGCGACTCCAGAGCTATTCATATAGGAGTCGTGCTTTTTGGTCGCTCGCTAAGGCTGTAGAGGGTACTTTCTGCCTGTCCAGTCTCCCACCACTGCGCAAGCTCGATAACAGTTTGGCCCACAGTGCAAAGGAGAAGGCCGATCTCTTGGCCCAATTCTTTGACTCGAACTCGACTTTGGATGACGGGGGCGCCACACCGCCGAACATCCCGCGTTGTGAGAGCCTCCTATCTGACATAAAAATCACCCAGCGTGCTGTCAGACGGGAGCTCAGGCTTCTAGACGTACATAAGTCGAGTGGGCCAGACGGTATCCCCGCAGCAGTTCTTAAAACGTGCGTCCCTGAGTTGACACCCGTACTCACGCACCTTTACCATCTTTCCTATAAAGCCAAGCGGGTTCCGGCTTCGTGGAAGGTCGCCAAAGTACACCATGTCCCCAAAAAGGGTGACCGTTTGGACCCTTTGAGTTACAGGCCGATTGCTGTCACATCCCTACTCTCCAAGGTCTTGGAGCGAGTTATAAACACTCAGCTCCTGAGGTATCTTGAGGATCGCCATTTTTTTTAGTGACCGCCAGTACGGTTTCCGTCACTGTCGCTCGGTTGGTGATCTTCTTGTGTACTTCACGCACCGTTGGGCGGAGGCTTTGGAGAGTGGGGGTGAGGCGATTACGGTCGGCCTTGACATTGCGAAGGCGTTTGACCGAGTGTGGCATCGCGCCCTTCTGGCGAAGCTACCTGCGTATGGAATTCTTGAGGGGCTCTGCAAATGGATCGCCAGCTTTTTGGATGGTCGGAGCATAAAAGTCGTAGTGGACGGCTGTTGCTCCGAGACCAAGACCATTAATGCTGGTGTTCCACAAGGCTCGGTGCTATCGCCGACACTCTTTATCCTACATATTATCAATGACATGTTGTCTATTGATAGCATGCATTGTTATGCAGATGATAGTACGAGTGACGCGCGGTACATCGGCCAACGGAGCCACTCTCGGGATTTCATTATGGAAAGACGGTTTCAACTTGTGTCTGAAGTCGAGAGCTCTTTGGGGCGGGCCTGCGAATGGGGTGAATTGAACCTAGTTCAATTTAACCCTTCGAAGACACAAGTTTGCGTGTTCACTGCGAAGAAGGACCCCTTTGTCATGGCGCCGCAATTCCAAGGAGTTACTCTCCAAGGATCCGAGAGTATTGGAATCCTTGGCATCGAAATATGAAGCAAGGTCGAGTTTAGAAGTCATTTGGAGGACAAAGCCAAACTGGCGAGCAAGAAGTTGGGAACCCGGAACAGAGCCAAGCGGTACTTTACGTCGGGTCATAGATTGACGCTTTACAAAGCGCAAATCCGGCCCCACGTGGAGTACTGCTCTCACCTCTGGGCAGGTGCCCCAAAATACCAGCTCGACCCACTTGACTCCTTGCAGCGACAATCTTGTCGAATAGTCAATGATCCCGATCTCACGGACAAATTGGAACCGTTAGGACTGCGGAGAGACTTCGGATCTCTCTGTGTATTCTATCGTTTGTTCCATGGGGAGTGCTCCGAAGAGTTGTTTGAGATGGTACCACCGTCGCCTATGTACCATCGCACCACACGTTTCCGCAGTAGAGTTCATTCCCACCACCTGGAGGCGTACCGCTCCCGAACGGTACGTTTCCAGCGTTCTTTTCTACCACGTACGTGCAAGCTCTGGAATGAACTCCCTGCATCGGTGTTTCCTCAGCGCTATGACCTGTCCTTTTTCAAACGAGGTTTAAGGAGAGTACTCTCCTCGAGGTAGGCAGCGACTTTGTTGTGCTGGTCCCCTGGCACTACGGAGGTCCATGAGCAGCGGTAGCCGCTTACCATCAGGCGGGCCGCTAGCTCGTCTGCCTATAAGGCAAAAAAAAGTGACACATTTACTCTATAAATTCGGTGCGTTTTGATCAGTTGTGTATTATGGTTACGACAGGTAAACCATATCTATCTATATATATAAAAGAGGAACCTGACTGACTGACTGACGTATCAAAGCACAGCCGAAACTACTGGAGCTAGGAACCTGAAATTTCACACAGAGGTTCCTATTGTGACGTAGGGTAGCACTTAGAAGGGATTTTTGGAAATTCAACCCCTAAGGGGGTGAAAAGGGTTAAAAAGTGTTGTATGGAAAATCGAAACCGAAGGCTGCGGGCACGAAAATGGCGATGGCCGAGCGGTGGCGAGGCGATGCGGCGGCGGAGCGGCGGCGATGCATTCAAAAACATGGACAGTATAGGTGACGCGCATGAAACGCGCGACGGCAGGGCGGGGCGATCGAGCGTTGCACAGGCGGCAGGAGGGCGACAGCGGCGCGGGTGCGACGAATAAGATTAATGTTACGGACAAATAGGTAAAAATCGAAGTTTTCGTTTATTTACATACATTGGGAATTGTAAATATATGTTTAAATTAAGCATATTTTTAAACAAAAGTATCTCAATCGTTCTGTCAAACAGCCCGTACCCTGCAGTGGGACGTATATGGGCTAATGCAGATATTCTAGTAGGATACATCAATTTTATAGGTACTGTTGTTTTTAAAATCAATATAATATTGTAGCCTTATAAGTAATTAAAAATGTGTAAGTGATTAAAAATACATTATTATATTATTTTTTTATATTTTATTTTACATTATTCTGAAACAGTAGGTAGAAATGTAACAAATATATGATGTGTAGTATCTGCAGCAACTATACTTACAGCGTACTTGATCTATAGTTCCCTGTTATAACTAAGCGACTGATCGACCGTCAAGTTGCGTGCCCACGCGAAATACTACTCTTCATCGCCCCGCCCCACCCCGCGCCGCGATCGCCACCGCTCCGCCATCGCCATTTTCGTGCCCGCAGCCTTAGAGTTACGATTGTCAAACTCGGCACTTTAGTTAATCATTTAAAAAGAAAACTATCTGCATACTTTATTTGTCTAAAATCAACCCTAAAGGGGTTAAAATAAGGGTTGAAGTGTTGCGAGACTAGGGTGATTTCATGACTGTCTAATCAACGCACAGCCGAAACTACTGTAGCTAGAAACGTGAAATTTTACACAAGGTTTTCTATTGTGACGTATGGTAGCACTTAGAAGGGATTTTTGGAAATTCAACCCCTAAGAGGGTGAAAAGTGTAAAAAACGGTTGTATCGAAAATCGAAACCGTTAAAGCTATAATTCTCAAACTTTGGGGTTTAGTTAGCCAATAAAAAACAAGTATAATTGCATACTTCATTTTTCTAAAATTTACCCTAAACGGGTAAGAATAAGGGTTGAACCGAACTATCGGATCAACGCACAGCTGGAACTACTGGAGCTAGAATCGTGAAATTTTACACAAGTGTTTTTATTATGACGTAGGTTAGCACTAAGGAAGGATTTTTGGAAATTCAGCCCCTAAGGGGGTGAAAAGGGAAAAAACGGTTGTATGGAAAATTGAAACCATTAAAGCTAGAATTCTCAAACTTTGCAAGTTAGCCTATCAAAAACATTTGTTTTTGATAGGCTAACTAACTAAGGTTATATTTATAACTGCTTACTTAATTATTCTAAAATTAACCCTAAATGGGTATAAATAAGGGTTGAATTTTTGTAGTACCAAACTATCGGATCAACGCACAGCCGGAACTACTGGAGTGAAAGAGGTGAAATTTTGCACAAGGGTTCCTATTATGATGTAGAGTAGCACTAAGGGCGTGAAAATGGTAAAATACACAGTTGTACGGGAAATCGAAACCATTAAAGCTACAATTTTCAAACTTTGTACTTTAATTACTTAATCAAAAACAAAAATAACTGCATTCTTTACTTATCTAAAATTAACCCTAAACAGGTTAAAATTAGGGTTGAAATGTTGTAGAACCTAGCTGTCCATGTCGGATCAAAACACAGCCAGCATTAGTGAAACTACGAACTTGAAATTTGTCATAGGGATGCCTACTGTGGGGTGTAGGGTTGCACTAAGAAAGTATTGTTGGAAATTCAACCCCCAAAGGGATGAAAAGCGTGAAATAGTGTTTTATAGTAAAACTTGGCACTTTAGTTAATCATTACAAACAAATATAATTGCCTACTCTCTTTTCTCAAAATTAACCCTAAAGGGTTTAAAATAGGAGTTGAAATGTTGTATGCAAAATCGAAACCTCTGATGTTATTCATATGAAAATTTGTAATTCACCACTTATTTTAAACGAAAAATAATGCCGTGAACGACTATTAGAAAAAAAAAAAACTAAAGCGGTGAAATAAGAGATGATATTATATTATGTGAAATCAGAACCACTGAAGCTGATTTATGTCTGTATCTGTATCTATATCAGCCCATATACGTCCCAGTGCAGGGCACGGGCCTACTCTACAATGGAGAGTACGATTGCATGTGGTTAGGCCATATAGTCCACCACACTGGCCTAATGCGAGTTGGCGGACTTTCATACCATAGAAATTCTTATAAATCGCTACGGTATGCAGGTTTCCTTACGATGTTTTCCTTCACAGTTTTAGTGAAAGAAGAAAGAAAGAACTGTTTTATTCATGACAGCACAGTATACAATACAATGCAGGACAGAGCACATATTGTATTAAAGATTACTTAATTATAAAAGTTAAACAGCAAATAACAAGTAATATAACACAACTAATTAGAAACTAAATTAATAACGCGTGTCTGTATAGATCGCAGCCAATATTCCGTGGTGATTGACTATCAATACACACATGACTTCGAAAAGTCAGAGGTGTGCCCTGGGATTCGAACCCGCGACCACCGTGAACATGTTGGCAGCCGCGTCTAGTCAGTCAACAGGCCACCACGACAACAGGCCACCACGCACTTTTTTATCTGATTTATGTATGTTATCAAAATATTTTTTTAGCAAATCTTTCGCATAGCTTACAGTGTAATATTGTTGAAGCGATATATTGTTTATATTCGCGTGAACCGTAGCGAACTACAACTGTGCGTGTGAGACGCGCAGTTACAACCGCTGCGCTCTCAGTATAAAATGTTTACAACGCCACGCGGGTAGGAGTGTACGAGTGAGAGTGTACCCGGAAGTACGAGGTGTACTTCCGGGTAATCTTGTCAAAACATACCAATATATTACACTAAATGATCCGTTGTGGAATTTTATAGCAGATCAGATTGATCCCAATATCATATTGCGAAACCTCGGGATTTATTGAGGAAATCGCTTAGTTTCCTTATTAATCTAACAAGGGTTCAGTGCAATATCCATTGTTATCCACTGGGTAGAGATATTGTTTTACATCCGTCGGCCTTACGAATACAATAACCTTCTCAGACACTTCTAGTAGTGAACTCCCTCCAGCTTAAACCGATAACAGAACGCAAATAAATCAATAAAAGCATTGACATTCAGTAAATTTAGTAGCAACACTTCATTCGAATACCTAACAAAACATAATAGAATAATTCAGAAACATTTGCTAGCACATATAGGAAAATAGTAATCAAAGGAATGACTATTTTTTGCCAAAAACGCGTACAAAGTATTGATTACTCTTGCCATTGCTCTCCTATGTTTTTGTATTATAAATTCTGATTAATTTACTATTTTACTTTTGCATAACAAATACGACAATATTAAACTGTGATAACCACAGACCATATTAGCCTATTAGAATATAAATTAGACCTTTATTGAGGATCTAATCACGTTTAATGTAGAGGAGTTACCAGGGATAAATGAATTTCCTATTTTCCAATAAGGGTTCTTCTGGGAAAAACGGGTCAGTTTATGTATGTTTAGGTATATGATAAAAATTTAAAGCAAATCGCATATTGCCAAAGTGGACGAAGTGAAGACGCGCCAGAGTGATTGGCGTCTACTGTTTACGCATCTCCCTTCAAAGCGGAATCCGCTTTACATCACACTAATTTCCGGAGTAAATCAAACTATAGATAATATTTTGAGTGTCCAAATATTCTCTCGTTCCAAATCTGATGTGTAAGCTGCACACGTACATGCGATTTCAATTCTATAAGTTTTTCTATAAAAAAAATACTATATATCTTCATTGCCCCAGTTCTGAAGTTATATTGTTTAAATTAATTATCTGAGCAAAACACAACGTGCGTAAAATATTTATAGCTGTCAGTATGAGAACAGTAGCGTACCTTTCTGGCGTTCCCGGCGGCGATCTTCCTCCATGAATATTTCCTCGGGAGTGCAGTGCTTGCTCTCAGTTTCTTCCCCTGAGACTTTTTCTTTCTGCAAAGGACAAACATTACAATATTATAAGATTCAGAAAATAGTCTAGAATAATACTGACCGAGACCGTTACGTTAGTATATTGGTATGTTTGTATATTTCATGCTTTCATGCCTTCATGCTTTCATGCTTTCATGCTCTCATGTGTGTAAATTTACTGTAAAAACGAAATTCACCAATGTTCTTTGTAAGCATCGAATTTGCTGTTTTCAACAACAAGCCATTATCAAACTAGCCCACTTAGTGTAGCTCGGCGCCTGCAACACACGCCAACAGAAGTTTGTCACCGTTTATTACCAACGCGCATATTTCATGAGGGGCAGAATGCGCGGATGACGGTACGGCAAAAGCGCCACGGCATGTTATTACTCTTCATTACAAGTAGTTACTGTCATAGAGATGTATTATTTATTAATCTGTAGTGGAATAGAAACAGAAAAAGCGCCTGCCTTGATGTTAAGAAAGATATGAAGACAAATGATTTCTCAACTGAGGACGTGAAAAGTAGATCAAAGTGGACACGTTTTAGTAAAACTGGCTGGCGTCTTAGATAGGTCCAAATAAAAATGTTAATACAGGGAAACATAAACGACATTCCAGTTAGGAAAGGCTGGACCGTCCAGTTAGAGGTAGTGAACTGTATAACAAGGCAATAATTTCAATGTAACGAGTAGTCATAATTAAGTGTCACCCGCGAGAACAGTTGTCCATAACAATTTCAACTCTTCCAGAAAGAGTTTCCAACAGACAGAATTTAAGGTAAACCATTCTGCACCCTACTAAAATTTTATTCACCTACCTAATGTAAGTTAAAGCCAGGTAAAAACAAGGACGCATACATATGAATGGGGCCCTTAACCACGGTCCCGCGGCTACCAGAGGCACCTCCTGTATTGTGTATTAACAGGCTGACGTCACGGGATTAGGAGATTTACAGCTCACGGTCGATCGGCGGTCGCGTCGGGTCACCGTGCACCCAATCATACCGCAACTTTGAATTTGCTAATGAAGCTCACGCCGATTTACACTTTTAAATAATAATAATAAATAATACCCAACAGTCACATACATAGTCCTGACCCCACACTAAGATCGAGTCTTGTGTCGTGGGTATCAGGAACTACGAGAGATTTTTCGGTCTCACAAACACCCAGACCCGGAAGAAATATTTGTGGGCCACACAAACATTTCTCTCGGTGCGGGGATCGAACCCGCGGCCTCTCGTTTCACAGACGGCGTCTAACCGTCAGCGCCACGGAGGCTGTCAAATTTTTTGGTAATATAAATAAATAATAAATAAATACAACCAACATTCACATAGGCCTGACCTCACACTTACATCGCGTCATCGGTATCAAAAAATACGAGAGACTTTTCGGTCTCACAGTTACCCAGACACAAAACAAATAGTTATGGATCACCAACTACGCCACGGAGGCTGTCGTATATACATATTATGTATTTATGTAGATATGATTACCTTGGAACGATATAAGAGTAGTGTAAATAGGTTTACACCAATTTGTCATAGTATGTTTGTAATGAAAAGAGAAAATTGAAACTAAACTAAAATTCCTAAAGATACTAACATTTTTTTGAGGTCAATGCCAGATGCTCTATGCGGGAAATATCGCGGGGATAGCTTGTCACAAAAATAAAGACTGGCACCGAACTTAACATTTTCTTTGGTATTTTAGATTTATTAAGAGATTAGTCTTATTTTACTCCTTTTTAAAGTCAATGCCAAAAACTATATTTACCTTCATATTTATAGGACATATTTGTTAACTAAAATACACTAAAAAATATGTAGTATTTCAAAATCTCAAGTCCGGTTTGATACAATCTAATAATGGAAACTCCACTTATGGTAACTGAGCAGTTTGAATTCATTGGGCGGCACAGTGGAGTCCCAACGAACCCCTACAAATAAATTCACATGGTTTAGTCAAAAACCAATATTTATCGATGCGAACAGGGTTGCCACCTGCAAAAAAATAACAACCGGGTAAAAGGGATATTTCAGGGAAGATTATAATTCGGTAGAGAAAAATAAAACGTCATAATCGACACAGACCGCAACAACATTGAATAGAGATAAACAAACTTATAACAAAATACCGTCAAGTATAAAAAATGTACACTGAATTCAAGTAAAACTTGCATAACAAATACTGATCTATATTTTTATATAATGTCCACCAATATGTTGGAAGTGCATATTTGTGCGAAAAACGTTGAATATTGTACCTCCTATAAGCATATTGTATTCTCATGTAAGTGACTGTAGCCTTTTTTGAAAATAAATTTCTTTAAACCTAAACCTGATAACTAAAAGGTGACTTTGGCCAGTAATGTAACAATATATGTAGATTAAAAAACGGCGACGAATTGCTATTGGATTATGTAACTCTCAATCACCTGGAACAAATTGATCGATCGTTGCTTGACATCTGATCGGGACAAAGTCAATAGACCGTCGCAACAGGGACAGTCTCGGGACAAATTGATCAGGTGGCAACTCCGGTTGAGAGGAGTGTAGTTGATTGGTTTTGTGATATCGCGGCAAATAGTAGCGGTGCTTGTGGCTGACCTCAATTTGCACTTTCTCAATAAAAGGCAAGCGTACACCGCTCCGACATTATTCGACAAAATCTCAATTGTCTGACGGCGGTTTAAACGAAACTCTCCTTGCATATTAATAATATTCACACATCAATATTGTGTACAATACGGACAGACAGATTTAAACTTTAATCTCTCATTTATTTGTATTCGATATGTAGAAACAAAAATGTAAAAAGACACATTACTTTGATGTTGCCACATGAAATGTTTTGAACGCTTGAAATATTGTGCGACATTCTTAAGCAAAAGTGCTATTATAGAAAATAAAATATCACCTGGCTTAAGTCATTCAAAGTTTACAACTTACTAAATATGCTATGAGATTGAATCAAAAACGTATGCATTCCTTTAAAAAAATATTTCTCTAAACATGTTCTCTGCATGTCACAGCTCTATACGCCTGACTATCAGTATTCAGTATGCATATTCAACTGTTCTGTGATCGTATATATATGTATAATGTATATTTTGCAAGTTGTACAAGTCACTGCTCAATGCATGTTGGCTTTCTATTAATATTCTCGGGTGATAAATCCCAGAAGATAACAAATAGTACACGTCACGATCTTCGCACGCGGCACGTCGCTCGTCACTCGCACAAATTGAGGAAAATTGATGGGAAATGTACCGACGTGACTTGCCGTAAGGCATGTTTTACACCCGTACATAGCATTGCAATGCTATAAAGTAAGTGGTTTTATATTCAGTTTTTAAATTGATAAATCCGCTGATAATAAATCGCTGTTCTGATGTTGTCAAACACGGTGTGAGTCAATAATCTTTTAAGCATGAAATCTAAAGACCAAGCGAAGACTAACAAAAAAGTGAACCATGGTACTGGTCATGATAATGCTGCAGAGCAATAAGGAAAAGTACAACTAAAGCGGAATCTACTCGATATCGCCCACTACTGAATACAGAGGTCTATTACAATGGCAAATTCAATTGTGAGAGTTTTATTCTACTACACTCGTCTAGTTCCGGTTGATAGACTTCACATGCAAAAGAAATTCTGTATAATTATTTCTATGCCATACAGGTCTCCCGCTTATTACTTTCCTTCATCGATATATAAATAATATTTTCTACAATATTTTCAAGATGAAAACATCGCAACGCATTTGCCACAGTCTGAACCGATGTGCGTCAGGGCACAGGTACGTAGTTCACTTGCTCGCACAATATCCGTAGCGATTCGCGCCTCGGCAACGACTTTCACCGCGCCGTTTGAACAAATCAATTTTGCTTATATATTGCTTATATATTTTATTTAGTGCCCGGGTTTATATTTTGCGCGTCAGTCCTCCCGCTGGTATTTCACAAGCCTTGAACGATCGTGTTTATTTTATTGATGCGTTTTGTTACTGATTTATTGCAGAGATACTCGTAAACATTTATAATTTCTCGTAAAGAGTTTTTTAGGATATTACTACGTAACTTTAGTTTTCTTTTACAGTGTACCTAACTAATCCATATGCATTTATTGACTATTACTAATAAGTCATTATATAAATTAAGTTATACTGATGATGCTCGATATTAAAATAGAGACAAAATGAAAGCAATACGACCAATTTTACTTTGCCAGTCAAGTTTACAGTGATATTATGTTCTCCACAACCATGTTTAATTTATTTTCCTAACGTACCTACTAATCTCAACATACAAAAATGTTTATATCAAGGTATAAAACAAATAGTAAAGTAGTAAAAGAGTGTTATTTTATCCTTGATGTGGTAATGTTAACTACAATTGTTAGAAAATTCATGTTTAAACAAGTACATCTCGCAAAATAATAATGCAGGTTTACCCGTTTTCCAAGCAAAATATAAACTACGCTCCTTATACCCAGAAATGAATATGGTGAGATTATAACTGGGTTACGAAAATACCTGAGTGCAATGTTGGCGAGCATTTTAATAAATTTATAGTCAAATTCTCGCATTGCTGCCTTTTGTAATGAGTATAATATTCTGATATAATTTATGATATATGAATCCAACCAAAAATATTTTCATGCAAAATGTTGAGAGATCATATGACTCGATCTGTCCAAAGTTATCGGGTCTAATGAAAGAAAGAAAGAAAAGAAAGAAAGAAAGAAAACTCATTTATTAGCCACAAATAAAATGACGCACACACTCGTTTAACATAAATTTATATATATAGCTAACAACAAAAAGACAGTAAAATGGAGTTTGTACGTCGCATAAATGTGACACGTAGGTGACCACTCAGCTTATTGTTGCACTGCGACGCGAGCCACAGCGCAACGCTGGTTTTCAGTGGTCACCTTGAGCTGAGTTTCTTACACTCCACGTCCTAACTGTACAAGTCCTAAGTCAAAATTCTATGTCTTAGACAAAATAGGTGCTAGCTTATAAAACTTTCAGCTTTCTAGACATTATGAAGTACCTTAAAAATGTTGATGATCATCATTGAGTCAGTGACGAAACCAGGCTTTTTAGATATCAACAAAATTTAAACTATAAGAGCTATGCTATAAAAAAAATGGTTGCCTGTAAAGTCGGTTTTACGGGCGAAGATTTTACGTGACAACGTCTTTTTCTCGGTAGAATATTTATTGATATGAATATAATTAAATTGCACAATAGGAACAAGGAATTGAATGAAAATAAGAATTGCACAAATTTTAACTATAGAAATATATTTTGTTTACTAAAACATTGTACATGTAATGACGAATCTAAGCACTCCATATTTTCACTACAGACACAGCTGACGATACTTTAACCACACGTGTGAACTTGTATTGTGACGCTTTCTTGTTTTTCCAACGCCAAGAAAGTTCGAGAAAGACAAAGACAGAGACACAAGCATGCGCCGATTCAATGCGCCTAATTCTCTAGTGCTGCGCGCGCACCGTTACGTTACCGGGCGTTACACTTTTTCATAAGTGACTCCCAGCCGCAACCTAATTTAAGACGTTGTCACGTCAATAAGAAAAATCGTATTTTGCCTGCTCTCGATTGTCGAGCTCGTCAAGACGATTCCTCTGACTCCAAACACGGGGGGTTTACTTTAAGAAATGACGGAGTTATGCCTGGACAAATATTTTAGGGGAGAGAGGGAGGAATTTGGGGATTTGGTTGGGGCCAATCTGTAGAGCTCACCGAGCCGGTTCCAAAGATACCAAACTCGGTGGGTCTACGATCTATATTGGCCGAGATAGGATTGGGGGGGGGGGTGAGGTAAATTTTCGGGGTGGGGGTAAGGGAGGGGGGGGGAGGAAGGTTTCGTGGGGAGGCTAACTTAAATTAATTTTTTGGAGGTAAAATATTATTTTTTGGGGGGGTAATTTTTTGCGTAATTTGGGATTTCTGGCGGGGTCAATTTGTAGCCCTCACCAAGACGGTTCCGAGGATACCAAACTCGGTGGGTCTACGACCTATGTTGGCCGAGATAGGATTGGGGGGTGAGGTAAATTTTCGGGGTGGGGGTAGGGGAGGGGGGGGGGGGGGTAGGTTTCGTGGGGAGGCTAATAGGCACTATTTCGGAATAAGGGTGGGGGAAGGCAGGGGGGGGGCTATGGGACAATTTTGGAAAAAGTGGGTGAAACTGAAAAATAATTCTCTAGTGCTGCGCGCGCACCGTTACGTTACCGGGCGTTACACTTTTTCATAAGTGACTCCCAGCCGCAACCTAATTTAAGACGTTGTCACGTCAAAAACTTTTTATGTGTAATAAGTCTGCCATTGACAACATATCCCGAGAATTTTTTTATGTAGTATAATCCAAAAAAAGTTATGAGGGTTAAAAAAAGCGACAAAGCGCTTCGAGAAAAAGTAGGTAATGCCCTAGCGATTCGCCTTCTTTTTTTTTCCGGGGGCCCCCAGATAGAATACTCGATCATTTGTGTGCAGGACGAAGACTAATTTTTAATAGTTAAGTGTATCATGTTACTAGTAAATAGTTATCAGTTTGTAAATGTTCTTATGTTGTAATGTTAATAAATAAAGATAGAACGTTCCCTTAGAAATAAGCTTACACATATAAGCTGTATAGAACTATAATCTATAATTTGAGTATATACTTTGTTATGTATCATGTGTTAGCCTAATGTGCAATATTATGTGAATTTGTTATGTGTAAATGTGTAAAATCTCATATTTGTTATAATTATGTGAATTGTTGTGTTAATTTATATCGTTCGGAATTCTAATAGTTTGTCATGAGTCTATATACTAGAGTATTTATGTACCAGAGATTATATAATGATTGAGTAGTTAGAACAATATTGTCAAAACCTAGTATATATACTGATTTAAGCATGATGTCGGGTGCGAGGTCCGCCGAACTTAGGTGCCTCCCACAAATTCGGTGCGGAGTTACACCTCGCGGCCCCGCACTCCCCGCACGACCGAGCTACCGCCCCGCAAGTCGCTACAGCGACACCCCGCAGCGCGCGCTCCCATTGGCCGAGCGCGCCTGTGACGATCGCGGACCCGACCCTAGGGATTAGCCCAAAATTGGGAATATAGATCGGCACCCTGGGTCGGGCAAATCAGTTCGGTTCCGGCCTACAGTGAAGAAAACATCAAGAAGTCAGCAAGTCAGCAAGTAGTCAGCAAGTCAGCAAGTAAGAATAAGCAGATTCGCTGCCGGGAGATACCAGAACGAAGCTCTGCAGCTACATCACGACGGTGCCGCAGTTACGTGTCGTAATTACGCCGCAATTACGTCATTTGTAAAACGTACTTCTCAGTGCGAATAAAGTTTCTACTTTCTAATCACTGGTATTATTTACCACGCAGCCAGCACCCCCGAATATATTCTACATTGAACGAGGCTGTTCGAAGGCGGTCTCGTTCAATTTGTTTTACTTCAGCTTGAAAAAGTTTGGATCAGGTTTATGACTATTCCGATCTGAATGTAATTCGCAAATGAGACAGTATCAAAGCTACTTATTCATGCTCTCACAACATTGTTTAACTTTGCAACTAAAGCTGGGTGCAGAAGTCCAAATATTGTGATTCTGACATAGTATTGCTGCTTGAAATACAAATATACACAAGCTAAAACCAAAAGCGCCACTATTAAATCACAATACATAAAACGCAGTCGAAATAATATATACTTACCTAACAAAAATAAAGGTTATATCTAAAGCATTCCCACCCAGTACTTTTGTTAATCAATACGCCAATACATCAAGATATACGTGGGACATTAAATGCGTCCGCCGGGACATAAAGTACTGTTCCCCTTTCCATTGTTTCCGCACAAACATTGATTTACGGAGCGTGTAAATGTTGCAGGAAGTCCTGCGTGTGTGCCCAGGGCCGGCGTGTGACGTGGGTAGTGACCACGGGAAACAGGATCATATTATAAATTATGTTTAGTAAGGTCGCCTGTAACGCACACATCAGCGACAGATAAACTCCAGGAATATATACAGGGTATATCAAGACTGCTACAGAAAACGAAGCCGGGTGGTAGTTTAAGCGACTTCAGACACAATGCAACAGAAAAAGTTGCAAAAAAAAGCGACAATTTTTTTTTTTGTAATTTTTTTCCTATTGCCATATTTTGGTGGTAAATACATTTTTTCCTAAAATAATAGTGTATACCCTTTAATTTATAAATACTCTAAGATATAAGAGAGTTTAAATTATTATTTTAGCAAAATCTATGGATTTACCACCCAAAAATGACGATATTTAAAAAATCACAAAAAATAATTGTCGCGTTTCTAAGCGAAATTTTTAATTGCATTGTGTTTGTAGCCACTAAAACTACCACCCGGCTTCGTTTTCGGTAGCAGTCTTGAGATACCCGGTATATATATATATATATATATATATATATATATATATATATATATATCGTACCCTTAGATAGCCGCAGGAGTACATCAGTAATGTGTGCCTGAGTCTCAACATTCTACGACCTAGACCGAAGAACCGCTGACTTGATGTCGTGAAGGAAGAAATGAGAGCCAATGACCGACCAAAGGGCGAAATGGAGTAGAGTTATTCGCAAGGGGGACTCTGGCACCAGTCGGGATAACGACTTAGAAGAATAAATGAAATGAATGAATAAATCATATTCTCTTTCTTCTGTACAATATATTGTTTAATCCTCTTACCCCCTCTTACCTCAAAGATCGATTTGTATTTCTCCACGACTCACATACTAGATCCCTACGGTCGTCAGAGAGTTTGGAGTTGAGAATGCCCGTGCACACCACCACTTTCATGGACAAATCGTTTACTGTTAAGGCTGTTCGATTATGGAACGCATTACCAGTTGTGGTAAGACGGGCACGATCACTATCATCATTCAAAAAACTTGTCAAAGATTATTACCTTTCTCACTGAACTGACACATTGATGTGGATAGCATTCCTATTTGCATGTCTGGAACTTTATTATATATATATATATATATATATATATCTTAATATATATATTTCTTGTGTGCGTGTGTATGTGACTGAACTCCTCCTAAACGACTGGACCAATTTTGATGAAATTTTTTGTGTGTGTTCGTGGAGATTCGAGAATGGTTTAGATTTACAGTTTGGTCTACTGGAAAATGTTTTTTCAATTAATTTTATATAAAAGAAAGTCGTGTTAGTTACACTACTTATAACTCAAGAACGGCTGAACTGACTTGGCTGAAAATTGGTGGGGAGGTAGCTTAGAACCAGGAGAAGGACATAGGATACTTTTTATCACGTTCTCGGTTTCCCGAGTTTATATTAGCTTATTAACATTTTCTCATACAAAATGTTCATGGGTTCGTAACTGTCAAACATTTAATGTTCATCCCGTCGATACGGTAAACTCTTCTCTCAAATTAAAGAACGTATTTAAATAAAGGTTTCGAATCGACAACATATATCCACAATATTCGATTAATGGCGTATTTTAGATTTTAAAGATGTAAATTAATGACATTAATGAAAAGGGATTGACATTTAAATTGGTTGTCAAATATTAATGCATGCGTTCAGAAATTAATTTTGTGTAACCAAAAGAGAATGTATTATGAAGTTAAATAAATATAGGACAATTAAATAAATACTATTCACACGTAAGAAGATTTACTTCTTTTCAGATAGAATATCACTTGAAAATGAAAAATCTTTATTAAAATAACAATTTTACATATGGAGAATATTGCAGGGGTTTTCAAATTAGGCGTTGCCTGTGTCTTGAGAATCCAGTTAAATATAATTATTGTAATTACATTAATTGTGGGTGTCAGTGTGAGAAAGTGCTAATAGTGTACGTTTGTGTTTGTGTGTGTGTTATGTGTTATTATGTTTACTTTTATCACGAATTTTTACAGTGTCTTTTCCTTCGCTAAAATTCACTGATAGAAATATTATACATTCTGAAATGTTATGTCGAAGAAAATCGAAACCACTGAAGTTATTTGTATGAAAATTAATATTTCATTTCTTTATTACGAACAAAAGTAATGGCGTAATATTTATGGAAAAAACAGCATAGTGGGGGTTCACCCCCATAAGGGATGGAATATTGCATGGATAATCAAAATCGCTTTAAAAGTGTTTAATGTCAAAAAATTATAAGGAACACTATTTGGCTATGGAGAAACGGGATATTATAGAGTGGGACGTACGGGAGATGACTGGGTTAGCTGACAGATTTGATAGGACGAAATGTAAATGCACGGTATAAGACGGGATGGATAATGAAGAGAAAGGACGGGACGTATCGGGAAGTGACGGGGAATAGACGGGATGGGACGGAATTGAGCAGGACAGTACGATAGCTATGTCATGTTAAGGTATACAAGAGCTTATACGAAAAATAACATGTATTTGGTGTGAAGTAAAATAAAAAAATATCTGCATCCAGGCAAAGGGGGGTCGGGCTTTTTTGCTATGGTAAATAATTCAATTTAATATTAATCATATAATAACTAAGCCATAGCTTAGCGTGGTCGGGTCAGCTATGGTATCTTTTAATTGATTTCAATGAATGTAGTCGGAGTAATAAGTGCGTGGTGGCCTGTTGGTAAACGGACTAGACGCGACTGCCAACATGTTCACGGTGGTCGCGGGTTCGAATCCCAGGGCATACCTCTGACTTTTCGGAGTCATGTGTCTATTGATAGTCAATCACCACGCACTAAAACGGTGAAGGAAAACATCGTGAGGAAACCTGCATACCATAGCGATTTATAAAATTTCTATGGTATGTAAGTCCGCCAACCCGCACTAGGCCAGTGTGGTGGACTATATGGCCTAACCACTCTCAATCGTACTCTCGATTGTAGAGGAGGCCCGTGCCCTGCAGTGGGACGTATATGGGCTGATACAGATACAGACAGTCGGAGTAGTAACAGTGTTATAATATCTCCGTAGCAAAATAATGATTTAAATCTGGAGAGATGGGATAGAATAGAATATAAGTTGGATAAAATGGGACAGAAGAATAGGTACAGGATGGGATTGGAATTGGATAAGCAGTTTAGACAACGGCTGTCATGTTGATTTGAAATAAAATATGGACTGGAATCTATATTTGCACCCAGGCGAAGCCGGGCCGGGCCGCTAGTATATTATGTATATGTATGTATTTTCTGATGTATGTATTCTTATGATCTTATATATGTATATATATATTTATGTATATGTTTATATTACATAATATGAGTATTTATGATTATT
Source organism: Hyles vespertilio (assembly GCA_009982885.2). Lineage (NCBI taxonomy): Eukaryota > Metazoa > Arthropoda > Insecta > Lepidoptera > Sphingidae > Hyles > Hyles vespertilio. The sequence continues at coordinate 298,641 of CM042811.1, forward strand.
TTAATTAGTATTTTGCAATTTTTTCCCCTTTCTAGGTAGGTTCTATCCTTTACACTTTTGACTGCCCTCTGTTTATCCTATTCTTAAATCCATCCCATGGTTGTCTGTAAGACATTGCCTTTCGGCGATAAGACCGCCAATTGTACTTTTTATATATGTAATTTCTCTCTGTATTTGTTGTCTTTTTGTGCAATAAAGTGTAAATAATAATAATAATAAATGATAAATGATTATTGAGGTCATCTCATTGATGTGGTAGAATTTGTAGGCTATAAGTTCTAAAAGCCTGGGATTTAAAGATCAAGTAATTAACGTTGTACGATTTTTCACATTCAACAATTGCCTGGGTCCGAAATTTGTACCAGAAGTTCGAAGAATCGATTTCATTCATTATTCAGAAGCATATCATATTAGGCGAAAATAAATTCAGCACATTGTTGGTAGAAATCTCTGCCCATCCATTTTTACATCCTTTTGGGGATACAGGCGTGAACTTGTGTTTTTGTTTATTGCCTTTATAGGCAGACGAACTAGCGGCCCGCCTGATGTTAAGCGGCTACCGCTGCTCATGGAACTCTGCAGTGCTAGGGGGCCAGCACACCAAAGTCGCTGCCTACCTTAAGAACAGTACTCTCGTTTATCCTCGTTTGAAGAAGGACAGGCCATAGCGCTAAAAGCTAATTATGTTTTCAAACTAAGAAGCTTCCGAAACTATTTTGCCTCTATCATGTAGTTCTTTCTAAGCCGGCCCTGTCCAACTCCTGTCGGAAGTATGTTAATAGCTCTGTGTAGTTTCGGCTGTCGGTCGCTTTACGACCGGACGAGCGTTTTAAAAACAGTCTCATAAAGCGCGAGTTGGGCGCGGTGTAACCGTCCAACTTGGTTAAAACCCCGGTTATGATGTTATTTTCGGGAGGGGATTAAGGTCGCGGCAGTAAACTCTCCGAGTTGGAAAGCAAATTTGTTTATTTATTTTTTTACATGCACAGCTTTTTCAGCGGGGTATTGCTGGATAAATTTAAACTTTGCCAAAATTCGTTAGATATGGGAGGGATGTCAAGTATGAATACTTTTAAATGAGTTAAAATTACCGATACGGAACATGATATAGTGAGACGTAAAAGAATGAATGCAACAAGACTGAAGTTTTTTTTTTGTGATTAACGGGTGTAGCTAAAATTAACTTCACTAAATCACGGGGTTTGTATTAGAAAATATTATATGTATTTAAATTTCAGTCCTTTTCCATTAATTCGACATTAATTCAATTTCATTTAAACTAATAGAGAATGCGAGTGAAAACTTTATCGAACGAAATTTCATTAACCCCAAAGGGTTGGGCTATACACAACAATTTTATTGAAATTGGCATTATCACATCGCATTACTGGTGGTAGGTCTCTCATATTATGTGAGAGGCTGCCTGGGTGGGTACCACCGCAATGTCTATTTCTCCCGTCAAACAGCAGTTTAAATGCACTGTTGTGTTTCGGATTGAAGGACATTGTAGCCAGAGTAACTACTGGACATATTGAGACTTAACATCTTATGTCTCAGGATGGCGAGCGCAGTGTCCAAGCATTGCTTTGTAATTCAAGGTGTTGTTTGGTTTTGCTACTGTTCATGAGCGGTCGTATCGCTTACCATCAGGCGAACGGCATGCTCGTTTTGCCATTCAATGATAAAAAAATAACAACTTTATGAATGATTTTTCATAGTAACTTTATTTGCTATATTCGGATATATACAGATATATGAGTTCTCGATCTAGACTGCTTTAGTACCTCCTCAATGTCATACATACATACAACTCACGCCATTTTCCCAGAAGGGGTAGGCAGAGGTGTCAGGACACCCACGTTTCGCCTTGTATGTTCCGTCCCACGATGATGATGATATATCGGGCTCTAATTTCTGACATTGGGCTTATAATGAATAGAAAAATCCATTATCACATTGCCCAGCCCGGGATTTGAACCCGAAACCTCAGCATTGTAACCATGCCTTAGTACAACTACGCCGCCCAGGCTCCTCAATGTCCTAAATAGATAAGCATCTGTTTTAACACTGTAAACCGCAATAACCGAACAAATCAGCGTTGAAGTTCTAACTCAAGTGCAGTGGTTGATAGCTCGTCGCCGGAGCTAATCGCGTTAGCCGCAATCCGGTACTAATGTTATTAGACAATATTAAGTACCGGTGCCCGAGCTATACCTGAATATACTAGTATACCGGGTATTGGCTGAAAACTGAAAAGCTCATTTTCAATTTCAAGAATCATGTAGTTGGTAGCAACTTTTGCAGGAAAAACGCTATACATGGTGACTCACTAATATTAATGAATAAGAATATTAAATTTAAAGAACGTAAAGATATAGTGAGTCTCTCTGTGGAGCAAACAGTAGAAATCTCATGTATAGAGTCAGAGCAGTTCATAGTTGTAAGTGTATACAGACCACCTTCCTTTTTGTATGATACTTTTGAAATAATACTTGAAGATGCATTGAGGAAATTAAGTAAAACGAATAAAAGATTGTTGGTGTGTGGAGATTTCAATGTTAATCTGTTAGATATGTCTGCTATGACTGGAAAATTAAGAAATCTCTTTCTATCATTTGACTTAGTCAATCTATTTTTGGAGCCAACTAGGATAACCAACACTAGCGCTACCTGTATAGATAATGTGTTCACAGATATAGTCCCAGTAAATAAATCTATAATTAATCAGTTAGACTCTGACCATTGTGGACAACTAGTCACTTTTAGAAGCGAATTCCAGCAAACTTCCATTGGAAAACTTAATGTTGTTCCGGTAACAAAGATCCGGTTAGATAAATTAAAGAATAATTTGTTGAAAAAATTCAATGTACTAGTACAGGGTAACAACCCCAATACTCTGTATAATTCTGTATTTGACATATTTTGTAAGGAATTTGAATCAATCTTTACATCCAGATCTGTTCCCACAAGCAAAAAAACTTGCTTCAATAATTGGGCCACTGTTGGCATACACATAACTAGGAAGAAATTATATGATCTTAATTCTGAAAGAACATATTATAATCATAGTGAGCATTTTAAAAATTATATTAAAAACTATTCTAAATTGTTTAAACAAGTCTGCTATAAAGCAAAGTCATTATACTTAAAAGAAAAAATAAGAAACTCCAAAAATAAAATTAAAATGACATGGAGTGTAATTAATAGTGAAACTGGGAAAGCTAAACCTCGTGACACCGAGTTAGCTTAAATATTAATAATAAATTAATAAACTCTGGTATAGAAGTAGCTAGGGTTTTTGAAAAGTTCTTCACAGATATACCAGTTTCCATAACAAAAAGCTTAAATTCGTCTCCTTCTTTAGCCCATACGTTATTACAGGAAAGTGTGCCAGGGTGTGGCGATTCAGTTGAATTCCAATCCGTTGACAGTGATGACATTGTAAAAACATTTAAACTTATAAACATTAACAGTCTTACTAATAAAAATATATTATACAATTGTTTAACGTTTATATACTTATTCAATAGATAGGGTGTGAATAGCTACTTATACAATACTTTACTAATAAACAGTGTATAAGCCTTGTATAACTATTTATTATTATGACACAAACTGCTGGTAACATTTTGGGAACCGTTCTGAAACCTTAAAATGTTGAATACACCATTTATTTATTTTTGATTTTATTTTTATATTTACATGATTTTATTTACCCATGGCTTGAGAAATAGCGCAACGACAATTCCTTTTTATCAAAAAATATTTTCAGTTTAAAAAATACAGGTTTCAAAATTGTTTATTTATTATTTCCCATTCTGTAAATTGTCCTCGAAAAATAGAGAACATCGTTTGAACGCGCATTGAAACGTCAACTGTCATTTTGCGCAAGAAATGTAAAAAGTTAAAAACAAACCGTTGTTTTTCGTATATTTAATTCGTATGGATTTTATTATTGATTTTGTACAGGTGCAAACAAATAGCTACTTAGCCCATAACCAGCATTTCCGAGTAAGCGTCTATGGAAGTGTCCATTGCCGATTATCTATCGCATACGTGATTCTCTAAATCATCATCATCATCATATTAGCCACAGAAAGTCCACTGCAGAACATAGGCCATCCCCAAGGATCTCCACAATGACCTGTTGGAAGCGGCCTGCATCCAGCGACTTCCTGCTGCGTTAGTCAGATCGTCTAATACTGGGCATTGTCTCCGCCAACTTTTTACATTTTAATACGTGTGCAATTGCACCTATCACATGTCCAAACCCACAAATACTAAGGAATCTAGCCTTCACTTCTTCTTCCTCGAGTGTTCGAGGTATATAGATAAATTGCGCTGCTTTACTTGCTAAGGCGATGGCAACGCGGCGAAAAACAATACTGATTGATTGTTGGCTCATGCCATGTATGTCAGCTGCATCGTCTTGTACGTCTTCTGTATCAGCCCATATACGTCCAACTGCAGGGCACGGGCCTCCTCAACAATCGTCAGTATGATTGAGAGTGGTTAGGCCATTTATTTCACCACGCTGGCCTAGTGCGGGTTGGTGGACTTACATACCATATATTTTTTTATAAATCGCTATGGTATGCAGGTTTCCTCACGATGTTTTCCTTTACCGTTTTAGTGCGTGGTGATTGACTATCAATACACACATGACTCGGAAAAGTCAGAGGTGTGCCCTGGGATTCGAAACCGCGACCATCGTGAACATGTTGGTAGTCGCGTCTTTCTTCTTGCCGCGCCTATACCCTGAGAAGAATGAAACTCAGTAAGATAATACCTCTTTTTAAATCTGGTGGTACAGATGACCCCTCTAATTTTAGACCTATATCAGTACTGCCTTCATTTAGCAAAATTTTTGAAAAACTGATGCTTATACAGTTGCAAAGTTATTTTAAAAATAATAATTTACTTCATGGTAAATAATTTGGTTTTACTCGGGGTCGCTCCACCACTGATGCTGGTGTGAAGCTCATAGATAACATATTTGATGCTTGGGAGGATTCTCAGGATGCTTTAGGTGTATACTGTGACCTATCCAAAGCATTTGATTGTGTTTATCATGATATTCTTATCAGGAAATTGAGCCACTATGGAATAAATGGACTTGCGCTTGAACTATGTAAATCATATTTAAACAATAGGGTTCAGAGGGTTGATGTCAACGGACAAAAATCACATGGATCTGTTGTTACTATGGGGGTTCCGCAGGGCTCAATTCTTGGACCCTTTCTCTTTTTGATTTATATAAATGACTTGCCTTATTTTATAAGGGATAAATGTGAGGTAGTGTTGTTTGCTGATGATACTTCACTGATATTTAAAATTAAACGACATCAATCAAATTTTGACAAAGTAAACCACACTCTCTCAAGAATAGTACATTGGTTTGGCGTTAACAATTTACTGTTAAACAGCCAAAAAACTAAATGTATTCGGTTTATAAGGCCTAACGTAAAAAAAGTGAATGCCAACATTTTTATGAACGGGGATGTGTTGAGCCTTGTGGAGACTACTAAGTTTTTGGGAATCACATTGGATCCTAAACTTCAATGGGGTCCCCACATAACAGCGTTAGCTAAAAAGCTGAGTGCTGCAGTTTTTGCAGTGGGCAAGATTCGCCAATTGACTGACATTGATACAGCTCCATTGGTCTATTTTGCTTACTTTCATAGCCTAATGAGTTACGGAATTTTGTTGTGGGGTGGTGCTGCTGACATTAATACCATCTTTCTTCTTCAAAAACGAGCCATAAGATCTATTTATTCGTTGGACTCCAGACAATCTCTGAGGGAAAAATTTAAAGAAATAAATATAATGACAGTAGCATCAGAATTTATATTAGGTAATTTAATGTATGTCCATAAGAATATAGAACAATTTCAAAAGGTTAGCGATATTCATGACAGAAATACTAGAAATAGAAATAATCTAGTCAGTCATAAGACCAGGCTCCAGAAAATTAGCAAATCTTTTAAGGGTTACTGTATACATTTCTATAATAAAGTTCCCACTCACATAAAAGCCTTAACTATAAATAAATTTAAATCTAATATTAAACGACAGCTGTGTAATAAAGCATATTATAAAATTTCAGAATACTTAGAAGATAGTAAGGCGTGGGAATAAAACATAAGTCCCCGAACCGGATGTGTGTGTACTCTGTTAAATATAATTTAAATAATTATCCCACTTGTGTCACCATAGTTGTAGGCAATTTGAGTACGTCATGCTGAATGCTCGCTTAAAGGTCTGTGCTTGCGGCGGCATCGTGTGCCGGGTCGATCGAAGTGATCGACCCGTACCGACCCTATAACACGATTGAGGAGACCGATGGCTGGCACATGGGTCATACTCGTGAACGGGTGCTGCTTGTGTAGCCTGGTCTGCTCAATTTGCTTATAATGATAATAATAATTACTTTGTTTTTCTTTTTTAATTTTTTTATTGCCTTTCATTGCTTTTGCTGAACAGTGTATACCGATTCCGCGGTCAGGGCGACCACACTTAACTCAGCCGTACAATATAATCATTATTATGAATAATTTATGAACTGCTCTGAATTTCAACTCTTGTATGATCACTGTATTGTAAACTTATTTTGAAAAGAGCAACGCTAGAGTTTCTTGCCCGTTCTTCTCTGGCGAAAACAGCCTTGTGAACTGGGTGGTAGTGGAAAAAAAAAATGACTGAATCTAAATAGTGTATGACATTTTATGGATTCAATAAATATTTTCATTTCATTTCATTTCATATCAAGAGTGCTACCGAAATACACCGACAATTTTTTTTTATTATTTTTTAAATATTGTCGAATGGGTGGTAAATCCATAGTTTTTGCAAAAATAATAATTTGAAGCTTTGCGTACCATAGTGCCTATAAACATAAACGGATGTACACTATTATTTTGGAAACAACTATGTATTTACCACGCTAATAAGACGACAGAATGACAAGAAAAATCGTCATAATTTTTGCACAAAATTTCATTGCATTGTGTCTGACGTCACAAAAACTACCACCCAGCTTCGTTTTCGGTAGTAGTCACGATATACCCTGTAGACATAAGTAAGCCTTGACACTTAGCTTCGTAAATCATTTTAGCTAAAATTGTATACAAAGATTAGTAAAATTTAAAAAGAAGTAAAATACTTCTTATGGGCCAAACTTTAGATTTTTTTTGTACACTTATTATAGGGTTTAAAAGTAATATTATATCCCAAAACAAATACAACGAATATACAATTTACAATTGGAAAATGTTAAAGGTTCCATTCATTATAATGGCACAAAGGCAAGTTGACAACTTGAAAGGACAGTGAAACGGTTTAAATTTAACTCCATATATATCGAAATACCGAATTTTCAATTAATTTCAATGTAAGCGTATTTAATTTATACTCTATTTTTGTACTGTTTACATGTCTTAAATTAAAAGCATTCTTATTTCACTTTACAATACGATTTCATATATTATAATGCACAAATCAATATACATTAAATATTTTTGACGGCCTCCGCGGCGCAGTTGGTCAGACGCCGCCTGTGAAACGAGAGGCCGCGGGTTCGATCCCCGCACCGAGAGAAATGTTTATGCGGCCCACAAATATTTCCTTCGGGTCTGGGTGTTTGTGAGACCGAAAAGTCTTTCGTAGTACCTGATACCCTGATACAAGATTCAATCTTAGTGTGTGATCAGGACTATGTTTGTGACTGTCGGGTGTATTTACTTATTTTCAGTTCATGTTTCAATACTCCAATTTAAACGGTTTTTTCTTTACTGTTATCACTGCCATTTATCGTCTATACTTGGTATTGCTTTACTTGAAGATTAATTACGGCTTTTATACCACATTTCGCGTGCTGAATGTGAATCAGATAGGGTTCGAAACGGGATCCAATGTATATTGAGTGCGAGAACGTGAGTTCAATACGATTTGTTAGTTTTCAATTGTTAGTATTCATTTTGATACCTACTTTATTTAGGTTACACTAATGTTATATAAATCATTTTATTGAGTGCGTGATAGCCGATTGGCAGTAGACCCCACGCGGCTGCCAACATACTTATGGTAGTGTTGGTTTCATATCTCAGATCACACCTCTAACGTATCTTTTTTCAGAATCATGTGTGTATTCATAGCCAATCACCATACACCACAATAGTGAAGGAATACAACGTGAGGAAACCTGCATACCATAGCGATTTATTAGACTTTCTACGGCTTGTAAAGTTCGCCAACCAGCACTAGGCCAGCGTGGAGGACTATTCGGCTTAACCCCTCGACGGGAAGAGAAAAGGGGTATTGTGCCTCCATCAATCTCACTTGCTAAACGAATCACGACAGCAAATCGTTCATCGAAGTCGATTTTCTGTAAAACCACCACCATACCACAAGACAAGAGGTATGGTAGCTATAATGTGCCTCTACCTTTTTGTATACTAATATCTTCCATTCTACTCATACAAGTAATCCTAGCTTATATATGTATTTAACAGCATAACAAAAATCTTTTTTAAGTTACTTAAAAACTAAATTTTAATCAGCCTTACAAAAATAAAAAGTAGATAAATTATATTTATTTTTAAGCTTGCTTTCAATAAAAGGTTATCAGAGTTTTCGGCCTACACTCTGGTGGACTGAAAGCCTATGCTTTTGTTAAAAAACCTACTCAGCAGTTCTTTTATGCCGCAATATGCTTTTACCACAAAACTCGCCGGTATATACCGCATTAATAGCGAAGTCATCTAACGGTCATAGATCAAGATAAAAGTATATACAGGCATTATCGGTAATCGCATTTATTGCTTAGGTGAATGATACAATATTTCTTAAAGATTCTAATTAATAAAGCGCCACAAGAGACAAATTTGATAAGAATGAGAAAATACCTACAATGCGGTTTTTAAGATTAATTGATTGGACAGCTGTTGATCGACAGTGCGTGGTGGCCTGTTGGTAAACGGACTAGACGCAGCTGCCAACATGTTCACGGTGGTCGCGGGTTCGAATCCCAGGGCACACCTCTGACTTTTCGGAGTCATGTGTGTATTGATAGTCAATCACCACGCACTAAAACGGTGAAGGAAAACATCGTGAGGAAACCTGCATACCATAGCGATTTTTAAACAAAAAAAAAAAAAAAATCTATGGTATGTAAGTCCGCCAACCCGCACTAGGCCAGCGTGGTGGACTATATGGCCTAACCACTCTCAATCGTACTGTCGATTGTAGAGGAGGCCCGTGCCCTGCAGTGGGACGTATATGGGCTGATACAGATACAGACAGACAGACAGCTGTTGATAGGACATTAGTATTCATACAAACAGCGACCTAGGATTCATCACCAATAAATACTCTGGATTGTAGTATTAGGCGCATTTGTTACCAAATGCTGATGCATGTTTAATTATATTAATGGAATGGCTATCATTTACCGTCATCAGCATCAGCTATCAAATAAATAATACATAAAAAAACACGCCCAACAGTCACATACATAGTTCTGAACCCCACACTGAGATAAAGTCTTGTGTCGTGGGTATCAAAGTACGGAACTACGGGATACTTTTCGGTCTCACAAACACCCAGACCCGAAACAAACACCAGTGGTTCACACAAATATATGTTCCGGTGCGGGGATCGAGCCCGCGTTCTCTCGTTTCACAGCTGCCATCTTACCAACTGCACCACGGAGGCTGTCAAAGCATCATCAATATATTACATCACTAGAAGCAAAATTACATCAGTAGAAGTGAAAATAACCTACGTTCAAATGAGCATTTTATTCATTTGGCTGCACGATACTACACTATATAGGATACGCATAAAAAAGGCCTACATTTATGATAGACAGGACTGCATAGTCCATGTATGAACGTAACATGTTGACAGCCTCCGCAGCGCAGTTGGTTAGACGCCGCCTGTGAAACGAGAGGCCGCAGGTTCGATCCCCGCACCGAGAGAAATGTTTGTGCGGCCCACAAATATTTCTTCCGGGTCTGGGTGTTTGTGAGACCGAAAAGTCTCTCGTAGTTCCTGGTACCCACGACACAAGACTCGATCTTAGTGTGGGGTCAGGACTATGTATGTGACTGTTGGGTGTATTTATTTATTTATTTATTTATGAAATGTCTGAAACCATAAAAGAGTCGTTGTCCCATTTCACCGCTGTTTATGTTTCGCTATCAAGCGATTGGATACATAGTTCATTTTTATGACTGTTTTATCCATTCGAAATAAAGTGTAGGCCATGGGCATATTTTTTGCCGATGTAAATATCGTAATACACTTATCGTACTCATATTATCAATAAATCTGAATTTATGAACCGAATAATGGAAACCAAATATTTAGACAATGATGGTTTTACGTCTATATATTTGTAAGCAAGGACAGTGGTGCCACTATAATAGCTCAATATAGCGAGTTTTGCAGGGTTTGTATAGTATGTATAGTCCGCCAACTTACGTAGGCCAGGATGCTGGACTATAGGGCCTAACCCCTTTCAATCGATCTCTTGATTGTATAGGAGGCTCTTGCCCTGAAATATGTGAGATGATATAGATACAACATGGGTAAGCCTACAGCCTGTCAGACACTTTAAAATTCAGGCACCTCATAAAAGGCTCGTGAACCAGAAACGTCATTAAAAAGTAATTAATTGAAAATCAAACGTGACCACAGTGATTACAGCGCAACATTCAGCTTCTATTCATACTCTTACTTATATCTATATGATAAAATCTGATCCAAAGGACTTACGGCGATCCGCGGGCCATAACCCAGCAATCAATATGTACTTAGTAAGTACGAACTGGCTGAGCCAACATTGAATTCGATATAAAGTAGATAAACACGTGCCAGTGTCGTTGACTCAATTGATTTCATCGTTTGGTCACGGGCGAGCGATAAACTGCAAATAATTCGCCCCTATCTCTCGGGGCCCGCAGTCATGTCAACAACAAACTAGCTTCGTATTTTATATAACCTCGTTCATGGTTAGTGCTTTATCTCCAGATAATAATGGACAATCTTGTTTTGTTTGTTGAGGATTTGTTTTATAAATGCATTATATTTTTAATTATATTGAAGACCATAAAAAGAGGCAGTAATAATAGGAAATGTAAAGTTTCCAATTTTTACTTGATTTCATCTCAATCCGTCCAGTTCCGTCCCGTTCCGTCACGTCCCGTTCCGTCAGGACCCGTTTCGTCGCATCCCAATCTCTCCCATCCTACCCCATCCCATCTCGTTCTATCACATTCCATCTCATAACATCTCATTTAATTTATAATCCATGATAATAAACGAGATTGAATGTTTTGTTTTTTACAATTTTACAAAGCCTTCAGCATCATAACATATGCATATTATCCCTATCTGCTCCAACAGAACACAAGCGTTAGTATTTACGCTTCTACCAGGTATCTCAAGACTGCTACCGAAAACGAAGCCGGGTGGTAGTTTTAGTGACTACAAACACAATGCAACTAAAAATTTCGCACAGAAACGTGACAATTATTTTTTATGATTTTTTAAATATCGTCATTTTTGGGTAGTAAATCCATAGTTTTTGCTAAAATAATAATTTAAACTCTTTTATACCTTAGATTATTTATAAATAAAAGGGTATACACTATTATTTAAGGAAAACATGTATTTACCACCCAAATATGGTCACAGGAAAAAAATAACAAAAAAAAATGTCGCTTTTTTTGCAACTTTTTCTGTTGCATTTTCTCTGAAGTCGCTTAAACTACCACCCAGCTTCGTTTTCGGTAGCAGTCTTGATATACCCTGTATAATCATGAAATTAGATGTTATAAAATTATAAATACAATGTGCACGCAAGGATTATAATTGTAGTCCTATCCACGATAGATTCCGAGAAACAGCCATTCCAGTAAACATTAAAAATACTACTTTGATTAACACTTTGTAGCATTATGACGAGTGATTTGCATATTTTTTTACTATATTAGTTTATATAGTTCGGTCTATATCCTTTCACAGGTTAATCGTCTAATTCTGGGACATGTATTTAAAGTTTTACAATGATTCATTTGCAAGATATTTCAATTACGCAGGTAAACATTCTTGGCTCGTATTATTTTGATGTCAAGTCGGTTGAGCAATAAATGGAAGACTCAAATGTTTTTTGCATCTCAGGCAGTTTGATTCAATGTTATTATTTCTCATGTAGTTGCATTACTACTTATGTTCAGAAATACAAGCCTGCTTGTGGTTCATACGAAGTATCTAAGCGATAAGATGTCGAAAACACGATAAAGAAGTAACTTCATCCCAACAATGTTATTTTAAGGTAAATCATGTTTTTTAGAAGTTCTCGTACCTGATATACTCATAGCTTTTACAAATTGTGTAATTTTTGCAGTTTCTACTAAGACTTGGAACTAAAGAATATCGAAAGTGTCAAATGGATTAAAAGGTTCAACTCAACGCCATTTGAATCACAACTTGTTCAAAGTAATATAACACAATCAATATCTATAAACTCACGCCTTAAACCAGCATGGGTAGGCAGATATGTTACCAGGAAACCCACATTTAGCCTTGTATGCTGTATGTTTCATATAAAAATTTAAAACCAAAATATTTAATTCGTTAATACTAACACAAGTATTTCTGATGGAATAAATCCACTTATAAGAAGTATGGATTTAAATTCTTTGGATTAGAAATTTTACTTAAACATCTGTATGTTTAACTATCACCTTTTTATCATGAGATATATTTAACAATAACAAGTAATTTACATATAAATAGATTATAACCAAAACTATATGAATTTTAAGGATATTCATAATATCATTCAGAATTTGCTTTATTTTATTTATTTTGTATGCAATCAAACAGTGGTTGCTAACAGTGAATTCGTTTAAACGAGTAAGTTGAAGACAGGTCGTATTTTGCTCTGCGCGGTGGGCGCCGTATAAATCTCCGTCAGACAACGTTTTACATCGCTAAACAAATTTTGTTCCAACAAACATTTTTCGTTAGATATTCACAGTAGAAAAATCGTGGGCTAATTTATTATTAAATGTTTTATTTTAGGATGTCTGAAGTTGAACTCGAAACAAAATAAATGAGGGAGGTGGAAAATTATTGTGGGTATGTTTTGTATTAGGGATAAGAAACAGTAGTAAATTTTACATTCTTATTATTATATAAACAAAAAATGTAGAGCAAACATACTACCCACAAAGTAATCCACAAATTACTGATATTAAAGCCTTAAGTAAGTGAGTGAGTATTTTTAACCGACTTCAAAAAAAGGAGGAGGTTCTCAATTCGACAGTATGTTGCTTTTTTTTTTTTATGTTTGTTACCTCGTTTCTCTGTACTGTGTGAACCGATTTCGACCATTGTTTCTTTGATTGAAAGCTGGTGCTTGTCGTTTGGTCCCATAAAAATATGGTGAAGATCTGATGAATATCTTCGGACCTGGAGAGGGGAACTCCTTAAAATTAAGGAGAATTGCAATAGTTCTTTTTGCATTACGTTCATAAGAAAAGTTAAGATACAGTGAGAGAGGGAAAAAGGGGTGGGGGTGAGGGGGGGTGGGTGATAAAATTAAAATACACGTAAATTCTAATATCTTCGGCAGCTTTTAACCGATTTTAGTGATTTCTTTTTCATTGGAAAGAACGTATTAACAGGTTGATCTCAGGAACACAACATTAAGATCTGATTATCATGTTCGGACCTGGAGCGTAGAACTCCTCAAAATTTAATAGGATTTCAACGGTTCTTTTGCATTGAGTTCAGTATAAAAGCTAGGCTACAGTGGTTGAGGGAAAAAGGGGTAGGCGCGAAGGGAGGGGGGGGGGGGGGAAGAAAAAAAAATAAACATGTGAATGTTCCAATATCTTTGGCAGCTTTTAGCCGATTTTAGCGATTTCATTGTCATCGGAAAGAACATATTCCTTGTGGCGTGGGGACCAAATCTTCTTTATTTAAATACCTATCAACACTAAAAAGATAAAAATAACTAAAATTTTTAATAAAAAAAAAATGAAAACCGACTTCAAAACAAAAATCCACTAAAAACCAAAAAATAATAAAATAATAACTAACCACTTAAAGCAAAAAAATAATAATATTTATTTCATGGAACTCGTGCATGTTGATTCATTTGCTTAATGACTTGACTGGCCAACAAATCAAAATATATGCGTAACATATTGAAGGCGGGCCGCCAAGTACCAAACATATAGATATTTAAATTAATATAAGGCATAGGTCCTACATGTTTGGTACTTGGCGGCCCGCCTTCAATATGTTACGCATATATTTTGATTTGTTGGCCAGTCAAGTCATTAAGCAAATGAATCAACATGCACGAGTTCCATGAAATAAATATTATTATTTTTTTGCTTTAAGTGGTTAGTTATTATTTTATTATTTTTTGGTTTTTAGTGGATTTTTGTTATGAAGTCGGTTTTTATTTTTTTTGACAAAATAGGTTCCCGTGACTGCTATCTATAAGTATTGATATTCATCTTGCCAGTAATTCATTAACTTCTTGACAGCCTCTGATACCCACGACACAAGACTTGGTCTTAGTGTGGGGTCAAGACTGTATGTGACTGTTGGGTGTTATTTACTTTTATTTTTTATTTAACCGTAAAGTTTTGTTTCATTGAGTGAGTGAGATTACTGGAAATGACAACAATAATAATAATAATAATAAATAACACCCAACAGTCACATACATAGTCCTGACCCCACACTAAGATCGAGTCTTGTGTCGTGGGTATCGGGAACTACGAGAGACTTTTCGGTCTCACAAACACCCAGACCCGGAAGAAATATTTGTGGGCCGCACAAACATTTCTCTCGGTGCGGGGATCGAACCCGCGGCCTCTCGTTTCACAGGCGGCGTCTAACCAACTGCGCCACGGAGGCTGTCAAAACAATCCTTTTGTTTTCCTCTCCTATGTTTAAAGTTCTACGTTTCAACTATCTTCACGCATTCTGATCGTTTTGTGGAGTGGTATTAATTTACAATCAAATGAGCCAATGAATTCTTAGGATCAATACCATAAGATTATATTAATATTATCTTTATTAAGTCCATTTCTGAGCCAAGTCTCTTCAAAGGATTTTTTACTGGCTTTTTCAAATTTGCATGCAGAGGTTTCGTACAAGTTTAAATTGATCATCTGTTGAAAAAAGAATATACTGAAAATCTACACTGTGGATATAGATAACAATAAATTAAAAATTACCTAACCATATTGCCTTAATTATTACTATGGCGTAAAATCAGTGATAATTATGTGGGTTTTCCAATATAGCAATGAGGTATATTTAAAATTCACTTGCTTTGTTGTCACAGTCAGTTAGGTATGTTTATCGTGTTTTCTGCTCCACTGAGTCTTTGTTTATAATTAAGTCGAAAACAGAAGCTAATTTCCAGTTGACATCAATATGTATCTGTATCTGTATCAGCTCATATACGTCCCACTGCAGAGCACGGCCCCCTTTACAATCGACAGTACGATTGAGAGTGGTTAGGCCATATAGTCCACCACGCTGGCCTTGTGCGGGTTGGCGGGCTTACATACCATAGATTTTTTATAAATCGCTGTGGTATGCAGGTTTCCGATGGCCGTAACCGGCCATCGGATGGCCGTAGCCGTACAGGCAAGCGAAGTGTTGGACGCCCGCCTACAAGGTGGACGGACGATCTGACTAAGGTCGCAGGAAGTCGCTGGATGCAGGCCGCTTCCAACAGGTCATTGTGGAGATCATTGGGGGAGGCCTATGTTCAGCAGTGGACTTCCTGTGGCTGATATGATGATGATGATGATGATGCAGGTTTCCTCACGATGTTTTCCTTCACCATCTTAGTTTTTTTTTATTCCAATGAATGGCGAGACGAGCATGCCGTTCGCCTGATGAAAAGCAATACGACAGCTCATAAACAGTAGCAGAACCAAACAACACCTCGAATCACAAAGCAATGCTTGGCATTCCACTGCGCTCGCCATCCTGAGACAGCTGCTCTGGCTACAATGTCTTTCAATCCGAAACACAACAGTGCTTCTACACTGCTGTTTGACGGGAGAAATAGACAATGCGGTGGTACCCACCCAGGCCACCGTGAACATGTTGACAGTGGCGTTTAGTCCGTTTACCAACAGGCCACCACGCACTTGAGCTTGAGTTGAGAGCAATGAACGATAGTAATGTAGATAATCTACAGTAATTGTTAATTTGATGGCGAATTAATAAGAATTAACTTCAACGCGAAGGACCGCCCGTAAGTTTCCCATTACATTACAAATGGACTAATTTCATGCAACTTGCTTAAATATAGTATAGTGAAAGCAACTCCAACGAGATCTATATATTTAAAGAACAAAAGAAGTTACAACTTTGATTGATAAAAAATTGCATGTGTTAACATAGATTATTATTAACATAGATTATGTGCGTGGTGGCCTGTTGGTAAACGGACTAGACGCGACTGCCAACATGTTTACGGTGGCCGCGGGTTCAAATCCCAGGGCACACCTCTGACTTTTCGGAGTCATGTGTGTATTGATAGTCAATCACCACGCACTAAAACGGTGAAGGAAAACATCATACCATAACGATTTATAAAATTTCTATGGTATGTAAGTCCGCCAACCCGCACTAGGCCAGCGTGGTGGCCTATATGGCCTCTGTATCAGCCCATATACGTCCCACTGCAGGGCACGGGCCTCCTCTACAATTGAGAGTACGATTGAGAGTGCTATATGGCCTAACCACTCTCAATCGTACTCTCGATTGTAGAAGAGGCCCGTGCCCTGCAGTGGGATGTATGTGGGCTGATACAGTAACATAGATTATATACTTAGATTGATTATAATATTTGTAAATATACCTATATATTCCACATTGTAAATTATGTATTGAAGTAATTGTTTGTGAAATAAATTCATTAGGATAATATAAAAAACATAAATTGTAAATGTAAGCCTGAAGTGGCGGTAGTATTGAGTTGTTTTGACATTCAGATTGGTATAAATACCAGTCTCCGGCGGATAGGAGACACATTGCGATCGTGAGGCATCGCGCTGAGCGGAAGCTCTGAGAGTGAGCAGTAAGGAGTACCAGGATTGGCAAGTTAAGTAATTAATATTATGTTTTGATACTTATTGTTCAGATTATTAAATTAAAAATTATTCTGTAACATTGTAATTGTCGATTGTGGTAGAATTAATCTATATTATTGTACCAAACTATGTCAATTGCTGTGTAATAAATAAGATTTAATATATTGGTAATTTTGTAACGTTATAATAATTATTGACAATTATGTTAAGTGTTATGGTTAAAACATATAATCTATAATATAAAAATGAATCGCAAAATTTGTTGGTAACCGCATAATTCAACAACGCCTGGACCAATTTGGCTGATTTTGGTCTTGAAATATTCGTGGAAGTCCTGGGAAGGTTTTAGGGGTGAGAAAAATAGGAAAATTTCTGAGGAAGATACTAAAAACCTTTTTTTTGGGTATCGTTCAAGCGTGATGCGTCCAGCCAGTATAGGATGATCTTTGTTTATTTGACGGGAGACGTAAAAGACGGTCCAGCTTCAACTACCACCCAACGTAAAATGATCTATCTTTCCATTGTCTTTCATTGACGGCTGACGAAATAGAACAAAATTCAAAAAATGTGTACATCGTGTATATAATATTATCTAGATACGGCGTCTTGCGCATAATTTTGTTAAATGTAAATTAAAACGATGTCCACATCTACCAAAATCGCCCATTGTTTTTTGAGATTATTGCAACAGTTTTAAACAAAGTATACTCTATCGAAGCGATTTGCCGGAGTATACCAAAATATATCTAATTATAATTTTTCGTTTTCATAAACGACATTGTTTTTTGAATTTATACTTTTAGATGCGCTGGGGGACATATTTAAATTTCGCATTAGTATTGTTTTCAGACTCAAGAATAAAAAAAATATTGGTACGTTGATGCCGTATCTAGACATTATAATGAAACGATATGCAGTTTTATATTTTTAAATATTTGTTCTATTACTTACGTCACCTGGTAAGGCAGTATGAAGGTTTTATTAATTTGTATATGGTAACGTAATAGACGCGACTGCCAACAAGTTAACGATGGTCACGGGTTCAAATCCCAGGGCACACCTCTGACTTTTCGGATTAATTTCTACGTGAAATAAAATCCGCCAACTCGCACTAAGCAAGCAGGGTGGACTATAATATCTTCTTCTATAATATAAAAATGAATCACAAAAAGTGTTGGTAAGCGCATAACTCAACAACGCCTGGACCAATTTGGCCAATTCTTTTTTTAAATGGTTATTATTACTTTATTACTAACAAAAAGTAATGGCGTGCAATATTATTAGGAAAAACAGCATTTTGGTGCTGAAATAAGGGACGGAATATTGGATGGACAATAAAAAACGCTAAAGTTTTTAATGTCAAAATTTCATAAGGCAATCTTTATATGTCCATGTATATGGAGAGACGGGATATAATAGAGTGGAAGGTACGGGAGAGGGCTGGCTGACAGATTTGATAGGACGAAATGTAAATGCACGTTATAAGACGGGATGGATAATAAAAGAGAAAGGACGGGACGGATCGGGAAGAGACTGAACAGACGGATGAGACGGGATTGAGCCAGACAGTAGGATAGCTATGTCAAGTTTAGGTATACAAGAGATTAATACGAAAAATAACATGTATTTCGTGTGGAGTGGAATCAAAAAATATATGCACCCAGGCGAAGCTGGGCCGGGCCGCTAGTTATAGATAATTATATCTATTGAAATACCCATGTTTATATTTTTTATACAGGGTATATCAAGACTGCTACCGAAAACGAAGCCGGGTGGTAGTTTAAGCGACTTCAGACACAATGCAACAGAAAAAGTTGCAAAAAAAAATCGACAATATTTTTTTTGTTATTTTTTTTCTACGGCCATATTTGGGTGGTAAATAAATTTTTTCCTAAAATAATAGTATATACCCTTTTATTTATAAATACTCTAAGGTATAAAAGAGTTTAAATTATTATTTAAGCAAAAACTATGGATTTACCACCCAAAAATAACGATATTTAAAAAGTCATAAAAAAAAATGTCGCGTTTCTAGGCGAAATTTTTAATTGCATTGTGTTTGTAGCCACTAAAACTACCACCCGGCTTCGTTTTCGGTAGCAGTCTTGAGATACCCGGTATACCCACAAAATTCTAACACATGCGTTACAAATCTATACTCGACTGCCTCGGTGGCGTAGTTGTACTAGGATACGGTTACAAAGCTAAAGTCTCAGGTTCGAATCCTGGGTTGGGCAAAGTGATATTGGATTTTTCTATTCATTATCAGCCCAGGGTCAGGAATTTGTGCCCGATATAGCGATGGGCTCGCTACCTATCACACTGTGGGACGGAACATAAAAGGCGAAATGTGGCTGTCCTGGCACCTCTGACTACCTCTTCTGGGAAAAAGACGTGAGTTTATGTATGTACGTATGTACAAAACTTGTACGGTGCAACCGTACAAATCGGCGCGGTGAGCATTTTACTCTATTAACATAAAATTATTAATTGCCGAATTAGTGCGTTAGCGTTCGCGTTCCGTTGAGCATCACGCCGCGCGTGCTCCTATCAAATCAAACATCATTTTATCATTATCATCAGTAGTGCTTTAAGTTATCATCAATAAACTTTTTCTATACCAAGCAAGTGTTATCCTTTATATTATAAAACGAACTATAAGGTGTGTGGTGTTGGACTTAGACCATACAAAACCATATTATTTATACGTCATAAAATTATTCTATGTGTTGCTTAACGCTACTTTTCCACGAGAAATATTTTGAGTAGATGTCATACAATTAAGTCCTATTACTAATTTCGTAACGTAATTCACATTGAAGTACCTTCCCATATAATATCCACTCGTGAGCCAATTAAGGAGCTCAAAACAGCCATCAGTTGAATATAACCGAGCGCGCGCCGGGAATTATGTTTTCATTAAATGAGCGGAAATTAATACACGAACGCTTTTGCGTATTTTTCCATATTATTTGATCTCGAGAGTGAAACGAACTGAATGGAAAAACATGCCGTAGTTATAAAATAAAGTATGAAATGAGGTCGTGTTATGAAAGGGATGATTG
The DNA here is from genome assembly GCA_009982885.2 of Hyles vespertilio. Classification (NCBI taxonomy): domain Eukaryota; kingdom Metazoa; phylum Arthropoda; class Insecta; order Lepidoptera; family Sphingidae; genus Hyles; species Hyles vespertilio. The sequence goes on from CM042811.1 coordinate 318,850, forward strand.
AATAAATAGCTGCACTGCAGAGCGGTGTTCTGAATGGCTGAGAGCTTTGGTGACGAGGCTGGCTGCATTCTGAGACGGTTTGAAGAAACATTTCCAAGAGCTTCCCGCACGTAAGAGAAATACATTGATAAAATCGACAGCATCCATGTATACATTGCGACGTGTCTGAATTTGCGGTCTACAAAGGATCATAACTGGGGGCTTACTGTGTAGTCTGACACAAAGACGAATGTTCGAACACCGCAGTTAAAGCTGTACGATTAAGCCTAAAACTTTAATACAATCGTCGTAATCTTAAACTAAGTTCGAAGTGAATGATAACTTTCACAGAGAATAGTATGATATTTAGAAGTGGAAAACTTTTATCTTATATGTTGACGTTCAACGTGCGAACATTCGAACTTCGTGGCGGAGTATAGAGTAACCTCCCCCCCCCCCCCTCCCCGAGAATCTAGAAATAGGTTTGTATAATTTTTTATGTTAAGTTTGAAATACCATAGTGTTTGTATGGTAATTCCATAGTTTTCAAAATAATTATTTAAAACCTAGCGTACCACAGCGTCTTACAAAATAAAAAGGTGTACAGTATTATTAATCGAAAAATATGTATTTAAATCCAAAAAAAATATGCTGAAAAATATTAGAAAAAATCATCATCGTTTTATTTTATAAAATGTTTAGTAGTGTCTGTAGTCACCAAAACTATCACCTTTATTTTCAGTCGCATTATGCATATACCCAGGGACCATCGATATGCCCTCAACAAATGTTCAGCATACGTGTTTTTATCTGAATGATACAATAACCGAATGTGGTGAATATTCGCGGACACACATTTCGCTCGTACTTGACGCTCGCTATTCAAGTTGATTTGCATTCAACGCACGAGTCCGCCGGAAATCAGCTCACAATTGTGTTATATCGCCGGGAAGACTCGGGAAGAGGGGGTATTTGTTGTTGCTTAGTAACTATGTTTGTACATACTGTGTATGGGAAATAATATTAGTCTTGGCAGCAATTGCAATTTAGTATAGTGGTTAAGTTCCTTCATGATCGTGCTACTGTTAAGTGTTCTTCATCTTACAATTAATTTGAAAAATTTTGCTATTTTTAAACGTTAAAAATCGACAACACTTTTAAATACTACGAGCGACTACGAATGTGCTACGCCAAATACTACGTAAAGAGCTACGCCAAGTTCCCACATTTACATAATACTAGCGGCCCGGCCCAGCTTCGCCTGGGTGAAGATATTCTTTCACTCCACTCCACACCTGAAATTTCTTGTCAAACACTTTAGCGATTTAGATTTTCCATGCAATATTCCATCTCTTATTTCACCCCCACTGTGCCGTTTTGCCAAAAATATAGCCCGACCATTACTACGTTAATAATAAAGATATGAAATATTAATTTTAATAGAAACACACACTCACACACACGCACGCACGCATGCACGCACGCACGCACGCACGCACACACGCACGCACGCACGCACGCACGCACACACGCACACACACACACACACAATTACATATTATATTTAACTGGTTTCTCAAGACTCAGGCAACGCCTAATTTGAGAACCCTTACAATATTTTCCATAATTATGTAAAATTGTTATTTTAATAAAGATTTTTCATTTTTAAGTGACATTCTATCTTGAAAAGAAGTAAAACTTCTTACGTTTAAATATTATTTATTTAATTGTCCTATATTTATGCTTTTTTAAGCTTCATAATATTTATATTTTCTATAGTTTACGCAAAATAAATTTCTGAACGCATGCATAAATATTTGACAATCAATTTAAATGTCAACCACTTTACATTACTGTCATTAATTTACATCTTAATAATCTAAAATACGCCAATAATCGAATATTGTGGATATATGTTGTCGATTCGAAACCTTCATTTTAATACGTTATTTAATTCGAGGGCAGAGTTTACCGTATCGATGGTATGAAAATTAAATGTTTGACATTTACAAACCCATGAACATTTTGTATTGAAAAATGTTTTTTCCTTTATTTTATACTTTCGTCAATTTACTTTAAATAAAAATTATCCCACTATTTAAGTTGGAACAAATAAAACATATCTACAAAAAATCATTATAATCAGTTGAGTAGTTTAGGAGTCTATCGCGGACAGCAACGTGACACGTGATTTATATATATTAAGATGTTAATAAAAAGTCTACAACAACAAGGTATATTTTAAAACACACCAAACTTGCTACTTAAAATTGTTTAATGTATAGTTTACTAGAAAAGTTGGAGAGTGTAATTACGCCCGTGTGATACCGCAGGTGTAACTTCAGCAAATAAAAGAAATAAGTGCAATCTGAGTTTAATCAACTGACCGCATTTGTTGGTGGATGAGAGGAAATTTAGCGGGCATAGCAGGTATTACGGGTATTACCCGTCCATTTAGTTAAGTAAGAGAACAGGGAGTGTAATGGGAATGCCGATGACGTCATTCACCCGGATATATTCGCTATGTCCCGCATAATGGCCCGTTTATACCCTTTGTTGCAATCACGAACTTGAGCGGAATGTATGGCTATTTGAAGTAATGAGTTTGCTTAATTAAATTATAGTGTACGATAGCACTGTTGCGAGAGGATTGTATTAACAAAACTAATGTGGTAACTTAGAGTCCCGAGGACAACTCGCCAACATTTCGAAGATACCGAGTGTTTGTGCCTGTATATCGTATATTTTAACGGTGAAAGAAACCAAAACGAGTATACCTATATACTTGAAACATCTATACAAGGATTTTATTGACAAATAATTTCAGCCGCTTTATGCGGGAGTGGTAGATTAAAGACTAATGCTCACAATGGTCAACGTCAAACTAAAAACTAAATCATTCGTCTACACGGAAAACATAATAACTCCTCCTACATACAAACATAAATTCTGGCCGTTTTTCCCAGAAGGGGTAGGCAGACGTTCTCTTGGTAGTAACCAGGAAACACATGTTTCGCCTTGTATGTTCCGTCCACGATGTGATAGGAGGCAGGCCTATCGCCTTTTCGGACACAAATTTCCATCGCTGAGCTGATAATGAATAGAAAAGTGCAATATTGCCCGACCCAGGATTCGAACCCGAGGCCTCGGCGAGCCGAGCGGCTGAGGCGTTGCTACCGTACCGTAGTAAAACTAAACCACTGATATAGTCAACCCAGACAGACGGAAAAATATATATAACTAAATTATATGTCCAGACATCGAATATATATTTATTAAAGGCACGTCCTGTTTAGAAAAATAAACCATATCGGTACCACTCGTATACATACTACGCGATTACTCAATGAATAACAAGAGCCTTAATAAAAGCTTTTAACATTGAAATATATTTATTTCAATGTGTAACACTCGCGTAAATCTAAGAAACCATTATAAAAAGCTTTTAACGTTAAACATTCATTGAATTTCGTTAATGTTTCATGTACACAAATAGTTTTTAAATGGATAAGGTAAAGCTTTCACGGCAAAATATGCATTAAACACAACACAGAGTAATGAGAGAGCTAAAAGCCCTCTAATAACCGCGAGGAGGTTTTTACAGGCTGTTGTGGGTGCCTGTACATATAAACAGATATATACAACGTACAGGGAGGGTAAAACCGAATGATGATCCATTTGGGTCAAGGCCATACCACATTGGGCCGGTATAAACTGTCGTTAAAAACCACTGACGCCGATTTGAAGGGCCGAAAATGCTTATTTATCTATAATTATATTAAAACTTTTAAAGAATGAAAAAATATCCAATTGTATTTATGTCCAAACTCGTGATTTTGGTATTTCAGTTTTTTGGCCACCGCGAATAAATAAGTAAATAAATAAGCCTTTTATTTCTTGCTATTTACAAAGTTTTGGTACACAATAGATAAATGTATAAGTAAAAAGTTAGAGATTAAGTTGGTACTAATTTAAGTATTATTATTTAACTTTTTATTTGTTAGTAATTTAATAAGCCACTCCGAATAAGTGCGAGTATTTTTCTTCACAAGCATTTCACAAGATATACAAGTCTACCAACAAGCCTAATGATTGAAGTTTACTCAAAAGCCTATTCACGTAAAGCAGGTTGTGAGCCATAAAAATATTATGGACCAAATACCGCAGTAATTGCCAAACATTGCTTTGTAATTCAAGGTATTGTTTGGTTTTGCTACAGTTCATGAGTAGTCGTATCGTTTACCATCAGGCGAACGGCATTCTAACCTCGCCATTCACCGCAATAATAAAAAAAAAAACACTGCTAAAGATAATAAAGTCATGTCTATCGCACTTGTTAGTATTGTAGAAAGACAGGTGGAAGAAGAATTAATATAGATTATTTTTTATTCTTTCTTGTATACCAAATAAATCTTAAACTAAACTAATATTTAACGTAATAGTACAATTGGCAGCCGTACCGCTCAAGACAATCTCTTACCGACTGCCATAGACAAAAGCGATGGAAAATAAATATAGGGCAGTCTAAAGTGTACTTTTAGTTGAAGTTTGAATGATAAAAATACATTGTTTACCTGCGTCCGACGGATGCACACCGTCTCTTCAGGGTCGCAGCCGCCACCTAGCGGAATACTGCACACCACCTCCACGCCCTGCCGACAACGTATAACACAATCTTCATTATGATCAGCCATAGGAAGCCCTCTATCAATACACACATGACCGCGAAAAGTCATAGGTGTGCCCTGGGATTTGAACCCGCGACCTACATGAACACGTTGGCTGCCGAATCTAGTCCGTTTACCAATAAGCCACCACGCACTTCATGTGTGTATTGATAGTCAATCACCACGCACTAAAATGGTGAAGGAAAACATCGTGAGGAAACCTGCATACCATAGCGATTTGTAAGAATTTTTATGGTATGTAAGACCGCCAACCCGCACTAGGCCAGCGGGGTGGACTATATGGCCTAACCACTCGCAATCGTACTCTCGATTGTAGAGAAGGCCCATGCCCTGCAGTGGAACGTATATGGGCTGATGCAGTACCAATTATGCATTTAGATTATAGTATAAGGTTAGTTTTTCATTATTGCGGAGACGGAAGGAGCGGAAACAAAATTTGTAGGAATCGCCCACCCCTTATCTCTGTTCCGATTCCAATTGATTAAAAAATATTGATTGCGATTCAGTTATAGCCCTAATGAGAGGAAAAATTTTCAGATATTATTGTATAAATGAGAACTGCAAAAATGGAGTCGAAAATCAACTTTTCATTACTTCGATTAATGAATGAGGATATACTGCAGAATATCTGCTAATATTGGCAAATTGCCGATATCTGTCTCCCATTCTTTATGCTATTATGAGGCATACTATGTCAAATGAAAGCCTAATTAAAAAGTCTTAATAAAATCGCAGCCTTATACCGACTTTAATTTTATAACAATTCATTAGTTAATAAAAGAAGCTGTAATGACAACATTTTATTTCCACAATGGACGCTTTGGAGATAAAGTTTCGAATTACTGCTGCGATAAAAGACAGTATTTAAGATTCCCAATGGAATCGATAGACAAGTGACCTGGAAAATTTCTATTAATTTTGTGGAGGTTTCGTCGGATTCCAGTGATTACGGAAGCTTCTCGATTTTTATTCGGATTGCTCTTTATGCGTAACATTTGCAATGTTCAAAGGAATTTGTGGCTTTGAGAATATTCTGATAACACATGATTTCTAAATATTTATTGGAATGCTGCTCGTTTGTGGAATGTTGTTTAGTAGAAGCCAAATACAGTGTATATCAGGACTGCTACCGAAAACGAAGCCGGGTGGTAGTTTAAGCGACTTCAGACACAATGCAACAGAAAAAGTTGCAAAAAAAGCGTCAATTTTTTTTGTTATTTTTTTCCTATAGCCATATTTGGGTGGTAAATAGATTTTTTTTCGTAAAATAATAGTGTATACCCTTTTATTTATAAATACTCTAAGGTATAAAAGAGTTTAAATTATTATTTTAGCAAAAACTATGGATTTACCACCCAAAAATGACGATATTTAAAAAATCATAAAAAATAATTGTCGCGTTTCTTTGCGAAATTTTTGGTTGCATTGTATTTGTAGTCACTAAAACTACCACCCGGCTTCCTTTTTGGTAGCACTCTTGAGATACCCAGTATGTACCTGAATGATTACTTCATTCATATGTTATTTATTCACAGTGAGTATTGTACGTTCTACTCATTAAATGTAATTAAGTCTACTCATTAAATGATATAGTATATTGAAGAATATAACGGATGATTGTGAGCATATTTTACAAAGCATCATGGGGCTTGTCACCTAAAATATTACAAATATCTTGTAAGCTGGTTCGTGCTTAAAAACATTTAAAGACATTTTGTTTTTATACTTATCACTGGCAAGACAAGCAAGCCGTTTGCCTGATGGTAAGCGATAAGACCGCTCATTAACAGAAGCACGACCAAACAACACCTAGAATTACAAAGCGATGCTCGGCATCCCACTGCGCTCGCCATCCTGAGACATAATATGTTACGTCGCAATATGTTCAGTAGTTACTCTGGCTACAATATCCTTAAAACCAAAACACAGCAGTGCATTTACATTGCTGTATGGCGGGAGAAATAGACATTGGGGTGGTACCTTGGTGGTTTGACAGCCTCCGTAGCGCAGTTGATGAGACGCCGCCTGTGAAACGAGAGGCCGCGGATTCGATCCCCGCACCGAGAGAAATGTTTGTGCGGCCCACAAATATTTCTTTCGGGTCTGGGTGTTTGTGAGACCGAAAAGTCTCTCGTAGTTCCTGATACCCACGACACACGACTCGATGTTAGTGTGGGGTCAGGACTATGTATGTGACTGTTGGGCGTTATTTATTTATTATTTACCTACCCAGATGGCCTATCACGTATGAGAGACCACCAGTAAATATATTATATTTTCTACCAATCGATCTCCGTACTTCACAGTTTAATAACTAACATTAATTAGACAAATAAGTTTGTTCTTGTACCTTCGCCTTGGTTTCACGAATTACAATAATAAAGTTCTAATTAGAAAACAATAAGACTCAGTCCTTGATGGAACAACTTTGTACTTTCACTAACTAGTTTTGTTTTATTTAAAATTAATAGGCGAGAAAAGTTTTACTTCATACAAATTTTGATCATAAATATTTCTTCGAAAAAAGTTACTGGTGCGTTGTTTCAGGGAATAGCTGAATAAAGTCGTGTTAATAAAAGATTTCGGTAACAAAAACCTACCATAATATTACAATTAAACTAATACAAGTTATCGTTAAATGCGTGGTGGCCACATTGGTAAACGGTAACCGAAGCAGTAGTTGTTAACAGCGCAAATTAATAAAATCTGCCCTCTTTTGTCTTTTTTGGCGCAGTCAGTTAAAAAATCCATATCCATATAAAGTTTTAATATTCATTTAAAAAAAAATACATAGTTTAGCCGTTAATATGTATCTCTTCTAGTGTCAGTGTAATCCAATGAGATTATCAATGTGGTATAAGGAACATTTCGTGTAAATGGACAATAGAATAATACAGAGCAGATATTGACGGTATGTAGGGCGCGCTGTGTTCAAGGGATATTAATGGGCGGTTCGTGCACGAATACACCACTGACCTATTAAGAATACCCGAGAGGAATAAAATTTATGAGGTATTTTGGCCGAATATAACTCCTTCAATTAAGGTCATCATTGTAACCTCATCTTAATCTGACAGCCTGCATGGCCCAGTTGGTTAGACATCGACTGTGAAATGAGAGGCCGCGGAATCCCGCACCGAGACAAATGTTTGTGAGGCCCAAAATTGTTTGTCTCGGGTCTGGGTGTTTGTGAGACCGAAATGTCTCTCGTAGTTCCCGATACCTGCGACACAAGACTAAATTAATCTTAATGTGGGGTCAGGACTATTTATGTCACTGTTGGGAGTATTTATTAGTATGACAATATATACATATACAAATTAACAAAACTTTAGAATAGGAGTAGATGTTAGATTTTGAAACTCCAAGAAAAGCAAAAAATATTCGGTCACATCACAGATCTAGTTAAAGCACGTGAGGCTTGGGTGGCGTGTAGTGCTGGGTTCAAAACCGAAGTAGGACTCTCCACTTGATTTAGTACTTAGGTTTGAGACCTGCCCGGGCGTAATTTTTTACTGTCTCATCCTCTAACACATCTTGGGTTAGAAACATGTTAATGAAATGTGAATGCCACTAAAATTGCGTTTTATCTATTACCTTTTGGTTAAATATATTAGTGAATAAAATAAAAATGTATGCCACATTCTGGGCGATTTCACTTAACTCAGCAATAAAAAGTGGCAGCTTACTTTATTATTATAAATCAGTTATTATTATAAACTAGCGGCCCGACCCAGCTTCGCCTGGGTGCATATATTTTTTGATTCCACTCCACACGAAATACATGTTATTTTTCGTATTAATCTCTTGTATACCTAAACTTGACATAGCTATCCTACTGTCTGGCTCAATCCCGTCTCATCCGTCTGTTCAGTCTCTTCCCGATCCGTCCCGTCCTTTCTCTTTTATTATCCATCCCGTCTTATAACGTGCATTTACATTTCGTCCTATCAAATCTGTCAGCTATCCCAGCCCTCTCCCGTACCTTCCACTCTATTATATCCCGTCTCTCCATATACATGTACATATAAAGATTGCCTTATGAAATTTTGACATTAAAAACTTTAGCGTTTTTTATTGTCCATCCAATATTCCGTCCCTTATTTCAGCACCTTTTTTGAATTTTGTTCTATTTCGTCAGCCGTCAATGAAAGACAATGGAAAGATAGATCATTTTACGTTGGGTGGTAGTTGAAGCTGGACCGTCTTTTACGTCTCCCGTCAAATAAACAAAGATCATCCTATACTGGCTGGACGCATCACGCTTGAACGATACCCAAAAAAAAGGTTTTTAGTATCTTCCTCAGAAATTTTCCTATTTTTCTCACCCCTAAAACCTTCCCAGGACTTCCACGAATATTTCAAGACCAAAATCAGCCAAATTGGTCCAGGCGTTGTTGAATTATGCGGTTACCAACACATTTTGCGATTCATTTTTATATTATAGATTACTTGTCAACTGTTCTGAATTCAACAATGCTGCAAGTCAACTGTACAATAAACTTTTCTTGCCCGTTCTTGTCCGGCGATAAAAGGCTTGTGAATCGGGTGGGGAAAAAAGTTAATTTATAAAAATAATGTAAAACATTTTATGGATTTTATAAAGTATTATTATTAAAATTTTCATTTTATTTTACTTATTTGTATATTTATTGTACATATATTTATACACCAAAAGAAAAACAAAAACAATTGTAGATATATTTAAAGTAAGTACAATGGGCGGCCTTATGGCACCAAGCAATCTCTTAAAGGTAACCTTTGGTTGGTGTATTTTTTTATAATGGCCTGGCATAGTGGCGGCATTTCACCTGATGGTAAGTGCCAATGCCGCCCAGGCAGAGTATCCATTGGCATCGGACGGCAGTCCCATGCCAATGGAAACAATTATGCCGGCCTGCTAAGGTGCCTTTTCACACCACGGCGGAAGGACCCAGGATTGTAGGAAGGAGGGAACACGTGAGACGGCAAACAATTCCACAGCCTGACGGTGCGGCACAAAAACGAATTCGAGAACCGTTTGGTTCGCGCCGGGATGGTGTGGGCCGTCAAGCTATGGCTTCGCAAGCCAGCACGCGTGGTTCTGGTTAGGAATGGAGAGGAGGGGATCAAGTTGAACAATTCTTCAGAGCACTCACCGTGATACAGGCGGTAGAACACGCTTAGAGTGGCGACATCTCTCCGGAGTTGTAGCAACTCTAAGTTGCTCGTAACGTCTGCATAATTCACAATGCGGATGGCCCGCCGCTGCAATCCATCCAAGGCATCGAGCAGGTACTGGGCGGATCCATCCCAGACGTGCGAGCAGTACTCCATACCCGGCCGGACCTGCGCTTTATATAAACGACAAAGCTGACCGGGCGTGAAAAACCGACGCACCCTGTTCAGGACTCCAACCCTGCGTGATGTAGCAGTTATTACGCCCTCGATGTGATTCCTTGGATTGAGATCACAGCGGATATCCACACCAAGGATACTTAGGTCATTCCGCATTGAGAGGGGAGCACCCTGAAGAATGGGGAGGGGACAGAACGGGGATTCTTTGCACGTGAACGCACACATCTGGGTTTTCTTGGCATTGAACTCAACCATATTCCTGGAACCCCATGTAGAAATGAGATCCAAGGTCCGGTTGAGCTCAATGACAAGATCTTCGCGTCCCTTCACAGTTTCGACTCGGCAACCTGGAGGCCCGCAGTGGTATCGCCCGTGAACCGTGCTGTCATCTGCATAGCAATTAATGTTGCCAAGCGACAACATGTCATTGATATGCAGAATAAACAAGGTGGGTGACAGCACCGAGCCCTGAGGAGCTCCGGCATTTACCGACATGAGCGCCGAAGCGTGTCCGTTAACGACTACACGTATTCTACGCCCAACACAACACGAACACAGGTTGCCGGGTAGACCGTATGCAGGAAGCTTGGACAGAAAACCACGGTGCCAGACCCTATCAAACGCCTTGGCAATGTTGAGGCTCACAGCAAGAGCCTCGCCACGCCGGTCAATCGCCTCACTCCAGTGATGCAGGACAAACGCTAGAAGATCACCCGTCCATCGATTATGACGGAATCCGTATTGTCGGTCACTGATCAACGAGTGAGATAAGAAAAAAGAGAAAGAGGGAGGATAGTCATTGGTGTATTATGACAGAAATATATAATTAGTCCTGTAATAAGTGGTGCGTGACACGGATTGATGGCTAACTCAAACTTATTGCGTTGCCACTCGTACTTATCACCAATGCGAGCAGAGAGCCAAATATATGTACGTGTGCTCTTACACAGAAACAAGAGGCTAATTCAAATAAAAACTGGTAATTTAATTACAGATTCAAACCTTTTATGTGTGCGTATTTAGATTACGAAAAAAAATAACTTACAAACATAATTTTGTTTTATAATTACAATTAATATATGAATAATTAAATTTAAATAATCATATATATTTTTTAAAACAATTTATAATTATGTCTTCATTGTGAACTTTCTGCAATCAATAATTCCAGCCAACACCTTCGAGCGAAACTCAAGTAATTGTCTCCTCAATGCCCTATAAATGCTTTTACAACGATATTGAATAAACTTTATTGTATTGTTTGATTCAACGGACTTGTAAATAAAGCTGTGACGACACAATACAGGGTTTTAATGAAGATTTACAAGCAATATTAATGAATAAAATACTTTAAGGGCGAAATCTACGGGTGTTCTTTTAATTTCCGCTTTTGTCAGATGGTGTAAGCGAGGATTTCTTTAACGAATTAAGGAGATGCGATGTTGCTGTTTCGATTAACTCATCTCAGTGAATTATGGGCTGAACATGTTTTTGATGCGGAAAATAATGAAACAATCTAAATATTACTTTATGGTGTTGTAGCCAAGTAGTAATCACCATCTTTGATTGACGACATATTTATTATTCTGGTCTAATGTGTTATGCCTTTCAATTTCCATACAAACACAAGTTTACCCAAAGAGGTAGGCAATGTTCCTGATAATACCCATTTCATTAGTGTTATGGTAACAGAGGCCATGCCTGGTACAAAATCCATCCCGAAAGTCATACAAAGTTAAGTGGCAAGTTACATTAAGGAACAATCTTAGATATCAGCTAACAGTGTAGAGGAAATTACGTGTCGCATTCAGGTGCGAGCCGGCCGGAGATTTATGATGATGTATGGCGCGCGACGAGCCGAGACGACGCAAAAGGGTCGGGGATAGGAGAGGATTGCCCCACTACGTACATTCACACGGTACATGACGCTGCTAAACGAGTTTTTAACTGTGAACAGCATTTGTATTGTTGTCACTTTAGAAAAAGGAAAAATTGGACACAAAGCTTTTGTGATAGACACAAGTGATCACACCTTTGTATCCACGAAGGCGCGATATTAGTCTCTATCATCATTATTATAATCTCAGCCACAGGAAGTCAACTGGCCAACAACAAAGGCCTCCTCTAAGGATCTTCACATGGACCTGTTGGAAGCGGCCTGCATTCAGTAGAATCCTGCGCTCTATGGTAGTTGAAAAATGAGACCAGCTAAACGGTCGACTGCATGTGACGCGCTTAAGGTACAACCTACCTCCTGTTTTAAGATCCTTCAAAGTTATAGTCACCGCGGCTGAAACCGCTAGGAATATATAATAGCCGTGTAAAATTTCAATACAGAGCAACAAATGAAACATTTATAAGAACGGAAATATTTTACTTTAGCAACTGTACGTACTATAAAATTAAGGAAAATTGAATAATATCTTAATATATTAAAACAACCAAACAAAACTCGACAACTCAACAGCATGTACACTTATTACAATTTAATGAACTTATCGAGCCGAAGTTCCGCATCCTGGAAGAAAGCGACTCGCGAAACTTTCTTAAAACTAATGGATTTTTAATTACAAACTTAACTCCGAGCCGCGAGAGAACTCGACTAATAAATTAAATAGCAGAAGCGGATAACCAAGCCTGCTGAAAAGTGTTGCACACGAGAAGGGAGAGTATAAGGAGGGGGACTGGGAAGGAAGTCAAGCTGTCGGCTTAATTTAACTTGCCAACTTGAACCTATTTAATATTAATATTGTGACAAATGTTTTCACGACCGAGCTCCAACTAGTTGATGCTAACACGGACGTTTCATATATCATAATATAACCACTTTTATTTTAAGTTCGAAGCTGAAATATCTTTGAGTAGCCAAACTTTCAAAACTTAATAAACTAATAAAACTCTTATATTTATTTTCTTTTGCGAAACTTGGCAATTGAGTTGATAAATCAGTCAGCCGTCAAATATCTTTATAATATTGGGAATAATATTTTTCAACTATACATCGACTTTACAAAATTCACGCGAGAACTAAATTGTTGGCTACAGGCTGTACGTGTTCTTGATTGAGTTGCATAATGTTCCAGTTAATCTACAATAATGCAACCCTGATTACTTAGTTTCTTTCATAATGTTTTTGATGGCATAGATCCGGTAAACTAGTAAACATGTCACATGATGGTAAGTGATCACTGCCACCAATGAACATCCAAGGGCGGATCCAGCTTTTACGCCAGGCGGGGGTCACATTAAAGTTCATGTCAGATTTTACGCCAGGCGGGGATCACATTAAAGTTCATGTCAGATTTTACGCCAGGCGGGGGCCACATTGTAGTTCATGTCAGATTTTACGCCAGATGGGGGTCACATTGTACTTCATGTCAGATTTAACGCCAGGCGGGGGGTCACATTGTAGTTAATTTCAGAACACTGGGTCCGATTTCAATACTCCAATTGGTAATAATGATTTTAAAGTTTGTTACAGGCGTGATTTGTGAATACACGCATACTTTTTTACTTTATTTATCGATATACAAAGAATTAAATGCGCTTATAAATTTTATCAGCCAGCCCCGGGGGGTCGACGAGGGCAGCGGTATTAAGAGAGATCGAGAGGTTCTGCGGACAGCTTTACACCTCGGTTGCCAAACCTGCTGTTAGCTCGGCCGAAGACCCGAGAGCCGTGTTGATCCGACACTTTAGCGATGATATCCCGGACATCAGCCTGTGTGAGATTGAGATGGCCCTGAAGCAACTTAAAAACAATAAGGCGCCGGGCGAGGACGGAATAACTTCAGAGCTTCTGAAAGCGAGCGGAACGCCGATACTGAAAGTCCTTCAGAGGCTCTTCAATTCCGTTCTCCTCGAGGGCTCAACGCCAGAGGCATGGAGCAGGAGCGTGGTGGTACTGTTCTTCAAAAAGGTGATAGCACTTTGCTGAAGAACTACAGGCCCATCTCGCTCCTGAGCCATGTCTATAAGTTGTTTTCGAGGGTCATCACAAATCGTCTCAAACGCAGGTTTGATGACTTCCAGCCTCCCGAACAAGCCGGTTTCCGAAAAGGCTTTAGTACCATAGACCATATCCATACGTTTCGGCAAGTTATACAAAAAACTGAGGAATATAACTTGCCGCTTTGTTTAGCGTTTGTGGACTATTAGAAAGCCTTTAATTCGATCGAGACTTGGGCTGAGCTACAGTCTCTCCAGCGGTGCCATATCGACTATCGGTACATCGAAGTGTTGAAGTGTATATACAACAACGCCACCATGTCGGTCCGAGTACAAGATCAGAGTACGAAGGCTATTCCACTACAGAGAGGCGTGAGACAGGAAGATGTCATATCTCCGAAACTGTTCACTGCCGCGCTGGAAAATGCCTTCAAGCTCTTGCAATGGAAAGGATTCGGCATCAACATCAACGGCGAGTATACCACTTACCTTCGGTTTGCCGACGATATTGTAGTCTTTGCAGAATCGCTGGAAGACCTTAGTACTATGCTCGAAGACCGCAATCGAGTCTCCCAACAGGTGGGTCTTAAAATGAACATGGACAAAACGAAGATCATGTCAAATGTCCATGTTGTGCCCACCCCCATCGGTGTTGGGGGCTCGACTCTTGAAGTTGTTGACGAATATGTCTATTTAGGACAAGTGGTCCGGTTAGGCAAGTCCAACTTCGAGAGAGAGGTCAATCGTCGAATCCAACTCGGTTGGGCAGCGTTCGGGAAACTACGCGACGTCTTCTCGTCCAAAATACCTCAGTGCCTTAAATCGAAAGTCTTCGATAGTTGTGTGTTGCCAGTGATGACTTACGGCACCGAGACGTGGCCTCTTACTATAGGCCTTATTAGGAAGCTCAAAGTCACTCAACGAGCTATGGAGAGGGCTATGCTCGGGGTTTCCCTACGAGATCGAATCAGAAATGAGGAGATCCGTAGGAGAACTAAAATAACCGACATAGCCCACCGGATTAGCAAGTTGAAGTGGCAATGGGCAGGGCACATAGCGCGGAGATCTGATGACCGATGGGGACAGAAAGTGCTCGAATCGAGGCCACGTAGCGGAAAGCACAGCGTGGGACGTCCACCCACAAGGTGGTCAGACGACCTGGTAAAGGTCGCGGGACGTCGCTGGATGCAGGCTGCCTCCAGGTCTCTGTGGAAATTATTGGGGGAGGCCTATGTTCAGCAGTGGACTTCCTTTGGCTGATGGATGGATGGATGGAATCCCGTTAAACAGCAATATAAATGCACTGTTGTATTTTTTATTGAAGCACATTGTAATCAGAGTAACTTCCTGGACATATTAAGACTTTACAACTTATGTCTCAGGATTATTTGGTTTTGCTACTGTTCATGAGCGGTAGTGTTGCTTACCAGTTGTCGAACGGTATACTCGTCTCGCTATTTATATCAATAAAGAATCGGAGTGATACAACAAGGTGGTCAGACGACCTGGTAAAGGTCGCGGGACGTCACTGGATGCAGGCTGCCTCCAGGTCTCTGTGGAAATTATTGGGGGAGGCCTATGTTCAGCAGTGGACTTCCTTTGGCTGATGGATGGATGGATGGAATCCCGTTAAACAGCAATATAAATGCACTGTTGTATTTTTTATTGAAGCACATTGTAATCAGAGTAACTTCTGGACATATTAAGACTTAACAACTTATGTCTCAGGATTATTTGGTTTTGCTACTGTTCATGAGCGGTAGTGTTGCTTACCAGTTGTCGAACGGTATACTCGTCTCGCTATTTATATCAATAAAGAATCGGAGTGATACATTTATCCTAAACGATGAGTTATAGGAGCGACGCGCGATTAACCGGGACACGCGCCCGCATTCCTAGTTATCCCGGTCTCGCAGGAATTTTCCAATATCGTAATTCCATTAAAAGTTCTCGCCGAAATTCATGGCGCGGCGGACGCGTGATGGATGGGAAAATGAAACGTTATTAATGTGTCGGCGCATGGCGACTACACGACGTAACTCGGTGACGATATCAACAATGTTCGGTTAAAGTGACAAATACATTTCAAATTGTATCTGGTAAGCTACTGAAAAGCCACCTAATATAAACCTCCCTTAAGGATTTGCATAGCGACCTGATAGCGGCCGTCAAATATGTCATGGTTTCAAAATTGACTTTTGAAACATACCAAAATACAAACGTACTTTTGGTCTAATAGCATTTATGAGTTATAAACTTAAGGGTAACCTATCCGAATTTCGAATTGAACCCAAGACAAATCCATTTTTATGAGTTTTAATTAACTTCCCTCGCGTCAATCGCTTTTTCTTAATGGAATTACACGACAACGAAAGTCATAGAATTATTACTATTTATACTAATATCTACAAGCATGAAATGCATTTATTCATGCCCATAGCTAGAAGAGTCTAGATAGAAGATAGCCGAAGTATACGTACCGAAATAGCCGTGTCTATGACGAGGTAGAGCGGCTTGTACGCGTTGTCGACGCTGGCGCGGTGCACGAACACGCGGCGACTGCACACCTTGCGAGGCTCCAGGACCACCTGCGGGAAAAAAACTGGGTTAGCCTTCACTTTCAGGGTGCAAGTTTTAACATTACAGAGCTGAATGAATTTTAGATAAAAGTTACGTGCCGTTCAATTAATTAGACAAAAATGTTATTCAATTTTTTTTTATTTATTACTTATTTCATGCACCTACCATGCTATATCTCTACATCACTCAAAGTCTGACTGGCAGAGAATGACTCAGGCAGTAAGCCCGCCTTTATGCAATTTACATAAATAATTAAAATATACATGAGCAGTTACTTCAATATGGAATAATTAAAAATTCCTTGGATGTTAGTCAATATAATTATGAAACAAATTCTATAGGAAGTGATGATAATAAGAAAATCAAAATAAACTTAAATGAGTGATGTGCGCTACGGTAGAATAAGTCACACACATAACTCATATTTTCCATTTACCAAAACATTTATTGAATTGACTTTGTTCTCCACCGTTCCTTTCAGAGTCGTTTAAACTGAGACAAACACATCCTAAGCATTCGACATGACGCAATTTGTTCAATTAACAGAACAAACACCGAGCTTCCACTCCGAATCAAAAGAATCTTATGTTCAAAGAAAACACATTTACCTGTTTCACCTATACAGTATATCCTATACAGTACACATAAAACACAGTATTATAACTTAGTATGTTTAAGATGTACGGAATGGGCTACTTAAAAGTAAAGAAAAAAAAAACTTTAAGAAAACCTTTGGAACATGTCCAATAAGAATTCCGAAGTATGTGAAGTTTACCAACTTTCCTTTTCCTGTTTTGGGCAAAGGTCTATTCATTTTCTGAAAAGGGTCGGCTAACCAACAGTAAAAGTACCTATGCCTAAGTCAAAAGAATCCTCGATATGCATTAAAACTGTTTATCCACAGGCTGGACCGGAGACCGGAAAGTTTCAAAATTTAGTTTAACATAAATACAAGTTTTTCTGAAACTCATTACTCTCTGCAATATTTATATAATTTTGCACCCTTGTAACTTAAAAACAAAATAAAAAAGTTATTAAAACCTTTTTAGTGATCCTTGAAGCAATTTCGGTGACGTGGTTTTAAACATTTATGGTTCTAGTCAAAGTTGACTCAAAGAGAAACTGCCAAAGACGTTGAAAAAATGTTGACGCAGCCAAGTAGCAGAGATCAGTGGGCGGAAGTAATCCGACCAGCCAGCCGAGATACCGACGCAAATAAACGAGGCTAGGAGGCAAAGAAATTTAAAAATTCTACAGTACGGAAATGTATTGGTGTATTTTTAGTAAATTTAATAGAATTAATAAAGGTGCGAGAAAAATACATCAACACAATTTTTTATTTAATTTGTTTAGCCATTAGGCCACGTGATCTTCAACACTAATCACAAGGCATGACTTCACAAATTACTTATACTTTAAAACGAAAAATGAATTGAATGACTAATGTGAATAAAATCGTGCAATATTTCTGTTACTAGCGCCCGATTATTCGGTTAATATATCAATTTCGAGGTCAATCGGATCAATAACAAAAACGTTCAAAATGGTTACCACAATTTCAATTCTGACTCCGAATTTAGGTTATTCAGAAAAGGGGTGGCTCAGATATCAATTCCGAGACCAATCGTATCAATAAGAGAAAAGTTCAAAATGGCGGCCAAAATTTCCTATTCCAGCTATGAATTTGGATTATTTACACAAAGAGTATCTCAGATATCGATTTTGACACCTATTGGATCAATAACTAAAAAGTTCAATATTTCATATCTTATTTTACCCCAATGGGCAGTTTTTCCAAAATTGTTGCACGCCATTAATTTGCGTTTGTAATAAGGAGCAACATATAAATTTTCATAAATATATGTTCAATATTTTATATTTTCCATTTCCATTTCAACCCCTAAATATATAGCCTATGTTACTCGTGGATAATGTAGATTTCGAATGGTGAAATAATTTTTAAAATTGGTCCAGTAGTTTTTGAGCCTATTCATTACAAACAAACAAACAAAGTTTTCCTCTTTATAATATTAGTGTAGATAAAGCGAAGTATATTGCAAGAAACAGTTCATGGTACATGCCGTCACATTTTCATAAAAATAAAAGGTTATTCTAACTAGCCAATTTCATAAAAGGTGTTTGAACTTAGCTGACATTTGGCAAATATAAGTATCCACGTATTCCCTGGAGTGTGAGAAACTCGTTATTTTATCTAATAATCACAAAGGTCCCAAATTCGAAATTGAATTTGTTCGTATTTTCAGAACAATGTTTTCGTATATTGTGAATTTCAACAATTAAGTTATGAGGTACAAATTGATTGGTGCGAGCCCTCCCGTGAATTGAACAGCGGGGCGAAGAGGGGGGGAGGTCAATACATCAAAATAATAATATAATCTCTAAGTGAACGACATAATGGCTCATTTCCATAGGCCGACCACTCGATGGATATATAAAGGTTGTGGGAATTGATAAAGTATATTGATGGAAATAGAAAATGAATAATCCATCCAGTTATGACAAAGATTCTCTCATGCGTGCTGTATGGCATGCGTTACAAGAAATGTGCTAGATAACACATACGGCCTCTACTAACAAATTCAAATAAGTCATAATGGATAAAGTCATAATTCAACCCCCCCTCCCGTTTAATTCTTCGCATAGAAAGATACAAATTGTGAGCCTATAATATTAATTTAATACATATTTTGATGGTATTAAAACTCAACTTTATGTTGATTACGTCCCGGGCGGCGAAATAATATTGTTCTTTAAATGTTTTCGAATGTTGTAATCTGGGGGCGCGGCCGAGCCCCCTCCAAGTCGAGCTATAGGCCGTAACATCCTTTTCTCGAAGCAATTCAGACCATTTTCAACCCCCTATAACTTCGTTGTGGCTAAAGCATGAAGCCTGAATTTTCAGTTACTAAGCAGGCACTGTGTAAACACGGTATATTTAAAATTTAATTCAATTTGAACCAGTAGTTTAAGAATTGTAGCATGTCAAACTTTCTTAATTTTGTCACTCACTGACTGACTGACCGATCATCAAAAGTCTAAGGCACTTCCAGCAGACATAGAACCTTCAAATTTATAATATAATTCGTGTTTAGTGTCTAAAGTAAGGGAAAATTAAAACATTTCATAATTTGTGTCTAGTTTTCTAGATAGACCAACTGCGTGAATAACTTTGTAATCCCATATAAATGTATAGGATTACAAAGTTATATTTGCAGTTAATGAATCATTGTACCCGTATATAATGGAATAATAGTTGTAGATAGATATCTATATACATGAGGCATAACAGGAGGGGATATAGAGAGGGAAATGGTGTATTCAGCCCATGAAACTGTACAACATTCCTCTAGAAAAACATGACGAAGAAAAACTTGCAAATAAATAGATTAAATAACTCGAAAATATCAATTAAAACGAAAGAAAGAACATTAATAATCAAATCCGCTATATTTGTGATAAATTGATACCTACAAAAATAAGAAAAATCCATAAGACAGAGGCTTTAAGAAAAATCGTTAGTGATATTCTAGAAGTAAGAAGTACCGAAAAGGAAAAAAGTAGGACTCTACAAAAAGACGTGAGATCCCATCAAAAACATCCTGTAAAAAAATCCAAGTCTCGCAGCTCAGGTTTTCTACCGCAAAAAGTTGTGAGATGCATGTTATACCAAGTCGATTATTTATTTAGTCCTTAAGGGACCTTCTATATAAAGTTATTACGTTAGTTATTACCATATCAATATTAAAAATTCTTTACGTTTTAAATAAATAGATCGACTTGGCCAGCAGCATTATGTATAAATTGTACGATACATTATGTTTTCATGCGATGGCCAAGTCGATCCATTTATTGAAAACGTAAAGAATTTTTAATATTGATATGGTAATAACTAACGTAATAACTTTATATAGAAGGTCCCTTAAGGACTAAATAAATAATCGACTTGGTATAACATGCATCTCACAACTTTTTGCGGTAGAAAACCTGAGCTGCGAGACTTGGATTTTTTTACAGGATGTTTTTGATGGGATAGTATTTTTACCCAAACTGTTATCATGTACAAGTTGTTAACGGTTCTTTGAAGTGAGGCCACTTTGTGCTTCGTAATGGAATATATTTTCACTACATATTTTCGGTCCAATTTGTTACCTAAACTTCGCATCAAAATTCTTCAAACATAATATTTAAGTTGCTAGAGCTGCAAAAGGCTCTTTTAGGCTAAAAATATATAACGACCTATTTAGATGATGGTAAAATTACGTTTTTGTATTTCAAATTGAATAAATCTTAAAATTTAGTAAAGTTAATGTTAAGTTTGACCGGTGGTAGGTCTCTCATATGTGAGAGTCCATCTGGGTGGGTACCACCGAAATGTTTATTTCTCTCGCCAAACATTAGCTTAAATGAACTGTTGTGTTTCAGGTTGAGGGACATTGTAGCCAGAGTAACTATTGAGACTTAACATCTTATGTCTCAGGATGGCGAGCGCAGTGGAATGCCAAGCTGTGCTTTGTAATTCAAGGTGTTGTTTGGTTTTGCTACTGTTCATTAGCGCTCGAATCCCTTACCATTAGGCGAAAGGAATGCTCGTCTCGCCATTTTAGGCAATACAAAAAAAACCTTTCAACATTCAAATATTAAAATATTAATTAAATAATTTATGCAAAATTCGTTGAATATTGTAACAAGCGTTAAAAGTCAATACAATTCAATGAAAACTTTATAATAATAATTCATAAATATTATAAGTCTCCCTCACAGATACTGAAATTCAAATATATTTTTAATCTGCTTTATAATTGTAGCAAGTGAATTCAGAAAAGTGATTTACGTAACGCTATTGAAACGTTGGCGGGAAAGTAATGAACTAACTACAGTAGTTAAGTAATTTAAATGTTAAGAAAACTACCAGCAACTTAATTTCCATTCATTGCTTCGAAAAGGACAGTTTGAATAGTAAGTGCTGTAGTCCTTTGAATCGTGTTTAACTGCCATTTAAAAAGGCGCACACTATTTGCTAAAATAAATTGAATGTTATTTTTATTACATAGATCCATTTTTTGTTCTTTAATAAATGTATGTGTATCAGCCCATATGCGTCCCACTGTAGGGCACGGATATACTCTACAATCGAGAGTATGATCGATAAAGGTTAGGCCAAATAGTCCATATAGTTTAAGATTACCCATGTGAGACGTAAATGGGTTAATACATAAATAAACAAAAGTTGAGAGAAAAATACATTAAGTCCGTGCAAAATACTGTCAGGCAAAATTGTCCGCGTGTAGCTAGCCTAAGATACCTCTCACTCAATTAAAACAAAGACTTACCAAATTCCACTTCCATAACTTGCATTAGCAACTCGTTACGGAAATTAACTCCCCATCTTTGAAGCGCGACAGTTTGTAAATTGTGTGATAATTTGAAAACCGCCTTAGTACAAGCCTTCATAATTTTGTTATTGTTGACTGACGGATACGCGAGTGACTCTGTATCATCAAGTTTATTTATTTTATAAAGAGAGCATATTTTGCTTCATGCAAATTAGATTACTGTACATATAGAGTACTGTCAAAAGTACCCTGAATCTATGAGAATGCATGAAAATATTGATGAAATTGGATAAAGCGAAAGTAATAATATCAGGATCGAGCAAAGTGGCGATCTTTCGTTTCTGTGTACACATATGGTATACATGCATGACAAGTATACAAGTATGGAACGAGTATGGAAGTACATATAGAGATCAATATCGTTACTACTGATAATTAATTTTGAAGTTTTGATAATAACATTGCCGGATTAATTAAATAAATAAAATAAAAATAAATACACCCAACATTCACATACATAGTCCTAACCCCACATTAAGATCAATTAAGTCTTGTATCGTGGGTATCGGGGAAAAGTCTCTCGTAGACTTTTCGATCTCACAAACACCCTGGCCCAAACAAATACTTGTGGGCCGCACAAATATTTGTCTCGGTGCAGGGATCGAACCCGCGGGCTCACGTTTCACAGGCGGCGTCTAACCATCAGTGCCACGGAGGCTGTCAAATTGCAATTTCACGGCCGACTACGCCTAGTGGTTAAGATTATGTTTTCGGAATCAGGACCCATTTAATAAATAATTAATTATATTTTAAACTTATAAAATGATATGTTATTTTTACAAGATTATCCTCAAAAAATACCACCTTTTAGCCACAGGAAGCCCATAAGTAGACCATGAGCCCATTCGTGGTACGTATGGATAGTAGTAATTTATTACTTTAACAACAGAGTGTGTACTGGATACTCGTATATTGAGACTTGACATCTCATGTCTCAGGATAACGATTGCATTGAGTTGCCAGACATTCCTTTATAATTATTGTTGCTTTTTGGTTGAGCTGTCAGCTGTACAAAAGGGTCGTATAGTTTACTATCAGGCGAATGGAATGCTGGTCTCGCAAATTAGTGCAAAAATAATAATTTTAGCAACTCACCTTTATCTCCACTTCTGCGTAGCTCGCGATCTCTATCTGTTTCGGTATGAACGTCACGTTCAGAATGTCATCGCCATCTGCAAAAAAATAATATGAAGAATATTTAACCCATAAGCAAATTCTGCAACTGATAGATTATTACAACTGGTCAGAAATACCTTATTTCGTGGATGTTTTCAGCTTTTCAAAATGGCACGGAAAAATGAATGTAATATGACATTGGGAATATTGATAATCTCTTAATCAAACTAATAATGACAGCAAGGTTGTCGTTTTACATTTATTTTGTGCGAGATAGTTATACCATTTCAGTGATCAAAAGTTCATATAACGCGATTTCTAGCGGCGTCCCTATACGTGCCTTAGAACTTATTTTAATTTAAATGTTATTTTCATTGAGATAATATACTAGAGAGGACACTGTATACAAAATGTTTGTAACATAATGAAGGGTGCCGTACCGCTCCTTCTATTTCTGTCTGTTACGGCTCTACCAAGTAACATTATCTTCGCTCTCGCTTCACTATGTTCCCGTGTGCACGCACAATACGCAGATATTTTGTTCCCGATGTCTGCTTTAGTATACCTCAATGGTTATTTTATAGGGACCTCGGTTTCAGTTTCAAAAAATATACTTTTCGCCGCTGATTCGTTGTTCGAGCAGTTCGGTCTGGCTGCTATAGTCCAGCCATACAATGGGTCTGGTAGTTTTTGTATTGGATGCAGTACCTATAGCGGGTTCCCACGTGGCGCTGGTGTGCAGCGGCGTGGTGTTGGCGAGCAGCAGGCGGCAGCACGCGCGGCGCCCCGCGGCGAGCGCGCGCGCCGGCCGCAGCACCGCCGCGCCGCGGGGACTGCACGCCGCACCCGCGTCCAGGCGACAACCCTCACCTGCTCGCGACAAACACACCACACACAGCTCTAACTCACTCATCCATCCATCAGCCAATCCACTGCTGAACATAGGCCTCTTCCATTGAGATAATATACTAGAGAGGACACTGCAAACAAATTGTTTGTAACAAAATTAAACGTACATTCTATTTCTGTCTCTGTCACGCCTACGAAGTAAATTATCTTCCCTCTCGCTTCACTGTGTACCCGTATGCACGCACCATACGCACAGAATTTGTTCCCGATGTCCGCTCTAGTATAATCCCTCAATGGCCTCTTCCAATGATTTCCACAGTGAGATGTTGGAGGCAGCCTGCATCCAGAGACATCCCGCGATCAACATCAGGTCTCCGGAACACCTTGTAGGTGGACGTCCTACGTTGCGCTTCCCACTACGTGGCCTCCATTCGAGAACTTTTTGGTCCCATCGGGCGTCAGCTCTCCGAGCTATTTGCGGTCAGTCATAACCTCACAGTGACACAAAGTCTTGTTACGTGGTTATCAGAAACTACGAGAGGATTTTAGATCTCAAGATAGCCATACAAAAACCACCACTAGCGTGTAAAGAGGTCTGTCTGTTAGAGTACTCGTATGCGTGCTCACATTTACTCTGCTGGTCTGGGCGGCACGGCAGCACGCGCAGCACGAGTGCTGGCGCGAGCACGCGGTACGCCACGGCGCTGCACGACGCGCCCGCGCCCCCCGCGCCCCCCGCGCCCCCTGCATCCGCCACCCGCACCAGCGTGCACACGCACCCGTCGCGCTGCACAACACACATCACTCTGTATGCAATGTTATTGGAAAGAGGAAATCGGCAAACTGTTCCACAACTTGATAATGCATCAAAATTAAAAATCAGTAAACTTCTTCTAACTTAAATAGCTATATAATGTTGGCACTATTACTTTCGAAACTTTTTTTTATTAAAATGAAAGTCGAGACAAACACGCCGTTCACGTGATGGTAAGTGACACATGAACAGTAGCAGACAACACTTTAAATTATAAAACAATGCTTGACATTCTACTGCACTCGCCATTCCAAGACATAAGGTGTTAAGTCTCAATATGTCCAGTAGTTACTATGGCTACAATGTCTTTCAATCCGAAAAACAACAGTGCATTGACAATGCTGTTTGACGGGAGAAATAGACATTGGGTTGGCACCTACTCAGCCTCTCACATGTGAGACCTACCACCAGTAGACATGATAAAGACAATATGTGTACCTCAGGCGCATTGACTGCATAGTGCCACTGGTGCTTGGCGGGAAAAAGAGACATTGGACTGGCACCAACCCAGGCGGCGTCTCACATATGAGAGACCTACCACCAGCGGATATGATAAATGCCAATAAATAAGTGTACCTCAGGCGCATTGACTTGATAGTTCAGCGTGGTCTCCTCTCCGTGCGGCAGCGTGGTCCCGCCAGCAGGCTGTAGCAGCGCGCACGAGCACGCGCGCTGGCGGCAGCGCGGGCACGCCCCCCGCCGCGCGCACCACGCGCCCGCGCGCCGCTCGCCCACCCAACGGAACGCACGGTACTGCCACTCCACCTGGGGACATTCACACCATCACATACCATTAAAACATATACAGGGTATATCCAGACTGCAACCGAAAACGAAGCCGGGTGGTAGTTTAAGCGACTTCAGACACAATGCAACAGAAGAAGTAGCAAAAAAAGGGACAATTTTTTTTGTTATTTTTCTCCTATGGCCATATTTGGGTGGTGTAAATACATTTTTTCCTAAAATAATAGTGTATACCCTTTTATTTATCAATACTCTAAGGTATAAAAGAGTTTTAATTATTATTTTAGCAAAAACTATGGATTTACCACCCAAAAATGACGATATTTAAAAAATCATAAAAAATAATTGTCGCGTTTCTTTGCGAATTTTTTTATTGCATTGTGTTTGTAGCCACTAAAACTACCACCCGGCTTCGTTTTCGGTAGCAGTCTTGAGATACCCAGTATACATACATAAACTCACGCCTTTTTCCCAGAAGGGCCAGGGCACCCACATTTCGCCTTTTACGTTCCGTCCCACGATGTGATAGGTGGCGAACCTATCGCCAAATCCGCACAAATTCATAATTCCGGGCTGATAATGAATAGAAAAATCCAATTTCACTTTGCCCAACCCGGGATTACCATTATAACATTTATGTAGAATTTGAATTTTGTGATTAAAGATGAGTAGAATGAAACGAATTGATTACCATTTTTTTTTAATTGCTATGGCAGACGAGCATGCCGTGCGCCTGATGGTTAGCGATACGACCTCTCATGAACAGTGGCAAAACCAAACAGCACCTTGAATCACAAAGCAATGATAGGCATTCCACTGTGCTTGCCATGCTAAGAGATAAGATATTAAGTCTCATCTCTTCAAACCGAAACAAAACAGTGCGTTTACACTCCTGTTGGAAGGGAGAAATAGACATTGGGTGGTATCTACCCGACTTCTAATAATTTAACTTTCTGATTGATTTCGTTGCGGATTAAAGACAAGTTAGACATTCCTGGAGACCCGCCGAACTTCAACGCACGATGTCATTACAATGCGTGCCACTATTGATCAGTTGCAGTGGTGGGTGTGAGGGCGGATGTTCTCCATACCATTTACAAATGATGTATTCATCACATAATTACTTACGGGCTGCTTCGAACCAAACCAAAAGTGTACTGGTAAACATAAAAACTAATTTATGAAGTGAGCTGAGAGACGTCATACGACTGTAATTAAGTCTACGTTCTGGGTGGACGTCTGATGCTACGCTTTACAATATTGCTAACCGAAGTAATCAGTAAAGTGATTAAGATGATTATCACTGGCCGTGATATACCATTAAGACTGCGTTTTACTTATTTACACTACATTGTATCTCATTAGTCGTTATATCTACAGCCTCAATATCACTAGCATATCATTCGATATGTGTTATTACCGGTTACCCTACAACTAGTACAAAAACGAACGTACCATAATCCAGCCGAAAGTAATAATATGTGAAGCCAACTTACCGGAATCCTATTTCCGAAGCTAGATGGTCGACGCCGACAACGGTGGAGGGTACAGAGCCACCGAAAACCTTTTTACACCAGACAGTTCACAATACACGAAATAAATATTCGAAAATCTAGTTCGGCGGCGGATGACGCACCATGCATTGCGAAGCGCACACGAGACTCGATATAAAATGACGTAGTCACTCAGCGGGAAGCACGCGATGACAAACTACCCTCAAATAGATTATATCTTTGACAAAATCCAATTACTAACAGTTAACACTACGAATAGAATATTATTGTTAAACTGCGAATAAATTATTAAAATGATTTCAAACTTCAATTCGCAGCTGCAACAGGGTTTTCTATTGCTATGAATAGCGAGAACCGTGTAGCCCCAGAGTACCTTTCCTGTGACTAAAAAAAGAGAATAAGAGAGAGAGAGAGAGAGAAAAAAAGTCCCTTTCAATATGTCGCTAGTGTTATTGTTATGCCGATGTTCAGCAGTACATTTCCTGTGACTGAAAAAAGAAAAAGAGAGAGAAAAAAAATCCCTTTCAATAGGTCGCTATTGTTATTGTCATGCCGTTATTCAGTAGTACATTTTATATGACTGAAAATGAAGAAAGAGAGAGAGAAAAAGACAGATAGAGAGTGATAGAGATGTATGGGAGGCTCATTGACGGTGCAATAGTTTAGTGACATAATATTGTTGCATAATAATGGTATTTTTATCATGTTTTTATTTTATTTTTTGTTATTATTTTGTTTTCTATCTACGTATGTTTGCGCCAATGAACGCCACGTAGCGGAAAGCGCATCGTAGAACGTCACCTACAAGGTGGTCAGACGACCTGGTGTCGGTCGCGGGACGTTCCTGCCTCCAACAGGTCACCGTGGAAATAATTGGGGTAGGCTTATGTTCAGCAGTGGACTTCCTTTGGCTGATGGATGGATGATGTTTGCGCCTTCAATAAATGTATTTCTTCCTGTTTCTTCTTCTCATGTATAACTAAGTGTGACTGCACCTGATGGTACGTGTGGTTGTGCAGCCGCAGCGCAGTGTGGACGTGCGTGTGTGGCGGCACGAGGCCGCGCCACAAGAAGGCCGGCCGCAGCTGCAGCGAGCGCGCCGCGCACTGCCGCCACACCGAGCATGAAGACGACCATTCCTCGTTCTCCGACACCAAACTGAGGGGAGGGGGGTGTACTTGAAGTGACTGTTGGTGCTGGTTTGTGGAAATATTCGGAGTGCACTAAACTTACCATAAGTAGCAATGTGATCGAAAGCCAGGAAAAAAAACTATTTTATACTTATATCTTTGCACCACCCTAAGTGCGACTGGTAGAAAATGCATCTGGAATTAAGTCCACCTAAACACAATTTGTATAGAGCGTTGCAAATAAATAAAACCATATCCCTTGAGATTTACGTCGATTTAAGTGAGAGGTCAGAGATAGTTATATATTCGAATCAGTTTCAGATATTAATAAATTCATAGATATATTAATTGATTGTATTATAATAAAAAATAAATTATACATCTTCATGAAAATTAGGTCTTTACCCTACTACATGCAGCCTTTACCAATTTACTGATGAAAAATGTACGTTTATTTAAAATATTTAAACTAAAAATGAGAAACTGAAAAATTGCCACGAAATCACGTTAAATGTATCGTAAACAGATTGGATATTTTCGCTTGACGTCCAATATATCGGCTCGTAAAATCTCGTGGAGCTCGCTCTCGGGGAGCGTCTGCCACGCGCCCTGCGAGACCGCACGTATTGTGAAATATAATATTCTATACGAGTATCTATACTAATATATAATGCATAAGAGTTTGTTTGTTCCTTACCTCTAATCTAAATAAAAAATATTTATGCATTGGATAGGTCATTTATCGAGCAATGCTATTAAAGGCTATATATTCTCAGGGAGAATTAGTGAGCAATCTAGCAAATATGAAGATATTTTATTCGTTTTTTTATAATCCGGTTGGTATCTGAGACATGCTTTGCTCCGATATTCTAAATTGATAGTTAAAATTTAAAATTTTGGCCGCCTTCTTGAAAAGTGTATCTGCACCCGAGCGGACTCGGGCCGCACCGCTAGTTATTTATATATTCTGTGGCGATGTCGTTTTCAGGAAAGGAGGAGGGTTTGAGCACCGTGTGTTACTGAACAAAACTTCGTAATCAAACAGATCCAGAAAGTTGTAGCTTTTTAAATCATAGCTATCGGCATTAAAGGTTGTGACTAATACTAAATATCAACTAAATATCTGAATAATTTCCATGCGGAGTTAAAGACTAGCTAGTGTCCGTGAAAGACTCGTCGAACTCCGGAGCTCGGTGCCAATTCTTTGTGAGCCACTGTTGATCCTGACAGGAGTGGCAGTGGTGGGTGTCTGGGCGAGAAAGTCTCTAGTACTAAATATATCAATGATTACGAAGTCCAGCACATAGGTTTCTAAGAACTTGACATTAGTAGCAAAATACATTATTTTAAGTTCATTGATTTTGCCACGCCTGGTATGGCAAGAAAAGTTCCTCGGATGTCATGAGTGGCTATGAAAGGATGTGACTGCTAGTCACTACCGATATTGCGGCTTTTTATTTGCCCCTCTATTCCCTAATACGCAAAAATATCCCACATGATAATATATATCTCACGCCGCCCCTGCAATCTATTCAGATTGACATCACTGACGTTTCTTACAATTTATAATAGTTTTATGAGACCACTATGTGTCTTGAACTGATCACAGAATATTTGACTGACATTTTCTGACATATTTCTTGCAAATTAATATATAGTAGCTAGGTGTCTTGCTTGTGTTTGCTGGATATATTCATACTAAGTTATTTGACAGCCTCTGTGGCGCACATGATTAGACAACGACTATGAAATGAGAGGCCGCGGGATCGATCTTCGCACCGATGTAAATGTTTGTGTGAACCTCAAGAATTTTGTTTCTAGTCTTTGTCTTTGTGATACCGAAAAGTCTCTCGTAGTTCCTGACACCCACGACACAAGACTTGATCTTAGTGCGGGGTCATGACTATGTAAGTGATTATTGGGTGTAATTAATGTTATTTATTGTACACTTGATGATACGTACAATGCAGTCCAAATACAAAAATCACTGGTGGGATGGTTATACCTTATCAGTCGACACAAGAAAGTCTGTCCAAAACTAAATAGTACATAAACTCACGCCTTTTGCCCAGAAGGGGTAGAAAAAGGTGCAACCCCGACTACCAGGCTTCGCCTTGTAGTTTTCGTCCCACAATGTGATAGGGGTGCCGATGTCTATCACCATATCGAACACAAATTCCTAACTCCGTGCTGATAATGAATAGAAAAATCCAATATCACTTTGCACAACTAGGGATTCGAACTTGATACCTCAGCTTTGCAATTATACCGTAGTGCAACTGCGCTACTAGTCTGTTTGAATATCTGGGATTCTAGAGGCTTGACAAGAAACAGTACAAATTTGCGTAGGTCTCTATCATGGTTAATTGTTCGCCATCGTATAAGATGGTATAGCAATCCGGACGGATTTAATAAACCACCATGGGATTAATTTACTTTTACGATTATGCAGTTGCGTACAAATGTTTTTAAAATCTGAGGCGACACAAATATTTTTTTTCTATATGGATGGAATGGTCAGCAGTCTTCAGCACGTTGCCCCTTCAGATAAATGACTTCAAATAACAAGTCTATTCAAATGGAACCGTTTTATAGACTGAAATATCAACTTTGCTCGATTGAAGTGACTATAAATTGTGATTAATGACCAAAAAAGTTCGGCCAACTTCATTTTTATCGTCAGTGAATTTTTTTAATAGTAAAATATTATTTTGCGCGATAACTTTTTCTATTAGTACGGCGTAAATTGATCAATGGTTTTGTTATTGAAACGAAATATTTTACCGATCTGTTCACTGTTGCATACGTGAGTATGAAAATCAATAGTTTTAGCTTCTTTTTAGGGTCGTATCACATAGTGGGACGGAACATACAAGGCGAAATGTTTTTGGAAAAACGCGGGATTTTATGTAGTTGCTAGTTGGAAGGCTACACTACGTTACGTCTTCAGACCACCCATGGGCCAAAGAAATGAAAGTTAAACAGCTTTATTCTTGTTAAAAAATATATATGACTTATTGTTCTTAATTACTTACAATACTGAAGCGGAAATTTCGAGAAAAATATATGCCAATGTCTCTATCATATTATAGAGTAAGAGAAAAAAATTGTGTTTGGAAACTATTTTTGACAGGAGTGACAAAGATAGCGGAATTTGTACCTTAATTTTATCTTACAAATATCTGATTCGCTATGTCTTTTCTAGTATACGGTGATGTTCTTACGTACCAGTCATTTAGGAAGAAAGATAATTTTATCGCATAAGAGTGACAGAGACGGCAACTGATAAAGCGATACGGGTTCCTCTTACTGTTTTTTTTTTTTTCTACTGATATTTTGCTGTTCTTTTCTCGTATTAATATATTGCTATTCTTTTCTCCTACTAATATATTGCTGTTCTTTTCTCCTACTAATATATTGCTGTCCTATTCTCGTACTAATATTTTGGTCGCAGTTCCGTGTTTAATATTGTTGTACTTACGTGATGACGTCAGTCTCGCGTCGCGTGTGCGCGAGCGGCGGCAGCGCGATGGTGAACTTCGTGGCGCACGACGCGGCGGGGGTGAGGCGCGGCGCGGGGGGCGGGGGCGGCGCGGGGGGAGAGGGGGCGGCGGGCACGCGCCACGAGCCGCGCACCGCCTCGCAACCGAACAGCTGCGTTGCGCTTATCACTACTTCTACCTGCTGCACCCTGTATGTAGATATCACCAAACTACAGCCAAATGTCATCTTACTGGTGGTAGGTCTCTCATATGTGAGATGTCACCTGGGTAGGTACCACCGCAATGTCTACTTCTCCCGCCAAACAGCAGTGTAACTGCACTATTATGTTTCGGATTCAAGAACATTGTAGCCAGTAACTACTGGACATATTATGGAGACTTAACAGACTTAACTTGTCTCAGGATGGCAAGCGCAGTGGAATTCCAAACGTTGCTTTGTAATTCATGGGGTTGTTTGATTTTGCTACTGTTCATGAACGGTCGTATTCCTTACCATCAGGCGAAAGGCAAGCTCGTCTGTCCATTCATTGCAAAAAGAAATAACGTTAATTTATTCATTGTAGCTAATAATAATTGTACCAATCTGCATTAGGCCAGCGCGGTGGACTATATGGCCTAACCACTCTCAATCGTACTCTCGATTGTAGAGTAGGCCCGTGCCCTGCAGTGGGACGTATATGGGCCGTTGAGTCAAACAATCTTTTTCTTTCTTTCTTTATGTATCTAGTTTGTGATTTGAATAGTGAATTCCTGTGCTCGTTACACAATGGGCTACAAACCTTGTGCACCTTTTGTATTCTAATAATCTGAGTTGTCTGGAGTTGGATTTACTCAGCATGTCACTAGGATCTGAAGGGGTACTACTTTGGCGGTCATACTTATAAAAGGAGGTAAACCTATCACCATACAGGGCATTGATTAAAATAACTCATATTTAACTTAGAGCAGAATTCAAACGACTCACAATACATTACATGCTGCGACTAAACCAGTTAGAAGAAGATTACTGTAAATAGTAATGATTTACAATAATCTCGCATATTATCACGTATCATATTATCAAAGCAATTCTTAATTAGCAGAACTTAACATTTGACACTCGTCGACTTTAATTAAAGAGTTACGAGCGAACGAGAATATAAATTGGAGTTGTTACACAAACACCAGTATCTTAATATATTCGTGTAGCTTATTATAATTGCCATCGTCACCTACCAAGCGAATAATTATAATAATACTATACAGGGTATATCAAGACTGCGACCGAAAACGAAGTCAGGTGGTAGTTTTAAGAACTTAGGACACAATGCAACAAAAATATTTGTAAAAAACGCGATGATTTGTATTTTTTCCTATCATCCTATTTGGGCGGTAAATACATACTTATGCCAGTAGGTAATAATAATTGTCATTATTTTTAAAGGCACTATGGTACTCAAGCGTTTAAATTTTTATTTTAGTAAAAACTATGGATTTACCATCCAAACATTTATAATTTTATTTGAATTGTGTATGAAGTCACTAATCCTATCACTCGGTTCCATTTTCGGTCACAGCATTGATATACCCTCTATAATAAAGTTCTGTACGTTATATATTACGTATGTTATGTGTAATTTAATCCCAAAATAAAATAGATATTCTATGGCATAACTTTCAAAAACAATAAGTGATTTAGGGAGCGATATTTAGGTAATTTTCAGCAGCAAGAGGTTTACTGCTGTATTTAGGCTTTCAACGAAGATTTCCACAGAAATTTGATGGGATTTTGAAGCAGTCTACTTCTAGCAGCCTATACACGGGCAAACCATAACGGTACACTGGTGGATGTTACTATTACGGAATTTCCTGATTATGCATGGTGGCCATTAGCCAAAGTGACAAAATATTCTTAAACTTGCACACTCTTTTAATGAGGTTGCAAGACAATTGAGAAAAAAACCTTGTGTACCTCTGAGTTCAGATTGGTACAGGAATAATCATTAATCAATAATCTTCAGCCAAACCTTTCATAGTTGTTTTGATTAATAAAGAGGATAATAACAAGGAGGTTGTATATGATGCGTGGATACCTGTTGGAGTGCGTGAGCGGCAGCACGGGCGGGTGCAGCACGAAGCGCAGCGGCGCCACCTCCCACCACACCTCCAGCTGCCGGCACACCACGTCGCACACGCGGCGCACGCTCCGCTGACACACAACACACACACATCATCATCATCATCATCATCACCACCACCACCACCACCACCATCATCATCATCATCATCACCACCACCATCATCATCATCAGCATCATCATCATCATTTTAGTTGTGGAAGAGCGGTGTCTCCTAACACAGGCACTAATGCTTAAAAGGAGGCTCCAGCGAACTGTTATTGTAAACGAAAACTTTGTAAAAATTAATAAACGTTATTATCATCATCATGATCATCTCAGCCACAGGAAGTCCACTACTAAACATAGACCTCCCCCAAGGATCTTCACATCGACCTGTTGAATGCGGCCTGCATCCAGCGACTTTCTGCAACTTTAGCCGTACTCGTTATTATACTTATACCTATTATTGCTTCATTATTCAAGGCTGTACAAAACCACCTATACAAGTGGGGCACTGCATTGGACAATAGTATGAAAATGAAAACGAAAAAGCAACCCAAAGGGAGAAATATATATATTTTTTAATTATTAATACTTTTCGATGACTAACAATAACAATTCAGTGAATCTTTTGCTTATTCTACAAAAAATTTTTTTATTGCAATAAATGGCGAGATGAAAATGCTATTCGTCTGATGGTAAGCGTTACGACCGCTCATAGACAAAAGAAAAACCAAATAGCTCTATGAATTACAAAGTGATGCTATGCTTTCCACTACGTTCGCCATCCTGAGACATAAGATGTAAGTCTCAAAATTTCCAGTAGATACTCTGGAAAAAATGTATTTCAAATACAACAATCATTTACACTTCTGCTTATCGGAAGAAATAAACATTGCGGTGATAGCTACTCTGACGGACTCTCACAAATGTGATACATACCACCAGTAAAATAAATATAAAGTTCAAGTAAAATCAGGTTAAACATAAACTAAGGCTTTTGTTTTAATATCCACTTCAGATAAAATCCGCTGGTATTTTTTCAATGAATTTCACGGTCCAGTAATCAAAGCTAAAATGACAAAGCAATATCGCTATTACAACTATAAAACGATAAAGTAAAACACGGTATGAAACCAGACAACTAAAAGGGAACAATGTTTACAACAGAAATATGATGTTTGTTAAACAACCCGACGACGACTGGCCCTGGTAACACACAACATACGCACATTGAGGACAGACGAGAAGATTGTCGAACTGGAAGAAGAATTGAGCAGGTTACACTGGGACATTCTGGGGTTATCGGGAGTCCGAAGAATCGGGGAGGATACGATAACCTTGAAGTCTGGTAACCTACTCTTCTACCGGGTGGACGACCAACAGTCCCGAGGAGGTGTCGGATTTCTCGTCCACAAGTTTCTCATTAACAACATCGTATCCATCGAAAGTGTGTCGAGCAGGGTAGTATCCCTTATACTCAGAATATCTAAAAGATATTCCTTGAAGGTCATACAGGTATACGCGCCGACCTCGACACACCCAGATGAAGAAGTGGAGGAAATGTATGAGGACATAAGTCGGGCCATACATACTTCCAAAACCTACTTCAATGTTGTTATGGGAGACTTCAACGCAAAGTTGGGCAGGGGAAGCGATGCAGAGTTGAAAGTGGGGCAATTTGGACATGGGCAACGGAACCTCAGGGGTCAGAGGCTGGCCGATTTTCTGGAGAAAGAGGGACTCTTTGCGATGAACTCTTTTTTCCAGAAGCCGCCTCACAGGAAATGGACCTGGCTGAGTCCTGACGGTTCTACGAGAAACGAGATAGATTTCATCTTGACGACGAATAGACGGATATTCAGAGATGTCTCTGTGATCAACAGGGTGAAAACCGGCAGTGATCACCGAATGGTTAGGGGCACACTGAATATCAATGTCCAATCGAAAAGGCGTCGCTTGATGAAATCTACGCTCCGACCTACTCGCGCCCATATCCAAAACCCCGAGAGCTTTCAACTCGAGCTGACAAATCGCTTTGATTGTCTAGGAGAAAACCTTGCAGTGGACGAGCTAAGCAGCGGTTTGGTAGAAGCTGTCCATACGGTGGGATCTAAGTATTTTAGACCTCGCCGTAGAGATAGACCACAAAAACTTTCGATCCACACTTTTGACCTCATGGCCGAACGTCGATCTTTAGCGCTGCAGTCTTCCGTTGACGCCGAAGCATATCGGCGGCTCAATAGACGGATCTGGAAGTCCTTGCGACACGATGTCCGTGCTCACAATACTGTGAGCATTAAGGAGACAATTGAGCGGAACGGAGGCTCCAAAGTGTTTGCAAAAGACTTGTCTATTGGGCAAAGCCAGTTGTCTAGGCTGAAGACGGAAGACGGCCGCGTGGTATCGACAAGGGCAGAGGTATTAAGGGAGATCGAGAGGTTCTACGGACAGCTTTACACCTCGGTTGCCAAACCTGCTGTTAGCTCGGCCGAAGACCCGAGAGCCGAGTTGATCCGACACTTTAGCGATGATATCCCGGACATCAGCCTGTGTGAGATTGAGATGGCCCTGAAGCAACTTAAAAACAACAAGGCGCCGGGTGAGGACGGAATAACTTCAGAGCTTCTGAAAGCGGGCGGAACGCCGATACTGAAAGTCCTTCAGAGGCTCTTCAATTCCGTTCTCCTCGAGGGCTCAACGCCAGAGGCATGGAGCAGGAGCGTGGTGGTACTGTTCTTCAAAAAAGGTGATAACACTTTGCTGAAGAATTATAGGCCCATCTCGCTCCTGAGCCATGTCTATAAGTTGTTTTCGAGGGTCATCACAAATCGTCTCGAACGCAGGTTTGATGACTTCCAGCCTCCCGAACAAGCCGGTTTCCGAAAAGGCTTTAGTACCATAGACCACATCCATACGCTTCGGCAAGTTATACAAAAAACCGAGGAATATAACTTGCCGCTTTGTTTAGCGTTTATAGACTATGAGAAAGCCTTTGATTCGATCGAGATTTGGGCTGTGCTACAGTTTCTCCAGCGGTGCCATATCGACTATCGGTACATCGAAGTGTTGAAGTGTATAAACAACAACGCCACCATGTCGGTCCGAGTACAAGATCAGAGTACGAAGGCTATTCCACTACAGAGAGGCGTGAGACAGGGAGATGTCATATCTCCGAAACTGTTCACTGCCGCGCTGGAAAATGCCTTCAAGCTCTTGCAGTGGAAAGGATTCGGCATCAACATCAACGGCGAGTATATCACTCACCTTCGGTTTGCCGACGATATTGTAGTCTTGGCAGAATCGCTGGAAGACCTTAGCACTATGCTCGAAGACCTCAATCGAGTCTCCCAACAGGTGGGTCTTAAAATGAACATGGACAAAACGAAGATCATGTCGAATGTCCATGTTGTGCCCACCCCCATCGGTGTTCGGGGCTCGACTCTTGAAGTTGTTGACGAATATGTCTATTTAGGACAAGTGGTCCGGTTAGACAGGTCCAACTTCGAGAGAGAGGTCAATCGTCGAATCCAACTCGGTTGGGCAGCGTTCGGGAAACTACGCGACGTCTTCTCGTCCAAAATACCTCAGTGCCTTAAATCGAAAGTCTTCGATAGTTGTGTGTTGCCAGTGATGACTTACGGCACCGAGACGTGGCCTCTCACTATGGGCCTTATTAGGAAGCTCAAAGTCACTCAACGAGCTATGGAGAGGGCTAGCTCGGGGTTTCCCTACGAGATCGAATCAGAAATGAGGAGATCCGTAGGAGAACTAAAATAACCGACATAGCCCACCGGATTAGCAAGTTGAAGTGGCAATGGGCAGGGCACATAGCGCGTAGATCTGATGACCGATGGGGTCGGAAAGTGCTCGAATGGAGGCCGCGTATCGGAAAGCGCAGCGTAGGACGTCCACCCACAAGATGGTCCGACGACCTGGTAAAGGTCGCGGGACGTCGCTGGATGCAGGCTGCCTCCAAAAGGTCTCTGTGGAAATCATTGGGGGAGGCCTATGTTCAGCAGTGGACTTCCTTTGGCTGATGGATGGATGATGATAAACAACTAGCTGCTTTCTCCAGGTTTAGATACTTATAAGAGTCCAGTCCACATCAGACATCCACTATTAATTGGCTTACTGTTTTATATTTAACTTAACGTGACTGTTATCCTTTAAACTGCCTTTTTCAACCTGTCCCGACACATCTCAACCCGTCACATCTCATTTTGTTTCATTATTCAAAGGTATGAAATCGTGCTCTCTTATATATTATTTCATCAATCCTATATTCTATTCCATACCATAGATTCACATTTGAAATAAAAAAAATAGTAGGAAATAATAATAAAGGAAGGACATTGTAGCCAGAGTAATTACTGGACATATTGAGACCTAACATCTTATGTCTCAAGATGGCGGGCGCAGTGGAATGCCAAGTGTAGGCAACATTTATTTTATTTTAATAACCCATGTAAACATACACATAAATATATACACATAAATAAATAATAAATAAACAGACAAACCAAAATTAATATTATTATAAAATTTTATATAGATAAAGCCGTGCCATTTTTTATAACGCTAGCGGCCGGCGCTCTTTTGTTTAGGCCGGTACCTGCTGTGTGACGTTATTTTGGGTTCGTTTTTTATGTATTGGGCCGTATGCGGTCGCCCGGTCAGCTGATCTACAGCTGACCGCCAGTCGCATTTTATTCGCTGGATGATGAACTACTCGATATAAAATTGTTTCGCGATAGTGATTAAGTGTTGCCTCTCTTGTATTAAAATCTCTTTGTGAACTGTGCAATACCTAAACTGGTGACCCCGACGTGATCACATTGGAAGATGGAGTGCAATTCTACCGAGTCAAGCGGATCGGATTTGGAAACCACAGTGGAAGCCCAATCCCGTGTTGACTCGCGTCCACGTCGTCGACACGCCAAGATGGCAACACCCACACTTCCTGCCAAAGGTTCATCCCCATCGTCTCCACCGCCACCGCCCTCACACTCAGAATACCACCATTCTGGCCAGAAAAACCAGCAATATGGTTTGCTCAAGTCGAAGGGCAATTTTCTTTGATGCGTGTAACGGATGACGCGGCAAAGTTTTACCACATACTGGCTACCCTCGACCGCCAATATGAAGCTGAGATTGAGGACGTCTTTATTGGCCCTCCTGATTACCAGCGATTGAAGGACGAACTGATCAAACGCTTATCGGCATCCAGAGAGAACAAGGTCAAACAACTTTTAACGAACGAGCAGTTGGGTACCCGTAAGCCGTCGCAGTTCCTGCGACAACTGCAGCATCTGGCGGGATCCGATATTCCGGCGGACTTCGTACGAGCGATCTGGATAAGCAGGCTACCAGCCTCGCTGCAGCCAATCGTCGCATCGCAGCCAACGCTACCCCTGGACGTATTGGCGGAGCTCGCCGACCGTGTCCACGACATCGCAGCACCAGCGCAACAGATCACGGCAACTACGACATCGACGTCACCGAGACGTCCGGAATCGCCCATCACGGATTTAGTGACAAGTTGCTGAGCTGACGAGACAAGTGAGTGCCCTGACCGCGTGTTCACGACATGCCCACAGACCCCGAGCGAAGAGGACGAGAGCAACGCAGCCGTTCCGTGTCACGCCGTTCTACATCCAACCACCGCAGGTACCCCATCTGTTGGTATCATTCAAAGCACGGAGCCAAGGCCCGCCGATGTGTAAAACCCTGCGACTTCAGGCAGGGAAACGCATCGGGCAGTCAGTGATGGCGACGAGCGACTGCCAGAACTCCAGCACAGGTCGCCTCTTTATCACGGACCGAAGTACACGGACACAGTTTTTAATCGACACTGAAAGTGACATATGTGTGTATCCCGTTACCGCGCTTCGTGAGCGTCGCGCCAAAACTAGTTACCAACTCTGTGCTGCCAATGGTTCGACTATTGACACTTACGGGTACGTTCATCTTAACTTGAACCTAGGCCTCCGTCGCAATTTTCCGTGGCGCTTCATAGTCGCCGATGTAACGAAAGCGATCATAAGCGTAGATTTTTTATCGCCCTACCGCCTCATCGTCGACGTCAGCGAACGCAAGTTGGTCGATAGTTTAACCAATGTCAGCACTGTAGCATGCTTAGATGTAAGTAGTTCACATGTGCTAAGTGTTAAAATTGCGACTGGTGGTGATAGTAAATATCATAAAATTTTGTCGCGTTTTCCGGAAATAACACGCCCAGCAGGTATTCCGACTACTCCCAAACATAACACGACTCACCACATACGTACCACCCCGGATCCGCCTGTCTCATGTACTCCTCGTCATCTTGCTCCCGACAAATTAAAGATAGCGAAGCAAGAATTCGACAACATGCTTCTTAACGGCACTGCACGGCCGTCAGACAGCCCTTGGTCATCGCCCCTCCACCTAGTATCTAAAAAAGATAATGGGTGGCGTCCTTGTGGCGATTATAGACAACTAAACGCGCGAACGATACCCGACCAATACCCTATCCGACATTTACAAGATTTTTCACATTGTCTGTCCGGATGCTCCGTATTTTCAGTAATCGACCTAGTTAAAGCCTATAATAAGATTCCTGTTGCAGTGGAGGACATTCCTAAGACGGCTATCACCACACCTTTCGGGTTATTCGAATTTCCATACATGACCTTTGGACTTAGGAATGCCGGCCAAACCTTTCAGAGATTTGTAGACGAATTAACGCGAGGTTTTGACTTTTGTTACCCGTATCTTGACGATTTCTTGATTTTCAGCAAGACGCATCGTGAACACGAGGACCACTTGCACCAGCTGTTTCAACGTATGCGCAGTTACGGCGTTCTCGTCAACACGGCTAAATGTGTCTTTGGGATGTCGGAAGTCACTTTTCTCGGCTACCGAATCTCTGAAAGAGGCACCAAACCACTGGAGAGCAAGGTACAGGCGATCGCCCAGTTTCCACCAAATAAAACCGTCCGAGAGCTCCGACGATTTTTGGGAATGGTAAACTTTTACCGACGATTTTTGCCCAACGCCGCGCAAATCCAAGCACCGCTCAATGCCTTACTTAGTGGATCCGTCAAAGCTTCTCAACCTGTCGTCATACAGGGAGATTCACTTAGAGCATTCGAATCCTGCAAAAAGAGTCTTTGTGACGCAGCTCTACTTGCTCATCCAGACCCGACAGCCAAGCTAGGTTTAGTCACCGACGCATCCGATACAGCGATAGGTGGTGTCTTGCAACAACTGAAGGATGGAGACTGGCAACCACTCGCATACTTCTCTCGTAAATTGAGCCCCTCACAGACGACGTACTTCCCGTACGACCGTGAGCTCCTCGCAATTTACGAGAGTATAAAGTTCTTTCGCCATATGTTGGAAGCTAATCACTTCACAGTCTATACTGACCATAAACCGCTTTGTTACGCTTTCCACGAGCGGAAACGTAACTGCTCCCCGCGTCAGTATAGACACCTCGACTTCATCTCCCAATTCACCACCGACATCGTGTATATTGCCGGCAAGGACAACTTGGTTGCTGATACGCTGTCGCGTGTGGATGAGCTGCAGATGCCTGTCAATTTCGAGGTAATGGCCAGGTTTCAAACCGCAGACCCAGAACTCGACGAATACCTTAAAGGCGACACGTCACTTCGACTCATAAAAACATCTGTGCCCGGAAGTCGTGCTTTATTGTATTGTGACGTCAGTACACCGACGCCCAGGCCTTTCGTCCCCAAGCAACTTCGTCAGCAG
This sequence comes from Hyles vespertilio, assembly GCA_009982885.2. Taxonomy (NCBI): domain Eukaryota; kingdom Metazoa; phylum Arthropoda; class Insecta; order Lepidoptera; family Sphingidae; genus Hyles; species Hyles vespertilio. The sequence continues at coordinate 360,326 of CM042811.1, forward strand.
GTTTTTGACTGTCTCCACTCACTCAGCCACCCTGGCCCCAACGCTACCGCCAAACTCGTTGCTCAACGATTCGTTTGGCCACTAATGCGCAAAAACTACCGTGATTGGGCTAAGGCGTGTTTGACTTGCCAGCGCTCGAAGGTAACTCGCCACGTTGTTTCACCTTTAGGACAGCACGACATACCTTCAGCGCGTTTCAAACACGTCCACATAGACCTGATCGGCCCACTACCGCCCGCTGGTGATTATCGGTATTGCCTCACAGCCGTTGACCGTTTTACGCGATGGCCGGAAGCTGTGCCAATTACTGATATCACAGCCGAAACAGTGGCCAAAGCATTTGTGTCCTGTTGGGTTTCCCGATACGGTTGTCCGACCAAGATCGTTACCGATCGAGGCAGACAATTCCAGTCGGCACTTTTTGAACAGTTGTCCAAATCTATCGGTTTCGATCACCGTAGGACAACCGCTTACCACCCACAGTGCAACGGTTTGGTGGAGCGCTTCCACCGCCAATTAAAGGCAGCAATTACTTGCCATGCTGACCCTAACTGGACTGAGTCGTTGCCATTAGTAATTCTCGGAATTAGGAGTGCTTTCAAAGAGGACCTCCACACTTGGTCGGCTGAGCTCGTGTACGGTGAGCCACTTCGTCTTCCCGGAGATTTCTTCGGCCATACGCTGCTCATTACACCACCGATATTACGGAATTTTCAGCCCGTATGAAGTCGTTCGCTGAACGCATACGTCCGATCCCACCTCAGCATCACTCTAACTCTCGCCGAACCTTCGTATTTAAGGACTTAGACAGCTGTAGTCACGTATTCCTTAGGGAAGAAGTGCTACGCGGTTCACTTCAGCCCGCTTACACTGGGCCCTACGAAGTTCTTAAGAGAGGTGCTAAAACTTTTATAATACAGATATATTTGTTGGATTTTGGATCTTCAGTGACTATACTGGGGAACGATTCACATAAACTATTATTATCAGCTGGTTTTAAGTTGTGTACAGACCTTAACGACATATATTTTGTTGCCGCTGGCGGCCAACGGTTAAACCCTATAGGTTATATAAATATTCCTATAAGTTTTGAGAATAATTTTCATATTCTTAAAGCCTACGTGATACCTACAGTATCATCGTATTTAATTTTAGGTATTGATTTCTGGTCTAGGTTTGAGATTTGCCCCAAGTATTTAAAATCAATAACTTTAGGTGATTCTAATACCAGTAGTGTTTCTTATTATAATAATAACAAGAGTAAATTATTTTCTTATGACGATTTAACCAAATCGCAGCGTCTAAACGCTGATAATACTATTGACCTATTTCGTTCTATTTCTACGGAAAAGCGAGGCCTAGGCAGAACACATCTCATCACTCATCGCATTGATACTGGCAACTCACAACCAATGCGACAACGATATTACAGACTTTCTCCCGAAAAACGACGCGTGTTATGTAACGAGCTGGATGAAATGTTAGCACTCGGTGTTGTCGAACCTTGTGAAAGTCCTTGGTGTTCACCTGTCTTATTAACTCCTAAAAAAGATGGAACATTGAGATTTTGTTTAGACAGTCGTAAACTTAACTCAGTTACTAAAAAAGATGCTTACAAATTACCGTACATGTCAGAAATTTTGGACAATTTAAGTAACGCTTGTTATTTAAGTTCTATCGATCTTTCGAAAGCCTTCTGGCAAATACCTATTGAGAAGTGTGATCGTGATAAAACAGCATTTTATATTCCATCACGTGGTTCGTTCAGGTTTGTCACTACTCCGTTTGGTCTTACCAACGCACCTGCAACGCAGCAAAGATTGGTTGATATTTTATTCTATGGTCCTGAATTTGAGAATTGCGTTTTCGTTTTCTTAGACGATATCATTGTTGTATCACCTAATTTTGATCATCATATGGCTATGCTTTTACGTGTCTATAATAAATTAAAATATGCAAATTTGACAATAAATTTTTCTAAATCACAATTTTTTCGTACTGAACTAAAATATTTAGGTTATGTTGTTAACTCGAATGGTCTGCAAGTCGATCCTGGAAAGGTCGATGCCATTCTTAATTTCCCAGAAATAAAGATGCCACAGTTAGTATAGACCGTTTAAAACCAGCCTATATACTGGACCCCAATACACTGTTACCGCAACACGACATCTTGGTACCAGACACAAATGTCTCACCTCCACTCCTACAGGACGCTCCATGTAGGACTAGCCGATCAGGTCGGAGAATCCATTTCCCTGATTATTATCGCCCTTAGTCGGTCTCTGGAGGGGGGTGATGTAGGCAACATTTATTTTATTTTAATAACCCATGTAAACATACACATAAATATATACACATAAATAAATAATCAATAAACAGACAAACCAAAATTAATATTATTATAAAATTTTATATAGTTAAAGCCGTGCCATTTTTTATGACGCTAGCGGCCGGCGCTCTTTTGTTTAGGCCGGTACCTGCTGCGTGACGTCATTTTGGGTTCGTTTTTTATGTATTGGGCCGTATGCGGTCGCCCAGTCAGCTGATCTACAGCTGAGCGCCATGCCAGTCGCATTTTATTCGCTGGATGATGAACTACTCGATATAAAATTATTTCGAGATAGTGATTAAGTGTTGCCTTTCTTGTATTAAAATCTCTTTGTGAACTGTGCAATTAAAAATAGTTACTGCTAGTAGCGTGTCTAATTTGTGCATCCGACGTACCTAAACCAAGCATTGCTTTGTAATTCAAGGTGTTTGGTTTTGCTACTGTTCATGAGCGGTTACATCGCTTAACATTAGGCGAACGGCATGCTCGTCTCGCCATTCAGTGCAATAGAAAAAAAAGGACTAATTTTAATATTTCTTCGATAAATATTTATGATTCAGGAAATCTAGATTTAGGCCGCTTTAAATAGCTAGCTTAAGAGACTTAAGAGACGTCTATGTTCATGAGGGAATTTACCGTAGTTGAAGATGACGATATTAAAATAATACCAATTTATATTTCTGGTTGCAGAATATTAATGACGGATTGCAACCACTGTAAGAAAACATGTAGGTATAACCCACTACAGTGATATGTTGTGTAAGATTTCATCAGATTAAAGAAGGCAGTTAAATTATATCGGCTGAAGTGAGATAGTCCTCTATCGTCAGACAATATTCTATATAGACACTGGCTTTATCGTGTGACATGCATATGGGAAAAGACAAATAAATGTTGGAAATTACCTGAAACCCAGGTATGGGCTCGCAGTCGATGATTTTGGAGCTGATGATCATCGGGTCATAGTCCGCCGGAAAACTTTCCGTTGGGATGTCTTTCAGCACTAGCCTGAATATTAAATTCTTGATTATTAGAGGCACAACTAATCGGTGACAAAAAATCACTGGTCTCATTAATTGCACGCTTTTCTTTTTGTTATATAATGCACCAATTTTTTCATTATTCCGCTAACAGCGGCCAATACCTCTTGAATCTGTATTAAAACAATCCAACTGTTTCCTACTTTACCATCAATCTTCCATCTACCTACTCATTGGCCTCAATCATCGTCTCACATATCGGCAAACATACTGCGTACTGGTGGTAGGTCTCTCATATGTGAGAGGCCATCTGGGTAGGTACCACCGCAATGTCTATTTCTCCCGTCAAACAACACTGCTTAAATGCACTGTTGTGTTTAGGATTGAAGGACATTGTAGCCAGAGTAACTACTGGACATATTGAGACTTAACATCTTATGTCTCAGGATGGCGAGCGCAGTGGAATGTTGCTACTGTTTATGAGCGGTCGTATCGCTTACCATCAGGCGAACGGCTTGCTCGTCTCGCCATTCACTGCAATAAAAAAAAAAAAAAACATAAAAACAGACAAGTATAGGGGTTTGAATTGTAAGCCAGGGACTTAGCTGAATAAACTTTTATCCTAGCTGTTCAATTATTATGAGTGGTTGGGACGGCGCCACGCTCCACAGAACTTTTGCAGTAGAACTAAGCACTAGACATTTTCTTGATTACATCACACCGGATATTATTCCTAAGATTTCATAATCTTCTTACTTTTGTTGTTCATTCGTTGACATATATTTTGAATTAAAATCTTGTAGAATATGCAAGCCTTCCTTTTCCGTTTTTTCCGTTTCCTAACGATATTTTCCTTCACCTAATGGTGACCTAATCCTGCACCGTTATAGAACAAGAGATTGACTATCAATACACACTGAACTCCGAAAAGTCAGCGGTGTGCCCTGGGATTTGAACCCGCGACCACCGTGAACATGTTGGCAGCCGCGTCTAGTCCGTTTACCAACAGGCCACCACGCACTTCACAAATTTGATTTTATATGAAACCTCAAAGTATTCGTGGCATTGTTAGCTGTTCTCTCTATACCGGTCTTGATGGCAATAGGTACAAACTGCGCCAGGATTTTTGTGACAACATTTTTGTTTATTCCTGTTTTATACATTTACTTATTTTTAGCATAATTAGTTTCTTTGCCTTTCTGTCCGTAATTATATATGACCATAGCACAGGACGATATAATACGATATAATAGTATCTGCCTATCTTAATTGGACACAGTCGGGATTTATCTATATTTGTGATGAATATCAATATTATGAAAACAAGATAAATTAGACACAATATAGACAAATAATTATACCTTTGCAACGGTTGCCTTTATACAATAAAGCATCAATTTGGGTAAATTCGTAATTAGTATTATGTTAATATATCGATACAGATTTGACAGAATGTTAATACGGCAATATTTAGTGCGCACAAAGCGATTAACGTCACTAAATTAACTTTAAATTATGGTTCACGCTTGGCAGCATTCAAATATTAATTATTATATATCTGGATAGTATTTTCAATAAATTAGATTTATGTTTTTTGGTCAATTTGACATTGTCTTCAATATACATAAAATGTATCTCAGAAAAAATTATGGTGTATTTTTTACTATGGGAATACATAAATAAGATATTTATAGTATATTGCTTTATATTTAGGCATCGAACATTTAATGGCAACAAATAACTCTGAATTGCACAATTTTGTTGGCTGTTATGCCACCAAATTCATAAAAATTCAAACCAATAAGAACCTTTGATGAGTTAATTAATGATGTTTCTGTCATCAGATCATAGGACTTGCCTTGTCATAAAAGTCATTCACACAAGCGTTATAAAAACGAGTAATGTGGCTAACTACGAGGTTATTAGTTTGGAGCTAACGGCAACTTATATGCTCGAGCCGGTTCATATTTGATATTCCTGCCCTTATCATTACCGCGGAACGATCTCGGATCACATAGGTTCCCCAGCGTACAGTATGCCCACACAAGACGCGTGACAAAGACGCTTTATAGGCTGTAAAGATTACATTCTAACACGCATTAGGCCAGCGTGGTGGCCTATAATATGGCCTAACCACTCTCAGTCGTACTCTCGATTGTATAGTAGGCCCGTGCCCTGCAGTGGGACGTATATGGGCTGATACAGAAATATTATATTGTGTGACGTTGTGAGAGTGTCACCTGTAATATTTGCGGTCTATGGTTCAATAGTCGGCATAAATCCTATTGTCTATGCCAATCAATGCCTCCGTTGCGCTGATTGGTTGATTCCATCTGACATCTGTCAGATGTGACGTACGAACTGTCATCGGTGCTCGCTTAAATACGCGTGTAACGTCGCTCGCGTCCTCCTTTCATAACCTAAAAGCCGCGTGCTACCACGCGTCTTTCCGAACCCGCTGGGGTGAGTGTTCAGTGTTCTATTTGCTAACCGCTTTTAACTGCTTGTTTGTCAGTGTATTCTGTCTGCCGGGCTTGTGAGCTACCACGAGTCGCTGGCACGGAATGCAAACCTAGTTTGCATTCCGATTTCTTGGACGCTGATTCCAGGTTCTTCTACTTCTTCGTCCTTGGCGTTTTTCGCCTACTTCGTTGCTTCCGCCACGTAGAGCTGACTCCGTGCTCGCTGCCCGCTTTGCTCCGCACCGCTTCCTGCCCGTGCTGCAACCGAGGCTGCGCCTGCCGCTGACCTGCGCACCGTAACCGGCCACGTGGCAGCTGACTTCGCCGGCGAGCTGTCGCCGGGTTCCGCCACGTGCCGAAGACCCGGATCAGTGTCCAGTGAAGGCCAGTGACTTCTGTTGCATACCACCAGCAACAGTGCCGGGTGTAATCAGTGATGCGAATATATTAAAGCCCGAACCACGTAATTACCCTGAGTTCTCATTTAACTACCTACCCCTACCTGCGGGCGGCCTAACCCGCCGCAATTGCTCGACAGATTCTCAGATTATTTGTCGTGTAGACCATTCTTGAACGTCAAAAGCTTACGTTTAGTTTATTCAGTAATTTGACATGAAATGTACCTTCATATTAGCTAATCTAAATATTACAAAATCAATTATACACAGGCCGCAGGGTCATCTGTATTTTCGAACTTCGCATTGGTATGGTTTTGTGATTATAATTAATAACATTTTAGAAGTGACAGGATTATCATTTAGAAAGAACTTTAGTGAAATTTTCAAGGAATTCTGTCAAATACCGTTAGGAGAGCGTACATTAGAGTAATAGGATCTATTTGTCAACCAAACCGTATTGGTTTAGCTTTTAGCGTGATTAATTACCTTTTGAACTATGTCAAGTAAGACATTTCAAGGGTTGTGTAGAGCAGGAATAATATTTAAATGGTCTAGTTAATTAAAACATGATTGTGGAAAACTTACGTAAAGCTCTTGAAAAATACTGAAAGGGTAGGCAAGAGGTGCCACTCGCAGTAAACAGAGTGTGTAGGGCGCACTGCATAATGCGTTTTTTGTAACATGTAGCATGCAACATGTAACATGAAACGCTTAACATGTACCGTGTAACATGTATCTATCATTTATATTAATGACTTACCTTTTTTTATAAGGGACAACTGTGAGGTAGTGTTGTTTGCTGACGATACTTCATTAATATTTAAAGTAAATCGACGTAATCCTGATATTGACGATGTAAACAACACCCTCTCAAAAATAGTACATTGGTTTAGCATTAACAATTTGTTACTAAATAGCCAAAAAACTAAATTTATAAGGTTTGTGACACCTAATGTCAAAAAAGTTAATGCTAACATTAATTTGAATGGGGATGAGTTGAGCCTTGTAGGTACAACAAAGTTTTTAGGAATTACATTAGATCCCAAACTTCAATGGGGTTCTCACATAGTCGCTCTATCTAAAAAGCTGAGCGCCGCAGTCTTTGCGGTGGGTAAGATTCGCCAATTGACTGATGTTGATACAGCTCGATTGGTATATTTTGCCTACTTTCATAGTCTGATGAGTTATGGAATTTTAGTGTGGGGTGGTGGTGCTGACATTAATACCATCTTTGTTCTCCAAAAGCGAGCTATAAGGTCAATTTATTCGCTTGGGTCCAGATATTCTCTTAGAGAAAAGTTTAAAGAGATAAATATAATGACAGTAGCATCACAGTACATTTTTGAAAATTTAATTTATGTCCATAGAAATAAAGAAAGTTTTCTTAAGATTAGCGATATTCACAACAAAAATACTAGGAATAAGAATACTCTAGCTACTCTTAAGACCAGACTCCACAAGATCAGCAAATCTTTTAACGGTTACTGTATACACTTTTATAACAAAGTTCCCAGTCATATTAAAGCCTTATCTATTACAAAATTCAAAGCTACTATCAAGCAAAAATTATGCAATAAGGCATATTATAAAATTTCGGAATATTTAGACGATAACAAGGCTTGGGAATAGATATAATAATATTCATATCAAAAATATTTATTGTAAATTTACAACATATTATTATTAAACTGCTCTGATTTAAACCAACTTGTAAATTTTGTAATAATTCACTACATTGTAAACTGGTTTTGAAAAGAGCAACACTAGAGTTTCTTACCCGTTCTTCTCTAGTGAAAACCGCTTTCGGAACCGGGTGGTAGATAAAAAAAAATGACTGAATCTAAATGATGTTGAACATTTTAATGGATTCAATAAATTATTTTCATTTTCATGTAGGAGCGTGTACTTTGTACCATGTAGTTTGTAGCTTGAAGCGTGAATCATGTAAGGTGTAGCATTTAGATCAACGTTTCACGTTTGCGGACCACGAAAGATTGAACCTCGGACCGCCAAATATTTTAATATATTGTATACCAAGTATAAATGAATACATAGTACATACGGTAGCATGTAATATATAAAGTAAAAGTTCCTTATTCGCATTCGCGTCTTCAGTATTTGCGCGGACGGTTTTCAGCATTACCTATTCGAGGCCAAAAAAAAATTTATTCGCCGATGTAATATGTATTTTTTTGGAGCTCGTAAAATTTTACCTAAAACTACTTGCACACCTAAACCTACTCGCCTTGACTTACTTATCTTTGTGTATTTCGCATGACGTGTAGTGTTTTTATTTTTTTATTGCAGTTGAGTGCGAGACGAGCTTGCCGTTCGCCTGACGGTAAGCGATACGAATGCTCATGAACAGTGGCAAAATCAAACAGCACCTTGAATCACAAATGCATTGCTTGGCATTCCACTGCGCTCGCCATCCTGAGACATAAGATGTTAAGTCTCAATATGTCCAGTAGTTACTCTGACTACAATGTCCTTCAATCCGAAACACAACAGTACATTACATACTGCTGTTTAACGGGAGAAAAAGACATTGCGATGGTACTTACCGAGGTGGCCTCTCACATATGAAACCTACCACCAGTAAATAGCGTGCAGTATTATATTTATTGAGTAGGTATGTAGTATGTACGTACATGAGCACGGCGCGCGAGACTCCGACCTCGTCGCCGACGTGCGGCGCGGCGACGTGCAGCACGCGCGCGCTGCGGGGGGCCGCCGCGCCCGCGCCCGGCGACACGCGCACGCGCCGCGCCGCACGCACGCTCGCACTCTCTCCGACCTGATCCACCACCCCAACAGACACATTAGCCTATAACTACACGCAAATATACTAACATACTACTCATTGAGATAATATACTAGAGGGGACACTGCAAACAAAATGTTTGTAACAAAATTAAGGGTACATTCTATTTCTGTCTCTGTCACGCCTACCAAGTAACATTATCTTCTCTCTCGCTTCACTGTGTACCCTTGTGCACGCACCATACGCAGAGAATTTGTTCCCGATGTCCGCTCTAGTATAATACCTCAATGATACTACTGAAACGCCACGCCACCCGACCCGACGCGACACGTGTTGAATCAAATCAAATCCTAATATTTTCTATGACCAGAACCACACTACGAACACGCGATACTACGTCGCGTGGCGTGTCACGCAACAGTCATACATAGACCTGACCCCACACTAAGATCGAGTCTTGTGTCGTGTATCAAAAACAACGAGAGACTTTTCGGTCTCTCAAACACTCAGACCTGAAACCCGAAACAAAAATACCTATGGTTCACACAATTATTTGTTTCAAATACAAAATCCGCCAACCTGCACTGGGCCAGTGTAGTGGACTATGACCAAATTACTGTCAATCAAACTCTCGATTATAAAAGAAGCCTGTACTGAGCAATGGCCGATTATGGGATACCAATTTACATGTGTAGGAGCTTACCTTGGTAGCGTTGAGTCGGTGTTCCCTGGCGGTGGCGCAGAGGCGGTCACTATCGGTGTCTGCAGAGGCGTCCTCGTCCCCCACGCCCCCCGCGGCCGCCTCTCCCCCCGTGCTCGCCATACTGCGCTCGGCGCACGAGCACTCGCCCCACGGCCGAACACTCCAGTAGTAAGAGTACAGCACCGGACTGATAATCATACAGGTTATATTAGAGGTGATATTGGGAACTAAACATGTGCAGCAAGAACACGACAAATGATTAAGCGAGGGGCAAAATATCCCGAATGGAATGAAATAAACAGGAACAGCAAAGGAGCATGCAAGCAAAGCAGGAAGATCCATGAGCAGCGGTAACTGCTTACCAATATATAGGTAATAACAAACAGGTACAGAAATTGCGCGACGCATTTGTTTCTTCCTAACAATTTATTTGTCCTATATCTCAAAGTACAAAATAAATCATACTAAAAATCTGACCATGTTTACTTTGAGCAATTCTATATTAGGACAGGTAACTTGGCGCCATTGCACTTTCACATAGCGACAAGTGCGCTACCGTCTCCACTTTGTGCAATTTTGTAAAAGAAGATATTTACGTCTACGCGTATTTTAAATCTAGCTAAGTTTGTATATACAAATTTCTTGTAGGCAGACATCTTATTTGATGGCATCAGACATCCAGACCACTCATATGTTTAGTCCAGCTGTAGACGAATGCGTTTTATTGGATGGAGTTCTTCACGGAAACAAAAGACTGACGCAAATTCCTTTTTTAAAACGACAAAGGAGGTAGAAAATTTCAAACCCCGTAAACTCCTTAATCCACAGTTCAGTCAATATTGTGATGAGTAGAGTCTCACCTGTGGTTGATCAGCTGCACAGTGGTTGTTAGTGACCGTCCCGGGAACGCGGTGCCGAGGTGAACAAAGTATTCGCATGCTGGGTCGTCTTCACTGCAGATGTCGTAGTCTTTTTCTTGAGCCTGGAGTATTACATTTTTATTGAGGTTTTTTATTTCAAGGATTGCCGAGACAACCATGCTTTTCCCCTGATAGTAAGTGTAGAGACGCACATAGCATGGTTCAATATAACACCAACGTTGCACATAGTGTAATCGACGATACATGCGGTGAGTCGGTCACTCCCCTCCCTCGTTCGTACATACTTCCATATGATTGATTCCGCGGAAATAAATTTGGTTTACGTAAATATCTTCTTTATTGTGTTTACCTGGATATATTCAAGAGACGACGAACACGCAGAACAATAACAAAACCAAACACCACCATGAATTACAAGGCAATACTTGGCATTCCACAGCGCTTGCCATTCTAAAACTTAAGATATTTAGCCCCAATATGTGATTATCACATAACAGCTTTGTTTGGTGAAGTTATATTAATTAAACCAGTTAATGAAACTACATAATAATCTACTTAGAATTTTATGTCCACCGTTCTGTTCTCGTGTTGTTCTATAATTTAGTTCTATTCTAAAGTTTGAAAATTCCAAACGATGGAGATGTTTAAAGGCCGCTGCAATCACTTGCCATCATTGAAGTACTGGCTCCTTAGTTTATCTTACTAAAATTCTACTATGAGCCATCGCTTAACGTAGCCCGATACTAGACTGCAATTACTTAGCAAAAGGTACCTTAAAGAAAGAACCGACAAAGTTTCTAGTAGAAAATGAAATATTATAACATTTTATCGTATTTAGTCTTTAAAAAACAAATCCTTTTGATTTTTGGCATAAAATACTATGAAAGAAAAAGGTTTATTACGGCAAAAGATTTCTTACGTTTTCAGCAGTAGGTATTCATTCCTGTAGTACCGGTAGAATGGGAATGAATATTCAAAGGCTCGTAATTGAGGTCAGCGCCGCGCCAGGACTCATTTATATCTCAGACACGTCGCACCACGTCCCGACTTCTTATAAGTATAATTTATAAGCTTTTGTACCGTTGAAGTAATGAATGGAGGAACAGACATCGAGGGCGAACTTTTTACACGACGCTTTGCAATGAAATAGGTAAATTATAATATAAGAAAAGTAATATTGGGTACAAAAATCTATGCGATGTCAACCTTGGAAATATCCAAAAGACAAAAGACTTGTGTAAAACCGATCCAAGCTATAAGCTGCCTAACATCCAATCAATCAAGAAATCAATTTTAATTTCAATACCTCGATCGTAGGTATCTATACATAATCATTTCTATAAGTCCTCAATATCCCAAGAAACTCCTTCCCTAGAGCAAATGGGTCATACACAAAACGAGGCGAAAATTTGTATAAAAAAACATGGTCGGGATTTTTACGAAATCAGTCTCATTTAATATGATATTATCAGAATATTAAAATTAAAACATAAAACAAGATCGTTTCCTCGATTAGGCTAAAAAATGAAATTATAATATTTTTTTTTCGAGCACAGAAGGGTGTTGTGTTTACACAAAAGAACAAACATATCAAAAATAGTTACAAAGCAAGTGTCTCCATCGCTGAATTTATTTTTTGTTTTTTCGATGGTGCAATTGAGTTATCTGAATCACCAAAGTTAAAGAATGATGAACGGCATTCACATAATTCGCTATCATATGGAACATGGTTTTATTCCGATACTGAGTAATAATTTAATATTATTATAAGCTAAATACATTACTATCGAGCCCACAGCACTCCACGTCTACGTTTACAGGCAAGCAAAATATCGCTTTACTTGTTAAATCATTATTACTTATTTTTTTCTGTAGACATTGTCTTTCGTGTGGACTTATAAATCCACAAAAAAGATGTCCACAGAAAGGAAATTCTTTAAAAAAAATTAGCAATGCTAATTTAGTTTTGAGGGTAGCCAAGTAGGTAAATTTATTCCACAACTACTCCCCTTAAGCTATTTCGGCAGCATGTGAATTAATAAAACTAATAATTATTTACTCAAGTACACAAGGAACAGAAAAGAAGCACCGATCTTTGACAATAACACTATTAAAGATCTCAATATCTTAATGAAGAACCTACGCTGGGCTCAGTCATTAAATCCAATGTGACCGATGCCACCCGTCAGTGTGGCCAGTTTAATTTTTTTTTTTTGTAAAATAGTATTTTATTCAGGCCAATTTATTCGGTTGAATTTAAGGTCCACAGAAAAGTCGCAGTACCGTGTAACCAACAGTTTATTGAAATTTTTGTGGAGTCACTTTAACATATATATTAATTTACTCAGTAAAATTTTAATAGTCAGTATATATACTAATTATATTTAATATAACTTAAATAGATAACGCATATCAAGTATGAGAAATATCTATCAAAATATGCCAAGTGCGTTTACGAACAGTCCACAGAAGGGGACATTTGAGGAAATTTTTGTTGTTATATTAATCATTTCTGAAGATAATTCATAATTTGGTATATGTCTTTATAGTAATACTTGTAAGGCATGTACCAAAATTAAGTCAGAGAATCAATCCAGAAATTTGAAGATAATATTCATTCTGAACATGCGTATGTGTATGACCCAAATACACAATTATACCAACAATTATACAACAACCATACACAACTCGGCGAAATTTAAACTCATTTGTTTTCGTCGACCACCTTCAAATTCTAATTTACCAATTAGGGCCTTGCGGAAAACAATTTCAAATCGAACTGGTTATTTAATTACACGCCAAGTTCCTGTCGAGTTGAATTTGTATTGAATTCCGTTGTTAACATTGACAACAATAACTGCTAAGAAAGAACATTTGAATAAACAGAAAATAGACAAATTTGGATTCACAGTTCGACGAGGCTGTTTTTGCCCCGAGGTTTGATAGAGGACGAGAGTAAAATAATCTGGGCACAAATTGTACTCTCGATCAACTGACATGACAGTTTTGAAAGCAAGAACACAAATGGAATTGCCCGATTGGAGATCAGACCCTAGATCTCGGAATCGCACGTCATGTACTCTGACATATTGTGACCAATAAAGAAAAAGACAACGTTCCTAAATTATGCAGTAATGACCTGCTCAGAAGTTGTGGTAGTTTACCAAAACCATTCGAATACTACCAAATTTTTTTTGAACAAAGTTTAATTTGGAACAAAAACGTACGAAATAGAGCTACAAAGTTAAAAAAAACACGCACAGGTGCCAAATTACTAAATGTCGAAGTGAAGAGGCTCTAGAAAGCGGCGTTATGAATATTTTAACACGCGACACACGTGAACCGTAAAACGTGGAAAAAACAGCTGTTGTGAGACATCAAAGGGGATTTATATTCAGCGACGTGAATGCTACGCTGATTTTATTTCAACTTTTCATAATGCTCGCAAGTCGCAACTCAAATAATCTCAGAGAGCGTGTGACTGATTCGTTGCAAATATTAGCTTTATTTTCATATCCTAGCATTTGAGATAAAAGAAGTAAGGTATTTTCTATTTTACTTTGTTAGCTGACCGTGAGCTGATTAAAGATTGTTCTTGATTGATTGTTTCTGCATCGTGTTCTAGTTATTACCGCAAGCTATTTAAACTTTTTTAACAGGTAAGGAGCTTATACTAGTTTCGTACAATTACCTTATTGTTGATAATTCAAAATTATATAAGAGACGTACTAATCAATAAATAATAAAATAATTTAATTAAAAATTAAAAGACCGACTTCAAAGTGCACTATAAAGTAATAAATAATATATATTTCATTGTGACAGTACACATTGATTAATTTTCTTATTGACTAGACTAGCCAACAAATCTTAAATACGTTATATTTTGAAGGCGGGTCGCCAAGTGCCGAAAAAGATTTGTAGATCCTGTATCATTGGCGCTCAGTTAGGTCCATATGTAAACTAGAAACAAATTAATTTAACATATTGATCCTACGTGTACATTTGTTGAGATTTTAATATAATTACTATGTGTCATATGTGTATTCTAATTATAATGAATAGCATACGAAAAAAGATACAGTGGTCAAGAGTTTTAATTTTTAATTAAATTATTTTATTTATTACTTTTTAGTTTTCATAAGCATTGTAATGATGACAAATGAAAACTGTAATTAATGTATATAAAAAATAAATAATTGTTATCCTTTATAATTTCAAAATCGAAAATTAATAAATTTAATAAATTGGGGGCTCGACTCTTGAAGTTGTTGACGAATATGTCTATTTAGGACAAGTGGTCCGGTTAGGCAGGTCCAACTTCGAGAGAGAGGTCAATCGTCGAATCCAACTCGGTTGGGCAGCGTTCGGGAAACTACGCGACGTCTTCTCGTCCAAAATACCTCAATGGGTATTAGGGTCCAAAGATAATTATTCGATCGTAAATTTTTTTTATGTAGCTAGGGTGGCTCATTTCGTTCACAGATACAGATATAAAAAAGACACTAAAATCGGGTCAACCTGCCAGAGATATTGAGTACACCTATGCGTGGTAATCATTCGTCACCCCCTCACCTCTACGCCTTCTTCACTTCCTTTTATTAATAATAAAACACATATTCTGAACCTAATGGACGAAAAATCATTACGTTTCTGCATATTTTGAGGAGTTCTGCTTTATGATATGTATCTACTTATTCATCACATCTTCACCATATTATGTTATGTGACCAACATTACATATCATTCATTCCGAAGAAAAGCTATTTTCTATCAGTTATTTATTATCGCAGATATTAAGTATTAATATTTGTATGTATTCTCCCCCCCCCCCTTTCTCACGCCCGTTTCTACTTCCTCCTTTTCACCATTGTAGTAATACACTTATACTGAACCTAATTTAAAAATAATTATTGCAAAACTGTTCACTTTTGAGGAGTTCTGCCCTTCAGGTCCAAAGATATTCATCAGGTCTTCTCAATATTTTTTTTTGGTCCAACCTAACATAATATAATACTCTTCGACAAAAAAGTTATTTTTTAAATAGATTAAGTACTGCCAGAGAAATTGAGTATTTACAATTGTACCTATTTTTTACCCCCCACCCCCACCCTTTTCCAATTTTCACCCACCCTTTGTAATAATATACTTATACTTAATCTTATGCAAAAAGAATTAATGCTGAACTGTTTAATTTTGAGGAGTTCTGGTCGGCAGATTCGAAGATATTCATCACGTCTTCACCATTTTTTTATGAGACCAACCCTGTATATCATGCTTACCGACAAAAAAGAAATTTTCAAAATCGGTTCTAAATTGCCGGCGAAATCGAGTAACAAACATACAAAAAAAAAATCAGTCGAATTGATTACCTCCTCTTTTGAAGTCGGTCAAAAACAATTCAGTCAAGTGTCGAATATATCTTATGATAAACGAGCCTATTCGATTTCACATCTTCTATCCTAAAGTATACCGAGGTAGCTCTTGAGGATAGTCAAAAAGTTTAGTGAAATGACTCCAGAATTATATTTTGAACATCTTTTGAAAATCTGATGAATGAATCAGATTCTTGTAATCTGTAAATTTAATCTCTCAGCAAAGTCCAAAAATTCAACTCTTTATTTGTCTCAAAAGCCGCTAAATCGATTTGTGTAGGTTCATCTGATTTCCTGTTGTGTTCATTGCCCCAGATGCGTACTGTACGTACCTCGATGGTGATGTGTTGCGGCGTGAAGAGCAGCGCATCGGCCAGCAGGTGCAGCGGGCGCGCCACGGCCGAGTTGGCGAGCACGCGCAGAGCCGCCGCGTGCAGGCCGGGCACCCGCGCGCCGCACGCCGCCGCGCCGCGCACGCCGCCGCCGCCCGCCCAGCGCGCCGGCCACCACGAGAACCAGCCGCTCACCACGCCGCCGTCGCACCGCACCTCCTGCACACACACTTACTATCCAGATGGCCTCTGACATATGAGAAACCTTCTCATATGTCAGAGGCCATCTGGATAGGTACTACCGCAATGTCTATTTCTCCCTTGAAAAACACTGCATAAATGCACTGTTGTGTTTCGAATTGAAGGACATTGTAGCCAGAATAACTACTGGACATATCTTGAGAGTGATGAGACTTAACATCTCATGTCTCAGGATGGCGAGCGCAGTGGAATGTTGCTACTGTTTATGAACGGTCGTATCGCTAACCATCAAACGAACGGCTTGCTCGTTTCGCCATTAATTGCAATAAAAAAAAAAACACACACACACACACACATAGCAGTGAGCTACATAACACAACTTACCACTGACAACCGCTGACCCACCCCTTTGCACGCTTTCACCTGCTTTGCACGGAGAAAAATGAACATTATTTATTTCCAACTCCTCCTATTAATTTGACTTTCTGATTGGTTTCGATTCGGGTTAAAGTCAAGTTAGACATTCCCGGAGACTCGCCGAGCTTCAATGCTCGGTGTCATTAAATTGCGTGCCACTGTTGATCCTGCGACACAAGTCTCCTGACTACCATTGACATGAATATGAAGAAAACTTAAATCAACATCACGTTACTAATATACCGAAATGGGTAAATAAAAAGACTAGCAATAGCAGACAGATTGAAACTCGACAGCAAAACCACTTTGACTTTATACTTTAAATTGGTATTATTAACTGCTATCATTCTGGTGGTGAGCAAGCCCAAACTCTCAATAGTACAAAATGTCTAAAGTGTGGCTTGACACATATCAGTTTTGTACAAAACAGATTGTAGCATTTTATATCCAAAAAATAAAAGAATTTTCTTTTCTTTTTTTTCTTCACAATATTATAATAATCTCAAATTGACTTTATTCCACCAAAATTCTTATTTTGATCAATGGAACAATTTCAAGTTTCAAATAGTAATTTCATTTCCGGATTATATTGTTATTTCATTAAATCCTTTTACAGCCCGACCCAAATTAGAAACGGAGTTGCTTGGCGTATTATCGCTCCACTAGTTAAATTAAATCTGCCGGCAACTTCACGAATGGATATTAGTGCAGCGCAGGCCCGAATCACATTACGAACGACGTCCATTAATAATTTGTACAACGTAATTTTAAAGGAAGTTTGCCGATCTTAATGTCATCCTCAGCAGCGAGCGCTTCCGAACGCTCGCATTTCCTTTGTGCTTGTAATGATAGCTCTCCTGAACTGGCATCGGGATAATGAACATTACATTTGCTTCAGGAATGCAATTTATTCTCCGCTTCTGCACCGATTGTTGCAGGTTTTTTTCGTTTTTCTTCAATCGTAAATTGCTTGTTTGTAAATATCTCTAAATACAAACTACTGGCCACGTCGACTTTTATCGACTGCCATCCAAAGTAAACAAAAACAATAACACTTTTAAAGAGCACGAACAACTGAAAAAGATTACTCGTCTCGAGTTAAATCCCAAGACACACATTTATCAACCAGCCGCAACTTTTTCTTGACATGGGTTTTATAAGCAAACATCAAGTCCCAAAGGTCACTATAATCCACTTAGGTTGTAGGAGACTCACGTTCAAGCTGTAGTCGAGCCAGTCGTCCTCTGTGAGCACGAAGAACTCAGCGTGCGTCGCGTCGCAGTGCAGCAGCATGCGCACGCAGTGCACGTCGCCCAGCAGCCGCGCGCCCAGCTCCAGCACGTCGCCGCCGCGCGACATCATGGCGCACGTCGCCGCGTCACCGGGCGTGCAAGATAGAGTTGACGACGTGATGCTTGGCACCAGAACTGCACACAATACAGAAAACTTAACAATAATTACTGGTAGGTCTCTCACGTTTGAGACTGCCTGGGTGAGGAAGAATTTTAAATGCATTGTTGTGTTTCGGATTGAAAGATATTATAGCCAGACTAATTACGATATATTGAGACTTTACATCTTATTTCTCAGAATGACAGGCACAGTGGAAATTTTCTACTGGTTATAAGCGGTCGTATCGCTTACCATCAGGTGAACAGCATACAAGCATACACGTCTCGCCATTCATTACAATAACAAAAAAATACCGAAGGTTAAACAGAATAGTGTAAAAACGTACTAAAAAATAAAAATATATACTGAACTACAGTAGCAAAAACAGATAAAACGTCTTATTTGTGTATTTGTGAAACCCACAGATTCAATCGGCGTACTGAGACAAATGTGTCTGCGATCACAAAATATTACTTTTAAGTTCGGGTGTTGATACAAAATTCACTTTGGCCCTACTTTATTTAGAGTGAAACTTTTATGTATATGACTCTTGAGTGTGTTATTTATTTTCATAACGGCACGACAAAGTAAATAGTTTTTAACGGTGAGAATCATTTTTAACTTTTTCTTTCGGCGGTCCTCACATCTGGGGTAGTCTGCTACTGGATATAAACAGAATGATGTCGTAATATGGCACGCTAATGTTAATTAAATCATTACTTAGTGTAGATTTTACGATGGGGAAGCATATAATACTGGGTATCTCAAGACTGCTACCGAAAACGAAGCCGGGTGGTAGTTTTAGTGACTACAAACACAATGCAACTAAAAATTTCGCAAAGAAACGCGACAATTATTTTATATAATTTTTTTAAATATCGTCATTTTTGGGTGGTAAATCCATAGTTTTTGCTAAAATAATAATTTAAACTCTTTTATACCTTAGAGTATTTATAAATAAAAGGGTATACACTATTATTTTAGGAAAAAAATGTATTCAACACCCAAATATGGCCATAGGAAAAAATTACAAAAAAAATCTCACGTTTTTTTGCAACTTTTTCTGTTGCATTATGTCTGAAGTCGCTTAAACTACCACCCGGCTTCGTTTTCGGTAGCAGTCTTGATATACCCTGTATAATTTACTCTTTAATTTTATTTATAAAATATTGTATGCTTTTTGTTCTTTTGCGTGCAGTAAAGAAAAAAGAAATAATATAAGCTAAGGAACAATTTAATAGACAGTAAGCGTCTCTGTATGTGGCCGTAAGACGGATTTCCCGTCATCAATCAGAATTTCTGTTTGATGACTAAGGGGCTTGGTAAACCGCATACATGAAATTTTTGTATTGTAATGACAATATTTTCAAAGAAACTTACTCTCAAGTATCGGAGGTTGCATATAACAAGCGATTGGTATGATGAAGTCCCTGCCCACAGACACTCTCACTAGCAGACGGTCTCTTAAAACGCGTACGTCTTGAGGTCTGAAGTGGACTTTGAGTTCAGCCGCGGCACCTGACGTCACAGTCAGTCCTCGCGTCCCTCCCATCTCTATATCTAGTTCCCTTCGCTCTGGGGGACGGATGGAGAGACGCACTTCGAACTTCGAGACATTGATCAGACGGATGTTTTGCTGTTAAGAGGGAAATAAAAATCACACTACTAATTTAAAATCAATTCGTACCACCACAATAGCGCGAGCTCGACTCACGTTTGATCGCTTTTAGTTGCTTTTTTTTTTCAACAAGTTTCTAGTTTATTGATGAGTATGCTATTGTTAAGAGGATAATTCTATCGGCATTTTAAAATACTGAACCTAGAAATGGAGCTTACTCAAATTCTTAAATAATTTAATAGTTGGCTTACAAAAGTAATAACAATTAACAACAATAGACGCAATAACTGGTAAGTTCATTATAAAGAAAAATAAATTAAAAAATAACATACAATTATGTTTGCTGAGATAATGGATTGTCCTATCGTAAAATACTGGATAAATGTTCTTATAAAATAACATTAGTGTATTTATATTGTAAATTAACACATAGAATAAGTAACTTACAATGTAACTTTGGACTACTGTAGTCTTTAAATAAATATATATATATATATATATACCGGGTATCTCAAGACTGCTACCGAAAACGAAGCCGGGTGGTAGTTTTAGTGGCTACAAACACAATGCAATTAAAAATTTCGCATAGAAATGCGACAATTATTTTTTATGATTTTTTAAATATCGTCTTTTTTGGGTGGTAAATCCATAGTTTTTGCTAAAATAATAATTTAAACTCTTTTATACCTTAGAGTGTTTATAAATAAAAGGGTATACACTATTATTTTAGGAAAAAATGTATTTACCACCCAAATATAACTACGGACTACGGAGGTCCATGAGCAGCGGTAGCCGCTTACCATCAGGCGGGCCGCTAGCTCGTCTGCCTACAAGGCAATAAAAAAAAAAAAAATATGGCCATAGGAAAAAAATAACAAAAAAAAATTGACACTTTTTTTTGCATCTTTTTCTGTTGCATTGTGTCTGAAGTCGCTTAGACTACCACCCGGCTTCGTTTTCGGTAGCAGTCTTGATATACCCTGTATAATGATAAAAAAACATTTCATCATTCCGAATTACCACGTTTGTCACTTCTAATTCCAAAATAAATAAAAGTATCACCGAATGCAGTTTTCCAATGGTGAAGTTGATGAAGTCGAGTCTTGGCGGGACGCACACGATGCACTGCGGCTGCGGAGGCTCCTCAGGCGGCAGAGTGAGGGTAGCAGGCAGATGCTCATACAACTCACCCATACTGTAGCACAGCACTTGAGGCTATTTATATTGCACTGAATTGCGAGATGCGTATGCTGTTCGCGTGATGGTAAGCGATATGACTGCTCATAACAGTACTAAACCAAAAAACCCTTTAAATTCAAAAAGCAATACTTTGCATTCCATTGCGCTTGTTCTGCTCCATAAGATGTTAAGTCTCAATATGTCCATTAGTTGCTCTGGATACAATATCCTTCAAACCAAAACTCACTAGCCCATTTACAGTGCTTTGGTGGAAGAAATAGACATTGCGGTTCCATTGATTTCCTGAAGAGCATCAATTTATTCAAAATGAAGGGTAAAAAATACTAAATATACTCGATATGTTTTATTTAACCTCACAATGAATTATATATTGTCTCGTATAGCAATTCCACCAATGAAACGTGAAATTGTTTTTTGTACATTTCCCACATTTACAGACGCTATATAGCTATATATCAATATAGTTTTGTGCAAATAAATATAATTTATCACTGTAGTTGTACTAGTTTCATACTCTACGGTTTTACAAAAGTATTAAAATAATTTATAGCAGCCACCCGTTACAAGGTGCAAAAAATAGACAAAACGCGACCATTTTTAGCAGGAAGTTTTTCAGTTACATTCCATTCCAATCAAAACTGTATTTTGATAGTTTAATCGTGAGTAGACCATTATTTGATTTTTTGAGATGAAATATCGAGCAAAGTTACTGCTAATTCAGAAATCGATTTACAAATCAATTCCCCTGTTACTTTCCATGTATGAGAGGGTAATATTATTTAATGTTTCTAAACAATATTACCTAAGTGACTGCACAGTGAAGTTATCGGCTGGTAGCAATTGAATAGGAGGACGCACACGTGATGATCGCAACTCCACCGAGCTTGAGTCACACGAGCTTCTGGTCAGAATGTTCTTCACCCACAGACTTGCCTCACCTAGGACAATTAGAAAAAAGGAAAGAAAGAAAGAAATTTGATTTCTTAGTCACAGACACAGGATGAAAGTATGTAGCATGCGAGTGACATTAGAAATCCACCTGCCTACTAAAACAAGTTACAATAATAAAAACTATTATCTATATATTAATACGCGATGCACAAAAACTTTGGACTCCTTTTTACGAAAATTGCGCGGACGCAGGAGCATAAAATTTGGCACACTTATAGTTTATGTGTAGGAGAAGTGCAGAACGCTAATATTTTTCAATAATAATGCTTATAAAGTACATTAAATCAATAAATAAAACATTACACACACTACCATGCATTTCACAAACACATACATTCACAAGTGCTTGTACACGCATACATACATATGTGGTCAAATTGTTTCTTTTATTTTTCATTTTATCCATAGACATAGAGTACTGACATAGAAATCTAAAAAAAAAAAAAGATTTATTTGTTTCATTTACTATAAAAAAAGATTTTAATAATAATGCATAAAAAGTACATTAAATCAATAAATAAAACATTACACAAACCAGCATGCATTTGACACACGCATACACAAGTATTTGTACACGTACGTATCGTTATACATACTCTGTGGTCAAACTGTTTCTTTTGTTTATTATAGACAAAGTTGAATGGCAAACAGAAAAATTTGTTTACTGTGGTTTTATTGAATGTAGAACAGAAAAGTTTTATTTGACGAATACTACGTGAAATACTGAGCGCTTATACAAATTGTGTAGCAGTAAGATACATTTAAATGTACACGGACTATCATTATATGCATAAAGAAAGTTCTGTAGCAGCAATCTGTAATAACAACATTCAGGTACAAAAAAAATATAATTTGCTATTGCTGGTTCAAAGCAATTATTGTAGTTTACGATTTCAGTAATTGCATATACTTCAGGATAAATTAGTGATTTTGAAAGATATGTACATTTAAATGTGCACGAATTATCAGAATAACAACATCATCATACAGGTAAAAACTTCTTCTCTTTTTGATTTTAGTAATTTAATGAAAGAACTTTAATTATGCCTCGACATAGAACATTAACGGGTTGGAGTGAGAGACAAAGAAGAAGGAATATTTCTCTAAGAGGAAGGAATAATTCCCCATCAGTAGTATTCGATAGTAATATGATTTTGAGAGATACATTTAAATGTGCTCCAAATGTCATTCCAAATGTGTTTTTAAGTTATGATTGTGGATTAATGGATTTAGACTGCAGGTATTGCAATGCGAAACATTTTGAATCTGAAGTGACTATAGGCGACCGAACTGCATTCACTTCATGTTGTCACACGGGTAAAGCAATATTACCACCCTTAAGTCAAAATGAATATTAATTTTACTTCTTTTTAATTTCATATATTTTTTTCCAAAATACCTCGGTGCCTAAAATCGAAAGTCTTCGATAGTTGTGTGTTACCAGTGATGACATACGGCACCGAGACGTGGCCTCTCACTGTGGGCCTCATTAAAAGGCTCAAAGTCACTCAACGAGCCATGGAGCGGGCTATGCTCGGTGTTTCCCTACGAGATCGAATCAGAAATGAGGAAATCCGTAGGAGCACCAAGGTTACCGACATAGCCCATAGGATTGGCAAGTTGAAGTGGCGGTGGGCCGGGCACATAGCTCGTAGAACCGATGGCCGTTGGGGCCGAAAGGTTCTTGAGTGGAGGCCACGCAACAGGCAAGCGAACGGATGCCCGCCTACAAGGTGGACGGACGATCTGACTAAGGTTGCAGGAAGTCGCTGGATGCAGGCCGCTTCCAACAGGTCATTGTGGAGATCCTTGGAGGAGGCCTATGTTCACCAGTCGACTTTCTGTGGCTGATATGATGATGATGATGATGTTCAAAAAAGAAATTGGCAAATAACAGTCTTGGTCAAATCTGTGGTTATAGTAGTTTAGTTTTCGACAGTAGAACCTTAAAAATGTTTGAATATTATATTTTAATAATGCATATTAAGTGGTTGAATTTCGACCCCTGGCCGACCACTAGTTATTATTAATTTACAAATCAATATTATCCCATCAAATATCTTATATTCATTTTTTATAATCATTATTTGCTGAAGGCTATGATTTAGTGATCTTCAAGGCTAGAGTAAATATGCACCTTCTAGGTAGGCATGGAATAACGAAGACCATATCGTAATTTCAATCAGGTGATATTATGATCAAATGCGAAACCAACGAACGTTAAAAATAGAAATATTATACATTATCTACGTATTATATTTCAGCAGGTCCCTGAACGCAAGCAGTTTCCATTATGATAAATCTTAGAGGAAGGTAGTCCTGACTAGACTTCCTAGTTATACATCTTCTCGATTCATTTTCGACCAGAAATCTTGCAATTAAGAGTTTACTCAAAAGCAGAAGTCCATACTTCTGCTCATCGTGATCCAATGCTTAGTACGTACAATTTTATTATGATATATTGTATGTTTTAGATAAGGCGAAAAAATACCACCCTAAACAGTTTTGAATATAATTTTACTTACTATAAATAATAAATAAGACGACTACCAAAACTAAAACTAAATAAATTTCATTTATTTATGTCGGAAATAAAACCACGTGTTAATTATTTTGAACCAGACCGTTGATAACGTCACCGGTCTATATTCGTTTATTAATTAATTATTGCTATCACGACTCGTTATAATTAACGATTCATCCGAATATTTGCGACAACTTGTTACTTTTATAGTAAACACGCGTTTGTCAATGTTTCACTGCCGACTGCTGGATGTTGAATGCCTTGTTTACGGTCCGAAGGCGCTTTATATTGCAAACTGTTATACTCCCACCCTTACTCTGACTGTAGGTAGTGAAATAGAATAACAGCCGGGTTTTCTATAATAAAATTACTTCGACAACTACCCGTAGATTGCTTAAAGCTTGTTCACCATTGTTTTAACAATCCTTGTGTTTAACATTTTGACTTTACATAAAATCGCCCCGACATTTAATATCGGGTATATCAAGACTGCTACCGAAAACGTAGCCGGGTGGTAGTTTTAGTGACTACAAACACAATGCAACTAAAAATCTCGCAAAGAAACGCGACATAAATTTTTAATGATTTTTTAAATATCGTCAATTTTGGGTGGTAAATCCATAGTTTTTGCTAAAATAATAATTTAAGCTTTTTTATACATTAGAATATTTACAAATCTATTATTTTAGGAAAATGTATTTACCACCCAAATATGGCCATAGGAAAAAATTACAAAAAAAAATTGTCTTTTTTTTTTTGCAAAATTTTCTATTGCATTGTCTGAAGTCGCCTATACCCGGCTTCTTTTTCGGTAGCAGTCTTGATATACCCTGTATAATAATATAATCAATTATTATGTAAATATAGATTAAGTACCATGAATTGACATGTCATAAGAGCTATTTAATTGCCTACATGATCAATAAATGAATTTCATTTTCTTTTAATATTGCCGAGTCTTATAACTGTAATCTAATGAATTCCGTGATTTGCTCACAGGGGAGGCGTCGGATTGCGTCGTCACCGCGGCTTAAAAAATTTATTAGCAAAATCCTATATGATTCGTATTTCCATTTGGATTATATTTATATTTTATAAAATAAAAATGAATATTTCTTAGTATGTTCCTTACGTGTGCTGTTTTTCATTTAAATTTCAAGACTTATTTTCACTATACGATCCCACATGGTAAAATCTTCAAAAGACTTCTTACAAAGCCCAGACACAACACAAATTTTTGAAAATCACATAACGTTTGTGTGACTTTAGGCTTCCAACCCGACCTCTCATTTCATAATATCTGCTTTACCAAACAGCGCCACAAAGGCTATTAAATTTTGTACTAAACTCCGTCGGAGTAACTGAAACCGCATATAAATATTCCCGTCCATACGTAATATTGGGACATTAATTGAACCGAAGTGGATCCGATCCGGACCGCATAAATCAGGTTTAACATCAAAGTTGAACCAACCGCTATTATTTCAGCTCACGGGATTGAGTTACGACAATAACTCAATTAATATCGAGCTATTCCGGAACTCGTAATGCTAGAAACGATCGTTTTTTACCTTTAGTGCGGTGTGATTAGTTTGGGTTTTATTGGCTATGAGTTTGTTTTGTTTTAAATAACTTGAAGAATGATATATGTCGTATAAAGAACACTTCTTAATCCACTATCTGTTTGAAGTTAGGATTGTACATTTTCTTCACCTATCACAAGGGTTCAGGTCCTTTATGCCTATTGAAATAAGAATCATGTAAATAGTAATTGGGGTAGCCCATAGTTCACAGATTTTATTTCTGTGTAATTAATACCAGGCAAACTTTGGGCAAGCAAAATGTACACAAAGGATGCATGAATTGGGAATAAATTAAGGACATAGTATCACAATCTAAACACGTTACCACTAAACCGCTGAAGCAACATAATATTCCAACTAAATGATCACTCACGTCCAGCATTTTGTTCAATAGAC
The DNA here is from genome assembly GCA_009982885.2 of Hyles vespertilio. Taxonomy (NCBI): domain Eukaryota; kingdom Metazoa; phylum Arthropoda; class Insecta; order Lepidoptera; family Sphingidae; genus Hyles; species Hyles vespertilio. The sequence goes on from CM042811.1 coordinate 386,832, forward strand.
GGAATCAGGTCTTTTCTCTCCAACATTCCTTGATTCTTCTTCCAGTCAGAAACAGTAACATCTTTAGTTTCACGCTGATACAGTTTGTACTTATTAGACAGAGGCTTCCGAGAAATGGCTTGCGCTCGGCGTTGCTTCAATTCCCCCTCTTTAAGCCACAGCTGTTTACATTCCGTCTTGTATTTATCCACCTAAAAAAACTCGCGGATAAAACTTTATTTAAATCACGGAACAAAAAATTCTGTTGGGAAAATAATTTCAAGAACTTTGATCGAATTTGCATAGACTTTCTCCAGTAATTCTTGGTTCAGAGATTTGAAAACAGGGACTTTTTTAAGGAACTTATTTTCTCTAAATATTTTTATTTAGACATCATACGCAAACATACAGCGCAGAGATAATACCAAATTTGTATTTGTCATCAGTTTCGGTTGTATTGATTATAAGTGTAGTTTTGGCAAAATATAACCAGAATTTATTACAAATCTGATGCCAGTCGACGCCTATGTTTAGATATTTTAAAAACATTGAATTATAGACATTCATGTGCTAAATACGTAAATTGCTAAGGTATTGTAGGTCAATAAGCATCCCTACGTGTACAAAGTTTTACATGTAGAATCTTAGTAAAATACTATACCCAATCGTCAAGTCTAGGCAGCGAGCACTCAGCATCACCTCCCGGTTCAGGTTTCTCAATCTCCTGAGTTGCGAGGGGAGGTAAGTAATCCAACTCTTGAAAAACTTCTCGTAGGACCGGACGAACATCCGCACACACGCCTCTATAAAATCCAGAAAATAGTTATCAACAATTACAAATAGTACCAACCCTACATTAAGATCTTTATCAGCCCGTATATGTTCCACTGCAGGACACGGGCATCCTCTACAATCGGGACCAAGATTGAAAGTGGTCAGGCCATACAGTCCACCACGTTGACCTAGTGCGGGTTGGCATATTAGCAGGATCAGTCAAGTCAACATTTGAATTTGAGTACGGGACTAGGCTAGCGTGGTGTGTAATAGCTTCCTCCTCTTATTGAACTAAGTTGCAAATGAAAACCGTGCTTAGTGATACAGCAAGTCTTTTGTAGTAGATTTTCGGATCTACAGCATCCAAACCTAGAACAAATACCTATGGCTCACACATATATTGGCATCAGTATGTGGATCGAACCCGCAGCTTCTTGTTTCATGGTCGTTGTCTAACCAACTCCACCGTAAAGACTACGGAAAATAAACGCTAACCGCAAAGTTATTTAATTATCCAAAGAAAACTTAATACAAACTTTAATGGAAACATCTGGAAATCTTATTACGAAGCGAGAATTTTAGCATTTCAGCTTCCCTTATATGTGGCATGTATAAACTGTTTGAAATTAAAATCAAAATTTACGGCTGAATTTGTGGGGCAGGTGTGAAGTTTGCTTTATTCAGCGGAGGTTGCAGATTCAAATTTCATTTTGTTGTGTTATTTCATTATTTTGTCAACATATCTACGATATATAGAAGCATTCGTGGAAATGTAAAGAGGACAAAATAACTTCATATGATATGTCATAGAAATACAAAGATTGAGAATTATTTAAACGCGACAATTTACAAAATGAAATTCGTAGGATTCTGTTATGTACATATTATAAAACTAATAAAACAATAAAATATTAATCAAACATAAGAATAAATGAATTTGGATAGTGGTAGAATATCTTAATACTTAAACATCATATCTTGTGATACATTAAAGCTGACTGGAAGTGATGGAACCACGCTACAGCTTTACTGTCGCGTCTCTTTCAGTCAGAGAGATGTCCTACACCCCTTTCCTCTTACCATGCTTTTTCCTTCCGCTTTCCGACCGTTCCCGTGTTTTTAAGCACTTTAGACGCTCATGTGCGGCAGTGATCATACACTGCAGGTTCTTCTTCTTTTGCAGCATGTAGACATACAATACACACACATTCATTAACTCACGCATTTTTATCATTTGCCCAACCCGGGATTCGAACCCGAGACCTCGGCTTTGTAACCGTATCCTAGTACAACTACGCCACCGAGGCAGTCGCAGGATGTATACAATAAAAAAACTACTTAGTGAATGAAGTGTCACTGTAACTGCCTAATTACCAAAGTCAACAAGTAACGAGAAAAAATTTGTTGAAAAATATTGCTGCTAAATCTTGAAATCGAACGATTTACCCAACAAATGATTAATAGGTTACAAAGCAATTCTATTACTTACCACTGCTCCGTTTATCGATATCGACTATTGATGGATTAAATAAAATATTACAGTGATTATGCTATACCCTTGAGCAATGGTTTAAAAATTCTTGCTCAGCAATTTAATTCGTATTTTGATTGATATGTTACCAAAAGTTAGTAGTTAGCCAGATAGTAATTAAACAATTTAAGATAGTTTAACTTCATTATATTAAGTTCAGTTTTAGTTTTAATTTTATACATACATAACCAACATACATAAACGTCACGTCTGTTTCCCATAGGGTAGGCAGAGACTATGGATCTTTACTTTGCTCGATCCTGACATACCACTTTCGCTTCGTCCACTTTCATTAATCTCTTCATACAACCACGTCGGTTCAGGGTACTTTTAACCTCACCCATGCGGAGGGTGCCATCGATTTGGTTTTAATATTACAATATTATTATATTACGATTTAGCTTTTCTTATACAACATTACATTATAGTTTAGCATCAACTCATAACGGTACTGCCAGGTACGACTTAAATAAATATATAATAAATATAACTAACAGTCACATATCACAATGTGATAGGCTCGCCACCTATCACATTGTGGGACTGAATATACAAGGCGAAATGTTGGGTGTCCTGCCACCTCTGCCAACCCCTGCTAGGAAAAGGCATGAGTTTATGTATGTATGTATGTAACATATCAACCCCACTCTAAGATTCATACAACTGTTACGAGAGAATCTATAGGGTCAGGAAGTGTTGGCCTTATTCCACTAAATAGGATTGGTGCAGGAGGCTCACTCTATACTCCGACATGAAGTTCGAATGTTCGGACGGTGAACGTCAACATATAAGATACAACTTTACCACTTCTAAAAATCAATACTACACTCCCTCGCCAAACTTAGTCTAAGATTACGACGTACGCTACAGGATTCGAATATTTTGTAGTATTTAGGCATATTCGTACAGTCTTACATGTGAAGTTTTAACATTTGTCGTCGGGGAGGTGTAAGGAGTAACATCCAAGGAAGGGAACAACTGGAGTAATAAAATAGTGCCGTGCAAATAAATAAAATGGCAATAATACATTCTCACAGTCGTGGCAACTACTAAATAAAGGGTTTTAAAAAATTCACTTACTCTTTATTAGGAATCAATGGGAGATTATCGACCATTGTGGAGATACAATATAGTTATTATCTGTAATAAATATTTAGAAATATAAATATTACAAAATTTCTTCAAAGCATTGATTAATTACAGACATAAACAGACAATAAAATACATTTAAAAAAGTCAACGTCAATCTATTCATACTGGTGTAAAAAGTATGCACGCTATTTTGTGAAATTATAAAAAAAATACTACTTTTATGTTTAAACGCTTATAATAGCCTATGTATTAATGTATTTAAATTAAACAGCAATTTTGAGCATAAATGCCGAGCTAATTCGGTTTGTAACCACAAATCATGGCGCTCTAATTGCATTTCAACTGAATTTACTGCCATGCGCGATATAAACTGAAGAACGCGTGGCTGTGACGTCACACCCATTATACCATCACTACCCAATATACCACCACCACCTAACGTACCACCACTACCCGCCATCATTCCAGAGTGTAGCTCGTCCAAGTCGTAAAACACAATTACAGTACGCGGTACATTCAAATGCAACAAGTTAAACATTTCGTGCGTAATTTGTGAAATGCTCGTATTACAGAGTGCTATAATTGTGGTGAATTGTGAGAGATACGTGTCTGTTTACTGTTTAGATTGAATTGCGTTTGTATTCATTTCACAGCCTCACGCAGAGTAAGAAGCTGGTTGTGAGAGGCTGCGGGTTCGATTCCCGCACCAAGATAAATGTTTGGAGCCCATATGTATTTGATTTGAGTCTGGTTATTTGTGGGACCGAAAAGTCTTTTGTACTTTCTGATACCCACGATATAACACTTAATTGGTTTTAATGTGGGGTCAGCACCACGTATGTGAATGTTGGATGTGTTACCTAAATCCTGCAATAATTACCAGGGACACCCACTACTACAACTAGTTGACTAATTATTATTTCCTATATTTGAGATAAATATAAATTCAACAGGAATATTGAATTCGATCCTGTTTGATCCCTTGTCGAATGAAGCTAAATCCTTGTGAAAATATGTTATGTTAGGTATTAAGAGAGGCAGCGCAGATAATTTTATGTGAAGTGCCCCAATGAGGGTGACATAAATATTTGTATTCAAAACATTCTTCAAAATATTATAAAGAGAAAAAAATTTTTTTCTTAGCTACCATACTACCATAGACTTAGCAAATAAACTAAGTTTACAGTTAAACTCGAACGCCTATAATTAGGTTCTGCTGAGTTTTGGCGGAAATGTGATATCATTTTCTTAAGGTTCTGTAGTAAAGCATCATGCTACTTGAACTGCCTTATTTAATTCTTGAAAGAGTTTCTATTAGAAACACGGCATATAATAAAATATCTGAAATGCCTTTTTATTTTTAAGAATAAACAACAAACATTAGAGCTGAAATAGGCTGAAATAGATACAATTATTTTAAAGAAAATATATGCATGCATTCATAAACTCACGCCTTGTTCCCAGAAGGAGTAGGCTAACCCAATACCTCAGCATGTTATCGTACCGTAGCTCAACCGGGCCTCGTAGTCAGTCGAAGATAAATAAAATTCTCAGAGTTTATTGAAAATAATTACATACCATCAGCACCAACTGCTGTTAATGTCAAATAAAAATATAATAAACTTAACAGAAATACACGATTATCTCAGTTAAGCCCACATTACACAAGATTTATAAAGAAACACACAATGTACAAGAATACAAACACAGAATGAACAAGTAATATAATAATAATAATAATAATAACTCTTTATTATAACACCATATACAAAAGATAAACAAAAGACAAAAACAAAAGAAAAAAGAAGAAAACAATAGTTATAGAAAAATAAAGTTGGTGATATAACTGTAATATGTTACTTGTGGGAATATCGGGTAATATTTCATTTGGTTTGTCCACAATTTGCATGCTAAACGAGTAGGGCCCGTACTTTTTATATTAAAGATGATATCTCGCGAAAATAATAACCGTGTCGTGGGCGTCTTAAAGATATTTTACGTGACTTACATAATTAGTGTTTTTATAAGATATTCTTGAGAGAGAGGTTCATTTTACCTGGCGTTATATTGTCAAGGGCCTGCCTTGCTGAAAAGTCTTCGCTACTTAAAGTACTGTAAGAGATCATATTTATTTATTTATTCTTTACTGCACACACAAACAAACAAAATACATACAATATTTAACAAATTTTAAAGAGTACACTTGGCGGTGTTATCGCCCTAGGCGATTTCTTACAGACAACCTTTAGATGGATATAAGATCATACGTAGGCAGATCAATAACTTGTTTTATGACGTCAAGCTAAGATTTTTTTTGTCGACCATGAGGTCGAGGCTCGCAATCACCTTACCATAATTGTAAAACAATTGGACAACTATTAATACGTATCAAGAATTGTTCACCTATTTAACAAATTGTTTTCAGAAGAGTAATAAACTATTGTACGATAGGCTCGGCTTCTATCACATCGTAGGACGGAACTACATACATGGCGAAATGTGGGTGTTCTGGCACCTCTGCCTACCTTTTTTTGGGCATAGACGTGAGTTTATGTATAGTAAAATATTGACGTCTGGCAAGAAATTAACTTAAATACTCCAGCAATGTGTTCGGAGTCATGTGTATTGATAAAAAAAAAATAAAAAAAAATAAGCCTTTATTGCTGTGTTTTTTAACTTGTTTTGCAGATATTAAATTTTATAAAAGTAGAAAAAATTATAATAATAGAGGTATGAAGTTAAATCAACTTAAGTTAAATTATTTTCTCGGCATTCGGTAGGCATCCCCTCTTCACAGCTTGTCTTTCGACAAAGGCCTCCTCTAAGGCTTTCCATTTGTTTCTATCCTTCGCTATGCTAAGCCATTTTGGCCCCGCTACTTTCTTCAAATCGTCCTCCCAACGTTTTGTTTGTCTTCCCTTGTTTCTTTTACTTTGCCTAGGGTACCATTCAGTTATTATTCTGGTCCATTTTTCTTTCTTTTCTCTCAACATGTGTCCCGTCCACTGCCATTTTAATTTCCTGCAAACTGATTGTACTTTTCTGAACTTGGTCTTTTCTTTTATTCTTTTTAAATGTATTTTATCCCTTCTCCTTACTTCCAATACACTTCTCTCTATTCCATTCTGACAGATATTTATTTTATTTTGTTGTTGTTGAGTTAAGGCCCAAGTTTGGCAACCGTATGTTAGACATGGCATGATGCAAACATTGAAAACTTTTCGCTTTTCTGACATTGGTATTTCTTTATTTTTCATTATTTCACTCAATGACCAGAATCTCTTCCAAGTGTTAGCTACTCTCCTATCGATTTCTTTCTGCATATTTTCTGTTGGTGATATAAGTTGCCCTAAATAGATATACTCGTTTACGTATTCTAATAGTTGACCATTGATTCTTATTGCTTCTTTTAGTGAAGAGTTGCTCATAATTTTTGTCTTTGATGTATTCATTGAGAGACCTGCATTTGCACTTTCTTCTGACAGCTGTTGTAGCATTTTTTCCAAGGTCCACGGACATTCTGACAAAAGTATTAAGTCGTCAGCGAATCTAAGGTGACTTAAATTCTCCCCGTTTATATTCAGTCCGAAATTATCCCAAGACAATCTCCTAAAGATCGTCTCTAATACAGCTGAAAATATCTTCGGTGAAATAGGGTCTCCTTGACGGACGCCCCTTTTTATTGGGAACTCGTCGCCTGTTCTTTCTAGTTTTATTTGTGCTGTGCTGTTCTCGTAAACTATTCTTAATAGGCGTATGTACTTTCTGTGGACTCCTTGTTGCTCTAGTGATCCCCATATATAGCAGTGTTCCAGGGAATCAAACGCTTTGTTGAAGTCTACAAAACCCAAATAGTATACTTTGTTGTATTCTCTGTATTTTTGTAATATCTGACGTAGGACGTGAATATGGTCAATAGTCGAAAAGTTGCTCCTAAATCCAGCTTGCTCCTTTGGCTGATTTTCATCAAGTGTGTTTGTCTTTTAGTCTAAAAAGTAAAATTTTTGAAAAGATTTTGTATATATTAGACATTAAGCTTATTGGCCTGTAATTGCCGATGTCTCCTTTGTCTCCTTTTTATGTAATAATATTATTATTGATTTCGTCCAATCTTCTGGAATTTTTTCAGTTTCAATTATTGTATTGAATAATTTAGTTAGCTTGGGGACAATCACTGGCATTGATATTCGAAGGAGTTCGTTAGTGATATGGTCGGGACCGGGTGCTTTTCCTAATTTCTGCGTCATAATAGCTCTTTCAGTTTCTTCGTTTAGAATTAGTGGTATAGGTTCTAAATCTGGCGTGTGGTCAATTGTAGTTGTAGTGAGTTCATTACTTTTGCTTTGGTATAAGTTCTTATAATATTCTGTAGCAATATTTAGTATTTCAATTCTTTTTGTAGTATTTTTTCCATGTCCATTGTTTATTCTTGGCATCCAATTCTTCATTGATTCTAGTTCTTTAAAAGCTTTCTTTACTCCGCCTGTTTTCTTTATATGATATTGAAAGGTGTTTAATCTTGCTTGCTTTCTGTCTTTCCTTATATTTTCGTTAATCTTTTTACTCATTTCCGCAATCTCCTTACGTTTTTCTCTCTTTATCCTGGTTTGTAGAAGTAATCTTCTTTCGTTAAGAAGTTGCGTTGTTTCGGTTGAAATTATTGTTTTGTTATTTGTTTGTACTTTTCTGGCTGCAGTTTTGAGAATATTTACAAAGTCACAATATCTCTTCTCAATTGATTTACTGTATTCTTTTCCATCCCTTCTATCTAGATTTTCTTTTAAGTTTTTCATTAACTCCACGTTATTGTTAATATTCACATATGGTATCGATTCTGCTTGTAGTCTTCTACTTTTTTTGAGGCGTGTCCCTCGTAACGTCGCGCGTACCATCTTATGGTCGGAGTTAAAATTAAGATTATGAATTATTGAAAGGTCTTTAAAAACTTTTGGCTTATTGGTCATAATATAATCGATTTCATTCCTATGCAGGCCATTTGGAGAAGTCCAGGTCCATTTCTTAGTCATTTTCTTTTTATAGAAGCTATTCATGATACTTAGTTTATTTTCTAAGCCAAAGTTCACTAGTCTTTATCCGGTTTTGCTCCTGATGCCTTTGCCGTAACTTCCTACGGTATAGATATACGGTTCGCCTCTTTGACTTTCTCCAATTTGACCGTTGAAATCACCCATTACTATTACATTTTTGTGAGCAGTCTCAAAAGTTTTTTGTAAATTTTTATAGAAGTCTTCTATTTTGTGTACATCTTCTTTTTTGTCTGCTTCAGTTGGTGAATAAGCCTGAATAATTGACCAAGATTCTTCTTTGCCATTTTGTAAGGGAAGTTTAATGTTGAGAATTGCTATTCTTTCTGATATTCCTTTCAATTCTTCAATTCGGTCACTATATTTCCGTTTTATCAAAAAACCGACGCCAAATTGCCCTGGTGTTTCTCCTATGTAATGTAATATAAAGTTTCCGTGATCTTCTATTCCTTCTCCCAGTCTTCTCAATTCACTTATTCCAATAATATCCCATTTAATTTCGTTGATAGCTGTTTCTAGTTCAATGAGTTTTTCTGGGGTTCTTAGTGATCGTGTATTAATTGATGCTATGTGTATGTCACTATTGGTTTTAAATTTATTTTTTTGGTTATTTGTGCTTAGAGGGTGTTGGTCATTTTCTCCCACGATGACCAGTCGGCTTGGGAGAGGTTGTTGTTTTCTTCTTATGTTTAGTTTTGTTTCTAAGTTTTGTTGTATTTTCCGTTTGCCGAGGCTTCGTTGCTATTGTTGTTTATTTGTAGTCATGCCCGAAAGAGAGTTGGATCTGTTTCTCATCATATCAAAGGCGTTAGTTCTATTGACCTTGAAGGACATGGAGGTTTGCTGTTTTTTAGGTTGGGTATCTGAAGAGTGCGGTGAGGAAGAGGTTTCCCGTTTTCTTTTATCATTAGTAGATTCGTTTTCCTTCACTATAAGCTTATCATATTTCAAAAAAGCAATTTTTCCTTTCTTCCTTTCTTCTAACATCTCTGCTTGTAGAGCTTTCCTCTTAGCCAGTACTTCTTTTGGATAGTCTTCTGTAACATAGAGCTTTTTCAGACCCTTCTTGTTTCTCATTATCTCATTCTTCTTCCACCCATTTACGAATGAACATAGGACTGGTCTCGGTGTATTTCCTTCTCTATTTTTATGTCCTATTCGGTGAATATTGTTTATTCCATTTTCTTCGATGTCAATGTTAATATCAGTTTTGAAGACTTTGTTTATATTACTTAATAAATCCAACGTTGACTTTTCTATTTCTTCTACGCCAAATATGATGATATTATTATTCCTTTTTTCTCTTTTCAAATATTCAATCTCTTTCTCCTGAGTTTCTATTTTTAGTTTTAAGTTTTTGTTTTCCTCTATAATAGGGATCAGTTTTTCATCCATTCTAGAAATTATATTGTTTGTAATAGACTCAGTAAGTTCAATAGATTGTTGCTGCATTTCTAATTTCATTTTATCAAACAAAAGTTGAAATTGTGCCTCCATTATTTATCAATTATTTTTTTTTCCTCAATTTAAACTTAATGGTAGAAAGTAGTAGAATTTATTTTTTGACACTTGCAACACTGACCTATATGTCAGTCACTAGCTGTCAGCTGTCACAGTGAACCGAGACTGTCAATACGAATGAGTTAGCAAACTCCATTGAGTTACGGGCAAACTCACTTAGAAATGGTCTATGGTCTAACCTCAAAAACGTTGATGCACTTTCTTCCTTTGTGGGATATAATATGCAGTTTTCGTCTACAACTAATATATGCAGCACTTCAAGCTCTTCGTTTTGCTGTTGTACGGTAGTGTTCTATACTGTTTGGTGATTTGAATGAATTTTTTTACGCGGATTTACTTGGACGTTGATGTTTACACTTCTGAAGCCGGAAGCGGAAGCTGTGTATTGTGTATTGATAGTCAATCATTAAATACTATAACATATTATATTGTGAAGTCCGCCAACCCGCACTAGGCCAGCCTAGTTGACAATAGGGCCTAACCATTTTCAATCGTACTCTTGATTGTAGAGGAGGTTCGTGCCTTGCAGTGGGACGTAATAAACTCCAGCCAATCCTTAAGGGTGGCTTTAGTTAACTTAGCTGGAGATTATTATGTAGATCTGAATCTGAACCGCAATGCGATTTCAATCAAGCAAACTGAAGTGCCTACGAAAAAATCCCGACCCAGTACATCCTTATCCAATTCCCACTTGACGAATATTTGTGTAGCTATATTTATTTGATAGATGAGGAGCGACTGAGACTAATGAGCTCGTCTCAGCTCTATTTTTTAAACATTTTCCTGTGAGGCACGGCGATGCGGTAGACTAATTGATAAGCGGTATGTCCAGTCACTAGGGACCTCTGAATTGATTAGTTTTTAAAGCTAGACGAACAGTGATCAGGCTCAAAGAGGGCTCTTAATAAGATGGTCAGTGCGTTTGTTAATACCGACATTATTTTGTGTCTTTAAGTTCTAGATTGTTTTTAGCATAATATACATACATTTTCCTTTGAACCTCTTTTGCGTCAAAGAAGTGTGTAGCCCTGCCACATTAATTTACAAAGCTTTTATTTGGCACTAGTTGATATCAAGTTTTAATAAATACTACTCATGAATATAAAAATCATAACATTTAACACCTTTGGAAGTTATTAAAATAACAAAGCAGGACTTGCCGCTCGTACATAATGAGTCAATAAATACAAGTACCTAGTCAAGTTTGAGGGAACGTACTTTAAGTTTTTAAAAATTAAAATTAAAACTAAGTGAATAGGTATGAGCAGAGTGAGATGCTCTCTTATATTAAACTCTTATGACAAAATACAAATCGTATCTATCCTATAATGCTTAATGCTAATGTTTTATTCTAGACATAACATCCTTTCTTAAAATGCCAACGCAAGCTGTGTTGGTCGATCATGCGTTAACATTTACTATGGTAGGGGTGTGACAGGGTAACATAACTCCTCCCTCACCAAGAGCGGAATTACCTGAAGATTCTTGATTCCGGTAATTTCGCGTGAATGAACATAATCTTATTCTAGACTTATACAGAAAATAACCTAAAACACAAATTATAACTATCACGTACAGCAATAAGGATGCTAAACTCACTGAATCACTTTTACCGAACTTTGATTTTCATCATTTTCACTAACACTATTTTGGGATTTCACTTTCAGCATGTACGCGAGATGTTTCAGGTCGTCGAAGTTGGCTTCACGCATGTCCAGTGAGACGTTTTCAGCTACAGCTGGTTTCTGAAGTACAGGCAACGTAATCAGGGGTTTCAGTCGATATTGTATCTTATCGCTGTATATTCTATGATGTACAATATGAACGTCGTCCAGTGTTATTTCACAGTTTTCCTCCATTTTCAGGATGTATGAACCACGAAGCGAGGAGTGTGAGATTTCGTCACCACATTTTTCAGTTATTACTGTAGAGGTTTTCAGGTAGATGAGCCAGGTGTTGTATTTGACTCTCTGTATTTTCTTATCCTCTATGTCTACGGGGTGAACTATACAGTTGGTACGATTTTCGCTCATTTTCATCAACTGTTCTACACAGGTTTCTTCGGAGTAGGGGACGATGTCGTCGTCGGTGCAGAGATACTCGCCGTCGTCAATCAGCTCGCAGGAGTGCGCGGCGGATAGGTATTTTAGCCCTTTCACCAGGAGATAAGGGCATTTGGGTAAGTGTTTTGTTATAAAAAATATTAAAAATAGGAAAAGAATAAAGTTTAAAATAATTGTATATAACATTATCTGTGAGAGGGATATCTAAAATGAATGTTATCTGGTTTCTCTTTACATAGGCTCTTACAGTAACCGACTTTTCGATTTTAACAATATTATTGACTGTTGGTTCATACATTAAATTATCAGTGTCATTTATAGTATGTAATATTGATAAGAATTCAGTTGAATTTATAATACATTGATGGAGAACTGAGACTTTACTTAATGCTAGAGCGGTTTCAAGTTCATTTAAGATTATATATAGAGTTCTGAAGTTATCAGTGAAAATATTAAATGTAACAAGTACGTGGATAAAGTTAACCATATTCACATCTTTTGTAACAATTTTCTTTGCTAGTTTTTCTATTTCAATTATCTTATTTTCCAAAATCTTTGTATTACTGTGTATTGTTTCAGTAGTATTAATAAAATCACTTAACATTTTTGACAAAATAGTAACCTTTTGGTTAGTTAGACTCTGATGATTATTTAATTGTGTAATTAAGGAGTCGTATCTTTTTGCGTCTTCCGAATCTAAATTTCCTGTTACAAATTTAATGACAGAACCAAGAGGGTTAATTAGGCCTCTTTTAACACGTACATTAGGCATAAGTTGTTCGAATTTTTCAACAGTTTCATTACATAATTTATCAACTTGTTTTCTTAATCCAATAGAGTCGTTTGCAAAAATAGAGTTTGTATTTATAATATTAATGAATTGCTGATACTTAATTACATTATATCTCAATATTAGTTCTATCCCGCTTGTATCAATTACCTTGATAATTGTCCAACTATCCTTTCGCTTAAAAGCTTGTCCTAATTTGATAGGTAATATACCTGGGTTTCTTTCAACTTTTTCTAACTGAAGGCCCTGGTTGAGGGTTATCATCGTCGCTACTGCCAGGCAGCACCTGCGGAGGACGTTTAACATTTCTTAAAGGAACTTTAGTTTGTCTATTTCTTATCTGAACGGGTACTATGTTGCGCTCTATATCACCACTAACAACAGCTTTTCTATAGCGGGGCTTATCCTTGCTTTTCCTTGTATTAATATCTTTTGTAAAAACTACTTGTTCTGAATCTAAATCTATTTTATCTTTATCTTTACCCTTGCTAATTATCTTTTCTTTATTTTTAAGCATCTTTTCTGATATATGTTTATAGAGAAATTTAGAACGTTTTACGTGATCTTTAAGTAACTGTTGCATATAGGCTTTTTCAAAATCACCATCAAAATTTTACTAGAGTCAGTATGACTAAACACTATTTCAAACGGAGTTAAACCTGTCGCGGAATGTATAGTATTATTATATGCCATAATACAATATGTCATAATAGAAGCGGCATCAGTACATTTTTGTTCATATTTGGCTAGCCTGTAAATTTCAATAAGTGTAGAGTGAAATCTTTCCACTATGCCAGTTGAATTTGGATTATATGTTGTACAAATATGCAACTGTATTTTATAAAGTGAAGCTAATTCACGCATTAACTCATTATTAAATTCTGTTCCAGGGTCACTGCTAATTTTTTTTGGAATACCATAGAATGAAAAATATTTGATAAGGGCTCTAACAACTTCGCATGTTGATCTGTTACTTATTTCAAAAGCTTGGGCCAATTTGCTAAAAGCGTCTACAACGGTTAAGTAATGCTTGCCATCTATACTAAATATGTCTATGAAAAGTTCTTGAAAGGGGGCATCTTGTGTTTGAGTTAATTGTAGAGTGGGTTTAAGAGGGTTTCTGTCATACTTCATCCTTTTACACAATTCACAATCATTAATGACAGCTGCTACTATTTCCTGCATATTTGGCCAATAATAATTTCGTTTTATTCTTAATATCGTTTCTTTAATACCTCTGTGACATGTCTTGCCTTCGTGGTGTTTAAGTACTACTGCCTTTTGTTCTTTTTCATCTTCCACATTTATCACGCGCTCTGTACATTCATATATATCTATCATACCTTGTTTAAACAAACTAATTATAGTCCGGGAAAAATCTGATCTGTGTTGGGGATGCTCAAAATATATAAAGTATTTTATTTTAGGTTTTATGTATTCTTTTAAAAATTGTTTTATTAGTTCCAAATTATTAATCGGTATAAACTTCTAATATTTTCTGTTTATTGTTTGAAATATCTTTAACTTGAATTTCATTTCTAAACCATTGATGAATTAAAATCTGATTGGGCTTAGTGTCTACGGCCTCGTTTAAAATAGGGATACCTTTTGATTCTAAATCTTCTGCTGAATGAACGGTGTCGGTGCTACTATCATCAGATCCTACGGGGTAGGGGTCTAAAGAGACAATTGATCTAGTAGCTGAGTCAGAAATGCTGATAGTCTCTGAACTATCTGAAATTGAAATTACATCAGTATTATTGGGGGGTTGTTCCCTAGCTATTCTAGTAATTTGTTCAGTCAAATCGTTCAAATATGATGTTAAGTCCTTTTCTTTTTTGTCAACATTAACTGCCATAGAGTCAGTCTCGTCATCCGAATTTAATGCGTTAATTTTGATACGTGAAAGTGCGTCTGCCTTAGTATTTTGTTTTCCGTTTTTGTAAAGTATTTCAAAGTCATATTCCTGAAGTCTAAGTCGCCATCTTGTCAATTTACTATTAGGTTCCTTTAATGAGTAAAGCCAGGCAAGGGGTCTATGGTCTGTGTAAATCGTAAATCGACGTCTATAAAGGTATGGTCTGAAATGCTTTACCGCCCAGATAATAGCTAAATGTTCACGTTCTATTGTACTATATCTACTCTCAGTTTCACTGAGCGCTCTACTAGCGTAAGCAACGGGTTTGTCATTACCAATGAGACCTTGTGATAGCACTGCTCCAAGGGCTACATTTGATGCGTCAGTTGTCAATATGAAAGGTTTGTTAAAGTCAGGATATTGCAAGAGCGGTACAGTAGTTAATAGTTCTTTACATTTTTGAAATGAGTCTATGTATTTTTGGTCAATTACTATTTTGTTACGCTTCTTTAAACAATTTGTGAGGGGTTGAGTAATTTTAGCAAAGTCCTTTATAAATCGTCTGTAATAGCCTACCAGTCCAAGAAAACTCTTAATTTCAGTCGTTGTTTTCGGCAGGGGAAAGTCAAGTACAGTTTTAATTTTATCATTGTTAGGTCGAAGTCCATCTTTTGTTATAGTATGCCCTAGGTAAAGCACCTCTTTTCTGAGAAATTCTGATTTGTCCAACTGTATTTTCAAATTTGTCTGTCTCAGTCTTTCAAATACGGCTCTTAGTTTTTGTATATGTTCATCTAAACTAGTCGAGAATATAATAATGTCATCTAGGTAAACAAGGCAATGTATACCTTGCAGTCCTCTTAAGATACTGTCCATGGCTCTTTGAAAGGTTGCCGGTGCCGTTTTAAGTCCGAACGGCATCCTGAGAAATTCAAAATGTCCGAATTGAGTACTAAAAGCGGTTTTTTGTCGGTCCTCCTCCTTGACTTCGATCTGATGATATCCTGATGCTAAGTCTAATGTGGTAAAGTATATGCTCTTTCCTAGTTTGTCAAAAAGGTCGGTAATGTTAGGTAAGGGGTACTTGTCATCAGTCGTTATTTCGTTAAATCGTCTATAGTCAATCACCATTCGATACTTGGGCTTACCTGTAGCGTCTATTTTTTTTGGCACTAGGTGAACAGGTGCACTCCATGGTGAAAATGACTCCTGTATTACATTATTTTTCAAAAGTGAATCTACTTGAGTTTTAATTTCAGCGGCTTGAGCAGGAGGTTGCCTATATGGCTTAATATAGATGGGATCTTCGTTTTTAGTTCGAATAGAATGTTTAACCTGATTGGTAAAAGTTAGCGGAAAGTCCTCACAATAAAATATATCTTTATATTCCTTGCATAATCCATATATTTTCTTTCTTTCCTCCTCATTCATATGATCTAAACGTAATTTATTTTTTAAATTTTCCTCTAACATACTATCTATCTCTATCTTTCTTCCAACATGCATATTATTAACCTTCCATTCTGTACTACTATCAAAGCTCATTACATTAAAAGGTTTATCTATTGTCAACTTCCATTCCTTATCTGAAGTATTCTGAATTATAGTGGATGCATATCCTCTTTCACACTTCACAATTGCACTTGGCATTCTTATATCCTTACTGAATTCTTTATACTCTAAAATTCCTTCACCTGAATATAAATCTGTAGGTAATTTAAGACGATGTTCAGTACGCGGTTGTAATATAAATTCATGATTATTACGACAATGATTAACTATGGGAATAGTGGTTGAATTTGTTCTTAAAACGTTATGTTTTAGATCGATAACTGCTCCAACTTTCGTTAACAGGTCATCACCAATAACACCATCATAACGTGAATCAACATTATATAAATAAAACTTTTGAAGAAAGTTACTATTAAATGTCGGAAATAAAGGGATCTCCACGACTTCGCCGTGAGAGCTAGATGCGTGGGTGCTAATCACCTTAAATGGTTCATTACGGATTTCACTATAAAAATATGCATACGCTTTATCTGGTTTTAAAAAGGATCTCATACTTCCGGTGTCTATCATAAATTTAGAGTCTATTTCGGGAATGTAAACATACGGCAATTTCAAATTAGGGTCACAATTAATTTCTATCACTTCTTGGTTTTTTCTAAAGGGCTTAGATGAAATTTTTCCATCTGTTCAATAGTTTCAGGAATTTCAGTAATATCGGTTTCATTTACTTGGTCAGCGTTTTTAGAAAGCGGTTCAAAGTTTTCATTACCTACGTAATATTCACAACTATCTTCCACTTGGGAATTACTGTAGTTATATTCATAATCTACAGGATAATATTCACTGTAATTATTTTCGTCATTGAATTCTAATTCATTTAATTTAAAACCTTCTTTTCTATAAAGTGGAGCCGTTCTCATTGAAACATCGGTATTCTGATTGTTATTATTAAAGTTAGGCTTATATCCAAAGGGTTGTGAATTCATACCAAATTGCTGAGGTTTCATAATATTATTAGACGGATTGAAAGGGGGTCTATATCCTAATTGTGGGCGATAGCCAAATTGGGGACGGTGACCAAATTGAGGTCGATATCCCAGCTGTGGGGTAAAGCCAAACTGCGGGCGATAACCGATCGCCTGTTGAGCTAATGGTCTCTGTTGCAAGAAAGCTGTCGTCTTTTGTTGTGGCATACTGATATTAAATTTATTAGGGGTAAATTGGGGTTTAAAACCTAAGTTTTGTGAATTTTGAACACCAAACTTAAATTGTGTGGGGCTAGACTGCAACTGTGGTTTACAAATGTGAGAATTCTGTAATTTATTCTGAGCTGAGTACTGTTCAAAGAAGTTAACCTCTTCTATAACGATACTAAGTGCTTGTTCTAAAGTGCGTGGTTTACTTAATCTCACAACTCGTAACATATCAATCGGCAAATTGTTCAAGAAAACTTTCAGACATTTATTGTTATAAATATTAATTTTACTCGGCGTGTCTAACTGATCTGGTGATTGATTTAATTTTGAAATCAATAATGATCTAACTGACTGAATTCGGTTACAAAACTCTAAATAACTTTCATTCTGTTTTAGTTTCAAAGATTCCAATTCAATAGCGATACATTCCTCAGTCCTAGCGTCACCAAAATGTTGTACTAATAATTCCTTGAAATCAATCCACGTATTAATATCATCGCGCTCACTGATAAGGGCAGCTGCATTGTCTACCAATCGACTCGTAATGGAATGCATAACATATATATTTTGCGCCGGACTCCCTTGGTATTTATTAATTACATATTCACATTTACGAAGAAACAAATTTAATTGTCTTTGATCACCACCAAATAATGGGATAAGTTTTAACATTTCATTTGGAATAAGAATTATTTGTTCCACTTTTTGCGGAACTGTTTCGCCTGAATTTTCCATTTTACAATTAAATACTTTTTAATACTTAACACAAAACACAAATATCTAATATGAGTTCGACTAAAATTATATTATTAATTACTCACAGAAGTATACGAATTAATTATGAAATTACTTCAAAACGTTAACACTTTATTTAATCGTCGCAACTCTTTGTCCGTTTCATAGTGTGTTTTAGATATAAAGTACACGTTTAGAATTCAGACGAATGTTTTTATAGCTATCATAATATTACGTTAGGGCAACCGTGCCGCCTAATAGAAATGATATACATATGTTCATGGAATGCATGACTGTAAGAATGTAAGTACCTAGTTTTAATGCGAATACTTAGAAATGGGACCCGCTAGTACTATTACGATAACAAATCTTGTGCGGACAATTAGATGAAAGCGCACTTTTCAAATATAATATAACAAAACAAAGTGATAGCCCATATTGTTGAAGTTCATAATAATTTCCAAAAAGAAAGTATAATTATGACAAAAAAAATGTGTACGGCTTATTGAAATTGTATGGTATTTTTGGCTTTCTAAATTAATAATATGAATTCAGATAGCTATTCCAGATGTGTGAGGCCGGGCTTATACACTTTTGTCAATTTCATGCATTCTTCTCAGTTTATATTACTTCTGACCTGATGCTTGTTTACCATTTACAAAAAAAAAAAAACAATAACATGCGACAAACGAAAACCTAATGAGAAATCGCCTTCGCCTTTCAACCCCTAAACGTCCCCCGTTCAAAAGAGATTGGATACTTTCACGTAGAAAAACAAAATAAAATATCTGTCAACAGAACTCGACCGGGCACGCAGCGATACTTCGAGACAAGCACCACAATGGATTCCACAACTAGCTGATGCCCGCGACTTGACTTATTATAGAATTTTTATTTTTTTAAGTTACAGTATTATTATATTGTTAGGCAGAGCACTAAAGACATTTTTGATTTTGTGGATAATTAAATGCTGCGCTTATATTCAGGCAGCATGTCTGATCATTGGTATACTACTCCACAAAAAATGCCGGTCTAACGCAGCTGTATTTTTTTGTTGTTTCACGACGATTCTAGCGTCAAACATAGTCGTCATAAATATGTAATAGAAACAAAATAACATTTTTAGAATATATTACCATTATTATAAAGGAGTCAACTTGTGTATTTGTTAGCTTCGCGCTTTCTTGTTTCTTCATGCTCAAACGATTGGACCTATTGTGTTGTAATTGGGATGAAGAAGGAATTCAAATACGTCTATTTATTACTTTTTGGAAATTAGAGAAACGGTTTGGAAAATAATATAGTGCGGATGAAGTTGGATATAACAGGATATGATTATGTAATAAATAAAATGTATGTACATGCCTTGAGTTATCCAACAGAATGAGATGAGACAGAGTAGGATGTGAACGAGATGGGAAGAAAAAAACAATACAAAGTACGGCAGACTCGTTGATTTCAAATATAAAACAGTTACTACGCGAAATAATAATATTTATATGATGTGGCGTGGATTCCAAAACTCGGGCGACGTCAGGTCGGGCTGCGAGTTTCATTATGCCTAATATAAGCAATGAAATAGTTTTGCCAATGCATATGTTATGGGCCAAGTGATTAATGCGAGCAGTATTCATAATGCCCGGGCAGTATGAATATTGCCGAGCCATATCGGGCCAAGTGATTAATTACAATCTAAACTCACCTATTTATCACATTGCCCGGGCACTATGAATATGGCTACATGATGATCGGGCAGTGTGATTAATAGGTGATTTTTTACGTGGTGCGCTGCCGCATTGTAGCATCTGCGATAGACCCATAAGGTTAAATTGATCTGCTTATGTTTAGTTGTTTTTTAAAGTAGTGTACCCACTTTATGGATCAGTTATGTCGACGGTGCCCCAAAACCGACTCGGAACACCCCGACTTCACGTAGTCTTTTGGCTACCGACCCTAGAGTGTATATAAAAAGCCGGAGGCGCGGAGGGAGAGCAGCCCCCGCCCGCTGTAACGAAGGATATGGTTGCCTATCTTTTGTTATGCAAGGGCGAAGGGGCTGAACTTCCCGTAGCGCCGGAGACGATGCAGAAGCAAATTTGTATTGACAACAAGTGTTTTAAGGGTTAGATTGCTATAATAGATATTTCTCAGGAATAGTGCGTTACCTTTTCATGGGAGTGGTACCGGGGAGGTGCGACACTCCCCTTCCCCCTCCCCCTCCACTCCTCCCAACCCACCCCCTCGTGCTGCACTGTTCTAAATTTTACCACTTTGGCTCATTGTTTTGATTTTGATTCGCTTTACATCACTCTGCCCAATAGGCACTTGGCATTATTCATAAAGCCCGGGCAATATGATAAATTGATTGATTATAATCAAATTGCCCGCTCTTATTGGGCATTATTCATATTGTCCGGGCATCATGAATAATGCCCGATTAATCACTTGGCCCATAACACATACACAACGATGGAACCATCTATTCATTAATGTAGATATGAAACTAGGTCCCGCAAGGAAATAGCACTCACAAAGGCTCCGCCGGACCCAACTTTGCTCATGTATTATCAACTTTCGCGCGCGGGGATTGCTAACATTTAGATATTTTTCATTTTTAGTTTTGCGCCATGGATTCTTGTTTTCGCCGAGTAGCAATGTAAAATACGCTCGACTGACTCCCAACAACGCTGTTGTGGACAATTCTTAATGTATAAATGTTAAATGATCAAAAAGTATTTGTGAGTTCTATTTTTATTTTATTTTATTAACAGCGCATATAGTACGGTAAATCGTAAAATTTAATTTGATTTATAGGCCGACAGTTTTACTGTAAGAAAAATCTCAGGTAAGTGTATTATTTTTTATATATTGAATTTTTGCCACATAACATTACTTTACATTGTATAAATGGAGATAGAGCCAACAGTTAGAATAAGGGTATTGGCGCGCCGTCTGTCGGTGTACGGCGTTACAAGGAAACAGGACTCGATAATAATTAAATTATATTAATTTCAAATTATATTTCTCTCGTAATTTCCAAAGCTTTTCAATTGAGCAGAAAATAGTTATAATGTACGAGAGTATAGCATAGATGCTAAGGTAAATAAAATAACAGTTTAGAGGTCGTTTTCCGAGAGCACGACGGGCAAATTGTTGAGCGAATCGGTGTCCAGAGTTTCAGTCGTAGTATCATCGTGTAAGCAAAGAATAAGATAAACATACGCACATACATACATTTTGGGATGGGAATAAGCTATAAAACTAATCTATATATCTATACATGTAAATAAAATTGAAGTGTCTGTTTTAAGAGTGAAAATAAAAAAAAATGTCCTACTACATATCGTTATATACACGATACCTGTGCCGAAAATGATTTTTAAAAATTTTTGCTTGTCTGTCTGTCTGTTTGTTCCGGCTAATCTCTGAAATGGCTAGACCGATTTTGACGAGACTTTTTTGTCAGGTAGCTGATATAACAAGGAGTAACTTAGGCTTAGAAAAATAAATGTTGCAATGCCCGCGCGCAGCTCACGCGCATGCCACCACTGGGCCGTCACGTCAGGCGCCTCCCACCACTTCTCCCACCAACGAATCAATATCACATTTACAAAATATTGTATATAAAGAAATTTTTCAATAAAGCTAATACAAAAAACTGAAAATAAATGTGGAATGGGAGTTTACCGCCGCTTGCTAAGAGATGGCGCCACCGTAGAATTAGATCGCGGTGTGGTTTCGTTACAAAGGTCGATAATTAAAATAAAAATGCAAAACCAAAAAAAAAATTAATTAAACTAATTAACTTTTTTGTTAAATTCCACGCAGACGAAGTCGCGGGCACAGCTAGTAAATAAATTAATTAAATTAATTAATTAATTAAAGCAAGAAATTAAAATAAGTAATACTAAGTATAGGAAATATATTGTATATAGAGATTAAGTTCTATGTGTATTGACTTGTCATAAGAGCTTTTAAATTGCCTACGTGACCAATAAATACATTTCATTTCATTTCATTTCTATGTGAAATTTAATGCAAACTTGCGATACGTCTGCCTAACCGCAGGAGACAGCGACATAAGTTTATACTGGAATAAATAGTCTGCGAAATACAAACTTGTGATGTATAACTAAAATAAGAGCCATCTTCAACTTCTGATTGAAAATAAAGATGAGAAATTGTACAATTTCTAAAGACGTTATCATTTGCAGATATTTTATCGGCTCGGACGATCCATAGCAACCTTTTCACCTCCAGACGTCATTTTACTAAAGTGTAAAATTTATTCGATAAATTCTAATCCAAACAAATAACATTTTGTCAAAGTTATTACATTATATTGCCACCAATCAGTGTGGTTTATACAAAAAGACAACATTGTAAATTAAAGATCGTCTTCGGTTTTTTGGCGTGCAAATGCGGGGTTTTTATGCTGTTATCAAAACTATCAAAACTGTTATTACTGTTTTTCTCTCTTTACATTTTATTATATTACTAGCGGCCCGACCCAGCTTCGCCTGGGTGCATATATTTTTTGATTCCTCTCCACACCAAATACATGTTATTTTTCCTATAAACTCTTGTATACCTAAACTTGACGTAGCTGTCCTACTGTCCGGCTCAATCCCGTCTCATCCGTCTGTTCAATCTCTTCCCAATCCGTCCCGTCCTTTCTCTTTATTATCCATCCCGTCTTATAACGTGCATTTACATTTGGTCCTATCAAATCTGTCAGCTATCCCAGTCGTCTCCCGTACCTTCCACTCTATTATATCCCGTCTCTCCATATACATGTACATATAAAGATTGCCTTATGAAATTTTGACATTAAAAACTTAAGCGTTTTCTATTGTTCATCCAATATTCCTTCACTTAATTCAGCACCAAAATGCTGTTTTTCCAAATAATATTGCACGCCATTACTTTTTGTTAGTAATAAAGTAATAATAAACATTAAAAAAAATAATTGGCCAAATTGGTCCAGGCGTTGTTGAGTTTTGCGCTTACCAACACATTTTGCGATTCATTTTTATATTATAGAAGAAGAAGATATAGTCCACCCCGCTGCCTTAGTGCGGGTTGGCGGATTTTATTTGACGTAGAAATTAATCCGATAAGTCAGAGGTGTGCCCTGAGATTTGAACCCGTGACCATCGTAAACTTGTTGGCAGTCGCGTCTAGTACGTTACCATATACAAATTAATAAAACCTTCATACTGCCTTACCAGGTGACGTAAGTAATAAAACAAATGCGAAATTTAAATTTGTCCCCCGGCGCATCTAAAAGTATCAATTCAAAAAACAATGTCGTTTATGAAAACGAAAAATTATAATTAGATATATTTTGGTGTACTCCGGCAAAACGCTTCGATAGATACCTTGTTTAAAACTGTTGCAATAATCTAAAAAAATAATGGGCTATTTTGGTAGATATGGATATCGTTTTATTTTACATTTATCAAAATTACGCGCAATACGCCGTATCTAGATAATATTATATACACGATGTACACATTTTTTGATTTTTGTTCTATTTCGTCAGCCGTCAATGAAAGACAATGGAAAGATAGATCATTTTACGTTGGATGGTTGTTGAAGCTGGACCGTCTTTTACGTCTCCCGTCAAATAAACAAAGATCATCCTATATTGGCTGGACGCATCACGCTTGAACGATACCCAAAAAAAGGTTTTTAGTATCTTCCTTAGAAATTTTCCAATTTTTCTCACTCCTAAAACCTTCCCAGAACTTTTACGAATATTTCAAGACCAAAATAAGCCAAATCGGTTCAGCCGTTCACACGTGATACCGTGACAACGCGAAACGGGTTTCATTTTTATATATATAGATAGATATAACGAATAAAACTATTTGTTGTTTATATATTAATAAAACATAATTATAATGATAACATCTCACACATACTTGTTGTTTTATGGCATGCTTTTTGGCACATTAAAATTATTCCTTCTTGTTTTCGTATAACTTGTTTAAATATTTGAATATTATGATGCAAGATGAGTAGCGTGTAACGTTAGACAAATGACTTAACTTTATCGAATGTAGTTTATGTGAACTATATGTGTGGACAATATGGCCTAACCACTCACAATCGTTCTCTCGATTATAGCCCGTACCCTGCAGTGGGACGTATATGGCTGATACAATACAGTACAATACAGTTTATGTGAAAGAGATGACGAATGAAAGTACTAGAGATTTATAGAGTTGAATGAATGAGGATGAATGATTAAAATGTTGAAGTAGGTATGGAAGAACTGACTCGGGCACAACCATGGGCACAACTTCATGAAAGACCTTTAAGACGACAGATTAAGACATAAATACGCAATTAAAAATGCCGATACTATATAGAACATTACCAAACCAATTCTTTTTGCATTAGACCCGAGACGTAACTATTCCCACATGAACAAAATATATTACGTTTTATATGAAAACATATTATCAAAACTGAGTCAAGCTCGCTTTATAAACATGGAATAGGTATTCTTTACTAGGTATACAAAAATATATCTCGTCATTACTTTTAATCGACCTTTTCCTTCCACAATAACATTTGAAAAAACATTAATGTACACATTTTGTAATATTTATTCAATTATAAGTAGAGTAGAGTTCTTTGAAGGTAACCCTCTTTACAGTCGACAGATATACAAGTATTCCCACAGACACGGGATCATGCGTCTTACGTATTTTGAAATTAGGCTCTTAGAGTTATTTCTTATTATATTTCACCCTGGTAACCTTTGGAGCTTCTTACTCAATACTATCTCGATATTAGATACAACTTTATTTGGTCGTCATCAATCTAAGGCTGAGTTACACAAACTAACTTTGCCAATACCTTTGCCTTTGAAAATGTCATCGCCATACATTTGAGACTTATTTGATCTTGCGAATGTATGGAATTGGCAGTTTCAAGGTCAAAGGTATTGGCAAAGTTAGTTTGTGCAACTGAGCCTTAATATTATTGACCAGGTTGATCATTCATAACTGTAAATTGTTTTGGTTTCTCGCGATTCAGATTCGCCTAGTAGGGACACCGCTGTAAATGATACTATTTTAACTTATTTAAATTACTGTGCCTTTCTTTAATGAATGATTCCATTTGATATCATTGTGTATGAGGACATTTTAAGAAAGTAAATCATCAAATGAAATAAATCGTGTGATATGTGAAATGCTTTACCTAAAACTGAAATATTCCAAATAGCGATAGGCTCGCCCCCAAACTGATCATAGGACGGAAATATACTCGGCAAAATGTTTGCAGAACTAGTGGCGATTTTTAGACTACAGTGAACGAAGACTTGAAAAATATAAAACTTAGTAAAATATTTCATTATCTCAGAGAAAAGTTTTTCAAACTAGACGTAAATCAAATATAAATCATGAAAAGTTTCCAATGTCAGTATGTCGTAACATGAAAGTGTCAAGTGTTTAGTCAAATAAAGTTATTAGATCATTGAGTGTATTCGTTTCTTTTCTAATAAATATGAAGCTAGACAAAGTTTAGAGGTACTGAGATCGTATAAGTCCCTCTACGGAAAAGGCAGCACACAACAGCGTTTTATCTCGGCACTGTTTTGTATCTGGTAACTCGAACGTTCTACTTACGCTTAGAGACAAGTTTCATAACTCCTACGTTGGGTTTTTCAGGTAACTTATGAAGCACTTTTATTTTTTCATAATTTGTACTTAAGGTAACGCTTATCGTCAATCGATAATAACATTCTAACTAACAAATTATAAACTCATTTGCAAAAAAAAAAACGGGCACCTAAGCAATGAACCATTTCAAATGTTACTATTGGTTTGTTTGATAATTATAGGTAGTTTTACTTTCACAATTTTGTAAATTAATAAGCAAATAATCGTTTTCGTCAGTATTATCATAAAATTTTGATAAAATTTATGGGTTTTAATGATAAAGTTCACTAGTAGTGTATGTTTTTTTGCAAATGAGTTTATAATAATATGTATACAGTATACTGTTTAAATTAATGAAAAAGGAACAAAATATTTAACTTACATCTTCTTTTTGTTGTCACAGGAAGTCCATTACATAGGACTTACTCAAGGATAATGCAACTAAATTACAATATTGTTTTGCATTGTATCACGCCTCACAAGGTACGAACCTCCTACACAATCGAGGGCATGATTGAGTTGTTAGGGCGTACAGTCCACCACGCTGGCCTAGTGCTCGTTAACAGAATTTACGTACCATAGAAATTCTTGCAAATACTATAGTATGCAAGGTCTCCCTCGCGATGTTACCCTTCACCGTAAATTACAACAACAAAGTCTAAAAATAACTTTGACATAATGAGCCGTTATAAATTTAAAAATAAATTTAAAACCAAAATGGGCTCTTAATAAAATAAAATCTATAAGAAAAAGAATGTTGAATCGACACTAAGGTTGTAACTCCTGAACAAGCGTATTGACTCGTACAAAGCATGTTGAAATGTGCCGGTAGTGTCCGGCGTCCCTGAGGCATCCGCTTCTGTATCAGCCCATATACGTCCCACTGCAGGGCACGGGCCTCCTCTACAATCGACAGTACGATTGAGAGTGGTTAGGCATCCGCTTACACCGCCCGAAACTGGTCCGACTTATTTTCCCCGCATTTCGAATAAAATTAGTAAAGCGACTGCATTCCATAATACACGCTCTTTTCTTCTTGCACTGAATGGCGTGACGAGCATGCCGTTCGCCTGATGGTAAGATATAACTACTGATGAATAGTAGCAAAACTAAATAGCTTGAATTACAAAGCAATGGTTGGCATTGTACTGCACACCCCATCCTGAGACATAACATTGAAGGATAAACAATGCGGATAGGATAGGCGGCCTCTCTCATTTTATGAGAGGCCTACATCAGTATACTTGTATCTATAGAAGATTAGATTGAGACGACACCCCTGGTCGCCCTGACTATACCGTGTTAATACGTAGTGGAAAGCAGATCCGTCGCCATACTACACTAAAGTTCCAATTCTGGGCAACATATGACTTTTCTTATTTGAAATAGTGATTCCCAATAAAGTACTTTATACTTGATTTTACTCTCTATCCGTACTACCACCAGACCATCGAGGAATTCCAAGGAAGGATTAGCACAAAGACCAACTTTTCTTAAAAAAGTTACTGGGTGTAGGCCATTTTGAACAGGTGACAATGGTAATACGTAACGAAATGTAATAAGTTAATTTTAAATTGCGACAATATCAGCTCTATAACTCAACCTTTCTAGTGCTGAGAAAAATATACATGCTTTACTAAATAAGAGATAAATTATAAGCGATTCTTATTAAAACATAAACACTTCACATTTTAAAAATTCAGTGCCAGTAAACGATTCTCCACCTGAGCATCGCACACAACTTGCGGTTCACATTCTGTAAACCTTGGCAGTAAACCAACTTAATTGCCTAACAAAATTCAAGTGTGCAATATTGGCGGGCCAGTAGAGGCTGTGGCAAAATTTATTGCCAATAGAACTCGGCCTGAGGCTTTTGTATGTGAATATACAAAATAAACCAAATATCACTGGGCACGGGCCTCATCCACAACCGAAAGTACTATTGAGAGGTGTTTAAGACCATATAGTTCACCACGCTAGGCTAGTGCGCCAAGGACTTTACATACGATTGGAATGCTTACAAATCCCATGTTATGGAGATCCTTCACTATGTTTTCCTTCACCATTATAGGGCGTGGTGATTGACGATCAATACACATATGATTGCCAAAAGTGTGCTCTGGATTTTGGACCCGCGATCACCGTGAACAGGCCACCATGCAGTTTCACACACTATCTCAAGTATATCTGTATCAGCCGACAGCCCATAAACGTCCCACTGCAGGCCATGGGCCTCCTCTACAATCGACAGTACGATTAAGAGTGGTGAGTCCACCACGCTGGCCTAGTGCAGGTTGGCATCAAAGGTTGTTGGTTTCATCAAGTTGGGTGGGTCTCAAGTACAACTAAGATATAATACAAACAACCGTAAGAGACATTGAATGAAAGAAAAATGGACTAGCGTTGACGTGAAATATTACTAGGAATAAACTAGTAGCAAAAGCACTTAGTTTCAGCGTATGATTTGCTCATTTATTCCACCAGTGTAATTGTGCAGCCGACAGCAAATCTCCGCTCCATCTTGTTTTTACTTCTGTCTAGTTTCGGGCGGTTATTACGGATTGCGATGATTAATAGTCGGTTACAACTGCTTACGTAGTGAGTAATACTTAGGGTCTCTCAGGAATGCTGTATTTACTACATTATATATACTTACACTTAACACACTGGTTTGGTTTACAATTCTAAGGCCGGCGATCCACTTAACCCAATCCTTTCGGAAATAAAGCTTTATATCTATAAACAGAATATATAAACTATAATCTCCCTAATTAACCCAGTCCTAGTTAGCGGATTTTCTAATACTCTCATTTTTTCATACAGTTTCGTGAAAAACTCTCAAGTGTGCAGGTTTCTTTATAATGTATTCGGCATCGAAGTTCATTGGTTTTGGCTATTTAGTCATTTAATATTATGTAAATATGTACCCAAATCTGTTTACTCGATATCGCAAACTATCCAACTTTCCATTACACACTTACAAAAAGTTAAGGTTTAGAAAAAATGATATCCAATTAAACCGAACACATTGCGCTTGTTACATCCACCGGTGTTTCAATACCAAAACGAAGTGAAAACAAAGGCTTATCTGCAAAAAAAAAATCCGTTGTTTAATGGAAAAATAAAGTTTACACGAAACTAGGTCAACATGGTTTATCTCTCCGAATAAATCACTGAGTTTTCTGTAACATTTTACTTCGGCAAATAAATTAGATAGAGAAATAGCAAATTAGTTTACGAAATTGTATTTTGTTTTCATCTCTGAACTTGGGTTGTGCTTGAGCACAAATTTTAGGGGCGGACATATACTATATGAAAAAATAAATTAATTCATATTTTAAGAGTTAGCTTGGGAAAACAATTTTCAGAAAAATATTATTTTAAACCATTTTATATATTTAAGAGGGAGTAAGTACGTACGTGCACGAAAGAGCGTTTTTAAGAAAGACAAATATCTAAAGAAATATCTATTTGTTTCTTGCGGGGAACGAACCCGCAGCCTCTCGTACCATAGGCGGCATCTAAGCAACTGCTTCACTTAGGCTCAGTTGCACCAAGTAACTTTGCCAATACCTTTGCCTATGAAAATGTCATCGCCACACATTTGAGATGTATTTGACCTTGCGAATGTATGGTTTTTTTTTTTTTTTTTTTTTTTTATTGCATTGAATGGCGAGACGAGCAAGCCGTTCGCCCGATGGTAAGCGATACGACCGCTCATGAACAGTAGCAATATTCCACTGCGCTCGCCATCCTGAGACATAAGATGTTAAGTCTCAATATGTCCAGTAGTTGCTCTGGCTACAATGTCCTTCAATCCGAAACACAACAGTGCATTTAAGCAGTGTTGTTTCACGGGAGAAATAGACATTGCGGTGGTACCTACCCAGATGGCCTCTCACATATGAGAGACCTACCACCAGTAATGCGATGTGATAATGCCAATTTCAATAAAATTGTTGTGTATAGCCCAACCCTTTGGGGTTAATGAAAGAACAATGGCGAATTGATGATTGATCTTAATTTGAGTGTCTTAAAGTGGCATATATACAAAACTATTTCCAATATTTTTGTACATTTTTTCAAATAATCATATGAATTATACAAAGCGGGTGAAAAAAAAACCTTTAAAATGGAAAGCCATTTGAGTAATTCCGGATTTATAGACTATTATTGGCTAAGTGTTGCCATTTTATATTTATTCGACTTAAATAGTTTGCTATCTAGTAAAGTACTGTTATTCGAGATAACTTTGTAATTCAATATAATATTGGTAAACTCCCGCAATTTGTCAGTTATTTTAATTTTGTAAATAATTATACTTCATTGATATTTTATTTGCTTAAATAGTAACAACACATAATATTTTTTTCTGTATTAAATAATAAGTAAATTCAAAGTACGATATGAGCCTGGCCAAAAGACTCATACTTAAAGCAATCGATTGACGATTGACAATAACCCAGCAAAAAAAAATAGACTTTTGACGTTTCCGTTGCGTGAATTGTTGATAAATATATAATCCGGACTGAGTCAAAAATAATTGAGGAATAAGGAGCCTGATACTGCGTTGTGTGATCCGTGCATTGTTACGGACTTTTATATTTACTGTGTGTGATATGTTATGTTTGTTATGATCTTATTTTAATGCTTGGATTGATTTATAGTAAATATGTTGAGAATTGAAGGTAACTGTCAACTGAGACTGCGGCAGATCAACTGTAATTATTAATGATACGTGTAAATATACTTTTTAAGCTAATATAAATAAAAACACAAGATACTAATAGAACGGGTGTATTATTATACTTTTTATTTATTATAAAATGATATTCCTGACAACAATACTTCATAGCACGGTCAGCCATTTTACTCGTAGTGTGACGTGAGTGTATAAACACAAAAATTCTGATGTGAATATCAATTTTTCCCCTCTTTCTTTAACAACAATTATTACACATATTGAATTAGAAATTAACCCTCAGGCTAACGAGATTTTTTTCATCTTAAGACATTTAATTTTAATGTCAATAAAAATAATGTATGGACACTTGCCATTGTTCTTTCGTTCGATAAAGTTTTCACTCGCATTCTCTATTAGTTTAAATGAAATTGAATTAATGTCGAATTAATGGAAAAGGACTGAAATTTAAATACATATAATATTTTCTAATACAAACCCCGTGATTTAGTGAAGTTAATTTTAGCTACACCCGTTAATCACAAAAAAAAAACTTCAGTCTTGTTGCATTCATTCTTTTACGTCTCACTATATCATGTTCCGTATCGGTAATTTTAATTGACAGTTTCAAGGGCAAATGTATTGGCAAAGTTAGTTTGTACAATTGAGCCTTAGACTGAAATAGTATTATTTATGTTAGCCATTTTAAGCTGAGATTTTATGCACCACCAAAGACAAAATGAAACAGTAATGTATAAATTATACCGAGTATATCATGACTGCTACCGAAAACGAAGCCGGGTGATAGTTTTATTGACTACAAACACAATGCAACTAAAATTTTCGCAAAGAAACGGGACAATGATTTTTTATGATTTTTTAAATATCGTCATTTTTGGGTGGTAAATCCATAGTTTTGCTAAAAAATAATTTAAACACTTTTATGCCTTAGATTGTTTATAAATAAAAGGGTATACACTATTATTTTAGGAAAAAATGTATTTACCATTCAAATATGGTCATAGGAAGAAAATAACAAAAAAAAAATGTCGCTTTTTTTGCAACTTTTTCTGTTGTATTGTGTCTGAAGTCGCCTAAACTACCACCCGGCTTGGTTTTCGGTAGCAGTCTTGATATACCCTGTATATTTCGACGTAGGGAAGCGATTTTGTCATATCTCAAAAAATGCGTATATGCGTTTTATAATATACATTTAATTCATAAAAAAAAATACCGCTTTGAATTTCCTCGTGAAAATGTAAGGTTTTATTTTAAAATGTTATTATTAAAAAAATGGTATACCTAAGTTTTCTAGTTTAGAGGTTATTAATTTTATAAATATATTTTTTAATCTGGTGTAAAATTGCTTGTTTCGAGATACGACAAAATCGCTTTCCTGCGTCGATTTATTAAATCAGCCTCTTTTTTTAACCGAAAATATGTTACTCTAGATGTACTTGTGCTGCTATCTACGAATATAATTCCAAATCAATAAGTTAAGTAAAAAGCTACCCAGATTCAAGACAGTATGCACCGCAGCGTAAAGGCACGTTGACAAAATAGTTTCACATTAACTCAATAGATGGCGCTATATAAAATTTTTGTAAGACGTAAATTATGGAATTGTTTTTAAAAAAATAGTTAATTATTAATGATTAATTCATTTGTATCAAATAAAAAAAATATGCTGGATGTCGAGGATTGTTTGGGAATTTGGATATTGAACTAATTACCTTTACCATCAAGCGATACCGCTTATCTTCAGGACGCTCCATTGTACATTTAAGGCTGGGCGGCAGCTCACTTCAAATTTCAGTTAATTTGAAAGACGTACTGTGTTATGCGCAAATATTATGATTCCACGATAAAAAGTTTATAATTACACGCCACAATTAAAATATGTAGGTACATTGTTGTGATTATGCGGCGCCCTTAGAGTATTTATATATATAGAGTGAGCGCTGTCATACATTTGCAACTTCAAAAACGTAGGTATTTTCTTGTTCGTAATGTTGGTAGCACTTCTAAGTACCGGGTATCTCAAGACTGCTACCGAAAACGAAGCCGGGTGGTAGTTTTAGTGACTACAAACACAATGCAATTAAAAATTTCGCAAAGAAACGCGACAATTATTTTTTATGATTTTTTAAATATCGTCATTTTTGGGTGGCAAATCCATAGTTTTTGCTAAAATAATAATTTAAACTCTTTTATACCTTAGAGTGTTTATAAATAAAAGGGTATACAATATTATTTTAGGAAAAAATGTATTTACCACCCAAATATGGCCACAGGAAAAAAATTACAAAAAAAATTGTCGCTTTTTTTTTCAACTTTTTCTGTTGCATTGTGTCTGAAGTCGCTTAAACTGCCACCCGGCTTCGTTTTCGGTAGCAGCCTCGATTTACCCTTTATATTAATGTTACCGATAAATGACTTTTCCGAGAAAAATATATAAATAAATGGAAATTAACATATTCAAGTGACATTTTTTTTAGCTATCATAATACAAAATATTAATAATAAATGTAAAGTAAAACTCACCCTTGCCTTAGTATATTTTTTTTCGATCCAAATTCCAATATTTTATATTTTCTACCTAAAAATTATTCCGGAACTTTTTCGGAATTTCAACAATTTAATTACTTGCAACATTGAATAAAAAGGCGTTCAAAAATTCACAAACATGAATGTTTTTCTGTAAATTGATTTAAAATATTTCTTGTTAATTAATAAGAATCTGACTATTGTCGATGATAAACGAATACACAGTTAATAATTAACCCCTAAAATAAATTTGGATGGTATTCGATAGCGCTAAACTAAATTTTTTGATTTTTCTTTTTCATGTAAGTCATGCGTATTCCAAGCTGTCACAATTCACACTGGATTTAGGGAAGAAAAAGGTGGCCCCGACACCACCATTTTTATCTACGTTTTTGAAGTACCAGCGCTCCCTCTATATTTATATACTCTAAGGCGGCGCCATACAAAGGGAAGATAACATTGTGTTATGTTGGTAGCATTTGTTGAAACTTGCGACTTTTGATGCATTTAAACATTGAAGAATGGAAATAGTAATTAATCAATTAAAAAATATATATAAATTAATAATTTTGCAAGCTTCATATTGAAATTATGATAAGTATACGTGCAATGTAAATAATCTTACATTTTTAAACCGGACAGAGCTCCTCGCACGAGTGAACGCATTTCTACGCGATGGCGCCAGGCGGGCGGAAGCGCGACCAACAAAAACATTGTTATATCTGTATTGAAGCGTGTTGGTATTCTATATTTATTTTATTAGGAATAAAAAACTTTGATCAATAAAATTAAATGCAACAGCACTAATTTTTATATTTAATTTTATAATTTAAAGTCTTATGCGAAGCAACATTAATTATTCCAAAGATTTATTTTATTAGGCACTATATTTTATTATTTATTCAGAACATAAACCGGATAAAATCAGCCTCTAGATCCGTTCACATGAAATTAATAATTTTTAGTAAAAAACGAAGGTACTAATTTCAGGTAGGTAGAATAATTATTGCTTCATTAAAAATTGCCTAAAACAAAGCATAGACCAACTTATAAAAATAACTATTAGTTAAATAACATTAATTTCTTAGTATTAGTAAATGGTGAAATTATTGACTATTTAGAATAATATTCAATCGATCGAGAAAGGGTTCCCGCGCGGGATGCAGATTAGTTTCTTTTTGATTCGCGCGAGGGCGCAACTGACAGTAGCGCGGGCGCCTCGGGAAAATGGCGATTATTTAGTTACCTCGGTAAATTATTTTTAAGTTTAATACAGTTTTTGCATAATACAAGTGATATTTGTGATTCAAAGTATTTCAAGTAGTGGTTGATTAAAGTGGTAGTATTTTGTGTAGGCGTAGGTACCAAGTTTCTGTTAATAATTAGTTTGGTGTGCCATGTGGGGCAAAAGTAATAAAAAAGCTTTGTAAATTGAAGGGCTTGAAAATGTTTCAATGGTTATGCATATTAAATTATAGCAAAATAAGATCAAGAAAAATTGACACTACTGTAGAGTTCACTATTCAGTATAGGTTATATATAAAGGAAACACAGTTTGATTCCCGACAGACACACTATTCGTACGGCGCACCAGCAGCAAGTGTCCGGTGAGTGCAGGCACTGCACTCACCGCACCCCCACCACTACCGCTCGCCCCACTAGTAGATGTGTCATCATTTACTTATATGTTACAACTACATTCTGAATACTTGACTTTTTCATTTTTCACGTATTTTTTTACTTTTGCAAGGTGGGTAAACAAAAAACTTTCACTTGGCGTCTTGTATATGAGTAGGTGAAGGTGAAAATTCCGATGGTGTTCTAGTGTCGCCTCTGCCTAACCCTTGGGGGCATAGGTTAGAGTGTATAAGTGTCGTGTTGTAATTGTGCTGTCTTAGTGTTAGCTGGTGTAGTGAAAACTGAGTGAGCTGAGCTGGTCGTACGGTGAACCATCGATGCCGCGCCAGGTATTGTGCGCATTCATAATTTACCCGATTGCGATAAAATAAAATAGAAAGGGCGATTAAATAACCCTTACTCTGTAATATGATTATTCCTGAGTTATTGTTGTGAATAATATTTACTGATCATTGAAATTGAACAGTTGTATTATTGTGTATAAGGACTGGGGTATTATTTATACATGTAATGCAAGGTCCTGTGGTCTGTACTCTGTACCCAGGATATGCAGTTTAAATGTTTCAATTACAGGAAGCAATTGACTTTATCTTATAGTGTTGTCTGGTAAGTCTCCCTAGTATGAGGGTCACCATGGATTAAAAATAAGCTGCGTGAAAGTGTTTTTTTTTTTCAAAAATTATAATTAATCACAAAATATCCATAGAAATAATTCTTCATCAATAAACGGTAAATCATAAATGATACGAGACGCAAAGGTACGACGGAATTATTTTTCTCGCGTTCCAAGTAAACCACAAAGTGGCAAAGCTTCGTTCCAAATGAATCGGACGGCGGCGCGGCGCGCATTTAACCGACTCGCCGCGCTTCCTGATTTACTCCAACTTGTTGCTATACCTAAATCATGTTTATAAATGGTAGAAGAAGAATTCCATAGGTACTTAGTTTCGAAAATGTAAAAAAAATACTATAGTATATCAATTTAGTACAGCTCGTAAGAATACTGCAAATACAGTATCCATCAGTATGAGGTGGTTGGTTGATATCACTTGTTGGTCGATACAATTTTGAAATAAAGCTCCGGACGGACCGCCGACGGATCGGACGGTCCGCCCCGTGACCACGAAAGCTGTAAAGTAATCGAAACGTCGGGAATTCAAAAAATGTAAAAATTAAAACAAATCCGCGATAAAATCCGTAAATAATAGTTTTATTTCAATGTGTAACATTCGCGTAAATCTAAGAAACCATTACGATACAATTAGGACAATGTTAGGAAGTTCGAAGCAGCATGCACATAGTCTAAACCTTACGTCTTAAAAACTGTAAAAAGCAGTGTGAATCCACTGTTGCGCTCCGGTTTGAAGGACTATGTAGCCAGAGTAACTCATGGATATATTAAGACTTAACATCTTATGTCTCACGGTGATGAGTGCAGTGGAATGTCAAGCATTACTTTTTAATCCATGGTGTCGTTTAGTTTTGTTACAATCCTTGCGCGGTCGTATCGCTTACCATCACGCGAATAGCATGCTAGTCTCGCCATTGTATTGTATTGTATCAGCCCATATACGTCCCACTGCAGGGCACGGGCCTACTCTACAATCGAAAGTACGATTGAGAGTGGTTAGGCCATATAGTCCACCACGCTGGCCTAGTGCGGGTTGGCGGACTTACATACCATAGAAATTCTTATAAATCGCTATGGTATGCAGGTTTCCTCACGATGTTTTCCTTCACCGTTTTAGTGCGTGGTGATTGACTGTCAATACACACATGACTCCGAAAAATCAGAGGTGTGCCCTGGGATTTGAACCCACGACCACCGTGAACATGTTGGCAGCCGCGTCTAGTCCGTTTACCAACAGGCCACCACGCACTTCTCGTCTCGCCATTAATTGCAATAAAAAATGATTTTGATGATAAGTATGCTTATGATTTGGTATTAGGTTTGTACTTTTACTGCTGTGCTTTTGTATCGTCACCGGTTACTGTGGAAAGCCTTGGGGTCATCATCATCAGCAGCCCATTGCATTCTATTGCAGGACATAGGCCTCGCCCAAAGCACGCCAGAGACCCTTGGCGTGATAAATGTTAAAAATGAGTGGTTGAAGATTATGAAGTTCAAGCGAATAGCTATGATAAGTAAGAGACAGTGAAAAACCCTCAACCCACGTGTCAAGTGTGAGTGTGAGAAGTGTTAAAATAACAGCCATTACTCGTTAGACAGTGCCGCAAGGACCCGAGCGCGGCTAATGGAGCTGCGACACAGCGGCGAACTTAGGAGCAAGTTCACTTTCTTTTTATTTTCATCCACATATGGATAATATTTCCAACTCCTCCTATTATTTTATCATGATCATCATCGTCTCAGCCACAGGAAGTGTAGGAAGTGGCCTGCATCCAGCGACTGCCTGCAGCTTTAACCGGGTCATCCGTCTACCTTATCGGCGGGCGTCCGACATTTCCTTTGTCTGTACGTGGCCTTCACTCTAGAACCTTCCGGCCCCAACGGCTACTTTTCTCTTTAACTTGCTAATTGTATGGGTTATTCCTATTATTTTCTTCATGATTAATTTCGTTGCGGGTTAGACAAGACAAGTTAGACATTCCCGGAGACACGTCGACTTTCAATGCTCGGTGTCAATAAAATACGTTTCATTGTTTATTCTAGTTTACAGGAGTTGCAGTGGCGGGTGTGAGGACGGGACAGTCTCCATATAATACACATTGAGAGTATTTTAATAATTAAATTTGCCATGTATGTATGTACTATATCTTGTGATTTTTGAATTCGTGTGGTAGACTTTGCCTGTGGTAATCAGTATGCATATTATCTTGTTTCTTAGTGTGAGCTAACGTTAAAGATGTACTTTTATGTTGACTTATTATACATTATTTCATAACATACATTTATTGAGGCATCACTCAACCAACTATTCACACACACTTTAACTATTAGCTCATTTATTCTCTCACTTACTTTATCATCTATTTATTAATTTACATACTCAATTACGTATTTATTCGTTGTTCGCTCATGTACACTCGTTGACACCACTCATTGACTCACTCCTTCAGTCACTGTCAATGTTATATGGGTGCTATAACCCCCACTACAGCCCTGCTGCTCCACACTTACAGCCCGTGTAGCACTCAGTAGCGCACAGCACTCGGCGGTAATCGACTAGCTTCCTTCAACTTTAAAGTAGATTTCAGCGAGATATCGCGGTTTGGCGACCATTCACGCCGTTTCAGAGTTCTGAGTTCTCCCGGGTTATATAGGTAAATGTTACAATGGTATAATGTAAAAAGAATTTACAACTCTGTACTGACAGTGAAATTGATTTGTTCTTCTGATAAGTTTTGATCTCAGTTAAGAGCGTTTATACCCTGCACGCACTTTTTGGCTTAAAAACAGGACTTTTCAAATGAGTTAATAGCCACCAATAAACAATTTAAAGGAAAAATAATTATTACTAATTTTAGAAAAGGTTGTCATCTAGGGATTTTGGTGGAAAACATTATAGATTGATGGATAATTTGTGAGTACTATA
Organism: Hyles vespertilio; assembly: GCA_009982885.2. Classification (NCBI taxonomy): domain Eukaryota; kingdom Metazoa; phylum Arthropoda; class Insecta; order Lepidoptera; family Sphingidae; genus Hyles; species Hyles vespertilio. The sequence goes on from CM042811.1 coordinate 425,027, forward strand.
CGGATTACTGAACACAAGTTTCGTTATTTAGGCTTTAAATGACAATTTAGAAGCTTAAGATATCCGAAACCACTAAATATAAGATGAAAATAAAAATATTATCAGACTAATAAGACCCTTATGGAGGGATTTTGCTGAGAAAAATAATCTTTTTGTGTTTAGTTCCTGAAAAATAAAAATTTAAACAATGCGAAATTATTCAGAAACTCTCGTCAAGAACATATTTTTTTTTTCACCAACTTATCGTACATAATTTTTTATAGCAATTGCATATTACAATAGAAGAACATCTTATAAATTAACTACAATTTTTATATTTCAAAAAAATTAGTTTTCATGTTTTCTACAAATATTTTAAAAACCACTATAAAACACGCTGTCCGACGTGGATCAAATCAGACCGCCGCGCCGCAAGGCCTTCGTAGGGACGTATCGCTCGTCGCTCCGGCCTGGCTGCAGTCGATTATGCCGGGCGTAGTAAAAATAGCCACGCGCGGAATGCGATTACCACATCTTAGTACTTTGGTAGTAAAATATTTAATTATTTTTATTACCTACAATGATTTTGTAGTGAGTATAAATTATGTTTCAGGTAATATAATGGGATGTAATTCCGAGGCTAAATTATGTTATGTATTGTAATATAAAATTAAATATATTTCGTAATTGTAAGGGGTTGTAAGGCCCCTAACACTATTTATGTGTTCGAACACGAAATGATTAATAAAACGTCCGTAGTGTATACTGATTGAACACTGATTTGAATGCAACTTAACAATGTAATAATAACGAAAATATGATTAGTATCCAAAATTTGTATTATTCTTTGCTTGCACAGTAATATTTGTCTACTTATAATGCAAATAAAATATTTTTATGATATTATATTACAGTTACATTTCAATTGAATATTTGAAGCGCACGGATCAAAGTTGTTTGAGCCGATTGTATAGCGAGCCGACGCGGCAGCTCTACGCACACAGCTTTAGTCGCTTATGTGTGCGTGAAATTAACGAAGAAATACCTATAGTTGGCTTTGCGCGCAAGGTGTATACGCTCTTAAGGTTCAGTAAATAGGTTGAGCCACAATAATAACTGCGACACAGTCATAACTACTGCGGTTATGGCAATTTTTTTATTGTTTCTCTTTTGGTTCAGAAATGAATTACCTATAATATTGTATTTCCAAGAACAATTATTATACTGATGAGTACGCCAAACTACAAATAACTAATTTTAAATGAAAAAAGATTAGTGAAATACCTAGATTTTTCCAAACAATAGATGGTAGTTCTTAAGAAGAATGCCAATAGGCGATTCCTATACTACTATAAAAACGTGAAAACCGCGGTTTTCCATCGGGGTCGCAAGTTCTTCTCGGTCTCTCACTCACTGCTAAGTTTTAATTGAATTATGATTTTAATTTGTTCGGAATCTGCCTTTGCAATCGGCGATTTCATTATGTTTTTGTGCCCCGGCCAAAACTTTGATCCGTTTGAATGAAATCCTCTGGATGTGCGATAGGACATCATTGTTTTATTAATTACTTGGCATTTATAATTTTTCTGGAAATCCAATTTATATCAACGATAATATGTATTTATGTTTGTATTGCACTATAACGGTGAAGGAAAATATTGTAAGAAAACCTGCATACCATAGCGTAGCAATATCTAAGAATTTCTATGGTATGTAAAGGTCGGCAACGCGCACTAGGCCAGCAGTCGACTATGCATATGGCAGCCTCCGCGGCGGAGTTGGTTAGACGCCGCCTGTGAAACGAGAGGCCGCGGGTTCGATCCCCGCACTGAGAGAAATGTTTGTGCGGCCTACAAACATTTCTTTCGGGTCTGGATGTTTGAGACCGATAAGTCTCTCGTAGTTCTTGATACCCACGACACAAGACTCGATCTTGGTGTGGGGTCAGCGCTATGTATGTGACTGTTTTCTATGGGAAAGTAGTGTAGTAGCTCTATTCTACAAAGAGAAGAACAAATCTTTGGCTCTATTACTACTGTATCCAAGTGAGAAATCTTCAATTCAGGAGTTCTCCACTGCTTCAACTCGCCCATGTCTACAACTCAAACAAAATGTTAACAATTAGTGTGGAGAAGCCTCTGCTTGGTTATTAAAATTATAACGTCACTCTTTGCATTACAATTCAACATTACAAAAGCAGTCTGTATTAATATTTATGCTTGTTACACAAAGCTCCATAACGAAACTGTAAGAATCGGTTGAAAGTAATTAATGTTTCATAAAATGAACTTTCAATAATATTCCATAATTTATGATGATTAATATAAAGTAAGTCTCACTCAGTCAGATTCAATACGGTCTTGGTATGACTTTCTTCCAAGTTGCATATATTTTTTTTTTTTAATTTGAGTCGGTTTGTTTGTCTGACTTAAAGCTTATATTATATATACATACATAATCGTCACGCTTGATCACCACTTTGCTCGATCATGACATTCGCTTCAACTACATTGCGAAATCAAGCAAATATAAATTTTAAAAATCACACGTGGTGTCTAGTCCATCTTCGGTAACAAGTCTAGCATCTCACGCGCACATTGTAGTTATTCACAGTGAAATTTCTTGTAAAAATACCTTTAAAATAAATTACATTAAAATTAGTTAAGACTTCTTACCAAGTAAATAAATCTTATCAAACATAATTACGTCTCATTAAGCCCAAAAATATTTTATTACGTAAAAATCCTTCAAATATTAAAAGTTCTACTTTCAAAAAGTAACAAGAGAACCACAAAAAGTTAATTAGATTACATTGGCGTTAATTTATATCTTCGAGAGTCCGAAAAGTTCGGCTCTGTTACTGGCTAATTTTAAAAATCTGACGAAACTTGTTCCAAATGATTTTAGTGTAATATAATGTGATAAGAGCCTTACCTCAAACCTAAACTTCCTTAATTGCATCCGCGGATTTTAATCAATTAATAGTATTTTACTTATATTCGGTATAAGACCAGATTTGGGAATTCATAGGCCTTTTCTGCTTTAATGTACGTCGTTTTGTTCGCTAGTGACAATTAAGTTTTTTTCATTCTATTCCTAAGAGGGTTAAAGTTAAGCAGCCGATCGCAAACATACTTAAGTCATTTGAAAATTAAAAGAAATTATGTTGTGTCATTTCTATGTAAAAGTGGAATAAAGTGAGGCTAAAAAATAATAATATATGGAACAGGAGAAAAATGATGTATAGCAAATCAGTCTCCACATCGTTTTAATTACTTAGCAATTCAATACACCCAACACCCACACACATAGTCCCCCACACTAAGATTTAGTCTTTAGTCGTGGGTATCAGGTACTACGAGAGACTTTTCGGTCTCACAAACACCCAGACCCGATACAAATACCTGTGGATCACACAAATATTTGTTTCGGTGTGTGGATCAAGGGCCCTACTCTGTAAATCCGAAACGAAGTTGGAATCTTCGGTCGATCGAAGTTTATGACGATACGAATGTACCTACACTGTAAATGTTCGAATTCGTATAACGTATACATCGTAACCATAAGTCTATAGTTAAGACCATAAGTCAATAACGGCTATAAGTATATGTTGGTACATTCGTATCGAACTTCGTTCCGGTTTTACAGAGTAGGGCCCCAAACCCGCGTTTTACAGTCGGCGTCCAACCACAGAATAAACGTCCAACCAGATGCGCCGTAAAGGCTGTCCAATTTTCAGTTATTAATGAGAGTATAATTTATAACACACAGCGTAATGATTCCATTTTCGCGTTCACGTTTCTTTTTAATAACCGTATCATATAATTCTCTTAATTATACGCGGAACACTGTAATGCCGACCGACCGCCGCGCCCAGCCAACGGTAGGTTTACTTCATAATTTATTATTTATCTACGAGCATTTTAATTAAAATCGGCTAAAAACATGTAGCGGTTATATTTTTAAACATTTACTATTTCCATTTTAGAATTATAAATTGGATTTTTTTATATTGATATTCATTTCTGTTTGAAATTCATTCAACAATTTTTTTAACGATATTGTGGCATGACAGACTAGATATTTTGTATAATTCGTAAAATTACAGTTTCAAGTGCCACACAAGAAAGAAAGAAAGAAAGAAAGAAAACGCATTTATTTGTCACAAAAAAGATGACGCACACACTCGTTTAACATAAATTTATATATCTAACTAACAACAAAAAGAAAATAAAAGGAGTTTGTACGTCGCATAAATGTGACACGTAGGTGACCACTCAGCTTATTGTTGCACTGCGACGCGAGCCACAGCGCAACGCTGGTTTTCAGTGGTCACCTTGAGTGACATGCGAACGCCAGCCAACATACTACTACACAAAGTAATAGTATGATATAATAACGCTACCGGTAGAAAACAGCAAAATTGTGCGCGATTGTAGTGTTCAATAACACCAAAATAAAATAAATGAATAAATAACACCCAAAAGTCACATACATAGTTGTGACCCCACACTAAGATCGGGCTTGTGTCGCGGATATCAGGAATTACGAGAGACTTTTCGGTTTCACAAACACCCAGACCCGAAATAAATATTTGCGGGCCGTACAAACAGTTATTTCGGTGAGGGGATCGAACCCGCAGCCTCTCGCTTCACGGGCGGCGTTTAACCGACTGCCCACGGTGGCTGTCAAAAGAACATTTCCTAAAATTAATGTTCCAGCAGGTCATATTTTCCACCAAAGGGCGGTGTGTGGACAATCGAACCGGAAAAATTTACTATTTGACCCTTAAGCATTAGTGCTGAGCGATAGGCCCTTGGATTAAACGATTAGTATTCGGGCCATTGACAACAAATGCCCGTGAATGATTTGTGGACAACTTGAAGTCGACGGCGCAAGGTAATGCCTTGTTGGTGAAATTGTATTTTCAACGGTTCCACACATTGTACTGACTCCACATTGAGATAGAGTATTATGTCGTATGTTAGGAACTACGAGATAATTTTTGGTTTGAAACACCTATACACGAAACAAATACCTGTGAATCACCCAAAATTTGCCTTGGTGCGATCCGCGGGATGTGGTAACTTGTGCACGTCTTTTTTCAATATTTCGGATATTATATCTGACGAATTAGAAGCCAAAGAGAGGTTGGGCAGAATTGAGAAAGGCTGATTCATAAAGCGAAATTATATTCTGTATCAGCCCATATTCGTCCCACTGCAGGGCACGGGCCTCCTCTACAATCGACAGTACGATTGAGAGTGGTTAGGCCATATAGTCCACCACGCTGGCCTAGTGCGGGTTGGCGGACTTACATATCATATAATTTTTTGTAAACCGCTATGGTATGCAGGTTTCCTCACGATGTTTTCCTTCACCGTTTTAGTGCGTGGTGATTGACTATCAATACACACATGACTCCAAAAAGTCAGAGGTGTGCCCTGGGATTCGAACCCGCGACCACCGTGAACATGTTGGCAGTCGCGTCTAGTCCGATTACCAACAGGCCACCACGCACTTATGAAATTATATACTGGTTTCTTATATTTACACGAATTATTCATGTATACCTGTACCTGTATCAGCCCATATTTGTCCCACTGCAGGACACGGGCCTCATCTACAATTTAAAGTACAATTGAGCGTGGTTAGGTTATATAGTCCATGAAAATGACCTAGTAAAATCCGGCAACGAATTATTCATGCTGAAAATTAAAACTACTTTACATTCGTGGTCATAGGGCGGAGCACAAAAGCAGTAAATTAATCCAAACGTCGCGTCGGCAGTTATAAAATGTAAAAATAAACTAAATATGCAATAAAATTAGTCAGTCAAGTCAAATCCTAAATGCAGTAACATTCAAGTAAATAATAGTGCATTAAAATAATACGCTACTTCGGTCGGAAATTGCACACGTCTGCAAGCAAACATTCAGGAAGTTTGCAAACTTGCACTGTCCTCTAACTACACCACTCACTAGTACTGTAAATATCAAAGTTTGTATGTTTGAATTATGTTGCAACTGAAGTCTGAGAGGATTTATCTATATCTATGTAAGGATTAGGTATTTATATCCCACATTTATTTACTTATTTACAGTTTATTGCACAAACAAAAAGCAATGAAATAAGAAATCACAAAAAGTATAATTGGAGGCTTATCGCACATAGACAATGTCTTACAGACAACCATGGGATGGATATAAGAAAAGGAGGAACACATTTCATTTTTTTGAAATAATAATAATTATCATTTATTTAAGGCTTCAGTAAATCATAAAAACATGAAAAAGAATCCATAGAAATGAAAGTTTGTAAAAAAATTCAAACAGAAATGGAACACAATCTATTCAAAGCCGCGGATTATATAATAATAATAATAATAATAACACCCAACAGTCACATACATAGTCCTGACCCCACATTAAGATCGAGTCTTGTGTCGTGGGTATCAGGAACTACGAGAGACTTTTCGGTCTCACAAACACCCAGACCCGAGAGAAATATTTGTGGGCCGCACAAACATTTCTCTCGGTGCGGGGATCGAACCCGCGGCCTCTCGTTTCACAGGCGGCGTCTAACCGCCTGCGCCACGGAGGCTGTCAACGGCGTTAAGTCCAAACAGGTCAATCGGAAGAGCTGTAGGACCGTGCGATTTACAGGCTACTGATACTAATCAATGTTTCGGCGAAATATCGATAAATAAAGGGTTTAATCGTTCGTGATTCGATTCAGCGTTTTATAGGCAGATAATAATCTTTAAAATGGTTTACCATGCAGTACCTAGTAGAGACTTTATATTTTTCTCAACTTTACAAAACAACACTATCAATAATTGATTGCTGCATGTACGCTTTCCTAAGGACTCCAAACATGGACATAAATATATGGACGGGGCAGAAAGCGTGTAAAATGTTCCGACGTAAATCTCTATTGGAGCGTTACTGAAGTTAGTCGTCCCACGCAACGATTTTAAAAATGCTTGCGTGTATTATGACATAAATTTAATAAAAAGTTATTTTAATCACCGTGTAGACAAAATTTATTAAATTAAGTTAATTTAATATTTATTTTAGCGCGATTTAAACGGTCATCTTTTTGCAACTCAACATTTACTGAAGGGCCTATCGTTAGTTTTTAAATAAATGAATCAATAGCGAGGTTGCTTGTATTACAATAGGTATTGGAAACAGTCTGTATTAACCGTTCGTGCATAGAGTTTAGGACCCTAAAGAATCATATCACGTTCAAATTGAATCCAATACTTTTTCTAAGAGCTCGTCTGTACTAGGGACTCACTGCTGAGGCGAGAGCCATGCCTCTCAGGACCCTTGTCCCAGCAAATGACAGAAGGTAAATCACATACAAGGCGCAGATTGTGTTATAAAGTTGCGAATGGAACAAACGTCTACAATAATGCAACATGGGGCTTACCCGTGCATTGTAGTAGAGCTGTTGAATATTTTTAAGCTATTGCATAGCTTCTATCGCGGGCCTTGAGCGTGGAGACCGAATCCAGAAATTCCGTAACGAAAATAACCGAAGTCCGACCGAAATTTGAATTTAATATTTTTATTTTGATTAAAATATGTGCCAGTCAATGATGTTTTAATAAAGATGACGCATATTCATACTGCGTGACGTTTAAAAACTGTACTTCTATGCATATACATACTCATTTGTTAATACTTTATGACAATTTTAGTGAATGAAACAGATCATACAGAAAGTACGAGACGAAAAGAGATAGCATTGCGCTATCCAAACATAGAATCAAAGCGATAGAAACAGAAGGGTGACGATAAATAAAACTACCTATTTGGTTTTATAAGTATACTATAATATATTAACTTTGAGGTTGCTACATGAGTCCACCTGTGGTACGCCATCCTGAAACAAATATATTTTTATTTGCACATAACTTTGATTAAATAAAAAAAAATAAGTGATTGCCGTTTTTTATATAAGTTTATGGTTAGCATGCACTGAAAAATCGATATCTTATTAATATTTTTTTTTGTTGTAATGATGACAAGTGATACGACCGCTCGTGGACATAAGCGAAACCAAGACACCTTAAATTACAAAGCAATGCTTGGCATTCACTGTGCTCGCCATTCCGAGACATAAGATCTTAAGTATAAGTACAGCGATTACTCGGGCGAGAATGTCCTTTGGATCGGAACATAACATGGCATTTAAACTGCCGTGTGGCGGGGGAAATAGACATTGCGGTGGTACCTACACATGGTGGTAACGTATGAGCGACCTGCCACTGGTAAACAACCGATACTGCAACCGATGGTGCAGGTTTTTTTAGGTGGATATATATATTTTCGTAGTTGTATATTTTTATTCATAACTAGCGGCCCGACCCAGCTTCGCCTGGGTGCATATATTTTTTGATTCCACTCCACACCAAATACATGTTATTTTTCGTATTAATCTCTTGTATACCTAAACTTAACATAGCTATCCTACTGTCTGGCTCAATCCCGTCTCATCCGTCTGTTCAGTCTCTTCCCGATCCGTCCCGTCCTTTTTCTTTTATTATCCATCCCGTCTTATAACGTGCATTTACATTTCGTCCTATCAAATCTGTCAGCTATCCCAGCCCTCTCCCGTACCTTCCACTCTATTATATCCCGTCTCTCCATATACATGTACATACAGGGTATATCAAGACTGCTACCGAAAACGAAGCCGGGTGGTAGTTTAAGCGACTTCAGACACAATGCAACAGAAAAAGTTGCAAAAAAAAAGCGACAATTTTTTTTTGTAATTTTTTTCCTATGGCCATATTTGGGTGGTAAATACATTTTTTCCTAAAATAATTGTATATACCCTTTTATTTATAAATACTCTAAGGTATAAAAGAGTTTAAATTATTATTTTAGCAAAAACTATGGCTTTACCACCCAAAAATGACGATATTTATAAAATCATAAAAAAAAATTGTCGCGTTTCTAGGCGAAATTTTTAATTGCATTGTGTTTGTAGCCACTAAAACTACCACCCGGCTTCGTTTTCGGTAGCAGTCTTGAGATACCTGGTATAAAGATTGCCTTATGAAATTTTGACATTAAAAACTTTAGCGTTTTTTATTGTCCATCCAATATTCCGTCCCTTATTTCAGCACCAAAATGCTGTTTTTCCTAATAATATTGCACGCCATTACTTTTTGTTAGTAATAAAGTAATAATAACAATTTAAAAAAAGAATTGGCCAAATTGGTCCAGGCGTTGTTGAGTTATGCGCTTACCAACACATTTTGCGATTCATTTTATATTATAGAAGAAGATATTATAGTCCACCCTGCTGGCTTAGTGCGGGTTGGCGGATTTTATTTCACGTAGAATTTAATCCGAAAAGTCAGAGGTGTGCCCTGGGATTTGAACCCGTGACCATCGTTAACTTGTTGGCAGTCGCGTCTAGTACGTTACCATATACAAATTAATAAAACCTTCATACTGCCTTACCAGGTGACGTAAGTAATAGAACAAATATTTAAAAATATAAAACTGCATATCGTTTCGTTATAATGTCTAGATACGGCATCAACGTACCAATATTCTTTTTATTCTTGAGTCTAAAAACAATATTAATGCGAAATTTAAATATGTCCCCCAGCGCATTTAAAAGTATCAATTCAAAAACAATGTCGTTTATGAAAACGAAAAATTATAATTAGATATATTTTGGTGTACTCCGGCAAAACGCTTCGATAGAGTATACCTTGTTTAAAACTGTTGCAATAATCTCAAAAAACAATGGGCTATTTTGGTAGATATGGACATCGTTTTATTTTACTTTTAACAAAATTACGCGCAAGACGCCGTATCTAGATAATATTATATACACGATGTACACATTTTTTGAATTTTGTTCTATTTCGTCAGCCGTCAATGAAAGACAATGGAAAGATAGATCATTTTACGTTGGATGGTAGTTGAAGCTGGACCGTCTTTTACGTCTCCCGTCAAATAAACAAAGATCATCCTATATTGGCTGGACGCATCACGCTTAAACGATACCCAAAAAAAAGGTTTTTAGTATCTTCCTCAGAAATTTTCCTATTTTTCTCACCCCTAAAACCTTCCCAGGACTTCCACGAATATTTCAAGACCAAAATCAGCCAAATTGGTCCAGGCGTTGTTGAATTATGCGGTTACCAACACATTTTGCGATTCATTTTTATATATAAGATTAAATGTGCTAAACCAATATTAATCAGTTTTAAAGGCATCCAGTCACGAACCTCTCTTTTTGTCCGAGCTGTGCTTAGTGCATATCCATTAACGTCTCAAAAGCTCATCACGTGGAAATCTGAAAACATTAATTAATGTTATATGTAAATATAGTTATTCAAAATATATAATGTGGCAGCTAATGTATTTTGTAATGTTCGTGGTTGGATTAAGTTATTTGAATTGATTTTGAAAATAATTCATAACAAATAACTTAATTGTTTTAAATGTGATTAAATTAGAAATAAATATACAACTATCCAAATCCATTCAAACTTTCATCGTCAATTTTCTGTATGATCGGTTTCGCTTCTGACTTGTTAATCTATGACGTACGCTTTTTGTCCCTATCGCACTTCACAATCTTTGTATTACGCGATCCTTCTTACACAATTGAAGGCGGTGTATACTAATTTAAAATAAAAATTAAATTTTGTGTGGTTTTTATATACTTACGTATGGTGTGTAGGTCCCATTTAGTTTCGTATTTTTGCACCATTGTTTTAACACTTTTAAAACACACAATTCGACACTTTAGACAATATTTTCGAAATAAATTATGTTGACAGCACTGAGGTCTTCCCTCTGTCGCCGTTGCTATGCGACTAGATGAAATTACACCAATTGCCCGAATTTGAACGCCTCACTTTTGAAGTGCTAGTGCGATATCTACGTCGTATTTGTATAATATATCATTGGTGCCAGTACTTTTAAATGCGAATTGCAAAGCTATTGCGTGATTAATTGTAATCTATCTAACCTCTTTCGATATTTAGTTTTGCCATCTATCGATGAATAGCAGAACTTTTAATGACTTTTTGAAATATCACGGTTGTCTCTTTAGTTCAGCAACTCGCCTCTAGGTGGCATTGGTTGTATCGGCGTTACTGCGCATGCGTAATCCCCCTCTTCGCCCCACAATCTGGTGACTCATGCCTGCTTAGAGTTTCGGCGTTAGGGCACCTCCTCTTTGTATTTACTTCATGGTACGACTCTACGAAGCTCGCGCGTACAACAGTGAATATCTGTACAATTAATATCAAAGAAAAACAAATACTGCATAAATAAAATAAATAATTAATTATAATTACATAAGTTGATAAAAAATGCTGTGCAATAGCTTTAACGCGGCAGTCTCCGAGTGCCACACGTCTTTTCTTTATTTAATTTTTTCCATTTGAATTTCGAAGATATTAATAATTGTCAAGTTAGCTAACATCATGAGTACGTATTAGTCTGAAAAACTTATAAGTGAAAGGTTCATTTCATATAGAAAGTATACAGGTAAATTAATTACAAAACGTTTTTATGGCTAAAAGTGATGTTGCCATGAACCATGTGATGGTGTTCAAATGCTGGTCGTAGTAGTGTAAGACGTGGTTAAGGTCTTCTGCGCCTGGGAGATGTTTGGCCTGTCGAATTAGTCTGATTGCTTGTAGGAGGCCTAGAAGAAATATCAATCCCATCAAAAACATCCTGTAAAAAAATTCCAAGTCGCAGTTCAGTTTTTCTACCGCAAACAGTTGTGAGATGCATGTAATACCAAGTCGATTAATTTATTTAGTCCTTGCTTAAGGGACCTTCTGTATAAAGTTATTACGTAAGTTATTATCATATCTGTATCAGCCCATATACGTCCCACTGCAGGGCACGGGCCTCCTCTACAATCGACAGTACGATTGAGAGTGGTCATTATCATATGAATATTAAATATTCTTTACATGTTAAATAAATATATCGACTTGGCCAGCAGCATTATGTATAAATTGACTTGGAATTTTTTACAGGATGTTTTTAATAAGATCTCACGTCTTTTAGTAGAGTCCTACTTTTTTCCTTTTCGGTACTTTTTACTTCTAGAATATCACTAACGATTTTTCTTCAAGCCTCTGTCTTTTGGATTTTTCTTATTTTTGTAGGTATCAATTTATCACAAATATAGTGGATTTGATTATTACTGTTCTTTCTTTCATGGTAACTGATATTTTCGAGCTATTTAGTCTATTTATTTGCAAGTTTTTCTTCGTCATGTTTTTCTAGAGGAATGTTGTACAGTTTCATGGGCTGAAAACATCATTTCCCTCTATAGAGAGGCATAACAGGAGGGGGTATAGACCACCACCTGTTATGCCTCATATATACAGGGTATATCAAGACTGCTACCGAAAACGAAGCCGGGTGGTAGTTTAAGCGACTTCAGACACAATGCAACAGAAAAAGTTGCAAAAAAAAAGCGTCAATTTTTTTTTTGTAATTTTTTTCCTATTGCCATATTTTGGTGGTAAATACATTTTTTCCTAAAATAATAGTGTATACCCTTTAATTTATAAATACTCTAAGATATAAGAGAGTTTAAATTATTATTTTAGCAAAAACTATGGATTTACCACCCAAAAATGACGATATTTAAAAAATCATAAAAATAATTGTCGTGTTTCTATGCGAAATTTTTGATTGCATTGTGTTTGTAGCCACTAAAACTACCACCCGGCTTCGTTTTCGGTAGCAGTCTTGAGATACCCGGTATAGACACCTATCTACAACTATTTTTCTATTATATACAATAATTCTATAACTGCAAATGTAACTTTGTAATCCTATACATTTATATGGAATTACAAAGTTATTCACGCAGTTGGTGTATCTAGAAAACTAGACACAAATTATTGAATTTTCCCTTACATTAGACACTAAACACTAAGTATATTCCAAAGAACATCGGTCACGTCCATACATTTTGGGACCTGACAAAGAAATATATTGTACACAGCTGGGATATAGTTTATTGTATTTTATAGAGCATGAGGAGTGATGTCCAGTTACAAAAAGATTTCTGCAAAGCCGGAGATTTTAGAATTATTCATAAAATTATCACATTATAATGTCATTGTCATTGTCAAATATACCTAAAGTAGGGTGGTCTTATGGTTATCAGGTATCTAGGAAGAGAAGTGTACTAAATCATAATGATGGCTTAGTAATTACTATGCTCTATAATTTCCCTTGTCATAAAACTAATTAACCGTTGAATATGGTGTACACCATACCTGTGTTACCTTAAGGTAATGAGAGAAAATGTAGTATTTTGCTGCCATTATTTCGCAGAATTTTATCAGAATTTATTAGACTGTTTTGAGTATTTTTCGCTATTCTTCATAGTTCGTATTTGGCCATCTACACACACTTGAAAAATCCCCCTATATGTATGTATAGGAATATAATAAGCTGTGGTCACAAAAATAAAACACAAAATAAAATAAAACACAGAAAATATTTTTTAAATGTATTATTTCTCATCTTCTCTTTTTACAATAGAATCTAAGAACTCTGCAGGGGCAGCAACATCAAAGTCATGACGTGGGCACAGCAACTGTACTGTTCGACGTCCTACTACACAATTACAACAATACTTAGTTATTCCGTCTTTCCTTGATTTGGAAGTTTGGCATCATTGTTTTTTATCAAAACACACACACTTTTCCTGTGGGAACTCCAGGATACTAAACCATATTGACTAAATGGTAAATAGGATACCTTGTAGATTCATGGCTAAAAAAAACTTCGATTAGTTGATAGACCCACTCACTGATTACAGAAATGAGTATAATAAGACGGGTATTGCATTGAACACAATGCACAAATTATTAAGGAGCGCACTGTTGTTCCATCACAAAGCGTTATCGTTATACAATGGTCAATCTTACAAAGTGGTCAGAAATACAAGGTTATATCGGAGTCCGTGATTAAAGCCAAGTCACAAATATAAACAGAGAATTAACAGCAGTCGTAAATCGGAAATCAAAAGAAAGCAAAATGACAGCGCAAAGAAAAGTCATGTGTCATAGAAAATACCTACACTTTTTTTAAATTTAGTACTACCTTCAACGTTGTAGTTAAAACCTTATTTTAAAACAAAGTATGACTGATGGAACGCACTCATATGCGGTCAATATTATTAAAAACAATTAAGAAAGTTTGACTAGTTACAATTCTTAAGCTAGTGGTTCAAACTGAATAAAATTTTAAATATACCGTGTTTACACAATGCCTGCTTAGTAACTGAAAATTCACGCTTCGTACTTTAACCACAACGAAGTTATGGGGGGTTGAAAATGGTCTGAATTGCTTCGAGAAAAGGATGGTACGACTGTGCCGCTTTTTAGCTCGACTTGGAGGGGGCACTGCCGTGCCCCCAGATACTTCATTATTAATATAAATGTAAATTATTTAGACCCGCTACTACTATGTGGTGCACATGTTATTTTTAAATGATCTGCAGATTTTCTGACAAGTTTTTAATATCGCTCATATTACGTAGTTCTCTCCGCTCTGGGTTCTTACTCTTTGCGTTTGCGATTACGTGTGCTTGTTGTTTCAGTGCGAGCTAGATTGTAAAAACGTAAATTTAACTAAAGCCGGCCGGGATTTATATTGCAGGGTGTAGTGGACAAAGATAAACTAACACTAGTTTATTGTTATTGTTATGTTAAGTAAATTCTAATTTGATTACTAAAGATTATGTAATGTGTTGTTCTGTTGGTACTGTTAGTTAATGTCTAGAAGAGTGTAATCCTACAGGTATAATCAAGGTATAATCTACTATTGATTCAGTAGCATTTGTGCATTGAAAGATTAGCCTACAAAAGTAATTCTTTTAGAGCAAGATTACCTTAATATATAGTCCGCAACCCGCATTAGGCTAGCGCGGCGTGGTGAACTCTATAGCCTAACCACACTCAATCGCAATCGCGATTGTAGAGGAGACCCGTGCCTTGTAGTGGGACATATATTGTTTTATATAGATAGCAGTTCAGATGAATTTCGTTCCATTTAAATTCATTAATTTAGTTTAGGTTTAAATAAAAATCAACCAACGGTAAGGCATTACGGGTCATACCGTACGTCCATCTACAGCGACTAGTCCTCATAATTTAGGGCACCGAGAGATAGTCCATTGAAATGTTACATGAGCTATGCATTTTTTAGAGGACGCAATTTTATTTTTGGGATATGTGTGGGGGGTCAATAGAAAATGTGTGGGGTCGCCGCCATCTTGGAAAAAGGGGTGAAAACACTTTTTTTGCGATATCTTGGAAACTAGGCGTCTTACAAAAAAAATGTAAAAACATAATTTGTAGCTAATTGTTTTGCCTTCAAATATGTTTCTATAACTTTTTGCCCTAAATTAAAAATTAAAGAAGATAAAAGCAAAAAAGTGAGTGAAATTTTATAAAAATTTTCTTTTATGCTCTATAACTTTTTGTTAAAAAAATCTCTAATTTTTGCTTCTTTTTTATTTTTATTAACCTATTCTGTCCCACTGCTGGGCAAAGGTCTCCCTCAACTCCTTCGACTTATCCCTATCAGTTGATGATGCCATCCAAGTGCTGCTAAATTGGTCGAGATCGTCGCGCCACCTTTTCCGAGGCCTGCCGCATGCACTCTCGCCATCCTTAGGCACCCATTGAGTGGCAATCTTTGCCCACCTCTTCGGGTGCATCCGAGTGACGTGGCCCGTCCAATCCCACTTTAGTTTGGCCGATTTCTGTGTAACATTCTTGACTCTGGTTATGGAGCGCAAGATGTTATTGGGCACTCTGTCCATGCGTGTTACGCCTAGCATGCTGCGCTCCATAGCTCTTTGACAAACCCCGAACCTGGACCTCTGAAGTTCGGTCAAAGACCAGGTTTGAGCTCCGTATGTGAGAATTGGTAAGATACACATGTCGGCGAGTCTACGTTTAAGAGAAATGGGAAGATTTCCCTTAAGAAATTTCTTCTTCACTTTTTGCTTATAACTTCTTTAATTTTTAATTTAGGCCAAAAATTTATATAAACATATTTGTAGGCGAAACAATTTGCTACAAATTATGTTCTTACAATTTTTTTATAATATGTTTAGTTTCCGAGATATTGCGAAAAAAGTGTTTTCACCCCTTTTACCAAGATGGCGGCCGGGGGACAAGGGTGGCGACCCCACAAACTTGAGGTTAAGCTTCTGTAGAGCCCTCAAACATGGCCCAAAAATAAAATTGCGTCCTCTAAAAAATGCAATATTCGGTCCTTAAATTGTAACATTTAAATGGACTAAGACCACAACTAAGACAGATCTTTCGCTTATCGACAATTGCAATCAAAAGCAGCACGATCACTGTTCCGTAGTAGTAGTTTTATCTAATGTAGCGCGCATAGAGCGGAGCATCTTAGAATTGAAAATAAAAAGTAATTTTCTGCTCCCGTGAGACTAAAATGTACTTACAATAACACAAACTATTTATATTTCTGGAATCTTCTTAGTAATGGAAATTGCCTTCGCAAGACTCACTCAGGGCTGTCATATAAAATTACGGTTTTCTATGATCATTTAGTATTGGGTGGCATTTAAATGTTTACTTATTTTTTGTATTTTTCATATTATAGTCTTAAATATTTATTTGTTTAATGAGTGCGTTACAAATGATGTTGTAAAAATACATATTTATTCAAACATTATACCAATGGATGTGATGTTTAATTTTCTAAATTTATTTATTATCTATCATGAGTGATTACAAAACATCTCGCAAAATCAAATTTTACTCCTTTATTCATCCCGCTAAAAAAGCTATCCAGTTTGATCAATGAAATATACGTTAAAAATATTTGAATAGATAAAGTATTATCACTCCAGTAGCGTATGAATATAAGATAGTCCGCTCTAAATTACCAACAAGGGCAGTCCGAATTGCGTCCGCAGCGCAAAACAAAATATTGTCGAAAAAACACTAATCGCATTTGTGACGTCATACGTCCGTGAAACCGGATTATTCCGGGATTTTATTTTGTTGTTTGTTTTTGAAACATTTTATTCCGGAACATATTTTAGAATATTTATCTTGTACACAACTAATATTTTAAAAGGGTTGTACAGATATATGAGTTTTTCCTACCACGCGGGAGTGAAACATTGCATTTTACTTTTACGTATGGCTTCCGTCCGGGCTGAAAAAAAAAACAAGTTGATACATGTATAGGTATATTCGACACCCTTGCTTCCACAATAAAATGTGTCGACGTTTTTCCGTAGCCCGAGAGTGATTTATATGCAAAAAATCATGAAAATAAGTTTCGTGAAAGATTATTCAACTGGCATATTTTTGCTTTTATAATAATAGAAGATATAGTTTATATTGCAATAGAAGTCGTAACGAAAAATAATAATAATAACTCTTTATTATAACACCATATACAAAAGATAAACAAAAGACAAAAACAAAAGAAAAAAGAAGAAAACAATAGTTATAGAAAAATAAAGTTGGTGATATAACTGGCGGTCTTATCGCTTTAAGCGATCTCTTCCAGACAACCGGTACAATAATGTGGTATGGGGCAACCTTTAAGATATAAAGACCGAGCTGCAAGGTAAAAGTTGGGCAAACGGAATCTGGCACGTGATAATATAAAATTGTATAGAATCAAAACAGATATCTATGGTATATGTCTATATGTCTATTTATATAATATATGTCTATTTCTCTCAAATAGCAGTTTAAATGCACTGTTGTGTTTCGGATTGAAGTACATTGTAGCCAGAGTAATTACTGGATATATTGAGACCTAACATCTTATGTCTCAGGATGGCGAGCGCAGTGGAATGCCAAGCATTGCTTTGTAATTCAAGGTGTTGTTTGGTTTTGCTACTGTTCATGAGCGGTCGCATCGCTTACCATCAGGCGAACGGCATGCTCGTCTCGCCATTCACTGCAATAAAAAAAAATATCATATGACACTATATAAGGAACAAAAATATAGGTATTTTTTTTAAATATATGAGTGTAATTTGACTATCAATACACACATGACTCCGGAAAAGGCAGAGGTGTGCCCTGGGATTCGAACCCACTAAAACGGTGAAGGAAAACATTGTGAGGAAACCTGCATACCATAGCGATGTATACGAATTTCTACGGTATGTAAGTCCGCCAACCCGCACTAGGCCAGCGTGGTGGACTATATGGCCTAACCAATCTCAATCGTACTCTCGATTGTAGAGGAGGCCCGTGCCCTGCAGTGGGACGTATATGGGCTGATACAGATACATATACAGGGTATATCAAGACTGCTACCGAAAACGAAGCCGGGTGGTAGTTTAAGCGACTTCAGACACAATGCAACAGAAAAAGTTGCAAAAAAAGCGACAATTTTTTTTTAATATTTTTTTCCTATGACCATATTTGGGTGGTAAATACATTTTTCCTACAATAATAGTGTATACCCTTTTATTTATAAATAATCTAAGACATAAAAGAGTTTAAATTATTATTTTAGTAAAAACTATGGATTTAACACCCAAAAATGACGATATTTAAAAAATCATAAAAAATAATTGTCGCGTTTCCTTACGAAATTTTTAGTTGCATTGTGTTTGTAGTCACTAAAACTACCACCCGGCTTCGTTTTCGGTAGCAGTCTTGAGATACCTGGTATAATTTATCGAAAGAGAAAGTCCCAGAAATACTCCACATAAACAATGATTTGAAACTTGTATTAAAGTACAAAACCCGCATTGCGACGTTGTATTCCTAATTGCTGCCTTAATGTTCTAACAATGCAGATATATGATATTGATAGATGTGTCTTTACTGTTTCTTTTGGTTCTTTGCTGGTTTCCTTGTATAAAGATAGTTGAAGAGAGAGTGGACGAGCCACATAACATGCAAAAGTGATCGATCGGGCAAAAAGTACTCTAGTTTTGGCCAGGTTTCCACATTCGTAACTGGCAGTGTACCAAACCAGTTACGAACGAAACTGAGAAAGAGTAAAAGGTCTTTGCGGGCCAATTGCTTATAAATCAAGTTGAATGTTTTTGGAGGGAGGGCCCATGTTTAATAGTAGGTATTGTATTATTCTTACAAACCTTACAAGTTTTTATAGAAGTTAAACAATACGAGCAAACATCAACTCGTAATACGCCCACGTACATGACTGACCATGGGTGAGTGATGTAGTTGAGATTGAACTTAACGGGGCTGTTTATGAAATATATTATCCTGTCCCTTCCGTTTACCTTACATCCATTCAGTATCTTTGTAATTCCTGAATTCCCTTCCTTATTATAGTATTGTCCACGTGAGTAAGGAAGGTGCATTCCCGTTTTAATAAAAATACGTCTATATTAATCAATACTTGCGAATTTCTATCACCTCTTCCTGTCAATTGACATCAAACTACATACCCACAAATATATCTATATTCCCTTATTCTTAGTATGTACTACATAACCCAGTTCCACGGTAGTTAAATGTACTAAATTCAGATTCGCGACATAGTCGAGATACGGCGGCTATTAATTCTTAGCGACAAATCATAGTTCTAGATACGGGTAGGCGATATGTTTTGAGTAATGATTAATGAAGCACAATCGTAGCAGTTAAATTCACTATATTTTAAGCAGTAATCGGTTTGAATATCTTTGTGAACTTTTATGGAGATTTAGGAACGTAGAATGATGAGGGTAGACCTCGCGTTTGGTAAGATTTATACTAAGTTGTGGGTGTGATATTTGCTAATATAGATGTAAGGGACGGACGACCTGGTTAAGGTCGCAGGAAGTCGCTGGATGCAGGCCGGTACTAACAGGCCTATGTTCAGCAGTGGTCATCTTTTGGTTAAAGAGAGAGAGATATATAAAGGAAACAAAATTGTAATTATCATTTTCATGCTATGTTTTTGTTAGAACATATTTTTTATCGTCTATTTGATGTCACCTGGTTCTTTGCTGTCTGTTTTGAACTTAATATTGTAAAATATTTACTGTTGTTACACTAAACAAGTTACAAACACGGACTCTTAAAATTTATACACAATTATAAAATGTATATACATAATATAACAACAAAGATAAAACAATATCTAAATAGAAGCAACATTTCAAAATATTAGGCAAATTAAGCACAAAGTCGTTCGTCAAAGTTAAGCATTAAAGCAGATCGCGGCAGGGATTTCAAGTTTCACGTTTAGCCTCATTTTACTGAAAATCCTTGAGTTTTTTACAAGAGCCTCCCTTATTAACGGCCACACAAACTGTTTTAATACCGGCAACAAAAGACTTTTAATACGTTTCCTTTGGAGTTTCGACTTTGTTGGTATTTTGGGAAAATAAATTGCGAGCAAGATAGACACTTTAAGTGCTTGATGAATTTTATTTTGTAATTATTAGTATTGTTTTTTTTTTATATACACCCAACAGGCACATACACAGTCCTGTTCGCACACTAAGATTGAGTCTTGTGTCGTGGGTATCAGGAACTACGAGAGACTTTTCCGTCCCAAAAACACCCAGACACGAACGAAATACTTGTGGATCCCAGAAATATTTGTCTCGGTGCGGGAATTGAACCCGCGGCCTCACATTTCACAGCTGGCGTCTACTCAACTGCGCCACGGAGGCTGTCATGTTTAGTTGGGAGTAATGGTATTGTAGTCTACCCTGTAGCATGGTTGAGGAGGCCGATGGCTGGCATATTCGTTATACTCGTGAACGGGTGCTGCTTGCGTAGACTGGTATGTCCGATTTGCTTAGATTGTAACGGATTGATTGATGGATGACATAAGGCTTTCGCTGTTATTCACTGCTTTGGCGAAAAAGAGTATACTGATTCTTCATTCTGGGCGACTTCGCTTCACTCAACCATATTAATTATAACGTAACCGTATGCGTATCAAAAATATTTCTTGTAAATTTACAACAAATTATTAATGAACTGCTCTGATTTAAACCAACTTGTAAATTTTATAATAATCAGTACATTGTATAGTTTTATTGATAGTAAATCACCACGCACTAAAACGGTGAAGGAAAACATCGTGAGGAAACCTGCATACCATGGGGATTCATAAGAATTTCTATGGTATGTAAGTCCGCCAACCCGCACTAGGCCAGCGTGGTGGACTATATGGCCTAACCACTCTCAATCGTATTCTCGATTGTAGAGTAGGCCCGTGCCCTGCAGTGGGACGTATATGGGCTGATACAGACAGTACATTGTAAACTGGTTTCGCAAAGAGCAAACTAGAGTTTCTTGCCCGTTCTTCTCTAGTGAAAACAGCTTTCCGAACCGGGTGGTAGACCAAAAATAAAAATCTAAATGATGATGAACATTTTAATGGATTCAATACATTATTTTGATTTCATTTTCATTTCATTTCAGTCATTTACTTTCTCTCTAATGCCTTGAGTTCTGTGTAAGATTTTACATGCTTATCGCGTGTTCCTTTGTTGCGCTAGATTTCATTCCATTTTCGCTTGTGTCGGGAACAGTGTGCTGGTGTTCATAGCCATTATAGTTAAAACGGCCATTCAACTATGGAAGCACGGCATATTTTTTTGTATTTATTTTGTCTGATTATATTGTGTCTGCAGCCGTTCAAACTAAAACAGGCTTCATAAACGAATGAATTAATTTTAAAAAGATTTGGTGAATAAATATGCAGTAAGAGGTTGAACAAGTGCTCTGGACTGGACTGGACAAGTGCTCAATGTATATTATAAATACAACTTGAAATAAATTAAAATAACATCTTATATTTTCGTAGTATATTTTATTCGGGCATAAGTATTCCAGACAGGCAGCTGTCAATCGTCGCTTATGTCATAAAATAATACTTTGAGTAAGAACACGATGACAGCAAATCCCAAGATACAGTCCTACATAGTACAAAGTAGCAAAAATACTTGTTTTGTAATTGAACTGAAGCTTTCTCTGCGAAAAACATTTTAAAGATGTTATGATTTATATTATTTAAATCTTGACTCACACTTTCGACTCTTAGCATGATTTTTATATTTATTTATTTTTTATTTATTAGGTTAGCCAAAATTATTCACACCAATACAATATAAGTGCAACAATTTCTTACAGGCTTATAATACCACATGCACAATATGATTAGGCTATGATTTATACAAAATAACAGAGATAACCTTACAATACAAATATGGATTTGCATTTACATTAAATACCTTATTATGTTGTATTATATGACTTTATTTAATAAATTATAATTTAATTTTGAAAACATAAATAATATACCATTTCAGATTTTAAGTATCAATATCAATACTCTGGCTACAATGTGGGATACATTATAGCCAGAGTAGCTATTGGACATATTGAGACGCAGTGCAATGCCAAGCATTGCTTTGTAATTCAAGTAGTTGTTTGATTTATCAGGTGAACAGCATGCTGGTCTCGCCATTCATTGCAATAAAAAATAACAATAATCCAAATTCCTGAATCAGGACATCACTAGATTCCCTGGTATTAATTTAACAATCTATGTTTAACACAGCATAAATATGTATATGAAAGTTTAGTTATATAGTTGTGACACGTAAAATATGAAACAGTGTTGCCGTGTAAAGCGGCGTTATAGGATACTTATTCAGTTTGCGACGTAACACAGCGGTTGAAATTCAAAGCATTGCCTCACAGGTGACCGTCGCTTGTACATGCTAATCAAGTTATGAGCAGTAGCGGCTTTCATAAATGTTACGCTGTATGTATTGACAATTGTGGTTGTTGGGTTGTCGGGAAATAATATTTCAATTATTGTGTCAAATTTAGTTCGTGGTATATGGCATTAGGATGCGTTATGCGTTGGAGGTTATTTCTGTACCGTTTTTATCTATTGGTAAGATTTTAGACGTAAGTGAAATTCTGTTTTTTTGATCAATAATGTAAATCATGCCATTCATACATACATAAACTCTTTCTTTCTGTCTTTTTTCCAGTAGGGGAGGCAGAGGTGCCACCAGGACACCCATGTTTCGCCTTGTATTTCTGTTCCATAACGTGATAGATGGCGAGCCTATCCCCATATCAGACACAAATACCTGACTCCGGGTTAATAGTGAATAGAAATATCCAATATAAATTTGACCCACCCGGGATTCGAGCTCAAAACCACAGCTTTGCAATCATACCGTAGTACAAATGCGGCACCGAGGCATGCAAAATCATAAAATCTATACACTAACCAGACTATTATTCCAATTAACATTAACTTGTCTACGTAAATTACAGTTTACAACAGCTTATTAAAAAGAATGCATCCTCATACCGCGTATAAAACTAAGTGATGCTGCGGCCGGCGAGCTGAATAAGTCTTTGTTAAGGCTAATTATACGACGTAATCTCCAATTATTTTAATTTGTTCCACGCGCGTACAATAAGCATTAAGCAGCCAAGTTTAGTGCCGTTCACACTATTGTGTGAGATGGAAATTTATGCTGTAATACAATGAAGACTATGCCCGTAGTTTTTAACATATTTGTGGGTCTTTGTCGACTGCTGGTTGTAGCGAATAACTAAATTAGTAAAAGTTCATTTAAATTGTGTTAACAATTTTGATAATAGTTTGTATTTTTTTAAGGTTTGTACGTAAGTTTACTTACGCCCGAATACTGAAACGCCATTCAAATAATAAGTTGCTCTTAACGGCGCACGGCCCACTTAGCCAGTACATGTAATCGGGATTAACGTAGTTAAGCACAACTTATATTTAAGTTGCGTTCCAGTATTCGGGCGTTAAGCTATTATTAAATACGGTACAAATGCTCTCATATAAATTAAGTATTTGATCAATTTATTTATACAGGTATCATACTGTGACGACAATACACTTAATTGTAAGTGCATTGTTAGTAAAATAGAGGAGTATATATGTGATTATCTTAGCTCGATCGACAAAATTATACATATGTCGAGATCGTATAAAAGTCAAAGTGTCTGCAGATACCGTGTAGCTAAATTTGGATCTACATATAAAGTTTAAAACATATAAATTCGAAGCATTGTAAACAATGCTATGGTATGTTTTCATAATATGAACAACAAGCATGTGTATTCGTAATGTAACAGTAACAACAGGTCCAATTTAATTACATGTGAAGAGAGAAAAACTAATAAATAAATAAATAAATAAATAAATAAATAACACCCCACAGTCACATACATAGTCCTGACCCCACACTAAGATCGAGTCTTGTGTCGTGGGTATCAGGAACTACGAGAGACTTTTCGGTCTCACAAACACCCAGACCCGGAAGAAATATTTGTGGGCCGCACAAACATTTCTCTCGGTGCGGGGATCGAACCCGCGGCCTCTCGTTTCACAGGCGGCAAACTATACCTAAGATAATGATTTCTTAGATTTACGCGTGTAATGTTTACATATTGAAATAAAAACTGTCATTTCGGACTGGTCCGCCTCGTTACCACAAAAGCTGTAAAGTATTCGAAACGTCGGTAAGTTAAAAAAATTAAACCAAATACGCGGTAAAATCTGTAAATAATAGTTTTATTTCAAAGTTCCTAAGATTTTGACGACAGCATGATAACGGATTTGGACACCAGAATATCGTAGACTATCCGTATTTACAGGGACCAAACGAACTGCAACAGTAAAGTTGTTATTTCCCATTGGCATGAGAATATATTATGTAACTTTATTACTTAATATTAAAAATATAATAAACATTCCGCTGCCAGCTTAAAGCTGGGGCCGAGCCTTACGATTTGGTGTGTGATGTAAGTTTAAAACAGTCAGCGATGGCGAACCACAGTAATGTAGTGCGGACATGGAAAATATATAGTATCAAATATACACGCTAGAGCAGAGGAAGCGTGTATTCCAAAGAATTACGATGTCATAAACAAAAGAATTTCTTGATTACTCGTGATATGCTTGGATTTCTAAAGTCTGGTTTAGAATTATGAATTTATATAACTGCATCCGAGACGTAACTAAACTTTTCCTATTTTCGTGTGTAACTTGAAGGAATTGTTGATTTCAGAGGTTCTACAAATGTTGACGCAAGGCACCATTTAGCCAAAAAAAACCTAGCCATTGACCATCCAGTTGATTAACTGGTTTGGTTGTTAGTTAATACAGTAACGAAATGTTAATAAATAAAGGGTCTTTCTATCTATATATAAATACATACATACAAACATACATAAACTCACGCCTTTTTTCCCCAGAAGGGGTAGGCAGAGGTGCGAGGGCACCCACATTTCGCCTTGTATGTTCCGTCCCACAATGTGATAGGTGGCGAGTAGCCTATCGCCATATCGGACACAATTTCCTGACTCTGGGCTGATACTGAATAGAAAAATCTAATAACACTAGCCCAACCCGGTATTCGAACCCGAGACCTCAACTTTGTAACCGTACCTTAGTACAACTACGCCACCGAGGCAGTCGAGCAGCTATATATAAATAACACATGAAAATTTTACTTTTAAGTTTAGTATGGCTCGGCAGACCACTGGAGATGCTCCTAAGGACCACCAGTGGTCCACGAACCAACGGTTAAGTTTAATCACTCGTTTTCGAGGAAAGTTAAAATAATTAGATAAATAATCAACCAAGGCATTTCTTTGCATTGCTATTTCCAAATCAGTCTTAATTAATTAAATGCTTTTTTCTTATGAGTCCTGGATCTTATTCTATTAATTTGCCCTATCTGGTCTGGATAGACCATTTTATACTATTTATTCTTTAAAATTAATGAACTTATTACGTAATCAATATGTCTTGAACTATAAACAGTCGACTTTGAAATTGGTTCTAGGTATTTTGATCACTGAGAACTCTTTAAATCTGATAAAATGTTCGCCCACTTTATAACAAAATCTGCCAAGTGGCACTTCATATTTCAACAGTTTTTATAATTCAAGTTGATATGCGTACAGTCGAATGAAAGCTGGTATAAAATAAATACATTTTGTATTCAATAATTATGAAAATCATAATTTGAACATTTATTCTATGCCTATTTTATAGCTCAATATGTGAATGTTTTTATTAAGTTTTTTTTTAAGTAAGTGATACGACAGCTTACCATGAATTGCAAAGCAATGCTTGGCAGTTCACTATGTTCGCCATCCCGAAAAAATATATGTTACTCTGGCTGCATCTGAAACACAACAATGCATGCACACTCCATCACGAGTAAACTTATGGATGACACAAATATAAACTTACCTAGTAAACAAGGTACACATTTCAAAGTTTTGAGTTCCGTACACCGCGCTTCATCTTGAATACAAACAAGATGAATACGGTCTCGTCGACTACAACTATTCCCTTCAGAAAATGTTTCACTGTACGCGAGCGGAATCTCACTCCAAGGGGCTGTTTTCTTGAATTTTTTACCAGTCGCGTCGCAAGAAAAGGATTTTTCTATGAATTTCAAAGTTTCTTTGGCACCCCGTGAGAAAACATCTGCCGACGCCGCATTGGCCGGTAAAAAATGCTCTGCGTTACGTGATCAATCTTCTGTAAAATTTTCAGAATACTTTTAGGCTGAATTTATTAAAATATTATATTAATGGTAAAGCCTGGTGGCTAGAAACGACGTTGGCGCAAATAGTTACATCCTGCCTTCTTGAATCCGTCTGTCAAGCGTGGCGAGATGGTCATTGGGAAGGTCTAAAGCGACCTAACAGATTTGTTTGGTATTTTTTTTCAATCTGTGATATTGTCGACATCCCAAGAAAACTTACCTTTTTATTTTCTGTATTATCTCAAAGATCGCCTACATACCTGTCATTGTTAAATTTTTGTTTCTTAAAACGCGGTCATTTGAATCAGGTTTATGATTTACTTGTCTTTTGCTTCTATGCTAAAGTAATTCAACAGTCTCTAAAAAGTTATGCAAACTGCCATCAACCAACTCACAACCCATGAAATGACATAGACTACGAAATTAACTCATTTCTCCTCAACGTTGATAATACAAACGATAAAATATATAATATTTTACGACAGACGTATAAAATTCCATCTCGAGTATCATAAAACGTGTTTTTAGTTGAAATATACGTTGCTGAGTGTTGACGCTCGTGTCACATGTGATATAGTGCTTTTGAAGATCTCTTCAGTGATTTAAGCACCGATATATTCTGATTGCAATACAAAAATATTAATGGGACGAAATGGATCGTTCACATTCAACCTTCATGGAATACAAAGTGAAATGGCCACCAATTAAATTTGCGATGATAAAGTAATATGAATTTATTACTGGCTTTAGTACATGGGGTGTGATTTATTTTCTTTTCGCGTGATTGGTGGCGCTTTGCTCTTTTTATGGAGTGTTTTATGAGCTGTTAATGCGATTGTTTTAACGAAATTATTTATGTACATAATATATATTTATTGCTGGATGCGATCGAAAGCCGAAGACAGGGTAAAATGGCGCATTTTGGAGGAGGCCTATGTCCAGCAGTGGACAACAGTTTAGGTTGATGATGATGATGATGATGATGATGATATTTACTACTATCTGCATAAATATTAGAAAATTTTGAAAATGTTTCGGTTGCTTCGGTGGCGTAGTTGTACTACAGTATGGTTACAAAGCTGAGGTTTGGGTTCGAATTCTATGTCAAGAAAAATTAAATAGATTTTTTCTATTTATCATCTACTCGGAGTCAGGCATTTGTGCCCGATATGATGATAGGCTCGCCCCCTATCACATGGTGGGACGGAACATTCATAGCGAAATGTGGGTGTCCGGGCACTTCTGCCTACCCCTTCTGGGAAAAAGGCACGAGTTTATGTATGTATTGGATTTTTGAGGAATGGGAGCTTATTATCAACATTATTTAGGCCGTAGGATAGGAGTAGGTAGGAGGACTCACAAGCATTTAGAAGAATGCATTACCTACGTTACAAAGGAAACAAAATGAATACTCTAGAAATATATTGCTGTACCTCAAGTTTTATGAAATAAATTATTATTATTATATTGAAACTTCACAGTTTTGCGTTTGAAATCTGACGTGACTCGTTGTTGAGAAGCCATCTGTTAACATCTTAGATCACGAGAAACAAGGGTAATATTATCAAAGGTAGAATATATATGAAATAAATTTACTCAGCTGAATCTTAAGACAGATCTAGGTGAAGTTAAAATTTATGAAGTCTGCCTATTGAAAAGGGCCGCGATTCATAATCTATTTACGCTCTGCGAGAAACATTTATTTAGGCTGTAGTTATTGTTGAAGAATTCGTTGAATTATTTATAGAGCTTTCGGACAAAAAACTATTTTCACTCTTGAATGCTAGTGTAAGTTTTGGGAACAAAATCTTTACTAAGGAACGATTTAATTGACATTAAACGTCTCGAATACGACCGTTATTCAGTGATTTTAAAATGAAATTTATCCCAGCACCTCCTTTTGATCACTTTTTTTTTTTAAACTAGCCCGTCATAGTGGCGCCATTGCACCTGATGGTAAGCGTACTATATTATATATAGTATATTTGAGACAAAACAGATGTTTGATTAAAACGTCTACTCACAACTTATGTTTTTAGATAATTTTTATTGGCAGTCAGACGAGATAATAGTTTGCCTAATGTGCTCTTGCCTTTGGCAATACTAGAAGCATTATCAAGCCACTACACATAACGTCCATTTTTTTTAAGTCTTGTAATAATATTACAAGATATATTATATCGAAAAAAAAACTTACTTTCGCATTTTTAAATGGACTCATCCCAACATAAAACTTTTACTTTACATAAAAATTTAGAGATTTAAAATCTTGTAGTTCTTATTCTCCAAGTATTTTTTTAGATTCAAAAGAAAATCGCAGTAGCGTCGTCACACACGACGACGTCTGTGTCCTCTGCTATTAAAATGTAAACTAACTGTGCTCAGGGGCCCTACTATGAAAATCCCAAACGAAGTTCGAATCTTCGGACGATCGAAGTTTATGACGATACGAATGTACCAACATACACTTATGGTCGTTATTAACTTATGGTCGTAACTATAGACTTATGGTTACGATGTATGTTTTTCGAATCCGAGCATTTATAGAGTAGGTACGTTCGTATCGTCCTAAACTTCGATCGTCCGAAGTTTCGAACTTCCTTTCGGGTTTTCAGAGTACATTTTTACAGTAAGGATAGCCGCAGTCGCTTGGGATTCCGCTTTAGATTTAAACTAGAACTGTCCTCATTAAAATAGTCTAGTGCTTTACCGCTAACATAATTGGATATCATATTCGTTTTGTAATGCATTCGTTTGTGTTTTCGCTATTTCTTTTGTAATAAACATTGTTTTGCGCCCGGAAAAGTTATGCATTTTTAAAGAAATTACATTATTAAATACTTATGTAAGTAATTATCGTCAGTGATATTAAAAAAAGTTTTTTTTTAATTTCTACATTATACTGTACAATTACTAAGGACGACTACAGGCGAATTGAGAAGAGTATAACAATATGCTTCAAAATAATAGAGATAGACAGAAATCACTAAAGTTATGTATTTTTACTTAGTTACGTGCCTTTTTTTTTATTGCAATGAATGACGAGACGAGGAAGCCGTTCGCCTGATGGTAAGCGATACGACCGCTCATAAACGGTAGCAGCATTCCACTGCGCTCGTCATCCTGAGACATAAGATGTTAAGTCTCAATATGTCCAGTAGTTACTCTGGCTACAATGTCCATTCATCTTGTGGCGGTTGCAATACGCCAACTTAGATATAGCTTTTAAAGCGGTTGCAATACGCCAACTTATATTTAGCTTTTAAAATAACACGCTTATTAGTTGTAATTTGAACATTATTTAAACACGCATTTCATTTTAAAATATGACTGCAGATGTTTAACCATAAAACATCTGCGTGTCGTTTTATTACAGTAAGAATTTTTGTGTACCTTATTGTATAATATTAGTTAAAAAGATGCTGTGCTAAATTATTGTTTCCTAATTGTAATGGCCCGTTCATACCGGGGCAATAAAACTGTATTATTATAGTTAAGTTCTTTAGTGGCGGTAATCCTTTGCAACAAATTTATGTTTTTTAGACAATAGTACACATGTTTGGGTAAACCTTTCTGTTTGGACAATAGCCCAGATGTTTGGGCCGACCTTAATTTTTAGTTGAAAGGATAGACCCTATTTTATGGCTTAAATATATTTTCTGGAAGATTTATCCCCACCGATCCTCATTCGGGTAGTCCTATAAAAGGGTCGGTTTATTTGGATGAAAGAAGACAATCTGCCATCTCTCGTCACGAGCACACCTCGCTCCGAATCGCATAGTTATAATTTTAATGTGTCTGTGAATGTATTAAGTGTTAATTTATAAAATATACGATAGTTAATTCCTGAAAGTTAGTGCTCATTCTAATAGGTCTACACTTATAACCACCAAAATCTCATCACACCTATTATATAAATAAATAAAATAAATAAATAACACCCAACAGTCACATACATAGTCCTAACCCCACAAAGGATAAGATCAAGTCTTGTGTCGTGGGTATCAGGAACTACGATAGACGTTTTGGTCTCACAAACACCAAGACCCAGAAGAAATATTTGTGGGCCGCACAAACATTTCTCTCGGTGCGGGGATCGAACCCGCGGCCTCTCGTTTCACAGGCGGCGTCTAACCAACTGCGCCATGGAGGCTGTCAAATTTATATATTTTAACATATTATATATTATAATGTAATTTAAACCTATTTAAAAGATATAAACCGACCTTTGTTTCTACCTGACCGTTTCTTCTTGCAGACCCGCATAGAGTTCAAAACCACGTAATAGCAATCAATTTATAATATTTCAAAACTTTGCTCTGATCAAATTGTAGTTTGGAAGTTCCAAACGGTCATTAACTGATATTAATGCGTCCTCCGGCAATGACCTTGACCTTGAACTTAGTTCTAATGCCGAAGACTAAATAGTTTTGTGTGAATATTTGGAAACTTTGATTTTATAAGACATGTTATAAATAAATAAATAAACAGCCACATACATAGTCCTGATCCCACACTAAGATTGAGTCTTGTGTCGTGGGTATCAGGAACTACGAGAGACTTTTCGGTCTCACAAACACCCAGACCCGAAAGAAATACCTGTGGAGTATAAATAATTCCCGGTGCGGAGATCAAACCCATGGCCTCTCGACTTACAGCCGACGTCCAACCAACTGCGTTACGGAAATCAATACACTTGATTTTGAATACTGGGCAATCCAAACTGAAGATATTCCTATTTTTCCTCCACGGATCTCCAGATATAAAATTCAGCGACAATCGTAAATGCGTTCGCTGAAATTGTTGAGGGAAATTGGAATGGAAAACATTTCAATCCTGCGAATGTGCTCTGAATATTAATAAAAGGGATGAGTGGGCAGTGCTGCTTCAGCCACCTCCCGTGTCATTTTAGACAAACTCAATTGTATAAGGATAGATCTGACCATCTGGTATCGATTGGATTTTATTCTATGATTTAGGATGATTTAGGATTGGATTCTATGAGCGCTCACTATTTTTTCTTTTTCAACAATTTGGGTATAGATTGCGCTTTTGGTTCGCCGGGCCGGTTTAAAAAGTTTAATTGATGCCTCAGACTCGTAATGCATGTATATATTACCATTGGGCTGTAAATTTTTTCCCGCATTCAAGACTATTTAACAGTAATTTATATTCTATAACAATGTACATGAAGTGATTTACCATTAGCAATACATCCTAAGACTTAACATCTTATATCCCAGGATGGCGAGCGCAGTAAAATGCCAAGCATAGGTTTGTAATTCAATGTGTTAATTGGTTTTACTACTGTTCATGAGCGGTCGTATCGCTTACCATCAGGCGAACGGCATGCTCGTCTCACCGTTCAAAGCACTAAAAAATAAAAAACTTTATTTTTAAATTTCCAGTTTTGGGTTTGGATATGAACTGTTATTAACTACTTACACAAAATATATTTACTAGTGTTCACTTATAAAATCTCTAAGCTTTAAGCTTCTAAACCCTTAATTTTACGCTCAGCGTTGTCTAATAGTGGTTAGTGTTCTATTAATCAAATACTTAAAAAGCTATTTTAAAATGTTTTACAGCTAATACCTTATATCTCAGTGGGTATGAGCAATATTACCTGCACATTTCTCAAAGGATTTCTTTAAAGAATCGTATCGATCAAACGTGACAGACTGTCCCATCCATCAAATGAGCCGAGGGAACACCCTCAACTAATTGGCTATTGTCCTTTTCTATGTTTGTTAAAGTATTTGTAGGACATACTAGTAGCATATGGTCTTTTGAGAGACTAAACGATTTTTTTTTTAAAATATTTTATTATTAAGTAATAATATACAATGCGCGGAACTTTTGCCACAACTGGTAGAGTAGGTGTGTGAGCGGAATAATCTCATAATACTTTTATGAACATAAAATATATAATTCTTATATAATAATGCTTTCATTATTTTTGAATGTTTTAAAAATACTTATTGTTAGGGCTCTTATTCTTACATCAGCCTTAGAGACTGGTGCAATTTGAAGAAATCTGCGATTTCACGCAATATCAATTAACCCGTGCGTCCGCGATCTTACTTTACAAGATAATAGCATTCCAAATGTGCCAGTAGCAGTCCAATACAGCTGGTAATATAAATCACAGTAATCAGTATGTAATTACACACAGAATGTCTAATTTATTTAGTTTACATCAGCAATGAGCATTCAATGAACGTCGTGGGGGATTATTACGTTAGTTACAAGACGTATTTTGAGTGTGAATTATGGATAATTGTCGATTAGTGGATGTCGAGTGGTTGGCTCGTGGAGTGGTTTGCGGCGCGTGTCGATTGGCCAGCGATTTCCTTTGATGTGGCGTTGTGATTAGAATTAGGTTCAATGTTAAGAAGCGCGAATTCATTGTTTCATTAGGTCATTGTGTAGTTGATTGGCATTTGATATTTTATTTTATGCGAGGGAGGATGATGCAGAAGGGAGGTCACCAGAATGTTGAGGTATACGACGCAAGGAGGACATACTTAAACTCACGCCTTTATCCCAGCAGGGATGGGTAGAGGTACCACCTGAACACCCAAATTCCGTCTCGTGTATTTGGTCCCACGATGTGATAAGGGGCGAGCCTATACAAATTTCTGACTCCAGGCTGATAATGACTAGAAAAATCCAATATCGCTTGGCCCGACTCGGGCTTTGAACCCAACACCTCAGAGTTATAATCGTACTGTTCTGTGCCACTGAGGCAGTCATACTTCATAAAGTTTTAATATCACATTTATTTTTATTTGTTACTCGATAGGGTCTTGTCTAAAGGTCGGGTTGACAAATTGGGTGAATTCATTAGCGGTCGGAGAATGATCTTATTAAATATGAAACCTGTCCTTTCAATTTATTTCGATCGTATCAGAATTTTTAACCAGATATTCTGGATTTATAATAGTTTAAAAACAAAAAATCTTTTTTCTTTCATGATTTGCCCTAGTAATATCGTTGTCTGCGCTAATGTAGATTGTATCGCTTGTTTAAATAGTAGTACAAATCAAATACCTGGCAAGTTACTCGGCCAGGCTATACGTTTAGCAAGGCTTTATGAAAAATATTAAATCACTTTTGTTAATTATTATTTGGTAAAGGTGTGAATGTAAGAACGCAAGACAATTTAAAAAAATGTCTAATAAATCATGCTTGCATTTTCTCAAAGTAAATATACACAGAAATTATATTATACATTTT
The DNA here is from genome assembly GCA_009982885.2 of Hyles vespertilio. NCBI lineage: Eukaryota > Metazoa > Arthropoda > Insecta > Lepidoptera > Sphingidae > Hyles > Hyles vespertilio. The sequence continues at coordinate 458,825 of CM042811.1, forward strand.
TATTTACAAAATCGACGCCAGGTCGCAATAAATATTATTTACATTACTGTCCAAATAAATATTTTTTAAGGCACAATGGATCACAATCTGCTCAAAAAAGAAAATAAATTGTCTTTGGTTTAGTCTGCTATGGCTGCAAAAAAGATACAATGGCAACGGTTATTCATGTCTCAATTTAAAATAACATTTGGTAGCACCGATTTGAAAACGATAAATATTTGATATACATCTTTTCATATCTTGATGAAAATTATTCAATATTTTCTACTTGATTACACTTTAATCAATACTAAAAATGTCATTTGGAATTAAGGCATCGATTACCTTAAGAAATACGGTGCCAAGATCGATAAATAAACTTTAAATTTTCGCTTTTTTTCATTCCTAAGATCGAATTGTTTGATTTTCGTAATTTCGCTTTGTTACCTTTGTACTAAATTTGGTGTTCTGTTCCCGATGAACTTACTTCTAGAACATCACTGGTAACTCATTGATCTACAGTTTATGACTAGCTTACAACGAAATGTTTTAATTTAGTATCAAAACTTGTGTTCCGCTATACTTCTCTTCCTAGTTGCGTTGCTCTCTTCATCCTTTCTGGGCTTAATGCCGTCTTCTGTAAATGTTAAGAGATTTGAGATATTAGAACATATATTGCATAGGTTGAGTAGCGGTAATTCTTTATTGATGTGAATATTTAAAGGTCTCATCCTTAAAAAATAGTCTGTTATCATACTAAAAACGAATATCCGTTTATGGGTACCTCTCAGAAATTACGAGATGTAAATATTTATGGATCAAAAAAATACTTGTCTACGAACGATGGTCATTCTTATGATATTTCGAATAGCACTAAGTTTCTTGCTTATAGCGTGTAAATCGGTACAGTTATGTCAAAAGCGTCAAAAACTACTCAATATAGGTGAGTGAAAACTCCTAAATTATAAAAAAGAATACAAGGTAAGCAAAAATATACATAAAATGCGAAGTGTTCCAGTTTTACGAGTTGTTTACTCATGCAATTTTATGTCAACAAGCTAAACCTTTACTGCCGCGCGAAATGATTGTACTGTCGAAGGACAACGTTAAATATCTACAAAAGTATATCAGGACAAGCAAACACTTTTAAGACCTTGCCTTTGTATTTTATTCAGCAATCAGCCCGAGATATTGGATAATTTCATGATAAGAAACATCGTAAAATGGTTAAAAATCCAGGATTTTATTATTTTGTTTATTATTTTGTTTTTTTCTAAATACTGGAAATTTTGTAGTCGATTAGTTATTTCAAGGGATTACTAGCATCGCGCATAAAACATTCGGTTTTTTTTCAATATTACTTTTAATTACTTCGCCACAAAGGCATCACATGATGATGGAAGACCTCGATACAAGTTTCATCATAAGTGTGATCATAATGTTTACACCAGTAATAGTAATAATGTCTCACCAATGGGGTCAGGTTTGGGCTCGTTCCATTTCTGTACATCGCCAGTGATGAACAGCAAATAAAACAGGTTGCTCAGGAAGTAGAACGCTATCGATATGAAGAACACTTTCCTCCATTCTGATGCCTCGCCCTGTAATGATTTGTTAGCTAAGTTATATATTATTATATATTATTATATATTATATATTATTATTATTATTATCTTATTTAAATCCATACATAATCGTCACGCCTGTGTGCCAGCACGTAACTTCACGAACTCACGTTAACCGATAATTTTTGATCTGATTTAGCAATTAGGCACGTACCACCTTAATATATAGGTATAAGCATCATTAGTACAGTCAAATAAACAGTCTCATAGAGAGTCACCGTGAGACTCACTACATCTTTTGTTTCCATTTTCAACCCTGGCCTAACTACTGGCAAATCTGTATCCTATAATAATAGGCAGAAACAATAACAATACTTTTCTCGAACTTGACATAATATTTCAGCTTCCTTCACTTACATCTCTTCATGCATTCACGTCGTTTCAAGCTTCTTTTAACCTTACTCTTAAGGAGGATACGAGAGTTATTTGCAATATTTTCATGACTTTTCAATCAGTATTTCTGTTGAAGTTCCTATCCATTTTTTTTTGTTTTGTTGCTCACCTGGTCCTGAACGACAATGGAGACGCTTAGAGGCGCCATAATGGAGAAGATGGAGCTGATTCCGTTGGTGATACCCATCAACGTGCTGGCGTGATTCGGAGACAGGTCAATGTGTGATAGCTGTAACAAAAAAATCAGTCATCATGTCTAGAAAAATGTCGGACGCGCGCCTACAGGGTGGACGGACGACCTGGCTAAGTTTGCAGGAAGTCGCTGGATGCAGGCCGCTTCCAACAGGTCGAAGTGGAGATCCTTGGGGGAGACCTATGTTAACTGAGGACTTCCTGTGGCTGACATGATGATGTCTAGAAATCTTCTTAGGACTAGTCTTGTCCTTAGATTTATAAAATAAAATAAAATAAGATGTATTAGTCTTAGGTTCGGTTTTAGTTTAGACTATCCAAATCGTGTAAGTATGGCGATTCAAAAATCCCAAATCTAATAAAATGGACCTTTGCAGCGCCAAGGCATCAGCACAATGAACTCGCTGCCTACCTATTTAATTACCCTTTTTACCTTCTAATAAGACACCCCCAATTATAAAAGCTTAAACTAAAAGAAAAAGACCAGTTTCTCATACATTTAGTTAATTGTCCCTCTGGATGGCTTTAAACTCTTGCTCTAACGACCCTGTGGAACTTACTTCGGGGCAATATCCTCCAATTTATAGCTATTTTCGTAAAAACTCTAAAGGATCTGAGTTTTTTCAATGCCGAATGTTACATTTTAGTTTAATGAGATTTCTTTTGCGTACTTTTTTGACGTGACAACGTCTTAAATTAGGTTGCGGCTGGGAGTCACTTATGAAAAAGTGTAACGCCCGGTAACGTAACGGTGCGCGCGCAGCACTAGAGAATTATTTTTCAGTTTCACCCACTTTTTCCAAAATTGTCCCATAGCCCCCCCCCCTGCCTTCCCCCACCCTTATTCCGAAATAGTGCCTATAACCTCCCCACGAAACCTTCCTCCCCCCCCTCCCTTACCCCCGCCCCGAAAATTTACCTCACCCCCCCCCAATCATATCTCGGCCAATATAGATCGTAGACCCACCGAGTTTGGTATCTTTGGAACCGGCTCGGTGAGCTCTACAGATTGGCCCCAACCAAATCCCCAAATTCCTCCCTCTCTCCCCTAAAATATTTGTCCAGCCATAACTCCGTCATTTCTTAAAGTAAACCCCCCGTGTTTGGAGTCAGAGGAATCGTCTTGACGAGCTCGACAATCGAGAGCAGGCAAAATACGATTTTTCTTATTGACGTGACAACGTCTTAAATTAGGTTGCGGCTGGGAGTCACTTATGAAAAAGTGTAACGCCCGGTAACGTAACGGTGCGCGCGCAGCACTAGAGAATTAGGCGCATTGAATCGGCGCATGCTTGTGTCTCTGTCTTTGTCTTTCTCGAACGTTCTTGGCGTTGGAAAAACAAGAAAGCGTCACAATACAAGTTCACACGTGTGGTTAAAGTATCGTCAGCTGTGTCTGTAGTGAAAATATGGAGTGCTTAGATTCGTCATTACATGTACGATGTTTTAGTAAACAAAATATATTTCTATAGTTAAAATTTGTGCAATTCTTATTTTCATTCAATTCCTTGTTCCTATTGTGCAATTTAATTATATTCATATCAATAAATATTCTACCGAGAAAAAGACGTTGTCACGTAAAATCTTCGCCCGTAAAACCGACTTTACAGGCAACCATTTTTTAGCATTTGTTTTATTTGTTGTCGCGGAGTTTTTCATAAATACAGAACATTAAGAGCGTATACACCTTGCGCGCAAAGTCAACTATAGGTATTTCTTCGTTAATTTCACGCACACATAAGCGACCAAAGCTGTGTGCGTAGAGCTGCCGCGTCGGCTCACTATACAATCGGCTCAAACAACTTTGATCCGTGCGCTTCAAATATTCAATTGAAATGTAACTGTAATATAATATCATAAAAATATTTTATTTGCATTATAAGTAGACAAATATTACTATGCAAGCAAAGAATAATACAAATTTTGGATACTAATCATATTTTCGCTATTATTACATTGTTAAGTTGCATTCAAATCAGTGTTCAATCAGTATACACTACGGACGTTTTATTAATCATTTCGTGTTCGAACACATAAATAGTGTTAGGGGCCTTACAACCCCTTACAATTACGAAATATATTTAATTTTATATTACAATACATAACATAATTTAGCCTCGGGATTACATCCCATTATATTACCTGAAACATAATTTATACTCACTACAAAATCATTGTAGGTAATAAAAATAATTAAATATTTTACTACCAAAGTACTAAGATGTGGTAATCGCATTCCGCGCGTGGCTATTTTTACTACGCGCGGCATAATCGAGTGCAGCCAGGCCGGAGCGACGAGCGATACGTCCTCCCTCTAGAAGGCCTTGCGGCGGTCTGATTTGATCCACGTCGGACAGCGTGTTTTATAGTGGTTTTTAAAATATTTGTAGAAAACATGAAAACTGATTTTGTTGAAATATAAAAATGATAATTTATTGATAAGATGTTCTTCTATTGTAATATGCAATTACTATAAAAAATTATGTACGATAAGTTGGTGAAAAAAAATATGTTCTTGACGAGACTTTCCGAATAATTTCGCATTGTTTAAATTTTTATTTTTCAGGAACTAAACACAAAAAGATTATTTTTCTCAGCAAAATCCCTCCATAAGGGTCTTATTAGTCTGATGATATTTTTATTTTCATCTTATATTTAATGGTTTCGGATATCTTAAGCTTCTAAATTGCCATTTAAAGCCTAAATAACGAAACTTGTGTTCAGTAATCCGTATAGTACTCACAAATTATCCATCAATCTATAATGTTTTCCACCAAAATCCCTAGATGACAACCTTTTCTAAAATAAGTACTAATTATTTTTCCTTTAAATTGTTTATTGGTGGCTATTAACTCATTTGAAAAGTCCTGTTTTGAAGCCAAAAAGCGCGTGCAGGGTATAAACGCTCTTAATAGGACAGTATTATATTGGAGTTCGTACTTAAGTCTGGTAGTACATAAAAAAATTATAATATGCACATATTAATTTTAAAGTGATATTATATACGTTAACGTACTTATTTCCTCAAGTATTGTTGTAAACAATTGCTTAATGTCTATATAACAAGACAGATGGCGAAACTTTTTATTGTAGTTATTAAGATTTTTATTCTTAGGTATAACATTTAATCGATTATTTATATTTCTATACAGATGCAACAACTTTTTTCGATTCATTGAATTTGCAAAAAGGGCAGCATAACTTTACATCATATAGTATTTTTTGTTTTAAAAATATCTTATATATTTTATTTTGATCTAGAAAACGAACGTTTAAGGGTTATTTATCTAGATTTTCAATGTGGTTTTCATCCTTACCATGAAACCCACGTAGTGAGCGCCGTTGAGGCCTACTGTGAGGGTTAAGATGACGACGGCAAGGGTTAAGTTTCCAGGAGGCAGGTATGATAGACCCAGTAGAGCGAACGCCGGGCCCCAGTGCGCTGTAAGAACAAAATTAGTGTTATGATAGGATTTAGATAGAGCAACATTTATCAAAGTCCGTTAATATTTAGGGCGATTTTTTCGGTCTGAAGCTCTGAGCTGCTTATAATCGTAGTATTCGTGAAGAGTTGTATCATTATAAATATCTTAATACCTAATATATTGAAAGTTTTTCAAAGTATCCTTGATTTCGATTACTTGTATAAAAATTAGCCTCTTCGGAAGTTGTAATATTCAGGTCACCGTGTTCTCTTTCATTTCTTACCATTTTCAATATAAATAAAATTACAAAATATAGTGGCAGAACTATAGAAACTAGTACCCAGAGACAAATATTAAAACGTAATACTATTTCTTCAGTTAATAGTAATATCGCTAACAATTAATATGCAGACATTTATACAATTGTGAATTATTTTGTAAATAGAAGGATAAAAGGAGTTATAGTACTGTAGGCTCGCAAGACGAAGATTATACAACGCCTTTACCAATTAAAATGTTTTATGTTTAGGAGATATTATTAAAGGCTGAAATAATCGTGCATGAGTCACGACCCTGCTGCACAAACAGTTTAATAATTTAAATTGTTCTCGAGAATTTTTAATTTCTACGTATTATCAATATTGTACGGCGTCAAGAAGCTATCTAGCCTGACGCATATTTACGTGCCATATTCAGTGGGAAGGTGCTGCACGAACTTGCCAAGTTATAAAAGCTATTGTAGCTCTTATAGACATTTATATAATTCGAGACAACTTAGGTAAATTCAAGGAATAAGGCATTGCGAAATTATTTCTGAAATTAATAATGAAAAATAAACTATTTACTTCAAATCACTTTGTGTCATTTTTCGATTCTTTGTTGTTTGTAAAGAAATGTACCTTGATAAAATAGTTGTTTTTAGTGAGCAATACACTAGTTGGTTGGAAGTTACACGTGTATTCATAATTAATAAATAAATAACACCCAACAGTCACATACATAGTCCTGACCCCACACTAAGATCGAGTCTTGTGTCGTGGAACTACGAGAGACTTTTAGGTCTCACAAACACCCAGACCCGAAAGAAATATTTGTGGGCCGCACAAACATTTCTCTCGGTGCGGGGATCGAACCCGCGGAATTAAAAGGAAACATCGCTTGACTACTTGTATCTGGATCTGATGATCTGGATGTTCTTCACAATAATTTCAGAAACCGAAAAATCGTACTGTATTTGTAGCGGCCCACATCCCACTTTAGGGCACGGACCTCCTGTACTATTCAGAGCACGATTGAGAGGGATTAGTTATGGTATATAGTCCACTGTGCTGGACTAGTACGGTTTGGCGGATTTTACACAGCATAGAAATTGTAGTCTAACACGCTGGACTAGTGCAGATTGCAAAAATCCGCCAATACAGCATAGAAATTCTTACGAATCGCTATGCTATGCAGGATTCCTCAAGATGGTTTCCTTCACTGTTATAGTGCTTGTTAATTAACTATCAATACAGAGATGACTCTGAAGAGTTCTGACTCTTCAGAGTCATCTCTGTATTGCCTGTGTGGTGTGCCTTGGGATTTTAAACCGCGATCACCGTAAATATTTTGACAGCACCGTCTGGTCTGTTACCAACAGGCCACCACGCACTATAAAATAATTAAACCAAAAAAACAGCTTGGGAAAACCTGTTCTGTGACGTGTAACCAAGATGGACAAAAATAACATTAGCTTTAAAAAGCCTACATCGTTAACATAATAAAGAATCTACAAATGTCCTTACCGATAGTGTTGAATATCCTCCTGGATGTGACGAGTTGCACGATGTTTCTGTTCACCAAGAAGTCAGCCGTCCAACTGAACACGAAGCTGAGGATGTACATCGCCACGTAGGGCAGAGATGAGAGTTTGCCGTTCTGGAAGAAACCATTATTTTCATAAATAAAAAAGTACGCAATGAAAAATATACGAAAACTTAAGAAGAAATAAAAATCCCATCAAAAACATCCTGTAAAAAAATTCCAAGTCTCGCAGCTCAGGTTTTCTACCGCAAAAAGTTGTGAGATGCATGTAATACCAAGTCGATTAATTTATTTAGTCCTTGCTTAAGGGACCTTCTGTACAAAGTTATTACGTAACTTATTATCATATCAATATTAAAAATTATTTATGTTTTAGATAAATAGATCGACTTGGCCATCGCATGAAAACATAATGTATCGTACAATTTATACATAATGCTGCGAGACTTGAAATTTTTTTACAGGATGTTTTTGATGGGATCTCACGTCTTTTTGTAGAGTCCTTTTTTCCTTTTCGGTACTTTTTACTTCTAGAATTTTTTTTTTTTTTTTTATTGCCTAGTAGGCAGACGAGCAAGCGGCCCGCCTGATGGTAAGCGGCTACCGCTGCTCATGGACCTCCGTAGTGCCAGGGGACCAGCACAACAAAGTCGCTGCCTACCTCAAGGATAGTACTCTCCTTAAACCTCGTTTGAAGAAGGACAGGTCATAGCGCTGAGGAAACACCGATGCAGGGAGTTCATTCCAGAGCTTGCACGTACGTGGTAGAAAAGAACGCTGGAAACGTACCGTTCGGGAGCGGTACGCCTCCAGGTGGTGGGAATGAACTCTACTGCGGAAACGTGTGGTGCGATGGTACATAGGCGACGGTGGTACCATCTCAAACAACTCTTCGGAGCACTCCCCATGGAACAAACGATAGAACACACAGAGAGATCCGAAGTCTCTCCGCAGTCCTAACGGTTCCAATTTGTCCGTGAGATCGGGATCATTGACAATTCGACAAGCTCGTCGCTGCAAGGAGTCAAGTGGGTCGAGCTGGTATTTTGGGGCACCTGCCCAGAGGTGGGAGCAGTACTCCACGTGGGGCCGGATTTGCGCTTTGTAAAGTGTCAATCTATGACCCGACGTAAAGTACCGCTTGGCTCTGTTCAGGATTCCCAACTTCTTGCTCGCCAGTTTGGCTTTGTCCTCCAAATGACTCCTAAACTCGACCTTGCTTGATATTTCGATGCCAAGGATTCCAATACTCTCGGATCCTTGGAGAGTAACTCCTTGGAATTGCGGCGCCATGACAAAGGGGTCCTTCTTCGCAGTGAACACGCAAACTTGTGTCTTCGAAGGGTTAAATTGAACTAGGTTCAATTCACCCCATTCGGAGGCCCGCCCCAGAGAGCTCTCGACTTCAGACACAAGTTGAAACCGTCTTTCCATAATGGAATCCCGAGAGTGGCTCCGTTGGCCGATGTACCGCGCGTCACTCGTACTATCATCTGCATAACAATGCATGCCATCAATAGACAACATGTCATTGATATGCAGGATAAAGAGTGTCGGCGATAGCACCGAGCCTTGTGGAACACCAGCATTAATGGTCTTGGTCTCGGAGCAACAGCCGTCCACTACGACTTTTATGCTCCGACCATCCAAAAAGCTGGCGATCCATTTGCAGAGCCCCTCAGGAATTCCATACGCAGGTAGCTTCGCCAGAAGGGCGCGATGCCACACTCGGTCGAACGCCTTCGCAATGTCAAGGCCGACCGCAATCGCCTCACCCCCACTCTCCAAAGCTTCCGCCCAACGGTGCGTGAGGTACACAAGAAGGTCACCAGCCGAGCGACCATGACGGAAACCGTACTGGCGGTCACTAATCAACTGGCGATCCTCAAGATACCTCAGGAGCTGAGTGTTGATAACTCGCTCCAAAACCTTTGAGAGTAGGGATGTCACAGCAATCGGCCTGTAACTCGAAGGGTCCGAACGGTCACCCTTTTTGGGGACAGGGTGTACATTGGCGACCTTCCACGAAGCCGGAACCCGGTTGGCTTTATAGGAAAGACGGTAAAGGCGCGTGAGCACGGGTGTCAACTCAGGGGCGCACGTTTTAAGAACCACTTACGCCCAAAAATAGTAAGAATGTTCCAAATCACAAATATAATACTATAATGTATTCTGACAATGTAGGAAAAGGTATTGGAATATTAATAAATAAAAGTAGTAGTCATCCCCTAGTAAACTACTGTATGCCAGGGATGCCTTATAAACATATTGTTAATACTCTGTCGCAAAAAGTTTATAATGACAACATTTGTATAACAGTCTGCATTGGAGATTGTCAAGGTCTAAAAAAGCGGGACATTACTGAGAGTTTTGAAATATTATTGAAACTCAAATGTCCCAAAATCATATTGTGTGCCTTCCCATATTTAAATAATGTGTCAGATAATGTAAATAACCACACTCATGTGTTAAATAGGCACATGCAATTTTTAATAAGTCACTATAGTGACAAATTTTTATTTTTTGACACCAATATATTTATTGGTAAATATTTTAAACAGACTAGGGATACATTGTATCTACCAAATAAATATTTACATTTACTTGCTACACCTGTAGCTAATTTTTTAAACACAGTCATAAGTAATATGACGAAGACCACAGGCACTACCACTTTTAGTAATGTTACTAAAATAAATGTGGTAAATAATAATTTAAACTTTTAACTTTGACAAAAGGAAGCGGTGAAAATTATATAGTATTATCTCATCAGAATATAAACCGCTTTTCTGGCAAAATTTTAGAGATTGAACTTTTTATTGACACATTTAACATTAGTATATTATGTTTCACAGAGACCTGGTTGAAGGCGCACCTTATGAATTTCAATGTGAATGGTTTCAGGGTCGCCAGCTCGTTTAACAGGATTTCGGCGGAAGGTGGAGGTTCCTTAATTCTAGTTCGTGATCATATCACATTTAGGGAAAGAAAGGATATCTCTTGCCTCTCGGTTGAACGAGTGTGTGAGGTCGCATGTGCGGAAACAAATTCCTATGTCATATTGTGTGTCTATAGACCTCCTTCATCAAATATTTCGCTATTTTTATCAACAATGGAGGATATTTTAAATAAAATTAAAAGTAATAAAAAAGTTCTAGTCTGTGGGGACTTTAATATTAATTTACTAGTTGATTCGGTTGATAAGTGTAGGTTTGTGTCTTTATTCGGCTCATTTAATTTTACATGTTTGTTCTCGGAGCCTACTAGAATTACGTCTGAAACTTCGAGTTGTATTGACAATATCATAACAAACTTCGAAGTACTTGAAAAAGGTATAAAGATAGGGGTTAGATCTGACCATAAATGCCAATTAGTGAAATTAGAACATGCTGTAGACAAAACCAGTAGATTAATAACTTTTAGGCCGTTATCTAAGAAAATCCTCGGTCAATTTAACAGTAATGTACAATCAAAAATAGATACTTTTACACTTGATGGCAGTCCAAACGACATGTACTCATCATTATTTAAAATTATACGTAAAGAGTTTGACCAAGTATGTAAAATTAAAACTATTAAAATTAACTCTAAAATAAAATTTAGTGCTTGGGCCACTAAAGGCATTAGACGTAGTAGGGAAATTTTGTATGAGTTATATGACAAAAGGTCCTATACACCTGATGTCAACTTTAAAAAATATGTCGGATTATATTCAAAATTATTTAAAAAAGTATGTATGCAGGCTAAATCAAATTATATAAGTGAAAAGCTTAGATTGTCAGATAATAAAATAAAAACTACCTGGCAAATTATTAATACTGAAACTGGGAAAAATAAAAAAAATGACAACAAAATTGCTCTCCGCATAAATGACGACCTTATTTCAGATAAATCTACTATTGCCAATTATCTTGATAATTTTTTCACTAACATACCATTAGACTTAACTAAACATTTAGATTCATCAGTAGATTTAGCGGAATCTTTTTTAAAGGAAAATGTTCCTGGAAATATGTCTAAGTTTAACTTTCAAAAGGTAACCAGTTGTCAAATAATAAAGGCTTTCAAGCAAATTAAAATAAAAACTACAGAAGATATATGGGGACTGTCTGTTAAAGCTATAGAAGCTATTATTGTTAACATTGCACCGTTATTAGCTACTATTTTTAATTCCTGCCTAAGTGACGGTATCTTTCCCGACTTAATGAAAATTAGTAAAGTCGTACCCATTTTTAAGTCAGGATGTTCGAACAATCCGTCGAATTATAGACCCATTTCTGTACTACCGGCTCTTAGCAAAATCTTCGAAAAGCTTTTACTTAATCAAATGCTAGCACATTTTGATGAAAATAAGTTAATACATAGGAATCAATTTGGTTTCACAAAGGGTCGCTCAACTCAAGATGCCGGGACATCACTAATCACGTCGGTTTTAGAAGCCTGGGAGGCATCTCAAGATGCTCTAGGAGTTTTTTGTGATCTCTCCAAGGCTTTCGACTGTGTTGACCACCAAACACTTATTATGAAGCTAAGGTACTACGGAATCAGTGATACGTCACTTGATCTCGTAATGTCTTACTTGTCGGGTCGTGAACAAAAGGTTTCTTTGGACGGGCTCACTTCGGTAGGATCAAAAGTTAAAATTGGGGTTCCGCAGGGCTCCATTCTGGGCCCCTTTTTATTCTTAGTCTACATAAATGATCTTCCTTGCATGGTTCAGAAGTGGTCAGACATAGTTTTATTCGCTGACGACACCTCTATAATATTAAAGTTAATCGGAAAGACGATAATCTAGATACACCTAACAATATTCTTAATTTAATTTCGGATTGGTTTTCTGCTAATAATCTACTATTAAATGCTAGTAAGACTAAATGCGTCCGTTTTGCTTTACCGAACGTGGCAAGCGTAAACACGCGTATCGAATTAAATTCAGAAATTCTAAATTTAGCTAATTCCACAATTTTTTTAGGGATCACTCTAGATAAAAAATTACAATGGGGTCCACAAATTGAGAGATTATCAGCTAAACTTAGCAGCGCAGCGTTCGCGGTCCGAAAAATAAGACAACTAACTGACGTTGCAACGGCTAGATTGGTATATTTTGCTTATTTTCATAGTATAATGTCATACAGCATTATTTTATGGGGATCAGCGGCTGATATCGAATCGATATTCATCTTACAAAAAAGAGCAGTCCGTGCTATTTATAATCTAGGAAGCCGCGATTCTTTGCGATCTGTTTTTAAAGAAAGCAATATACTAACCGTGTCATCTGAATACATCTTTCAGAATATAATGCACGTTCGTAAAAATATTAATAAGTTTTATAAGGTCAGTGACACCCACACCATTAATACGCGGAATAAAAATAAACTAGCAATACCCTCGTTTAGACTAGAAAAGTCAAAAAAATCTTTCTTGGGTAGTTGTATTAAATTTTATAATAAACTTCCCAATAGGATAACGCAGCTACCGGACAAACTATTTAGGGTCCATATTAAAAACAAACTTATGACTAGGGGTTATTATAATATTAAGGAATATATTGAGGATAAAAAAGCCTGGGATTAGGTGTTCTCTTGCACATTGCGACCTCCTGGGGCCCTGAACTATTCGCTTATTACACCACCTAATTTAAATAATTAAAAATATCTAAAATTGTGAACTCAAAAATTAAGCTATATACAATCAAATAAATCAATTAAATTATATGACGACCGATCGAAAAAATCATATAAAAATAATAATTAATATGGCAAATCCTTGTAAGACAAGTCACAAATACTTATTTTAGTAAATTGACCAAAACCAAGCCCACTGAGTTTGACTCGCTGGATCTACTCAGAAATGGGTCGCGCCGCGTAGTATCCAGTGGTAAAGTAAAGCCCGCTGAGTTTGTTCGCCGGGTCTTCTCAGTCAGGGCCGCGTTGGATCCGGCAGTAAGCCTAAACATACGGGACGTATCGGAAATACTTATGGTCGTTGTCTTAAGTTGGACCCAAAACAAGCCCACTGAGTCTTAGTCGCTGGATATACTCAGGACTGGGTCGCGTCGCGTAGTTCCAGTGGTAGTGTAAGCCCACTGAGTTTGTTTCGCCGGGTCTTCTCAGGAAGGGCCGCGTTGGATCCGGTGGTAACTATAAACCGCTACGCACCGTTGTAATATTTATGGTCCACAAATAATATAATTTAATTTGACTAACGTAAATAATGTATTTCTTTGACAAATAAATTACTATAAAGTAAAAACTAATACTTTAAATAAAATATGAATAAAAACTAAATAAATTAAAAAAACTAATCATAAATTATAAATAAAAATAAAATTAATTTAAAAATAAATAAAATTAATAAATAAATTGATAAAAGCAAGAAATTAAAATAAGTAATAATAAGCATAGGAAATATATTGTAAATAGAGATTAAGTTCTATGTGTATTGACTTGTCATAAGAGCTCCTTAATTGCCTACGTGATCAATAAATACATTTCATTTCATTTCATTTCATTTCACTGCGGGGATACCGTCTGGCCCACTCGACTTATGGACGTCTAGAAGCTTGAGCTCCCGTCTGACAGCACGCTGGGTGATTTTTATGTCAGATAGGAGGCTCTCACAACGCGGGATGTTCGGCGGTGTGGCGCCACCGTCATCCAAAGTCGAGTTCGAGGCAAAGAATTGGGCCAAGAGATCGGCCTTCTAGAATATCACTAACGATTTTTCTTAAAGCCTCTGTCTTATGGCTTTTTCTTATTTTTGTAGGTATCAATTTATCACAAATATAGCGGATTTGATAATTAATGTTCTTTCTTTCATGGTAATTGATATTTTCGAGCTATTTAGTCTATTTATTTGAAAGTTTTTTTTCGTCATGTTTTTCTAGAGGTATGTTGTACAGTTTCATGGGCTGAATACACCCTTTCCCTCTCTATACCCCCTCCTGTTATGCCTGATATATATATATATATATATATATATATATATATACCTATCTACCACTATAATTCCAGTATATACGGGCACAATGATTCATTAACTGCAAATGTAACTTTGTAATCCTATACATTTATATGGGATTACAAAGTTATTCATGCAGTTAGTGTATCTAGAAAACTAGACAGAAATAATGAAATGTTTAAATTTTCCCTTACTTTAGACATTAAACACTAATTATGTTCTAAATTTGAAGGTTCCATGTCTGCTAGAAGTGCCTTAGACTTTTGATGATCGGTCAGTCAGTTAGTGAGTGACTGACAAAATTAAGAAAGTTTGACATGTTATAATTCTTAAACTACTAGTTCAAATTGAATGAAATTTTAAATATACCGTGTTTATACAATGCCTGCTTAGTAACTGAAAATTCAGGCTTCTTGCTTTAACCACAACGAAGTTATAGAGGGTAGAAAATGGTCTGAATTGCTTCGAGAAAAGGATGGTACGACAGTGCCGCTTTTTAGCTCGACTTGGAGGGGGCACTGCCGTGCCCCCAGATTAGTTGAAGTGATGAAGATGATGCGGGAAAAGAAAGCAATCTAAAAACTATGGACTACATTTTCAGGAGTAATAAAAAAAACAAGAGTAAATTTGATTTCTAAGACTAAATCTTGACATTTTAACAGACAACTCAAGAACAGAGAATGGAATAAAAATAAATTAAGTATACCTATTTTTGTAATCAACTACGAATATTGAATTATTTCCAAGGAAATTAAAATCTAATTCAGGTACAGAAAATATTTGGCACAGGGTTCGTGTAACGGCTTTGAGCTGAAAGATGCTTGATCAAATATTTAATCACGAGTCCGCTTGCATCACTAGCTACGTCAAAGGACTTGTTTAATCACGAGAACTTGCTCACAAGATGGCCTACGCTATTCATCTCAAATATTTTAATATCTACAGCCAACAAAGTTTGAATGTTCCAAAATATTAAGATGAAATTTTGTACTTGGATTCTACATACAATGTGGTATTTGATCGAGGGAAAGGAAATGGAAAAAAAAAACACATATTACCATGGCAAGGTGGTTGCTTTGGTACTTCATTATTTTTCTATTATATCATTCATTATGATACAATAATTTGATCAAATTAGTGTATTGTCATCGGTCCTCGATAAATTTACAAAGTCTGAATGAAATCTGACCGCTTAAAATGGGTTAAGAGCGTTTATACCTTACACGCGCTTTTTGGCTTAAAAACAGGACTTTTCAAACGAGTTAATAGCCACCAATAAACAATTTAAAGGAAAAATAATTAGTACTTATTTTAGAAAAGGTTGTCATCTAAGGATTTTGGTGGAAAATATTATAGATTGATGGATAATTTGTGAGTACTATAAGGATTACTGAACAAAGTTTCGATATTTAGGCTTTAAATGGCAATTTAGAAGCCCAAGATATCCGAAATCACTAAATATAAGATGAAAATAAAAATATTATCAGACTTTTAAGACCCTTATGGAGGGATTTTGCTGAGAAAAATAATCTTTAAATGATTAGTTTCTTAAAAAATAAAAATTTAAATAATGCGAAATTATTCAGAAACTCTCGTCAAGAACATTATTTTTTTTCACCAACTTATCGTACATAATTTTTATAGCAATTGCATATTATAATAGAAGAACTTCTTATCAATAAATTATCATTTTTATATTTCAACAAAATTAGTTTTCATGTTTTCTACAAATATTTTAAAAACCACTATAAAACACGCTGTCCGTCGTGCATCAAATCAGACCGCCGCAAGGCCTTCTAGAGGCATGGACGTATCGCTCGTCGCTCCGACCTGGCTGCAGTCGATTTTTGCCGTGTGTAGTCAAAATAGGCACGCGCGGACTGCGATTGTCACATCTTAGTACTTTGGTAGTAAAATATATATTTTTTTATTACCTACAATGATTTTGTAGTGAGTATAAATTATGTTTCAGATAATATAATGGGATGTAATTCCGAAGCTAAAGTATGTTATGTATTGTAATATAAAATTAAATATATTTCGTAATTGTAAGGCCCCTAACTCTATTCATGTGTTCGAACATGAAATGTTTAATAAAACGTCAGTAGTGTCTACTGATTGAACACTGATTTGAATGCAACTTAACAATGTAATAATAACAAAAATATGATTAGTATCTAAATTTGTATTGTTCATTGCTTGCACAGTAATATTTGTCTACTTATAGTGCAAATAAAATATTTTTACGCGGCAGCTCTACGCACACAGCTTCGGTCGCTAATGTGTGCGTGAAATTAACGAAGAAATACCTAAAGTTGACATTGCGCGCAAGGTGTAAACTCTGTTAATCACGCCAAAGGAGTCATACATACAGGTGAAGCTAATAAAAAGCGTGTAAAAACAAAATTATGCAAAAATCAATATTAAGTATTTTGTTACACCTACCTCCTTGATGTCGACATGCAATACGTTTTTCATGTATGAAGGAAGCTCTGTAAGCAACATCCAGAATCCAAGATTCTGTCCGCAGTGGGCCAGCAGGATCGCATAGAAAGGTAGAGAAGTAAGGATACTGCCCCATGGTGTTGGCATTTTCTGAAATAACACATATAAAATTGTCAATCATTATTATTATTAATACAAATCATTATTAATAGTTTCAGTGTCTTTACATTATACCATAGCGATTTGTAAGTATTCGTATGGTATGTAAAGTCCGCCAATTAGCACTAGGCCAGCATGGTGGATTATATAACCTAACCGCTCTCTATCGTAATTTCGATTGCAGACGAGGCGTGTGCCCTGCAGTGCATATAATTTTTTTTATATTAAGAAGATTAGAAATCAAATTATTAAATAATAAATACACCCAACAGTCACATACACAGTCCTGGCCCCACACTAAGATCGAGTCTTGTGTAGTGGGCATTAGAAACTCAGAGAGACTTTTCGATCCCACAAACTCTCAGACCCCAAGCAAATACCTGTGGTTCACACAAATATTTCTTTCGGTGTGGAGATCGAACCCGCGGGCTCTCGTGTCACAGCCAGTGTCTAACCAACTGCGCCTCAGAGGTTCTATCTCATCTTCGAATAAAAAAACGAATTGCGAGTGGTTTTTAGAGCAATACCTCTTCGATATGTTAAAAAGCCGACGCATTGTCCACCAGTCTACCTTTGGATGGTGCAGAGAGAAAACAAACTAGGCGCATAAGTTAACAAAATATGCTTCAGTTATGATACTTATAAGTAGATGTAAGTTTTGCTTGAGATAATACACGGTTTAAGATCAGACCCAGATAAACGAATATTGTTTTAAAGTGCGGGTCAATTATTTATTTAGTACAAATATCTGGTACTTCATTTGAAATCAAATAAAACTGCAAAATTCATTCTTTATTAAAAGTGCTTGAATTCATATTATTTTTAGCTTTACTCGTAAATATAATAAACTATTTTAAACACTTAAGAGTACCACTACAACTAAACTTTCAAGTACGAACGATAAGATCAATTTGTGGAATATGAAAATTTAATTACTGTCTGTCTTTTTTAAGCTTTGATTGATGGTAAGAGTTTTAACAATAATTGACTTTACTATCATAGGAGCGTTGTATTATAAATGTAAATAATATAAATGATTTCCTCATGCATCATAAATTGTCTTAAGCTGATATATGTATGCTAAACAACAGCCGTATTATTATATTCGTTGCTCTTTACTGATCATCAGTAACTGTATAATTTGCTGACTTTTTTAATTGGTCGTAGGACTCCTAGGTCTCTCATAATGTGAGAGGCCGTCTGAGTAGATACCCCCGCAATGTCTATTTCACCCGCTAAACAGAAGTATAAATGTTTTGTTGTGTTCCTGTGTGAAGGTTATTGCAACCAGAGTAAATACTGGAGATATTGAGAGTTAATATCTCATGCCTCAGGACGGCGAGCGCAGTGGAACACCAAGCATGACTTCGTAATTCATGGTGTTATTTAGTTTTGCTACCATCAATAAGCAGTCGTATAGTTAACCATCAGGAGAATGACATACTCATCTTCCCATTCATTTCAATAAAAAAAATCTAAATCAAAATCAGTAATATTACTCACATGATGTCCAATATCATTAGAGCCAGCGTTGGTCTCGATGTACTTGCGTTCTTCCTTGGAGATCCATCGACTTGTTCCAGGAGTTGAGTCTCCCACCACCAGCCAAAGGGCTGACCACACCAGGCAAATGATACCGGCCACGTAGAATACGGAAGGCCAGCCCCAAGAGCTAGCTGATAACATGCCTGATGTCATCAGCTCTATTATGGTACCAAGTTGTGCACCTGGAAATAAAAAAGTAAATATAAAATAAAAAGCTAGTGATACGGTTGAAAGGACTGGACTGCTTAAATCGGGGAGTTGGGCTAAGCACCCAGTGTATGTAGCACAGACCATCTCCAGGTATTTAAATTAAAAAATCGTGAATTATAAAGATTTGTTCACTTCAGGCCAGCCTAGAAGCTATCTTTAAACCGAATATGTTGTATGAGCATCAAACCGGGGAATTTAAATTTAAGAATTCATTTAAGTTTCGAACAAGTCGCATTAAGAGTTCTTAAAGTACGAGCGTCGGTGAGTAGCTAGGCGTTTCCTTGCATTATCCTCTAGGCGGCAATAACAAAATATTTTAAAAAAAGACTAACCTATTTTATATTATCATATTAAATATTGCGTCAGAATCGGCTCGACCTTTATCACGTATATTCCGATGGGTACCTGTCACATCGTAGGACGAAACACAAGGCGAAAAATGAGTGTACTGAAAGCACCTCTGTAGGAAAAAGGCGTGAGAATACTCAAATAGTGAAAAGAAAGAAGCTTTTGAAACACATAATCCAGCGCTTAAACAGAATGGAATGCACAGAGCTGTATCTAAACATGCCTGAGTAACATTATCCCTTTGAGCTTGACATTTGTCTGAGGAGCTATCAGGCTGCCACTGATCTAGCTCGTCACATAAACAAGGCTTTGAGTGTTGTGGTAGTTAACGTCTCCGAAATATCGGCAAATGGAACGGCATGCACTCGTGAACATATTTACGAGCGCTTGCCACAGTAAAACCAACAGCGCTCATCTTGTCAAACGTGTAGTTTTGCAAGTGGCTTTGTTCCCAGTTAATGGAATTGCAGTTAATTAGTATTAGTGTTTATTGTTTAGTGAATTTAATTTCGACTAAGTTAACTTGCTTTGCTATTGTTAATTTATATACCTTATAAGGTTTAATCATAGTTTTGTCTACATAAGTTTAGTGAATCAGTGTTTTTCTCCTAAACTATTTAACCGCAAATTAAAAACGTACTAACAAACCACGTAGAAAGTTTCGGCAGATATAATTATCCTCTATTGGAGTCGGCGCGTAACGACAATTGGCTCGATTCGTTTAAGTTGGGACTTGTGGGCAGCTCACTCATTCCTTTACTAACCGCAAGACGATTTCGGGTCTCTGATTGAGTTATTTAAACGAAGGCGCTTTGAGTTATTTAAGGAATCTCATAATTTACGGGTGTTGGAATATGTTTAAATAAATTATTTTAACTCAAAAACTCAAAATTTTATTATCCGTATTGTATATTTTATCGTATGCTTGTATTTAAAATTTACAAAAAAAATTTTTTGAAGGGTTACGGTCTTAAGCAATTATGTCCAACAGGAATTTCTGTACATTTTATATTTCTGTATATTTTCTTTATGTAGGTAGTTTATAATCACCTTAATATTTAACGAAATTTTTCCCACAGTAAAACACGTAGGTACGTCCATGAAAAATCATTAAATTTAACATAATTTCAGCAGAAAAACAACTACACGATTTGTTGTTTTGATAGTATTATTCAATGACACCAAAGATCTTATACCAGACAACTTAAATGAAGAACATTTTGAATTTGATCTCAAAATTAGAGATAGTCGTAGAGAACCTGATGTTCAAATACCTTTGACCGAATAATTTAGACAGCTTTCATCCAAGACAAGTACTAATCATTACAATTAGTAATCGTTAACGAGCTCTTGTAATATGAATACAAGTGTGACTACATTACCATGAGCCAGTATGACTAGAGGTGAATAAATGTCGAACTTGTTTTGATGGTGGTATCAAACATTATCATGATACACATGATATACATCACACAATGCGTATGAGATTCGTAGTTGGCCATTTAAATTTTATTTATTGCTATTGGTATGACTGTTTCGTTTAATTTTGTGTTGGAGAATGATTAAAGTCGGGCTTTGTAAAATACAAGATATGATACTCTCTTGAATCAAATGAGCAAACGCTATTTTTTGTATTGTTTGTCATCGCATGAATTGCCTAAACGTTGTTCGTTCTTCAATAATAATAGGCAATATAATGAAATTAACTTCAAACTCTCAATTCTCTTGTAGAGTTGTTGAGAGTACGTTAAGAAGGTTCAATACATAATCCAAACCATATTCAACTGTTCTGGGATCCAGAACATGGACAATATTGTGCTAGCCAAATTTTTCACTCCATAGTTTTTCGTTAAACATATCTCATCTGCAGTATGCAGATTTCCTCCCATTAAATAATGAAAGGGTTAAACATCTTACCAGCATAAACAAATGTTCCTAGCCGACTGCGTTCAGATACGGGCGCCCAGTGTCCCAGCAACCCGTGCAGGCTGGGGTACAACAGACCCTGGGTCAGACCCATCACTATACGGCACGCGCACACCGCTATCCAGTCACCCTGTAAAATATAAAAATCGTATATAGACGACGGAAGACCGAGACAAAAAAAGAGGGAAAGAATTAAAAAGTTAGTGTTGCCAAGGAAGATCTTGAATATGAAGATTGTTCAATAATAAGTAGCGAATGTTTTAATTTTGTCTTTCACAGTTACTTTGTTCAGGATTTTATAATGTGAACAGCAGAGGAACTTTTCCGCGTCTGTTTTTTTTTTCAGATATTAATATCCTCTTTAGAAGTAACGTTTTGTCCATATAATTGTATCTAATTTTTTTATGTTCATATCAGTTGAACCGTTTGCTCGTTAGTCGTATCTATTCGTATAAAAATATTAGTCACACTCACAATAAAGAAATCAGGCAACATATTTCAGATGCCTACAACATAGTCGATAAGGAAATACCGAAATAAAATAACAAAGTTACGGTATCGACAGCAAAAGCCTATTCCTAAACCAAATCACAATTTGTTGTTCACGTCAAACCAATAAGGGCAAGGCGTGCGACCTCAAGCCCTCTTAGTTGCCTGAAACAAATAACCCGAATGAGGTTATCTCGGTAGAAAAATGTTTCTGCAGTTTCATAAATTAGAATCGTGCGATTGTGCTTGAGGGACGGAGACAAACGTCTGCGTAATAAAGAATCCTAATGCCGCCTCACAATTGCGGGAGCTCTGTTAAGGCAACGAATGTAGCAACATAAATTTCACGGGTTTTATTTGTTCATCTCAATATATTTTATGCGCACATTTCTTGGGTGACAATAAATTTCTGTATTATGCTTTATAAAGAGAATAGATTCAATTACATGACCGTTTTGAATAAATTGTTAGAATATTTTTGTTGGGGCATTTTAACCGTCGAATCATTTCTATCGTTTATTCAATACTCGTAACAGATGTTAATATGGCATTAAGACAATACATGACAAACAACATTATACTTTCGATTCGATCAAAATAAATAACACACTCTCAACACATTTAGGCACATTAATGAACTATTAAAAATAATAAGGTGCACCATGACCAAAACTGAAAGGCTAATGATCCATTAGGCTATGTTCGAACATAAAGATTACTAATTAAGATTATGATTACGAAATATGTGTTCATCGCCCCTAGTGGCATGATGTACTTGTTGAAAGAAGACCACTTGATTACTTAAGCAACATGCTAGTAGAATTTTCAATACCCGCCAGAAGATCAAGAGGAAGACCAAAAATAACATGGATAGATGTGTTGTAACGAGATGTGATAGTTATATTTTTGATTGATGATGACTTGACAATGAATAGAGCGAAGTAGAATAAAATGTAAAAAAGTGGGTAAAAATGTGGGATTTGGCCGGCAAAATACTATGGAAGCGCCACGTTATTCCGGTGTTATAGTCGATAAGAGATATGGACAGCTGCCCCTTAATGATTGCCAACAAATGACAATGCTTCATTCTGATCGCTCGCAAGAGTCTTGTCGCAAAAAATCTGAATTTGTTAATGACACTCGGTTTGTATATTATTCATTGTACGCCCCAAAGGGCTAAGATCGTCTCACTTCTTATATAAAGAATTATAGAAAGGAAGAATTTGAACCTTTCAATATCAGATCAAGTCATTGGGGCAATCCCCACTGACTTGTATAAGCCAATTAAGTGATAGAAAAATCTAGACAATTAACCAACTAAGTTTTTTTGCTGTTCTCTTGAAACTAAAATTAAAAAACTAGTACCAATGGCTTAACTCTTAATAGAGTAAATATAAACATACCAACAAACTCTTCAGGTTTACATTTTAATATTTTGCACGCATTCGGATGTTGTGTGATTGGCATTTTTTAATTTGCACAAGAATAAAAAAATGGCACGTATACTACTAACAAAAGCTTTAAAGACCATTCTCTATGTTTGTTGACCTATAGATACGATAAATGTTTCTACTATAAACCAAACGTTATGGCAACATCTTTTAAATATATATTCATACTCTTTGCATCTGTCGTCTCGAACTATACACAACGCGAACCAGGGGTGTATGAGATAGATATAGAAGGAGATAGACCATAGATGTGGGTGACGGAAGGGTGTGAAGACGTGGTGTATAGCAAACGAGCCGATAAATATTAATAATTGTATTCTAATACAATAGTACACATATTAACCATAAATAGTGACTATTACAATTTCAAAGGCAGAAATCTTTCAAACATTTAAGCGCCAAAGGCATCCAATAACGATCCTTGTTAGTTGAAATAGAAAAATGGGGAACAAAAGTTGCATAACAGCATTCAGTCTGATTACACGGACTAGCAATCCAACTATCGATGATTGGAAAATCAGAAAGAGAAATAAAGAATCTATTGAACTTACCGAATTGAAACGGGAAATAAAATTTGTTTCAGAAATATTCTACAATGTTCTGGAAAGAGCAATAGGTAGTCTACGAGTAGTTGGGTGCGGGCTGGATAGCCGAAATTTAATTTGCGTAGTCGAGCCTAAGACACAAACCTAACCTTATTACATTACATGTGTTTTGATGCTTGATAGTTAATTGTCTATTAGTTGGAGACTGTCCCACCCTCACACCCACCACTGTAACTCCTGTGAGCCAGGATCAACAGTGGCACGCAATGTAATGACACCGAGCATTGAAGCTCGGCGAGTCTCCGGGAATGTCTAACTTGTCTTTAACCCGCAACGAAATTAATCAGAAAGTGAAATTAATAGGAGGAGTTGGAAATAAATTATTGTCCACTTCCCTCCGTGCAAAGCGGGCGACAAAACAATGATATCTATTAGTTATTAGTTAGTTGTTTATTAGTTAGATAGTTAATTATCTTTGCGCGCGTGAAGTTATGAACCCGCAATAAATAAATGAAAAATACGCCCAGTACACAGTCTTGAAGTCTTTTGCCAGGGCGGTGCATTACTAAAGTTATAAGAAACCTTTCGGTTTCACGAACACCCAGACTAGTAAGACTTGTGGTTCACAAAAATATTTATTTCGAGGCGACGTCAAGTAACTGGCAATGGAGGCTTTAACAAGCACAACAACCTCTGAATGAAAACACGAGCAAAATACTATATTCACTTGTATGTATTTATATTTTTATTTTTTATTTTAAATAAGGCACATCAACAGTACACACATCAAATATATGTATATATATATGTGGTATAACTAAAATAATCTTTATGGCGGGATAATTCTAATGTGTATACCAATTATAGGTGTGCACAGCTTACATAATAGAAACTTAAACTAAGTAAGACAATGTGTCTATTAAACTAAAAATAAATAAAATAAACTAAGAAAATCTATGTATCTTCTGAATCTTTGAACTCGATATTCGAGCATATTTAAAAAAGTTTAAAAACTGTTTTGTAATTTTACACAATTATCAAGGACCAATATGAAAGCGTGGGGTGCTT
Source organism: Hyles vespertilio (assembly GCA_009982885.2). NCBI lineage: Eukaryota > Metazoa > Arthropoda > Insecta > Lepidoptera > Sphingidae > Hyles > Hyles vespertilio. The sequence continues at coordinate 483,388 of CM042811.1, forward strand.
CCAATAGTTATCACCGACCGACGAGCACGCTACGTTTTTAAACAATAAAGTTAATGTTTTTGGTATTTTTTACCGATATACACCCGAAGCGTGGAAGGCGCCACAAAACATGTATTTTGTACTTGGTTTGCATTACGTGTGAGGTTTCCGGGAAATTGACCTGTGCTTTTATTCTCTGAAGACGGACGAAACCATATCGCGATTCAATTCGAATATAGCGCCATCTCTTAGCGCAGTTTGACAACCAAATATCTTGTGCAGTAACGGCGAGTTGAAGATATATGATAATAGTTGTGAGTGGTTAGGCCATATAGTCCACCACGCTGGCCTAGTGCGGGTTGGCGCACTTACATACAATAGAAATTTTATAAATCGCTATAGTATGCAGGTTTCCTCGGTATGTTTTCCTTCACCGTTTTAGTGCGTGGTGATTGACTATCAATACACACATGACTCCGAAAAGTCAGAGGTGTGCCCTGGGATTCGAACCCGCGACCACCGTGAACATGTTGGCAGTCGCGTCTAGTCCGTTTACCAACAGGCCACCACGCACTTAGCAGGATTATTCACAATGTTTTTATTCACCATTAAAATGCGCGATGATATATAAATCATCTAAAATTATAACACTAAATTAACTATTCTAAAATAATTTATAACAATTTCTTTCGTTTGTGAAGAAAGATTCGCATTTGCGGCGAAGTAAATTTAAAACACAAATTCACCACACATTGCGTTGTTTTTGTAACACAATTTACCAAGATTGCAAAAAGTTATAGAAATGTAGTGAAAGATGAATTATTGCCGAGCGCGTGAGAAACATTTTTAATTTCTAAAGTTTGGACTTCACATGTAGCCGTAATATACGGTCCCCAACTTCCTCTATATTGTAATGTTATGAGAAATGGATTCACTTTGATACTATAAATCAGTTAGTGGAAAGAAATATTGTAGAAAAATTTTCATGATGGCTTGAGAACTTTGCATTGTATCACAGAACATAATTTCAACGAAAATTATTGTATGAGAGATTTCATTATCAAATGAGAAGCTTTTGTTTGTGACCATTTTTGTGTTACGTTATATAGTATTACAGTTTGCTGAATTTCAGGGGCCCTACTATATTAATCCGAAACGAAGTTCGAAACTTCGGATGATCGAAGTTTATATACGATACGAATGTAACCTACATACACTTATGGTTGTTATTGACTTATGGTCATAACCATAGACTTATGGTTAGGTTGTAAGTTGTACAAATTCGATCGTTTACAGAGTAGATACATTTGTATCGTATATAAACTTCGATCGTCCGAAGTTTCGAACTTCGTTTCGGATGAAAATAGTAGGGCTCCAGTATTTGTACCTAAAATACAGCATAACAATGTTTTTTAATACAATATATTTTGAGCTAATCCTCGCTTTGTTTGCCAAGAATCGTATTCTCCAATAAGGTTTTCAGTTTAGTCTAAAAGCAGTTGCCATCTGACAACAACCGAAATCCTCAAAATAAAATAGGTCCTATATTTTTTTATATTACTTTTTTCATCTCTATAAAGTTATAGAAGTTAAAACGGAGTTAATTGAAGGCTGAAAAAGGTAAGCTAACAAATAATTATTTAATAAATAATTTCCAAACATCAAATAGAAAATAGCGCGGGCGTCTGTTTCAATCTTTTTGAACTAATATATTGGGTGATTTCATTTTTCCCAATTAATTTATAAATACAACAATCGTGGGTCGTGTCTGTACTGTTTAGCTATAGAGTATGGAAAATATCATATTGGTAGATACATCTATATCGTTGAGTAAAGGCAATCTCTGATTTCCAAATTGTAAAAATAATATTACAGAAATGAATTATCATATGTATAGTATCAACTTCGTCGTGCGTATAGACATCTATAATATCTATACATTCACCATCCAAAATACCCTTATTATCGCATAGAACAATTCAGACGGATATTAAGAACTATAATCGGGATTTATTATGCTCTTGCTATTGCCAAAGTCCTTGAATAACAGTCTCTGCTTATGAGCTTCTGATATGTTTCCATAGATTAGATAACCAACGTAACACTTAAATATTAGACACCTTTGGAGCACTACCATCGATAAATACGCAATTAATAATATTTAAACAATATTATCGAGTTGGCGATACAACTCTATTAGCAATAAAAACGTAAATCCATTCCAACAAACCTGAACAGCAGCAAGAGGTACGAGCAAGTTGACGACCCCAGTACACGCCATCGAGGCGAAGATGAGGAACTTGCCACCAAACCTTCCAGCCAGCATCCCCGCCGGCACCTGTAGCACCACGTAGCCCCAGAAAAACGACGAAAGGATCGTGTCCTGAGTGCCGCGCTCCCAGTCAAACACCTGCGGACAAATTGGAATTAGAAATATACGATGATCGATATGAATAGTAAATGATTCTAGATATACCGGGTATCTCAAGACTGGTACCGAAAACGAAGCCGGGTGGTAGTTTTAGTGGCTACAAACACAATGCAACTAAAAATTTCGCATAGAAACGCGACAATTATTTTTTATGATTTTTTAAATATCGTCGTTTTTGGTTGGTAAATCCATAGTTTTTGCTAAAATAATAATTTAAACTCTTTTATACCTTGAGAGTATTTATAAGTAAAAGGGTATACACTATTATTTTAGGAAAAAATGTATTTACAACCCAAATATGGCCATAGGAAAAAAATAACAAAAAAAAAAATTGTTGCTTTTTTTTGCAACTTTTTCTGTTGCATTGTGTCTGAAGTCGCTTAGACTACCACCCGGCTTCGTTTTCGGTAGCAGTCTTGATATACCCTGTATAATTAACATATAACATAGTTATCATTATTAATAGTTTCAGTCTCTTTATATTATATAGCGATTTGTAAGGATTTATATATACGTAAAGTCCACCAACCCGCATTAGGCCAGCGTGGTGAACTTTATAGCCTAACCACTCACAACTATTATACTCTTGATTGTAGAGGAGGCCCGTATCCTGCAGTAGGACGTATTATATGGGCTGATACAGATACAACTTTGTCCGAAAGGATTGTAAACAGGAGAGATGATAGTGTGATAGTTATCTGGTCTAATAGAAATTGGATATGGACTTCCACAACTCGAAATGCGTCATATGAACAAACTACTACTAATACGAAACTCAAACAGACCATATTTTATTTAATTTTAAGGAAAGCTTACAAATAAAATAGTAAGATATAAGTAAAACATATCAATCAGGGTTGAACGGAAAACTGATGAGAAGAGGCAGCAGACGGCTTTATATTTTCCAATCATTTGCCAACTAACTGGCAACACTAGCCACGGGAAAGAACAGCTCTGTGTATTTTGATAATTTAAATAAGTTAAACCTCACTAAATTTCATTATAAGTACTTCTGGCTAAAACTCATATTCCAATTATATTGTACAAGTGTTATCTCCAAGTTATTATTGTGATAAGTGCCAAAATATCGAGTTAATACAGTGCTCCAAAACTTACATGTAAACTCAGTGAAATTAGTTTTAAACCTATAAATATTCAACTATTAATGCAACAGTGAACAACAAAACCTAATTCAAGCAAAAAGTGAACTATAATTAAACAGTTACAGAAAAAAACTTTTATAAACAATATCAGTGACGGTTAGCTCAGAGTTTAAATTTGAAACAATTGTGATCAACGTCTACTTCTACATATCGTCATTTAATCAGAACTTTAATTTCAACAAGCTACTCCATGCGCTTGCTGGCCTTGCGGTCACAATTGCACATCCAATGAACCGGAGAAAACAGCACCGTGATCGAATCCGCTGTGTCGTCTAACTTCAACATTCGCACTTTTTGTATGAAATAATAAATTAAATAATTATCAATAAAATAAATATTCATCATATGACAATATTAATATCTACCGCGCACAAAAAACGAAGTTGAGTTTTAAAACAAGGATTACGATAGGCGACCCTACGCGAAGGTTTGGATACAAGAAAAATGTCTTCATTAATTTGTGCCGGCTGTATGAACGCGTTTGTCATTGGAAAAGGTCTGCAATGTTTTAACTGCCATCAATGGTACGATTTATTGTGCGCTAATATACCCGAGAAACGACTCAAATCGATGAATATGAATGCCAAAAGTACTTGGAAATGCCCCGGGTGCATGAACAAGTTACCTAAATCTGACAACACCAATACTCCAATTCGTCCACACAATCCGGATAGCCTGCGAAATACCCAAGACAATTCTCCGCCCTTAGATGTCAATGTTACTCTTCGAAGCAAAGTATCTCAATCTCAAGCTTATGAAGAAAACGAGACACTGTTGACGGACTTCACTAGTGGCGATCTCAGAGAATTGATAAGACAAGAAGTTGGCAGAGCGTTGAAGGATACAGTAAAGGAAGTATTGAATGAACAACTCACTGTAATTAACGATATGATATCTGAATTTCGACAGTCGCTATCGTTTTTCAATGATAAATATGATGAGATGAAGGCAATCCTAGAAGAAAAATCTGATAAAATTAAAAATCTTGAAAAGAACAATTCTATGCTACAAAATACCGTCAAGTCACTAACAATACGAATGAACTTATTGGAACAACACGCTCGCTCTAGTAACGTTGAATTGCAGTGCATACCTGAGCACAGATCAGAAAACCTAGTGACCACCGTACTCCAGCTCAGTAAAGTAATAAACTGTAAAATCGAAGATACAGATATCCAACTATGCACGAGAATAGCTAAAATTGATAAACAGACGTCACGACCAAGATCAATCCTGGTGAAATTTAATAACACTCGCATACGAGACAAGTTTCTTGCTTCATCCATACTATACAACAAGAATAATCCAAAAAACAAACTTCATTCTGGTCACCTAGGTATAGCTACGGACAAACCAGTGCCAATATTCGTAGCCGAGCACTTATCCCCAGAAAACAAAGCGCTTCATGCAGCGACACGTACAAGAGCCAAGGAATTAGGTTATCAATTTGTATGGGTACGCAATGGAAGAATATTCCTAAGGAGGGACGATACATCACAGAGTATTATAATCAGTGATTACGAAAAACTCAATTCATTGACATAATATTTGTATTAGTTTTGCATAACTTTGAGGCTGTTGTATAGTATTTGTTCTCTAAATTCAACCCGTATCCTTTAAAATGTTATTACCAAAACACAAGAGGTCTACGTGGCTGCATATCTGAGGTACGTCAACATTTACACAATTGTGATTACGATGTTTATATTTTGACTGAGACTTGGCTTTGCGGCGGAGTCTTTGATTCAGAACTATTTAACGACAACTTTAGGGTCTATAGAAGGGATCGTGAAACATCTAGTCTCAGTAACCACAAAAAAATTGGTGGCGGTGTCCTTATAGCAGTATCAAATAAATTTAATTCATGCCGTATGATGGAATGGGAAAGTCAATGCGAAGACTTATGGATTACAATTGACCTTCAGTCAAACACAAGTCGAACACACCTGAAACTATGTGCGGTATACCTTCCCCCACCAGTACACATTGAAGTGTTTGAACACTTTATAGACAATTGCAATTCCGTGACACATGCTAATAGTAATAATCCTACATTAATTATCGGCGACTTCAATTTGAGTAGTATTGACTGGATACATGATGAGACTATGGAATGCTGTGCACCTTCTACCAGTAGCACTGGCAGTCTAAATAATCTCTTATATGACTTTATGGCTTTTAATAATTTAAAACAGTGTAACTGGGTAAAAAATTTTCAAAATAAAATTTTAGACTTAATTCTGTCTGATCTTGAACATGTAATTATTACTAATTGCTTAAACCCTATTAAGGTCCTTGATAAATTCCACCCAGCCTTAGAATTCAAGCTTTCATTACCTAACTTGGTTAAAATCAAACCCAAAAGTATATACAGGCACAACTACCGCAAAGCAGATTATGAAGCAATTACAGAAGCACTCAGTGATGTCAACTGGAACAATGAATTTGCAGTTACCAATGATGTGAACATTATGATGGATAGGTTTTATGCCAGAATTAGAGAAATCATAAAAAAACATGTTCCTCTAAGAGTATATTCTCGATGTAGATATCCACCCTGGTATTCCTATCAATTGATCAATTTACTTAAACGCAAAATGAAACTCCACAAGAAACTAAAAAAATATCATAATCCATTAGACTTCATTGAATTTAGTTATATCAGAAAAGATTGTCAAAAACTTACATCAAAATGCTATAACAATTATATTGAGGAAATAGAAAGCAAAATAAAGAGACACCCTAAATTTTTCTGGACACATGTAAAAAACCTACGGAAATGTGATAGCTCTTATCCCTCTGAAATGACCCTTGGCAGTCTTACTGCGACTAACAGACTGGATATCTCTAACTTATTTGCAGAACAATTCTCGTCCGTTTATGATCCACCAGGACTTGACGATGACAATTCTGTTATTCATTTATGTAGCTCTATAACTCCGGTACCAGCTATTAGTGACTTTTCAGTATCTCAAGAAGCTGTTTATAAAAAACTTTCCAAACTGGATCTGTCCAAAGGGGCAGGACCTGACGACATACCTCCCATATTTTGGTCCCGTTGTGCACGATACATTTCCTACCCGCTTGCAAATATCTACAACACATCGTTAAAAACAGGCATTTTCCCAAATCTTTGGAAACGGGCCAAGATTGTGCCTATTTACAAGAACGGCAAACGCGAATCCGTATCCAATTACCGCCCTATTTCAATTCTCTGTGCCTTGTCAAAGATCTTCGAATCGCTTGTGTACCCGATTTTATTTAACCATGTTAAAAACTATATATCCACTTACCAACATGGGTTTTTACCAAAAAAGTCAACTAACACAAATCTTGTCACATATGTCACTGAATTGACCTCCGCAGTTGATCAGGGTTTCCAAGTAGACACAATTTATACGGATTTTTCCAAGGCCTTTGACAAGGTAAATCATCGCATATTATTACAGAAACTCAACTCTTTAGGCGTGACAGACACCAATTTGAACTGGTGCAAATCCTACCTTGATGCTCGACCTTCGTCTGTTGTCGTGGATGGCGCTGAGTCGGATCTATACTTTGCTACTTCCGGTATACCACAGGGCTCAATCTTGGGGCCGCTATTCTTTAATATCTTTATTAATGATATATCTCAAATATTTAAATACTCTACGCCGTATCTTTTTGCAGACGACCTAAAGTTGTCTCGTGTAATGAAAAAGGAATCCGACATAGATTTATTGCAGTCGGACATAAACCGTTTAAGCCAGTGGTGTTCAGCCAATAAGATGTGTCTGAACTTAGAGAAATGTTATCACGTAAAATTTACCAGAAAACGTCATAAAATTGAGTCAACTTACAATATACATGGTCACTTACTTTCAGAAGTATCTACAATTCGCGATCTAGGTGTCTATTTTGATAGCCGATTAACATTTATTGAACACATTCATAAAACCCTCAACGCCGCTTATCGTGCGCTTGGATTTGTACTTCGTGCGTCAAAAGAATTTAAAAAACCACAAACTACAATTCTATTATATAATAGTTATGTCCGTAGTCAACTGGAATACTGTAGCACCGTTTGGAACCCATCTTACCAGGTCCATATTACTCGAATCGAAAGATTGCAAAAAAGACTACTACGCCAATTAGCTTTTCGACTTAAACTTAAGAACATCAAATCATACCATGAGAAATTATTACATTTCAAACTCATATCTCTCGAATCGCGCCGCACTGTCTCAGATCTGTTATTCTTGTATAAGCTACTTAATAACAGTATTGACTCTCCTGAAGTGCTAAGCAAAATATGCCTCAGCGTACCGTGCAGAGTACCACGTTGCCCTCGTCCTTTATTTAAAGCTCCACGTTGTAGGAGTAACTTGGGTAAACACTCGCCCATCGCAAGAGTTGTTCATAAATACAATTCAGTAGCCAGCTCTTCGAAGGATGTCGATATATTTTCCAATACACTAGATAAGTTTAAGTATCTCATAACGAAACAATTAACCAATGTGTAAATGTTGATGTTGTTACCATGTTTTATTATATTAGCTACATTGTTGTTCGCTTGAATTATGTAACTATTTTTAAGTATATGTTTGAGTGTTTAGTACTTCGAAATTTAATAGTCGTTCATTGATATTTGTTTTCTTTTTGATTTTTATGTTATTTTTTTTATTTTATGTTTAAATTTTTTGTTCCTAATTTGTCGTTAAATTTTGTCGATTAATTTTATATTGATAGTTTATGGATAAGTTATGTCATAGTTCTTTCCTGTTGTACAGTACTATTGCATGTTGTGATCTCCTCTAATTGAAGAAACACAATGTTTAAACTGCAACAGTACAATAGCAAAGCTTGTAAAGTGTATTCTTTGTTGGAGATCCTAATAAATAAAAATAAAAAAAAAAAAAAATAAAAAAAAATAAAATCATTTCTGCCTCGTAACCAGTCCGGGCGACATATTTACTATTCTTTTCGACTCAGCAAAGCCGAATGTACACGTGTGTCAAACACGACTGAGCGTTCGGTGCTTACCCCACTCGATTTTTCCATTTTGAACCAAATCACCAGTTAGCGTCCTTCTTGATGCGACCCACGTACGAAAAAAGACTTCATTTCAGCTAAATGATCGTTTTTAAGCATTTTGTTGCAAAGGGTGCGTAGCCGAAATCTGGACGGTTCTTTGATAGTTTTATTCGGTTTGCCTTAATGGTACCACGTAACGGCGAATAAAAACGGTATCTCTACAAATGGGCTTTGGAAGGTTATAATTCAGACATCGTTACTGGTAATGGTAAAAAAGTGTGTCGGGCGTGTTGCGCGCTCGTTATTGGATCGAATAACATTGAACTTGATTAGGCGTCGTTTGGATAATGTATCGAAAGGACAGGCTGAATGTCATGAGGTGAAAATATATTCACAAATAAATAATAATAAATTAGGCACATCTAAGATTAATCAATGTCGAATACTCAATGTTAGCGAGCCAAATTCATTTTTATAAAACCGTAAGATAGATGTGCGTGCTGGCCTGTTGGTAAACGGACTAGACGCGACTGCCAACATGGTCACGGTGGTCGCGGGTTCGAATCCCAGGGCACACCTCTGACTTTTCGGAGTCATGTGTGTATTGATAGTCAATCACCACGCACTAAAACGGTGAAGGAAAACATCGTGAGGAAACCTGCATTCCATAGCGATTGATAAAAAATTCTATGGTGTGTAAGTCCGCCAACCCGCACTAGGCCAGCGTGGTGGACTATATGGCCTAACCACTCTCAATCGTACTGTCGATTGTAGAGGAGGCCCTTGCCCTGCAGTGGGACGTATATGGGCTAATACAGAAACTTACTTGAGAACATTTTACACTGTTAAAGACAAAGAAACTGCAGAGCCCTTCTTAATTAGTATGCTTTGTGTCAAACTGCCAGGTAGTCGAGTTAATTGGCCCGAAGGTAGAACTTTACACTCAGCGTCACTGTCCTGCGTATACGAACGAATCAAGAAACATCTCAAGTATCTAGACTGCTCGATATATTTTTAACATAAAAAAGTTTAGTTAATATTCCTGAAGTCTTATACTTTATTATTAGCTTTTATCAAGCCCATTCTACTAGAAATAACTTATATTGAAATTAGAAATATTAGATATCTACTGAATATTTTATATTACGATACTTTTATAATCAGTACAGAGAATTTAATATAGTATTTTATTTTACCCCCGACACAACACTTGGTATTAGTGTTGGATCAGGACTATGTAGGTATGTGACTGTTGGGTGTATTTATTATCAATATTTTTTTTTTATTTCAATGAATGACGAGACGAGCAAGCCTTTCGCCTGATGGTAAGCGATACGACCGCTCATAAACAGTAGCAATATTCCACTGCGCTCGCCATCCTGAGACATAAGATGTTAAGTCTCAATATGTCCAGTAGTTACTCTGGCTACAATGCCCTTCAATCCGAAACACAACAGTGGATTTACACTGCTGTTTCACGGGAGAAATAGACATTGCGGTGGTACCTATCCAGATGACCTCTCACATATGAGAGACCTACCACCAGTAGTCAATGTATAACAATCTTATAAATATACGTATAAATATACACGCCGTTTACATTTAAATGTAACTACCATACTGATAATAAAATGAACTGAAAGAACGGAGGCCGATAAACGCGCAATTCACTTGATGGCAAGTGATAACCGTCACATAAATATCCACGTTACCGGGGAAATCGGCAGTACGTTGCTATCTCTTATTTTCTGTAGAGCACGGTAATTTAAATATAGATTGAGAATTTGTGAGTAAAATTGAGGTTTTTCACTGTTATTGCTTCTGTTCCAAAGGAGGTTCTTCAAATTATTCTGTGTAGTTTCAATGAAGCATAAATATTTAATTAGGCAGACGGGCAAAATTGTGTCAATTAGTTTGAAAATACAAAATTTCAATTTCAATATTTTATCTCGATAATACTTCATAGATCATCAGGTACAGTATATCATACTATTTTACAAAAAGCGTTACTGATCTATATTATCCTCAAAACCTAACTGCTTTGAAAATCTCCAATCCTTCCTTTATCCCGAGGTCATGTATTAAAATATTCGATAACATATCGCCTCTATTTGTTGTCGTGGGATAAGTTTTTATAGATTACGACGTGAAGGCCAAATTCATCTCCCCTATCGGCTATCTTTGATTAATGAAGGTCTGTAGCGAAGTATAAATCTACGCTGAGCTGGAAGTTTATTCCCCTAATTTATTACCTCCAGGCTCTTGTTTGTAACCCTTGGGCTTATTAATACGCCTTTAGGATAACTTGTATTTCATTCTTGATCTTGTGGTACTTGGAATAGGGAATGCCGGTGATTGTGATAATTTATTAGTATTACTAAAGTATTTATTTTTGTAGAAAATATAAAGAACCTTAACAGAAGAACTGCTTTACTAAAATAAATGGATCCCATTCTTTTATGAATACGACAATTTTCAAACTGAAAATCTGCATATATTAATTTTTCTACTTAAAAATTAGAATTATAATGAGTCCGAAAGATGAGGACTATGATTTAGTAATATTCCAGTACTCATTTTCCACTCTTCGTGTGAAATGAAAATTACTGAGAAATAGAAATTCCATGTAAAAATTAAATGTTTTGTTCCCAAACAGTATCATCCAGTGCAATAATATCTCTAAATTCTTTTAAAGCTTCTCTCATAGAACTTAATAATAAACAACACAAACATCAATTAAGTAGATTGGAACAAGTAGGAACGGCAACACAATAGTGCCGAGTAACTGTATGTGTGGCTAATTCTGAAACGTGACTGGTCGATGTTACCGAAGGATTTTCTGCCATTCGTACCGTGCCCGTTGTCCGTGATGAGGTATTGGGGCTCTGTTTAGTTCCAACGTTTGATTTATATTTGAAGTTGGAAGGGATTTTGTATCATCTGCGAAGAGCTAATGCGGGTTTATTGAGGAGTGATCACTTCTGGGTGGATGGAAATTGTTTGAATTTTCCTCCTAATTTTCCTAAAGATTTATTCGCGTCAGAAGCGAATTTTGATTAACCTTGTAATTAGAGACTAGTTTGAAATGACATTCGTTGTCTGTTCTTTAACAGTGTTATATACATATTATGTCAGTTTCATTTGTTGCTCAGTGATATTCGGGGCTACCATCCATTTATCGACTTCAGTATTTTACATTCAGATTGACCTGTACAATTGGTTATATTATAATAAAAAATATCTAAAATTGTGAACTCAAAAACTAACCAAAATACAATCAAATAAATCAATTAAATTATATGACGACCGATCGAAAAAAACAAATACAAATAATAATTAATATGGCAAATCTTTGTAAGACAAGTCAAATACTTATTTTAGTAAATTGACCAAAACCAAGCCCACTGAGTTTGACTCGCTGGATCTACTCAGAAATGGGTCGCGCCGCGTAGTATCCAGTGGTAAAGTAAAGCCCGCTGAGTTTGTTCTCCGGGTCTTCTCAGTCAGGGCCGCGTTGGATCCGGCAGTAAGCCTAAACATACGGGACGTATCGGAAATACTTATGGTCGTTGTCTTAAGTTGGACCCAAAACAAGCCCACTGAGTCTTAGTCGCTGGATATACTCAGGACTGGGTCGCGTCGCGTAGTTCCAGTGGTAGTGTAAGCCCACTGAGTTTGTTTCGCCGGGTCTTCTCAGGAAGGGCCGCGTTGGATCCGGTGGTAACTATAAACCGCTACGCACCGTTTTAATATCTATGGTCCACAAATAATATAATTTAATTTGACTAACGTATATAATGTATTTCTTTGACAAATAAAGTACCATAAAGTAAAAACTAATACTTTAAATAAAATATGAATAAAAACTAAATAAATAAATAAAACTAATTATAAATAAAAATAAAATAAAATTAAAAATTTAATAAACTTATTACATAATAAATTTAATAAATAAATTAATAAAAGCAAGAAATTAAAATAAGTAATACTAAGTATAGGAAATATATTGTAAATAGAGATTAATTTCTATGTGTATTGACTTGTCATAAGAGCTCATTTTATTTCATCAGAAATTGATATGGCGTGGACGAGTATCAACGAAGCTTTTGGACGTCCTCTCCCTCTTGGGCGTTCGGTGAGATTTAAGGCTGTTTTTACCACGTGGTCATCTGGTCTTCGTTGAATGTGGCCATACCATCGCAATCTATTTTCTTGTAATTTATTGGAGATCGGAGCTACCTTAAACGAACCTCGGATATACTCATTCCGTATTCTATCCATTCTGGTGACGCCACCCGCCCATCTCAGCATTTTCATCTCGTTGATATGAAGGGTTTGCTCGTGTGTCTGTGTGACAGTCCAGCATTCCGAACCGTAGAGCATTGCTGGTCTGACTGCGGCTTTGTAGACTCTACCCTTAGTCCTAATGGGCATACAGTTATCACATAGAACGCCTGACACTTCCCTCCACTTCATCCATGCAGCTTGTACCCTGCTCTTGACATCAACGGTTGAGTCTGCATCGGTAGTTAGGGTTGACCCAAGGTACTTGAACTTAGTAACAGATGGTATTGGAATGCCGCCGATGTTCAGATCGCTAATGCCTTGTGTTGGTGTTGGTGCAAATCCACAGTGCATGTGTTCAGTTTTGGATCTACTTATGCGGAGGCCGTTTGATTCCAGCGCTCTAATCCACGGGTTCAGGTCTCCCTGCATGTCATGAGCTGATTTGTTTGCAAGGACAATATCATCCACATATAAGAGGCACCATGGTAGGGCGTTTTGTATATCCTTTGTTAGGTAATTCATGACAAGATTAAATATTAATGGGCTAAGTGCGGAGCCTTGATGAACGCCAACTATTACTTCGAACGGATCACTTAGTCCTCCTGGGCTCCTCACCTGGGTCGCGCAGTTGTAGTACATGTCTTTGATTATGGAGACATAGTTTTCGGGAAGGCTTTGAGACCTGAGAGCTTGCCATACAAGTTTTCTTGGCACTCTATCGAAGGCTTTTTCCAGGTCAATGAAGACAATATGTAAGTCTTCTTTATTGCATCTATGCTTCTCCATAATAATTCTCATGGCTTAAATCGCGTCTGACGTCGATTTACCCGCAGTGAAGCCGAACTGGTTTTCCGTGACCGTTGTTAGCAGCAGTAGTCTATTATTAATAATTCTTTCGAAGAGTTTAAAAGTGTGTTAATTTTATTCCCTTGTTATTTCCACAAAGTGAAACGTCTCCTTTATTCTTGTAAAATGGTATTAGGTAGCTCTTCCGCCAGGAGTTTGGCATTGTACCCATCGTCAGGACAAGATTTAGGAGTTTCGTAAGCCATTGTCTAGCTACCTTTCCTCCACGCTTCCATATCTCCGCAGGTATCTGATCCGGCCCTGTAGCCTTTTTGTTCTTCATCTTTAGTATCGCTACTTCTCGATCGCAAATCTATTTTATGTAAGGAAATATAAAGTAATAATATAATATTTGCATAGCCCGAGTTGGGCATACATTTAAATCTTTTAATATCGGAAAGGTTGGATTTAACGAGGTCGTTTGTACATAAAACAGATTCGGAATCGGCGCCGTTTGTCGTTTTATCGAGATATAACGGTTTAATGTGCAAACTTTTATTGCAAATCTATATTCAACGGATTCGACAATGCCTTTTTGTGTATGTGTAACACTTTATGTGAAAATATTATTAGAATTGAATTTATTCCCTTAATATAGGGAATGCATTTTCTGAAAGGGCTTTAAAATTTTATGACTATTTTGAATCAAGCACTTTAATTTCGTTTTAGTTATGTCTTCAAAGGATATATCTATCAGATAAGATATTTAAATTTTAAAGAATATCTCAGTAATGGTTAATCAGCTTTCACTATTCATTGCGTTGGCGAAACAGAGTATACTGGTCTTATTAAACATAACGTAAACATGTTCATATTTAAAATATATATGGTTTATAAATTATAAAAAAAGAAACTAATAACTGCTAAGAAATAAAAAAAACATTGTCATCATAGAAAATTTCAAAATAAGTTCTAATGAAGCCAAAATCATTAACAAAATTGCAGAAAACTTAGTCTTAAAAAACCATCAAGAAGATTCTTAAATTTAATGTGAACAAAGCACATAAGAACTCTTGCGAGTAGTACGCGAATTCGAGCCGTTGTTAAAACTCTTAATTCCCGCCATAAAACATAAAATTTACAAAGTGCTATGATGACGAGAAATTCTATTGCAACTTTCTGAGATTCATCTTGGAGATGTTACATTAGTAGTATATTATTTAACGTCGTGGAATTTGGCGAGACTAAATTATTAAGGGTTGTAATAATTATGCGTTAAAGAAAATATAAAATAACGTAAATACCTAACAGTCACATAAATAATCCTAAACCCACGCTTGCATTGAGTCAGCAAAGGATAGTTCTGTCCCACAAACCAGACACAAACAAAAACCTGTGGTTCAAGCAAGCGTTTATCTCGGGGCGGGAATCAAAATCGCGGACTACGGTTTCAAAGCCAGCTTCTGACCAGTAGCGCCACTGTGGCTGTGATAAGCTCTGCAGTATTTAAATGAAAATACAAGCCCACTTATACAAGATATGGTTACCAATACCAATATAATTGTTGATTTTTATAATATGCCCATATACTTTCGAAATGTGTAGGCTGTCACAAAAAATTGTCTCATTCACTCAAATACATTTAATGCGTATCACTACATAGTATTAAACAAAGTCGCTTTCTCTGTCGCTATGTCCCTTTGTATGTTTATATCTTTAAAACTACGCAACGGATTTTGATGCGGTTTTTTAATAGAAAGAGTGATTCAAGAGGAAGGTTTATATGTACATGTAATACGTACATATTATTGTACAGAAATCTATTTGTACCCGGGCGAAGCTGGGCCGGGCCGCTAGTTATACCGGGTATCTCAAGACTGCTACCGAAAACGAAGCCGGGTGGTAGTTTTAGTGGCTACAAACACAATGCAATTAAAAATTTCGCTTAGAAACGCGACAATTATTTTTTATGATTTTTTAAATATCGTCATTTTTGGGTGGTAAATCCATAGATTTTGCTAAAATAATAATTTAAACTCTCTTATATCTTAGAGTATTTATAAATTAAAGGGTATACACTATTATTTTAGGAAAAAATGTATTTACCACCAAAATATGGCAATAGGAAAAAAATTACAAAAAAAAAAATCGCTTTTTTTTGCAACTTTTTCTGTTGCATTGTGTCTGAAGTCGCTTAAACTACCACCCGGCTTCGTTTTCGGTAGCAGTCTTGATATACCCTGTATATATACGATTTAAAATAATTTATATGGTATGTATAGTCCGCCAACCCGCATTGATCCAGGGTGGTGGACATGTAGCCTTACCCCTCTAAAACGATCGATTATACAGGATCATACCCTGCAGTGGAACTTATACAGGCTGTTACAAATACAGATTAAGTTTAAGAGAGCACTCACCGTATACCCGTATGAGTTGTTGGAGGTCATGGCGACGATGCCGACGCTCATGCTGACGCGCGTGGCGTACGACACCGTCGTGCCCAGGAACATCACGAACACTATCAGGTGCCGCATACCAATCGAACTCTCTGCGAACAAATACTATCATTAATACTATTTACTACTTTTATTTTATTGTCAAACCACTCTTGTCAGTAGTCGCATACTCTTAAGGCCTGGGTCTATCTACAGTGGTTACCCACGATACAAGCTTAGCTTAGTGTGGGAACTTAGTATCACTAGAGCTGCAGTAAATGAAAACCACAAATATCCACATAGAGTTTCCAGTAAAAAATAGATTAGATAAATTAAGTGTAATACTTAAATTCTAAGTAATATTTGTGTAATAAGGTAAACAATAAATATTATTATTATTATTATTAAATACCATCCATAGGCCTACCCCAATGATTTCCACAGTGACTTGGAAAAAGCCTGCATCCAGCGACGTTCCGCGACCTTTACCAGGTCGTTTGACCATTAATACCATCATTAATACCAGTGACATATATTGTTCCATTAGTAAGGTACAGGTTGTGGGTATCAGAAAATAGCAGAAGCTTTTTGGTGAGTCAATCATTTGCCTCTGCGGTGATCGACCCGCCAAATTCTCATCTTATCAATTGGCTGTCGACATACTAGGTTATTTGTTGTTTTTATTTTTATCTAGCATTATTCTACATTTTTTGCCCGGTATGAATTATAGATTTCAATTTAAGCGCAACAAAATAAATACGATAAAAATGACGATACTCATCGCTCTACCAAATCTTGGGAAAATCACAAAATAAATAAAATGCAATTGAAAACTTTCATTTGAGAATTTTATACAGAAATAATAATTTAATAGTATTACGAAGTTACTTTATTTTGGACTCAAATTATGAATTTTCATCACTGCAATAATAAACGCTGTGTATGTAAAAGCGCTGTGAAAAATAACTTATCTACAACTATATAACACTAGCGGCCCGACCCAGCTTCGCCTGGGTGCATATACTTTTTGATTCCACTCTACACCAGAAACATGTTGTTTTTCGTATAAATTCTTGTATATCTAAACTTGACGTAGCTATCCTACTGTCCGGCTCTATCCCGTCTCATCCGCCTGTTCAGTCTCTTCCCAATCCGTCCCGTCCCTTCTCTTTATTATCCGTCCCGTTTTATAACGTGCATTTACATTCGTCCTAACAAATCTGTCAGCTATCCCAGCCCTCTCCCGTACCTTCCATTCTATTTTATTTTATATCCCTTCTCTCCATATACATCCATATACAGGGTATCTCAAGACTGCTACCGAAAACGAAGCCGGGTGGTAGTTTTAGTGGCTACAAACACAATGCAATTAAAAATTTCGCCTAGAAACGCGACAATTTTTATTTATGATTTTTTAAATATCGTCATTTTTTGATAGTAAATCCATAGTTTTTGCTAAAATAATAATTTATACTCTTTTATACCTTAGAGTATTTATAAATAAAAGGGTATATACTATTATTTTAGGAAAAAATGTATTTACCACCCAAATATGGCCATAGGAAAAAAATAACAAAAAAAAAATTGTCGCTTTTTTTTGCAACTTTTTCTGTTGCATTGTGTCTGAAGTCGCTTAAACTACCACCCGGCTTCGTTTTCGGTAGCAGTCTTGATATACCCTGTATATATACATATAAAGATTGCCTTATGAATTTTTGACATTAAAAACTTTAGCGTTTTTTACTGTCCATCCAATATTCCTTCCCTTATTTCAGCACCAAAATGCTGTTTTTTCCAAAAAATATTGCACGCCATTACTTTTTGTTAGGAATAAAGAGTTAATTTTTTTTTATAGACATAACTTCAGTGGTTTCGATTTTCTTAGATATAACATTTCAACCTTTGTTTACCCCTTTAGGTATAATATAACCTATCTCAGTCCGATACGATGTACATTTCTATCAGTGAATTAAAGCGAAGGAAAGGCCACTGTAAAAATTCGTGATAAAAGTGGCAAAGTTGAAAAGGAGTAAGTATAACTTCTTATGCTGCATTTACACGCTTGGCCAACCTCAGCCAGCCTCGACCAACGTCAGCGTGTAAACCGAGTGTTTGGCTCGGCTGGCCTTATGTTTTTCATAGTTAATAGCTTGGAGTTGGTAGACGTTGACCCAGCCTCAGCCAACATGTAAATCCACCATTACGTGTGAACATTATTTATTTCAGTGTCCTATATTAATGTAGCTAGATAAATTCTCCTTAGTTTATACAAAATAAATTTCTGAACGCATGCATAAACAATGAAAATCAATTAAAATGTCAATCCATTTTCACTACTGTCAATATATTACATCTTTAAAATCTAAAATACGTTATTAATCGAATATTGTGGATATATGTTTTCGATTCGAAACCTTTATTTAAATACCTACGTTCTTTAATTTGAGGGAAGAGTTTACCATATCGACAGGGTGAAAATTAAATGTTTGACAGTTACAAACCCATGAACATTTTACTGGTTTAGTTTAGTAATTTTACTGGTGGTAGGTCTCTCATATGTGAGAAGCCATCTGGGTAGGTACCACCGCAATGTCTATTTCTCCCGTGAAACAACACTGCTTAAATGCACTGTTGTGTTTCGGATTGAAGGACATTGTAGCCAGAGCAACTACTGGACATATTGAGACTTAACATCTTATGTCTCAGGATGGCGAGCGCAGTGGAATATTGCTACTGTTCATGAGCGGTCGTATCGCTTACCATCAGGCGAACGGCTTGCTCGTCTCGCCATTCAATGCAATAAAAAAAAAAAAAAAAAAAAGAACATTTTGTATGGGAAAATCACGCACACTGTTTTGATAGATATGATTGAATTTGAATTTTGTTTAGCGGTAATAAAGTGCAAATTGACTCTTTGACGTTAGGAACATACCTACATTGTTTAAGCAACAGTGAGTGCTTGTAATTTAATATGAACTATATACAATAGCAATAAAGCTCAAATTGACTTTACGTTTTAGTTAGAAAACGTTTGTATGGGAAAAAGAAAAGGGCTGTTTTTAGGGGTTTTCCGGCAATTATTCGATTTTTTCTCGCCGTAAGAACCATCCTTGGACTTCCACAAACATTTTAAAAAAAGAATTATCGAAATCGGTTCAGCCGTTCACACGTGATGCCGTGACAACGCGAAACGGGTTTAATTTTTATATATATAGATAAGTCACAAAAAAATTGTAAAACTACCTCATGCTCTGAGACATCACAGTAACAAACAAAACGTGCATCAAATTATCACTCCATTAAAACAAAAAGAATATACGGCAAAAGCAATCCACTTAGCGGATTAAACTTATTTAATTTTCCTTGTGAGTGTAAAAATGAGTTGCGTACGTTCATTAGTAGAATGTGTATTATGAGAGAGGTTGCACCTGGCCCGTAACATATCCATTACATCAGAGAGGCTATTATCACATCTCTGACAAGTTTAAACATCAGCATTTGTTTCATTTTATACGTATTTCGTTTTTATCGAGAAAATAGCCTCTTGGGTTTCCCTTCCAGTCCTATGGGGGAGTCTGAATATCATACATGAAGTCATACTGGCCAAATTTTACTACAGAAATCTCTTGATGATCTTTTTGCTCAATATAGTCGGCAGGCGGCGAAGACGGTGAGAAGAACCAATTATACCTCGTCAAATTCCCAGGCGATTAACGAAGCAGTAATCTTCAGCTACTTTAGGATCTTTCTCTTAACCAGAACAGTTGAAAAACAAACGGTTAAAATGAAACTAGTTACTATAACTAGCTCCCTTGAGTACCTTCTCTAAAATAATGAGTGATAATCTCTACAATGATGATAAATAACTCCAGCTATTTTATTGCAGATGAACGGTCTCGGAATATGAACTATAGCGGTCCGGTCCGGCCCCGCGCGAGTGCAGATAAGCGTTGCGCGCATGCGTTTCAAAATGGTGGCCAAAATGTTTATTTCAGACTACCAATTTAGAATATTGACCAATCGGACCACGAAAAACAAATAAAATTTCGTTGTAACTGCTGTTTAAAGTCGTTGTATCTGCTAGATTTTTCACTACTGCTTCCCTCTTATAGGACATAGCGTGATGATATATAGCATTCTTCGAAAAATAACCTATCCAACACAAAAATAACTTTTCAGTTCGAACCAGTACTTCATGAAAGAGGTAACATACAAACAAACTCTTCAGCTTTATACAGGGTATATCAAGACTGCTACCGAAAACGAAGCCGGGTGGTAGTCTAAGCGACTTCAGACACAATGCAACAGAAAAAGTTGCAAAAAAAAGCGGCAATTTTTTTTTTGTTATTTTTTTCCTATGGCCATATTTGGGTGGTAAATAATTTTTTTCCTAAAATAATAGTGTATACCCTTTTATTTATAAATACTCTAAGGTATAAAAGAGTTTAAATTATTATTTTAGCAAAAACTATGGATTTACCACCCAAAAATGACGATATTTAAAAAATCATAAAAAATAATTGTCGCGTTTCTATGCGAAATTTTTAATTGCATTGTGTTTGTAGCCACTAAAACTACCACCCGGCTTCGTTTTCGGTAGCAGTCTTGAGATACCCGGTATATTAGTCTCGATAACCGTAAAGACGTACAAATAATATCGCAGTAAATAATGTGGTAAGAATAAGATTTCGACGGGCGACAATCCCCTCCCCCGTACCTCCCCACCTCCCGTGGCACGCAACGGGTTGTATATCTAGAAACTCATTTTATAACTGTCGGCCTTCAGCTGAGGGGTTCTACTTTATTCAACGCTCAGTGGGGAAGAAAATCTGTAGTGTAATGTTGGTTTAGCGAGCCTCATTGTTGCGAAATCGCGGTATACCGTTTTTTTTATTATTACCAGGTTGAAGTAATCATTGCAGTTCAGTCCAGATAGTGTACATCCATTATATGCTTAATGAACAAAATATGTGATAAAAGTTTGAATGTGGAAATCACCAAAAACGACTAAATATGTCACATCAAGGATTCACTAGTTGTTACAAAAGGTGCAGAAATTTTACTTACACCTGATAGTTAGTTGATAATATTCAAATTTATTAATATGGCTGAAATTGATGGTTATTTTGTAGTATTTGTAACTATTATATTTATAAAGAATAATACACAAAAATGTTGCGGACCGTGGTCAGCAAAGTCAATTACTACAACTTCAGAGCACTGGTCTTACCATTAGGTGCAGTGTAGTTATCTGGGGGCGCGGCCGAGCCCCCTCCAATCTGGGGGCGCGGCCGAGCCCCCTCCAAGTCGAGCTATAGGCCGTAACATCCTTTTCTCGAAGCAATTCAGACCATTTTCAACCCCCTATAACTTCGTTGTGGCTAAAGCATGAAGCCTGAATTTTCAGTTACTAAGCAGACATTGTGTAAACACGGTATATTTAAAATTTCATTCAATTTGAACCAGTAGTTTAATAATTGTAACTAGTCAAACTTTCTTAATTTTGTCACTCACTGACTGACTGACCGATCATCAAAAGTCTAAGGCACTTCTAGCAGACATAGAACCTTCAAATTTAGAATATAATTAGTGTTTAGTGTCTAAAGTAAGGGAAAATCCAAAAATTTCATAATTTGTGTCTAGTTTTCTAGATAGACCAACTACGTGAATAACTTTGTAATCCCATATAAATGTATAGGATTACAAGTCGATCCATTTATTTAAAACGTAAAGAATTTTTAATATTTATATGGTAATAACTAACGTAATAACTTTATATAGAAGGTCCCTTAAGGACTAAATAAATTAATCGACTTGGTATTACATGCATCTCACAACTTTTTGCAGTAGAAAATCTGAGCAGCGAGACTTGGAATTTTTTTACAGGATGTTTTTGATGGGATTTTTACTTCCAATAGAACAAATCTGACAAGAACCCGCTTATACTGTTTCCTCCCACCCTGGCCTCTACCAACGACGTTCTACGTAAATAGATGTCACACAGTAAACCTCAAATTAATGTCATGCACTGATGCAACTGGGGGAAAGATTTCTTGCGCAATTCCAGCTGATATACGTTGATTATGGATGCATTGGAACGAGAGTTATATTAACATTAGCTAAGTGCTTTGCTTTTTTAAACTATTGCTGCAATTCATAGTAAAAAATACAAATGTTATGAAATGCTCCGTTGTATTGTGAAATTAGATGTTTGGACGCCTGTTGTTTGGGTGTTATGTGGGTTCGTAACAGATATAGTCACGCGCTGTCTTCCAACTCAGGACTGATTTTAATACAGACGCACCGACTACTAGTATGTCTAGAAACAAAATTTTATTTATTTATTTATTTTCGCCCCTTGACCATATGAAAAATCCATAGTTTTTGCTAAAATAGTAATTTAAACGCAAATAAGTAGCATAGTCTTTAAAAAGAACTTACATTATTAATTTAGGAAAAAAGTTTACCCCCTAAATACCTACTACGATACGAAAAAAAAAATCGTCGCATATTTGTTTCAAAATTTTTTGTTGCGATGTGTTGCAAGTTACTAAAGCTACTTACTACCTGGCTTCGTGTTCGGTCGCAGTCTGGGTATACCCTGAATATTTGCTTTATTGTGTCCCTAAACAATAGTGATTTAATAATTACCGCTAAGGATATACGCGTGAAGTTTGATTGGTAATACAGCTTAGTGTTAACAACTTTAATACGAGTTGAGGCGTGCGTAATCCATTTACTTATACTAGGTAATAGATTTTCCTTTGTTACATCACGAGAGTTTGAACCCACATTTAATTTATACATTTCCACGTTTTGATCTTTGTTTGATAGGATGTTTCCTAAAAATACCATTTTGGCACCATAAATCACATTCATCGGTTCGGGGAAACTTTCAAATTGCCCTTTGTATACTTGTTCAGAGTACATAGGCTTAGGCAGAGGTGTCAGGACAACCACATTTCACCTTGTATGTTCCGTCTCACGATGTGATAGGGGGCGAGCCTATTGCTATATCGGGCACAAATTTCTGAAACCTGGCTGATAACGAATAGAAATATATCAATGCTCGAACCGGGATTCGAACCCGAGTCCTCAGCTTTGTAACCATAGTTCAACTATGCTACCGAGTAAGGGTCAGAATCTGTAATCAGTCAACGAAACAAATCGAATGAGTCCTTGACCCAATTAAGACCACTCTTATATGGATTCGCAAATCTGGCGTCAAGGCTATTTTTTTTCTTTATTAGTAATACAAAAGATAGTAAACATAATAGGGTTTACCATACCCGTACATGGGACATTATTCCTCATCATACTCAAAACTAACGGAGCGTCAAATCGCGGTATTCAAAATTGGTTAAATATTAGGTAAACATTGCCGGTATATTTCGGACAAAAGCGATTAAGTTAAATCGTTCGTGGGACGCAACTGGTCGTGTATTTTGTTGTTTTAACGTTTGCTATGTCCGCGCCGCTTGTCTCTAATTCACCCAAACCTATACGAACAATTCGTTTTGTTACGTTTACTCTGCGCCGTCCAAGTTCAAAATATTTTTGTAGCATAGGTCTGCCAGCGAGTAATGACTTATGTGGTGTAATAAACAGTTTTATGGTTAATATTTGATAAGTAGTAAAGTCATTAGGGGGTCTGATATTTGTAAATTTAAATGTGAACGTACATATAACACATATGTAAATACAGAAACACATTTTAGTATTGAATGTTCTTTCGCTTTTCAACGAATTATATTCCAGTTTGAATCAGTGAAAACCGTCAAGTAAATTTCTAGATTTATATTTCATATGCATGAATATAATATTAATCACGGAACACTTGCAAAGCTTTGTTCCAGCAACTAAAGTGCCTGGTAATGACTGTTGATTTGATTTTTTGTATCAAATAATTATGTCATTTGCATGTGCCGTCGATTGCCTTATTATAATAGAAATAGTTCAGGAGTTTCGTTGGAAGTAGACAAAAGAATTATTTTAGTTTTTTTATGATGAATTTTTTTATGATCTATACTAATATTATAAAGCTGAAGAGTTTGTTTGTTTGTTTGTTTGAACGCGCTAACCTCTGGAACTACTGGTCCGATTTGAATGATTCTTTCAGTGTTGGGTAGTCCATTTATTGAGGAAGGCTATAGGATATATCATCACGCTATGACCTATAGGAGGAAAGCAGTAGTGATATTTCTAGCAAATACGAGGAAATTTGTTCGTTTTTCGTGGTCCGATTGGTCGATATTCTAAACTGATAGTCAGAATTAAACATTTTGACCGCCATTTTAAAACGTGTATGCACCCGGGCGGAGCCGGGCCCGACCGCTAGTTTAGTTATAAATTGATATACGCATGTATACATTGCTTACAGGCAGTCATATTATTATTTTATTATTAAGTTTTTGAGGTTATGCAAACATTCGGTTTTTTTCTTTAATGGCGTTGATGAGCAAATACAATCAGGTAGCCCATCTGCTCTTTGCTCAATTACCTGATTTTGAATAATATGTGAAAACGGTTAATATTTCCTAACTAAATGGTCCAATAGACCGGGCTCTGTGGCGTATCTTTAGCTTAAGTCAAGCAACGGGTTGATGATGATGAAATGGTTCTGATTTTTTATTTGATGTATCTGGACTCGATATCCAGATATAGAGATTTCATTTGAGAGTACATGTATAATTTTCACATGGTAATATTTTCCTTGTGCAATATGTCATTGTAACCACAAACAACACTTCCTTTGTTACCATATCCTGCGCACCCAAATCCATTTCTATGTAATGCGAACGAGAATTGGTACAGTCACTGCGTTTAATTGAAGCACAGCTAATGACTGCGTCTAGAACGTGACCGGCCTCGCTACAGCGGCTAAGTTACATTTTGACGCACTATCAACTAGCAATAAACTACGGACAATGGAACATAATTGTGCCTTTTTTTAGACAGCGCTTAAAATCGATGAAACTGCTTTGTGGTTTTTCGTATATATTGTGCGTAGATACATTTTGATGGTTGTGAATGGGGACGTGACATAACAGAAAACCGTGTTGTTCAATGAGATATCCGAAGTATCAAAAATAATTTTCCTCCGTCTCTTACAGCCTTTATAAAAGTATTAAGTATTAGGTAACATAATTTATGTTGTCAGTGAAATAGCGATAGTATTTATTGCCTCTTTTCCCCTTTTTGAACCGTTATAGTTTAATTTTATACTAGCCGTCAAGCCACTTATAAATGTTAATATAATATATTAACATGGAAACATCGCGTGTGATGGTCGCAGTAAACTTTTTAAAGTATTTCACTCGTGGTATTCTTCCCCCATATGTGAGTGGTCACATAGTGTGATAGTGTAAATGCACTGTTGTTTCCCAGTTTAAAGGACATTGTAGCCAGAGTAACTACTGGATGTATTGGGACTTAATTTAGTCTCAGAATGGCAAGCGCAGTAGTATGCGAAGCATTGTTTTTTTAATTCATGGTGCTGTTTAGTTATGCTGTCCATAAAAGGTTGTATCGCTTACCATATGGAAAATAGAATGCTCGTCTCGAAATTTTTTGCTATAAAAACATTTGTAATATAGATAAGAACTATTTACCTTGTACGACTCTACGGTACACATCCCCGAACTCTTTAACTTGGCGAATTCACTTGTAGGAACTGATAGAAGCTACAAGAAGAGTGTGCAATTAAAACTTTAATTGAATGAGTAATAATGTAAGTACGATCTAAGTACTGTTAGTGAAATCACCGTGTGGTAAATAATTGATAATTTTGGGAACACAGCCGTGACATTATGTAAATTATATAGACACGGTAGTTGTATAAACGAGTATACAACTAGATATTGTATAATATTCATTTAGTGTTTTGTTGCATAGTGGTGTAAAGCTAGCTGAGTATCGTAATGTTGCAGGTTCTGTCCAAGCTCCGACAACGGTTTTATGATAAATATTTATTCGTTTATTCCTTTGATCAAATATACACTAGATACACAGTTCCCTGTAAATGTTCTGTTAAAAAGTGGCACCGATGCATTGAAACAAAAAAAGTAAACAAAAAGATCACATATTCCAAATATATTAACACAAAGTCCACCTTATTCCTGTAGCTCAAAGTAGCTTTTCACATAATATTGTCTAAAGTTCTGCGACGTTTTAGAAGCAACGGTCGGTGCGTGACTGAAAGCGAAAGAGTGCTTAGAGCACTTTTTTTTGGTGTCATTTTCTAAGCGCTCATGTTGTATCTAGTGTATATTTGATCGAAGGTTTATTCATTTATTGGTTTTATCAACAACGCGAATGGCATGCTTGTCTCGTTATTCATTGGTTTAAAACAATAATAACATTATGTTGTGTGTCACATGCCAGTTCTTTATTTATTTGTGAGCGAATGACTGCAGTCTCTAAAGATAAGAAAAATGCCATCCAAAATATTACCAACAAGCGAGAGATGGTTGTTGGTTGCCAGTAACTACAATTATGCCGGGCCTGCTCAATACTGAATACACCTAGGCTGAACCCGATGCGGGACATTCTTGCGAAGGTCCTATGTCGGGGTTTGTAACATCGTGTGCGCTGGTCGCTATCTCGGCGATTCTAATATCCTACTTCTTTCAAATAATATAATGGAGACTGTCCGGCCCTCACACCCACCACTGTAACTCCTGTAAGCCAGGATCAACAGTGACACGCATTGTAAAGACTCTCAGCATTAAAGTTTGGCGAGCCTCCGGGAATGTCAAACTTTATTTTATTTTTTTATTGCAGCGAATGGCGAGAAGAGCGTGTTGTTCGCCTGATGGTAAGCAATACGACCGCTTATGGACAGAAGCAAAACCAAATAACGCCATGAATTACAAAGCAAGCTTCGCTTTCCACTGCGCTTGCCATCCTGCAACATAAAATGTTAAGTCTCAATATGTCCAGTAGTTACTCTGGCTACAATGTCCTTCAATCCGAAACAGAACGTTACATTTAAACTATATGGCGGGAGAAATAGACATTGCGGTGGAGAGACCGACCAGTAAATAACCTTGTCGTCAACTCGCAACGAAATCCATCAGAAAGTCAATTCATATGATTTGGATTTTTTTTTTCAAATAATATAAATATGGATTAACATACTGAAATAAATCCGATGTTATAGTTTATGATTTAATCCATGCGTATGTCCGCGGTATTGTGATCGCTAATCCGAACATCAGTCGAATGGTTCGCGGATTAGTTGCGGGCTGCGGCTAATTCCTATGTACATGTAGAATCGAATGTTTAGTCTGTTAGGAAATAAATTCAGTGAAATATTATATTAAGGCCCGCACGGCAAACTATACTGCATATTGTGATTGTAAATGTGATGAGAAAAAATAGATTGTAAATGGAATGTCGTGTTCCTTCCTAATTTCGTTTTGTAGTATCCAACGGCAATAGATATTCTCCTTTGTTATTACTTTATCTGGTCACTGCACTTATCTGGTAGATATTGTGAAGTCACTTTGTAAAGAATAAAATAGGGTTTTGTAGGATAACTGCAACACAGTTTTGGGTTCATAAATGTCAATTTCAATTTATTTATTGCACACAACACGTATGTGAAGATATTACAGAATTATTTAAATATAATGTGGTACGGTAAGTGCGTGGGTGGCCTGTTGGTAAACTGACTAGTTGTGCCCTGCAGTGGGACGTATATGGGCTGATACAGACAAAGACGGTAAAAACTTAGGAGAGAGAGAGGAGAGACCACTGGTGGTAGGTCTCTCATATGTGAGAGGCCATCTGGGTAGGTACCACCGCAATGTCTATTTCTCCCGTGAAACAACACTGCTTAAATGCACTGTTGTGTTTCGGATTGAAGGACATTGTAGCCAGAGCAACTACTGGACATATTGAGACTTAACATCTTATGTCTCAGAATGGCGAGCGCAGTGGAATGTTGCTACTGTTCATGAGCGGTCGTATCGCTTACCATCAGGCGAACGGCTTGCTCGTCTCGCCATTCAATGCAAAAAAAAAAAAAAAAAAAAAAAAAAAAGATGGAAAGGGCATTTTTGAAATGTAACTCGACATAGTTTATTTTAATATACTTACTCATCATTATTATTCTAATAGTTTTATAATTATTAAATAATTTCTTATGTATAGATATTATTACATCAAGTTCCTGTCATCCTTGAAAAATATTTCCGGCTAGTTAGTCCTTTAAAAGTAGTCACTATGCAGTGAAAAATTCTCAAGACTGGACAAATCTTTTAACATTCGGTTGGGCTCTAAGACTAAATAGCATAGCCATTTAAATAACAGTATGTGAATATAACTAACCGTGCATACACAAACTGTAATATCAGGACGAAGGAATAAAACCCAAGCGAAATAATTCCCGCTTATCTTAACGCATGTAGCGCTTTAGTTTGACACAGATATTCAATTACAAACACTCAAAGACATTACAATTGATAACACATATCTCGGCAAGGGCACCGCCTACGTCTTAAATTTTCATTGGTATAAGGAAATTGTCAGGTTGTGTCGGAAATAAATTATTAGCTCAAAAGAGCTTAGTTTCTTAGCAAAATCCAATTCAGTGTCTGAAAAATACTGGCAACCCCGGTTCGATCGGTCGTCAAAATCTTAGCTCGTAATTTTAATTAAAATAAAATTTATTAAGTGCCTAATAATTGTTTTAAATAAGTTTAGTACATAAATCAGTGCATTAATATTGTAATTAAATCATATTTATGTAAAATAAAACAAGAAATTTCAAACGTTGAGGTTGTACATCTGTTAACTGTCACCGCAAAGGAGAATTTTGAACATTATCGAATAAAACGGCGAGTACTATTGTGTTTATTAACTAATCACATACACAACACAATACTGTACATTGTTTCACTACTGTGAGCCACGTCCATCACTCACTGGCAACGTTCAAGTCTCAACTTGCTTGACAAATAGTGGAAGCAATCTTGACGACGAACACTATTTGCCCCAGACAATTCAACTCATCTCAATCGTAACAACAATACGACACTTTAGTACGCTTTTATTAAATACTAATTAGACAACTCATTAATATCAAAATTCTTTGCCAATTGATTATATTTCATATTAATATTAATAAGAATACCTACCCTCTGGTCCACTAAAAGTAAAATTAATTTACTAAATTCGTATTATATATACAGTTTTACTGCCCACTCCCTTTTTCTTACTTTTTCAGTCCATCCACACTTTTTCCATCATGCAAACCCGCAAAGCTGCTGCCCAAGAGGCTGAGTTCAGGTTGAGCAAAGCGCTAAAGGAACTCAAGGCATACAAAGACCAATGCAAGCAGCTCCTGCAGGAGAGGGAGGAAAGTGAGGATGAAGTAAAAAATATTGTAGACAAGAACTCAGCACTCAAACGTGAGATGGCTGCATTGCACCATAACTACCTACTGGTTGCTGAGGAACGGGACAAGCTCCAAGCGGTGACAGAGTCATTTGTGCACTGTAGCTCCCTGTATGAGGAGTCCCTCTGCAGGGTTAGGGACCTTGAGCTGGATCTAAATGTAGCAAATAATACTATTATAAAGTTAGAGAAAGAAATTGAACTTTCACAATCAGCGGCAAATAAAAGTTTATTTAATGAACTAATTGATGTATGTTCAGAGTATACTCCTGTTGAGGCTACTGATATTATAGACCTAACAGGGGGTGACTCACCAAAGTGCCAGCCAAGTATAAACCTACTTAGCAATAAAAAAGTCAAAAAATATATCAAAATCAATAAATTATTAAAAAAAATTAAAATCAAAAAATATTAATAAAAACACCATTTTGGAACTTAGGAAAGAACGTAGGGCCCTGGTAGCTAAACTTCAAAATTATGAAATAAAGCTAGAGGACAGCAAAAATATATATGAAATAGACACTCAACGATTGCTGTCTGATATCAGTACTTTAGAAGAGCAATTGAGTTTGACCTACAGCAAATATTTGACTCAACAAACTGAAGTTCAAACATTGCTCAAAGCTTGCGAACAAAAACAAAATGACTATGCTGATAATAAATCTTTAATGTCATCTGAACTGTCCTACTCTCCAAGATATAACCAATCGATTAATGTAGGATGTGAATCATCAATAATAATTGATGACATAAATAATCCAAAAACTTGTACTGTCCCACTTACGCCCAAAAATAGTAAGAATGTTCCAAATCACAAATATAATACTATAATGTATTCTGACAATGTAGGAAAAGGTATTGGAATATTAATAAATAAAAGTAGTAGTCATCCCCTAGTAAACTACTGTATGCCAGGGATGCCTTATAAACATATTGTTAATACTCTGTCGCAAAAAGTTTATAATGACAACATTTGTATAACAGTCTGCATTGGAGATTGTCAAGGTCTAAAAAAGCGGGACATTACTGAGAGTTTTGAAATATTATTGAAACTCAAATGTCCCAAAATCATATTGTGTGCCTTCCCATATTTAAATAATGTGTCAGATAATGTAAATAACCACACTCATGTGTTAAATAGGCACATGCAATTTTTAATAAGTCACTATAGTGACAAATTTTTATTTTTTGACACCAATATATTTATTGGTAAATATTTTAAACAGACTAGGGATACATTGTATCTACCAAATAAATATTTACATTTACTTGCTACACCTGTAGCTAATTTTTTAAACACAGTCATAAGTAATATGACGAAGACCACAGGCACTACCACTTTTAGTAATGTTACTAAAATAAATGTGGTAAATAATAATTTAAACTTTTAACTTTGACAAAAGGAAGCGGTGAAAATTATATAGTATTATCTCATCAGAATATAAACCGCTTTTCTGGCAAAATTTTAGAGATTGAACTTTTTATTGACACATTTAACATTAGTATATTATGTTTCACAGAGACCTGGTTGAAGGCGCACCTTATGAATTTCAATGTGAATGGTTTCAGGGTCGCCAGCTCGTTTAACAGGATTTCGGCGGAAGGTGGAGGTTCCTTAATTCTAGTTCGTGATCATATCACATTTAGGGAAAGAAAGGATATCTCTTGCCTCTCGGTTGAACGAGTGTGTGAGGTCGCATGTGCGGAAACAAATTCCTATGTCATATTGTGTGTCTATAGACCTCCTTCATCAAATATTTCGCTATTTTTATCAACAATGGAGGATATTTTAAATAAAATTAAAAGTAATAAAAAAGTTCTAGTCTGTGGGGACTTTAATATTAATTTACTAGTTGATTCGGTTGATAAGTGTAGGTTTGTGTCTTTATTCGGCTCATTTAATTTTACATGTTTGTTCTCGGAGCCTACTAGAATTACGTCTGAAACTTCGAGTTGTATTGACAATATCATAACAAACTTCGAAGTACTTGAAAAAGGTATAAAGATAGGGGTTAGATCTGACCATAAATGCCAATTAGTGAAATTAGAACATGCTGTAGACAAAACCAGTAGATTAATAACTTTTAGGCCGTTATCTAAGAAAATCCTCGGTCAATTTAACAGTAATGTACAATCAAAAATAGATACTTTTACACTTGATGGCAGTCCAAACGACATGTACTCATCATTATTTAAAATTATACGTAAAGAGTTTGACCAAGTATGTAAAATTAAAACTATTAAAATTAACTCTAAAATAAAATTTAGTGCTTGGGCCACTAAAGGCATTAGACGTAGTAGGGAAATTTTGTATGAGTTATATGACAAAAGGTCCTATACACCTGATGTCAACTTTAAAAAATATGTCGGATTATATTCAAAATTATTTAAAAAAGTATGTATGCAGGCTAAATCAAATTATATAAGTGAAAAGCTTAGATTGTCAGATAATAAAATAAAAACTACCTGGCAAATTATTAATACTGAAACTGGGAAAAATAAAAAAAATGACAACAAAATTGCTCTCCGCATAAATGACGACCTTATTTCAGATAAATCTACTATTGCCAATTATCTTGATAATTTTTTCACTAACATACCATTAGACTTAACTAAACATTTAGATTCATCAGTAGATTTAGCGGAATCTTTTTTAAAGGAAAATGTTCCTGGAAATATGTCTAAGTTTAACTTTCAAAAGGTAACCAGTTGTCAAATAATAAAGGCTTTCAAGCAAATTAAAATAAAAACTACAGAAGATATATGGGGACTGTCTGTTAAAGCTATAGAAGCTATTATTGTTAACATTGCACCGTTATTAGCTACTATTTTTAATTCCTGCCTAAGTGACGGTATCTTTCCCGACTTAATGAAAATTAGTAAAGTCGTACCCATTTTTAAGTCAGGATGTTCGAACAATCCGTCGAATTATAGACCCATTTCTGTACTACCGGCTCTTAGCAAAATCTTCGAAAAGCTTTTACTTAATCAAATGCTAGCACATTTTGATGAAAATAAGTTAATACATAGGAATCAATTTGGTTTCACAAAGGGTCGCTCAACTCAAGATGCCGGGACATCACTAATCACGTCGGTTTTAGAAGCCTGGGAGGCATCTCAAGATGCTCTAGGAGTTTTTTGTGATCTCTCCAAGGCTTTCGACTGTGTTGACCACCAAAAACTTATTATGAAGCTAAGGTACTACGGAATCAGTGATACGTCACTTGATCTCGTAATGTCTTACTTGTCGGGTCGTGAACAAAAGGTTTCTTTGGACGGGCTCACTTCGGTAGGATCAAAAGTTAAAATTGGGGTTCCGCAGGGCTCCATTCTGGGCCCCTTTTTATTCTTAGTCTACATAAATGATCTTCCTTGCATGGTTCAGAAGTGGTCAGACATAGTTTTATTCGCTGACGACACCTCTATAATATTTAAAGTTAATCGGAAAGACGATAATCTAGATATACCTAACAATATTCTTAATTTAATTTCGGATTGGTTTTCTGCTAATAATCTACTATTAAATGCTAGTAAGACTAAATGCGTCCGTTTGCTTTACCGAACGTGGCAAGCGTAAACACGCGTATCGAATTAAATTCAGAAATTCTAAATTTAGCTAATTCCACAATTTTTTTAGGGATCACTCTAGATAAAAAATTACAATGGGGTCCACAAATTGAGAGATTATCAGCTAAACTTAGCAGCGCAGCGTTCGCGGTCCGAAAAATAAGACAACTAACTGACGTTGCAACGGCTAGATTGGTATATTTTGCTTATTTTCATAGTATAATGTCATACGGCATTATTTTATGGGGATCAGCGGCTGATATCGAATCGATATTCATCTTACAAAAAAGAGCAGTCCGTGCTATTTATAATCTAGGAAGCCGCGATTCTTTGCGATCTGTTTTTAAAGAAAGCAATATACTAACCGTGTCATCTGAATACATCTTTCAGAATATAATGCACGTTCGTAAAAATATTAATAAGTTTTATAAGGTCAGTGACACCCACACCATTAATACGCGGAATAAAAATAAACTAGCAATACCCTCGTTTAGACTAGAAAAGTCAAAAAAATCTTTCTTGGGTAGTTGTATTAAATTTTATAATAAACTTCCCAATAGGATAACGCAGCTACCGGACAAACTATTTAGGGTCCATATTAAAAACAAACTTATGACTAGGGGTTATTATAATATTAAGGAATATATTGAGGATAAAAAAGCCTGGGATTAGGTGTTCTCTTGCACATTGCGACCTCCTGGGGCCCTGAACTATTCGCTTATTACACCACCTAATTTAAATAATTAAAAATATCTAAAATTGTGAACTCAAAAATTAAGCTATATACAATCAAATAAATCAATTAAATTATATGACGACCGATCGAAAAAATCATATAAAAATAATAATTAATATGGCAAATCCTTGTAAGACAAGTCACAAATACTTATTTTAGTAAATTGACCAAAACCAAGCCCACTGAGTTTGACTCGCTGGATCTACTCAGAAATGGGTCGCGCCGCGTAGTATCCAGTGGTAAAGTAAAGCCCGCTGAGTTTGTTCGCCGGGTCTTCTCAGTCAGGGCCGCGTTGGATCCGGCAGTAAGCCTAAACATACGGGACGTATCGGAAATACTTATGGTCGTTGTCTTAAGTTGGACCCAAAACAAGCCCACTGAGTCTTAGTCGCTGGATATACTCAGGACTGGGTCGCGTCGCGTAGTTCCAGTGGTAGTGTAAGCCCACTGAGTTTGTTTCGCCGGGTCTTCTCAGGAAGGGCCGCGTTGGATCCGGTGGTAACTATAAACCGCTACGCACCGTTGTAATATTTATGGTCCACAAATAATATAATTTAATTTGACTAACGTAAATAATGTATTTCTTTGACAAATAAATTACTATAAAGTAAAAACTAATACTTTAAATAAAATATGAATAAAAACTAAATAAATTAAAAAAACTAATCATAAATTATAAATAAAAATAAAATTAATTTAAAAATAAATAAAATTAATAAATAAATTGATAAAAGCAAGAAATTAAAATAAGTAATAATAAGCATAGGAAATATATTGTAAATAGAGATTAAGTTCTATGTGTATTGACTTGTCATAAGAGCTCCTTAATTGCCTACGTGATCAATAAATACATTTCATTTCATTTCATTTCATTTCAAAATACGAGTATTTTATATGTGTGTTTGATTGAATTTAATTTTTTTAGAATATTTATTTAAGTATTGGTAGGCCCCTGCTGTTATCAGTCCTGTCGCGGCATGATAGTACCAGAGATGACGACCAAAACCATGTATCATAGCAATACGATCGAAACTGTATAAACTCGTTAGATTATGTGATTATGAACCCGACTAGGTAGGTAGTAACGGTCAAAAGTGTAGCAATTTCATGTGAGGCTATTTCTGCTGTGTCAAAAAAAGGCAGTCGGTATCATAGCAATACGTCTGATATTAGAAATGTACACAGATCTTATAATTTTATGACGAATAAATTGGTTTTCAGACAATTTGCGCGTAGTATATAGACGAAGCGAATTTTTGACATCTGGTTAATTCATTTCATCAAGTTCAACAATTTTCAGACAGATTGCTATGATACCAATCGGTAAAATTCCTTAACATATTTAGAATGATCTCAAAATTTGATGCATCCTAATTTCCTTCTGAAAATATTTTTTTTTACTATTAACTAATCCTTATTTACCCGTAAATAACATTTTCAGACGGATGGCTATCATCATATTTTTTTGTCTCATTTTTGTATTCTGTATCTGTATCAGCCCATATACGTCCCACTGCAGGGCACGGGCCTACTCTACAATCGAGAGAACGATTGAGAGTGGTTAGGCCATATAGTCCACCACAATGGCCTAGTGCGGGTTGGCAGACTTACATACCATAGAAATTCTTATAAATCGCTTTGGTATGCAGGTTTCCTCACGATGTTTTTCCTTCACCGTTTTAGTGCGTGGTGATTGACTATCAATACACATATGACTCCGAAAAGTCAGAAGTGTTCCCTGGGATCCGAACCCGCGACCACTGTGAACATGTTGGCAGCCGCGTCTAGTCCGTTTACCAACAGGCCACCACTCACTTCATTTTTAATATTTCTAAATTATTTTTTTGGTTCGCGCTTTTAACTTCTGAAAAATATGTTTTCAGTATCTTATAGCTATTATATAATTACAGTCAGAAAATCAGACAGATTGCTATGATACAGTCCGGTAAAATTTGTTGACATTTTTGAAAATTCAGTTCGGTCAAACGCTACGCGAAAAATGTCTGAAATTGGTATTTTCGAGTTCGAAATAATCAAATCTATCAATGTGATGCGGTTGTGGCCGTATTGTTATGAGACAAAAATTTTGGTTGTCATCTCTCGTTCTATGAATGTGCAATGTCTCAATGGAAAATGACATGATGCGACAGCTTAGCTGTCGCTTTTCGCTCGTTACATGAGTTTGCCGGAAGCCCAGTCACCTATTCTTAACCCGTCCTTTTTCTATCTCTTTCCTATTTGAAGGGCCGGCAATATATCCATGATTCCAAGAGTTGTAAATGTGCATGAGCCGCAGTGATCATTCAAATCGGGAGAGTAACGGGAATAAAAAAGGATGGGAGAGGGAAGGGATATTGGGCATCTGGCAATCTCACTCATCAAAGAAACAGCAAAGATGTCGCTTTACGTCGATCTCCTGTGAGATTATCCACCATCCCCGATGAGCCTGACCCCTCATGTTGAGTCAAGTCTGACAACAGCATTGCTTCACCGCTTATAATTGTATTTAATTGAATTTTTTGTAGTTATTTAGTATTATTACCCAAAATGATTGTACAAATGATTTAGAAGTGAATGTTATTGTTACAGATAGCGGGTGCATTGTGCCGGGTAAGGTAAGGTCACACAAAACTGGTTCACTAAAACTTACTCCAACGGAGCGCTGTCATCATATCAATATAATATTTTTATGTTGTTTGTATTGATGTATAATTTATTGTAGGAATATAATGCATTTATTGCATCGTGCATGTATAAGATAAATCATTATAATTTTTTATGTTTTATTAATCTATACTAATATAATAAAGCTGAAGAGTTTGTTTGAACGCGCTAATCTCAGGAACTGCTGCTCTGATTTGAAAAACTATTTCAGTGTTGTATATTACATTTATCGAGGAATGCTATAGGCTACATATCATCACGTTATGACCTATAGGAGGGAAGCAGTAGTGATATTTCTGGTAAATATGAGGAAATTTTATTCGCTTTTGATGGTCCGATTGGTCGATACTCTAAATTGAAAGTAGGAATTGAGCATTTTGACCGCCATTTTGAAACATGTATCTGCACCCGGGCGGAGCCGGGATGGACCGCTAGTTAAGTATAAAACCAATTACTTGACTTCAACTTGGTCACCCACAACATTACAGGCATGGGAGGCATTTAGTAGGATTTAGCAGGGCGAGGAGACATTTGACGTAATATTGAATGAATGGAACTTTGTTCATTTCTTATGTCATTTGCATAATCAATAGGTTGTTACTTGTTATTGTCACTCATGAAATCATCGGATTATCGTCCGCATTCTTCGTCCGCATTAGAAATTAACGTTAACCTCTTGAACTTTAAATTGCATGTTTCATTAGTAGAAATAAAAATTCATTGAATTTTAATTTTCGAGGAAGCTGTATTTCGAAATAATTTAAGTGGTATGATTAAATAGAGCAAGGAACAAATACAACTAGCAAAGCAACTAGATCTCATAAAGACTAGGAATTCTTGTTATTACTCTAGAATTCTTTGAACATAGAAAATTACTGAGCACTTTGCATTTGATTACCGATATGAATGAGACTAAGAGAATTAATCTCGACAATTTATTGTCTTAAGAAATTCCAATGCGATGGATCAATTAAATTTTTCTGCGATCGCATATTTATTACAAAAGCAAGAAATTAATATGCTGTGTAAAATCTCGTCCACTCACAAGGTTATTATTATTTTATATTTTTTTTAAATCCAAAGTATAGAAAAAGGTAACTTTATACTTTTAATACTATTTTATATTATTTACAGTCAAGCAAACCCGCAGTAAGATTGTAATACCATGAACACAAGGCGCCTTTCAGAGACCATAAAGGTTTTATTCCGGGTAATGTTCAACGATTATACTGGGTATCTCAAGACTGCTACCGAAAACGAAGCCGGATAGTAGTTTTAGTGACTACAAATACAATGCAGCAAAAAATTTCGCATAGAAACGCGACAATTATTTTTTATGATTTTTTTAATATCGTCATTTTTGGTTGGTAAATCCATAGTTTTTGGTAAAATAACAATTTAAACTCTTTTATACCTTAGATTATTTATTAATAAAAGGGTATACACTTTTATTTAAGGAAAAAATGTATTTACCATCCAAATATGAACATAGGAAAAAAACAACAAAAAAAAAAATTGTCGCTTTTTTTTGACACTTTTTCTGTGGCATTGTGTCTGAAGTCGCTTAAACTACCACCCGGCTTCGTTTTCGGTAGCAGTCTTAATATATCCTGTAATTCGATTATATATTAAAAGTGGGCACGCTGGTTTGATCCTATAATTTAGTTCGTGCATTCGTATTTGATAATAAATTTGGTTTCATATTAAGAGGATACGATTGAGAATAAGAGGTTGTAATTGTCACATTTTAGCAGAAGCTATTTATTAATTTATTCAAATTTACAATGCAACGTATTTTAATTTTTTTTCTTTAATCGTGGACATCGTTTGCTTTTTTAAGGACTTATCCAATATTGTTAAACATATTTATAGTTTTAATTCAAGGACTTTTACAGTTCTTGACTTATTGTTTCGGATTTACTCGTATGTTATGCTTTTATGTATAAGAACATTTAAAAATGAGATAAATCTTATACAGGGTATATCAAGACTGCTACCGAAAACGAAGCCGGGTGGTAGTTTAAGCGACTTCAGACACAATGCAACAGAAAAAGTTGCAAAAAAAAGCGACCATTTTTTTTTTGTTATTTTTTTCCTATGGCCATATTTGGGTGGTAAATATTTTTTTTCCTAAAATAATAGTATATACCCTTTTATTTATAAATACTCTAAGGTATAAAAGAGTTTAAATTATTATTTTAGCAAAAACTATGGATTTACTACCCAAAAATGACGATATTTAAAAAATCATAAAAAAAAATTGTCGCGTTTCTAGGCGAAATTTTTAATTGCATTGTGTTTGTAGCCACTAAAACTACCACCCGGCTTCGTTTTCGGTAGCAGTCTTGAGATACCCGGTATTTACGGCTGTTTATTTGGTGATTGCAATAGTTAAGATCCGCGTGAAAGGACGGTATTAGTAACTGGGAACTTCAGATTGATAATTAACTAATCTAATTGAATCCGTATACTAAGTTATATTGGTAGCGAATAAAGCCCCGAAATCTAATTCAAGTTATCCAGAATATCAGTACAATAAGATTTTCCTAAGGACAATAGAGGTTGCTTCAGGCTTCAGCTAGTTAGATGTTCATTGAAGGATTATTATTAATGTAATATGTTATTTCATGAAACTAACATAACCAAGTAATTGCTCTGTAAAATAAAATGTATTTTGTAACGAGATACAATTTTATAAATTTTGATAGCAACTGAATATTCTTAGTTTTCATCACCGAAAAGAAAAAGATGTTGCGATATTGTTTAAAGTACCTATACTTCTGAACGGAAAAATGAGAAATGAAACGAGCAAACAGGTCAGCTGGCGGTAAGTGAACTCTGCTGCCCATAAATATCCGCAACGCTTGAATTGCGGATATGTTACCGGTACATCAAATCGGGAGGAAAGGAAGGACAAAGGTTGCGAAGGGAAAAGGGATATCGGGCATCCAGCAATTTCACTCACTGAAAGAAATGCGACAACAATGCTTTCGCTTCGCGTTGATTTCCTGTGAGATAGTGTTGCAGTGGTGAGCTTGCCCATTCATGCTGAGTCATGACTGGCACAGCGAGGTTCTACCACTAAAGATTGCAGTCATTTTTTCGTACTAGCACTGTAAATCAATCGCACTGATAACTTATGAACTATGGTAACTTTTAGGCTCCAAGTCAAATACCGACTGACGAGAAATGATTGGGATTATCTTTCACACAGAATCACAATGAAACATGACAGTCCGCGCAAACTTAAGTACTTTAATGATCAGTCACATGAAAGACCTGGATATGAAGTAGCTGATCATTATCATAAGAAACAAGGTATAATTAGCTTTACACATGTTTTAACCAATTCCACTATTAAAAGGGATTTACTAGTTGAGTAGAACATAAGTGGCACTTCAGATACTTTGAAGTGATATTGACAGTGAGCTGCAAGTGACAGTTTATCATGTTTACAAGATCGCCTGACCTACATCGGTAAATACAGCACTTGATTTCAGCATAATTTGTTTTGTGAGTAATTTACAATGTAGAAGGGAACTCAGGATGACTTGCAATATATATTTCTTATTCCTGCCTGCTAAAATGACTTCACTGCACCTGACGATAGATTAATGGGTTCTAAATAGATCATCGAATGACATCAAACGATGGTCTCATGTCATTTGACACAATTTTGCCTACCCAATTTATAGAACGTGCCTATGTCACCCATTTTTACAATTTTATAACTTCCTCTTACCCTTGGTGACCCGGAATATTTGCTCCCTCCTTCCCTTCGAGTTTTCACATAGTAATTCAGAAGTTATGGTTCAAATATATTGTTCATGGCATATGTGCATTAGTGCTGCCTTGTGAGTTTAAAAAGCGACATATTTTAATATTGCCTTTTGACTACGTGCTGAAAACCTAAGACTACCCCCCGCCCCTGTAGCCAACCGTGATATTTGTAAAGACAATATTATGTTAAATGTAGGTAAAATCCAATAGGGTAAAGAATTTTCCTGCTCAAATTGTTGATTAGCAAGTCCTTCAAATGTAGCAACACTTTAAGCCAAGTTAAGTTAAAATAATATGGAAAATAAGTAATCATATATTAAAATATAATTATGATATATAATTGGATGTATCCATATCTTGATTTTATATCTAAAATATATTTTAATGTGATTCAACTAAAAGGTTACTTGGAAATACTTGAGTTACTCAGAAATTCAGCCGTTGCATTTTATTGACAGTGAATGATGATGAAAATTATATCTTAATTAATTATTGTTGGTTAACAACACGCCAACTTAAAATGCCAAACTAGAAACTAGTTTAATGCTATTTTCACGGTCTATTCTATAGTAGTCCTAGAAAAACCGAAACTGCCATGGAACAAATTGTTCAATTAATGTATTAGGACCGTTCGTATTCCAATCTCAGCAGATATTTTCCCTGCGTCGATTTCGTTACTCAAACTCGTTGATTTGGCAATAAATGTCTTAATAATCGGTATTTTTTGCTCAATTTTTCGTTGATGAATCATTATTGTGTGGTTGGCTATTTTTTGTACACGCGTTTTGTTTTTGTTGTATTGCATAATCGTGTTTGTTTTTGGGCTTATTTCTATTCCAGATTGAACTATTTTCTGTTGTGTTCTGTTTTTTTTTTTATTTATCTAATTTGCCTCTTTATTATTTCATGAATATTCTAATTCTAAATGATTAATTTTTTATTTTATTATTAAATTTATTGGAATAACAAACAATTATACAACTAAATAAGATGAATACACATGGAACATAAGAACAATAATATATGTATAATCATAAACGCTATTCACAGATTACAAGAAAGAAAAGGGTGGTACTGCCTTAATTAAAAAAAGGTATACAAGTGACAAAATAACAGAAGAGGTCCTAAGGTCTTACACAAATTATAAATGTGAAAACTATTACAAATATTGAAGAATGAGAGAAAAAAAAACAAACAGTAATGTGTATACATCATTGTTGTTGATGATTAGAAATATTTATTAAAATATTCTTTGTAAATTGAGATTGATTTAACTTGAATATGTCTATATCATCAAAGTATGCATTATAGTTTTGAACCAACTGCCGAAGCGGAGAACGCACACCAGCATTGGTGCGACACATTAGAGTCGCAAAAAACTTATAGGAACGGGCCCCACGTCGGTTAACAGTTCTAGGTACTACGTATAACAATTGATTAGTTAAAGCAGTCGCATCTAACATGTTGTGACATAGACAATAAATAAATTTTGCTCCAAGTAATCATCATATCAGCCACAGGAAGTCCACTGCTGAACATAGGCCTCCCCCAATGATCTCCACAATGACCTGTTGGAAGCGGCCTGCATCCAGCGACTTCCTGCGACCTTAGTCAGATCGTCCGTCCACCTTGTAGGCGGGCGTCCAACACTTCGCTTGCCTGTACGTGGCCTCCATTCGAGAACCTTTCGGCCCCAACGGTCATCGGTTCTACGAGCTATGTGCCCGGCCCACTGCCACTTCAACTTGCTATGGGCTATGTCGGTAACCTTGGTTCTCCTACGGATCTCCTCATTTCTGATTCGATCTCGTAGGGAAACACCGAGCATAATCTGCTCCATGGCTCGTTGAGTGACTTTGAGCCTTTTAATGAGGCCCACAGTGAGAGGCCACGTCTCGGTGCCGTATGTCATCACTGGTAACACACAACTATCGAAGACTTTCGATTTTAGACACTGAGGTATTTTGGACGAGAAGACGTCGCGAAGTTTCCCGAATGCTGCCCAACCGAGTTGGATTCGCCGATTGACCTCTCTCTCGAAGTTGGACCTGCCTAACCGGACCACTTGTCCTAAATAGACATATTCGTCTACAACTTCGAGAGTCGAGCCCCCAACTCCAATGGGAGTGGGCACAACATGGATATTCGACATGATCTTCGTTTTATCCATGTTCATTTTAAGACCCACCTGTTGGGAAACTCGATTAAGGTCTTCGAGCATAGTGCTAAGGTCTTCCAGCGATTCTGCCAAGACTACAATATCGTCGGCAAATCGAAGGTGAGTAATATACTCGCCGTTGATGTTGATGCCGAATCCTTTCCACTGCAAGAGCTTGAAGGTATTTTCCAGCGCGGCAGTGAACAGTTTCGGAGATATGACATCTCCCTGTCTCACGCCTCTCTGTAGTGGAATAGCCTTCGTGCTCTGATCCTGTACTCGGACCGACATGGTGGCGTTGTTGTATATACACCTCAACACTTCGATGTACCGATAGTCTATGTGGCACCGCTGAAGAGACTGTAGCACAGCCCAGGTCTCGATCGAATCAAAGGCTTTCTCATAGTCCACAAACGCTAAACAAAGCGGCAAGTTATACTCCTCGGTTTTTTGTATAACCTGCCGTAGCGTATGAATATGGTCTATGGTACTAAAGCCTTTTCGGAAACCGGCTTGTTCGGGAGGCTGGAAGTCATCAAACCTGCCTTCGAGACGATTTGTGATGACCCTTGAAAACAACTTATAGACATGGCTCAGGAGCGAGATGGGCCTGTAGTTCTTCAGCAAAGTGTTATCACCTTTTTTGAAGAACAGTACCACCACGCTCCTGCTCCATGCCTCCGGCGTTGAGCCCTCGAGGAGAACGGAATTGAAGAGCCTCTGAAGGACTTTCAGTACCGGCGTTCCGCCCGCTTTCAGAAGCTCTGAAGTGATTCCGTCCTCACCCGGCGCCTTGTTGTTTTTAAGTTGTTTGAGGGCCATCTCAATCTCAAACAGACTGATGTCCGGGATATCATCGCTCCAAGTAATAGTCTTCTATTATTCAATGATATCAAATTGTATTCTTTAAGAAGCTGGTCGTAGGACAAGTAATTATGCTTATATTTAAAGTGTATAGTGCGCAGAAATTTGTGCTGGACAGTTTCGATGGATTTAGAGTATTTTTGGTATATGGGATTCTATATTGAAGTTGCATATTCTAATTGTGGTCT
Source organism: Hyles vespertilio (assembly GCA_009982885.2). Classification (NCBI taxonomy): domain Eukaryota; kingdom Metazoa; phylum Arthropoda; class Insecta; order Lepidoptera; family Sphingidae; genus Hyles; species Hyles vespertilio. The sequence goes on from CM042811.1 coordinate 526,843, forward strand.
TACAATAGATATATATGACGGCGCTGGCATCCTTGGCGCCATCTATTGAGTTGTGAAGGAACAAGATTATCAGTTGTCAGTCTAGCGGAGCGTCTGGTCGATGGAGCGTTGTCATGGAGCGTTGTGATGTTTCTAGAGGAGTAAAATTGGGATTGTGAGAAACTGTGCACCACGTCTCAGACGAACCGCTATAGTTCCTTGCAACGTATCAATACTTCCGAATTAAAATAACTTTGTAATCTCGTTGTAAGATCATTTCAATCGCCCACATACCCACGTGAGACGCTATGGCCAATTCTGATATAGGTATAGGATCGCCTATATACAAATATCGAAGGGTAGAGACACGACGGAAGTTTTTCGAGTTTCTCATAATGAAACCATACATACTATAAGCCTTATTAACAATAGAAGTAACGTGTGAATAAAGATGTGGATTCGAGTCCAGAATAACCCCAAGGTCACGCAAAGAGGTTACTTTCTTTATGGGAGTACCACTAAGGTAGTATGTAGAATTTATATTTTATTTTTATATATATATACTTATATATTATATTTAGAAAAAGCTTAAGTTTATTATTTTCACAGTATTCTGACAAACTATTTAGGTCTTGTTGAAATTATTCACAGTCACTAAATGATTTTATTGCTTTGTAAAGTTTTAGGTCATTTGCGTATAAAAGGAAATCTGAGTTCTTAAAGCATTTATTTATGTCATTTATAAATAAAATGAATAGAAACGGTCCTAAGATTGAACCTTGGGGCTCCCCTGACGTGACCTGTACCGTTTCAGACTCATAACCATTAATGACAACTTTTTGAAACAAACAAACAAACCATCAATGAAACAAACCATCGAAACAGATTACCACGAATTCCATTATATTCAATTTTCTGCAGAAGTATTCTGTGATCCACCCTATAAAAAGCTTTGCAAAAATCCGTATATACAACATCTGTTTAAAGGCGATTATCCATGTTATGGAATAACGAATTCGTAAAAATCATTAAGTTGGTCGTAGTTGACCTGCGTTTCATAAATCCATGTTGTTCCGGTATGAGTTGATTATGAAAAATTGGATATATTTTGTTGTGTACTAGCCTCTCAAAAAGCTTTGACAATGTGGATAGTATTGAAATTGGGCGGTAATTCTCGACACTGTGTCTTGAACCACCTTTATGTACTGGTGTTATATAGGCCATATCCATTTCATCAGAGGTTGTTGGACCTTAGACGGCTCATATACAGATTTAAAAAAATAGGAGAATAGGTTACAAATTTCCACTGGATCACTAGTTGAACTTTGATGGAAGTGAATGTTTGTGGGGATGCCAATAACATTAACATTGTGTTTATACTGTCCAACTGTTAGAGACTGGGCTCTTTTACACCTAAGATCAGTTAGGTCGACCTTACCAGACTTTGTGCATATACACTTTCCAAATACTTATACCTAAAGAATTGTCAGTTATGCGGGTTTTAAAACAGTATTTTCCTGTATACCAAGTGGTAACAAGCGAACAATTCTACCATATTTTTGATAATTATTTCGAAAAGACAAAGTTGTTGGAGTTTTCTATTTAGTAAACTTTAATTGTAATACAATTATAATTTTGCCCTTACATAATGTGGAGCGTATGTTTAGTCAAACATATACATTAATACAGATTTTACAGCCCAGCTTCGGCTGTAAATTGCACATAAGCCGCTAATTATCGAATCATTTTCGGCACGCATTTCCTCAATAATTTTAATTTTACGATACAATTGTGTCGCATTCTCCTATTATCTCACTGGTGTTAATAACCTCACAGCCTTCGCGGGAATTAAAAAGTTACGGTCTATAAGGAGAAGTGAATGAGCGTAAATTCTAAGGAAATACGACATCAAGAATTATTTAACGATTAAGATTTTGCACCTTTTTAAAAAAAAAGCTGGTAGTACTGATAGTAGGTCTATAATATGTGAGGTTAGGTACCACCGCAATGTCTTTCTCCCGACAAACACCAGTGTAAAGGTACTGTTGTGTTTCGGTTTGAAGGAAATTGTATCTAGAGTAACTACTGGACATATTTACTGGTGGTAGGTCTCTCATATGTGAGAAGCCATCTGGGTAGGTACCACCGCAATGTCTATTTCTCCCGTGAAACAACACTGCTTAAATGCACTGTTGTGTTTCGGATTGAAGGACATTGTAGCCAGAGCAACTACTGGACATATTGAGACTTAACATCTTATGTCTCAGGATGGCGAGCGCAGTGGAATATTGCTACTGTTTATGAGCGGTCGTATCGCTTACCATCAGGCGAACGGCATGCTCGTCTCGCCATTCAATGCAACAAAAAAAAAAAAAAAAAAAAAACATATTGAGACTGAACATCTTATGTCTCAGAATGGCGAGCGCAGAGGAATGCCAAGTATTGGTTTGTAATTCATAGTGTTGTTTGGTTTTGATACTGTTAATGAGCGGTCGTATCGCTTACCATCAGGCGAACGGCATAACTTGGCTCGACTGGCCATAAATTAGAATAATAAAAACAGCTGACAAATTAATATTAGTGTGGTACAAAAGTGTTTGTTACGGGTCTGGGTGTTTGTGGTACCCAAAAGTATCTCGTAGTTCCTGATATCCATGACACAAAGTTTGATTGATCTGAATATGGGGTCGGAACTACATATGTACGTGACTTCTGGGTATGTTTATTATCAAATTAGCATTATTTTATACGCTATTCTGACCAGTGGACTCTTCAGCAATTTCGATTTTCCATCCATCAGCCAAAGGAAGTCCACTGCTGAACATAGGCCTCCCCCAATGATTTCCACAGAGACCTGTTAGAGCCAGCCTGCATCCAGTGACGTCCCGCGACCGACACCAGGTCGTCGGACCATCTTGTGGGTGGACGTCCTACGCTGCGCTTTCCGCTACGTGGCCTCATTAGAGCACTTTCCGACCCCATCAGTCATCAGTTCTCCGCGCTATGTGCCCTGCCCATTGCCACTTCAACTTGCTAATCCGGTGGGCTATGTCGGTTATTTTAGTTCTCCTACGGATCTCCTCATTTCTGATTCGATCTCGTAGGGAAACCCCGAGCATAGCCCTCTCCATAGCTCGTTGAGTGACTTTGAGCTTCCTAATAAGGCCCATAGTGAGAGGCCACGTCTCGGTGCCGTAAGTCATCACTGGCAACACACAACTATCGAATTTCGATTCTACGGGAGTTCAATTGGGCGAGCTTAGTGCAGCACTATTGCTTTCTTTGATCCTTAGTATTAAAATCACCTCTTTCAATTATTTCACGAACATTAAATGCTATTTCTTTGTACTAGACTTGTGATATATCATAATAGCCCACTTAATTGCAAATTCATTCAATAATTTTGTATTCACATTTTTACTATAAAATAAGAATGCAATGATTCATATTTATTCATGTCAAGTATTTACATAATTATATGATATTAATTATATATTAAACAAAATGAAAACCATTCTCTTCCTGAACACATTCAATAATTATAATTATTGCATTTCGGCGTCTCCGCGGCGCGAGACTTAACTGTCTCGTGTGAAATGACCTCGTTTCGTAGTAATCGCTACTTAAAGGTTACAATATTACATAATATTTAACCTGTATTATAATAGAGAATCAATACATAAACTTACGTGAATTATTTTGCCAAACAGCTAAAAGTAAGTATTACCCAAAAGTAACGGAAATAAAATGTCATACTTTTTCAGACCTTGAAATATCGAGAATGTGGATACACGGTGCAATACAATCAATTCATACAATTATTTAATCAAATATGATTGGAAAGAATCATTATTATACTGTATGGTCAATAAACATAAATCTAGATACTGAATACCTTTAAAAATAAACACATTTTCATGGGTGTCGGTGATCACAATCAGGTGAACCGTATGTTCGTTTGGCCCATAAATAAAAAAGCTTCATAAAATATTTATACTTTTATACTAATCATAATAATATTCTTTTGAATATTTATCAGGCATTGTTATAGAATATAAACCTATGATTGACTCAGTTTGGCTATTAAATAAATAAATAAATACACCCAACAGTCACATACATAGTCCTGACCCCACACTAAGATCGAGTCTTGTGTCGTGGATATCAGGAACTACGAGAGACTTTTCGGTCTCACAAACACCCAGACCCGGAAGAAATATTTGTGGGCCGCACAAACATTTCTCTCGGTGCGGGGATCGAACCCGCGGCCTCTCGTTTCACAGGCGGCGCCTAACCAACTGTGCTACGGAGGCTGTCATTGTGAAGGAAACCTGCGTACCATAGCAATTTGTAAGAATTTCTATGGTATGTAAAGTCTGCCAACACGCACTAGGTCAGCGTGGTTGACTGTTTGGCCCAATCACTCCCAATTGTACTCTTGATTGTAGAGGAGACCCGTGACCTGCAGTGGAATGTATTTTGGCTGATATTGAAACAAAATTTAAATGTTTGGACGTCGTACGTAAAACATTGCAAATGTGCCTAGGTACTCCTCAAAATTTTCGAATCCTTTATTTACGTCGTAACCACAGTCGTAACCATAGATTCAATTTCGAATGAATGATATCATAGATTAATATTGATTTTTACTCGTGGAAAACTTATTAATCGGACGTTGAACGGTCGAATATATTTGATCACATCTCTGCATTTAATAAAAGTTGAGTGGTAATTATGCCGACGGCATTAAGTCCTGTACAATTGTATTGTATAAAGTTTAAATAAATAAATAAACATTGGAATTTCGCTCCGGATCATACAAACAACCCTGCAGGATCGGACGAAAACTTTTACAGGCTTCGGCTACAAAATAATAAAGCAATGACGATTGACGAGTGTAATGGCTGCAAAAACAAGATTTAACTAAAGAAAATCTTGACAGGAAAGATGAAATGCCAAATATTCCGTCTCTCTTCCGAGTCTCCTCGATACAAAAGACGGTACAAAAACAACGGTTCTCGTCATATTTTACGTTCAAAAAAAACTTGCGCGAGGCGCAACGGGTTTTTAACTATTATTCGAGTTTGACAACGCCTTGGGGCATAATATTTTTGTTCCTTGTTATGGAATTTGGGGGTAATTCTGGGAGACTATGTTTGAAGATGCATAGGGTATAGATTTTGGTAGTATGAAAAGTCCAATTCGCAAACATGCAACTGCTGGCGTAATCTCTTCCAATGTCGTGTTACTTTTTATAAAAAATACTTTGAAACAGTTTCGAGGAAATTAAATAATAGCATCAAAATCGTATGAATACCTACTTGTGTCGGATTGTCCAACTATCATCACAAAATTCGCTTCACGATATGAGCCCATAAACCTTGAAGGTAATTAGTAGGTTGGTAGGATCCTCCCCTATATTCATCTTACGCGCTAATATCCAAAAAAACTCATTGTTTCTGTAACTAAAACGGAAGGAAAGTAGAAATACCTTAACCCAGCACTTACACATACACGATGATAAAAAATGAAATGAAATGTCCGTTACGCAATGGTTGTGCTAAATCATTCATTATACAGTTCACCACATCACATGACCTTGCACTTGAAATTTTCTATCAGCGTAGACTTTATTTTTAGATATATACAATTGGCCGCGCCATTGTGGGACAAAGGAAGTGCAGACTATTGACAAAAACAATTCCGGTTCGATGGACTCACAGAATAACGCGCTGCAGGCAATTATATATTTTATTTGTAATGTAGTAGAGTATAAAATGGTGTAGCTAATTTGCATGGTAATAACACAATCGAAGGTTAGTTTCTATGGAAACATTAGTGATGTGCCAGTTGCAATAAAATGGGTTCGTATGAGTTTTTATGACAAAGAAAAAAATTTTTTTTTAATACTTTTGAGTTTATTTTATCTTTATATTCTTTTGTATAAAGGCGAAATTCATACGATATGAGATCTCTTCTAGTCAAGCTTTAAAATAAAAATGTCGTATGTAATAATTTTATGTTTAAAAAGGGATAGAATTATTGGACATGTCTAGCTTCCTCTTTCTTTTTGACTGAAATATATCCACTGCTAAACATAGGTTTTAAATTCTGCAATTCTTGGGAGAAATATAGGCATTTAGCAGGCCGGCATAATTGTATTCAATTCTTCGCCTGGACGGCATTTGCGCTTACCATCACGGCAGTGCAGTCATTATGCCGTGTCAGTGTACTACAAAAAGGCAAATATTTCTACAACTACACGTGTATATAATTCCATGTATTTTATACAATCACGTGACTACGTAATTAATATTTAAAAAATCGTACATGTATGTACTACTTATATGCAAAACAAAATTAAATAACAAAACTACCGGAAATGTAAGTAGCGTGGTATCCGGAAATCCTGATATATTTATTTCTGTTCCTTGTTCCGATAATTTGTGAATGTCTTAAAATGCCATAAGCGAATATTCCTTTATTTTGATAAAGCATATTACTTTGACGGACAAGTGAAAGCCATCACCATTAAATGTTTGAAAAGTTGCTGTATAAGATTGCATTAAACCCTGTTTTTAGTAATTTCAAAGAAATATTCTTTCAAAATTAATCAAATTGAAAACCTGCAATCAATCTGCTAAATTTTTATGGTATTTAAAGTCTGCCAACCCACACTAGACCGGCGTGGTGGACTATATGGCCTAAGCACTCTCAATAGTACTTTTTAGAACAGGTGGGTTACGCTGTACTTCGACACCACGACGAATCTTCGAACGTCGCTAAAACTGTACAAATATGCATAAATAGTTTTACAAAATGTTCGAATCCTATCGTATCGTACGTAATCTTAGACTAAGTTCGAAGTTATTAAAGTTTCCAAGAGAATATTGTAGATTTTTAGAAGTGGAAAGCTTTTATCTTAAATATTGACGTTAACCGTCCGAACATTCCAACTTCGTATCGAAGTATAGTGACTCCCCCAGTATCAAAACAAAATATGAAAGGCTTTACACAAGGCTACACGTGGCATTTCATTACAACTGGATGACAACTCACGTGTCAAAGGCCACAATTATTGTTTTTATTGCATTCCTAATGATACAGTTTTTATCAGCTCCCATGGTGTGACGTCACATTTCACGTTTATACTCAGGATCTTATTGTTGAGGTATGCGAGTGAATAGTTTCTCACAATTAATTTATTGTAATCAGATTCTGTTTCCACGTTTATAGTAAAGCTGGTTGTTATACATCCGTCTGTCATTTATGTCGACATTGTGTAAAACTGTATCAGCCCATATTCGTCCCACTGCAGGGCACGGGCCTCCTCTACAATCGACAGTACGATTAAGAGTGGTTAGGCCATAAAGTCCATCAGGCCATATAGTTGTGTAAAACACTCACTATTTTTTTCTGATTAGCAGGGCGGCGATTTAAAGCCATTACTTTTAATAATTCGCAGAGAGTAGAAAGATATTTTAAATACGTATTCAAAAGGAAGGAGGAAATTAAGGAAGGAATATAAAGTATAGGAATATTTATAAATTAGTTATAAACTGCTCTGAATTCAGCTAAGCTGCAACTCATGTATGATCACTATATTGTAAACTTGTTTTGAAAAGAGCAATGCTAGAGTTTCTTGCCTATTCTTCTCAGGCGAAAACAGCAATGTGAACATGGTGGAAGTGAAAAAAAAAGTGACTGAATCTAAAATAGAATGTATGTATACCTATGGTATTTTTCGACGTGGTCTCGACTGGAGACCGCGCCTCGGCAAGCGTAGTATAGGACGCCCTCCAACGAGGTGGAGTGATGATATCCGAAAGATAGCTGGTAGCGGTTGGAGACGTTGGGCTGAAGATCGAGCCCAGTGGCGTGCCATAGGAGAGGCCTATGTCCAGCAGTGGACGCGAATAGGCTGATGATGATGATGATGATGATTATAGTAGTATCTAGGCTTCGTGAAATTCGCAAACAAACATTGGAAACCTACGACTGAATGAGATACTAAGTAAAGTCTGGGTGATTATTCTATAATTCGAATCTATCTACTCCATAAAATGTTCTAATCCTCTATTGTACGTTGTAACAGAAATATACAATGTAGCAATGGATTAAGTTCTGACTTCATTGTAAATGAAAAATGTATTGTATTGATTTTTAAAGTGGAAAACATATATCTTACTTCGGATGTCAAACGTTCGAACAATCGAACTTCTTTTTGGAGCATACAGTAACCCTCCAAGTTCATTATAGGGTTATTAAAAGAAAAAGTAAAATCCGAAGTCACAAAAAAGCTGTTAAAAAAGGTAATTGATTAGACGAATAAGATGGCTAATATCAAAAAGCCTGTGTTCTGCAGATGATTCTAAAACACGCATTTCAGTAATTTAGTTAATTCCGATCAGCTAGAATCTTTGAGTACCTACGTATACATACATATGTGCTTACAACGATGAAATCACTGCATGAGCACCATAAATGTATTCATTACACGTAATAAGAATTAGATTTTATCTCGATATTACTAGGTAATCAAGTAATGTTTGAATTTGTGTACTCGGCAAAAGTTTGGTAAGTATTAATATAAGGTTTGAGATATTGATAAGCATTTTGATACGATTTCATGTTTTTATTGTATTATAAAAATCGTATTTTGTTGCATCTACAGTTTTTTAATTGGTTTGTTTTTTATTTTATTTCATACGTGGCATTTGAGGATGCGGTTCAGCTGATGGTAAGTGATGACCGCCACCCATGAACATCTGTAACACCACAGGACATGGAGATGCGTTGCCGGCCTTTAAGGTGGGAATACGCTCGTTTTTGAAGGTCGCTATGTCGTATTTGTCCGGAAATGCTGCCGCTGGCAACTGGTTCCACAGATTTGTGTTCATTGGATTAAAAGTACCTACTGGTGCGGCATAGTTACGATAAAGTAAATTCCGTTTACGTAGAAAGTCTAAATAAGATCGAACATTATATTATTCCTGCGCATTTAGACGATGCTTGCAAAGAATTGGTTGAAATGAGAGAAGAATATGAGTAGGTATTCTTGCGTTGTAACATACGGCAAAAATCTCACAATTCTATCCATAAATATTACGTATGTAAACAAGCTTGTAATGAATTTCATTAGTCGTTCGTGTATCGACTATCGACCTTCGTCTGGTTTAGCTGATCGCCGGGCACTTTCGATTGTGTCCCGACGGTCAATATTAGTTCTAGGTCACTTAATACTAGAACTGACTTAATGTTTACTCAATTATATTTATATTATGAATATTAAGTTCTCTTGAATCACACAGAAAACCGTTTTAAAACATCAGCTTTGTTATAAAAGTCGTTTTTCTTCTTCCTTAGCTGTTAAAACTATAATTATATTGCTAAATGTCAAATAAAGTGTAATTTGTAAACTTACAGGCTCTTATCAAGAAATAATTCTTTGCTAAATACTCATTTAGCTTTCAATTCGATAGGTTTTTGCATAATTGTAGGATAGCAACTGGAATACTTAGCTGATTTTAATTCTTCTATAAGTCTATGTAATTTAATATAATGAATAATTCCTCTAATTTGACTCAAATTTTACAAAACGATACAATTGACTTTCAAATAGCCTCTAGTTTTTAAAATTTTTAACCTATCTTTAAACCAGATCTTTATAATAACGAAGACTCAAAATAAATCTTATCTAGGAAGTAAATACGATTTCCCTGTTCTAATGTTTAAACGAATCATCACGCCTCAGTATCATGGAGGAAAACTCCATGAGAAAACCCATACATCTTGATAATAGTGTCTGGCGATGCTCTTTGAATATCAAATGATATAGACATCCAAGTCTTGTGTACGATACATGCAGTATTGTTCGAAAATTTAAGACTCTAGTGAGGTAGAGGTTGCGTTTTCGATCCTCAAAACAAGCGAAATGAGACCAAAAAGTATTGTTTGAATGTCTTTCGTAGTTTTCGTATCCTACAGTGAGACCGCGAATATGTGCCACGCTTGAGTGTATATGTTATATATTATTATCACGTTCAAGTTCTACATCGCTAGCTCTATATTCGCTATTTATTTTTTTCTTAGATTTGCGATGGACAACTTCATATCGGTCACAAGATCAAATGTTTGCGTATTTGCTTCGATATATTGGGTCCAATTCATTCGAAGTCTAATTTAATACGCTCAAATTAAAAAAAAAACGACAAATGTGCAATATAATCACGATACAATGAGGCGAGATAAGCAAAACACGAGTTAGCGAGCGGCTCAGGTGTGTCGATGTATTGTGTTCATTTCGGTCCATCTGCGACGCTTTTTATGGGATATTTTTCATTCTTCATACGTAGTATTGGAAAACACATTGCCTATTTCAGATATATTGGTATTTATTGAGAGTGCATGGTGAAGGAAATCATATTAACAAACCTGGCTAATATATATATAATGCGATTCAACTAAGAATAGGACTGACCCGGCGCTATATTGGTTCGTAGTAGCTGTCAAATCGCACAATTTAGGTAGGGTGAGCAAAACAAGATTTCTTAAAATAATATTTTTGTGGAATTAAAATAATATTTTAATATTTAATAATTCGTAAAAAGAAATAATGCATGAATAATGTCGTGTTATAGTTACTTTCTGGCGAATAATTGCACATGAAGAAATTAAAAATTAAAAAATTATACTTTTTTAAGCTATTTATGACTAAATATTCTTGTTTATGTGTCCATATAACATTTTGTAATTGTTTCAATTTATTCAGTTAATTAATGTTCAGGAATTTGTTGCTAACCATACTTTTCGTGTGATATTTGACAACTAAAGGTCATTGACGTTCCTATTCTTATTTGAAACGCATTATAAAAATCTTTACAGAAGAATCAATGATATGCAAAATGCTCCATGGTGAAGGATGAGCACGATTGATTGACCAAAGTCCTGTTATTTAAACTCTTGATTGGAGAGAAGGTTTGTGCTTGATGGTGCCTGTTTTTGATTATTTGGACCGAGTGGAATATATTTTTTTTACCCCTAAGTTGAAAATATAAAACCCTACTTATTATTAAATACCTCTTAATGATTTTACCCACTTTTACATACAATGTACAATCAACATTATAATTTAATTAGAGTTAATGACTTCAATTATTTAATGTCTGGTTCAGTGGTGCACTTGTTTTCCACCCCATGGAATCTTATTTCTTTTTTTATTGATGCATTATTTTATCGGAATAATTCTCCATATAATTTTCCTCAAAACTTGTTTAATATTGTAATTAACTACATTTAAATCTGCATGAACAAAGGTTGATGACCGTTGATTAAACCAAACAACATTGATTTGAGACATTTCAACTGATTTCCTATACTCGCGCAATAAATCTTTGATTTGTTATGAAAACTTTAATGATATTACATTTCGGATAAAAATATTTTTTTTTCCAAAATAAGCGTAATTGAAATATGTAATTAGCGGTTTAGATTGGTCTTTGAATTGAATTTTTTGAATTTTTATTATACATAAATACTTATGTATAATTAAGTAAATATAATTTATTTTCCATGATTGCATCAAATAGATTGAATCAATAGCTCCAGTTGTTACAAAGTAAATTAATTGTATTTTATACCTAAATTCCTATTTACTTTTGTTTGTATATTTAACTCACGCGATAGTAAGCATTTCTGCCACAAATTTACTGCGTCTAATTGTAATTGATTACAAATATAATTAGTTAATTACGAAATGTTAAATTATTTACATTCATTACAATTTTAACAACGATTGTTGGTACCAGTATGACTAATAAATTCTTATTCTAAAATAATTAGGTTATCATATTATATTATGCAGTACGCGGCTTGAAGGCTGTCATTAAAAAATGTTTTGTATATAAAAAAAACATTACAGAAAGATAATATCATCACGCAGGCACAGAAATATCATCTCGATATATTTCTGTGGTCTTCCACTATCTTATATGAATTAAGCACTGTTGTCAAAATAAAATCTTTATCTCTACATATTATGTTCCTCAAATATGTTAATACTATCAAATAAGGAGTTTATATACCTGTTGTTTATAACATTATGAAAATGTGTCTCGAAAAATGTGTTAAATATATACACATATATATATTTTTAATATATTGGTTGTTCCAAATTTTACCGCACGTTAATATTTTTAAATGATCTGCAGTGATTTTCATGAGAAACAAAAGTTTCCAAACCATTTTGCTGTACTTATTTTAATGAGACCAAATTAAGGGCTACAATATAGTTACAACGTTTTTTTGTATTGAAATATTTCACGCCAATTTAAAGTTGGGTTATTACAAAATTAGAAAGTTACCCACATTATGTTTTATGTTTCTGAAGACAAATGTTAAAATCTTATTTAAGTTCATTATTGCTTAGTGGTTTTTATTTATTTTATTTTAGTTTTAAATTTTAAAAGGTTTCATATTTAAATATTTCGACAGTAATGAGGCACGTCGACGCACAATGTTATAATGCGTGTTAACGCATGTTTTTGTTTAAAAATTATTATTTTTTGGGAATAATTTCATAATCATACTGTAATTTTTAGCCCTAATTACTCATTCACTATTTAGCATGGAATTTCCCCTGGGATTCGATGCGACCACGGCGACTAATAGTATCAAAACAACAAGTAATCCTAATCCCACACAAATGAAATAAATTGATAGACTAGACCAGATTTTAATTCAAATATTAATATCTGAGCTCATATTTCTATTTGAGCGTAAATATGACCTCTACATAAACATGCAGGGGTCTAAAAATACGTTTATATCAACACAATTTCCACCCCATTTGCAATACCTTACGCGATAGCAACACATAAAATTTTATTTCGTCATTTGCAAGTATTTTTATGTGCATAAATTGTGCACATGTGGTTATTAGATTTGTTGACAAAGCGTCTGTCTTAACGACCGCATCGCATAGTATTATTTGTACAGAAATTCATAGATTCCTGCGATCTGTACGATGCAGGTCACTGGAAGCACTTGTATGAATTCCTGTACAAAGAAAAGTACGATCCGTTTGATACGAAGCAAATATGTGGACGACTACCTTTACACATATTTTTAAATATTTACTAATAGGAACTGCCTCGATGGCGTAGTTGTACTAGAGTACGGTTTCAACCTGAGGTCTCGGGTTCGAATCCCGGGTTGGGCAAAGTGATACTGGATTTGTCTATTCAGTATCAGCCCAGAGGCAGGAATTTGTGCCCGATATTGGGATAGGCTCGCCACCTATCACATGTGGGACGGGGTATACAAGGCGAAATGTGGGCGTCCTGGCACATCTGCCTACCCTTTCTGGGAACAATATTTATAGTGTTTTATAAAATTGCTACCAATTTTAGATTCTTTTTACCATTTCTATTGACACAGAAAAGTACCTCATATTCTTTCCTAGATGAAATGTAAATTTGACCTGAATATATTGGCATTGAACCATGAAAGAACTGACAAAGAATCTTAATATATTAGTTTATGTTAACTGGTCCATTGACTGCCTCGGTAGCGCAGTTGTAACTACTGTAGTATGATTAAAAAGCTGAGGTCTCGGGTTCGAATCTAGGGTTGGGCAAAGTGATATTATTGTATGCCGGATATGGCGATAGGCTGACCCCTATTACATTGTGGTATGTATAATACAAGGCGAAACGTGGGTGTCCTAGTTACACCGCTGCCTACACCTTCTGGGAAAAAGTCGTGAGTTTTTGAATTTATGTATATTATGTTAAGTTAGATTAATGCTCCTACATCAGACGATAATTGGCATTATTAATATATGGAAACAAATGAATAGCCGGTTATCGCCTACGTAATACGGTATGACTATAGATTAATACTTTTATTGTTATGATTTAATAAAGGAAATTGAATTGATAACGTTTTAACTATCAGTCGCGGTTTGGTGCAAAAATATTATCATATTTTTAATACAGATCTATAGTCACCATTAGTTGCTTGTTTGATAAATATATTTGTAAGCAAAGGGATAGGCTGAAGTATCATTCGTGACACAAATTATGCACAGTTATTGATTGATACCAGATGACAAAAGAGGCAAGCATATCATCTCACTAAGTGTAAGTCCATTTCTCGGGCAGTTTATGGGATTTCGAAAACCAAAAACTCGGTCTATTTGGAGTGACTGATTTTGATGTCAAACCCAGACTGACCCCACATACACGTTTTCACGAGACCTATGTGACTTTAAAACATTTCACGATTTATAATGTAAGCAAACAAGAATAACTGCACTTCCTATCAATAGACATTAGAATGCAATAAAAGCATTAAGATTATCAATTACCTGATTGCAAAGATTTTGCTATCTTTTATTTAGTGAAATAATCGTTAGTGTTTCCCCGAAATCAACGCTAAGGTAAATGTAATATCATGAACAAAAACCGCAAGGACACAGTTTTGTATCAAAACAAAATACCTGGTGTTCAACCGGCGAATATTATCATGTGCGAAGTATCTGATACTATACCGTTTGTTATAAAACAATCGGCGTTCGACAATGCTATTTTGTTTACCGAATCGAGAGAAATGTTTTTGTATGAGCAATTGGACCAAGTGAGATTGTAATATAAGTATTATTAATGAATTACTAATTTATTTATAGGCAATAAAAATACTTAAACAAATTGTTTTGAAAATAGTTATTTTATTGATCATTGAAATGCTTTATAATTTATTTTTACTAATTAATGAAAATATTACTGCAAGGGTATTTACTCTACAAGCCTTCCTTATATGATTGATAGTATTAACGGTAATCAAACGCATACACAATAAAAAATATATTTTTAATTTCCCTTAAAGTGTTCACAAAAACTAAAGTTTTATTGCAATACCTTAATATGTACTCATAAATTAGTTGTTATGATACCATCATTAATAAATTTTAGACTTGAACACCACTGAATTTAACGCATAAATGTTCACATGAATTCGGATTATCAAGTTAGATCCAGTATTCAATAATTTATTAGGTATTCAAACAGTTTTTCAATCAAATTAATTTGCATGAATTTTGTTATCTCATGTCTACGTAAATTCTAGGGAAATTATTTAGAATTCTCTTTATTACTTTAAAATTAATAGCTTTTTTAGCAAACATATTTTTTCCCCTTGAAGGCTTCAACTCGTAACTATTTTTTTACCACTATCAAACCAATATTATTTATTTTCACATAAAAATCACTGTGCCACACTTCAATTCATGCCTACAAAACACTTCTCTCAACACTATCCCGTCCTATTCTTATTTCTAAACATTTTTATCACTCACCGGGTTTAGGAGCGACAATATCCTGTGCTTCGATCTCCATGTTGAACAATATCACAGCACGAGTCGGTTGCTAGTCGCGATCGCGGTGTCGGCCTCGGGGACAGGAAGTGTGCGGCGCGCGCGCTACCCGCCTGTGCGGCGAGACAACACCTGCAACTCTTTATAAATCTTTGTTTGTTGTTGTTAAGCACGCGGCGATGCTTGTACGCATAATTAAGTTTTTTAGATTTTTTATTTTTTATTTTTATTTTCTTTATATACCAGTATACAGGAGGACATAATGCCAGAGGCATTCTCTAACAGTCTACCTATAGGTGAAGCAGAAATGGAGTAAAGCAGGTTTATTTTACATTTAGACAGGGAAAATAAATAGTACATTATTTGAAAATACTTTTTACTGCGATGAATCGCGAGACTAGAATGTCGTTCGCTTGATGGTAAGCGTTACGAATGCTCACCAACAGTAGCAAAACCAAATACCTTGAATTACAAAGCAATGCTTGGCATTACAATTGCCACCCTGAGACATAAGATGTTAAGTCTCAATATTTCCAGTAGCTACTCTGGCTCCAATATTCTTCTAATCGAAACAAAACAGTGCATTTACACTGCTGTTTGGCGGGAGAAATAGACATGTCAGTGGTACCTACCTAGGCAGCCTCTCACATATGAGAGACGTGGTGGAAGACCAGTATCCGGCATGGAATGATTATCAAATTGTTAAAAAAATGCGATTGTTTACTATCCTATTATTCAGCCTGCTCATTTGTTATACATTGGACGAGAAGAGGTCACCTTAGTGGTAGGCTTTATTTAACAATAACTGTAAGAATATAATATTTTTGTCTGATAATAATAAATAAATAGCTTATATAATTAATTTTGGCACTCTTGTCCCATTTTATACAATTTTTCTGTCTTATTTATGTCCTCGTGTATTTTTTCACCTACATTTAAATACGTGTTTTATATTTTTGATAGACCTCAATTGATATTTAAAGACTAAAATTAACCCGTAATTATATCAAAAACACAAGAATATAATAATTAAATTAATATTAAACTACAAAATAATCAACGAAAAAACATACAAACCTTGCGTATAATTTATCGACACGCTTGACATTGGCTGCGTCAGCCGCTATTGTTATCTGATAAAGTTAAGTGCTGAATTGTTAATCTCGACTACACTGGTTCCGATAATTGTGCTGGTGTATTGGTAAAGTTTAATTCTTTACCTTTATTCATCCCACTGCTGGACATAGAACTTATGATAGTTGCCAAATTGTAAATAGGTTTTCTGTAAATAGGTCTTCTGTGTTTTCTTAAATTTGAATGACTTACACTTTACAGCAAGGTTCTACCACTTTGAAATAGACTTAAAATATTTATTCTTTTTTTTTAAGTTTGTTAATACTACCTAAATTATATTATTTTGTTACTTTAAGGCGAAATGTGGTTAGGGGAGTAAGGGTAAAAAATAACACACAACGCCATTAACTTAACCCAACTTTTTAAAGTAACATGTAAAAAATAAACCAAGTAC
Source organism: Hyles vespertilio (assembly GCA_009982885.2). Taxonomy (NCBI): domain Eukaryota; kingdom Metazoa; phylum Arthropoda; class Insecta; order Lepidoptera; family Sphingidae; genus Hyles; species Hyles vespertilio. Next base: position 543,723 of record CM042811.1, read on the forward strand.
GGAAGCCCGCATGTTGTAATTGTTTCCGATATGAAGGAATTTTTGACCAGGATCCACAAATGCGCAGTATCTGTAAAAAGATTAAAAAAATGTTATGCATTGCAATATTTGACCGACTTCAAGAGGAGGTAGTCAATTCGGGTGATAGTTTGGTATGTATTTTACGGCTTCAAAATATTATTTCAGATTTTTTAGCTAGTCAAGTCGATAAGAATTAATCAATGCTAGTATAAAATAAAATATACATGTATTAATTTACACTTCATGCAAAATATGTATAGATGGACTTATTGCCTGAGTCATTCTCTACCAGTCGAACCTAGGGTATATAGGGTAGCTATATTATTTGTTACTTTGTAGTGGCACTTTGAAGTTGGTTTTTATTGTTATTATTTTATTTAGATCATAAATGCGTTTACTAATACAAATTTCATATCTATAAATATCAAGAACCATTACAAATTATCATCATGGTTCTCTTTCTAGCTGCAGTTGCAGTATATAGTTTCAACTAATAAATAAAATACATATTTTGAAAAAATAATACTTACGGGGATCGGGCCTATTGATTTATCCCAGAAAACGAGTTTCATAATTACTGCGCCAATCCGTCATTCAAATGAATTAATTTTGGGACCACTGCCAAAAGCATCTTAAGCGGACCTCTTGAAAAATCTTATAGCAGAAAAAAGATGGCTATAATACAAAGGCATACTTCAGGCTGCATTTTTTCGTTATGTTAGATAAGTAACTACAATTCTATGCTGGGTTCTTATGCCGTAGCGTTAAGAGGAACCTTGACAGGCTGGCGTAAGTATCGAATGGCATGGGACCGCCGTCTGAAGTCATTCGACACTCTGTCTGGACGGTATTCGGCTTATCATCAGGTACAGTGCAGTCACTATGCCAGAATAAAAAAATGCAGTAAATATAAAATATTCGTTGATAAGAGATATTTCATCGGTTGACATCATTATGCCTGTATACCTGGTATTGGATAAACACAGCTTAGTCTAGAAAGTTGGTGCTTGCATGGGTTCATTTTGGATCTTCGTGAAAGGTATTCCCAATCCGATAAATTCTAACAATTCTCTTAATCTTAGATAGAATAATTTTGTCCAGGACTGTTTATACAAAGACATAAAGAAGGGCATAATTTTCGATTCATGTACATATGTTCAAAAAAAATAACAAATTAGTTTACCTTAGTATTTAATTTTATATCATACGATTATCATAATTATCATAAATTCACGTTCAAAACCAATTTTACAACTTAATTTTTATTTAGCAACCATGAGCAAATATTAGAATTGAATATTATTTCTGTAGCTATTCAAAAATGGTCATAGATAAATCAAAATATTGGAAGACGGAAACACAAAAACAGAATATAAAATTGGCATCAATAATACATCCCACGATGTTTGGTGAAGGAAAAATGCACGAGGAAATTCGCACACGTCCAGAATTGTAATTTCTAAACTGTTTTCCTCGACTTTGCAATAGTCATATCGGGCTTAGGAACTGGATTTGTCAAGCGATAGGCCTTACTGAGGGCCTTGGAAATGTCAAGATATATTTTTTGGATTACTGCTGGACTAGTGTCTCCCGTATTCTCTGCAGTGATCAAACAAGAATGATTGTGGCCAGCAGAGGTGTCTTTGAAATAGTAGCTAATGTAAGGAAATATGTTTATAGCATTTTCAAATCTCGGATACGTATTTAAAATCTCGTGTCTTATAATGATATCGATATACCGCTAATATTACATAAAGGTTGGCACTAGGCATATACCCAGTACCTCACAAAGTGATCTGTGTTCCGATATCTCAGTTCACATACTGTGGCGATTAAACCAGCAAGACAACTCTATTATAATTTTACAATCAAAACATTTTCGAAATAGTAAGAAAATAATAATACATACACCCTACAATCACATAACTATGTACGTAGTCCTGACCTCACACTAAGTCACTTCTTGTGTCGTCGGTATCAGGAACTACGAGAGACTTTTTGGCCTCATTCTTCACATAAAGATTTGTCTCGGTGCGAGGATTGAAACCGCGGCCTTTCGTGTCACAGCCAGCGTTTAACCAACTGCGCCACGGAGGTTGTCAAAGATTTATTTTACTATATGTACTAATATAAAGGAGAATCGTTAGTTAAAGGTCAGTAGGAACTGCGGCGCTAAAATAAAATTATTCATAAACATCGCAGTAAATAAATATCGAAGGATTTCAAAACACAAGTTCCTTTGCTCGTTACCAACTAGGAACTAATTATTCGTGAGATTGATTGACTGGTGGCGCTTGTATGCTATTTGGTGCACAGTAACAAACGTGTATATTAAATAACGGCGAAGGAAAACGTCGTGAGGACACCTGCATACTATAGCGATTTATATGAATTTCTATGGTATGTTAAGTCCCCCAATCCGTCTTATGCCACCGTAGCTTTAACATTCTCAATATTACTCTCGATTGTAAAGGAAGCCCGTGTCCTGCAATGGGACGTATATGGGCTTTATTTTGTAAACTAAATTAAAGCTAAATATTTCATCATTATTATACCGGGTATATCAAGAGTGCTACCGAAAACGAAGCCGGGTGGTAATTTTAGTGACTACAAACACAATGTAACTAAAAATTTTGCGAAGAAACGCGACAATTTGTTTAAATTATTTTTTAAATATCGTCTAGTTTGGGTGGTAAATCCATAGTTTTCGCTAAAATAATAATTTGAACTCTATTATATCTTAGAGTATTTATAAATAAGCACTATTATTTTGGGGAAAAAATGTGTTTACCACCCAAATACGACCATAGATAAAAAAAATCGTCGCTTTTTTTACAACATTTTCTGTTGCATTGTGTCTGAAGTCGCTTAAACTACCACCCGGCTTCGTTTTCGGTAGCAGTCTTGATATACCCTGTATATAACACAACAATCAAAATTTGCTTTTTTCTCCGGTCGTTGTTTGCAATCACGTGATAATGGGTATTGAATAAAACATTTAAAATATTTTTATTTAATTTATTACCAACGATTAGGTACTCAAAGTATTATATAAGGTTTTAATATTAAAACAGTTTATACTATATTTAAAGTTTAAAAAATAAATTTACACGAATTTGTGATATGTGTCAACATCCCTATTAAGGGTTTAGGTTATAGTCTGACACCCTGGCCTAATGCGGGTTAGCTGACTTCACATAACATAGAAATTGAACAAATCTCTATGGCATGGAGGGTTCCTCACTATGTTTGTGTTGTTGACTAGGTCAATACTATCATTAGATAGTAAAACTAATCTTAGATTTATTGAAGAACTCATAGTATACGAGTAATAAGAGATGTATCGATTGTAAACAATATAACGCGATGGCATTAAGGTGTTAATAATAATTACGCATAAATAATATTATAACGTCGTGGACACATTATCGACTGGAGTTCGTAGACTAACACATATATGTACGAGTATGTGCAATAAAAGACTCAGTCGTAGATGTTCGCTTCCGCGTCATAAATTGAATACTTTAGTTCCTGCAATATTGAACTTCATTTGTTGCTTTATAATAATTGTAGGCCTATTTATTTTTCCTTACAGACAGCCTCCGAGGCGCAGTAGGTTTAGGTGCCGGTCGTGGAACGTAACGCTGCGGGTTCGAACCCATACCGCAAAATAATTGTGTCCTTTTTAAGTCGTTCGTGGTTTTACATACGATACCAGACTTGTAATTTGGTGAGGGTAATTTATTTATTTATAAAAGACTAGATTAATTAAATCCTGCCCACCACAACTGAAAATGGTGTGAAGATGAAAAAACCTAGAAAGAAAATGTATTATGCTAAAATTATAATTAATAATTCCCTAACGAAGAGCGTCTAAAACGACGTTTTCTTCTACAGAAACATTAACTTTTTTCCTCATGAATAATGTTCTGGTATAATTATAATTTGTATTGTAAATAAAATGTACATAATCTCGCGACACTAAACGACGAAATATTTTTCTCACGGACTCCCGTTAATTAATCACCAAGGACACGGAGTTTCAGGATGGCTTTGGGGTTCCGTATTAAAAAGAATAGAATTCTTATTCAATAATTTTGTTATTTATCTATGAGTGTGAAGTGTTGGTAACGGACCAGACACGGCTGCCAACATGTTCACGGTCGTTGCGGGCTCAAATCACAGAGCACACCTCTGACTTTTCACACCAAGCACTATAACGGTGGAGGATACATCGGGAGGAAGCCTGCGTACCATAGAGATTTATATGAATACCATAGTATGTAAAGTTCGCCAACCTGCACTAGGTGGACTATATGGCCTAACCATTCTTTATCTTACCTCGATTGTAGGGGACGCCCGTGCCCTGGAGTGGGCCAGATATGAGCTGATACAGTCAGCTACGGGTAAAGAAAATCTACAGGATCATGTAATTTGGCAAGAATTAAGGTCTATGGTTTTACTAGTGGTTAGTGCAGTTCACTAATGTCTGAAGGTGCAGGCCACGGGAGAATAAATTATGCACGAGTTCAGTGTCCAATATGTGTAATATTATTCACCTTACAATTCATATACACAGTTCTTATAATTAACTAAGCTAAGATTCCACAAACGCTAGAACGCACGTAAGCAACGGCAAATAACTATCGGCAAGAAGCGAGCGACATGCACCGAGCGGCGAGATCACGATCTGACTGACTGCGTGGAAAATAATAGTGGAAATTTTGTTGATCTTAGTTATTGTATTTTATTAGTATATACTTCGCTCAAAAAATTTCGACAGTCGTTTAAAACGGACATTCGGCAAATATAATATAATAGGTTTATAAACTGTACCCGCACTAGGCCAGCGTGGTGGACTATATGGCCTAACCACTCTCAATCGCACTCTCGATTGTAGAGTAGGCCCGTGCCCTGCAGTGGGACGTATATGGGCTGATACGATACGATAAACTGTATATGGATTAGGCCTTTAGTCTATAAGAACCATTGTCTTTTTAATAACCTAAAATGTGTCTCACTGCTGGGTAAAGGCATCTCCTACTCTTTCCTAGGTTACTCCATTTGTCCTCGGCGAGCCCTTGGCATTTTGGCTCGAATTAATCCCACTCGTCTTACCATTGCATATTTGGTCTTCCACGTTTTTTTCAGCCATTTGCGGGAATCCAGCTCGTAGAAAGCCTGGCCCAACGGTTTAGATGCGTTTAATGTAATATATTGGTATATTTTCGAAATATTTAAAAATAAAAGAATAATAATAAAATTGAAAATTTGAAAATTCTGAATGATATTTTAACAATTGTTGTTATGTAATGAAATATATTTATTTTGCTATTACAAAGTTTCGAGTACTGTTCTATAATACGGAACCATTAGTAAGGACTCTAATTTGTACTTGGACGGCAGTTTAAAGATCCCGAGTGGGAACTGGGACAGATTTTCCTTTGCGCATCGCTGAGGAGGAAATTAGGCAAAATAATAAATCAAGGTTGATTAATGGTGATTTTAGGGATTCATCTTTCTTTTTAAACAGTTTATTCTAACATGGCCAAGAAATGAGCCACATGTTTAATAAAATTAATATCCTATCAGTGCCGTAAACAATCACTAATTATGATAATTGCAGGTGTTTTACCGATGTTGGATAATATATTTTGTAATACCATATTAGACAGTGCGTGTATTTCTCAATAGTTTAGAAGATTTTTGTTTTGTATGATTGAAATATTTTAGCCACATAATTTATTTCTTGTGAGACTGGTGGAATCTTAGGGTCAAGCAAGCTCCATATATTTTGCAGCAGACTTTATTATACTATGAATAATAAAGGATAAATCTGACCTCACAATTCAGTTACTTTCTTACATTTACGACTTCATGCACTCCATTTTATTATAAGACTCTCCATTTGATGATACGAAAGCAGCTTTAAAAGAAATACGTGTACTGAGTATTCAAAAATATTAAAAATACTCAAATGTTTTTTTGTAAATGTCGGGAGCAGTATCTGCATTCTTTGAGTTGTTAAGGACGCCACAAAAGAATAAAAAAACTGCTAGACAAAGCATTAATATGGAAAAAGAAACTGTATTTTCTGTGAAGATATGGACATAAGACAGACTTCCTAGAAAAGAAATAAAATGAAAAATTCAACACAAAATGTCAGGGTAATATTCTGCACTGATGATTATCATAACCGAAAAATATTTACTTATTGCAGGTGTGTTTTTTAAATGTAAGACAAGTGAAGGGTTTTACCGTCCTCCAGGATAACATACGGTTTTTAAATAATGTTTTGCCACGGAAAATCAGTGGGGAAAAGCAAGGAAAAAGGGAGAGATGAGAGATAAGGCAAGGGGTGATGGTAATGGGGCCTCTAGCTGATTGTTGTATGATCCGTTGGTCGATCCGATTCATTCTTTCATTAGTCCAACTTAACAAAACCGTGGCTGTACCATTATTATTTTTTTTTATTTCACGTGGCCAGTTACAATTCTATATTTAAAATTTCATCTCTCAAGAGAGGTTTTAATGTTCCCATTGCATGTAAGTGTTTCGGGTTATATTTCTATTGTTTGCTAAGATTTATCTTGACTCGTCGAATTAAATACCAGCATCGCTACATGTGAGTTGTTCGTGACGTGATCATTGTCTCTGCTTTCTATCCATTAGGTGCAGAGTTTTGCCAACTAAAGTGTTCTTTTGTGATCCTTTACTTTTATACGAGTCATTAATGCGAATGTCAAAAACAAGGATATCTGGATAGTATTCTTACAGTAAGAATGTTTGTTAAGTCAATAATTTTGCTTCTTGTTTACGTACATATAACATGATAGATTGCTTTGTCTACATCTTTCATATAACTTGGAAGCGAAGATACTTTAATATTTGATGGTAAAAAAAATCTTGATGAATTATTTCTACGTGCGGTAACGTAAAAATAATGTGATTTAAATTACGAATCTATTTAATATAAACTATAACTAAATGAAATAACATTCTATTAGTATACTTAAAAATACGATTCTAATTTCTCATTACTAAAAATAAAATAAAATTTCCTTTACCCAAACACTTAAACTTTTGGCACGCCAACGAGTCATCTACATCGCTTAATTAGTCTTTGTAATTAATCCAAATGATTAGGCCTGTCGAGGCTCGCTTCATTAGACCTCAGACAAGGGAATGTCCTTAAAACACTATTGTACTCATAGATGTAGTATAGAACATAGATCGGCAATGTGTCATTTTGAGCGCGACCAAAACTGATTTACGAGTGTGTGCGTGAAGTTTACATGTGTGCTTGACATATAGTGGTATACCATGCACTTTCGATACTATCATATCGATATCGATGTAGCTGTCGGCCTGTAGTTGTGAATTAAAATGTTATGGATATATGCGACATTTTATTATATATTAACAGAAACTTATTGATGTGTTTGTTTCAATACAGATTGATAAACACACAAATAAATAAAGATAAATTGTCATATTATTTGAAAACATTTTGTTTGAGATGTTTTGTATGGGTCTTTATGTTCACCTGAACAAAATTATTATTTTCATTGTGATGTATACATAGTACATATACTAATTAAATTGAGAACAAAAAAAACCTTTTATTAAAATAAAACTATAATTTACAAAGTTTTAGCGTTTTCGGTTTATTTTTTTCATTTTTAATTTCCCGTCGCGAAGTTTCGATTACTTTACAGTTTTCGTAGTCACAGGGTGGACTCAGTCTGCAACAAAATCCGTGATTATTAGCTTTTTTCAATGAGTAACATTCGCGTAAGTCTAAGAAACACATTTTTACTATATGTATACTAGAGTTAAAAAAAATATGTTTATTTAAGTCAATTAATTGACTTGTAACACATTGGGAAGTGTTGGACGCCTGCTAGGCCGCGTTGGAGGTGTACGGAGGAGCTTGTAGGAAGTCGTTGGATGCAGGTAGCTTACAACAAACTGATGTAGACATTCTTGTGGAAGGCCTATGTTCATTAGTCGCATTCCTGTGGCTGAAGAAAGAGACAGTTTAATAAACTATGAAGCTTTTCTCGATCACGTCACCTAAACTAATGTTTTTCCTAAGAGAATTATAAATTTTAAACCTATACCTGATGTTATGATACATGAATAATGTTGCTTCAAGGTTTGGACGATCATGCTGTGCATAGAAGTATTGCATATTTTATAATAATATCGAATATGTTCTTGTTTTACTATTATAAATTGACAGCCTCTTGACAGAGACTGAAACAGGTTCTTAATTCATTAATCACACACATGAAGTGTTATATTCCACAAATATAAAAAAATGAGAAAAAGTAAAGTAATAACTAATATTGTAGAATGAATACGATAATAATGGCCGGGGAAATATGGCCGGGATAACGCTAGGTAGAAGAAGAAGAAGAATGCACACTATCACAACATACTATAGCTCCATAAAAATGTAGGGAAACATGTGTTGTCATCGACTATTTTATCGACAACCTTTTATTGATCGAACCTGTCAGTCAATCCCTAGCAACTTTTGGTTGAAATTATTGTAAATTCACGTATTTGATATTATTTTTTATACATAATGGATACTTTCAGCGTATTTATATAATGAAATACTATATTCTTTTCTACCGATATGTATACACAGATTTCCATTTTATTCTATAATATCGTCACAAAATAGTATTGTGCAAAAGTGGCCGGTACCTGTGAAAACTTTAATTATTTCGGATTTTTACGCCTGCATGAACCACACCTTGGCACTGCATAATGCACTATAATAAACTACGTTTAATAAATATAACCAAGTACTGTAAAATTAAATAAATTATGAAAATAAACGAATTTTGTTGCTCGCTTAGTTTGACATATTTCGACTCTGGGTCACTGCAGGCTACTTCTGTGTAAACGTATGGTCGCATCGTGCATCTCGCTTTAACATATGAGTTAAATTATTCTATCTCTTTCACATTGCCGATCTATGTTTTATACTAAATCTATGATTGTACTCAAGAATTTGTCCTTAAAGATTTAGGAGAGTGTAATTAATGTCATGATATTTCTAAATTATCTCATTATTTAAAAATCATTGTTAATAAATAAAAACACCCAACAATCACATACATAGTCCTGACCCCACACTAAAATCGATTCTTGGGTCGTGGATATCAGGAACTACGAGACATTTCGGTCTTACAAACACCCAGACCCGAAACATTTCTTATTTTTATTTCAATGAAGACGAGCAAGCGGCTCGCCTGGGGCCCTACTATATAAATCCGAAACGAAGTTCGAAACTTCGTGACGTTTTTCGTTTCGAAACCTACTCTGTAACACGATATTCGAATCTTCGGATCGATGAATGAATTATTCCAATATATCGGCAATACAAACATTTACAGAGTAGGTACATACGTATCGTCACAAACTTCGTTAGTCCGAAGTTTTGAACTTCGTTTCGGATGAATATAGTAAATAAAAATGTAAATGTTCGGATTGCCGATATATTCGAATCATTCATTCTTCGATCCGAAGATTCGAATTTCGTGTTACAGAGTAGGTTTCGAAACGAAAAACGTCAAGAAGATTCGAATTTCGGATTTATATAGTAGGGCCCCTGATGGTAAGCGATACGACCGCTCATAAACAGTAGCAAAATTCCACTGCGCTCGCCATCCTGAGACATAAGATGTTAAGTCTCAATATGTCCAGTAGTTACTCTGGCTACAATGTCCTTCAATACGGAACACAACAATGCATTTACACTGCTGTTTCATGGGAGAAATAGACATTGCGGTGGTACCTACCCAGATGATCTCTCACATATGATATAGCTTCCACCAGTAAATACCTTTGGATCACACACATATTTGGCTCGGTGCGGGAATCGAATCTAAAGCCTCACTCTTCGCAACGGCGTCTAACCAACTGCGATACAGAGGCTATCAAATAATAACCAATAGACGAATCATTTGATTTTGTAAAGCATTGCAATAAATATGTTCTTGGGGAAACTTCTATACCCTTGAAAGTTCACTGTCATATAACACTGTAGCGAAGATGATCGCAAAGCAAAAGGAAAATACGAAGAAATACATTTGAATATAATGCCTAATGAATAATTAATTTGTTCCGCAAACGGGCCTAGAATCCGCACCTATCACATCCGGCATTGATAGGTATAGGTCATCATGTCATCAATTTATTGGTTATAATATTTATTATGATTTGACCGTGAACAACATTTCTTACATCTATCTGTGCATTCAAGATAATATGTATAAAGTCCATGGAATATATTATCTTTTTCTCTTACCGTCAGTTTTTTTTTATAATTTAAAGTGGTCAAAAGGAATGCAGCCAATCAAATACATTATATTAAAACAATGACGACATTTGAAATTGTAAAATAAAGACGCACATAAAACTATTTTTTAAATACAAAAGCCCTATATCAGTTCGTACATACGTTAAAATACAATAATTTGTGAATATATGCAATGTAAACAAACCACTCTCAATCGTATTCTCGATTGTAGAGGAGGCGCGTACCCTGGGACGTATAAGGGCTGATATAGATACAATGTAAACAAAATACTTTTATTTTACTCTCGCCATCGGAGTTTGGTGGAAAGCTCAACTAGAAGTTATTCGGCAGGTGCGCGGCAAGGTGAGCGTGAAAATCGCGGCAAGCCGGCGCTTGTACATTTTATAGCCCATGGCTGAAAAACAACAGTTTGTACTGTTGCTCTATAGTTGAAGGAGCCGTGTTTAGGCTGCGTTTACGCTGAGTGGAGACAAGGCAAGCTGGAAAAGGTTGGAATTGACTGTTATTGATTTTTTTTATGTTTATATAATGTACTAAATATTTAATACATTGCTTTAATAACGATCTAGTCTTATGACTACTAAGTTGTTTAAATTTAACCTATAATCCTAAAAAGACTATGGCTAAGAATAATAATGTCCAATAACACTTTTCTTATTGTCTCTATTAAGAGGAAGACACAATATTGAATATCTATGACATAATGCAAATGATCAATTTTAGTGAATAGGCGACTTCAGAGGAAATACAAAGTAACGAATTTCTAAATTTAAAAAATGTTACATATAGCATACAGTGGTTCCATCACGGTAAAATTATTTTATTTTTACTTTAATTTCGAGGTGACAGCTCAAACCATTTTTCCAGTTTCTTGCATATCTATGGTATCAAATAATTAGCTACCGCATACTTCACAGATATAGGTTTTCAATAAACGATACTCACAATATTTGTGAATCAAATAGTAAAGTACCCTAGAGTTGTCCTACATGTAGCATTATAATGATGAGGAAAACCCACACGTATTTTAAAAGGAAAACTCGAATCGGTATCGGTGTCCTTAGACCGATGTTCATTTGTTAAATTTTAAATGCAGATGACGTGTATACAATTATTTATTTTATTTATTTATTTAAATGCTTTATTGTACACTAAGTTAACTTAATTACAGAACATTATATTATTACATAGTGGTACAAAAGGCGGTCGTATCGCTCGAGGCAATCTCTTACCGACTACCTTGGGATGGACAGTAAGAGATGGAAAAAAAGAGAGGGCAGTCAATAGTGTAACAAAAAAAAAAAAAAAAAAAATTGAATAAAGAAAAAATAAATTAAATAAAATCATATATGCAAAAAACGTGACATACGAATATAATTACAAAATTAACAAACATAACATATACTAGATATATAAATAAATATATAAATACATGTATATACATATACAAGTGCACATATATCATAATAATACATACAAATACATACTTATTATACAAACAATCAATCACTTGAGTAATGTAGTAGTTAAAGGGACAGGTAGTGTTCTTTAACCATTTTCTTAAAGGACACCAATGTTCGTGCCCGTCTCACTGCATCAGGAAGTGCATTCCATAATCGGACTGCTTGTACTGTAAAAGACTTGTCCATGAAAGTCGTAGAGTGCACGGGCATTCTCAACCTCAGGTTCTCCGACGATCTCAAGGATTTTGTATGTGAATCATGAAGGAACATAAAACGATCTTTAAGATAAGAGGGAGTTAAGGGATTAAACAAGATGTTGTAGAGAAGAAAAAGAATATGAGTATTCCGACGAAGTCGTATGGGTAACCACTTGAGCTTAACACGAAACTCGGAAACATGGTCATATTTCCGAAGGCCAAATATGAACCGTATGCAAAAATTTTGGAGACGCTCAAGTTTATTAAGTTGGTCCTCGGTAAGATCAAGATAGCTGACATCGGCATAATCAAGGATGGGGAGAAGAAGTGTTTGCGCAAGTGAAATCTTCGTGGCGACGGGTAGGAAATTGTGTAACCTTCGCAAAGAGCGAGCTGAAGCAAACAACTTTCTACTTAGCTCACGAAGCTGCGGGCCCCAGGTGAGGGATTTATCTAAATACAAACCTAAATTTTTTACAGTATCACTGTAAGGAATAATGATACCATCACAGTATATAGACGGTACAAGATCCCAGTCTAGTTTTGAAATCATTCTGGGGCTGCCGACAACAATGACCTGAGTTTTGGCAGGGTTAACCTGCAACCCATTAGCTTTGCTCCAGTTACAGATGCTTTGGATGTCAACATTAATTTCCGAAATTGCATCAGCTAGCCTATTCAGGGGCGCCCGAGTGTAGATTTGGAGATCATCTGCATAAAGGTGGTAGGAGGAGCGAAGATAATTAGTTATAGAGTTGATAAAAACAGCGAAGAGTAAAGGAGATAGCACGCCGCCCTGAGGGACGCCAGCATTCACAGTGCACCATGAGGAAAAACTTTCCTCAACACAGATACGTTGCCGACGTCCATACAGGTAACTTCGAAACCAATCAACTGCCATTGGAGATATGTTAAGAGAACTCAGAATGCCAAGTAATACATCGAAATCAACGGTGTTGAAAGCATTACTGAAGTCTAGCAACGCTAAGACTGTCAGCTTGCCCTCCTCCATACCTGACCTGATGCCATCCGTAATATGAGTCAGAGTAGTGGTTGTACTATGTCCGGGACGAAATCCGGATTGGAGAGGATTTAAAATATTATTCTTAGAGAGGAAACTATTGAATTGGCTATGGATTAGGCGCTCAAGGACTTTAGACAGAAATGGTAGGATGGAAATAGGACGAAATTCGGAGAGTAGGGAAGCATTAGGTTTTTTAGGAATAGGAATGATGTGGGCTTCTTTCCAAGCGATCGGAAAGGTCCCTGAGGAGATGGAATGGTTTAGGATATGGGTAATGATAGGAAGGATTTCGTTGAGGATAGGAAGAATCATATTACGGCTGACATGGTCACTTCCCATTGCATTCGATGAGATAAGCGAAATAGTTCTCCTAACATCACAGATAACAAATTGTTTGAAAACGAAACTAGAACAATCGGGAGCCTTAAGGGTAGAAAGATGCTTTAAAGTGTTATCTTTGATCGTCCTGGGGAAACAAGACGGAGAGGAGAAATGATGGTTAAGAGAATTTAAATCTATAGATTTGGGAATAGAGTCTTGTTGAGATTTACCCACTCCCAAAGACTTAAGAAATTTCCAGACTTTAGCTGGGTCTCCGTTTTCTACAGAGTTATGGATATGTCGGCGTTGGGCGATCCTACATACCTTGTGCAGTGATTCCGTACGGCTACATATTTCAGCCAATTAGTTTCATTTGGGCGTCGGTTAAACCTGGACTTAGCGGCCGCTTTTTTGGCAAGCAACTCCTTAATTTCAGCCGTAAGCCAAGGCGTTGGTAGGTGTTTCACCTTAATAGCTTTGACGGGTGCATGTCTGTCAAACAGTGAGGTTAATTGACCATTAAAAAACTCAACTTTAGCGTCTATGCTATCTGCAAGGAACAGTGGACTCCAGTCAATGCTGTCGGCATCCTTGCGAAGGTTATCAATATTCATACCCCGAAAATTTCTTTGCAAGAGGATTTTAGGTGAGGATTTTGGAGGTCGGATACGGTAGGACAAGAATAAGAGATCATGCGAGGAGAAAGCATCGGCGGGACATTGTCCATGTTTCGCGACATGGTTTAGGGAAGAAACGAGGATGAGGTCAAGAAGAGAAGGAGTACAGTTCGGAGTATGGTGAGTGGCTGAAAGTGGAAGAATGGAAAGGTTACAGGATTGGATTACATTTGAGAGGGAAGAAGAACGACGATCGGTTTTGAGTAGGCAGGTATTGAAATCACCCATGATTATGGTTTGACTGTACACTGGGACTAGATTTTCGAGAATCGTTTCAAAAGATGAAAAAAAGTCAATTCGAAGCGAGGGACAATAATAAACACCGAGGAGAAGTTTTTGGAGGGAGAATTCCACCTCAACGAAAAGATGTTCACCAGCATTTAGCGGCGGGGGTTGCGGTGATGCACTAACGATCGAATATCGAAATTGCGTGCGGAGATAGATAGCAACACCCCCTCCACCACGTTCAGTGCGGTCATTCCTGATGAGGTGGAACCCAGGAAGTAAGTAAGAGGAAGAAGATAGACATGGCTTAAGCCATGATTCTGAAACAAGAATAGCATGTATATGAGTACAGTCAAAACTAGCCAGCATATCAGGGAAATGGGCCGGAATACTTTGGGCATTGAAGTGAACCACATTGAAATTTCTTGAGACGTCAGAGAACTGGGATGAAAGAGTGTCAGCGAGTGAGGGAATACTGACAAAGCTCTCATCGCTACATGCTGATAAGAACTCGTCGCAATCACTACTAAAATTGTGAACAGACATTAATATGATTGAAGTCAATACATAAATATGGACTATAAAAAAAAATATATATATATATATATATATATATATAAAAATAAAGGCGAAGCTTATAATAATAATACTCAAAATATAATATAAAAAATATATATATAAGAGCAAGTTAAATACCAATAATCCATCTGCCGGTAGTGTAGGCAAAACACAATGACAAATTAAAGAAAACAGTATTAACATTAATATCAAACAACAATACACAGAAAAATAAAAAATAAATAAAATAAAACAGCTGATTAGAATGTTACAACATTAGTAAAAATAAACTATGGCTATCCAGGTAAACTAAAAATAAATTAAATAAAAGAATAACAATAAAAATTCAAAAGAAAACAAAAACCTAACTAAACCAAAATTAAACAGACACATTTTTGCAGGTTTCACAACGAAACAATCTGTCAGATATGACATGACAAATTACAATTGTCATAAAAATAAAATTATAGGTTATGTTACCTACATAAAAGTGGATAAAATTATATTGTTATGGAACGTAAACATTAACATAACATTAAACTAGAAGAATTAGTGTAGTAAAACAAGTAATATAAAATAATGAAAAAGTCAAATAAGTAATATAAAATAATGTATGAAGTAGTTGCAACTAGGAACTAAAAAGTAAAACCTGGACAACGTAAACAATCAAAATAAAAAACTACACTCTACTTCTTGGTGGTTGCTGCTCGCCTCGTCTTGGGCACAGCTACAGCCTTCTTCACCGGAGTCGACTTCGCAGGAGAGTCAACTTTTATCTGGCTGAGCAGACTAAGCGACGCGACGCGATGCCGAACACCAGAGCTGAGGACATAGATATGTCCCTCCCGGGTCCAAGAGTTGGTGACACCGAACTTTTCCCGCGCAGCCATGAACAAATCATGTCGAGTCTTAGTGAGGAACTCCGAGAGAGTGATGCCGGTGCCTTTTAATTTCGTCTTATTAAACCATAGCTTGTCCCTGAGACTCGTATCTTGGAACTTCACGAGTACAGGCCTAGGCTTTTTGGAAGGTGATGGACGCCCCATCCTATGGCAGCGTTGGATATCACCAATTTTGAAGTCATCCATTCCAACGCGCTGCTTCACTACATCCACTATAAGTTGTGCAGTGTTCTCCTCAGCACCTTCTGCAACTCCATGGATGAGCAGAATTTTGCGACGCCGTTGCATCTCCATGCTATCAACATTGTGTGCCAAAGCTTCTATTTGCTGTTGAAGAAGACTTAGGGCCTGAGTGATGAAGGTCCTATATGTGGCAAATTCGACAGCTAAGTCAGAAGAGGTGGTAGCAGCAGATGACTTTTGAAGATTGAATTCAAAAGCAGTCATTCTACGGTGGAACTCATCCTTCATCTCTTCAATAGTGGTCTTCAGTGTGGACTCCATGGTGACAAAGTAGTGTAGAGTGTGTTGAGAAGGCTGGCTCAGTGATGTAGGGAAAGAAGAGAGGAAATAAACACTAATACCGGCAGGTAGTCAGTTTAACTAATGTATGTACGCATGAAAAGTGAAAAATTAACACTTTGTATAATTTAAAATGATAAAAAATTTCGGAGCTAAAATAGTTTCACTGTACTTCTCAACTACCCACGCAGAAAAAAAGCAAGCAAAAAAAATTATTATGCTGAGCTAGAGATTCACGAAGAATTGTGACGTCATCACACATTCAGAGGTGAATGTATGATGACGTCACAATTCTTGATCGCATGAATCGAAGAGATAAGATACAGCTACTCACATTATTTCTGCCACAAATCTAACACGTTTTGAGACAAGAATGATATTCCTCATATTATTTTCGGCTAAAATGGTGATAGACGGCAAGTATAACTCCAGGGAACATTCTGTATTCTGTATCAGCCCATATACGTCCCACTGCAGGGCACGGGCCTCCTCTACAATCGACAGTACGATTGAGAGTGGTTAGGCCATATAGTCCACCACGCTGGCTTAGTGCGGGTTGGCGGACTTACACACCATAGAAATTTTTATAAATTGGCTATGGTATGCAGGTTTCCTCACGATGTTTTCCTTCACCGTTTTAGTGCGTGGTGATTGACTATCAATACACACATGACTCCGAAAAGTCAGAGGTGTGCCCTGGGATTCGAACCCGCGACCACCGTGAACATGTTGGTAGTCGCGTCTAGTCCGTTTACCAACAGGCCACCACGCACTTCAGGGAACATTAATAAAGAAAAATACTCTCTCTTAAATAATACGCTATCCTAAAAATCTTCTTCGAATTGAGTCCCAGGTCTTCACCTTTAATGAAAAACGGTATTTAAATTAACTTTGCTTATAAATGGGTTTATGGAGTCATAAATAATTATTTTTCTACTCGTAAAATGCGTCAAGGAAAGAGCCGTCCAAAACATATGCCTCTTATTTGTTTAATGAGGAAAGTTTGGGCATTATAAAGTCGTTAACGGATGGAGCAAATGAATTATTATGGAGTTAAGCTCGCCTTTTAGTAAAAATATTCAGGAATGACTTTGATATGAGCTTGCCGTTTAACTGATGGAAAGCGATACGACCGCTCATGAACAGTAACAAAACCAAACAACACCTTAAATTACGAAGCAATACTTGGCTTTTTTCACACATATTAGAAGAAAAATTACTGCAACAGCAGGATCGATAGCTAAGCTTTATGATTTTAGTTACATTTGGAATGTAACTTAAAATATGTTTACTATGACCATTTAATTTTTTTAATTTTGGGTAAGTAACTGTACATGAAATGAAATAATTTTGGTTTGAACCACTTACTGAAAATATATGTTTGTGGTTGTTTGTAGATCACATTCTGGCCTTGGGTTTTTTGATACCTGATACTGTGGCATAGTTTAGGGTTTTAACTGGTTAAACTAAACTAGCCACATTTCATAACTAGCCCTTGTTGGTTATTCCATTCCATGGTTACTGTATACGTATACAGTAGGTTTAAAAAATACTGGAGTCTAGTCTACCCATCTACTAAACCAAAAAACTTCAATATTATTTGATACTTCAAATGTTTTATGAGATGTCAATAAAAACACGAAATACAATGATTACTTGGAACAGTCGGGTCAAGTTAGTGATCGTAAAGTTTATGGGTATCTATTAACTGTCCATCCAGAAAGTTTATAGACGATTTAAAATTGAAACGGGTCTAGATAAGGATCATTGATTATTTCAGAGATTTAAGTTTTGCGACCGCATTTTTCTTTGAATTTGTTTTATTAGGTTAAAGCTCAGTAATATTAAGTTTTCGATGATTTAATACCCAAAACATTCGCAAGGAAACCAACCAAGCAATGTGTGAATACTTATGAGAATTCTGTGATCTCTTCCTAGGGTAGAGAACCCTTTAAAAGCCAAATTTGTTATGTTTGGAATTCAAATCTATTTGGTTTTGAGCAGATTACCATAATTACGTCATTAATCTACAAGTATTTGAACTGCACTTCCCGTCAGTATTTTTCACTTGCTTTATCATGCTGATAAATTATTATTTATTTATTATTTATTACTATTGTGTTTCGGTTTGAAGGATATTGTAGCCAGAGTAACTACTGGACATATTGAGACTTAACATCTTATGTCTTAGGATGGCGACCGCAGTGGAATGCTAATAATTGCTTCGTGAATCAAGGTGTTGTTTGGTTTTGCTGCTGTTCATGAGCAGTTGTATCACTTTCCATCAGGCGAACGGCATGCTCGTCCCGCAATTCATAGCAATATAAAATAAAAATATCACTCCTAGAAAAATTGAGACAAAATAACATCCGCAATAACTTTTAAAACATTGATGACGTACCGCTCCATTAAACTACCAACTGGTGGTAGGTCTCTCATATGTGAGAGGCTGCCTGGGTGGGTACCACCGCAATGTCTATTTCTCCCGTCAAATAGCAGTTTAAATGCACTGTTGTGTTTCGGATTGAAGGGCATTGTAGCCAGAGTAATTACTGGACATATTGAGACCTAACATCTTATGTCTCAGGATGGCGGGCGCAGTGGAATGCCAAGCATTGCTTTGTAATTCAAGGTGTTGTTTGGTTTTGCTACTGTTTATGAGCGGTCGTATCGCTTACCATCAGGCGAACGGCATGCTCGTCTCGCCATTCACAGCAATAAAAAAAAAAAAAAAACTACGTAAACATAAAATTACCGAACTCATTCCAGGATTTCACCTGATTCTCATCAATAATCAATAAATGACGCTTTTCGTCTGTACTACGTGACGGTAAACACACCAACTCAATTTTATATTCTAAACACATTTTTATGGCAAAAACACCTAATTATTATGTGAGGCAGGGGTTACTTACGCACGCTATGATCTGAATATCACGTCTGCTGCTTATTCTCGAGGCGATGCGGTTACATTATCATATGAAGATCACAAAGACATATTTAATTTAAAGCTTATCTATACACCTGTGAAAACAACATGTCATTTTTTTCACAGGAACTTTGGACTTTGAACTTGAACAGGATTATTTGGTCTCTAATAGTTACTGATACTCACAGAACAATATTAGATCTTAGTGTGGGGTCAGGATTATGTATGTGACTGTTGCGTTTATATTTATTATTTATTTATACAATCGCAACAACCAAACAATCAATCAAAATATTTTGTCGTCAAAAAAAAAAGGCAATTCATTCGGCTATGTGGCCATCATAGAAATTGTCTTTACAGACGTAAAATTCTGTTGCACGGACACCATATGACTGCGGTATAAGAATAGGCAGAAGGTAAATAATGTCACAGTGTCCAGCACAATCCTTACTCCTTTCTATTGTATAGCATAATCCAGTGCTGGCAACCTTCACTACGTAATTAACAGGTCACCAGCAGGATAAAGTGTGGACGTGACAGTTTTACCAACTTAACGCCCAAGAAGAGTTTGGCGCGCCGCACGTGACCCAAAAGAAGGCTTTGCTCCGGAATTTCTAATTAGAGTGGCTAAATTATCAGCATTCCTTTGATCAGAGCCGACTGTCAGTCAGAATCGAATCTTGTTATGTATAAGCAGTATAGTTTTTTTTTTAAGTTTTCAGCGTCAAATAGGAAGTGGAGTGTATGTGTATATTAGTAGTACTGTAGTGACATTTTAGATTTTCTACAATTGCAAAGGAGGCTGGGCTCTGCAGTGGGAAGTTTATGGGCTGATTCAGAGAGTGAATTCACATGAGTTATTTGGAATTGCAATTTCTGTCTAATATGAGGATAGATTTTCTATAGTTACTACTGGTGGTAGGTCTCACATATGTGAGATGCCATCTGAGTAGGTGCCACTGCAATATCTATTTCTACCGTGAAACAGCAGTGTAAATGCACTGTTGTGTTTCGGACTGAAGGACAATGTAGCCAGAGTAACTACTGGACATATTGAGACTTAACACCTTATGTGTCAGGATAGCGAACGCAGTGGAATGCCAAGCATTGCTTTGTAATTCAAGGTGTTGTTTGGTTTTGCTACAGTTTATGAGCGGTCGTATCGCTTACCAGATACGGTTTGATTTTTCTATCCATTATCTGCAGGGAGTTAGGAATTTGTGTCCGATATGGCTAAAGACTCGCCTGCTATCCCATCATGCGACGGAACACTCATGGAAAAACGTGGGTGCTTTTGTAGTACTCTGCCTATCACTTCTGGGAAAATGGCGTGAGCTTATGTATGCTATGTACGCATGCAAAAATACCTATGTGTAAATAATAATAATATATTCACCCAACAGTCACATACTTACTCCTAACCCACACTAAGATCGAGTCTTGTGTCGTGGGAATCAGAAACTATGAGAGACTTTCCAGTCTCACAAACACCCAGACCCGAAAAAAATACATTTGGATCACATAAATATTTAATCTGCTGACTAATTACTGCTCCGTGATTAGAAATAACCCATGCTCATAATATTTCCTACCCCTTTCAAATATGTCACTTCAGTTCGTTATGTGCGGAATCAAGTAAATACGTTAATTAAGTTATACCAAATATGTTGAGTAGATTCTCATTCAGTGAGAATCAATTTCGTGTAACATTACTCGTATATTACGTATGCAAATTGGCGGATAGGAATTGTTGTAGGTAAATTTGTCCCGATTTTCATTTCAAAGGACATTGAATTTTTGAATTATGTACCTCTATTTTTGTTGGTGTTCTTAGGTATAATTTTCTTACTGGAGTCTTAGAGTATTTGCACGGAATGCTATCTGTTATATTTGACCGTTATGTTTAACCTTCCGTTAAACCCAGGATGGTGATAGATTCGCCTCCTCGGACAGAAATGCACATAACAGAATCATACTGGGTTTCCTTACCGCTCTGTCCACTTCTACAGGGATATAAGTATAAATAAATCACCCAACAGTCACATACATGGTCTTGACCCCGTATAAAAATCAATTCAGTTTTGTATCGTGCTTATCCCAAAGTACGAGACATTGCAGTTTCACAAACACCCAGCCCGAAATGAATAATTGCTTCACATTTTTTTTCTTTAAATCAATTCCGTTATTTCACTTGTAATACATAGGTTACAAGGATCTGCTTACATACAGACCTAAATGTGTGACTTCAAACAAAATTATAAATCGAAACAGATTAGCTTGAAATAAAACCATATTGCGTTATATTCACAAATTTTATGAGAAATTGGATAAGAAAATAATTGTATCAAAATAATTCATATAAAGGAAAAATAAAATGAATGTTTTCTAATTTTTTTCTTCGTCCGCTTTTATTTGTCTCGATGCAGTGATTGAACTCGCAGCTTCTCGTTTACAGCCGCCGTCTAACAAACTACGCCACTGAGTATGATGGCTTTGTGCATTGACAGTTTGTAAACCTATGTTGGCCATCGAAGATGTCTTTTTCATTCGTTGTATACTGTGTTATCATGAATAAAATAGTCTTTTCTTTCTCTCACTTGAGAATAACAAAAAGCTTAAGTCAAAATAATTAATCGTACAGTGATCGCCGTGTACTCAATACTCATCTAAAAAACCACTAAACATTTTTACCGTGGTCCCCCACTAGGCATGCCTGGATCGGGAGCACCAAACATACGAAAACCAGCTTCATGTTGGATTACACAGCACGTAACTTAAACATTCAATAAACTATAAACATTAAACAATCATAACAATAACAAGCGTTATAAATCAAAGAGATCAACACAATGACAAATAAAAATAATAACGTAAATTTGTATTTACTAATGACAAACAAAAATAAATGTTAAATTTAAATTTACTCTCAACTAATATTCTTTCATATGCATGGATTGTTACAATTTAACGAAATTATTCTTTTCAAGGATTAATAAGTTCAAGACAATTTACTAATGATATTTTCTCAACCATCATTTATGTTAAACTTAAAAGCAGGTTTTTCAACTTAGTTTTAGTCTCTCGCATGGGTAGGCGTCTAAAGTCACATAACTTTATGAGGTTATTGTAGACATATGCGGATATAAACGGGTTAAAGCGTTTGGAAAAAGTGGTTTTAACATAGGGCAACGGAACTTTAAAAACTCTCTGTTTAACCAAGTCAGAGACTCAATACTCATTGAACGTATTATAAGTATTACGTACAATAAGAGCGAGTAATTTTTCATACCTTTGTGGATCAAATATAATTGCTATGACGAGATATCAGTAACACGTCAGTGGGTTTAATTGCCTTGTTGTAATCTAATTACTGTATTACCGGACAGAGCTTGGTGTAATTATATTACAGTCGCCTCTTATTGACTGATGGTAAGGGACTAACCACACTTCAACTGAATCCAGCTTTTGTACACAGTAAATGCTTATTAATCAATAGAAAATACATATTTTTTAATAATACATTTAGATTTTCGTGTCGAGATTTTCTCGGGAAACAGACATATATGATGCCCAATACTAGGAGTATTGTTATTGCTCTTTCCATCGTTTTTCCTTCACACTTCTCTCTAATTTGATTGGCCGGCAACATATTTATGATCCAAGCGTTGTGGATGTTCATTGGCGGCAGAGAAAACTTACTATAAGGTTACTATAAGGTTTGTTTGCTCAATTTCCGTTAATCGACCTATTGTAAAAAAACACCCTACAGTCACATACATACTCCTGACCGCATACTGAGATACAAACATTGTTCCGTGGGTGTCAGAAATTTTGGTCTCGCAAATACTTGTGATTTTCATAATTATTTATCTCGATCCAGAAATCGTACCTGCAGTCACCTGTTTCTCAGTCGTCGCCTAATCAACTACGGAGTACGAAGGCTTTAAAAGAGTAGCATCTCAAGTGTGTTCCTACCATTGTTACTCTTGCCTATGCTCTCAGCAGTGTTCAGTATTGTTTCGCCTCGTTCAGCACCGTTAATATATACATACATACATAAACTCACGACTTTTTTCCAGAAGGGGAAGGCAGAGGTACCTGGACACCCTCATTTCGCCTTGTATGTTCCGTCCCAAAATGTAATAGGTGGCGAGCCTATCGCTATATCGGGCACAAACTGACTCTGGGCTGATAATGCATAGAAAAATCCAATATCACTTTGCCCAACCCGGGATTCGAACCCGAGACCTCAGCTTTGTAACCGTACCCTAGTACAACTGCGCCACCGAGGCAGTTCGAGACGTTAATATATAAATTGTTATAAACCTCGTCCAGTGATAATCGAATGGAGCTTAATATAATGTGTAGTTACTCCTTAACTAGGCTAGCTCGGATAGCAAACGTTGGCTGATTGATTGGACGATTCATCATGCTATAATTGGATTACTACACAAATAGGCATCATATCACGAGAAATACAAAATGAGAGGACAAAGGGTTTGCTGATGTTATTTTGTCTATGCTATTTCTATGTATGACTGCCTGGGTGACGCAGTTGTACAACGGTTTGATTGCATAGCTGACGTCTCGGGTTCGAATCCCGGGACGGAGAAAGCAGTATTGGATTTTGTCTATTCATTATTATCCAGGATTTCGTGCCGGATATGGCGATAAGCTCGTTCTGTCACATCGTGGGAAGGAGCATACAAGGCGAAATGTGGATGTTATATTGGCACCTCTGCCTATCCCTTCTGGGAGAAACGCGTGAATTTTTGTATGTGTCCATGTGATTTCATGTTGTGTATGTATAAATATACGAGTAGACGTATGGGTTCTCGTGGCTCAAAAGCTTAAAAGGCGACACCAATCCATTTTGAAAATTATAAACGTTATAGTAACAGAATAAAATAATTAATTAATTATTAATTTATTACCATTTTTCAAATGGCTTTATATATAAATGTTAGATAATAAAATGCCATTATGTGGCTTACGGAGGCGAAAAGCTTTTAAAGTATCTTTTGGTATCACTAGTGACATCTTTTCGTAATAAAGGCGTGATATTTTGTTACATATAAAAATATGTTTTTTGTTAACCTTTAAGTTTATATTGAACTGTTCACTAAATGAAGTCAGAGAGTTTTGATAATATTGTTGATTTTCATCACATACATATACTCACACCTTTCATGTAAAATAGTTCCCCTTGTACGTTCAGTTCAATGTTCTGAAAGGCGAGCGAGCCTATCGCTATATCGGGCTCAATTTATGAATCCGAGCTAATATTATAATTTATATTTAATTATTAATAATTCCAATAATGAAAACAAACACAGGCAACACAGATATTATTACGGTGTACAAATGTCGTGAGGCCTCGAACCCACTTCCCGGTCGGTCGCCACGCGCCGCGCCACCGCGACCTTTCCCGACACTAGTTGTCATGACTAGGCCGAGTCGTGATCTATATTTTACATTTGTTGTGGGAATACCTATGACATTTCATACATCGTCATTGGATTATTTATTACAATCCTCTTTTTTAATGCTGTGAATAGCGAGACGAGCATGCCTTTCGTCTGCTGGTAATCAATATTGACATAATAACGATCCCGAGTCATAAGATGTTATAATAAATAAATAAATAAATAACACCCAACAGTCACATACATAGTCCTGACCCCACACTAAGATCGAGTCTTGTGTCGTGGGTATCAGGAACTACGAGAGACTTTTCGGTCTCACAAACACCCAGACCCGGAAGAAATATTTGTGGGCCGCACAAACATTTCTCTCGGTGCGGGGATCGAACCCGCGGCCTCTCGTTTCACAGGCGGCGTCTAACCAACTGCGCTACGGAGGCTGTCAAAAGTAAAGTTTTAATTTGTCCATTAGTTACTCTGGCTATAATGTCCTTCAAACCGAAACACAACAGTGCATTTACACTGCCATTTGGCAGGAGAAATAGACATTGCGGTGGTACCTACCTAGGCGGCCTCTCACATATGAGACACCTACCATCAGTTTCTGATCTAATATTACCAACGCATTATTCTCTTTCATAACGTACCTATTTGCTGCAACCCGAAAGCGTAATACAAGC
The DNA here is from genome assembly GCA_009982885.2 of Hyles vespertilio. Classification (NCBI taxonomy): domain Eukaryota; kingdom Metazoa; phylum Arthropoda; class Insecta; order Lepidoptera; family Sphingidae; genus Hyles; species Hyles vespertilio. The sequence goes on from CM042811.1 coordinate 569,004, forward strand.
CTACTAAGCAGGCACACGATATGTCACACAATAAAATATACCCAATGCATAAATCATTAAAAGGTTCGGTGAAAAATATTAAGTGGTATACGAGGTTGTAATACAAGGGTAAATATACACTTGAATATACAGTAGAATTCATTTACAACGACATCGCTAATAACGACTAACCGGTTTTAACGACGATAATGTTTACTTAAGTTAGGTTTTATAGTTAGGTACTGAGAAAATAGAACCGTTTAGTGCAACTCCGGTTTAAGCGACCAACTGCTTCTAGCGACCAATAATTATGATAATACGTCCGGCTAAAACGACGCGCAATGTTTTAAACATTGACTTATATTCTACCGATAGACGAGGCGCGTAATAGAAACTATTTGTCCCGTATTTGTCAAAAGCTCAGTAGCGACATCTAGTACGTTTACTTGAATATTACAAATTATGATCAAAGATTATTAGACAGACAAGACAGTTCATGTCAATAATAGCTTTGCCTAAGATACTGCCTAAGTACAGGGTATATCAAGACTGCTACCGAAAACGAAGCCGGGTGGTAGTTTAAGCGACTTCAGACACAATGCAACAGAAAAAGTTGCAAAAAAAAAGCGTCAATTTTTTTTGTTATTTTTTTCCTATGGCCATTTTTGGGTGGTAAATACATTTTTTCCTAAAATAATAGTATATACCCTTTTATTTATAAATACTCTAAGGTATAAAAGAGTTTAAATTATTATTTTAGCAAAAACTATGGATTTACCACCCAAAAATGACGATATTTAAAAAATCATAAAAAAAAATTGTCGCGTTTCTAGGCGAGATTTTTAATTGCATTGTGTTTGTAGTCACTAAAACTACCACCCGGCTTCGTTTTCGGTAGCAGTCTTGAGATACCCGGTATAAATACCGTCATAGCAATAATATATTTGTAATGTTTTTTTTTATTTACGTGAATAATTCATGGAAATTATGTAAATGAAATTAAATACTGTTACAAGTGTACAAGTCTGTCAAGCAGTCAATCAGTCTGACATTTATTATAATAACATTTTTGAATTTTTAACAAGCTGATAAACTTTTTTCGAGACTAATAGACAAAAGGAATGGTACACCAGAAGTTTACAAAAATGACTACCGCATTTGGAATATCTGAAATCTTCGTATCGAAAATGAATTGAACAAATATAGGTATGTTCTCATGGTAGCCACTTATATCCATTCCAATAATTCTAGACAAATATTATAGAGATCTCGTTTTTTCGTAACCGACGCGGAAGAATATAAAACAATTTTAAATCATATAAGTAAGTCAATCATATAAGTGTAAGTATTCAATAACAATGGGTTCGAATAGTCCATTAAGTAATTCATATTAAGAAATGGGGTCTAAATACTATCCACTGTTTCAAAACATACATACAACACATATATTTTGAGTTATTAATTAACAACATATGATTAAAATAAAATACTGAAATCAGTTTGCAACTACATTCTTCCAATATATTTGTAATGCATTCGAATAGTTTATGCCTATTTGGTCCTCTGATATGAATGTCCCTTGAATAATCTATATCTTATATAGTTCGTCTCTCTCACTCGACGGGCAATTTTTATGCGCGGAAATGAGATATACGATTAAGGAGCTCACCTTGTATTTTAACGAGCTCTAAAATATATTTAATCCATTAATAAATAAAATATCTGTATTATCGGCATTATTCTTCAATATTATATCACCTACGTTGTATTCTTTAATTATATTGAACTTCAGAAAATTTCGCCGTCGGTTTGACGGGGAAAAGTCAAAATAAATTACTTATAAATATAAACAAAGAGGCGTACTATTGCGCGACCGTCACGCGGCAGACCAACGGCAGACTGATTCGTTTGCGGTGCATGCACCGCACTTGGGTGGGACACGTTTGTTACAAAGAACGTCTTATCTAGTGTAACATTGATATCGATGGTTTTAAATAAATAAATAAATACAACCACCCGCCCCGCGCGCTTCACCTCTCCTTATTAGCGCGTGAAACCATAGTTAGTGTTTGTCACTTGTTATGACAAGTTCTTAAAGCTCGACAAAATAGTTATGTAAAGCGAAAGTATTTTACAATTGAAGAAAAAAGTGCAATATTATGCAATTGGAATGCATAAGAACCATTAAAATAAAGCATAATTATGTGACTATATATCCTACAAAATGTTTTATTTACCTAAATAGGAAAATCAAACTTTCGCAATTATAATACATACATATTTATTCGTAAGTTAAGTACAAATGTATACTTAAGAAATAGTCCGGCCGGTTAGTACGTCATCCGGTTAGTACGACATAGTATCGCCGGTCCCTTGAATGTCGTTATATCCGGATTCTAATGTAAATTATAATTCAAATTATTGCGGTAATTGGGTCCCTCAATTAGGTAGATTTGTGGCGAGTGGGAGTGCAAGTGGAATTAAATTAGGCTTTGGGACTAAGTATTGTAATCAATCCTATCACTCCTTCTTATCTCAAAGAACGATTTCTTTTTCTTCACGAGTCACATACAAGGTCCTTGAGGTCGTCTGAGAACCTGAAGTTGAGAATTCCCGTCCACACCACGACATTTATGGATAAATCTTTCAGTGTTCATGCTGTTCGTTTGTGGAACGCACTTCCTGTTGTGGTGAGGCAGGCTCAAACACTGTCATCATTTAAAAAACGATTAAAATAATACTACCTTTCTCTATAAACAGATAAACCGATTAGGACTATTTCCTCTTATTGATTATAATATTGGTAATATATATATATATATATATATATATATATATATATATATGTATGTACGTATGTTTATTCGTCTATAAATTTATATAAGTATGTATATGTATAATACTTATGTATGTATATATAATATGTATGTATATGTGGTATGTATATATACCGGGTATCTCAAGACTGCTACCGAAAACGAAGCCGGGTGGTAGTTTTAGTGGCTACAAACACAATGCAATTAAAATTTTCGCATAGAAACGCGACAATTATTTTTTATGATTTTTTAAATATCGTCATTTTTGGGTGGTAAATCCATAGTTTTTGCTAAAATAATAATTTAAACTCTCTTATATCTTAGAGTATTTATAAATTAAAGGGTATACACTATTATTTTAGGAAAAAATGTATTTACCACCAAAATATGGCAATAGGAAAAAAATTACAAAAAAAAAATTGTCGCTTTTTTTTGCAACTTTTTCTGTTGCATTGTGTCTGAAGTCGCTTAAACTACCACCCGGCTTCGTTTTCGGTAGCAGTCTTGATATACCCTGTATGTAATGTATTTATATGTTTTTTTTTTATGATTTTATTTATGTTTCCATGCTTTCGTTATCTTTATTTTACACTGCCCTATCGTTTTTCCTGCTCACATATCCATCCCATGGTTGTCTGGTAGAAATTGCCTTAGAGCGATAAGACCGCCATTTGTACTTTGTTGTTTTTTATCATCTCTGAACTGTTATTCCTTATTATTGTGTACAATAAAGAATTAAATAAATAAATATTGTGGGATTAAGAACAGAATATAATATTTGAAGGTATTATTGTAATGGCTAGTATGTGTATTTACAGGGTGATATAGACAAATGATATTTAATTTAAACCAAATGTTCATAACTACTCCAGGTAAAATTGTACTAAATTAGAAACACATCTGCTCGGTAGTTTTGCCAAAAATCGAGAATTTAGTTTTCAAGCCTTTTGATCCACCCGCATATTGTACGTTTCTTTCTACGGCTCAGATAAGTTTCCGAACTGAACTGAAGTTCAGCTAAGCGGTAAAAATACCTTTATCTATACGGGTGGCTCAAAATCGGGAAAAAAACAATCCCGGTTTTTGACAAAAAATAAACTCGTTTTCTTTTAAAATTGTGTACAATGCTACTAGGGATGATGAGAAACATGTGAGTTTGGGGTATAGACAACAAACACTAACCAGATAGAACATTTTTATCAACATCAATGACGAGATTAGATCTTTAATCGCTTAGTGGGTGTCACGTCTGCTTCACAGACGCACAACATTTATATCGCATTTCGTTCTTAATAAAAGTAATAACATTGTTTTTTCTTGTCAAGAACTCTATTTTACCTAAGAGGCTGTCATAGCACTCTCTATATCTCATCAAATCTGACACAACTGAGTATCACCTAAGAAGATTTGTATATAACTTGTTGTATTGGATAAATATGTAGTATTGGAATATGATGAAAGATGAATAGAACGAAACTTCAGACGAATTACTGATATGGAACGTATTATGTGTGAAAGAGATGACGAATTAAAGTACTTACGATGAAAAGAGTTAGAGGATGATGTATTTAGACGTTGAATAACGAAAAGACGGAATAGCAGAGAACTTCATGAAAGACGAAAGACATTAAAGGCGATTTATGTAGACGCTATTAAATTATAGAAGACGATTTAAGCCAATTTTTGTTTAGTTTACCCGAGACGGAATTATTCCCAAACTTCTATCTATATCGAATTAAGACCAAAAAGAAAAATGTTTAACTTCTCCACCGATTTGTCACAAATGATGTATAGTGTATACTCTGAATTATGATTCAGTACTCTCAGCACCATATAAATCTAAGTAATAAAACCCAGATACCTTCCGTTAGCCTCTCAATCATTCGCGGCCCGTTCCTAATAAATCATTGAGGTATGTTCGAGACAAGTCGGTCAGCTGTTGATAAAATCCACTTATAGGGCGAGGGGAGGCTGGGACCAGATGCCTCACGTACAATTAGGCGTGGTATCAATTTGAACGGAAAATGAATAAGAGAATATTTATATTTTACTAGCATTGTACAGTGACCATGCTTGATCTTAATTGTTGCTCAGATAGTGGTTATATGATGAAGATTATTTAGAAAAAAAATGCAGTTAATCTTATTTTTGTGTAAGATTTAACCCAAGTATAATGTATGTATTCTTAAACAAATACACGTAACAGTCACATACAAAGTCCTTATCCCACACAAAGATCAAGACTTGTGTTCTGGGTATCAGAAACTACGAGAGATTTTTCGGTCTTATAAACTCCCGTACCCAAAACGAATTCCTGTTAATCACACAAATATTGATTTCGGTGCGGAGCTCGAACACGCTCACTCGCTCGCACACTCTAGTGCGGCGGGTGAGGCCGCCCGCAGATAGGGGTAGTTAGGTAAATAAGTACTTGGGGTATTTACGTGGTTTAGGCTTTAATAATTCGCATCACTATTTACACTCGGCACTGTTGCTGGTGGTATGCAACGCGAGTCACTGGCCTTCTGTGGACACCGATCCGGGTCTTCGGTACGTGGCGGAACCCGGCGACAGCTCGCCGGCAAATTTTGCTGCCACGTGGCCGGAACGGTGCGCAGGTCAGCGGCGCGGTGCAGACTCGGGTTGCAGCACGGGCAGGAAGCGGTGCGGAGCAGAAGCGGGTTGCAAAGCAAGCGCACGGAGTCAGCACTCCGTGCCGGTCGGGTAAAGAAGACTCTGGAATCAGTATCCAAGAGATCGGAATGCAAACTAGGCTTGCATTCCGTGCCAGCGACTCGTGATAGCTCACAAGCCCGATATAGAATACACTGAGAAACAAGCAGTTAAAAGCGTTTAACAAATAGAACACTCACCCCAGCGGGTTCGGAAATGCACGTGGTAGCATGCGGCTTTCAAGTTAAGAAGAAGGAAAAAAGGACGCGACAACAGACCTTCACGAACGCGGGGACCTCCGCGATAGCGGAGGTTCCGCGTTGTGGAAACAATACCGGGGCGTGAGCCCTCTGATTGTGGTCTATCCAAGCGACCCGTAAACACGGTGTCGTTCCTTGGTGAAGTCCGAAACGAGTTCGGACTTTAGGCGGCTTCGCGTGCGGATCTCGCTCGGAGCAAAGGACGCGAGCGACGTTACACGCGTATTTATACATGCGCCGATGACAGTCCACACGTCACGTTTGACAGATTTCAGAAATTGAATCAACCAATCAGCGCAACGGAGGCGTTGATTGGCAAAGACAATACGATTTATACCGACTATTGAGCCATAGACCGCAATTATTAGAGTCAAGATCTCAGACTAAATACTCTCTAGACGTAGCCATGCCGTGGCCGCACAAGAGACAGATATATAATTCTTCAGTGTGGCCATGTTGGGAAAAATTCCTACTTTTGGTGGGTACTAACACAGGCCAACATAAGCGTTGCCAACCGTACGATTTAAATCGTATTTATTCGTATATCATATTTATTATTAAATGATAATGAGTTTATGATTATTTTTTACTTTTTAGTTCGATCTAATATGAAAGCTTGTTTTTTTAGTTTTTAAACTATAATTTAATTGCTTGCACTAAAACATCTATCTTCGGCTGTCTTATCAAAGAAAGACAACTGCGCGCAAATTACCAATTATATAGGTAATATTTTTTCTTAGATTTACGCGAATGTTACACATTGAAATAAGACTATTATTTACGGATTTTATCGCGGATTTAGTTTAATTTTACATTTTTTGAATTCCCGACGTTTCGATCACTTTACAGCTTTCGTGGTCCGCCCCGTGACCACGAAAGCTGTAAAGTGATCGAAACGTCGGGAATTCAAAAAATGTAAAATTAAACTAAATCCGCGATAAAATCCGTAAATAATAGTCTTATTTCAATAATATTTTTTCAACAATAATATTTTGTTTATTATTCTGGATAAAATATAAAATAATATCATATACTTTTTAAATTATTGCGTCGTCATCAGTCCTGGATACGTATGCAAAATTTCAAGTCAATCCGACGTTTTGAAGTGCTCGAAAATCGACTTTACAGATTCTGTTACATACATATAGGCGAAGTTAATAAAACGGTGTTAAAAATAATTAATGATCAACTACATACATAAACATATTTTATTGGGACTGCTTTTGGTTTTACTATAACATTCTTCTTTTTATAATGAAAGGAATCTATCTCGAAATGTATTGAGCAAATTTTAAAATTATTTGTTGGTTGCCAATTTTGGTGTCCATTAGCTTCCTCCCATTTAATTCTAATTACTGTTAGTAGGAAACCTAAAATAAGAAGTAATTTTATTTTTTTACGTATGAATAACGCTATGTATGCAAGGAATAATATGCAAGTATTATCTAGGGTAAACCAATTTTCATAACAAGGTAACACTAAACTTTTAAGAAATTAAGGTTATTTAATATTATTTGTAGAATTTCTAAATGTAATCGATATTTCTCTAAGTAAAACAATTTGTATTGATATTAAAATACAACATTTTTTACCAATAAACGACAAAATAATTATAATGTAACATAAATGAGTAACTTACGAGTGAAATGTTATTCCACAAATTTTTCGTTCACTGCGGCTTTTGCAGCCTAAAATACTACAACCCACCATTGCATATACACTATAGTCACTAATATTTGTATAAATTACTGCTTTACACTATCCAAAACTATTAAAATATTGGAAAAACTGATTGACGTATATTTGTTTGACAAACTGCGCTTATTGACAAATAAAAAAACCGGCCACGGTGACAAGGACAAAGAAAAAAACTCTCTGTCTCTTTTACGCACACTAATTTTTAACTTGCGGTCTCACTCTTATTTCTCACGTTCCAGTTATGGCTACGTCTAGAGAGTATTTAGTCTGAGGTCAAGATTAGAGTTGACATCCTCACAACGTCACACTAGTTTCACAAGTAGCGTCTAACCTTCTTGCGTCTAACCCACTACGCCAAGGAGGCTGTCAATTAAGCAAATTGTATTGGCAAGCTCTCGTCACTCCAGGTAAAGTCAAACGCTTTCCTTAATTACTTCGTAAAACCATATGCAAAAATACCCTACCCTGTAAAATTAGTATTCATAGGTATATTCGAAAAATAAAATTAATCCATTAAATTGACCGAATCTATTTAAATTGAAATTCCAACACAGATGCTGATAGTTCTAAAAAGGTTATCACATTACTCCCACGCAGAAACTTAGAATCTAATGTATGGATCATTAGGACAACCCATTCGAATTACATCGTCGCCATCTGGTGCAGTCCGGGTTAATTGCAGCTAATTACTGATCGTGTCAAACGCCATTTGCGCCTCATGAAAATGCATTTGTTCATACAATTCTAATTTAATTATCTTCAATGGATTTTCAAATGTATGCTAAATTACTTTTCTTTTTGTATGTTATCTCCCCGATCTTTGGTTTTTCAGATTACCCACTTGCGTTTGATAGCTACTTTTGTTTGTTTCGCTCTTCTGCTGTAGTAATGAATTTGTTTCGTGTAATTCATTATGTTTACGAAACTGTTGTATACGTTTCTATACAAGTTGTATCAGCTTTCCTCCTAAATTATTATTATCACCGGTACATATTTGAACATTATTCTTCCATCTAAGTTGCTCTGGGAAAAATCACTCCACCTAGTGAAATATTCGTCCCATGCGGTCGTTATTAAAATATATATACAAGAACAATAATGAACTCCACATATCAATATTTCCCATGTTTAATATGATTACTGCCTCCCGCATTCAGCGGCATCCAACCGCAGAACGCATCTGTACATCAAAGGAAAATAATACTTACTGCATTAGAAACCTGAGTAGTTTCGCTCGCATTAATCTAACATCGTAACTGGCACATATGACATTCTGTTAATTTACATAGACAATAGAGATTAATTAGAATAGGCTATTTGACCAGTTTCTGGAAACCATACCACATTATGAAGTGGGGTCTATAGACCTTACAAATAAAGGTTATTTTTAATTACTATATCTATAATGGTTTCTTAGATTTACGCGAATGTTACACATTGAAATAAAACTATTATTTACGGATTTTATCGCGGATTTGGTTTAATTTTTACATTTTTTGAATTCCCGACGTTTCGATTATGCTTTCGTGGTCACGGGGCGGACTGAGGTGTCTGGTGTCGAAGTCTGCAGTTGCTGAGCACATAGAAGAAGGCTCCAAGCATTACCTTCGTTTTGACCAGCCCCAAGTCCTCGCGAAAGAACACCGTTTCCTGCCCAAGATGTTTCGCGAGGCTATTGAAATTAAAAAACATCCAAATTTCAATAGGGAAGATGGCTTGAAGCTTGCACAAGCATGGGATCCAATTCTACACTTAATTAAATCGGAACCCAAAAGACCAACTGCCAGACCTCAAGACACAGTGAGCTCCTTCTACGTGGATCGGAACGCAAAAACAGATTAGTTATTTAAATAAACTTTTTAATTTAATAATTCAAAATTAAGGGTAGTTAAATTGTAACAGTCACTGAGCGGATGACTAATACCTCAGTCCACCCCGTGACCACGAAAGCTGTAAAGTAATCGAAACGTCGGGAATTCAAAAAATGTAAAAATTAAACCAAATCCGCGATAAAATCCGTAAATAATAGTTTTATTTCAATACTATATCTATATCATTTAAAAATAATTTTACAAAATACACTGAATAATTACACTGTCAAAACGCTCTGTCGGACAATGTGGCGTCCAGTTTGTAAACATCCGCTCCACAGATTCATTCGCATATGTCACTCATTCTCAAATCAACCATAGGTCAATCAATCGTCCGAATGAGTTTTTGTCAAAAAAATTAGAATTATTTTTCTTTCTTCACATTTTATTACATTGGACATGATAATATTAATTCACGGGAATCACGGGTATAAATGACAAATAATGCGTTTTAAAGGTATTTTTAATATTTAATTTGCATCTATGCCGTTATCAATCCCATTCATTTCCTGTACGTGAGTAGTTCATACTAATGCATGACGTCATAGCCAATCAAAATCGTATACGATCACGTGGCGTGAACTCAAAATAAATTAAATTGTAATTGTGGCTTTTAGCCAAAATATACAATATTTTTAATGTACGATAATGAAATATGTCTTAAAATTAAATTATCTACACGGATGGAAACAAATAAGTCAATATTTTTTATACAATCAAATAGCCTATTGTTGATGGATGCTTTTTGTGATAGAATAGATTTGTCTTTTTTTTGTTTGTTTAGAATTCATTAATTGCGACAGTTGCTTACATTTGAATGGGTAGTGACAAAACACATTCATTTACGAGCACATAGGGTATATCTTTTCAAACTTGCTTATTGATTACCAATGGCCAGTACATAAATATTTTAAATCTCCCTTCTATCAGTAAACTAATTATTATTTACATAAAATAGTACATATGTATGTTTTATACGAGCAAATACAAACAACTGAGTTTTCTCATTTATCGACGACCATTGAAAAATAGAAAAATGTTTATTTGTTATGAGCAATTGTTTACAGCTTTAAGTAATTATTACTGATATAACAATGCTTGTCAACAAAACGGCTTATGCTCAGCAAGTGCTGGCAATACAACCAAAGCTGGTCTTCCGTAAGGCCGGTGATTTGCTGTAGTGTTTTTTTTTATGGTTAGATTTATTAGCCTTTCATTATTACTAGAATCATTCTAGGATTTAAACTTTGCAACATGCGTATTTGAAGTACAAAGAATAAAAGACGGCAAGTGCAATTTCATTATTCATTAACAAAAAAACAACGAACATGACATTATATTTGCATAGTAGAAAATAGATGCACGGAAATAATTCTATGATTACAAAATAAGCAATATTACTGACAGTTGTAATGTTCCCTTGGCAATCCAAATCAATATTGATAAAGATGGTTTTGTTGTTGCATTTCGTAATCAGAAATCAGAGATTTCTTTAAAGTTGTTCATAATATGACATTCATTTTGAATTTACTGAAAAATGTGGTTTGAAGACAAATAAGAACGACAGGACGGAAAGTTTATAGTTTCAAGTTGAGTATTCGAATTATTGTATATTCCCTACGTTTAAATATAATGTAGCCAAGGACAGTAATCATTAATCAATGACAGGTATAAAATTTCTGAGTAGACAGGTCACTTAAGTTTTTTTTGTGCCCAACACAATTTAATTGTTTTCGTTCTTCATGCATTTCCCAAGGCATTGCAAAACTTTTCGATATGAAACTCAATAGTTTAACACCACATGATTTTAAACATGCTTTTTATTCAAATTTTTCAATTCCATACGATACCCATCTTAAAAAATCCGCATTTGTATAAGTAAGGGTACCGCACTACTTCCAGGGTTGCAATCGGATATGACATTACAGTGGTTGTGAATCGCGCACGTGGTTACCGAATGTCCGTGCGAGTCGCACCGCCTCTATACGATACGCCGCGGGAATAGCTAATGTAAATGGACACAGTACAATAGGCAGTAAAGCAAGTCGAATATTTTATGGAATATGCGACATACGAATAAAAGAGACATATTTCTACACTAGCACGTTAAAGTGACGACGAATAAAAATGATTAAACCTAATGTGTTTATATCACAAGCCTATGGTCACTGATAATATGAATAGAAAAATCCAATATAATTTTGTCCCGGCATTCGATTACGAGACCTTAGCTTTGTAACTGTTCCGTAGTATAACTACGCCACCGAGACAGTCAAAAGAATATAATAATATCCTCCCAGCAACAACTAATTAAAACAAAATATTCAACCTACTGTTTTAATATGAACAAGCATATCAACGTACGGAGCGGTCGCAAGGTTACGATGCATCATCGACACTGTCCCGTCCGGACGTGCGGATACAGTTCCGGACCCATTAATATTCCGCACCGACTAAGAGACACGCGTCGTATCTATTAATTCCACGTTAATATAAGTAAAATTTATAATTTTGTCATAATTATTCTCGCAACAAGAACTAACTAAAACGAAATGATTTATCCCATCAAAAACATCCTGTAAAAAAAATCCATCGCATGAAAACATAATGTATCGTACAATTTATGCATAATGCTACTGGCCAAGTCGATCTATTTATTTAAAACGTAAATAATTTTTAATATTGATATGATAATAACTTACGTAATAACTTTATACAGAAGGTCCCTTAATCAAGAACTAAATAAATTGATCGACTTGGTATTTCATGGATCTCACAACTTTTTGCGGTAGAAAAACTGAGCTGCGAGACTTGGAATTTTTTTACAGAATGTTTTTGATGGGATCTCACGTCTTTTTGTAGAGTCCTACTTTATTCCTTTTTGGTACTTTTTATTTCTAGAATATATATAATGATTTTTCTTAAAGCCTCTGTCTTATGGTTTTTTTCTTATTTTTGTAGGTATCAATTTATCACAAATATAGCGGATTTGATTATTAGTGTTATTTCTTTCATGGTGATTGTTTTCGAGCTATTTATTTGCAAGGTTATCTTTGTCATGTTTTTCTAGAGGAAAGTTGTACAGTTTAATGGGCTGAATACACCCTTTCCCTCTTTATACCCCCCTCCTGTTATGCCTCATATATAATATTGTATTTATAGATACCAATCTACAACTATTATTCCATTATATACGGGTACAACGAATCATTAACTGCAAATGTATCTTTGTAATCCTATACATTTATATGAGATTACAAAGTTATTCACGAAGTTGGTGTATCTAGAAAACTAGACAGAAATTATGAAATGTTTGATTTTTTCCTTACTTTAGACACTAAACACTAATTATATTCTAAATTTGAAGGTTCTATGTCTGCTAGAAGTGCCTTAGACTTTTGATGATCGGTCAGTCAGTCAGTGAGTGACAAAATTGCGAAAGTTTGACAAGTTATAATTCTTAAACTACTGGTTCAAATTGAATGAAATTTTAAATATACCGTGTTTACACAATTCCTAATTAGTAACTGAAAATTCAGGCTTCTTGCTTTAACCACAACGAAGTTATGGGGCGTTGAAAATGGTCTGAATTGTTTCGAGAAAAGGATAGTACGGCTGTGCCGCTTTTTAGCTCGACTTGGAGGGGGGACTGCCGTGCCCCCAGAACCTACTGTTCTAATATGAACAATCCTATTTTCATACAGAGCTATTGCAAGGTTACGATGCAGCGTCGACACTGTCCCGTCCGGACGTGCGGACACAATTCCGGACGCATTAGCATTCCGCACCGACTAAGAGACACGCGTCTTATCTATTAATTCCACATTACTATGAGGAAAATTGATTATCTTCTATAAAAAGTGGTCACGTCCATGCTAGAAGGATTGAGAAATTCATTGAGATTCTTATACGGATTCGTTAAACAGTCAATGGTTTGCCATTAAATTGTTATAATCTAGGTTCTAGTTCAATGCAATTAATTAGTTTAAATATTAAGAATTAAGAAATGGTTGTCTGGAAGTGATTGCTTTTAGCGGTAAGGCCGCCTTTTGAACCATGAATTAAGTTAATGTATTGTTATTCTTGTTCTCTATTGTGTAATATTTCGTATTTCAATAAAGTGTTTTATTTTATGTTTACATGTTAATAAGTATAAAAGTTAATCGAGTCTTAGCTGACAATATATTTTTATAGGAGTAGTTCTAGAGCTCAGAGCCTATTATCTCTTCATGTTGAAATAAATATCTATGTATACGTATCACTCTAATGGGTTAGAACTATACTCTTCAGCTTTATTTATGGATATTTTTTAACCGATTTTAGTTACCGAATGATTCATACTTTCGAAACGACTTATGAATTCAGTTTGAGCGAAGCTCTGTCTATGAATCAGCCTGTTATAATTTTGTTACTTTTTAAAATCCAGCAACGTAATGTTATTTATTCTTGTCGGTTCTTAGCGAGAAAACCCAACATTCCAAGTTCCTAGTCCATAAAACCGAATACAATGTTTCCTCTCGACTGAGCCTGAAGTCAGCTGGCATCAGCTGTAGTCGCTGAGAGCACAACACGCGACGCGGGTACTTTAATACATTTGAAAGTTTCATAAGCCCGGGACGGACCGAGGCTGAAGATGAGCTTGGGAGAAACGGTACGGCTTTTGTACTTTGTTACTGGTGAATTACATGTATTGGAGTTTGTGTAAAGTATTTTTAGACGTAAGATGTCAAGTCTCATTATGTCCAGCAGTTGCTCTGGCTACAATGTCCATCAAACCGGAAAACAACAGTGGATGTATACTTCTATTTGGCGGGGGAAATGGACATAGAGGGCATTGATTTTTAAATTTTTTAACTATCCGATAAAAATTAAGCCAAATCCGTGTTAAAATTAGTAAATAATGGGTTTATTTTAATGTGTAACATACGCGTAAATCTAAGAAACCTTTATGAGAAACCCCACTCTAAACTTAGAAAAACATATTGTAAAGCAATTTAGATGATCTTGTAGTACTGTTCACTCCTAGCACATCGTGTTATGTTAACTGGAGCGGATAAATATTTAAAGCCACCCTTCCAATCAACCCTTACGGAGTGGGCCGCGCTTACAAACTGCATCTCCACGGGACCTACACTGAATCAAGAGCTTGTAGCTTTTCATTAGCATCGCTTAGGAAATATATTGTGGGGAATTCATACGACTAGCCTGCTTTCATAGGACAAAATATGCTGTAAAATCTGGGAGATATCTTGAACTATTTCATTTCGGATAATTAATTTGTGTGATGGTGTATAACATCTACTGGTTATATCAAGACTGCTACCGAAAACGAAGCCGGGATGTAGTTTTAGTGACTACAAACACAATGCAACTAAAAATTTCGCAAAGAAACGCGACAAATATTTTTAATGATTTTTTAAATATCATCATTTTTGGGTGGTAAATCCATAGTTTTTGCTAAAATAATAATTTTAACTCTTGTATACATTAGAGTATTTATAAATAAAAGGGTATTCACAATTATTTTAATGAAAAATGTATTTACCACCCAAATACGACCATAGGAAAAAGATAACCAAAAAAAAATTGTCGATTTTTTTTGCAATATTTTCTATTGCTTTGTGTCTGAAGTCGCTTAAACTACCGCCCGGCTTCGTTTTCGGTAGCAGTCTTGAGATACCCTGTATAGTACAGCCTCCGTGGCGTAGTTGGATAGACACCGGCTGTCAATCGTAAGACCTTGGGGTCGATCCCTCACCGAGACAAATATTACTGTGATCCACAAGTATTTGTTTCGGGTCTCGGTGTTTGTGAGACCGAAAAGTCTCTCGTAGTTTCTGATACCCACGACACAAGACTCGATCTTAGTGTGGGGTCAGGATTATGTATGTGACTGTTGGGTGTATCTATTATTATGTATTTCATATAACTTGCTCAGGGTTGGAACTTACGTCTTTCGTCGTCGTCGTCGATAGGATCTTGTATCCCATCCTCGGACGGAAAAACTAGGTAAATGTAAATAGCACAGGTGATGCTTCTGTCGATCTATTTGTAGATAAAACAGTAAGCTGCTATATTTGTATGAGTTTATATCGATATTTACGAGGAAGAGGTGTTAGGCGAAGGGGTGGGATGATGTCAAAATGTACGATATTTAAATAATCTTGAATCAGCGTATCAAGTACGTCGTTTTGAATAAAACAATACATATTTTTATATTTTATTTAACAAGTATGCTAGCTCAGGTACAAAAATAAATAAATACATATAATATAACAATAAAATGGCTTTAATATTTGGCTTCCACAGGTGCGGGTTTTTCGGACGCTTTCATTTCTGAAAATAAAATATAAACGTTAGCCGTTACGAGCAGTTTGGGTTTAATCACATGTAAATCCTTTTAAGCCCTACTTTGTGGACGCGAGCAGTTTCAGTATAACATTACCGTGGCATTATTTAATAATTTTTACGTGTTATGGATTTTCATGATGGCCTAACTTAATTTTTTATTAAAATTATATTTTACAATTTTAATAAAAAATAAAGTTGTAATATTTTTAAATGCATTATGTGTAGGTTTTTGGTGCTTTAAATTTAACAATTTATTTCAGAAATATGGATAGTTCTTCCTTTTTTATATTTTAAATTGAGTTTTTTATATGGTCACGTTGACTATATTGATCCATGAAGTCCAGATCTAGTTTTTATAAATATAATATTCAAGTTCAAGCAGGTGGGTATTATAAAAAGCATAATTGTAGTTAAAAAGTAGTGTCAGATTTTATACTGATCTAATAAGATGCACTACAATTCCGCAAATGATAACCCTAATTGTAGCAAAGAACTTACCAACGTCATCAGTCTCTTTGGGTTCGTTCCAGGGTTGTCTCTCCGAAGTTCCGAAGAGAATGAAGAATAAATTAGTGAAAAAGTACACGCCAGAAGCTACGAAGAATACTTTCCGCCACTCCTTAGGCTCAGTCTGTTGACAAAAATATATTATTTTACATCGTTTAATATCATAATTATATTTGTGTTTATTTGTTCTTTCTCTATTAGCTAGTAAATCAAAATTTTCAGAGCAAATTATTAATATCTTGACATGGCCTGTATAACATGTGCTAATTTTACAACAATTGTTATAATAATATGTTACCGACTCAGTTCTTCTAATAACTTTTGCATGAGAGTTTCAATATCAATTTTAGAGCATTTTATTCCAACGTAGGGCTCAAAAACTACGGTAATTTTGTTTCGAATCTTGATACTTGAGAAAATTCGATGTTTCAATTTTCCTTTATAAATATAGTTATATTATTACAAAGAATATTTTCACGGTTCAAAATACTAAAAAATATAAATCGCTGACCTCATCCTGAATGATGGCTCCGCAGACGAGCGGTGCGATGATGGAGATGATGTTGGCCAGGAAGTTGGTGATGCCCATCAGAGACGCGCTGAAGTTTGGAGACAGGTCGATGTGCACCAACTGTGAATCAATCATTTGGTATCATTTATCATTTTATTTGTAAATGGCGATATAAAAAAAAAAAAACAAAAGAAAAAGAAAGAAAAAAAGAAGACAGTTCGTGTTGCTGAGGGAGTTTCTTGCGCCGCTTCTTCTTCAAAGCTACAACACGTTCCGAAGCGGTGGTAGCAGAAAAGGACGATTCAAAAGGTCTTGTGAAAGACTATTTGAATAAAGAATATTTTGATTTGATTTGATTTGGTATAGAATAGAAACGAATGTTTATTTGTGGTTTCGTGTTCATGGTCCAAGAACGAAAATATTTTTTTTATCAATATTGGTTGGAAGATGACAACAATTGAGGTCGATAGATTGAATTCGCAAAATTTTTCACGGAAAATATTTTCTTTAATAAAAAAATACTACTATAGGTAGTTCAATTGAATCGGTCATTTCAAAAACCTCATAAGTCACGAAATCAAAACTTGTCAGAAATCAATAAAAACTGTTTCATACACAAACAAATGAGTTTTAAAGGACTTTTTTATGTTTAATTTAGTATTTGAGTGGTAAAAAACTAATTAAAATATTTACAGTTTATTAACAGAAATAATGAAAAAAAAACTGAAAAACATTTCTTTACTTATGTTGTTTTAGCGAGAAATAGGTTTAGTAGTATAATAATAATAATAATAACTCTTTATTTAAAACACCACAAAAAATATTTTACCAAGAATAAAAATAAAAAAAATATTTAAATAGAGAAAATAAACTGTTTTAAAACGGCGGTCTTATCGCTAAAAGCGATCTCTTCCAGACAACCGTGCAAGAAGAGGAGAAAGTGGTTACCATGGACGGTGCTATTATAATACTATAAGATAAACTTACATAAACAATACATATACTACAAAAAAAAGACGATGCATTATTAACATACAGAATACATATAATAGAATAAAAATAAATATATAAATACATATTAATAGTCAAGTATGGACAGTTTTAGCTTGTCAAAAAGTGTGCTTTCACTCTCGTTTTAAAAGTTTCCATGGAGGGCGACCGTTTTATACTGAGAGGCAACGCATTCCACAAACGCACTGCCTCCACGGTAAAGGAGCGATCGTAGAACGATGTCTTGTGTGCCGGAAACTTCAACATCAGATTCTTTGACGACCTAAGGGAATGAGAATTTGCAGTATAGAGGAAACTAAAACGTTCCTGAAGATAGCGCGGAGCCGAGGGATTAAACAGAATACTGTAGAGAAGAGACAGAATATGAACATTTCGGCGATGTCGTATAGGAAGCCACTTGAGCTTAGTACGGAATTCGGAAACATGGTCATATTTACGAAGTCCAAATATAAACCTAACGCAAACATTTTGAAGGCGCTCAAGTTTGTCTAGCTGGGCCTCGGTAAGATCGAGATAGCTGATGTCGGCATAGTCGAGGATAGGAACCAAGAGAGACTGTGCAAGCGCAATTTTAGTGGCAGTCGGAAGAAAGTTGCGCAACCTACGCAAAGACCCCGCAGTCGCAAATATTTTGCGACTGACAGCCATCAACTGAGGCCCCCAAGACATACTGCGGTCGATAATTACGCCAAGGTTTTTCACGGTGCCACTGAATGGGATAGGAACCCCATCAAGCAACACGCGAGGCAAAAGTGTCCAGTCGACCTTACAAATGGTTCTTGGGTTCCCCACAATAATGGCTTGGGTTTTGCTAGGGTTTAATTGGAGGTCGTAAACTTTACTCCATCTGTTAATTTTCTCAAGATTCATGAGATGAATAGCATCATCCAGATGAGAGGGGGGAAATTGACAATAGAGTTGAAGATCGTCTGCATAAAGGTGGTAGGATGAAGAAAGTTTACATGAAATGGAGTGTGGAATGGATAAAAACTGAAAATAAAAGAGGAGATAAGACGCCACCCTGAGGTACACCGGCAGAAGTTCTACACCACGAGGAAGTCATTTCCCCTAGGCGGACACATTGACGGCGGCCGTACAGGTAACTTTGAAACCAGTCAATGACGCTTGGAGATATGTTGAAGGAGCGCAGTACAGCAAGGAGAATATCGAAGTCAACTGTGTTAAAAGCGTTACTGAAGTCAAGGAGCGTAAGCACTGTCAACTGCCCGTTTTCCATCCCGAGACGAAAGTCGTCGGTGATTTTGACAAGTGCAGTGACTGTGCTATGTCTTGGACGAAAGCCAGATTGGAAGGGATTAAGGAGGTCATTTCGGGTAAGGAATGAGTGTAACTGATTATAAACTAGACGCTCGAGGACTTAAGATAGGAAAGGAAGAATTGATATGGGACGGTACTCGGAAAAGGCTGTAGGATTCGGTTATTCGGTAGAAGTCGGTAGTATATAATTTAACCAAAAAAATCGTAGTCATAATATTTTTTATTGCTTATAATTAAGAGTTAAACTTAAAAATAATCTTATTAACATTTTACATGTATTAATTTGTCATGTTTTAATATCTTCATGGTACATAGTCGTATTTTCCATCATTCTCATCTGGATTATCTTCAACATTTGCAGTTGGCCAGCTAGAAATGTTGTTATAAAATGGCATATTATGCTCTTTCAGTATGCTATCTTAAACTTGTTTTAAATCGTCATTTTTTTTTATTGATGGGCACTTTCAATTCGTAGGCTTTGGTTGATGGAAGTGAAACAGAAGTTGTTATTTTCTTTAATAATGAGAATGAATGTTTAATCAATCTATCAATATATTCCTCGGCTATGATAGTTCCTTTTCGATCTGAATTATACTGAAAACTCATGTATGTCGAAGGTGCAAATGACTTTTTTTTGTCCTTCGGGACTTTTTTTCCATATGATTCAGTTGACAAACATGTTTTTTTGTACAAATTTGGCCACCATTTCTTAAATTCTAAAACATCTTCAGTTTTTAGCTTTATGACTGTAAATGTTGAGCTGGAGTTCGAAACCAAATCAATGTATTCCCCTGGGACGTAGATACGATCATGCTTTCGAACATTTTTTTTTATGATCCCAAAATCACGGTCATTTGGTAAAAAGGAATGACCACGTATGGGAAAATACTGATAAACATTTTCAAATCATTTAGAGTCAGTCAAAGCCAACATAAGTCTCAACAATGTATGATTTTTATTTTGACCAGGGCAACCGTCGGAAAAAAGATATAAATACTTAATATTTGGCCCAATATTATTTTTTATATAATGCATCAACATTGAACAAACCTCATTGGCTCCTTTGTTAGCAATGCCTTCATGAAACATGTAAAATTTTGATTTGCCTGTTTTTAAATCCTTAATACCAACACAGTGAACCTATAATTGTCGCATATAAAAAATGTTTTGTATAGGTATGCGAGGCAATGGCAGCTTTTGCATAAAATCGAATGTTATCGCTGCAACATCATCTCATTCCTTACAAAGATTGACTGAATTGAACTGATGAAATTTTGTTGTAAAACTTCTTGGCACGTCTTTTATGGATCATTAACTGAGCTTCTACTGAACGAAGCAAATTTAAAATCTTAATATATATAATTCACGTGTCACGTTGTTTGTCCGCGATGGACTCCTAAACCACTCAACTGATTATAATGAAATTTTGTAGATAAGTGTTATTTGTTCCAACTTAAAGGTGGGATAATTTTTATCTCGATTGAATTGACGAAAGTATAAAAAAAAGGAAAAAACATTTTGCCATACAAAATGTTCATGGGTTTGTAACTGTCAAAGATTTAATGTTCATAGCGTCGATACGGTAAACTCTTCCCTAAAATTAAATAACGTATTTAAATAAAGGTTTCGAATCGACAACACATAGCCACAATATTCGATTTATGGCGTATTTTAGATTTTAAAGATGTAAATTAATGACAGTAATGAAAAGTGGTTGACATTTAAATTGATTGTCAAATATTTATGCATACGTTCAGGAATTTATTGTAAACTAAAGAGTATATTATGATGCTACATAAATATAGGACAATTAAATAAATAATATTCACATGTATTAAGTTTTACTTCTTTTCAAGATAGAATTTCACTTGAAAATGAAAAATCTTTAATAAAATAACACATAAAAATAAAAACTGAACTGAACTGAATAAAATAAAAATTTTATATAATTATGGAGAATATTGCAGGGATTCTCAAATTAGGCGTTGCCTGTGTCTTGAAAAACCAGTTAAATATAATTGTTTCTACGTTAATTGTGTGTGTGTGAGTGCATTTCTACGAAAATTAATATTTCATCTCTTTATTACTAACAAGAGTAATGGCGTAATATTTTTGGAAAAACAGCATAGTGGGGGTGAAATAAGGGATGGGATATTGCATGGATAATCAAAATCGATAAAGTGTTTAGAAAGTAGAGAGAAACTGGATATAATAGAGTGGGAGGTAGGGGAGAAGACTGGGATAGCTGACAGATTTAATAGGACGAAATGTAAATGCACGGTATAAGACGGGATGGTTAATTAAGAGAAAGGACGCGACGTATCGGGAAGTCAATGAACAGACGGGATGGGACGGAATTGAGCAGGACAGTAGGATAGCTAATTCATGTTTAGATATACAAGAGCTTATACGAAAAATAACACGTATTTGGTGTGGAGTAAAATAAAAAAGTATCTGCACCCAGGCGAAGCCGGGCCGGGCCGCTAGTGTCATATAAAACTCAGTCATAAACTACTCCTGCCATATAGTGATGCATGCAAAAACCTCTTAAGTCATTGACTTATGTTGTTTATGCAATGCATGTATTTCACGCGGTATTATTAAAAGACGAAGGAATGTATTGACTTAAGATGTTTTCACCCAGAATACGCATCTACCTTTGAGGAACCATTTTCAGCAAAAAAAGCATGTTGGAAAAAATGGTGACTTATGAGGTTTTTGAAATGACCGATTCAATTGTATTGATGACTTAACACTTGGGTCTTAAAAAATATTATTATTATTAATCGCTGCGACAATTAATGGTATGACTAAACGTATTTAGTAGTAGTTATAGATTTCAAACAAAATTTCAACAGTCAGACAAGGATAAAACTCATTAAAACAGCAGATTATTTCATCACAATTTTATCACTTTAGTTGAGTGGTCGATATAACTGAAAGAGAGTTTTCTGGTCCATATTAAATGAGACACTAACCAAATATCCAGTGTACTGTCCAGCGTTGATTCCGACAGCTAGAGTAAGCATCCCGACCGCGAACACCATGTCTCCCGGGGGCGAATACGACAACCCGATCAGGGCAATCGCGGGACCCCACAGTCCTGGAACGAACAAAAAAATGTATTTAAAAGTTTTTCCAAGAATAGAAATTGATAGTCATAGGGGCTACAGATAGATGCGATAGTTATGGCTAACAGTTTACAGTTTACAAAACTTTCCTGATTTAAAAAAACATCATAGTTACCCTACATTATTTTGCAACAGGCCTGAGCTAGTATACACATAAGAAAACGTGACATAAAAAATGTATCTATTATTTTGGGAGTAATTAACAAGTAATTGTAACTAAATAATATGATTATGTTAATCGAATTTAAAAATACAGTGCCATACAACAATCCCTTTGATGCAAAATTAATCAAATATTATTGTAGGATCTGTATAATGTATAAATGCTTGGATTATTTATTTATAGCTTCCGGCCGGCTTCGTACGGGCGCAGATACTTTTTGAATTCAGTCCAATTTAGCAACATAGGAACTATTCGCGTGAGAACTGTTTTTAATATTTAAACTTAATGTTATTGCCGTACTTTAAACCTCCCATCCCATTCCTTTGAGTATGAAAGAATATCCAATATACAATTCACACCTTTAATATCTCACGGGAACACTATATTTTGTCCGGGTAAAATGTAGTCTATGTGTTAGCCCAGTTAGCCCAGGGAATAAGCTACCTCCATACCAAATTTCATAAATTGGTGCTGCGTTTTGAGCGTGACGAGGTAAAAAACACATAAACTTTCGCATTTACAATATTAGTAGGAAGTAGGATGGGATTTCGGGGATTAATATTTTATTTCGAGTATAATATCATCTGTATCCGCCCATATACGTCCCACTGCAGGGCACGGGCCTCCTCTACAATCGAGAATACGATTGTGAGTGGTTAGGCCATAGTCCAGCACGCTGGCCTAGTGCGGGTTGTATGATAACATAGAGGAAAAAAATAACGTACCGATAGAATTGAACAGTTTCCTCGTGTTGGAGACGCTGAGCCAGTCCTTCCGTATAATGACGTCAGTCATCGCGCCCATTGGGAAACTCAGCAAGTACATCGACAAGTACGGCAGAGAGGATAATATTCCGTTCTAGAATACAAGAAACAATGGCAAATGTTTTTTTTTTATAATCTCTGTTTATTTTTGGACTTTTATTTTACAAAAGAATCCATGACACCAGGAGAATGATTTCTGTTTCTGAAGTCTCATTTACAAGTAGAGTTTGTCGTGACGAGAATCGGATGCCATTATCGCTTGAAAAACCGCCATAAATTATCGTGTTCTGACAAACTTCTACACGATTTAACTTTTTTATATCGCGATAACGTACATCTTTGAGGCGAGAAACTCCCCATGTAGCTTTAATACTTTCTTGTTATAACAACATATTTTATGTGTGAGTAATGTCACATAAAATAAAATTATGAGTTTAACTTTATGATTCCAAACTCAACTTTATCGAATCTGAAGGATGGAATGAATATGCTTTTTTGAATCTAGAAAATATTATACCTACATTATTTAGATTCATTCACTTTTTATTTTCACTTCCACCCGGTTCACCAGGCTGTTTTCGCCAGAGAAGAACAAGAAACTTTAATGTTGCTCTTTTCAAACCAAGTTGAATTCAAAACAGTTTATAAACAAATATATTAACATGTGAATGTCAATATCTTTTGAGCCATGAGAACCACACCATACCATAGTCATATTTCACAATACTTACACTCTTTAGGTCAACATTAAGAACTTTAGCCATGTAGGTGGGCATTTCAGTCATGAGTGTAAAGAATCCCCAGTTTTGTCCGCAGTGAGCTACGATCACCGCCCAGAAGGGAAGCGAAGTCAATATCTTCAACCACGGTGCTGGGTACCTCTGAAATACGAACAGTATGGTTTAACCTATTATAATTAATAATTTTAAATTTTATAAAACTTATATGTATAAGGGTGCTATACATTTTCGTAGCAATCTTATCGATAATACCTTGATAGCCATTATTTATTAGAAAGGGAACGGTTAAGCAATCTAAAACAGCTTTCTTATCATGGTCATTTTTCACGTATATTCGTTAATTCGTTCGTTCGTTTTGACAGCCTCCGTGGCGCAGGCGGTTAGACGCCGCCTGTGAAACGAGAGGCCGCGGGTTCGATCCCCGCACCGAGAGAAATGTTTGTGCGGCCCACAAATATTTCTCTCGGGTCTGGGTGTTTGTGAGACCGAAAAGTCTCTCGTAGTTCCTGATACCCACGACACAAGACTCGATCTTAATGTGGAGTCAGGACTATGTATGTGACTGTTGGGTGTTATTATTATTATTATTATTATTATTAATTTATAACCCTATTTACTAATATTTACTTTAATAACATGGGTCAACCTTGGGCCTTTACAATATCGTCTATCGAGTTTATTATAAATTTTGATAATATTTTTGTCCAAAAGCATGATACTTAGATGCTATAGGTCACAATATTTCCAATCCGAAATTCTGTTCCTCTAACATGTCGTAACATACCCATTACATAAAGTATCCAATTTGATACAATAGGCTAGTTTCATACATTTTTATTTTTGTTTATAACGGAAGGTTACGTTACGCATAATCAAAATCAGAAAGAATTTTTAAAATCCGTTAATTAATAAGCAAGTTACAAATATATGAAAGTTGGTGGTAGGAGTGATAGAAAAGGATGCAAAATGCACGGCGTGACGTCATCTTCCATAAGGTGCACGCGTGCGAAAGAGACAACGAGTGTCCCCACCGTACTATTAAATGTATTAATATCTCAGTCATTTTACATTCAATTTTGATGCTGTTTTCAAATTCGTTTGTTTTTATAAACGATGCTTTTAAGGAATGATTACTTACTGCTCAAATAAAATCTTGGACATAACCCTATTCAATGTTTAAATGCTAGTAACACAAATCTGAAATGTTTGCTAAACTGCGTATCCTCTTACCTTTTGTTCTCCCACTCTTCCCAAAGATCTCTGTATGTACTTCACTTCTTCTTCCTTAATATATTTAGAACTTTCAGGAGAGTCCGAACCTAAGAATATGTAGGCCACAGTCCATATGGCTCCCAGTGTCCCATTTGTGTAGAATATCGACGGCCAGCCCCAAGCTGACGCCAGAAATCCTGACGCTATCAGTTGAAGGGCAATGCCGAGCTGACCACCTGAGGAAAAGTTTGCATTATATACCAGTGTCGATCAAGAACTAAACAAAGTTCAAACATTCAAATACGTCATGATCCTGATCTCACTTTAACAAGCAAAACTTATGTTCTGAATATCAGAAGTTAAGATATGTTTTTCGGTGTCACAACTTCTAATCTAAAAACGAATATTTGTGAATTATGTGAACGATTATTTTTGAATCACACAAACCTTTGTATTTACCAACCTACTGCCCCATGGAGTCTTTTATTTCCATATCAAACGGAATTCCTTTATTTGGTGTTGGGGAACTTTTCTCTAAGATATATAGGTAGCTTTTTAATTAGGTTTAATATTATCCTATTAAGAGCCAGAGATATGTTCACACCATTTAAAAACTTTTGAGGCTCTCGCAAATTTAATAATCTGATCGAAAACAGGTCACATTTTTAGAAGCCCGTAAATGATTATTCGTCTTTGTATGTAGAAACAAAAATAATTATACTATGAAGTGATTAAGCTAATTATAGAAAAGTAATATTGCGAGCTTCACATGCACATATTTATCACAGAAAATGTGTCATCAAAGTGAGTTGGCAGCGTCACATACTGAAAGCTTTCCAATTACCCTCGTCGAGAGCTGTAATATACTTTGTTCCGATGCCGCTGCGGGGAAGCGATCAATGTGACGTGCTTGCCAACCCTGGGCTCTATGTGTATTGTTTAATATATTTCTATAAAGTGGTGGAAGCGGGAAGCGTGTCTTCTTTGATACTATTTGTGGATTCTACTGATTTAGTGTAGTGTTGTTTCGTTGTCTTTTAAGGGTTAAACCTGAATTTATTCTCCTTGGGAAACAAATAAGCTCTTTAGGTCACACTTCATAATTATATTGGTGGTGGCTTAATTGACATAAATCGTATTCTGAAATTATGATTTAAAAGTAGACATTTCTTAACATCAAAACCTTACTCGGAAATGGCATCCGAGATCAAAAATGTAAACAAAAGTGTTACCACTACAATGAAATAACTTTCCATGGTAGCTTGTTGACAACCGTGAAAATAATAGGCTAGAATTGTTCTCACCTGTTAAATAAGTATAAAACAAAGTAAAATTAAAATTCTTTGATATAATATTTACACAAACGACAATTTCAAGATTTTTTAAAATGATATGATAAAATTGGTACGAAAATATTTTATGCTGTAGGCAATAAGCAGAAAGTCATAACATTTGGCTGACTGAAATAAAACTTTATTATATTTAGCTTCCCCAATTACGAATAGGTCATTTTGGTCCGCACGATGGATGGATGAGTTGACTGCTGAACACGGTATGACCATCCTGCGTCTGCCTCCTTATCATTGTGAATTAAATCTGATAGAATTAGTTTGGGCTCAAGTCAAGTGTCACATCGCCAGGAATAATAAACACATTAGAAATGAATGAAAGCAAACAATAATTTGAAGATAGTTTACAAGAAATGACTGCAGAGGTGGAATGAATTTGATAAAGATATTATGAAGGAAGAATGACAAAATGTACAAATTAGACCCCCAAATTGAAAGAGTGACAGATCAATTTCTAATAAATGTTACTTATTCTGCGTGATTAACATCGTCTGATTTAAGTGATAGTGAAGGCATGTGAACTCATACAGTGATGTTGATATATGATGATAATATGCTCTTTATATAACAAATTAAAACAATATTAATTTTCCCTTGTAAATTTAAAGTTAATTCTAAAACACAATACCTCGCAAAATTTGAAACTATTCAGTAATAAAATTATACGAATATTTTTTATTAGAAATATGAATGTTTCATAGCCCTGAAATGTCATTTTTACAGTGACATTTGTTTATTTACATTTTTGATCTCGGATTCCATTTCAGAGTATAGTATGTTTTTATTCTTGTTGACACAATAGCAATTTTTGTTGATGACAACTTTGCAGTTGGATAGCGCCAGGCGAACAAGTGAAGTTAATTCAAATATTTTTTATGAAATATACTTACCAGCATAAATAATGGTGGTCAGAAGTCCTTTCTCTTCAAGTGGGATCCATTGGCTGACCAGGTGGTGCATGCCTGGATAGATGAAGGCTTGCGTAAACCCTTGGAGGATGCGGCAAACACATACTAGTTTCCAGCCACCCTATAATATTTAAACCTTCTTTAAGCATAGTGGAGTTACTATACTTTTGATATCCTACGAATTCCTTAGCTCATTCTTGGGTAATAATTTGACATTCATTTTCTCCTTCTATCAAGAAGAAAAGTGTCCTTTCATTCTAAGACGATAGAAAAATAAAGCGTGACCTACAGTATACTTTTTGTTTTTCTAAATTCTAAAAGTCAATAAAATTAGCACTGTCACAAGCAATACACTTCAGTAAATTGCAAGTACAGCTTCCTTTAAATTCCATATGTGCAGCGCTTCTACTGGAGTTTAAAACTCAGTCTATTCATGAAGGCATTAGACTTGCAATAAACAGTCTTTGTCGAAGCTTTACTGAAAAATCCAATTCTTTAAATTTCTTGAGGGATTTTTATTAAAGGAAGCAATGAAATAATAATATAATATAATAGCTGGTGATAGTATATTAGAAACCTCCCGTATCATTGGGTATTCTGAAAAATCACTAATCACTGATCTGCTTGTGTATATCAGATTTCGACCAAGCTGGCTTCATTATATTAAATTTCCATTAGATACTTCACGGTCGTTCATCTTGTATTGTTTTGTGTTAAGTAATTCGAGACGATCCACATCCACATGATGAGATGTCCACTTCAATCAATAAGCAAGGGAATCCTCTACGACCAAAACTTTGGTTGAAAGGACTAAAGCAACTAAAGTTATAGTTGTTTATTCCTGCTAGTACAAAACAAACTTACAATAGAAGCTCCAAGAGGCAACAGCAGTGAGATCACAGAATTGATAGCTATAGAGATTGTGATGAGGAGTTTCCCTCCGAACTTCCTAGCCAGCTCTCCAGCCGGGACTTGCAGCACCACGTACCCCCAGAAGAACGACGATAGGATGATCGACTGTACCGAGTACGACCAGTCGAAGTACTGGAACAAAGAAGAATTGTTGTAGTGGAGGTAATCATTAATCTTATGCTGTGGTCTTTTGGTTTCGTATATGAGTTGTGGTCTTCTGTGTACCTTCGTTTCATTACCTGCTCAGACAAGCGTATGTGTGTATGTATTTCGTATCAAAATATGATTTGTTCAGGAGTGTATATTTCCCTTATTCTCTCTTATTGTTCTATGGCGTTGCTTTGGAGATACATAGCCTCTGTACATATATCCAGTAGTGGACTGCAACGGGCTGATGAAGATTTGAAACCCTTCTAGTTGGTGAGTATGTGTATGCATTCTGCGATCACTGCATGAACAATAAATTTCGAGCAAGTTGGTCTAATTATATATCTGTATCCAGTACAGCCAACAGATAAGTATTCCATGTAGACTATATTAGTCTTACAAACAGGTGCAGCGCAGTTGTTTTATATTGCAAGTTAGTTAAATAATAAAGTACTTCATTTAGGTTTAGCATAATTTGTATTTTACAATTTGCTTCAGTAATTAGACGAACTAAATTAAAACACCTGAAAATGAAATATAAAATGAATACTTTGTATAATCGATTAGCTCCGTATTCATTATAGAAGTTAATATTTTATGTTCACAGACGTTTTCAAAGTAAATAAAGCTTAATATAAGTACGTGAATAAATATGATATCTCCAGTTCACCTTATTTGTGTAATTTGAATAATTACGCTTAAGAGGAAGAAATTGTCCTATGTTTTTATACCTTCACATTATTTATTTTGTAGCTGTATTATCGGTTATCATTGAAGAAGGCGTAATGATTTCCAGTGGCCAGAAATGGCTTTATCTCGCTAAATGCGTATACCACGCTGTGGTCTGTCATAACTCAGCATGAATGTACAGGCTCGTCCGGGGTATCACTGTCTCACAGGAAGTCGACGTAAATAGGCAGCATCGCTGTCAAGTTTCGCTCGGTGAATGAAATTACTGTATGCCTAATACCCTTTTACCCCTTTTAGGAAAAACGAGAAGGATCTCGCATCCCTCTTCAGTTGATAGGCATGTTTATGATTCAAACGTTGTGAATGTTCCTGAGCATGAGTGACCAAGCTAGGTCAGGTGACTGTTTGCTAGTTTGTCGTACCAATGCAATAAAAAGAAATCGTTTGTGAATCCTCTGTTTAGACTAAAACTACCATCAGAAGAATTGTAGTCAATGTTATGCTAGTATGAAAATAAATATTGTTATTATATAATACAACTGTGCCTGCATTAACATATTCATTGAAGACGAACAAGTTATTACATCGGAAAGTTTTCGAAGATATGTAATATCAGTCAACGGCCCGCGGTTCAAACGAGCGGCTCGTAAAAATTATCTGTCAGTTATAATGAGAAGATATTCGCAAATTAGTGTAATTGTACCATCTAGTGTGTGGGGTCATGATTTATAGTTTTTCTGAGAAATTAAGAATAATAATTTTAAAATAAAAAATACTGCGTAGTATTTTTGTGGACAGGTATAAGTTTCAATAATTGTTTTAAAGTATTTTTTACAAAATTTTGGACGACCACGTACTAGGTGGACGGACGACCTGGCTAAAGTTGCAGGAAGTCGCTGGATGCAGGCCGCTTCCAACAGGTCGATATAGAGATCTTTGGAGTAGACCTACATACGTTCAGCAGTGGACTTTTTGTGGCTGAGATGATGATGACGAGAGACGAGACGAGTAATTCACTAGAATGATTCTAAGCTTCAGGAAGCTCATAAAACAACAACATCCCACAGGAATTATAAATATTATTTTTGGTATGAATTAGTTCCGTGACCATTCAAGTCTATAACGTGCTATACTAGGTAGTAATTTTTATTATTACTTCGTACTATTTTTTAGACACTTACATTTTTGGTACCATTCAAATTTGTAATAACTTAAACTATTTAGTAATGTTTGGTATTTCTTTTTAATATTTTTTTTATGTTCCTTTAAAGTAGCATTTATTTTCAACATTATTGCCGAACTTATATCTCATATATTTTGTGAAACCTATTTAGCAATTTTCAAGGGAAAAAACTCAACCTATCGTTTAATTTATTTTTACACCCATTATCTTTAGATTTGATTTGAGGTCGTGATGTGCCATACAAGTTTTTATTGCTTGGGTTATCGCGCGACTTCTCAACAGAATAAACTCATCTATGGAATGTTTTACTTCATTAATTATAAATTACTATTTATCGCGCGCTCGGCAGTTTAGTTGCGGTTATAATGGAAGAGATCAGGAGGTTAAAAGCGGTAGAATGTAAATTTATTTGAGGGAAAACTCCTTTGTTAGTCTTCTTGCTATGTTGGTATATATTTGCATGTCGTCTTTTAAATTTAACATGATAAATTCACCTGATGGTAATTGTACCTCATGAATGAATACTACTGCCAATTAGAGACATCCACCAACAATATTTGAAGTAATATTATAATTCGAAGATCGCCTGTCTTTTGTGCTGCGATGATTGGCGATACAAGCATGCCATTTGTCTTATGGTAGGCGTTACGAACACACATGGACAATAGCAAAACTAAATAACAGTATTATTTAGAAAGCAATAAGAGACATAATTGCTAAGTCTCATTACGTCTAATAGTTACTCTGGCTACAATGTCCTTAACCAAACCATAAGGCAACAGTGTATTTACTCTGCTGTTACGCGGGAGGAACATAAGTACACAGTCAGGTCATAAGTATTGTCACACAGTAAAAACTTTTCTTTTAGAATACTAGCCACAAAAAAGTTTATTGAATTCGAATTTCGAATTGTTCATGAAAATAAAAATGTATACTTTTTAGAATTTTACTCGTTTTTAAATATGGAGTGGATGCTTAAAGAAGACCGTGTTGCAGTTATTGCGTTGCATCGTTGCGGTTACGCGCCAATTCAATTTTTGACATACTGAAAAATTTGAATATAACCAAAAGATTCGTTTATCGTACCATCAAACGATACAATGAACACTCTAGTGTAGATGATAGGTCAAGAAGTGGTCGCCCTCGGTCTGTTAGGACTCCAGCAGTGATAAAAGCTGTGAAGGCGCGAATTCAAAGAAATCCCAAACGTAAGCAGAAACTGTTGGCCCTTCAGATGGGGTTAAGCAGAACCACGGTGAAAATGGTGTTAAATGAAGACTTAGGGCTTCGGGCGTATCGAAGAAAAACAGGACATCGTTTGAATGCTCGTCTAATGGACCTGAGACTGAAGAGATGCCGCGCTTTGTTGAAGCGGTACGCGGGAAAACAATCGGGAAATTCTTTTTTCAGATGAAAATTTTTTTACCGTATGGGAGAGCTACAACAAACAAAATGATAAAGTGTACGCACACAGTAGTGAAGAAGCGAGCAACCGTATTCCGCGTGTCCAACGAGGTCATTTTCCATCCTCGCTCATGGTATGGTTGGGAGTGTCTTATTGGGGCTTAACAGAGATACATTTTTGTGAGAAAGGTGTAAAAACGAATGCAGTTGTGTATCAAAATACAGTCTTGACGAACCTTACCATGTTCAATAACAGGCACTGGGTATTACAACAAGATTCGGCGCCAGCTCATAGAGCGAAGAGCACACAAGACTGGCTGGCGGCGCGTGAAATCGACTTCATCCGGCACGAAGACTGGCCCTCCTCCAGTCCAGATTTGAATCCGTTAGGTTACAAGATATGGCAACACTTTGAGGAAAAGGCGTGCTCAAAGCCCCATCCCAATTTGGAGTCACTCAAGACATCCTTGATTAAGGCAGCCGCCGATATTGACATAGACCTAGTTCGTGCTGCGATAGACAACTGGCCGCACAGATTGAAGGCCTGTATTCAAAATCACGGAGGTCATTTTGAATAAACTTTAGAGTCATAAGAATCTATGTTTTGTTAAATTCATTTTGGTATATAAATGGTTACATAATATAATGAATAAACTTGTTTCAATTATTTTATATTAAACATGTGACAGAATTTATGACCTGACTAGGTATATTCTGGTGACCCAGGCGGCTTTTCATATATGAGAGACCCTTCACATGTAAATGAACGTTGAAACAGTTTAAACAGTAGTCAATATATTTCCAGCTAGATCTTGTTGGCATGTTTATCCATGTAAAACTGAGGATTAATATTATCAATATTTTAAAACCATATCTATACTAAAATAGAGTGTTGCCTTACTGCTGAATCATTCAATTTCTTCGAAACCAGCGTAAATACTCAAAAAACTGATAAAAGAGGATTTAAACAGTAACAAAAACATATAGATACGGTGTTTTACTATAGCTGACTTGGCATAAGTGCTTAATTCTATAAATACAAAGATAAGGATATTATAAAAAGGCTTGTACAACAAAAACGTTTGAAAGCACATCGTTAATGTAGCCACTGTTAGGTACGTTCCGGAAGATTAATATGCGGAATTACTTCTTATCTCATAGAAAAACAATATATAACAACAGAGGTGTGTGAATCACAAGCATTTGTTTCGAGTCGGGTTATTGGGAAACCGAAAAGTCTCGTAGTTCTTGGTACCCACGACACAAGACTCGATCTTAGTGTGGGGTCCTGACTCCACGCTATGGTAGACCTGACAATGTATGTGACAGTTGGATGTATTTATTATAAGGGGTTTTAAAGGAAAGTTAAGATTGTGATATTACACCTATAATTATTGTATTATTATTGTATCAGCCCATATACGTCCCACTGCAGGGCACGGGCCTACTCTACAATCGAAAGTACGATTGAGAGTGGTTAGGCCATATAGTCCACCACGCTGGCCTAGTGCGGGTTGGCGGACTTACATACCATAGAAATTCTTATAAATCGCTATGGTATGCAGGTTTCCTCACGATGTTTTCCTTCACCATTTTAGTGCGTGGTGATTGACTGTCAATACACACATGACTCCGAAAAGTCAGAGGTGTGCCCTGGGATTTGAACCCGCGACCACCGTGAACATATTGGCAGCCGCGTCTAGTCCGTTTACCAACAGGCCACCACGCACTTACACCTATAATGGATGCGGTTAATTCGGTCCAAAAATAATTATTTACTTCAGAGGTGTAGGCTTTTACCGAGTCGACCTAGACCAAGTTTGAGGACATTGCAAGTTATCATAAGTTTGAGGTGATTTTAGAAATCTCTGGGATATTGAGATTTCATTACAATAATCTTCTTTAGTAGGCTAAGGTCGTAATAAGGGTACAATGGTAACCTTTAGTAGTCCAACCTTCCTCTGAGTCCTACGTCTAAAAATGATGTCACCCATATCAAAAACGTCATATTCCACGCAAACAAGACCATGAATGGAAAGTTTGCGGAGTCACTCGGTCAACTTCTGTGACATCAAGAGACCCGCCCCCGAAGATAACTGTGTTTACATACGCACATACATACCGTTTTGTGTATACGTAATATTAACGCATATCTATACGCGTGGCCCATTTACGCATTTGTTACGCAAATTGAGGGTGTGCGGTTATGACCGTGACTTTAGTTTTAGGAGATATTACTATCAAATGAATATATTTACACATTCTGGATCCACATTTTATCGATGTAGGGTTTTAGTGTTATGGAGAAAGATGAGATGAAACGATAGACGAATGACTAATATGGAACGTACATAATTTATGTAAACGATATATCAGATGAAAGCACCTAAGATGGAATGAGCAAGATGATGAATATTTAAGATGTGTAAGAACAGAAGAACGTAAGAGCAGGTAACGGACGGTAGACGTTTAAGAACACGAATAAAGACGCAATATACTCGTAAGACGAATGAAACACGGTGACATGATATTAAAGATTATCTGAACAATCTTTATTATTTATTTATTTTATTCTTAACTGCACAAAAAAGGATAAACACTTAAATATATTACAAATTAAAAAAAAATACAGATGGCGGTCTTATCGCTCTAGGCAATTTCTTACAGACAACCTTTGGATGGATAGAAAAAAAAGGAAAAGATGAGAGGGCAGTCTAGAAAAGAAAAGGATACAAGCTCCAATAAAATAATAATAGACGAATTATTTATAATTAGTATGTACACAATATATGATACATAATTATACGAGTATACATACACCTATTATAAATACATACAGGGTATATCAAGACTGCTACCGAAAACGAAGCCGGGTGGCAGTTTAAGCGACTTCAGACACAGTGCAACAGAAAAAGTTGCAAAAAAAAAGCGACAATTTTTTTTTGTAATTTTTTCCTATTGCCATATTTTGGTGGTAAATACATTTTTTCCTAAAATAATAGTGTATACCCTTTAATTTATAAATACTCTAAGATATAAGAGAGTTTAAATTATTATTTTAGCAAAAAATATGGATTTACCAACCAAAAATGATGATGTTTAAAAAATCATTAAAAATAATTGTCGCGTTTCTTTGCGAAATTTTAGTTGCATTGTGTCTGAAGTCACTAAAACTACCACCTGGCTTCGTTTTCGGTAGCAGTCTTGATATACCCTGTATATATATATACTAGCGGCCCGGCCCGGCTTCGCCTGGGTGCAGATACTTTTTTATTTTACTCCACACCAAATACGTGTTATTTTTCGTATAAGCTCTTGTATACCTAAACATAAATTAGCTATCCTATTGTCCTGCTCAATTCCGTCGCATCCCGTCTGTTCATTCACTTCCCGATACGTCGCGTCCTTTCTCTTAATTAACCATCCCATCTTATACCGTGCATTTACATTTCGTCCTATTAAATCTGTCAGCTATCCCAGTCTTCTCCCCTACCTCCCACTCTATTATATCCAGTTTCTCTCTACTTTCTAAACACTTTATCGATTATCCATGCAATATCCCATCCCTTATTTCACCCCCACTATGCTGTTTTTCCAAATAGTAGAAATGCACTCACACACACACAATTAACGTAGAAACAATTATATTTAACTGGTTTTTGAAGACACAGGCAACGCCTAATTTGAGAATCCCTGCAATATTCTCCATAATTATATAAAATTTTTATTTTATTCAGTTCAGTTCAGTTTTTTTATGTGTTATTTTATTAAAGATATTTCATTTTCAAGTGAAATTCTATCTTGAAAAGAAGTAAAACTTAATATATGTGAATATTATTTATTTAATTGTCCTATATTTATGTAGCATCATAATATACTCTTTAGTTTACAATAAATTCCTGAACGTATGCATAAATATTTGACAATTTAAATGTCAACCACTTTTCATTACTGTCATTAATTTACATCTTTAAAATCTAAAATACGCCATAAATCGAATATTGTGGCTATGTGTTGTCGATTCGAAACCTTTATTTAAATACGTTATTTAATTTTAGGGAAGAGTTTACCGTATCGACGCTATGAACATTAAATCTTTGACAGTTACAAACTCATGAACATTTTGTATGGCAAAATGTTTTTTCCTTTTTTTTATACTTTCGTCAATTCAATCGAGATAAAAACTATCCCACCTTTAAGTTGGAACAAATAACACATATCTACAAAATTTCATTATAATCAGTTGAGTGGTTTAGGAGTCCATCGCGGACAAACAACGTGACACGTGAATTATATATATTAAGATTAAGATGTATATACTTCCATAGATAAATATACATACATAAATAAATATACTATAAATTACTTTTAGGTTTAAATGCAAGGAATTATACTTTTCATTTTGGCTGTTCAGAGAGAAAGGTGGTCTTTGACCATTTTTTTGAATGCATTTAGTGTTTGAGCCTGTCTCACTTTAACAGGTAGTGCATTCCATTGTCGAACAGCTTGGACTGTAAACGACTGATCCATGAACTTCGTGGTATGCACTGGCATTCTCAACTTCAGGTTCTCCTACGACCTCAAGGACTTCGAATGGAGAAATAGAAAACGTTCTTTAAGATATGTAGGAGTGAGAGGATTAAACAAGATATTGTAAAGAAAATGAAGAATATGAGCATTTCGACGAAGTCGTATGGGTAACTACTTGAGCTTAGCACGAAACTCGGAAACATGATCATACTTGCGTAGACCAAATATAAATCTAATTCAGAAATTTTGAAGTCGCTCAAGTTTATTCAGTTGGTCCTCGGTGAGATCAAGATAGCTGACGTCGGCATAATCAAGAATGGGGAGTAATAGGAGAGTTTGTGCAAGCGAAATCTTCGTTGTAATGGGAAGAAAATTGTGTAACCTTCGCAAAGACCCAGCGGAGGCAAAAATCTTATGGCTAAGTTCCCGAAGTTGTGGACCCCAGGTGAAACACTTGTCCATATGGTACAATGATACCATCACAGTAAACAGACGGTAGCTTGTCCCAAGCAAGTTTTGATATCATCCTGGGGCTGCCGACAACAATGACTTGGGTTTTGGAAGGATTTACTTTCAGTCCATAGGCATCACTCCAGCGACAAATATGTTGGATGTCGTTGTTGATTGATCTTATCGCGTCGACCATCTTGTCCAGGGGTGCCCGAGTATAAATTTGCAGATCGTCGGCATAAAGGTGGGAGGATGAGCGAAGATTAATAGTAATGGAATTAATAAAGACAGCAAAAAGTAAAGGAGATAGTACGCCGCCCTGAGGTACGCCAGCAGAAACAGAGCATCAAGAAGAAAAGCTTTCCTCAAAAGTGATGCGTTGCTGGCGACCATACAGGTACGAAACCAATCAACTGCCGTTGGAGATATGTTGAGAGAACCCATTACGCCAAGTAATAAGTCGTAATCGACGGTGTTGAAGGCATTGCTGAAGTCCAGCAATGCTAAGCCAGTCAGCTTGCCCTCTTCCATGCCCGACCTGATGCCATCCGTAATATTAAAAATTTAGAATAAATATCAAAAACAATCTGCCAGCGCTGTCCCCTCACCGAGACCCAGACAAACTGTACAGTTCATTATTTGAAATTATTAAATGTGAATTTAGAAAAGTATATAAATCTAAAACTATTATTGTAAATCAGCGAATGACATTTAGTGAGTGGGCAACCACTGGTTTATTTAAAAGTCGGAATAAACTATATAATCTATACAATGAAAGAATGTTTAACCAAAATCCGACTTTTAAGGAATATGTAAAAAATTACTCCAAAGTTTTCAAACGAGCTTGTTCCACAGCTAAATCCTTGTATTTAAGAAATAAAATCAAAATGTCTAACAATAAAATCAAAACTACTTGGAATATTATTAATTCTGAATCTGGTAAAAACTCGGTACGTGAAAGTAACTTTAATCTTAAAATAAATAATAGGAGTTGTACAGCAGATCTGGAAGTAGCGACTGAATTTGAAAGATTTTTTACTGATATTCCCAAAAATACCACCCAACATCTTCAGTCATCTTCGAGGTCTGCTTTATCTATACTTGAAAAACTTGTACCTGAATGTAACGTGGCGTTTGAGTTCTCGCAAATTGGGCCGCAGCATATCTTAAAATCGTTTAAAGAAATTAGTTTAAAAAAGACCGCTGACTTGTGGGGAATATCTGTAATTAATATATCTTTAATCATTGAGCATATAGCACCCCACTTAGCAGAGATATTCAACCGCTGTGTGGTATCTGGTGTTTTTCCTGACCTGATGAAACAAAGCAAGGTGGTGCCTCTTCTTAAATCCGGTGACAGCTCGGATCCGACCAATTTCCGACCTGTTTCAATTTTACCAGCGCTTAGCAAGTTATTTGAGAAAATAATTCTTACTCAATTATTAACACATTTCAACACCAATAACTTGCTACACCAGAAACAGTTCGGATTTACGAGAGGTCGATCAACAATTGACGCGGGAGTATCTCTCCTAAAGCAAATCTATGACGCTTGGGAAGAGTCGCAGGATGTATTTGGTGTATTCTGTGACTTATCTAAAGCCTTTGACTGCGTAGAGCACGACACTCTGGTCAGGAAATTACGCCACTATGGTATCAGGAACCGAGCTCTCAATCTTTTGTCCTCCTATTTGAGCAATAGGGTACAGAAGGTTGATATTAATGGAAAACTTTCTGGAGGATCTGCGGTCACTATGGGAGTACCGCAGGGTTCAATTCTGGGACCTTTTCTATTCCTGGTCTACATAAATGACTTACCTTATCACGTCGGGAATAATCACGAAGTTGTGTTGTTTGCGGATGATACATCTCTGACATTTAAAATTAAAAGGCAACAATTAGATTTTGATGAAGTAAACAGTGCCCTTCGTGAAGTTGTACATTGGTTTAATATTAATAATTTATTACTTAATGCCAAAAAAACGAAATGTATTAAATTCACACTGCCCAATGTTAGGCAATTATCTACCACTGTACAATTTAACGGTGAAGAATTGGATCCTGTTGCGTCTACTACGTTTCTGGGCATTACGGTCGACGCTAAACTCCAGTGGGGGCCGCATATCAATAAACTATCTGGTAGATTAAGTTCAGCGGCATATGCAGTTAAAACCATTAGGCGTTTAACGGATGAGGCAGCGGCAAGAATTGTCTATTTCAGCTATTTTCATAGTATAATGTCTTATGGAATTCTTCTCTGGGGAAATGCTGCGGATATAAATAGCATTTTTATTTTACAAAAAAGAGCTGTTAGGGCCATTTATCAACTTGGTCCAAGAGTTTCATTGAGAGAAAAGTTTAAAGAAGTAGATATTCTTACTGTTGCATCTCAATATATTTATGAAAATTTATTATATGTTCGTAAAAATATAACTCAATTTAGGCGTAATTGTGACATACATAGTAAGAACACTAGGAACAAACATAATCTTGTCTCACACATTACTCGTCTCCACAAGATAAATAATTCTTTTATGGGTCAAAGTATACACTTCTATAACAAGCTTCCCAACAGTTTAAGAGAACTTCCAATTAATAAGTTTAAAAAAGTGATAAAAGTTAAGCTGTGTAAAAAGGCATATTATAGAATCACAGATTATGTGGAAGATAAAACTGCTTGGGAATAAATTTATCATGTTTTGCATCAAATTGACATTATTGTTACTTGTGACATGAACCATTGTTATTGTAATTGTAATTGGCGATATAAAAAAAAAAAAAACAAAAGAAAAAGAAAGAAAAAAGAAGACAGTTCGTGTTGCTGAGGGAGTTTCTTGCGCCGCTTCTTCTTCACAGCTACAACACGTTCCGAAGCGGTGGTAGCAGAAAAGGACGATTCAAAAGATCTTGTGAAAGACTATTTGAATAAAGAATATTTTGATTTGATTTGATTTGATTTGAAATATGAGTCGGTGTGGTCGTCGTGCTATGTCCAGGACGAAATCCCGATTGTAAAGGATTTAGGAAATTGTTTTTGAAAAGGAAATCATTCAGCTGGGTATGGATTAGACGTTCAAGGACTTTGGAGAGGAAAGGAAGAATGAAGATGAAATATGTAAGATTGGTTGCATTGGATTTTTTAGGGATTGGAATGATATGTGCTTGTTTCCAAGTAGCAGGAAAGACACCAGAGGAAATAGAATAATTGAGGATATGGGAGATGATAGGAAGGATTTCGTCTAGGATAGGGAGAATCATATTACGGCTGACACAGTCGTTTCCTGTCGTATTAGACGAAATGAGCGCAATGGTCTTTCTAACATCACAAGCAGCAAGTTGTTTAATGACGAATGCAGAACAATCGGGAGTCTTGAGGGTCGAAAGGAACTTAATAGTGTTGTCACCGTTTTCGACGGAGTTATGGATATATCGGTGTTGAGCATTCCTACACACCTTACTGCAATGATTGCGGATTGAGACATACTTCTGCCAATTTAACTCATTGGGTCTACGATTGTAACTAGACATGGTCGACGCTTTTTTAGAGATCAGCTTTTTTATCTCGGTTGTAAGCCAAGGAGATGGTAAATGTTTTAATTTTACAGGCCGGACAGGAGCATGTTTATCGAAAAGATCGATCACTTTGCTGGTAAAAATATTAACTTTATCATCAATTGAACTAGCAAGTAGCAGCGAACTCCAGTCATTATTGTCGGCATCCCTGCGGAGATCATCAAGATTCATCCCCCGAAAATTTCGTTGCAGGAGGATTTTGGGTAGGACTTCAGGGGGACGGAGACGAAAAGAAAGGAATAGTAAATCATGGGCAGAAAAGGCGTCGGCGGGACATTGTCCATGTTTAGCCACATGATTTAAGGAGGAAAAAAATAAGATCTAAGAGGGAAGGTGAACAGTTGGGAGGGTGATGGGACGCCGAGAGTGGAAGAACGGAAAGGTTACAGGATTTAACAGTATTAATAAGGGAAGTTGAACGACGGTCGTTCATAAATAAAATATGATTATCTTGTTAAATTGTTATCCGATACCACGACTTTGTTCACTTTTGTTTTGTCGATGTTTAAATTGACATTTATTATATTAATTATTACAATTTGCTTTTTTTTAAACACTATTTTTACGCATTTAATTTTTATTATTATATTCTTGACATTATTTGAATGAATGTATCTGGCACTGGCTTTTTTTTTTCTTTTTAATTTGTTACTTGGGCATTATATTTGGACTTATCATTTTTAATTACTACTTATTGCCTACACTATTTATTTCTTCCTATTTACAATGTATTTGTTATTGTTGCTGGGCTAGCTTAGCTTCTGTACGTCGCATCGCCTAAGGTTACATCTGAAAACCAGCGCTGTGTGGTTGCTTCTGTTATCACACAGCATCATGCTGAGATGTTGACCTGTTATCGCGAGTGAGCTGCGCAACATACTTACCTGTTATTTTTTTCTTCTTATTTTTTATATTTATTCTCTCTTAGTTTAATTTATTGTACTGTTAAATTTTTATAATTATTGTAATGTGTTGTATGCGGCTAATTTGCGCGATAATAAAGCATTTTTCTTTCTTTCTTTCTCTCTTAAGGAGACAGGTATTGAAATCACCCATTATTATGGTTTGACTGTACATTGGAACAAGATTTTTAAGGATAATTTCTAGAGAAGAAAAGAAGTGAATATGGAGCGAGGGACAATAATAAACACCGAGTAGGACTTTTTTTAGCAAGAATTCCACCGCTAAGAAAAGATGCTCACCAGCGTCAGATGGTGGGGGCTGGGGAGATACACTAACTATAGTATATCGGAATTGACTTCGGAGATATATAGCAACCCCGCCTCCACCGCGTGACGTGCAATCATTCCTGATAAGGTGGAACCCCGGGAGTGAATAAGTGGAAGAGGAAAGACATGGTTTTAACCAAGATTCAGAAACAAGGATAGCATGTATATGAGTACAGTCAAAACTAGCCAGCATATCTGGGAAATGGGCCGGAATACTCTGGTCGTTGAAATGGACAACATTAAAATTCCTTGGGACATCGGAGAACTGAGATGCGAGGTTATCTGCAAGTGATGGAACACTAACGAAACTATCATCACTGCATGCAGAGAGGAACTCACTGTCACTAATATCATAATTCACAGACATAAATAAAGGCAATTAAAAGAGAAACAATAATAAAAAGTAATACGAAGAACAAAACGAAAAAGTAAAATTAAGAACCTAAACTAAAAATAAATTAATAATAAATATATAATATAAAACTATTAAAACAAAAATAAAAGTTACAATCATCCATCTGCTAACAAAACGCTGTCATATAATAAATAAAGACATTAAATTGAAAGTAAAGATAACAGCAAAAATAAGTACAAGATACAGAAAAAATACATGAAAAAACCTATTGTGTTAGTTTGAAAAATATAAACTAGATCTTCGTTTCAGAATAGAATCTTTGTTTAATTTGACCCGGAAGGGAGCTATTCCCACATACATTTCGGAATTGGTAGAATACCACTGTTGTCAGCCATGTCTCAGCCATGAATGGGTAGGTTCGTCCGAATCGGTACCACTGTCTTATAGGAATCAACGAGCAGCGGTGGCTTTGCTGTTGCGTTTTGT
Source organism: Hyles vespertilio (assembly GCA_009982885.2). Lineage (NCBI taxonomy): Eukaryota > Metazoa > Arthropoda > Insecta > Lepidoptera > Sphingidae > Hyles > Hyles vespertilio. The sequence continues at coordinate 611,185 of CM042811.1, forward strand.
TCCGTGAGTGACATTCACGGATGCAGAATACCTGTTTCCACTTCCCATTCTTTTGCCTCTCACTCCCTTCCCGATTTGATATGCCGGCAACATATCCATAATTCAATTGTTGTGGATGATCATGGGCGGCAGTGATAACTTACCATCAGGTGACCTATTTGTTTGTTTGCTAGTCCTATGAAATAAAAATAAAGTGATTTATTGATAGCAAATGTATGGGATATGGTATGTATGCAATATAAATAATTTATAGTATGGTAGATATGTTTTAGATATTTATTGGTTTGAGATATCTGAAATATAATTAAAATAGGGTCAGTTATAAGAGGGTGTTAAAATTAGCTCTTCGTAAACCAATGGGAAATAACAACTTTGCAGTGGCGGTTTGTGGTAAGTCCGATTGCCGTAGACCCAAAATCTAGTAATAACATGACCACTGGCAGTTACGCTTCTAATTTTGGATATTTTTAATCGCGATGAATGGCGAGACACCATTCACCAAGCCATGCAAGCGATACATCCGCTCATGGATAGTGACAAAACAAAACAACTTCATAATCACAAAGCCATGCTTGACACACCACTGCACTAATTATTATTATATTATTATTATTTACTCTGTTATTTGGCGGGAGAAATAGGCATTGACATATGATTGTTTTGAGAATAGTTTGTGTTCATCTTTGGGATTGGAATGGGAATTATCTTAAAAAATTATTATAATAAACGTGATGGTTTCAATCACGCGGCGACTAACACTAAGTGCGTGTATAATTATTGATGTGATGCATTTAACAACTATTTCCTGCGCATTTCCTTGATAAACTTGATAAGAAGGTCTTCTGACGAGGTCGACAGATACGATACATATTATTTAGTTGCACTACGTTCTTCTAAACTAATATTATAAAGAAGTAAGATTTGATTGTTAGCATTGAATTTTGTTAAATTTATTCACATTATTTTATGGTATTGAATAGGGTTTGAAACTGCAGGACCGATTTGAAAGAAAATATTATTATAATGCTATATTACCCCTGATGAATATTGGATATAGAATATTTTTTTTAAATATACCCGGCACCCGGGCGCTAATATTTTAATGTGAATAAGATCTTACATTTGAGATTTGTATTGTATATTCATTATCGTCATCGGCAAATGACATCTATGAGAGATGTATCGTTTGTTCGAGATTTTAGGTTTGAAAAGTGCACCTACACTAATGCGTTCAGTCTTTATTGACCATAAATGCGGAGAACACAGAAGTAATGGCCCCAGAATATATTAAAAATATATTATAATTTAGGCGAGGCGATTTAAGAAAACCCAACATTCACTTAACATGTGATTTAGTTCATAATTAATGCCAAAACAATTATAAATTGGAAGATAGTACTGCGGGATATCGTTATAATATTATAAGAAATATTATAACATAATATTGAAGTTAATGATAATTAATTGAAACACCCACAGCAAACGATGGGTATATGCCAATATAGCTACTATACATTTTATTAATTAAATAATGTTTACTACCAAGTAAACATAATTGCCCTCTCTCCTTCTTTTAAATCCATCCCATGGTTGTCTGTAAGACATTGCTCTAATTCCTATGCGATAAGACCGCCATAAATCGTATTTATTTATTTCTTTCTTTCTATATGCACTTTCTATTTTTTTTCTGTATAGTGTATTTTTTTGAATTTAAATAATATAATAAAAAAATAAAAACCGACTTCAAAACAAAAAACCGCTAAAAACCAAAAAATAACTAAATAATAAGTACCACTGCAAAGCAACAAAATAATATTTGTTTCATGGAACTTGCGCTTGTTGATTAATTTGCTTAATGACTTGACTAGCCAACAAATCAAAATATATGCATAACATATCGAAGGCGGGCCGCCAAGTACCAAACATGTAGGACCTATGCCTTATATTAATTTAAATATCTATATGTTTGGTACTGGGCGACCCGCCTTCAATATGTTATGCATATATTTTGATTTGTTGGCTAGTCAAGTCATTAAGCAAATTAATCAACAAGCGCAAGTTCCATGAAACAAATATTATTTTGTTGCTTTGCAGTGGTACTTATTATTTAGTTATTTTTTGGATATTAGCGGTTTTTTGTTTTGAAGTCGGTTTTTATTTTTTTATTAAAAATTTTGGTTATTTTTATCTTTTTAGTGTTGATAGGAATCAAAATGAAGAAGATTTGGTCCCCACAAGGAATATGTTCTTTCCGATGATAATGAAATCGCTAAAATCGGCTAAAAGCTACCAAAGACATTGGAGTATTCATATGTTTATTATTTTTTCTCCCCCCCCCCCTCCCTTTGCCCCTACCCCCTTTTCCCACCACCACTGTAGCTTAGTTTTTATACTGAACCCAATGCAAAAAGAACCATTGGAATCCTACTAAAGTTTGAAGAGTTCTACACTCCAGGTCCGAAAATGATCATCAGATCTCCATGTTGTGTTCCTGAGATCAACCTGTCAATACATTCTTTCCAATGAAAAACAAATCACTAAAATCGGTTAAATCCTGCCGAAGATATTAGAATTTACGTGTATTTTAATTTTATCACCTACCCCCCCTCACCCCCACCCCTTTTCCTCTCTCACTGTAAATTAACTTTTATAATGAACCTAATGCAAAAAGAACCATTGGAATCCTACTTAATTTTAAGGAGTTCCCCTCTCCAGGTCCGAAGATATTGCTCAGATTTTCACCATATTTTTATGGGACCAAATGACAAGCATCAGCTTTCAATCAAAGAAAGAATGGTCGAAATCGGTTCACACAGTACAGAGTAACGAGGTAACAAACATAAAAAAAAAAAAAGCAACATACAGTCGAATTGAGAACCTCCTCCTTTTTTTGAAGTCGGTTAATAATTTTAAACAGTCTTCTTAGTGACTTTGATAATATAAGAATTGAATATAATTACGTTTGATATATCTGATGTCAATATGACCCACACGAAGCATTTTGACATTTGATCTAATCAATTTTTTATGCTAGATCATACATGTCTGATATGTAATGCTGGCACTTCACATGGCTATTTGTATTTGTGTATTTGGCATATTTGGCAAACAATTACCATGTGTAGCCAGTTTAATTGACAAAGTGTGGCCTTATTTACCTATTTGACAAACAAGGCCAATAACAAATACGCCTTACCGTGCACTTGCCGATTTTGCGAGGCACATCAAAAGGATGTTTGTTTGCGTATAGACAAATACGCAAACAAACAGTCTACACATTGGCCATATTCAGAAGCAAATGTGCCACAGTCCTGTACGGACGTCTTGTATTTTTGTACTTGGTTCGATTTTTATGCATAGTTAGCATCCACCAGCGCCTTGCTCTCCATGATTTTTTCAATACCTTGTGTTTTCTGACACATAACATGTAATAGTAGCATGTATTTAAATAATAAAATCCCAAACACCCTAGCTATGTGATGCCAAATGTTTGTGTGTTTGTTATTTGTCTGCTGAAAACAATCTGGTCATATTTGCCTCTATTTGCATGTTTGCCTAAATGTCATATATTTTTCCAAATACAACAAACACCAAATAGCAAATACATACAGCCATGTGAAGTGCCAGCATTAGATCAAGATTAATGATATAATGGTAAATGTCATAGCAAAGATTAACATGTGAACAGTAGAATAAGATATTGTTTATATCACATAGAATCCTTAGAGATATCTCTCAAAATAGGTAATTTTCCACGGAAGAAATTGTGAGAAAAAATAGAAATTGTTGTATTATTTTCCTCGTCTTATTTTTATAAGACAATTTTGCAAAAGACTACGGCATGATATTTATCATATGGAGTAAAGTTAACTAAATATATGATATCCGAATATGTGGTGTTTTCAGTGATACGCAGTATTTATGTCTATAACATTTTGAGATGGAAATAATGTCGTAGAATTGTGGACGGTACTATTGGCAACTGTGCCTACACTTTCGGGGACTATAGCGCTAGCTTTTAGCCAGCTCATAAGTCTTCTCAAGCCTTAACCATTACTATCATTGATGGTCATAAGAAAATCGTACTAATGTATCTATTTTAATTACTTTATTTGAATAAACGTATATGGGATTATGTTTGATTGTATGCAGATAGTGCAGATTTTCGGTTATGAAATGAAATGAAATAAAATGTATTTGAAATGAAATGAAATGTATTTATTGGTCACGTAGGCAATTTAAGAGCTCTTATGACAAGTCAATACACATAGAACTTAATCTCTATATTCAATATATTTTCTATACTTAGTATTACTTATTTTAATTCCTTGCTTTAATTTATTTATTTAATTTATTTTTAAATTAATTTTATTTATGATTAGTTTTATTTATTTATTCAGTTTTTACTCATATTTTATTTAAAGTATTAGTCATTACTTTAGGGTAATTTATTTTTCAAAGAAATACATTATTTACGTTAGTCAAATTAAATTAAATTTATTAGTGGACCATGAATATTATTACAACGGTGCGTAGCGGTTTATTGTTACCACCGGATCCAACGCGGCAATCAAACTATACATATGACGAAAATTATGTAATGTGCTAAATAAATCAGGTAGCAACATAGGCATTGATGTTCGATAAAGACTCAGATAAAAATAACATGCTACAGATAATTTTCTCCCCATAATACAACTACGTGTATAATATGTAACGTTAGAGCACGTCTTTGCAAATCCACTCTCATTTATTTAGAGATTTAAGAATAAAAATGTAATATAAGTATTATTCATTTTCTAAGGGGCAGGGGTCATACGACTCTTTATTCATGTGGGAATAGTTCCGTAAGGGGTCAAATTAAACAAAGATCGTCTTGGTAATATTAAATATATTATCGTCTTAAAACTCGTCTTCACTTCAGCAGTCCTCCACGTCCTCCAGACTGTTCTCTTCTATTCCGTCCTTGCATACTTCAACATCTATATCATTCATCCTCGTACTCTTTCCATCTTAAATACTTTCATTAGTCATCTCTCTCACACAAACCATGTTCCATATCAGTCATTCGTGTAACGTTTTATTCTACTCATCTTTCTTCTTAACATTCAAATCCTACATTCATATTGCAGAATGATTTGTCTTGTTTCCGATCAGACATAAACCCTTTCGTGAGGCCTTTTACTCTACCACGCTAGCTCAATATAATATAAAAACTTCATTTATCATCGATATTCTTATTAAGACCTATCGGATATTTTCTCAAGCAGCTTCCTTCACCATCTGCGCAAGCGATAATGAATGAATCGTGCACATGTAAGTTAATAATATTATTAATTATTTTTTATACTTTCTCACAACACTGCCCACTTGTATTTCTTCTCTTACGATCCAATCTATTATTTTAGGTTGTTTGGAAGGGATCCCATAAACCGATTAGACCGCCAATTGTTCATTTATTTGTAAGGTTTCTACGTCTTTTTTTCTGTACTTTGTGGAGTTAAGTAGTGTCGTATATCTCTATTTATAACTTGAAAAACTATGCAGGTTTCCTCACGATGTTTTTCTTCACCGTTATAGTGCGTGGTGATTGTTCTATTGGCGTGTGCACGATAGATATACAAATACGTATTGTAACTTCATGATGGGTTGTAATATTATCTAAATAGCTTGTTTTATCTATTCGAATGGGATTAGGAAACTTATGTGGATAAATTTGTTTACATGTTGTAAACTAGTTTCAAATTAATACAAATATATAAAACTAAATATTTAGTTTGTTTAAAAATTGCTGATCTCAGGAACTACTGGTTTGAATTTTCAATTTATTTTTCTGTTGGTTACCTCAGTTATCTAAAAAGTCTATATTTCGTATATCATCACGCTAAGACCGATAGTAGCAGTTATATATAATGTTTCAAAAAGAGGGAAAATATGTCATTTGAGAGCTTCCGAGCTTTTGAAAGCTTTGCGTACGTTGAATATACGTTTAAAGCTTAAGTTATATCATGTATTACGGAATTGTGCCTCTTAAAAAGTTACCAGTTTTAAGTTTGGCTCCTGCACACCAGCGGAGCTGGTCCGAGCCGCTAGTAAATCAATTTAAAAAAAGACCAAATTTAACAAAAAACCGTAATTAAATTCCAAAGTATATTAATGGGAGATAATTAAGCCGATTAATTTCAAGTTTATCTCAAAATAGTTATTATAATTACACCTAAAATTAAATTCTTACATATTTTTTGTTTCCAATTTATAATTATTATACACGGCTGGTTGATAAGACATGGCAGCGACTTCTAGTGTACAACATTATCAAACAGATTTTTCGCCTAATTATTTTTATTCGCCTGATAATCAAAGGTCGAGGGCCGTTCTCGGTTAATTAAACAAATACGATACATAGGTATATAATAAGGTGCGCAGTTATAAATAAAGTTATCATAATTCTCAGGATTGATATAACAATGTATATTTTAGCTCTATCAGAAGGGATCAATGTCAAATGGTCAAAGCACGCCCCTGTTCAGGAGAAAAACTGGAGTCTTTTTATACTAGTAGGTATTAGTGTGTTTACTATTGGTCGTACATACGTACATTAACTTACTTTTTCCCAGAAGGGGTAGGCAGAGGCTCCCTGTTTTCAACCACACACTAATGTCTCTACTAGAGTGTTTCGCATCACGACGTGATTTGGGACGAGCCTATGGCCACACCAAGCACAAAGTCCTGACTCGGAGTGATAGTAAATGAAAAATAAAATTGCTGCCCGACACGGGATTTGAACCTGAGACCCCAGCGTTGTCACCGTACCTTTTAATAAGATAAATTAATGTCTCCCTTTTTAAATCGGAAACATCTTGGTGGAGCTCTTTCAGTTTAAAAGATATCGTAGTAAAGTGACAGATTTGCTCGGTTGCAGTCAGTGGGATTACCGGATGCCCAATACCACTTTCCTCTTAGTATTCTTTTTCCTTCCCACTCCCCTTCTGATTTGTTGGGCTGGCAACACATCATCATCACATCTCTTCACCAGATCCAAGCCTTGTGGATGTCAACGATAGTGATCACTTAACATCAGGCGACCTGATTGCTCGTTTGCTAGTGATGATTGAGCATGCCGTTCGCCTGATGGTAAGCGATGGACAGTAGCAAACCGAACAACGCCTTGATTTCCAAAGCAATGCTTGGTATTCCACTGCGTTCGCCATCTTAAGACATAAGGTGTTAAGTCTCAATATGTCCAGTAATTACTCTGGCTACAATGTCCTTCTAACCGAAATACAACAGTTGGAGGGAGAAATAAACATTGCTGTGGTACTTACCCAGGGGCCTCTCACATAGGACAGACCTACCACCAGTTCACCAATAAAAAACTACAAAGAATGTTAAGTTCCACCACACTCGGACTCAAATGTTGAATAAAACACAAGTTCTCGACGGGTATCGAAACCACAACCCGCGTGTTATCCAACTTCATGGGAGGCTGCCGTATCTTATACCCACTTGAGCCTACTATGGGGTCACATCAACAAGTGTGCTTCGGAAAACTTTTATCATTAGTTTTGACCTATCATTTACCGATAATGCACGTCAGTTCTCAAAACATTGTAATATCTTTAACAAGCCTTCAATATTTTGTCTGGAATATAAAATCCCATCAAAAACATCCTGTAAAAAAATTCCAAGTCTCGCAGCTCAGTTTTTCTACCGCAAAAAGTTGTGAGATCCATGTAATACCAAGTCGATTAATTTATTTAGTCCTTGATTGAGGGACGTTCTGTATAAAGTTATTACGTAAGTTATTATCATATCAATATTAAAAATTCTTTACGTTGTAAATAAATAGATCGACTTGGCCATCGCATGAAAACATAATGTATCGTACAATTTATGAATAATGCTACTGGCCAAGTCGATCTATTTATTTAAAACGTAAAGAATTTTTAATATTGATATGATAATAACTTACGTAATAACTTTATACAGAACGTCCCTCAATCAAGGACTAAATAAATTAATCGACTTGGTATTACATGGATCTCACAACTTTTTGCGGTAGAAAAACTGAGCTGCGAGACTTGGAATTTTTTTACAGGATGTTTTTGATGGGATCTCACGTCTTTTTGTAGAGTCCTACTTTATTCCTTTTCGGTACTTTTTATTTTTAGAATATATATAATGATTTTTCTTAAAGCTTCTGTCTTATGGTTTTTTCTTATTTTTGTAGGTATCAATTTATCACAAATATAGCGGATTTGATTATTAGTGTTCTTTCTTTCATGGTGATTGTTTTCGAGCTATTTAGTCTATTTATTTGCAAGGTTATCTTTGTCATGTTTTTCTAGAGGAATGTTGTACAGTTGAATGGGCTGAATACACCCTTTCCCTCTTTATACCCCCCTCCTGTTATGCCTCATATATAATATATAGAGATACCAATCTACAACTATTATTCCATTATATACGGGTACAACCAATCATTAACTGCAAATGTATCTTTGTAATCCTATAGATTTATATAAGATTACAAAGTTATTCATGGAGTTGGTGTATCTAGAAAACTAGACAGAAATTATGAAATGTTTGAATTTTTCCTTACTTTAGACACTAAACACTAATTATATTCTAAATTTGAAGGCTCTATGTCTGCTAGAAGTGCCTTAGACTTTTGATCATCGGTCAGTCAGTCAGTGAGTGACAAAATTGCGAAAGTTTGACAAGTTATAATTCTTAAACTACTGGTTCAAATTGAATGAAATTTTAAATATACCGTGTTTACACAATACCTAATTAGTAAATGAAAATTCAGGCTTCTTGCTTTAACCACAACGAAGCTATGGGGGGTTGAAAATGGTCTGAATTGCTTCGAGAAAAGGATAGTACGGCTGTGTCGCTTTTTAGCTCGACTTGGAGGGGGCACTGCCGTGCCCCCAGATATAAAAATTATAATGTCATGATTTGTTCAAGGTGGTTGGAATCCCAGGGCACACCTCTGACTTTTCGGAGTCATGTGTGTTTATAGATAGTCAATCACCACGCACTAAAACGGTGAAGAAAAAGATCGTAAGGGAACTTGCATACCACAGCGATTTATAAGAATTTCAATGGTGGCCAGCATGGTGGACTTTATCATATTAATCATATTCTTGATTGTAGAGGAGGCCCGGATCCTGCTGTGGGACGTAAATGGGGTGATACAGATACAGTAATGATTATATTTAAAGATATATAAATGGTGGTAAAAATGATTGCATACTCCGTGGTAGTTGGTTATTGAGGCAGCGATTTTGATTCTCGTAATGTTAACAACGTTTTTACAGCCCGTAAGTATTTGTGTCGGGTCTGGGCGACCCAGACGGGTTCTCTCGTAGTTCCTGATACTCACGACACATCATTATATCATATTTTGGTGTGGGTTAGAACTATTGATGTATATTCTTAGAATATATTCGTGTAAACACAAAGTAATGCTTGGCATTCCACTGAGCTCGCCATTTTGAAACATAATATGTTGAATCCAGCTACAATGTCTTTCATACCGGAACACAACAGTTCATTTACGCTGTTCTTTTGAAATAGCCGTTGATATTATCCCAGATTATATTTTCTAGGTTGGTGATTGCTTCTATTTTCAGTTGATTTCATATCTTCTGTTCTACGGTAGTTTAATAAAGTGAATGTGTTCAAGGTTTTATGATTGTATAATGTTTTATTAGAGTAATTACAACGAGGTTATCGCCATTTCAAACAAATGTTTGAATTTATTTATTTGTAAAACTTCAATTTACTTATGGTGTTAATTTAATGTATTTCCCTATGAATTGTTATTATTATGTTTTTTAGTGTATCACTATTCGACATAATTCCCCCCTTCTTTACATATTACTGTTTGCGGTTTCATAATCCGTATAAATACATATTATTTAAGAAAAGTTTTAAAAGTTTATTACTGAAGATGTTTTAAAATAAGAAGTACAGTCAGCAACATAAGTCGCTGAGCACTTCACACTTTTTGATGACATTTTTATGAATTAAAATTTGTATGTACTACTCTGTAGTCGTGAAATATAACCAAGTAAAGTCATCTATGCCGAGAAGTGCCATACAATATTGAAAATAATTATTATTTTGGATGATAAGACAATTCCCAATCTCGTGAATATGTAGCGACTTATGTTGCTGACTGTACAAGGATTAAGCATTTCATTCGACGTAGTGTATTCTATGCTAATGTCCGCTACACACGTAATGATATAATTGTGCAAGTCTACATTTGCACCAGTGTACTTGGACATGCGTGGTCAAATAACTGCGCAATTTTTGAAATAAGACTATTATTTACGGATTTTATCGCGGATTTAGTTTAATTTTTACAACTTTTGAATTTCCGACGTTTCGATCACTACAGCTTTCGTGGTCACGGGGCGGACTGAGGTATTAGTCATCCGCTCAGTGACTGTTACAATTTAACTACTCTTAATTTTGAATTATTAAATTAAAAAGTTAATTTAAATAACTAATCTGTTTTCGCGTTCCGATCCACGCAGAATTAAATAAATCTAAGAAACCATTATGCGCCATTTTTTTTTCAATTATATAAATATTAGTGCAATCTTGCGTTTACGCATACGCACTTGAACGTTTGTGGCAGCCACTGCACATAGATTTGTCGGAGTCATAATATGTGTATTGATAATCAATTACCACTAAAACGGTGAAGGAAAACATGGTACGGTAACTTGCATACCGTATCGATTTATATTAAATTCTATGGTATGTAAAGTCCACCAACCCGTACTAGGCTAGCGTGGTAGACTATAGGTATAGTCTAGCTACTCTCAACCGTACTCTCGATTTTGGAGGAGGCCTGTACTCTGTTATAAGACGTATATCGGCTGATACAGAAGTACTTACCCCAGGTTTCCTCTCATCCGTCATATCCACGATCGCCATGCTCATATTGACCCTCATGGTGAAAGCCAGCAACATCGCGAAGAACAACAAGACGGTCTGCACATGACGGATGCCGAGGCCCTCTGAAATACAATACAAAACTTCAGTATCGTTGAATACATTGCAAACATACCTATAAACACAGACTTCATGCATTGACAGTCCGTGGCCCAGTTGGTTAGATGCTGGCTGTGAAACAGGAGGTCGCAGATTCAAACACATGTTTGTGTGATCCAAGGGTATTTGTTTCAGGTCTGGGTGTTTGTGAAACCGAAAAGTTTGTCGTAGTTTCTGATAAAACACAAAACTCAATGTTATTATGGAGTCAGGACTATGTATGTGACCACTCGTACTTGGTGTATTTATTTATTGTACCCTTTAAAGTAAGCCCAATCCCTATTAATATTTTAAAGGCAAATGTAAATAGTTTCTTTTAGTTAGTTATGCCTTTATGCTTTAACTACCAAACCCATCATGATGAAATTTTGCAGATAGTTATAATTAAGTTGTTTGTAGAACAGGAAACGACATAAGGCATCTTTCATGCAGATAATAGGATTGTGATAATGTCAAGTTAGTGCACTACCAGTCTCTTAAAATAAGCTGAGAGAAGAAAGAAAAGGTGACAGAAAAATTAAAACGGTGTTCCTGTCATAGCTTTATAAATGTTATATGTCTGTTACTATCAAACAAAACTTGTAGTAGTACAGGCAACGAAGCATTTTTTCCTGCATAATTTGCCAGGAGTTTTTTGTTTTCATGAAGAGGTGGCATATGACCCCACTAAGTTAAAAACCCAAAATACTTACAAAAATGGCGTCCGCTAGAGCCGCCATTTCGGAAAACGCGTTTGAAGCCATATCTCCGGAACCGTCCACTTTAGGCCCATCATACTAAGGACCTTTCTTGTAGATAATTAAATTTCCCATCTTTTTTGTTCAATAATTTTTTTTGTACCATTAACCGTTCGCGATTTACAATGTTATTCATATTCGTTTCATGCCTTTTTGCCGATATCTTTGTTAATAATTGTTTAAACAAAAAATTGTTAATGACTAAACTTTTAAATCAATAAATTCTTAACAACTTTTCACCCATACTTTTTTTCTCTAAAATCAATATTTTAGAAGTTATCGCGCGTTGAATGGTGTACTGCCGAATCAAGGTCAATGGAAACGAAGGATGCATACCGTAATTATGAAATCCAATGATTTCTCCATGATTATCACGTAATTAATTAAATACTGATGGCATAAGGGAACAAAGCAATGAGGAAATAGTAAATTTTGTTAAAAATCCATGTAAAATTTATTGTAAAAAAGGTATAAAATGAATATTAATAACATTGTAAATCGCGAACGGTTAATGGTACAAAAAAAAATATTGAACAAAAAAGATGGGAAATTTAATTATCTACAAGAAAGGTCCTTAGCATGATGGGCCTAAAGTGGACGGTTCCGGAGATATGGCTTCAAACGCGTTTTCCAAAATGGCGGCTGTAGCGGACGCCATTTTTGTAAGTATTTTGGGTTTTTAACTTAGTGGGGTCATATGCCACCTCTTCATGAAAAAAAAAAAACTCCTGGCAAATTATGCATTGCGGACAAGAGTAACCCGTTGCTTCGTTGCCTGTACTATAGCTACTGTGTGACGTTTCATACTCTTCAACTTTGTATACAATTTGGAATTTTGTGATTTATGCCTGTTTAAAGTTGTTTCGATTTGAAAAGTAAGAAACTTCAAACGATACGGACTATTACTTTAGTAGACAGATAGAAACTAGGTTGGTTCTACTGCTTTCGCACTAATATGTGGCGTTGGAACACATTCCTTTATTTTTTAACCACAATATAATATTATGGTCCATATTAAAAATATAATATAGTTGCTTTACTCGTAATTATTCTAAATTATAAACAAACAACATCGCGTTATGAAGTTAAAGAAATAAATAAACAAGTTTAACACGTGTATGAACATTTCTACAGGTTAATTTATTATGGGTGGTCTTAATTATATTAAATTTATTGCCCCATTCTAAATTTCAACTTGTTATGTGCCATTCTTTAACTGATAACAAATGCCCAATTTTTCTTTCATCGTACTGAAGACTTTCATAAACTTTTAAATGTTACTACCATGACGGACATTTATTTCTTGTTTCTCTGAAATACAACGTAATTGATATAGGTACGGATGAGTTTTCCAAGCGGACATGAATGAGAAAATCCGAAAGTATGAGGTATAGGCAGCAAAAATACTGCAAGGAGTTTCGAATCAGTTTTTTGATGAAAACGAAAACTACACAAGTACTTGGATTTTTGATAAATAATTATTCCTATCGAGGACTTACCCGATGACTTAAAACATGCTGTATTATAAAACCATTCGATAATGTTGGAACTCCATCCAGTATTTTTTGCTATTCATGTATGTTTGTCTATCCATATTCACTTGAAAAATTCATTTTCATCAAATTCAATTTATTTGTTAAAATATATTATTATTTTAATGAAAGTGCGTGGTGGCCTGTTGGTAAACGGACTAGACGCGGCTGCCCACATGATCACGGTGGTCGCGGGTTCGAATCCCAGGACACACCTCTGACTTTTCGGAGTCATGTGTGTATTGATAGTTCAATCACCACGCACTAAAACGGTGAAGGAAAACATCGTGAGGAAACCTGCATACCATAGCGATTTATAAAAATTTCAATGGTATGTAAATCCGCCAACCCGCACTAGGCCAGCGTGGTGGACTATATGGCCTAACCACTCTCAATCGCACTGTCGATTGTGGAGGAGGCCCGTGCCCTGCAGTGGGACGTATATGGGCTGATACATACATACAATTTATTTGTATGGAATATCGATTTTATTGTGAGATTTATTGAATTATTTCTTGGGGCAGGTAGCGTATTTTGTTTAAGATTTAGGCCTTTTTTATAATGATATTGTAATGTGACTATGAAATCCGGGGAGAAGGCTTATTATGTTAATCAGACAAGTTTTTATGGTAGATAGCAGCGAGAGAGAATTTGTAGTAAATGACTACCAATTGACGGTTGGCGTAATGTAGACTAGTAATAGAGATTATATCAATGAAATTAGAGCAAGGAGCTCAGTTTTTTTTTTCAGTAGCACGGCATAATGATTGCACCTAATGTTAAGCGCAAACGCCGTCCAGGCAGTGTATTGAATGGCATCATACGGCATTCCATGTCATTCGATACAATTATGCCGTTCTGCTATGATGCTTCTTAACACTACGCTAGAAGGAGGGAACATGCGTGACGGCAAACCATTCAAAAGCTTGACGATGTGGCACAAAAAAGAATTTATGAATCTTTTGGCTCGAGCCGGCTGGTTTGGACCATCAAGCTATGGCTCCTCAAGCTAGAACGCGTAGTTCTGTCTAGAAGTGGAGAGCAGGGGAACAATTCCGCGGAGCATTCGCCGCATGAAAAAAAAAATAGGAAAAGGAGGAGGTACGAATGTAAAAGTAGCAATAGACCCCTATTGCCACCCAGCATTCAATGTTATGTAGTCTGACCCTAATGGAATGAAAGTGTCATGCGTATTTTTTTCTTCTTATATTAATATAACTGTTTAATATATCAAAACTGTTTTTATTCAATTAAAAACAATTATTGAAAATCGACCATCGTACAAATTATTGTCTTCTTTTTAAATTGTGTATTAAAATGGAATCGTGTGGTATATTGCTTCAACATCTTAAGGACAATGTTAAGTTGCGGTTATTTATGTTAACAAAAGTGGTATTTGTTTAAATGGAATGCCTACGCAATGCTCAATAGTGCAAATATTTGACATTAGTTATATGAATAGTAATGAATATTTTATGGCGTTATTGTCGTTTTATAGATAGGTGTTTTATACAAATTACATGAAATATTTTATATATTTGTTCAATTAAAATTAAAATATTATTTACTGATTTTATCGCGGATTTAGTAAAGTTTTTAAATTTCTTGACTTTCCGATTTAATAGTTTTATTTCAATTTGTTACATTCACGTAAATCTAAGAAACCATTACATTAATTTAATGTTTCAAGTATTACTAACTATTTTTTTTAATTTATAGTTGAAGATAACAATGATAATTTAGGAATTGACTTCTGAAAATATAAACATAGAATACATGATGATATCAGACAAAACACAAATAATTTTCATTCCATAAATAAAAAATAACTTCACCAAAAGAAGCGTCAATCCATAAAATTCAACAGCATACACTGAATTCACTCAAAAATACTAACTTGGCCTGACATTTTTAACTTCGGACACGACACCCATTTTTTTATTTTTTATTTCGAGTCTTTACACCGTGCTGTCATGTCACTGCGCCGGTCGTTTCTCCGCACAGATCGTCGTATAGTGAATCGATGCTAATCTTTGTGAATGCGATATACACTCCCACCGAACAGAAAAACCTGTGGAGTAGCTCGATATGTTTTTATTAGATAAAAACAATATATACTATTGTCTGATGGCATTCGATACTCTGCCTGAACAGCATTCGCGCTTACCGCCAGGCGCAGAGTAGTCACTATGTCGGACTAGCTTAAAAAAAGTAATAAAAAAAAAATACACTTTAATCACATATAACTTAATTTTACCTTTTACATATTTTTTTAATTTAACTTTAATAATATAATTTGTCAACTTTACTATTTTCTCAGATATTGTACATAGTAATTATTCAATTTTTAGTAGTAATATTGCTGATGTATTGTTTTGTAAAAATTTAGTCTTTAAGAACTTCAGGATTGTATGTTTCCCAAATAAACAGTAAATAAAATAAATTAATAAAAATAATAATATAACCCAGGGCCTACAGTAATATACTATATTTTGTCATGGGTGTCAGAAACTACCCTAATCATTTTTCGGTTTCTCGTCACATACATTTGTCTCGGTAAGGGAAATTTAGGGTTTCCATTAATCAATCCAACCATAATTTTGGGCCAAACTTATCGATTTATGCGTTGTGTGTAAAAAGCTTCTCGCCCTCGTCAATTCTGACGGGTTTAATCATACAAATCTTGACAAAATATTAAAACATTTTTCCTTCGTTTCGAAGAAAGATACAGTATCATGTTATATTTATTAAATACAATGTTCCATAGTTTTTGAGCTATTCTAAAATATAAGCAGTGGTCTGTTAGAAATTCTCACGTAAAACTTGCGTATTTTTAGTGTTGTTTCGAAACACAGAGTGACCTTGATGGTTCCCGCTTTAGAATTTTTGTGTTCGCTCTGCAATACTCCAATTCCTGTGTTCGTTTGTCCCTATGTTTATTTAGAAGTTATTAGCAGGTATAAGCTAGTTTATACCGCTAAAATGCAATAGAATTTATTTAACGTTTACAAAAATGATCCCAATTTACACATATAGTTGTTTTTATTTGAAGTCGCATAAAGTAACGAATTTCGTTATTACTTCCACTCCTGATTCCTTTAATTCCCCTGAGTCCAAGACCGGAAGCATACTTATTACATCTATGCTTATTTTTGATTACCAGAATTACAATATGACTTCATTGTATCTGTCGATAAATGCAGTTTAATAAACTGTCTGTTATTGTCATAAACTTTTCGCGGAACCAAGAGTCGTGGGTACTTTTAGACAGCGGTCACTACATACCATTAGATAAAATACATCTTCGTTCAATAAAAACAAATAAAAAAACAGAATTTTTAAATTATTTAAGAATTAGAAATAAATAGATACAATAATGACTCTACGGCAGTCGCACGCCCAAACAATTGCAAAACAAAATACATTAAGTCACTATGTTTAATAATATTACAATTTACGCAGTGAAAACTTGTCATTAATGTTTTAGTTTCCTGTCTTATTGTTACTACTACCATGAACGAATTGGACGAAATTAATTATTAAGTCTTTAAAAATTTACATATGGCCTTCATGACGTCAGCGTAAGTGTTGTTTCGTATTGTGTAGTCTGTAAGTTTCATATTTTGAGATATATTGCTTTTATACATATCATACATATCAGTTATTATAAATACTTTGTCTTATATATCAGTAATGCTATTTATGTGTTTGCTGGTGATGTACCTATTTTATAATTAATTAATAAATACTGCTCTTCAACTGTGTAAAAGTGAGAAGTTAGTATATAAAAAGAAACGAGCGATTTAGGCTTAAGTTCGAAAAAAAAACCTGCGATTAGCAAGTTATTTCCCATGTTTATTACTGTACTGTAACTGTAAGTGCGTGATGGCCTGTTGGTAATCAGACTAGACGCGACTGCCGACATGTTCACGGTAGTCGCCGGTTCGAATCCCTGGACACACCTCTGACTTTTCGGAGTCATGTGTGTATTGATTGTCAATCACCACGCACTAAAACGGTGAAGGAAAACATCGTGAGGAAACCTGCATACCATAGCGATTTATAAAATTTCTATTGTATGTAAGTCCGCCAACCCGCACTAGGCCAGCGTGGTGGACTATATGGCCTAACCACTCTCAATCGTACTCTCGATTGTAGAGGAGGTCCGTGCTCTGCAATGGGACGTGTATGGGCTGATACAGAGCGCAATCCACACGTTCAGACATTATGCCTATCCTAGTAAAATTATGAATACAACGGTTATTAAGATTCTATGAATGTTCTTAATCTTCCGCGCAACAAACACTATATAGATTTTATTAAAATCTTAGGCTGGTTTTAGAGTCACGCTGATCGCACGCTGACCGTCAGTGCTGACAGTTGAAATGTATGAGCTTATAAGGAGCGTTTTAGAATAACGCGTAGTTGTCAGCGCTGACCCCCGATCGAAAGCTACGCGCTGAGCTGTCAGTGCTGACAGTCAGCGCGCAGTCAGCGTGACTCTAAAACCAGCCTTACAGTTTTATAGCTTATATATCAGAATGGTACCTACGCCTTACGCTATAATTTATTATTATCTATATTTATTCTACTATTTCTATACAGGCAATAAAGTATCTAATCGGGGTCATAGATACAGGGAAGATATATTATGAGAAAGACTATAAGGGGAGACTGTATAAACTTAACAGAACGGAAAACAATGGTTTGGAAAATTTGGAATGTTATTTTGATATTATTGTTCATTGTGTTTTCTTATTACCGGTTAAACATATTGTGAAATAAATGAAGGACAAAAAGGCTTTAAAACATTTTAACAGATTAAAAAGTATCTACATTTGGTTAAAACCAGATTGACCTATCGTAATAAGTTATTTTAATTTAATTTAAAAATCCTTTATACGTTTGACAGCCTCCGTGGCGCAGGCTGTTAGACACCGCCTGTGAAACGAGAGGCCGCGGGTTCGATCCCCGCACCGAGAGAAATGTTTGTGCGGCCCACAAATATTTCTCTCGGGTCTGGGTGTTTGTGAGACCGAAAAGTCTCTCGTAGTTCCTGATACCCACGACACAAGACTCGATCTTAATGTGGGGTCAGGACTATGTATGTGACTGTTGGGTGTTATTTATTTATTTATTGTACACTAAGTTAACATAATAATAGATCATAATATTACATAATAGTATATTACAAAAGGCGGTCGTATCGCTCGAGGCAATCTCTTACCGACTACCTTGGGATGGACAATAAGAGATGGAAAAAAGAGAGGGCAGTCAATAGTGTTCCAAGTAAATTAAATGAATTAAAGTTTAATGAATTTCCTTAAAAGGAAAACTCGATTCACCCAATTTTATTAGTTAATTCAAAGAATTCATTCAAAAAACTGGCAGCATTATATTAATATTTGTATAGCTAGTATTCAAACAGAATTGTCTCTGGACTCTAGAGACTTTTGAACTTTGAGCGGGAGCATTAACGTTTGTTGTGATGTTGACAACAAGGTAGGTATAAATAAACTCATAATATCAGCTATTTTTTTATAAAAATGAATGGCGAGACGTGCATGCCATTCACGTGATAGTAAGCGATACGACCGCTCATGTACAGAAGCAAAACCAAACAACACCATGAATCCAAAAGCAATGCTTGGCATTCCACTGCGCTCACCATCTCGAAACATAAGATGTCAATTTTCAATATGTGCAGTTATTCTAGCCATCATCTGCTTTAAACCGGTACGCAACAGTGCAATTACACTGCTGTATGGCGGGAAATATAACGCTCGTGGTGGACCTACCCAGACAGCCTTTTACATATGAAAGACGTACCAGAAAATTATTCCATACTTTCTAGTCAACAGTGTTGCATAAAGTGGTAGAACCATAATGTTGTTTTCTAGGAATACGGTAAAAACTAGGCGAACAAGGAAAAGCAAACCTCTGTAGCACTGAATAATATTTATCCTGTGGATAAACTAAACACTTACAATTTCCAGTCATGTCCACTCAAATGCCTCGCGTATCTGAAATTTGACAAATTGTTACACGCAGATAAACAATATCTTGGGGTTATCACGTCGCAGGGGCGCGAACGTATAAACAGAAATTCGCGACTATGCACACTTAATGTAGTCCTTATTGCTATACAATAAAGAGCTATAATTAAAACGTGATAAGCCCTGTCATTGACTGATGCTGTAAATAGAAGACACGCGTATTTCAAAGTATAAAGGTTGTGAGTTAGGTGACAGTGGAAGGTTAGGAATAATTACTATTAAATTATTATTCGTTGTTCGCTGGTCGTAGGTCTCTCATATGTGAGAGGCCGCGTGTGTAGGTATCACCGTAATGTCTATTTTTCCCACTAAAGAGCAATGTAATTGCACTGTTGTGATCCGGTTTGAAGGTTATTGTAGCCAGAGCAACTACTGGACATATTGAGACTTAACATCTTATGCCTCAGGATGGCGAGCGCAGTGGACTGCAATTCTTTATTAGTCAAGGTGTTTGGTTTTGCTTCTATTCGTGAGCGGTCCTTTTTTGTGTAAGTATATAGAAAATAACTGTCAAAAAATGTTGTTAATGTAAAAGTAATTTTGTGTATCACATAACTTTATATACGTATTAATGTTTTTTTTTTCTCTTTATTTATTAATTTAGAGGCTTTTAATCGACACGATCATGCTAGCCTCATCATACCTTTTAAATATTTAATGCCTAATCAGAAAGATAATCATTAATTAATTCTGCTTCAGTTTCATTGCGAATTTATAAATTTTAATAGCGTCTTCACTGTATGGTGTGGATAAAATTGTTTGTATAATACCAAATTCTAATATATTAACACTTAATTCCCGAATTAATGATTATCTTTCGGTTTTGTATCGAATACATTCTATTAACAAGTGATGGATATCCTCTACAGTTCCACATCTTTCACAATTGGGGCTAATCGTTTTTTTCATTAGGAAACCAAATTTATTAAACGGAACGTGTCCAGATCTTATTCTAAATGCGGTCACTAAAACGCATTTACTAATTTTAACATTTGCAAACCAAGGGATACGAGGAGGCTCACATTGCATCGTTCTGTACCAAATACCTTTAGTCCGAGAATTTATATCAAAGTATTTATTCCAAATTTTGTAACAATATATCCTATATTTACTCAAAAGCTCAAAATAGCAAGGTTTTATGTCCATGATTAGGCCATTTATGGCTGCATTTTTTGATAAAATATCAACCTCCTCGTTTCCCTTTAAACCTAAATGAGATGGAACCCACTGCAATGCTAATAAATAATTATTAGTTTCAAACCAACTTATTAGGTTTAAAATACTGTAGGCTACCGAAACACCTCTATGACCAGAAGCGCATCGAGCCAAATGTTGCAAAGCGCTTTTACTGTCTGTTAATATAACTATTCTGTTAAATGAATTATGTTTGACATAGCGCAATGCCTCCAAAATTGCAGATAGTTCCACCGTCATTATACAAATATTTGCGTTACAAATCTTAAAATTACCACTACTTTTGTAACAAGGATCAAAAAAGGCAGCCCCTGATCCATTAGCACTCTTGGAGCCATCAGTATAAATTTTGTGCCAACCTCCATACTTGTAATAAAGTTCCTCTAAAACACTATGCCTTAAATTGTCGGCCTGATATGATTTTTTATTTGACGTTACACACTCTAAATTACAATGTAATACGTTAAAAGTTTTAATATTTGTCACCCAAGTGTCTAGAGTAAACATAATAATGTAAGTAGTAAGTAAGTAATAGTATGACTAATGAAAAATATAATTAGACGATAGACTGATCGGATAGTATCGCAGAGAATATCAAATGTTTTAAATATGTTCCAGATGCAAAAAATGTATCACGTTCTAGTAATAAGAAAAACACGTTGCAAATTGCAATAATTTTGGAACTTTTTTATTACAGGCAAGGTTATCATGTATGGACAAAATTGATAAGTAACCACTCCGTCTGTACGAATTTAATACCTCCAATATTTGTTGTGGACTTAAGATAGAAAATAATATAAAGAAAATATTCTTCAGTAATCTACTGACGAATGAACAATGTCTCGACCAAAGTAATAAAAATCAAATCTCATATTTCTGATATAAATAAGTCGTATTTTTACGACGACAGTATAAACGTAAGTGTGATAGAATATGATTACTTTACGTCGCTATTCCATTCTAACTCTTCGTATCACGACCAAGGTCTCTTTCTCCTACCAGCCTTACATCCAGAGTAAAAAATTAGCAGCTTGTCAGATATTAACCCTTTCGGGAGGAAGCCTATTCATGTATCATGCAGGCCCGTGGCAGTTGGTACAATTCACATAAAACATAATATATTAGGGTTGAGACCAAGAGACTATCGTCATTTTAAAAATCTGTAAGCAAAATTACGTAACATAAATTCTTATTTAAATATTACGATATCTTCAAACTTTAATTTACTAGAGTAATAGTATAAAAGCTGTGTTCTAAGGCATCATATATTGAAGCTGACAACTAAAAGCCACCGCGATTGAAATTTCATTATATCTAGTTATTTGTTATATTATGGTTTTATGTATACTATTTCTTAGACGGACTACAAATCCAAGTCATCGGCACGGTGACACAGCCCACCGACACATTTCGGCGGCCTATAAGGAAAAAATCATGTCGTAAACAAGCGCCCGCAGATGTTGGCGACATGTCGGCGATAAAAACGCTCAGCTCAGTTTCCCGGCGATACTCTGTACTATACTGTACTGACGGTTCGGTGAAATGTACTGTATTGTGAGAAACATAAATCGATTCATAATACGGCGTAAATAAGTATAGTAAGTAAGTAATAGTAGGTAATTAAACCCTTATCTGGTTTAAGCGACAGCAGCTAATGAAGTCATGATTAATTGTTGTGCCTTAAAAGCAAATTGAGTAAGTGTACAGCGGCTACACAGCAATCAGATTTTTAAGATGGTAGCCGTGTTTGTAATAATACTTATGCTTGTCTTTGGTGTTAACAGTGAAAATAAAATTTTTGATGCTCACAATATTTTGTTGAGGAATAAATATAATTTGTCCAAAGAAGATGGCATACGAAAATGCGTTATCAGTATAATTAAACAACACTACAGTAAAGAACTCATCACAATCGTTGACATGAATTATAATGACGATCACATTCTTAGAGCTTTGCATGCTGCCAAAGTCTTGTCTGTTGTTTATCGGAAGCCAATAAGTAAACATTACCTTTACAATATAGGATACTTACTAACAGCTGGCAATGTCACTGACTTCACAAGAAACTTGCCTCGCCTAGCTGAAGAACCAACGTGGAATCCACAAGCAAAGTTCATCGTAATCATAAAATCTATCATGGAAAGTGAATTCAGAATAATATTTGATGCTCTAATGAAGTATTACATTTTGAACGTTGTGCTTGTGAATGGAATAGAGCCTTTGGTATACACCTATAACCCCTTCGAAGAGTACGCGTGTGGAAGATATTACAACAGAATTATACATTACGGTCGCTGTCCAACAACAATCAATGTTTATACAAACAAAGTCACAACGGGTTTACGACGGTGCACAATAAGAATCACTATAACTCACTGGCCACCTTACACGGTCCACCCATCCAAGGTGGACCACGGTATGCTCGATCTAGGCACGGAGCAAATAGTCATGAGCTTTATAGCAGAAAAGGAACAATTCAATATTACCTATTTTTATTTTGAAGGTGATGATTTCTCCACCGTAAGCAGCAACATGACTGCAACAGGACCGCTGGCATTGATTCAGAGTAACGAAACTGATATGGTAATGGGCGCGATGATTTTGACCCCATCAAGGGCGAGAGCATTTGGTTACGTGTCAGGTCATTTAGCATTAGGCGACAGATTAATTGTTTTAGTTAAAAAAGCTTCGTTAAAACCAGTGTGGAAATGTTTTTATGTGGAATTTGAACCTGTAACTTGGCTGGCAATATTTTCATCTCTAGTAATCTTTGCAGTATTGCTGATATTGTTGCAGAGGGTCCACGACAAAAGCTACATATTTATTATAATGATACAGAGTTTGGTTCTCCACGGCCATCGTATTAGATACCAAGGGCCATTGAAATATATATTTATCTTTTGGGTATTGTTCGCGTATCTAATAAACTGTTTTTATCAATCGTCCCTGATGAGTTTAACTACGAAGCCAGGCACAGAACCACAGTTATCAGAATTTGGTGAAATCTACACAAACAGTCTAAAGTCTTGCGTGACTCCAGTGATTGTAAAACTCATACAAGCGGAAAGAAATTACACATATCCCGATGTATTTGAATCAGGTTGTGATAGTTTCGTGAATGCTATGAGAACTGTTAGCCAATCTGACAAGGCATTTACCGCCATGCCCCGTAAGTTATCTTTATATCTTAGCTATCAAATTTACGATGAGTACGGAATTTATCCACTGTATGAATTTAAGGGAACCGTGTTGAGACTGTCGTATAGTGTTTATATGGCTAAAGGATATCCTTTACAGGAGCACATGCAAGTTCTGGCTCTTCGATTAAGAGAAGCTGGTTTGGTTGATAGATATTTTTCGTATCAATTTTTCATAATGGAGAATGTACACCGTTTTAAGCGCAAAGAGTTTGAAGCTCGTTTCGTGGCGCCCTGGAATCTTTACAGTTTCGGTATGATTTTATCCACATTGACATTATTTTTAGAGAATTTGTGGAAACATCAATCGAAGTGGAAATATTTTTTCCATCGTCTGCGATGATATTTTGTAATAATTTGAAAACACGGATAACGCATTTGTTTTATGTTTAAATGCCCGTTAGTGCTAGAACAGTTTATCTGCAAAGAGAACCTGTTAGAATAATAAAGTTTTCGCAAAGTAAACTATAAGTGAAACGTTATAATATGTTTGTGTGCTTTGTATGTTTTTAGATGTGCTTATTAAATAGTGCCTACATATTGTGTTGCAATTTGGTCCACTTCCTAAGTCCTTTATACCTCTCATATACTAGCCAGCTCCAGCTTCACCTGGGTGCAAGATCCATTCTAAAGATAAATATTTGCTATCGCGGAGTGTTTATTTGACAGGTTTTTTACAAATTAATATGCCTAGCGAGGAATCGGATCCGATGGCTATGAAACAAAACACATGCTGTATCATTACACTATGGGATAATGATAAATTAAGGGACAGAGCAATTTTTTGTCCGTTAAGCGGTCTACAGACTACAGGTTACCGCTCATTAGACCCACCTGACACCGTCTTGTCGCTCGCGGCCCACTCGTTGTTGCAGGTGCAACACGCGATTCTTTCGGGGATTGTGTATTGTCAATGCGCAACAATACAAGACAAGCATGCGAGCAACGAGTTCTCACCAAGTGGTCCACGCGTGGACGGCGGCGATCCGGTGATGCTACGGAGTTGATGTAGAGAGCGTATGTCCATACAATTTCATAAAAAGAATAGTAACCGCGTGAGACGAGGCAGTGCCGGGTTGGTGGTGTTGGCGACAAGCGGTCGCGTCGCGGTGGTCATGTGGGGCCGGCGACATGTCATTGCCATGAGTGAACCCGCCGACTAGCCCGCCAACAAAACATTGTCGGCATGTGCCGGCGGTACGGCGGCTTCGGTGGGTAGTGTGCTTTACTTTGACATCCAGGTATAAAAATAACCTAATTTTGTTCGTCACCTGCCATTACTTTCCAGAACTTGATGATTACTAACAAAATTATCGAATTGTGTAATATTACAGCTTGTGTTTTTTTTTTAATATTATCAGGCTCCATTCCCCGCCAGTCATATTGATCTCATCAAAAACATCCTGTAAAAAATACCAAGTCTCGCAGCTCAGTTTTTCTACCGCAAAAAGTTGTGAGATCCATGTAATACTAAGTCGGTTAATTTATTTAGGCCTTATTATCATATCAGTATTAAAAATCCTTTAAGTTTTAAATAAATAGATCGACTTGGCCATCGCATGAAAACATAATGTATCGTACAATTTATACATAATACTGCTGGCTGCTGGATTTGATTATTAGTGTTCTTTCTTTCATGGTAATTGATAATTTCGAGCTATTTAGTCTATTTATTTGCAAGTTTTTTTTCGTCATATTTTTCTAGAGGAATGTTGTGCAGTTTGATGGGCTGAATATACCCTTTCCCTCTCTATACCTTCCTCCTGTTATGCATCATATATATATAACGAATTACTATGATGTAAGTTCGTTATCATGCTGGGTATGCTCGTCATTATGCTTCACAGCTAGTTATAGCTTAGTATTGTGGGCGTATGTGGGAATGTGTCAGATCAAATCATAGGAAATCATAATCTTACTCACGGAACGCGAGACAGTCTCCACGCTCTTACGGCACTATTATCAGATGATAATATTTACTCTCTTGATGGCAACAAAGCGTACTGCTAACTCGCAGACCGTTGAGATGTCCCTGACTTTTCTTTTATGAAGTCCCTGACATCTTCAGTCAATATCTAGCGTAGATTCTGTCGAACGCATATAGAGGGCGTTGGCATTCCGTTTTTAAAAATCAACTCGATGACGACACGGCCATCCTGCTAGCACACGTCCTCGTGTGTTAACCTGTCGAGAAAACAACACCAAGTACCCTTGTCGCACAACGCTCGGTCATACCATTCATAGTAATATATCCATGTCTTCCCCTGCTAATATCTGGAGATTCCTCAGAACTCTGGGTATAGGCAAAGTTAGCATAGATTTTCGTGGTGCGACCCTTGGTTTGGATGAGATTAATCGACATTTCTCCACTTCTACCTTAATCAATCACCAAACCAAGCGTCGTACCTTGGAATTTATAGCTGATCTTCCGAGGCCGACCACGAACTCTTTCCAGTTTTCTCCAGTTCCACCTGGAGAGATCAAAAAGATCATCCTTGCGATCAAATCCAACGCAACTGGCTACGACAACATTAGCCGTCGGATGATAGTCGCAGTCCTTGACCATCTTCTTTCGCCCATCTCCCACATTGTCAATTTTTCCCTAAGCACTGGCGTTTTCCCGTCTCAGTGGAGAAAAGCCTTTGTTATTCCGCTCCCTAAAATACCTAATCCCTCTCTTGTCAATCACTACCGTCCCATCTCTATTCTCCCTTTCCTCTCCAAGGTGCTGGAAGCCTGTGCACACAAGCAACTTTTCAAGCACGTGCACGTAAATAACTTGTTGTGCCCACTTCAATCTGGCTTTAGGCCAGGTCACAGCACCGTCTCCGCGCTCCTCAAAGTGACAGGCGACATGAGGGCGGGCATGGAAACCGGCAAAGTCACCGTGCTGGCCTTGGTGGATTTTTCAAACGCCTTCAACACCGTCAGTCACGACATCCTTTTAGCTATCCTCTCCCATCTTTTGATCTCTCCCGTGGGACTGGATTGGTTCTCTTCCTATCTTCAGGGACGCCAGCAGTCGGTGCGTATAAACGACTCTGAGTCCAACTGGTGCAATATCGAGTCTGGTGTCCCTCAAGGCGGTATACTTTCTCCGTTGTTATTTTCTATCTTCATAAACCTCATAACTCTTAACCTTCAATGTGCGTATCATCTGTATGCTGATGACTTGCAGTTATACTATCAGGTTGGCGTCGATTGTGTACCTACTGCGGTGGATAGGATTAACAGTGACCTGGAATATATCAAACGTTGGTCGGATAATTTCGGGCTATCTGTTAACCCGATGAAATGCCAGGCCATCATTATCGGCAGCCCGAGAATGATTAGCAGGCTGAATTTCTCTAACATCCCGCCGGTTATCTTTGATGGCTCTGTCATACCTTGGTGCCCAAGTGTCAAAGATCTAGGGTTACTCATCGACGCCACCCTGAGCTGGCGACCCCAGGTAACCTACGTCAGTCAGAGAGTTATCGGTACTCTTCGTTCTCTATCGCCTGAAGAATTTCCTACCGTTCAAAACCAAGGCTATGCTAGTGCAAACCTTAATCCTTCCGGTTATCGACTATGGTGATGTGTGCTATTTTGATCTGAATGCAGATTTACTCAACAAACTCGACCGTCTTCTAAATAACTGCATTCGATTTGTTTTTAATCTTCGTAAGTTTGACCATATCTCTTCCTACCGTTCGCAGTTAAAATGGCTTCCCATCCGCCAGCGTCGTTCTTTGCGTGCCCTCACTACCCTTTTTTCCATTCTTAAGTCTCCTTCCCCTCCTTCTTATCTGTCTCCTGACTTCGTCTACCTGAGTGATACTCATTCTAGAAATCTTCGCTCGTCTAGCAATCTCCTTCTAAAATGTCCTCCCCATACTTCTGACTTCCTTCATTCTTCCTTTGCTATCCAATCCATTCTTCTCTGGAACGCACTCCCACTTGAAATCAGGTCGTGCACAACACGGATGGATTTCAAGCTAAAGGTTCGGCTATTACTCCTCGCAGAAGTAGCAGATTCTCCCCACTAATGTAGGTATTTATTTATTTAGTTGTTTATATATTTATTTAGTTTTTTATGTATATATTTTATTTATATATAAAATTATATTAGTATATATATATATATAATTAAAATTTTTATATATCCATTTAAATATTATTATTTATATTTTATATATTTTCTCTTTTCGCTTATTGTTAATTTTATTAATAAGCACCTGCTTCCGTCTCTCTGCACTACCTTAAGGTTGGCTGGTAGAGAATGCCCTTGGGCATTAAGTCCGCCTGTACTACATCAGTGTACTAAGTGTTTAAAATAAATAAATAAATACCTGACCATGATTCTACAATACCTCGATGACGACAAGTCATACCTGACCATGATACTACAATACCCCAATGACTCGAAATGACCTCTACCAGGTATCACACAAAAAAAATAACTTCATGAACTCTACAGTTTATTTCTTCTACTGAAATCACTATTTAGATAACTCAATCATTCTACACTAATCACAACATTTGAACGTGAAGACCATGTACCATCGTTATTTCTTACAACACCTCACTGTGATTATAAATCAACTGACTATTATCTCAAATTCTTAAAATATCCGAGTAAAACCCTCTATCGCCACGGCTTCTCCCAGCCGAAGAGTCATCACCAACTCTCTCTGACGCGTTTCACACGTGAAACGCACGTATGCATCCTCAGACTGCACACGGACGGTCTCTGCAGACCACGACCTCTCCACTAGGGATGAACGCCCACCGCACACCCACGTTCTACTTGGGTTTCCCCAAGAGATACCGACTTCGAACGGGCTACGACTACGAAACATCCACTAGCAGGTCGACTATATACGGCCGATAGAGTTCTTACTCGTGTTCAAACTATAATTAGCTTACTTCCCACCACCTTTGGGAATCTCATGAATTTCTACTCGGACTAGTACATGTTCCTCAAGCCTCGTAATGGATCATGGGCATATTTGTATTTACGTTCACAATTTCACGCTTGCAACTTGTAAAGATAAGCACTTAAAACTTCAACCATCTATAATGGGCCTTTAAATTTTGGGTCTTATTTGGTCTGATTCTGCTCCACATTTAAGTACTAACAAAAGCAATCACCTACTGAAAACCTCGCTACCGGGACGAAGTTTTTGTCACACGTATCCTTCTCATATTCAGTAGACCAATGAGCATTTTCTGACGCCTGTCCGCGTAGTTTATAGATTTTAACTTCAGTTGCTACATCGCTATACATCAAAGACAACGGCTTCACAGTCTTAATAATTTTGAAAATCTCCTCATCGCGATGTTAATTAGCAAGGAGTCAATAAAAAGTAACCATGGTCACCTCAATGCGCTTTTAATCTATACGGAAAACTGACTGACCTAAGTTTTATAATATTGGATTACAGCAAAAGACACCTACGTGTGCCATACGCGCTGAGAACCACTGAGGTGTATTATCTGGTCGGTGATAAGAGAAAGATGATAATGATCCAGTATCGTGTTGTTATTATGTAAAGTAAAATCAGTCGCCTTCATGTTTATTGAAAATACTAAACTTAAAACCTCTTGACCAATCAATAGGCCACTACGTAAACTTAATTATCTGGTAAAATGTGAAATATTATGTCTATGGGGTGATCGTTAATCTTTACGCAACACAATATTTGTTCTGTGCTGAATATTCGTGACTGTCACATTACTCAATCATTTGACAGTAAATTTTGCATTAAAGTCTATATAATCAACGAGTACTCAGCACCTGAAACATAAGAAAACAATGGGAACTGACCATTATGCTCTAAGGTGCATGCAGGGGTTGAATACCACACAGGTTCACCCTTCGCTCAGTACGCGCCGTGCTCTGAGCTGCTGTTGACTACCATAGCTCGTACTGCGCATGGCATTTGTGACATCTTTGCTCATTTGACGTCAGATGAATGTAAGATCTCACTAGGGATGCACTTGAAGACGTGAAGTATTAGTAGACTTGTTGCATTTTGTCCCTAGTTGTAATTTTACTCGTGAACGCCAACCGCTGCAATTCCACTTTACACCTTGGGATGAAATTTGCAATAGCTATGTCCACGCAGCTCCTTTCAAGTCCTTGCTAATCGCAATGATTAGTTAGCTTCCTTGTATCGGATTATACAATGGCAATACATTAGTCCACTGTTGCGCACCAAGATCTCGCGTCCGTGTCCGTCTTATTCGTGAGAAACTCCGGCGTATCACTTGACTGGTCGACTTTTGTGTTTGTAACGCCTCAGTCAATGCTCTCAAATTTGCATTTTGTTATTCAAACACAGCATGCAAATGTCAAAAATATGGTCTCTTTCCGAAATTTTATTTTGAACCGACACGAATCCCACTTCTGATAACGAATTACTATGATGTAAGTTCGTTATCATGCTGGGTATGCTCGTCATTATGCTTCACAGCTAGTTATAGCTTAGTATTGTGGGCGTATGTGGGAATGTGTCAGATCAAATCATAGGAAATCATAATCTTACTCACGGAACGCGAGACAGTCTCCACGCTCTTACGGCACTATTATCAGATGATAATATTTACTCTCTTGATGGCAACAAAGCGTACTGCTAACTCGCAGACCGTTGAGATGTCCCTGACTTTTCTTTTATGAAGTCCCTGACATCTTCAGTCAATATCTAGCGTAGATTCTGTCGAACGCATATAGAGGGCGTTGGCATTCCGTTTTTAAAAATCAACTCGATGACGACATATAGATATCTATCTACAACTATTATTCCATTATATACGGGTACAATGATTCATTAACTGAAAATGTAACTCTGTAATCCTATACATTTATATGGGATTACAAATTATTCACGCAGTTGGTGTACCGAGAAAATAGAAATTATAAAATGTTTAAGTTTTCCCTTGATTTAGATACTAAACACTAATTATATTCTAAATTTGAATTTGTTTCTATGTCTGCTAGAAGTGCCTTAGACTTTTGATGATCGGTCAGTCAATCAGTCAGTCAGTGAGTGATAAAATTAAGAAAGTTTGACAAGTTACAACTCTTAAACTACTCGTTCAAATTGAATGAAATTTTAAATATGCCGTGTTTACACAATGCCTGCTTAGTAACTAAAAATTCAGGCTTCTTGCTTCAACCACAACGAAGTTATAGGGATATAGAATTGCTTCGAGAAAAGGATGGTATGGTTCGACCGTGCCGCTTCTTAACTCGACTTGGAAGGGGCACGGCCGTGCCCCCAGATTAATCAAAAACATAGTGTGTTCTGTTAGTTTTTATCAAAATCTCGTGATTTCAGTATTTTTCGCTATACCTCATAGTTTCGGATTTGACCATCCACACTCACTTGATAAGTTCCTTCTGTGATACTAAGAATGCGCAGGTAAATTAAAAACGTCAGTGTTTTGACAGCCTATAGATCCTATCGGTAGCTAATACGAGGCCACCCTAATCTCCCGAAGCCACATGGGCCCGAACATTTTCTAACCGCAGACATTTGTTCCAATACAGCAGAATCCTCGCAACTCGTGATATAAACTCACTCCCGCAATATATCAGCTTCCTTGAGACGCGCGTCGATGTAACTCAACCGTGCAGTGATATGCGAGATTTGGAACTCCACTAAGCCAAATCTAAAGCCTTAAGATGGATGATTGCACCGCGTAGAGATTATATCGGCTAATGAAAACTTATCGTTTTTGAGATTCTCAGATCTGGAAGTCATTTTTTTTTCTTGCTTTGTATGAAGAGGCGAGCCATTCGCCTGATAGTAAGCGATACGACTGCTCATGGACAGTAAAACAAAGAGAGCAAAACCAAACGACTGCATGAATTACAAAGTAATGCTTTGTATTCCACTGCGCTCGTCATCCTGAGACATGAGATGTTAAAATTCAGTGTGTCCATTAGTTCCTCTGGCTACAATGTCATTAAAATGGTACAAAAGTGCATTTACACTGCTGTTTAACGAGAGCAATAGGCAATTCGGTGGTACCTACCCATATGCTGTCCCTCACATTTGAGAGACCTACCTACCGAATGCAAAGGTTTATCTTTGGACTCATAAGCCATGATAGCTGGACATGGATCTCTTATCATGGTTTACTTCATTCTTGCCGCATGAATCTTCTACGCTCTTCCCCGAAGATTAAAAATATTGCAGTATGTCTGGTCTATGTTTTATACGGAGGAAATTGAAAAAAAAAATTGTAACTTCTCCTATTAATTTAAATTTCTGATTGACTTCGTTGAGATAAAGGTAGTTTTAGTGACTTCTGACACAATGCAACTAAATTTTGTGCAAAAAATTGCGATGATTTTTTTTTTTGTTATTTTTTTTTCTATCGTCGTATTAGGATGGTAAATACATATTTTTTCTTAAATAATAGTGTATACCCTTTTATTTATAAAGACTCTAAGGTATAAAAGAGTTTAAATTATTATTTTAGCAAAATCTATGGATTTATCACCCAAAAATGATGATATTTTAAAAATTCTAAAAAACAATAGTCGCGTTTCTTTGCGAAATTTTTAGTTGCATTGTGTTTGTCACTAAAACTACCACCCGGCTTCGTTTTCGGTAGCAGTCTTGATATACCCGGTATATTTAAAACCCCTTTGTATAAATTAAAAATAAATCATTGTATGAACATAATGTAACTATGCACCAACATTTATAATATTTAAATCTAAAATTCACCCAATTAAAGCATAATTAAGATTATAATTCGCAGCCCTGTTAATATCCTTAGGTTGCGTCATCATCATCATCATATCAGCCACAGGAAGTCCACTGCTGAACATAGGCCTCCCCCAAGGATCTCCACAATGACCTGTTGGAAGCGTTGCATAATATCATGTAATTACGTGCACCTAATTTCTCCGGAAAATGGTATCATAGTATGTTATACAGTTTACCACAGAACCTATTTATTTAGGAGAGTGAATTCTCTTTGTTGTACAATATTTTACATTTACATTTACCGTCGATTTGTGTACAAACCCCTTACTATATTTACTTCTTACCTCTGCTTAAATTACGTGGTGTTGTAATTTCATAATTTGTACTTAACTAGCGGCCCGGCCCAGCTTCGCCCGGGTACAAATAGATTTCTGTACAATAATATGTACTTATTATACATATAAACCTTCCTCTTAAATCACTCTAGTTTTAAAGATTTAAGCATACAAAGAGACATAGGGACAGAGAAAATGACTTTGTTTATACTATGTAGTGATATTTACCTTGCAAATTGTAAATGAATAAAAATATGGAATATAACACTACCTACTGTAATTTTTTTATTAAATAGTATATATTTTTATTTTATTTATTGTTATGATGAGTAATGTTGCCTAATGATCTTTGTTTTTAACATATGTATACCACAAAATTCTAATTAAACAGCTATAACTTAGTGAAGCAATCCATCACCTAAGGCGGTATTAACGATCCCACATTTTAATTGTTATCGCTCTACCGCCCCTCTATTCAAGGGAAATTGTGTGATAGGGTGCCACTGACAGCGGATTTATCGAAAAGCGCTGTATTTTTTAATTTGACCTGAGATTTATACCCAGGAATTAAAGGCTCTAACCATATTGGAATAAATTAAATTGATTATGCAGCCCTGTTGAGCAAAGTTTAGTTTAAAATCCCACATAAATTAATCAGGTTCAAATCTCCTATCCAAGTGCCACTAGCCTCCTCTAACTACAGACAAAATATTTACATAGTGCGAGCAAGCAAAAACTTAAACACAATCTGCGAAAAAAATGATGTAGACCCTTTTAATACAAGTATTGCTACGGGGCAAAGGTTGCTTAGCTTAGCATTTCTTTCTTTGTGTAATAATTTAACATAAACCGGCGACAACATGCTATTTTACTGTTACATCTGTACTTACCATTATTCTGTCAAATATTCATGAAAACCTTTAAATGGCCATCTACTCTTGTTATATTTATTATTTTCTATTGTGATGTTTGTAAGCTGTTGGTTTTCCAATGAATTTAAATAAATAAATTAAAGTCTTTAAGGATCTTTGACGTCATACAGTCATGACTGTTTTTTACTACAAAGTAAACAATGCATTAAAATTAAATTACAAGTACGTGTCAGAAATGCTATTGACTTTATCGTACATTGTTATCGTGTTTCTGATGTAATAGTTATGTTTTGACATGTTTATTGATCTCAATGCATACTGCGTCGCAAAAGTATCATAAATATTGGTTAATCTTTTGCTTCATTAACGCCCGAATACTCGAATTCAAAAAATAAGTTGCTCATAATAGTGCAGGGCCCACTTAACCAGTACATTTAAGCGGGATTTACGTAGTTAAGTGCAACATAATATTTTAATTGCTTTCCAGTATTCGGGTGTTAATCATGTGCGTCTATTCCGTTTAATGCGCTATTGAAAGAATACAAAGCATTGTCTGATATCATGCAGGAAGATATGAGAGCTAATGTTCTCACAATTAATGATGCCAAAGATGGTGCTAAATTACTAAGAATGACATGGTACAAATTAACACAAAAATACCACGCGATTGGCATTTAAGTTATTGACGTGTTTCACATTACCTACGCTAAAAACCACATCAAAAACACAAAGATCGGTTAGTGCTCCGTTTGTCGCGTCTAAATCTAGCATCCGGGTTTGACTTATTACTAATAATTACATAGTATTAAACGTGTCGAGTTTAGAGTATCGTTTCTTTATCCAAGCATACTGTAATACTGATAACATTATATTTACTAGGAATCAAAATAAATAATAAAGCTGAGTACTAACTCGAAAAATCTTTTGAACTGTGTCTTCTAGTTTCTGATGGAGACATATGTTTGTGACTTAGTATGGTGCCTGCATTGTCTTAAAACGTCCACCCACAAGGTGGTCAGTGGTATACAGAAGTGATAGTACACCTAAATTTCGCCTTGTATCACTTGTATGTTCTGTCCCACGTAGTGATAGGGGGCAAGTCTATCAACATATCTGGTACAAATTCTTGTCTCCGCCTTAATAATGAATATAAAGATCCGATCTGGGGGCGTGGAGTGCCCCCTCCAAGTCGAGCTAAAAAGCGGCATAGTCGTACCATCCTTTTCTCGAAGCTATTCAGACCATTTTCAACCCCCCATAACTTCGTTGTGGGTAAAGCAAGAAGCCTGAATTTTCAGTTACTAAGTAGGCATTGTGTAACCACGGTATATTTAAAATTTCATTCAATTTGAACCAGTTGTTTAAGAATTATAACTTATCATACTTTCGTAATTTTGTCACTCACTAACTGACTGACCGATCATCAAAAGTCTTAGGCACTTCTAGCAGACATAGAACCTTCAAATTTAGAATATAATTAGTATGTAGTGTCTATATTAAGGGAAAATTTAAACATTTCATAATTTCTGTCTAGTTTTCTGGATACACCAACTGCGTGAAAAACTTTGTAATCCTATATAAATGTATAGGATTACATAGTTATATTTGCAGTTAATGATTTGTTGTACCCGAATATAATGGAATAATAGTTGTAGATAGATATCTATATATATGAGACATAACAGGAGGGGGGCATAGAGAGAGAAAGGGTGTATTCAGCCCATGAAACTGTACAACATTCCTCTAGAAAAACATGACGAAGATAAACTTGCAAATAAATAGACTAAATAGCTCAAAAATATCAATTACTTCTACTATAAATAAAAATAATTATTCTAGAAATAAAAAGTACCGAAAAAGAAAAAAGTAGGACGCTACAAAAAGACGTGAGATCCCATCAAAAACATCCCGTAAAAAAAATTCCAAGTCTCGCAGCTCAGTTATTTTACGGCAAAAAGTTGTGAGATCCATGCAATACCAAGTCGATTAATTTATTTAGTCCTTGCTTAAGGGACGTTCTGTATAAAGTTATTACGTAAGTTATTATCATGTCAATATTAAAAATGCTTTACGTTTTAAATAAATAGATCGACTTGGCCAGTAGAATAATGTATAAATTGTACGATACATTATGTTTTCATGCGATGGAACTCACAACTTTTTGCGGTAGAAAAACTGAGCTGCGAGACTTGGAATTTTTTTACAGGATGTTTTTGATGGGATATAACTTTACATCACCCGGGATTCGAAACCCGAACCTCATCTTTGTAACTGTACCGTAGTATTATTAAGTCACCATGCCAATCTATTTGTTTACTAAGATTTTACCCCCAATAAATTAACCGCGGGAAAATAATGTACAGAAATATTAAACGCAGAAAATGAAATTATTTCGAAGATGTGACAAAGAAAAATACAGTACATGAAATATTTAAAGCACGGAGTATTCGTGAGCTATGAAACTACTTTTTAAGATTAAGTAGTTACTCTTAGACTTGGTAAAAAGTAATTCTCAATAACTCATAAACCGAAGAGCCCGTTATGATAACAAATAAAATTCCTTACCACTCGGACATACAAGTGATAACATATTGTTATGTTATGATTTTTATCTTAATATTTATTGACCTGTGTCTCTAATGTTTGATTTAGTTTTATTTATAAATTACTAATCATATGAATAATTATGACTGATCAATAGGGACTGAACAACATTGAAGGACGCTTCCTTATGACGACATTTTAATGTGATTTCGTTTTGTTTAATACCATGGAAAGAAAGCTACTGGTCAAAAAATATAGATTTATTTAACCCTCAATTGGGCGCGCCTAAAAAGTAGCATAAGTGGTCGCGCGGGGTGTCTAGCACCCCAGAATTAGGAAATTAAATAAAATACGAAATACATGCAAAATCAGACTTTTATTAATTAGAACATTTGAACTTACATATTAATCAACTTTTATACGTATTTTTAACATTATTAACTTTTTTTTAAATATGACAAATATTTTTTTACCTATCCTAGTTTTAATCGTCATAATTTTGACAGACTATATTCACAGGGTCATTGCACACATGTTTTTGGCATTTCGAACATTCGGTCTGTTTTCCTGTCTTTATTACATAATACATGGCACCTTTTATATGATTGTCCTGAATTGCATGTTGTGTTGTTAGTCGTTTTTGCAGCGGTCGTGGTAGGGTATGCTAGCTCTTGATATTTGGTGAGGTTTGACTAAATTAACAGCCAGTCGCTTTAAAAATACTCTTCGGGATACATTAGAGTCAATTTTAGATTTGTATTTAATATAGGAATTGATAACTGTGATATTGAAAATATGAAAAAATATCACCATCAGCCATCTTTTGGTACGTCTTCATACATTATAACTGGCGCACATTTAGTCGTTCGTATCTTTCCCCCTTTCGTTTTATTATAAAAATGAATAATTTCGGGATTTCTTTTCTCACCCTCAATAATACATATGTTTTAAAACGGAAATAATGAAATTAACAGTCATCCACTACCTCGGAATTTAGACCACACAAACAGTCACCTGGGGTGTCGTGCACCCCAAACACGCTCTCCGAGCCCAACCGTCCACAACAGAGCGCCGCTCGCAACTGAATCGTGTACGTTTTACATGTTTACGAAGCTACCTAGAAGACCAGCGAGCTAAATTCAAATTTTAAAAAGTTGTGTGCCTGAAAACCTGTTCTGGGGTGCATTACACCCCACGCGACCAATTAAGGGTTAAAAATGCAAAGGAGTTTGCGACGATTTATGTCTTAGGAAAGTCAAAGGCTGCATTGTTTTCAAGAATACTTCTGCATTATTTCCATTACTATAAATAAACATTAATTTTAAGCCGCTGTGCAGTAGCCATACCCTAAAATCCGGAGTGAAATGAAGTAGCCAACACAAAGACGGCTTAATCAGGGCTCCGTCGACTCTAATCAAACATAGAGCAAGCTTCAGGTCACAGAACAATCACGCCATTGATTATTGCCAATTATCATAATCCCTTCAGTTCCTTATCAGATATCAGCCTGTTACAGGGTTCAATGGTGGCGTAATGGAATCAACAGTCAGGGGACGATGTATTGACGCTCAATACAAATTATGTAACTGTAAATGTGCCAACCCGCACTAGGCCAGCGCGGTGGACTATATGGCCTTACCACTCTCAATCGTACTGTCGATTGTCGAGTAGGCCCGTGCCCTGCAGTGGGACGTATATGGGTTGATACTGATACTACTGTATATGTATATCAGTATTTGGGTATAATTAGTTTCAAAACAGCGGAAGTTTACTGGTAGTAGATCTCACATACATAATATGTTAGAGGCTGACTGAGTTGGTGCCCCCGCAATGTCTATTTCTCCCGCAAGCAGCAGTGTAAAGACCCTGTTGTGTTCTGGTTGGTAGCTAGAGTAACTACTGGACGTATTCAGACTTAACATCTTATGTCCCAGGATGGCGAGTGTAGTGGGATGTCAAACATTCCTTTGTAATTCATGGTGTTTGGTTTTGCTACTGTCGTGAGCAGTCGTATCGTTCACCACCAGGCGAACGGCATGCTCGTCCCGCCATTTATTGTGATAATAAAAAAGGTTGAATTTGAGTTCCGGATACGTCATGTATACATAAACCTTGAGATTAAAACGATGATTCTATATAAGTTGTATTCAACTTCAAAGTACATATGTTTTAAAGATATATCGTAAGTGAGATTAGAATACGCAGAATAATTTCATATTTTATATCGATATTTTCATTTGAGTATAAACACAGTAATCTGCGACTGAGATTCAGTTAGATACAACCAGATCTAACCAACTAAACTAGTTGATAAACTTCAGTTGAATAGTAAACTGCACATAGACGATAACCTATGATAATCCCTTCTAAACTTGCTGTAGGAACCGAACAAGATTAAAAATCTATATGCCAGGCGAAGCACTTTTGTAAACGTTTCTCACTACATAATGATTCATGTGTCATTTTAAAGGGCGTGACGAGACCAATCTAGTGATATAAGATAATTAATTGTACGTAAGATACTTACGGAAATAAAGAGGAAAATGACCGCGCCCGAAGTGAAAACGGAACCAAAAATAGGAACATTTCACGGGGGTCTCCCTATGGTAACGCCTCGGAGTACTTAAGCCGGCAAGCAAAAATAGGAAATCACTGGATCCAGAAGAGCTCTCCGAGGAAGAAACTGAAGAAACCTGAAGACACTCGAAGCCTCAAGAGACAGAAGAAACCTGGGAAAAACCCTGAAGAAAGAAGCCCGAAGTACGAAGCGATCCGGACTGCGACGTTGCTTGCCGGCGTCACTACGATCGAGTACTCCGAGGCTACCATAGGGCGGGGCGTGGTCGATTCCGCGTATATTTTATATCGTGTGTATCATTACGTTGCCCGTCCAATACAAACCGCACCTTTCGGAGCGACATTCCTAGGGGCTAGACGTCAAATAGAGTGCCCGAACACGCACCAGGGGGTGCATACGCTGGGCTCCGGCGCCCGAGTTGAGGACTCGGATTCTCGCCCAGTGAAGTCGCGGCGGAACGTTGGTGCCCGTCTCCGGGTTCCCGACCTCCGCACGCCTACAGCTGGTCCTTCGAGCCGGATCGTTCGCCGCACTCAAGATGCCAGTCACTAGAAGCACGAAGGGCGCTCCATCAAGCCTTCCAGCAGCGACGACCACCACGACCCCGACGACCGGCGCGACCACGGCGCCCCGAGTTGAAGGCATGTCGGGATCTACGGTCACCACGACGTGGTCACATGGGACCACAACCACTGCAACAACCGCTACAGAAACTCCTCGCGCACCCGGACAACGTGAAGACGTACCGGCTGCGACGGTTCGAAGAGGACGCTCGACGCGGTCAAGTAACAAGAGGAAGGAGCTGGAAGCGAGGGCAGAAGTTGCGCGCCTCGAGCATGAGGCGGCGCAAGCAGCGGCAGCGGCCGCTCGAGCGCGACTCGAATTACTTCGAGTCGAAGAAGACGACGACGACTCGTCTACGGGTACAGGTGAGGATCCAGTCAAAGAAGACGCCGTGTCGAAGTGGGTGCAAGCCACTACAACGGCGCCCGTGAAAGAATACGAGGTCGAAGCTGTCACCGAAGAGACCAAGCCCAGCGACGCACCGAAGAGCGACGCATGCGGTTTGGCAGAAGCAATAGTGAAGGCCATCAACGCAGCTCCGCGGGCCGGGACGTCGGCTCCGGCGTTCCTGCACGAACTACCGCCGTTCGACGGTACATCGGGACAATGGATCGCCTTCAACACAGTTTATGAAGACACAGCCTCGTTTTTCAGTCGGCCACAGAACATGGCCCGACTGCGGAAGGCCATCAGGGGGATGGCCAGGGATGCGGTGAAGAGCGTCCTGTACTCCGACTGTACACCAGAAGAAGTCATGGAAGCCTTGTGCCGCAGATTCGGGAGACCAGACGCCTTGGTCTTAGGCGAGTTGGAAAAATTAAAGAGCTTGCCAAGAATCAATGAAAACGCGCGCGACGTGTGTATCTTCGCGAGCCAAGTGAACAACACCGTTGCAGCGATCCGGGGCTTGAAGAAGCCACAGTATCTCCATTCGCCGGAGATTATGAAGAGCATAGTGGACAAGATGCCTGCGGTGATTCGGTACCGATGGTACGACTTCGCCGCGGACACAGAAGAGGAGGCGCCCGAACTCATCTCGATGATGAGGTTCTTGAATAGGGAGGCCGACAGATGCAGTCCGTATGCGGTACAAGAGGTGGTCCGACCACGGGCTCCTGCGCGACAAGCCGCGCACGTCTCCGTGGATCACCACGAAGAAAGAGTAGTGAAGACGATTTGCTCACACTGCAACGGCGATCACCGGATGCTGGACTGCCAAGATTTTGGAAGAGCAGCGGTCAAAGACAGGTGGGACTCAGTGAAGAGGAGCCGCCTTTGCTTCAAGTGCCTTCAAGGGAGGCACAGGAAAGAAGACTGTCGAAGGCCGCTGTGCAGGAAATGCAAGCGCGCGCACCACATACTGCTTCACGAGGAGCGGAGCCCGGTGCACCGAGAAGAGGCAGTGGAAGAAGCGGCCAAAGAAGTGGCAAACAACGTGCGCCTTCCTGTGAACGCGACGGTGGGAGCGAGAGCATTCCTC
Organism: Hyles vespertilio; assembly: GCA_009982885.2. NCBI lineage: Eukaryota > Metazoa > Arthropoda > Insecta > Lepidoptera > Sphingidae > Hyles > Hyles vespertilio. The sequence continues at coordinate 652,052 of CM042811.1, forward strand.
AAGATGGTCCCGGTGATCATACACGGGCCCAAAGGAACAAAGAAGATAATGGCTCTACTGGACGAAGGGTCGACAGTTACCCTTCTCGACTCTGCAGTCGCGGAAGAGGTTGGACTCAGTGGACCGCGCGAGAACCTCACTCTGGAGACCGTCGGAGGCAAGATAGTCTCGAAGAAGGACTCCATGAAGCTGGACGTGCAGCTGAAGGGCGCGCACCAGAAGAAGAAGAGGTTGCTGAAGGGCGTGAGAATGATAGACGATATCAGTCTCACGCCCCAGAGACTCGACCGAAAGAGGCTGCGGGAATGCGCGCACCTCAAGAAAATAGCGGAACAGCTGTACTACGAAGAAGAGTCTCCAAGGTTGCTAATAGGCCAGGACAACTGGGAGCTGATAGTGTCCAGAAGCACCAGAAAAGGTAGAAAGAATCAGCCAGTGGCATCCTACACTCTGCTGCGATGGGTGCTCCACGGTTTGGACGGGAGAAGCGCGCAGGCCGTGCGCTTCGGAAGATGCGCTCACGTCTCCTCTCGAGAGGACGATTTGGAGGCGCTGGTTAAGGAACACTTCGCCGTGGAATCGCTTGGTGTGCAACCAAGGAGACCGACGACAGAAGCAGACGCCAGAGCCCTAGCACAGCTGGAGGAGTCCACCAGGCGAACGCCGAGCGGGCGTTACGAGGTTGGGCTTCTCTGGAAGAAGGCGGATAAGGTGTTGCCGGCGAACTACAAGTCGGCCGAGAACAGATTGAAGTCCATAGAAAAGAAGCTTGACAAGGATCAGGACTTGAAGAAAGAGTATCAGCGTCAGATACAAAACCTGCTAGACAACGGGTACGCCGAGGAAGCGGGACCAGCAACGGGCAAGAGAGTGTGGTACCTGCCGCACTTTATGGTCACGCACCCGACCAAGGGAAAGAAGAGGCTAGTGTTCGACGCGGCTGCAAAATGCGAAGGGGAGAGTCTCAACGACGCGCTTCTACCCGGACCGGATCTGCTACAGTCGCTGTTCGGCGTGCTACTAAGGTTCCGACAGCGTCCTGTCGCGGTGGTAGCGGACATAAAGGAAATGTTCCTACAGATAAAAGTAAGGAACGAAGATCGCGACAGCCTTCGTTTCTTGTGGAGGCAAGACAAGAGGGACGGGCCGCCGAAAGAGTTCCGAATGAGCTCGTTGGTCTTCGGCGCCGCCTGTTCACCGAGCGCCGCGATCTACGTCAAGAATAGAAACGCGGCCGAATTCAAGAAGAAGTATCCGGAGGCAGCTGCAGCGGTGGAGAAGAACCACTATATGGATGATTATCTGCAGAGCTTCTATAGCGAAGAAGAAGCCATCCGGACGGCAAAGGAGGTGGACATGATCCACCGCGCCGCGAGCTTCCACTTAAGAAGCTGGGCGTCGAACAGACCAGGTGTGCTGGCTGCACTTGGCCAGCACTCGAAGGACGGCGAGGTGGAGCTGGGCTCCAAAGAAGAAGGTGCGCAGGGGCTCCGATGGTTCCCGGCGGAAGATTGCTTGGGCTTCCGAGCGCGCCCAGCGAGTGCAATCTACGAAGGAGCGACGCCGACAAAGCGACAAGTTACGAGCGTGGTCATGTCAACCTTTGACCCACTAGGATTGGCAGCTCCGATCCTCATACAGGGAAAAAGGATGATTCAAGACATATGGAGAAGCGGCGTCGGGTGGGACGAGCGCATCGGAGCCGAAGAAGAGCAGCAATGGAGAACGTACATAGACAACCTGCGCCTGCTGCAAGACCTGCGGTTGCCGCGGTGCATCACGCGCACCGCACACGAGGGGGAGCTCCACGTGTTTACCGACGCCAGCGAAGTGGCATACGCGTGCGCGGTGTATTGGAGGCAGTGGACGGAACAGGACAAGGGTGACGTCACGCTACTCGCCGGCAAGGCGAGAGTCACGCCGCTGAAGCCCGTATCCGTGCCGCGATTGGAGCTGCAAGCCGCGCTGCTGGGGACCCGCATGGCACAGTCCGTCAAGGAGGAGCTCGACTTAGTGGCCACCAGGACCACGTACTGGACGGACTCGAGCACGGTCCTCGCTTGGATCAAGAGCGATCCGCGAACATTCAAGCCATTCGTCGCTCACAGATTGGCCGAGATCGAGGACACAACGAAACCACAACAATGGCGCTGGGTGCCCACGAAGGAGAATCCAGCCGACGACGCGACACGGAAAGTTCCGAAGAATTTCGGCGCGGACCACAGATGGTTCAAGGGTCCGGCTTTCCTGCGCGAGGCCGAAAATAAGTGGCCTCGCGCCCGTCAGTTCAAAGCTCAACGAACAGGGGAAGAGAAAGAGACGCAAACAACGACCGCCGTTAGAGAAAAAGCGAGTAAGTTCGCGACGCCGTCACCGGAAAGATTCTCGCGGTGGACCAGATTGGTAAGGGACACCGCGAGGGTGTTGTTGTTCGTGCGACTGTGAAAGAACGCGGTTGGCGCCGTGAACAGGGCGGAGCAAGACCCCGCCTGGAAGCCGTATCAAAAGAAAGGAGCGGCAGAAAAGAAGACCACCGTTCGGGAGCGAATGAGCAGGAACCCGCTGCCGCTCGATCCGGACGTGATACGCGAGGCAGAGAGGCTGCTGCTGAAGAGGAGCCAAGAAGAAGAATTCGAAGAGGATATTGGTCGCATTCTTAGCGGGAAGCCGCTACACAAGGGTAGCAGGCTGAGAGGGCTGGCGGTCAACATAGGAGACGAATGGCTCATAAGGATGCACGGGCGCATAGATGCGGCCACCGGCGTCACCAAGGATTACAAGAGGCCCATCGTGCTCGGCGGTAGTCACCGCGTAACGAAACTGTTAATACAGCATTTTCACGAACTGTTACAGCACGGAAACCACGCGACTGTCCTGAACGAGCTGCGGCAGAGATTCTGGGTGCTAGGATTGCGCTCAGCGGTGCGCCACGTCGCGCGCCAGTGCCAGTGGTGCAGAGTGCGACGGGATCAGCCGCAGGAACCGCCGACGGGAGACTTGCCTCCAGAACGACTACAACACGGGGCCCCATCGTTCACCCATGCGGCGGTGGACTATTTCGGGCCCATGACCGTCACCATCGGGCGGCGTCACGAGAAGAGGTGGGGCGCGCTGTTCACGTGCATGACAACGAGGGCCGTGCATGTGGAACTGGCCGCGTCCCTGTCGGCAGATTCAATAATATTGGCCCTGAGAAGAATGGCGGCAAGGAGAGGGATGCCGGTCACTATCTATAGTGATAACGGCACGAACTTTGTGGGCGCAAATAAGGAGTTACAGGAGGCGGCAGAAGGCCTGAAAAACGAAGCGTTGGCGACGGCGGCCGAGGAAATGGGCGTGCGGTGGAAGTTTATTCCGCCTGGCGCGCCCCACATGGGAGGAGCATGGGAGCGTCTGGTTCGCTCCATCAAGGCGGCGCTGGCGGCAACGCTACGGGAGCGGTGCCCGAAGGAAGTGGTTCTGCACACGCTGGTTGCGGAGGCAGAACACATCGTGAACTCGAGGCCTCTAGTGGAGGCAGACGACCCGGCACAAGAAGCCCTAACGCCCAACCATTTTTTAATAGGCAGGTCGTGCGGAGCTCGTCGACTAGGAGTGTTCGCCGACGAAGACGCGACGAGCAAGAAGACTTGGAGGGTGGCGCAGCGGCTCACCGACCACTTTTGGAGTCGGTGGGTGAAGGGATACCTCCCCACTCTCCTGCCGAGAAGAATCGCCGGCCGGTCAGGCGACGGGCGCGATCTGCAGTGCGGGGACATGGTCCTCATAGTGGACTCCGCACTGCCGCGCTGTGTGTGGCCCAGAGGCCAAATCATCGCGGCGCACCGGGGACCCGACGGAAGAATAAGAATCGTCGAGGTGCGGACGGCGAACGGCGTGCTGCGGCGACCGAGCACCAAGGCGGTGCTCCTCGTCCCGGCGGCAGCAGCGGCGGCGTCGTCCGACGAAGAAGAAGGTGCTGCGCACGAGGGGGAGAATGTTGACGACGCACGCACACATCACCCGGCGTAATACACAGAACGCATTTTGTAAGGTCTCGTCACGCCACGATCGCAGTATGTGTGGGCGGATTGGGTGCATTTTTATTGTTTTTTGACATGTTTTTATTGAATAGCTTCGCACCCACCGCTCACACATTAATGATTCATGTGTCATTTTAAAGGGCGTGACGAGACCAATCTAGTGATATAAGATAATTAATTGTACGTAAGATACTTACGGAAATAAAGAGGAAAATGACCGCGCCCCGAAGTGAAAACGGAACCAAAAATAGGAACATTTCACGGGGGTCTCCCTATGGTAACGCCTCGGAGTACTTAAGCCGGCAAGCAAAAATAGGAAATCACTGGATCCAGAAGAGCTCTCCGAGGAAGAAACTGAAGAAACCTGAAGACACTCGAAGCCTCAAGAGACAGAAGAAACCTGGGAAAAACCCTGAAGAAAGAAGCCCGAAGTACGAAGCGATCCGGACTGCGACGTTGCTTGCCGGCGTCACTACCATCGAGTACTCCGAGGGTACCATAGGGCGGGGCGTGGTCGATTCCGCGTATATTTTATATCGTGTGTATCATTACGTTGCCCGTCCAATACAAACCGCACCTTTCGGAGCGACATTCCTAGGGGCTAGACGTCAAATAGAGTGCCCGAACACGCACCAGGGGGTGCATACGCTGGGCTCCGGCGCCCGAGTTGAGGACTCGGATTCTCGCCCAGTGAAGTCGCGGCGGAACGTTGGTGCCCGTTTCCGGGTTCCCGACCTCCGCACGCCTACACCTATCAAAGACCAATGACAATACGATAATTTAAAAAAAAAAGATTTTTTGAAAAAAAAAAATGGATATTTTGCACGCCGCTAACTTCCTCTGGAAATACAGCCGTAGATGGATGTTTTTAGTCAAAACAATTAAATAATAGTTAAAAAAAACTAAAATACACGCTTTAATAAGATATACAACTAAAAAAGTAAAATAATTGATACTGAATTTAAGATAAGAGAATGGAGTAAAATACATATATTTTATTGTTACAAAGCGTGGGGTGCAGGAGGATAAGTAATTGTTGTAAACACCCCACGCTTTGTAACAATAAAATATATGTATTTTACTCCATTCTCTTATCTTAAATTCAAGATCAATTATTTTTACTTTTTTAGTTGTATATCTTATTAAAGCGTGTATTTTAGTTTTTTTAACTATTATTTAATTTACTGTATAGGTGTAACAAACAAGCAAACAAGTCATCAGATGGTAAGTGATAACTACCGCCCATGATCATCCGTAACACTTGGATCATGGATCTGGTGCTAGCCCAGCAGATCGAGAAGGGAGTAGGAAGGAAAAAGAATGGGAAACGGCAAAGGGTTTTCGGCATCCGGAAATCTCATTTACCGAATGAAACCCAACAGCCCAGCATTAGAGTTACGCCAATCTCCTGTGTGACAGAGGTTCCGAGCCTGTCCATTATTTATTTATTTATTAACTTGATTGTACACCAGAGAAAAAATAAAATAACAGAAATTAAAACAATATTTAAAATAAGTACAATCGGCGGCCTTATTGCACTAGGCAATCTCTTCTAGGCAACCTTTGGATGGAGATAAGATACAGGAGAGAAAATAGCCATTCATGCTGAGTCATAACTGACTACAGCGTGGCTCTACCACTTCCATCTTACTACCACATATTTGCATTCAAGACTATTTATGTTACACTCTTGGATAACGACTTTCATTTTCGTTCTATTTGTCATGATTTGGTCCCAATTCTTTGCAGATCGGAAGCTATACAGGGTATATCAAGACTGCTACCGAAAACGAAGCCGGGTGGTAGTTTAAGAGCGTTTATACCCTTTTCGCGCTTTTTGGCTAAAAAACAGGACTTTTCAAACGAGTTAATAGCCACCAATAAACAATTTCAAGGAAAAATAATTAGTACTCATTTTAGAAAAGGTTGTCATCTAGGGATTTTGGTGGAAAACATTATAGATTGATGGATAATTTGTGAGTACTATAAGGATTACTGAACACAAGTTTCGTTATTTAGGCTTTAAGTGGCAATTTATAAGCTTAAGATATCCGAAGGCACTAAATATAAGATGAAAATAAAAATATTATCCGACTAATAAGACCCTTATGGAAGGATTTTGCTGAGAAAAATAATCTTTTTATGTTAAGTTCCTGAAAAATAAAAATTTAAACAATGCGAAATCTCAGAAACTCTCGTCAAGAACATATTTTTTTTCACCAACCTAATATACATAATTTTTTATAGCAATTGCATATTATAATAGAACAACATCTTATCGATAAATTGCCATTTTTATATTTCAACAAAATTAGTTTTCATGTTTTCTACAAATATTTTAAAAACCACTATAAAACACGCTGTCCGACCGGTGTCAAACCAGACCGCCACAAGGCCTTCTAGAGGGAGGACGTATCGCTCGTCGCTCCGGCCTGGCTGCAGTCGATTTTTGCCGTGCGTAGTAAAAATAGCCACGCGCGGACTGCGATTGCCACATCTTAGTACTTTGGTAGTAAAACATAATTTTCTTTTTATTACCTACAATGATTTTGTAGTGAGTATAAATTATGTTTCAGATAATATAATGGGATGTAATTCCGAGGCTTAAATATGTTATTTATTGTAATATAAAATTAAATATATTAATTAATTGTAAGGTAATTGTAAGGGGTTGTAAGGCCCCTAACTCTTTTTATGTGTTCGAACACGAAATGATTAATAAACGTCCGTAGTGTCTACTGATTGAACACTGATTTGAATGCAACTTAACAATGTAATAATAACGAAAATATGATTAGTATCTAAATTTGTATTGTTCATTGCATGCACAGTAATATTTGTCTACTTATAATGCAAATAAAATAGTTTTATGATATAATATTACCAATATATAAATCATAAGTTACATTTCAATTGAATAATAGAATTTTGAAGCGCACGGATCATACTTGGTTGCGCTGACTGTATAGCGAGGCGACGCGGCAGCTCTACGCACACAGCTTTGGTCGCTTATGTGTGCGTGAAATTAACGAAGAAATACCTATAGTTGACTTCGCGCACAAGGTGTAAACGCTCTTAAGCGACTTCAGACACAATGCAACAGAAAAAGTTGCAAAACAAAGCGATTTTTTTTTGTTAATTTTGTCCTATGAGCACATTTGGGTGGTAAATACATTTTTTCCTAAAATAATAGTGTATACCCTTTTATTTATAAATATTCTTAGGTATGAAAGAGTTTAAATTATTATTTTAGCAAATACTATGGATTTACCACCCAAAAATGACGATATTTAAAAAATCATAAAAAATAATTGTCGCGTTTCTTTGCGAAATTTTTAGTTGCATTGTGTTTGTAGTTACTAAAACTATCATTCGGCTTCGTTTTCGGTAGCAGTCTTGAGATACCCAGCATACCATGTTCATCCCCATGTCTCATTTACAAAATATCTTACAAACTCCCATCGTAAGTTTAATGTACTGTATTGTATCAACTTATAATTGCGTATTTCTCAGGAACCTGTAATCGAAAGTTCGATTAAGATTGCTTGGGCCACAGTCTACCACGTTAGCTTAGCGCGGGTTACAGATACTACGAGTTATAAATTAGTATTAAAAGTTATTTGCATATAAAACTATTTGTCTAAAAATAGCATCTTATCCAAACTTTTTATAATATACGAAAGTGTTTTTGATTACACTTGAAATTGAAGCCGTTTTGTTTTGGCCGCTAAGGCTGCGGTTGATGTGCTGTTACTACTATTATATGGACTGATTTTATATTATTTTTAAATAGAAAAAAATATATATTTCTATACCCTGCGATCATAAGCGATAAAATTTGCAAATAGGGTATTATATAATTTGCATGAAATAGTTTGTAAATAAAAATAAAAATAAAAGAAAATTATTATCAAGTTTATCAAATCACATTACCCATCATCATCAGCTGTCTCATTGATCTACTCACTAGATTCTTACGGCGCGGCGCCAATATTTTTTTTTAATTGCTATTTAATACTAGTTACCACTGCTTTAGAAGATCTTTTTAATAAACAGCAGCTAAAATAAATGCACCTAAAAAAAGGTATGAGCTTTCCAACACAATTTAAATAATAATGCAATTTTTTTTCTGTTCTTTCATGTCAATAAGGCCCTTACAAATCCAATATAGTTCTATAATTTGTGTATTCGTCTAAATCAACTGGAGATGATAAATTATTCACAGAACGATTTCCTATAACAGCTCAGGCGGTATTCAGGCTAGCTAAGTTCTATAAAGAAAGTCTTGCAAAACAAATCACTTATCCATCTCAGTATTTATCTCGTAGTTTTGTTGACTTGGTTAATTGTTTGTAGTTGGGCAAAGGCTGAAGCGTTTAAGGGTCAATACATGTCTGACGGAAACTGCGTCGCGTATTATCGGTCTTGTAACGCCCGAAGAGACAAATATCTGACTCGATGGTATGCCTCTTATTTGTGAAAGGCCACCTGATTACCAACGCAATGTTTTTTTTCCCCCCAAACAGCCGTCTAAATGCACTGTTGTGTTTCGGTTTAAAGGACATTGTAGCCTGAGTAACTACGGGACTTAATGAGTCTTAACATCTTATGTCGCAGGATAGCGTGCGCAATGGAAAGCAAAGCAGTGCTTTGTAATTCATGGTGTTGTTTAGTTTTGCTACTGTCTATGAGCGGTCGTATGGTTATCCCTCTTGCAATTCATAGCAATAAAAAAACCATTGTTATGCCCATGTTCTAAGTAGAAGTGCGTGGTGGCCTGTTGGAAAACGGACTAGACGCGACTGCCAACATGTTCACGGTGGTCGCGGGTTCGAATCCCAGGGCACACCTCTGACTTTTCGGAGTCATGTGTGTATTGATAGTCAATCACCACGCACTAAAACGGTGAAGGATAACATCGTGAGGAAACCTGCATACCATAGCGATTTATAAAATTTCTATGGTATGTAAGTCCGCCAACCCGCACTAGGCCAGCGTGGTGGACTATATGGCCTAACCACTCTCAATCGTACTCTCGATTGTAGAGGAGGCCCGTGCCCTGCAGTGGGACGTATATGGGCTGATACAGAAACAGATGCCCATGTTCTGCAAGTATATTAATGAGGATAGTTTTTCCCTGGCTCAGCTGGGTAAGACGTTAGACGTACAATAAAACCTATCAGCTATAATCACCGCATCAAACGAAATATTTATATGACTTCCATTTCTACTACGAATTTGGGTATCCTGCGACACAATCGTTGCTTACAAATTCTGATACATACGATGCAACGTTTCATCCTAATGTAGGTCACGATTAAGTGTGACAGTTGGGTGTATTTATTTTTAGAACTACGCCAATAATATCCAATACCAAGTAATCTTAAAAACCAAGTTTATATATATATATATATATATATATATATATCACTTTGGCAACTATGCTCTTATACTTGCAAGACCGCTATTTTAAATTTGATTGCTAGCATAGGAGCGCAGAGGCCGTTTGAGGTGGGCCAGCATAATTGTGTTAACCTCCAGTCGAGTGTATCTCAACAGAAATTCAATTACAATCTGGTGCAGTCACTTTGTCGTGTTAGTATGAAATAACTTCTGCCTACGTCAAACCAAGCAGTAGAACCTGCCTGTATTATTATCCATACATATTTGAGCACAGCAACCTAGTATAAGTTTAAAGGGCTTTACGTATCTTTTAAATTCTTGTGGAGATCAGCATAAATTCACTCCAATATTTTTTTGTTTGCATCTTACCATAATTTGTTTGAGTTGTGCGATGTAATATTTGTGATAATAAATCGGTTTGTCTTTTTTTTTCTATTATTCACATATGGTGTTTTTTTTAAGTAGTATGCTATCCTTCATTGTTTAATCCTATTATTATCAAAGAATAGATAAGTACATTTTAAGTATGTAGGGTTGTTAACCTTAGCATTGATCTTCGAACCATGGACCTGCAGTTTGGCATCCGTAAAAGAAATATCTCCAATTTACATATTTTACAAATACAATTCGTAATTTGTTTACGTAATTTAATTAAAGGAAACTAAATTGGTGGATACAATCCAATTAGTAATTTAATTAACATCCCGCTGCTTCTAATTCTTTGTACCACTCATCTAAATAAAATTATACAAATGAGACTGATTCTTCGGGTGATAAAAATATAGAGCATTTTCGGTTGCACTGGCAGTGCCATTTCATATAATAGTAATTTATTTTGGAATTGAAAATTGAAATGTAAGAAAACAACTTTTTCATATTTAATAATTGACACAGAAAAAGATTCCATTGATAAATTTGCGTTGCCTTTTGTCGATCGATATGTTTTCGTAAAAGAAATCATAATTACTGATACTGAAAAAAATGCGCTTGCTGATAAATATGTTGATTGAAATACGTATATAATCGACAATACGGCTACTCGCAATTTTTTATTTTATTTCTTTCCTTTCCCCTCTATTTAAGAAACTGACTACAAATGGTATACAACAGCTGTAGATGTTTACGTATGACAGTTATTGCCTACCATTAGCTGAGCCTATTTGTCGTTCCCCCGTCTTAGACTAGAAAAACTTATACTCTCACTAAAACCATGACTCTTCGAAAAATTATGTGCGTTAATGAATAAAATACTATTTTCATTGTAATATCTATATTTGGCCAAAATATGGAGTTAAATATTTTGACTGCTACATCTGAAACTAATTGATTATGTGAGATCTAAACAACCACATTTTAATTGCAAATTGACGGTTAAGACTTGTTTACAAAGTTCCAACTATCATGGACAGATAAACAGTCATTAAGAGCGTTTACACCTTGCGCGCAAAGTCAACTATAGGTATTTCTTCGTTAATTTCACGCACACATAAGCGACCAAAGCTGTGTGCGTAGAGCTGCCGCGTCGGCTCGCTATACAGTCAGCGCAACCAACTTTGATCCGTGCGCTTCAAAACTCTAATATTGAATTGAAATGTAACTTATGATTTATATATTGGTAATATTATATCATAAAAATATTTTATTTGCATTATAAGTAGACAAATATTACTGTGCAAGCAATGAACAATACAAATTTAGATACTAATCATATTTTCGTTGTTATTACATTGTTCAGTTGCATTCAAATCAGTGTTCAATCAGTAGACACTATGGACGTTTATTAATCATTTCGTGTTCGAACACATGAAAAGAGTTAGGGGCCTTACAACCCCTTACAATTACGAAATATATTTAATTTTATATAACAATACATAACATAATTTAGCCTCGGAATTACATCCCATTATATTATCTAAAACATAATTTATACTCACTACTAAATCATTGTAGGTAATAAAAAGAAAAAATATGTTTTACTACCAAAGTACTAAGATGTGGCAATCGCTGTCCGCGCGTGGCTATTTTTACGACGCACGGCAAAAATCGACTGCAGCCAGGCCGGAGCGACAAGCGATACGTCCTCACTCTAGAAGGCCTTGCGGCGGTCTGATTTGATGCACGGCAGACAGCGTGTTTTATAGTGGTTTTTTAAATATATGTAGAAAACATGAAAACTTATTTTATTGAAATATAAAAGTGGAAATTTATTGATAAGATGTTCTTCTATTATAATATGCAATTGCTATAAAAAATTATGTACGATAAGTTGGTGATAAAAAATATGTTCTTGACGAGAGTTTCTGAATAATTTCGCATTGTTTAAATTTTTATTTTTCAGGAACTAAACATAAAAAGATTATTTTTCTCAGCAAAATCCCTCCATAAGGGTCTTATTAGTCGGATAATATTTTTATTTTCATCTTATATTTAGTGATTTCGGATATCATAAGCTTATAAATTGCCACTTAAAGCCTAAATAACGAAACTAGTGTTCAGTAATCCTTATAGTACTCACAAATTATCCATCAATCTATAATTTTTTCCACCAAAATCCCTAGATGACAACCTTTTCTAAAATGAGTACTATTTATTTTTCCTTGAAATTGTTTATTGGTGGCTATTAACTCATTTGAAAAGTCCTGTTTTTAGCCAAAAAGCGCGCAATGGTTATAAACGCTCTTAAAAGACGATATAAGACTTCACAACATTCCTTAAACTTCAACATTCCAAATCCTCCGAAAGCATCTTAAACAAAACCAAGCAATATGAACGATTAAATTCCACCACTGAATTTGCGTGAACTGTGGAGGGTTCAATTTAGTTGAAGATCAAATTGATATGCTCACAAAGCTGTTAATCTACCGTTAAGTGTTTCGCTGGATGCCGCTGCAATGGATCGAGTGAAATGTCGCACGGTGAGACAGTAGACTGGTAACCAGTGGGTCAGGTTCACGCAAAACGTTATTTTTTCTTTTGGTTGTGGTAGTGGATTTATTTTTATCTTAAAAAAATATCAAACACGACTATGACAAATTTGTCATAGTTATTTAGACTTTCAAATTAGACGTTTATTAATATAAAGGAAAATATTTTTTATGACAGTGATAAATATCTGCTTCGATCAGATTTCAGTTGTTTTAAAAAGCGAGAAATTATTATTTGTTGGTTGTTGCCTGTTCTTAACGATGTTCTCGTTGCCGGGATGCAAAATAATACGTACTTGTAAATGTCATTGTGACAATATTTTCAATGTCATGGGGTTACTATCTGGGTGGATAGTAACAGGGTGGGTAACGTTACCACACGAAACACAACAAAAGTTGTGACTTCACATTTGTTTTCTGTTAAGATAATTGTATCACTGTTATTCAACTACTGCGTAGCGAATTGTAAACTCAAAGTGTACTCATATAATTGTTTGATCGGCTCTCTAGGATCCACGCTTCATGATCCGTGGTAATACCAGCTTTTACTCTACTGGGGCTGCTTCCAGGGGTAATTCGTTTATTATGGGGTAGATAATGGATATTAGTACTATAGCTTAATAATTTTCTTATTGGTAATGAAGTTAGTAATCTAAGTGCGTAGATTCGATGGTAGAAACGATAGCTGTTTGGGTTCGATTCCTTAATCTATATTTTTTTCTCAGAAAGGCATCACGTCTGGTATTAGACAGACATAAGTATAAAAAAATTAAACGAGGTGATTTCAAGGAAGAAAAAAAAGGTAAGTTAAAAAAGAAAAGTTTATATTACTCGTATTAATGCTTTTCGTGAAGTACTTCTAATTGCTAAAAAATGTACCTACTCAAGATGCGCAATCGCAATAATTGAACTGAACAAATGTTGTCTATCTTTTATTTTACTTACACAAACATTTCGCTCCATGTTTTCGTACTCATCCCCGAAATCCTGCCATTTTGTTTTCATTGAATGAAGTGGAATATAAAACGTTGTATGAATAAATTTCCTGCAATTGACTTCATTCGTTCTTCCCTCTATTCGTATACGGTTATACCGGGTATATTAAGAGGGCTACCGAAAATGAAGCCGAGTGGTAGTTTAAGTGAATACAAACACAATTTAACTAAAAATTTCGCAAAGAAACGCGACAATTTTTTTATAATTTTTTAAATATCGTCGAGTTTGGGTGGTAAATCCATAGTTTTTGCTAAAATTACAATTTAAAGCCTTGCGTACTATAACGTTATAGGGTGTACACTATCATTTAAGAAAAAACGATGTATTTACCACCCTAATAAGACGATAGACAAAAAAAGTCACAATTTGTTGCACAAAATTTAGTTGCATTGTGTCTGAAGTCACTAAAACTACCACCCAGCTTCGTTTTCAGCAGCAGATTTGATATAACCCGTATACAGCTAGTATATCTGCACTTGTAACCTAGTAAACTTCTGAGCTTCCGGTACCCCAAGAGAGTGTAGTCTAATTTCCTTGGTCGTTGCAAGTTGTTTGTTTGTCATTAATTAGAAATTCAACAAATTTGAACAAGGTTCCAACATAATGTAATATTAAACAGACAAACTTCCCAATGACACTGTATAACTACGTAACTATAAACAATAAGGGATGCAAGTTTATACTCGGAGGGTGAAAGTGAATTAAACCGCAATCTGAAAACGTTAAGAAAACTTAACTGGTGAGAGGCTGCCTGGGTGGGTACCACCGCAATGTCTATTTCTCCCGTCAAACAGCAGTTTAAATGCACTGGTGTGTTTCGGATTGAAGGACATTGTAGCCAGAGTAACTACTGGACATATTGAGACTTAACATCTTGTGTCTCGGGATGGCGAGCGCAGTGGAGTGCCAAGCATTGGTTTGTAATTCAAGGTGTTGTTTGGTTTTGCTACTGTTCATGAGCGGTCGCATCGCTTACCATCAGGTGAAAGGCATGCTCGTATCGCCATTCACTGCAATATAAAAAAAAATCTGTATAATATCAACATCCTGCTTTATGTATATATGGGTGATAATTTTTAGATTCCTTGTCTTTTAACTTCTTAACGTCGTGACTCGGTGGCGTAATTGTACTACGGTACGGTTCCAAAGCCAAGAGCCAAGAGGTCTCCGGTTCAAATCCCGAGTTTATTTTTTAGTTTTCCTATTCATTATCAGCCTCGAGTTAGGAATTTGTGTCTACTCCTCCTAGAAAAAGGCGTGAGTTTATGTATGTGGATGTATGTAATAACTTGTTACGAAAATACTTAAAACGCAGTTCCTTTTCGTGTTTCTAAGTGAATATGATTTTTAACAATCAAGCAACTAAATAAATGTTTCATTTCCCGCCATAATTACCAAGTCATATATTATTTCAAATTGCTGACGTTTTTCATTTTCGTCGGTACAAATGGTCACGCGCTCTTTAAATGCAGTGGTAAACAAAATTGAGCTTTAATGACGGTATAAATGCAATGAAATTATGTCAAATGGAGGAAATCGATCATAAAAACGTCAGTATTGAAATGGAATGCTGAAAAGTCATGATTAATGTGGTTTCCTGTCGGCTGTAACTATTTATGTGGAAACATGGTGTCGATAACAGCCGTAGGGCAATGCTTCACGGAACGCATTCCAACAGTTCATTAGCTGGAAAAATAGTGGTTTTGTGAATAGTCATCAATTTTGAATATACAAAAAGATATGTTATTGCTAGTTGTATAAATAAATTAGCTTTCGACTGCGTTACCATGCAGATCCTATTAATCTCACGAGGTAACCCTGAATCGGAAAACAGTCATAATGTGAAGGGACAAAGCAAAAAGTTAATAGGTGTGTTTTATTATCACTTAGTTGATAGGAAATAAATTCAAAGGAGTATTTATGCACTGTAAACTCGTAATGTTTAATATAAATACTAAAATTAGAAAAATATAGAATACAAAATAATACGCTTTCCTAGAATAATAGGCACTTTAAAATCTCTTCTTGTTAGGAAAAACAAAGTCGACATAATTGAGTTGGCTAACAAAAATTAAACTTCTTCCGCTTGTGCATTCACATGCTAAAGGCTTATTGTCATAAAGCATATTGTGTTCTGGAGTGGAGATCGCGTCTTGGCAAACGTAGCGTGGCACGTCCTCTGGACAGATGGCGGGATGACTTGCAGAAGAGGGCCGGCAAGAACCGACAAGTACGGGCTCTGTGGTGTACCTTGGGAGAGGCCTATGTCCAGCAGTGGACTGCAACGGGCTGATGATGATGATGTTATTGTGTTGTTGTCTCTCTTCGAGTCGATTTCCTCTATGCTGAGGGTCGTGACCCCTACCGTGGACAACTTTTTTTTTTATGATGTTGCGCCATCTGTGGCTGATTTTTGCGGTGTGTAAGTCCTCCTATATGGTAGTGTCAAGGGCGGCGTGGATTTGATCGGATTATTGGTGGTAGGTCTCTCATATGTGAGAGGCCATCTGGGTAGGTACCACCGCAATGTCTATTTCTCCCGTGAAACAACACTGCGTAAATGCACTGTTGTGTTTCGGATTGAAGGACATTGTAGCCAGAGTAACTACTGGACATATTGAGACTTAACATCTTATGTCTCAGGATGGCGAGCGCAGTGGAATGTTGCTACTGTTTATGAGCGGTCGTATCGCTTACCATCAGGCGAACGGCTTGCTCGTCTCGTCATTCATTGCAATAAAAAAAAAAAAACCATCATAAGTGGTTGCAGCCTTGTTGTATCTTTCCTTCGATCTAACCGGTTCTGACGAGATTTTCATGTTTGTCATTAGTATATTATATTATATTCTGGGATATATGACCGGCATACTCAAGAACTCGCTGAAGACAGTTGGTCGGGAGACTTGTGGTCAAATTGCGTTCCTTGGGTATCATCAAATTTATTCTTGTCGCTGTCCTGGAAATATTTAACAATCTTCTCCAGCACCACATTTCTGATGTATCGATGCGCTTACTGAGATATCTATGCCATACGCAAAAGTAGAATTAATTACTCCTCGAAATCACAAATAAAAGAATAAATAAGTTTTACCCAAAGGCGAAACACAGTCCCAAATAGATATTGCCTCATGTTGACATAAAAAAGGCCGCACAGTAACTTTCCTAACCGTCCAGAAACAGTAATTACGAGTAATGAAAGTCCGTAGACGATTCCAAACAATCCTTTGTAATTAGTGAGTTTATTTGGGGGCTAATGAGGGGCGAGGAACTCTTTATTTATATTGGACCGCTGTTCATACGGATCATTGCAGCCCCAACGATCTCCTTGGGAAGTTTACTGGTTTGTTGTTGGAACTTTAATTGTAAGGACATATGTTTGTTTAAATTTGTATTTAAGTTCCGTAATTGGTGCTGAATGGATGAAATAAATCAAGAATAGGGGCTAGAGATTAATATAAGAAATGTATGTTCAACAGTGGATGGCTATGGGTTGATGATAATAATTTTACGTTGTTGTAAGAAAAAGAAGAATTAAGATCGAAAAATGTCTAAAGGCGACGTGGTAGCGATAAATTAAGAGGTCCCATACCGAGCTATTAAGTCGGCTATTAGGATTAATACTAGTACAGTTTAATGAGTAGAAAACTATTCGCATGTTTAATGAGCGTATGGTAAGAAAACTTCGATAGATTTGCAAATATCTAACGCTGACATTATGATTATAGTTTTTATAGAGAGGCATTAAGATAAGTGCCACTTTAGGAAAACTTTATTGAGATAGCAAATACGTAATAAAACATTACATCCATCTTTCACTTTTATCATAATATCTGCCAGATAATCTTGATACAACAATGAAATAAGCAATTTGTGGAGTGTCATAAATGACATGTTCTTTGCCTTACATAATCCAGATCCAAGACAAACACTTGTTTTGCTGATCACAAACATTCGATCAAATTCGCCTTCTCTCGTTTCACAGCTGACGTCTTTCTGACAAAGGTAGTAGAGGTTAGTGGCGTTCATATAACTCGATTTCTAGCTTTCCAGTAATTTAAATATCTGACGGCCCGTTTGTCAAACAAATCACAAAATAGTATAGAGACACAAACTTATCTGGCCCGGTGGCCAAAAGTGGAAACAAAGACGTCATTTGGAATTGTCAATTTACATGCCAGTCGCTGACATATCCGCCATTGGTTGTTTACTCAACGTATATATTTTTCCTGCATTATTTAAAACTAGTGAAAAATGCCGAAAACTTTAAAAAGTGACGCTAGGAACGTTAGACTTCAGGTATAACATTTTACGAAGGAAGAAAAGCGTCTTCAAACAACAATAATACCCTTCGAAAAATTGTATTAACGCGTAGCTACCGCCAAAGGTTTGTGTTGTCAGCTTTACAAAATAAATTCCACAAAAACAGATTTTGTACGTACTTGTACAAAAGATTACAATAGTTAGTACATATCATAAACTAAAATTTTTCGTTACGTGCGTGGTGGCCTGTTGGTAAATGGCCAGACGCGGCTGCCAACATGTTCACGGTGGTCGCGGATTCGAATCTCAGGGCACACCTCTGATTTTTCGGAGTCATGCGTGTATTGATAGTCAATAAATACTCACTAAAACGGTGAAGGAAAACATCGTGAGGAATCCTACATATCATAGCAATTTATAAGAATTTCTATGGTATGTAAGTCCACCAACCCGCACTAGGCCAGCGAGGTGGATTACATGGCCTGTGATATGGCCTAGCCACTCTCAATCGTACTCTCGATTGTGGAGGAGGATACATATATATATACGTTTTGGGGAGCGATTTATTAGAAATCTTGTGAAGGAAAAATAACATGCAGATGAAACTGGTCATTTTCTCGACACTATTGATCGGATTGAAAAATCTTACTTTACCTACTTTATTGCAATATCTATTTGTAATGGCAACACCAAATTCGATTACAGCGACTCTCACCGGGTCAGATAAGTTTGTGGAACTATAGATGATTCGATTTGTCGGAGCGTTGGTTCTAACGTATTAAGCAGTTCATTACTGGAAAACGTTTCAGTTTCATTACATTCTGCAATGGATATCCAATAATGAGCTCCTCAATTATATTCCTGTGACCATCCGGTGTAGAACCATTACTGGTACCTTTAATTGAGGAACAAAAATATACCCCACCAACAATTGGTATGAACGAGCCTATGATGTCATACTACTGTTCTACTACTGTAGTGTATCTTAGAGTCGCATGTAGTGAGTTTGTACCGCAGTATGCCCAGCGCCTCTGATGTCATTTAAAATTATGATTAACCTTTCGAACTGATGTAATACAGAATAAAGAACAAATTCTATTAAAAGCGTTGAAGTCACAAAGCACTATAATTTTATTAAGTCAGTTCCGACCCGTGCGCGTTTCCTTAGTTTTTTTCCATTACGAACGATACCTTTATATTTTTAACAAAAGCCCACTAACAATGGTTTTACGCGGTTTAATATTCTCGTATTAAAGGTGGTAAAAAATACCTCTTTGTAAGTTCGCAAAATTTATTTCGCTACAGAGGTCGTACCATTGTTTGCTGTTGTGTACCACTAATGAGAAACACACTAAATGTATTCAAGCGTACGTATTACAGGTTAAGATAAGATAGTGTTCCAAAGAGACTCTTAGAGCTTTTGTGGTGTGTGTGCTGCTATTTAGTAGTAGTGGGCGTGACGGTAAGGGTTAAGTCCTTAGTAGTTATTTATTGGAATCATGTGGTCACCCCGTTGTCATATTTAAATTTAAACGCCACCAATTCTCTTTTTTATCTTTTAGTATAATATTCGTCCCAGGCTGGACACGATATATATTTTTTTAATGGTTTGCAGATTTGGCTCATACATACATAATCGTCACGCCTGTATCCCATAGGGGTAGGCAGGCACAAAATTTAATTTAAGGTCTGGGCTTAAAATGTAGGTGTTTCTTATTAACTTTTATTTATTTAAGATTTTACTGTTATTCTATCTACATTTTCCTTCAAACCGGAACACAACAGTGCATTTACACTGTTTGTAGGTTCGCAAATTATAAAGCTTTTACAAAAAAGATAAATATTGTGTAAAATAGTAATTTATTATTTTAAACAATACTCGAAAACAAAAATAATATTTTGTTAAAGTCAGTTTAATCCGACGGGTGCCCGATCATTAAGCTCTTCATAAAGAAACTCGTATACTGTGACGTATTTAAATTTACAATTTATTTACAAAATGTTAAGACTTTATACTCCAGACGGCTTTCGAATATTTAAATGTGTTTAATATCTTCATTAAAATTAATTGAGGTAAGTTCAAATTAAGCTCAATATTTTGACTTTACAAAGCTCCGTGGTATAAAAGCCGCATTTCTTTTTGTGTCATACGCTTTTCACTATATTTCTTGACAGGTAGGCAGGGGTATAGGCAGGGCTTATTTTTTTATTGCAGTGAATGACGAGTGGACTAAACAATTGGCAAGCATTAGTTTTTGAGACTAATTGTAATTTTCTTTCTAACTTCTCTTAAATATAATATAATCTATAATATAAAAATAAGTCGGGTTTTCCTTCCTGACGCTACAACTCAGAACGCACGAATCGATTTGGCTGATTTTGGTCTTGAAATATTCGTAGAAGTTCTAGGAAGGTTTAAGGAGTGAGAAAAATTGGAAAATTTCTAAGGAAGATACTAAAAACATTTTTTTTGGGTATCGTTCAAGCGTGTTGTGTCCAGCCAATATAGGATGATCTTTGTTTATTTGACGGGAGACGTAAAAGACGGTCAAGCTTCAACTAATATCCAACGTAAAAAACGCTAGAGTTTCTTGCCCGTTCTTCTCTGACGAAAACAGCCTTGTGAACTGGGTGGTAGTGGAAATAAAAGTGACTGAATCTAAATAGTGTATGAGATTTTATGGATTCAATAAATATTTTCATTTCATTTTCATTTCATTTCATTTCATTTCAAAATGAAAATGAAAATCTATCTTTCCATTGTCTTTTATTGACGGCTGACAAAATAGAACGAAATTCAAAAAAATTGTACATCGTGTATATAATATTATCTAGATACGGCGTCTTGCGCGTAATTTTGTGAAATGTAAAATAAAACGATGTCCACATCTACCAAAATAGCCCATTGTTTTTTGAGATTATTGCAACAGTTTTAAACAAGGTATACTCTATCGAAGCATTTTGCCGGAATACACCAAAATATATCTAATTTTAATTTTTCGTTTTCATAAAGGACATTGTTTTCTGAATTGATACTTTTAGATGCGCTGGGGAACAAATTTAAATTCCGCAATCGTATTGTTTTCCGCAATCGTATTTTTAAGTGCGTGGTGGCCTGTTGGTAAACGGACTAGACGCGACTGCCAACATGTTCACGGTGGTCGCGGGTTCGAATCCCAGGGCACACCTCTGACTTTTCGGAGTCATGTGTGTATTGATAGTCAATCACCATGCACTAAAACGGTGAAGGAAAACATCGTGAGGAAACCTGCATACCATAGCGATTTATAAAAATTCAATGGTATGTAAGTCCACCAACCCGCACTAGGCCAGCGTGGTGGACTATATGGCCTAACCACTCTCAATCGGTAGTCGATTGTAGAGGAGGCCCGTGCCCTGCAGTGGGACGTATATGGGCTGATACAGAATCGTATTGTTTTCAGCCTCAAGAATAAAAAAAAATATTGGTACGTTGATGCCGTATCTAGACATTATAATGAAACGAAATGCAGTTGTATATTTTTCAATATTTGTTCTATTACTTACGTCACCTGATAAGAAAGTATGAAGGTTTTATTAATTTGTATTTGGTAACGTACTAGACGCGACTGCCAACAAGTTAACGATGGTCACGGGTTCAAATCCCAGGGCACATATCTGACTTTTCGGATTAATTTCTACGTGAATAAAATACGCCAACCCGCACTAAGCCTGCGGGGTGGACTATATCTTCTTCTATAATATAAAAATGAATCGCAAAATGTGTTGGTAAGCGCATAACTCAACAACGCCCGGACCAATTTGGCCATTTTTTTAAATGGTTTTTATTACGTTATTATTACTTTATATATGGAAAAACATCATTTTGGTGCTGAAATAAGCGAAGGAATATTGGATGGACAATAAAAATGCTAAAGTTTTTAATGTCAAAATTTCATAAGGCAATCTTTATATGTACATGTATGTTTATGGAGAGACGGGATATAATAGAGTGGAAGGTACGGGAGAGGGCTGGGATAGCTGACAGATTTGATAGGACGAAATGTAAATGCACGTTATAAGATGGGATGGATAATAAAGAGAAAGGACGGGACGAATCGAGAAGAGACGGAACAGACGGGTCAGGCGGGATTGAGCCGGACAGTAGGATAGCTACGTCAAGTTTAGGTATACAAGAGTTTATACGAAAAATAACATGTATTTGGTGTGGAGTGGATTAAAAAAAATATATGCACCCAGGCGAAGCTGAGTCAGGCTATTTTACTATGCTTAAAAAATGAATGTAATATTAATCATAAATTAACTAAGCCACGGCGGAGCGTGGCCGGGTCAGCTAGTATATAAATAAAAAAACCAAGCCATTCGCCCGATGGTAAGCAATACGACCGTCCATGGACAGTATCAAAACCAAACAACACTATGAATTACAAAGTAATGTTTGACATTCTACTGTGCTCGCCATCCTGAGACATTCGATGTAACTCAATATGTTCAGTAATTACTCTACAGGGTATATCAAGACTGCTACCGAAAACGAAGCCGGGTGACAGTTTAAGCGACTTTAGACACAATGCAACAGAAAAAGTTGAAAAAAAATGCGACAATTTTTTTTTTTGTTATTTTTTTCCTATGGCCATATTTGGGTGGTAAATACATTTTTTTCCTAAAATAATAGCGTATACCCTTTTATTTATTAATACTCTAAGGTATAAAATAGTTTAAATTATTATTTTACCAAAAACTATGGATATATCACCCAAAAATGACGATATTTAAAAAATCATAAAAAATAATTGTCGCGTTTCTTTGCGAAATTTTTTATTGCATTGTGTTTGTAGTCACTAAAACTACCACCCGGCTTCGTTTTCGGTAGCAGTCTTGAGATACCCGGTATAATATCCTTCGAATCGGAACACAATAGTGCATTTACACTGCCGGAGAAATACACATTGCGGTGGGTAGGTAACCTAGGTGGGCTCTCACATATGAAAGACCTGCCACCAAAAAACCATTAACCATAAACGCGAAATACTTACTGGTTCAATATGATGCTCGCTATCTAGGACGGATCCTTAAATAAGCATAATTTTTCCCTTACTTTAGGCCCGATAGGCTCGCCCTTTCTTATCACATTGTGGAACGGCACATAAAATGCGAAATGTGGGCATCCTGGTTTCACCTCTGCCTACCCCTTCTGGGAAGAAGGCGTGGGTTTATGTATGTATTTTCTCATTCTTATACAGGGCTTATGAAGACTACTACCGAAAACAAAGCCGCGTGGTAGTTTTAGTGACACCGTGCACGTAAACTTTTTTTGGTATTCTTCTACTATCATTGTATTTGGGTGGTTATAGCATAGTTTTTTTTTTAATATTAGTGTATACCCTTTTATTCTTAAAGACGCTATGTTACGCAAAGTTTTAATTATAAGTTTCGCATAAACTATGGATTTACCACTCAATACGATGATTTTAAAAAATCACTAATAAAGTGGTGATCCTTTTTAATTTTTAGTTGGACTGTGCTTGTAGTCACTTAAACTACCTACCTTTGTTTTCGGTAGCAGTCCTAATATACCCTGTAGAAATACTATATTTATTTAGTTATTACGGTTACACCAATTATATAAACCCACATACAACTCTAACCAAATCCAAAAACCTATACGGAATTCATGTATCTGATAATACAAATATGGCAGCTGACAATTGTGCACGACACGAAATAACTAGTTAAAAATAAATAATTATTCCTGAAGTGGTTTCATTTTCCCAAACCTCACACTATGTGCCTACTGCGCATGCGCGGTGCGGCTCCCGAGGGGGTGAGAGGGCTGGGGGGCGCCTCGGTCACGTGGTACAAGCGGGGCGGGGTGACGTCGAACAAAACTCTCCGCACCCAAAACCCAGCCGCATTCACGCCCCGGGAGTCCTTAGGGATGGGTGCATGGTGTGAGGGGTTGCGCGGGGATGAGCCCCACATTGTTGTGTGGAAATTGAGATGATTGTAAGGAAAATGTAAAAATAAGTGAGAAATAAAGATTATGACGGGTGCTGAAGGGTGAGGGGCTAGGGGGGGGGTGAGCGTGGACCGAGAAAGAATATAAAAGAGGGGCGGTTTGGCCGTATCGGCAGCTTCGCGCCGGGCCCCGCCAGAAGAGGACCTCTCCAAAGGAAGACAAGAAACGAACCGCTGCTCCACGCTCGCCCGCCCCTCGTTCGCTCGCCCGCAGGCCCGTCAGCCGTTGAAGAGAATTGGTGTTTTGAAAATTGAACCAAAATCCCTAGGAAATCTATCACGCACATTCGTTGGTCCTTCGCATCCGGATTATGAAGAAAAAGCAATCGTTGATCATTCGCAGACGAATTTGAAGAGGAAATATCAAGATTGAAGACTCAACCCACGCATATCGCCGGTGACTTGGACAACATTGAAGAAATCTCGACGAATCTGATTGGTCGAGAAGTCTCGGAACTTATGCCTGGTGCAAGATTCATTTGGAAGTTTCTAACAGTTTGAAGACTTGGTTCCTGGAAGATTGTTTGAACATTTTCAAGTCACAGCGCGGGATTTGTATTTTTTCAGAACAACCGCAAGAAAGAAAAAGATGCCTGTTACTCGCTCGAAGAAGGGAAGTGTGATCGACGCGTCCGAAAGATTGAGCCCGGCCGTAAGGGTGCCCCGTACCGAGGGTGGTCCGTCCAGTGCACCACAAGTAATCACTCAAAGCACTGCGGCGGCCGCCCGAGGCGCGGGTGCCACGCCCACAGGGAATGCTGGCCCATCCGTGAAGACAACTGCAACCTCTGCAAGAACGACGACGAACTCCGAGGATACCGCGACTACTTCAGAGACTGCATACACGGAAACAACGGCGAGTTCGAACACGGCGACCACGCAGGCAGAGAAGGACGACGGCGACACCCTGAAGCCATCCAAAGGCGCCAAATCACAGCGATCGCAGCGCAAGAAGATTGCTGAGCTCGAGGCACAGGAAAAGATAGCACAACTAAAGTTGGAAGAGGTGCGCGCCTCGCTTGCGTTGGCCCAAGCGAAGTTGGAAAAGGAACGCGCCGCAATCAGCGACGACGAAGAGGACTCTGTGGAGTCCGGAGATGAGCACGACCGATCCAGTCGTGTACAGGAATGGTTGGAGGGTCAAGAGGAACCACCAACAAAGAAGCAGGACTCACCAGACGAGGATGATTCGAAAGGACAAGGACAGGGAGCTCGCAAGAACAAGGAATGCGAGCACCGGGAGCGCAAAGATGAGCCCCGGCCTGCGCGTCAGTCACCGAACGTGGACGTCACCTCACTGGCGACAGCTCTCACCAAAGCTGTGAAGATGTCGAGAGACGCACCAAGATACCTGCAGGAGCTGCCCATGTTCGATGGGCGAAGCAGCGACTGGCTCGCTTTCGAAGCTGCCTACTATGAGACTGAAGCTGTATTCTCAAGAACTGAAAACGTTTCACGATTGAGGAAGAGCGTCAGGGGGGCGGCGAGCGAAGCGATTAGCGGTTTGCTGATTAGCCAACCGGAGCCGGAGACGATTATGAAAGCTTTGAAGAGAAGATTCGGTGGTCCCGACGCGCTAGCCATGCACGAGCTGCAAAAGATGAAGACACTTGGGAAGCTGACCGACAGCCCAAGAGATTTGTGTATATTTGCTGACAAAGTGGCAAATACTGTGGCCGCTATTGAAGCATTGAAGAGGATCCATTACTTGTATAATCCAGAAACAGTCAAGACGACTATAGAAAAGTTCACGCCCACGCTGAGAAGCAAATGGTACGATTACGCCGCCGCATGCAAGGAAGATGTACCCGACCTGAAGAGGCTGGCAACTTTTCTCAGCGAGGAGGCCGACAAGTGTGGAGCGTACGCACCACTCGAGGACGTCCCTGTGGAAAGGCGTGGAAGAAAGAACATCGAACGCACTTTCGTCGCGGACGACAACTTGGAAGAGTGGCCGCTGTGCAAGCAGAAGCATCAGTTACCTGAATGCAAGCAGTTCAGAGACGCCAACGTAGGGGACCGGTGGGAGATTGCGAAGCGGTTTCGAATATGCTTCCGATGCCTGAGGAGCACGCACCGACGAGGAAACTGCAGAGCCAAGAAGTGCGGCCGGGAGGGTTGCCTGATGGCTCACCACCGCTTCTTGCACAAGAACACGGGGAGGACGCCGTCAGCACCTCCCGGGCAGTCCGTGCAGGAGGAAGTGGTCACGTCCGCGGAGCTCGTCACACAGACCGATCGTGGAGGAAACCGGCAAGCATTTCATAAGATCGCACCTGTCATACTCACCGGACAAGGCGGAGCACGCGTGCACACCTACGCGCTCATGGATGATGGCAGTACCGTCACGCTCGTCGAGGAAGGGCTGGCAGAATTGCTAGGCTTGCAAGGTCCGCGCGACGAAATGTGGGTGCAAGGTCTCAACGGAACGATGAAACACGCAGATAGCCGCAGAGTCGACGTCAAAATACGCGGACGCTACAGTGACGAAGAATATATGATACGCAACGCACGCACTGTATCACACCTGATGTCCACTAGACAAAGCGTCGACAAGAGGGACATTCAACACTGTGCACACCTTCAGGATATACAAGAGCGACTGATCTATAAGAACGCCAATCCAAAGATACTGATTGGGCAAGACAACTGGGAGTTCTTGGTGGCGCTCGAGATGCGGACCGGGAGCAGAAGCCAGCCTGTCGCGTCTCGCACGAAGCTGGGATGGGTTCTGCACGGGTATAAGTCAGCACTTCAGAACATCAATGCCTTCTGCGGACACACAGTCACTTTGGATGAGCACATGGAAGAAATGATGAAAAGATTCTTCGACTTAGAGTCGCTCGGAGTGGAGCCTAGAAAGCCGAAAAGTGATCCCGAAGAGCGCGCTTTGCAAATCCTGCAAGAAAGAAGTCGAAGGATGCCAGATGGGCGTTTCGAAACTGGACTCCTCTGGAAACGGGACGACTGCACGATTCCCAACAATTACGATTATGCCTTCAAAAGATTGAGAAATTTAGAAAAGAAGCTCGACCGTGATGAGGACCTGAAGATGAAGTATGAAGAGAGGATAAGTAACCTCCTCGTCTCAGGATACGCGGTCCCGACTACTTCGCCAGCACCACAAGGAAAAACCTGGTACCTTCCGCACTTTGCCATGTGTAACTCAGCGAAGCCAAAGATAAGGGTGGTGCATGACGCAGTTGAAACACATCACCGATGGTTCCGGGGACCGGAGTCCCTGCGCCAACCGGCGGGAGAGTGGCCGGTGGAAGTGAAAGTGCCGACCGACAAAAGGAATGAAGAAAAGTGTCTAAGTGTCAGAGAAGAAAAGGCTTACACCTGTTTGCCCGATCTGTGTCGATTCGCGAAGTGGAGTAGTGCAGTGCGAACCGTGGCGCGAGTGTTGCAATTCCTGGACTTGTGCAGGCGGAGAACACACGTTACGATGGCCGCAAGACGAAAGCGCACAAAAGGCAACACTCAGCAGGACCCCACGTGGAGCGCCTACCAGAAAAGTGATAGCAAATCGAGACCGGAGCTTTAGGTACAACAGAAAAAGTTCATAAGTCTAGACGCGTGTTACCTAAGGCGCGCCGAAGAATTGTGGCTAAGAAAAGTGCAAGATGACAGCTATGCGAGTGAAAGATTGCGCGTCATAAGCGGAAGCCCACCCTCGCCGACAAATCGACTCGCCTCCCTACGTGTGTTCGTGGGAGAGGACGGCTTATTGCGTTTGCGCGGAAGAATAACAGCGGCGAAAAGTGTAAGCGAAGACACAACAAATCCAAAATTGTTAGACGGACAACATGAATACACGAAGATGTACGTGCAACATGTGCACGAAAGGATGTTCCATGGAGGAGTGGAAATGGTGGTAAATGAACTAAGACAAAGGTTCTGGATAACTAGAATACGGCCGACCGTGAAAGGAGTATTGAAGAATTGCCCACCATGCAAAATAAGGAAAGCGAAGCCCACTATCCCAGCCACAGGAGATCTTCCCGCGGCACGACTGGCGCACAACACACGGCCCTTCTCCTACACGGGACTAGACTACTTCGGTCCGCTGGAAGTGACCGTCGGAAGACATCGGGAGAAACGATGGGTTGCCCTATTCACCTGCATGACCATAAGGGCGGTGCATCTGGAAGTGGTCGCGTCACTGAGCGCGGACTCTGCCGTGTCAGCACTCAGGCGATTCATCGCGCGCAGAGGCCAACCGACGGAGCTATGGTCAGACAACGCGACGTGTTTCAAGGCTGCGGATAAGGAGTTGAAGGAGGCGTGGGAAGCAACAGGAAGAGAGGCAAATGCACGCTGTATCAACTGGCGTCGCATTCCCCCCGCCGCACCCTTCATGGGCGGAGCATGGGAAAGACTGATACGCAGCGTTAAACAATCCCTGCGAGTGATACTAACAGAGAAATACCCGAGTGACGAGACATTGCACACACTGTTAGCGGAGATAGAAAACATTGTAAACTCACGACCACTCACTCATGTGGCCGTGACACCCGACGAGCCGGAGGCATTAACCCCCAACCACATATTGTTGGGGCCTAACTGTCACGTTGCAGCGCCAGGCGACTTCGCGGACGACGACACTTCTGCGCGCCGATGCTGGAAGCGCGCGCAGCGACTGGCCGACGAGTTCTGGCGGCGCTGGGTGAGGGAGTACCTGCCTTCGCTCCAACACCGGCGGGAGCCCCGCACCACCGGCGCACCCCCGAAAGTCGGGGACTTAGTCGTCGTGTGCGACGCCAACCTGCCGAGAAACGTCTGGCCGAGAGGCCGGGTGTCCAGAATCTACCCCGGGGAAGACGGCGAGGTGCGAGTCGTCGACGTCACAACGAGCAACGGGCACATCCTGCGGCGGCCGTCCCGGAAGATCGTCGTGCTCCCAGTGGAAATCGCGAGCTGCGACGGCGGGAGAAATGTGCACGACACGAAATAACTAGTTAAAAATAAATAATTATTCCTGATGTGGTTTCATTTTCCCAAACCTCACACTATGTGCCTACTGCGCATGCGCGGTGCGGCTCCCGAGGGGGTGAGAGGGCTGGGGGGCGCCTCGGTCACGTGGTACAAGCGGGGCGGGGTGACGTCGAACAAAACTCTCCGCACCCAAAACCCAGCCGCATTCACGCCCCGGGAGTCCTTAGGGATGGGTGCATGGTGTGAGGGGTTGCGCGGAGATGAGCCCCACATTGTTGTGTGGAAATTGAGATGATTGTAAGGAAAATGTAAAAATAAGTGAGAAATAAAGATTATGACGGGTGCTGAAGGGTGAGGGGCTAGGGGGGGTGAGCGTGGATCGAGAAAGAATATAAAAGAGGGGCGGTTTGGCCGTATCGGCAGCTTCGCGCCGGGCCCCGCCAGAAGAGGACCTCTCCAAAGGAAGACAAGAAACGAACCGCTGCTCCACGCTCGCCCGCCCCTCGCTCGCTCGCCCGCAGGCCCGTCAGCCGTTGAAGAGAATTGGTGTTTTGAAAATTGAACCAAAATCCCTAGGAAATCTATCACGCACAACAATGTTACAGCGACGGTAACTTATTGGTAGTTAGTTGAGCTACCGGTAATGGCGTTACGTGGCGCCCACTTCATACAACTTGCTTTTTATTATTCTCCCCTTGTGCTTGCAGACGGGCGGGATTTAAATGATTTTTTTAGCTTTATATTTTAAAATGCGTGGTGGCCTGTTGGTAGACGTAGATGCGGCTGAAAACAACTTCACGGTGGTAGCGGGTTCGAATCCCAGGGCAAACCTCAGACTTTTCGGAGTCACGTGTATATTTCTAGTCAATAACCATGAAAAGGTAAAAGTACCCCTAAGTACCATTCATGAGTCATTAAGTTTATTTCCTTTTCTAATAATATTCTGACAGTAGTACAAATACCGGGTAATTTTTCATAATGGAAACATCATGGAGTACTTGATGTTAACGTTGAATCCAAGAACTTACGGTTCACAGCTCATACAACCTTGTAGAATTATTGAGTGTCAAAGATTACATTGAACTATTTTCAAGTATATTAAATACATTCAAAGACCGCAAAAAAGAAAGAATTTCGCATACACCACACACAAAATTTTCCAAAACGCACAATACACTGTTTTTAATTAAAGCCTGCAAATTGCCTCGTTCGATTTGCCAATGAGCTTTGATTGTTCAGCAGTGACAACACGAGCATATCTGTCATCGTTTGTCGTATCTGCAACGGCGACGATTGAACCAAAAGCTGCTAGCTCTGTGTCTACATAAATTTCAAATATATTCTCTAGCTGCCCATTACCGCTGGGTAGCGATGCATTAGTCGATCAAATGGGCCTGACTGGCCAAGTAATTCGAGTGGTGGGATTTCATTTCTGGAAGTTATTGAGCAGATGGTATGAGGATACTATTACTAATACTATTACTAGTTCTAGGTAGTGTTTTTTTTATTGGAATGAAGGGCGAGACGAGCTTGCCGTTCGTCTGATGGTTAGTTGTACGACCATTCATGAATAGTAGCAAAACCAAAAAACACCTTGAATTACAAAGCAATGCTTGACATTCCACTGCGCTCGCCATCCTTAGACATAAGAGACATAAGATGTTAAGTCTCAATATGTCCAGTAGTTACTCTGGCTACAATGTCCTTCAACCCGAAACACAACAGTGCTTTTAAACTGCTATTTGGCGGGAGAAATAGACATTGCTGTGGTACCCACCCAGATGGCCTCTCACATATGAGAGAACTACCACCAGTAGTTTATTTTGTTTGACGTTAATAATTTAAATATAAGTGAACATGTTCCGTTTAACTAAGGATATAAACACATTACATTTTTGTTTAAATTTTTTATTTTTTTATGAACCTATAATGTCCCTTTGCTGGGCGAAGGTCTCCCTCAACTCCTTCCATCTGTCTCTATTTTCGGACGTTGCCGTCCATACGTTGCTGAAATTGTCAAGGTCGTCACGCCATCTCTTCCTAGGTCTACCTCATGGCCTTTTGCCATCCGGGGGTGTCCATTGCGTGGCAATTTTAGCCCACCTTTTCGGGTGCATCCTGGTGACGTGTCCCGCCCAATCCTATTTCAATTCGGCCGATTTTCTCCCAACATCCCTAATTCCAGTTATGGTGCGCAAGGTGTTATTGGGTACTCTGTAATATAATCATTTGAGCGTAATAACCGCTCGTCTGCTTCATCGCACGTAAGACGCTGCGACCCGTTCCGCTGATTACAATCCACATGTGTTTATTACTTTACTTTTATGTGAGAAATAAGACGTAAAGTTCTTTTCTCCCCTGTAGCCTCAGTCAACGCAAACACATTCACTGAACTATCAGATAGTTTCACGATGAGTTTGTTTGGTTTTGAAGAGTTGCAGAGAGTAGGTAGTTTGTTTCGAAGTTAAATCCTGATTGATAGCAAACACTCCGAGTAAAGAGCATCAGTAACTGTAAAAATATATTTAAATGAGTAATTAGGACTTAGAAGGCATTTGTGTCTGTCCATCTGTCTGCCCAAATGAGTAATCAAAATTAGAACATAAAATTATCTAGGTTAATATACTTTCTATCGTGTAATCCAAACGGCACTGTCTATCTATCTATCTGTATCAGCCCATATACGTCCCACTGCAAGGCACGGGCCTCCTCTACAATCGACAGTACGATTGAGAGTGGTTAGGCCATATAGTCCACCACGCTGGCCTAGTGCGGATTATAAATAAATAAATAAATAACACCCAACAGTCACATACATAGTCCTGACCCCACACTAAGATCGAGTCTTGTGTCGTGGGTATCAGGAACTACGAGAGACTTTTCGGTCTCACAAACACCCAGACCCGGAAGAAATATTTGTGGGCCGCACAAACATTTCTCTCGGTGCGGGGATCGAACCCGCGGCCTCTCGTTTCACAGGCGGCGTCTAACCAACTGCGCCACGGAGGCTGTCAAAATGTCTGGATTGGCGGACTTACATACCATAGTTTTTTTTTATAAATTGCTATGGTATGCAGGTTTCCTCACGATGTTTTCCTTCACCGTTTTAGTGCGTGGTGATTGATTATCAATACACACATGACTCCGAAAAGTCAGAGGTGTGCCCTGGGATTCGAACCCGCGACCACCGTGAACATGTTGGCAATCGCGCCTAGTCCGTTTACCAACAGGCCACCACGCACTTTACTTACTATTAACGGCACTGTACTTAATATTAAAGCATTGCTATTTGCCGAGGTATAATTAAGAACAGCACATTATTTATTCGTGCAAACAATAACAAGCAGAATATGGTAATACCACATAATCAAAACAACACAAGCACATCCACATTTATTCAGAGAGTTTAAGCCACACAAAAGGAATACGTGAACTTAAAATTTTTCAATAAAACTAAAAATATGCGGTTGTCGTCAGTTTGTGAGAAAACAAAGCCAGCCAATAAACTACTGGCAGCGAAAACTTCGCGAATGCTTTGCGATTTTAGATCTGTCCTTTTCTAGAAACCCATCCAAACAGCTCGTAGTAAATCGAACGATAAATATTCTGTTACACGCAGGTTTAAATCTTTAAGATTTTGCAAATATCAATCGCCAGGCTTCTTGGTATTGTTCCAAGTTTACGTCTAACTTTAAAATTAAATGTTTTATATTGTTTGCAGTCTCTTTGTTTGCTTTTAACCTGTCTTTTTCTAGAATATGGGTCATGATTTGAATTTCATAAGATCATAATATTTACTACAATCATAAATAATTTAAGGAAATGTTTTAAAATATTGACGTGAGGAAAGCATATCATTTTCAGGCGCAAATTAAGATAATGTTTAATTATTTATAAATTATAAGGCTGCTCTAAAAAATTATGTCGATTATATCGATATCCAATAACAATTTTATTTGTTATTTTACTGAAAACTTATCTTCTTAGGTTGGAAAAGCACTATCCACTAGACAATCACTATTATTTATTTCATTACCACAATTTTCAGCAATTTTACCATCAAAAACCAGACCTAACTTTAATATATTTTTAATTATTTCCACAGTACGCCGGGATGTTTTTCTTTCGTCAATTTCGTTCCTTTTGTGACATCACAAAAGAGGTATTACGGAGGTGATGTCGCAATAACACAAAGCCCAGGCAACGTTATCAAAAAGCGCTTGCCGAAAATGCGCCTCCTTTATTTTTATGTGACAAAATATATCTACGCTTTGAACTCCAAACGAAATGTTTAATATCCTTAAGTGTCACAACAATAGCTGAGTGCGTTGGAGTAATGTTATCTTGTCGCCATTTTTCTCATGTCTACCACTCAATTGGTCTGGAAATAAAATATCTTTATTAACAACATAGTCAGGAAATACATTTCACTCAAATTATCTGGATCCAATGAATTCGAAATAGATATTATATTTTTTGTTTGATTTTGTATTGTATTGTATCAGCCCGTAATCGCTCAATGCTGAGCGTGGCACTACAATCGGAAGTTTGATTTGTAGGACTTGATCATAGTCTGCAGCCCAGGCCTATTTTAATACGTCCAATGACATAAAAAAACAGTTAAAGATCTTTGTGGTATATTGGGAAGCATCCGGAATTTTTAAAAGTTTTTAAACATAGTCTTAATATGTAACTTCTTCACTTTTATGCTATGGGATAATTTGCCTGAAACTGAAAGGTATGCCGCTATGGCGATAATTGGTCCTCCTATTCCATCTTCGAATGATATTTTTATTGCAGTAAATAATAGAATATAGACATTGCGATGGTGCCTAGGCAGCCTCACACATATGAGAGACCTGCCACCAGTAAAATTTAGTTAAATTAATTATTAATGTGATAAAGCTATGTAAGCTGTGAGCATAGGTGTGAGCTTGTATATATTTCTCAATATGTCAAATGTACTCTGTGGTTATTTGTTTTTAAAATCATTTTTACACCGCTTTCAACTAGCCTGGTTACTTCCTATGTTAAGGGTATTCTGGGAAATGTTTGTGCTAAGCAGCAGATACATATTTCATTACATAATAGTCACTTCAAGGCATACATACATATGATTAATTTGTAAGTTACCTATATAAATATTTTCTTTGTCCTAACACCCCACATTTCATAAAATATGTTAGGGTCAAATTACATCTCTGTTACTTTGACTCTTTGAAGCTCCGTTTTTCATGTACTGGTAATCTGCTAATTTTGTTAAGGAAGTGTCTAAAACACGAAAAACATACAAAGACGAGCGTGACAAAGAAAATCGTGAAAAGACAAAGCGAAGAGGAAAAAACATTATTATAACGCAAAGAAAGATATGTATTTATGATAAATATGTACTGTTTGTTGGCTATTTTGTTTCGGGATAATATAAACTATATGTGGTCATACAGTATCATCCTTTTGTCTATTCATAAGGTTGTTCCACATCAATGTAGGACGGAGGCTTTTCTAAAATTATACACGAGATTTTTGACAATAACATAATATGATAAGTACGGGCGTGACTTTTGAATTTGATATTTCTTCTACTAATTTTCTATGAATGAATTTCTATGAATTTAGAAAGCATTTTAAAGACGAGACTAATCATCATAATCTCCATAAATTATCCTCCGTACAATACTGGCAGACCTGCTCACTATGTTTTTAATATTTTTCATAAAATCCGTATGAATCATCTAGTATAGTGTAATAAAAAGGAAATAATCAAAGGAGCAGGCAATATCGAGAGTGATGAATTGTAATAATATGTGCCTCACGCCTCTCCCCTACCTCACCTGTTATTACAGTATTGAAAACGTCTTATAGTTTCCTTTTTATGTTATACGGGAGTTGAACTGGGCTTTGTATTTTGTGTGTGCTGTTAGAGCAATCAATTAATGTTAGGAAGGCAAGGTAAACTTTTTGGAAAAATATTCATATATATATATATATATATATATATATATATATATATATATTTTAATACAATTTATGATATTTGTATTAAATTACATGTTCAATAAGTTATTCAGCATTCCTAGTTGGGACTTTTCAGTATAAACTTTTTCAAAAGTATCGCAAAATATTTTGGCATAGCTAAAATATACATTTAGCGAGTTCAATAATGTATCTTCTTTTAACATGATGATATTGAGCTCTCACTGTCTCATACTCATTTCACAGTTCACCGTATCATATTGTTACAGATTGTAGCCTAAATTTAATTAAATATAATAACAATTAATAAAAGGTGGAAGCTTCTAACTACTAACTACTCGCAATCGGACTCTCGATTGTAGAGGAGGCCCGTGCCCTGCAGTGGGACGTATATGGGCTGATACAGAAGCTTCTATTGCGAGGCACGGACCTTTTCTACGAGATATATTCATTCATTCTATTGGCCATGAATTAGTCCATTCCACGATTCTTGGTCAATACTTATTAATTCTTGTTGTTGTTAAATGATTCGGCATTTATATTTTCTGATGACGCGAATACTTCTTGTCTTATTAATATTAAAACTGCTAAGTCATATAGAATTTTGGCGTCACGCGATACGCCACTTTGCTACGCTAAACTCCAACACCTATTAATAACTTATACACGTAAGATTATATCACACGAATCTCATTTACATTAATATATTATTGTCAGTGTAAGGAAAATATTTTACCTGTGTTTTCATAGTTAAAATGCTTAGTAATTGACTGGAAGATATCGCTATAAGCCATAAAGGATAAAGGTGTCCATTGTAATACCGTTAATTCTTATATTTAATATATTTTATGTCATGCCGTCGCGAGAAACTCTCCGTGTAATTGGGATTTTAGAATGTCTGCGAGAGTGCAAGAGATATTATATATTATTATAAGAATTAGGGTATATTTATTATATTTGTGCCCGATATGGCGAAAGGTTCGCCACCTATCACATACAAGGCGAAATGTTTGTGTCCTGACACCTCTAACTACACCGTCTGTGAAAAAGGCGTGAGTTTATGTATGTGTATAGTATGTGATGACCGCCAACTCGTATTGAGCAAATGTAGGTTGATACAATACAGTTGGCTTTCTTATCGTGAAGCATAACGTGTGGTACGTTCAATGAGGATTGTAAAGAGATGAAATTCGCTGACTATCTTCAGCATTGTAGTCCCTGTTGATAAAGATAATGTGGTTGTATTTTGAATAACTAATTTATTTAGATGACTGACTTGATGATCTTCAGCATCGTATTACTGGTTAATAAAAATATATATACACATATTTTGGCGCGGCAGTCAACTTGTAAAACACCCAATGTGAGTAAGCTCGTAAATAACCCACAGAGTTTATTTTACATTGATGAAACCTATTTTTTATTTGAAAAAAAAAAACAGACAAAAAAGCATTGACAGCGAAATGTAACAAAAAGCGTTGTTTAAAGCGGCCAGCTGTTAGAGAATTGCCGTAAACCTCCGAAGGTCAAGTTGGCCTTAGGTAAGGGATAAACCGTTTTAGCGTATTTTCGATGGAGCACGGTGAGAGGTCGGATGAATTGTGCCCGGAGCTTCGTAAGCACTTGCGATGCTTAGGTTCTCTGTATACTGGCAGGTGTGTTTGTATGGTTTTTGTTTATTTTTTTCTATATGGTTTTTTCTTTGTCAAAATATGGCAGCTCTTTTTATTTTTACTAGAATAACCCACTTTCAATCGTACTCTCTGTTGAAAAAGTTACTAAAGTGGACAAACAGGGTAGGTACGTCAAGACTGCGACCAAAAGTGAATATTTTGCAAAAAGGGTGAAGATTTTATTTTGCATATTTTGCCTATCGTCTTATTTGGGTGATTAATACATAGTTTTTCCTAAAATAGTACCTTAAAAAAAAACTATGGTACACAAGGGTTCAAATTATTATTTTAGCAAAACCTATGGAATTGCCATCGAAATCAAATCAAATCCACGATATTTGAATCATCCAAAAAAAAAAACTTTTATCGAATTTTTTAGTTGATTTGTGTCTGTAGTCACTAAATTTACCACCCAGCTTCGTTCTCGGTCACAGGTTTGATATACCCTGTATCTGTGTATGATACCATACAATATAAAAAAAAAACTTTTGATAATCTCAATGACGACTGGATGATGTTCAAAGAATCTTACTTAACGTTAGTTTACTGTGAGAAGCTGCTCACACTTCGGCCTAGTTAATCATTAATAAAAATATTTATCAAAAGACAAATATCACCCAGCACGCACCCTTACAAACAACCCTTAAATCTAAGAAGGTAGTTCCTCAAAAATAATTTCCTCGACCATTTCTCTTGAAATATTTCCCCAAACTCGTTCACGCACGTTCAATAAAATGTTACGACATCGTTGCAGGGAACTATGTCCTAGATCCACAAATCACTGTTGGGATAAGGGCGTGATATATTCTCGTAGTCAGTTGGGACTTTATTTTGAGATAATAGAAAAAAGCAATTGAAGGGAAATCGTCAAGTTTTTGTTTTTATTTTGGTTATTGGTAAATGTGTGTTTTGTGTATGTGAGGCTCTTTATGGAGAACACTATAAAATATTTAATTAATACCGAATGTGTGTGCCAAATTATCTTCATGATGGTAAGCACAATATAAGACATAGTATTAATACAAAATGTTGTGTGACAGCCCTCGTGGCGCGGTTGGTTACACGCCGCCTGTGAATCGAGAGGCCGCGGGCTCGATCCTCGTACCGACACAAATGTTTGTGAGCCCCACAAGTATTTCGTCTCGGGTCTGCATGTTTGTGAGACCGAAAAGTCTCTTAGTTTCTGATTCCCACGACACAAGACTTAATTGATCTTAATGTAGGGTCAGGACTACGTATGTGACTGTTGGGTGTATTTATTTATTTATGTACTCATATCTACACATTACTTAAATAATATAGCTCACTTAGCTATGTTGGTACTATTCCATATCATTCTTGCATTATAGAAATACCAAATTTGTATTTGTCGAATTATTATCAATATTATTCCAAAAATCCTTACATCCTTTAACAGGGTACGGACAAAATTCTCGTTAAATATATCCAGTGCGTACAGATAAAAGCTTTCCTCTACATTGTTCGCCGTAATTACACCGATGGGCCATTAACCTCTCAGACGCAGAGGATAGGAATGTAAATATTAGTGTTCACTGATGGCGGAAAACGATAAATAAACAGCTCTTACGGTTTTGTTCTTTTGATACTTCTGTTAATGACGGTGTCAGAATCGTAGTGATGGAATTTTCTGGATGTTATTGAAGTGCCATACTCATTTAGTGAAACAAATAAATGCTCTGAAGACAGGGTCGTCCATTAATCACGTGAGGCTTGAAAAAAGGGGGGGAGGAGTTTGACAAAAATCAAGAAATATCACAATTGGGGAGGGGGTCTAGTAAGATATCACGTGTATTTTTTTCGACACTTTATAATGTATACTGTATCAGCCCATATACGTCCCACTGCAGGGCACGGGCCTACTCTACAATCGAGAGTACGATTGAGAGTGGTTAGGCCATATAGTCCACCACGCTGGCCTAGTGCGGGTTGGCGGACTTACATACCATAGAAATTTTTATAAATCGCTGTGGTATACAGGTTTCCTCACGATGTTTTCCTTCACCGTTTTAGTGCGTGGTGATTGACTATCAATACACACATGACTCCGAAAAGTCAGAGGTGAGTGAGGTTAGAGGTGAGTTGACACTTTATTATTTTGTTTAAAATGCTACATAATAATGTTTTTCGTATGAAAACCCAATTCGTTTATTATTACTTGTATACCAATTAAAAAAACTGCATCCTTTCTATGTAGACATTTTTTATCATGGTCCTTCATTTCCGAATAAAATAAGATTATACTTTATACCCGTATTTAAAGATAACACTCAAAAAAATTAAGATTTTTATATGTACTAAAAATACACATGATGTTGGATGGGGGGAGGTAGTCTTAAATCTCACTATAATATATCACTTAAGAGGGGGGAGGTAGGGGAGGGGGGGTGTTAAAATGCTAAATAAAAGATCACGTGATTAATGGACGGCCCCATAGGGGTTTTGCTTCTGAACACGTGATAAGCTATACTTGAGGTGACCACAGAAAACCAGCCTGGCGCTGTGGCTCGTGCTGCAACGAAACATTATGCTGAATGGTCACCTAAGTTTTACAGCGATGCGGCGCAAAACTACTTCTATTATTTTTAATTTATTTTTGTATGTTAATTTATAATGTGTCATGAGCTGAATAAAGATTTAACAAGTATTTCCCATGTGCATACCCCAACTTGATTTTATATGATACTCTATTTTTCCCTTACTAAAAAATCAGTAACCAAAAAGGTATAAAGAATATATATATGTATATAAAGAATATTGGATGAATCAACAAACTTTCATAAGCCAGCGAATAGGAATTAACTCAGCCAAAAGTGTGTTATATATGGGACGAATATTTTCATGGGAAAATTCCCTATAAAGAAAAAAGTAGGGCAGCAACGATGGTAACAGGTGTGCCGATATGGGGCAAAAAAAGATTTCCTTTACTCTCGATGCACGTATTAAAGAAAAACCTAACAAAAGTCAGACAATGTTATTTTATGGGCTTAAAAAGGTGATTCAGATTTTTTTTAAACATAGTTTTTGAGCATACGCTATGGTTTAAGCTTAGGTTTTATTTACTAAGAATATTGTAACTTTATATTGTGGCGGTATTAAAGACTACATGTTTGTACAGTAGATAATATTTACAATCTAACAACAATGAGACTTTACAATAATCATGGGAATATATTTTACAAGAGTATTACAATAATTAAATATAAAACGTATGTCATGGTACAAAATTCGCTGGCCGTTTTGCGGAAAGCATTGCACGAGTCCTTGGTCATGTGGGCCAAGGATTATTATATATTATGTTAAACTCAAAGGTCAATTTGCAGTCTTATCCCGTAATGACTAGTATAATATATCATAGGTTTGACCAAAGCCTTCGCGCGATCCCAGAAATAAACTTGAATTTTAGCCCTTTACTTAAATATTTTTGTCGAACCTCGAAGCTTCAGCGCTCCTAGCTTTAACTAGCTAATCCTCTGGACATCTATTGCCACAAAATATGAATTACTAAGCATACGACTTTTCCAAGTATTTACTCCAGCGGCTTTTCAGCCAGCGATATTAATTACCCATTGTTGCATATTAACTAAAATATATATTAAAGTCTTTCAATTCGGTTACACAGAGTGATTGAAATTCTAAGACACAATGGATGAAAGGAAATTAATTAACGTGTTCAAGGCAATAAAATTAAGTATTTTACCCTATAAAACATTACACAGCAATAGTTGTACTGTATTGTGTCAACTATCAGCCCATATACGTCCCACTGCAGGGCACTGCTTTAAAATCGAGAATACGATTATAAGAATTAGGCCATATACTCGTAGTCACCACGCTGCACTATGGAAAACGGTAGAACAAAGCCATATCAAAAATCGTTTTTCATAAAGTTACTTTTTACCTGTTTAAATTATTTTATTTTATATTTACGATGTTAATTATTGAAAAAAAATGGATTATTATATTTTGGAACTACAATCTTACTTGATAAACAGCTTTGAAAAACTCGCATTTATTTTTAAGTAAATTTGTAGAGTAATTTTCGTAGATTCAGTGTCAAATTTCATGTTGAAATTGTTTGAAAACACCCATTAAATTATATATTTTTGAAAAGAGTGTTTCTTGCGCATCATTTTGCTAAAATAATATTTACTTTAAGTAGCATCTATTTCATACTATGATCAAATCTATAAATATAGATAAAAATATCTGTTTGCAATTTTCAAATAGGTATTTTTTTATTATCGAAGCTTTCCGAAGTTTTAAATTTTGTATTTATCAAAAGCTTAGGTTTTCAAAACTAACATATAAAAAAATTAACTGCCTATACGTGCCTATACAGAAGTTATGATGATAAATATCCACCGAGCCCCATGTTCGTGAAAACTTCATATTTGCAGATAAAATAAAACAGTGTGGTTTCGTGGTCTTATTGATTATATAATTGTCAAGAAATTCTGTTTATAAGGTTTGCACTCGTTACATGTGCTAACAGAAACTCCTTCTAAGTATTTCGATTTGCACTATATGTCCTGCTACTCCTCGTCAAATGAATGATCTTGATAAAGTAACCTTAATCCAAATATTTTATGTAATTCTGCAAGCATTGTGTTCAGGTATCTGGGGGCGCGGCCGAGCCCCCTCCAAGTCGAGCTATAGGCCGTAACATCCTTTTCTCGAAGCAATTCAGACCATTTTCAACCCCCCATAACTTCGTTGTGGTTAAAGCAAGAAGCCTGAATTTTCAGTTACTAAGTAGGCATTGTGTAAACACAGTATATTTAAAATTTCATTCAATTTGAACCAGTAATTTAAGAATTATAATGTGTCAAACTTTCGTAATTTTGTCACTCACTGACTGACTGACCGATCATCAAAAGTCTAAGGCACTTCTAGCAGACATAGAATCTTCAAATTTAGAATATAATTAGTGTTTAGTGTCTAAAGTAAGGGAAAATTCAAATATTTCATAATTTGTGTCTAGTTTTCTAGATAGACCAACTGCGTGAATAACTTTGTAATCCCATATAAATGTATAGGATTACAAAGTTACATTTGCAGTTAATGAATCATTGTACCCGTATATAGTGGAATAATAGTTGTAAATATATATCTATATACATGAGGCATAATAGGAGGGGATATAGAGAGGGAAATGGTGTATTCAGCCCATGAAACTGTACAACATTTCTCTAGAAAAACATGACGAAGAAAAACTTGCAAATAAATAGATTAAATAACTCGAAAATATCAATTACAATGAAAGAAAGAACATTAATAATCAAATCCGCTATATTTGTGATAAATTGATACCTACAAAAATAAGAAAAAACCATAAGACAGAGGTTTTAAGAAAAATCGTTAGTGATATTCTAGAAGTAAGAAGTACCGAAAAGGAAAAAAAGTAGGATTCTACAAAAAGACGTGAGATCCCATCAAAAACATCCTGTAAAAAAATTCCAAGTCTCGCAGCTCAGGTATTCTACCGCAAAAAGTTGTGAAATGCATGTAATACCAAGTCGATTACCAGCAGCATTATGTATAAATTGTACGATACATTATGTTTTCATGCGATGGCCAAGTCGATCCATTTATTTAAAACGTAAAGAATTTTTAATATTGATATGGTAATAACTAACGTAATAACTTTCTATAGAAAGTCCCTTAAGCAAGGACTAAATAAATTAATCGACTTGGTATTACATGCATTTCACAACTTTTTGCGGTAGAATACCTGAGCTGCGAGACTTGGAATTTTTTACAGGATGTTTTTGATGGGATAATGATTAACGCAAATAAGTTTGGTGAAAATGCTTTGCAGACTGCTAGACTTTATGTCAGCAAATATAACTGGTATTATACAGGTATGTCATCCTCTGTGCATAAAATATTAATAATTGGAGAGAGTATTATAAATTAGTTTTCTGTATCAGCCCATATACGTCCCACTGCAGGGCACGGGCCTCCTCTACAATCGAGAGTACGATTGAGAGTGGTTAAATTAGTTTTCAGTGTTACCCATTTTACAGCTTTCAGAAGATGCCCAAGAGTCCGGAAATAAGGACTACAAGAAATTTAGACTGCATCA
The DNA here is from genome assembly GCA_009982885.2 of Hyles vespertilio. Taxonomy (NCBI): domain Eukaryota; kingdom Metazoa; phylum Arthropoda; class Insecta; order Lepidoptera; family Sphingidae; genus Hyles; species Hyles vespertilio. Next base: position 694,365 of record CM042811.1, read on the forward strand.
CATAAGGAAGTCCTCAAGGTCTGCTACGAATAAAGATGTTTTTCATGCTCTCTTATACACATCTGATCCATACATTTCAATTATTCGATAGCAATGCTTAAAAAATATGAAATAACTTGACGAAGACGCTTCGGTTCTTATGAAGGTTCATAAACTGATTGCAAATCCAGCAGAACAGGTTACAGATATTCAATTTATATTTATTGGTCGAATGGTGAATCTTTGTATTAAAACCAATAATTAATTAGTCATGTATATAGGTAATTAGAAAATATTTTGTAAGAAATTACTTTCTTTTCGATAAATTTTTAAGTAAGTTTGTAAGTTAATCTCAGTACCTATTATAAAAAAGATATACTTATTTTTTTATGTTAATTGAAATTTCAGAACGGCAGATCAATTAGTTTATTTTTAATTATTCCCTTTTATTTATAAATAATTTAGACAATTTGTTTGAAAGTGTAAAACGAATCTAGTTTAATAAATTCATATTTTAACTTTGAATCCAAGCGAAATCGGGTTGCAATATTAGTAGCATAAATATATGCAAATCCCTATTTTTTTGTACTTTCGACTATATCCATGAAAAATTTGTAAGCGATATCTTAATAAACAAAAAAAGTACAGATTTTTGATATGAGAATGACCTAGGAACAGGGTATATCAAGACTGCTACCGAAAACGAAGCCAGGTGGTAGTTTAAGCGACTTTAGACACAATGCAACAGAAAAATTAGCAAAAAATAGCGACAATTTTTTTTGGTATTTTTTTTCCTATGGCCATATTTGGGTGGTAAATACATTTTTTCCTAAAATAATAGTGTATGCCCTTTTATTTATAAATACTCTAAGGTATAAAAGAGTTAAAATTATTATTTTAGCAAAAACTATGGATTTACCACCCAAAAACGACGATGTTTAAAAAATCATAAAAAATAATTGTCGCGTTTCTTTGCGAAATTTTTAATTGCATTGTGTTTGTAGCCACTAAAACTACCACCCGGCTTCGTTTTCGGTAGCAGTCTTGATATACCCGGAATATTGCCTATAGTGCGCTGGCCTAGTGTGCATTAGTGGACTTTACATACCATATTGGTGGACTTTACAAATTGCGTGGTAGCCTGGTAACCGGACTATACGCAACTGCCAACATGTTCACGGTGATCGCGGGTTCAAATCCCAGGGCACACCTCTGACTTTTCGGAGTCATGTGTGTATTGATAGTCAATCACCACGCACTAAAACGGCGAAGGAAAACATCGTGAGGAAACCTGCATACCATAGCGATTTATAAAAAAATCTATGGTATGTAAGTCCGGCAACCCGCACTAGGCCAGCGTGGTGGACTATATGGCCTAACTACTCTCAATCGTACTGTCGATTGTAGAGGAGGCCCGTGCCCTGCAGTGGAACGTATATGGACTGATACAGAACATACCATATAAGTTCCCACATATCGCTATAGTATGTAGGTTTCCTCATGATGTTTTTGTTTTTGAAATTAAATTAATTTTTATCTACATAGTGTGTGCGGGCATGGCATAGACTCAAGTCATTGGTAGCAGGATTTAAATACCTAGGACTAATCTCTGACTTTTTAAATTTGTGTACGTATTTGTAGTCAATTACTACGTATTTAATATTTCAGGCAAAAGAAACAGGTCACCTGATGGTAAATAATTACGGCCGCTCATGATCACCAAAGACGATCTCATGGTCGAGATCATGGACATGATTGCCTGATCGTCAAACCGATATTGGAGTAAGACGAAGAAAAAGATGGGGAGAGGGAAGGGGTATTAGGCTTACGGCAATTTCAACAGTGAAGAGAAACATCATGAGAACACCTGCATACTAAAGAGATCGCACAAAGGAGAAAGATCGTTCATGGTATCGGTAAAATATATCGTTGGTCCCGATACTGATACTGCTTTGAATTTATTATAGCATTATTATAGCTTGTTAAACGTTTTCCTATTTTGTCCCGGGTGACAGAGTTTTATAAAAGTAATTATCATCATATTTTTCATTTTTTCCAGAGGCGAAGGCAATTTTTTTTTATTGGACTGCCAGTTAATTTCTAACAAGAAGTCTGGGCTTGGGTCGCTATTATGTTTATTTTTATTGAAAATATATATTTTTCCCTCCACGAAAATGTAGGTTTTATCGAGGGACAAAAATCATCCCACCGATACTAAATATCATAGTAAAATGGCCATTCTCCTGTCTATAGTAAATGAAATGAAATGAAATGAAATGAAATGAAATTGAAATGAAATGAAATGTATTTATTGATCACGTAGGCAATTAAGGAGCTCTTATGACAAGTCAATACACATAGAACTTAATCTCTATTTACAATATATTTCCTATGCTTATTATTACTTATTTTAATTTCTTGCTTTTATCAATTTATTTATTAATTTTATTTATTTTTAAATTAATTTTATTTTTATTTATAATTTATGATTAGTTTTTTTAATTTATTTAGTTTTTATTCATATTTTATTTAAAGTATTAGTTTTTACTTTATAGTAATTTATTTGTCAAAGAAATACATTATTTACGTTAGTCAAATTAAATTATATTATTTGTGGACCATAAATATTACAACGGTGCGTAGCGGTTTATAGTTACCACCGGATCCAACGCGGCCCTTCCTGAGAAGACCCGGCGAAACAAACTCAGTGGGCTTACACTACCACTGGAACTACGCGACGCGACCCAGTCCTGAGTATATCCAGCGACTAAGACTCAGTGGGCTTGTTTTGGGTCCAACTTAAGACAACGACCATAAGTATTTCCGATACGTCCCGTATGTTTAGGCTTACTGCCGGATCCAACGCGGCCCTGACTGAGAAGACCCGGCGAACAAACTCAGCGGGCTTTACTTTACCACTGGATACTACGCGGCGCGACCCATTTCTGAGTAGATCCAGCGAGTCAAACTCAGTGGGCTTGGTTTTGGTCAATTTACTAAAATAAGTATTTGTGACTTGTCTTACAAGGATTTGCCATATTAATTATTATTTTTATATGATTTTTTCGATCGGTCGTCATATAATTTAATTGATTTATTTGATTGTATATAGCTTAATTTTTGAGTTCACAATTTTAGATATTTTTAATTATTTAAATTAGGTGGTGTAATAAGCGAATAGTTCAGGGCCCCAGGAGGTCGCAATGTGCAAGAGAACACCTAATCCCAGGCTTTTTTATCCTCAATATATTCCTTAATATTATAATAACCCCTAGTCATAAGTTTGTTTTTAATATGGACCCTAAATAGTTTGTCCGGTAGCTGCGTTATCCTATTGGGAAGTTTATTATAAAATTTAATACAACTACCCAAGAAAGATTTTTTTGACTTTTCTAGTCTAAACGAGGGTATTGCTAGTTTATTTTTATTCCGCGTATTAATGGTGTGGGTGTCACTGACCTTATAAAACTTATTAATATTTTTACGAACGTGCATTATATTCTGAAAGATGTATTCAGATGACACGGTTAGTATATTGCTTTCTTTAAAAACAGATCGCAAAGAATCGCGGCTTCCTAGATTATAAATAGCACGGACTGCTCTTTTTTGTAAGATGAATATCGATTCGATATCAGCCGCTGATCCCCATAAAATAATGCCGTATGACATTATACTATGAAAATAAGCAAAATATACCAATCTAGCCGTTGCAACGTCAGTTAGTTGTCTTATTTTTCGGACCGCGAACGCTGCGCTGCTAAGTTTAGCTGATAATCTCTCAATTTGTGGACCCCATTGTAATTTTTTATCTAGAGTGATCCCTAAAAAAATTGTGGAATTAGCTAAATTTAGAATTTCTGAATTTAATTCGATACGCGTGTTTACGCTTGCCACGTTCGGTAAAGCAAAACGGACGCATTTAGTCTTACTAGCATTTAATAGTAGATTATTAGCAGAAAACCAATCCGAAATTAAATTAAGAATATTGTTAGGTGTATCTAGATTATCGTCTTTCCGATTAACTTTAAATATTATAGAGGTGTCGTCAGCGAATAAAACTATGTCTGACCACTTCTGAACCATGCAAGGAAGATCATTTATGTAGACTAAGAATAAAAAGGGGCCCAGAATGGAGCCCTGCGGAACCCCAATTTTAACTTTTGATCCTACCGAAGTGAGCCCGTCCAAAGAAACCTTTTGTTCACGACCCGACAAGTAAGACATTACGAGATCAAGTGACGTATCACTGATTCCGTAGTACCTTAGCTTCATAATAAGTGTTTGGTGGTCAACACAGTCGAAAGCCTTGGAGAGATCACAAAAAACTCCTAGAGCATCTTGAGATGCCTCCCAGGCTTCTAAAACCGACGTGATTAGTGATGTCCCGGCATCTTGAGTTGAGCGACCCTTTGTGAAACCAAATTGATTCCTATGTATTAACTTATTTTCATCAAAATGTGCTAGCATTTGATTAAGTAAAAGCTTTTCGAAGATTTTGCTAAGAGCCGGTAGTACAGAAATGGGTCTATAATTCGACGGATTGTTCGAACATCCTGACTTAAAAATGGGTACGACTTTACTAATTTTCATTAAGTCGGGAAAGATACCGTCACTTAGGCAGGAATTAAAAATAGTAGCTAATAACGGTGCAATGTTAACAATAATAGCTTCTATAGCTTTAACAGACAGTCCCCATATATCTTCTGTAGTTTTTATTTTAATTTGCTTGAAAGCCTTTATTATTTGACAACTGGTTACCTTTTGAAAGTTAAACTTAGACATATTTCCAGGAACATTTTCCTTTAAAAAAGATTCCGCTAAATCTACTGATGAATCTAAATGTTTAGTTAAGTCTAATGGTATGTTAGTGAAAAAATTATCAAGATAATTGGCAATAGTAGATTTATCTGAAATAAGGTCGTCATTTATGCGGAGAGCAATTTTGTTGTCATTTTTTTTATTTTTCCCAGTTTCAGTATTAATAATTTGCCAGGTAGTTTTTATTTTATTATCTGACAATCTAAGCTTTTCACTTATATAATTTGATTTAGCCTGCATACATACTTTTTTAAATAATTTTGAATATAATCCGACATATTTTTTAAAGTTGACATCAGGTGTATAGGACCTTTTGTCATATAACTCATACAAAATTTCCCTACTACGTCTAATGCCTTTAGTGGCCCAAGCACTAAATTTTATTTTAGAGTTAATTTTAATAGTTTTAATTTTACATACTTGGTCAAACTCTTTACGTATAATTTTAAATAATGATGAGTACATGTCGTTTGGACTGCCATCAAGTGTAAAAGTATCTATTTTTGATTGTACATTACTGTTAAATTGACCGAGGATTTTCTTAGATAACGGCCTAAAAGTTATTAATCTACTGGTTTTGTCTACAGCATGTTCTAATTTCACTAATTGGCATTTATGGTCAGATCTAACCCCTATCTTTATACCTTTTTCAAGTACTTCGAAGTTTGTTATGATATTGTCAATACAACTCGAAGTTTCAGACGTAATTCTAGTAGGCTCCGAGAACAAACATGTAAAATTAAATGAGCCGAATAAAGACACAAACCTACACTTATCAACCGAATCAACTAGTAAATTAATATTAAAGTCCCCACAGACTAGAACTTTTTTATTACTTTTAATTTTATTTAAAATATCCTCCATTGTTGATAAAAATAGCGAAATATTTGATGAAGGAGGTCTATAGACACACAATATGACATAGGAATTTGTTTCCGCACATGCGACCTCACACACTCGTTCAACCGAGAGGCAAGAGATATCCTTTCTTTCCCTAAATGTGATATGATCACGAACTAGAATTAAGGAACCTCCACCTTCCGCCGAAATCCTGTTAAACGAGCTGGCGACCCTGAAACCATTCACATTGAAATTCATAAGGTGCGCCTTCAACCAGGTCTCTGTGAAACATAATATACTAATGTTAAATGTGTCAATAAAAAGTTCAATCTCTAAAATTTTGCCAGAAAAGCGGTTTATATTCTGATGAGATAATACTATATAATTTTCACCGCTTCCTTTTGTCAAAGTTAAAAGTTTAAATTATTATTTACCACATTTATTTTAGTAACATTACTAAAAGTGGTAGTGCCTGTGGTCTTCGTCATATTACTTATGACTGTGTTTAAAAAATTAGCTACAGGTGTAGCAAGTAAATGTAAATATTTATTTGGTAGATACAATGTATCCCTAGTCTGTTTAAAATATTTACCAATAAATATATTGGTGTCAAAAAATAAAAATTTGTCACTATAGTGACTTATTAAAAATTGCATGTGCCTATTTAACACATGAGTGTGGTTATTTACATTATCTGACACATTATTTAAATATGGGAAGGCACACAATATGATTTTGGGACATTTGAGTTTCAATAATATTTCAAAACTCTCAGTAATGTCCCGCTTTTTTAGACCTTGACAATCTCCAATGCAGACTGTTATACAAATGTTGTCATTATAAACTTTTTGCGACAGAGTATTAACAATATGTTTATAAGGCATCCCTGGCATACAGTAGTTTACTAGGGGATGACTACTACTTTTATTTATTAATATTCCAATACCTTTTCCTACATTGTCAGAATACATTATAGTATTATATTTGTGATTTGGAACATTCTTACTATTTTTGGGCGTAAGTGGGACAGTACAAGTTTTTGGATTATTTATGTCATCAATTATTATTGATGATTCACATCCTACATTAATCGATTGGTTATATCTTGGAGAGTAGGACAGTTCAGATGACATTAAAGATTTATTATCAGCATAGTCATTTTGTTTTTGTTCGCAAGCTTTGAGCAATGTTTGAACTTCAGTTTGTTGAGTCAAATATTTGCTGTAGGTCAAACTCAATTGCTCTTCTAAAGTACTGATATCAGACAGCAATCGTTGAGTGTCTATTTCATATATATTTTTGCTGTCCTCTAGCTTTATTTCATAATTTTGAAGTTTAGCTACCAGGGCCCTACGTTCTTTCCTAAGTTCCAAAATGGTGTTTTTATTAATATTTTTTGATTTTAATTTTTTTAATAATTTATTGATTTTGATATATTTTTTGACTTTTTTATTGCTAAGTAGGTTTATACTTGGCTGGCACTTTGGTGAGTCACCCCCTGTTAGGTCTATAATATCAGTAGCCTCAACAGGAGTATACTCTGAACATACATCAATTAGTTCATTAAATAAACTTTTATTTGCCGCTGATTGTGAAAGTTCAATTTCTTTCTCTAACTTTATAATAGTATTATTTGCTACATTTAGATCCAGCTCAAGGTCCCTAACCCTGCAGAGGGACTCCTCATACAGGGAGCTACAGTGCACAAATGACTCTGTCACCGCTTGGAGCTTGTCCCGTTCCTCAGCAACCAGTAGGTAGTTATGGTGCAATGCAGCCATCTCACGTTTGAGTGCTGAGTTCTTGTCTACAATATTTTTTACTTCATCCTCACTTTCCTCCCTCTCCTGCAGGAGCTGCTTGCATTGGTCTTTGTATGCCTTGAGTTCCTTTAGCGCTTTGCTCAACCTGAACTCAGCCTCTTGGGCAGCAGCTTTGCGGGTTTGCATGATGGAAAAAGTGTGGATGGACTGAAAAAGTAAGAAAAAGGGAGTGGGCAGTAAAACTGTATATATAATACGAATTTAGTAAATTAATTTTACTTTTAGTGGACCAGAGGGTAGGTATTCTTATTAATATTAATATGAAATATAATCAATTGGCAAAGAATTTTGATATTAATGAGTTGTCTAATTAGTATTTAATAAAAGCGTACTAAAGTGTCGTATTGTTGTTACGATTGAGATGAGTTGAATTGTCTGGGGCAAATAGTGTTCGTCGTCAAGATTGCTTCCACTATTTGTCAAGCAAGTTGAGACTTGAACGTTGCCAGTGAGTGATGGACGTGGCTCACAGTAGTGAAACAATGTACAGTATTGTGTTGTGTATGTGATTAGTTAATAAACACAATAGTACTCGCCGTTTTATTCGATAATGTTCAAAATTCTCCTTTGCGGTGACAGTTAACAGATGTACAACCTCAACGTTTGAAATTTCTTGTTTTATTTTACATAAATATGATTTAATTACAATATTAATGCACTGATTTATGTACTAAACTTATTTAAAACAATTATTAGGCACTTAATAAATTTTATTTTAATTAAAATTACGAGCTAAGATTTTGACGACCGATCGAACCGGGGTTGCCAGTATTCAGCGGTAGCGGTAGTATCAAATGCGGATTGCCAACATGCAATAGCATTGCTTAGTGGATTATAACTTAAGCGCTCTCAATAGCAGAGAAAGCTTATGCAATGGGGCGAAGATAAGCTAAATTATCAGTTTACTGTATATTATATACTGCCTCGGTGGCGTAGTTTAACTACGGTGCGTTCCGAAGCTGAGGTCTTGGGTTTGAACCCCGGGTCGGGCAAATTGATATTGGATTTTTCTACTCATTAGCTCAGAGTCATGAATGTGTGACTAATATAGCGATATGCTCACTCCCTATCACATTGTGGGATGGAATATACAAGGCGAAATATTGGTGTTCTGGCACCTCTGCCTACCCTTTTTGGGCAAAAGGCGTTAGTTTATGTATGTATGTATATTGTATATATAAAGTGCTGTATTTAGCAAACCATATTGACAAGTATTGCAGACACAGCGTGGGCCAACCCGCACTAGGCCAGCGTGGTGGACTATATGGCCTAACCACTCTCAATCGTATTCTCGATTGTAGAGTAGGCCCGTGCCCTGCAGTGGGACATATATGGGCTGATGCGATGCGATGCGATTGACAAGTATTATAGCCATTTTATTATTTTTAATAAGTGATAAAGTCGAAAGATAACAACATTTCGGGTATGTAATAACGTTGTGTTACACTAAGCCGCGGCGACACCGGGGCTAGTTCCCACGCATTGTGTATCGTATAATGATACTTGTTAAATATTACATTTTACTACTAAAGGGCAGAGAAGTGGAAGGTTGGGTCCTAAATTATATTTGAAAATGGGAAGTATTTTTCCACACTAAGGCTAGTAGTAATTGACGCAATATGCTTTGCTCAACAGTATTGTGCTATGATATAGCTCTTTTTATTGCTATACATGTCGAAACGAGCGTGCTATTATCCAGATGGTAAATAATACGACTGCTCATGGACTGTATCAAAACCAAATAACACCATGAATTGAAAGCTTGGCATTCCACTGCGCTCGCCATTCCAAAACTTAAGATACTAAGTCTCATTATGTTCAGTAGTTACTCTGGCTAATCTCGTTCAAATTGATACACAACAGTGCATTTACACTGGTGAGTCTATAAATATTGCGGGAGAAATAGACATTGCGGCGGTACCAACCCAGGCGAGTCCACATATATGAGAGACCACTAGTAATTTAACGTAAGTGCGTGGTGGCCTGTTGGTAAACGGACTAGACGCGACTGCCAACATGTTCACGGTGGTCGCGGGTTCAAATCCCAGGGCACACCTCTGACTTTTCGGAGTCATGTGTGTATTGATAGTCAATCACCACGCACTAAAACGGTGAAGGAAAACATCGTGAGGAAACCAGCATACCAGGGCGATTTATGGAAATTTCTATGGTATGTAACTCCGCCAACCCGCACTAGGCCAGCGTGGTGAACTATATGGCCTAACCACTCTCAATCGTACTGTCGATTGTAGAGGAGGCTCGTGCCCTGCAATGAGACGTATATGGGCTGATACAGATACAGTAATTTAACGACTGGTTGTCTTTCTGACATAAAATCTTCAAGAATTGTCTTTTTGTCTACCATGCTTAGTTTTTGAGGTTGGTAGACTTTGCATAACATTAAAATATTTATTATTCTTAGGTATGCAGTATGGTTTTCTTACGGAGCTTTATTTTACTGTTGAAGCAAGCGATAGTTATCTTAGAATTTTTAGATATACTCTATGTCTCTGATATCTACTTATGTACGTATGTCTATGACATCTGATTAGGCCATCTAATTCTTCAGCTGAGCCATCCTTGTATACCAACCCGTAATCACCTATTAAAATAAAAGGAATCCAAATCGTGGGACGAAACATAGAAGGCGGGATGCGGGTGTCCTGGATGAACCTCTGCCTACCACTTCTGGAAAAAAAGGCGAGATATTTATGAACGTATGTATGTAAATTCCAATTAATTGCACTCCACCGCAATGATAAATAAAAAAAATTAAAAAAAATTAAATAAAAAAAATTTCTGTATTAGATCCATATTTGGACTACGCAAATATGATCATGTCTCTGAGTTTCGTGCTAAGCTCAAGTGGTTACCTATACGCCTTCGTCGGAATACTCACGTTCTCTCACTCCTTTATAATATTTTGTTTAATTCTTAAATTCCTGTTGTGGTTCGACGGGCACAAACCTTGTCATCTTTCAAAAAGCTGGTGAAAGCACACTACCTTTCTCACTAAACAGATAAAGCATGGTATTATTTCCTCTTTTCGGATATATTTTTAATTTGTAGTATAATTATAAATTATTATAGATGTTTATGTAATTATTTAAAATTGTTTGTATGTATATATGTATATATTATATGACGTATGTGTATTTATTATGTCATTTATATGTATGTATGTATGTATGTATATTTTATGATTATCTATTTTATAATTTATATCTATTGGAGCTTAACTTATCTTTGTTTTACACTGCCCTTTCTTTTTCCTTCTTTTATATCCATCCAAAGGTTGTCTGGTAGAGATCGCTTATTAGCGATAAGACCGCCTTTTGTACTTTTTATAGATGTTACTTCTTTATATTGTTATGTTCTTTTGTATGTGTACAATAAATATCACCAAACTACTTACTTACAAATAATTTCTCCCAAAAATTATCCAATGAATAATTCTATAGCACTTTAGCATATAATACCCGTAAAACAAATATAATTAAGCTCTGAAATTCAGCCTGAAAATAATTTTAACAGCATATTTCGCGGAGCGGTTTTGTGTGCCGGCTTTTATTTCAGATGTTTTTTATCAAATGAAATATGCTCAAACGGGTGATTTCGTATGCTGTATGTAGAAGAGGATTAAAACATGTAGAAAAACGTGTTCAAAGCTCGTCTTATGATGTTTTGCTCTGTCTATTTCTGCCGATAAGTAGTAGTGTAAGCACTGGTATAATTTGAATAATATTAAAGCCAGTGTTTTCGGGGTACTAAAAGGTATCTCATGTGAACCGATTCAGTCCGAATGAAACTGTCTACTTTTTCTTTCATCTTGGCAGAAACATTGAAGCCCAAAACTTCCAAAGCAACCACGATCGGAGTTTTATAATAGCTGATTGTGTGATGCCTATGTCAGAGGCATGAGTAGATAAAGCTGTAGGTTGTAGGTAAGTGGTTGCCACGGGCTCTTGATCTATCAGTATATTCGAATTTTATTCTTACTCATATGAGAAGCAAGTAAAACAGTTTACAAATCAATTGCAATTCTTAAGGTACTATACATTTCATAGTTGGCAGCTCTCCTTATTTCTTTAATAATTACTTCAGTTAAAAGGCGGATTTTCAAACGCAGTTCGTGAAACTTTGAATACTAGTTTAAACTTTGTTGGTTCCTTTAAAAAGAAGAAGCAGTCTATGCAAACATCCTACAACTTTAAATATAAAAAATCCAAATCGACTCAGCAGAAGCGCCTGAGGAATAATGTCGGGTTCACAGCTGGGGCCCTACTATATAAATCCGAAACAAAGTTCGAAACTTCGTGACGTTTTTCGTTGCGAAACCTGCTCTGTAACACGAAATTCGAATCTTCGGATCGAAGAATGGATGATTCCAATATATCGACAATACGAACATTTACAGAGTAGGTACATTCGTATCGTCACAAACTTCGTTCGTCCGAAGTTTCGAACTTCGTTTCGGATGAATATAGTAAATAAAAATGTAAATGTTCGGATTGCCGATATATTCGAATCATTCATTTTCGAATTTCGTGTTACAGAGTAGGTTTCGAAACGAAAAACGTCACGAAGATTCGAATTTCGGATTTATATAGTAGGGCCCCTGCTAACATTCGAAACGACTGTTACAATGTTGTACTGGAGTCTGGAGTTGATGCTTTACCTCTACGACGCATACTAAGTTGCTACGGTGCTACGAGAACTCGCGTAGACTCTGTTAAATGTGTAGCGATATCTCAGTTTCAGTTGTTTTATAATGGACTGATCACAGAACAGATGAATATGGGTAGAAAGGAAATACAAACGTTTGACGCGTCGCAAGGTGGTGCATAAAAAGCATCACTGCCCCGGAACGGATGATTTGTTTGTCAAATCAGTCGTAGTTGAAATGCCTTGGAGCGTGGTGCTCCTGCAAATAAAGTAAAAATGCAGATTTGTGCTATTTTATCGTGCAGTTCCAATACTAAAGCGTCGAATATCAATAGAGGAATAATTTTATACCACTATTAAATCCGATTTGATTGATTTTCACCTTTATTTCCAAAAATTGCGGTTTATAAATGAATTATTGTATAAAAAATCAAAACCACTGAAGTTATTGACGTAAAAAAATATAATTTATTTTATTGTAATAATGGCATTTAAGTGCTTTTCTAATAATAAAAATGTTAATATATCACACACATGAAAATCTTGAAAATCCTGTACATATAGATTTGTAAAATAGTATACAAATTAAAATTAACTTTTAATATTAGATATTGTAGTCTCATTTATTTTCATCTATCATAATACTAATTTAATAACTATATCAGGAAAAACCATTAAGCATATCGATAAAATAAATTCCGGTCGTATAACAAAAACATATTTCCATAATTTTATCGATACTTTAAATCGACTATTCAAAACAATTCAGCAAGCTTTCTATATTGGATTTGTTGAGGTTTTGTGTTCCGAAAACGACGACGCTGGTTTTCATACAATTTGACGGCTATTTCCTTTCTAACCATATTCAACTGTTCTGTGGGACTGATATTGTAAAGATGCAACCGATTTTTGTGGCTTATTTGTCGTTTAAAAACAAATTCAAAATAAATATATAACACGTCAGGTATTTTTCTTGGTAGGTTTGTAAATCGTGATGTTTTCCAGGAACTAAAAAAAACTAAAAGTTTTTGTATTCGAAATAAAAAGCCAAAAAACGAGTAATGCGGCATGCAATTGGTGAAGCCTGTGTTTAAAAATAGGTCGCTATAATCATTATGGGCCTTTCGCTCTCTCTTCAACTGCAGGAAGTCCCCTGCTGAACATAGAAATACCTGATAGACCGCCACATAGACCTGATGGAAGCGGCCTGCATCCAGCGACTTCGTCCAACCTTAACCAAGTTGTCTGTTCTGTTGTTATGGCTGATCTGTCCAAGTCTTTTTAATATTGATATGATAATAACTTACGTAATAACTTTATACAGAACGTCCCTTAATCAAGGACTAAATAAATTAATCGACTTGGTATTACATGGATCTCACAACTTTTTGCGGTAGAAAAACTGAGCTGCGAGACTTGGAATTTTTTTACAGGCTGTTTTTGATGGGATGATTTTAATACGAATCTGTATCAGCCCATATACGTCCCACTGCAGGGCGCGGGCTTCCTCTACAGTGAGAGTACTATTGGGAGTAGTTAGGCCATATAGTCCACCACGCTGGCCCAGTGCAGGCTGACGGACTTACATACCATAGAAAATCTTATAAATTGCTATGATGTGCAGGATTCCTCACGATGTTTTCCTTCACCGTTTTAGTGATTTTAATGCGGGGCATTTATCCACGAATATGTACCACGTAGCAAAGTTATGTTTTCATCTTATCATTATCCAAATATTCACTAAATATAATTCCGATTCCTAATTACTCACCATCGGGAATCCGCTTTGCCAGCCTCCTGCTCAATGTAATTACGCGGCACAAATGGATTAACGATATGAAATTACGCCATAGGCGGAGTTTGTAACAAGACGCCCATGTGATCCGCAGTAATAACGTATTCAATTATGGAATTGCTTGTGTGGTGCAAGGTTGAGGAACTAGCGATATTATTCTAGGTAGGTCTCTCATATGTGAGAGGCCACCTGGATAGGTACCACCGCCATATATATTTCTCCCGTCAAACAGCAATGTAATTGGGTTTCGGTTTGAAAGATATTGTAGCCAGAACTACTGGACTTATTGAGACTTAACATCTTATGTCTCAGGATTGCGAGCACAGTGGAATGCTAAGCATTGTTTTGTTTGTAATTCAAGATGCTGCTTGGTTTTGACACTGTTCGTGAGCAGTCATATCGCTTACCATCAGGCGAATGGCATTGCCGTTCTGCCATTCATAGCAGTAGAAAAAAAAAACATGTAAACTGATGGCAGAGATGCTTCTAATAGCTATTCGTAGTATTATGGATGACTGAACCGTTTTTATATAGGGCAGGCTTTGGGTGTAGGTATCAGAGTAATACATACACACATATATTTATCATCACGATACAGGTTCCACGTTTCTGCTAAACTTCTGCTACTTGGCCCGGTCTTTGCTGTTGTGAGATCATTGGCTATCACATTATTTCCTTTAAGTTATGTCAGAGCATTTTAGCCGACGCAGTGTGTCGGTCCTTGGTCCACATATTTAAATCCAGGCATACTTTTCCATTGTAAATTTCTGTCAAATCCATGATAATTTACAATGATAGGTATTATGTGTGTAATGTTAATTATACCTAATGTGACATAAACAAACGCCTTCAGCTTATAGCTTGCACCGCGCATATCCTTTAACGTTTATGAACCGTCGGTGTCTGAAAGTATAGCTGTGTTTCGTGAATATTCTAATTGCCTCATGACCTGTCTTACACTAGCAGTAATTCATTATGAAGAGCAAGTTCCGACACAACGTACATTTCCATTTACCTATGGAGTATAGTTTTGACTATCTTCATAAGATAAATAACACCCAACAGTCAAATACATAGTCCTGACTCCACACTAAGATCGAGTCTTGTGTCGTGGGTATCAGGAACTACGAGAGACATTTCGGTCTCACAAACACCCAGACCCGAAAGAAATTTGTGAGCCGCATGAACATTAATCTCGGTGCGGGGATCGAACTCGCGGCCTCTTTTTTCACAGGCAGCGTTTAACCAACTACGTCACGCAGGTTGAAAAAACTAAGTACAAAAATTAATGTATGTCATGTTTAGATTTTTACCAATGGAGAATCATTTCTAGTATTCGAATGAAACACCTAGTACTAAACAGTAATTATTTGTATCATTTTATACATAGACGCATCGTCTGACTGCTATATTTAAAAAAGTTTGTGCTCAACTTGATGTAAATAATGTGGGGAAATACAAGTCTTCTTATATTTCAGTGTCTTTCTTTCTCCAATTCTCCAAATAATATAATACAAGGACAAAAATCACAATACATTTTGTCAGGTTATTTTTTTCTGCACGCGTTTCCCTTACGGATTTTCGCAAAAAGTCCTGTATGCGTAAAGAGTACTTATTTCTTTTACATTAAGAAAAGGCACTTATAGTTCACTCTAATCCGCAATTTAGAAAAAGCTTGAAATCATTACTTTCAATAGGCATTTAAAGAAACCTTTTCAATTCATCTTATTGTTAGTTTAATCACTTACATTAATCCACATAAAAGCTATTTCTATAAATTGCTAAAAATTTGAATATATTTTTTAAAATAATTTTGGTGTAAGCGAAAAAAATGTGAATCCAATCTTTAATCACAATAAAACGAACATTATGTAAAATCTGCGTCGAACATTAAGTTTTCGTTAGTCTGTTAAAAATGATATAGGAGTGAGTGGCTTAAGTAAAATATAGTGTTCATCGTCGCGTGGAATCCTTTATGTTCTTGTAAAATGATGTAAAATACGAGTAGTACCAGGGATTCAAGATAAAGAACATAATGTGTAGAGCTAAAAAGAGTATCGATTTTATTACATCATGTCTCTTATGTCGCTGGCATAGTAGTGAATTAGCCAATCCGTGGTGCCTTACCTACCCACCCGAGTGTAAAGGGGTGAACATAATATATAAATTTCTATAATTATAGAGCCACAAACTTATCTGGCCCGGTGGCCAAAAGTGAAAACAACGACGTCATTTGGAATTGACAATTTACCTGCCACTCACTGACATAACCGCCATTGCTTGTTTACTCAATGTATTTATTTTTCCTGCATTATTAAAAATTTGTGAAAAATGCCGAAAACTTTAAAAAGTGACGCTAGGAAAGCTAGACTCCAGGTGTTAAATTTTACGAAGGAAGAAAAGCGTCTTCAGATTTGACAGCCTCCGTGGCGCAGGCGGTTAGACGCCGCCTGTGAAACAAGAGGCCGCGGGTTCGATCCCCGCATCGAGAGAAATGTTTGTGCGGCCCACAAATATTTCTTTCGGGTCTGGGTGTTTGTGAGACCGAAAAGTCTCTCGTAGTTCCTGATACCCACGACACAAGACTCGATCTTAGTGTGGGGTCAGGACTATGTATGTGACTGTTGGGTGTTATTTATTATTTATTTATTTATACTAAAAATACCCATCGAAAAATTGTATCAACGCGTAGCTGGCGCCAAAGACTTGTGTTGTCACTTTTTCAAAATAAATTTCACGTACACAGAATTTTGTACATACTATTAGAATAGGTGTAAGTACATATCATAAACAAAAATTTATCGTTAGGTGCTTGTGGCCTGTTGGTAAATGGATCTAACGCGGCTGCCAACATGTTCACGGTGTTCGCGGGCTCGAATCCCAGGGCACACCTCTGACTTTTCGGAGTAATGTGTGTATTGATAGTCAATAAACACGCACTAAAACGGTGGAGGAAAACATAGTGACGAAACCAGCATACCATAGCGATTTATAAGAATATCTATGGTATGTAAGTCCACCAAACCGCATTAGGCCAGCATGGTGGACTATATGGCCTGTGATATGGCCTAACCACCCTCAATTGTACTCTCGATTGCAGAAGAGGATACATATACACTTGTTTACGGATATGGGGAGCGATTTGTTACAAATATTGTGAAAGAAAAATAACATGCAAATGAAACTGGTCCACTCATTTTCCTGACACTATTGATCAGATTGAAAAATCTTACTTCACCCACTTTATTGCTATATCTATTTTTAATGGCTACCCCAAATTCGACAACAGCGACTCTCTCACCGGGTCAGATAAGATTGTGGGACTATAGCTACTTTTACGTCCTACTGTCAACAGGCCAAATGTCATTTTTTTAAATATACCCTATTTCTATTAACATTAAGGCTCATTAAGCGTCATTACATTAAAAAGTATCTTAAGGGGTCGGTACGTTAGAGTACTTAATAATAATTGCAATCAACAGTCACATATTCCCTTCGATCAAATATACACTAGATACACAGTTCTCTGTAAATGTTGTGTTAAAAAGTGGCACCGATGCATTGAAACAAAAAAAGTAAACAAAAAGATCACATATTCCAAACATATTAGTACAAATTCCGCCTTATTCCTGGAGCATAAAGTAGCTTTTTACATAATATTGTCGAAATTTCTACGACGTTTTAGAAGCAACGGTCGGTGCGTGACTGAAGGCGAAAGAGTGCTTAAAGCACTCATTTTTTAAGCGCTCATGTTGTATCTAGTGTATATTTGATCGAAGCATATTCCGTATACCCACACTAAGATTGAGTCTTCTAGCGTGGGTGTCAGAAAGTATGAGTTAATTTTCAGTCCCAGACCTACAACAAATATATATGGTTTAAACAAACATTTATCTTGATACGAGGACCGAACCCGGGGCCACTTCTTTTAAAGCCATCTTCGAATCAACAACCGTTGTTATGTACTTACATTAAATGATAGTAAACATGTACCGATGATTGAATATTTATGAAAACGCTGTGCGGTTGTTAATCTTCCTAATTTTATATTCAGTAATATTAATACGGTGTATTATAATACTATTCATATGTAAGTATCATTAATATTGTAGCTTAACACCACATTGAAATTATACTCATTTAAAATAATTGTTGGCTCGTCTGGCTTATCGGATATGCAATGAATCACATTATTAATCACTCATCGGACACCGAATCAATGAGCAAAGCTATTGCGACGTTATATTAATTATTGTTATTTTATTCTCTTTATATGGGTCGATATATAATGAGATATTTTGTCTTTATTTATGTATTTGAAACATGCCATATGATTTAATTAATCGACAGCCTCCGTGCTGCAGGCGGTTGGACGCCGCCTGTGAAACGAGAGGCCGCGGGTTCGATCCCCGCAACGAGATAAATGTTTTTGCGGCTCACAAATATTTCTTTCGAGTCTGGGTGTTTGTGAGACCGAAAAGTCTCTCGTAGTTCCTGATACCTACGTGACAAGACTCGATCTTAGTTTGGGTTCAGGACTATGTATGTGAATGTTGGGCGTTAATATTTCAAAAAATACAAAATGAACAAAATATATAAGTCATGAACAGATAAGACGTAACATTAAATGTAAATATATAACTAAATAAGTCCAGATAACTTACACCATAGCTTGTTGGGCTCGGTCTTCCCATTGAGACGGTTTGGTTTGAGGACTCAGTAGAACATGCTGGTTTGTAGGTATGGCATGGACTCATTTATTTGATTTATGTACGTATACTTTCAAAAACCGATGTCGCTGTATTTTGCGAGATTTACATGTGTTGACCGTTTATGACGTCATCGTATCAGCTGACTGCCGTGACCGTGACTGCGATAGTTAACAAGTATTAGAAATGACGGGAAGTTTAAAAAATGTTAAAGAAAAAAAATATCTTATTCGCGATAAAATCAATATATATTTTTATTTCAATTTTATTTCAACTGGTATGAGCTGTTAAGTCGTAGAGTAAGCCTTGTTTACGTTAAAAGTTATTAATATATGAAAGGATATATCCTTTCTAAGTTAAGCGCAACAATAATTAAACGACAAAATATGTTAAAATTCGAATGTAGTAAAACTAAATTAAAAACTAAAAAAAATATTCATGAAACCCTTTGTAGGTAAGTATAAATGAACAATTGATTTCAGTTTAAACGTATAAAGAAATATTTAAAAGTTGAAATTGAACTATGTTTTACGGATTTTATCGCGAAATTGGTTTAATTTTAACAGCTTTCGTGGTTTCAGAGTGGGGTAATATGTTAATCATCATCTCAATTACTGTTACGAAAACAATCTTCTTTTAACAATTATTAACATTAAAAACTTAGTTGTTTGCGCTATGCTCCACGCAGAAAGAGCTCACTGTGTCTTGAGGTGTGGCAGATGGTATCTTGGGTTCCGACTTAATTAAAATGTATAATTGGATCCCATGCTAGTGCAAGCTTCAAACCATTTATATTAAAATTATATGACTTATAATATTTTATTTCGATGTGTAATATTCGAGTAAATCTAAGAAACCATTATTTGAAACTACCCAAATTACTTATAATGAAAGTACAGTCTGCATCATAAGTCGCTGAACACTTCACATTTTTCGATAACCTTTTTATGAATTAAAATTTGTACGTACTACTCTGTAGTCGTAAAATGTAACCAAGTAAAGTCATCTATGCCGAGAAGTGCCATACGATATTGAAAATAATTATTATTTTGGATGATAAGACAATTCCAAATCTCGTGAATGTGTAGCGACTTTTGTTGCTGACTGAACACATTTTTTATACATACAGGTCTTTGGGGGAGGTCTATGTTCAGCAGTGGACTTCCTGTGGCTGAGATAATGATGACACATTATTTAAACACGTTTTATGAGCATGTTTGTGCCAAGTTCATTAAGTGCGCCTGTGTGGAAACATTCGCTTAGTTCCAAATTGTGAGGAATTTACGTTCACCTTTTATGAAGTCCTGGTTCTTGTAAGTTAAAGGAGTAATAATAAAAAAAAAAATAGAAAGCGTAAAATTAACTTAAATGTCTGGCAATCTAGTGCCATTAATACAAAGGATCATCATCATCTCAGCCACAGAAATTCCACTGCTGAACATAGACCTCAACCAAGAATCTCCACATCGACCTTTTAGAAGCGGCCTGCATCCATAAACTCCCTGTAACCTTAGCCAGGTCCTTCGTATACAAAATATATCATTATAAAATAAAAATACTGAACCACATGATAATTGCATAGACCGCCTTTGCCGTCATGTTTCATTCAGTGATATTGCTGTAAGCTCAATATCCCTCCCTCTTTGCTTAATTTTTTCTCCCGTTTCCCATTTCATTTAAAAATACCAGCAACGCACACACATACTTAATGTTTTCACTCAGACACCCCCAAATACTGATAAATGTCACAAAATATTTTTTTTACTGCATAATATAAAAGAATAGACTTAAATATTATTATCATAAATGTTAAAATATCGAGTTTGCCACTTTAAGTTTGTTTATTCTATCAAATGCGAAATTAATTCAAAATGACAAATAAAAAAATCAATCCACGTCAATGAAAAAGGCATTGAATGCGACTGGAATCCCTAGTATTCCCAGATTTACGTAATGTTACTGAAATAAAACTATTATTTACGGATTTTATCGCGAATTTAGTTTAAATTTTTACATTTTTAACTTCCCGACGTTTCGATCACTTTACAGCTTTCGTGGTCACGGGGCGGACTGAGGTATTAGACGTCCGCTCTGTGACTGTTACAATTCAACTACCCTTATTTTACAATTATTAATTTAAAAATTAATTTTGAAATATCTAGTCTATGTTTGCGATTCGATCTATGCAGAAGGAGCTCACAGTGTCTTGAGGTCTGGCAGTTGGTCTTTTGGGTTCCGATTTAATTAAATGTAGAAAATCGTAAATAATAGTTTTATTTCAATGTGTAACATTCGCGTAAATCTAAGAAACCATTATGTAATGTTACTGCTTAAAATTTCAGTCTCGCTTTTTGGCCTCCATTTTGAGTAACAAAGAATACCTTGTCTCGACCGCAGATTCAGGGCACTTATAAATTGGGTCCTTTGTACAGTATATGTCTACTTACGCCTTATTAATGGATATAGGGTTCAGACGTTCTATTCGGATAGAAAGTTTTAGTAAATAGGTAAAGTTATGTACATTCACCCAAAACTACAGTAATACTATGAACACATACCCACAAACGAAATATGATTGCGATTTCACCTTTAAATTCTATTTTATACCTTTTTTTATTCCAATAAATAGCGAGACCGGCATGTCATTCGCCTTTTGGTAAGCGATATGAACGTTCATAGACAGTAGCAACACCAAAGAACACCATGAATTACTAAGTAATGCTTTGCATTCCACTGCACTCGCCATCCTGAGACATAAGATATTAAGTCTCAATATATGCAGTTACTCTAGCTACAATGTCCTTTAAACCGGAATACAACAGTGCATTTATACTGTTGTTTAGCGGGAGAAATTGACATTGCGGTGGTATCTACCCAGGCGGCTTCTCACATATTTAACTTCGCTCTGACTTCGCGCGTCACGGTGCCGTACACACTCTCTGAGTTATTAATTATTTTACCCAGTAAAATGTCTAAGTTTAACATTGAAACAGCGTTCAATGAGTTAATGAAAAAAGTAGCATCACTTAATTCACAAGTAACGTCACAAACGGCACTTATTGAGCAACAAAGTTTAAAATTAGCCGATCAACAAAAAACAATAAACAAATTATTGGCGGCCATTGGCGATTTATCGATCAAAATCGATAAAACTGGGCCAAGGACACTTCCGAGTGAAGGAGATGGCATCACGGACAAGCGGAGTGCGAGCGAGAAGCAAAATGTGGATACCGTCGTCGCAGTGGCATCGCAGGAAAAAATGTCGGATCGAGCGCGCCGTGCATTGGAACGATCCAAACCTAGGGATGTGTCCTTAGTGCAATCGAGAAAGCGATTTAATTCAACTAAAAATTCTGATCTAACTAGCAATGGAGAGATGATAGAGAATGATTCAGAAGGATGGAAGACAGTCACTAATCACAAAAATAGAAGAGAAAGTCGTCATTATCAAACAGTCGAAAGAGGTGGAAATGAAGAAATTTCTACTTTTCAAGCTGTTGAGAAAAAAATGTTCTTACATGTATGGTCACTTCATCCGGATACCACTGAGAATGCCATAGTTGAGCATGTCACAAAACTATGTGGATCTAGTAATATTAAGGTTGAGAAAATAGTTCCTAAAACCAAGAGAGATTATGCATCATTTATGGTTGGAGTACCTGAGTCTCTTTTAAATGAAATAAATAAACGAGAGAGCTGGCCGTTAAATACTCGCTTTAACAAGTGGGTTTGGTTTCGGAACTCAACAGAAAAAAATAACACGAATAACTAAGAAGAATATCAGTATATACTACCAGAATGTCAGAGGGCTCAGAACAAAAACTAGTACATTTTACTCTAATCTTTTAGAATCATCTTATGATTTGTTCGCTGTTACCGAGTCTGGCCTTAATGACTCAATACATGACGGAGAAATCATCCCACCAGGCTTCAAGATTATACGTTGTGACCGACAGGACGGACGAAAACAAGGAGGTGTGTTTTTAGCAGTGACGTCGCGCTTCGAACTTAAACGCGTCGCTATTGCCAACGTAGACACAGCCTTATTTGAAGTCGCCAGTGCTACCGTACATTTAGGAAATAATTGTTTGTTTTTGTGTTGTGTTGTATATATACCCCCAAATTGTGGTTCTTGTGACTATATGCAACTATTCCATATTTTAGAAGATTTAGCTGTTAAATATGACAAGTTATTAGTGCTGGGTGATTTTAATATGCCATCCACCTCAGTTGAAATACAAAATTATTTTGAGTATTTTAACGCCTTCTGTGGATTTCAGCAGGTAAATGATATTTATAATATTAATAATCGTGTTCTAGATTTGGTGTTGACGTCGTTAGTGTCGTGCGAGGTGCAAGTTTTAGTATCTGACGAGCCTCTGGTAGATATTGACGCGTATCACCCTCCGCTCGCGATTAGTGTAGTTAACTCTACGACTGCGGAGTTAGACGCAGAGTCCATAGATCACCGAGAAGACAAGCCTCATTAGGCGTCAGTAGTAAAAAATGGAATTTTCGTAAAACAGATTTTTTCAATTTATACAGGGTATATCAAGACTGCTACCGAAAACGAAGCCGGGTGGTAGTTTAAGAGACTTCAGACACAATGCAACAGAAAAAGTTGCAAAAAAAAGCGACAATTTTTTTTTGTTATTTTTTTCCTATGACCATATTTGGGTGGTAAATACATTTTTTCCTAAAATAATAGTGTATACCCTTTTATTTATAAGTAATCTAAGGCATAAAAGTGTTTAAACTATTATTTTAGCAAAAACTATGGATTTCCCACCCAAAAATGACGATATTTAAAAAATCATAAAAAATAATTGTCGCGTTTCTTTGCGAAATTTTTTGCTGCAATGTGTTTGTAGTCATTAAAACTACCACCCAGCTGCGTTTTCGGTAGCAGTCTTGAGATACCCGGTATAATGAGTTGAGGTTAATTGAGTGGGAAAGTTTATGTACAATTAAGAATCCAGATGACGCTATTGCACATATATATACTAAATTAAACCAAGTTTTTGACGCTTCAGTTCCTAGATTAGATAATAGTCTACGTAGGGTTAAAACAAAATACAACTATCCAGATTGGTATTCATCCGACTTGATAAAAGATATTAGGAAAAAATGGGTCCATCACAAATTGTACAAAAAGACTGGCTCACAGAGCGATTACGAAACGTTCTCTTTTTATCGCTCCCAAGTTAAGTCCAAAATTTCATCATCGTATGATTTGTACATAAAACGCTTACAGTCACATATCAAGGAAGATCCAAAATCTTTTTGGAATTTCATAGATGCAAACAGTCTAAACGTAATACTTCAGTAATTATTAAAGATGGACAGGAATTGAACGGCGTGGAGTGCGCGGAATCATTCGCATCATATTTTCATTCGGTGTATAGTGGCGTGCGGCCGGCGCTGGACGCGGCGGCGGCGGAGCGCGAGGCGGGCGGAAGCGCGGGCGCGGCTCGCGTGCAGGTTGGCCAGCTGACTGAGCGCGAGTTGCGCGCCGCCCTCCGCCGCATCAAGCCCAAGCACTCGGTCGGCCCCGACGGCATACCACCATACATTGTAAAAGACTGTAGTGCAGCATTGGAGAAACCCCTTTTACATATATTTAATTTATGTTTAAGGGAAGGTTATTACCCGGATCATTGGAAACTCACTAGAGTGATCCCAGTTCCAAAAGGTGGTATTAAGACAGATGTCAGTGAATACCGGCCGGATGCCTTTCTGTCTGCGTTTGCTAAGGTATTTGAAACGGCCTTGCATACAAGTATATTCAATCAAATAAACGGCCAACTAACGAATGTACAGCACGGTTTTCGCCCAGGTAGAAGTACGGCGAGTAACCTGATGTCATTCGTTACCTATTTAACACCAGTCCTTGATAATGCGGGACATGTGGACTCTGCATATTTTGATTTCAGGAAGGCGTTCGACACCGTCGATAATGATATATTGTTAAGGAAGTTTGCCGCAATAGGATTTACCCCCCATCTTTTGAAATTCTTCGCCAACTATCTTAGTGATCGCAGACAGTACGTAGAATACGCTGGACATAAGTCTAAGCCCTATTTCACCTTCTCGGGCGTGAGTCAGGGCAGCAATCTGGGGCCTCTGGAGTTCATTATTATGATCAACGACCTACCTTCCATAATAAAAGAGGCGGAGTGTTTATTGTTTGCAGACGACCTCAAAATATTTCTCTCGATATCTGAGGTCTCTGATTGTGAGTGCTTCAACGCGATATTGATAGAGTGGTGCAATGGAGTGAGGTCAATAAGTTATATTTCAATGTCGCTAAATGTGGTATGATGACATATTCCCGCGCTCGAGCACCTCTCCACTATTCATACACTATGGACACCACAGTTATACCACGCGTTAAGGACGTCCGGGACTTGGAAGTTCGAATGGTACCTGAATTAACGTTTCGAAGCCATATAATTGACATTTGCAAAAAATCTTTTAAAAACCTTGGTTTTATTTTGAGACAAGGCAAGAATTTTTACAGCATCTCAGTAATTAAGATTTTATTCAATGCACTTGTTCGCAGTAGAATCGAAACTAACTCCATCATATGGAATCCCCATGAGGCTAAATATAACCTCATGGTGGAAAAACTACAAAATAAATTTACACGGTTTATATATTGGAAAGAATATGGTGTTTATCCGTACTACCCGCTGATGTATCCGAGCCGATAACGAACACGTTATGGGCATGGTTGGTTACTGCAGGCTAGGGGTTAGGAGGGATGTCGCCCTCATCAAGTACGTGTTTAAAGTGTGGCGCGGGTGGGTGCACCACCCAGAGGTGTTGTCGGCGCTACAGCTGTGCGTACCCGTCAGCCGCGTCGGCACTCGTCGCCAACCGCTGATGTTTCACGTCAATTTATTTAGGACTAATATACTAAAATTTGCACCCCTGTCGCGCGCTGTAAGACTTCTCAACACCATTGCTGAGGACATTGATCTCAATTGTTGCAGTCTGCCCAAATTCACGGAAGTGGCACAACAATGTTTAGAAAAATGTTACGAATGTTAGAATAATAATTATGGTTTTGTTGTTTAAATTTTTACTTTTGTTTGAATTGTTTAATTTTATTTTTAATGTTTATTGTTTTATTTTATTTTAAATTAATTGTAGTTTAAGAGTTATTTTCTTTTAATTAATATAGCGTCGTGTTGGCCTCGGCTGTTAAGATGTTATATTTTCTGTAAATAAATATAAATAAAAAAAAATATTATGAGAGACCTACCAGTAAGTACGTAAAATAAATACAATAAAACATTACTTGATAAGGCCATATTAATAGCTTCCATTCTTATCATAATCCCCTGCAAGATGAAGTTATTAAACAATTACAACAGCAAGGACAAATAACATAAAGATAACGTTCCCTAACTCTTCATAACGCTGTATGGTATAATTCTGGAATGAAGATGACGTCACCCTTTCTTAATGGACATTTAGCTCACACCATTAAGAAGTCCTCAACAGGCTAATATTTTGAGCTTTATTCTCCAAAATACGGCGTTAGTGGATTACTGTGGCAGACGGCACAGATATTTTGCTAAGACAAATGGAACAATTATTTGCAAAATCGCTAGGGTTAGATGTGCTTTATTCCGCTGAGCTATCTCTGTGTCTGTGCCTTTATATTTTATTGTTTTTTATCGTATAATGTATCTTTTGTAGCTGATCCGGTAGACTTTATCTAGCTATTTAAGGCAATAAAAATGAAATTACTTTCATGCGTCGAAATTCTATAAATGGGGATAAGTGAGGCCATCTGTTTGGTAATATAAAACTTTATAAATATATTTCTTATTGGGTCTTAGTGTTACAGGAATTCATCGTTTGGATAGTAAAATTATATTGTATTATAAAAATATTACCATTGATGCTTAAGGTTACGTCGTTACCTACAGGCACAAGATTTTCACACTCCAAGACTAAGGAAGCTGGTTTCAGCTAAAATTAGGCTTAATTCAAGTGGGTCAGGAGTTATCTGACCTCGAATTTTCAACGTAACTCGTGCAAAGTGCTTAATCTTGGTCCTGTACGCTTATTTCCAGCAAATATAAGACTATATCACATTATTTAACAAAAGACACAGTGGCATTGTTACAATTTCTATTGTACAATGAATTATGGAATACACTAGAAAATCGGCCTTTTGATATTAGATGTGGCGTATGTTTACGATGAATCACACTCACTGAACAGTATAAGGTCATTCGCCCGCATCACACTCTGTTATTTAGCTTAGAGCGAATTAATACTAAAAGGAATTACAAGATTTTTAAAAAACATAATTATAGAGCTCCAAATAGAGTTGTGTCCAAGGTTTGATTTTAAGCAGTAAGGAATGGTCCCTAAAAAGTATAGCTTATAAAACCATGAATTGGAAATCAGTATTTAAATTGGTTGTAAAATGACTGAGGTAATAATATTTTTAATATGTATTGCGATGGGGACACTCCTTATAGAAATTTACGTCAGGTCGTGCATTTTATATCCTTTTGTATTACTCCGACCACCGACTTTTATACTGGGTATATCAAGACTGCTACCGAAAACGAAGTCGGGTGGTAGTCTAAGTGACTTCAGACACAATGCAACAGAAAAAGTTGCAAAAAAAAGCGACAATTTTTTTTTGTTATTTTTTTTCTATGGCCATATTTGGGTGGTAAATACATTTTTTCCTAAAATAATAGTGTATACCCTTTTATTTATAAATACTTTAAGGTATAAAAGAGTTTAAATTATTATTTTAGCAAAAACTATGGATTTACCACCCAAAAATGACGATATTTAAAAAATCATAAAAAATAATTGTCGCGTTTCTATGCGAAATTTTTAATTGCATTGTGTTTGTAGCCACTAAAACTACCACCCGGCTTCGTTTTCGGTAGCAGTCTTGAGATACCCGGTATATTGGTAACTCATACGGATTATAAAACAATATTTCTGAATTATAATTATGCATAACGAACTTTCGATGTAATCAATAATAAAAATTGATAACACAAGCCTATTGTAAATGTTAGATTCTTTTCTATTTGAACTACCCAAAGATTATTTTCTCCCTATCAACGTAATCCTAGAAATCAGACAATTCCTAAATCTCATCCCGTACGAGTTAAACTGTCTGAAGTGATCGACGACCGGCCGCCAGCGAAATTATGAGTAATGGACCTAATATGCGAACATTTATTAAATCCTGCCGTGAAAGGATGGGTTTTTGTAACATCGCGATATTTGTTCCAGTTTCAGCCAGTCAACGGATTTTTTCATTGAAATTTCGTGATATTGAGTTATATTTTATTTCTGTTTCAAGTTTAAATAGAGAAGATTTATGATTTTTTATATCAGTTCAGGTTTTGGTGTGATTTATTATTATGAATATGGCCAATGTTATTTAGATTTTAATATTGATCTATAAATATTTTATGTAAATATAAAGCTAATCATACACGCTACGGTATATTTGATATAGACGTTCTACTATAGAGCTTTGCCTGTATTGTTTTACTGTCAGGTATGCTTGCTTAGTAGAGGATATATTACTTACAGCCGTTCTCTATAATCTATCAATCTTTAACAAGAGATTTCACAACATATTGCGACGCAATTTATGTTTCAGTTAACAAAGATAGAGAGGTATGGTACATTTATAGATAGCTAGATTATAATATACGAGTATATGTCTATTTTTGTTTCATGGAGCGTATAATTGTACTGACATAGTCGAGGTAGCTTTTTCAACCCTTTGATAAATATAGATAGGATATAGGTAAAAGGTCGTTACAGGTAAACTTATGCAAACTCTCAGCTGAAGCCATAGCCTATATAACAACCATAGGACAAAGATGAACAATATTTTTTTTATCACTCATTAAAAGCAAGAATATCTTTTAAAAGAGTGATCACTTTAAAACGTAGTTTTTAAACATCATCCAAACATTAAGATAACATTAATATGAAAATCAACTGGAGATTAAGCTCGTATCCCATTGTTGATTCCATTTTAATTAAATTGTCAGACGTAATTAATGAGTGGGACACGATTGTACTCACCTTTTGTCAACTGTTTACAGACTAACCAATCAGAGGTCGTTTAATTAATAACATTGTGAATGTTTTGTGTTATCGCAGATTTAATTATCTTTTATTCATTTTATATAGTGGATTCTATTTATTACAATAAATGGCGAGACGAGCGTGCTGTTCGCCTCATGGTAAGCGGTATAATCACTCATGAATAGAAGCAAAACCAAACGACACCTTGAATTACAAAGTAACGCTTGGCGTTCCACTGCGCTCGCCATCCAGTGGCATAAGATGTTAAGTCTCAATATGTCCAGTAGTTACTCTAGCTACAATGTCCTTCAATCTAAAACACATCAGTATTTTTACACATCTGTTTGGCTGGAGTACTAGACTTTGCGATGGTACCTACACAGGCGGCCTCTCACATATGAAACAGTAAAATAAATACATCGTTGTTTTATTTGTTATTATTATTTGTTTATCTTACCTATCAGTCAGATGTCAGACAGATCGTATCGAATCATTTTATTACACTGGTTGATAAGTGACACACCCAATAATTCAACAAATACTTGTGTGAATCATTAGGACGAATTTTCCACCATATAAATACTGAAATAAAACCATTTTCTTTTTACGGATTGATAAAATCTTTGAGAAAAAGTTTTATTTCAATGTGTAACATTCGCCTAAATCTAAGAAACCATTACGTTTATTATAAATATCCTTTGTTGAACTACTATAAATTTTCTGTTCCTTTCCATCCATGTCATGTCACTGTTTTCTTCGAATTAAACCTCTTCTTTCAGTTCTTAATTCTGGTCTAATTTATAAAAGTATTCCACAGATTTGCATAAGAGCTTTTAAAATTATATAAATTGAAAATTGATTAGACTCATACGTCTTTTACTAGCTAAGCAAACTCTTTCATGTTTCTTCATGAATTTTAATCATGCTATCGGCGCTTAAACTCTGTCCCGACGCTGCAATGCAGGACACAGGAATATTAATACCTATTAATATTCATCTAAGTCCGTAGATCTTGAATTTATAAACGATTTTTATGAATATAAAATTATTCTCTTGGATACTTTAGCGGCGTCGATATTTTTTTAAATGCTAGTAATATTTTATATTAATATGTATGTATGCAGAGGCGGCTCTTAAAATTTTTTGATGGGGGTTCACAAAAAAAGTAATTGAAAAACTAGAGCTTACTATTTATTATATTTGTATACAAAATCCATTCACCGCTCTTTTTGGCGTGCGAAGATATCTATTACTTTCTTGTGAAAATCAGAAATGGAATTGATTAAGCGTACAAACTATTTTTAATACTTATTTTTTAAAAAAAACTACGAATTAACTGACGAAGTCGACGAGCTTGCTTGAAATTGTTTTGTTTGTATACCTAAGGACAACTGCGCATGAGTAGGATATCGCCACGGCGCGCGCACGGCACGGCTGGCTGAACGACAACTGAGTGACGCGTGAGCGGCGCTCCAGATTACGCTAATTTCTCATACGATATCTTTTGTTTCACGCGTCAGCCCGAGTCGTAGCTCTCTTTCGCACTCATTGAATACAGTACTAAGAGTCGTACTAAACTTCGTTTCATAGGAGCACAATCGCTGGCGCTCCACTCGTTACAAATTGACGCTACGTGTACCTTTATAGGTAATATAATATACTTATTATAGGCGTAGTAAAATATAAAGAATGTAATGTAAGGATTTATGTATTATAAATATATATAAATTATTAAATTAGCTAAGTATGTAATTTTCGTGGGAGTGCACTGCACCAGCGCTCTTTCGGAAAAATATCGTGAGTAATGAGTTTATATATGTGTGTATTTTCTTATGTAAAAATCTCAAAAGTCTCCCTTAAATTTAATTTTTACCATACCATTTGCTGAACTCCTGTCACGTGAAGGTATAAGGGTATGTGTGTATACATTAATAATGAAATAGTAAGAAATAAAGATTACTTATATTCGATCCCATTTATAACATAGAAAAGTGTCTGCTCTTACAACCAAAAGAACTAAACGCTTATCGGCAGAAACTCAAGTGTAATCCTGTAAAGATCAGTTTCAGCTGTCTTCAGCGCGAAGTATGGAAATGCCGTCCGGATTTGCATGCAAATTAGATTCGATTGTAAAATGTAATATCTGTTGCGATATTCTTGCTATGACAGGCGACAGCGCACTTGAAGTAAAATGACATTGTCGCCTTTGAATTTTTGGATAGGAAGTGCGGAATATTTTATAGAAAAGTTGGGAAATTTATGTTTTATTTTGTTGAAGAAATTTTGTTGGGGAAGGAATTCTTTGCTGGAATTATGATCTAGGGTTTAATTACTTTATTTATTTTCTTATTTGTAAATATCTATTCGGCACAAACGATATAAGTATATCTGTATCAGCCCATATATGTCCCACTGCAGGGCACGGGCCTCCTCTACAATCGAAAGTACGATTGAGAGTGGTTATGTGCGTGGTGGCCTGTTGGTAAACGGACTAGACGCGACTGCCAACATGTTCACGGTGGTCGCGGGTTCGAATCCCAGGTCACACCTCTGACTTTTCGGAGTCATGTGTGTATTGATAGTCAATCACCACGCACTAAAACGGTGAAGGAAAACATCGTGAGGAAACCTGCATACCATAGCGATTCACAAAAATTTCTATGGTACGTAAGTCCGCCAACCCGCACTAGGCCAGCGTGGTGGACTAAGTATATACAAAAATAAAAATATATGTGGCGGTATTATATCTCTAAGTAGACAATCTCAGGGATGACATCCCATAGCTGTCTGTAATCAATGTCAATTATCAATATGATGTGTTATCAAGATCGTGTGTTATAGATACTGATCGCATATCTCACAGATATCATTAAGATATGCGGCGAATATACAACGTACTTTCATCTAGATAATATCACTTACTGGTGGTAGGTCTCTCATATGTGAGAGGCCATCTGGGTAGGTACCACCGCAATGTCTATTTCTCCCGTGAAACAACACTGCTTAAATGCACTGTTGTGTTTCGGATTGAAGGACATTGTAGCCAGAGCAACTACTGGACATATTGAGACTTAACATCTTATGTCTCAGGATGGCGAGCGCAGTGGAATATTGCTACTGTTCATGAGCGGTCGTATCGCTTACCATCAGGCGAACGGCTTGCTCGTCTCGCCATTCAATGCAATAAAAAAAAAAAAAAAAAAAAAAAATATCATTTCGACAGGTGACAGACGATTATTGCACTCCATTCGATACAATTATGCTATTCAATTGCTTTATTCTTATTTTTTATCGCATAGGTCCAAAAAACAAACATGTCACCTGATGGTAAGTGATCACCGCCGCCCATGAACATCCAAAACGTTTGGTTCATGAGTTGCCGGCTCATAAGATCGGGAGGGGATCGGGAAGGAAAAAGGATGGGAATATGACACGGGGACTGGGCAACTCACTCACCGAATATAATGTGATAGCAAAGCTTTCGCTTCACGTTAAATTCCTGTGAGACAGTGGAACTCATTCATCTACTCTACCACTTTAAAAATCCCTTCTCACACTGTCCGATTTGATGGGTTTAAACGAGGATATAAAATTTAAAAAAATCCTACTCCCTTCCTAAATAAATGATTTCATAATAACATAAACTATTCTACAGGCTCACAGCGTCTATGTATTAGAATATGCTAAAATGAATGTCTTAGCCGTCGTGCAATACGTTTGATAAATGATGTCATAAGTCTCCTTATGTAGGAAAGGTAAATTGCGCTGTCCGTTTATCTCTCGCTAGAAGTTATGAGCTTTCAGAACAAACAGCGAATGCTGGCTGTACTGTGTTACACGTTGAACTTTCGAGTTGCTGATATATGTATTATATAATTCATAAGTACTATGTATGAATTCTAGTATTGTACAGTCAGCAACATAAGTCGCTACACAGTCACGAGATTTGGAATTGTCTTATCATCCAAAATAATAATTATTTTCAATATTGTATGGCACTTCTCGGCAAGGATGACTTTACTTGGTTATATTTTACGACTACAGAGAAGTACGTACAAATTTTTATTCATAAAAAGCTTATCAAAAAATGTGAAGTGTTCAGCGAATTTTGATGACTGTACTTACTGTAATTTAAATACTCGACTGTCTCGGTGTCTCGGTGGTCGGTGTTTTTCTACGGTACGATTACAAGGCTGAAGTCTTGGGTTCGAATCCCGGGTTGAGCAAATTGATATCTGGGGGCACGGCAGTGCCCCCTCCAAGTCGAGCTAAAAAGCGGCACAGCCGTACTATCCTTTTCTCGAAGCACTTCAGACCATTTTCAACCCCCCATATCTTCGTTGTGGTTAAAGTAAGAAGCCTGAATTTTCAGTTACTAATTAGGCATTGTGTAAACACGGTATATTTAAAATTTCATTCAATTTGAACCAGTAGTTTAAGAATTTATTTATTTATTTATTTAAAAGACACACCAATGACAGTAACACAAAACTTACAAAAACATATAACATTATAGCTTCGGACAGAGTGCACTATCCTTACAGGTGTATACAACATTCATTATAACTAGCTTAAATTAATACAATTTACTTATACTAAACAAAATGGAAATAAACAATAAAAATGAAGTGGGTGATGAATATGTACAATCTAGATATTTATTAATAATAACTAATTTATGAGGAATACTATCAAAATAGAAAACAGAAATAAACAAAAAATTAACTAGGCAATGGACCACTAAGGTGATCTAGCTTAATCATGTTTCAAAGACCTTAGTAAGGTATTCTTACATTTCCCAATAGGCACACTGAAGATGTCAATATCAATCATTGTAGTGCTCATATATATCTATGGCCCGGTTTAAAGGAGAAGTTATTTTTGCCCTGTATGATGTTTTACGGTAGGTTTCTTTCAAGGCATATCTAGGAACTTTTCTCGGTACCACTAATTGAAGTCGAGCGAGCAATTTTGGAACATCTATACAGCCATTTATTAATTTGTGTAAGAAAACAACATCAAATACTTTCCGTCGATCTTGCAGGGAATTAAGTTTAAAATGTTTGAGACGACACTTATAGTCTGCACGATAAGGACAGTTTGGATCTTTAAGGGCCAAAAATTTTGTAAATATTTTCTGTACTCGTTCTATGCGTGTATTGTGTATTTGATATTCAGGGCTCCAAACAGTGGTGGCGTACTCTAGAACGCTACGAACCAAAGCATTGTATAAGCACAGTAATGCTTGAGTGTTAGTGAAATCACGCCATATCCGCTTTATAGAATTATAACTTGTCAAACTTTCGCAATTTTGTCACTCACTGACTGACTGACCGATCATCAAAAGTCTAAGGCACTTCTAGCAGACATAGAACCTTCAAATTTAGAATATAATTAGTGTTTAGTGTCTAAAGTAAGGAAAAATTCAAATATTTCATATTTTCTGTCTAGTTTTCTAGATACACCAACTGCGTGAATAACTTTGTAATCTCATATAAATGTATAGGATTACAAAGATACATTTGCAGTTAATGATTCGTTGTACCCGTATATAATGTAATAATAGTTGTAGATAGATATCTATATATATGAGGCATAACAGGAGGGGATATAGAGAGGGAAATGGTGTATTCAGCCCATTAAACTGTACAACATTCCTCTAGAAAAACATGACAAAGATAATCTTGCAAATAAATAGACTAAATAGCTCGAAAACAATCACCATGAAAGAAAGAACACTAATAATCAAATACGCTATATTTGTGATAAATTGATACCTACAAAAATAAGAAAAAACCATAAGACAGAGGCTTTAAGAAAAATCATTATATATATTCCAGAAATAAAAAGTACCGAAAAGGAATAAAGTAGGACTCTACAAAACGACGTGAGATCCCATCAAAAACATCCTGTAAAAAAATCCAAGTCTCGCAGCTCAGTTTTTCTACCGCAAAAAGTTGTGAGATCCATGTAACACCAAGTCGATTAATTTATTTAGTCCTTGCTTAAGGGACCTTCTGTATAAAGTTATTACGTAAGTTATTATCAGGAATAAGACTTGGCCAGTAACATTATGCATAAATTGTACGATACATTATGTTTTCATGCGATGGCCAAGTCGATCTATTTATTTACAACATAAAGAATTTTTAATATTGATATGATAATAACTTACGTAATAACTTTATACAGAAGGTCCCTTAAGCAAGGACTAAATAAATTAATCGACTTGGTGTTACATGGATCTCACAACTTTTTGCGGTAGAAAAACTGAGCTGCGAGACTTGGATTTTTTTACAGGATGTTTTTGATGGGATTGGATTTTTCTATTCATTATCATCTCGGAGTTAGATATTTATGCCCGATATGACGATAGGCTCGCCGTCTATTACATCGTGGGACGTGGGTATGTTCCAGCCCATGATGTTATAGGGGCTGATAATAAATGGATAAATGTAATATCACTTCGCTTGACCCGGGATTCGAATCTAAATCCTCAGCTTTGTAACCATACCGTAGTACAAATACCCCATCGAGGCAGAGGTGATAGAATATTTTCAATAAAGTGTCCGTTTATAAAATTCAAATCAGTATGGCATGCGTCTTTATGACAGGAATATATCTCCCACGGGAGAGGCGATTGTTACCGAATGGAGTCCCGTAGGACCCCTTTCAGGTTAGTGTCTTTGTCCGTCCGTCATGGTTATTAGGTTGGACTATGTGATGCACGGATGTCGAACAAAGCACGGTGTGTAAGGAGTATGATCGGAACTTACATTGCAAGAGGGTAAAGATTTTATAAAATCACAGTTATGCTTATAATTTGATAATGGTGGCACTGGTGGTAGGTCTCTCATATGTGAGAAGCCATCTGGGTAGGTACCACCGCAATGTCTATTTCTCCCGTGAAACAACACTGCTTAAATGCACTGTTGTGTTTCGGATTGAAGGACATTGTAGCCAGAGCAACTACTGGACATATTGAGACTTAACATCTTATGTCTCAGGATGGCGAGCGCAGTGGAATATTGCTACTGTTTATGAGCGGTCGTATCGCTTACCATCAGGCGAATGGCTTGCTCGTCTCGCCATTCAATGCAATAAAAAAAAAAAATGTTGAAATGTTTGTTTAAAACAAAAACATCTAGGTATTTACTTTGACAAATGTTTCACCTGGGGCCCGTAGCTCCGAGAGTTGAGTAGGAAACTATTCGCCTCGGCTAGGTCCTTGCGGAGATTACGTAATTTTCTACCCATTGCCCTGAGAATTTCGCTTGCACAATTCCGTCTTCTCCCCATCCTTGATTATGCGGATGCCAGTTATCTTGATATTACGGAGGAGCAACTTAATAAACTTGAGCGCCTTCAAAATTTCTGTATTAGATTTATATTTGGATTACGCAAATATGATCATGTTTCAGAGTTTCGCAGAAAGCTCAAGAGGCTACCTATACGGCTTCGTCGGAATACATACATTCTCTCTCTTCTTTTTAAAATACTCTTTAATCCTCTCTCACCCCCATATCTTAGAAATAGGTTTGAATTCCTACATGACTCACATTCGAAGTTTCTTAGGTCATCGGAGAACTTAAGACTGAAAATTCCCGTGCATTCCACTTCCTTTGTAGATAAATCTTTAACAGTACAAGCTGCACGGTTGTGGAATGCTTTACCGGTAACAGTAAGAACGGCCAAATCTCGACCCATCTTTAAAAGGATGGTTAAAGAACATTACTCTCTGGCTGAATGAGGACATTAGTAATTGTATACTTTTTCCTTTGTGTATTTATACTTAATTATATGACCTTTATGTTGTGTAGATATTTATATATATATATATCTATATATTGTATGTATGTATATGTGTATATTGTGTAAGTATATTTACATGGGATATTTACTTATGTATGTATGTTTATGTATATGTGTTGAATATAGACACTACTACAATATCTACAGGTATTATTCGTACACTTGATGCTGCCCCAACTTTCGTCCTTTTCTCTTATATCCATCAAATGGATGTCTGTCAGAAATTGCCTTGTGCGATAAGACCGCCAATTGTACATTTTTCTAGTTTGAATTGTTTCCTTTTGTTTTATTTATGGTGTACAATAAAGCTTATATAAATAAATAAATAAAAACATAATTACAAAGTCCATTTCAAGACCAAAATCCTAAAAAAAAAAAAAAAAAAAAATTAAATCCAAAATTCGAATTTTTGACTCGGAGTTTATTGGCTTATATCAAATGGTACTTAAAGAGTAATATTTCTCAACACGGTTGCTATATTGTAAAATATAATAAACTCAAAAGACATTTACAAACAATAACATGAAAATTCAAGCAATATCATCCAACAATGAATAAATTACATTTTAATAATCATATCTTCAATTAAGCATCATCCATCTATCCATCCATCAGCCAAAGGAAGTCCACTGCTGAACATAGGCCTCCCCCAATAATTTCCACAGAGGCCTGTTGGAGGCAGCTTGCATCCAGCGACGTCCCGCGACCGACACCAGGTCTTTGTTCTCTGACCATCTTGTGGGTGGACGTCCTATGCTGCGCTTTCCGCTACGTGGCCTCCATTCGAGCACTTTCCGACCCCATCGGTCATCAGTTCTCCGCGCTATGTGCCCTGCCCATTGCCACTTCAAATTGCTAATCCGGTGGGCTATGTTATTTTAGTTCTCCTACGGATCTCCTCATTTCTGATTCGATCTCGTAGGGAAACCCCGAGCATAGTCCTCTCCATAGCTCGTTGAGTGGTTTGAGCTTCCTAATAAGGCCCATAGTGAGAGGCCACGTCTCGGTGCCGTAAGTCATCACTGGCAACATACAACTATCGAAGACTTTCGATTTAAGGCACTGAGGTATTTTGGTAATTAAGTATATATTTTGATAATGAAATTTTTTGTTGGGGGAATCAGAAGCACAAAGGCGCAATAAAGGTTAGGTTAGGTTAATTCGAAGATTAAACATTAATTTTACGAAGAATTATCTTTCTCCAAACTTGCAGTAGAACGAGTGCAGTGGGTGCAATATATGTATCAGCCCATATTCGTCCCACTGCAGGGCACGGGCCTCCTCTACAAACGACAGTACGATTGAGAGTGGTTAGGCCATATAGTCCCACCACGCTGGCCTAGTGCGGGTTGGCGGACTTCATACCATAGAAATTCTTATAAATCGCTATGGTATGCAGGTTTCCTCACGATGTTTTCCTTCACCGTTTTAGTGCGTGGTGATTGATTATCAATACACACATGACTCCGAGAAGTCAGAAGTGTGCCCTGGGATTCGAACCCGCGACCACCGTGAACATGTTGGCCTCCACGCACTTAAGTGGGTGCAATAAAACATGCTAACTGCTTCTTGCGGCACGTTTACAGCCTGGCTTCAGTTAGATGTACTCTGTGAAGTCATTTGAATTAACTAGTTTGTAACTGCGTTTAATGAATGCAACCGAGCCAACAGATGATTTAATTTCAGTGAGATGATGTCTAGAGATATGTCATAAA
This sequence comes from Hyles vespertilio, assembly GCA_009982885.2. Classification (NCBI taxonomy): domain Eukaryota; kingdom Metazoa; phylum Arthropoda; class Insecta; order Lepidoptera; family Sphingidae; genus Hyles; species Hyles vespertilio. The sequence continues at coordinate 732,616 of CM042811.1, forward strand.
ATATGTGATTAAACTATACTCTTTATTGGTCATGTACGGTAATTGTACAACACTTATGACATGTAATTAAAATATATCGTACTTGATGTCTATTTAAAATGTATCTTATGTAACATTATTTATATTTAGGTTACTTGCATTTCAATTATTTTGTAATATGAATTACTATTTTATTGAGATGTATTTTTGAAGCAAATATATTATTTACTTTAATCCGTGTCTAATGTTATTGAACCATGTAAGTACTGGAATCAACTCAGTGGGCTTACATGGAGCTGCGCGGGGTAACCAGCGAATAGCATTTACTGGGTTTGTTTTGGGTCCAATTGATATCGACCAATTAGTTTCCAATTTTCGAAACGTAACGTAATTTTAGGCTTACTAACGAACAGAATACAAAGGAAAACTATGACGGGAAAGCTATAAGCTTTTGTTTGGCGTTTCTCATTTATACCACTGACATATGCTTGCTGCAGTAAGCCAGCAAATTGCTGGCTTATCTTACGAAGTCATAACTTCGTAGTGTCATACATTTCGGTGCGAGCCAAGAGATCTTCAACTAATATTTTTGCTGCATAATTACACTGTGCAACTATTTGCCAACTCAAGTTTTTCGATTTTCCTATAGTACTTGACCCTTACGCCGTAGTATGAAGGGTCAATATAATTTTTACTGGTGGTATGTCTCCCATATGTGAGAGGCTCGGCCGCCGGGATGGGTATCACTATGTATTTTTCCCACCAAACTTTCTCGTATCGCTTACCATCATGTGAATGGCATGCTAGACTCGCCATTTACTGCAATTAAAAAATCCAATTAAGTAGACTGTCATAATTGTCTAAAAAATTAATACAGCTATTATTTGTGTAGAAAATCATATAATTCAATTATAAAATATTTGAATTTTATTACCTTTTCCAATATTTATTTTCAATTTATATTGCAATCGCTTTGGTGCTGCTAAAATATTTGATATTCAATTAAAATTTCACAAATTGGATAAATAAACGATTACGAAAATAAAGAGTACAATAGAGTAGTAAAAAATTAAGTTAACAAGCGTTGGGGTTACTCGCGGTCAGGTAGCCACGCATTTACTGTATCTTGGAGTGTGTAGTCCAAGCGACACAGTTTATATGAAGTCTTATTTAATTTTACTACTTTCTAGGTTCTTCATGCTGTACTGTATCAGCCTCTATACGTCTCACTGTAGGGTATGGGCCTCCTCTACAATCGAGAGTACGATTGAGATTGGTTGGTCCAACACGCTGGCCTAGTGCGTGTTGGTGGAGGTTCTTTATTATTTAATCAGATTTTAACAAATGCAACCAAACCAAACTTCCTTATATGTACCATATATTTGCTGTCAATGTAACCTGTATGTAAAATTAATCTCAAGATTTTACACCGTACAAGTTACCAGAAAATCTATAATGAAATAAAATTCAAAGCGGCAAGTGGTACTTTAAAATGTCCCATTTTTCAAGTACAAAAGCTGGGACGATGCTTCCAATAAGTCTCCATTTTCACAGAAATTGAATAGGACTGCACACCGCCGATCCGATCGTCTACGTTTTTAACCGACTTCAAAAAAGGAGGAGGTTCTCAATTCGACTGTATGTTGCTTTTTTTATGTTTGTCACCTCGTTTCTCTGTACTGTGTGAATCAATTTCGACCATTCTTTCTTTAATTGAAAGCTGGTGCTTGTTATTTGGTCTCATAAAAATATGGTGAAAATGTGATGAATATCTTCGGACCTGGAGAGGGGAACTCCTTTAAATTAAGTAGGATTCCAATGGTTCTTTTTGCATTAGGTTCATTATAAAAGTTAAGTTACAGTGAGAGACGGAAAAAGGGGTGGGGGTGAGGTTTGAAGTGGTAGTTTTTTTTTTGGATTTTTTTTTTGTTTTGAAGTCGGTTTTTATTTTTTTATATTTTTTATCATTCTATCATAAAACTTCACGATTGGCCCAAAAGAATTCAGTTTTGCTGCCAAATGTTTGTGTCCTTCTATCAACACGTATAGTCGGCATTGTATGATTTACCGAATGTTCTACGATGATATGGCTTATTTTACGATCTCATACGAATATTTTCAGGATATTTAATGGGTCTTCCTCCACCACAATAAACTTGAAGTTTATAGATTTCAACATACTTTGTTTTTTTTTTTTTGTCGAGAACTCTAACTTTTGTAGGTTTCGTTACTGTATCTTCTTAGAGACTCGACGATCTTTTTTGCGCGTCAATATTTTCTTACTAATCATCCTGGCTTACAATAATTCTAGACACGAATAAGTAAGAAGAATTGTTTCTATCGTTTAAAATTCCTTTCCAAGCTCTTTTACCTTACCTGATTCCTTAAACAGGAAAAGGCGGGGCGAGTGCAATCCACAGGGTTGTAAGAAATTGTTCACCATCCATCGCGCGCCGGCTGAACGGTCGAATCGTGCTCCTTGTAAATAACGCAGACCACTCTATAAATCTTAAGGAACGCTACTGATTTACGCGATTATGATTTATTCGCATTATATGGAGTTCGGTAAGATTTAGGTGAAGGAAAAATGGCTCGTTTATGAAATATTACGGATGATGAAAATTGTAGTCTCGAAAGTGTTTTGGTTTTGTATAATGGCAGGAACAATGGGTACAGTGAAGTTCATGGTATTTTTAATATACTCCATAGTATCTACCATATAAATAAGACAACCTTTCGTTGTTATGATAATGCGGTATAAATCGAATGTAGATATATGTATACATACAGGGTATATCATGACTGCTACCGTAAACGAATCTGGGTGGTAGTTTTAGTGATTCAGACATATACCCGGCATATGTCTGAATTGTGTCATAACTGTAAATTATAGATTTAGATGGCAAGTTTTTGACAAGGATTAATATTAATTTAGATAGCTAGCGACAGATAATAATGGAAAATGATTTGTGAAAGATAATTACTATAAAAGAAATAAATAATTACAATACTCTGCCATTATATTTTTGCTAAATTTTACTGGTGGTAGGTCTTTCATGTGTGAGAGGCTGCCTGGGTGGGTACCACCGCAATGTCTATTTCTCCCGCCAAACAGCAGTTTAAATGCACTGTTGTGTTTCGGATTGAAGGACATTGTAGCCAGAGTAACTACTGGACATATTGAGACTTAACAACTTATGTCTCAGGATGGCGAGCGCAGTGGAATGCCAAGCATTGCTTTGTAATTCAAGGTGTTGTTTGGTTTTGCTACTGTTCATGAGCGGTCGCATCGCTTACAATCAGGCGAACGGCATGCTCGTCCCGCCGTTCACTGCAATAAAAAAAAAAGAATAAAAAAATCGGCGTTAATAATGCACCTTGATTTACTTAAAAAGCCACTATCGTTTTCAAAGTAAATGAAAAGCATGCAATTATCTCTACACCCTGACGGCACCCTTTTTGAATTTGAAGAAGATCAATATCCGTTTTCACCTTTTACCGTTGGTATTGTTTTCGATGCCAATTATTGGAAATTGAACTCTATATTGTGTCAGTAAAGTTGAAGTTAGGTCGTGTATAATAAAATATAGCAGTGTACGGTAGGCGTGAAGCATATGGTGATCTTTCGTTGAAGTCACTTTGGGAAATCTTCAATAAGTGTCACGTTTTATTTCAGCCGAGTGGGAACGTGAGGAAATTCCGGTGAAACTGGTTAATACGGCTTGAGGTAATATTTAATGGGACGTAATAAATATGACAGGCTCGCTCATGTGGAATTCAGGCCACCGCTTCGGCTCAGGATTTCCAAGAAAAAGATTTCATAAGAAAAATGCTTTATCAAAAAGTAACAGATTTCATTTTCACTTTTACTGATAAAAACCTAAACGAGTACAACTAATAAAGATGAAAACTTTTTACGGAAAATTGTCTTTTAGTCGCTAAAGTTAAATTTGGGGTGGCTTAAAAAAAAATATTTATTTATTTATTATACTTCATATACATTGTATACAAGGCGGACTTAATGCCAGAGGCATTATCTACCAGTCAGGTGATGCAGAGATGAGATCAAGTGGGCGTATACATTTTTTGAGAAAAGAGAAACATAAATAATTAATATGTAAATACATACAAATATAGGGTCAATACATGATATACTATAGTGGATATATATACCTATAGTTATTATATGAATAATTATGACATAAATATATATCTTAAATATATCGCACGTTGAAAACAAAAGTGACACTATACGAAATTTGGCGGAATTGAGTTACAGCAAGATCTTAAATCTACAGAAATAACTACGTCATGTCCAAAAATCCATTTTTTAATAAGTCACTTAATGTATCGCTAGATGTTAAAAGCAACAACATCAGGTCTATTTCAATTCATAGTCGAGTTATGGAACTTATAAAAGTTACAAAATCTTTAAACGCCTATTCTGAAAAAAGTGGTTTTTCGTTTAATGTCAGTTTTGTTTTCAACGTGCGATATATGTGTATAAATATATATATAGGTATATATACATACTTAAATACATATAGTAATATATAAGTAACAAACTATTGTGATGATTCTGCAACTTCCTTAAGCAGTAAATCACGAACCTTCATTTTGAATGTGAAACGGTTAGTGGACGTCCTGATAACGAGGGGGAGCGCATTCCACAGTAGTATCGCTTGGACTGAAAACGAGAAGTGAAGAAAATTAGAGCTGTGAGGGGGACACTTAAGAAGAAGATTATTAGACGATCGAAGATTTCTATTATGATTGGCACATAGAAATTGAAAGCTAGAGATTAAATAGGAAGGCGGAGAAGGAGATTTAAGAAGAGAGAAGAGTTTTGTGGGAGCACGCATACTCCGGCGTTGGCGAATAGGTAACCACTTGAGTTGAGAACGGTAAGATGATATATGGTCATACTTACGAAGGCCAAAGATAAATCGAATGCAGTTATTGAGAAGCCGGTCCAGTTTATTGAGAAGATCTGCATTCAGGTCAAAATAGCACACATCACCATAGTTAATCAGGGGTAGGATCAAGGTTTGCACGAGCATTAATCTGGTCAAGAACGGGAGAAAGTTTTTGAGGCGATATAGAGAACGAAGGGCACCAGTAACTTTTTGGCAAACGGAAGTGACTTGAGCGCGCCAGCTTAATGTAGTGTCTATGAGAAGCCCTAAGTCCTTTACAGTAAGAGACCACGCTACAACTGTATTAAATTCTAATGGCTGCGCGGTTTCTGTTTGAAATTTCGCTAATGCCTTCTTAACACGAGGCCAGAGTACATGTTCTCAAATATTCAGGCTAATTACTTCGGTCTACACTGTCATATGCATAAAGTATTTGTTTTTACCATTTGTAGAATATTCTTGTTACTTTAAATAACTACTTTTGTTTAATTTACAAAACTAGCTAAAAGAGGTGCGTGGTGGTGGCCTGTTGGTAAACGGATTAGACGCGGCTGCCTACATGTTCACGGTGGTCGCGGGTTCGCGGGTTCGCGGCACACCTCTGACTTTTCGGAGTCATGTGTGTATTGATAGTCAATCACCACGCACTAAAACGGTGAAGGAAAACATTGTGAGGAAACCTGCATACCATAGCGATTTTTAAGAATTCATATGTCCGCCAAACCGCACTAGTCCAGCGTGGTGGACTATATGGCCTAACCACTCTCAATCGTACTCTCGATTGTAGAATAAGCCCGTGCTCTGCAGTGGGACGTATATGGGCTGATACAGTTATAGTTTTTGGACCGAAGTTCCTTATCGCGCGTTGTGAAAGGGGGCTAGAAGGAAAAAAATTCTCACGAAAAGTAGGCACGAAAAACATTTGACAATCGTTTTTTATTTCTTTATTTGAAAATGATGTAATACATTTTATTTAACTCTAATAGAGGCAATAAAATATCCAAATCTATATATTATAGATTTGGAAATGGAATTTTGATATACGTGATGCAAAAACTTTGGACCCCTTTTTACGAAAATTGCGCGGACGCAGGAGCATAAAATTTGTATTTCATGTATTTCACACACACATACATACACAAGTATTTGTATACGCATACATACTCTGGTGTCAAATTGTTACTTTTCTTTTTCATTTTGTGCTTCTGACATAGACATATAAAAAAAAGGTTTTATTTGCCTCATTTAATATAAAAATAAGGAACTACGTTCCAAAAGATTTTAATAATAATGCATAAAAAGTACATTAAATCAATAAATAAAACATTACACAAACCAGCATGCATTTGACACACGCATTTGTACACGTATACATACTCTTTGGTCAAATTGTTTCTTTTGTTTATTATAGACATAGTTGAATGTCAAACAGAAAAGTTTGTTTACTGTGGTTTTATTCAATGTCAAACAGAAAAGTTTTATTTGACGAATACTACGTGAAATACTGAGCGCTTATACAAATTGTGTAGCAGTAAGATACATTTAAATGTACACGTACTATCATTATATGCATAAAGAAAGTTCTGTAGCAGCAATCTGCAATAACAACATTCAGGTACAAAAAAAAATATAATTTGCTAATGCTGGTTCAAAGCAATTATTGTAGTTTACGATTTCAGTAATTGCATATACTTCAGGATAAATAAGTGATTTTGAGAGATACGTACATTTAAATGTGCACGAATTATCAGAATAACAACATCATCATACAGGTAAAAACTTTTTCTCTTCTTGATTTGGTCGAATTTCGACCACTAGGCGACCACTAGTACATATTAATATGTTAAAGGCTATAGTAAAAACTAAGAATACGCTGAAGCCCAAAATTAAGTGGGAAACGTTGCAACAATTTCTAATTTTCATCAAATGTCATAAATATAATTGGTACAAAAGGAACATAAATTGCATAAATATGTTAAAAAAAACATAATGATGGTGATACCCAAATTATTCTTTTGATGGTGACATATAATTAAAATTACATAATAAAACCGTAATACATTGATTTTCGATCCTCCTTAATAAATCTATTATTATTTTTCAATTTTAGTTTGTTACCCTGCTGTCAATCATCAACCCTAGATTTGATTATGTATATTTACGGGACGGTCCGCCCCGTGACCACGAAAGCTGTAAAGTAATCGAAACGTCGGGAATTCAAAACATTTAAAAATTAAACCATATCCGTGATAAAATCCGTAAAAAATAGTTTTATTTCAATGTGTAACATTCGCGTAAATCTAAGAAACCACTATGTATATTTGCCAATTATTACTAAAATTGAGCCTAATGATTAAGTTTAAATTACATTATATTTGTTATTTTACAAAAAATTGTCGTTAACCACAATGTGTCGTAATTAATTTTGAAGAAGATTGTCCTGCGTGAAGTCGTAGCGCACCGCGAAGGCACAGGATTCGCGGAAGTTGCAGGCCACGCGCCCCTATTGGTCAGACACGCGATAACGTGACGCAGCGGTCACGTAATTGGAGAAATAGCCGCGCAGCGCCGGCGCACCGCCAATCATACGTGACGCAAGCCGTCAATTTTATTATAAATTAAAAAAAAATAAAAAATATTACAATTCCTTCACTAATTAATCGAAAGGAACTTCGTTCCATCCGGGTGTCCCTTGACACCACTCAACTTTTCTTAATTTTTTTTATTCCAAATGAATGGCGAGACGAACATGCCGTCCGCATGATGGTAAGCGATACGACAGCTCATAAACAGTAGCAGAACCAAACAACACCTCGAATCACAAAGCAATGCTTGGCATTTCACTGCGCTCGCCATCCTGAGACATGAGATGTTAAGTTTCAATATGTCCAGTAGTTGCTCTGGTTACAATGTCCTTCAATCCGAAACAAAACAGTGCTTCTACACTACTGTTTGACGGGAGAAATAGACAATGTGGTGGTACCCACCCAGGCAGCCTCTCACATATGAGAGACCTATCACCAGTAAGATACAGCTAAAAGAGTGAAAAGTAGTGAACAGCCCGAAATATGACGCTGGATTCATTCATCTTTCTTTCTATGTGTTTTGATAGTCAGCCACCACGCACTATAACAGTGAAGGAAATCATCTCAAGGTTTCCTGCTACTACAGCGATTTATATGAATTTATACGGTATGTAAAATCCACAAATACGTACTAGGACAGCATGGCGGACGTGGACGTCAGACAACCCGGTTAAGGTCGCGGGACGTCGCTGGATGCAGGCTGCCTCCAACAGATCACTGTGGAAATCATTAGGGGAGGCCTATGTTCAGCAGTGGACGTCATTTTTAGATTGATAGATAAAAGAACTAGCGCTAGGAAGGTATTCAACAAAATATTTCTTAACAAAATTGGAAACACATTTATTTAATCGTAATTACACAATGTTTTTGGATCAGTTTAATTCGAGATATCTTATTTAGATAATCAGAAACTCTGTAATGAGCGTTGTAATAATATTTATATCCTCAATATACGGTGTCGTAATTCGTAACCCATTTAATCCAATTTACTTCACGTCGAGTATCAATGGAAACATTGTACTGAGGGAACAAAAAACAACTTATAATGAGTTAAGTAAGAAGTAGCAAATAAGGGGCCCATGTTCGTAACTTATATACTTTATGATAAAGAAATATCCTGAACAACTTGCTTTCATTGTTTTGTTCTTGGAAATATGTTTTTGTTCACCTTTGTAAATGCAATATTCTTTGAGTCAAAGTACGTAACGTACGTTACGTTACGTACGTACGTACGTTGACTTCCCCTCCCGCGGGTGCACAGTGTAGTGACGTGTTTACGTGCTCGTCATTATTAATTGTGTTTTGTGTGTTTTAACGGCGATTATCGGTTCGTGAGTTGTTTATTGTTGTATGGTATCGTATTGTCAGCGGCGATCTGTAGGTTTTTTAAAGTTTTATATGGTTTATTAGTGGATTTACTCAAATTTATTTCTCGGTAAGTACTTTTATTTTTCTAAAGTGGGTATTGCGAAATAAAATATCGCCCGGCCGGTCAGTCAGCTGATTTGTTTAACGTTAATTAGTTCGTTTTAGTTTACAATATATATTGTAAATAACTTGCATTTTATTTCTGATAAGCAAATGTCGGTTCACAATGACGATCCGCCCGATCGGGGCCCAAATCCATTCGGTCAAAGTAGACTCACGCCTCGGTCACCCAGTTCGGCCAAACGCTTATTCAGCGATGTGAATTCGCCCACATCTGTTTCCCCCGTTCAATCGAAACGTCTGCAATTATCAGAATCGGCAAATACTTCGTCTGTAGACAACGGCAGCGACGCGAGCCGCGCGGACTATTGCGATATGGTGTTGGAAGTATCGAGTTATTTGTCAAAGATAAACGAACTCGTTAATGACCAGGGTTCGCGCATGAATATTGCAAATAGGTCGGCCGTGTTAGATATTACGCAACGCGTAACTTCAATTGTTTCGTTACTGGCTCTAAAATCATCGTGTAATGAAACCAAGATAGCTAATATGCAACGCGAGTTGGATCAATGCAAACGCGTTAACGTGTCCACTAGTACATATTCGGATAATTTAAAATTGCGTTTAGCGAAACCCGCTCCGGTAGTGCAGCCGCGCGCCCCTGCCCCGTGCGTAATAGCTTACCCGACGAGCGAACGGTCAGCTGATTTGCAGACGTCATCCGCGACGAAACAGGCGCTCTTTAAGGCAATTAATCCTAGTGACGACGGGTTCCAAATCGTTGGGGTTAAAAAAACCGCTAAATCTGGTGTTGCTCTGCGTCTTGCAAATGACAAACAAATAAAAAAAATTGGAATCTGTCGGCGCGATAAAATCGGCGGGGCTGCGTCTTGAGAAACCAAAGGGTCGCCGCCCCCGTATTTTAGTTAAAGACGTGCCATCCTCCATGGAAGACCGCGCTTTCTTAACAGCATTATATCGTCAAAACATCAAGGACGAATTGCCCATAAAGGAGGATGACTTTTCAAAGTCCGTCAAAATAACTCGCAGACGTCTTTTAGATAACGGTCGTAAATGGATAGGATTAGAATTGGACTCAGAGATTCGCAAACATTTGATGAATACAAAAGAGAAACTTTTCATTGATTGGGCCACCTGCCGTTTTATTGATGACATAGAAGTAGTACGTTGCTTAAATTGTCAATATTACGGGCACGTTCAAAAATTTTGCACAGTTAAAACACCAACGTGCGCCATTTGTGCTGAGTCTCATGAAACTAAGGCTTGCCCGCAGAAATCGAACCCGGAATTTAAGTCAGTGTGTGCGCCTTGTAAAAGATTTAAAAAACCACATGACCATCGTTGTGGGTCTCAAGAGTGCCCAACATATAAAAACAAAATCGAGCAATTACTTCTTTCGACCCAATACTAAAAAATATGGATAAATTTACAATCGGTCAGTTAAACCTTCATAACGATAGGGTAGCGACGTCAGAATTAGACACGTTAATTCATGATTATAAATTAAATATCGTTCTAGTTCAGGAGCAATACCAACATGCGCGGTTACGTAGTAAGGTAGTACAACTCGATAACAACTCACGAGCAGGTATTTTTGTGTCGGGTTCACATCTTACCATTATCTCGGTGCTTAATCTTATGACGTCACACTGTGCTGTCGCTGAGGTGTCTAGTCCGATTTGTAAGGTTTATGTTGTGAGCTGTTATTTTCAATACTCAGATCCTGTGGGTCCTCATCTGCATCACCTCCGCTATGTCTTGCGGTCCCTTGCAGGACATAAGATTATTATAGGTGCTGACGTTAATGCGTCATCTGTCCTTTGGTATGGCAAATATCGCTCCACTGATACCGAGCGACGTTGCGCTGTAGAAGATTTCATTGCAGAGATGAATCTCGAAATACACAACACCCCCGATGCACCACCTACTTACAGTAGCCCTACGGGCGAATCTTCTATTGACGTCACACTTTCTAGTGGAGACGTCCGTATTGATAGGTGGCGCGTCCTACCGGACGCGTCGTGTAGTGACCATCGCCTGATTGTGTACGAGTTCTTGCCTAGATTGACACAGGGTCCGGTACAGAATAATTTTAATTTTAGATATAAATCTAGAGGTGCTAACTGGGATTTATTTAGCTCGCTATTTGCTCGGCATGCTGGGGACTTCACTCGCAATGATCTATCAGCTGAAACCTGTGCCGAGATTATGTCGGACACTTTTACATATTGCGCAGACATTACCATCGGTCGAGGTTCCATCACTAACACTCGGAGGTGCGATTGGTGGAATGACTTATTGGTCCAACTACGTCGGACTTTTCGCAGAGCGCGTAGGCGTTTCAACGGGCTTAAGAGACGTTGTGTCACAGGGGAAGCAATTACATCTGCTTTAAATAAACTGAGAGTTGCCAGATCACATTATAAAGCGGCCGTCCAAAAATCGAAAGGTAATTTGTTACGTAAAATTGTGGCCCGGTTAGATAGTGAGGGTCCGTGGTCTCCTTTATACCATGAATTCAAAGCGAATAGGTCAATCAATTTGGCTTATATTGAGAATTTAAAAATTGACAACAACTTCACAACTGGTATTGAGGAGACAACGGAGGCTCTGTTACAATCGTTAATTCCGGATGATAATATTGAAAATGATACAGAATACCATAAGCTGATTAGGATGTGGGCCTTGGAGGTACCGAACTCTTCCGATTCAAATCTCGCGTCGTTTGATGAATTTAGCGAAATTGTACGAGCTTTGCCCCTAAACAAGGCTTCTGGTGACGATAAAATAACTAATAAAATGATCAAAGAAGCGTGTAAATTGGCTGGCGATGCATTACTCACTGTTTATAACAGATGTATTGCTGAAGGGGTATTTCCACGGGTATGGCGTACCGGTTTCATTCGTATAATACCCAAGGGTGGCGATAAATCTGCACATGATCCTAAGTCGTATAGACCTATTACACTCTTACCGTCTCTAGGTAAACTTTTAGAACGTCTTATCGTCCCTCGATTGCTACCGGGTGGACCAAAGTTTCACGAAAAACAGTTCGGATTTACGACGGGTAAGTCAACTATCGACGCGGCAATATCGGTTAGAAGAGCTGTAAGTACATCGGCGCGCAAATATGTACTCGGTATTTTCCTGGACATATCCGGTGCTTTCGACAACGCTTGGTGGCCAATGCTGCTTCTTAAGTTGAAATTACGAGGTTGCTTTAAAAATATATATTCACTTATTTACTCGTATTTCTCGCACGGAACAACAAAACTTAAACTTGGACATTATGCTGTGTCGAAACCACTTACGATGGGCTGTCCACAAGGTTCGGTCTTAGGTCCTTATTTGTGGAACTTAGGGTTCGATGATTTTCTTGCAATTCCCTTGCCGTCAGGGTGTTCTTTGACCGGATATGCGGACGACGGCCTCTTGCTTATAGAGTCAAATAGTAGGTCGGGATTAGAAATTATGTCGGACGCTTGTTTAAAACTAATATGTGATTGGGGCTATCGAAATCGCTTAACCTTTGCACCACAAAAAACGTTCCAATTACTTCTGAAAGGAACTTTAAAATCACAGCCGCGAATTAAATTTAATAATATCAATGTTAAAAAAAAGGAATCGGTTTGTTATCTTGGTTTAACTTTAGAAAGGAATTTTTCCTTTCTTGAACAAATTAAGAACGTCGGGGAAAAGTCGAAAAGGAACTTTTTTGCTTTGACAAGAGTATCAAAATCAACGTGGGGGCTATCTTTCAATACACTAAAAATCATCTATGGAGCAACTTACTTAGGATGTATCTGTTATGGATCTCCCGTATGGGCTGATAGGGCTACTATCGGTGCTGTGCGAAGAAAACTGCTCCAGAGCCAACGTTTGGCGTTGATATTCTTGTGCAAGGCATATAGAACTGTTAGTACCGAAGCTTTGCCTGTCCTAGCGGGTGTACTTCCAGTCGACCTGGAGGTGCAACGTCGCGCCGCGATGTATTACTCTAATAGAGAGAATATGGATAAAAGTTTTTTCACCGCACGTGAACTTTTAAAAGTTGACAGATTATTTAAACCGGTTTCAGTGGTATATAGCGAACTATTAGATGAATGGCAAAATAGATGGGAGGTATCTTTGAAGGGCCGGCATCTATACCAATTTTTTCCTTGCGTACGAGATCGTTTAACAAAGACATGGCTAGATGTCGATTATTGCGTATCACAATTTCTCACGGGCCATGGTAACTTTAAGTCTAAACTATACTCTTTTAAGCTTGTTGCGTCGCCTGCGTGTCCATGTTCAACACCTAATTGCGAGTATGAGCAGTCCGCGCATCATATACTTTGGGAGTGTAGTCTTTGGCATAATGAGCGTAAAACCATGCTAGATAGTATGCAAATATCATCTGGAGTTGTATACTACATGGACCTTGTAGAGACTAGAAAGAATTTCCGTGCTTTCCGGCGTTTTTGCCATACCTATTACTGGAATCAAGCATAACAGTTCACATAATAGGTCCCATTTAAATGTAATAATAATTTGATAATTTGATCCGTGGTGCTTTACAGCTGGCTTCTCCGGCTGTGAGTCTTTTTGCGAGGTTATTTACCTCTTCAGTTCAATGTTTTGTCACCCGCTTTGCACGGAGGGAAGTGGACAATAATTTATTTCCAACTCCTCCTAATAATTTAACTTTCTGATTAATTTCGTTGCGGGTTAAAGACAAGTTAGACATTCCCGGAGACTCGCCGAGCTTCAATGCTCGGTGTCATTACATTGCGTGCCACTGTTGATCCTGGCTCACAGGAGTTACAGTGGTGGGTGTGAGGGTGGGACAGTCTCCTACTACAGCGATTTATATGAATTTATACGGTATGTAAAATCCACAAATACGTACTAGGACAGCATGGCGGACGTGGACGTCAGACAACCCGGTTAAGGTCGCGGGACGTCGCTGGATGCAGGCTGCCTCCAACAGATCACTGTGGAAATCATTAGGGGAGGCCTATGTTCAGCAGTGGACGTCATTTTTAGATTGATAGATAAAAGAACTAGCGCTAGGAAGGTATTCAACAAAATATTTCTTAACAAAATTGGAAACACATTTATTTAATCGTAATTACACAATGTTTTTGGATCAGTTTAATTCGAGATATCTTATTTAGATAATCAGAAACTCTGTAATGAGCGTTGTAATAATATTTATATCCTCAATATACGGTGTCGTAATTCGTAACCCATTTAATTCAATTTACTTCACGTCGAGTATCAATGGAAACATTGTACTGAGGGAACAAAAAAAAACTTATAATGAGTTAAGTAAGAAGTAGCAAATAAGGGGCCCATGTTCGTAACTTATATACTTTATGATAAAGAAATATCCTGAACAACTTGCTTTCATTGTTTTGTTCTTGGAAATATGTTTTTGTTCACCTTTGTAAATGCAATATTCTTTGAGTCAAAGTACGTAGTAAGTAGTTAGAAGTAGTGTAGGGATTAAGTCTCATAAATACAAACATAAATACTAATTATATGGACTCTACAAAGCCACAAGTTAGAGTTTAGGTGGTTCTGAACCAGACATCATGGATTCAAGTTAAGATCATCGACAATTGATTTCTCGAAGTTACATGTATGACACTACTACAGCCACAGCAAGTCCGAAACTGAACATTTCAAATATTAAATAGTCACAGAACTTGCTTTAAGATTGTTTTATTTGCAACGCATTTCATCACATTGACACGGATTAGGTTTCGGTTTGGCCTTTGTATGAAGTGTCGTAAATAGTCGATTGATCACGGCAATAAAAAAATCATGATTGGCGTTTCTCCTATAGCATTTGCAATTTTACAATTATTTACTCACTAAACCCGAAAAATATTGATTTAATAAAAATAAAAAGGATATAATTTAAAAAGAAAAATACTGACGAGGTGAAGTCTCATAAGCTCGAGTTAAAATATCGGACAGATTTCCAATTCGGGCATCAATAAGCCAATTAGGATATCGGGGTAAGAGCCGCGAGCGAGGGACGAATATTAAACGCGGTTCTGTAGGGAAAGTAAATATTTTATGTCATCTTTATTTATATGGAAGATATGTATGGAATAGGTAGGCTGTAACCTGTTTTGCCTTTATATTAAATGGTAGAAAGAATTAATGTTAATATCAAATTATATTGCCTAGTTTATCACGTAATGTTTTAGATATTCTATTGATACAATTTTTTTTGGTTGTTTTGCCAAGTTGATATTGTATAAAATATTCTCTCGTGTAAATTTTTCTCCCCTCTTTTTTCCAGTAGTGAAATGTTTATACAGTTAATTTCAACATCATGTAAAATTTTACATATGCGAAGTTTTACCTTAAATGCAACTATGTAATTGGAATGGTATAATTTATTCCGAATTATGATATTCGTCTTTGCAATATCAATCTATATTTTTCATAGAAAAAAAAAAATACCAAAACTAGGTTTGTATTTTTGAATAAGTGTGCAATTTAAATACGCGTTCATTTTGGCCATTTTAGACCTATTTTCATCACCGAGAGTAATAAATAGTATAATTTGTGACCGAAAACCAAAGTGATTATTTAACGCCTATATAAATTAGGCTCAAAACACTGCGTAATTAATAACAGGGTGAACAATATTTATAACAAACTAATAAATATAAATCATTTTTTCACTTTCAGTGGTTTTGTTCTGATAACGTTCGGGAGCTAATATTAGAAGCTAAAACGGATACGTTGTAATTTCGTAAATAAATAAGGATTTTATTGGAAACAGCTACATTTTGTAGTTACCAATAAGGATCAGGTTATTTTCGTTCTTTATAATATAACAAATGTTGCATTAAAAGAAAGAAAACCTATTTATTTGTCACAGTCGCAACATTTCAAAACATGTAATCTATACATATAAATAAAATTGAAGTGTCTGTTTTAAGAGTGAAAATAAAAAAAATGTCCTACTACATATCGTTATATACACGATACCTGTGCCGAAAATGATATTTTTAAAATTTTTGTCTGTCTGTCTGTCTGTTTGTTCCGGCTAATCTCTGAAATGGCTGGACCGATTTTGACGGGACTTTTTTTGTCAGGTAGCTGATATAACAAGGAGTAACTTAGGCTACATTTATTTTAGAAAAAATATTTTATTTTAGAAAAATAAAGTAATGTTGCAATGCCCGCGCGCAGCTCACCCGCATGCCGCCACTGGGCCGTCATGTTGGGCGCCTCCCACCACATCTCCCACCAACGAATCAATATCACATTTACAAAATATTGTATATAAAGAAATTTTTCAATAAAGTTAATACAAAAATCTGAAAATAAATGTATAACGGGAGTTTACCGGCGCTCGCTAAGAGATGGCGCCACCGTAGAATTAGATCGCGGTATGGTTTCGTTACAAAGGTTGATAATTAAAATAAAAATGCAAAACCAAAAAAAAACTAACTAAACTAATTAACATTTTTGTTAAATTCCACGCGGACGAAGTTGCGGGTACAGCTAGTAATCTTCTTTTTTTTTTATATAAAAATAAGTCGGGTTTTCCTTCCTGACGCTATAACTCCAGAACGTACGAACCGATTTGGCTGATTTTGGTCTTGAAATATTCGTGGAAGTCCTGGGAAGGTTTAAGGAGTGAGAAAAATTGGAAAATTTCTAAGGAAGATACTAAAAACCTTTTTTTGGGTATCGTTCAAGCGTGACGCGTCCAGCCAATATAGGATGATCTTTGTTTATTTGACGGGAGACGTAAAAGACGGTCAAGCTTCAACTACCATCCAACGTAAGATGATCTATCTTTCCATTGTCTTTAATTGACGGATGACGAAATAGAACAAAATTCAAAAAAAAATGTACATCGTGTATATAATATTATCTAGATACGGCGTCTTGCGCGTAATTTTGTTAAATATAAAATAAAACGATGTTCATATCTACCAAAATAGCCCATTGTTTTTTGCGATTATTGCAACAGTTTTAAACAAGGTATGAAGCGTTTTGCCGGAGTACTCTAAAATTTATCTAATTATAATTTTTCGTTTTCATAAAGGATTTTTTTTGAATTGATACTTTTAGGTGCGCTGGTGGAACAATTAAAATTCCGCATTAGTACTGTTTTTTTATTCTTGAGATTGAACTCAAGAATAAAAAAAAATATTGGTACGTTGATGCCGTATCTAGACATTATAATGAAACGATATGCAGTTTTATATTTTTAAATATTTGTTTTATTACTTACGTCACCTGGTAAGGCAGTATGAAGGTTTTATTAATTTGTATATGGTAACGTACTAGACGCGACTGCCAACATGATAATGATGGTCACGGGTTCAAATCCCAGGGCACACCTTTGACTTTTCGGATTGTTTTCTACGTGAAATAAAATTCGCCAACCCGCACTAAGCCAGCGGGGTAGACTATATCTTCTTATATAATATATATGAATCGCAAAATGTGTTGGTAAGCGCGTAACTCAATAACGTCTGGACCAATTTGGCCAATTCTTTTTTTTATATGTTGTTGTTGTTGTCCTCCACGACGTGTCTATCGACAGCGACACCTGGCTATACTCTGGAGTGCGCTCGAATGTGACGGGCGAACCCGAATTTGGTGGTGGAAAAGTGCGGTTACTTAATAAGCAGTATAGTTGATCCACTGCATTATATGTATAGTTATAAGTCCGCTTGGGTTGGGTCTTTCTTAATTGGCGTTTGGTATCGAGACTTTCAAGACGCAGTGCTTCAAAATTGCATACACCATCAACGACAGATCTACGCCAGCCTGGACGTTGCCGCAATCTTTGTTTTTATATGTACATATATATGGAGAGACGGGATATAATAGAGTGGAAGGTATGGGAGAGGGCTGGGATAGCTGACAGATTTGATAGGACGAAATGTAAATGCACGTTATAAGACGGGATGGATAATAAAGAGAAAGGATGGGACCGATCGGGAAGAGACTGAACAGACGGACGAGACGGTTTTTTTTTTTCGTTCACCTGATGGTAAGCTATATGACCGCTCATAAACAGTAGCAACATTCCACTGCGCTCGCCATCCTGAGACAAAAGATGTTAAGTCTCAATATGTCCAGTAGTTGCTCTGGCATTGTTGTGTTTTGGATTGAAATCCAAAACACAACAATGCATTTAAGCAGTGTTGTTTCACGGGAGAAATAGACATTGCGGTGGTACCTACCCAGATGGCCTCTCACATATGTGATTGAGCCGGACAGTAGGATAGCGACGTCAAGTTTAGGTATACAAGACTTTATACGAAAAATAAAATGTATTTGGTGTGGAGTGGAATCAAAAAATATATGCACCCAGGCGAAGCTGGGTCAGGCTATTTTACTATAAAATATTAAAAATATAGTAAAATAGCACACACAAGAGGCGGTCCTGGCGCGTCCGCTCAACGGTAACCCGGGGCCGTCTCTGTAGTGCACCGATGGTGGCCGACGCGGGGTTTTTAGTCGGTATTTCGGCGCGTATTGTGGTAGGGACCCGACCCAGCGGCCGCCCGTCCACATCCACGGGCGGCACAACATCTCGCTGGGCTCGGAAGGCGCCGGTGAGTCCGACACACCCTCGCCCCTTCGGGGGTGGGATGGTCCGTAAAGGGATTTTCCCCGCGAGAAAAAAAAAAAAAAAAAAAAAAAAGGCTATTTTACTATGCTTAAAAAATGAATATAATAAATATTATATAATCATATATTAACTAAGCCACGGTGGAGCGTGGCGGGTCAGCTAGTTATATATATATAAATAATAGGGAATTTAAAAGTAATAATAATATGTTTGGTTGCTGCTGTGATCGGTACGTGTCCACTCATTGCAAAGATCCTAATAACGATAGACTAACGGTCGTTCCCAATATCCTATCTATCCTATCTTTAACAACAGGTTAAAATAGCTACCATTACTATGTCGGTTCAAATTCTACGCCATCGCATGAAAACATAATGTATCGTACAATTTATACTTAATGCTGCTGGCCATGTCGATCTATTTATTTAAAACGTAAAGGATTTTTAATATTGATATGATAATAACTTACGGAATAACTTTATACAGAAAGTCCCTTCTTCTGTATCTGCTAGAAGTGCCTTAGACTTTTGATGATCGATCAGTCAGTCAGTGAGTTACAAAATTAAGAAAGTTTGACAAGTTACAATTCTTAAACTACTGGTTCAAATTGAATGGAATTTTAAATATACCGTGTTCACACAATGCCTGCTTAGTAAAGTAGGTTAAATTCAGGCTTCTTGCTTTAACCACAACGAAGTTATAGGGGGTAGAAAATGGTCTGAATTGCTTTGAGAAAAGGATGGTACGATAGTGCCGCTTTTCAGCTCGACATGGAGGGGGCACTGCCGTGCCCCCAGATCTGTATCTGTATCAGCCCAAATACGTCCCACTGCAGGGCACGGGCCTCCTCTACAACCGACACTACGATTGAGAGTGGTTACGCCATATAGTCCACCACGCTGGCCTAGTGCGGGTTGGCGGACTTACATACCATAGATTTTTTTTTTATAAATGGGCTATGGTATGCATGTTTCCTCACGATGTTTTCCTTTACCGTTTTAGTGCGTGGTGATTGACTATCAATACACACATGACTCCGAAAAGTCAGAGGTGTGCCCTGGAATTCGAACCCGCGACCACCGTGAACATGTTGGCAGTCGCGTCTGGTCCGTTTACCAACAGGCCACCACGCATTTTGCCCCCAGAGAAAAAATTGTGCAGGCTGGCGAATGACATTGTTTAGGCTAGTAATAGACTTGTAGCATAGAACTATGTGGACTGTATTATACTCGTATATAGGAGTAGCTGGTATGATAAATGTATGAAATGTATAATGTACATTTCATACATTTGTGAAATGTATAATATATAATGTACAATAAATGTATACTAGAAAGTGGAAATCGTGTGGTTTGGCGAAGAAGCAGTCGGCGCACTAGCGCAGCGCCACGCCGCGTCTCGTGAGTCCTAAGCCCGCGTGGGTTGCCTTGTTAACAAGATTTCTTGGAAATAGTATTGCATGATTACACTTACTAATGGTGTAAAATATGCAACAAAAGTAAACTTAGAGTTTCATTAAGTCAATAAGATTGTCGGATGCATAATAATTCTTAAAACTGTAACAATTGGAAGATTGGAAATATAAAAATCATTTCTTAAATGCCCTTATTGTCTTAGGTACAATCAGTTCTATAAAGGCAGTATCTATTTGCCAAACGCTCAAAGGTACGTCACTTAAAGTGCTTAAACTGCAGCCACTTAATCATAAAATCAGAAACACGTTTAAAATCAAACGAATAAAATTAAATTCAGCAGTAAATGCTATGAATAAACTGAAATTTTAATTCTCAATTTCCTTAAGTCGGAAGCATCAGGCAGATTACGTCTAAAGCCTCGGCTTACAGGAACGCTTGCAAATGCAAATTAAAATGAATGTTAAAAGAGCACTATCAGCTTCCTTTTCGGCAACATGAAGTCGCTCGAGTACACCGAAGCTGATGAGGTCGTCTGCAGTTTCGAGAATGCAAGGTCTATAGAGATCAGATTTAGCGGAAATATGATCGTAATTGCTGCTGAGTTTAAATGCCTTGACATTTATTTTATTTGATTATGCTCATTTGACTTCTAAGTTTTGAGCTGGATTTACTTTGATGGTTACTTCTGAACTTTCCTTCTATCCAGTGCGCTCATTAATCACTATTCCTAAAAGCCAGAATGATAAACGATTACTGATAAGCAGCATGAATTTGAAAAATTATTTCAAATCTGAACGAGTCCCTTCAACACTCTCAACCGCAGTGATATTAATCAAAAGAAAAAAAAATAAAAGACCGGTATATTTTTATAATTTTCCAATTTTACAATTTCGTCCTTCCAATACATCCAATCAGACCCATCGGTACAATAAAACAGACTTAGCTTGCCAATATAAGCTAAAAGAAGTGAGAGTACACTGAACTCTAAACGCTCGTCTCAAGCTTTATGATGGTAATACAGAGATTATCTTAACTGCCTCATTAGCATAATAAGAGGGCTGAGATACTCGCGCTTTTACTCCGAGTATTTTCCTATATCAACAAACTCCGTACGTCTTTCGTACGTTTTTGGAATAAGTAAGTTTTGGTTGCCGGTCACTTTCCATTTTTATGCGAAATATGGCCATACCCTCACTGGAGAGAGTTATGCAATTTATTGAGTAATGTATCTCAGTTGCCAGAATTTGATTTTCGCTATCATGATAGCAAAATTTTATATGTTGGGTTCAGTAGGATGGGTAGTGTAGTTTGCTCGCTTGATAGTATTCCTGGCACAAGCAGTATCAAAATCTTCCAATTTTAAATGCAGTTTTGCCAATACAAAAAAGAAAAGTTGCAGTCCATCAACGTTCCGACTTAAAAAAATAATTATTGATTTTAATTTTTTTGTTTCAGTTTCAATATTGATACCACACTGCTTGCCATCTATCGTTTTGTAGCTGACCTTCAAAAGGTAAGTGCTATAAGCTGTTACTTAACTTACAATTTTACTGTTATTTTTACATGTGATTTAAAAGGTGAGATACTTAAACTTGAAGATGCCAATTAGCTAACTATTGTAATAATATAATTGTCAACTTGTTTGATTCCACCGAGAAGCTTATACCCAAATGGAGATTGCATTCCGTATATAAAAGTGAAGCACAAAAATTTGACTTTGAATGAAGTCGCTGTAAGTGTGTGTGAAAGAAAAGGATAGCAGGCATGCTATCCTTTTCTTTGATTTTGATGATTTTTTGTTCATTCATTTTTGTGCTTCAGTGTTTTATACGGAATACAATCTCCATTTGGGTATAAGCTTCTTGGATTCCACTGCTAAACCGACGCCTGTCTTCAGTTTATAAATATTTGACGTAGCAATATATTAACAAAAAGATCCGTGCTGTAATTCGTAAATAATAATGGTAGTAAAAAGTGCCGTGGAAAGCTGGGTAGATTCTACCAGCGATTTGTAAATAGGGGAGGGTCGGCT
Organism: Hyles vespertilio; assembly: GCA_009982885.2. Lineage (NCBI taxonomy): Eukaryota > Metazoa > Arthropoda > Insecta > Lepidoptera > Sphingidae > Hyles > Hyles vespertilio. The sequence goes on from CM042811.1 coordinate 754,599, forward strand.
ACATGCTCATGCGACGTAACGATTTTCAGCGGACACTGAATTTTTCTGCACCAGCGGTACATGATCCGATATCTGTGTTTCCTTTCGCTCTACAGGGATTATCCATGCCTTTGGTATTTGCACTGCACACACAAATTTCGTTCCCAACATTCGCTATAAAATCATACCTCAATACGCTCATGTTTTTCCACTGAAAAATATTGGTAGTAGCAAATAGCAATATATCGACAAAAATTCTGCTATCATTCGTAAAGAATATTGATGGTAAATAGTGTCGTGGAAAGCTGGGTAGATTCCGCCACTGATATGTAAATGAGGGAGTAGGGGAACGTCGGCTGCATGCACATTGTGCATGCGACGTGACGGCTTTCCGCAGACACTGGCGGCAAATATATCATGTGGCGACTTAATGAAACATCTTTCGAATACGTGAATTCGGGTTTTTCGTGAAATATGGACTATTGAAAAAAGTAATAATTTATTAAGCGAGCAAGCAACTTAGTAGCGACTTTTACGTTTCATTTCAATTTGGTTCAAGTGTAACAATCGTTCTAACCTACGATTTCTGGTAATCCCACAAAATATTCTAATATTTTTTAACAGACTTTTCTGATTAGCAATTAAGTCACGAACTGAATAGAATTGTGGAATTCGTTCGTTCGTTTCGAACTTCTGCTAGTTTTCTTCCTGATGACTTCCTTTTAGAGTTAAGACTGTGTCCCTAAGAGATTCACCGTGAAGCAGTGCTATCAAATGTTTGCTACCATAAATCATTACCAAGAGGTGACTGCCAAAATTAAACGAATACCTATAGAATAATCAAACCCAATATGACTGTCTGATATAAACTGTAAGCCCAACGGACCTCCGTCACAATAACATCGCTTGACTACCCTCGTTTATATACAAAGCATTCAATCAGAAACAGATAGTGGATCGCAGTCACCTGACACAGCCTTCCGATTGGCTGAGGCGACGGCATCTCGTAAATACGCCGCCCCGAGGTCAAAGCGATACCCGGAACGTGTCTCAGATATCGGAATTGTTTTGATTTACTTTCCAATATAGATGGATCTGGTTCTAAGATATATCGTGGGGTTAAGGAATAGAAAGTTTGTGGCGCCGAATGTTTTATCTCTTTCTAACCACTTTTGAATACAGTTTGAGAGAAGAAGACATAATATATAGTGACTTAAATATGTTTCAGCACTATATATATAATGCGAATAAGTTCAAACTAGGAGTTGTGTGTTTTTTACTTGATGCTATAAAGCAAACAACGATACTTATTAAAAAAACTATCCTACTAATCATTTTCCATATATTTGCGTTGATTTAGGTATCGATTATTTATTTACAGGCTCTTGGCCCAAATAATTAATAAGTCTAGACATAAAGCCATAGAACTAACTTGACTCAGCCCTGAAAACTCTTTATCAGTTTAAATTACTATCTATAAGTATATTTCGTCCACCAAATGCAAATTTATTTAATAAGCCATGTATTAAGTCTGAATAATCTAAATTGAATCTATTTATGGGTTGACTTTTAGCATATTCATTTTTATGGATTTATAGCTATCTAATAATGTGTTTGAGCCTAATTTATACGGGGAGAGATTATTTATTAATTAATACTTTACTGGACACACGTAAAAAAGTAATAATACAGAAGTATACAAAAAATGCATATCGTGTAAACATTCTCAGAACACGATAATATATGGCTGTTAATGCGATAATGGCATACGATTCTCACTGCGAGAAACTCTCTACGTGTGAATAGGGCTTTATTCAAATATTACCATAAGTCATTATGGATAATTTAGGAGCTAATTTCCCGTCAGCATTAAAAACTCAATTATTAATTTCAATTTCTCGACCCCACTCAATTGCTAAGTGAATCTATCAAGGAAATGAAAAAATAAAATAATAACACGATCCCGTCCCAACACTTCCCGCGTTCCGTTAAATTGTAAACGTTCAAATTGTGTATAATTCTTGGAAGGAAATGTCCTAATTTCCCCGGAGGCACATTAGCCGATTTTCGCCACTCAAATAAAAAAACACAGACAAAGGCTCTAATCGTTGCTGAGCGTCGCTGGAAACATAAATTAATTCTAAAGGTTTTGTTTTTATTTCATTCAGGTACAAAAGTAGCCGTGTAATGCGATTTCATTAGGTTTAAAAGGTCGAATTTGTTCAATGTTAGGGTTTGTCTTTCTCAAACTTAAACAAAAACAAGATCGGGACAAGTTTTTTACTTCAACAAACTAAGCAGACTTGATGTTGTAATGACAACGTCCCTACTAATATTATAAATGTGAAAGCAAGTTTGTTTGTTACGCTTTCACGCAAAACTACTTACCGATCGTAATGAAATTTTGTACACGTCATATTCTTGGAGATAATAAAAGTAACAAAGCGTACTTTATAAGGTTTTTTTACGAATGATGAAATATAAATATTTAGTCGGAATGAAACATTTTGGCACCTGGGCGGAGCCGGGCCTGACTGCTTGTATATTATACATAAACCATGCGAAGAAAAAGAGCTCGGCGTTTGCATATAGTTGTATATAACGAAGTTTATAGTATTAGTCCATATTGACCAAATCAGGGTCTAGTGCAAAATTTTTAGGTTCATATCACATCTGCTTCTGGTGAATGTAATTTTCAATATTTGTTTTGCAAATTTACGGGATTTGAGATCCATGGTTTAATATAAAATATTCATTTTGTTTTTTTTTTTTTTTTTTTTTATTGCATTGAATGGCGAGACGAGCAAGCCGTTCACCTGATGGTAAGCGATACGACCGCTCATGAACAGTAGCAATATTCCACTGCGCTCGCCATCCTGAGACATAAGATGTTAAGTCTCAATATGTCCAGTAGTTGCTCTGGCTACAATGTCCTTCAATCCGAAACACAACAGTGCATTTAAGCAGTGTTGTTTCACGGGAGAAATAGACATTGCGGTGGTACCTACCCAGATGGCTTCTCACATATGAGAGACCTACCACCAGTCAAGTCAGTGTTTGCGGGCACATGTGCTCGCCGCATATCCTAAATTATGACAACGCATTGTCTTTAAATTCCAAGAAAAAAAGCCCTGAAACTGAAATACAATACACAACATTTTAAAATTATTTCCAGTAGCAATTCGTGATTTATTTATTACTTGTTGTAAATCTTACTCGATGCTACAAATCTCTTGAGCGTATAGTGGCTCCCAGCAGAGTTGGTGAACTGGCGTTGTAAATCATCCGGTAACAAGTACTGCAAGTGTGGATAGAAATAAAGAGGCTGCTTCTTGAGTCTCTCAACTCATGAGTATCTACAATAATTTATGAAGGAATTTAAAAATAGAAAGTATTTTTCTATTTTGTGATGTCTAATAATGAACGTATGATGCTTATGAATTTATTAGTGATACGGGTTTTAATAATATACGCGTTTAAATGTGTAGCAGCTATTGAAAAGGATAAAGCATAAAGGATTATTTGACGAAATGCGAATGCCCATTCCTGGGCTTATCGGACAGGAAGAAATAGATAAATGAAGTATTCCAATAATTTCCTTATTAAAAACATATTTTTACAAATATACATAATAGCAAAAGTTATCATATGAAGTTTGGCACTTTTTGAATTATATTTTTTTATAATTTTTTTAAAATAGATATACTTCATTTCATCCGGCAACACTAGTTGGTTGAAATACTAGTTGGTTTATTCTGAATACGTTTAAAAGCATGTTAGCAGGTGATTAAAATAACTTATATATGATTTAGAACAAGGAATCGTAAAATCACGTTATTATTTACAATCAAATTTCCGAGACAACAAAGTTCAAAGAAACTGAAATTTCCGGCCAAGTTTTAATATGCTCTCAGTACTTGTTATTGTTGGGTCCCTAGATTACAGGCGTTCTGCGCAACACACTGGCCTACTTGGAACAAAACTTTTCTAATAAATAGGTCATTGACGCTTCCCTTGAGTACAATATCTTATAAACTTTGTTCCTAACAGTACATTTTTATTGCTTTTATCTGCCCGGTTTATTTCGATTGCATAGCTCTGTAGTTGAAAAGTTACATTTCTAGACTTGTATAGTAAGCCTACTATATTAACTCAAATTGAATAGTTTAAAAATAGTACAAAATATACTGTAAATTATCACTTTTAGTCGCTTAGTAATAGATTTTGTCTCGTCATCTAAACAATTATGCCTCCTTAGTTGCTTCTTCAATCTATATGTAAAAACATCGAACTAGAAAATATTAAATTTACAATTGTTACACAAAACAGCTGTTCAGTAAAAATGTTATATTGTGTATAAAGTTGTGATTCGTCCATAGATCCCCACCTTCCTTTTTCTCCTTTCCATCTTCCACCTGCTCTAGTCACAAAGTATCGACGTAACATAACTACGCTTTTTGCCATTCGGCCCCTAAACACCCACTTAATTGCATACTAAAACAAGCATTTATACTAAATCACAATGGCAGTTAACGCATGCATAACTATGGACAAAGCTCTAGTTATAATGGTACCGCCGCGTCGCGCGCCTACTTTCCAAATTTACTTTGTCAAAATACAATTCTCAATTCCTGCTAGTATTACGCCATTGTGATAGGTAAATGTGTTGAGATAATGTTTTTATCTGGCTGTACAAGCTCTTATGTGTAGAATTAATTGCGAATATTGTTCATCGTTGGGATTTTTACATGTCTCGCTCATTTGATAGTCATGCGAATACGATGGCATTCATTCGATGAATTAGATTGTTGGAAGCCCAATGACCCAATGGGGAATATGCACGTGACTTAAATATGGACAAAATATTTTTTTTTTGTAATCTTTATTGCTACTGAAAACACACCGTATAATAATGTTTATAATTTATTTTAATTTAATAGTGAAATTTAATCATCAAAAAGTGGCTGCGTGTTAAAATTACCGAAACGCAACACTATTGGTAGATGAAAACGTGACGTCACTTTTACACGAGAGAGCTGCTGTCAACAAGCTATTTGTATGGTTTCTTTTCTGATTAATGATTGTTATTGTATTGTGCCGCTGTTTTTTTATATTAATAGTTTTATGTGTTCCCAGTATTAATTAATTGTGAAGAGAATGACTGAAACCGTTTTCGTAAAAGCGTAGTCGGATAATCTTCCGAAAATCGACGTATTTTTGATGGCCACGTATTTCTCTTCGACTTCTCTTTTTTCTGGCACTGGAATATATGTCGCACTACTCCTTTTTAAATCGTAACTTCACTTCTTGTCCATTTTCTAATGCCATTATTTTGTATTTAATATAATTTTCTGTATCCTCTTCAATCTGAAACCCAGAAATATTAGAAAGATTAATAAAACTAGTCTCGCACTAGCCTCTTATTCTAATAATTTAGATGTTTTTAATTATCAGTAATAGTATACTCATCCATACATAAGGATAAGAATATCGAATAAGAATTCTTAATAATATATTTTGAACTTTTCGTAAACTAGGTTATGTTTTTATAGAGGTTCGTAAACAAAACAAGTAGTAGGTAGGTAAACGTAAGAATGATTTGTACATGTATTTTACTTAATTTTAATATCGTTACTTACATCGAAATGGTCTTCACAACAATATAAACAGCTCAAACACGATACATGCACCACTTTATCCTTAGATTTACAACTTTCGGCTTATGGAAATATACGTTGTCAGGTGGAATTTTTATGTTATTTGGGCACATAGGAACGACACAATATTTGTAATATGGTTTTTTGTGCTTTTCCATGGTAATTAAGTCGATATTCAATCACTTTATTTATTTTTTGTTAATTTTTTGAACCAAACACTGCTGGTTGACATCGGACTTGTGTAATCGTGACGTCACGAACAAGCGCGCCAAAATGGCCGCGTTTATATCGCCCAAAATTGATGGCGATTTTAATATTTATTATTTTGCATTATAGTTTATATTTTGGACGGGTTATTTGTATGTTTGGTAATGTAATGACTAGTAGAATCTAATAAAAAAATAAAAAAAATAAAGCATATTCCCGATTCTTTCTTTTTCCCTCCCATTTAAGAGTAACGGGCAATCGATTCAATTGTCGTACTACAAATGCAATATATTGATGCAGGAAAACTTAATGAAGAAACTATACTATAGCAATTTGTCAGAATTTTTATGGTATGTAATTTCCATCAGCCACCTTTAGGCCAGCATAGACCTTACACCTCTCAACTATACTCTCGATTGTAGAGGAGGCTGATGCCGAGCAGTGAGATGTATATTATGTATGAACTGATACAGATATGTATGAGAAGCGGTGATCACTAAAGATACTTATTGAAACTGTACTGTATTGTATCAGTCCATGTAGGTGTGGAATTTAGATAATATATAAATTCTTACAAATCGCTATAGTATGTAGGTTTTCTCACGATATTTCCCTTCGCCGTTATAATGCGTGTAACATAAATCAACTAGCAAGTGATTTAAAACAAAGCAATTAAAAGACCTTTCGCTATAAAAATCCCCGACAAATTCCATTATCGCTAAACAGCATTTCTAGCAGAATGCAGGGCTAGTGAACAGTTTAATATATGGCGTGTTTGATACGCCCTAACATGCACCGCATTAATCACACTGCCAGTGCCCTGCAATACCTTCGTGAGATTTATTATTTATAAGCAAAGCGCACAAAATTGATTTTATACTGTGCAAGCTCGACGCAATGCAGTTTTAATCGTAATGGGAAATTACATTTGGTGTTAACTGATGCAAATTGGAATGTAACTGCGCGGCACTGCAAATTTCAGCTGTTAATTTGCAATAAGCTCAATAGCAATTTATTTGAACGAATCGACATTCACACATATAGTCCAAACTTATACTTACATGTAATTAAATAAAATAAATAAAATCTGTATCAGTATTTATACGGCTTTTGGGCAGCCTGAAATAATTGCATTGAATACTGTGTAGATGCTACGTATCATTAGGTATATTTTAGTTTGTGTTTGCTCTAGGAAAAAAAAACAACATGTTTCAAGAATGGAATGAAAGTATAAAGATAGACAGGCTCCGTGGCTAAGTTAAACGCCAGCTGTGAAATCAGAGGCCTCGGGTTCGATTCCCGCACCGAAACAAATATTTGTGTGATCCACAATAGGGAACATGCACCAGACTTTAAACTAAGTCAAAATATTTTTTTTGTAGTCTTTATTAATATAAAATTATACCTTAAAGATATTTTTTTTAATTTATCAACTCTAAATCGGTAAAATAAATACTTAAAAAATTACATTTCAAATTCGCCGCGCATTTTTTCTGAAATGCGATCTATTGCTTGAAAAGGAAAGTGACGACAATGGTTGCGTTCTTATGAAGTTTTAGCTTGTTGTTTTACGTTTGTTTATGAGTTATTTTGTGCTTTCTTTATACTATTAAATAAAATGGATTATTTTGTCGCGAAATACAGCTCTGTAGCAATTCATGAAAGAAACTTAATCCAAATACTACGTTGTTCATAACGCAACCTCTAACGTCACAGCGAGTTCGCGCCAACATGGCGTTTGAATGCTTCGAAACTGATAGCAGTTTTGATTATTTTTTTGTACTCTTTTGATTGATATTTTCAAAGACTTATATTTTTTTTCCGATAATGTAACAACATACACAATTGATTAAAAATATAAAAAAATGACATGAATATTCCCTATTATTTGTTTTGGGGTCTGGATGTTTGTGACACCGAAGTCTCTCGTAGTTCCTGATACCTACGACACAAGACTCGCTCTTAGTGTGGGGTCAGGACTACGTATGTGATGGGTATATTTATTTATTTAGTGGCAGATGTTAGCGCACAACAGCTATCTGAAGCCTTACAGTAACTTAATCTTATTGAAAACCGACGCGAAATAAAAGATTTGTTATGTTTCATTCCGTGAGAGAATCCGGAAGACCCAAAAGTTGATGTTACGATATTCATATTGGTCTGGATAGTTTACGATTTTGTTAAAGCATGAAATGTGTACCTAAATAATATAATATTTTTTTTCCCCTGCATCGTTAAAGTCCTGATATAGCGTTTCATATAAAATAAATACATTTTTGGGCTCGAAGAAATAGCCCGGACGGCACATGCAATAACTTAGACTTTCGTATAATAGAGATGAAGCTAGGCGAGTATTTACAATGGCCTAGGGATCATAATGAAATATAGAATGAGTTGTTGTCAAATTGAAAAGGCAGACTAGTTTTTAAAAGTACTAGTTTTTTTGTTATAGAAAGAAAGAAAGAAAGAAAAATAGTTTTATTTGCCACAAGCATTAAAAACGACGTACAAAAACAGATACACAAAGGTCTATTTATAAAAATAAAAATAAAGAAGAAGTTCGCACGTCGTGGCTGTGACAAGTAGGTGATCATTCAGCAATTATGTTGCGCTGCGGTGCAGGCCGCAGCACAACGCTGATTTTCGGTGACCACCTTGGATGACGTGCAGACGCAAGCTAACGCAAACTTAAGCCTATTATAAAAAACTAAACATTAACCTAAACCTTAAATAAATGTTCTTATATAAATGTACAATAAATATAAAAAGCCTTACCAAAACAATAACAAAAAAACTATAAATTAATTAAAACATTAAATATAACAAGAAACAAAAAAACAACCGGAGCAGTCGTCAACGAGCATTTGATGTGCTGTTTCAGCCCATATAAGTCCCACTGTAAGGCACACCTCCGTAATTGAGAGTGCGAGCGTGGTTAAGCCATATAGTCCAACACTCTGGCCTTGTGCGGGTTGCCGAATTTTATATTCGATGATACAAAGAAATTATCATAAAGGTTTCATACATCACCTAGCGGTAAATATTAATTGACTACCGTCGGTCTTGAACAAAAATCTCAGATTGTAAATTTTAAATGTGTGGAAGAAAAAGAATGCGAGGTGAAAAGTGTGATTACGAATCCGGCAGTCTCAATCTGAAAAAACTACGATGACTCTTAAAAAATATAAAAAAAAATGCGAATTTTAAGTCGCAATGCGTACCTAGCCTTGATTTGGGCCCCTGTCTGGATACGTCTGCATAGAACATACAAGAAAACACAAAACTATTAAAATAACACCTCTAGACGAATTTAAGTACTTTTCGGATACATAAATTGCATTAAATGGTCGAATAATTTTCATTTATTTTAACGACTTTATTTATTTAGTTTCGAAGTTTATGTTCGTTCCTATCTAGATTGTAGTGTTGATGTTTCTAGTCGGCGCTTCTGTCTACATTCCAGTACTCTCCGTTCACTCCTCTACTACAGTTATTCGATATTATTTCACTTATTTAATTTCTAGACTCCTTTAGGTTCAGGGTTTTCATTAGGTTCATTATTCGCTACGAAACTAGTTTGATTGCTATAGCTTTCTAACTTTACTAGGACAGTTGGCTGTATTATTTTACTATAATCTTATATATAAAAATGAATCGCAAAATGTGTTGGTAACCGCATAATTCAACAACGCCTGGACCAATTTGGCTGATTTTGGTCTTGAAATATTCGTGGAAGTCCTGGGAAGGTTTTAGGGGTGAGAAAAATAGGAAAATTTCTGAGGAAGATACTAAAAACCTTTTTTTTGGGTATCGTTTAAGCGTGATGCGTCCAGCCAATATAGGATGATCTTTGTTTATTTGACGGGAGACGTAAAAGACGGTCCAGCTTCAACTACCATCCAACGTAAAATGATCTATCTTTCCATTGTCTTTCATTGACCGCTGACGAAATAGAACAAAATTCAAAAAATGTGAACATCGTGTATATCGTGTATATAATATTATCTAGATACGGCGTCTTGCGCATAATTTTGTGAAATGTAAATTGAAATCATGTCCATATCTACCAAAATCGCCCATTGTTTTTTGAGATTATTGCAACAGTTTTAAACAAGGCATACTCTATCGAAGCGTTTTGCCGGAGTACACCAAAATATATCTAATTATAATTTTTCGTTTTCATAAACGACATTGTTTTTGAATTGATACTATTAGATGCGCTGGGGGACAAATTTAAATTTCGCATTAATATTGTTTTTAGACTCAAGAATAAAAAGAATATTGGTACGTTGATGCCGTATCTAGACATTATAACGAAACGATATGCAGTTTTATATTTTTAAATATTTGTTCTATTACTTACGTCACCTGGTAAGGCAGTATGAAGGTTTTATTAATTTGTGTATGGTAACGTACTAGACGCGACTGCCAACAAGTTTACGATGGTCACGGGTTCAAATCTCAGGGCACACCTCTGACATATCGGATTAATTTCTACGTCAAATAAAATCCGCCAACCCGCACTAAGGCAGCGGGGTGGACTATCTCTTCTTCTTCTATAATATAAAAATGAATCGCAAAATGTGTTGGTAAGCGCAAAACTCAACAACGCCTGGACCAATTTGGCCAATTCTTTTTTTTAAATGTTTATTATTACTTTATTACTAACAAAAAGTAATGGCGTGCAATATTATTTGGAAAAACAGCATTTTGGTGCTGAATTAAGGGAAGGAATATTGGATGAACAATAAAAAACGCTTAAGTTTTTAATGTCAAAATTTCATAAGGGAATCTTTATACCGGGTATCTCAAGACTGCTACCGAAAACGAAGACGGGTGGTAGTTTTAGTGACTACAAACACATTGCAACTAAAAATTTCGCAAAGAAACGGGACAATTATTTTTTATGATTTTTTAAATATCGTCATTTTTGGCTGGTAAATTCATAGTTTTTGCTAAAATAATAATTTAAACACTTTTATACCTTAGATTATTTATAAATAAAAGGGTATATACTATTATTTTAGGAAAAAAATGTATTTACCACCCAAATATGGTCATAGGAAAAAAATAACAAAAAAAAAATTGTCGCTTTTTTTTGCATTTTTTTCTGTTGTATTGTGTCTGAAGTTGCTTAAACTACCACCCGGCTTCGTTTTCGGTAGCAGTCTTGATATACCCTGTATGCACATGTATATGGAGAGATGGGATATAATAGAGTGGAAGGTACGGGAGAGGACTGGGATAGCTGACAGATTTGATAGGACCAAATGTAAATGCACGTTATAAGACGGGATGGATAATAAAGAGAAAGGACGGGACGGATCGGGAAGAGATTGAACAGACGGATGAGACGGGATGGAGCCGGACAGTAGGAAAGCTACGTCAAGTTTAGGTATACAAGAGTTTATAGGAAAAATAACATGTATTTGGTGTGGAGTGGAATCAAAAAATATATGCACCCAGGCGAAGCTGGGTCGGGCCGCTAGTGTTTAATATTACACAAACATCACTGATTTGCGAAAGGTAAATTTCAATCCACTGCGCTGACTTAGATCAAATAGATTGTTTTGGTGTGACTATCACCTTACCATATCTTCCTTCGACTTAAAATTCACGTGATCATTAACTAAGAAGAGACTCGATTTGATAGTGTCATAGGTGTGAACAACTAGTGGAACCAGCGATAATGGTCTTGCCAATGTCTGGTTTGCTATCAACAGGCCACACACTTTAACGACAACAAATTTCAGCAATGTAAATGCACTGTTCTGTTTCGGATTGAAGGACATTGTAGCCAGAGTTACTACTGGACATATTGAGACTTAATACCTTGTGTCTCAGGATGGCGAGGGCGGTGGAATGCCGAACATTACTTTGTTATTCTGGGCGTTGTTTGATTTTGCTACTGTTCATGAGCGGTCGTATCGCTTACCATTAGGCGAACGGCATGCTCGTCTCGCCATTCATGGCATAAAAAAAACGACGTGACGAATACATGAGTTTCAGTAGTAGCAGTGCTGGGTCCAAACCAACATAAGTTACTGTTATTATTAATAACACAATTCCAACACACTAACAGGATAATGGAGAATGTGATTGGAATGGCTATTTACTGTTATTTGTACTACCATGTTACCAATACATGGAGTGCGCCAATCCATTTTAATGTAATTTATTTAAGTAGCATAATGTTAGAGCTAGATTATGAGGTTTAGTATTGGTGGTATACTATTGGTGGTAGTTCGCTCATATATGTGAGAGGCTACCTGTGTACTTTGTAGGTACCTCGGCAGTGTAAATGCATTGTTTTGTTTCGGTTTGCACATTGTAGCCAAAGTAATTTCTGGACATAATGAGACTTAACAACTTATTTCTCATGATGGCAAGCGCGGTGGAATACCAAGCATTGCTTTGTAAATCATGGTTTTATTTGGTTTTTCTACTGTCAATGAGCATTCGTATCGCTTCCAATCTGGCAAGTAGCATGCTTGTCTCGCCATTCATTGCAATAAAAAGAGTTTTTAATTGGTTCAGCATATTTCAAAGTTACTTATGTCGTCACCCTGGTCTTGATCTATAGAAAGTCTACTGCTAAACAAAAGAAGCTTCAAATGACTTCTACTATGAACTGTTCAAAAGAGACTTCATCCAGAAACATTCTTGGACTCCGGGCTGATAATGAATGGAAAAATCCAATATCACTTTACCTGGGACTTGAACCCGTGACCTCAGCTTTTTCACTGGACCATAATACCACTACACAACCGAGATAGTAATGTACAATATAATTACTGTATAATAAATATCCCAAACCAAGACACAGAAACAGTCGTTCCCCAGGATAATCGATAAAGTTCGTCAGTACAGCGAAGTCTCGGACAAAAGCTAATTACCAATAAATTACACTTTCAGCGCTGTAGCACATGTGCTCCGGAACAATTTACTGCTGTTGTTCGCAAGGTTTCACTAAATTAAACCTATAAAAACAATTAATTAAGGTTTTAATTTGCTTCTTATGTGTGAGCCAATTGGTGAAACAAAACAATAACTTGAAATATTTACTTTGTACTAGCTATTGGTTCTACCTTCGTTTTCTATTTATTGAGACGAATAACAATACTTCGTCCGAACGTCTGTCCCCATTTAAGTAAATAAAAAAAATATATTTAAAAATAATTAAAAAAACCTAATCAGAGCCCAGAGTCAGGAATTTGTGCCCGATATGGCGATAGGCTCGCCACTTATCACATTGTGGGACGGAACATACAAGGCGAAATGTGCACCCTCGCACCTCTGCCTACCCCTTCTGGGAACAAGGCGTGAGTTTATGTATGTATGTAAAAAACCTAAAATTCTCGTTGGCGACTGATGCAGCTGAGCAATCAGGGGTCGCAGTTTCAATCCCCACAAATCTGTTACCCTATTTGTACTCGTAAATACTCGAAAATTATTGTGAAGGAAAAAGTTCGTTTAATTCCCTCTCGATTCGAATATTGAGTGCAACATTTCAGATTTTTTTTTTGTACTTTTTTATTAAGTTACTTCTTTAACTAGTTCTATGTATGGTGCAATAAATGATAATAAATAAATAAAATAAATACATAAATCAATATTTATAAACTAGAAAAGTATACAGCTCTGTGCAATTTAATATTTTCACTTCGAACTGCGCTACACCTACTCCAGGATCTAAGTTCTATTCGTGCGGTTGTTGTAACATTTTCTTTCGAATATGTTCGCAATCGTGTTCCTTGGGAACGCCAGTTTAAATTGTTGGGCTTAAGAGATTTTCCTTCAGACGCTTTCGTTTCCTTGAAAGAATGGAACTTGGAATACTTCGGCAAATAGCGATTGGATTTTGTTTTGTTTAGAAAGATACAAGTTTGTTAGTTGTTTACAAAGATACATGTATATATTTGTGTATGTGTATTATGTTACGAATATGTATTAATATTATTTGTATATTAATTACTTTATTATTATTATTTTCTTTTCTTTTTTTCGTTTTGAGCTTTTATTCTTTATTCTTACACTGCCCTCTCAATCTCCTTCTCTTATATCCATCCAAAGGTTGTCTGGCAGAGATCGCTCAGAGCGATAAGACCGCCTTTTGTACTTTTGTATTTTATAGTATCTCTTTTTGTAGTTATAATAAATCAGTGTACAATAAAGATTAAATAAATAAAAAAAGATTTAATAAATAAATAAATAATTTTGCTTCACAACATTTGTATTGTTTTATAAAAGACAGCGCTGAATGTAAAACCCATTTAATAATTTTTGTGACCAATTGTTCCATCTATTTCCAGCGATATCCAAACTTTATTTTCCATTTCAATGACTATTAGTTTTGCACGATTTATCGAAATTGCCTACTATCAGTTTGCTGACCCAGTTGATTCCGTTTCTGATGTTTTATTTCTAATAAATGTTGAAAACTTAAGGCCTTATTTCTGTTTTGAAATGTTCAATAACATTTTCTAATACAGTTAATATTTGTGTAGCCAAAATATTTTTCAGCCTCGCAAGAAGTCACTGCCTAATACTAAACAAAGTGCTTTTATAATAGAAAATATTTTTCGATTAAAGAGTATATTCACATTAAATATATACAACAGTTATAAATTACAATGTACAACGTAACTTATTGTCTAAATTCCTCTCTCAACGTTCTTCTCTGTCGCGGCATCTGAAAATACAAACAATTCTTAATTTGCAACATTGCCCATTTATCTGAAAACGAAACACGTATAACTAGAAATGATAATGAATACATATATACATTAACTACATTCAAAAAATATTGTGTATTATGTAATAAATACATGATTACTTTCTTAATTTTCTGTTATTGTTGAAGACTGTTGTGTTTTTTATTTATACAGTATTTTTTGATACACTTTATTTTTTTGTTATCATATGTCTATGTCATAACTATGCAACTCGATAAGACTATACTTTTCATACTATGTAATTGAATAAAAAATACTCAGAGCAACTACCAGACATATTGAGACTTAACATCTTATGTCTCAGGATGGCGAGCGCAGTGGAATGTTGCTACTGCTTATGAGCGGTCGTATCGCTTACCATCAGGAGAACGGCTTGCTCGTCTTACCATTCAGGGCAATAAAAAAAACTCTTAAACGAAGATCTGACTAGTAGTAGCTACAATCAACGCAAAACAACTTGTCCGATGTGAACTCGAGGTGTATCGTTAATGCATGAACTAAATCAGATTCAGCAGGGATCCAATATACCCGCCTTTTAACTTGAGAATGTACTAGTTTTTTCGTGAATAC
This sequence comes from Hyles vespertilio, assembly GCA_009982885.2. Classification (NCBI taxonomy): domain Eukaryota; kingdom Metazoa; phylum Arthropoda; class Insecta; order Lepidoptera; family Sphingidae; genus Hyles; species Hyles vespertilio. The sequence continues at coordinate 769,747 of CM042811.1, forward strand.
TGTATAAACCTATAATTGCACTGGTTAGCACGGGAATCCTCTACAACCGATAAATCGATTCAAAGAGGTTAAACCACAGTCTACCACGCTGGCGAAATGCGGAGTGGCAAACTACCATACTTACAATATACCATACTTTTAAAAGTCTCCTTACCTCCGTTTTCGCTAATAGGCTCGTTCCATTTCTGTCTCTCACTGGTCCCGAATATAACGAAGAATGTGTTGCACGCAACGTATATTCCGGACGATAAGTAGAACACTTTCATCCAGTCTGTAGGATCCGTCTGTAAAGCACAATTGAATCATCAGGATCTTAGCGACAGGCAGATCTGTAGCCACTGCTGTACAAAGGCTTCTACCAAGGATTTACAAATTGGCCTGTTCAAAGCGACCTGCCTCAAGCAATTTTTTGGAAAATTTACTGTCTCATCTGTCGTCTTTGTTGATAGACGATTTTTTTAAACATGAACCTAAATAAACGAATTACTCAATTCTTTATAATTTCATGGGTATGTTGGCTTTCTGTAATCATATCCTGAACTACTTCTCAATGTTCCTACTGTACCTGTAGCAGTCGATACAAGTCCCACTACATGAAACGGACCTCCTCTACAATCCAGAATACTATTGAAAGGGCTGAGACCATATACTGTCCCTAGGTAAATCATAACTATATTTCAACGTTACCTCGTCTTCCAATATGGCACCGGCAGCCAAAGGAGCTATGATTGAAATAATGTTTGCGATGCAGTTGGTAATTCCCATCATTGTACCCGCAAAGTTAGGGGCCATGTCGATGTGCACCAACTAGAATAAAAATAAGATTATGAATAATACTGAACAAATAAAATCACTGGTAGTAGATACCTTGTTGTTATAAGCTATTAAACATCTGCTGGGCTTAATTTTAAAAGGGCTTTGGTTCTATGGACGTGACCTTAAGTTCCTCAATAATACAAAGTCTGGAAGTAATGAAGAATGTACCTATATTTACTCGCCAGTCGGAAATTAATATTTTTTTTTTTTGCATTCGGATAAATGATGTTTTAATCTAGCAATTTGGTAGCCAGAGTAACTACTGAACATAATGATACTTAACATCTTATACCGGGTATATCAAGACTGCTACCGAAAACGAAGCCGGGTGATAGTTTAAGCGACTTCAGACACAATGCAACAGAAAAAGTTGCAAAAAAAAGCGACAAATTTTTTTTGTTATTTTTTTTCTATGGCCATATTTGGTGGTAAATACATTTTTATTTATTATTTTTATCTTTTATTTATAAATACTCTAAGGTATAAAAGAGTTTAAATTATTATTTTAGCAAAAACTATGGATTTACCACCCAAAATTGACGATATTTAAAAAACCATAAAAAATAATTGTCGCGTTTCTATGCGAAATTTTTAATTGCATTGTGTTTGTAGCCACTAAAACTACCACCCGGCTTCGTTTTCGGTAGCAGTCTTGAGATACCCTGTATATCATGATGGCGAGCGCAGTGGAATTTTAATTTAATTACTTAGACAGTAGTCTATGAGCGGTCGTATCGCTTACCATCACGCAAATAATATGCTCGTCTCGCCATTCATAGCAATAAAAAGTTCTACTTATATGTATACATATCTTTGGTATAGTGAATATGCAGAAGCATGGAATTATACCATCTATCTCGGGTCTGGGTGTTTGTGAGACCGAATAGTTTCTCGTAGCTCCTGATACCCACGACACAACATTCAATATTATTACTATGTATATGACTGTTGGGTGTATTTGTTATTTATTTATTTATTTAAAAAATAAACCGACCAAGTATCCAGTATAATGACCAGCATTAAGCCCTACAACCAGCGTAAGGAGCGCCACAGCGATGGTCACATTACCAGCCGGTGAATACGACAAGCCGATCAACGCTATAGCTGGACCATAATGACCTGCAACAATTACTCACGAATTATTTTTTATGTCACCATGGCGACTACAAGCTTAGAAATCAAATAATATACAGTAAACATCGTCAAACATAAATAAATATAGGATTTAAAAAAATTGCCCGATCAATAGGGGGTTACTCTCTGATTCGACACGAAGTTCGAATGTTCGACGTCCGGGTTTTTTGTCATTCTGTATAATAGTTAAGGATTAAGGATAACAAGTGCTTTGGCGGCCCTTAAAAGTAAAAAATGGTTGCCTGTAAAGTCGGTTTTACGGGCGAAGATTTTACGTGACAACGTCTTTTTCTCGGTAGAATATTTATTGATATGAATATAATTAAATTGCACAATAGGAACAAGGAATTGAATGAAAATAAGAATTGCACAAATTTTAACTATATAAATATATTTTGTTTACTAAAACATTGTACATGTAATGACGAATCTAAGCACTCCATATTTTCACTACAGACACAGCTGACGATACTTTAACCACACGTGTGAACTTGTATTGTGACGCTTTCTTGTTTTTCCAACGCCAAGAACGTTCGAGAAAGACAAAGACAGAGACACAAGCATGCGCCGATTCAATGCGCCTAATTCTCTAGTGCTGCGCGCGCGGCAGACCGATCATAGTTGAGTGGGAGAGAGACGCAAGGCATTCGGCGGGCCTCTCTCTCGTTCGGTGACTCATCGTAACGTTACCGGGCGTTACACTTTTTCATAAGTGACTCCCAGCCGCAACCTAATTTAAGACGTTGTCACGTCAATAAATTTTTTGGAGGTAAAATATTTTTTTTTGGGGGGGTAATTTTTTGCGTAATTTGGGATTTCTGGCGGGGTCAATTTGTAGCCCTCACCAAGACGGTTCCGAGGATACCAAACTCGGTGGGTCTACGATCTATATTGGCCGAGATAGGATTGGGGGGGTGAGGTAAATTTTCGGGGTGGGGGTAAGGGAGGGGGGGGGGGAGGAAGGTTTCGTGGGGAGGCTAACTTAAATTAATTGTTTTGGAGGTAAAATATTTTTTTTTGGGGGGGTAATTTTTTGCGTAATTTGGGATTTCTGGCGGGGTCAATTTGTAGCCCTCACCAAGACGGTTCCGAGGATACCAAACTCGGTGGGTCTACGACCTATGTTGGCCGAGATAGGATTGGGGGGGGTGAGGTAAATTTTCGGGGTGGGGGTAGGGGAGGGGGGGGGGGGTAGGTTTCGTGGGGAGGCTAATAGGCACTATTTCGGAATAAGGGTGGGGGAAGGCAGGGGGGGGGCTATGGGACAATTTTGGAAAAAGTGGGTGAAACTGAAAAATAATTCTCTAGTGCTGCGCGCGCACCGTTACGTTACCGGGCGTTACACTTTTTCATAAGTGACTCCCAGCCGCAACCTAATTTAAGACGTTGTCACGTCAAAATGATTAAAGAAGAAGGAGATGTTGTAACATTCGCGTAAATCTAAGAAACCATAATAAAAGAGGAAGTCAAGATGGAGATAAATTAAAAATACATACATAAACTCACGCCTATATCCCAGAAGGAGTAGGCAGAGGTGCCAGGACACCCACATTTCGCCTTGTATGTTCCGTCCCACAATGTGATAGGTGGCGAGTAGCCTATCGCCATATCGGGTACAAATTCCTGACTCTGGGCTGATAATGAATAGAAAAATCCAATATCACTTTGCCCAACCCGGGATTCGAACCCGAGACCTCAGCTTTGTAACCGTACTTTAGTACAACTACGCCACCGAGGCAGTCAAATTAAAAATATCTCTGCCAAGCAAACAAAGCAAGCATCATAGTAAGCTTCCTATGATTTTCTAAACTTACACTTTTATACCACTCGAGGAAAGTCAAACTCATAATTTAGCCGTAGTTACACATGAATGGTAATTACATTATAGATAAGTTACTCTTAATATCCATTATCGAGCAGTTTTCCATCTAACCGACCTTCATGCTTCGCCTTTACAACTTTGATTACACATACATGCCCAGCGAACAGAATCATTCTCACTAACGGCCGATGCCAATAATCAATCGAAAAAATTAGATTGAAGTCAATCTGGATTGTTTTCTACTTTTCAATTGGTCTCTTGTCATGTTGCCATCGTTTTTTCACTACTGAGATTGATTATTGGCAATATAGTATCAGTAAAAAGATTGAGCTGTCAATCTCAAACGGCAAATTTTGGATTGGGATTGTTTATTGGCAGCGGCTGTAAATAAGCGTCGTGTCATCAGAATGTCTAGCTTAAAATCACTACAAACCCTGCGGGGTTTTTATACTCCGAGACGGAGTTCGAATGTTTGGACATTCCGTCTACATATAAGATAAATTTTCCACTTCTAAAAATCAATACTATTCTCTATATTCGAACTTAGTTTAAGATTACGTCGTACGATGTTCGACCAGTCGTCGTCGTGTTAGATTATAGATATAGATTAACCCCCTGCACATAAGAAAGAAAGAAAGAGAGAAATATTTATCGCTAGCACAATAACAAAATAAATTACAAAATATAAAAACTAAAAGAATACATTACACAATTTAAAATGCACAATAAGAAATGAGTCGTTGCTGAATGTGCTATAATGCCCTTTGTCCTGTTTACTTCTTTTTTTTAAATGCACGTTATGTTAAAGTATTTTTTTGGTATTATTTAATCGTCCAAAATGATATACTGGTTTTATTGGCCGTACAGCCTGTAAAGCTTGCAGACGTTACGTTCTCATTAAACGCTAGTAATGAATTAGTGTGTAATAGATGTTTATGATAATACCCATAGTCAGGTTTGCCACTTATTGTTTCATTTATAATAATTGATATTTGAATAGAGTGAACCCGTGGTTTGAACCATCCTGTTACAAAATAGTAGCACAATAAAATGATTTTTCTTAAAGACTATGATTCCAATCATTCCTACTTACCAATAGAATTACTGAGTTTTCTACACGCGGTGATACTGAGCCATTTCTTCTTCAAGATGAAGTCTGACATGAATCCAAGCGGGAAACTGAGTAAGTACATTACCAAGTATGGTAGAGCTGACATAACACCGTTCTGAAAGTTAAAGAATATTCCAATTAGCTTTAGTAATGATTATAAAGGTATCATTAGTAAGGGCTTGGTAATCAATCAAACTAGTCATATGTTTATATATATATTTATGTTATGGGCCAAGTAATTAATCGGGCATTATTCATAATACCTGGGAAATATGAATAATGCCCAATAAGAGCGGGCAATGTGATTATAACCAATTAATTTATCACATTGCCCGGGCATTATGAATAATGCCAAGTGCCTATTGCGCATAGTGATATAAAGCGAATCAATATCAAAACAATGAATGATACCTACTTACTGACTTGCATAATGGTTTCTTAGATTTACGCGAATGTTACACATTGAAATAAAACTATTATTTACGGAGTTTATCGCGAATTTAGCGGACTGAGGTATTGGTCGTCCGCTCTGTGAGTGTTACAATTCAACTACCCTTATTTTACAATTATTAAATTAAAAAGTTAATTTAAATAGTTAATCTGTATTTGTTATCCGATCTACGCAGAAGGAGCTCACAGTGTCTGGAGGTCTGGCAGTTGGTCTTTTGGGTTCCGATTTAATTAAATGTAGTATTGGATCCCATGTTTGGGCAAGCTTCAAGCCATCTTCTCTATTGAAATTTGGATGTTTTTTAAATTCAATAGCCTCGCGAAACATCCTGAGCAGGAAACGGTGTTCTTTAGCGAGGACTTGGGGCTGGTCAAAGCGGAGGTAATGCTTGGAGCCTTCTTCTATATGTTCAGCAACTGCAGACTTCGTTGAGTAATCGAAACGTCGGGAAGTCAAAAATGTAAAAAAAATAAACTAAATTCGCGATAAAATCCGTAAATAATAGTTTTATTTCAATAGATACTTACTGCTTTAATGTCAACTCCTAAAACTTGCTTCATGTAGGAAGGCATCTCGGTCATCAAAGTCCAGAAGCCCCAGTTCTGTCCACAATGCACCACGATCAGCGATATGAATGGCAGCGACGTCCAGATAGATTTCCATGGTGTTTCCAGTCTCTGAAGCATTATTAAATTTTTATCAATTAAACCAATTTAAAGTTACTTTTTCAAATACAAACACACATTAACTTACGCCTTTAATCCCAGAAAGGGTAGGCAAGGTGCCAGGACACCCACATTTCGCCCTGTATGTTCCGTCCTAAGATGTGATAGAGGGTGAGCCTATCGCCACATCGGGCACAAATTCCTGACCCAGGGCTGATAATGAATATGAAAATCCAATATAACTTTGGGCGACGATCCAGGGCTCAATCCAGAAATCTCAGCTTTGTAACCGTGCCGTAATACAATTACACCACCAAGGCAGTAGCTTTTTATCATTGTTAATGGTGATGCAGGTCATTGCGTCCTCTAGATTCACATCCACACGAAGTGAAATTTTCTTTATTTTGCTGTGCTTTCTTCATTCACTGTATTGGTCATTTCTCATTCATCTTATCTAATAAACTTTTTCAAAACCTACCTTCTGTTCTCCAACTTGCCCCAAAGAAGTCTGGATGTACGATCGTTCTGCATCGCTGATCATCTTGGACTTCTGCGGGGAGTCGGAGCCAAGGAAGACATAGGCTACAGTCCACAGGGCCCCGAGCACTCCATTCACGTAGAAGATGGACGGCCAGCCCCAGTAGTCTGCTAGGAACCCTGACGCCATCAGTTGTATTGCTGTTCCGAGTTGGCCTCCTGGAATTATTAGAGTAAAATGATGTACGCTAACATAAATATGATTTCCTCACTTTGTCCCTTGAGCCATATGAAGTCTAACAAGTATCTTACATTATTTACGTACTAGCTGTGCCCGCGACTTCGTCCGCGTGGAATTGAACAAAAACTTTATTTTTCTAAAATAAACGATTTTTTCTAAAATAAATATAGCCTAAGTTACTCCTTATTATATCAGCTACCTGATAATAAAAGTCCCGTCAAAATCGGTCCAGCCATTTCAGAGATTAGCCGGAACAAACAGATAGACAGACAGACAGACAAAAAAAAACTAAGATCATTTTTGTTATAGGTATCGTGTATATAAAGATATGTGTTTGGACATTTTCTTTAATTTTCACTTTACAAACAGACACTTCAATTTTATTTATATGTATAGATAATAAAAACATTCAGACCTGTTGTAGATTATATCCATACTATTTATATTAACTGATATGTTACTGGTAGTCTGTTTGTCTATAATTGTTTACATTATGAATAAATACCTTTCGCTAGCAACCACGTCTTTGACTATACAAGAAGACCTTTTCGAAAGGTTTAACATATGCGTGATTTGATACAACTGGTATACATCCTGTTTGTTTTTTTGAGGACCTATTCATCCTTTTTTAGTTCAAGGGTACAAAGGGACATCAAATGAGGAGAGCCCTGATGAAATGTGATCATACATCTCATTTTCTGTCTAATTGTCATTATAATTGAATGTCTCGGTGGCGTAGTTGTACTACGGTACGGTTACAAAGCTGACGTCTTGGATTCAAATCTCGTATCGGGTGAAGTGAAAGTTGGATTTTTCTATTCATTATCAGCCCGGAGTCAGAAATTTGTGCCCGATATGGCGATAGGCTCGCCACCTATAACATTGTAGAGCGTCACATACAAGGCAAAATGTGGATGTCCTGGCACCTCTGCCTATCCCTTTTGGAAAATAGGCGTGATTTTATATATTATGTAAAAAATGCACCATTTTCTCCGTATTTTGTCTAATGTTGAATGAATTCAATTGTAAGGCGTGACTAATATTCTTTAAATATGCATTATATTTATAAGATCTTGAATGATAAAACACGCAAATACAATGATATTGTATTAAGAATCACTAGAATCATATTAACTAAGATATTTTCTCTTTATCACACTCCATGTGCGACGACTACACGCGACTGCCAACATGTTCACGGTGGTCGCGGGTTCGAATTCCAGGGCACACCTCTGACTTTTCATGTGTGTATTGATAGTCAATCACCACGCACTAAAACGGTGAAGGAAAACATCGTGAGGAAACCTGCATACCATAGCGATTTATAAAAATTCTATGGTATGTAAGTCCACCAACCCGCACTAGGCCAGCGTGGTGGACTATATGGCCTGATACAGACAGACACTCCATGTTGCCTTGGGATAGTTACTATCAAGTTGATTAGTAATTAAAGTTTTGGTGGTTATAAGTGTAGGTATTAGAATGAGCACTAACTTTCAGGAATTAACTATCGTTTATTTTATAAATAAGCACTTAATACATTCACAGACAGAGTAAAATTATAACTATGCGATTCGGAGCGAGATGTGCTCGTGACGAGAGATGGCAGACTGTCCTTTCATCCAAATAAACCGACCCTTTTATAGGACTACCCGAATGAGGATCGGTGGGGATAAATCTTACAGAAAATATATTTAAGCCATAAAATAGGGTCTATCCTTTCAACTAAAAATTAAGGTCTGCCCAAACATCTGGGCTATTGTCCAAACCGAAAGGTTTACCCAAACATGTGTACTATTGTCTAAAAAACATAAATTTGTTGCTAAAGATTTCCACCACTAAAGAACTTAACTATAATAATACAGTTTTATGGCCCCGGCATGAACGGGCCATTACAATTAGGAAACAATAATTTAGCACAGCATCTTTTAAACTAATATTACACAATAAGGTACACAAAAATTCTTACTTTAATAAAACGACTCGCAGATGTTTTATGGTTAAACATCTGCAGTCATATCTTAAAATGAAATGCGTGTTTAAATAATGTTCAAATTACAAATAATAAGCGTGTTATTTTAAAAGCTAAATATAAGTTGGCGTATTGCAACCGCCACAAAGTAATGAACGTTGTGGCTTCCAACTGATTTATGTTTTATAGGTATAGTTTTTCATATCACAGGCGACGTAGTTGGGTTAGAGGCCGTCTGTTAAACGAGAGTTCGTTGGTTCGATCCCTGCACCTACAAAAATATTTGTGTGATCCACAAGTTTTTATTTTTGTAGGGTTTTTACTATTTTTTATGGAATTATTTTTGTTAGGCACTGCGTTTATGTCTTTTCATGTTCATTTTAGGGCTCCAAAGTTGCTCCAAGGTATGAATGTATTATATCAATTGTGTCTCGTGTTTGTAATTACCAAAAAAATAGCATATTCTCATTTAGAGTACCCTGTGTGTTCCCTACATGATGCTAAAATCATAGACTTATTTTCCTGTTATATTAGCTGTATTTTATTGCACCGACCTTTCAGGATTAGCTGGTAAAAAGAAGTTTAACGCAGCTGTCATCATGATAATTTACTGTCCATTGTGTTACCACGTAGTAATATATCTGTTACGTGCACGTAAATACATATGTATTCATACAAAGCAATAACAAATGGAATGTCATTATACACAATGCAGTATCATATCTTTTCTAACACTGTGGTTATTTTATTTGTTCATATGTTATAAAAACGGCTATATGATCGTCATACATAATATTATTATGATACATAATTTTGAGCTTCATGACTATTGTCAAAAAACTGTTGTAAAGATTGACCAATTAGTTTCTTATTTCATTAACTTTTAGCTAATCTGTGGTTTTCCTGTATGGTGAATTGTTCAGTCTGTAGAACAGTTTTTGTGAAAATACATATTTACGTATACAATGCGAACAAACAAGCGATATATTTGAACGCGAAACACAAAACAAAATATATTTTGTCATTCGTCCAATTGGTCATGTTTGTTTAGTTTATTGTATTTTTCTACTATTAATAATTTACATGTTCATTATTGCTTAGCCTTCATTTTTTGCCACGTGATCATCTGCAAATAGTTTTCCTGTTTATAAACTTGTGCAGATTACTGTTCGGTAATCCTTATCTCGTCGCATTGTTAAGCAAGTGATTTATGTTCGTGATTTATTCTATGATTTAACCTATTCGATGGTATGTTTAGTTAAGTATAATTGGTAAAATTAATCTATGATTTATACATTAATTATTTAAAAAAATACGGATTAAAATATATCCTGAATAAATTAAAACCAAGAATTCCATTATGAATTTTACTATTTTTCAATCGCCAGACAAATTCTATTCGACTATTATTAGATTTTTTTTGGTATAGATAAATTGTTAAAGTTTAAACATCTGCCCATAGGTTAACAATAAGTATTCTCTGATGTGATTGAGAAAAGGATTAATTACCTCCATATATGACAGTTCCTAACCTACTCTTCTCTTCAAGAGGCACCCACTTTCCAATGAGGTTGTGGACTGAAGGAAACAGAAATCCCTGTGACAGACCCTGAAGGACCCGGCACGCGCAGATCAACTGCCAACCACCCTGAAATATGAAAATAACATTTATGTAAATGATTAGTTGGTTAGAATGACGTCTACTTAATATTTTAATACTGCCACTACAAAGTGCGTCGTGGCCTGTTGGTAAACGGACTAGACGCGACTGCGAACATGTTCACGGTGGTCGCGGGTTCGAATCCCAGGGCACACCTCTGACTTTTCGGAGTCATGTGTGTATTGATAGTCAATCACCACGCACTAAAACGGTGAAGGAAAACATCGTGAGGAAACCTGCATACCATAGCGATTTATAAAAATGTATATGGTATGTAAGTCCGCCAACCCGCACTAGGCCAGCGTGGTGGACTATATGGCCTAACCACTCTCAGTCGTACTGTCGATTGTAGAGGAGGCCCGTGCCCTGCACTGGGACGTATATGGGCTGATACAGATACAGACTACAAATTGACTATGAAGCATATACTTTTATTTGAAATGGAGTATTCCCCAGAGAATTATAGTTATACTTCGACGGTTAATACTATAATGATTGATTGTACAGTACCAAATGGCAAATAAACATAGATTAATTTCCAAATGCGAAGCATGTACGTATGTTGAACTCCAATAATTGCCCTTTTTCGAAACCTTTATCTGGCAAAGAATGTAACCATTACTTTTTGTAGAAATTACAAATACTGCACAACGTATTACAAAAATGTATACGGCAATCTTACAGGATTGATGGGAAATAGCCGCCTCTTGCCTCACCATTGCACTTATAATTAGTAGCATTTTAGTAACTGTATCGTACCATTATTTCAAAAGGTTAGCGATTTTCATGACAGAAATACTAGAAATAGAAATAATCTAGTCAGTCATAAGACCAGGCTCCAGAAAATTAGCAAATCTTTTAAGGGTTACTGTATACATTTCTATAATAAAGTTCCCACTCACATAAAAGCCTTAACTATAAATAAATTTAAATCTAATATTAAACGACAGTTGTGTAATAAAGCATATTATAAAATTTCAGAATACTTAGAAGATAGTAAGGCGTGGGAATAAAACATAACATAAGTCCCCGAACCGGATGTGTGTGTACTCTGTTAAATATCATTAGAATAATTATCCCACTTGTGTCACCATAGTTGTAGGCAATTTGAGTACGTCATGCTCGCTTAAAGGTCTGTGCTTGCGGCGGCGTCGTGTGCCGGATTGGTCACTTCCCTATAACACGGTTGAGGAGACCGATGGCTGGCACATGGGTCATACACGTGAACGGGTGCTGCTTGTGTAGACTGGTCTGCTCAATTTGCTTATAATGATAATATTAATTACTTTGTTTTTCTTTTTTAATTTTTTTATTGCCTTTCGTTGCTTTTGCTGAACAGTGTATACCGATTCCGCGGTCAGGGCGACCACACTTAACTCAGCCGTACAATATAATTATATTAATATATAATTATATTGTAATTAATATAATTATATTGTACGGCTGAGTTAAGTGTGGTCGCCCTGACCGCGACAATACAATATAATTATTATTATGAATAATTTATGAACTGCTCTGAATTTCAACTCCTGTATGATCACTGTATTGTAAACTTATTTTGAAAAGAGCAACGCTAGAGTTTCTTGCCCGTTCTTCTCTGGCGAAAACAGCCTTGTGAACTGGGTGGTAGTGGAAAAAAAATATGACTGAATCTAAATAGTGTATGACATTTTATGGATTCAATAAATATTTTCATTTCATTTCATTTCATTACAAAGAAGTAAAAGACTGTCATCAAGTACAATTCAAAACCAAACAGCTTAAGAATTTTCAGATTAGAAGTCAATAAAATATTCATCACAATATTTAGTACTCACATAATGCCCTCCAATGGGTATCAGCAGGGATACAGCGGAGTTGATCGCCACACACAGAGTGATGAGGATCATGCCTCCGAACCTGGCGGCCAGCTCGCCTCCAGGGATTTGCAGCACCACATACCCCCAGAAGAACGACGACAGGATCATGCTCTGTGTTTGCATGCTCCAGTCGAAAGACTGAAAGAAACAGCTAAATTGAAAAAAAATATATATACAGTCAGGTCATAAGTAAAGTCACACAGTAAAAACTTTTCTTTTAGAATGCCGGCCACAAAAAAGTTTATTGAATTCGAATTTCGAATTGTTCATGAAAATAAAAATGTATCCTTTTTAGAATTTTACTCATTTTTAAATATGGAGTGGACGCTTAAAGAAGACCGTGTTGCAGTTATTGCGTTGCATCGTTGCGGTTACGCGCCAATTCAAATTTTTGACATACTGAAAAATTTGAATATAACCAAATGATTCGTTTATCGTACCATCAAACGATACAATGAAGACTCTAGTGTAGATGACAGATCAGAAGTGGTCGCCCTCGGTCTGTTAGGACTCCAGCTGTGATAAAAGCTGTGAAAGCGCGAATTCAAAGAAATCCCAAACGTAAGCAGAAACTGTTGGCCCTTTAGATGGGGTTAAGCAGAACCACGGTGAAAAGGGTGTTAAATGAAGACTTAGGCTTCGGGCATATCGATGAAAAACAGGACATCTTTTGAATGCTCGTCTAATTGACCTGAGACTGAAGAGATGCTGCGTTTTGTTGAAGCGGTACGCGGGAAAAAAATATCGGGAAATTCTTTTTTCAGATGAAAAAAAATTTTCTGTAGAAGAGAGCTACAAGAAACAAAATGATAAGGTGTACGCACACAGTAGTGAAGAAGCGAGCAACCATATTCCGCGTGTCCAACGAGGTCATTTTCCATCCTCGCTCATGGTATGGTTGGGAGTTTCTTATTGGGGCTTAACAGAGGTACATTTTTGTGAGAAAGGTGTAAAAACGAATGCAGTTGTGTATCAAAATACAGTCCTGACGAACCTTGTGGAACCTGTTTCTCATACCATGTTCAATAACAGGCACTGGGTATACCAACAAGATTCGGCGCCAGCTCATAGAGCGAAGAGCACACAAGACTGGCTGGCGGCGCGTGAAATCGACTTCATCCGGCACGAAGACTGGCCCTCCTCCAGTCCAGATTTGAATCCGTTAGATTACAAGATATGGCAACACTTGGAGGAAAAGGCGTGCTCAAAGCCTCATCCCAATTTGGAGTCACTCAAGACATCCTTGATTAAGGCAGCCGCCGATATTGACATGGACCTCGTTCGTGCTGCGATAGACAACTGGCCGCGCAGATTGAAGGCCTGTATTCAAAATCACGGAGGTCATTTTGAATAAACTTTAGTGTCATAAGAATCTATGTTTTGTTAAGTTCATTTTGGTATATAAATGATTACATAATGAATAAACTTGTTTCAATTATTTTATATTAAACATGTGACAGAATTTATGACCTGACTAGGTATATATTGCAGACCACTAGTGGTCTCCGCAAGCATCCCAAATGGTCCGCGGAGCCATCTCAAGGCCATCTTCATGGTAGGTCTTTCATATGTGAGAGGCCACCTGGGTAGGAACCACCGCAGTGTCGTCTTCTTCGGCCAAACAGCAATGTAAATGCACTGTTGTGTTTCGGTTTGAAGGAAATCGTAGCCAGAGTAACTACTGGACATATTGAGACTTAACAACTTATGTCCCAGGTTGGCGAGCATCCCCGCGTCCCAGGCTGGAAGGCCGGAGACCCCGACATGCTCCTTCCGATCCACCCCCGAGTATCAGAAGGAAGGCTAAAGGAGCTTTAATCTCGTTAAAAAAAAAGGTTGGCGAGCATAGTATGGAATGCCAAGCATTGCTTTGTAATTCAAGGTGCTGTTTGGTTTTTCTACTGTTCATGAGCAGTCGTAACGCTTACCATCAGGCGAACGGCATGCTCGTCTCGTCAATGAATGCAATAAAAAAAAACTTTAAATAATTTTATGCATATTTTATTTATGGATGGATCGAAAAACATGTATTTACATTTCGCTACTGTATTAACACATAGCCAAACCAGTCAACCAACTGTGTGGTCAATGTCTCAACAATTTTTTTGCCAATAGATCCCTCATGAGTTATCGGTTAAGAACCATTGATATGAAGGCAGATATGCCACTTCAGCTGCCACCAGTTCGGTCAGCTGAAGATGTGTTGAACAGTAGTTGTAGAGGAGGTCCGTTTCATGTAGTGGGACTTGTATCGACTGCTACAGGTACAGTAGGAACATAGAGAAGTAGTTCAGGATATGATTACAGAAAGCCAGCATACCCATGAAAGTATATAGAATTGAGTAATTCGTTTATTTAGGTTCAGGTTTAACCTCGTAAGGCCCAACGACCTAATTTAATGACAAAAATATTTTGACACTGAGGCCCATAACAGTTTTTAAAATCATTAAATTACGGCCTAGTGACCTAAAATTATGGCATGATATTTATACGTATATTTCGGTTTAAATAATCTCGCCAATTTAAATTTGCCATTAAAAAGTTATTAACATGGAACGCATCTTTAAATCTAACAATGTCAACTTAACATTTTAAAACCAAGGATATGTCTTTTTGACGTTTCATCTCGTGAGATCGGATGCCTCGTGGAGATAGGTACAGTCAGCAACATAAGTCGATGAACACTTCACATTTTTTGATAACCTTTTTATGAATTAAAATTTGTACATACTACTCTGTAGTCGTAAAATATAATCAAGTAAATTCATCTATGCCGAGAAGTGCCATACGACATTGAAAATAATTATTATTTTGGATGATAAGACAATTCCAAATCTCGAGAATGTGTAGTGACTTATGTTGCTGACTGTACGTAAATCAATTCATATCTTTATAATCATTACATAGTGATGTCTGAAAAGTATTGCAAACAATTGTAGAAATGTTATACTTATTTTGCAACGAGTTTTTTCTTATAAAGTCAAGTTAATTCAGTAATACACGAACGATAAAAAACATGTCCCAAAATAAGGTCGGTAGGATTATATGTGTATTGTAAAAGTTAACCTAACTTCCATGTCATAATTTAGGGAGATTGGACGTTTACTTTAATTTTTCTTTGTTTAAGCCATGAACGACGAAGCTATAGAAGCCGAGCTAAGACTGGACATATCTGAATATAATAAATAAAAATTCTACAATATTTATAGTTTGTTTCGTACTTCACGTATAGTATTCTATCAAAAGTCAATTAAAAGTCTAAATTTCAATTATGATAAAAATACACTTTCAACTGTTGGGTGCCTCCTTAAGAGGTCGGTATCGTTTATTGTCGATATCTTTGCTTAATGGTAATATCCTCTTATCAAGAGGTAGGGGGGAGCTCTCGAAATGCCAGCACTTGATGTCGAGATAAAATAAATTTCATTGAATTTTAGTTTTCTTTGGTAACGTGGAAATCTCCTTGCTTTATCATTCTTATTTCGCATCTCCAATTTTATAATTGATAAGATCGAAAATTTCCAAAGTGGCTCCAAACGCAATATGTTTTGTTTACCTGGGTTTGAAATGGTTTAAAACACTTAAAAGAGCAATTCACTTTTACCGGGATTACAAAGATTAATAATACGCTGGGGATAGCGATGCTGGATGCGCATTTATGTTTGTTTTATATTATAGTTTTATTGAATATTATAATGTGTAAGATTTTTTATCCCTCACAAATAAAAATATCCATCCATCAGCCAAAGGAAGTCCACTGCTGAACATAGGCCTCCCCCAATGATTTCCACAGAGACCTGTTGGAGGCAGCCTGCATCCAGCGACGTCCCGCGACCTTTACCAGGTCGTCGGACCATCGTGTGGGTGGACGTCCTACGCTGCGCTTTCCGATACGCGGCCTCCATTCGAGCACTTTCCGACCCCATCGGTCATCAGATCTCCGCGCTATGTGCCCTGCCCATTGCCACTTCAACTTGCTAATCCGGTGGGCTATGTCGGTTATTTTAGTTTTCCTACGGATCTCCTCATTTCTGATTCGATCTCGTAGGGAAACCCCGAGCATAGCCCTCTCCATAGCTCGTTGAGTGACTTTGAGCTTCCTAATAAGGCCCATAGTGAGAGGCCACGTCTCGGTGCCGTAAGTCATCACTGGCAACACACAACTATCGAAGACTTTCGATTTAAGGCACTGAGGTATTTTTGAAATAAAAATATAATATATATATATATATATATATATATATATATATATATATATATATATATATATATTTCCAAATTACAAAATTCAACCTCATTATATTGCCGCTATGTATTAGTATAGACGTCACAACTTACGTTAAACTGAAACTAATGCTTGATGGAAGTGAAAAGTTTTCGGTACGGATTTTATATTAATAGAATTGCTTTTTCAAGAATCTAATTACGTATTTTATTGTTATCTTATTTGGGATGTAAAAACATGCCTGTGTCCCGAGACTTCCGCCAACCAAGCAATCCCGCATCTTATTTATGTATGTGTTATTTAATTAAAACGGCATACACAAATTAAATTAATAAAATTCTTCAAACTAATTATATTTAATATATTAAATCTAGACAAATCAACATAATATAAATGATATTTACTAACAAAAACAATGCAGTAATTAAAAATATATAGACTATAGTAACTAAGTTCACAAAAAAATAAGTTAAAATAAATAATATATTATCTAAGGCTATTCCTAGCTCTTCTCCCAGTATTCAACACGGCGACAATACCTTTATACTACGACTTATGCTTTTCTTAATGCTACCTACTCTTTGACCATTTTCTAATATTTTCCAATTTGCTATAATAGCAGCAGTGGCACTTAACACACGCTTCACCCCACTTGAATAGTTAGATAACAGAAGTCAAGATACATATTTTGACGAGATATGATGGAATATTACATTGTCATGTAACATGACGGGTAAAACGTGCTCCCGATGCACGTGTTACCGGTTTACGTGGGTTTTTTATTAGCTACTCGAATAATGACAAAACGTGCAGGTCGCTACTCTGATGGTAAGCGTTAAGCGTTACTTATTCATAAATAGGAGCAATACCATTCAGAACATGTTTAAATAAACTCTACAGTCACTTTAAATACACTCCTGAACCCATATTAGATCAATTAAGTCTTGTGACGAGAATATCAGAAACAACGAGATACTTTTTGGTCTCACAAACACCCAGACCCGAGCCATATATTTCGGGGCCACACAAACATTACACACAATTATATTACAAAAAAGGGTATAAACTTACGAGAGGGTAAATATTACATGGGCTAGTAAACAAATAGTGGAACAATGCCGCTGGTAATAAACGTTATCGACAGAAGCATGCCTATAGATTGTATTAACAAAGAATTTTAATTACCCACGTGTACTTTCTACCCACAAGCTATAGCGGTTTTGGCATATAATGATTTTTAACCAAGTATGTATAGGCGCTGGCACGTTTGCTTAGGACATTAAAATAGTATCAGAGTTAGATGGGAAGTCGCCGGATATATAGCTTCCAATAGAGGCTGCTAACATCTTTAGGCACAGTGTAGGTTTAGTTGTTGTACGTAATTAGTCATTGAAATATTTTTATAGTTACGAACCATACGTAAATCCTTGTACGGACACCAAACCCCATAAGTTATTGACTTCTTATTGATATTATTGACGAGTTACGACCATGAGTTCTAGCATTATAAGCATAACTAACTTATATAACTTCCTTATTATATTCCGTCATAAAATCCTAAAATACTTTAGCTACATATTTAGACTTAGACTATTTTAGAAAACTTGTTTTGAAAGAGAAAGTGGATAGCACAAAATAGCAGATTTATTTATTAAACCATGTCGATCGATGATTTAATCCGATGATGAACAAAACGCCACAGACTTGTTATTCCAAGAATATTAGCCTCATTATTCGAATTCGATGACTTCCCATCAGGCTTACTTCGCTTTTTTTATTGCAATGAATGGCGAGATGATGATTAGTACGGGGTAAGACCGCTCATGAACAGTAGCAAAACCAAACAACACCATGAATTACAAAGAAATGCCATGCAATCCACTGCGCTCGCCATCCTGACACATGAGATGTTAAGTCTTAATATGTCCAATGCTTACTTTGGCTTTAACATCCTTAAAATCAAAACACAACAGTGAATTTACACTGCTATTGGCGAAAAAACATACTTTGCGGCACCTCACATATGAAATACCTACCACCAGTAAAAGTTTAAATGTTTTTCTTTCACAGTCACGGGAACTTCAATGGTAAATACCTCATTTATTTCTATTGTCATTAAAATTTCATCAACGGTATCCCGCAATTTTAAAACCGGAATATATTTCTGTGATAGAACCAATTTGTCATCATCATCAGCAATATGTATTTATGCACCATCATTGAACTGGATTTGCCTCCTTTTCCACTAACCACAAACGAATAATGCATTAGTAATGAAACTTGGGTATTACGTACGGTTTGCTGAGTGTATGGAATCGGTTAAGAAGAAGGTTTTCCTGCTCACTATGTTCTTGAAGCAGGTTTTAATATTATATTAAGATTGGTTCCGTTTCAATTCAAGTTTTAGGTTTGAGGAAAATTATAAATTTAACCGCTGCGAGATTAGAACTTGACTTTATTTTATAAATCGATATAATAGTATTGGAGTATTTTAAACTCAATGAATTACCTATATTGGATATTAAAAACCTCACTGCTATACATTAGTTTGTTGGCCATATCTTTATAATCTTCATGAAGAAATATCGTGTCTGCACATTTTGTTGAAACATCTAATTTTCTAAACATTAAAAGTACTCTAGGCACAAAAAAGATTAAAATATATTCAACCAGTGGCACGACCCAGCTTCGCCCGGGTGCAAATAAATCTGTCTGTATCAGCCCTTATACGTCCCACTGCAGGGCACGGACCTCCTCTACAATCGAGAGTACGATTGAGAGTGGTTAGGCCATATAGTCCACCACGCTGGCCTAGTGCGGGTTGGCAAATAAATAGCTCTACAATAATATGTTTGTACTATACATATAAACATTCCTCTTGAATCACTCTATTTATTAAAAACACTTAATCAAAATCCATTGCGTAGTTTTGAAGATCTAAGCATACATAGGTACAGACAGCGGGTTCTGTTTTATTTTATATATGTATGTAGTGGTGTACATTTAAACGTCCTAAGTCCTAAGTTCGAGTGCCACGTAACACAATATTTATCTATATTATTTTTATTAAAACTGCTAAAGCAATAGCGATGTGAACTATAAATAAATAATAAATAACACCCAACAGTCACATACATAGTCCTGACCCCACACTAAGATCGAGTCTTGTGTCGTGGGTATCAGGAACTAAGAGAGACTTTTCGGTCTCACAAACACCCAGACCCGGAAGAAATATTTGTGGGCCGCACAAACATTTCTCTCGGTGCGGGGATCGAACCCGCGGCCTCTCGTTTCACAGGCGGCGTCTAACCAACTGCGCCACGGAGGCTGTCAAATATACACAATATGAAAAATATAGTTATTACAACGTGTTTATTTTGTGTTACGGTAGTTGGAATTTGGCGACGTGTCCCGTGGGAAATATACCGCGAAATAAAAAGTATCCTTTGGTTTTTGTAACGCTTGGCGATTCATTGGTGGCGATCCCAAAATAAAGGTAAAATGTTGGCCTTTGATATTTTATCGCTAGTTTCCAACTTACTAAGCTGTATATGTTATTCTCGATCAAAACTAATTTAAATATACATGTTCATGCATAAACACACACCTCTATCCCAGAAGGGGTAGGCAGAGGCTCCATCAGGGTGTGCTATTTTACTTTGCGCATTCCGTGGCATGATGTGTCCTGTTCCTGAGTCCGGGCTGATAATGAATAGAAAAATCAGCTTGGCATTTTTTTTTATTTATTTCATTCTTAATTGCACTGTACAGAGAAACAGCAAAGAAATCACATAATAATAATAATAATAGTATAAGTGGCGGTCTTATCACACTAGGTCTTTTCTTACAGGCAACCAAGGGATGGCTATTTAAGTAGAAGAAAGAGTAGTCTAAGGTATAAATGAAATAATAATATTCTACAATGAATAAACTACATTAATTAAATACATATATATATATATAAATTGTATATTCTAATTGTATGTTTTGATATTTTTTAAATAAACAATACTTACATTAGGATCTGATCGATCGGTCATGGCGACGATGGCCATGCTCATGTTAACCCTCATGCTGTAGCAGAACAGCATGGCGAGAAACAGCATCAACACTTGAATGTGCCGGATGCCGAGGGTAGACACTGTAATATTAAAATATACTGAGGTCCATTGTTTCTTAACGGTGAAGAAAGAAGGAAGGAAAGAAGGAAAGCATTTATTTGTCATTGGCAATAGTTTACAGTTCTACACATTTAAATTAATTTAAGTATCTAGTATTGCTTGTCACAAAATGGCTCATGCTAATGTGTGGTAATAAAACCAATGCTGGTCTTCCGCAAGAAAGGTATTGTGAGCCTGCATGTCATATTGAATTTTGCAAGGCTTTCTATCGTTTTTTTTTATTGCAATGATTGGCCAGATGAGCATGCCGTACACCTGATTGTAAGCGAAACGACCGCTCATGAATAGTAGCAAAACAGTAATATTCCAATTGCACTATTGTTTGGCAGGAGAAATAGACATTGCGGTAGTACCTAACCTGGCGGCGTCTCATATTTATGAGAGACCTACCAAAAGTAAAATAATATTACTTATATGTTTCGTTACAATGCGTGTTTATGATCAAAACGATCAATGTCAATGTGATTTGACAGCCTCCGTGGCGCAGTTGGTTAGGTACTGGGTGCGAAATTGGGAAGGAGCGTGTTCGTACCCCACACTGGCGCATGTATTAGTGCGATCCTCAAGAATTTGATGTCTGGGTTTCTTGATACCGAAAAGTCTATGGTAGTATCTGATACCCACAAGACAATACTTGGATCTTTATTTATTTTATTTATATATACCTACTTTATTGTACACCATAAAAAAGAAATAATAACAGATTAAATACTTAAAACTAAAGACATGGTAACAATTGGTGGCCTTATTGCTAGCTGCGATCTCTTCCAGGCAACCTTTGGATGGCTTTATGTGGAGACAGGTCTATGTATGTGACTGTTTGGTGTATTTATTGATAAAAAACATCAGAATATGACCTAAGAAACTTTCTGTTTCGTATTTTACTAAAATATCTCTATTAAAGTTACATTCAACAAAGACACGTACTTCGAAATTTCAAATTATTTATCATTGTTTAAAAATATGGTCAAAATTATTATCAGTTGTATTTTTTTATGAAAATAATAATGTTATTCATAGATAAGAGTACGAAACGCACCGATCTTGAGCAACAAGTGGATATTATGTTTGAAATACATATGAATTAAGATAATGTCAATACAAATATGGTTATCATTTTTACTTAATATTGAAGTATCATTCGATGTGTTACGCAGCTTATGTTAGTATGAAAAAACATTAAATATATTATACAATATTGTGTAATTTTGTTTCTGAGTTAAAACGATTTGTGAAGAAATTAAAGCATAAGTCTAAGAAATATATGCTCTGTTATCATCGATCCGCCTAGTCGAGTCGAGCATGCCGTTCGCCTGGTGGTAAGCGATACGACCGCTCATGAACAATAGTAAAACCAAACAGAAAATTGAATTACAAAGCAATGCTTGGAATTCCACTGCGCTTGCCATCCTGAGACAAAAGATGTTAAGTCTCAATATGTCCAGTAGTTACTCTGGCTACAATGTCCTTCAAATCAAAACACCACAGTTCCACTTGATAGTTCAACGAATGAATTGAAGCACGTGATTGCAATCTTATTGATAAATAGATCCCAATAACCCCCGTGTAAAATGTTGTAAACAAAGAAGCGTTATTACACATTACAAGCTTATGGCCCACAAATATTTATTTCAAGTAAGGGTTTTAAATCAAATCAAATATTTTTATTGTAGAACATAGGTAACATTAAGATTGGAACATCTTATAATATGTTTATTCGTTCAACTATGACCCGTCACATTGGAATACAATAATATAGTAGATAAATTAGATATGTATTATCTAATGTGTACAACGCTGGTTAAAATAAATAAATTCGTGACAAATAATAAAAATCTAAAACACAAAACAAAACAACGATATAAAACGTTAATTACAATTGAAATAAAAAAATAAATAAATACAAATAAATAAATAAAATTACCTTTAGCGTTATAGTATAAAAGCTGAATTTTATATATGTTATTGAGGCAACTATACACGAATATTTCCTTGGTATTCAGACACTTTTGATGCTTCTTTCATCTTGGCAGAAACATTGAAGCTGATAACTTCCAAAGCAACCACGATCGGAACTTCATAATAGCTGATCGTGTGATGCCAATGTTAGAGGCATACGCAGACAAACTTTTAGCTTTTATAAAATGTCGAATGTCTGGCGGCCACGGGCTTTTGTTCTACTACTTTACAATGCTAAGACAGAATAACATCTTCTATTTTATTATTTTTATTGTTGTATGTCGGGTATATCCAGACCGAAAACGAAGTCAGGTGTTAGTTTTAATTAATTAAGGCTTAATGTAGGCTCAAGAATATGTATGTTGTATATATAAATTAGACGTGGAAGTTGATGAAATATAATTAAGGCTTAATTGTAGGTCTTATATGTATGTTCTATATCTTAATTAATCGTGGAGGTTGTAGAATTAATAATTTAGGTACATACGTGGTGCAATGATCAGTAGATACAAAACCATTTTCTGGTCCTTAGGAGGAAAATGTTCAGGCAAGATTTTAATAGGAATTTGTTAAAGCAGGTTTGTATAAAAGGGTTTATTTACGACCAGTAACAAATTTATGGAGGAAAACATATCGTAGTTAATTTAAAATTTAACAAGGAAATAGTTTTATAAATATGCTAAATTCTGCCTGCCATTTTACTTGCGTTAATCTGAATATTGCAGATCAATTTAGTTTCTGGTTAGACACGAATTATTATACATAGAAATAGAACGGGATTTTTTGTATTTTGAAAAATAGTATGTAGACTTTCTTGTTGACATATTCCATATATCCTTTTTAGTAAAGTAGTTAAGGCGTGTAAGCGTCACAAACAAGCTCAATTATAATATTAGTAAGCACTTAATATTAAATCACATATCTACAGGGTATATCAAGACTGCTACCGAAAACGAAGCCGGGTGGTAGTTTAAGCGACTTCAGATACAATGCAACAGAAAAAGTTGCAAAAAAAAGCGTCAATTTTTTTTTGTTATTTTCTTCCTTTGACCATATTTGGGTGGTAAATACATTTTTTTTCCAAAATAATAGTGTATACCCTTTTATTTATAAATAATCTAAGGTATAAAAGTGTTTAAATTATTATTTTAGCAAAAACTATGGATTTAACACTCAAAAATGACGATATTTAAAAAATCATAAATAATAATTGTCGCGTTTTTTTGCGAAATTTTTAGTTGCATTGTGTTTGTAGTCACTGAAACTACCACCCGACTTCGTTTTCGGTGCAGTCTTGAGATACCCGGTATATTAATATGATAATGTAAATGAAATATATATATAAAAATAATCAATGATATTCTCTTCCTAACCTACTTCACCTGTCGGCCTCAGATGACCTCTGCATAGCAACTTAGGTCAAGTCTTAAGGCGCAGCGCTATGAATATGTGATAGTGTCTTAAGGATTCTTGTGGGCGTTACATGGAGTTTAATGAAGCAACTATTATATTATTAGCCTAAAACATAAGGGGTCGCCAACCTTTTGAGTCGTAAAAGCCAGATTACAATTTACAAGAAAAAGAGTCACAATTTGTGCTGACGACTGTTACGATGCCTGTCACGGAGGAAGGGTGCTGTAAAAAAAAAAGGTAAAGTAGCTGAGAGGTAATAATGGTGCCTAATTTAGCTATAGTTTCTTGCCCGTTCTTCTCTGGCGAAAACAGCTTTGTGAACTGGGTGGTAGTGGAAAAAAGTGACTGAATGTAAATAATAACAACAAATAGTATGACATTTTATGGATTCAATAAATATTTTCATTTCATTTAATTTCATGATTGATTCAAAATTATTTGTTAGTATTTATTTTTATAAATACTAGTATTTATTTAGTTAAGTTAGTATTTATTTTTATATAAGTGCGTGGTGGCCTGTTGGTAAACGGACTAGACGCGACTGCCAACATGTTCACGGTGGTTGCGGGTTCGAATCCCAGGGCACACCTCTGACTTTTCGGAGTCATGTGTGTATTGATAGTCAATCACCACGCACTAAAACGGTGAAGGAAAACATCGTGAGGAAACCTGCATACCATAGCGATTTATAAAAATGTATATGGTATGTAAGTCCGCCAACCCGCACTAGGCCAGCGTGGTGGACTATATGGCCTAACCACTCTCAATCGTACTTTCGATTGTAGAGGAGGCCCGTGCCCTGCAGTGGGACGCATATGGGCTGATACAGAATTTATTTTTATAAATAAATTGTATAGGCGTATGGAATTAAAGAGCAGCACCTTCACATCCAAAAAACCATATGTGGCTCGCGAGCCGCAGTTTGCCGACCTCTGGCCTAGAAGAATTACAACACTTAACAATTTTTATTTATGAATATCAACACAGGAATTTTGATTTGAACAAAACGAGGTCGTGTCAGCAATTAGATATTACGCAATTAGAATAGCAATTAGATTTACTGGTGGTAGGTCTCTCATATGTGAGAGGCTGCCTGGGTGGGTACCACCGCAATGTCTATTTCTCCCGTCAAACAGCAGTTTAAATGCACTGTTGTGTTTCGGATTGAAGGACATTGTAGCCAGAGTAACTACTGGACATATTGAGACTTAACATCTTATGTCTCAGGATGGCGAGCGCAGTGGAATGCCAAGCATTGCTTTATAGTTCAAGATGTTGTTTGGTTTTGCTACTGTTCATGAGCGGTCGCATCGCTTACCATCAGGCGAACGGCATGCTCGTCTCGCCATACACAGCAATAAAAAAAAAAAAAAAAAAAAAAACGCAAATTAAATAAATTGTTCATTGTGTCTGAAGTCACTAAAACCACCATCTGGCTTCATTTTCGGTAGCAGTCTAGATATATCCTGTAATGTATATACCGGGTATATCAAGACTGCTACCGAAAATTAAGCCGGGTGATAGTTTAAGTGACTTCAGACGCAATGCAACAGAAATAGTTGCAAAAAAAAGCGACAATATTTCTTTTGTTTTTTTTTTCTATGGAAATATTAGGGTGGTAAATACATTTTTTCCTAAAATAATAGTGTATATCCTTTTATTTATAAATACTCTAAGGTATAAAAGAGTTTAAATTATTATTTTAGCAAAAACTATGGATTTGCCACCCAAAATTAACGATATTTAAAAAATCATAAAAAATAATTGTCGTGTTTCTATGCGAAATTTTTAATTGCATTGTGTTTGTAGCCACTAAAACTACCACCCGGGTTCGTTTTCGGTAGCAGTCTTGAGATACCTGGTATTATTATGAAAATAAAATCAAAGTCGATTACTTGCAAGTGTGCAATTTTTACTGGTGGTAGGTCTCTCATAATATGAGAGGCCGCCTGGGTAGGTAGCACTGCAAGGTTTGCTCTATTGTTTCTCAGTTTCAGTTTGAAAGATATTGTAGCCAGAGGACATATTGAGAATTTACATCTTATGTCTCAGGATGGCTAGCGCAGTGCAATGCCAAGCATTGCTTTGTAATTCAAGGTGTTGTTTGTTTTTGCTACTTGCAATAAAAAACTATAATGCGTATGTGTTCGTGTATTAGGTATAGCGCATGCGAATTTGTGAATTATTTTATCTTGATAGAAATATATGGATTACGTTAGGAAGATAAGGTATTTTTTATACATAACTCTGGCACGTTTGCCACGAGCAAACGAGCCACGTGATGGTGAGTGATCACTGCCGCCCATAAAGGAAAAAGGATTCGAAGAGAAAAAGGGTATCGGACAATCGGCAATCCCACTTACTGAATGAAACGCGACAGATTCTTTGTTGTCACTACACGTTAATTGCCTATGGAACAGAGGTATAGCTCCGGACGAACCTACCTATTCATGCTTAGTCATGGCCGACGACAGCGTAGCTCTACCACTTCCAAATTTGAATTTATTATGGTCATGCTTAGTTGTATATCGTCTCTACAACATAGACCTGCCATTGTAACTTCTGTAAACCAGGATCAAAAGTAGCATGAATTTTAAAGACACCGAGCATTGAAGCACAGTGAGACTCCGGGAATGTCTAACTTGTCTTTAACTGCATCTAGGATGATAATAAATTAATTTTAAAGCTTTGTTACTTTATTTAACAACTAGACCGGCCTGGCTACACCGGGATGCAGACTATTTATATACACTTTTTTGAAAATATCCTATCGCCTATATTATCAGGAACAATGTAGGTTTCCAATGTTGAAATACATTTTCACATCAGTCCAGCAGCTTCAGAGCCTATTCAAAGCAAATAATCAAATATTTCCTCATTATTTATTTATTTAAACTTTATACAACATGTACTGGCGGACTGAATTCCGCCGGCAGTTTGTACCAGTCAACCTTAAGGAGATTTAGAGCCTCTACTTATAATATAATTTTTTCTAGTACTTATCTTGTTTAAACTAAAATAATCTGATTTCTACCTCCTCGATATCATCAGTGGGTATTCCAATTGTATTCTTAGATAACGTCAATATACAATCTCGTCTGTACCTTGTCGAATCAGAATCTGGTACTGATTTACTATTGAATATCAGAACGCGTGACAGTCACCAAGGCTGGTGGAATTATGCAACGTTTTCTCAGTAGATTATAATTTTGAAACAATCATGTCAATCAACATCAACACTTTATCTTGGCTGCTATCCCAGATTTTTAGGCAGATATATTCGGAATAATACATTATGACTGGTTAGAGACGGAAAAAATATTTCTCGTGATATCATAATAAGGATAAAAAAATTGAGGACAAGTTTTCCGATCTTGTGATTAAACCCAGTACTTTCTAGCATAACAGAAGTGTTGGTATACTTTCTTACAGTATTTCTGTGTGGAGGACTTGTATAAAAAGGGTAGTTACTGGTCAATATTGAACTCTTTAGCATGGTCGCTATGAGCCAGTCAATATATTTTTCTAATAATTTAATAACTCGATACCTCATAAGTGGTTCCAATTAATGTCATCCTCTTTACCACCCGGAATATTATCAACATATATCGCACGGGCACGGGCCACTAGGGCCATCAGGGCACGGGCCTCCGTTATAATCGAGAATACAATTGAAAATGGATAGGCTATATATAGTCCATTACGCTGGTCTAATGCAGTTTGGCACAAAGTCTGCCATAGAAATGATTACAAATACTTATGGTATGCAAGTTTTCTCACGATGTTTTCCTTCACCGTTATAGTGCACAGTTATTGACTACCAATGCACACATGACTCTGAAAAGTCAGAGGTGAGCCCTGGGATTCAAACCAGCTACCACCGTCAACATGTTGGCAGCCGCGTCTGGTCCGTTTACCGACATACTACCACGCATTTCTGAATGTTCTAATTTAGGGTAATTCCATTCACCCCCACTTGACTAAACATTTTTAAAACCCATACATACTTGTATCTTATACTTGACTATGCTATCTCTTGATTTGACGAGGCACGTGAGGTAATCATATATAGAAGTGCGTAATATCTATTGAGAATAATTTATCAAGTTAAATGGAATTCCTAAATGTTATAAGTAGATTTTGAAGGGAAAATGAAACGGCACATCCGATCTGTTCATATTTAAAACGTCTTTGAAATATGTGAATGTTTTTTGTACAATGTATGCGGCACAGTCAATGCGTTAGAAATCTGTATCTGTATCTGTATCAGCCCATATACGTCCCACTGCAGGGCACGGGCCTCTACAATCAAGACTAAGATTGAGAGTGGTTAGGTCTCGTTAGAAATCGAATATAGCAAATATCGTGTAGTACTGGTGGTAAGTGCGTGGTGGCCTGTTAGTAAACGGACTAGACGCGGCTGCCAACATGTTCACGGTGGTCGCGGGTTCAAATCCCAGGGCACACCTCTGACTTTTCGGAGTCATGTGTGTATTGACAGTCAATCACCACGCACTAAACGGTGAAGGAAAACATCGTGAGGAAACCTGCATACCATAGCGATTCATAAGAATTTCTATGGTATGTAAGTCCGCCAACCCGCACTAGGCCAGCGTGGTGGACTATTTGGCCTAACCACTCTCAATCGTACTTTCGATTGTAGAGTAGGCCCGTGCCCTGCAGTGGGACGTATATGGGCTGATACAATGTACTGGTGGTAGGTCTCTCATATGGGTAGGTACCATCCAAAGAAATGTCTTTTTATCCCGCCAAAGAGCAGTTTCTGTTCAGTTCAGTTTCTTTACTGGTGGTAGGTCTCTCATATGTGAGAGGCTGCCTGGGTGGGTACCACCGCAATGTCTATTTCTCTCGTCAAACAGCAGTTTAAATGCACTGTTGTGTTTCGGATTGAAGGACATAGTAGCCAGAGTAACTACTGGACATATTGAGACTTAACATCTTGTCTCAGGATGGCGAGCGCAGTGGAATGCCAAGCATTGCTTTGTAAATCAAGGGGTTGTTTGGTTTTGCTACTGTTCATGAGCGGTCGTAACGTTTATCATCAGGTGAACGACAAGCTCGTCTCGCTACCCATTGCAATAAAAATAAAACATGGCGTGTAAACTGCATCCTAATCGGTCACTCGACTGTTTAATGACACTGCGAAGGCCGATATTTCTATAGCCTTATTAAATAGGTTTAAGAAACAATATAACAATAAGTGCCTATTATGTGATTTCATTAAAATATCTCGTATTATCGAATTTAAATATTTTTTTCTCACTCATACATTGGGCTGTACGTCGTTAAAAGCCTATTTACCTCCATTCAAAGATCAATCGATATTTAATGAATTTGCTTTAATGACTTGTTTACTTTTTTATCGTATTATGACGAAATTAATAATATTTTTAAATGAAATATAATAGGCTGAAGGTATATAAACTTGAAACGTAACGTTTTTTTGTCCGTATATTAGTAGGGTTAATTGAAAAAACACTGATCTGATTTAAATTACTTCTTACCCTAGAAAACGTCATCGGACTAGTTTTTATTATATCTTTATTGTTGAGTAAATTCAAATAATTAAAACCACAATAAACATATAAATTGTAGAATTACGTGTAATACTATAACTGAAGTAAGTTATTTTAAACCAAATTAAACCTTAGACGATAAAGCCGCCTATTGATTCATCAAATCCGTAAATGTCTTTTATTGTTATTCTGTATTATAATATTATTATTATTATGATTTAACCAAACACCTATATCGCTGAGGGAGTAAACAGAGATATATGTATTCTTTAAGATCATTTCTATCCACTGCAGGGCACAGGTCTTATGTATGGGACTAAAATTTGGGGTACGGGAAAATGTTTTTCGAATATTTCTCATTTTAAATAGATTGTTCATTCTAAGACACCAAACACAGACTTATAATCGTTGTTATTATTTATATTATAAGACGGTTTGAACTTGAAGTGACCTCAACACATCGGTTTACGTTTGTCTGATACGCGGAATTCAATCGTCATAACTAACATTATTTTAACTCGTGTATAATAATTTGGATCCGACGGCTATTGTTCACTGTGAGAATCTTAGTAAAATATTTTTAAATACAAGATTTATTTTTTTGATAGCAAATTATTGTCATGGTCTAATGAAAAGAGTCACTTTAGTGCTAAGAACAATATTTGAATGTAGAATCTTTACTTTTGGAATGGATACAATACTTTATGGTCTAGAAACTAGTCTACCAGTCGACACAATTAAGTCAGGCTACTCTAAAAGCAAGATATTTACAGATACATAAACTCACGCCTTTTTCACAGAAGGGGTAGGCAGAGGTATTATTATGTGTATTTATATTATAGGTATTTAAATAATGTAGTATATTATTCATTGCAGATTACTATTATTTCATTTATGCTCTAGACTGTCCTTTCGTTCTCCTATTTCAATATCCATCCCATGGCCTTTTTTGCCTGTAAGAAATTACCTAGTGTGATAAGGCCGCCACTTGTACTATTATTATTATTATGTGATTTCTTTGTTGTTTCGCTGTAGAGTGCAAAAAAGAATTAAATAAAGAATTAATAATAAATAAATATTACTTTTAATTATTACTAGACCTTCTACTATTTTTTACCAGGATACCCACGTTTCACTTTGTGTTCTATTCCTCGATATGAGAGGAGATAAATTTGTACTACATACCCTAGCTGTTTATGTTTTAGTAATGACCTTGCTTCAGTAGTTGAATTACTTATTTACTACTTCCTTACTATTACAAAATACGATATCATTAGGCCTGAATTTAATTAAATTTACGACAATTTTATGTTCCCTGCTTATTTTGAAGGTTTCTTTTACTCATCAGCGGACATTACAACGTGGTATTTGCATAGATACCGTGTAACGAATGGAATAAAAGGCAGTAAAAAGGAAAGCATTACCTTCTAAACAGCGCGACATAAGCCAGTAGAAAGATTAGTACAAAAATTAAAAATAATACTGGGTATATCAAGAGTGCTACCGAAAACGAAGCTGGGTGGTAGTTTTAGTGACTGCGACATACTGAATATCGAAAAAATATTTTAAAAGCCATCTTTATCGAAGTAAATAAAGTGGAAGTAAAGCTCATTATAAAGAAAAAAAACTTACGACCCATGTGAAGTATATTTTATAAATTACAATTGAAGATTATGTTTATCTCAAGCCTATAGTGTCGCAACGGTGTCTTTATCACTATGTTTTTGAACTGGATATATATAACAAAATTAAATAAATCAAAACATTTATTATCACTTAAAAGTTGTAGAGCCACGATATTGTTAGTGATGACTGAGCATTAATAGGCAGGCTCGTCCATCCGTCATTGTCTCACAGGAAATCTACGTGAAACTAAAGCTTTGCGGTCGCGTTTCGTTTGGTGGGTGAAATTGCCAATACCCCTTCCCTCTTTCCATCCTTTCCCTTCCAGCTTCCCTCCTGATTTGATGGGCCAGCAATACATCTACTATTGTAACTTTGTGGATGGTCATAGGCGATAGTAATCACTTACCATCAGGTGAGCTGTATCTTCGTTTGCCGGACTTATGTAATAAAAAATAATAATTTAACTTATTTTTCGTCAAGGAATAAATAATTGCCTTTTTACACCCGTTTACACCGGTTTACACCGGTTTCGGGTCAGGTAGTTTATGAGACCGAAAAGACTCTAGTAGTTCCTAATACCCACGACACGAGACTCAATCTTAGTGTGGGGTTAGTGGACTATGTATGTGACTGTTGGGTGTATTTATTTTGATCTTGAAAGTGGCGCGTCAATTTTGATAAAATATATTGAAAAATATTCCATGCTTTGAAAAGTAATGTAGAATTTTACTTTTTGACGTAAATTCTTATAAGGTCCCTGACATTACCACTAAACCAAGAAGCTAGCTATCTTTATTCCATATGTACATTTAGTAATAGTCAAACTTGTTATTTACATAAGTAACCTGCGTAAGGCCAACTTAAGTACGCTGTTAATTGACAATCAGGCCGGTAAAATTGTTACGACCGATGATACATCCATCTAGTATCGCTGGATGCTCTATCACACTGAAATACATTTACTTTCTCACTTTCTAATGCTAGTAAAAATAATACTCTACAGCGTTGAAAGATTCATAATTCGCCATCTTTCAAGATTAGCTTCAAACAGGTCAAGGTGAGAGCAAATTATCTCCATAAATGACACTTCAGCGAATTGAATTACATCGTGATTTATCATCGAAGTTATATTGGGAAAATATATTTCTGCATTTTACGGCCATTCTTTTCTTCTATTTTATTTTATTGTAGGGAATTAGTCATCATTTCTGGCTTATTTATGTTATCGTACTCGTAGTCATCTCTTTTGATTTATGTAAATATTTAATCATATAGATGAAGCCATTTTATTATTAATTTTGCTGTTTAGTTCTTATTATCTTTTAAATATATTCTAAGAAAATGACATTTTATTGTTATTTCCAACAACATTTTTTTAAGATAGTAACATTTTAATTAATTCATGATAATTTATAGCTAGTTTGTAACTCTACTATAAACATTTAACATTTTAAACTGAACAAAGGTATTTTAGTTCTTTTTTTTATATAAATTACTTTGAAATCTGTTTAAACAAAATTATCGGCCAAAGAAATAAAGAAAAATGCAAAATATTAAATGATAGTAGCTAAAAATTAAGTAGGTAAGCCACCACAGGTTGTGATGAAATATATACCACTCTCAATCGTACTGTCGATTGTAGAGGAGGCCCGTGCCCTGCAGTGGGACGTATATGGGCTGATACAGATATACACATAGGTATATAATGGTGAATACTGAAATAGTATAGAATCCTCCATTCTTATGATTAAAAATGGTTACGATGATGCTATTGCTACTGGGATTTTGGTGACTTGGTGACATCTCATAAAGATTATATACTATTTCTTATTCACAGCTTCTGAATTGAAAACTCTCGGAGTAGTAAATATAGCGATTTCTGAACTCCTTTCCCAATCGGTTGTCAAGCCATAAATTCATTCACCCTTAACTATAAATTCTGCCGAAATAATTGTAACTGGTTTCTAGTACACTGACCGAACAAACTCGATGATAAACTGGTACTTCACATTAGTATTCTGTGTGAGGCAGTCCATTCATCATAGACAATATTACAGTGATTTTACCTTATACTTTCCTTACCTAACATATGGGGTCGGCGCAACATGACATTTCTCCATTTAAAATGATGTGGCTTAATTTTACAACCGCTGATTTTTTTAACGTTTGTAGGTACTGCTTAAAAATCTTATGTTTTTGTTTTAAACACATTATGTCTACTGCTGCTTATAGATATTTTGAAGTTATGGAGAACTCTCAGGTACGCAAATTTCATTTCGATATTTCCTTCCGTTAAAGTAAGTGATGATGTTGATTCTAAACAGCTTAGGTTTTGCAGATTAATGATAACCTAACTTGCCTACCACTCATGGCATCATTACTCACTTTATCTTAGTTGTAAAGATTACTGCCAATTTAGCGTTATAAGAACCCTTTTCGACATTCGCCACTTGTTGTATTCTTGCAGCTTGCATATAAACAAATGCAGCTCAGTTCACGAAGCGACGTTCCTGATTTTTAGGAATGATAAACAAGCGTAGTTATATATAATAGTTCATAGTATTCATAGACCGAACTACGACTGGTAGGTAATATGTAAGCTGTACACAAGCGTACAAGTGGCAAATGACGAAAGCATGCGTTTGAATTCACCTTACGTGGACATAAGTCTCAATTTTTTTTAAAAAGCCGCACGTGGCTTTTGAATTTCAAAAATATTTTAAGCGTTGATTTCCATACTCTAATCACAAGTATTGTTAACATATTTCTTTAATTAACACACACATGGGTCATTATAATTACACGAATGTAAACAATTGTGATAATACGTACGTAATTGATATGCGAAATAAATCCGCAATCTAGAGTTTCGGTGGCGCAGTTGTATTACAGTACGATTATAAAGTCCAGGTCTCGGATACGAATCCCGGGTCGGGCAAAATTATATTGGATTTTTTTATTAATTATCAACCTGGAATTGGAAATGTATGCCTGATATAACGATAGGCTCGCCCCATCGCATTGTGGGACGCAACGTAGAAGCAAAAAGAGGGCGTGAGACATCTCTGCCTACCCCTTTTGGGATAAAGATGTACGTTTATGTATATATATACATATATATAACTGAGAGATCAGAATAAGGCGTCATAATAGAAGATGTTTTGTTGCATTTATTTACATAAAAATTTACCTCTCGCTGAAAATAAAAATAATATTCTGTATGTACTAAGTTATAGTTTTCAGGTCACATTCTCCTTTAGACCAAATAAAATATGAAATTGTATCATTGAATAATAGTAAAGTCTGTTTTACTGGTGGTGGGTCTCTCATGTGTGAGAGGCGGCCTGGGTAGGTGTACCACCGCAAATCGGTTTGAAGGATAATGGATTGCCAAGCATTACTTTGTAATTAAAGGTGTTGTTTGGCAGTTCTGCTACTGTTCATAGGTGGTTGTATCGCCAACCATCAGGCGAACGACATGCTTGTCTCGCTGCAATAACAAAAAAGTCTTCAGAAAGATTCACTTACTTGGCTTTTTCTCTTCAATATTATCCTCCACGACACCCATTTTGAAAACACCACACTATTTGGTTTTTATTAATTCACACTTTTTAATCGACTTAAAAAAAGGAGGAGGTTCTTAATTCGTCTCTATTTTTATGTTCTTTTTTTAATTTTAAACAGTCAATGTTTTTCAAACAGTTAATAATAAAATTAAAATATTTTTTTTTTATATTATCAAGTCACTGTTCTTTATTCAAATATTGTGTCAGCTGCCAGCACGTACGTAATATTAAAAAATAAATATTTATACGTGCGCTCGCGTCGAGATCCGTTGTCGCAGTAATATTGATAGAAATCGATTTATTTTTTTACAGCCGAAGGTCGGCAATGGAAACATTGTATTGTTCCTAGCAAAGTCACGGGCGGAATGCGAGCTAAGAATAATGCACCTTGTCAACTTATTACTTGATATAATGAAATTTTAATCACGGTTTGATTATGATTGTAGAACCTACTGTGACGAATACAATAATTGATTTTGTATTGACGTCTTCATAACTTTAACATTGCGTGAAACGCTCGTTGCCGATATAAATGTCAAGACGGAATATGTCGCCAGTTCGATTCTGTAGTATACTTTTTTCGAAACTTTAATTAATGTGATACCATTGTTAAGTGCCGACTTTGTCTGGGAGGTCGGATTTGTGAAGTATGTAAAGTTTATTAAGTCTATTTCGCAAACATGTTAATTGAAGTCCTATGTGAATTTTGACATAAAAATATATAAAGTCATAACAATACAAAATATTAAATGTATTTATAAACTCTATGAGTAGTTCTAGTAGTAATAAATTATAGTTAAATTATGTAATATATTCTTTAAGGTCATTTAGAAATAAATTAATATTTTTTATTCACGATCACGAAGACGATTACATTAAAATATACAGTCAAATGGTGGCGTCAATTAATAATAAATGCTATACTTATCAACCCAAAAACGTCGCAATACGGAAGACTTCTTATAATAACAATTTGTTTTATTATTATAATTCAACATATTATGCATAAATAATCTTACGCCTTCTCCTAAGAGGGGTAGGCAGAGGTGCGAGATTACCCACATTAAGCTTTCAATGTTCCGTCTCACAATGTGATGGTGGCGAGCCTACCGCCATATCGGGCAAATATTTCTGACTCCGGGCTGATATAATTCAAAATATAATTTCGCATTTTATATTATCTACACAATATTATTATTATTCCGTGTAAAATTATACCAAATATGTAATAAAATCTATAAGAATTTGTTTTATTTTAATGCATGTTCTGTTATAGAATCCAATGAGCGGGAAGACTCACTCGTAAATGTTCGATTTCTAATGGTTAGTGGTTTGAAGGATATTTGTATCTCTTTGGGTTCATGTGTATCTCAGTCTAAGCAGGCTGGCATAATTTTGTCGATAGGTTAGTGATTGTCTCTTGTGTGTGTTCACTATCTAGACAGCATTTACCATCACGGACGTCGTAGTACTTAATCATACATATACTGGTGGTAGGTCTCTCATATGTGAGAGGCCGCCTGGTTAAGTACCACCACAATGTATATATCGCCCGCCAAACAGCAATGTAAATGTACTGTTGTGTTTCGGTGTGAAGGATATTGTAGTCAAAGTAACTACTAGACATATTGAGACTTAACACCTTATGTTTCAGGATACGAGCGCAGGAGAATGTCAAGCATTTCTTTGTAATTCATGGCGTTGTTTGGTTTAGCTACTGTCCTTGAGTGGTCGTGTCGCTTACCATCAGCCGAACGACAAACTCATCGCGTCATTCATAGCAATTAAAAAAATACCCCACATGCATAAATTTTGAACAATATCGAGATAATTTCTGTCAAAAACGTGAT
Organism: Hyles vespertilio; assembly: GCA_009982885.2. Classification (NCBI taxonomy): domain Eukaryota; kingdom Metazoa; phylum Arthropoda; class Insecta; order Lepidoptera; family Sphingidae; genus Hyles; species Hyles vespertilio. The sequence continues at coordinate 806,312 of CM042811.1, forward strand.
TTTAGTTATCATGATTTTTAGCTACCTCGTATGCGATTATTTTTACAGCTAAACTGAACTTTGGTTCGATACAGGAAATTATCTGAGCCGGCAAAGGCACGGAGCAATTGTATTTTTTAATTATTCCAGAATATTCCCAAAGCTCTACTTAATGTTTCATTTAGCATTACAAATAAGTGTATTATGCAGAAGCGAGTTCCACAAAGACTTTGTACGCAATAAAACGAAGGAACAAACGCAATGAGTTTATTAGAACACAGGATTCATACGACTTTTTCTTCCTTCCTCGGCAATCGTTCATCTGAAAAATAAAAGAAAGATTATTTTTTAGTTTATGTTAACCTTCCTGTAGTGATTTTTGTAAAGATTTTATTTTAATATTTTATTTATAGTAACATACAGGGTCTCTCAAGACTGTACCGAAAACGAAGACGGGTGGTAGTTTTAGTCACTTCAGACACCATGCAACTAATTATTTTTTTTGAAACGTCAATTTTTTTGTGATTTTTTTTCCTGTCTTTCTTTTTGGGTTGTTAACTCATAGGCTTTTTTTTTTAATTAAAGTAATAGTGTACCTTTTATTTTTAAAGGCGCTAATGTACGCTGGTGTTACGAATTATTATTTTAGCAAACATTTGTTTTACCATCCAAACGCGATGATATTTAGAAATATACAATTTGTGTTTGTGGTCATTAATACTACCCCCCGGCTTCGTTGTCGGTAGCAGTCTTGATGTATCCCGTATACCTGAATCGTCATTTTCAGGATCGTTCCATTTCTGCTTTTTGCTGGTGCCGAAGATCAAGTAGAACGTGTTACAAGCAATGTATACTGCTGATGATATGTAGAATACCTTGCGCCAATCGCTAGGATCAGTCTGTAAAGATTCCATTGTATATATCTCTTCTGTACTTATATTCCTATAGATTAATATATATGCATAATATTTATTTTTATTCAAAAATTCAACAATTTTTTTTTTCAAAATAGTCCATAGCCTATGTTCATCAGGGATAATATAGAATTTTCACTATGACATAATGACCACACTGCGCCTGATGGTAAGAGTAAATGCCGAATAGATAAAGTATCGCATGTCATCAGACGGCAGCCTGCTATAAGATGCCTCTTCGCACTACGGCGGAAAGAATTTTTCAAACCAGTCCAGTACTTTCATAGCCTATTCAATGCAAACATCAAGTCTATCCTCTTTATAATATAATTATTTACGTATTATAAGTATAGAAGTAAAGTTAAAATTCTTAACGTTCCAAGACGACTAGGTAATTAAAGGTGTGGGTATAGGTATATTATGTCTTAGGTTGAGCGCAGGACCTTCCCCGACACGATCTAAGCCAATAGAGGTAAAAATAGCTACGTTTTATTTTCCTTAAAACAAACTCTTCCTCGTCACAGTCACGCAAGTGCGCCACGATATTGATTTATCTGTGCATATTTTAAACATAAACGATATCATTGAAAATTTTACATATGCATAATTTATTGTACAAAATAATTAAGAGACGAGAAGAACGAGAACGAAGAACGAGTTTACAATACAGTTAATGGTTTACACCAGGACATTTATGGACAGGAATTTCAATATGTCCAGTAGTTACTCTGGCTGCAATATCCTTCAAACCATAACACAACAATGCACTTACAATGCTGTTCCGCGGGAGAAATAGACATTGCAGTGGTATCTACCCAGGCGGCCTCTCACATATGAGAAACCTACCACCAGTAGAACATGTCAGTCTGACATGTCAGTGTGATAATTACCTCATCCTTGAGAACAGCTCCGGCCACGAGAGGCGCTATGATGGATATGATGTTGGCACTGCAGTTGGTAATGCCCATTAGAGTACTAGCGAAGTTCGGCGCTATATCTAAGTGAACCAACTGAAAGAAAAAATATTATTCGTAAAGAAGACGTAATTTATAGACTACTAGCGGCCCGGCCCAGCTTCGCCCGGGTGCATATAGATTTCTCTACAATAATATGCACGTATTATACACATAAACCTTTCTCTTGAATCACTCTATCTATTTAAAAAAAACGCATTAAAATCCGTTGCGTACTTTTAAAGATTTAAGCATACAAAGGAACATAGGGATAGAGAAAGCGACTTTGTTTTATACTATGTAGTGATAATGGTGGTCACATAAAACCAAGTTGGGGTGTCCTAGTTGCACTTCTGTCTGACCCTTCTGGGAAAAAGGCCAAATCATACATTAGTAGATGTCAATGGTAAAATAAATTTATTATTAAGTGTGCTTAACTATACAACGGTTATAATAAGTACGCCCAAAACCTCATTTTAGTGTCATCTCTATATAAAAATAGGATCGTAATAATATTTGTGTATCTCGGAGTGGGGATCGAACCCGCTATCCGTTTTTGCATAATTTGTGTACTAATCACTTCTCAGTGCGGGAATCAAACTCATGCTTTTTTATAATTGGTGTGCTAATCACATTCGCTACGGTAGCTTTCTATTCATAACAGAGGCGTCGATTTTTCTATTACTGGTACAATTTCTAGTTGTTTGTTTAAAAATAAACGGCTTTATTGAATGGCATATTTTTTAAACTTATTTTAGTTATCGAATATTTTGTCTATGCTCAAACTGAATTCAAAAGTCGTTCAATAGGGTTAAAACATTCGATTGATAAATAGTTTGTACAACTGTTTGTAAATGAGGTTATAAGTCATTGCCGTTTATATTAGTAACGATCCGGCCCGGCTCCGCCAGAGTACAGATACACTTTTCAAATGGCGGTTAAAATATTCAATTCCGAATGAATACTTTTGTTACCTTTAGTAAAAAAAAATAAAAAAGTGTCCTGTGTTACTTCTAATACCTCCAAGAATATGTATAGAAAGTTACATCATGATCAGTTAAGTTGTTTTCGCTTAAAAGCGTAACAAATAAACTTACATTCACATTTATAATATTAGTATGGATTTTCGTCTAGTTTTATTACTTCATCAGGACGGTATTTTTAACTCTATACAGTTCACTTTAAATTCGATTTCATACCAAAAATCCCGTGATATGTCCAACATTAAGCGCTACTACTACAGTGAGAAGTGACGCCGCCATCAATACGTTGCCAGGTGGTACGTATGAGAGTCCGATCAGAGCAATGGCTGGACCGAACTGTCCTGTAAGGAAACAAAATATGGGTGTAGATACTCCGCTATTGAATAATGTTCGAGTGACTATACAACAGAAAAACTAAATTGCACGTGATGCTATTTGAAGTTCAATGAGACTATCTACTCTCTCTTCAGCCACAGAAAGTTCAATGCCGAGTACATAAGTTTATTTATTTATTTTATTTATAAATTATTCTTTATTGGACACCACATTCAATAAGAAAAGACAACTCGTTTAAATAAAGGTTATTGGCGGCCTTATCCTTTACCGCGATTTCTTCCAGACAACCATAGACAACCATGGATTTGCATATCCACATGTTGTTGTTAGTTTTCACTGATCAACACAATTATGATTATGAACTATTCAGTCATGGTTGTCAATCATTTATGAACTACACTGAATTTAACTAAGCTGCAACCTGCTGTATAATCACTGTATTGTAAACTTGTTTTGATAAGCACACCGACAGAGTTTCTTGCCCTTTCTTCTCTAGCAAAAACATACTTGTGAATCAAGTGGTACCTACAGAAAAATAAGTGACTGGATCCAAATAATGTACTATGATATTCTAAAGATTCAAAAAAGTATTTCCATTTCTATATGCTGGCTTGTTGGAAACTTTATATCCGCATACTGAATCCGATACACTATCGTATATAGAAGTCGCTATAATTCTTGTGGTTAGGTGCTTAGTTAGACCAGTTGAAACACCTGCTTTCAGTACATTCTAAACTCTATACAGCTAACGACATAGTTTTTATTTATTGGTCTCCAACTAAGATTATACATGGTATACATTTACTTCAAAACATAAAATTATAAAAATTTTGCATCTTAAATTATAGGAGGACACAGCTGATATAACTTGAGACACAAACGAATAAAGAAAAATAAAACATTTAAATAAAATATGGAATTACAAACAAAATAAATAATAGTTTAAAAAACTAAAAAATACGCTTTTATAGAAAATCCAACAAAAAAATAGAAAATAAATTTTAATAAATTTGAATTAAAAATAGTGTAAGAAAAAATGATTTTATTGTAAAAAAAGCATGAGGTGCATGGTATCAATAGTTCTAAATATTTTATGAACATTATGAACATATATGACTAGAAGGGTTATTTTGATAATATCCTTTGGTCCTTTGGTTGGTATACGCGGGATTGCTTTGGACATATTCCGTTCCTACCTCACAAATCGCACCCAGTGCGTTAAAATAGGAGAGTATACTAGTCAACGTGCTTTTCTGTCCTTTGGAGTACCGCAAGGAAGTGTTCTTGGGCCCACTCTCTTCCTGGTATATATAAATAGTTTATATAGAAAGCAAATACCAAATTGTAATATCATCACTTATGCAGATGATACTGCTTTGATTGTACATGGGACAGATTGGAAAGAGACACAAAATCACACAGAGGATGCACTTAGAGAAATTAAGAACTGGTTTGATGATAATCTCTTAACTATCAACGTAGAAAAAACGAAATACGTCGCCTTTGCTCTCCATCCTAACTCACATCTACCAGTTAACTTTAAAATTCAAGTGCACACGTGCAATCCGCCTGCCATTAATTGTACATGCCCCGAACTGGTTGGAGTAACTGGCATTAAGTATATGGGACTTTTAATTGATAATACCTTGAATTGGTCAGCGCACATAAATAGCCTTACATGTCGAATTAGAAAATTGATGCCAATATTTGGTAAGCTTAGATCCTCTGCTGACCGTGAAACATTGTTTTGTGTTTACTATGCCCTTGTCCAAAGCATTATTCAGTATTGTATCGTTGTATGGGGAGGAATTGGCAGGACTGTACTTTTACACCTTGAACGTGCTCAAAGAGGGATATTAAAAATAATGCATAAAATGCCTAGAAGAACCAGTACAGAGCTCCTTTATAGGGAATGCTCAGTTCTTACTGTTAGACAATTATTTTTTATGTCGGTCATTCTACGAAAGCATACAAGTTTGAAATTTGTATCAACAACAAGAAGAAATAAGGACAAAGTTTGTTCAGTTGTTCCCCATCGAACGACACTTGCTCGTCGACAGTTCTACGTTTTTAGTAACTTCATATACAATATTGCAAATAAACTCGGTATTTACCCCTTACCCTTAGCTAAGTGTAAAGAAAAGGTTCAGAATTGGCTATTAAATTTAAATTATGAGGAAACAGAATCAATAATATATCATTAAGGATTGTTACTACAGTTATGATTGTACATTTCATATTTAAATATGTACCCATGCAGCAACTACGCACTATATTACTAACACACACGCACACACTCATCCACCCACCCACTAAAACACAAACTCACACACACAAATGCTTTCTAAATTATAAATATAATATGTGTTTGTAAAACAGCTCATGATGGAAGATGCTGACGACTGTGTCACAGTTTTTACTAGTATAGTCGTCAATGAATACTTTTTCTAAAATAAAATTGAGCTGTAATTGTAATATACCTAATATTTAGATTAAGAGAATTTGTAATGATCAAATGGAAATAATAAAAATTTACTTCAATACATAAAATTATAAAAATTGTGCATCTTAAATTATAGGAGGACACAGCTGATATAACTTGAGACACAATCGAATAAAGAAAAATAAAACATTTAAATAAAATATGGAATTACAAACAAAATAAATAATAGTTTAAAAAACTAAAAAATACGCTTTTATAGAAAATCCAACAAAAAAATAGAAAATAAATTTTAATAAATTTGAATTAAAAATAGTGTAAGAAAAAAATATTTTATTGTAAAAAAAGCATGAGGTGCATGGTATCAATAGTTCTAAATATTTTATGAACATTATGAACATATATGACTAGAAGGGTTATTTTGATAATATCCTGATAAGCACCCCACGCTTTTTTTACAATAAAATCATTTTTTCTTACACTATTTTTAATTCAAATTTAATAAAATTTATTTTCTATTTTTTAGTTGGATTTTCTATAAAAGGGTTTTTCTTGAGTTTTTTGAAACTATTATCGATTTCTCATTTTTAGTCGATTTTTTTTATCTTAAGCACAGTTGGTAACTTATCCGAGAAATAGGTGATCGGCGCGCCTGGTAGATTCCTTTATTGGTCTTGACGCAGACACTCCGGGTCTCAGGAAAACAAAAATCGCTAATCCTGATTCTATCCTGATCCTAGTAAGGATAACGGGGCAAAATGGTTAAAATATTGAATTGTCTTCGGTCCTTATTAATATGTATATATTATTATAGTATGCCAAATTTCGAGTTAATCCAACGTTTTAAAGGGGGTTAAAATCATGTTCAAAGATTCCGTTACATACTAACATACATACGTCTGAAGCTAATAAAAGCGTATTAAAAAGGACTTTGGTGAAGTAATATTTTCATAAACATTCACTTACCGATAGAATTAGACAGTTTTCTAGTAGTGGTGATGCTGAGCCATTTCTTGTTCGGTATGTAATCTGTGAGGAAACCGAATGGAAAGCTCAAAATGAACATGGACAGGTAGGGAATAGCCGTCATTATTCCATTCTGAAAAATATTAATTAATTACATTAATAAATATATAACACTCAACAGTCGCATACATAGTCCTGATCCCTCAATAAGAACGAGTCTTACGTAGGTATCAGAAACTACAAGACACTTTTCGATCCCACAAACACCCAATCTCTAAAATGCCTGTGGACCATACAAACATTGTTTATGGAACCAACTCCGAGATCTCTCACATTTTACAGCCGGCGTCTAACGAATTGTGCCATGAAGGCTGTCGAATATAGGTAAGCTCAGTATTAATCATGGGGTAGTTAGAGTTTTCCATAGAGCCATGTAATACCGGTATATGTAATACCGAGCAAGGACATCTCGTATTAGATCTCTCGAGGATCCTAAGAGTAAAATACTATAAGCAATATTTTTTCTGATAATAATCTGGACTGCCTCAGTATCGCAGTTGTACTACGGTACGATTTTGTTTTGAAATCGCATCGACGGCAGACATCGAAAGATCGTTGACGGACGGAGCACAAGGCAAATCGTCGACGTTCTGGTAGAACCTCGCCTACCTTTTCTGAGACAAAGTCAAGGTATTTAAGTTTTGAGTTACGTTGAAAAATTAACTTTATAATTTGTAAATATTTCTATGCATTATTTTTATTCAAGTGACTTATATTAAGTTAGTAAATATAATTTGGCATTATCGAATTACTAATGCTGCATAAGGCTCTATTCTTCCAAATAATGTTATTAATAATAATGTACAAGCAGTACTGCTTACCGATCGTATATCAACTCCCAAAACTTGGCTCATGTAAGAAGGCATTTCTGTCATGAGCGTAAAGAAACCCCAGTTCTGTCCGCAATGAGCCACGATCAGTGAAATAAAAGCCATAGATGTCCAAATTGATTTCCATGGGGTTTTTAGTTTCTGTAACATAGGAATTATTACTTAAATCAAACCATCCATCAACAAAAAAATAGTAACATTACTAAATTGAATTTTTCGTAAACTAGCAATGTAAATATTTATGTAATTCTTCACTAATAACTTTTGTTAAAAGCCAGAAAGATTTAGAAATGAGTAAAAAAGGAAAAAATTCAATGTGAACACGACCTTTTTTTCACCAATTTGTCCCAAAGAACTTTGTATGTACAGTCTCTCCTTAGCGCTGATCCTCTTAGACACTTGAGGAGAGTCGGCGCCGAAAGTCACATAAAGAACTGTCCATAGAAGCCCCACTGCGCCGTTCGCGTAAAATATTGCCGGCCAACCCCAAGCATCTGCTATGAAACCAGCAGCCATGAACTGGATCGCGTTTCCGAATTGAGAACCTGTGAAATAATAAGCTTTTGGATACATCTTTCTCTTTAGCCAAGGAAGTCTACTGTTGAACATTGATCTCCCCCAAGAATTTCCTTAGAGACTTGAAATGAAATGAAATGAAATGTATTTATTGATCACGTAGGCAATTAAGGAGCTCTTATGACAAGTCAATACACATAGAACTTAATCTCTATTTACAATATATTTCCTATGCTTATTATTACTTATTTTAATTTCTTGCTTTTATCAATTTATTTATTAATTTTATTTATTTTTAAATTAATTTTATTTTTATTTATAATTTATGATTAGTTTTTTTAATTTATTTAGTTTTTATTCATATTTATTTAAAGTATTAGTTTTACTTTATAGTAATTTATTTGTCAAAGAAATACATTATTTACGTTAGTCAAATTAAATTATATTATTTGTGGACCATAAATATTACAACGGTGCGTAGCGGTTTATAGTTACCACCGGATCCAACGCGGCCCTTCCTGAGAAGACCCGGCGAAACAAACTCAGTGGGCTTACACTACCACTGGAACTACGCGACGCGACCCAGTCCTGAGTATATCCAGCGACTAAGAACTGTTGGATACTCGTATCATCGAATAGCCACGAAGAGGTTCCATTATTGGCCTCGATTGGTCCTAGTTATATCCGTCCAAGTTGTGACAGATGTGATAAATATAAAGATGTTAAACTTATAATTAATAACTAACCCGAATTAATTAAACCTAGAATTTCCCGTTGACGAACTCATATATACGATACGGTCATATCTACTAAATCAATCAGATGAATTCAATGCTATTATCAAGAATTTACGTAAGGCTTCATTAATTGGCTTCAATTAGCTGATTAGGCGTGCTAATTGTTGGAAGATAGTAGAATATTACCAGAATGCACGAATCCGCCGAGTCGGCTCTTTTCCTCAACTGGGGCCCATTTGCTAATTAAGTGGTGCAGTGACGGCACTATGAATCCTTGAGAAAGACCTTGTACTACTCTGCATGCGCAAACCAATTTCCAACCGCCCTGAAAAAACATGTTTAATGTATACTTAATTAAATATTAAATAAAAATAATATTTAATGATTTATTCCAAGTATTTTAATTGTTGTTTAAGTCAAACCACAGTTCACTAGATGGCGTTAGCAGGTTTAAGTTTTCAGTAGATTGGAAAGAGGTGTTCAGAAAATAGCTTAATAGATAATTGTAATACAATTTACGTAAATATACTGGTGGTGGGTCTCTTATATGTGAGAGGCCATCTGAGTAGGTACCACCGCAATGTCTATTTTTCCCGCCAAACAGCAGTGTGAATGCACTGTTGTGTTCCGGTTTTAAGGGCATTGTAGTCAGAGTAACTAATGGACATAATGAAACTTGGACCTTATGCCTCAGGATGGCGAGGGAAGTGAATTACCAAGCATTGTTTGCATTCATGATGTTGTTTGATTTTGCTACTGTCCATAAGCGGTCGTATTGCTTACCATCAGACGATTGGCATGAAAGTCTCGCCATTCGTTGAATAAAAAAAACAGTTTAAGTACCAAGTACGGTATACTTACTTACTATACTTACAGACACAGACATAAAACTCATTACACCGATCTATTTGAATAAAGTTTTAGAAAATAAACTTAGCACTTGTACTTACATAATACGCACTGAACGGAACTAGCAGTGATACAATAGCATTGACACCTATGCTGGTGGAGAGCAGTAGGGAGCCTCCGAACCTGGCGGCCATCTCACCAGCAGGTATCTGTAATATGATGTAGCCCCAGAAGAACGACGAGAGGATCACGCTCTGAGTCTGGATGCTCCAATCGAAAGACTGAAATGGAAGTAAATATCAATGATTGAATTGAATGATTTTTGATAAATATTTAATGATGAACGCAGATAGCAATTGCTTTGGGGGCGTAGACGTATTATAATAATTGGGATGTAATAAATAAATAAGTGAAATAAATCACACCCAACAGTCACGTACATAGTCATTAACCCGCACTAAAATCGGGTCTTGGGTCGCGGGTATTAGAAAATATGAGAGACTTTTCGATATCGCAAACACCCCCGACCCGAAAAAAATATTTGCGGGTCACACAAACATTTAAACAAACAGTGTATTTTTCAAAGTATTTTCTAACATATTATTTTGTAATTGATAACCTATATAATATATTTCTTGATATTTAACTTACACCTTCCACGCTACTGTCGGTCATTGCTACGATCGCTATGCTCATATTGGCTCTCATGCCATACGCAAGAACCAGCGCGAAGAATAAAAATAAGACTTGCAAATGTCGTAGACCCAGCGCAGTTTCTGAAATATTTTCATAAAATACATTCCACATATTTATTTTCATCCTTCTTTGATATTTAGTTATTGTGTTCAGATATGAGACACTAATTAGAGGAACTTTTCGATCACGCAGCTGCGATAATGTAATCAATTTTGTGTTAATTCGATTTTTGTGTCGCTACGAGGTTAGTATCTGCAGCTTCTAATTTATTCGTTATTCTATTTTTACAACGCAGTGACCACCAAACACAGTTACGAAAGTTTTAATTAATTTGATAATCATCATCATCATATCAGCCACAAGAAGTCCACTGCTGAACATAGGCCTCCCCCAAGGATCTCCACAGTGACCTGTTGGAAGTGGCCTGCATCCAGCGACTTCCTGCAACCTTAGCCAGATCGTCCGTCCACCTTGTAGGCGGGCGTCCGACATTTCGCTTGCCTGTACGTGGCCTCCACTCGAGAACCTTTCAGCCCCAACGGCCATCGGTTCTACGAGCTATGTGCCCGGCCCACTGCCACTTGAACTTGCCAATCCTATGGGCTACGTCGGTTAAGTTACCAATTTGATAATACTGTCAGTAAATTGACATAACCTTCCATTCACTCTGTTTATTTAGATTATTTCGCAAATACAGGTTAGTGAACGCGAGCTATATTAAGTTCGATTCTACTGCATCGACAAAATCCCTGACAAAGCTAAAAGATAGCCCCTATGTGCCAACATCAACTGACATCGCACGAACAATGGCGGTCTTTCCATCACTGATAATGATAAAATCCCATCCTTCGTCATCCGTGACAAAACGGTTAAATGCAATACATTGCTTTCTCTATTCGTCTATTCACATATTATTACTAAACATAGTTACCAATATTAGTTGTGATATTGCTAATTTACTAAAGTTAGCCAGAGTAACTAACTAATGAATCATTCATTAAGTACTTATATTAACTTACTTGGTTTCTCAACAGCATTTTTTTCTTCGTCAAACATTTTGCTTATTTTCAACACACGCATTACCACACTAAATTTGAACAGACATTTTTATCGACAGTATGTGTGGCATAATCAAAATCATTGATAATGTCATCTGAAAACCCATGATATGCAATTCAGATCTCCGAACAACTTGTGACATAATAAAAAGACTTACCAGTTATCGTTATCTTTCGCTATGTTTTGATCCTTTCAAGCCACGTAAGACAGTTTTAAATAATAAATAAAACAAAATTTTAATTCATAGTTTCTTTTTTCAAATTATCAACAATTAAGTATTCCAGATCACGAACATTCACAATTCTGAGATTGTAAAGGCAAAATGAACGAGAGCAGAAAAGCAAACTCGATTGCGGTACTTTTGCTTGACGTTCAGTTTTCTAAGTAGCAGTCGTTTAACTCAGGTTCAGAATTACAATGTGATTTTACCACATTTAGCTGATTAGCATATTAACTTCTATACATAAGGCTTTACATGAAAATGAGATTTACCAAGAAAACTTATCTACAACTCAATGTATCTAAGTTATGTGTGGATGATTGTATCGGTAAGTGTTATATCATGGGGGCAGTCTAAACTACTTAAGACGTCACATGTTATTGATAACTGTTATCGATAGTAATCATCTTTGCGACGGATCGTATTTGTGACGAACATTTGGTAATTTTCTTAAAGACAAAGGTTATGTATCCACTAACCTGCGTCGTCCTGATCAATTCAATTCAACTTCAACTATCCCAATGGGGTGTTAAACCTTGTTTTTATTTATAAGTATTTTTTGACATCATAGAAAATTAACGATGAAGAAAAAAAGAGTATATTTTCTGTAAGGAAAAACCAGTAAAAAAGATTAATATTATCAGTTCTTCACAAGATATTTTTTTTTTGCCATGAATGGCGAGGCTAGCATGCTTTTCGCCTGATGGTAAGCGATACGACCGCTCATGAACAGTAGCAAAACTAAACAACGCTTGCTATACTGAGACATAAGTTGATAAGTCTCAATATGTCCAGTAGTTACTCTGGCTACAATGTCCTTCAATCCGAAACACAACAGTGCATTTAAACTGCTGTTTGACGGGAGAAATAGACATTGCGGTGGTACCCACCCAGACAGCCTCTCACATATGAAAGACCTACCACCAGTAAAATTTAGCAAAAATATAATGGCAGAGTATCGTAATTATTTATCTCTATTATAGTAATTATCTTTCACAAATCATTTTCCATTATTATCTGTCGCTAGCTATCTAAATTAATATTAAGCATTTACACTGCTGTTTGGCGGGAGAAATAGACATTCATAAGATATATTTTACTATCTACCAACCTGTACTATGACAGCGAGGTAGACTCGAACGATGAAAGAGTATTAATATTTATTTTCTACTTCTAACTTTACCTGATATTCCGAAAGTCCTCAATGTAAAGCAGCGATGTAACACGCAAACTTCTTCCTTATATTTTTTCATTTTTGGAACGAAGTTCCTCATGGCGCTTATTGTGAAAGGGGGCTAGACGTAAAAAAAATCAGTAGTAGTAAGTAAGTAGGCACGAAAAACATTTGATAATCGTTTTTTATTTCTTTATTTGAAAATGATCTCATACATTTTATTTAACTCTAATAGAGGCAAGTGCTCGAATGGAGGCCCACCCACAAGGTGGTCAGACGACCTGGTAAAGGTCGCGGGACGTCGCTGGATGCAGGCTGCCTCCAACAGGTCTCTGTGGAAATCATTGGGGGAGGCCTATGTTCAGCAGTGGACTTCCTTTGGCTGATGGGTGGATGGAATAGAGGCAATAAAATATCCAAATACATATTAATATGTTAAAGGCTATAGTAAAAACTAAGAATACGCTGAAGCTCAAAATTAAGTGGGAAACGTTGCGACAATTTCTAACTTTCATCAAATGTCATAAATCAAATCGGTACAAAAGAAACATAAATTGCATAAATATGTGAAAAAAAAAACATAATGATGGTGATACTCAAATGATTCTTTTGATGGTGACATATAATTAAAATTACATAATAAAACCGTAATACATTGATTTTCGATCCTCCTTAATAAATTTATTATTATTTACAATTTTAGTTTGTTACTCTGCTGTCAATCATAAACCCTTGATTTGATTATGTATATTTGCCAATTATCTATACATATAAATAAAATTGAAGTGTCTGTTTTAAGAGTGAAAATAAAAAAATATGTCCTACTACATATCGTTATATACACGATACCTGTGCCGAAAATGATATTTAATAAAATGTTGTCTGTCTGTCTGTCTGTTTGTTCCGGCTAATCTCTGAAATGGCTGGACTGATTTTGACGGGACTTTTTTTGTTAGGTAGCTGACATAACAAGGAGTAACTTAGGCTACATTTATTTTAGAAAAATAAAGTATTGTTGCAATGCCCAAGTACTGTCCAGTACCGCGCGCAGCTCACGCGAATGCCACTACTGGGCCGTCACATCGGGCGCCTTCCACCAACGAATCAATATCACAATTACAAAATATTGAAAATAAAGAAATTTTTCAATAAAGCTGATACAAAAAACTGATAATAAATGATAATTAAAATTTCATCACGGAACTTAATGAGACGGGACATAAACCATAATATAACGGGACGGGAAATATAGTTAGTACGCGAAATAATATGTTGTTACCAAATCAATACTGGACTCAAAAGCTATCTGCACCCGGGCGAAGCCGGGTCCGACCGCTAGTTATTACTCAAATTGAGCCTAATGATTAAGTTTATATTACATTATATTTGTTATTTTACAAAAAATTGCCGTTAACCACAATGTGTCGTAATTAATTTTGAAGATGGTTGTCCTGCGTGAAGTCGTAGCGCACCGCGAAGGCACAGGATTCGCGGAAGTTGCAGGCCACGCGCCCCTATTGGTCAGACACGCGATAACGTGACGCAGCGCTCACGTGATTGGAGGAATAGCCGCGCAGCGCCGGCGCACCGCCAATCACACGTGACGCAAGCCGTCAATTTTATTATTATTATTTTTTAACCTATTCTGTCCCACTGCTGGGCAAAGATCTCCCTCAACCCAAGTGCTGTTAAATTGGTCAAGGTCGTCGCGCCACCTTTTCCGAGGCCTGTCGCGTGGCCTCTTGCCATCCTTAGGCACCCATTGAGTAGCAATCTTTGCCCACCTCTTTGGGTGCATCCGCGTGACGTGACCTGCCCAATCCCATTTTAGTTCGGCCGATTTCAGTGCAACATCCTTGACTTTGGTTATGGAGTGCAAGGTTTTATTGGGCACTCTGTCCATGCGTGTTACGCCTATCATGCTGCGCTCCATAGCTCTTTGACAAACCCCGAGCCTAGACCTCTGAAGACTATTATAACTTAAAAAAAAAAAAATATTACAATTCCTTCACTAATTAATCGAAAGGAACTTCGTTCCATCTGGGTGTATATAGATGACTTATGTCGCCTTAAGAGTAAAAATATGGACCTTTTAATGTTTGCGGGACGACACAGTATTGCTATGTCACGGTAAATCTTGGGATGAAGTGGGAAAAACGCAGAGGTGGGACTTGCCGCTATCACTTCATGGCTTGAAGACAATCTTTTATCTGTGAACGCAGCTAAAACAAAATATATATGCTTCAGCGAAACTCGAGCATTGGCCCCACCTTCAAACCTTTGTCTTAAAATACATAGGTACATTCCCTTGTAATCGCTTTAACGATGTCGTACGGTGTTCTTGCACTACTCTAGAACGGGTCGATAATATAAAGTAGGTCTCGGAGTCGAAATTGATAAACACTTAAAATGGGACCATCACATAACATCATCATCATATCAGCCACAGGAAGTCCACTGCTGAACATAGGCCTCCCCCAAGGATCTCCACAATGACCTGTTGGAAGCGGCCTGCATCGAGCGACTTCCTGCA
This sequence comes from Hyles vespertilio, assembly GCA_009982885.2. Lineage (NCBI taxonomy): Eukaryota > Metazoa > Arthropoda > Insecta > Lepidoptera > Sphingidae > Hyles > Hyles vespertilio. The sequence continues at coordinate 821,557 of CM042811.1, forward strand.
ACCTTAGCCAGATCGTCCGTCCACCTTGTAGGCGGGCGTCCGACATTTCGCTTGCCTGTACGTGGCCTCGACTCAAGAACCTTTCGGCCCCAACGGCCATCGGTTCTGTGAGCTACGTGCCCGGCCCACTACCACTTCAACTTGCTAATCCTATGGGCTATGTCGGTAACCTTGTTTCTCCTGCGGATCTCCTCATTTCTGATTCGATCTCGTAGGGAAACACCGAGAATAGCCCGCTCCATGGTTCGTTGAGTGACTTTGAGCCTTTTAATGAGGCCCACAGTGAGAGGCCACGTCTCGGTGCCGTATGTCATCACTGGTAACACACTACTATCGAAGACTTTCGATTTTAGACACTGAAGTATTTTGGACGAGAAGACGTCGCGAAGTTTCCCGAACGCTGCCCAACCGAGTCGGATTCGACGATTGACCTCTCTCTCAAAGTTGGACCTGCCTAACCGGACCACTTGTCCTAAATAGACATATTCGTCTACAACTTCGAGAGTCGAGCCCCCAACTCCAATGGGGGTGGGCACAACATGGATATTCGACATGATCTTCGTTTTAACCATGGTCATTTTAAGACCCACCTGTTAGGAGACTCGATTAAGTTCTTCGAGCATAGTGCTAAGGTCTTCCAGCGATTCTGCCAAGACTCGCAAGATTCTGACAAGATATCGTCGGCAAATCGAAGGTGAGTATTATACTCGCCGTTGATGTTGATGCCGAATCCTTTCCACTGCAATAGCTTGAAGGCGTTTATCCCTTGACACCACTCAACTTTTTTTTTAATTTGTGTTTAGGTATATAGTGTGTGTGTTGTATTGTTGGGACTAATAAATTTATTTTCTTTCTTTTTTCTTCTTTATAATGGACTTTATGCCGCTACGCATACCATGGACGACTAGCAGCAGTTGATTTTCATTGTTATTCCATTGCGCTATTTAAAAATATCCGGTCTCATTTTAATTTCCGATGTTTAAGGAGGCCTGTGCCCGGCATTGTGTCGTTTATAGGCTGGAGTAATATTTTTTACTTATTAATACTTATAATAATATATTAATGCAATAAAAATCTTTGATAATTTTAAGTATCTAATCAACAAAAAAGTGAATCAAACATTGGGGGTCACTCAAACATACACCAGTGTATAACAAACTGCAGGATTGGGTTGTGACCAAGGTATGGCTTATTAAAAAAAAACATGAAAATTGGATGCAAAACTATTGAGATATAAATATTTTTAATAGTGTGGTGGGGACATTCGTTGTCTCTTTCGATTATATGATACGAAAATATAAATTACTTTACTAAAGTATAACATTTCAAATTTAAATAAACACATATTACGTATTTTCCTGCAAACAGATAAGAATTGGCTTTTACAAGAGCAGCTGCGAAATAAATGCTATAAGACGTTACCGTATATAAATATGAAGTGAAGTGTGCAACGGTGTTTTAAAGCAACATTTTAAAATGGAATTCTTTTGAAGAAAATTCAACTATGTTCAAGTATGGTTTCAGAAAAAGGATGCGCAGTTTCTCTCTCGATAAATGAGCCCGTATTGTAAGCCAACATTTTTAAATGATGTGAAAGCTTTCATCATAAATCTATATTAATATACAGGGTATCTCAAGACTGCTACCGAAAACGAAGCCGGGTGGTAGTTTTAGTGGCTACAAACACCATTCAATTAAAAATTTCGCATAGAAACGCGACAATTATTTTTTATGATTTTTTAAATATCGTCAATTTTGGGTGGTAAATCCATATTTTTTGCTAAAATAATAATTTAAACTCTTTTATACCTTAGAGTATTTATAAATAAAAGGATGTACACTATTATTTTAGGAAAAAATGTATTTACCACCCAAATATGGCCATAGAAAAAAAAAATAACAAAAAAAAATTGTCGCTTTTTTTTGCAACTTTTTCTGTTGCATTGTGTCTGAAGTCGCTTAAACTATAACTCGGCTTCGTTTTCGGTAGCAGTCTTGATATACCTGGTATAAAGCTGAAGATTTTGTTTGTTACCTATCATCAGGAACTACTGGTTCCAATTGAAAAAATATTTTTGTTTTTCATGTTATAAATCGAGGAATGCTATAGACTGTATATCATCACGCTATGACCTATAGGAGGGAAGCAGTAGTGAAAAATCTAGCAAGTACCATGCTATTTTATTTGTATTTTGTGGTTGTTCGAATGGTCGAAAATCTGAAAATGATAATCGGAATTGAACATTTTGCCCGCCATTTTGAAAAGTGTATCCGCCACCTGGGCGGAGCCGGGCCAGACCACTAGTGCATGCATAAGAAAATATCTATTTTTATGAGCTCATTGACACCCGACTTAAGTGTCTACCATCTATACACTAAGCTCGTTAAGCAAGCGTTGTGATGGAAAAAGATCAATAACGCTTTGGGTTATGTAAATTAAGTTTAGCTGGGATTGCTGATAACACTTCGTATCAGTTTTCTGAAGATCTCAAATTTTTCAAAAATTGTGTTCAAAGAAATCCAAACACGTTAAAAACGGAGCTAAAATAAAAAATATAATAACTTTTGATTTCTTCACCGCCAGTAATTAGTTACAGACAGTAAAGTATTAAATTACCTCGGGATAAGTACTCAAGTTCTTGTTTATTGCTTCACCAAAGTCAACCTACAGCAAATTAGTTTTTGTACAGTAAATACTTAGTTATACCCGCCTTGAAATTATTTATAAGGATTTCCTTTCGGTTTAGCGTTAATACAGGAGAATAAGACCTTAGAATATTGTTTATATAATAGTTTCTGTGATTTAAGCGAATGTTACACATTCAAATAAAACCATTATTTAGAAATCTTAATACGAGGCGGACTCGTGATCACGAAAGCTGCATAGTAATCGAAACGTCGGGAAGTTAAAAAATTATAGTTTAAAAAACTAAAAAAACACGCTTTTATCAACGATCCAACTAAAAAGCAAAAAATAATTTATAATGCGTCTAAGATTAGAAAATGGAGTAAAATACATACATTTAATTTTTGTTACAAAGCGTGGGGTGCTAGAGAATAAGCAAAGGTTGTAAGCACTTCTTCTAATCTTAAACTCATTATCAATTATTTTTTGCTTTTTAGTTGGATCGTCTATAAAAGCGTGTTTTTTTAAACTATAATTTGATTGTAATTGCAAAGTGCGTGGTGGCCTGTTGGTAAACGGACTAGACGTGGCTGCCAACATGTTCACGGTGGTCGCGGGTTCGAATCCCAGGGCACACCTCTGACTTTTCGGAGTCATGTGTGTATTGATAATCAATCACCACGCACTAATACTTACTGGTGGTAGGTCTCTCATATGTGAGAGGCCATCTGGGTAGGTACCACCGCAATGTCTATTTCTCCCGTGAAACAACACTGCGTAAATGCACTGTTGTGTTTCGGATTGAAGGACATTGTAGCCAGAGTAACTACTGGACATATTGAGACTTAACATCTTATGTCTCAAGATGGCGAGCGCAGTGGAATGTTCCTACTGTTTATGAGCGGTCGTATCGCTTACCATCAGGCGAACGGCTTGCTCGTCTCGTCATTCATTGCAATAAAAAAAAAAAAAAAACCAAAACGGTGAAGGAAAACATCGTGAGGAAACCTGCATACCATAGCGATTTATAAGAATTTCTATGGTATGTAAGTCCGCCAACCCGCACTAGGCCAGCGTGGTGGACTATATGGCCTAACCACTCTCAATCGTATTCTTGATTGTAGACGAGGCCCGTGCCCTGCAGTGGGACGTATATGGGCTGATACTGATACTGATACTGATAATTTCATTAATTGCACTAAAAACATCCATCTACGAGTATAGCTGTATTATCAAAGGAAGACAGCTGCGTGAAACTAAAAAAATAAAAAATAAATAAAATTGAAATTTCTGAATGAGATAAGGTCACAACTTTTTTATTATTGTATTTTCATTGGTCCTGGATAAGTATGCAAAGTTTCGAGTCAATCCGACGTTTTGAAGGGGGTCAAAATCATCTTCAAAGATTCCATTACATACCAACATACGTCTGAAGCTATTAAAAGCGTATTAAAAACTGAAAATTCGCGATAAAATCCGTAAAGTATAATTTTATGTCGTTAACACTGTAATGCTTAGTGCGTAGAACCAGCAAACAAGCAATCGTATTTTTGACGATTAGAGATTATCGCTGTCACTTAATATCACATTACTGTGATTTCCGAATTCTCTAAATGGGAGGGAAAAGGTAATACCCTTTTTCCTCCCATATCGGCCATCTTACTCACTGAACGAATTGCGTCTCTAAATTCGTTGCTACACGTAAGTTTTCTGGGAGTCTATGGTTTCAACCACATCGAGCTGCTATGTAACAGTTGTTCTAAGTAACTAAAGAGTTACTTTGAAATTATACCATGATACCATGGTGTTTATGAGACCGAAAAGCCTCTCGTATTTCCTGATATCCACGACACCAGACTCGATCTTAGTGTGGGATCAGGACTATGTATGTGACCGATGGATGTTATTTATTTATATTACAGACTCAAATAGGTGATCAATAATACAAACTATACTATATACAGATATTATAATAACTAAAATAATTTATGACTATCAGGTACATCTTGAATAATAATATAAATACTCTTATAACAATCACACCACTTTCTCCGGTTTTGACTCTGAAGTCGATTCTGAAACAGAGAAAATATATTTTTTAGAGTTACACAACATTATTTCCAGCACAAGTATGTTCGCTGCTGGACACGACATTTCAGGACGAAAATTCAATGGATAAGGCAAAAGTCTACGTTGTTCCGATTTGGCAGATTTCACATATAAACATTCACATCTTTTTCTTAAGAAAGAAAGAAAATAATGTTTAGTACTGGCACAAGAAATTAAAGAGAAGTAAACAGTAAACGTAACAAAATAAAGATAAATATTTCGCTAGCAAATGTCACCATTATACCATTGATATATGTCTACCATTTAGGTAATACCTGTACCCACCTGAGCAGAACTGCAACGCTAATTTTCGATGAGAGACCTTCACCGTTAAAGTAAATAGTAGTTATCTATCATTACACACATGACAGGTTCCGTGGAGCAGTTGGCTACGAGTGGGCTGAAACGAGAGGTTCGAACCCCAAACCGAGACAAATGTTTATGTGATCCTCATTTATTTGTCTCTGGATCTGGGTGTTTGTGTGACCGAAAAGTCTTTAGTAGTTTCTGATCCCCACGACACAAGACATACCACTTAATGTGGGGTCAGGACTATGTATGTGACTGTTGGGTGTATTTATTTAGTATGTCTCTGAAAAGTCAGAGGATTGCCCTAAGTTTCTAATCCGCAGTCTCCGCAGATAACGTCCGTCTTTACCAACAGACCACACTCATGGTAATCAAAACAATTGCCTAGCACTAATGGGTCCCGCAATTCATTTAAAATAAAAACTCGCTCTCGTTAGCCATGTTTAAAAAATATATAACTATAGAAAGCGCCTGATAACTTTTAATGGCAAACAGTTGTCAATCAGAAAAAATAATCCATATTGTATTTTTGTGGAAATAGTTTTTAAATAACTGATTACGCTTATTTCAAGGCTGTCTGCTTGGAGAGCCCTACCTACCATCCTTTCACAGTGAAAAAGTTAAAAACTAAAAGAAGCCGTAGAAGTTAGTAAGTATGTTCTACTTACTGATTTTATGCGTAATTAACGAAAATATTTTTAAAATTACTGATTTGTCTTATTTTAAGGCATTCCTGGACAGCCCTTTGAGCAAAAAAATTACCATCCTTATACGGTAAAAAATCATAAAATAAGCAAAAGAAGTCGTAGAAGTATAAATATCTTTACCTATGCAGTCTCCGCCAATATTGTTAACATCATCGTTCCATTTCTGCCTCTCTGCTCGTGCCGCAGATGACATAGAACAGGTTGCCAACAACGTACAGCGCTGATGCGATGTAGAACACTTTCCTCCATTCATTAGGATCCGTCTGAAAGGGAAGAAGAAACCTCGTTAGTTGTAAGCACTTACATTCTTCCATTGTTTTGTCTGTTGCCTACCGCTAAATTTCAGTATGTAATCATTTTTGTATTCTGGGTAGAAATTTATTGTAATAATAATAGTATATAATATATACAGGGTATATCAAGAGTGCTACCGAAAAGGAAGGTAGGTGGTAGTTTTAGTGACTTCAGACACAATGCAACTAAGTTTTGTGCAAAAAAGAAGGTTTTGTATATTTTTTTTCTATACAGTCGACTCTCGTTAATTCGAAACTCGAGGGACTCTTAAAATACTACGAATTATCGAGTGTTCGAAATATCAAAAGGTTCAAAATTTGTGAGAGAAACTAAATACAACTGAATTATTAAGTGTTGATCAATTATTATTTATTAACTGCTATTCAATAACAATGACAAAACTTTAGAGGTACATTTGTGTACATACAGGTATTCATAATTTGAATTAATTAATATTTCTAAAGAACTATGTTATACTGGTTTTCCTCTTTCTCATCTAAAACTTTAAATTGCCGAGTGTTGGAAGCCGTTGAGTTCGAATTAACGCGTCGTTTTGTTATATAGCAAAGGTTTTTTCGTTCGAATTACCAAGTGCATAAAAATGTACTTTGATTTAGTTCGAAATATAAAGAGATTTTGTAGGGAACTCGTGATAACTTTGAATTATAGAGAGGTTCGAATTATCGCAGGTTTGAATTAACGAGAGTCGACTGTATTTGTATTAGGGTGGTAAATGCATAGATTTTTCTTAAATAATAGTGTACAACCTTTTATTTTTAAAGACGCTATGGTACGAAAGACTTTAAATAATTATTTTAGCAAAAACTATGGATTTACCACCCAAACTCGACGATATTTAAAAAATAATAAAAAAAATCTGTCACGTTTCTTTGCGAAAATTTTAGTTACATTGTATTTATAGTCACTAAAACAACCACCCGGCTTCGTTTTCGGTAGCACTCTTGATATACCCGGTATATTTTATCTATATAGGTAGCTAGTGAAATTATCTGGCATTATAATTAGAATCCCGTTCTTGAGATGACAAGTATAGTGCAGCGCTAAATAAATGAAAGTTCAGGGTGGTTTTGCTCTTTGGTATATACCTGGCTATATGCACGCGTAAATTTTACCGTCAATCCAGCGACCTCATCTCATCGAACATTTTAATAATAGTATAATCGACATTATAGTAGTCATTCTGTCTACATTACAATAAAGGTTATTCACAGTGATTTAAAGAAGATGAACATTATTAATGGCTTCCATCGATCAAACTCTTTCAACAATTATCAGATCATATTTCTATTTGAGAGATTCCTTTCTCATATATACATCATCATTATTTTCCTGTTCTCATATGATTCCAAAGGCTGTTCGTAAGAAATCGCTTTGAGTAATAAGACTGCCATCTGTTTTTTATATTCATATTTTTGAGTGATTTTCCTCTTTATATGCAATTAAGAATGTATAAATAAATAAAATAGATTGACATCCGATGCACGTAAAAGTATATAAGAATAATACTTACTTCGTCTTGCAAAATTGCTCCGGCAGCGAGAGGCGCAATGATGGAAACGATGTTGGCGATGCAGTTCGTGATCCCCATTAGAGTGCCGGCAAAGTTAGGAGCCATGTCGATGTGCACCAGCTGTGAGGAATAAAATATACTGTAAGTATCCTTGGTTGAAGGTTCTTAAATCAAGAATAACTATCACCTCTTCCATGAATATAAGTTTCGGTTACGAAAGGCTAGGTGGTAGGCTAAGGTGTAGGCTACGAAACAGTTTGAGAACTACTAAGTATTGTCTCATATTCAATATTTTAGCAAAGATTAAGATAAACTAACATTTAACTGAAAACAGTTTTCAATGTATAAAATTTCCCTGTATGACCTTTACTTCTTTTTCAAACTTCTGAATATCACATTATAATAAATATAGTAACCATAAAACCAGTAAGATGGCCAGCATTTAATCCCACGACAATAGTTAGCAGCGTGACGGCAACCGTGACGTTTCCAGCAGGCGAATACGATAGACCGATCAGAGCTATCGCTGGACCGAATAAACCTGAAACATCAAAAAAAAATCAGTTACTTTGACTATTCAGTAACCTTAATGAAGTATGGTATGTATATATGCCGATTATTACTTTATGATCAATGACTATCTATTAGGTAAAAAACTTAGTCTATAAGTGGCTTAAGTTGTTCAATCGCCAAAATTGGGTAGCTCAGGGCGAGAATCGCCCCGATGCCATCCCCTGTGATCCCCCGTTGCAGAATTAAGATGCAGACTGATCTCTGCCATGGGGGAACGAAGGAGACGACCCTTTAAGGTGTTATGGGCACCCGCAACAAATTCGAGGCGTTGCGCTTTATCGTCCATCTCTGAATCACATTTAGTGAGATTCACGTAATCAACATTGTTTACTCACCAATACTGTTGTTCAGTTTCCTTGTAGTAGTAATGCTGAGGTAATCCTTCTTGAGAACATAATCGGAAAGGAATCCAAACGGAAAACTCAGCAAATACATAGCCAAATACGGCAAGGCTGACATCACACCATTCTGAAAATATCAAAAATATATTTAAAACTTACACTTCTATCATGAATATATTTTGAAAGGACCATCGGAATAAGAAAACATCGGGTATCGTTTTAAAACAATTATGTTCTTCTTTAAATATTTATGCGAATGTTACATAAATAAGACTAGTTTCACGGTAATTACTAGTTTGTGTTAATAGTCATTGTAAAACGAATTTTGCGGTCCGCGTCTATCTAAGTCCGCCCCTTGGCCAATGCTGTAAAGTCCTTGAACTTCAGGTAGTTAAAAATAAAATCCGTAAAACTAATTTTACTTTAATGAATATGTAGGTTAAGCAGTTAATTGGATTTCGATAAAAAATTGTTCAGCCATTACAGCTTTTAGTTATAATGAGAACTCGCATCGTAATAATATTTCCACTTACTTTTTTTTGTAATCATCAAATCAAAATCGGTTTAAGACAGACAATACCACTAATAAATTCAAATTTATAACATGTCTCATTCTGCTTTGCGGCTTAAAAATTATAATCAGACACATAAGAGATGTCATACACAAAATACCAGCAAAGGTTACTTACAGACTTAATATCGACGCCCAAGACTTGGTTGAGGTAGGAAGGCATTTCTGTCATGAGGGTCCAGAAGCCCCAGGCTTGGCAGCAGTGCACAAAGATCAGCGATATGAATGGCAATGAAGACAAAATCGTCCTCCATGGTGTCTTGAATTTCTGCAAAGATCATGAGAAATTAACTTAGTAGATATCATATGGATGATATACTAGAGTATTTTTAGTAATATGTTTAGGTTTTAGCATTGTTCTCTCTCAATGCAATTATTTAAGTCTTTTAAATTATCGAATAATTTCAATATATTGTTTTTCTATAAGTCATTTTGGCTTAATTTTTTTGTTAATACCTTTCAAATGCATTTAAGGTGTCATTCAATTAGTATCATCTTTCAGCTCACCCACGTAATCAATTTGAAACCTATTTAAATTAAATACAATATTGTAGTGAATCATCAGCTTACCTTTGGTTTACCCACTTGACCTAGTGACGTCTGGATATAAAGCTTCTCTTCAGCGCCAATCATTTTGGACTCTGCAGGCGATGCGGATCCAATGAACACGTATATAGCAGTCCATACAGCTCCAAGACTTCCATTAACATAGAATATAGCTGGCCATCCCCAAGCCTGCGCTATGAAACCTGACGCCATGAGCTGTAAGGCTGTTCCTAGCTGGCCACCTAAAAATAATATCAAAACAAATAATTACACCCAACAGTCACATAAAACGCCTGACCCCACATTAACATCGTGTCTTATGTTGTGGGTGTAAGAAGCTACAAGAGATTTTTCGGTCTCTTAAACACTCAGACCCGAAAGAAACATTTTTGCACCGCACAAATAAATATTTATCTCTGTGCGGGGATCAAACCCGCGGCCTCTTGTTTCAAAGCCGGCGTCGAACCAACTGCGCCACAGCGGCAGATAAATCTGTCGTACAGATGTTCCGTCCTCAGCAAGGGTTGGATATATTAGTATATATCTATATTAGTATATGATACAGGAACACCTGTACGAGTTAGATTTAAAAATATAAGGCAATAGTCAGTCACGCAGGCATGCAGGCTGAAAGACTTTACTATACATTCTTTACACAAATAATATTATTAAGAATTAAAAAGTTACATCTAACTGACGAATATACAGTCTCGAACAAAATAGGCTGCTGTGCTCTAATACCAGCCCACATTTCCATTACTCATAACAAATGGTTTCGCCCTTTCATTTCTCATTTGTCTGTGCAGCATTAAAAATAATTTAATAAAAAATTACGTAGAGCAAAAAATTCGCATTAATACATCATGGTCGTGCAATTGAAATCAATGTACTATTTCCTGATTGTAATAACATTGGCAATTAGAAATAAGGAAACTTATTTTTTTACATAATGATATCACAAAAACTACAACTACTATCTTGGCAAATGCCACAGGGCTATAAGGCTCATACTGTCGTCAAGAAAGACCAAGAGCCATTTGTCTCAACTGAAGATGCCAAAGATGATGCGGAATAGCCAGAATTCAGTTGAAAAGCATACACTCTCACCTTTTTTTATTGGCGCGGGGAAACCGGATTGCCGCTAACGCCCCACCTCGGAAGAAAGAGGCGCGATTATGTTGGGTTTACCGATCTACGGCATACCAACCAAAACCCGCGTTGCCCTCTTCGGCGCAATTGGAACGGCCCCGGGAACCCGAAGCAAGAGCGTTCCAGCTTCTAACGGGACATACACTCCATACACTCTCACCTCGCTAAAGTATTGGTAGATAGATCAAAGGAATACAAACCAGCATAAATGATGGTTCCCAATCTGCTCTTCTCTTCTAAAGGCACCCATTTTCCAATAAGACTGTGTATGGATGGGTAGAGGAATCCTTGCGATAGACCTTGAAACACGCGACACGCACACACTGCTTGCCATCCGCCCTATAATAAATAACAATATTTTTTAATTCCTTGTCGGAATCTCAATTAATATTTAGTGTTCGGCTACATATCTTGTCTTAAAAGTGACAGTTGCCGTGTGGGTATGAGTAGAATCTGTTTAATCGTTTCTCTGTGTTCTGTAGCTGTGATGAGTACGGTTCCTCTATATAAGTGAAATAATTGTGAAAATTGAGCTTCAATACTAACAGACTGTTCGCCAACCCGCACTAGGCCAGCGTGGTGGACTATATGGCCTAACCACTCTCAATTGTACTCTCGATTGTAGAGGAGGCCCGTGCCCTGCAGTGGGACGCATATGGGCTGATACAGACTAACAGACTTCAGAACGGCCATCATACCGTGCTGTAACGCATGGTTAACTTTTTAAATAATATCTTAACAACTAGATAATTGTATAACATAAGTAGAACAAAATGTCGTAAAATTCTGATTCTAAGCAACTCATTCACCAAAAATGCAATGAATTTCGCTTAGTAGTCCCTTAAACAATGAAAAAGTTCTTAGAACAAAACAGTTTAAAACATTTAATTAAATCATTGTTTATCACTTTATTTGTTATTGTCATTTTATTTTTTCTTTCATATTTAAGTCAGATATGCATAAGATGTACATTATATATACATTCTACTGCCGTGTGCAGCAGACCTCCCCCGCATTCGAGAGTACGATTGAGACGGTTCAAGCCGTATAGTCCACTATGCTAGGCTGTGCGGGTTGGCGGACTTATAAAGACCGTAGAAATTCTTTTGAATCGCTATGGTATGCAAATTTTCTCACGACGTTTTTCTTCATAAGTTTTAATAAATAAAACACTAAAGCAACTTACATAATCGGCAGCAATAGGCAACACCAGTGATACGATGGAATTAACCGCTATTGATATTGTGACTAGGATTTTGCCTCCGAACCTGGTGGCCATCTCACCACCAGGGATCTGCAGAATGACATAGCCCCAGAAGAATGAGGAGAGTATCACACTCTGCTTCTGCATACTCCAGTCGAAGGCCTGAAGAAAAATAGAGGACATTAGTAGGATATTTTGTGTATTGGTCTCTCTGCTCTCACTTTCTCTTTATTTATTTATTTATTTATGCTTTATATACATAGTTGTATACAGGCGGACTTAATGCCCGAGGCATTCTCTACCAGTCGACCTTTGGATGGTGCAGAGAGTGAAATAGTAGGCGCATAAATTCAAGTATTTAGCATTATGAAAATGAACGATAGAATAATATATATAATAAATAAATATATAGATATAAATATACATGCAAAATACATAGATATACAAATACATATATACATACCGGGTATCTCAAGACTGCTACCGAAAACGAAGCCGGGTGGTAGTTTTAGTGGCTACAAACACAATGCAACTAAAATTTTCGCATAGAAACGCGACAATTATTTTTTATGATTTTTTAAATATCGTCATTTTTGGGTGGTAAATCCATAGTTTTTGTTAAAATAATAATTTAACCTCTCTTATATCTTAGAGTATTTATAAATTAAAGGGTATACACTATTATTTTAGGAAAAAAGTTATTTACCACCTAAATATGGCAAAAGGAAAAAAAAATAAAAAAAAATTGTCGCTTATTTTTGCAACTTTTTCTGTTGCATTGTGTCTGAAGTCGCTTAAACTACCACCCGGCTTCGTTTTGGGTAGCAGTCTTGATATACCCTGTATATAATACATATATAAAGTCTAAACAGGAAAAGTATGTTTAAAGTGACTCTGCCAATTTATTGAGTAAGTGTTGGCGAACCTTCATCTTGAATGCCAAACGGGTACCGGACGCCCTAATATCGAGGGGGAGTGCGTTCCAAAGAAGAATAGATTGTATAGAGAAGGAAGAGTGGATAAAGTCTGTGCTATGAATAGGACAATGGAGCTTTCTTTACCGCTAGTAGAAACCAAACACACTGTAAATAGCGATAGGAGCGCACTCTGAGGGAGTCTGGCTTATCGATATCTGATGATATAATGACGATGCAATAAAAACGTATATATAAATAAATATACCCAATCCTACATAGTCACACTTTGCAGTCTCACAAACACCCAGACCAGAATATGACTGTGTGGGCCACAACAACGTGCGGGGATCGAATCCGTGATCTGTCGTATCAGCCTTCTTACAGATTGCGCTACAAAGGCTGTCAAATATATATACGTGGATATATACGAGTGCCGCTCATATAATGCCGGATAAATATGGGTCTAATAAAATATTCCTTATTTCAATATCCTAATAAATAACTAATTGAAATTCTCCCCAGAAATATTTCGTATATCCAATCCACAAAATAACTATTGTGAAAATTTAAGCTAATCTGAGATTGATAACAATTCAAACTTCTCAAAACACAGACTTGATTTTGTCTTGTACGTTCTGTATACTTAACCACATTAAAGAAATATTAACTCTGTATTGTTTTGTTAAATTTGAATATGTGTATCATATTTATTTATTTATTATTTATTTAATCCTTTTTTGCACTGAACAGAAATACTAAAAAGATATTACACAATAAAAATAATAGTACAAGTGTAATCATAGTAACATATATCCTATTTATCTCCACAATCTTGCAATCTTCATAATGTAAGTAGGTAATCTGTGATTTGTGAGCGCTTGTCATGCGAAACAGTTGATAACCTTTATAAGCCTATTGTATAAACACGGAAATTGAAGGCCTTACTTGACTTACACACGAGGTTTTTCTTTAGGAAAACTTAATCGAATTTGACTCAACTTTTAAACAGTCATTTTATTATTTTTGACATTATTTAAATGAGTAAGCATAAACTATACATATTTATACATGTCGTTGGTTGACCTATTTCAATTAAATAAAAATAAAAAAAAGTTGTGAGAGTGCAGTGGTAACAAAGTGATTTATTTTTAACGAATTACTAAATTTACACGGTAATAATAACATGTTTTACGGTTGCTAGGTCTCTCATATGCGAGGAGCCGCCTGGGTAGGTACCACCGCAATGTCTATTTCTCCCGCTAAAGAACAGTGTTAATTCACTATAGTGTTACGGCTCGAAGGACATTGTAGCCAAAGCAACCACTGGACGTATTGAGACATTATATCTCAGGATAGCGATAGCAATGGAATGCCAAGCATTGCTTTGAAATTAACGGTGGTTTTGCTATTGTCCATGAGCGGACGTATTGCTTACTATCAACCGAATGGCATACTCGTCTCGCCATTTGAAGCATATTTTTTTGTAAAATTATTATATTTAGTCTGACTTATGTATATTTTTAATCTGACGATTAAAGATATTCATAAGTCACGTATACGAATAATTTCACAATAAAAAAGGCTTTTTTATTGACATTTATTTTATTTACTGACAGCATTCCGTAGCGCAGTTGGTTAGACGCCGCCTGTGAAACGAGAGGCCGCGGGTTCGATCCCCGCACCGAGAGAAATGTTTGTGCGGCCCACAAATATTTCTTTCGGGTCTGGGTGTTTGTGAGACCGAAAAGTCTCTCGTAGTTCCTGATACCCACGACACAAGACTCGATCTTAGTGTGGGGTCAGGACTATGTATGTGACTGTTGGGCGTTATTTATTTATTTATTTACCTAACATTGGCGTAGTATCTGTATCACTAATGTTCTGTGAATTATTTATTGACAGACGAGCGAGGCGTCTTTCTGTTGACCAATATTTATTAACAAAACAGATAAACTTATCCAATAGGCTAATATTTTCAAATAAATGCGAATCCGTATACATTTTTGTATGCTAAATACTGTGCAAAGTATAAATACGGAGTAATAAAGCCGGGTGGTAGTTTTAGTGATTACAAACACAATGCAATTAAATATTTCGCAAAGAAACGCGACATTTTTTTTTGTGGTTTGTAGAATATAATTGTCTTAGGGTGGTAAATCCATATTTTTTGCTATAATAAAATCAAAACCTTGCGTACCATAGCGTCTTTAAAAATAAAATCGTATACACTATTTTAAAGAAAAAACGATTGTAATTAACCAACCAAATACGATCGGAAAAATATTTCAAAAAAACATCGATTTTTTTTAAGATTTTTAGTTGCATTATGTCTGAAGTCACTAAAACTACCACCCGGCTTCGTTTTCAGTAGTTGTCTTGTCTTGATATATCCTGTATATCAAAGATGCTAGATAAAACATTGAGATATTCTATTGATATCCGGAAAATTCCGTGCCAAGGACTTGAACAATGCCAACATTAACAATCTGAAAAACACTTTCACTTCAAGCGGTTTATGATATTGGCGAGATAACAGAAAGGTATAATATGTATCACTTTTAAAGGTTGTAATGTATTTTCCAATAGCCAATTTTCCAATAACAAATCGTGATGACTTTTATTGATAACGGCACAAATTGTGCATCAGTTGGTCTTGCTCTCAAAGCATATTTTGAAGATCTGTCAAATATTATGTACAGGTAATAGCCGGTGACATATTGATAAATGAATACATTTCAGTAAACAATAGTATTCGAACATGTATTCGAATGATACTGTCATCAACTTCGATTTCAAATGGTATTACAAGAGGAAAAAATGCAGCTAATTTTCATTTAAATAGATTGAAACACTTTTTAACCTACTTCTTGAACAATAACAGCTATTGTGGCTATTTTTATAATAATCGCAATGAATTATATTTTTCTTAACCCTATTAATCTGCGAGGAAATCCTTGATCTAGAATATCTTGCGACCTGAAGAAGGTACAGCAGTAAATGAGGAAATTACAAAAGATTTCATATTACGATAGCAAACGGTTTTACTGTTTTCCTATTGTAATAACGAAGGGGATTGGAAATTATTTTCATGGAAATGAGTCTTACTCGTTTGTTTCTTTTTCGTTTACCCTTACTTCAGGTGTCTGGCCAATGAAGTATAATTTTGTACATATCGCATAAAGATTTGGCTATTATTGTTACACCCAACTGTAGGCTTCTCGTCACCTTTGGAAACCACTTGGTTAAGATGAAATAAAAAAACGGAACATTCCGACTAAGTAATGAATCTAATACTTCATATTTACAATAGATTATTACTTTGTATTATTTTTCTAATATAATAATAATATTTAACAATTTGTTCGTTTTCTCAGGTTTGTTTTTTATTCTGGAACAACAAAGTACTTTTTATCTTAAAATAAATATACTTCAATACAGTAATAATAAAATATAGGGTATCTATCGACGAGACATAGTTATGAACTGACTGGACTCAAAACATGCCACTTTCGTAAGTTATTATGACAGGTTTGAAGTTCTCCTGCTATCGTTAGTTATCGTTTAGCTAGGCCAGTGGCTCTCAACCTTTTAGACACGAGGGATCATAGGACAACATATTTGTTTAGCCATTGACCACCAGGTTAATTGACTGGTTTGGTTGTTTTTTATCTGTATCAGCCCATATATGTCCCATTGCAGGGCACGTGCCTCCTCTACAATCGAGAATACCATTGGGAGTGGTTAAGCCATATGGTCCACCACGCTGGCTTAGTGCGTGTTGGCGGAAGGTTGTTTGTTAATACAATGACAAAATGTCAATAAATAGTCTTTCTATCTATAAATAAAATATACTCAAAAATTTTAAGGATGGCCTTAGGATATCTACGCGTACTACAGGTGTACCAAGTGGCCAAACCTGGGTCGTTGTACAACTTTATAATAATGCTCTTTATTAGTTTGAAAGCATCCTGATATTTTAAATAGTTAATATATTGACTGTAGAATACTATCAATAGCTGGTGATCATAAAACGTGAAAAATTATGGCAACATTTGTGCAAAGAAAATCGACTATGTTTGCAATTGAATAAATGAAAGAGTAAATTACATTGCTAGCGTCTTTTATGTGAGAATATATTTAATATACTTAATGTAGCTATAATTATATATTTACATGTCAGTTCAAGTGAATATTGCATACAACTAACCGATTATGTCCCGCTATTATATGTCTTTTAATAAAGATTGGGCCATATTATTAATGCTAATAAACACCAACAGTACGTGGTAAAAATTAATAGTTTGTCACCTATGAATGAAATGAGGTAACAAATTGGGAAACGATAAAAACGAAAAGAATTTCAGGAGGTTGTCTTTAAGATAATTTAACTCCCTTCAATTCTTTATCCATAATATATCATAATAATGCAGAAGGGTTATATCCATTCGTAATATTCCCGGACTTTTCATAGATTTAAAATTCAACAGTATATTTTCTATAAAGTCAGTGAACTTGTGTCCAAAACAAATAAATTGTGTGTAAATAATTGACTATTACTCACGTTCTCATCACTTTTGTTGGTCATGGCGACGATAGCCATGCTCATATTGACCCTCATTCCGTACGCAAGGACCATGGCCAAGAACAGCATCACCGTCTGGACATGTCTGATGCCCAGGATAGCCTCTGCAAGAGAGAAACATAACTTTCTGATTAATTTCGTTGCGGGTTAATGATAAGTTAAACATTCCCGGAGACTCGCCGAGCTTCAATGCTCGGTGCAATAATTGCGTGCCACTGTTGATTCTGGATCACAGGATTTACAGTAGTGGGTGTGAGGGCGGGACAGTCTCCAAACACCGTCTTCACATCCAACTATGCAACTTCTTTAACCAAGATTCGACCTTGACAGCAGGCACAGTTGGTTAGGTTCCAAATATGATAAGAGAAGCTGCGGGTTCGATCCCCACACAGAAACAAATGTTTGTTTGATTCACGGGTGTTTGTTTCGTGTCTGGTTGTCTGTGAGACCGAAAAGGGTTTCGTACTTTCTGATACCTATTACAATAAACTCGATCATAATGTGGGATCAGTAGAAAGTTGTCTGTTTGCTGTAGCGTATTTATTGGAAATATGTATAAGCCAGTTCCTGAAACTGTGTAACTTGTCTTTAACCCACGACAAAGTTAATCAGTTAATAAAGTGGATAAAAGGAGTTCATTATATTTTTCTGCTTCTCTCGCATTCAAAAAATTGTTGATTTCAACCAGCATGTCGACATGGAATTTGATACGGCTCAAAATTTGTATGTTGCATCCGGCATATGGTCTGGTCTAGATACAGAAGGGCTGCGGATACAAACGGTTGAGCGGTATCATAGACCTCCTAATTTCTGCGGCTGAGTAGGATATCCGCCACTTAAATCAAATTATTCTTGAAAAATTTCGAGTAGCTATTTGAAAGGGTTTTGGATCCAGTAATTTCTTAATATGTTCGTATCGTCTGTTTGTCTTACAAAAAAAATGTAACGTTGCCCTTGACTGTATGTATTCTAGAATAGAAAACTATTCAATATTTGCCAATGATCTTCGTAATTTAAACTGCTATTGTAAATGTGTAAATTTAGCGATTCTAAATAATCATTCCATCAACACGTGTTCAAGTCAAGCTCAAATATTACCTCATGTTTCATAAAACTGTATAAATTATACATTAAACGCTAGTCTTATTTTGGTCATTTGTCAATATTGACCAGGCGATGTCAACAGTCACTAACTCCTATATACTACTCTCAAAAAAGCATTTAGATGTTCGATGGTGTGAAATTGTGTGTAAAACAAATACTCCTTCAAATTTAGCAATTAACATTTAAATATCGCACAAATATTAATGAGTTATTTTAGGAAAGCCAAAAACACCTATCGTTTATGATTGTAGCGGATTTGCAGCTAATGTCTTGTGCTGACAGTTCATGCCTATTCATAAGTGCTTGGGGGTCTATTGTTATTCAATTTTCACTCACTTAACATACAACAGTAAAGAAAGCGTAATGGGAAGGTCTACCATGACTTAGCCAACCCCCACTAAGCAAGCGTGTGTCGTCGTGGGGTCTATTTCCCCGCAGTGGGCGATTAAGGCCTGATACAGTTACATATTGGGATAAAATTATATCTGCTGATCTCGATTCGAATTGATACAAACATTTTACCACGAACAGAGCACCTACTTGGTTGTAATATAAACAAATGTTTTGTGAGTTACTTGAAACCGGCTGAGAAATACATTTTTCCACCTTTTTCCTTTTTATTAAATGATTCATTGAAACGAGGAAAATCATTATTATTCATATCCACAATTTAATAGATCAATTATTTCAAAAACCATTATTCTTCTATTTCAACCAGTAAGTTGTAGTATAGAAGTACTGATGTAGTCTTTCAAACTGTTGAAGGACATTGTAAGAAGCAATCAATGTATTAGGATAAGTTACGGTTGTTTTTCAGATATTTCACAAAATTGCAGTATTATGGTTAGTTTATTTTAAACATCCCACTGTTTTAGATTACCATTCAAGAAAGGTTATTAACATAATATTATGTAGCTCCTGATTTTTCTATCTTCCTGTTAACTGATACATTGACGTTAAAAACACATGGAAAAACGTAAGTATCATAGAAATGTACGCTGATAATATATATTTTTTTTCTATCCATTGCCAGACTTACTGCATCAAAAATAATAGACATTTCCCAAGTAGTAAAATACAATTATTATTAATTTATTCACGTCTTTAAAATTCGATAGTCTTATTAATATTATCTGTATCAGCCCATATACGTCCCACTGCAGGGCACGGGCCTACTCTACAATCGAGAATACGATTGAGAGTGGTTAGGCCATATAGTCCACCACGCTGGCCTAGTGCGGGTTGGCCAACTTGATGTACCATGTATGCAAGATTCCTCACGAGATTTTTCTCCACAGTTACAAAGCGTGTTAATTGACTCAATTAAATAAATAAATACACACCCAATAGTCACATACAAAGTCCTGATCCCACACTAAGATCGAGTCTTGTGTCATGGGTACCAGGAACTACGAGAGACTTTTTGGTCTTACAAACACGAAACAAATTTCACACGAATATTTATTTCGGTGCGGGGATCGAGCCCGCGGCCTCTCGTTTCACAGCCGGCGTCTAACCAACTGCGCCACGGAGGTTGTCAAAAAACTTAATGGATATAACTTTAAATATTTACGTGTTCATTGAGTTCAAAATTATTCAGGTTGTGTTAAGACCTGTGAATTTTAATAATATAATTTTGTCTTAAACAGTTTTTAAAATATATGCTCGTTATGTTGAGATGTGAATTTTTTATTAATATTCTTAAAATATTGTTTGCGTTATGACATAATTTACTGGAATTAATTATGTATTGCGTGAAGTGCGTGGTGGCCTGTTGGTAAACAGACTAGACGCGACTGCCAACATGTTCACGGTGGTCGCGGGTTCAAATCCCAGGGCACACCTCCGACTTTTCGGAGTCATGTGTGTATTGATAGTCAATCACCACGCACTAAAACGGTGAAGGAAAACATACCCTAGCGATTTATAAAAAAAAAATCTATTGTATGTAAGTCCGCCAACCCGCACTAGGCCAGCGTGACGGACTATATGGCCTAACCACTCTCAATCGTACTGTCGATTGTAGAGGAGGCCCGTGCCCTGCAGTGGGACGTATATGGGCTGATACAGAATTATGTATTGATGCAAAATTTTATTGAATAATAATTTCAAAATCTAAAATAATTGTTTCGTTAATTAAATAAATACTCACTTGGCTTATGCACATCACTTTTTATTTCTTTTTCAAGACCCATTTTCGATAATCACTAAAATTAAAATATTAATATATCGAGCCACTCTGTAGAGCACTCAGAGCGGCTGTGGTTATAGATTTGTAACGAATCGATGTTAACAGGCTTATACTATTCCAGCTTCCGCCTTAGGCCGGCTACAAGCCAGCGTTTTTTTACACGCTCGTGATATTTTTGACGCCAGCGTATTTTTACACGCCGGTATTTCATAACCACGACACTGCCACTTCACTCCAAGCACTGAACAAGCGTGAACAACAAAGACTAAATACAGCCAATTTGACAACTGCAATGAGCAAAGAATTTTGAAAATGACCTTGATATGTTTTGTAGTACAATAAGAACAGGTATTTGTTAATTTTGCAATAAACGAGCGGGTATTTATTTCAATTAGTACTTAACAATTTATACAGTTTACAGTTTTTTTTATAAATAATTAAATACTTAAGAACATTTTGTCTGCAAACAATAAATTTTATTTTGTGAAATATAGTTAAATGTTGTGTATTTTTATAGTGTTTAGTTGGTGGTTAACTGTTTGCAATGGCTTGTTAGATTTGAGTAAAGAATCCAGACGAGTTTGCAAATGTTTGTGAGACCCACGAATCGGTTCTGAATTTCGTTACATCGTCACCGTACAAGCCTTTCTTAGTTTTTGATGTCACGACACAAGTATTGATTGATCTGAATCTGAATTGTTTTTGTAATAACTGGATTTATATTTGACGACCGCATTAATCCCTTCTTGACAAGAAATCATTGTACTTCATGATATTAATCAAGAAGTACAGTAATTTCTTTTCAATTAATAAATTATTCTAATGATAATTATATCGATTGAGAGTATAGAGATGAGCATTATCAGCATCATTTTCAGCCACAGAAAGTCCACTGCTGAATATAGGCCTTCTCCAAGGAATTGCAAATTTTATATCATTGTTAACCCACCCTATCAAAAAACGTCAGCCGAACCGATTGCTTGTAGCTTTTATCCAAGAAGAACTCTCTTCCTCTACAGTGACAGGAACTCCACTGCTGAACCTAGGCTTCTCCCATAGACCGCCACACAGAACTTCTTGCGACTTAACCAGGTCGTTCGTCTACCTTGTCCATTTATAAATATATGAAGCATAGATTCTAAATCCGAGTTATTTTTTTTTTCACTTTAGCTTGCCTATTATTTGTAAATAGAGGCGCATCTTGAGTAAAGGACTCAAGACCTTGATTACTATACAGTTGCAAGAACGTCCAACCCATTGACATAAATATATGGACAGGCGGAAAGCGCGTAAATTGTTCCGACGTAAGTGGTGCGCGCGCTCCAGTTCATGTTTAGTATGGTTTTACTGAAATTAGTCGTCGCTCGGGATGATTTAAAAAATGCTTGCCTGTATTATCACGGAAAGTTTAATGAAAATTAAGATAATTTAATTGAACACCGTTACAACGATTATATTAAGTGAATTTAATATTTATTGTCACGGTCATCTTTTTGAAACTCCAAATGTAATGAAAGACCTATCCTTAGTTTTTAAATTAATGGTAGACCCTCTGTTTTTCACCCAAAACAAATGTGACAGTCTTTGAAGTCACGATTATATAGTAAGAAACTTTGCTATATATGCATTCATAGGTCGAAAGCGGAAGCAATGTTTTACTTGCTCGTTAGGGCCGGGGCCTCGATACGTCGTGTACTAATAGATTCCATTACCTATTAAGATTAGTTGCCATGTACGGCAAATTATGAATGTCAATTAAGGTTATTTTTATCATATAATTTTCATAAATAGTATAGCGGAAAAAGGCTGGGAAATATTTTAAATTTGTTGAGTTAAATGAGGAACTTGACGCGCAATTGTCTATGCTTCTATGGAAGTCATTAAATGTAACTCAAAAAATTACCACATGCAAGGAATATCTTAAAAAAATTAGGTTATATCCCTTTCTATCCAATTGTGTCCTGCAATTCGGTCCTCTCCTGTCTGAAAGCACCCATACTTTGAAAGATTACATTTTTTTTTATTGGAATTCCTGACTTTCGGTGGGACAAAGAACTACATTTTCGAGGAAAAAGTAACCTTTTATTTATAATGGCCCGGCATAGTGGCGGCTTTGCACCTGATGGTAAGCGCAAATGCCGCCCAGGCAGAGTATCCATTGGCATCGGACGGCAGTCCCATGCCAATGGAGACAATCATGCCGGCCTGCTAAGGTGCCTCTTCACACTATGGCGGAAGGACCCAGGATTGTAGGAAGGAGGGAACACGTGAGAAAGCAAACAATTCCACAGCCAGACGGTGCGGCATAAAAAAGAATTTGAGAACCGTTTGGTTCGCGCCGGGATGGTGTGGACCGTCAAGCCATGGTTTCTCAAGCCAGTTCAAGTTAGGAATGGAGAGGAGGGGATCAAGTTGAACAATTCTTCAGAGCACTCACCGTGATACAGGCTGTAGAACACGCTTAGAGAGGCGACATCCCTCCAGAGTTGTAGTGCTCCAAGTTGCTCGTAACGTCTGCATCATTCACAATGCGGATAGTCCGCCGCTGCAATCCATCCAAGGCATCGAGCAGGTTACCTATATGTTAATCAAAAGTGTCAGCTACTTTCATGCCATTTTCTTTTTTATTTCCTTGAGTGGAGAGACGAGCATGCCGTTCGCTTGATGGTAAGCGATTCGACAGCTCATGAACAGTAGCAAAACCAAACAACACCTTGAATTACAAAGCAATGCTTGGCATTCCACTGCGCTCGCCATCCTGAGACATAAGATGTTAAGTCTCAATATGTCCAGTAGTTACTCTGGCTACAATATCCTTCAATCCGAAACACAACAGTGCTTTTAAACTGCTTTTTGGCGGAAGAAATAGACATTGCGGCGGTACCCACACAGATGGCCTCTCACATATGAGAGACCTACCACCAGTAAATTTCATCAAACTTGGTTCAGTGGTTTGAAGTTTCTGCCATGATCGTTTCCATGGTGGCGGTCTAATCTCGAAACCTTATAAACTTTATGCTAATACGATTGCAACTTGACATATTTGATATTTAGTTTCTTGATGTCCTATCATTTCATGGCTTACAATGTTCCTCGAATCGTTACATAACGTTCCGGCTGAAAGCATAATTATGTATGCATGTAAATTGGTGGTGCCTGCACGGCCTACTTGAATATAATATATGGGATTTACAACCTAGCCGGTAACCTAGGTGACTTTAAGGTCTAGTACCTAATCCACGGGTCCTATCCCAATAAAATCGGAGCGAGGCATGATTTTCTTTTAAACCTTTAAAACACCAGCATCCTTTCAAGCACCTTTGAAGGATATTTTGTTCCCCAATTTTATCACCAAATCATACGAATCCTTGCAAATATCAAAGATCTGTAGATAGCTATATTAGCCCATACTCGTTCCACTGCAAGGCACAGACCTCCTCTACAATCAAGAGAACGATTGAGAGTGGTTAGGTCATGTAATCCACCACATTGGCCTAGTGCGGGTTAGCGGACTTTACATATGATAGAAATTCATGCAAATTGCTATCGTGCAGGTTCCCTCAAGATATTTTCCTTCCCTGTTTAGCTTTACTGTTTTTACATTAAAAACCTACTGTGTTTGAAAAGGCCTAATATATTAAAGGCGTCATATTTACGTCTTGACCGTCGATATCAAACACGCATTAGTGTTATCAGATCTAAGAGATAAGATCATATTGTTATACAAACCTTTGTTGATCGAATCCTATGCAATTGCGTGCATTACATTTTGTTTCATAATGATACTTAACCGACTGCCTCAGTGGTGCAGTTGTTTTCGGTAAGATTAAAACGCCAAGGTCTCGGGTTTGAATGCTGGAATTTATTATTTTGGATTTTTCTATACTCCTGGCTATTATATGGCTGATAATAGCCATCTTCTGAGAAAAAGGAACTTCACAATATTTCTCAAAACATGAAGATAAATTTTGATACGCAGATATCCTTGAAAGTTTTTCTGCGTTATAAAAGCGAAGCATTATTTTAAAAAAATATTACTTTATGTAGAAAGGACGTTATGTCTTTATAATTAGTAATTTCAATTATATTTTTCTGGAATTAATTTCTATAATACCCTGTAACTATTGGCTGCAATGTTCTTTAAACCGGAACAAGCACGGCTTATACTACGCTGCCTAACAGCAAAATCTATTTAAAATTAACATCCATTAAAGGATTACCAATGTGCATTAGATGGAACTAAGATATTGTAAATTGAACTTTTCTTTGTCTAGTAACAAAAATAAATTCAAAACAAAATAAATACTTGTGTACCATATTTGTAAGAATTTCTATAGTACGTAAAGATCGAGAGCTCGGTAGACTATATGGCCTAACACCTCTCAATCGTACTTTCGATTGTAATGGAGGTCCTTGCCCTGCACGGCATTGAGACGTATATTATTTGTACAAATACAAAATTATTTACTAAATTATAAAACAAATTCCGATTTAAAACTGTCTCACGAAGTTATCTCTAAATAAACATCGATATTACATATTTTATTATTGATGAAGGAAAATTATTGATTTATAACACTTTATTGTATAATATCTTTTCTTTTTCTTCACTTTGGTTACATTAAATCAGTGGTGAATAAAGACGGAACGTCTTTGTTGATTATAATTTATAATAAAGTACATATAATTATTTATTCTTCTACACGCGTTAAGTCTCCATTTTTACTACAAATGAAATTAAAGGAATTTCTTGCCTTGGTAGACATCTTCAGAACCAAAAATTAAATCAAATAGTCTTTCACAAGGTCTTTTGAATCGTCAATTTCTGCTACCATCGCTTCGGAACGTGTTTTAGGCGTGAACGAGAAACGGCGTAAGAATCTCCCTAAACAACACGAACTTCTTTTTAAAGCCATGTAAAATCTTGAACAAAGGATGATGATGGTGACAACATTATGTAAAGATAGGGAATCGCACGCACTCTTCGATCAATCAAAAACAGTATAAGTGGTGTAAAAATTATTTCATTAGCTAAACCATTACATCAATATATATTGGTTTGTTAGATTTACGCAAAAGAGATCAGTCTATTTGGTCCAACTACGGAGAAGAAATTAAGTATGACTAAAAAATCAGGCGTATTTTTTTAGATTCATTTCTCTATTTATTTTTATCCTACACCGCCGGGATCAGATTTTGTAAAAAAAAAAGCATATCATAAAATATTCTACCACTTTTTGCATTGTTTGCAATATTATCTGAATTGACATCTGTCTTATAATTAGTGTTTGTCAAATTCTATTCTTTGTGCTTGGTCGCGAAAGGAATGTGCTTTCGTGGTGTTGGTTATTTTGATTCTATTATCTCTTGGCCTCTCTAAATAAAATATAATTATTATAAACCCAAAAATAGCAGAGCTTGCTCATTTGATCATGATTTTATGAGGGTAAGGCTCTATAATGCAACATTATTGTAATTTCTTTGCAATCAAAAGGACAGTGGGATGCTGCGCACATGTAATGACTATTATGTGGTACCTTGGTTGGGCTGGGTACCAAAATAATATCACACCTCCTGCAAAGCACCTCGAGAATGTATTGTTACCACCAGGTACATGAGATATTGTTTAGAAACAAGTTCTATTGAACTTGTTCCTTGTACTTGTTGTTTGTGTTGAAAATGTGTTTCTTATTATCAATACCAACATTTTTACCGTCATAATTCCCATTTTAAAATGACTTACCTTCTTTTGAAACGGATATTTCTACCCTTAGAAATACTTTCTTTATCAACTTTCAATCGTAAAGTATTTAACGTGTTTATAATGATGTAATTAATTTTACAATACTATTAAACGAAATTATTTACATAGTTACAGAAAATATAAAATGTTGTCCCAATAAGATATATGTGAAGAGAGTAGAATATGGTAGTTTTTGTAAAACTTTAAGAGGATATATATTAAATACCCCATATCGTAGCTCAAAAAGACTATATTATATTTAAAGGATATTGAATCTTTATTATTTAATTCTAGGCCTCATTTGTGTCCGTTAAGTTTTCACTACTAGGCCCAATTTCCTTAGGAAATCGACTGATCTCCTTTTACATGATTCACATTGAAATATAATTTTCAATTATTTTTTTTTATTTTACAAAGCTGATGTACAATTTGTATCACTAATATGGTTAATTGTTGTCACTTCCCGACGCTACATTTAGATTACTTTTCAGCTTTCCTGGTCACAAGGAATGACCCAGTGGAGCCACTTTTAAAAAATAAACATAATTCTTGTTAAAATCCATAAAAAATAGTTTTATTTCAAAATACAATACTGAATTGAATGAAGGTTAAAACGAAAAAAATGCGGAAGACTTACCCCATAGTGCTTATCTTAAATCATCTTTTCAACACTTTTATCTATTGTTATGGTCCAAATGACAATACAAAAGACAACAGCATAATATATTTCGCGGAATGTACATAATCCCTGATAGTACAAGCAAGCCTACTTCACCGTTCAGATCTTATCGGTCATTTTAGAGATGTTTTTGGGCTCGTTGAATGCCTTTAATTCTTTGTGATCTTAAATCCTGTCTAGTCAATGATGTCACAATTTAATTTGTTTGTTTACATTAGGTAGGTTTTTAAATGCATGAAATCGAATTTTGTCAATATCTTTAAAAAATCCTTAATATTATTACAAAGTTTGATTTTCAACTTCACTTTACTGCGCAGTCTAGACAGAGTATCCAATGCAACGGCGAGAAATAATGGCTACTTTTCACTGGTTGATAAAATGTTATCATTTTTTTTAAATATACTAGTAGTGGTAGTGCCACGCATTTAGTAACTATGAATTGAGACTTTACTCCTTATGTCTCAGGATGGCGAGCGCAGTGGATTGCCGAGCATTGCTTTGTAATTCAAGGTGTTGTTTGGTTTTGCTACTGTTCATGAGTGGTCGTACCGCTTACCATCAGGCGATCGGCATGCTCGTCTCGCCATTCATTGGAATTAAAAAATAAATATATCTTTGACTTCATTATGTGAATCCTGTCACCTTACTAGACACGAATTCTGGTCTGGTCCCGTGCAACACATATCTCACAATCAGATGATAAGGTTTAATTTGATTTATATTTCCCTAAACAATAACTTGGAGTATAGAGACACGTGATTTTCCATTTCCTTATCTTGACTACATAAAAGCTGTCACGCTGAATGTGTGAGACACGTGTGGTGTAATATGAAGTCTGTCGCTTTCATCTCGCCTCAATCGATTCGGATAAGAGGAGAGGTAAATTATCATTGCAAGATCATATTGACGCCACCTGCAATTCAGTTATATCTACATTTTATAGAGGTGAACCATTGGATCGAGCCAGCTATATGGATGATTTGCGGAAGATGATTGAAGATGTGACAAACAGAAGGCAGGTTAATATGAGGCACATAGGAAGAGACCTAACTCCTGCAGAAGCTACAACCCGATGGTAATGATGATGAGGCATTGTATCGAACGGTAGCGCGTGACATGTCATCTGTACCATTGTAAGCTCTGAATCAACCCAATGTACCCGCTCTCTTTTGAAGGCATTGATTTACATCTACGAATGGAAATTACTTATGTCACATAGGTTAAATTTTAGCAAAAATATAATTTGTCACAGGTTTAGCTAAAATCGCCTAAAGGCCGCGTTTCATTAAACGATCTTTTCACTGTGGAGAAGTTTCGTGCTCAGAAATGGATGCATAATTATGACTGACGTATTGACCTGCAAATACGTCAAAAGATACCTAATTATCGGTTATTCGAAATTACATTGTGATAAAAATGGCAATCAACTGGCATTACATTGGTTTAATATAATTAGAAACAATATTGTAACTGTTTTGTTAAAATCAGTGTGAAGTGATAAAACGAATTTAGACTAAGATGAGTCGCTCTTACAGAAACCCTAAGTAATTGTTGTCACTATTTTTGCCAGTTTTCACTATCGTGTATTATTTGAAGTAGGATTACCACTAAAAAAATACATCCAAAATTTTTTTGAAATCCTCTTGTGACAAACAAATTCCCATTGAATTTGTGGTTTATCCCATCAAAAGGAGCCGACGCGTTGTGCCGAATCTTCAAAACTCGCGTATCATATCTTTGACAAGCCGCACGGGTTTCGTGCGTACATCATGTTGTTTTTCGTCTATTTCCCTGCTTGTCAATAAATCTTGTGTACCGACAATTGTTTCCAATTAACCCCTTACCGCATACGAAGCCATTAATGGATCCTACAGTTTATAATTTTTTTACAGTAAAACTAATCATTAAATTAATGTTAAATAAGTGTTATAATATGAAGTGGTCTTTCGTAAGACGACGAGTATTTTTTTTTCGTTCATTATGCAATTGTTGTCAAAACTATTTGAGTTTTATTTCAAAACGCGGCCAGCGAGTGTGGTGCACGATTTTAGTGAAACTTTTATTAGTCAAAAAAACTGGTAAATCATTGACTGAGATCCTCAATAAAAATTGTACTTACTCTTAAAACCATCGAATACAATAAGAGTACGTTGTTTTTGACTTTCTTTTTATTTTTGTTTGGTTTTTGATATGTTTTTTGCAAACTCCATATATGGCTTCGTATGCAATCCCGTCAACATTGAGTCTGCAAAATATGGCTTCTTATGCATTATGATACTTTTCAGAAATGTATCCTGCAGGTTTTTAGTTATTCTTTCAAACAAGTAAATCTAGTATTGGGTGATGATTCTTTGAGTAAAGATGAGCTTGCTTTGGATTCTGGACTTACAATACGAATGTTTCTCTTCCCGTTCACCAAAAAAGCATGCTATCATACCCGAGTTTGTCTCGAAGAGTTCGGAATTCGGACAGTAATAAACCCTTTACATTACATGCATGCTGCATAACCCAGGGTTAAAAATGTAAAAATTACTCGATTGTATGGAAGAAAGGAATAATTGAACCTTATGTCAAAGAAAAATTCAAGTTTACAGGCAACGAAGATTTGCCGTAAAAAATAAAACACTAAAGCGCACTACATATAAAAGCCGCCGACCATCCGACTTATGCCAGTAACTTTTTGTCGGCGGGGTAGTTGCACGACGGAAAATTTTGTTGGCAGCATGTCGGGAGCTCGAAATGAAGATCGTTTTACTGAACTTATTGCATGTTGCTGATCAAAATAGCTAAGCAATTGTGTAGGCGACATACCGCCAATGTGTTAGCGGGCAACACGTGCGCGTACTTGTTGCCGACATTATTCTTTTTTTATAAGCCGCTGTGTTGTGTCGGCGGGTCGGTAGCTTTGGTATGTAGTACAGTGATGTGTAGTTATAGATTCACCAGTCCAATTTTCAAAGTTTTGTTCCATAGTTTGAAGATTTTGATTGCAAATTTGTCAAAAGAATCGTCAAATGTATCAAAATTCCTCTAAGTTAGGTAGTTACACAAAATATAAAAAATGCGAGGTGTTTACAAGCTATAATGATGTAATATACAAACGGAATCTAATATATTATAATTCACAAAATGTAATTGCAATGCATACATAGCCAGATATGGCTATACTTGTTTTTCACTAGAATGCATACGAATCCATATATGGCTCTTATGGGTAACTTCATAAATAAATAATGATATTTTTTTTGAGTTGATTTATGTTCAATACACACAAATAAACCCGTGTTTGCCAAAAAAATTTTTTTTATCCGCATCCTTCATAATTCATGCAGTAAGGGGTTAAGGCACGTATAAAGAGACGAAAAGATTAGTTGGATGATAACCACAATGACAAAATGTAAGACGTAACTCAAACGAACTACACATAATTTATAAACTGAAATTACGGGTAGGTTTTATTTATTTATCGCGAGTAATGCAAGGAAAAAACTTGAGAGATCTGCTCGAATGTTGTAGATATTTCAAGTGCACTAATTAAAACAGGGTAGCGTGATACACTAAAAACTACTGCCATTAATGTTTATTTAGCAAACAGTTCATCATATCGTTTTAGCCACGTTATAATTATCCTGTATGACTGAAAAGTTATTGTACAATAAATGTATCCAATAAGAGTCTCTGGTTTCCCCTCAAAACGTATAACGTACGTATCGAATAAGGGTATAGGTACAGAAGAAAAATCGTTTCTGAAATCATAACACATTTCACCGCCTCCGTGGCACAGAAAGCACAGTGCGGCCTACAAATATTTCTTTCGGGTCTGGGTGTTTGTGAGACCGAAAAATCTCTTGTAGTTGCTTATACTCGCGACACAACACTCAATCTTAGTGTGGGGTCAGGACTATGTACGTGACTGTTGGGTGTATTTATTTTATAATTATTATGGTTCATTTAATCTCATGTAGAGTATGCGAAACGAAGGTAAGTGTAAAAACGGGTACATGGGAACATCATTGTTGAAATGCGCAATTTAATGTGTATTAACCTTGTTAACCCACATTCGAGAGATTTCTTATCACGCGATAAGCAGTGAATGATTTCATACGACCATCTCACGTTGACCTATCATAAGATATGTAAAATGACAACTAGTATGATCGAGTTGCTTATCGATAAATATTCGGTCATTATATGACCTTGCGCAAAAGAATAGTTACTTAATTATTTAACTTTATATTCAGACATAAGTGCGTGGTGGCCTGTTGGTAAACGGACTAGACGCGGCTGCCAACATGTTCACGGTGGTCGCGGGGTCGAATCCCAGGGCACACCTCTGACTTTTCGGAATCATGTGTGTATTGACAGTCAATAACCACGCACTAAAACGGTGAAGGAAAACATTGTGAGGAAACCTGCGTACCATAGCGATTTAAAAAGAATATCTATTGTATGTAAGTCCGCCAACCCGCACTAGGCCAGCGTGGTGGACAATACGGCCTAACCACTCTCAATCGTGCTTTCGATTGTAGAGTAGGCCCGTGCCCTGCAGTGGGACGTATATGGGCTGATACAAGTACAATATTCGGACATTGTATATGTTAATGCCATGGTGCTGAACATCTACCACAGATTTAAGTATTAGATCAAGCGGTTAGTATGTAGTCATTTTGCCACAAAGATTAAAAAAGTAAAGTATATACCGGTTATATCTAATCTGCGACCGAAAAGGGAGCAAGGTGGTAGTTTTTGTGACTTCAGACGAAACAGAACTACAGCAAAAGAGCGACGATATTTTTGTTATATTTTTTTTCCCTGTCGTCGTTTTTGGGTGGTGATTTGTAGTTGGTTTATTTGTGTTGTGTCTGTAGCATTGAGATAATATACTAGAGGGGACAAAATTTTTGCAACAAAATGAAAGGTACATTCTATTTCTGTCTCTGTCACGCCTACGAAGTAACATATCTTCCCTCTCGCTTCACTGTGTACCCGTATGCACGCACCATACGCAGAGATTTTGTTCCCGATGTCCGCTCTAGTTTAATACCTCAATGGTCTGTAGTCACTAAAACTATCATCTGGCTTCGTTTTTTACCATAGTCTGGATATACCCAGTATAACTTCACACATATAGATTCATCTTCATATAAAGGAGAATGCCCAAAATTGGCCCTGCACCTGCCCACTTTATCGTTTTATTACAAAATCATAACTCAATTTATCCACAATGATAGTATCATTTGTTTACTGAAATACTCCGGGAATATTATTTTTATAATAAAAAGTAGCTACCGGAAAAACAGTTACATGACTATTTGTTTTATACATTCCCAGATCATACGCCATGAAAGTGTTGCCAATTTTTCATTTTCTCCTAAAAATTGTGGATTTGGGTGTAGTTGTGATATATTATTTTAGTTCGTAATTTTTTTATAATTCTCTAAAAGCTGATGATTTTGTGTGATGTTTCTATAACAAGCATTCAAACCAACAAAATAATGATTTCCAGAAATAGAATAGAGAATCTTGTCCTAAAAGACACCTAGTACCTAATCATTAAATATTCACTGAAATAAATAAATGCTTCCAACAGTCGTATAACCGACTTGATCCCACATTCAGTTAATTTAAGTCTTTTTTTTTAATGGTGAGTTATTGTTATTTTGTGTCTTGGGTTTGGCAGTTGGCAACATTTGTCACAACCACAATTAGTACTACTTGGTCTGTGACCACAATTCTCTGTAATTTTTACAAGTCAAATACAACAAACACAAGTTAAACAAGCAAACTCATATTACGGTGAGCATATAAGATTTAATATAATAAAATAAGTATCGCAAATGTGAATACACAATATGGTTTAATGAAAACTATGACAACAACGTTGTAAAAACTAGAGTAAGGAGAAAATAAAAAGTGTTTTTCCTTCGAACCCCCAAGTTTTATTGCATCCAATCCTTTTAAAAGTTATTAACTACATTGTATATAAGAATTTGAGTGTATTTTGAAACGTGGGCAGCTGGGGCCGACATCTGTATGGGGAATGGGCATGCCCCTTTAAGCCCTTTACGTTCAGTAATAGATTCAGAAATTAACAAAAAGATCGATTCTTAAAAAATAATCATTTTTTGTTATCCTAAATGGTCTAGAAATTTCTTCTGTCTTTCTCTTTAGTCCCAGGAAGCCTACTCGCTGTAATAATATAAATTCCATATTGAAAAGAAAATAACATAAAAACGAAATTGTTGTTTTGCTAAGAATGTTTCATGCCTCGTTTCCTTCTCCCGAATTCAAGATCTATTAAAATATTATTATAACACAAAAAATATATTTCAGTATCAATCCATTGTAAATCTTTTGTACGGTTTCAAACTGCACGAAAATTTACTGGAAAATTTAATCTTAGTAAACATTTATTTTCCAACAGATCGATGTGGAGACCTTTGGGGGAGACCTATGTTCAGCAGTGGACTTCCTGTCGCTGAGATGTTGAAACATTTATTGAGTAATGCCTTCTGCTTACGTGAGTTATCTCTAATCAGTGATAAGCTGTTGGATACAAACAAATACCAGACATTGAAGTATTTCTCATCTGATAAAGATGTATCAACAATCTAAAGTTTAAAAACCTTGAAACTTGAGCGAGTGGTTGACGACAATATTGATGTGTTACAATATAAACAATGTTTTTATTTAAATTATTTAAATAATGGTATATTTATTTGGATCATTCTTAGAACTAAAACAGAAAATAAAATATAAAAAATAAATTAATCGTGTTATAGAGAGAGAGTTTCTTGTTAAGTTGCTTGTTCACAGCTACAACGTAGTATAAAAGTTTTATTACATAAGTATTTCAAAGATATTACGCAAAGATTTTAAAATCTAGAACTTTTTTATTTAAAACAAATAATATTATACTATTTAAACATGTATGGTTTGCTCCAACAATTTTCGTAAAATTCTGGTCCAATGGTGTATTGAGCAATGATGTTTTCTAAACTGTTACTTTGTGTTTCTCTATTTTTTCACCTTAAATAAAACAAATTGCTGTTTAAGCAACTGCTTGTATAGTTTATTACACTATAATCAGTTATGTAGAAGGCACATTTCTTCTAACAACGGTTTTAAAGTTCTAAAAGTACGCCTTTAGATATTTCTTTTCAAAGTCATCTTTCTTCTTGTTCCCTAACTCTGAGAATCACGACCAAGACCATTCTCCACTGGGTGGTATTATATTTGGTGTGGACCGCATGGCGCATGCTGCTGCCGAGTAACTTCAATCAGACCATTATGAAGATACCCTTACCTGAGCATGCCTGCCTTCCAATTTGCCTCGAATAATCTGCTTCTCCAGTAAGTGTTTAGGGATCGCATAATATTAAGTCAGATTACTCTTTGTTATACTGACGAACTGTCGCAGGAAGTCGCTGGATGCAGGCTGCTTCCAACAGGTGGATATGGAGATCCTTGGGGGAGGCCTATGTTCAGCAGTGGACTTCTAGTGGCTGAGATGATGATGATGATGACTCTTGTTTCAGAATGTGGAAAATCGTAACTGGTGGTTGGTCTCTCATATGTCAGAGGCCGCCTAGGTAGGTACCACCGCAATGTCTATTTCTCCCGCCTCCTCACAAACAGCAGTGTGTGCACCGCTGTATTTCGGAATGAAGGACATTGTAGCCATAGTAACTACTGGACATATTGAGATTATTATGTCTCAGGATGGCGAGTGCAGTGGAATGCCAAGCATTGCTTATTAATTCGACATGTTGTTTGGTTTTTCTTCTGTTCATGAGTAGCCGTATCGCTTACCATCAGGCGAACCACGTGCTCGTCTTGCCATTCATAGCAATAAAATAAACTTGTATTGTTTTTAAGTTATTTTTTTAAAGTTCTTGTTGTCAGCGTCAAGAATCAAGAAGGAAATCTTTATTCAAAATTGTGTCTAGTCATAGTCACGCCAAACCGGTGTTAGACTTGAAATATCGATTTTCGTTATCAATGTTATCTAATCTGTCCTCACCATTATGTCCATCTATCACTATTTGCAGAGCAATCTTTACATCGTGCTTCAAGAATGTGCGTATTCTCCAAACAACAAGCGATACTCTTTCTTTCCTTATTATTTTGCAACTTAACAATGCTTTGGTGTAAAGAACAATTAGACCAAAGCTTCGTTAAGTTGTCCACCTTAATGCTACATGTAAGTGAGGTCGGCGCATAATGTGTAAGCTAGAATAACTGCTGGACATAATAAGAAAATCTTATTTCCAGAATGGCGCAAGTGGAATGCCAAGCATTGGTTTGTAATTCATGGTGTTGTTTACTGTTCCTACTGTCACTAAGCGGTCGTATCGCTTGTTATCAAACGAATGGCTCATTCACTCTCGATATTAATTGCTATAAAAAAGTACTCGAAATCTTTGTGATTTTCTTCACAGTAAGAGAGTTTTTCTTCAACTACAAGAGTCCTTTTAATGTTCGATACTTTTCAGAATGATTATATTCTCGTTCTCTCAAAATACGAGTATTTATATTTAGAATTTATCAAGTACAAGTCCAGTAATTTTGCTCAAACACATTTCATTCTTTCATGTCCAAAATGATTATGTCCAACAAAGAGACTATTAAGTATAAAATACAAAGATTAAAACGTAAAAGAGTATTCACAACGCACAATATTTTGTAAAGGATCGTTTCTAAGAATAACAAAAAGAATAGATCAAAGTCGAGAGACCATTTTGATGTGAGCACATCTTGATTTATTATATAGATTCAATGGTAGTTGAGAGTATTTTCATTTGAAAAATAACTGAGGAATATTTTTTTCTATTTCTTTTATTCTTTTTTATTATTTTATACAGTAATGAATTGGCGAGACAAGCACGCCATTCCTCTGACGGTAAGCGAAACGATCGCTAATGGACAGTAGCAAAACCAAGCAAAACACTGTGAATTACAAAGTAACGCTTGGCATTTTACCGCGCTCGTCATCCTGAGACATAAGACGGTAAGTCTCAATACTCGTATGTCTAGTAGTTACGCTGCCGCTGAAAAGTGAATACATAGCTATTACAGGTGAAGTTCTGTTCAATTAGACTGAAAAGGCTAGCGAAATATGAGTACATTGCCGATTCACATTATGTGCCGACTTGCATTTAACTGAATCTCTTTTCTTATCTTAGCAAAGTGCTAAAGGGGCTTTGGTGTGTTCCTCGTGAGATCCCGAAGTCCCTTATTTGTGTTGAAGGTGGTCATGGGGTTTATGGCCGGTAAAAATCCGGCTTACCCTGTTTATCATCCCCAAGGTAAAGATTTTCCCCAGGGAAAAAAAAGGTCTTTTCTCATCTTATACAGTCTGTATCTTCGAAAACAAATAAGGCATTTACGATAGGGTGTGTTTTATATACTTGTGATGGTAGTCACTTTATAGTACAGGACAACGAAGCATTTTTTCCTGCATAATTTGCCAGGAGTTTTTTGTTTTCATGAAGAGGTGGCATATGACCCCACCAAGTTAAAAACCCAAAATACTTACAAAAATGGCGTCCGCTAGAACCGCCATTTTGGAAAACGCGTTTGAAGCCATATCTCCGGAACCGTCCACTTTAGGCCCATCATGCTAAGGACCTTTCTTGTAGATAATTAAACTTCCCATCTTTTTTGTTCAATATTTTTTTTTTGTACCATTAACCGTTCGCGATTTACAATGTTATTAATATTCGTTTCATGCCTTTTTGCCGATATGTTTGTTAATAATTGTTTAAACAAAAAATTGTTAATGACTAAACTTTTAAATCAATAAATTCTTATCAACTTTTCACCCATACTTTTTTTTCTCTAAAATCAATATTTTAGAAGTTATCGCGCGTTGAATGGTGTACTACCGAATCAAGGTCAATTGAAACGAAGGATGCATAGCGTAATTATGAAATCCAATGATTTCTCCATGATTATCACGTAATTAATTAAATACTGATGGCATAAGGGAACAAAGCAATGAGGAAATAGTACATTTTGTTAAAAATCCATTTAAAATTTATTGTAAAAAAGGTATAAAATGAAAATTAATAATAATAGATAAATCGCGAACGGTTAATGGTACAAAAAAAGTTATTGAACCGAAAAGATGGGAAATTTAATTATCTACAAGAAAGGTCCTTAGCATGATGGGCCTAAAGTGGACGGTTCCGGAGATATGGCTTCAAACGCGTTTTCCAAAATGGCGGCTCTAACGGACGCCATTTTTGTATTTTGGGTTTTTAACTTAGTGGGGTCATATGCCACCTCTTCATGAATAAAAAAAACTCCTGGCAAATTATGCATTGCGGACAAGAGTAACCCGATGCTTCGTTGCCTGTACTATTATTTTTGGAACTTAATTTAATTAATTTATCACTTAATTTTTGGCTGTGAAACGAGAGGCCGCGGGTTCGATCCCTGCACAGAGGCAAATGTTTATGAGGCTGTCTGAAGGGTAGCATATAGATCAAAATATCCTCTGTATTTGCATCCCGTCATTTGAAAAGTGCGAGAATAAAGTATCATATTTGTAAAATAATGTCCTAATATGTTCATATTATTTTATGGCCACAAAATAAATGTTTCAATATCGATCACACGGCTTTCTTTCTTTTTGATATTGACGTTAATTTTGAAACAAAAAAAGATTGAACTGCTTTTAATAATTTATTGATAACTCTCTACTATCCTTCAATTATTAAATCCCAATTAAAAAATAAATAGTTGATACGGGTATTTACATCTTAAAATAAAACGCCTGAACATATTTAATAGCAAATACTTAAATCATGTTACAGAATATAGAGCTACGTTTATCTGCCTTCATTAATATTATATTTAATATTGTATTAACAACAGTATAATGTATTTTTCCCTTTACCTGTATCTCCACTACTCTATTGCTTGCTTTGTTATTCCATTTCTGCCTCTCACTCGTGCCAAGTTCACAAGATTTAAGTACTCTTTCAATATCACCCGGTAATCGGGATACAAAAAGTGATATCAACGTCATACATAATAGGTGTTCTATAACATTATGACGAATAAGCTCATCTGGGGTAATACTCAAGATTACCGTATAATGGGCTAGTTACTAAGCAGTCTTAACATATTGTATTTAGAGAGATCTCATTAGTCTGCCTCTTAGGAAACAGAGCATTTATAATCCTCGTATGTATAATGTATTTTACCTTCCTGTTTTGTATATAGTGAAAAATTATATTAGGTGTTACATCATAGCTCAAACATCAATATTTTGGAACATTGAGGAAATAATCTGTATAGTATGTGTTCAAAGAACCTTAATTCACTGAGTTTTGTTGCCGACGGACTGTTATTCTGTGCTTACATATTTATAATTTATTTATTTAGTACTTAATTGTATACTTTCAAAAAGACAAAACTAAAAAAATAATAGAGAAATATGTTTAAATGTAAATTATCGGTAGTACAAGCGGAGGTCTCATCTCGAACGGTGGCGATCACTTCCAGACAACCTTTGGATGGAGTGGAAAGAGCCTTAAGAATTAGTTCAATACAATTACAAAAAAAAAATATAGACTTGTGTCCGATACATTCTTTTAATCACTGCAAGTATTTTTTCTCAGATCTGAAATATGTGGTAGTGTTTGAAACGAATACCTCCTACCAAGGGGTCTAATGAAATTCCGCAGTGGAGTGAAAGCTAATTGCGTTACTATAAGCTTTGAAATTTTCTACTCCATTTCAATTTTTTTTTTTTTTTTGTATATTATGTCTGCAATCGGCTATTTAGCCATAATCAGATGATTTCAAGTGTTTTTCCCTTTTTTAATTTTAGATATTACTACATTAAGTAATACCGCACTACAGTTCGTTTTTTGACGTGACAACGTCTTAAATTAGGTTGCGGCTGGGAGTCACTTATGAAAAAGTGTAACGCCCGGTAACGTTACGATGAGTCACCGAACGAGAGAGAGGCCCGCCGAATGCCTTGCGTCTCTCTCCCACTCAACTATGATCGGTCTGCCGCGCGCGCAGCACTAGAGAATTAGGCGCATTGAATCGGCGCATGCTTGTGTCTCTGTCTTTGTCTTTCTCGAACGTTCTTGGCGTTGGAAAAACAAGAAAGCGTCACAATACAAGTTCACACGTGTGGTTAAAGTATCGTCAGCTGTGTCTGTAGTGAAAATATGGAGTGCTTAGATTCGTCATTACATGTACAATGTTTTAGTAAACAAAATATATTTCTATAGTTAAAATTTGTGCAATTCTTATTTTCATTCAATTCCTTGTTCCTATTGTGCAATTTAATTATATTCATATCAATAAATATTCTACCGAGAAAAAGACGTTGTCACGTAAAATCTTCGCCCGTAAAACCGACTTTATTTTCCATTTTTTCAATTTCTCCGGTCCAGATCGAGAATGTTCCATCGTTTTAGGCGTTTTATATTATCTTGATCATTTAGCAGGTTTTTAGCTAATGTGTTAGTGTGTTCATTTAGTCTGTCTTTGTATTTGACAGAGTGATTGCTCACTTCTTCCTTTATTGTAGACATTTCGAGAAAATCGTGAATTTCTGTATTTGTAACAAACCAGTGCGCGTTTGATATAGTTTTTTAGGGCAATATTTTGAAATCTTTGAAGTATTTCTAAGTTGGAGTTGCTACATGATCCCCATAGTTCAATGCCGTATGTCCAAACAGGTTTTATCATGGCTTTATATACCAATAGTTTATTGAATGTTGAGAGACGAGACTGACGTCCCAATAGCCAGGATAGGTTTCTGAATTGCATATTTGCTTCCTTTCTTTTGGCTTTAATATGGTTTGCCCAAGTAAGTCGTCTATCCAGGTGTAAGCCAAGATATTTTACAACATTGTCGGTTGGTACAGTTTTTCCATTCATAGTCACTGGTGCACAGTTCCCTTTTCGGAGAGTAAAAGTTACTTGAATGGACTTCTTTATGTTCGGTTTGATTCGCCATTTATTAAACCACTCATCGATTTCATTCAAGTGGACCTGCAATAGGGCGGATGCATTTTCAGGGTCTTTATCGGTTACTAGGCATGCTGTGTCGTCTGCGTAGGTCGCTGTTGTAACGCCCGATGTTTCAGGTAAATCTGCAGTGTATAAAGAG
Organism: Hyles vespertilio; assembly: GCA_009982885.2. Taxonomy (NCBI): domain Eukaryota; kingdom Metazoa; phylum Arthropoda; class Insecta; order Lepidoptera; family Sphingidae; genus Hyles; species Hyles vespertilio. The sequence goes on from CM042811.1 coordinate 861,877, forward strand.
TATAGTACTGGTCCTAGGACGGATCCCTGTGGTACTGATGCCTTAATATGGTATAGGTCAGAGAAATCATCTTCAAATTTCACTTGAAATCTTCTTTGTTCCAAATATGATTTCAAAATCATGAAAAATAAGTTAGGTAAGGTGGTTTTAAGTTTGTATAGTAGTCCTTTATGCGAGACTCTATCAAAAGCTTGTTGTACATCTATGAACACAGCAGAGCAGTACTCCTTTTTTTCAAGACATTGTCTGATTGTTTTTACTACCCTGTGCACTTGTTCAACTGTAGCGTGTTTCTCTCTAAATCCAAATTGGTGATCAGGAATACACTTGTTCTCTTCCAAATAGGGTTTCAGTCTGGATAAGAGTAACTTTTCAAACAGCTTTGATATAACAGGGAGTAGACTAATTGGTCGGTATGAGCTGGGTTCACTGGGTGGTTTCCCTTGTTTTGCAATCATACACATTTGTGAGATCTTCCATAATTTAGGGTAGTAAAATACTCTTAGTATTGAATTGAAGAGCATAGTCAGATATACAATAGGTTTTTTAGGAAGATGTTTGATTACCTCTGCTGTTATAATCCGGGTGCTTTTTTGTTCTCAAGTTTGGTGATTTCTCGTTTTAGTTCTCTAGGAGTGACGAGCGGTAAGGGTAGGGATAACTGTTGATCACTAGAGAGTATCATGTCTACCATGTTTTCGAATTCTGTCATGGATGATTCGTTTGGGGTGAATACGTCACTTAAGTGCTGAGCGAAGATTTCCGCCTTCTCCTTTGCGCTTCTAGCCCATGGCTCGTTATTGTTTTTTCTCATATGGTGAATATGATTTTGAGGTCTTTTGAATTTTTTTGTAATTTTCCACAGGGCATAATTATCTTTTTTATAAGCAGAGAGTGTTGAAAGTTTATTCTGGAATGTTTCATTTTGGTTTAGTTTTATTAGGTCTTTGAGTTCTCTCGCTGCCCTATTATATCGTGTTCTATCTAGTCGGGATTGGCTGAAATGTAATTGTCTTCGTAAGCTTTCTCTTTTCTGACAATTTTTTACGAATTTCTAATGGAATGTTACTATTCATATTAGCGCAGTTCAGCGTTGGAGTAGCAGACCATGCGGCGACTTGTATAAGATTGGTAATATAAAATGTAGCATTGTCGATGTCTTCGGGTGTTTTAAGACTGACTTTCAGGTCTATTTCCTGTTCCATATATCTAACAAATGAATCCCAGTCTGTTTTACGATTATATAAAGTGAGGGTTGGTGGTTTGTTTATTATTGAGACACTAAAAGTTGCTATTATTGGCGTATGGTCAGATATTGCGTCAAGTGAGGACTGCACTGTAAAGTAGGTATGTGATATCCCCTTAACAATTAAGAAGTCCACGAGATCTGGAGTTTTGTTGGTGTCTGTTGGCCAATAAGTAGGTTCAGTTGTAGATAAACCCGTTAATTTTAGGTTATCGATACTCTTTTTCAACTCTCGCCCCTTTGTGGTAGTTAGTCTTGATCCCCAGTGGGTGTGTTTAGAGTTCCAGTCACCTCCACAGATAAATCGGTTTCCCAGACTCGTAAAGAATTGATCAAACCTGTGTTGCTTTGGGTTATGTTTTGGTGGGCAGTAAATTGCACTTACATTTATAGGACCAATTTTCTCTTGTATAGTTATTGTAGTGGCCTGCATCCAGTCTTCCTGGAATAATGCATGGAGGTTATGTTTTATAGTCTGTCGCACAATTATTGCAGATCCGCCATGAGAAGTACCGTCAGGGTGATTCGTACAATAAACTTTGTGATTATCAATTATGAAGCTTTTTCTGTCATTCATGTGCGTTTCTGATATTAAAGCTATGTCTATTTTGTTAATCTTTAACATTAGCGCAAGTTCTTTTTTATTAGGTGCTAGCCCATTTATGTTCCAGGCGGCGATCCTCAAGGAAGTCATTATGGGAGTTTACTGATGAGTGTGCCTATAAGGTTCATCATAGTGCCTAGTTGCGTAATAAGCGTGTCGATTTTTTCCATTTGTGTTAATATTAGTGCTTCTAAGTTATGTTTTTGATGAAATTCAAATTTTACTTTTTTTCAAATGAGGTATTTTATTAAATTATTCTTTGATGGATGTTTATTTCGGCCGGAGGCTTATTTATTATGTATATTAGTTAAAGTATTGCCTTTGCTGACGAAAGGTCGGTTGAGTGGGGATTTAGCTGCCAAATTGGAAGTTATATGATCAAACCTAGGGTATAGAGAAATTTATCAAAGTGATAGTTGTGTTATAAAATAATTATCACTTGTTTGACGATGGAAGAAAATAGCGCGTAAAATTCTTAAGATTTTACGAATAGGTAGGTCACTTTTAGAGAAATCTAAAGAAATTTACTGTGGTATTTTCTTAATTCAACAGGTTGATCATGAACAACATGATGGCATTTTAAGTGGTAGTGTGAGATAAGAATTTTTCTTCTTATATTCTATAATTTTAATTTTGAGCCTCCCTTCAGTTGCTGTAGTAAATTACATAGTTGTCTACTTTTTTCTAAGATGGTAACTTTATTTCTAAGTTAGTATTACCAATTATTAATTTATTTGATTGATTATTAATTTATAATAAATAAATAATCAGACAGAAATATGAAAATACATAGTTTTTCAGCAATAAATTTGAAATTGCAGTAGAAGATACATACATAAACATTTTTCCCAAAAGGAGTAGGCAGAAGTGCAACCAGAAACCCTCGTCTTGCCGTGTATTTTCCGTCCCTTTATGTGATAGGGGGCAGTCCTATCGCCATATCGAGCACAAATTTCTGACTATGAGCTGATTATGAATAGAATTATTCAATATCACTTGACCCGAGCCAGGATTCGAACTCGAGGCCACGGCTTTGAAATCATACTGCGCCACCGAGCAATCTACGTAAATTTCACAAATGAAATAGCATTGTAAAAAAAAATACATATCCCCTCTAGTCGCTGATAGGTTCGGTCGAGGCGTGCATTCACACTAAGAAGTTCAAAATTGTGAATTATTGATATGCACAATATATCTTATAACCGCGAGACTCGTTTTTCACGTCGAGGGAATGTGTTAAAGCGTATTTTATTCCACTCAAATCTTGGTCTTTAAATGTCTAACAAGTTGGTGGAAAAGATTTCGGTGATATATACGTGTGATGTATATGAAGCGGACTTGCCCAAGCTGATTTTGATGGTCTACATATACCTGCTTCTAACATGCTTTTGAATTCGTCCTTAGCTATTTTATATTGCTCAAAGGCTAGCGGTCTAGGTTTACAAAATACAGGCGGACCAGTGGTATCAATATAATGATAAACTGTGTGCTTTGGCGTTTCTTTAAATGACATATGTTTAAGAATATCTGGATGTTTTACTAATATACAGGGTATCTCAAGACTGCTACCGAAAACGAAGCCGGGTGGTAGTTTAAGCGACTTCAGACACAATGCAACAGAAAAAGTTGCAAAAAAAAAGCGACAATTTTTTTTTGGTTATTTTTTTCCTTTGACCATATTTGGGTGGTAAATACATTTTTTCCTAAAATAATAGTGTATACCCTTTTATTTATAAATAATCTAAGGTATAAAGGAGTTTAAATTATTATTTTAGCAAAAACTATGGATTTACCACCCAAAAATGACGATATTTAAAAAATCATAAAAAATAATTGTCGCGTTTCTTTGCGAAATTTTTAGTTGCATTGTGTTTGTAGTTACTAAAACTACCACCCGGCTTCGTTTTCGGTAGCAGTCTTGAGATACCCGGTATCATATATAGGATGGTCATTTCGCAAAGTAGATATGGTAAGTATATGCTGGTATACGATCGTTCCGTGGACTACTAGGTTTGTAATTTTATCTAATAAACAATTTCCATTAATATCTATAATAAATTTGTGATAATTTAAAAAATCTGCCCCAGGTATTGGTTGATTAACGTCACATACAAAAAATGTCCATGTAAAAGGTCGTCTTAATTTTAAATCTAAGGTAAGTGACTTGGTTCCATAAGTATTTATTTTTGAACCATTTGCTGCAAAAAGGTTATAGTTACAATTAAAATTTAATTCTTTTCTATTTCTTACTAATTTTTTTGGCAAAACAGAAATACATGCACCCGATTCTACAAAAAAATTTATGTTATGGTTTTTATCACTTACAACAAGGCGGTGGTCCTTGACTGCACAACCTCCCGCTACCGGTTGCACTTCCTCTAGTTTCCCTGTGGTGTTGTCGGCTGCGTTTTCCAGTTGCACGGCGGTACGCACTTTCTAGCTCTGCTCCTGAACCTGTGGTGGTACACGCACAGCCAGTTGGGACTCTCCGGTGTTCGACGTGACCTGGAATGAGATCGTGATCGTGAGTATCTCCTGTAACCACTTCTGCTCCTGTATCCTCTTCTTCCTGCATCTAATTATTTTATTTTCAGATTGATCTTCGCTATTTCCGTCATGATTGCAGCTACCTCGAAAGAGGCCGTAGAGTTTTCTGCACGCGTCGGGGTAAGTTCGCTGATCTGCGCAGGAGAGTTATTTTCCATGACTTTGTCAGCTATTGCGGCTAACTCTTCCAAGTCCTTTGCAGATGTGACGATGAGTACTGCTCTGACAGATGCCGGTAAGTGTCCTTGCCATAATATTATTAATGTGTCGTTTTCTATTTTGCCTCTTGCTAACTCCTTCATTCTTCGTAATAATTGGCTGGGTTTTTGGTCACCTAGTTCGATTTCCGATATTAATTTCTGTATTTGTCTTGCTTCAGATTCTTCGTATATTTGCAAGAGTCGGTTCTTCAGTGTTTCAAACTTATTACTCTCCGGGGGATCTGCCACAATGTCTGCCACTTGTTGAATCACCTCCTTTCCAAGTTTTGCCACCACCATAAAGTATTTGTTGGCGTCGGATGTTTTCTGTGGTGTTAATTTCGCCTCCACTTGTATAAACCACAGTCTGGGATTTTCTGGCCAAAAGTCTGGAATTCTACTTGTCACCAACAAATCGAATTTTGCACGGTGTACTGCGGGTTCATATTTGTAGCATACGTGTTCACTGTTCTTCGATACGTGTTGCTTTGACGCGATCGGGGTCACCACTGTGATGTATGTGTGTGACTGTGTGTGTTAGATGGAGAGAAAATGAAACAACGAGCTTCAAGTACCGACTGACTTTATTGTAACACTAAACTTATATTTATACAATGTATTTTGCTGACTGCACATGTTGTGTCCCCACATACGTATAGTTTTAACACGAATGTTCGTTTAGACGTTTTTTCTCTGGTTTGAACATTAATGAACCATGAACCGGTCTCGTAGATTTTGTTTAAGATATTTTATTATATTAATAATTGTGTAAGTTGTGGATATACCTTGAGAAAAAAAAGGGGTGAGGTCTAGAATACGTTGGCACGAATTGTGGGTAGGTAGGGGTGGAGGGGGTAGGGGGGAGTGCCCTAAGCCCCGGGTACCACTCCCATGAAAAGGTAACGCACCAGTCCTGAGAAAACCCAATTAAAGTAACCTAACCTCAAAATACTTGTTGTCAAAACAAAAGTTGCTTCTGCAACATCTCCGGCGCTGCGGGAAGTGCAGCCCCTTCGCCCTTACGTAACAAAGGATAGGCACCCACACTCACCTCCGCAGCTTCGGCTTGCTGGTCGCCTATCCTTAGTTACGGCGGGCGGGGGCTGCTCTCCCTCCGCGTCCCGGCTTTTAATACACACTCTAGGGGTAGTACCCAAAAGTCTACGGGAAGTAGGGGTGCTCGAAGTCGGTTTTGGGACAACGTCGACCTATTTTACCCGCAAAGGTGTTATTGTAACTACCACCGGAACATATCTTCTAAGTTGTTAATAAACAAATAAAACAAAAAGCATTCATAAAAAGTTCCGCAAAAGACTATGTGAAGACTTAAGTCAGTTTTGGAACAAATTCGACTTATTTTATCCTTAAACTTCCATCGGAACATAATGTATTTTAACTTTTAACAAGGTTGTTATAAAACAAATAAAGCAAAAGAACATTTATAAATTATTTATAATCTACCGTTTTTAAGTTCCGTTTCACCTAAGTTTAAACTATGTACAATATATTTGAAATGTTATTATTGATATGATTGTCAATCGCCCATAATTTTTATTATCATTTCTCTTTTTCTCTTAAGGCTTTTGTTATAGTTTTAGTTTCCTATTGCTTTTGTTTACTTTTTTTTATGTTGCTATATAACCGTGAAGACCTATCATTGGCTCTATGTTGTACATTATATTACTTATCAAATATTTGTAAGCCGTTGGTTTTCCATGCACATAATAAATAATAAATAAATAAATAATAATTACGTTCCGTTTTACCGAATATGTGATTTGAGGTTAGTAACTATTTTAATTATTATTTCGAAAACTATGCATTACCTTGTAATAACAGTGAAAATATATAATCTGGGACCCAATCCCTACCGCCTCTGATAGTTTTTACTCCTCAAATCGTGCCAACCTATTCTAGACCACGACCAAAAAAAGGATTGGAAATTCCAATGCTTGTCGATAGTTATGAATTTGAAAGCTAATCTCGTGGGTATCGAATATAAAGATTTGACAAAATAAAAATAGGTAGGGTAGCATTAAGGGGAAAATAATCTTTGCAAGGTGAGTATAAGGGGATGAACTTATAAAGGTAAATGCATTCTGCACGACATGGTGCTACTGAGTGCCTCACCTTGCGGACTGAGAAAGTTGATGGTAGTTTGTGAGAATTATGCTGCCTCTCATGGTTTGTTATATAATACGCGTAAAAGCCAAATCATGGTCTTTGGATCAGGTAGTAGGGATACCGGTAATGTGCCAAGCATTAAACTTAATGGCGTACCATTACAACTGGTCAAGGAATTTAAATATTTGGGGCACATCCTTGCTGCTGATCTCAGAGACAGTGATGATATTGACAGAGAGCGAAGGGCGTTGTCAATGAGGGCTAATATGTTGGCCCGCAAGTTCGCGAGGTGCTCAACACAAGCTAAAATTACACTTCTCCGAGCATATTGCACCTCATTCTATACATGCAGCTTGTGGGCTGATTATACGCAAAAATCTTATAGCGCCCTTCGCGTGCAATATAATAACGCATTCAGGGTGCTGTTGGGGCTGCCTCGATATTGTAGTGCATCAGGAATGTTTGCGGAGGCGCGTGTTGACTGTTTTTTCGCAACGATGCGCAAACGTTATGCGTCCCTAGTGCGTCGGGTTAGGGCCAGCACCAACAGCATACTGAACATGATCGCAAACAGGCTAGACTGTATTTATGTAAACCACTGCTGCAGAATGCATGGTCCGCCATGATTGTGCAACAGTGGTCGTGTTATTTGTGATGTATCTTTACTAACATTATATTATAAGTTTTTATTTGTTATACTAACACTACTGAGTCTCTGTAACTTGAATTTTCAATAAATAATAATAGTGACTGCACTGCACCTGATAGTAAGCGCAAATGCCGTCCAGACAGAATGCCAATTAGCATCAGACGGCGGTCCCATGCCTATGACGGCGATACAATTATGTCTGCCCTGTAAGATAGTTCTTCACACTGCGGCGTAATGACTCAGGATTATTGGAAGAGGGAAAATGTGTGACGGGCAAATATGTGGACAAACTATCCCACACTTTGACGGTGCGGCAAGATAGCATGCAATATATGAGATCTGAATCCAGAATTTATATGCTATTAGCTATCTACATGATATAGAGACGACCTTTCCACCTACGCATAAAAATTACTAGCTGTATCAAACTAATTGTATTTGAAAGCTTAATTACGCCGAGGCACAAAACAAACCGTAAGATTAAATTAAATTCTGGAAACAAGGAAAATCCCGTTTGAATGCATACTTTGATGGATAACAAGACAAATCAACGTTAAAAATGTTTCCAATTAATTCGGTAATTCTTTTGTTTACCAAATATTTTTTATTGTCTTCCGTAAGACGTAATTAGCGATCCAATATACGTAATTGCGTTGATATATTATTATCATTAATTATACCACTACATTCGTTCAGATTATGCGGTCTACTTATTAGAGGTTCGAAGCTGCAAATTCACTCGAGTTCTACTAATTTGATAGTAAACTTTAATGTAAACTGATTTAAAATCTAACTGATCGAGAAGACGTAGGACATCGTGGGATGGAATATACAAGACAAAATGTGGGTGTCATGGCACCTCTGCCTACTCCTTCTGGGAAAAAGGCTTGAGTTTATGTATGTATGTATGATCGAGAAGTGTGACGAAGGGAATGTTCAACCAACCTTTTGAAGTATTTCAGCGTTTTGACTTGATCATAACAGTATAGTATCCATCCATCAGCCAAAGGTCCACTTCTGATTATAGGACTCGCGTCTAGTTTATTAAAAACCAGGGAAAGACAGCCTCAGCGACGTAGTTGTATTAAAGTACGAATACTCGTTTAATATTCGTCTTGGGTTCAAATCCTGGGTCGGGCAAAGGGACGTTGAATTTTTCTATTCATTATTAGCCTCGAGGCTCGATTTTGTGCCCGGTATGGCTTTAGGATCGCCTCCTACCACATTGTGAGACGAAACACACACATAAAAACGTGAGTGTCCTGGTAGCATACCTGCCTACTCCTTCTGTGAAGTCATGATTTTACGTATGCAGAGGATACTCTCTTTACTAATTAATACTAACACACAGAGTTAAAGCGACACTGCATGTATTCGTAATCAAACGTACACCAAACGTAAATTTAATTAAGTTTCTGTAATTGACATTGGCGTGGATTACAAATAAAACGGCTCGTGTTTTTAACCCTTATGTAAATCAGGGTATAACAAGTCGGAATGTCTTTGTTCGTATATACTCGAAAACGAACGATTGCTGACATGGGTAAGTAGGTACTAGCTCTAGATGGTAGGTTTCTCATTTGTGAGAGACCACCTGGGTACGTACCGACGCAATATCTATTTCTCTCGCCAAACAGCAGTGGAAATGCTATATTATGTTTCGTTTAGAAGGACACACACTGGTGGTAGGTCTCTCATATGTGAGAGGCTGCCTGGGTGGGTACCACCGCAATGTCTATTTCTCCCGTCAAACAGCAGTTTTAATGCACTGTTGTGTTTCGGATTGAAGGACATTGTAGCCAGAGTAACTACTGGATATATTGAGACTTAACATCTTATGTCTCAGGATGGCGAGCGCAGTGGAATGCCAAGCATTGCTTTATAGTTCAAGATGTTGTTTGGTTTTGCTACTGTTCATGAGCGGTCGCATCGCTTACCATCAGGCGAACGGCATGCTCGTCTCGCCATTCACTGCAATAAAAAAAAAAAAACATTGCAGCCAGAGAAACTACTGGACATATTGAGCGTTAACATCTTATGTCTCAGAATGGCAAGCGCAGTGGAATTCTAAGTATTTTGCAAGCAGTTGTTTGTTTTCATGCTTCTAATGAAAGGTCGTATTGTTTAAATAAAAAATAAGGTTCTAACTGAAAATTCCATGGTTTTAAGTTTAAAACCTGGGCACATAATTTTTTTCGAAGATAAATTTTCATTCTTCTTCAATTTGTTATTATCAGCGTTTGCTGAAAGAGGAACGAATCCACGTTATATGCAGTCGCAAAAACAAACGGTGATAACTGAATAGGTAAAGTATAACACAAAATCAATTAAAGGGAACCCTTTAAGGATGTATCTTTAATTTATATGATTTTATTTAGGAATGGACTATAAGCCTAAAGCCTTTCAATCGTATTTGCGAGTGCATAGGAGGCCTGTGACCTGCAGTGGGACTTGTAGGCTGATACAGACAGGCATGGTCTTAATAAAAAGAAATAAACATCTTGGCTCAAAAATCTTTTACAAATTCAAAACAATTTCAGTAAACAAAATGGTTACCTTGCCTATTTATATTGGTTTCTTTACTTATTGTGTTAGTAGGTCGCTAGTTCCCTAATTTGTTTACTGAAAAGTCCTAACACCTTGAACAAAGGAATAAATCATCTTCAAGTGTTGTTTTGTACCTTTTTTGTAGCATATTTAGGTTAATATTAACGAGTTAAGGTTCGCGATAACTGTGAAGATCTACTAAATCAAGATAGATAATAGAACACCCATCGTCACTTGATTCCAAAACAATAATAATCGAAAGCAAATAATATTTGCTTTCGATTATTATTTAATTTTTATATTTATATTTGTATATAAATATTTATAATATTTATTTATAATATTTATATACGAGTATTTGAAATTGTAATCGTAAGCCACACCGCGTTATCAACTTATAACGCCTATTACGGGCACACTTCCATTTTCCATACTCTACCCTTCCAGTTTCCCAAAATATTCTAACCCGCAACTGAAAATTAAATACCAGGGTACATAATGGCATTTTAATACCACCGAGAACTAAAGGTTTCTGAATTACTGACAATGGTAAAGTCACAGGTAAAGTTTAACCCGCAACGTAACAACAAAACAAAAAGAAACCGTTGCAGTTGGCTTCCTGTGACTTTTAATTCTCAATTTGTGGACAGACGATTCTAAGCTTGCCGTGGCTTCCATTGTAGAACTTTTCAGTCCTCTAAAATTTTAGAAACTTTGCAATTAAATATCTACAATTAGATAATAAGGTCTGTGAGTCTTTATTTGGTTTTTATAGTACTACCTAGGATGTTCTCGAGCAACTTCATCACCCATTTTTTGAAACTTAAATTTCTTTTTTCAGTCTCCTTGCGCCCATCTTTTCAACACACACAAACCACCGAGTTGGTAATGACCGTAACATTTGGCGTTGTATATATTCAACATACTGCAATGGGATATAGGCGCGAATGTGTGTGTAGATAATAAGGTCTTTTATAGATCTGATTAGTAGAACAAATACATTCAAAGAACCTGAATTGTGCATCAATAATGACCGCGATTATTATGAGTGGAAATGAGTGATATCTATCACCTCGCGATGTGCTAGTGTGATGCACTAACTAATAAACTAATAACCTTTGATATGTCCATTTTTAATATAGTTAGGTGTTACAATAAGAAAATATTTTATAATATTAATTCTAAGTATCACTATTGTGCATGAGATGCGCCTATTTTTATTATCTCGGCAAAAACGTCCCCCGTACAACCAACTTTCTCTGCTAAATTATTTATCATTCTGGTGGTAGGTTTCTCATATGTATATGGGAGGCCGCCTAGGTTAGTGCCACTCCAACATCTATTTCTCAAGCCAAACATCACTGTAAATGTACAGTTGTGTTCCAGTTTGGAGAATATTGCCGGAGTATTGGACATATTGAGACCATCATCTGCCTCAGGTTGGTGAGCTCACTGGAATGCCAAACATTGCTTTACAATTCATGGTGCAATTTGGCTTTGCTGCTGTCTGTGAGTGGTCGTGTCGCTTACGACGATGAGAATGCCATCAGGTGTATAGCACGTAGGTCTGGCCTTTCATCGCATTAAAAAAACACTCCAGCTTCTTACTTGCAAAACTGATATACAGCAACATTGTTATGGATGTAGTTTAAATTCTTCAGAGGAATGTAAAACTAATTTAAGGGCCTCGTGGGCTGAGTTTGTTACTTTTACGTTATTTTCATTGAAGTGGATAGACAATCCATGTCCATGTCCATGCATGTTGAACTACTTCCTTTTTCACGTCGAATATGTCTGTAAAAAGACTCATTTTTTTATTCAAAATAATATATGTCTACTTTATAATAATATGTTTTGTTATTGTTTGTATACTGATTCATTATTGATATGATCTATCGTGGATCATTTTAAACGGTTTGAGTTCATCACATCCAGTTGTCGCAATCTGTGCGGCTATTAATTTCCCACTAGCAGCACGAATAGATTAGACTGGAATTCCCAAAACTGACACAGGAATTAAATGTTTTATATAATTAAAAGTGTCATTATCTGATAACAGTCTAAACAAATACTGCACCGTTACTGTTTACATGAATTTTTATCACACAGCGTACTGCAATTATGAATAAAAAATATGATAAAAAAATGGTATTGTCTTTAACTCATAAAATGTTATGTAATCTTGAATTTTTTTTTCTTTATTAAAATAAAGAATATTTGCAAAAAAGTGTATCTGCACCCGGGCGGAGCTAGGCCGGGCCGCTAGTTGGCAAATAATCTAATCTACGAATTTATTTTAATCTGTTTACTTATTTAAACTTCAGCAAAAAAGACGTTAAACCGGTTACTTCACTGCTCAAGCCCTCACTTGTTTATCAATTCACAAATTATAACTGTATATAAAGCGAATGCAACTTTCCTAGCATACCTAGGTATTAACTCTGTCTAAAATAACACACAAATATTGAACAAAAAGTCACCGAGGTAGCGGTTAAACTTTTAATGGAACTCAAACTAAACAAACGAAGGGTAACGTAACATACTAAATTATTATTTCTACATTTGCATATGTCTCACAAAAGGTTCATTTTCGGAACGAATTGCAAAGAATGGTCGATACTTTCGCAGGAAACTAACATCATTTTTTTATTCCAATTATTGGCGACAATTTGGAGACGATGGGTTGAAGATCGAGTCTAGTGGCGTGCCATAGGAGAGGCATATGTCCAGCAGTGGACGCGGATGGGCTTATTATGATGATTGGGGAGACGAGCATACCATTCTTTTGGTGGTTACAATACGACCGCTCATGGACATATAGGAGACTGTCCCGCCCTCACACCCACCACTGTAACTCCTGTGAGACAGGATCAACAGTGGCACGCAAAGTAATGACACCGAGCATTGAAGCTCGGCGAGTCTCCGGGAATGTCTAACTTGTCTTTAACCCGCAACGAAATTAATCAGAAACTTAAATTAATAGGAGGAGTTGGAAATAAATTATTGTCCACTTCCCTCCGTGCAAAGCGGGTGACAAAACATTGAATTGAAGAGGTAAATAACCTCGCTTCTTTGATCATTTTATTAGTTATTTTATCGTCACCGGAAGCCTTGTTTAGGGGGCAAAGCTCGTACAATTTCGCTAAATTCATCAAACGACGCGAGATTTGAATCGGAAGAGTTCGGTACCTCCATGGCCCACAACCTAATCTGCTTATGGTATTCTGTATCATTTTCAATATTATCATCCGGAATTAACGATTGTAACAGAGCCTCCGTTGTCCCCTCAAAACCAGTTGTGAAGTTGTTGTCAATTTTTAAATTCTCAATATAAGCCCAATTAATTGACTTATTCGCTTTAAATACATGGTATAGAGGAGACCACGGACCCTCACTATCAACAAATTACCTTTCGATTTTTGGACGGCCGCTTTATAATGTGATCTGGCAACTCTCAGTTTATTTAAAGCAGATGTAATTGCTTCCCCTGTGACACAACGTCTCTTAAGCCCGTTGAAACGCCTACGCGCTCTGCGAAAAGTCCGACGTAGTTGGACCAGTAAGTCATTCCACCAATCGCACCTCCGAGTGTTAGTGATGGAACCTCGACCGATGGTAATGTCTGCGCAATATGTAAAAATGTCCGACATAATCTCGGCACAGGTTTCAGCTGATAGATCATTGCGAGTGAAGTCCCCAGCATGCCGAGCAAATAGCGAGCTAAATAAATCCCAGTTAGCGCCTCTAGATTTATATCTAAAATTAAAATTATTCTGTATCGGACCCTGTGTCAATCTAGGCAAGAACTCGTACACAATCAGGCGATGGTCACTACACGACGCGTCCGGCAGGACGCGCCACCTATCAATACGGACGTCTCCACTAGAAAGTGTGACGTCAATAGAAGATTCGCCCGTAGGGCTACTGTAAGTAGGTGGTGCATCGGGGGTGTTGTGTATTTCGAGATTCATCTCTGCAATGAAATCTTCTACCGCGCAACGTCGCTCGGTATCAGTGGAGCGATATTTGCCATACCAAAGGACAGATGACGCATTAACGTCAGCACCTATAATAATCTTATGTCCTGCGAAGGACCGCAAGACATAGCGGAGGTGATGCAGATGAGGACCCACAGGATCTGAGTATTGAAAATAACAGCTCACAACATAAACCTTACAAATCGGACTAGACACCTCAGCGACAGCACAGTGTGACGTCATAAGATTACGCACTGAGGTAATGGTAAGATGTGAACCCGACACAAAAATACCTGCTCGTGAGTTGTTATCGAGTTGTACTACCTTACTACGTAACTGCGCATGTTGGTATTGCTCCTGAACTAGAACGACATTTAATTTATAATCATGAATTAACGTGTCTAATTCTGACGTCGCTACCCTATCGTTATGAAGGTTTAACTGACCGATTGTAAATTTATCCATATTTTTTTAGTATTGGGTCGAAAGAAGTAATTGCTCGATTTTGTTTTTATATGTTGGGCACTCTTGAGACCCACAACGATGGTCATGTGGTTTTTTAAATCTTTTACAAGGCGCACACACTGACTTAAATTCCGGGTTCGATTTATGCGGACAAGCCTTAGTTTCATGAGACTCAGCACAAATGGCGCACGTTGGTGTTTTAACTGTGCAAAATTTTTTAACGTGCCCGTTATATTGACAATATAAGCAACGTACTACTTCAATGTCATCAATAAAACGGCAGGTGGCCCAATCAATGAAAAGTTTATCTTTTGTATTCATCACCGACCGACCGCTCATGGACAGTAGCACAATCAAACAACATCGTGAATTACATAGCAATGCTTGACATACCTCTCCCCTCGTGTACCTGAGACATAAGATGTTAAAATTCAGTGTGTGTAGTTAAATTATTATAGTTTTCCTAAATTATGTTTGTAATCGTATCTATAGTTGACTATCTCTTCTATTGAAATCTAGGGTAAAATTTAGAAACCCTGTGCAGAGTTGAGTTGAGAATAGTTCACAAAACTTTGAAGTTCTGTGTAATCTGCCAACCCGTATTACATCCGCGCGGTAGGCTAAAACTAAATCTTTAAAGTAGCTTCATTATGATGTAGGAAATAAGGGATCAAAATGAAAAGCTGATTCTGATGAAATATTGGCATCGGCTCCTATATACAAACTTCCTTAGACCGGTTGTCAACATCTAATGCTCTCAGCTGCTGCATTGCTGTCAGTCAAAAGAAGTCCACTGCTGAAAATATGCCTTCTCTAAGTATTTTCACGGTGACTTGCTGCAAGCGGCCTTAACAATTTTCTCCTATGTTCATGAATTGGTCTGTAAAGTTTTGCATTTTTTTTTTATTGCAGTGAATGGCGAGACGAGCATGCCGTTAGCTTGATGGTAAGCGATACGACCGCTCATTAACAGTTGCAAAACCAAACAATACCTTGAATTACAAAGCAATGCTTGGAATTCCACTACGCTCGCCGTCCTGAGACAAGATGTTAAGTCTCAATATGTCCAGTAGTTACTCTGGCTACAATGTCCCTCAATCCGAAACACAACTGTGCATTTAAACGTTTGTTGTTTGACGGGAGAAATAGACATTGCGGTGGTACCCACCCAGGCACTCTCTCACATATGAGAGACCTACCATCATTAAAAATACCAAAGTCATAAACGCTGAACGTATGAAATTCAATTTAGAATGAAATATAACAAACGTCAGACGTTAATTAAGATTACATAAGATTAGAAATACAAACAAAGAGAAAGGCGACACAATTATCATATTAGCTGAGAGCGCATGAAGCGCTGAAACAATTAATGCTTGAACAAGTTTGCTTTTGTGCGACTTATTTGTACGTGATAGCAACATACAACAATTTTGTGTTGTCAGTTTGTGTATTTTTACAAACTTTATTATTTTGTACTAATAATCAAAAACTATCAGCAACATTAGCAAATAGATTATATTCATCTATGCTTATGAAATTCAAACTTAGGTTTAATATTTTCGTCCATTTTTTGACTTCTTGAAAGCTGTAATCAATATAGACGGTATCAGTTTCAAATTTTAACCAAATATGTTATGGGCCAAGTGATTAATGCGGGCAGTATTCATAATGCTCGGGCAGTATGAATATTGCCGAACCATATCGGGCGAAGTGATTAATTACAATCTAAACTCACCTATTTATCACATTGCCCGGGAATTATGAATATGGCTACATGATGATCGGGCAATATGATTAAAAGGTAATTTTTTACGTGGTGCGCCCCCGCATTGTCGCATCTGCGATAGACCCATAAATTAGAAAGGTTAAATTTATCTGCCTATGTTTAGTTGTTTATTAACGTCCGAAACATTATCTTCAGAAGAAAATTAGTGTACCCACTTTATGGATCAGTATTGGGGCACAGTAGACCTATGCCCCAAAACCGACTCGGAACACCCCGACTTCACGTAGTCTTTTGGCTACCGACCCTAGAGTGTATATAAAAAGCCGGAGGCGCGGAGGGAGAGCAGCCCCCGCCCGCTGTAACGAAGGATAGGCAACCGTGCGAGCCATAGCGGCTGAGGTGAGCATGGGTGCCTATCTTTTGTTACGCAAGGGCGAAGGGGCTGAACTTCCCGTAGCGCCAGAGACGATGCAGAAGCTAATTAATTGTACTGACAAAAAGTGTTTTAAGGGTTAGGTTGCTATAATATATATTTCTCAGGAATGGTGCGTTACCTTTTCATGGGAGTGGTACCAGGGGAGGCGCGACTCTCCCCCTCCCCCTCCACTCCTCCCAACCCACCCCCTCGTGCTACCCTATTCTAAATTCTACCATTTCGGCTCATTGTTTTGATTTCGATTCGCTTTACATCACTCTGCCCAATAGGCCATTATTCTTAATAATTCATAATGCCCGGGCAATGTGATAAATTTATTGGTTATAATCAGATTGCCCGCTCTTATTGGGCATTATTCATATTGCCCGGGCATTATGAATAATGCCAGAGTAATCACTTGGCCCATAACATATACATATATATTGCACTCGCAATGGTGGTAGGTCTCTCATATGTGAGAGGCCGCCTGGGTAGGTACCACCGCAATGTCTATTTCTCACGCCAAATAGCATTATGAAT
This sequence comes from Hyles vespertilio, assembly GCA_009982885.2. Classification (NCBI taxonomy): domain Eukaryota; kingdom Metazoa; phylum Arthropoda; class Insecta; order Lepidoptera; family Sphingidae; genus Hyles; species Hyles vespertilio. The sequence goes on from CM042811.1 coordinate 878,920, forward strand.
GCACTGTTGTGTTTCGGATGGAAGGACATTGTAGCCAGAGTAACTATTGGACATAATAAGACTTTACATCTGATGTCTCCGGATGGCGAGCGCAGTGGCATGCCAAGCAATGCTTTGTGATTCAAGGTGTTGTTTGGTTTTTCTACTGTTCCTGAGCGGCCGTATCGCTTACCATAAGGCGAACGGCATGCTCGTCTTGCTACTCATGGCAATAAAAAATAAATATTTGATCAAAGATTTGGATAATCTGTGAATGGATTATTTTTATTCTAAGAACCATTTTGTATGAAGATTCGTTTAGAAATATTTCGTTACTCTCGTATTTTACCTTCTTTTTTCAATTTTGCTGTACTTGCCGATATGACAAATAATTTCAATATTATAGATTTTTTCCATCTACTTATGAAGGATTATAAACTTCACCACTCCACTGTTTCTAATAAACATTTACGTTTGTATAATGTATATAATATAATTTGTATAATCACATGTAAAAATTAATATTACTAACAGTTTCATATTATTTGCATTAAATATAGTTGCATTATCTATTTATGCAAATGTACAAACACTAAGGAAGTCCAAAAGTGTTTATAAAATCAACAGAACATAATAATATTTTTATACAGGTGAACATAACGAGCAATGTAGCCGAAGCAACACGTGAAGCTAGTTTGTTTTTCAAGAAACAAAGTCTTCAACTCTATAAAATGCTTATACATCGTTTGAATTGCTGATATTCGCACAGGTTCGTTCACCAACTTGCCGTGTTTTGTGTTAAATCATTTTTAAACAACGCGAAATTCCCGGGTAGTGAAAATAAATGTTTTAGTATTATGTCGAATGTCTGACTCAAAACTGCAAGAACTAGTGATTCAAAAATGGGCTCGGAAAAGAAAACAATGGACTACACTAAGGTTCCCACTAAGGAAATGCTAAAGGATCTGGGTAAGTAGATTGGTAAATATCTTAGTTTGAATAAATAATAATATGGCCATATTAATCCAGTTATTTAACTCTCCTAATTCTGAAATGTGTATCCAGTAAAATTTTATGAGGTTGGCCTTATATCCCCACTATATTAAAGTATGTATGCATCTCCTGATAATCGCACATTGCTGAGCACTATACTCCTTTAAAACCGAGTTTGATTGAGAGGTCCTAAACCACAATCCATTATGCTGGCCAAGTGCGGGCTATCGTACTTTTTATACAATAGAAAACATGGTTAAGATCTCATTGGTGTGTAAGTTTCTTCACGATGTTTTCCGTCACCGATAAAATGTTTGGTGGTTGAATATTAATGACACCAAAATGTCGAAGGTCCGCCCTGAGTTTCGAAACCTTACTATCGTCTCGGCAGTCGCGTCAAGTTATAAGTTCAAAGAGTCACTATGCATGAGTTTGTACTAAAGTTCCGCCGTCGTATCCCTTACTACGCCCGCACATGAACAGTACCAAAACCAAACAACGCCTTGAATTTCAAAGCATTGCTTGGCATTCCACTGCACCCGCCATCCTGAGACATAAGATGTAAAGTCTCAAAATGTCCAGTAGTTACTCTGGATACTAATTTTATTATTATTTATTCGAAAAACTTACAGCAAAACTTAAGCAAATCAAGATAATACAGGTATACTTATAAAACCATTTACAAGTTTTGACAAATATGTTAATACTTAAATAGCGTAACGGTCGGTTAGGTCTTAACTTAATGAGATACAGAGTAAAATACAAAGAACAACAGTAATAAAATGTAATACTATACGTAGGAAAAAGACACATAAAACAAGCATCGTAACAATTATGAAACGTTAAAAAACTTATTAGAAAGAAGATATTTGAGTTGAGACACACTCGTAAAAAATAAATCTAAGTTGAGCTTATCGGCAAGATGATTAAACGATTTACACGCACGGATTGTGAAGGAATTCTGCCTATAACTTGTACGGGCTGGGGGTATGCGCAGTAGAGTTGACTATGTCCTTCAATCCGAAACACAATAGTGCATTTACACAGCCGTTTGGTGGGAGAAATAGACATTACGGTAGTACCTACCAGGGCGTCTGCTCACATATGAAAGACCTACCACCAGTAAAAATACACCCAACAGTACAACCCACACATAGTCCTGACTCCATACTGAGATAGAGTTTTGTGGTGAGGGTATCAGAAACTACGAGAGACTTTTCTATCTTACCAGCACCCAGACCCGAAACTAATATCTTTGGATCGCACAAATATAGGTATCGACGCAGGGTCAAACTTCGTTTTGGGAGATAAGATGCGAATTTATTGGTCAACGACACCCACACTCAAAAGATCTAATGTAGATAAAAAAAAACTGGAAGATTAAACCGGAAGATAGTGTTGTTAAGTACGAAAAAAATGACAATAAAACATTTGAAGGTCAAACAAATGCAATTAAAAGCTTATGCCATAAATATTCGGCGGACGCAGGGAAATGAAACGCGTAAAGCAAAAAGTAGTTTACACATGTCGCGCAAGATTTATTATCTGCACCTCTATTATCTCACTATTAGGGTTCAGTCCAGTGTGTGTTTAATATTGATGTAAATAGCTGACACAACCGTTAACTTCTGATAGGCTATTTATGAGACCAAAAAGTCTCTCGTAGTTCCTGATACCCACGTCACAAGACCCGACCGACCGAAGTGTGTGGTCGGGACTGTGTATGTGACTGTTAGTTGTATTTATTACTGATTATTATTATTGCATTCTTCTAAATTCTTTTGATGTATGTAAATTTCAAACAGCGTGAAACGAGACATCCTGCTCTTTCAAATAGATCCAATCAAGTGAGAGAAATGGGCGGCCGAACGTGCAGTATGGCTAACGTGACCATACGTCCCACTTTGGGCGGGACGGTCCCGCTTTCAGGAAGTCGCGGTGTCCCCAGCAAGGCCGACATTGTCCCGCTCTTGCAAACAGGCCAAATAATAATTTAAAATGTATTTCTCGCCCGAAATGCTTTACCGAACTACTACTGAAAACCGTGGAGTAGTATTATACCAACACTTTCGTAAAAACATCTTGACTTAATAAACTTTTCCACTATTATTATTGAGTACGTTATGTATCTGCCTGAAAGTAACGCACTTATCGAAAGAGTTTTTTTTTTCACATTATCAAAACATGGACAAGTTATAAAACACAGGTGAGTGTAGCAGTAATGAAATTTATTTTGATTACGAATATAAATATAAATAAATCATGTACTGAGTCATGTCACATCCCTAAAAACTAAACTTGATGGTTTGAAACAATTTTGTCAGCCGAAAAATACAAAAATGTGATTTTGATTATTATTTTATGTTATTCAGTCTTCTATGATAAAAACTTGTAAAGCACTAAAAACTTTATTATTATTATTTAATTCCACTGATGTCTCGCTCTGGCAGAACAAATAAATGGTCACGTTAAATGTGGCGCAAAATCGGAGCTAATGGTGTTTCTGCCCACAACAAGGCCTAGTTTGAGCAATTTAAGTGCGAAATTCGGGATTAACGAGTCACTCCCATTCACACAATTACATAACGGTATAACAGTGCAAAATGTAGCTGCATTTGTCACGTACGAATCAAATTAATTAGTTACTAGCGAAGATGTACTTTTCAAACTTTGTAATGTATCAGTTAAACGCAAAATAATTATCTTCCGTAAATGTCACATGCAGAGAATGACGTGTATTAGTATGGAGAAGGCACCATATTATGCTCCTGATGGAAAGTTAACTGCAACCTAGAGTTTCCACTAGTTATTGTACTATATTCATTGTCTCTTGCTGTCAACAGAATCCCATCAAAAACATCCTGTAAAAAATTCCAAGTCTCGCAGCTCAGGTTTTCTGCCGCCAAAAGTTGTGAGATGCATGTAATACCAAGTCGATTAATTAATTTAGTCCTTGCTTAAGGAACCTTCTGTATAAAGTTATTACGTAAGTTATTATCATATCAATATTAAAAATTCTTTGCGGTTTAAATAAATGAATCGATTTGGCCATCGAATGAAAACATAATGTATCCTACAATTTATACATAATGCTGCTGGAGAATTGTCTTCAGCAATGGGACTATGAATATTAGGAGCTGCATTTTTAAAAAAATTATCTGTTCCCTGATGATGATGATATTTTGAATCCTCTCTTTCTATATTGATTAACCGACTTCAAAAAAGGAGGAGGTTCTCAATTCGTTGTTTTTGTTTATTTTTCCTAAATATACAGAAGAGTTTTGTCTACTTGTGTTTCTTATTTCCAGACAAAGAAATTCCGCCTGCCTATGGTTATGGCGTAAGACATGTCCAGCTAGTAATATTCTTAATATGCCTCACCAACACTTTCGTGGTGCGCGGACATCTTGGAGTTAGCATAGTAGCGATGACAAATTTACCCAAAAGCTCTGTAGATAATCATTTAGTTAATTTGACCGGAGAAGTAATAGACAATGCTGGAAAACATTATACAGGCACTGCAAAAGCAAATAAAATGTATAGTAAAAATGATACAGAAAGAAATAAAGTGGAAATAAGAGTGAAGGGTACCGATAAGTCTTCGGGTATATACAGGGTAAGTTATTTTAAGTGATTAGTTTCATTAGCAAGTATAAATATCGTTAATGCAAAAATATACTTGATCCTTCATTTTTACAAAAATTCAAATCGAAATGAAAAATAATTTAAAAGTATACACAAATTTTAAATGTATTAACCAAAACTTTTGTGAAGCAATTCAACTTTTACTTGATCATACTTGAGTATACTGAATAGAGACTAATAAAAGAAGGCAAAAATGCAAATACGTATTACTTTAATGCCAGAGTTGACAGGATCACCAAAAAGTCCGCTTAACTTTCGGCAATTTTTATCTACATGCATTGTAAGCTTTGGAAAATGTTATCACAATGTTAAGCATTATACGTTTGGAAATATGAAACTGTTTTTTTTTTTTAATAAAATCACTAATTATTACATTAGAGATTATTATTATTTGAAATATTAATTTTCATTAAAATTCCTATATTTTTATTTCTAAGTATTTTATTTCTATGCTTAGTATATTTAAGAAGTGTAATACGAATAAAAGTTCAGAAATGAATCAGGATTTGGACGCCATCCGTCTAGGCGGCAACGGCGCAAACGCAATAAGTCTCTCTAGAATTTTCAGATAATTGCAGAAAGAGACAAGAATTAATTACCCGAGTCATTTTGTGTGCTCCTAAAGCTTTTTAAGGCGGTCCCTATCACCGGTTATCGAACTCATCTTTAAGAGTCTGGAAATCCTGATACTCATGACTCATAATATTAAGTCTATATATAATAAATATGTTAGCCCACATATGTCACTCTGATGACCATATACTTATATATTGTATTAAGGACGTGTTCAAATCCTAATCGGCCATGTTGATCCATATACCAAAAATTTCTGTAGAATCCTACGAAATAGACCTTCGCGATGTTTTTCTTCATGCTAAATGTAATTAATTTCATTTATCATCATCATCATCATCATCCACAGCCTGTAGGTTCCCACTGCTTGGCTTCTCTCATGTTATGCCACATTCTTTTTGTTTTTGTCAATCGCATCCAGGTTCGGCCTGCACTTTGACAATATCGTCGACCAATCTTGCCGCCGGAAGGCCGACGCTGTGCTTATCCAGTTTTGACACTCATTTTGTTACTTAACCTTCCATCAGTGCGTCTAGCCACATGCCCAGCCCAACTTCATTTGGGTCCCAAAGTGAACTTTTCGACATCTCGAACTTTTGTTCGGCGTCGGATTTCGACATTCATAACATAATATGTTAATAATAATTTCCAGACTTACACATGGTCAAAGCCTATACAAGAGATGGTTTTGGGATCTTTTTTCTTGGGTTACTTCAGCATGATGTTCCCTGCAGGAATGCTTTGTCAGAGATGGGGAGGAAAGTTACCACTACAAATATCTTTGCTTGTAAATGGAATTGTATCAATTGTGACGCCTTGGATAGCAATGTGGGTAAGAAAACAAACATTATTGATAAATATTTAAATGTAAAAGAATTGCGGTTAATTTGCAAGTATTTCGTTGAATGATAAGAAATAATTAATTGCTACCAACACTTGCAAAATCTTATTAAGGAACGGAGATAAGGTGGAAGAAAACTCGCAGGGGGTGGGGATAGGATTTGTGGGGTATTGCATAAGCTCAAACAGAAGAGTTATAATGATGTGCTTTCTTCTGTCTTCTGTATCAGCCCATATACGTCCCACTGCAGGGCACGGGCCTCCTCTACAATCGACAGTACGATTGAGAGTGGTTAGGCCATATAGTCCACCACGCTGGCCTAGTGCGGGTTGGCAGACTTACATACCATACAAATTTTTATAAATCGCTATGGTATGCAGGTTTCCTCACGATGTTTTCCTTCACCGTTTTAGTGCGTGGTGATTGACTATCAATACACACATGACTCCGAAAAGTCAGAAGTGTGCCCTGGGATTCGAACCCGCGACCACCGTGAACATATTGGCAGTCGCGTCTAGTCCGTTTACCAACAGGCCACCACGCACAATGATGTGCTTTATATAATATTCAAATTTTGTGCATGCATACATCAACTCAAAAATACATTATGAAACACAGGATCCTCTGGAATGTCTGGAATTCTAATCCTTTTTTCTTTTTTTAAATTATAGATGACTTTCATATCTATAAATACTCATCTTCATTTTTTTTCCTATGGATACAGTTTTATGTCCTTATTTTCAGGGTAATTGGAAGGCTGTATGTGGATGTAGAATCCTGCAAGGCATGACGCAAGCCGGTACTTACCCTAGTATTCAGACATTACTTGCCAAATGGGTGTCGAGCAGTGAATTGGCAACTTTGAGCAGCTATTTGTATACAGGTAGAGTTTCCTTCTTTCTTTAAATATTAAAGTAACTAATTACACTACCTCCCACTATGGCGACTTTAACCTTAGAATAGTTTGTTCCTGGAAATAATACGAATATTCTACCACCAGCCTGATTTTATACATTTTTTACCTTTCATTTCTATAAACTCAGATAAAGATGAACGCTTTTTAGACGTAAATGGTTAAATGTTGTGTACGAGCAGGATCCTTGTTCAAAAAAATATTTGTGTGCTCCATAACTTTTGATTTTGGCCCAGACCCAAGAGAGACCGTGTTTGAGAGAAAGACTTTCGTAGTATCTGATTCACAGGACATAATAATTATATCTTAGTATGGGGTTAGTACTATGTATGTATGTATTTGGGTGTACTTTTTTATGCTCTCAATTCCCTGAAAGTTCAAGGCTTTTGCAGGCTGCGCCAATGATTTTCCATAAGGTCAGAATTTGCTTGCTTGCTGATTCTGTTCTATAAAAAGACTGATAAAAACTATTTGATAACGCAAACAAGCTCGTGATGTCAAAACCATAGGTATTACAGATTCATACAAATATTTAATTATGTATTAAAGTGTAATTGTTTTGGAATAAAGAAACTCGCAAACATAGTTAATGTAGCATCATACACAACAGTTGATATCATATTTGGAGACAAAAACGAAGAAATCTGACGTTGGAATAGGCGGGGTAGAAAACGCACTCAATTTGTGAACAAATGACCAAGTAAAGGTCATAGGAAGTCGAAGGATGGAGGTCATTGTAAAAACCTTTTGGAGGGCTGAGTTCAATCGCGACCTTCTTGTAGATAATGAATATTTTGTCGCTTTTTACTCGAACATTGCTAATGATATGCGAAACAGGAAATGTTTTACGGTAGTGTAAATAAGTTTAGTTTGGCTGTTTAATAAAAAGTAATCAGTATTTTCAGTAAATAAAAAAGATGGAAAATTTTCTTCATGTATGTGAAATTGACTATGATAGTTACACTATTATCTAATGGGCGCAAGATATGGACCTTAATTTTTCCAGTTTAGCTTCATCTACTTTAATCATCCATTTCGTTCATTCTCCTCGAGTAAAGTACTTTTTTATTGCAATGAATGGTGAGACGAGCATGCGGTTCGCCTGATGGTAAACCATACAACCGCTCATGAACAGTAGCAAAACCAAAAAAAACTAGAATTACAAAGCAATACTAGACATTTCACTGCACTAGCCATCCTGAGACATAAGACGTAAAGTCTCAAGTACTTACTTCGAAGTATTAGCTCGTTTGGAAAACATGAACATATTTAGCTGATAGATGATAGACTAGGCCAACCTGCACTAGGCCAGCGTGGTGGACTATATGGCCTAACCACTCTCAATCGTACTTTCGATTGTAGAGTAGGCCCGTGCCCTGCAGTGAGACGTATATGGGCTGATACAATACAAAAAGATGATAGACTGATGATCTCCAACAGTGGTGATTGCTGGAGATATGTCAGGGTTAATCATCCCTGTCAGAAAAAAATGCCGCCTATGCGTTGCCTATTCATTAAAATCAACGGATTACTATGAAACTAAGATCAGAAATTAAGCTCTGGAGCATGCGGAACGAAATCAAGGATGACTTGCCCAATAGCTTTACCAACTGTGCATGTTTGTCTGTTGTATGTATGGCTATGCTTTCATGCAGTAAAATTATCTCGCTATAAAAATAGTACACGTCATTTAACTCATGTGGTTCTTGCAAGCAGACCCATGTTTACATTGTCTCTTGTGTTCCGGCATGCCGCTGATACGGAACCTGAACAAATATGAAATATTTCCACTAAAATTTAAAATAATCCCAGGCCAAATATTTCATATAGTAACTTTCAGTTCATTGCCTTCTGCCTCGAAGTTGCATCACCTTAAACTGTTGTTTCATTGTAGTAAACAAACCCTCAATGTTTTTTTGTAGATATATTTATTACAATTTCTTCTTATCTATTGAAATGTTTGTTTTCATAAACATGCTACAGCGCATCTAAATAAAATTATGTGGATTATTTTTTACCTGTTGGTTATATAATTACCAAATATGTACCGTTTGAAACTTGCCAAAACAAATGCTTATATAATCAAAGGGATTTTGTTGTCTGTCACATGGTCTGCTGTAGGACTTAAAAAGATTTTAATATTAATTTAATGATAGGGAGGTATTTTTAATGCCCAAGTTTGGCAATCAAACAAACGTTTCATGTGATGTCATCAGATAACTTTAAACGATAGTTAGCAAAAATAAAACGGCAATACAGCATAATTATCACAGCTTACCAATTCAAAATTATATCCGGAGTACTGAAACTTCACTATCACTATCATACTCTGCGACGGAACATACAAGGTGAAATGTGGGTGCCCTGTGCCCACATTTCACCTACCCCTTATGGCAAAAAGCCGCGAGATTATATATATATGTATCTACTTAAATGTCGTTTATTGTTTCTTTTACTAAGGTCAACAACAAAATCTGTTCCTGATTAGCATTAGTACGCGAATGAAGTCTTGGAACACAAGCAAGCAATTGATACACATAATTATACAAGACACAGCAGTATCTCTTAAATTACAAATAAATATAAAACTTGAGAAAGAACATTAACATAACTAAATTATTGATGAATAATATTTATTAAATACCCAGTTGTGGGATTCTCTAAGCTGTAAATGATGATAATTATGACAAATAATAAATATAAGCTTGTATATAATTTAATTTCCTTACCCCTAGGCACGACTTTAGGCAACGTGATAGCCTTTCAAGTGGGTGGACTTCTGGCAGAGAGCAGATGGGGATGGCCGTCCACTTTCTGGGTAGTTGGAGTGGTATGCATCCTGTCGTTTATTCTTCTTACAATATTTGGAGCTGCCTCGCCTGAACAACACAAGTATATTACAGAGGACGAGAAGAACTATATTCTGGGACGATTCAGCGATGGCAGCATACAGGTATTATGATATGATAAATTGAATTAAATGAATGATCAAAATGGCATTATGCTGTGTATCTAGGTAGTTATGTAAGTTATTGATTGTATAGGTATTTTAATGTATTGGTTTTAACGTTTTACGAGATTTATTCCAAGTATTATTTGGAAAACTGGTTGCAGCAATTTTTTCTTTGTTATTTCACTTCTCTTTTTTCGATCTCTTAATGATTACTAATGCTAGATTTTTTAACAAACAAAAATGACACTAGGAAAGATAAAATAAAAGTACACTCATATTATTAGCAGAAACTGTATTGATGCAATAGACGTTGCAATCATACATACCAATGAAAAAAAAGTTACACAATACGAATAACAAATTATACTTCTTCCGACAGAGACGTAAAGTTCCATGGAAGGCGATTCTAACATCAAGGCCTCTGTGGGGATCATTCGCGACGCACGTAGGAAGCGGTGTAGCGTTCGTCTTCTTTTTCACCCAAACGCCCTCCTTCATACATTATATTCTGGGAATAAATATTAAAGGCGTAAGTATTATTTCGACAGCCTCCGTGGCGCAGTTGGTTAGACGCCGCCTGTGAAACGAGAGGCCGCGGGTTCGATCCCCGCACCGAGAGAAATGTTTGTGTGGCCCACAAATATTTCTTCCGGGTCTGGGTGTTTGTGAGACCGAAAAGTCTCTCGTAGTTCCTGATACCCACGACACAAGACTCGATCTTAGTGTGGAGTCAGGACTATGTATGTGACTGTTGGGTGTTATTTATTTATTATTATTATTTATTTATTTATTTATTCTAAAATAAAATAATTTATCAAGCCATGGATTTTGGTAATATTCAGTTTTAAAAAGTATTTTAAGAATAGAATTCATCATCATTGGTCCCCGATATTCTATATTGATATACTGGCATTGCGAAGTGACCGCATATAATAAATTTATGCACTAAATTTATCCAAGTAAAGTAATGTCTGGCGAGAAATGTTGCTTCCTTTATTCAATCGGTTCGATTCTGTCCGTAAATTTGATACTAAACATATACAGGGTGAACCCGAAACACTAAACACTAACATAAGTCACTTAAATTACAAAATATGCACAGTTGTCGCCATCCCGATAGATATGAATATTGAGATACCTGCAAGAATAATTAGTCTTTCATTGATTTTGAAGGAAATTGAAGATTTTTATACATTTGTTATAGAGTTTGTTATGTAGAATTTATGTAATTTTAGATTTCATAAGTTGTTTATTTTCATTTTGATGGTTTCAGAGCGGCCTTTTATCTTCTTTACCATATGTTGGGAGCTTCTTTACAAGTATAGGTTTTGGAATACTATCAGACTACCTCACAAATAGAAAAATAATCAGCTTGAAGACTGCTAGAAGGATAAGCAATTCTATTTGTAAGTTATTTTTATGTTCTGTGTTCTACTTCCACAGACTCCAATAATGTGACACATTGCCCAGTGTTTTATAAGGATCAATATGAATGATCGATTTTAATATAAAGCAAAAGTCAATGAAGATCAGTGATTCCGCTAACCTCAAACTCTCACAAAATATAAATTGTTAATTCTTATAAACAATACGATGAAAATAACTAAACCCAATTACTCAATACTAGCAGTAAATTAGCTGTATGTGGTTTAAACCCGTTCGTTGGTAAAACTGCTTTTAGCTGACACGACGCTATAAACTGCAACAACGGGAGTATATCATCCGAAAATGGAAAATATTGGCTGCAAATATTAGCATATATTGTAAATAATGGAACAAATATTTCTATGTCCTTTTTTATAAAAAGGATGAAGGATATTAATGCAGAACCATATTTTCACCTATAGAGATGAACAAACAAAGAGATCAAAATTTCAAAAAGTCGATTGATGCAGGCTGCTTTCAGTAGGTAGTTGTACAATTTTTTGGAGGAAAGATTAAAAAAATGTTCAGCAGTATACTGATTATAGCTGAAGAAGAAGAACAAGATAACATAATATTCATAATATTTCAGCGATTGTCGCTTTCTCGCATAAGATGTTATTTGTGCGATGGTATTCTCTGGTTGAACAAAAGGCTACAGCAAAACTGGACTCCCATCACGTTTTTGTTGAGAGTCAATGGTAGTATCAATCATAAACCAAGTTATTATATGCTTGAAAAGCTATGTAGCGCTGACATCGTGTTATTTTTATTAAGGGTTATCTGCCCTTGATAGAAGAAGATGCCGTTCTGATCAAGACGGTGGAGAGACTATCAATAATTTAGTGAAAACCTAGTGAGACCACTATTCATAAATATTTGTGTTATATTATAAAATCTTCTATTTCAGCTCAAGTAGGAATAGCTGTGATGCTGATTTTAGCTTCTTTCGCTACTACAACTACAACGGCTGTGTTGTGTCTAGTGTTTGCGATGGGATTACACTCGGCGGTACATACTGGGTGGATGGTAATATATTTTTTATTTTTTAAAAAATAACAGAGATACAAGTTTTCTTTATTATCTACTTCAAAAGTGTAATTTATGTACTTGGAGTGCATGTTGGCTCGAGCAAAGATTTCTAAAATTATTTTTTGGTATCTAAAAATTATGAAGGCCATTTACCAACATGCACAGCGTCAGTTATCAGGTAGATAGACGAACCTAATGAAGGTTCCAGGAAGTCGTTGGATGCAGACAACTTCAAAGAGAATGCTATTAAATATCAAGTGGGGAAGGTATGGGTTCAGCAGTGGACTTAACTGCGGCTGTTACAATAATAATGGTTGTATTGTATTTTACTTATGGTAGATCTCTCATATGTGAGAGGCCGCCTTGGTGGGTAACACCGCATTGTCTATTTCCCCCATCAAACAGCAGTGTAGAAGCACTGAGCACTGTATGAGCTGTATTATCGGTTACCAGCAGGCGAACGGCATGCTCGTCTCGCCATATATGGATTTTAAAAAAAGTACCCTACCAGAAAGTATTATGTGACTCTGATTTACGATGGCTTATGTAAGCCTAACTATTTACTTAATTGGTACTGAATAAAGCATAAATATAATTAAGGTACAGTAGATACTCATTTATTTTTACTGTTATCTAAGCAAACAACTCTTATCTGCCAATTTAAAACGCTTGCTGCTTAACAATGCAAATTAATTTGTACAATTTAAAAATATACATGTGTAATTGCATGATGAAATGTTTTGAAACGAGACAATAAACGGAAATACGGATGACTTCTAATTAAATAAAAATAATGATGCATCACAAATATTCAACAAGCTGAGCAACTTGATTTAAATTCGGCGCATATTTATAAACTACATTTCTAGGTATTTATAAATTGAATTTATTACATACATACATAAACTCACGTCTTTTTTCCCAAAAGGGGAAGGCAAAGGCCCAACCATGCAACCATAGCCCCTATGTTTCGCTGTGTCTTACGTCACATGACATGATAGGAGGCGAGACTATAACCATTTCGGACACGCACTCCTGAGTCCGGATTGAAAAAACCTATCCCACAGCCTTGCAATCATGCCATAGTACAACTGCTCCACCAAGGCAGTCAATTAAAATGATTAATCAAGTACAATACTGAATTCTTTCGAGATCAATAATCGATCGATTCTTTATTGACGGAGCATTTAAACCATGTGCATTTAGGTCTTAGATTAAATTCACGTTACTATTTATTTTTATGTTTATTTGGATAAGTAAAACATTTGCTCTGAAAAAGTCATACCCAGTTGTTCGATGCAGCTAGTTTATGACAGGCTGCTGTTGATATCATTAAATGATATGTTATGGATTAGGACCAAGATGTCACGTATAGATCTGTTGGATTTACTCAACCTACGTGTAAATCTGTCCTGGAAATTCGTTTTATTGTACTTTCATGTTATGGTAAATTTAGTGTGATCTCAGTAGAATATTGACTGACAAACCGGTATTTTCGAGAGAGTTAAGGACAGACCTAACCACTCTCAACCATACTCTAGATTGTATAGGAGGCCGGTGCCCTGCAGTCGGACGTAAATGGGCTGATACAGTTAGGACAGACTGTTTTCGAAACACCATACCCTTGCTTGGGTAAATATAGGACGCTTTACTCAGTGTGATGAAGTTTTTTTTTATTGCATTGAATGGCGAGACGAGCAAACCGTTCGCCTGATGGTAAGCGATACGACTGCTCATAAACAGTAGCAACATTCCACTGCGCTCGCCATCCTGAGACATAAGATGTTAAGTCTCAATATGTCCAGTAGTTACTCTGGCTACAATGTCCTTTAATCCGAAACACAACAGTGCATTTACACTGCTGTTTCACGGGAGAAATAGACATTGCGGTGGTACCTACCCAGATGGGTCTCACATATGAAATTGTAATTATATTTTTTTATGACAACAGGTGAACCACATAGACCTGGCTCCGAACTTCACTGGCACCATTATGTCCATCGGCAACACCCTCATGAATACCTTCGTGCTGATGATCCCTATCCTCGTGTCCAATATAGTCACTGATGTGGTTTGTTACTTTGTCAATTTTATGTGAGAAACATGAAGATATTGATGATAGTGGATGCTGTCAAAGTGTTGGTTCTGGTTTAGAATTCTAGATACATACGTATATTTTATACAATAACAGTGAAGGGAAACATCGTGAGGAAACCTGCATACCATATCTATTTGTAAGAATTTCTATGGTAGGTAAAGTCCGTCATCCCACACTTGGCCAGGGTGGTGGACTATATGGCCTAATCACTCTCAATCGATTGTAGAGGAGCGCCGCGCCCTGCAGTGAGACTTCTATGGGCTGATGACAATACAATATACGTATGTTTTTTGGTTTAAGGTGCTTTTATGATTACATAAACACTTTGCGTTTATATCCTTTAATGTATTGTATACATTTATTTCTTTATTCAGAAAGATTTCCAGCTATATTTTGATTAGACTTCCAAGCAAAAATTGTCGGTATGTCATGATCGTGCTAACATTGCGATACCAAGGGTTTGAAATCATATTTAGTGTTTTAGAAATCACGAGAAACGTAAAAAATATATTTGCAGCCTTCGTATTTATCTTTCATAGTCCAATGAAGTAATTAATGAAAGAACAAAGGACCAATCACGCCTAATGGTTTCATTGCTGACATTTTATACATTTTTTCCAATCTTTTATTTTCAAACTTGATGACAAAAAACAAGTTGATCGTTGCGCGCTCCTCATTTTTTATACTGGTTAAAGACAAAAGGAGGCAGAAAACAAAAGGTCCCATTGAGTGGAACGCAGGCCATTGTCTCTCCTAAGGGAAATAATCTTGATTTATCCCTGTATCCTGAATACATCCGTGCATTGCAAAATATCAACAAAGGCCTGGGTATAATAGTTTTTTATTTGTAGTCTGGTCTGAACAAAGATGTGATTTTTGTACAGAAAACGAGTGGGTGAATTTCGTATATTTTTAGACCTGAACTGTATTGGGATTTCCTAGCATGGTGTTAACTTATTTTGTGTATGATTCCTTTAGTTCCGTCATTTGTACTTTTATTTCTTTCTATATAATGTTATATTTATTTATAAACTTTATTGTACACCAGAAGAAAGAGAAATTATAACAACATATAAAATAAGTACAATCGGCGGCCTTATTACACTAGGCAATCTTTAGATGGACATAAGAGAAAGGAGAGAGAAAGAGAGAAAATGATTGAAAATGATTGTGTACAGTAAATAATAAATGAATAAAAATGAACTAACATAAGTTTTGAGTGAGCGTTAAAATCTCTGATAAATGTGCTAGGGTCGTTAGTAATTGTGTAGTTGAATTTCAATTTATATTTTGCTATCGGAGAACTTTGTTACTAGAACAATAACCACACAACACCCTAAAAACAGTTATGAAAAACGATTAAAATGAAATTTATCAACTCGGCAGTATCCACCGATGTTTAGATGACAACAAATGATTTCAAAATGACACGTACTACTACAAAACCAGAAATATTTATTATTTTTCAGCATGTTTCTATCAAACGTAGTTATTGAGAATGTCTGTATACGTTCAATATAATTAATATAACCAAAGAACTAATTAACTGTTTAATTTCAGAGAAACCCTAATCAGTGGAGAATAATGTTTGGACTTGTTGCTGCTTTAGCAATAGTCTGTAATGCTATATTTGTGATATTCGTGAGCACTGAAAGACAACCTTGGGATCGTGAAGGTAATCGTTTTTTCCTATTTTATTTGTATAATGCAAGATATAGTCTTATTTTATTCTCGTCAAATTTAGATTTTTCACGTGTATTATGATAAAACTTGATGGATTTCAATCTTTATTTTTTTTTATTTACACTTCATACTTATTGTATGGACTTAATACCTGAGGCATTCTCTAGCAGTCAAACCTATTTTGAATTTTAATACATGAATGTACGAACTCGTATTTATGATATTTGAAATAGCTAAGTGCAGTCACTGCTACTTACTTATTTTTATTGGAGCTAATAGTGAGATGAACATGCCATGCCCCTGATGGCAAGCGATAAGTCCGCTCATGGACAGTAGCGAGGTCAAACAATACCATAAAATAAGGCAATGCTTGGTATTCCACTTCGCTCGTCATCCTGATAATAATATATTTTTTTATTCTCCAGATTACAGTACGTCAAATGAATATGATTGTGAAGAGACGAAGGAAGCAGCAAGATAGTTTATTATATTAAATATATTTCACATTTCATTTGTGAGTTTAAATGAGTTATATAGAAAATAAATATCCCACCAAAAATATTTTCTTGAACGATATTTACAAGACGAGACCATATTACTCGTAATTTAAAAAAGTTATTAGATTTCTTTTAGAGCCAATATTTTTACTCTTAACGCTCTGACACTACAAGACCTAAATTTACAAACTATGAACCTAATAGTTAAAATATGCGGCTTAGGCATTTCGCTACATTTACGTAGAGTGAAAATTGTATCATTGCGTTCAACTTTTATTTTATACAATAGTTATTGTAGTAACGAAAATATGATAATTCTTGTGGCAAAATAACGGGCAAGCTACTTATTTTGACTAAGGTATGCTTTTGTGAAGATATGCGTTGTAGAGATAGGGCGTGAAGCCTGAAGAGTAAAAAGCTTGGACTTACATGAGATCTGTTTTGAAGGTGCGAGTCATATGTTCGTCTTGGCAACATTTTACATGAAAATATTTATCTAGTATAATCTAAACCCAAGTTATAAAAATAAAAAAAGACCAAGTGGATTGAGAAAACGGTGGTAGTTCCCCTGCGCTTCATTTGCCTCGTCTTGGCGGAAGAATTACCGTGTCCCAGATATACATAGAGGTGGTCACATTGAGTTTAAATATATAATAGTTAGCACGCAATAATTAATGCGGTGTTGACGTGGACTGGACTCGAAGAGTATCTGCACCCGGGCGAAGCCGGGCTGGACAGCGGTCAGGCCCGATGATTCACTCTAGCTCACTAGCTATATTTGTGACCTCTGGGATCGAATCATAAAATCACTTAATGTGTTATCGGTACAGTCAGTTTGTAAAGAATGCATAAATATAAAGATTTTTTAAAATGTTATTTTTTTTTCTTTACTCCTTATTTTCCATGAAGTTAACTTAGTTATTTTTATTTTATAATATATATATTTTTTTTATTTGCAGAATGTGCATACACAACAGTTTTACAAAAGATAATCATTATGAAAGCTAATACATTGCCTCCAGAATCTTTTCTCCTTTACACCACAAAAAGCATATCAAAAAGGCAGTTAGAAAAACACTAAGATCAAGTGTACAAGAACCTCTTTAAACAAATATTCTACTACAACCACTCATAAGATGCGATAATAATTGTTGAGAGTTCAATAACAACTAAAAATGCGACGAAATTGTTTTATTAATTTAATTCGTCTCGATATCAAACTTTCAAATAGTTCCCTGGTGTGTGGTCAATTGTTTGAGCTTAGTCCTTGTGAATCATGAGAAAAACATTGTATGACTGGTGCAATCGTAACAAATGAAGATAGATTTTCATTGTCTGTCGATATTTTATCAGGACAACACTCCATTTAAGATCAGGGGCAGATGGCTCTTTAATTATTGCCTTTCCATAATAAATTCTCAAATTATTTTTTGTGTCGCACCGTCAGGCTGTAGAATTGTTTGCCGTCTCACGTGTTCCCTCCTTCCTATAATCCTGGGTCCTTCCGCCGTAGTGTGAAGAGGCATCTTAGCAGGCTGGCATAATTGTATCTATTGGCATGATACTGCCGCCCGATGCCAATGGATACTCTGCCTGAGCGGCATTTGCACTCACCATCAGGCGCAATGCGGCCACGATGCCGGGCCAGTATACAAAAAAAAAATGTTTAATGGAATAAACACGTACAGGCAAGCGCAGTGTCTGACACCTGCTTACAAGGTGGATGGACAATCTGGTGAAGTTTGCAAGAAGGCGCTGGATGCAGGCCGCTTCTAACAGGTCGATGTAGATCCTTGGGGGTGACCTATGTTCAGCAGTGGACTTCCTGTGTCTGAATACAAGAATGGCAAAAATATCTCATTTTATGTATAAGAAAGACTACTTATTATGTGATACGTAACGTACCAATTGTAGTGGAATATTTAAATTTGGCACGGCATTGTGACTGTACTGTAGCTTATGATAGGCGCAAATGCCATCCAGACAGACTCCTCCTGCCACTCGACATAATTATGCCGGTCTGTCAAAAGGCCTCTTTAAGCTGCGGCGGAAGGACCTAGGATTGTAGGAAGGAGGGAATACGCGTAACGGAAATCCATTCCACAGCTTGACGGCAGTATTGACTTGCGAAAATAAGAATTAGTTAACCTTTCGATTTCCTATCAAGCTATAGCTTCGCATGCCAGCAGGCATGGTTCATGTGATATAAAGGCTCATTTTAATCAGAGGCATAACAAATGAAGAGCTTTGTATCTATAAACTGATGATGATAGTTATAAAAAAATACAAAATATTCTTCTAGTGATAGTTTAAAACGTAGTATAGGATAAAAAATAATCAGGAGATATGCAAAAGTTATATAGACAAAAGACATGACGCTTATTTTCTGCATTTCATAAAATAACAGTAAATTTGATAAGAATATTGACGCCACTGATATAGTATCAGTATGGCACGTGCATGGTCTACGATTAAAATTATTACTGACCCACTCCAGGGGGGTGGATGTACTATTGAAATTATTTTGGACATTGAAATACAAAAGTTTTATAATTTCTTCGCGAATTCAATTTTCTTCCAGGTGTTTCAGACACTACTGCTTTCCTAAGCCGTCTGAGGTGTTATTATGGAGAACTGTGAACCTGTCATGTGATTCCTCAGATTATGATCAAAGTAAATCAGATATTGCATAAGAATAAGGGCAGATTGGTGAAAAAAAATACATCTTACGTATCTGTTGCATAAATTCGCCTTAAAGAAAACACCAGCAAATACGTATCTTAAAAAAAATATAACCTGTAAATTTTTACTGATGAATGTTTAGGTACAACAAAATTACAAGCAGTAGATAGGCTAACGATTTACTAATACTTCGATATAAGACGAGTTTTTTTTTTTTTTTATTGCATTGAATGGCGAGACGAGCAAGCCGTTCGCCTGATGGTAAGCGATACGACCGCTCATGAACAGTAGCAATATTCCACTGCGCTCGCCATCCTGAGACATAAGATGTTAAGTCTCAATATGTCCAGTAGTTGCTCTGGCTACAATGTCCTTCAATCCGAAATACAACAGTGCATTTAAGCAGTGTTGTTTCACGGGAGAAATAGACATTGCGGTGGTACCTACCCAGATGGCCTCTCACGTATGAGAGACCTACCACCAGTAAAATAGTATAATACATGGACAATACACGGGTTGTTTTAAGTAGACAGCTTCAAAAATATAAAAAATAATGACCTTCCACCACCTCTACGTACAAACATAGACAACTTTAAAGAAACACAACCAAATAATTTTTTTAAAAACTCAAATGCAGTAATCAAAAATAACAAGTTCGAGTTTCGAGAGTCAAAATGGAATGATGTCTTGAATAAACTGTAAGAACAATTTATAGCTGATGCGTGTGTAATTGTATTTTCTTTTTAATTTATAAGTACTGTGTAATTTTTAGTCGTAAATCATTTTTTTGGTATGTTTTTGGATCTCGTCTGTTTTTTTTTCTCTTTCTCTTGTCTTTTTGTTTGCATTATATTCTTAAACCGGACGTATAGTAGAATAGTTGTACTATGATGACTGTGAAGCCAGCTGAAAATTAGTGATGTGGTAAAACAGTTTATACTGAGCTGGTATCCATTCTACTCTACTAGAACGTAGGATACTTTATGTTCAATTAAGTCTTTTGTCGTAGGTATCAGAATTGTATCGACGAGAGACTTTTTCGGTCTAACAAACACGCAGCCACGAAACTATTACTCGGGAGCCTCACAAACATTACCCTCAGTGCGGGAATGGATCTCGCGGCCTCTCGTTCCACTGCCGGCGTCTAACCAACTGCGCCGCGGAGGCTGTCGCTGGTAGAAAGGTTATAATCCAAAAGACATGTATTCACTATCTTTCTAAAGTTGTGTTTAAGGGTAACAATTGCAATTATATTAACCTTCAAGCGGTCGCGCGGCGTCGAATCGACCGTGCTGAATACATTTTTGTTCATAACATTATTATTATTCGTCACATATATTTCTAATTTCTAGTAGCCTGTCTGTTTTGTTATTGTGAGCAAAATAAAGAATTTACCTCCGCTCGCCACGCTCACCTCCCCCCATAAATCGCTATTGTTTGAGTCCTGGCGCAGGCGTCGAAAGCACGCCGCGCCTGTCGTCGAAAAAATTACGCGCGACGCTTAACGTGAAATAATGTTTTTTCAGCTATCACCCAATATTGTCGAATTAAGCTGGTATTATTGTGTTTTTATATAAAATAAGTCGTAGGCTGCTAGCGCAAAGTACAATCCTCGAGGAATTACTACGCGAAGATGAAGAGGAGGGTGAATCAGAGCTCAGCGATCAAGACTCAGAAATTTCTGATCACATCATTTTAGAGGGACTTTTTTACTGTTTTTACTAGGTATACAAACTAGTATTTGCCATGTTACAGAATTATATTTTATCAGCCCATATACATACGTCCCACTGCAGGGCACGGGCCACCTTTACAATCGAGAGTACGATTGAGAGTGGTTAGGCCAGCGTAGTGGACTATATACAGGGTATATCAAGACTGCTACCGAAAACGAAGCCGGGTGGTAGTTAAAGCGACTTCAGACACAATGCAACAGAAAAAGTTGCAAAAAAAAGCGACCATTTTTTTTTTGTTATTTTTTTCCTATGACCATATTTGGGTGGTAAATACATTTTTTCCTAAAATAACAATTTAACAATAGCCAATTTTTGGCTGCATTGTGTTTGTAGTCACTAAAACTACCACCCGGCTTCATTTTCGGTAGCAGTCTTGAGATACCCAGTATATATAAAAATGTAAAAAAAAAGATTTAAAATAAAGAGAAATAATAGGCATTAAATTGTTTTGAAACAAATATTTATTATAAAAACTAAATAAATCGACAAAACTCTTGACTGAGATCAATTAAACAGCCTTCTATTAGGTTTTTCTTAGTAAATATAACAATAAATAATCAACTTTTCAATAATATACATTATAGCAAAATGAACGTGTGCTATTTGCAATTGCAATGTACCTCATTAAATAACTATCTAATAAAATTATGATGAATATAAGATTCAACAACTCATAATGAACAAAATCAACAAGTTCTCCTCTTCTGAGATCATAAAAATAGGTTTAAAGAACAAAACTTAAACTTAAATTAAAAAACTCTAAACTTACACTGTCGTATTTTTTGGAAATGGAGATCAATTAAATCAACTTATATTAAAAAGAAATATAAAGTAAATAAGACAAGAATCACTTTTCAAAAAAGATCGCTCTTCTTGATAATGTGTTCTCAAGAGTATCAGAGCATCTAACTTTTTGTCTGAGAGCAAGCTTCATAGGCGGTTATAAAAGTACCCGGCGGCCGGCACACGAAAATACTATTTCGCTCTCAACACTTCTAGGAAGGACACCTAAAATATAATTGTATGCCTGTGTCAAATAAATACCATTTTCTCCACCATTATCGTACATGGCTTTCTCAACTTTTATGAATCCAGCAAGATCAAAATATCGTATTTGATTCTGATTATTGTCGTAACTTATCTTACAAATTATATGAGTATCGGATTGCGATATTTACTTCCGTTCCGGAATTGTAATATCGTAAAAAATCATTCGAACTAGATACCGATGCCAGTTTTCGTTTATGTCGAAGTGTAGAAATTGTTTGGAATCAGAATTAACAATCAAGTTATATTGTATTTAGTTTTTAATATTAATAAAATTAATATTACTTACAATTCTTTTAAATATACTAGCTTTGTAAAATACTAAACAATAGCTTAATTTAAGCAACCGTATGATCTATCTAACTAGAAGTAAGACAGGTGATTGACGTAAAGGAACAGGTTTGATGTCGTGTTTCGTTCAGTGAGTGAGTCCATCTAGCTCCCCTCCCGATTTTACCGGCAAGCAACAGATCCATTCAAGCGTTATGGATGTTCATGGGCGGATGTAATGATTTACCTCCAGGTGATCCTGCATCGACTCTGCTGCATGCTTTTCCGGAACTATGCAATAAAAAAATTAATATTTTTTTACAAAATTTCTTCGACAAATGAGCAAGCAAGTCCCCTGATTGTAAGTGATCACTGACGTTCATGGACGTTCCATGACCATTCACAACCCATGGATCATAGATAATACGTTGCCAGCCGATCAAATCTAGGAAAAAGGGTATCAGGAAATCTCACTCACAGCAAATCTATCGCTTAAGGACACAGGAAGCGTGTAGCGGTACCACCCCAGACGAACCTGCCAACTCATTACTGACAACAGCGTGTTTCTAACACATTGAAAGTATTTTTCTTTCGTCCACGTAAGTTATGATACTATGATAGTAAGTGTAGCACCGTCCAGACAAATCACTAGACACAATTATACTTTAAACGACCTCTAAAAACAATTACGTAGTTAGTTCTATTTATCCTCAGATAACACTGATACTTTTGTATACAATAAATCATTTGATATACCTGAAATGTGGTCAAAGAATATGCAGGTCTATTGGGGGCATTCAATGCTTATTGGGTATTAATTACAATTCACTTGGTTATTTTTTTTCTGAAAACGATTGTTACAGTGCCAGATACGGCTACTGACATGTTCACAGTGATCGTGGGTTCAAATTCCAGGGCATACCTCTGACTTTTCGCAGTGATTTGCATATTGATAGACCATCACCACGCACTAAATCGGTGAAGGAAAACATCTTGAGAAAACCTGCATACCATAGCGATTTGTAAAAATTCTATGGTGTGCAAAGTCATACACGGTTTACCAGCCCATAATGGAAGCCAGCGTGGTATATGGCCTAAACCCTCTCAATCGTACTCACGATTGTAGAGGAGACCGGTGCTCTGCAGTGGGACGTATATGGGTTAATACGGATACAGTTTTGGTGTATGAATGAGTACACCAGCTGTGGTGAATAAGCAATCACATTTACCGAACGAAACTATTTATAGAATAAAACAGTGACTTCAATTAAGTATCCTATGAGATACTGGTGGCATAGATTAAATGACCTATTGGTAATGCAGCGTTAACAATTTTAGTCCTATTTAGTATTATTTTTACATACACCCTTATTTACGCGGGTTACAGACTGTCGTGATAACAGATGTAACAATTTTCGTATCTGCAATAAATTTACTCTTTAAGTAAGCAAAAGAAAACTTTATAATAAAGCCTGCACTGAGACATTAATAGTGAGCAGTCGTGACTTCAATATGAAAAGTGATAATCATAGTTGTGACGAAAAGAGGAGTGGTGATGACGACAAGGAATTCCGAGGTGAATATAACTTATATTATTACAATAACATTGTAAAACGAGACATAACATTCATTATGTAATATTAATTGTATGGTCTTAGAGTACGCAATTATTTTTAGTGCTATGAATGGCGAGACCAGCATACCGTTCGCCTGATGGTAAGCGATACCACCGCTCATAAAGAAGCAAAATCAAACAACACCTCGAACTACAAAGCAATGCTTGGCATTCCTTTGCGCTCGCCATCCTGAGACATAAGTAGTTAAGTAGTAATATGTCCAGTTACTCTGGCTACAATGTCCTTCAATCCGAAACACAACAGTGCATTTACAATGCTGTTTGGCGGGAGAAATAAACATTGCAGACTACTGCAAACTTACTGGGTAAGTACCAACTTACCCAGGCTATATGAGAGACCTGCCAATAGTCATATCTGTTTCTTGTCGAGAGGGAAGCTGTTAAACTCCTCATTTGGTACTCTAGTTTTTTTTTTTTATTGCAATGAATGGCTAGACGAGCAAGCCGTTCGTCTGATGGTAAGCGATACGACCGCTTATGAACAGTAGAAACACAACAGTGCATTACGCAGTGTTGTTTCACGGTAGAAATAGACATTGCGGTGGTACCTACCCAGATGGCCTCTCACATATGAGAGACCTACCACCAGTACCTCTAGTGCAGGCTGAATGAGATATACAAGTGCTACTAACTTCATATCATGGCATGCTGAGGGTATTGTTACTGGTGGTAGGTCTCTCATATGTAAACTTTACATCCAATCCTTGTTGGTCTTGAAAAAAGAGACAGACTCTTTTTATGTTCTGAATAAATTATGTTTTCAAAGTATAAAACTGACTTTAGTTTCTCCTGATGGTAAATGGAATGCAATTTGTGAATAATATACACTGGCAAGATTATTATCTTGTACCGAGCTGGTCAAAACCAGATATAACAGGCTCAACCCGATTGCGACACACCTGTTAATGTCAAACACCCAGCTATTTAATCTATTGATTAATTATTACTGGTGGTAGTCCTCTTATATTTGAGAGGCCACCTGGGTAGATACCACCGCAATGTCTATTTCTCCTGCCAAACAGCAGTTTAAATGCACTGTTGTGTTTCGGATTGAAGGACATTGTAGCCAGAGTAACTATTGGACATATTGAGACTTTACATCTTTTGTCTTAGGATGGCGAGTGCATTGGAATGCCAAGCATTGCTTTGTAATTCGAGGTGTTGTTTGGTTTTGCTTTGTCCATGAACGGTCTTATCGCTTACCATCAGGCGAACGGCATTTTAGTCTCGCCATTCATTGCAATAAAAAAATTTCGTTGAGAAGAGTATGAAAAATCCATAAATTTCTACTAAGCATTTTAAATATATGTGTACATAAGAGTTTTATTTCAATTTAACTATGTATTAGGAATTATACTAATGTTTATTTGATATATATTTATTGAAGTTTTGGTAACAACAATGTTAGTTTATTTATTGTAAAAGTGATATCTCGTTGTGATGTAACGCGATTCATAGTTAAATAGAGGCATTAGTAGGTAGGTAGGTAATGACTGGTAAGAAGTGTATCGTAAAAATATATTTTATACAGTAATTTTGTAATGATCAACTTTATTATTTAATCCTCTAATGCCCGAATACTAAAACGCAACTTAAATATTATGTTGCACTTAACTACGTAAATCCCGCTTAAATGTACTGGCTAAGTGGGTCGTGCGCTGTTAAGAGCAACTTATTATTTGAATGGCGTTCCAGTATTCGGGCGTTAATTCTTTATCCTAAGAGGCTCTCAATTCGACTGTTTATTTTTTTTTTATATAGACCATGTCAATAATGAACTGATTGAACAATTTCTTGTGCGTTGTGGTCATAAAAAATTCAACGATATTGATTTTATAGATTTTGACTATAACCGAGACCTTTCTCAAACCTGGATCCAAACTACATTCCCGATAAAACCAATTGGCGGCTAACCATTCTGGTATTGTTCCAATTTCCTATTATGGCAGTAATAGTGTTATAAATTTAACATCATGATACTTATTTTGAATGTTAAGTTTGAGTGTCCTTGCCAACTTACTTTTAGCTCTATTCGAGTCGAAACTTGTAAAGTAATTAACATGACTTCGACTGGCTGCTTTCAAACGCAACTATTGAATAATTAATTTGTTATTTTTTATTAAATTATTAATATTCATTGCTATTGACAGGATGATTATGATCAAATTAATACAAAATATTTTAAGACTTATGAAACACAGGGGTGCGTAGTTATAAAACTACTACACCGGATTACTGCGGGTTGGTTAATTTGCTAAAGTTTCAATTCTACTGGAGAATTATCAGCTGTGCGGGTTTCCTGAGAAAAATAAAAGCACAGCCCCGTCCACTGTCATTTTGTACGGAATAAAGCTAACATGGGGTGTCACTAGCGGCACCTCTGTCTATTTCCTTAATTTTACACACATGAGTGTGGTTTGGGTGGTGGTGTGTGTATGTGTTATTTTTATTATATTTTTTTACCTTATGGTGGTTTTTGTTGTTAAAACTACCACGCGGCTTTCGGTAGCAGGCTTGATATACCATGTTTATACAATATACATACTAAAATAGTTTTCTTTTTAGTGTCAGCCTGGGGCTACAGACATCAGCAATGTCTCATCCTATTCTTTGGCCTGACCGTCGCATACAGTATGAGAGCTTGTATGGGAGTATCTCTAGTAGCTATGACAGTTAGTGATTATCAAACGCATGAGCATGTTCCACTCATCAATGGTACTGTAGTCAGGCATGTTGATGAAGAGGATATTAAATTGGAAGGCATTCTCAATTTGTTGATGTTGAGTCCTCCGGTAAGTTACATACATACTTAACTTTTTTTTATAAGTTTTTAACCTTGCTAGGAATAATTAAAGAAAGAAATGAAATAAAATAAATGTATTCGCCACAAACATAAAAAAATTAAATTAAGACGTACATACATCTTAACAAATAACAAAAAGAAAAATATTTTAATTATTTTATTTAGAAACTCTTTAGAGTAATTTCCGAAGAATTAGCGAGTTTCATTACTGTGTGCGATTAACCATTAACATGCATCTATTTATCGTGGATTAATGCTGACTTATTGGAGTTGCATTTGTGTGGGTTTCACAAAGCCCTTGTTCCCTGATGAGGTAATAAAGACGTATTATTATTTTTCAGTACCCAAAATTTAAATGGAGTAAGCAAATTCAGGACACTGTGATAGCCTCTTTCGTTTGGGGCTACATGGTACTGCAGATCCCAGCAGGACAACTGGCTCACAGGTTTGGGGCCAGGTACCTTCTTATTGGAGCCATGACTATCAACTGCGTCGCCTCTATATTCCTACCTTTGGGAGCTTATTATGTAAGTAATAGGAGTTATATTTAAAATTCTGTTCCATAGACTTGTGATATTAAAACACTATTCTGTGAACTGTGAATATTATGTGAACGGGTGCTGCAGCGTGGACAGGTCTGTCTGATTTGTTTACATTGTAAATTATTGATAACTTTAGACTTTCACAAGAAGCAGAGGATACTGATTCATCGTTTGTTCGACTTCCCTTCACTCATTCATATTAAATAGACCGTAAACATGTTCGTATTTTTTAAATTTTATAACTAATTATTAATGATCTGCTCTGATTTAAACCGCTTGTAACTTTTTTAATAATCACCAAATTGTAAACTGGTTTTAAAAAGAGCAACACTAGTTCCTCACCCCTTCTTCTCTAGTGAAAACCGTTTTCCGAACCGGGTGGTAGATAAATAAAATGACTAAATCTAAATGATGTAGAACGTTTTAATGGATTCCATAAATTATTTTCATTTTCATTCCATAGGCTTGTCATATCTGCAGAAGTCTAAAATAATATTTAAGAAGCAAACTATGCCCGTTGTCTCACCCCAGTTATTTTTCTTCATTCTAAAAGGTTATACTCTATAGCACCATGTAGATCTACAGGTTATTAAGTGACTTCATACACAATGCAAGTAAAATTTTTTCAAGAAAAGCGACGATTTTTTTTTTCCATTGACTTATTTATGTGGCAACTACATAGTTTTATTTCTAAAATAATAACATACATTCTTTTATTTTTGAAGGTGCTATGGTACGCAAGTGATTAAAATATTATTTTAGCAAAAACGATATAGTTACCACCTAAACTCGACGATCTTTAAAAAACCCCAAAAGATTTCGCGTTTCTTTCCAAAAAAATTAATTGCATTGTATTTATAGCGTGGTCAGGGATGCTCCTATCTACTGACCATGGCCTGTCTTAGTATAGATACTAGGAGTACGCGACCTCGGCCCCCGAGCTACTGCAGTCACTTAAACTTCCCTTTGGTAACTGCAGCATCCACTCCTACAGGCCATACTCTCCTTTCCTATAACATCCTCTACCCACAAATCGTTTATCCTTTCTCCGGTTAATGACGGGCAGCAGCGTCATTAACGCGAATCCCATACTGCGCTTGGCAACACGCCTACCAAGCGTGGTGAGAAAAGACAAATACCCCCTCAATGACGACACTTTTCGGGACGGGACGGCATAGACGAATGTGCAATGATGTCTCTGTGACCAACAGGGTGAAAACTGGCAGTGATCACCGAATGGTTAGGGGCACATTGAATATCAATGTCCAATTAGAAAGGCGTCACTTGATGAAGTCAACGCTCCAACCTTACGCGCCCATATCCAAAACCCCGAGAGCTTTCAACTTGAACTAACAAATCGCTTTGATTGTCAAAAGTGAAGTAGTTTGGTAGAAGCTGTCCATATGGTGGGATTTAAGTATTTTAGACTTCGCCGTAGCGATAGACCACAAAAATTCTCGATCCATACTCTTGACCTCATGGCCAAACGTCGATCTATGGCGCTGTAGTCTTCCGTTCGGCGGATCTGGAATTCCTTGCGGCACGATGTACGTGCTCACAATATTATGAGCAGTAAAGAGATAATTAAGTTTAACGGAGGCTCCAAAGTGTTTGCAAGAGACTAGTTTGAAGACGGACAGAGGCCGCGTAGTGTCGACGAGGGCAGAGGTACTAAGGAAGATCGAGAGATTCTACAGATAGTTTTACACCTCGTTTGCCGAACCTGCTGTTAGCTCGGCCCAAGACCCGAGGGCTGAATTGATTCGAAACTTTAGCGATGATATCCCGGACATCAGCCTATGAGAGATCGAGACGGTCCTGAAGCAACTTAAAAACAACAAAGCGCCGGGTCAGGACGAAATCATTTCAGAACTTCTGAAAGCGGACGAAACGCCTTCAAAGGCCAAAAGTCCTTCAAACGCTCTTCGATTCCGTTCTCCTCGAGGGCTCAACGCCAGAGGCATGGAGCAGGAGCGTGGCGGTACTGTTCTTCAAAAAAGGTGATAACACTTTGCTAAAGAACTACAGGCCCATCTCGCTCCTGAGTCATGTCTATAAGTTGTTTTCGAGGGTCATCACAAATCGTCTCGAACGCAGGTTTAATGAGTTCCAGCCTCCCGAACAAGCCGATTTCCGAAAAGGCTTTATTACCATAGATCACATCCATACGCTTCGGCAAGTTGTACAAAAAACCGAGGAATATAACTTGCCGCTTTGTTTAGCGTTTGTGGACTACGAGATGAACCTTTGATTCGATCGAGACTTGGGCTTTACTATAGTCCCTCCAGCGGTCCCACATTGACAGTTATCGGTACATCGAAGTGTTGAAGGGTAAATACAACAACGCCACTATGACCCTCCGTGTACAAGATCAGAGTACGAAGGATATTCCACTACAGAAAGTCGTGAAACAGGGATATGTCATATCTCCGAAACTGTTCAGTGCCGCGCTGGAAAACGCCTTTAAGCTCTTGCAGTGGAAAGGATTCGGCATTAACATCAACTACGAGTATATCTGTATCAGCCCATATACGTCCCACTGCAGGGTACGGGCCTCCTCTACCATCGAGAGTACGATTGAGAGTGGTTAGGCCATATAGTCCACCACGCTGGCCTAGTGCGGGTTGGCACGACCTTGGATTTGCCGACGATATTGAAGTATTGGCAGAATCGTTGGAATACCTTAGCACTAAGCTCGAAGACCTCAATCGAAAATAAAATGAACTTGGACAAAACGAAAATCATGTCGAATGTCCATGTTGTGCCCACCGGAATTGGAGGCTCGACTCTTGAAGGTGTAGACGAATATGTCTATTTAGGACAAGTTAAGCAGGTCCATCTTCGAGAGAGAGGTCAATCGTCGAATCCAACTCGGTTGGGTAGCGTTCGATGAACTTTATTAGGAAGCTCAAAGTCACTCAACGAGCTATGGGGCTATGCTCGGGGTTTCTCTACGATATCGTACCACAAATAAGGAGATCCGTAGAAGAACTAAAGTAAGCGACATAGCCCAACAGATTAGTAAGATGAAGTGGCAATGGGCGCGGCACATACAACTGATGGCCGATGGGGCCAAAAAGTTCTCGAATGGAGGCCACGTAGCGGAAATCGCAGCGTAGGACCTCCACCTACAAGGTCAGACGACCTGGTAAAGGTTGCGGGACGTCGCTGGATGCAGGCTGCCTCCAACAGGTCTCTGCGGAAATCATTGAGGGAGGCCTATGGTCAGCAGTGCACTTCCTCTGGCTAATGGATGATGGATATGTTTATAGTCACTAAAAATAGCGCCCGGTTTCGTCTTCGGTCGCAATCTTGATATACTCTGTTATGTATAATTTGAATAGACCATAACATTTTCTTATTGCTCACCTTCCTTCACTACGAAATCTATCATCCATGTAAATATGTGTCCCTAACTTCAGCTGCTCCGGCTCTGGGAGTATGCGAAATTGTTAAACAGTCAATTAAGAAGTTTATATCTATCCATAGATAGTGCTTTATACACACTATCTACTACTAAATACTGTACTAAATAAATACTGTATACTTTATACAGTATTTATTTTTTTGGTTTTGGTTAGGTACCTTAAAGGCCAGAGCCAGGGTGGGGCAAGTGCCCCACCCTGCCCCACCATGGCTACGCCCATGCATATTGGGTGTATTTCTTAAGACTTACATTTATATTTATTTACACATAGTTATTAGTCTTGAAGATACAAGGCCGTGCAATACAATACGATTTAAATAATAGCTTTCCTAGCACAAATATATACGGAGTTATTTTTAAATTATTGCATATTTTATTTATTGAACTCATAAGAATAAAGCCGGTATAAAATATTCAAATTTATACATAATAATTATAATTAATGATTAAATGATGTTCCATATTTACTACGAGCACGTTTTTTAGTACACAGATACACATGCGTGTGTGTTTTTTGTGAGAATACACATTATGGAATATTTTGAAAGCAATATTTATCATAGATTGACGTCTAGATTATTGATTAACATGTTTATTATTTCCAGGGCGGCTGGATCTGTGTAGTTATAATTAGAATAATGCAAGGCTTAAGTCAAGCGTGTATAGTGCCTGGTATTCATACTTTCTTTGGAAAATGGGCACCGCTTAACGAACGTGGAAGATTGACAGCTTTGACTTATGGTGGTAAGTACTTCATAAAATATTGATTTATTTATAAGAGATGCACCTATTTCTAGTCTTTTAAAAATTTGCTATATAATACACTAATATTATCATCAGAATCAAGTAAAGTATTTGTTTGAAGAAATTACTTGATTTTATCTTCATAATTTCATCTTTGTCATTCTTATCATTTACCAGAAAAAAGAAAGAAATAATTACTCTTGATAGTCCTACACGGCTATGATTATAACAACAAAAATAATAAAGTAAAGAAAGCCTATATGCTACATTTTACATTAAACAATCAAATAGGAATACTCATAAAAAAAAAAAATTAAAAGTGTAGGAGGATCTTCTAAGTCGGTGGAGCAAAAGAAACTCGAAAACACTTGATGACACTTTTATTTATGACTGTACATGGATACAGTACAATAGACTAAGTACGTAGTCGGCGACAGTACGTTCCTGGCGAGTTCGTGAGGCGTGAAGCTACACGAAACAGCGCGTAGGAAGCGGACGATCGCGGGGTGCGGCGCGGGAAGGAGCGAGGAGAGCGTCTCAACTAGTGGGGAGCACCGTTCCAGTACTGAAAGCGGTGGCTCGCTAGCGTCAACTGCGCTCTGCGGGCTCCGTGCGCTCCTTATATAGGCGGCCGTGCTGTAGTGTGCGTGTGCGCCGATGTGACGGGGTTCTACTCGCTGCGCGGCTCACTAGCGCGCGCGTGTCGGTGTTACAGTCTCCCCCTCTGGATACGAAGACGACCCGGCGAGTAGACAGCCAAGATAGTTGCTCTAGGCGGCGTTCTTCCTCGGCCGCCCTCGTCTGCGCGATGGCTGCGCAGCGGTCGCAGGTGTAGTCTTGAGCTTGCACGGTCGTCCTCGTTTCTTCACCGGGCGAACAGGTGATGGAAGCGGGCACGCACTGCCTTGGTATGGCGTTAAGGCAGACGTGTGATACACACCAAGAGGCTGATCTGGTGTGTTTGGATCTTGTTCGTTTACCAGGAGGTGATGGCGAATCTATGGGGACCAATCGATATGTCACCGCATTGCAGGCACTAGTCTCCGGTAGCGCTGGTTCATCACACGCCATGTTGGCGTTACAATGCAAAATGTCTTCTACAGTAGAACGCAGATATATTGCTTCTAGTGGAACGGAGTCTCGTAGTTCTTTCATTTGGGTATCCTCTCCAGGTGGCGTAACTGACACGGGAGATAAAAATTCTGGGAGTTTTATATCTCTCAAGATTGTTCGCGGGTGAGGCTTGTAATGGGCAGGAGTTTCTCCTACCTGGGCCATGGAAATCTCTTCTGAGTCTTCGTCCTGCAGATTATAGTGATCTCCAGGGTAGTCCACGAAGTACCACGTTTTCTGTGGAATGTTCAGCACAATTTTAGCGTCCGGAATGAATCCAATTCCTAAAAGAGTCCGATTTTCTCTAGCCTCGGGAAACACAATGAACGTTGTCTGGACGACACGGTGGTTAATGCTGACAGGCGCACTTACTGTTAAAACCTGTCTGTGGGTTTTAATACCGTCGGCAAGAGTTACGGAGATCTGTTGCCTACCGAAGGGAAATCCCATCCTCCTAAGGCATTTATACAGCGAGTATGATGCAACATTTGTTTTGGCACAAGAATCGATATAGGCAGTTCCTATAATTCTGCCAATACTTATTTAGACGACGGGCCTTGGTCGTACGTCGGCTTGGATGTTAAGGGCACAGAAGCTTACTTGTGCTTTCTCGATCTTTGCCGGTGTCTTGGCGCAAGTAGTGCATTTCGACCTTACTACGCCTGGGGTGCCACAACCATAACATACAAACTTCGGTTGCGAAGGCGATGGCGCTTGCGTTGCCATGGACAAAACAGGAGGTGGAGGTTTTTTTGATGAAGTTCCATTAACGAATGCTTCGCTCTTCAGTCTCCTACGACAAGTTTCAATCATATGTCCTGGCAGACGGCAAAAATTGCACCTCTTCTTTCTGCTACTAACAGGTTCCTTGCCTGCTTCATTAGTGGATGTTCCATTCTCTGTAAGCACTTTTTCGGTGAGAAGCTGTTCCACTCCTCTGGCAGCTTTCAATAGCTCATCAAAGTTGGAAACACATTCTCTGGGCATTTTCACTTTCAATTTGTAACGCAACTGGCCATAGACCATGTCTATTTGCTGCGTCTTAGTGTGAGGTTTGGGCAGTTGTACAAACAATGCCCTTTTCTTCGCTATAAAAACCTCCGTCAATTCTTCCTCCCCCTGCTTGATGCATAAAATATTCTGGTATACTTGGTATGCGGGTCGCTTAGGGGCAAAGGCATGGCGAACGCGGGATTCAAAATTGCTCCAAGTTAGGACTTGTCCTTTGACGCCATTCCACCAAATTGCAGCTTCATCTTTCAGGATGAGCGGTACACTCTTGAGCGCGTCTTCATCTGAAATTTGTTCGACTGATTTGAATACGGAAGCACTTGCCAGAAATGATTCAACCATCTCAGTATCTCGAGCACCGCCATAGGAAAACTTGCAGGTCGTGAAGGAACCTCGATGCTGTTGGTTTCCGATGACTGACAGGAGTTTCTCAAATTGTTCCGATGTTAAATCCATGTCGGGTGTTTTCGGGCTTCGTCGGGTCTTCATACGAAGGGCCAGATTGTCTATTCTAGACGTGGCGAGTGGATCTCTTGCTTCCTGGATAGGTCTCACGTTAAGGGCGAGAATATGCAGGAACCACGTGCGGTTTCAGATTATGTTGCGGCGACAGATATACAGGGTATATCAAGACTGCTACCGAAAACGAAGCCGGGTGGTAGTTTAAGCGACTTCAGACACAATGCAATAGAAAAAATTGCAAAAAAGAGCGACAATTTTTGACGTGACAACGTCTTAAATTAGGTTGCGGCTGGGAGTCACTTATGAAAAAGTGTAACGCCCGGTAACGTAACGGTGCGCGCGCAGCACTAGAGAATTATTTTTCAGTTTCACCCACTTTTTCCAAAATTGTCCCATAGCCCCCCCCCCCTGCCTTCCCCCACCCCGAAAATTTACCTCACCCCCCAATCCTATCTCGGCCAACATAGGTCGTAGACCCACCGAGTTTGGTATCCTCGGAACCGTCTTGGTGAGGGCTACAAATTGACCCCGCCAGAAATCCCAAATTACGCAAAAAATTACCCCCCCACAAAAAAATTTTTTACCTCCAAAAAATTAATTTAAGTTAGCCTCCCCACGAAACCTTCCTCCCCCCCCTCCCTTATCCCCACCCCGAAAATTTACCTCACCCCCCCCCCCAATCCTATCTCGGCCAATATAGATCGTAGACCCACCGAGTTTGGTATCTTTGGAACCGGCTCGGTGAGCTCTACAGATTGGCCCCAACCAAATCCCCAAATTCCTCCCTCTCTCCCCTAAAATATTTGTCCAGGCATAACTCCGTCATTTCTTAAAGTAAACCCCCCGTGTTTGGAGTCAGAGGAATCGTCTTGACGAGCTCGACAATCGAGAGCAGGCAAAATACGATTTTTCTTATTGACGTGACAACGTCTTAAATAAGGTTGCGGCTGGGAGTCACTTATGAAAAAGTGTAACGCCCGGTAACGTAACGGTGCGCGCGCAGCACTAGAGAATTAGGCGCATTGAATCGGCGCATGCTTGTGTCTCTGTCTTTGTCTTTCTCGAACGTTCTTGGCGTTGGAAAAACAAGAAAGCGTCACAATACAAGTTCACACGTGTGGTTAAAGTATCGTCAGCTGTGTCTGTAGTGAAAATATGGAGTGCTTAGATTCGTCATTACATGTACAATGTTTTAGTAAACAAAATATATTTCTATAGTTAAAATTTGTGCAATTCTTATTTTCATTCAATTCCTTGTTCCTATTGTGCAATTTAATTATATTCATATCAATAAATATTCTACCGAGAAAAAGACGTTGTCACGTAAAATCTTCGCCCGTAAAACCGACTTTACAGGCAACCATTTTTTTTTTGTTATTTTTTTCCTATGACCATATTTGGGTGGTAAATGTATTTTTTTCCTAAAATAATAGTGTATACCCTTTTATTTATAAACAATCTAAGGTACAAAAGTGTTGAAATAATTATTTTAGCAAAAACTATGGATTTACCACCCAAAAATGACGATATTTAAAAAATCATAAAAAATAATTGTCGCGTTTCTTTGCGAAAATTTTAGTTGCAATGTGTTTGTAGTCACTTAAACTACCACCCGGCTTCGTTTTCGGTAGCAGTCTTGAGATACCCGGTATAGGCCCACGTTGCGGCGCCAGTTATGTAGGAGGATCTTCTCAGTCGGTAGAGCAAAGGAAACTCGAGAACACTAGATGACACTTTTATTTATGACTGTACACGGATACAATACAATAGAATAAGTACGTAGTCGGTGACAGTACGTTCCCGGCGAGTTCGTGAGGCGTGAAGCTACACGAAACAGCGCGTAGGAAGCGGACAATCGCGGGGTGCGGCGCGGGAAGGAGCGGGGAGAGCGTCTCAACTAGTGGGGAGCACCGTTCCAGTACTGGAAGCGGTGGCTCGCTAGCGTCGACTGCGCTCTGCGGGCTCCGTGCGATCCTTATATAGGCGGCCGTGCTGTAGTGTGCGTGTGCGCCGATGTGACGGGGTTCTACTCGCTGCGCGGCTCACTAGCGCGCGCGTGTCGGTGTTACAAAACGATAATAATGAACTCAAAAAGGAAAAAATAAAAACAACAACACACCACAATTTCTTCTACCACAAATAGATTACTGCTATTTAAAACGAGACCATTTTCTTCCAGGTCAAGCACTTGGAACAGTTCTTGGTCTTCCAATGACCGGATTCATAGCATCATCTCCGTTAGGGTGGCCTGGTCTGTTTAGATTCTACGGAATAATGTCTGGCGTTATAGCTCTTCTGTATTGGTGGTTTACTGCAGACACGCCAGCCAAACATCCAAAAATATCTGCTGGTGAAAGGCAGTATATAGAGGAAGGACTTGGACAGAAAGGACAAGAGAATGTAAGCAAAATTTATTTTTTATAAATTATACGATCATCTGTATCTGTATCAGCCCATATACGTCCCACTGCAGGGCACGGGCCTACACTACAATCGAGAGTACGATTGAGAGTGGTTAGGCCATATAGTCCACCACGCTGGCCTAGTGCGGGTTGGCGGACTTACATACCATAGAAATTCTTATAAATCGCTATGGTATGCAGGTTTCCTCACGATGTTTTCCTTCACCGTTTTAGTGCGTGGTGATTGACTATCAATAGACACATGACTCCGAAAAGTCAGAGGTGTGCCCTGGGATTCGAACCCGCGACCACCGTGAACATACGAACATAATTTATCTAAATTAAATCAGATTTACTAGTATTGGATACAGATGTATAAACTGAACCGGTATTGTTCATTGAAATAATGTGTATATTTTTTAATGAAAATTTTATTAATACAAATAGTCTTTCAAGGTCTTCCAATATTCTTTGCATCGTTATATCCTACATTAACATCTGCATTGTTGTTCATTATTTTACAAAATATATTGTAGTTATTTCTAAATATGTAATACTTATATTTTTAACTTTTTGGTGTACTTACAGAAACGCCTGCCAATACCCTGGGCCAGGATATTCCGAAGTCCTGGAGTATATGCTATCATTGTGGCTCACACAGGCCATGCTTGGAGTAACCTTATGCTCTACTCTGAAATACCAGCTTTCATGGACAAAGTAATGGGAGTGAATATCAAAGCGGTGAGGTTTACAATAAGGAATTTAAATAATGCTAGTAATATATTGTGCTGCCATTGAACTTGTAATATGCCAGCACCAGAGTACAGGCATCCTTATTGCTTATACTCTTACGCAATACATTTTGTTATAATACAAACACTGCAACAATCATCTATCAATATGCTGTGGATATTAATTAGTAGTAGTAGTAACATAATACTTGATGCTCGTAAATCATTATCTGAAATATGGAAGATTAATTTTCATTTTATGCGGCCTATATCTAAACTAGTCGTAGATGACGAGGGTTTCTATAATGTAGAACATAACATAACGATAAAGGAACTGAAAATAAGAAATTGTCTTGTCCAATCGATCATAAGCTATGTCCTGACTTATGATCGATTTTCATACTTAGCTACAATGTGTTACTATAACGATAAACTTTGTTTTCATAGAATGGTTTATTATCTGCACTTCCGTTCTTCGTGATGTGGTTTGCCAACTTCTTCTTTAGTTGGTGGACAGACATGCTTATCGTCAAAGGAACTTTCAACGTCACCAACACCAGAAAATTTGCCAATACACTAGGTAAGGTATTATTATTGCATGGGATTTTACTCAAAATCCTATACTAGCCAGAACGTTGTGTCTTTAGAAAAAAAAAAACCAAAAGTTCTTTGTAATATGTCCCTTACTAACGGCCGTTTTGGCTTACTAAGCAGTCCAAAAAATATATTATTTATTCAAATAATCTTATGCATCGTACTTTAATACTAAGCATCGCATCGCGGAACACGCTGTAGCTATGTATAAAGAAATACACAATGCGAGAAACAATCAGCAACACAACTAGATCAACACCTAATTTCTGAGCCAATGTATGTATTGGCTCACTAATTTATTTTTTTATTACTTTCAGGC
Organism: Hyles vespertilio; assembly: GCA_009982885.2. Taxonomy (NCBI): domain Eukaryota; kingdom Metazoa; phylum Arthropoda; class Insecta; order Lepidoptera; family Sphingidae; genus Hyles; species Hyles vespertilio. The sequence continues at coordinate 917,068 of CM042811.1, forward strand.
TTCGTTCCAGTCGGCCTAGGATTAATCATCTTAGCTTATGTACCCAAAAATATATACGTGGTTGAAACTATGCTGGTGATTATTTGCACCATGTCTGTCGCAAGCCATATGGGATTCCAGGTAATAAAATAACTTCTTCCTATTTTGCCTACCCTCATCCTTCATAAGTATAAATTGTCGATGATTTAAGAACATTTCTGGACCTCGACCTAGAGTCAGACCATAAAAGCGATGGCTAGATGTCATCAAGGAAGATATGAGTATCAATGGCCTTACTATTGAGGATGCTGAAGATAGGGTGAAGTGGAGGAGACTCAGTCGGAAGGCGGACCTTTGCAGAGGCCAGTATAACGACAAGTACAAGAAAGGAATAATATACTTCATCAAGCAAGCCTCAAAAGCTGAAAATTAGAAACATCACATTTATGAAATGTTCATCGAGTCACTATCACTACATAGTATAAAACAAAGTCGCTTTTTCTGTCCCTATTTCACCTTGTTTGGTTAAATCTTTAAAACTACGCAACGGATTTTGATGCGTTTTTTTTATAGATAGAGTGATTCATTAGAAAGGTTTACATGTATAATAACATCCATTAAATAGTGGAGAAATATTGTTCTTTTTGAGGTTTCTAATGTGATGTCGTTAATTATCAATATTTTTCCGCTTACATTGCAAACGCAGGCTAAACCCTACGAGATTTATCAAAATAATGTACTACATTTTGTACACATTGAAAAGGTCTACAGAAAACTCCGCGATGGTATATGTCTATCTCTTATGGGTATCCCACAATAACATTCTTTTGTCATTTACTTTTTACGACAATAATGGCTAATTTTCGAAGCGATTTTAACCAATACAGCATTAATATTTATCCAATTAAATAGCTTAAATACATTGTTGATTTAATATAGATCTATGTGGTCCTTTACAACACAAGATTTAAATTAATATTATCGAAGATATTACAGATTTAAAATTGCGGGACGTAGCGCTTGCGGCGGTACTGGCCGGCCGGGGCGGCGCGGCGGCAGCGTGCCTATATAGGAATGTTTATATGTATAATAATAATACGTACATATTATTGTACAAAAATCTATTTGTACCCGGGCGAAGCTGGGCCGGGCCGCTAGTCTTCTATAAAGTATTAGTGTTTTATATATTCTCATACACAATAGGAGTACAAAATTAAAGTACTTAGATATCGTATTAAATGACATTTTTTTGCAACAAAACCTAACACAAGCAAGATTTTTCAATCCGGTTTCTTTTTAGGTGAATCATATTGACATAGCCCCGAACTTTGCTGGAACATTGATGAGTTTGAGCAATTTCGTAGCGAACATGATAAGTTCGCTCGCCCCAATCGTAGCTGGGATTATTCTTACTGATGTGGTAAGTTGAGTTGAGCTAACTTATTATTTCCGGAAATATGTCCATCCGAAGGTTGCCTCAAAGAGATAGCCTAGTGCAATAAATCCGCCAATTGTACTTATTTTGTGTTGTTATAAATTCTGTTTTTCTTGTTGTACAATAAAGTTTATAAAGAATACGAAAGTGCTTGAGCCCCACAGTCATCTTGAACTTATTTAGAAGTAAGCCGACGAAGACAGTTTCACCACTGTCTGTCTCATAGAAAATCATTCAATTTTGGAAGCTTATAATATTTATTTCCCTAGCTTCTCCTTAATTTTAATACCAGCGCTATGGCAGACTACAATGAATCTGATAATAAATATAATGAAACAGTCGCTACGGTGGTCGTTATCAATAGAAAACCAATATTAGATCACTAGGACTTTTTTAATACTATCAAGTATTTACTGAGCCCTATGTTTCAGTCAAGTGAATATCTGTGGAGGCAAGTGTTCTTTGTGGCTGCTGGTTTTAACTTCTTAGCGAGCATCTTTTACGCTATATTTGGAACTGGTGAAAAGGCTGAATGGAATGACCCGATCAATGACAAACTACAGGTTGAAGAAGGAATACCAATGATGAAGAAAGTTGCAAAGTAATAAATAATTACTGACAAAATTACTTAGAAAATGTTACGTGATATTGAAGGCGATTTTAATACTTTTTCTTAATTTAGGTCTATGAAAGTTAAACAATCATATAACTTACTTACTGTACTGATGATAAAATGTCAATTGAGTATGGCATGGACTGCCAAACCAGTTCTAGCCAATCCAAAGCTACAACACACATTAATCTTTTCAAAATTACGTATGTATGTATTGTTATTAAAATATCGTTTGCTTGAAAAGTGGAGAAAATCTTCTTAAGAATATCCACGATAGATGAAGTCTACCAACCGTGTTAGGCTAGCGTGGTAGACTAAGGGGCTGCTCCTGAACGGGGTGATTTCAGAAAGGCAGCTGGTCGTAAAATTTATTATACAATATCTGAAATATGGTTGATGATCATGTTGCGCTCATCACTAATAAGTTCGCGATAAGGACAGGGAGAAGAGTGTAAGTTGGAAATAGGTTGCAACCTCTGAATTGGAGTGATTTTAAACATTAATTATTTAAATGTTTTCAACCATGGAATGTTGTTACTAATCCCATTTCAATGAGATTGTTTCTAGTCGAAGGAGTTAAATTAAGACCAGGTTTCTATATATAAGCCATATTAGTATATAAATAAAAAAAATATAAAATTTTATTTTATTTATATTATTTTGCCTAATTATGTTTTAAAACGTTACTTTTGCTCCCATTTATTAAATATTTATTATAATTGTTAACGTTTATTTATTAAGGTTTATTTATTATCATTTTAGATTCAATTGTATGGTTTTTAATAAACGAGAGCTATATTGTATGTTACTGCCTCCATTTATTTATTTACTATATACTCTCATGTCTTCCGGATGTCAGTTCTGGTTGCTTCTGAAAATCAGTGATGTGTAATATTGTATTGTGATTTAGACAGTGATTTAGTTATTGTTCTGAGTATCTCTCTTTTACTTGTATTTTAAAATATTTTGTAAGCTGTTAATTATAGTGATAAAAAATAATTAATTGTATTTCTTTATTATTTTTATGATGGTAACCGCAATTGGATTATGGATTACTTATTTATTTATTTATTTTTTTATTTAGTATATTTGGAATACCAACAGCACAGTATACATAATATTCTTAAGTAAATTTAACAATTGGTCTAATACAGGTACACGTGCCAATAACAGGCGAACACAACATTCGTTTAGACATTTATAAATACTCTACAAACATAAACTCTATTCTACAACACAGGAACTTTTATAGCTATAGAGAAATAGAAGAATAATATACATGTAAACTATGAAATAACATATATAATAACAAAACATATGAGAACAATTCTAATTAACATTTTTGCAAAAACAAGAAATTAAACTGCTAGAATTAATTAGTGAGATGTTTCAACACCTTATCCCTGAAGCGGCTAATAGTGTCATTGAATATATCGATGTCCACTTTTTTGTTGGTCTCGTTGTATAGGGCACACATTCTAGGTAATGGAGCATGTTGACCTAAGTTTGTCCGGCATGGTGGGATTTTGAGGAGATTAATGATGGGATGTCTAGGTAACTTATAAGGGACTGATATATTAATCTGTTCTAGTAGGTATTGACAGGTTGTATTATGATTTATGATTTTGTATAAAAATAAGAGATCCAGAATTTTTCGACGACTGTATAGGGAGTCCATATTGAAATATGATAAACGTTCGATATAAGGTCATCTATGTGAAACTCCAGAACTGAAGTAAGCCAAATTACGCGTGAACGCACGTTGGATACTTTCGATTCGTTGGGAATAAACGGCATATCGAGGATTCCAGGCTACACTGGCAAACTCTAAATAGCTCCGCAACAATGAGTTGAATAATATTATCCGAGTGTGGGCTATTTTAAATTCCTTTATGTTACGGTTAATAAATCCCAGCATACGCGCTGCTTTTTTAACAGTCGCGTCTACGTGAGAATTAAATGTAAGTTTCGAATCAAGGATAACGCCTAAATCACGAATTTCAGTTACTTCTGTCAGACAGTCACGAACTAGGTTATATCTTGAAGCTAACGGTAATCTCTTCCTACAAAATTGTATATGGAAACACTTTTTAATATTCAACAACATGCCATTGGATACGCACCACCTGCTTATACTATTTATGTCACTCTGAAGCAGGACTATATCACTATCTGTAACAATAACTTTATATATCTTTAGGTCATCTGCAAATATCGAAATTTTAATGTTTAATAATTGTGCTTATATCGTTAATGAATATAAGGAATAGGAGGGGACCCAAATGGAATCCTTGGGACACCCCTGACTTAGCGTAATATATACCATATTCGTGACCATTAACATTTACAAATTGGGATCTGTTCTCTAGGTATGAGGTGAACCACTTGAGAAGATTGCCGCTGATTCCAAAGTTCTCTAATCGTTTAATAAATACATAGTGGCTTACTGTGTCAAAGGCGTTTGAAAAATCTGTGTATATAGCATCAACTTGAAACCCTTAGTTAGTCTGTACTGAACGGCCTTTTCTAAATCCGTGTTGATGGTCTGAAAGGGCATTATTAACATGGCGGGAGACTATGGGGTACAACAAAGATACCTTTAACATAAATACCTTTAACATACAGGATAAAATTGCAATTGGCCGATAGTTTTAATGTCATTTTCGTCATATTTTTTTTGTGAACAGGTATAATTTTCGCCTTTTTCCACTCATGAGGAAATTTGCCTTCAGCTAGCGATCTATTAAAAATAAGAGTCAAGGGATATGAAAGCACTTCTCCGCATTGCCTAATAAAAACATGAGGTATACCATCTGGACCCGGTCCTTTCTGTATATCAAGCATATTAATTTTCTTGAGAATCTCACTTTGTTTTAATATAATTTCACTTATTGTATCATTTATATATCCACATATAGCTTGTGGTCGTACAATGGTATGAGTTCGCGTTATACACTGAAGAGAAATGGGTGGCGAATAAATTCGCAATTTCAGTACCTGTGGTAACTACTTTATCATCTAAGTGCATATTATTGGGAATTGTAGAGAGGCCCTTTCTTTTATCTTTAATGAATTTCCTAAATCATTTTGATTTAGGATTAATAGTAATATTTTGTTCCATATTAGTTTTATATTCGCTGTAACATTTATTAGATAAAGTGTGACATCGCTTCCGAAGCAACTGAAATTCATGTAGGTCCCTGGGGTTACCGTACTTTTTATATCTTTTGCGGGTTTTTTTTTCTGCTAACAATTTTATTAGTTATTGGGTAAACCACGCCGGGTGTTTATTTTTTTTAAAAGAGCTCTTAGGCACGAGATTTTCTATTATTGTATTTAAGCTGCTATAAAGTGTTGAAACCATCTCATTAACATCTTTATTATTAGAAAAGTTACTATCTCAATCGATTTTATTTAGTTCTTTGACTATTACATTGTAGTTTGCCTTGAAGAAATTATACACAGGTTTTTGAATTTCTTTTAAGTAATTAATATTAGAAAAAGAGACCGAGAGTAACAAGCATGGGTGTTTAGTATCTAACGTACTTAAAGTCTAAAGGATCAGTAACTTCGACATTAGGTATACTACTCAAAACTAAGTCTAATATGCGGTTGTCAACGTTGTGAATATGGTTAGATTGGTGAAGGCTGTGCAACGAAATAAAGTCAGGTAAGGCATATCCCAGCGGATTGTTGTAGTTAGAGGGAGATAACTTGTTTGTATTATCATTTTTTTCCCAGTGAATAAACCCATGGTTAAAGTCGCCTAAGATGATGACATTATCAACTCTGGACATGACTATATCGATACTATTCAGGAAACCTGTGAGGGATTCTAAGTGAACAGGAGGTGGAATATATACAGCACATATTGCAATGTTTTTGTTATCGTTCGTTTTTATAGTCACCCACAAATCTTCGCTGTCGCTTTCCCAGCTAACCATGCGAACAGATGGAATATTTTTTGACACTGCTATCAATACTCCTCCACCATCTTTCTTAGAATTCCTATTACATAAGCGATTCCTACGATAAACTCTGTACCTACAATCTATAACTTCCCGATCATTTACGTTAGAACTCAGCCAGGTCTCCGTAAATACAATAATTTGATAATTGGAAAGCAATATATTATTAAGTACGTTATTAGTTTTCGTTCTAAGACCACGAACATTTTGATAATATAAATTGAATTTGACGAATATAATACTAAAGCATATACATTATTTTAAAGTAAAAAGGGAAAAAAAAAACAATTAATTAATTAAATTTAGACTATCAGGGCCCCGGATGAATAAAGCTTGGCTTGTCTCATTTTTCCTGACGTAAATGCGACCGTTTCGGACCCAAGTGAATTTATACGACATTTCCTTGGCCTTAATGCGCGTTGCAGCATGAAGAGCTTTATAGGTAAGTGTCAAATGTTCAGAGACGTAGACTGGCATGGTAGGACCCGCTGATTCCTAGGTGATGGGAGTTTAGCTTCTCTTTGGGGTTGCTTTTGTTAAACTTGACAACTGCGGCAAGGAGTTCATCTCGTAGACGAGGACTGCGCAGTTTGATGATAACTGAACGAGGTTTTGGATTGTCATTGTTAAGTTTAGCGATACGGGAGACATGTAAGATATCGTTTGCTTCAATTCTACAGTTGACTGTTTTAATTAATTGTTCCATCGTATTAAGTAGATTTTCCGATTTATGCTCAGGTATTCCATTGACTTCTACATTGTTTTCCCGCATATGTTGTTCCACTAAATGCAGTCGGGTAGTAAGATCGCTAACTGTGGATTTGAGAGTTTCGTTGTCCTTCTGGAGGTTAGAATTATTAAGGTATTTTATCAATGCTCGATTTCACATGTTCGTATTGATGGTTAAAGAAATCGATTGATTCACGAAATTCTTGTAATGTCGGTTGTTGAATCATCTCCTGAGGTGTTTGTATTGTATTGAGGTGAAGAATTTACCGAGCGAACGGGTGCTAAGCGAAGAGGTGTTGTGCGAGAAGGTGTATCCACTATTGCGGTTTGTTTATTACAGCATTGCATGCATTTCCACGTGTTCTTACGGTCTTTATCCATTATGTAAAATCGCTTAGGTGAAACGTTTGCACATGTAAGGTCATATTTTAATTTACAGTTACAGCATTCAAGCAACTTTCTCCCTTGAATTACATGATTACACTTAGCACACTTCATTTGTGTTAGGCGCCATAGTAATATATCTGCGTTTAGTGAAGCGGCAAAGCGATGAAAGCGCTGGTTAGTAAGTACGTAGCATGCACCGCTAGCTGTGTATGTGTGCGTGAGCGAGGCAAGCGGGGCCCGCGCGAGTTGTCGTAGGTCAAGGCAGCGGCCGTTGCAAATATTATTTAAAAGTTTTTTCGTGATTACTCACTATAATTAAATCGTTCAGCAAATCCAAAGCCACCACTGGATAACTTGCTTGTTAACGTTTTCGACAATACCACTCACTACACTAAAGGTTTACTAAATACTACTTTTTTCTTAAAAAATGTATGTACTTTATTATTTTCCTTCACTGGCTTGTATATTTCTGAAAAACAAATACTGAAATTCCAAAGTCTATTTATTTAATTTTAAAGAAGTATTTTAATTGTGGTCATGTTTTTGAGATTTACGTTAATTTTTGGTTTGCAACTATTCTTTTTTTTATTAACTATTGATTTCGATTATATTAAGCAAAATACAATATCTTGTATAAATATTCTAGTTTTAACAGCAAGATGTTTGTGTGGGGATCATTAAACATTTGTGTTGGCGTGGGGATCAAATTCGTAAATAAATATAATTAAATCGCTGAGCCTTTGACATAACCTATGATGGATTGCTCGCCATAGGGAAAAACAGGTGTGTCGCAATCAGATTGAGTCTGTTATATCCGGATTTGACCAGCTCGGCATAAGATAATCATCTTGCCATTTGATATTCTTCACCAATTGCATTCCACTTACGATCAGGAGAAACTCGAGTAAGCAAAATTGTTTTGAAAACTTAGTGTAATCGGTGATACCCTCAACAAGGGTTAGGTAGGTCAAAAGTACACTAAACCGGGGAGAATGCATGAAGAGGATGATAAAAGTGGATGACGCGAAAGTAATACCTCTGGTGCGAGCAAAATGGCGATCTACTGTCTCTGTACCCTACTTTATGGGGTATAGGTGTGACGATTATGTATGTAAAGAAAATAAAAATATTCTATCCCATTTTTAAAGACCAACAAGGAATATTTGATCAAAAGTGCCACCTGTGAATAACCCCTGTTCTCATCATAGAAATGTCATTACCACCGGGAGAGCTGTTGCTTTTAGTCGGATCTAACAAATACCCACAGAACACCTGTAATAACGATAACCAAATACGTCGGAATCGACTACGTAGTTATTGTGTTTGCATTAGATAACATTCATACCTTAGGTATTTACAAATAATTCAATTTGACGTCCTGATGTTTAGGTCAAAGAATAATATAGACTAGCAGAAATATCTGTGGTCTAAATAATTGTTCTACTATTTTAAATTCATCACAAGAGAAGAAGCTAGTAGATAGTGGTAGTGTATTTTTATACGCCAGAATATGATCTCTAGTCACCCTGAGGTATGATGACCAACCATGCCCATAACGTGTTCGTTATCGGCTCGGATACATCAGCGGGTAGTACGGATAAACACCATATTCTTTCCAATATAGAAACCGTGTAAATTTATTTTGTAGTTTTTCCACCATGAGGTTATATTTAGCCTCATGGGGATTCCATATGATGGAGTTAGTTTCGATTCTACTGCGAACAAGTGCATTGAATAAAATCTTAATTACTGAGATGCTGTAAAAATTCTTGCCTTGTCTCAAAATAAAACCAAGGTTTTTAAAAGATTTTAAGATATACTGGACATATTGAGAGAAGATACTGAAGATACTGGACATATTGAGACTTAACAAGATGTTAAGTCTCAATATGTCCAGTAGTTACTCTGGCTACAATGTCCTTCAATCCGAAACACAACAGTGCATTTAATCTGCTGCTTGACGGGAGAAATAGACATTGCGGTGGTACCCACCCAGGCAGCCTCTTACATTTGAGAGACCTACCACCAGTAAAATAATCCTTTGCATGTCCAGATAGAACCACGATAATTGTTTCTTACTGATAGTTACTCAATTTGGGCTGCATGGGACATAATATTATACATTTCAATCACTTATTTTTGATAGTTTATGGGGATTCCTATCTATTCATTGAGGTATTATACTGCCCCCGTTATGAAAAGTGCAGTAACTCATGTTTTTGGTCAAATTGAGTTAGATACATTTTCGGAATCAGCAAAATGAGTTCTACAACTTCTTCTTTGACGTCCACCCTGAAAATTGTCGGATCTTGATTTCCAATAACCATAACAGCAGTAACTCGAAATTGAAAACATATTATACCAAACATAAGTGCAGTAAGCTTAAATACTGCACTGAATTTTAAAGTATTTTCCAATATTACCCAGTTAATCTTTAGTAAAAGTGAAGTATCTAATGTTAATGCGCGCCTAATTTGGAAAGATTCGGTTTAGTGTTATTGAACCGCCAAATCATAAGTGCAGCTTCTTAAGTTATTGCGCTTTTAATTTGGAAGGATTGTGTTTAGTATTATTGAACAACCAAATCACAATTGCAGCTTCTTAATTTACTGCGCTTAAGATAGAGTCCGTTTTTAATATTTTAATAATTATCAGTCAGTTTCTAAAGATACTGAAAACATTTTTGAGGTAGAACATAATTTTGTATTATTTCCCATTAGTCTATTAGTGCAGTAAATAATTTTGAAAGTTGTAAAATATAGTGAGTGGTAGTTATAATTGTTTTCATTACCTAAATATTGTTCTCAATACCTAGCAAGCGTAAGCCTACTTATCTATTACTAGGTTTAACCCGCAGATTAGCTCTCATTGATTTCATATTAAAAGTATCCTATATCTTCAACGGTTTTATTATTATTCACGCCCGCCAACAAGGTGGACGGACGATCTGGCTAAAGTTGTTGTAAGTTGCTGGATGCAGGCGGACGACAACAGGCCAATGGGGAGATTATTGGGGGAGGCATATGTTAATTTTTTATATTTTTATATAAATTTTACGGGGGAGAAAGTGTCGGAATGACAAGATTTGGTTTTGGTTATTAGAAATGCCTCAACACCCGTACCTGGTTCGAGTAAAAATATAGCGACAGCGCCAAAGCAAATTCATTCTGATCCTGACATGTGAATTAGGGTCATGATCATGTGACTTCAACGATTTTCCAGTAGTATTTGATTATCACAATGAATACATGAATTTGCTTCAGTCAGTCAATTTTCTATATGTGCTTTGTTTAGTTATTTTTTTAGAATGTTGTATTTTATATTATAAAGTACTTAGGACATGTTGATAGAAACATGCGATTTTTTTTATTAATGTGACCTTTGAAGTTTATTTCTTGGTGTCTAACAAAGTGAATTAAATGAACTTACTGCGCTCGTAGTAGTTTTGACAAGGAATTAATTCTATTGACCATTAGTGATAACTGCAGTATATACTAATCTGTAATCTTAATTGTTTAACTGCAGTAACTGTTACAGTTACTGCAGATATGGTTACACGTAATAATATTTCGGATTATTATATTCCTTAACATAAGCGCATTTTGACTTATATACTTTACATGCCGGTGTTTTTTAAAATCATATTGATAACTATACTTTCAGCGTAAAAATACGATTATTTTCATATATGTTTTATATCCATAATTACAATAAATTACGAGATACAATTAAAATTAAAACTAAATCTTTAAACCGCTTTTTCTCGAAATCTAGTCGAATCGAGTTACTGCACTCTTCGCAACGGGGGCCGTATACTAGACCGGACATCGGGAACAAAATCTGTGCGTATGGTGCGTGCACACGGGTACACAGAGAAGCGAGAGCGAAGATAATGTTATTTCGTAGGCGTGACAAAGACAGAAATAGAATGTACCCTTCATTTTGTTACAAACATTTTGTTTGCAGTGTCCCCTCTAGTATATTATCTCTATGTATCTACTTTAGTTTCTACTCTATAATAAAGCAAATAAATTTTTAAGATAAAGTAGTCCGATCATATTACAATTAATGTTGAGCACTCCTGATTTTGAAATGGAGAGTGAAAGCAAAATTAAGCTGAAAAGGCGGAAAAAGTTGACGAGGATCAATTTAAGAATAATAACCAACTTTATATGGCGAGCGCAGTGAAATGCTATGCATTGTTTTGTATTTCATGGTGATGTTTTGTTTTACTACTCGTAATGTTTATGAGCGGTCGTATCGCTTACCATCAGGCGAATGGCATACTCGTCTTGCCATTTTATGCAATAAATAGTTTTTTAATAAACCACAAGTATTCAAGCTTTATTCGTGATCTGGAGTTTTGATCACATGTCAATAAAGGTTAATTTGATTAAATTAATAATGAATATAAATAAAAATGCGTATTCAGCTTTCTTTTTTTTAATTCTAAGCGTAATGTCACGACGCAGAGATTATCTTCTTCTCATCAGTTTTTTTTATTTCTTCCAAAGCCTTTTCTTCATCAGATCCTGGAATTAAACGGTTTACGTATCAGAGAGTATTAGCTTCTTAAATAAATTATTTTACAACAGGATTATTTGTACTTTATCATATGGGGCCAAATAACAAAAATAATAGCTTTAGTCAGAGTTTCTTAGATATATCATAAATTATGAATCGTCAGTATACAAAGAAGACTGAATAATTTAGCTGTCATAATCCCAAATCTACTTAGGCACCGTTTATTTCGTTTATCTACTTATTCCCTACCCAATTAATTCTATCGTACATCTACAAATGCGAAAAAACGTTTATCCAGGTATTGTTGTTGTCTGTGGACCTTTAAACCCTTTCCATTATGTTAGATGCTTGTTTTATTACGAATATTATGGGACATAGCACAGTCAAGTGTCAACACTGAATCAAAGTCCCCAAATTATTATACAGAATTTAGAACTTTGTTTTTTCGGCACTGATATATAGGGTATGGCAAGACTGCTACCGAACACGAAGCCGGGTGCTAGTTTCTAATAAGAAGTAGTGACTTTATACGCAATGTAACTAAAAACTTTTCAAAAATGATATTAATGGTAAATACATAGACTTTCCTCAAATAATAATTTATTTTTAAAGACCATATGGTACGCCGTGGTTATAATTATTATTTTATCAATAACTATCGATTTGCCACCAAATAGCATCACAAAAATATGCCGCTCTTTTGAGTTTTTTTTTATATTAATTGTGTTTGTAGTCATTAAAACTGCCACTCAGTTTTCGGTAGCAATTTTGATACACTGTGTATATAAACTCGGTTGTTTAATTTGTCCATCTCAATGGCACATTTGCATATACGTCGACTGTTAAACGAGAGAGCATGAGTTCGATCCCCGGATTAAAATAAATATTTGTTTTATCTCGGGTCTGGGAGTTTGCAAGAACGAAATGTCTCGTGTAATTTCTGATTGCTCGACTTAGTGTGTGATTCGGACTATTTTTACTCTTGGGTGTCTTGTGAGGTGTATTGCTGTCTTACCATTGTCTTCACCGTAGAAGTTCCATGGCTGCACTTCTCCTTTCACGAATATAACGAAAATTGTATTCGTCAAAAACTGGAACCCGACTAGTATCAAGAATACTATTTGCCATTTCTGCTGGTTTTTCTAAAATAAAAATTTCTCTTCATTTTTTCTATATATGTAATAGATACATTCTGTAATAATGAGAATAATTAATAATTTTTTTAAAGCGACATGTTGAACTATGAAATTTTCTCGTAATATTTTTCAACATTTCTAAGAAGATTTAAAACAATAAACTTCAGCAAAACAGAGTGTACTTAATTGCAATTATTTTTACTACATGAAGGAAGCATTTAATCTAATTAGGATTTTTTATTACAAAATTCTTTAGTGAACGATAAGAAAATACTTATTTAATGAAATACCTTTCATATTACAAGTTTTAATTACAAAAAATATAAATATTTCTGTTTTGACAGCACGACAGAAGAAAGATCGTTTACGTTGAATTTAAAGGCAATTAATTCTCTATCTATATCTATACATATAATAAAATTGGAATGTCTGTTTGTAATATTGAAATAACCGTTTTTTACAACATGTATATGAATATATATCAGTTAACTCGCCGGTTTTGTCCCGAGTGGACGCTTGTTGTTTGTTCTCGTGAGTTTCGCAAGTGAAGTGCGGTCATTGGCTGGTTATTGAATTTTTGAATTCCTTGTCTCACTTTGGGTGCTCTTACCGATTGACCACTCCCACTGGGTGGTCTGTGAAAAGGACGTAATAATATCTGTCGGTGCGCATTTTATTGTGCCAGAATTTTGTTTTTGCAGTTTGCTGGTTTTGAACCGCCGCCACCATCACCGATCTACATGCAGTAGCTGTCGAAACAAATAGTCGGTACGAGCGTGCATCGACATTGCGCAATATCACTGATTGAACTGATTTCATTGAATTCGACGATCGTCACGTTGTTACTACTTGATATATTTTAATTACTGTGCATAAAATTATTTCATTAACATCTGAAATGTCAAGCGTACAACGCACCCCTCCTAACATGACGAAAACAAGGGTTAATAACTACCAGAATCATATGCAGACACAATCGGATGCTGCCACTACGACACCATTGAATGAAGGCCACAAATCGAACCGAAGCAAACGTCTCCGACATGAAAACTCGCCTCAAAATGCCGCAGATTTAATACTGGATTCACTAAGAGATCACCTCGCTGCTTGGAAAAAAGACCAAGATAGCAGTATTTCGAAGATATTGGAGGAACAAAAAAATCTTATTTCTAAATTATTATCGGAAATTGGTGAAATAAAGAATCAAAATACCCAGATTCAAGCCTCCAACGTTGAAATCCATAAATCAAATGAAGAGATAGTTCAGTCAATATCGTTTATCAACAATAAATTTGAAGATATGAAAAAAAAAAGTCGACAAATTGAGACAAGAACGCAACGAGCAACAACTGTACATAGAAAATCTAGAGAAGAAGGTAATAGACTTACAACAAAAATCTCGTTCTACTAACATAGAAATCCGCAATATCCCACTAGAAAATTCAGAAACCTCTGAAAATCTGATAAACTTAGTATCGAGAATCGGAGAAACCGTGGGTGCTACTTTTTTGAAATCAGAATTACGCGACATCTATCGTCTACCTGGAAAGTCCTTCGGTACATCGCCGCGCCCAATAGTAGTCGAATTTACTACAATGCAAACCAAGCAAGCTCTTCTCTCTGCCGTCCGTACGTACAATAAAGGAAGAGAAAAAGAAGGCTTATTGAATACAACAACGATCGGAGTATCCGGAGCACAATTACCTGTTGATGTGGTTGAACATCTGCCTACCATTACCAAAAAACTGTTTCATGTATCTCGTGAATTTGCTAAGAAAAATGGGTATAAGTACTGCTGGATATCCAACGGGAACATTTTTCTTCGTAAGCAAGAAGGTGAAAAACAGTTGTTAGTGAAGTCTGAAGAATGTTTAGTGAAAATTAGCAAGTGACTATTAACAGTTAGAAATTACAATTTTTTCGCTCTTAGTGTAGTTATAACTTATACTATTTTTAAAACTAACATATATGTAATAACACAAACACCCACACATTTCCTGTTCCACTATCTTCCTACAGTATCGGTTTCTATAGTTAGTATTATTATTATTTCAAATGGCTACAGAAATAGACAATATAAATAAAGAACTTGATAATATTCTCGTTGGATGCTCCTATAATTGTAACCCTGAGGACAGTTTTCAGTATTTAAACCACAGACAAATAGATTTAAACCAACTACAAAACAACATAACATTATTACATGTAAATATACGTAGTGTCAACAAAAATTTTGATCAGTTAAGTATTTTATTAGAAAGAATAAAAGTAAAAGTAGACATAGTTATACTGACAGAATGCTGGCTACGTAAAACTATTAACATACCAACCCTCAGTGGTTTTCAGCTACACTCTTCACAAACAAACTGTAACCAAAATGATGGAGTCATTATATATACCTCATTAGCTTTAAGGTGCACTGTATCGGATCCCCATTTCCGTGGTGATAATTTTTTGGTGTGTCAAGTAGACGACAGTTTGGCAGTGGTCGCCGTGTATCGCTCTCCTTCATACAATTCTAAAGAAAACTTTGACAGTTTCTTAGGTAGTCTAAATAATATTTTTAATAACTTAGCTGGTTTTAGAAATGTAGCCCTTGTAGGCGATCTAAACCTCGATATAACTCTACGTAATAGGAACGATCGTTGCCTGGAATATCTATTGCTTAATGCATCTCATGGACTCCTTCCTAGTCATTTGTATCCTACACGCTTAGAAAGCTGTTTAGACCACTCTTTCATCAAAACAAATCTATTAACAACAACACTTGTCCTAAACTCGTACTCCACAGATCATAAACCCATCATCTTAAATATATGTAACACATTTCCCACGCGAAATACTAATTACATTTCACAACGTCTAAATTATGAAGGAATAAGATTAGAACTAATTGACATGGATTTTACTAGTGTCTATAATATAACAAATCCAAATGAAGCCACAAATCACTTTATCAACCTATTAGTATCCGTCATAGCTAAACACAAAAAATACATCATAGTTCCTAGGCAACGTAGAATATTAAAACCGTGGATAACCCCAGGTCTCTTGAGGTGCATTAAAAACCGTGATAGACTACATTTAAAATCTAGAAAACCCCAAACAGTCTAATATTAAGAACTACTTACACCAGGTACCGTAACTTCTGTAATGCCTTACTTAGGAAATTAAAATTATCGTATGAAGAGAATGAGCTTGTGACTGCAAAAGGTAATCCCAAAGCACTATGGAAAACCATTAAAGATATTACTAATAATCACAAAGCACGCGGTAGCCCGGACGACCTCCTGGGAATAAGCACGGATCCTAAACTTTCTGTTAACGCGGTATGTGAGTTTTTCTCCAATATCGGAAAAAACCTGGCCATGCAGATTACATCGCGTTTTCAGCCGTCTCTGGTAAATCAGTGCACCTTACCTAATAATACTCCAATATCATATAACTTTAATGCTCCACTTAACTCTCTCGTTATTCCAAGTGTGGATCAATCTGACATTAAATCTCTCATTTTGCAATTAAGAAATAACTGTGCAATTGGATGGGACGGTATCCCCTCCAAGCTTATAAAAAATTCTAGCAATATTCTAGTCCCTCCAATTACCTTTTTAATCTATGTCTTTATTCGGGAGTGTTTCCAGAAGCTCTAAAAAAGTCGATAGTACACCCCATTCACAAATCAGGTGACAGGAGCTGTGTTAATAATTATCGACCCATATCTGTCTTGTCAGCTCTCTCCAAAATGATGGAAAAGTATATTAATAAATGTCTCAGGCTTTACCTAGCTAAGTACAAACTGATAGCTGATAATCAATATGGGTTTCGACAAGGTGTATCGACCGAAGATGCTGTGCTTGACTTAACGCAATTCATTGCTAAGAAGCTAGATAATAAAGAGAAATGTCTGGGTATTTTCCTGGACCTTTCCAAAGCATTCGATACTGTTTCTGTCCCCATTCTTATCTCCAAGTTGGAACTTCTTGGTGTCCGGGGTGTTACACTTGATATCTTCAAGGATTACCTGCAGAATCGTTCCCAGCAAGTTAAGATAGATACGCATCTCAGATTGATGAGCAATCAGTTACTTATGGTGTACCTCAGGGAAGCGTACTGGGCCCCACTTTATTTCAAGTCTATGTAAACGATCTCTGTAAAATGAAATTGCCTTTCTGCAAGATATACACTTATGCCGACGACACAGCAATAATTGTTCACGGATCCAACTGGGAAACTGTTAAATGTAACGCAGAAGCGGCACTGCAAAAAATAATGGCATGGCTTGATTTTAATCTTCTTACTCTTAATCTGAAAAAAAACTGTTTATATACCTTTTGCTATACGACGTAACACTACACCACCCTCCTCATTTCAAATAATCGCTCATACTTGTTCGACGACGACAATACCTTGCTCCTGCACATCACTACAAAGAACTAAGCATGTCAATTATCTAGGGGTTCAAATAGATGAAGGTCTGAAATGGGACAAACAAATAGTCATCACCAGAACTATGAGACTTGTACATATATTCAAAGCACTTCGTAAGACAGCGAATGTTGATACTATAAAAATGGTTTACTATGCTCTGTGCCAATCGATTATTGGATATTGTATTTGCGTTTGGGGCGGTGCGCCTAAAACGAGACTTATTAGGTTAGAACGCGCACAAAGGGCCATACTAAAAACTATGACTCATAAACCATACAGGTATCCTACAACGCAACTATATCAAGACTGCGGGGTCTTAACGGTCCGAAAACTCTATGTTCTATAGTCGTTTCTGAGAACCCACAAAAATATGCCTCCTAGAAACCCAAATAAGCGTCGCAATCTTCCACTAGTTGCACAACACATAACTACATTTTCCAGATATCAATTCTATACACTTAACACCCATATATATAATAAAATTTGTAAAATCCAAAGGCAAAATAAAAATATCTTGAATTTGAACATACACACTGCCAAACGTCATGTTATAGAGTGGCTACAAAAGAATGACTATGGCAGTATAGAAAACCTTCTCAAATATGATGAGTAATTATTTCTCCAAATTTACTATATGGAACACATGCAAATCTTCACATACTACACGCACTCACACTCATACACACACACACACACACACACACACACACACACACACACACACACACACACACACACACACACACACACAAACACATACACACACACTCACTTTCGGCGCACCTGCGTCCCCTACACATTACTGTATACTAACATTCTGCACTAAGATAGCTTTTTGCTCCGTTTTTATTTTTATATTTATATTTTCCTTTTATAAATTGCCTCTCTTTTCCCTACACGGTACATTCAATACAGTCCATAAATTGTTGTAGTTATAATATAAAGTCTTGAGCTAACACTGTCACTTAAGATACAGGCAAGTCCTAGTTTAAGAGACAGGGTTAATATTCCTTTGATGATGTGCAACAATTAACATTACCTGTAAACTTATTTACTGACTGTAAACAATGTATGTACATTCTTATTTGGAAATAAATTATTATTATTATTATTATTATTATATTATATACGGTACGGTACATACACCAAAATAACATTTTTTACCATTTTTGTCTGTCTGTCTGTTTGTTCTGGCTAATCTCTGAAATAAATGGACCGATTTTGAAGGGACTTTTATTGTCAGGTAGCTGATATAATAAGGAGTCACTTAGGCTACATTTATTTTAGAAAAAATCTTTTATTTTAGAAAAGTAAAGTAATGTTGCAATGCCCAAGTACTGTCCAGTACCGCGCGCAGCTCACGCGCATGCCACCACTGGGCCGTCACGTCGGGTGCCTCCCACCACTTCTCCCACCAACGAATCAATATCACAAAGGTTGCCTTCAGGTGTGGAGTGGAGTGAAAGAATATCTCCACCTAGACGAAGCTGGGCTAGGCCGCTAGTTTTGAATAATTAATGAGAAATTATTTTTATTATTATTTATTCTTAACTGCACATAAATAGGACAACATTAATATACAGGGTATATCAAGACTGCTACCGAAAACGAAGCTGGGTGGTAGTTTTAGTGAGTACAAACACAATGCAACTAAAATTTTCGCAAGAACGTGACATTTTTTTTATGATTTTTTAAATATCGTAATTTTTGGGTGGTAAATCCATAGTTTTGGTTAAATAATAATTTAAACTCTTTTATACCTTAGAGTCCTTATAAATAAAAGGGTATACACTATTATTTTAGGAAAAAATGAATTTATCATCCCAATACGACGATACGAAAAAAATTACAAAAAAATATCGTCGCTTTTTTTTTTTCAACATTTTATGTTACATTGTGTCTGAAGTCACTAAAACTACCACCCGGCTTCGTTTTCGGTAACAGTCTTGAGATACCCTGTATAACTAACAATAAAAAGTACAGAAGGCGGTCTTATCGCTGTAAGCGATTTCTTACAGACAACCTTTGGATGGATACGGGAAAAGGAGAAGAAGAGAGGGCAGTCTAGAAAATAAAGGAACCAAGCTCCAGTAAAAAAAGATATAGACGAATTATTTACAATTAATATATAATAGAGAAATCTTAAGATATAACGGCGTTCGTGGCGCAGTTGGTAAGACGCCAGCTATAAAAGGAAACAAATATGTGTATGATCCACAAATATTCAATTCGTGAATGGGTTCAGGACATCGACAAGTGTCAAGTTTCTTGTAGTTCTGATACCCATGACACAAGACTTTAGGGGGCAAACGAGCATGCGGTTCACCTGATGGTAAGTGAACACCGCTGCCCATGGACATCTGCAACACCATAGGGCATGGAGATGATGAGACCACTTAAGTAATTTGTCTTAATTCATCTGCCTTAATTCATCTGACTTAATTCATCTACTGGTGGTAGGTCTAGGTGAGAGGTTGCCTGGGTAGGTACCATCGCAATATCTATTTCTCCCGCCAAACAGCAGTGTAAATGCCCCGTTGTGTTTCGGATTGAAGGACATTGTAGCCAGAGTAACTACTGGATATATTGAGACTTTAAATCTTATGGCTCATGATGGCGGGCGCATTGGCATGCCAAGCATTGCTTTGTAATTCAATGTGTTGTTTGGTTCTTGAGCGGTCGTATAGCTTACCATCAGGCGAACAGCATGCGATATGCAGTAAAAAAAATCTTAATGTGGTTCAAGACTATGTATTTTACTATTGGGTGTATTATTAGTATTATTTATTGTTCATAATCCTATATTTTGACAACGGTTTTAGAAATATATCGAAAGACTTCTCTCTTAGATTTTGATTTACTATTTATTTAGTTTTTTATTATTTTAATTTACTTTTTGTTTTTAACTTCCAAATGATATTTTTCACGGTCCTGGAGATAACAACATACATTATAAGTCAATATGATACTTACTAAATCATCTTTTACAATGTTTGACACGATGACTGGCACCAATAGGCTGGTGAGGTTAGCCATCATGTTACCCAGAGCCATTATAGGACCGGCGAAATTAGGCGCCAGGTCTATTTGGTTATCTAAAAAAAAACACAGCAGACACTAAACAATTATTTCGCTATTGAGTACTTATATTATACGAGTGAACTCTTTACTTCAATGTGAGATACTTAACAAATCAACTATAATTTGTTACTATGTTTTTTTTTAATTATTACTGCTAGCCAACCCCCATTACCAACTGTTGGGCGGACCGGTAATTTTTAATTCTCATATTGACTGTTATTTATTTAGTTATTTCCATTCAATGCTATGAATTCTTTGGATATCAAATTTAAGTCTACGGTAGATGTAATTATAGTTACGTCAAAAATTAACTTACATGAAATCCAACGTGCACTCCAGAATGTAATCCCAAAGACAGTATCAACAATAAAACAGCCCACAGAGTACTGTTGACATAACTAAAGGCCACCAGAAACAACCCCGAGACAATCATTCCAATAGAGTTAGCGGTACGCCTGATGTTGGCGATCGACATGATCTTCTTGTTGAGAAGCCAGTCAGATGCGTAGCCGAAGAACAAAGCCATGACGTACATTGATATGTAGGGCATGGAGGAGTAGACGCCATTCTGGAAACAAAAATAGGAATAGTTATGTTACCAACTAAGGATAATCTCGGTGGCGTACTTGTACTGTAGTACGGTTTTAAAGCTGAGGTCTTGGGTTAGAATCCCGGGCCGGGCGAAGTGATATTAGATGTTTCTATTCATTACTAGCCTGGTTTCAGTAATTTGTACCCCATATGGCGATAGGCTCGCCCCCTATCACATTGTGGGACGGAGAATAAAAGGTAAAATGTGGGTGACCTGGCACCTCTGCTTAACCCTTCTGTGATAAAGGGCGTGGGTTTATGTATTATATTTATGTATGTAAAAATTCACAAATATGCCAAATATCAAGATGAAACAATGAAACAACCAGAAAGAACGAATGGAGATTACCGGCCTCTTATATATAAACCTCCTATCAGGCTGCAGTGCAAATATTTTTTCAGATATCTTCCGTCAGCTATAGCTAAGGCCCATAATGTCTGCATAATGTTTATTCTACTTACCCTCTTAATATCAACAGCAAGGACCTCGTTCATGTAAGTGGGTATTTGTGTCATCACCAGTAAGTATCCCGCGGCGCTCCCAGCGTGAGATGCCACCAGACCCCACACAGCGGTGCTAGTCAAGATGTGCTTCCATGGAGTTGTTCTTTTCTACAAGTAGTATAGCTTTACATCTTATATAGTTTAAATACATTAAAATTTTAAAGGATCTCTTTGATTTCTTCAACATTGCAAAATATCTGTCACATAACGTCAGTACATTTTTAGTATTTTACAACCTCTAGCTAGCCTCTAGCCTACTACTAATAAAAAAACTAAACCTATGGCGTTATATCTTTAATGGCTTTAATTCATGGATCATGCTTTTTATTTGTATAGGAACTTCTCTAGTTTCTCTTCTTTGGAATTAAAACACCGGTCATGATTTTCCTAGTCAAAGAACAAGCCTAAAGTAAACAACCGATAATTTTAATTGTATTTTGTGAAAATATACTATTCTACTAGATTCACCTTAGGAAATACATCAGCACTTCCATCTTCTATGATATAAGCCAGTTCTTCAGAGCTTATATTAGAAGCCTCATGAGGAGTTGCTGCGCCAAGCCAGCTGATCAGTGCGAAGCTAGCTAGGCTGAGGACACCACATAGCCAGAATGTAGCTGGCCATCCCAACGATGGACTACCAGCAAACAGCCCAGATATTTGGAAGATCAGTATGGTACCGAATTGGGAACCTGAAATAAGAACAAAATATATTTCTTGATTAGATGTTATTTCTGTATCTATGCCATCAAAATGTTCTTCCCATAGCTAAGCATGGGCTTCTAAAGTTAAGAAATGTGAGACTTAGAACAAGATACTGAAAAATAACAGACTATAAAATTTTGATTCTACCTGAAAATTTTATCAAACGCCTCGCCTGTGGAAAGCCCTAATCTGTTTAACTTGCTGTAGTATATTTAATTAATAAGTCGCTAATCAACCACATTAACGTAAATTAGTTAAATCATGCTAAGAGAAGATAAAATGTTCATGCAGTTTTGCTACTCGTAATAGTTTTTTTCTACATATTTTAACTGAAATTGCCACTAAATAGAAAAAATAAATTTCATTCACATGACAGGAGCATCAAACGTCCGGCTATCAAACACCCGCCATTTTTCTGATTAAAATTTACATAAAGTTAGCTGTTATATAGCTGATTTGTTATTTTTGACGTACCTATATGAATAACTTTTTTGAGTCAGTTCATATTAACGACTTTTGAAAATAAAGGGAATACTGGGGTAAATGGTACTACACTGCGTTCGTCAAGACAATTCAGTGTTAAGATTCAGTATTAATACCACTGCAAAACAATGAAGTGACTTAGTGTGACTCAAACCCATAGTATTATCCATAATATTCCATTCAGATAATATCAATTATGTAAAACGCTTTCTTGGAGTCGATTAGTAAGGAGATATTGGCAGTAATAAACAGGGATATAATGTCGATTACGTGCCTTGAAATTTTACAAGTTTATTAATTAGCAGTTTATTTTAGGCGAAATTCCACCGAGTTCCTATATTTATTGTTATTTAGACACTTATTTGACAGGCAAATTAATGATACTGAATATATGAAACGTTACTTGGCTTGGTAATTAAAAAGTGAATCTAGATAGTGGTACTTTAGTCTTAATCTATAGGCGTGCGGCGAAAATTAAACTAAAAAGGAAATTTTACAAAATATATTTAACGCACTATTTGATATAATATGTTTCCATAATATGTATAAACCACAAGCATTTATACTCGTAAACTAATAGAATTAACATGAATAGTGTAATTAAATGTGAAGAGAGAAAACTGTGCCTAAAATATTAATAATAGCATGAAAACCACGCATTCACCTGCTAATGATCTTTATATTCGTATTTGTCAATAATAGAAAATGGCGTGTGTCATATGTATAGATCGTCTGCCATAGACGTAGTATCAAAATAGACTTGACATGCATTTTACATATTATAGTCCATCTCACTTAGACTTATGCATAAACCATAAAAATTAAAGTGACAAAACACAATTTGTCGTCCTTGTCATAGTTCCACATAATTTTGTAGCATTCATATTGTACGGGCCAAGCACATAGGACGTGCGGTTTGTTTTAAACTTGAATTACTGAGTATTTTACGAATATTTGTAGTTAATAATGTGTGTAAAAGAGTGTTGAAAGTGATTATAAGACAAAAGGTATGCGCTGCTTTTTTATTGGCTGTAAGAGCCGATCTAAACGATAATATGAAAATATATCTGTCCCTTACAGTGGCAATCGAATGTCGAGTCCATTTGATGCTACGTCCATTTCGTCTGCGGTCCTATAACGTGGGAATTATATTTAAAACGATGCGTTTTTACAAAACCTGTTTCAAATATTTTGACAACAAGATGACAAGCACGCATTCGTACGCCAAAAGATCGTAGTCAACATATAGAAATATCCCTGTGTATATCCTGTTTTGCGGTTGGTATCATTTTTGAACATTAGTACACAGAAAAATGCAAGGTCTGTTAATACAATCCAAGTAGAGCCTGCGAGACCAATAGGATCACTTTGCTACGTAACTAAAACTAATTTTTATTTCAAAATGGTACTCGAATTGAACGTACCTGATAATCGAACCCTCGACTTCACAGTTTATTGGCACATGCTAATTAAATAAAATAGTTAAATAACCGCCGACTGCCTCGGTGGCCTAGTTGTACTAAACTACGGTTACAAAGCTGAGGTCTGGGGTTCAAATCCCGGGTTGGGCAAAGTGATATTGGATTTTTCTATTCATTATCAGCCCAGAGACTCGCCACCTATCACATTGTGGGACGGAACATATAAGGGGAAATATGGGTGTCCTGGCACCTCTGCGTACCCCTTCTGGGATATAGGCGTGAGTTTATGTATGTATGCATGTATGTATGTTAAATAACCGCCAATCACAGCGTTCTCTCACATATCACTTAAACCTGAGTAACTCAAAACTGGGATTGGGACAGCGAACGATCGAAACTTAGTAAGGACCCTTTCGCTTCGTCACGTACATAAATTATGACACTCTTTTGACAGTTACTCAAGCGTGAACTTCCACAGAAATCATAACGACAGAGTTGATACCGAAATTAATTGTTTCAACAAAATCACAAAAGAAATTTCAGAGAATGATTTCCAGAGCGCTTTTAACAGGTATTGTTTTCATTTTTGAGTGGTATTTTAGGTATTGTTTATTGAAATTGTGTGCTGACTTCCTAAACTAAATCTGACAGGGGTCCAAGGGATGCCTTTAAAACAAGATTAAGAAAGATTTTATTGATAAATATTTTGTAATTTGGATTTGTCTCCTTTGTCCTTTTATTAATTGTTATTAAAATATATCTGTAGAACATATATAATATGGCAGACATAAAACAGCCCCATTTAGGCTTGTATGCTTAGAAATAATAAATGACTTTTCATAATAAATTTAACCAGGTCAAACACTCATACGTTTTCGCCAAAAGAAATACTTCCTTCAACAATTTTCAAATAAATCTGTCGTCTTTACGATGACAAACGTATTGCACGGTATACTTGTAATACTGTACTCTATCCATTGGTCCTTAACTATAAGCTCAACTTACCAGTGTAGACATAAGTACTCAATCTGCCTCGTTCACTAAGGGGCGCCCACTTTCCCAACATTGTGTGGATACTTGGATAGAAAGCTGCTTGCGTCATACCCTGAAGAAGACGACACGCACACAAGCCCATCCATCCAGCCTGGAAGTATTTACAAGCATAATAATAATTGCTGTTATGGCTATATAGCGGAATATGGAATTACAATTTTTACTGGTGGTAGTCTCTCATATGTGAGAGGCCACTCGGGTAGGCCACCGCATTGTCTATTTCTCCTGTCAAACAACAGTGTGAATACATTGTAGTGTTTCGTTTTGAAATATATTGTAGCCGGAGTAAGTACTGGACATATTGTAACATCTGGATGACGTCCCAGGATGGCGAGCGCAGTGGTATGCCAATCATTGCTTTGTAATCCAAGGTATTGTTTGGTTTTGCTACTGTTTATGAGCAGTCGTATCGCTTACTGTCAGACGAATGAGAAGTCCATGACAATGTCTCACCATTAAAATAAATAAAAAAAAATTGAAAAGGAATTGGACCTAGACTCATATCTGTAGAGTATGGACCATACTAATTTACATACTGCATATACTCAAATCATTATAATAGGGATAAATATCTATGCTATCTATCTATATGATTAGATTTGTAACGGCGAACAAAAAACGCTTATTTGCTATTCCAATAACAATGAATAATAAAGAAAATAGTGTAACTTTTTATATATGGTACAAACTACATGTCATGATTAAGGAAAAATACATGACACGATAGATAATAATAATAATAACACCCAACAGTCACATACATAATCCTGACCCCACACTAAGATCGAGTCTTGTGTCGTGGGTATCAGGAACTACGAGAGACTTTTCGGTCTCACAAACACCCAGACCCGGAAGAAATATTTGTGGGCCGCACAAACATTTCTCTCGGTGCGGGGATCGAACCCGCGGCCTCTCGTTTCACAGGCGGCGTCTAACCAACTGCGCCACGGAGGCTGTCGAATGAATGAGATGAATTATTATAAAACAGTAAATTAGATAGCGGCATATTTGCGCCAGACGGTAGCCTTTATCAGAACAAACAAGGTTTTAACACTGTCACATCTTGTACCGCCTTATTTACCACATATCAAAACATATAAAATATCACAATACTCCAGAAGTAATTGTTTAGTGCGTGGTGGCCTGTTGGTAAACGGACTAGACGCGACTGCCAACATGTTCACGGTGGTTGCGGGTTCGAATCCCAGGGCACACCTCTGACTTTTCGGAGTCATGTGTGTATTGATAGTCAATCACCACGCACTAAAACGGTGAAGGAAAACATCGTGAGGAAACTGGCATACCATAACAATTTATAAAAAAAATTATGGTATGTAAGTCCGCCAACCCGCACTAGGCCAGCGTGGTGGACTATATGGCCTAACCACTCTCAATCGTATTGTCGATTTTAGAGTAGGCCCGTGCCCTGCAGTGGGACGTATATGGGCTGATGATGATGAATTGTTTAGACAAAGAGGTATTCATTAACCCAATGTGTCTGTATCAGCCGTATAGTACGTCCCAAAGCAGGGATCGAGCCTCTTCTACAATCGAGAGTACGATTGAGAGTAAGAAGGCCATATTATTCACCACACTGGCCTAGTGTGGATAGGCGGACTTTACATGATATTACTTTGCTTAACTTTAAAGACCCAGTGTGATTGCATTTGTGATTATACAATGGAACTAATCGAAGCTTTGTTATTATATTTGAACCAAAGAATACAACGTTTTGAATGGTGCTTCATTGGTATAAAGACTCGGCTTTGACATCACACCATGTCTGAATCGTGAAATCCAAAGCATAGAAATCAATTTGAAAACATGAAAAACCTGGTATTGAATATATGTTCAAATGAATTTGATGAACACAATCTGGCAGCTCTTTCACATTTGAACACAAATTACGACCCAATAAAAATGGTATTTCTTATATTTCACCAAAAAAATTTAAATAAGAAACTTACGAATATCGGAACCCATGGACTGATGATAGAAAGAACCGCGTTGACTAGCAAAGCCGCCATAATAGGTTTCTTCCCGCCAAACTTCTGCGCCAGCATACCCATGGGGATCATCATGCTGGTATACCCGACGAAGAACGAGAATATTATCATTTCCTGGGTGGGTTTGTTCCATTTGTAGACCTGGAATTGAAATATTGTGCTGACACGTCTTTATCATCTCACTGGGCAAAGCTCTTCTCTTCTTCTTCTATTAATCGCTTTTCAAAGCAATTTCAAGACACGTGGGTTTGAAAGCGTCACGCCAGCTTTTTTGTATTTTTAGGTGTGATTTTTAAACTTTAAAAATAACAACTTTATTTTCAATAACAAATTGCACGTCCCAGAGCTAGACGAAAATTATATAACGGGGGCTTTATTTCTTATTATATGGCTTTTTATATACTTGAATAAATGAATTTCTCTAAAGGTTTGTCAGAAAAGACTCCTTTAGTAAGGTAAATCTTTTAATTTATTGATAATGACAACGCTGATCGTAAATAACGTTTTTAATTTTGTTTTATATATTC
Source organism: Hyles vespertilio (assembly GCA_009982885.2). Lineage (NCBI taxonomy): Eukaryota > Metazoa > Arthropoda > Insecta > Lepidoptera > Sphingidae > Hyles > Hyles vespertilio. The sequence continues at coordinate 944,638 of CM042811.1, forward strand.
AACCTGGTTTTGTGATGGTATATATCATAATAATATTAGCTGTTAAAAAAGGCTTTCAGCTTACGGTTTAAGATCGACGGTACGTAGAACCCTTGCCAACCAAATAATTTTTGGATCCATGCACTATAACCTTTATACCAACTACATCGTAAATGCTGTCAATACTTACGCGATAAGGACTCCATGAACTCACAACTTCATTTGTATGGTTACTCATCGCATATAAATTAGAACTATTCACATCTTGCTGAACAATGTGACCAGTCATAGCAACCATAGAGACACTGAGTTGAGCCCTCATAGTGTACCCGACTGTAAGACAAATGAAGAGAAGTAAAGCTTGAACATGACGGGCGCCAAAGCCTTTGGGGGGATTTCTTGATACTGGCGCATCTGAAAGAAAACATGTAATTTGATTTATAATTCTCTCTCCTTCTTCTCTTCAGCCATTGGAATTTTAGTGCTGATCATAGTTTTTTGAAACTTTCCGAATTGATTAGTTGAAAGCGGTTTTCTTGAAACAGTGGTTGTCTGTCTGTAGGCACATGTCTGATACTTTATTTCGAATGTATTGAAAATACTGGAAAGAAGGATCCTAAATTTTAGAGAAGATAAGAACAAGTGAAAATATAGAGAAAAGCAAATTTACAATGCATTGATTATAATACCCGATATAATTATTACGTTAAATGAACCCAAATATCTATTAGTCCATATAGAAATAGAACAGCCCAATTTGTAATCCAGTTGAAGGTTAACCTAGCACTACTGTTTCCAATACACAGAAATATACGACTCGGGAGCGCTAGTAGGAGTCGAATAAATCATGTTTTCACTTCCCTTTACAATAATACTGAGATTTATTAACCCAACCCGGGTTACCCGGGTCTTTAGAAACCTATTGTAGTAAACGTTTTCGAACTCAACCTTCTTTTTCCGTTTTCCGCATTTTATAGAATAATGGTTTCTTAGATTTACGCGAATGTTACACATTGAAATAAAACTATTATTTACGGATTTTATCTGGAAGACTGGAAGTTCATTTCGGACTTCCAGTCCGCCCCGTGACCACGAAAGCTGTAAAGTGATCGAAACGTCGGGAATTTAAAAATGTAAAAAATTAAACTAAATTCGCGATAAAATCCGTAAATAATAGTTTTATTTCAATTTATAGAATAAGTTAATAATTCTTGATTTCAAAATAATTCCGTTGAATTAAAACTGTTATTTACGGATTTTATCGCGGATATGGTTTAATATTTACATTTTTGACTTCAGTACAGTTTACAGTTTTCATGGTTACGGGGATTCTTTCTGCTTTGGGTTCTTATTTCTGCTCGGTAGCGTAGTTATACTACGGTACGGTTACAAAGCTGAGGTTTCGAGATCAAATGCATGGTCGGGCAAACTGATATTCGATTTTTCTATTCATTATCAGCCCGGAGTCAGAAAATTGTGTCGAATACGGCGATAGGCCTGCCCCCTGTCACATCATGGGACGAAAAAATGTGCGGATTGAAACGATTATTTTTGTATGGAACAGCTGATTTATTTTCGCGATTTCAGGGTTTCCATAGTGAAGTTGTTCATTATGATGAGTGTAGCATCCCCCTTTCTGCTTTATATACCCTTTATGACTAACCTTGTATACCTGGATGCACCATTTTTTGGGTAAAACTACAATTTATAGAGGAGATTTTATATACATTTTTATGTAAAACTTAGCACCATTAGACACGACTATCGGCTCGAATAAATTAAACAGGGCTCTGCAATTTACTCTAACAAGGAAAATAGAAGCAATATAGAATAAATAATAATAGAAAATAAAATACAAAATAGAGAAGAGCAAGGGTTTTATCAAATTAACGGTCACACGAGCCTCTTATCAAATGTCACTGGATTTATATAGAATCTTTCGATAAGAGAACTTTTTTTTTTAACTATTAATGGAGGTATTTATATTTGTAGATGTTTATGTTTATATTTTAAAGTGTTTATTAATTTACAAAATTAAGATATATAGCACTTATATGTAGTCTTATGAATATATAAGCTACTTCTCTGTATCAGCCCATATACGTCCCACTGCAGGGCACGGGCCTCATCTACAATCGAAAGTACGATTGAGAGTGGTTAGGCCATATAGTCCACCACGCTGGCCTAATGCGGGTGGGCGGACTTACATACCATAGAAATTCTATAAATCGCTATGGTATGCAGGTTTCCTCACGATGTTTTCCTTCACCGTTTTAGTGCGTGGTGATTGAATATCAATACACACATGACTCCGAAAAGTCAGAGGTGTGCCCTGGGATTCGAACCCGCGACCACCGTGAACATGTTGGCAGTCGCGTCTAGTCCGTTTACCAATAGGCCACCACGCACTGCTAATTATTATTTGTATATTTTTTATTTTCCACATAATTAAGAACCACCTGCTTCCGTCTCTCTGCACTATCTTAGGATTCGCAGAAAATTCCCATAGGCATTAGGTACTTTATAGGCACCGGTAACATTATAAGAAAAACGAGACAGCAAACCTGTTGGTTCATGTATGCGTTTCTGACATCCCCTCAGTCTAGCTATATGCACTGCAACTTTTAGCCATAACAAAGCTCTACCCTAAAAGCAAAATTTACAATAGAAAACACAAAATACCTCCACTTTTCTCACTGACAGGAACACTGGTGTACGTGGGATTCTCAGCGCCCATAGTTTTAGACTAAAACAGTTCAACCACAGAATGAACAGTCGACACTGGTGTTACGCGAAATTCTCGTACGGCATTAATTTTATAATACAAACAATCAGCACACTGTGTGATAATAAACAACACTATCATTGAACAAATTGCAGTTATTTATGGAAATTTACTAACTTCTACGTCATAAAGGCTGGTCAACATTTATGACATTTTTTTGTTTATTTCATCTTTATTTTACACCAGCAGCCCGGCCCGGCTCCGCCTGTGTGTACATGCACTTTTTAAAACGATTCCATCGCCTATGTTCATCAGGGATAATGAAAGATTCTAATGGTGAAATATTTTTTTTTCAAATCAGTCCAGGAGTTGCAGCGCCTAATCGATATAAACAAACAAATATTTTTTTTCTATATTGCATCCTTTTGCGAGGTTATCTGCCTCTTTAGTCAATTGTTTTGTCAGCCGCTTTGTTACGGAGCGAAGTGAACATAATTTTTTCCAACTCCTCCTATTGATTGATTTCGTTGCGGGTTAAAGACAAGTTAGACATTCCCGGAGACTCGCCGAGCTTCAATGCTCGGTGTCAGTACAATGCATGCCTCTGCTAATCCTGGCTTACAGGAATTACAGTGGCGAGTGTGAGGGCGGAACGGTCTCCTCCTTATTGCAATATAGAGATATAACATAATATTTTAAAAGTACAAAAGATGGTCGTGTCGCTTCAAAGCGATCTCTACGAGAATACCTTTGGATGGATATAAAAGAAGGATAAAGAAAGGGCATCTTGGTCATGTTCTTTCTAGTTTTAACTTATTGTATCAAGAATGATTGACATATATTAATAAATAAATACATCCACAAGTTTATATGTAGTCCTGGCACTTTATTAGGATTAGCTTTGTATGCTAGGTGTATGTATTACGAAAGAGATTTTTGAGTCATACAAACACCCAGACTTAAGCAAATTTTGTTTATTGTACCAACATTTGTTTCAAAGCAGGAATCGAACCCACTGCTACTCTTTATACATCCAACGTTTTAACCAAATATGCTAAGGAGTTGTCGTAAACCACCACACTGAATAGGAGACGTACACAAATGGATTTGACCAATTTATATTTTACCAGACCATCAAAAATAAGCTACAAGATTTTCTCAATGTTAGACATATATTCACGTGTACATGTTTATGTATATATAATAGGAGCAGAGCGTTTAATGTTCAAATCTGATTAATGGTGGGGTCCAATATCCAGAACACTAATTTACTTCGCTTGTGACGTGGAGAATACGGCATCGGCTCTTTACAAATATATTATACCGGGTATCTCAAGACTGCTACCGAAAACGAAGCCGGGTGGTAGTTTTAGTGGCTACAAACACAATGCAATTAAAAATTTCGCCTAGAAACGCGACAATTTCTTTTTATGATTTTTTAAATATCGTCATTTTTGGGTGGTAAATCCATAGTTTTTGCTAAAATAATAATTTAAACTCTTTTATACCTTAGAGTATTTATAAATAAAAGGGTATATACTATTATTTTAGGAAAAAATGTATTTACCACCCAAAAATGGCCATAGGAAAAAATAACAAAAAAAAAATTGTCGCTTTTTTTTCGCAACTTTTTCTGTTGCATTGTGTCTGTAGTCGCTTAAACTACCACCCGGCTTCGTTTTCGGTAGCAGTCTTGATATACCCTGTATATTAGAGAATTGTTTTATCTTTATATACAGCTTATCTCACATCTTAAATGATAGAACTGCTTACTATCAAACCCCTGAGATGGGTTGGACTTAAATTTATTGCTGCGCTACTATACGTGATTTCTTACCTAGTATGAGTATTTTAGTTATTGTGTTAGTGCAGAATCAAAAGAAAGAGCTTTTCACCTGATGGATAGACCATAATATAATAAACACAAGTAAAGTATTTTCTTTAGGAATAAATTTGTTTTTCCTAGAATAATGAAACGGTGAAGCCCATTTGTCATGCTGCCATAGAAATTCTTACAATGTGTGTACAATGTGGTAGCCCATCAAATGGTATTGGAAATTTTTATTTCAAAAGAATAGCTCGTTTAAATACGATAATTTTTTTTTATTGCGCACCACATTTATGTGAAGATGTAACAGAGCTATTGAACTACAAGGTGGACGGACCCTTGTGGTGGTTGGGCACGGCAAAAACTTAGGAGAGAGGAGGAGGTAGCATATTTAAAATATAAATCTACATAATTTATGTACTTAGTCATCGTCATTTTAATGATCTAATAATTCTTTTGTTTTTGGTGATACAGTAAATAATTTCTTCTATAATTTTGATGATGAAATCAAAAAGTAATACTATGAGATAAGGACCAAAAAACATGTAGAATATTTAACTACATTTGGACATCTAAGAACATTACAACATCAATATTTGGAAAGAAAACGCGAGTGCCAATTTCCACGCCACAACAACCTTAACTGAACTTTATCGGGGGATTAAATGCCAAATCCCCGAGGACGCACTGAAGGGACTTAGCAAAATATTGACTTCCCTAGTTCTACCAAGGTTGGCCCACCTTAATACAGTCCAAAAAATATAGCAACCGCCTTATCACCAAGGCAAAGAGTTCATTTTTGTTTGTTAAGTCTGTAAATGTAAATTGTCAAATCTCCTGTCGGACACAAGGCTGAGATATCAAAAAATAAGCGCAGAAGTTAATGCGGGATTATCTTAATGCCATATTGGGAACTAATCAGAGGGCCGTCCGTTTTATTTCTAAATAATAAGTTCTTTTTGTGATATATTGTAATTCGTTGATTTGGATTTATATTGTTCTCGGCTGAGATAGACATAGACAGGTAGCGTAATAAAGGTTGTAAGAAATCGCTGGTTGAAGGCCAGTATGAACAGGCCTAGTGTCTATATGAATATTGTTGGGGAAGGCCCATCATTATCAGCAATTGAATTCCTGTGTCCAATCTAATTGTGATTATAAGGAGGAATTAAATTATTATAAAAATACTAGCGGCCCGACCCAGCTTCGCCTGGGTGCATATATTTTTTGATTCCACTCCACACCAAATACATGTTATTTTTCGTATTAATCTCTTGTATACCTAAACTTGACAAAGCTATCATACCTACTGTCTGGCTCAATCCCGGCTCATCCGTCGGTTCAGACTCTTCCCGATCCGTCCCGTCCTTTTTCTTTTATTATCCATCCCGTCTTATATCGTGCATTTACATTTCGTCCTATTAAATCTGTCAGCTATCCCAGCCCTCTCCCGTACCTTCCACTCTATTATATTCCGTCTCTCCATATAAATGTACATATAAAGATTGCCTTATGAAATTTTGACATTAAAATCTTTAGCGTTTTTTATTGTCTATCCAATATTCCGTCCCTTATTTCAGCACCAAAATGCTGTTTTTCCTAATAATATTGCACGCCTTTACTTTTTGTTAGTAATAAAGTATTGTTAACAATTTAAAAAAAGAATTGGCCAAATTGGTCCAGGCGTTGTTGAGTTATGCGCTTACCAACACATTTTGCGATTAATTTTTATATTATAGAAGAAGATATTATAGTCCACCCCGCTGGCTTAGTGCGGGTTGGCGGATTTTATTTCACGTAGAAATTAATCCAAAAAGTCAGAGGTGTGCCTTGGGATTTGAACCCGTGACCATCGTTAACTTGTTGGCAGTCGCGTCTAGTACGTTACCATATATAAATTAATAAAACCTTCATACTGCCTTACCAGGTGACATAAGTAATAGAACAAGTATTTAAAAATATAAAACTGCATATCGTTTCATTATAATGTCTAGATACGGCATCAACGTACCAATATTTTTTTTATTCTTGAGTCTGAAAACAATACTAATGCGGAATTTAAATTTGTCCCCTAGCGCATCTAATAGTATCAATTCAAAAACAATGTCGTTTATGAAAACGAAAAATTATAATTAGATATATTTTGGTGTACTCCGGCAAAACGCTTCGATAGAGTATACCTTGTTTAAAACTGTTGCAATAATTTCAAAAAACAATGGGCGACTTTGGTAGATATGGACATATTTTTAATTTACATTTAACAAAATGATGCGCAAGACGCCGTATCTAGATAATATTATATACACGATGTACACATTTTTTGAATTTTGTTCTATTTCGTCAGCCGTCAATGAAAGACAATGGAAAGATAGATCATTTTACGTTGGATGGTAGTTGAAGCTGGACCGTCTTTTACGTCTCCCGTCAAATAAACAAAGATCATCCTATATTGGCTGGACGCATCACGCTTGAACGATACCTAAAAAAAAGGTTTTTAGTATCTTCCTCAGAAATTTTCCTATTTTTCTCACCCCTAAAACCTTCCCAGGACTTCCACGAATATTTCAAGACCAAAATCAGCCAAATCAGTCCAGCCGTTCACGCGTGATGCCGTGACGACGCGAAACGGGTTTCATTTTTATACAGGGTATCTCAAGACTGCTACCGAAAACGAAGCCGGGTGGTTGTTTAAGCGACTTCAGGCACAATGCAATAGAAAATTTATCAAAAAAAGCGACAAATTATTTTTTGTTTGTTTTTTCCTATGGTCACATTTGGGTGGCACATACATTTTATTCCTAAAATAACAGTGTATACCCTTTTATTTATAAATACTCTAAGGTATAAAACAGTTTAAATTATTATTTTAGCAAAAACTATGGATTTACCACCCAAAAATGACGATATTTAAAAAATCATTAAAAATTAATGTCGCGTTTCTTTGCGAAATTTTTTGTTGCATTGTCTTTGTAGTCACTAAAACTACCACCCGGCTTCGTTTTCGGTAGCAGTCTTGAGATACCCGATATATATAGATAAGCAAAAATAACAGATAATCTCCTCTACCCAATTAAAAGACCTTTAACCTTTAAGCCAAAAATAATTTTATATTTTCCTGTTAAGGCAATAAATCATTTATAACATTAAATTGGTCGAAGTGGAGGTAACGCTTGAAAATGTAATTAATTAAGGAGGTAGCATCTCATGACGGCCTCTGGTTATTATGAAAATTAATTTATTCGTCATGATTTATTATTTTATCTAAATATTGATAAATGGTATTTTTCTCATTGAGAAAAAACTTTGCAGATGATAATTCAATTATTTTTTTATTGCCATTAATGTCGAGACGAGCATGTCATTTAATTCGCCTGATGTTAAGCGATGCGCTACCACTGATATATTGTAGTTTGGTTTTGATCACTCATGGTCAAAACCAAACTACAATATATCAGAGAATGGTAAGTACTCCACTACATCTTGGACTAGGCATTCGATCATTTATACCAGCGTCAACCTATAATTATTGTAACAATTCATTTATGATTTAATTTTACAAAATATCCATTGGAATTTGTATTTACAATTCAAATTTATTTTAGTGGAGGGTAGTTTCGTTCGTTCGTTGTTTATGTTTTCGCCGGGCCTGTAGCTAGTCTCGCGTTTGTACCTGATCGCGCGGCGCATGCTTCGAAATTGCGTTTCATGGTTTTTCGTGGTGTAGTGATTTAAATTTGGTATAAGTCATGTGTGTTAGTGCGAGTGTTTAGTGCTCCGATACATAAAATCAAATTGCGTTTGGTGCTACCTCTCGTAAGGTGACTAACCTGCTTTGAGAGAATAATTCAGGTGAGTTTCGGTTTACTATATTCGCAATAATTTTGATATAAAGTATAAGGCAAGCGTCCACATTTCCGCATCGCAAGTGTCAGACGCATCGCATAGTATTCTTTGTATAAAAATTCAAAGAAACCTGCGAGCCGTACGGTGCGGGTTAGAGGAAGCCCTTGTACGAATTCCGATGCAAAGAATATTACGATCCGTTTTATGCGATGCATCCGATACATACGATGCAAATATATGGGCGCCTGCCTTTACTGGCATCCAGTATTAACAACAATGTCAACAGTTATCTTCGCCCAAACCATTACAATTTCCAATACATTTTGTAAAACAACACATTTCATTTGCAGTACATTTTATTTAAGTGTAAAACAATCAGCGATTAATTCGATTCTCCAATCAACGTCAGTAAGTCCAATTAACATTAATTAATTTAATTGAGTCAGAAGGGCGTGTCGTCGACGTATTTCTCCCGGTACAGGTGCGTGTTGAGCTCGTCTAGTTGTACTTGCGTTGCATCTGGAAGTAAAATAAGAGTAAATAAATAATAAATACACACTGCAATCACATACATAGTCACATAAAAATACCCCACACGAAAAGCGAATGTTGTATTGTGGGTATCAGAGACTACGAGAGACTTGGGTCTCACAAATACCCAGACACTAATCAAATGGTTGTGGCCTTACAAACTAATTATTACGTGTTTTAATAAATAATGGGCTAAAGATAATATTTTCCACGCCTTCTCCGGGTATTTTTTTTTTCAATATTATTTTCTTTATTTTTCGTTTCGTTCAGTACTAGGATTTCCGGGGACTTAAAAAAACTGATAAACATAAATTAATAAATACACCCAACAGTCACATACATAGTCTTGACCCCACACTAAAAGCCAGTGTTGTATCGTGGGTATCAGAAACCACAGACGATTTTTCGGTCTCTCAAACACTCAGACCGGAAACAAATTCTTTTGGTTCGCTCAAATATATGTCACAGGGCGGGAATCGAACTCGCGGCCTCTACCAACTGCCCCACGGAGGCTGTGAGACAGCTACATAGAAATGATCCTATACTAAGATATAAGTTGTAGTATTAAAAGAGTATAATATATTTTTCAATCTCAAAAACACAAACACAGACATAATATTTATTAAGGATTTAACAATAATCATGATTATAATGGATGCTTAATGTAAAATAAATTCATATCCTTCGATAAAATATACATCGTATTAAATATGGTAACAAGATTATATTATTATATAATTATAATGGTAAATGCTACTAATACAAGACCACTTCGAGTTTTATCTAAATTCAGTAACAAATAAATTATTTATGATACAGAAGCTAGCAGAGAAATATTACGACGACATAAATTCAAAACTGTCAAAAATACCGGGTATCTTAAGACTGCTACCGAAAACGAAGCCGGGTGGTAGTTTTAGTGACTATAAACACAATGCAACTAAAAATTTTGCTAATAAACGTAACATTTTTTTGTTATAATTTTTTAAATATCGTCATTTTTGGGTGGTAAATGCATAGTTTTTGCTACAATCATAATTTAAACTCTTTTATACCTTAGAGTCTTTATAAATAAAAGAGTATACACTATTATTTTACGTAAAAATGTATTTACCACCCAAATACGATCACTTTTTTTCCAACATTTTCTATTGCATTGTGTTTGAAGTAGCTTAAACTAGCATCCGGCTTCGTTTTCGGTAGCAGTCTTGATATACCCAGTATATGTATATATATATTTTTATTGAAACGAATGGCGACAGGAGCTGCCATTCGCCTGATGGTAAGCGATACGACCGCTCACGCACAGTAGCAAAACCAAACAACGCGACGCTTTGAATTACAAAGCAATGCCTAGCATTCCACTGCGCTCGCTCAGACATAAGATTTTAAGTCTCATTATATTATTCCCCCATTGGAGTTGGGGGCTCGACTCTCGAAGTTGTAGACGAATATGTCTATTTAGGACAAGTGGTCCGGTTAGGCAGGTCCAACTTCGAGAGAGAGGTCAATCGGCGAATCCAACTCGGTTGGGCAGCGTTCGGGAAACTTCGCGACGTCTTCTCGTCGAATCAGAAATGAGGAGATCCGTAGGAGAACCAAGGTTACCGACATAGCCCATAGGATTGGCAAGTTGAAGTGGCAGTGGGCCGGGCACATAGCTCGTAGAACCGATGGCCGTTGGGGTCGAAAGGTTCTCGAGTGGAGGCCACGTACAGGCAAGCGAAGTGTTGGACGCCCGCCTACAAGGTGGACGGACGATCTGACTAAGGTCGCAGGAAGTCGCTGGATGCAGGCCGCTTCCAACAGGTCATTGTGGACATCCTTGGGGGAGGCCTATGTTCAGCAGTGGACTTCCTGTGGCTGATATGATGATGATGATGATGATATTATTCTGGGTGTGTATCATTGTATAGGTACACACCAGCTATTTCTTGTATGTTATTGTTATCTGCGGAAATTGTTGTGAGTTACATAATTCACAACAAGTACATACTTCTAATTGTTGGTAATTCTATGTTATATTGTATCTGTTGTTTCACAAATAAATAAAAATAACATAAAATATCTAGTAGTTACTCTGGCTACAATGTCCTTCAAATCCAAACACAATAGTGCATGTACACTGTTGTTTGTCGGCCCATATGAGTCCCACTATAGGGCACGACTCCACTACAATCGATAGTACGATTGTGAGTGATTAGACCATCGATTCTACCACGCTGGCATAGTAATTTATTTATGTATTAATTTAGTATAAATCTACGAAATAAAAATCTTTCCTTTACTGGAGGATAGCTCATTATACCAAGTCACTGTAGCACCAAGTTATAATGAAAATCCAGGGCTCTTTATTAACAAGCTTGCTGAAGGCTGCTCAGCCTTTACTTTGTTTTAAAACATTGGAGCCAACGTTACTTGTCAGCGTAGATAAAAAACCGACCAAGTACGAGTCGAACTCGCGCACGAAGGGTTCCGTGGCATCATCTATAAAATAAACTGAAAAAATTACCATTGTTCCTGTTTGTTAAGATCCAGTTAAAAATTACGTTTTTTTATGTCAGAGCCCCCTTGATTTTTTCATTTTTTTTATTTTTAGTGTTTCTTGTTATATAGGCAATGGAAATACATAATTTATGAAAGTTTCAGTTTTCTAGCTATTATGGTTTATAAGATACAGCCTGGTGGCACAGAGATAAAGTGTGGGTTTAGTAATAGGTTTCCGTTTTTACTTTTTAGATATGGAATCCTAAAAACTAGCTTATGTTAAAGTTGGTGCCTACTATATTTGTATTTAACTTCTTTGCCAGTTCGACAAAATGAGTGATCCCATCAAAAACATCCTGTAAAAAAATTCCAAATCTCGCAGCTCAGGTTTTCTACCGCAAAAAGTTGTGAGATGCATGTAATACCAAGTCGATTAATTTATTTAGTCCTTAAGGGACCTTCTATATAAAGTTATTACGTTGGTTATTACCATATCAATATTAAAAATTCTTTACGTTTTAAATAAATGGATCGACTTGGCCATCGCATGAAAACATAATGTATCGTACAATTTATACATAATGCTGCTGGCCAAGTCGATCTATTTATTTAAAACGTAAAGAATTTTTAATATTGATATGGTAATAACTAACGTAATAACTTTATATAGAAGGTCCCTTAAGGACTAAATAAATTAATCGACTTGGTATTACATGTATCTCACAACTTTTTGCGGTAGAAAACCTGAGCTGCGAGACTTGGAATTTTTTTACAGGATGTTTTTGATGGGATCTCACGTCTTTTTGTAGAGTCCTACTTTTTCCCTTTTCGGTACTTCTTACTTCTAGAATATCACTAACGATTTTTCTTAAAGCCTCTGTCTTATGGATTTTTCTTATTTTTGTAGGTATCAATTTATCACAAATATAGCGGATTTGATTATTAATGTTCTTTCTTTCATTGTAATTGATATTTTCGAGTAATTTATTCTATTTATTTGCAAGTTTTTCTTCGTCATGTTTTTCTAGAGAAATGTTGTACAGTTTCATGGGCTGAATACACCATTTCCCTCTCTATATCCCTTCCTGTTATGCTTCATGTATATAGATATCTATCTACAACTATTATTCCATTATATACGGGTACAATGATTCATTAACTGCAAATGTAACTTTGTAATCCTATACATTTATATGGGATTACAAAGTTATTCACGCAGTTGGTCTATCTAGAAAACTAGACACAAATTATGAAATGTTTGAATTTTTCCTTACTTTAGACACTAAACACTAATTATATTCTAAATTTGAAGGTTCTATGTCTGCTAGAAGTGCCTTAGACTTTTGATGATCGGTCAGTCAGTCAATGAGTGACAAAATTAAGAAAGTTTGACTAGTTATAATTCTTAAACTACTGGTTCAAATTGGATGAAATTTTAAATATACCGTGTTTACACAATGCCTGCTTAGTAACTGAAAATTCAGGCTTCATGCTTTAGCCACAACGAAGTTATAGGGGGTTGAAAATGGTCTGAATTGCTTCGAGAAAAGGATGTTACGGCCTATAGCTCAACTTGGAGGGGGCTCGGCCGCGCCCCCAGATAATAGTTGTAGCCAATGCAGGTGGCTACCTGTGATTTATCCGTTTGGTATTAGAGTGCTGGCCTATTCGCGCTAGATTTAAATTGTTTATCTTTTAACACTGCCTGGGTGATGTAGTTGCACGACGGTTCGACGACAAACCTGAGGTTTCGGGTTCGAATACCAGGTCGAGGAAAGTGATATTGTATTTTTCTATTCAATATTAGTTAGGAGTCAGAAATGTGTGCCTCCTAGCACATCGTGGGATAGAAAAGCGAAATGTGGGTGCCCTGGCACTTCTACCTACCCCTTTCTGGAAAAAGTTGTGAGTTTATTTATGTATGTAACTATTTTAACATGTGTCAAATGGTTTTGTTCAATCAATGGAGCTCCACAGGTTAACTATGCTAGAAGTACAACTATTGGCACATATTTTGACTAAATCAAATTAGATCATTGTAGTCATAAAGTTGGAGCTAATGTATCAAGCCGAGTTTATACAGTGCAGCATCAAGACACTTCCAAGATACTTGCATAGTTTTATCTTATTTAAAATATAAAAGAGCTAATTAGTAGCGCGTCGTGTTCTTTAAAAGCTATATTGTAAGATAAGCTGAACGCTCCATTAACTAAAGAGAAGATTGGAAAATATAAAGAAAATTATATTAGTAGTTTGTGCAGTAAAGAGAATGATTTTACTTTGAGAATAGTTTACTTCAAGTATGGTATTGATCAATCAAGAGTTACTTACAGTATGATTTAAAATAGAAATGAATATTACTGTTAATGTTTTGTTTGATTATTTCTATGATTCTTTTTACAAAAATACGAAACAAATTCTGTAGTTTAAACTTATAGTACAGGCAACGAAGCATTTTTTCCTGCATAATTTGCCAGGAGTTTTTTGTTTTCATGAAGAGGTGGCATATGACCCCACTAAGTTAAAAACCCAAAATACTTACAAAAATGGCGTCCGCTAGAGCCGCCATTTTGGAAAACGCGTTTGAAGCCATATCTCCGGAACCGTCCACTTTAGGCCCATCATGCTACGAACCTTTCTTGTAGATAATTAAATTTCCCATCTTTTTTGTGCAGTAATTTTTTTTGTACCATTAACCGTTCGCGAATTACAATGTTATTAATATAAGTTTTGAACATGTGTCGTCAACAGAACAAAAATCCCATAAGATTTATTATATCAGGTACCTTCCGTGAATTAATCACGGTATTTTAATTATACGGAAGGCCTATGAGTAGTAATAAATAGGTATTTTAATAGTTTTTGGGTAAAAGATAATATTTTCTGAATTGCAAATTGCTTCTCCGGATAAATTTAAGTATAATTTTTTTCGAAATATTCTGTTTCATTATTCATTTCGTCCAGCAATAGGATAGTTATGATCCCCACTAAAATCCAGTCTTGTTTCGAAAGTATCTCTGCGAGAAACTACGAGAGACATTTCGGTCTCACACACACCCAGACCTGAAATAAATATGTGTGGCTCACACAAATATTTGTTTCGGTACGGGGGTTGAACCCGCGCCCTCTCGTTTCATAGCCTGCGTCCACCTGCGACGCGGAGGCTGCAGTAGCAGTATACCATTCCTATTCCGGTTGCGACTACGGTACACGGTTTTGTGAAACCCGTCCATTCATCCGGTTACGCAGTCGTAAATAAGATCAATAATGTGTACTTAATTTAGATGCACATACCATCAGGAGCATTTAATTAACTTTGTCATGCTAAAACAAGTGGTAGACCGTCCAGCGACCGCCGAGCGGCATACGTAAAATCTTAAAATATACCTTATTTAAAATGAAATTTAACTGTTATTAAATTGGCAATGACAGGAAATAGACAAGTGACATTAAGATGCCAGCGAGTGAGGACTTAATTTGAGGATATAAAACCTTACCTATAACACAGTTGTAATGTCCCATTTTTCGCCCAAGGGCCTCTCGGTCCCACACTTGTCGTCTACTGCTGCCGAATGCTGTATATATTATATTGCAAACTGTATACACGCTGGCCAGTGTAAGAAGAACTACACGCCATCTTCTTGGTTCTAGCTGTAGATTTATGAATTTTGAAAGAACTGAGTTGAATGATGCATATTTATGTTTGATGCTAGTAAAAAATGCAATAAGATTATATATATATTATATATATATATATTATACGTTGCTTACTACAGTAAATTTGTTTTGTGCGTTCCCAAGAATAATTAAGTTAGTGAATGACAAAAAATTCATACAGGACTCAATAACATGGAGTAAAAAAATAAATTATTCATGTTTGAAAAAGTGTAGTAACTATGTAGCCTTATTAGTTTCTTAATTTTTAAATGTCCAACGAGTGCATAAACAACTGCCTCGTTTGTGAACTTAATCAAAACGCAACCGAATGTCCACATTTTCTTCCATTTAAAATAAAAAATCTTACATAATCATCATTGATGATAAGTCCAGAGATGAACGGTATAGCAGCACCAATTACGCTGCTGAATGCACTCGTCATCATTACCAATGATCCTGAGAAATTCTCTGACATGTCTTTGAGGCTACTCTGTAATCAAGATAAAATTAAATATAGGTACTTCAAGTTTTGAACAATTGAGTAATACACCAAAATTATTATCATATTTTTGTCGCCAAGTCGTATACTCTTAGTTAACTCTGAAATCCATTCATGGACAAATAGGTTACAATTTGAACTTATACAAAATGTATTGCAGGACTGGGGAATAAAGTCTACTCTCCAGGATTTTTAGGTGATGCGCCAAAATAGCACAACATTTTGCATAGCCAAATCAGTGCACAGTGTAGAATAAAATAAGTAAAGTATTTCATGAATATTTCTATTAATAAAGTATGTAAAACAAGCCTTACCAAGAAGCCGGACATTTGGAAGCCAAGCAAAGCCGGTATTGCTGTAAGTACGGCTACCGACGGCCATCCAATTCCCAAACACGGTAATATAGTTAGAGCAACAATTATTCCGAACGCACCTGCAAAGTTGTTTTACAAGGGAATAAATATTACTGAAAAGAATTGTTTTTGATGTGTTTTGAGTAATGCCCCGTAATAACTGTATGAAACTGCTAGTTGCAGGCCGTGTCCCGACTACATTGGGTCTTTGGGGGAAGTCGATGTTGAATAGTAAGCCTGTTAAGATTAGAAAGCGAAATTTTTAAATAAGAATATTTAATATTTAATATTTAATTTTAATTTTCTCAGGTACACTAGGTTGATAACGCATTTCATAGTTATGTTTACATTTAGTCACATCGGAATTTCTTCCATAATATTATATTTAATTGAGAAATTAAACCCCAGAGTAATGCAGCAGGTCTTTAGAATGAAGGCTTAATATTATATAATACATCTTCTAATCTTATCATCATCAACTCACCTACAGCGTTAATAAGTTTCCGAAAGTATGTCATACTAAAGATATAGTCAACGAATCCAGAGTTGGATATCCAATCCAGAGTAGAAGATGTCATTGTATATGTAAGCCACATTCCTGCGAACGGTAAGGCTGCATAAAAGGTACTCTGTGAAAGAAAGAAATATTTAGGGTGGAAAAACCTACGCGTATCAAAATAGACAGCCTCCGTGGCGCAGGCGGTTAGATGCTGCCTGTGAAACGAGAGAATTGTTTGTGCATCAATATACCCACAAATATTTCTCTCGGGTCTGGGTGTTTGTGAGACCGAAAAGTCTCTCGTAGTTCCTGATACCCACGACACAAGACTCGATCTTAGTGTAGTGTCAGGACTATACATATATGTGAGTGTTGGGTGTTATACATTTGTAAAAAAAAATAGGAGGTGACTGAATAACCACCACCAATATGATAGATGGGTGAAGTTATCGCCATGTCAGGCACTTAATATACGATTTGAGAAATATATAGGTATAGCCACTAATGTTTAAATAAATGAATATAAAAATCAAGGCACATAATATGTTAAACATAAGATACTTACCATTTTTAAAGATAGTCCTAACATTTTCAGATACGCTGGAATAACCGCTAAGTAAAAAACAAACAAAGTATTACTGGCTGCATGCGCGCTGGCCACGGCCCAAAATTTTGCCGATCTCACAATTTTCCGCCATGGTCTTTTTAATGTTTTCTGAAATGGTAAATCAGCATATTATCACTAAAACCATGAGCATTCAAAAATATAATTCTGTATTACCACAGAAAGCTCAAGCTTTTTAAAATTATTACAACGTAGCTTTATTCCCCGAGGATTCAAGAACGTGGACAATTTAATAAACCCGTTTTGCTTTTACTCGTCCTTTTCTTTTACAAAGGAAATAATTGTATGTTACGCTACTATTACATTATTCTTAACGCTAATATCTACTATTACATTATCTTTGTTTGATCATTCTTAATACAATGAAATTCAAAAACATTATTTGTTAATCCACATTACCTTTCGGTAAAGTCTATTAGTTTCCCTAATATGCTCCTTCTCTTCGTCCCCCACAGCTTGGTGGTCTTCTGCTGAGCTCGCTGTTAAGGTCCCAATTATGATTGCCACTGATAGCGTTATCATCGCTAGAGAATAATATATCAGCTCCCAACCTAGAGGCAATTGGGTCAATAGGCCTGAAATCGGTAACGCAATGATGATGCCTAGTTGCACTCCTAAAATCAAAAATAAATTATGAGTTAGTATTTCTATGAAGTAAGATAGTTTATGGCTATCATTGACAACTTTTAATTTTTTTCCATGTTTAAAAAGTGTGAGATACTCAACAGACAACTAAACTTAAAGATTGAAAAATAGTTTCATGTCCAATTACAGTTTAAAGTTATTTAACGCTCTCCAACGTAAGTGGAATGTTTAACTTAAATACTAAGAACTTAAAAATAAATATGATCACCCAAACACTCGAAAATCATTTTTAATTGAGAACAAACAATCAATATCAGATATACCATTAACGAGATATAAATCCCTACACATATTGTGCATTTTTTATCTTCATTAAACAGTATATTGGTTTGAAAAGAAATAATATCAACATTTACCTCCATACACCAAGCTACTAAAAATAGTCTTCTCGTTTGGTGGCAGCCATCTCTCCAAAAGCGTGTCGTATACTGATGAGAAACAGCCATGAGACATTCCTATGAATAGTT
Organism: Hyles vespertilio; assembly: GCA_009982885.2. Classification (NCBI taxonomy): domain Eukaryota; kingdom Metazoa; phylum Arthropoda; class Insecta; order Lepidoptera; family Sphingidae; genus Hyles; species Hyles vespertilio. Next base: position 962,776 of record CM042811.1, read on the forward strand.
GAGCATTAGACGCTGCAACCCAACCCCCCTGGAATTATTAATGAATATTATTTAAAACAAAACAATTGTTGACTTAGGCAGACTATATCATCTAGCATTACGATACGACGTCACTTAACCACATCTTGGGGGTTAACGTCACTCGCGTCCGTAGGCTTTGACTCTAGTTTTCCTACACGTGGCCCCTGGGTAGTGCCAAATGAGTGACACAGTTCGTGGTGGTAGGATTTTCCGCCCGGGTAGCGACTACCGTTCATAGGGCGTAAAGACCGCCATAGTGTTCCCTGCAATGGGAACGCGTTCCGGGATCAGTCCGTGATTCTCCGGTTTTTCGAGGGGCTTGAGTTCGGGCATAACGATGTACCGTGTGTGTATTTTTGGTTCGCGGTCGATGGGAGGGATTTGACCCGCCAGGCCAGGGAGACCCGTAGAAACGTTTGTCCGCTGGCCGCCCGCGGTACAGTACAGGGGCCCAATCGTGGTTAACCACCACGAGAGGCTGCCTCACCATGCCGCGCGTAATCTTGGGTGGGTCCGTCGTGCTGGTTGGTGACCGGATGTGGGGTCCCGGCGGCCCATCCCGGGAGGGTACGGGGGCCCTTCCGTTCGGCGGATCAATTCCGCTACTGTCGACTATTTCGTGCCGGTGCTCATTCGGCCTTCTTAGTGCCCGGCCTGAAGCTCCTCGTGCCTCTTCACCGAACCCATCTCATATTTACTTAATGACAGTGCGTATAAACAGAGCAGGTCCTTCAGCGGTGCATAACCCCACCACCGCGTTGACTATGGAGTTCGCCAACATCCGCGGTCTCCATACGAACCTCAATGCCGTCCACCACCATCTCGAGACGGCTCGGCCTGATTTGCTCTTCTTGACGGAGACGCAGATTCGTTGTCCGGCCGACAATTCTTACTTGCTGTACCCCGGTTATTTGCTTGAAGAAAACTTCAAGCCTAAAGCCGGGGTATGCTTGTTTGTTCGATCGGACGTCTGCTGTCGCCGTCTGCGCTGCATGGAGGACCCCTCCTTCTCCGCTCTGTGGGTGCACGTGGATTTTGGTTCTCTGAGCCGCATCTACGTGTGCCTTTACAGGTCACAAAACGGGGACGATGAGACGACTCGACTGTTCAGATATCTTAGCCAGGCGGCTGATGATGCGCAGGCGCAGTTCCCGTCGGCCGAAATGGTGGTCTTGGGGGATTTCAATGCACATCACGAATTGTGGCTGGGATCCTCCAAGACTGATCATGCTGGTAGGACTGCCCATGCATTCGCTCTGACTCATAACCTGACACAGCTGGTGAACCAGCCCATTAGGATCCCAGATGTGGCGGATCTCTGCTGGACCTTCTGCTGGTGAGTCATCCGGCCAGGTATCGTGTGGCCGTTAGTGCGCCTCTGGGCACTTCCGATCACTGCCTGGTTGGGTCGTCAGTACCTTTCGCTTCACCTCCACGTCCCGTGCAGGTTAAGCGGAGACGCTGCCCACACTGCCTGATTGCGGTTTCTCAATGGCGGATATTCGCATCAGGCAGTGTGATGTGCGGCGTGAGTTACGGTCTCTCGATGTGCGGAAAGCCAGTGGTCCGGATGGAATACCAGCGGTGGTATTAAGAGCTTGTGCAGCCGAGTTGTCTCCTGTATTGACTCGCCTCTACCGAGCGTCCTACCGCACAGGTGTTGTGCCGGAATCTTGGAGGAAGGCCAATGTGCAACCGATACCCAAAAAGGGTGATCGGTCGGACCCTACCAATTACCGCCCTATCGCTATCACCTCAGTGATTTGTAAGGTCATGGAGCGGATCATAAACGCTCAATTGGTCCGCTACCTGGAGGATCACTCGTTGATCAGTGACAGTCAATACGGATTCCGTCAATATCGATCAACGGGTGATCTTCTATCGTTTGACCTGCATTGCTGGGGTGAGGCGATTGACCGGCGTGGCGAGGCTCTTGCTGTGAGCCTCGACATAGCCAAGGCGTTGGATAGGGTCTGGCACCGTGGTCTTCTTTCCAAGCTTCCGGCATACGATCTGCCCGGCAACCTGTGTTCGTGGATTTCCGGCTTTCTGCATGGGCGTGTAGTCGTTGACGTTTTTTTCTGCATATCAATGACATGTTGTCGCTTGGCAACATTCATTGCTATGCAGATGACAGCATGGTTCATGGGCGATACCACTGCGGGCCTCCGGGTTGCCGAGTCGAAACTGTGAGGGGACGTAAAGATCTTGTCATTGAGCTCAACCGGACCTTGGATCTCATTTCCAAATGGGGTTCCAGGAATATCGTTGAGTTCAATGCCAAGAAAACCCAGGTGTGTGCGTTCACGTGCAAAAAATCCCCGTTCTCTCCCCTCCCCATTCTTCAGGGTACTCCCCTCTCAGTACGGAATGACCTGAGTATCCTTGGTGTGGATATCCACTGTGATCTCAATCCAAGGAATCACATCGAAGGCGTAATATCTGCCAAATCACGCAGGGTAGGAGTCCTGAACAGGATGCGTCGGTTCTTCACGCCCGGTCAGCTTTATCGTTTGTATAAAGAGCAGATCTGGCCGGGTATGGAGTACTGTTCGCAACTCTGGGATAGATCCGCCCAGTACCTGCTCGATGCCTTGGATGGATTGCAGCGGCCGGCCATCCGCATTGTGTATGATGCAGACGTTACGAGCAACTTGGAGTCGCTACAACTCCGGAGGGATGTAGCCTCTCTAAGCGTGTTCTACCGCCTGTATTACGGTGAATGCTCTGAGGAATTGTTCAACTTGATCCCCTCCCCTCCATTCCTAACCAGAACCACGCGTGCTGGCTTGCGAAGCCATAGCTTGTCGGTCCACACCATCCCGGCTCGAACCAAACGTTTCTCTAATTCTTTTTTGTGCCTCACCGTCAGGCTATGGAATTGTTTGCCGTCTCACGTGTTCCCTCCTTCCTACAATCCTGGGTCCTTCCACCGTAGCGTGAAGAGGCACCTTAGCAGGTCGGCATAATTGTTCCCATTGGCATAGGACTGCCGTCCGATGCCAATGGATACTCTGCCTGGGCGGCATTTACGCTTACCATCAGGTGCAACGCCACCACAATGCCGGGCCAGATTTAAAAAAAAAACTAATTTGCCAAAGCCAGGGGCATAGTAACTGTTTTTGCTGGCATCCACGTGACAGTTCTTATTTCGGAAACTTGTTATTAATTATTTCTTGCTCATTCATTTTGTCTATTCTTAGGCTACTAATAAGAATAGCATTTCATGCCAAGTCTTCATCGTTCTTCTTCTTCAAAATTTTGCCTTCATCGTTGTGTTTACTAAATATCTTATTAGTCTAATGAATGCTTACCTTATTAACAATAGTAGGCATTGCAACACACAATATGCCGTTGACAGCAAGCATCAGTGTGAGGATCAACTTTCCTCCTATTTTCCTGAGATATAAATGAGCTGGTACTAATGTCAAAGCGTATCCGAAGAAAAAGGATGATACTACTGCACCTTGTATCCTTTTATCCCAGTTGTGAATCTGTGAATGATGTATGAAGAATCAATAAGTATCAAGTTCTTTATATTCAAAAACCTTTTAGCATTGTTATTGTGAATGTATGAAGACTTTCAATTACTGGCTAACAAATTATGCCTTATTTCAGTATATTCTTAAAATCTTTATTTTTCTTTAGAAAGGAATTTTTTATCGCCAGTATTGTTCCAGTATTGTTATCTTTTAAAATTCATATAATTAAATAAATTACCAGGGGATCTCGATCCCCAAAAATAATATTGATCTAACAATTCTAAAATTTCTGCAGGTTTTATGGTTGACAATCATCATATGCCATTGCTCTCCACAGTTTTGCTGTAGAATATAGGTAGAACAAAAATGCTATATACCTGAATGTAAGTGTCATTCCTTCTAGTTTCTTCATTAATGGCAAGCACAGCAACACCAGCGCTGCCTCGCACTAAGCCTAATGTCACCGAGCTGGCCAACATGTATAGTAGCTGTAGGTGCCGGATGCCAATCTTAAACCCTGGAAATAGACATTTTTGTGCAATTACCAAATTGTTACCAAAACTCTAAAGTGATGATCGTAAAACAAACATTATAATTCTTAGTAAACAAATCACTACTATACGAAATGTGAAAATAATTCATCGGTAGTAGAAAACATGTGTGCTGGTTTCTATGGAGTGATTGGTCTGGAAAATCTATAGAGGCTGGGGCACCAGGTTCCAAGGTCTCACGGAATACACAGGCTGGAAAAAACAGTTTTGCCATCATATCTTATTGGATTTACTGTGATGCCTATCACTAAAATCATCTTGATTCTTCCACTCTTCATCTCTTCTTCTTTGATGTTCCATGCGGGAAGGTTAAAACTTTTCCACCTTTTGCCAGTCGATATTCTATTTCACATCACTCTCCTACCACTCAGTAATTGGCTACAGTCAATTGTTAACAGTACAAAAAATAAGGCTTTACTTACTATATTTTGTAAGAACTCCGCTAAATCCATCTTCGTATTGATATCTCAGAAACTCAACATCCATATTGCGCGTTTATACAAATTACATTACTAAACAGCGTTTGATGAGAAAAAATAATATTTCCTAGACACAATGTTTAACAAGCTAATTCAACAAAACCTTATCAAGATAATTTTAACAATACAACTTATCTGTTTGTTTGCCCACTTCCTTATGTTAATATTACTTCTAACATTGAAGACTGCGTGATAAATGTTCTGAAATTTGAATTTTCAGGTGAAGAAATAGAGTACAAATTCAATTAATAGGTAGTAGATTAATTGTAAGTAATTTATAGAAAACAACGTGCAAGGCTGTGAGCAGGAGTACAATTTCCAACAGACAGTTGTCAAGTATAAGATAAACAAGTCATTCTATAAAGAATAGTTTCTAAGAATATATACAGGGTATATCAAGACTGCTACCGAAAACGAAGCCACTAAAACTACCACCCAGCTTCGTTTTCGGTAGCAGCCTTGAGATACCCAGTATAGGTATGTAAAGATGCTAACAATTGATTTACTACAATGTAATTTTAATAATCCAGGAGGAAAATGGAATTAATAATTATAATACAACGCATAGTCTTATTGGTCGGAATTGAATTTTCGGAGTCATGTGTATATTGATAGGCAATCACCACGCACCATACTGGTAAAGGAACAAATCGCGAAGAAACCTGCATACCATAGGGATTTGTAAGGATTTCTATAGTCAGCACTAGGCCAACGTGGTGGACTATAACATAGCCAAACCCCTCTGAATCGTACTCGCGATCATATGGGAGGCCTGTGCCCTGCAGCAAGACGTATAGTGGCTAATATAATACATCCATCCATGACCTATTGGAGGCAGCATGCATCCAGTGACGTCCCGCGACCTTTACCAGGTCGTTTGACCACCTTGTGGGTGGACGTCCTACGCTACGCTTTCCGCTACGTGGCCTCCATTCAAGAACTTTCCGACCCCATCGGCCATCAGTTCTCCGCGCTATGTGCCCCTCCCGTTGTCACTTCAACTTACTAATCCGCTGGGCTATGTCAAAATCAAAATCAAAATATTCTTTATTCAAATAGTCTTTCACACGATCTTTTGAATCGTTCTTTTCTGCTACCACCGCTTCGAAACGTGTTGTAGCTGTGAAGAAGAAGCGGCGCAAGAAACTGCCTCAGCAACACGAACTGTCTTGCTGAGGCATCTTCTTGAATCGAAACGTCGGGAAGTTAAAAATGTAAAAATTAAACTAAATTCGCGATAAAATCCGTAAATAATAGTTTTATTTCAACGAACTGTCTTCTTTTTTTTTTCTTTTTTTTATATCGCCATTTACAATTACAATGGTTCATGTCACAAGTCACAATAATGTCAGTTTTAAAATGTCAATTAATACAATTTGATGCAAAAAATGATCAATTTATTCCTAAACAGTTTTATCTTCCACATAATCTGAGATTCTATAATATGCCTGTTTACACAGCTTAACTTTTATTACTTTTTTAAACTTATTAATTGGAAGTTCTCTTAAACTCTTGAGAAGTTTGTTAAAGAAGCGTTCACTTTGACCAATAAAAGAATTATTTATCTTGTGGAGACGAGTAACGTGTGAGGCAAGATTATATTTGTTCCTAGTGTTCTTACTATGCATGTCACAATTACGCTTAAATTGAGTTATATTTTTACGAACATATAATAAATTTTCGTAAATATATTGAGATGCAACTGTAAGAATATCTACTTCTTTAAAATTTTCTCTCAGTGAAACTCTTGCACCAAGTTGATAAATGGCCGTAACAGCTCTTTTTTGTAAAATAAAAATACTATTAATATCCGCAGCATTTCCCCAGAGAAGAATTCCATTTAAGACATTATACTATGAAAATAGCTTGTAAATATTTGAAATAGACAATTCCTGCCGCTGCCTCATCCGTTAAACGTCTAATGGTTTTAACTGCATATGCCGCTGAACTTAATCTACTAGATAGTTTATTGATATGCGGCCCCCACTGGAGTTTAGCGTCGACCGTAATGCCCAGAAACGTAGTAGACGCAACAGGATCCAATTCTTCACCGTTAATTTGTACAGTGGTAGATAATTGCCTAACATTGGGCAGTGTGAATTTAATACATTTAGTTTTTTAAGCATTAAGCAATAAATTATTAATATTAAACCAATTTTCAACTTCACGAAGGGCACTGTTTACTTCACAAAATCTAATTGTTGTCTTTTAATTTTAAATGTCAAAGATGTATCATCCGCAAACAACACAACTTCGTGATTATTCCCGACGTGATAAGGTAAGTCATTTATGTAGACCAGGAATAGAAAAGGTCCCAGAATTAAACCCTGCGGTTCTCCCATAGTGACCGCAGATCCTCCAGAAAGTTTTCCATTAATATCAACCTTCTGTAGCCTATTGCTCAAATAGGAGGACAAAAGATTGAGAGCTCGGTGCCTGATACTATAGTGGCGTAATTTCCTGAACAGAGTGTCGTGCTCTACGCAGTCAAAGGCTTTAGATAAGTCACAGAATACACCAAGTGCATCCTGCGACTCTTCCCAAGCGACATAGATTTGTTTTAGGAGAGATACTCCCGCGTAAATTGTTGATCGACCCCTCGTAAATCCGAATTGTTTCAGGTGTAGCAAGTTATTGGTGGTGAAATGTGTTAATAATTGAGTAAGAATTATTTTCTCAAATAACTTGCTAAGCGTTGGTAAAATTGAAACAGGTCGGAAATTGGTCGGATCCGAGCTGTCACCGGATTTAAAAAGAGGCACCCCCTTGCTTTGTTTCAACAGGTCAGGAAAAACACCAAATACCACACAGCGGTTGAATATGCTAAGTGGGGTGCTTGCTATATGCTCAATGATTAAAGATATATTAATTACAGAAATTCTCCACAAGGTCGATTATTTTAGATTTCCTACGGATCTCCTCATTTCTGATTCGATCTCGTAGGGAAAGCCCGAGCATAGCTCTCTCCATGGCTCGTTGAGTGACTTTGAGCTTCCTAATAATATAATATAGTGGTGGTGGTAAAGTTTTGGTAAAAAAGAACAATTTTTCAATTGATTTCTTAAATATTATAGAAAACAATATAATGATGTTACTTTGCTATTGAAGATCGCATTTAGTGACACTTTCTAGTGTAGTGGCCGATACATTTATTACTTACTAGTTTTTCAGTTTATAGTTCTAAGCAAATACCGATTTCTAATATATGAGAGGCCGCCTGGGCTGGTACCACCGCAATGTCTATTTTTCCTGCCAAACAGCAGCGTAAATCCACTGTTGTGTTTTAGATTGAAGAATATTGTAGCTACAGTAATTACTGGACATATTGAGAATATCTAATATGTCAAGATGGCGAGCGCAGTTGAATACCAAGCATTGCTTTGTAATTCAAGGAGTTATTTGGTTTTGCTACTGTTCATGAGCGGTCGTACCATCAGGATCATCATGCAAACGGCATGCTAGTCTTCATTGCAATAAAAAAAAGAACTTGTGGATCGCACGAACCCTTGGTGTGGTCCCTAACCAGAGGCTGCTGATGAAATAGTTTAAAAACATGCAATTTAAAAGGCCCATTATTGACCATTGGTTTGATATAGTCTGCAGCGGACGATGTTGAAAAAAAATACCAGTTGTAAGGAAATAAAGAGCCTTAAATTCAAAACAACAGCGTTTAAAAAACGTCTGGTATGCAACCGCTTTATGTAAATTTTATTGTTTTGAATTAAAGTGATATATAAACCGTAGCCTCGTCTACTGTTTATAGATAAAAGACATTTCTAATCAAATGAAAATATGTCACGTTTCACGTACGTGCGTCTATTAAAATGAATCATCTTCGGACCTTCTTCAGTTATAACTTCAAGTAAAACTTGTTTTGATACTAGAAATGTTGGCTTTGGATTTAAAACGAGACGTCTGCCTCACGTCTATTTATTTTGAAGATGTTTCTAAATCACATTTCGTTGAATGATGGATAATACGTGTTTGGTGTAAACAAGTTGATGTATGAAATTAAATTGTATGTATTTAACAACGTTTCTCTGATTAAATACATTTTACAAAGTGAATATATTCATGTATAAATTCAATTTTATTCAATAATATTATAATGCTTATCTCAGGTTTTATATATTTTTTTGTCTTAATCAGACTCCAAGGCTTGCTTATTTCTTCGTACTACGGTCGGTATGTCGTTTCCCAATCTAACGAAAAGACCTCCTGGCTCCTTCCTCGTATCAATCGTTTTTTAAATAACATATGTAATCGATATATCTTATGTCTGAGGATTGCGTGGACAGTAGGTTGCTTTGTAATTCATGCGTTTTTCTACTGGTCATGTGCGGTGGCATGCTCGTTCCCAATTCGAAGCAATAAAAAATATATAATCATTGCCATTAATGAATAAATTGATTAAATAAATTATTTGTCATTATAGCAATGGTGCAGACATTGAGAACATTATTCCAAATATCAATTCACTTTATTTCTTCTGCTTTCAAAGTTCAAAGCCAAACACTAAATTCAATGCCTACAATTACTAGTATTCAAAAGAGATTGGAACTATCTTCCAAAATATCAGCTTGAACCATTAGATGCCATCCAAAGTGTATTTGCCATCCAAACACTGCTTATAACAAACTGATGAATAAATAAGAACAACAAATTGTCTTACTATTTAGATTTAATATACTATTTACAATAGGTTCTGTACAATACTTTCAGCGATCATTCTCCGCGGATACCGCGTAACCTTGTATCATGGTTCCGCTTCCTTCTTCTTTTCATCCGCGGTGGTAGACTTCATGGTCATTACTGGACACATTTCCTCTGAAAAGAAAGAAATATATAAGAATTATTCAATTTGAGAACGATTATCAAATGTATTGATTGAGGATAATCCAATTTAAGAGCGATTATGAAAAGTGTTGACTGTGTAACCTCAAATACGTCCTCTTAATTTTCAATGCACATTGAGTTTATTAATTTTAATATTACATAAACTCACGCTTTTTTCCCAGAAGGGGTAGGCAGATGTGCCAGGACACCCACATTTCGCCTTGTATGTTCCGTCCTATGATGTGATAGGTGACGAGCCTATCGCCGTATCGGGCACAAATTCCTGACTCTGGGCTGATAATGAATAGAAAAATCCTATATCACTTTGCCCAACTCGGGATTCAAACCCGAGACCTTAGTTTTGTAACTGTACACTAGTACAACTATGCCACCAAGGCATTTTAATATTACTTTTGTACATTTATTTTCATTAATAGATAGTTTTTATTAACACAAAATAATGTAGTTCTGCATATTGTGATTGTTCAGTTCAAGAATAGGAAAGATCAAACTTTGGATTATATTTGTCACTTAATTGCAGCAAGGACATAGATTTTTCTTATTTCGATTCTTTATAAGTTTTGCAAACTGTTCACCACAAATAAAATGACATACTATTTAGAAATCATTTAATAAATTAATTTTAGGTTCAGTAAGTTTTTTATTCATTCTCAACTACACATCCTTTAATTCTAAACTACCAACAGCGTTACTAGTAAAAATCCAGTTTATAAAAATTATAGACTTTATTTTGAATTCATAAAAACTACCCCGACGCTTTTTGTTTAAAAGTTATTCTTAAGTTTAAACGTGTTATGTAAAGGACGAAGTAAAGCCATAAAATTGGGCACTACGCTTAAGTTTATCTAGACCAACTGAGCGAAAATATTGAGGGTATCGTTCTGATAAGGCCATGCAAATGGAAAATATTTTGATACAAAATTGAATCGACGGGCAGTATGTGGATTAAGCTGGTGTATTGAGAATAATAGAATTTAAGTTGAGTCTGTGGATCAACTTTTGTAAGATCAATGAAATTTTACTAAAAAGTGTATGAAACGTAAAATAGTATAAACGCAATAATAGGCACATTATTCTAAACAACAATAAATTAGTATTTCTTAGATTTACGCGAATATTATACATTGAAACGAAAATATTATTTACGGATTTTATCGCGGATTTAGTTTATTATTTATATTTTTTAACTTCCCCACTTTTCGATTACTTTACATCTACGTGGTCACAGTGCGGAATTCGTATATAATAGTTTTATTTCAATAAAATTAGCACTTAATGTAGCACTATATTTTTAAATTATATAAATTAACACTATTGAAAATAATACCAGACTACTGTAGTGATGCAGGACGACAAAACGTTTCGTTACGGTCCGAGCATTGTATAAGTGTGTTCATTGTATAAGTTTCTGTTTAGAAAAAAAATTGTTGTAATACAATTTTATAGCTATTGTAAAATGAATTACCTGGATCAGCTTTCCTCCTGTCCTTGTAGTCGAGACTATCCCAAGGCTGTCGTTCAGCGCTGCCGAATATGACGTAGATGATGTTGCTGCCGACGCACAACGCAGCTGTTGTGAGAAACACGATGCGCCAACGCGATATGTCGGACTGGAAATAAAGGCTACGTAATTAATAAGCACATTTCTGTGTTTACCAAAGTTTTAAGTGCGATAAATAGCTACACGAGCATGCAATTTGTCCGACTGTAAGCGAGACGACTACTCATGGACTGTAGTAAAACGAAACAACACCATTATTGACAAAGAAAAGCTTGACATTCCACTGCCATCCTGATATATATGATGTTAAGTCTCATTTCAATCTCCTCTAGTCCTTCAAACCTGACCACAACAGTGCACTCACACTACTGTTTGGCGAGAGAAACAGACATTGCGGTGGTACCTAACCAGGCAGCCTCTCACACATGAGAAACCTACCACCAGTAAATATGGTTATAAAAATAGATTATTAGATAAAATGTACTTCAATATTAATATGTGAGTGTTATTCCAAAGGGGGCGTTTTAGTAGTGACTAGTGCCATACATGGCTTACTGAACTCGATTTTATTTCGAGATCTGATTACAAGTTTTACACCGGCAATACCTCGACCCGCACGGCGCGAGCGTGGTTGGTTATAGGGCCTAAACCCTCTCAATTATACTCTCTGTGTTAGTGGAGACCCGTATCCAAGTTGGTTATTCTACGATACGAAACGAAAAAAAAACGTTCCCGTGTGACGTCTACGGGCTGCTACAGATACAAATTTTATTCTGTGAATAAAATATGTTAAACAAATAAACAACATTAAATTCAATGTAGCTAATATGCGTAGTACTTACGTTACGTACTTTTTTGCTTAATGGACTTTTAACTTTTATATAAACCTTCCTAAAACATTCTATTAAGACATTCTTTGTAAATTTATTTATTTTCTGCCTTCAGGAGTTTTTATTAACATTTCCGATCTAAGTAGATATTATTTATTAATATGCTTTTATTATCTTTTTATATTTATTTACATGTATATTATTTTATTATTATAAGGCGTGGGCTGCTTATGACAAATACTTATCTTCAAGCAACTTAGCTTTTAAACCACAAAATGAACGTATTACACCCCATTTTCTAATCTTTAACTCAATATAAGTAATTTATACTTTTTTAGTGGTGTCTTTTATTAAAGCGTGTTTTTTTAGTTTTGTAAACTAATGCCTATTTTTTCTCAATATTAATGATGTCAGGCAACCGGTCATAAAATTACTCACCGAATCAGTTTGATAAATGATTGAAAAGTCACCTTGCCCATTATACATTTAAGTGCCACAAGGCTAGGCAGAATAAGAGAACATAAACTAGGTATTAGTTTGGTATAAGGCCATCGAATCAGAAATGAGGAGATCCGTAGGAGAACTAAAGTAACCGACATAGCTCAGCGCATTAGTTTATTGAAGTGGCAATGGGCGAGGCATATAGCGTGGAGAACAGATAGCCGATGGGACCAAAAACTTATCGAATGGAGGTCATGTAGCGGAAAGCGCGGCGTAAGACGTCCACAAGGTGGTCAGACGACCTGGTAAAGGTTGCGGGATGTCGCTGGGTGCAGACTGCCTCCAACAAGTCACTGTAGAAACCATTTGGAGAGGCTTATGTTCAGCCTGATAGATGGGTAATGGATGGAAGGGCAAACAAAAAATCTGACAAAATTATAAGAACCCATTTTTTACTTACCGAGTTATTACGTAGAATAAGACTAGTTGCTACTGGAGTCAGTACACTTCCGATACTTGCAATGAAGTTTGTGAGAGAGAGCATCACGCCTGCGAAGTGAGGCGATAAATCCAAGTGGTTCACCTGTAATAGATATAATCATAATATACTATTGGTATTGTAACAGTAAGGTCAGAATAGTTCCGTTCAGGTCAAGTGAAACGATGATTAATAAGAATCTCCTAAGTATTTTTTTCATTACACATTTAATGTCTTAGGTCGTCCTTTACATCTTCCATGCAGGTCTCTCTCATCTCATCCTTCCACACTTGAACATCTTAACCATTCAGTTTCTCTCAGGGATCGAAACCGGTTGCACCAACCGGCATGATGGACCCACCCAAGATTATGCGCGGCATGGTGAGGCAGCCTCTTGAGGTGGTTAGCCCCTGTACTATACCGCGGGCGGCCAGCGGTCAACCGTTTCTACGGGTCTCCCTGGCCGGCGGATCAACATTCCTCCTTTCGACAAACGACCGAAAATACCCACACGGTACAACCTCATGCCTGGACTCAAGCCCCTCGAAAAAAACGGAAAACCATGAGCTGATCCCGGAATGCGATCCCCTTATGGAGATCACTATGACGGCCTTTACGCCTTTGTGGACGGTGGTCGCTACCCGGGCGGACACTTAAGTCCTACCACCACGAACTGTATCACTCATTTGGCACTACCCAGGGGTCAAGTGTAGGGAATCTAGGGTCAAAGCCTACGGACGCGAGTGACGTTAACTCCCTCGAATGAACTCTACTGCGGTAAAGTGTGGTGCGATGGTAAAAAAAGCGAAGACTTGTGGACAGAAGTCGGACGTTCGCAACAAAACCCTTTGATCCGTGCCACAAAAACCGACAACGATCGGATTCGAGGCGGACGCATCTGTGGACGTTAAATACCTATAACAGACGCACAAATCACCTCCTTTATACGTCGGCGGACGCAACCGAATACGACGTCGTGTATAGTAGGCATTAGAAAGACATAAATGCTCAAGGTCATTTGCTCAGGACGAGGCTTATCTTATTTTTTCAAAGTATATAGGTAATCCGATTCCAAACCAAACAAATAATTCAACACTCTCATGAGACGTGCGTACTGAATGAAATATCAATTAAGAGTCTCAAAATTCAAAAATCGCAAAGAACGCGTGTGCGTCGAATTAGTGCAAGTTACAATATGCACCAACCGGGGCGACGGCCTTGAGGTCGTGTTTGGTCGACGCACGGCGCATCGACGCTTTGACTTTTGCCGACGACGCTTGAAACATAGAGGTAATCCTTATTTCGGTTACCGGTATGATACCGGTTAAATTCTAGGAATCTAATAAAATCGGCGTATAGGGGTTACCTTTAAAAATACCGGTATTTTTTTTTTCGGTTGATACCAAAAAGTACCGGTATTTCCGGAACCGTTTTCGGTCCCTGGTTTCTCTTTATTTATTTTATTTTTTTTACTCTGGCCGGGCATAGTGGCGACATTGCACCTGATGGTAAGCGTAAATGCCGCCCAGGCATGGGACTGCCGTCCGATGCCAATGGAAACAATTATGCCGGCCTGCTAAGGTGCCTCTTCACACTACGGCGGAAGGACCCAGGATTGTAGGAAGGAGGGAACACGTGAGACGGCAAACAACTCCACAGCCTGACGGTGCGGCACAAAAAAGAATTAGAGAAACGTTTCGTTCGAGCCGGGATGGTGTGGACCGACAAGCTATGGCTTTGCAAGCCAGCACGCGTGGTTCTGGTTAGAAATTGAGGGGAGGGGATCAAGTTGAACAATTCCTCAGAGCATTCACCGTGATACAGCCGGTAGAACACGCTTAGAGAGGCTACATCCCTCCGGAGTTGTAGCGACTCCAAGTTGCTCGTAACGTCTGCATCATACACAATGTGGATGGCCGGCCGCTGCAATCCATCCAAGGCATCGAGCAGGTACTGGGCGGATCTATGCCAGAGGTACGAACAGTACTCCATACCCGGCCAGATCTGCTCTTTATACAAACGATAAAGCTGACCGGGCGTGAAGAACCGACGCACCCTGTTCAAGACTCCAACCCTGCGTGATGTGGCAGATATTACGCCCTCGATGTGATTCCTTGGATTGAGATCACAGCGGATATCCACACCAAGGATACTCAGGTCATTCCGCACTGAGAGCACCCTGAAGAATGGGGAGGGGAGAGAACGGGGATTTTTGCACGTGAACGCATACACCTGGGTTTTCTTGGCATTGAACTCAACCATATTCCTGGAACCCCATTTGGAAATGAGATCCAAGGTCCGGTTGAGCTCAATGACAAGATCTTCACGTCCCCTCACAGTTTCAACTCGGCAACCCAGAGGCCCGCAGTGGTATCGCCCATGAACCGTGCTGTCATCTGCAAAGCTTTAGCTTTAGTTATTAGAATGTAAGTATTTTGGATTAAGTCTGTAAACTAACATTTATTTAAATAAATACAATACAAATAGCAATGAATGTTGCCAAGCGACAACATGTCATTGATATGCAGAATAAACAAGGTAGGCGACAGCACCGAGCCCTGTAGAATTCCGGCATTTACTGACATGAGCGCCGAAGCGTGTCCGTCAACGACTACACGTATTCTACGCCCATGCAGAAAGCCGGAAATACACGAACACAGGTTGCCGGGCAGACCATATGCTGGAAGCTTGGAAAGAAGACCACGGTGCCAGACCCTAGGCTCACAGCAAGAGCCTCGCCACGCCGGTCAATCGCCTCACCCCAGCGATCCTCTCTTTTCATCTTGAGTTATTTCAGCCTTCATCTCTTTTTCAAAACCACGTTCTATACCAGTCAATTTTTTCAATTTTAATTCTACTCGTCTTTGTATTTAAATCCGACAGTAATACAGTTTCATAATCATCATAAAGGGCGCTACTGCATGAAATACTAATGATTCCTTAGCTACATTTGAATACAGTTATGACAAGTATCCAACTGTGAAAGAAAATTAATCTCTTTTTAGAATTTTAAAATACGAAACAGTCGTATACATAGTGACTATCAGGAACCATTAGAGACTTTCCGAGCTCACAATCACCCAGACCCCAAACCAATAGTTGTCAATTAATCCCGCGGTCTTTCGTTTCATAGCATCCAGTCAACTGCGCCAAAGAAGATTCAATACAACATAATAAACTGGCTAACCCACAGAAGGTCAACGTTATTTTCTAAAATTTACCCTCAGATTTAATGCTGCACTGATTTCGGCAATATTCCCTAGTTTCAATGATCATTATCCAGTTATTCAGGTATACCTCAATCTTTAAAATGCCACTTAACCTACTAGATTTTTTATTTAAAAATAACTTACCATAAATCCAGCCGATGTGAACCCACACATAGTTAAAACAGCTACGAGGGTAGCTATTGCGACGTATTTTTGATCTGGTCCCATAAAGGCTAATACAATAAGTCCAGCGCCCGCACCGAACATAGCTGAAGAAGAAAATAATAATCGCAATGTACATAGGTTTCGTCATAAGGAAATAAAAACGAACATACAATCGAATTGATAACCTCCTCATTTTTGTAAAGTCGGTTAAAAAGAGAGATTTACCATACATTAGGAGAACATACTACCTACCTAAAGAATTAAATATTTTTCTGCAAGCAGTTACAGATAGAAGGCCTCTGTTGTATATTTTCTCGCAGACTGTTGATGATATTACACTGCCTAACCACATGCCGAAATAAGGAAGAGCGGATAGGAGTGCACTCTGAAACAAGGAGATCAAAATTAAATGTATATTCGTCTTCAATTTCTCTTATTTCATAATTAGGAAAATTCACAAAAAAAGGATTCATGAATGCTTTATAAGGTGCAAAAAATGTTTCAAATTTTCCTAAAACTGCCTACTTGATATCGATCTTTTCTGAAGAGTTTTTACCTCTGGGAAAGGAAGATTTTAAGACAGAAACTAAATGAAAATTTATACGATATGGCTATTAAATCCAAACTTTAACGTTGTAACTTTAACGTGGCGTACACGGTATAATTTTATCAAATGAATAATAATTAACTTAATAATATTTTTCTTTGAAAGTTTTTTTCCTAGCTCCCCTGCCTTAACGTAGGGGAAAGGCCTTCCCATCCTTCTTCCACCTCTCTCTATCCAAGGCTTTCTTTCTTTTGAGTAGATTTTTCTTTCAAAGGTATTTTTTTTTGTATATGCTTATCATACTTACATTTCTTAATGATATGTGCATCGCTCTTTCCAAATACGTTGGCATGTCGACGAAGAACAGCACAAATGCGACCGCGGCGCCCATGTGGGTCACCATGATGGCCCACAGTGGTCCGGTCTTGAGCATTTCTCTCCACGGAGTTGGACGGTTTCCCTGGCAAAAAAATATTTGATTAGCCGTAACTCACAATACAGATAATTTATGAATAAAAATCACAAGCTCATGCCTTGGTCTCTAAAATAGACATTAGTGTTACTCGCCACCGACAGCTAGCAATAAGTTTCTGTACAATTGCGGTTAGGTTGTGAGGGCTTAAGTCATCAGTTTACCCCGCTAATCTATTACTGACCTACGTCAGTAGATATTACTGACTGTAGACTTCACATTCCATTGAAAGTCTTGAAAAAATCCCTGGTCTTCAGATAGCCTCACAACAGTTCTAGAATAAATAATCATAAATATCCAGAGACCACACAAGGTGGAAATGTTTTTTAAATATTTCATACCTTCGAATGAACAGTAGACATATTCAACCCCATTTCGATATAGTACTTCTCCTCCTCGCTCATCATGGGGTGTTCTTCAGGAGAGCTAGCGGAGAACCAGTACCACAGCGCGGCTGTCAGGAACATCAGACCCCCGATGCTGTAGAAAATCATCTTCCAGCCCATCGAGGTTTCTGCTAGCAGACCTGATACTGGCATCGCTATGATTGTACCGACTTGTGAGCCTGGAACCGGGTGGAGAAATGGGGGAAATATTATTATGTGAGTTCGGAATATAATCAATAAATAAACAACACCCAACAGTCACATACATAGTCCTGACCCCACACTAAGATCGAGTCTTGTGTCGTGGGTATCAGGAACTACGAGAGACTTTTCGGTCTCACAAACACCCGAAAGAAATATTTGTGAGCTGCACAAACATTTCTCTCGGTGCGGGGATTGAACCCGCGGCCTCTCGTTTCACAGGCGGCATCTAATCGACTGCGCTACGGAGGCTGTCAAATGTGATAGTGATTTTTATGAAGTTGATAATGAGTTCAAGTGTCAATTATTTCATTGAATATTGATGCAATACAACTTTACCGCCAGTTGGTTTACAATTATAGCACCGGATTATAATAGTTAAGAACTCAATAATAGGTCTAAAAGTTGAAAAATATAGTTATAGCCGGCACACTTATTGCGTCTGGTTCTGGAGAATCAAATTGCTTTTCTCTTCTAAGAAAAATTGTGACACACTTGAGAAATTGTCAATATTTTTTGGTTAGTAAGCGTTTTATCTATAAATGTCTTATTGCAAATTGTGAAGTTTTCCCAGGCCGTTGTATAATTACCTAAAATAACCTCGGATTTTAAAAATAATATCTAATCACCATTAATGCTTATTAAAGTCAAGGTTATCTAATGAAAAGTCTAAGTAATTACATATTGTTTAGTCGAACTTTTTTTATTACGGATTTACAAGCCAAGCTTACTTTTGTTAATTGGATAGTTTAAATTTAGTCGCAAAGTTTTGTTTCACAGACTTTACATTTATTGCATTGAATGGTATGAAAGTTAGATTTCATAAAGTTTCGAGAAATCTATAAATGAATTCGTGGAATTGCCGTTTTGATCAGTACAGTAGAGTCTTATAAAATACGAAATTAAAGTTGTCAGAAAGTTAAGCCAACTTACGTGTTTTTGAGGCTGCTTAACACCAGATTTACTGGTGGTAGGTCTCTCATATGTGAGAGGTCACCTAGGTAGGTACCACCGCAATGTCTATTTCTCCCGTGAAACAGCAGTGTAAATGCACTGTTGTGTTTCGGATTGAAGGACATTGTAGCCAGAGTAACTACTGGACATATTGAGACTTAACATCTTATGCCTCAGGATGGCGAGCACAGTGGAGTTTTGCTACTGTTTTTGAGCGGTCGTATCGCTTATTTATTTATTTAAAACTTTATTGTACACCTAAAACTAATACAGAAAAAATATTTAAAAAAATGTACAAAAGGCGGTCTTATCGCTCGAGGCAATCTCTTATAGACAACCATGGGATGGATTAGCTGGAACGACGGTTCTGGGGTACCATGAGGTGTACGAATGGTTAAATGGACATATAATTATAAGTATAAACACATAATGAATATATAAATAAATATATATACATAGACATACATATATAGATAATATCATAACTTCATGCATCAACATTAGACATAAAATAACCACAGTAACATATATATATATACTCGGTATCTCAAGACTTCTACCGAAAACGAAGTCGGGTGGTAGTTTTAGTGACTACAAATACAATGCAACTAAAAATTTCGCTAAGAAACGCGACAATTATTTTTTTATGATTTTTTAAATATCGTCATTTTTGGGTGGTAAATCCATAGTTTTTGCTAAAATAATAATTTAAACTCTTTTATACCTTAGAGTATTTATAAGTAAAAGAGTACACACTATTATTTTAGGAAAAAAAATGTATTTACCACCCAAATATGGCCATAAGAAAAAAAATAACAAAAAAAATTGTCGCTTTTTTTCTGCAACTTTTTCTGTTGCATGGTTTCTGAAGTAACTTAAACTATCACCCGGGTTTGTTTTCGGTAGCAGTCTTGATATACCCTGTATATTATATGAACATATATAAATATATACGCTATACATGCAAATATTACAAGGAATGTCTTCAGTTGAATTGGGAAAGATAATGTTCTTTGACTAATCATTTGAATATGGGCAGTGCCTTTGCCCGCCTCACAGCGACAGGTAATGAATTCCACAGCCTAGCAGCTTGTACAGTGAAAGATTTGTCATAGAATGTAGTGGAATGCACAGGGATTTTAAGTGTTAAGTTCTCCGATGACCT
This sequence comes from Hyles vespertilio, assembly GCA_009982885.2. NCBI lineage: Eukaryota > Metazoa > Arthropoda > Insecta > Lepidoptera > Sphingidae > Hyles > Hyles vespertilio. Next base: position 982,515 of record CM042811.1, read on the forward strand.
CAGGGATCTTGAATGCGTATCATGAAGAAACTCGAATCGGTTATTAAGATACGGGGGAGAATGGGGATTAAAAAGTATAGAATAAAGAAGAGATAGAATATGGGTATTCCGGCCAAACCGAATGGGTAACCACTTGAGCTTATTACGGAATTCCGAAACATGATCATATTTACGCAATCCAAATATAAATCTAATACAAAAATTTTGAAGTCGCTCAAGTTTATTAAGTTGTACCTCAGTGAGATCAAGATAACAAGATATCCGCATAATCAAAGATAGGGAGCAGGAGGGATTGAGCAAGCGATTTTCTCGTGGCGATTGGTAGAAAATTGTGTAACCTCCGCAGGGACCCAGCCGAGGCGAATAGCTTCATACTCAACTCTCCAAGCTAGGGACCCCAGGAGAGAGATTTGTCAAGAATAATACCTAGATTTATCACTATGTCGTTAAAAGGGATAGCTATTCCATTGCAAGAAACTGACGGTATATGCGACCAGTTCAATCTAGATATCAACCTGAGCTGCCGACAACAATGACCTGCGTTTTAACCGGGTTAACTTTAAGTCCAAACTCCTTACTCCAATTAGAAATGCGTACAATGCATCTGCATTTATAGCTAAATCAGCATCCTTCAGCTCATCAGGATATGCTTGAGAATATATTTGGAAATCATCTACATAAAGGTAGTAGAAAGAACGAAGAGTATTTGTGATTAAGTTTATAAAAATAGAGAAGAGCAGAGGAGATAGCACGCCACCCTGTGGAACGCCAGCAGAAATGGTGCACCAAGAAGATAAATTATCTTCAGCACATATCCTCTGCCGGCGTCTGAACAGGTAACTACGAAACCAATCAACCGCACCTGGAGATATGTTAAGAGAGATCAATACACTGAGTAATATATCAAGATCGATCATGTTGAAAGCGTTGCTGAAGTCAAGCAGAGCTAAAACTGTCAGCATGCCTCTTTCCATGGCCGATCTGATGTCATCAGTAACATGAATAAACGTTATGGTAGTACTGTGCCCAGGACGAAAACTGGATTGGAAAGGGTTGAGGAGCTAGTTATTATAGAGGAAATCTGAGAGTTGGGAATGGATTAGGCGCTCGAGAACTTTTGAGAGGAAAGGTAGAATGGAGATAGGACGAAACTCGGAAAAGGTAGAAGGATTACTTTTTTTAGGTATAGGGATAATGTGGGCTTCTACCCACGCTTGAGGAAATGTGCCGCTGGAAAGGGGATGGTTTAAAATATGGCAAATGATAGGAAGGATTTCATCAAGGATTGGGATTATCATAGTACTTCCGACACAGTCACTACCAACCGCGTTAGATGAACTCAGCAAAATGTTCTTCCTAACATCACAGGCAGCAACTTGTTTGAAGCTAAAGGAGGACTCCTGTAACTTATCTTTCTTCCTGTCAAGCTCCCAATTGAGCTTGACAGGAAGAAAGATAAGTTAGAGTTTTATTTTTAGTTGTTCCATCTAAATTGAAATAGAAATGTTGGCTTAAAGAGTTTAAATCCATATTTTTTGAGACGGTATCTTGTCGTGATTTTCCAACTCCCAGTGATTTAAGAAATTTCCAAACTTGAGCTTGGTCAGCAGTTTCAATAGATTTGTGCATAAATTGGCGTTTAGCGTTTCTACACACCTTGCTGCAGTGTTTCCGGATCGCCACATATTTCTGCCAGTTTAGATCATTAGGTCGACAATTGTACCTTGACTTAGCTCTAGCTTTCTTTGAGAGCAGTTGTTTTAGATCAGGAGTAAGCCAAGGTGAAGGCTGCGGCTTAACTTTGATTCTCTGGACGAGAGCATGCACATCAAAAAGTTTTGTGAGTTTGTCATACTTCGAATATTTGAGGGTAGTCGTGACAGCAAGTACGAAAAAATACGCTTACCATTAGGCTTGCTCGCCTCGCCATTCATTGAAATAAAAAATAAAAAAAAGTTGTCATTGTCACACTCCTTTTTTTTTTTTTTTTTTTTTTTTTTCTCGCGGGGAAAATCCCTTTACGGACCATCCCACCCCCGAAGGGGCGAGGGTGTGTCGGACTCACCGGCGCCTTCCGAGCCCAGCGAGATGTTGTGCCGCCCGTGGATGTGGACGGGCGGCCGCTGGGTCGGGTCCCTACCACAATACGCGCCGAAATACCGACTAAAAACCCCGCGTCGGCCACCATCGGTGCACTTGAGAGACGGCCCCGGGATACCGATGAACGGACGCGCCAAGACCGCCTCTTTGTGCACCGCCGCTTAGCGACGCGGCATGAGACGCTTGTAGCGTCACGTCTCGGGGGCCGCCAAGGTAGGGACGGCGGCCCCGCGTGGCCTCTGCGGCGCCGGGTTAGTTGTTGTCCCGGCGCCTCCTACGTCTCCTGTGGCGACGAGCGGGATCGGTCTGCTCCCGATCCCGCTCAGCGCTCTCCTTCTGCGACATGACACGTTCGCAGAAGGAGAGCATGGCTCGCCACGAACTCCGGCTGCCGACCATGGCGGCGACCACGGCCGGCAGTGAAAGGTCTCTTCCGACGACCGCGATGAGAGCGCTGCGCTCCTCGTCCCAGGCTGGGCACTCCTCTAGCGTGTGCTGGGCCGTGTCCTCACGGCAGTTGCCACAATGGTGGCACACGGCGGACTCCTCCGCTCCGGCTATGCGACACAGGTACGCACCGAAGCAGCCGTGCCCGGTGAGCACCTGCGTCAGCCGGTATGTCGGCGCGCCGTGGCGCCTGTCCAGCCACTGCTCGAGGACAGGTCGCACTGCCGCGACGGTCCTCGTACCAGCACTAGGGTTCTCCAGCCTGGAACGCCACTCCTCCACAGCGGACCTGCGGAGGGAGGCCAACAAGGCCTCGACCTCTCGGGGGACCAACCTCTGCCCACGCCCGGACGCCTCCTCTCGCCGGAAGAAAGCCGACGAGAGGGTCCTGGCGTCCAGCACCCAGGGCAGAGTTCCCGCCAATACGCAGGCCGCCTCGTGCGAGACCGTGCGGTAGCCCCTGATTATTCGCTGCGCCACCATGCGCTGCGGACGATGCAGCAGGCGGACGCAACGATCGCCCAGGGACCCGGCCCAAACGGGACACCCGTAGAGGGCCATGGACCGCACGACTCCAGCATAAAGGTTTCGGCAAGGGATGCCAGGACCATCAGTGTTGGGCAACAGGCGCCCCAGTGCGCCCGCCGCCCTCACCAGCTTCGGCGACAACTCCTCAAAGTGCGCGCGGAAATCCCATCGACTGTCGAGGATGAGACCGAGGTATTTCATCCTCGAGCCGACGGGAATCCGCACGCTTTCCACCGTGATGTGGGCCCCCGGCGGTGGCCCACACCGAGGTCCGTGGAAACACACGGCCTCGGTCTTGTTGAGAGCCACCGTGAGGCCCAGTCGCCGAATCCTGCCCACCACCAGTCCAGTACCGAACGAGGCGAGCAGGGCGGACCTCTGGAATGTCCTGGCCGTCGCTGTCACCAGTGTGTCGTCCGCGTAGCAGACGACAGCGACGCCCCGAAGGTTGGTACCACGTAGCACCCAGTCGTAGCCGATGTTCCACAGGAGCGGCCCAAGAACCGAGCCCTGCGGAACACCGCACGTCACTTCCCTGCGGTGCCACCCGTCGGCACCCGGATACACCACGTACCTATCAGACAGGTACGAGTGCACCAGACGCCGAAGGTAGGGCGGAACCTCGTGGTACCGCAGTGCTTCTTCGATGCAGGCCCAGGGCATGGTGTTGAACGCGTTGGCGATGTCGAGAGACACCGCCACCACGACTCTACCCCGGGACACCGCACGCTCCGCTTGTGCCTTTACCCGCAGAATCGCGTGGACCGTCGACCGGCCCCGCCGGAACCCGAACTAGCAGTCCGCCAGATCCGGGCCCGTTCCCTCCAAATGCTCGACGAGGCGCGCGTGGACTACGCGCTCAAAGAGCTTGCACACCTCGTGTAGCAACACGATCGGCCGGTAGGCCGAGGGCGAATCTGCGGGTCGCCCCTCCTTGCGGAGCAGGACAAGCTTGCCCGTCTTCCACCGCGACGGGAAGATGCCCTGCTCAAGGCACGCGGAGAAAAGGCCGCGGAGCCTCGTACCCAGCGACCCGACGGCCAGCACCCAGACACGACCGGGCACTCCGTCGAGACCCGGGGCCGAGTTTTTGCTCCGCAGCCGAAGCACTGCCGCCTCTAGTTCTTGCGGCGAAACCTCCGGGATATCCCTTACCGAAACCAACGACGATGGCGCCGGTGGACGTGGCGCCATCGGTGGAGGAGTGAACTCCTCGGTGGCCGGAAACAAGGCCGCGACGACGTCCTCCAAAAGGTCGGTCCGGAGACTCTGGGTCAAGGGGGGCGCCCATGGGCGGAATTTCCGCATCGCCACACGGTACGGGCGCCCCCACGGATCTCTGTCCAGAGACCTCCGGAACTCTTCGTTCGCCGCGGCCTTCGCTTGCGCGATGGCCACCCGCAGCGCTCTCTTCGCCTCTCTGTGGAGGTCGAGAAGGTGCTGCCCCTGCTCGTCGTCGCCGGGTCTACGGGTCCGACGACGACGGTGCCTGGCGAGTCGGCGGCGCGCGACCTGGCAAGCCGCGCGCAGCTCTGTGAGCTCGGCCGACCACCAGTACACCTGGCGCTTCGCTGGGAGGCGGGTGACCCGGGGCATGGCCGCGTCGCAGACTCGCGACATCGCCACCCCGAACCATTCCGCCTCTTCCTCGACCCGCACCGGCCCGTCCGGCACGGGGAGCCACGCCTGAACAATGGCAGCTTCCTTCGCGGCCTCCACATCGAGGCGCTTCGCGGCCCAACGTCGGCCGCCCGTGAATCGGGCAGTCGGACCACCACCGGACTGGCGGGTGGAGACCTGGGAGGATGAGACGCTGAACCGAATGTAGAGATGATCGGACAGCGTCTCCTCCTCAACCAAAACCCTCCAGTCCCGAACACGGCGGGCAGTCATTGTCACACTCCTAACCCAACCACGATTGACGATTTTATTATATGCTCTTCGTAATATTTATACACAAATATTTTTCTCGTGATGTTTTGTTGCAGCTTGAGTATTGTCATGTAGACATTTTATTTAACTTGTAAGGCATTGGAGACTTTGCTATGTTGTTTACCTCCATAAACTATGCCAGTCAACGTGGTACGTTCGTTGGCAGGAAGCCACCTGCCAAGCAGTGTGTGACTGGCGGGAAACAAACAAGCTTGCGTGAGGCCCATCAATACTCGGCATAGACACACCATCGACCATCCACCCTGAAAAAAAATATACCATTGCTTGAATTATTATGTACTACGATACGATGCCGAATTTCATCATTGTACGTAAAACTTTACGAATATGCCTAGATACTTAACAAAATGTTCGAATCCTCTATCGTATATCGTACCCATAGACGAAGTTCTAGTGAATGATAAGTTTAGTAGAGAATAGTATTGTATTTTGGAAGTGGAAAACTTTTATCTTATATGTTTGATGTTCAAAGGCCAAACATTTGAACTTTATGTCGGAGTACAGAGTAACCCCCTGAAGTATAGCTAAATATTTTACTATTCCAACGTCCTTTTAAGTTTCGCTTTATGGGCAAAGTGGCTGCATCTATTTATAGGCAGTAAAAGAATCGGACACTCCAGTTGGAGTGGGTTTTTTTGTCGATTCGAGAAACCTCATAATCATCTTGCGTCGGAAATATTGGAGAAATGCGAGTAGGCACTACCAGTGGTTCCTCCGCCTACACCGTCGGAAATATAGGCGTGAACTTTATAGGATTTGGTTTATTATATTAACTTCCTAACTTTTTGACTACTGATTTCTTGTTCACCGGTGGGATTGTAGTATTAGTCATACGCTCAGTGGCTGTTATAATAAAACTACTCTTAAGTTAAAATATATACCAAATTTAAAAAACTATGTAATAATTAGTTACTTGATTTTTGCGTGGTTTTGTTTTTATTTCAATGAGTAACATACACGTAAATCTTAGAAACCATTAAATGAACAATGATGTGTTCTTCTTCTAAATTTCTACCTAATGCGCTGCGCTCAGTTTCATCTTTATCGTGCATTTGTTAACAAACATCCTGACGCGAAACAAATATGTTTAGAGCTAACAAATATTTATTCACGCGGGGTGGAGTTCGCAATGGTTAGCAGGGAAACCTTATTAATTTGCCGATAAGTTAATTGGCCACTGAAATTCGAATTTGCATTTTGCTGTCAAAGTAAAAGTAAGTAAGTGTAAAGTCCGAGGAATAATTAGTGAAAATGCTTGTTTAGTTTTTGCGTATATTTGAGAGTTTTTTTTTATTATTATTGCAATGTATGGAGCGAGTTCGAAAGGTAAAAAAATAATATAAAATAAAGGTACAAAACTTTAAAACTAATATACGTTTATAATTTACTGTATATGAATAAGGCGGAATATCTTTATAAATATTAGCCTATGTATGACTCTAATGTATGACGTACATAACTGCTAAGATTTATCGATACTCAATCAGCAATTTTGTCATGAAAATGTCACAAACATCCATCATTCCTCAAAAATGAGCTTGCAGTAGTATTTTCCCTATTATATTTCTTTTATTCACAAAACTACTAATTCCTTATTTTGTATAAACATTTAAAAGCTACAGTACCGTGTAGTTAAATAAATTAACATTCTTCTAAATTAACATTGGCTGGAGTTTCTTTTAACCCGGCGTCAGCACAGTGGAAATATGTCACAACGGTAGTAGGGTTGAGTCTAATGGACCCGTATAAATAAACGCCATAACATCAATAATTAAAATAAATTTACTGACATATCATAATAATTGGGTGAAAAACCTATTGTTTATGACTTTTTGGATAAATAAAAACAACCTGGTACGAGATATAAGTTTTTAATGACATTTTTATAAAAGTATGAAAAAACTTTAACAAAATAGGTAACCTCTGTCTTAAACTAAAAAAAAAAATAGAAAACAAACTTTTTTCACAATTTTAACGTAATAGTAAGTATAACCATGAAATTTATAGCAGGAATAACAACTATTTTCTATAATAGTCTTATAATTATTCAGTCATAGTTTCTCTTTCATCTGCGCAATCCTTGCAGTACAACACAGCATGCTCAATGCAGATGTATTTTTTACAGCATCGACAAGTATTTCTAGATTTCCTGTGTTTTTTGGCAGGACAATCCTGACACCTTCTTTTTGCATTAGATATCTTCACAGGTGGTTCCTCATCAGGTTCTCCTAAAAATCTCTTACGCTTTTGCGCCGCTTTTGCTACGTTTTGTCGTGGTATTGCTGTTCTTCTTATGTATTATGTATGCGTTTATTCCAGTCATTTTGAGCTACTGGTTGAACACCTGGCACTTGTGTTATGATATTTTCCGCCCTAGTTCGGACATTTTGGCGGGTAGGCCTCTGCTGCCACTTGGTCCCGTCTATTCCAAAAAAATAAGATGTTCATATCTGACTTTCAGAGGTGGTGGTAGTCAAATAAGTCAAATAATAACTGTGCTGTATTTCAGACGTTGAAGAATGTAGCTGATGGCATAGTTCAACAAGGGGCACATCGTCACTGTCCGTGTCAGATACATCTTGATCGGTGTCACTTTCCTGGTTGCGAACACTCAGATGATCTTCCTCTTCATTTTCTGATGTAGAATTTTCATATTCGGAGTCGGATTCTTGCATAATAGCTAAAATTCGCTGCTGTTCGAGTTTTTCGCGATCCATAATTACAAAGGTTCTGAAAACAATACAATAAGACAATAATACATTTAAAAAAATACGGCGCGAAATTACGACACCAGGTGTATAGTTGGGTCTTATTTACCTTTCTTGTGTTTATCCGCGTCTATCCACCGCTGTATACACGATACCACTGTAAGGCGATATTTGAAAGGAAGAGAAGACCATTAGCTCCAGCTAATGAGAAGTGTAGCAACGTCGCAAAAATATTTTATAGAAATGCGTGCATTTTCAAAAGGCGTGGGTACTATAGACCCAACTGTGCGATCGCCGGGTTAAACCTCCCAAAAATGTTTCGTTTATTTGTTTGTTAGCAAAATGTTGCGTAATAATTGCAGCCAAATTATGCATTGAATTCAGCATTGCAGCTACTTAAGTCAAGTGAATTAAATAAGACATCGTGCGGCTTAAAGTCGACGGTTCCTGAAGCACTTAGAGCAACACGTAGCTGTTAAACTGCAGTCTTTACAAATAAATTTGGAATCCAGATTATCTGCATATAAAATAATATTATGTAGGATGTTTTTTGAGCAATTCATTTCCTGTGATTGACGATGATGACTCGGTAACCGTTTTACATACATTATGCATAATTGAGAACTCGATGATATTCAATGAGAATAATTGTATTTTTCAAGTAGATGATAGTTTCTTGTTAAAGATCAGGGTGGACGCGGATTTGAATTTATAAATGAATAAATAAAATAAAAAACAAAAAAACAAATTGCTTCAATCATATTACAAAATGAATGATATAACTAATTATAATGCCAGTAGAGCAAAAGGAAGTGACTCAGCTTATGCTGATCGGCAACACAGTACCGAGCAGCGCTGATTTTCAGTCACCTCTATCTCCCTATGGTGTTATACGGGAGTTGTACAACACCGGTTCACTTGATGACAAAAAAAACCTCTAATACAAAATTTGCTTCAGAAAAAACGTAGCATTAAGAAAGCCTATCACAAAAAAAAGACAATGAAACACTAATAAACTATACAGGGTATATCAAGACTGCTACCGAAAACGAAGCCGGGTGGTAGTTTAAGCTACTTCAGACACAATGCAACAGAAAAAGTTGCAAAAAAAAGCGTCAATTTTTTTTTGTTATTTTTTTCCTATGGCCATTTTTGGGTGGTAAATACATTTTTTCCTAAAATAATAGTGTATACCCTTTTATTTATAACTAATCTAAGGTATAAAAGTGTTTAAATTATTATTTTAGCAAAAACTATGGATTTACCACCCAAAAACGACGATGTTTAAAAAATCATAAAAAATAGTTGTCGCGTTTCTACGCGAAATTTTTAGTTGCATTGTGTTTGTAGCCACTAAAACTACCACCCGGCTTCGTTTTCGGTAGCAGTCTTGAGATACCCGGTATAAACAGAGTAGAAAAGTAACGTGAAAATAACAGGCAATAACAATAAAAAAAAAACAACAACAAGGACATATTTATGGAACTCTAGTATGTGTTTGAATGTGCGTATGCATGAGTGTGAATGTTCGTGTGTTATGTGCATGTGTATGTTTATGTTTTATTCAATAGGGGTTGTGTTATATTCAGAGCTAATTCTGTTGGAACAATTTACCCAAATTCAAAGTTGCCCATCGGGTGTGCTTCAAATTCTCTGCAGCATGTTGTCTTTTGAGAAGAGCCGATTTGTATTTGAATCTAAAACATTCTACAGTCATTTCTTCTCTCAGAGGTGGTGGCAGATCGTTCCAGATTCTTGCTGCAGAAATCTTGAAACATGTCCTGTACCTGGCTGATGCATGAGATGGCACTTTTAATAAATTTTGTGTGGCTGACCGAAGAGATTTTCTAGCAGTATCTTTGACCCAACAGAGTTTTTCAAATAGGTACTCCGGATTTTTATTCCAAATTACCCTCTGAACAGTGCATGCATATAACAACTCTCTTCTTGCAGACATGTTAAGAATGTTTTTTTCTGTTGAGGTACTGTGTAATAAATTCTCTCCGAGGTATGTTAAAACAAAATCTCATGCATGCATTTTGAACTCGCTGGATGACTCTTTGTGTGTTAGAGTTTAATCTAGGCCCAAATACAGAACTGCAATAATTAAACTGTGAGAGAACAAGCAAATCTGTTAAGAGTACGCGTAAATCTTCATTAATATATGATCTAATTCTGTATAACGTTTTTAATCTAAAAAAGGTATTCCTAACTTTGGCGTTTACATGATCCATATACTTTTGCTCTCAATCCAAAACGAGACCCAGATTTCGTGCTGATGTTACATATTCAATTGAGGTATTGTTAATTTTAATTTTCTCTTTACAGTTTAGAGTATTTTTAATTTGGTGCTTGGTCCCCAACACTAGCACTTGAGATTTAATCGGATTTAATACCAGAGAATTTTCTTGTGACCAGATAGATATATTTTCTAAATCATTGTTAATTAATTCAATGGCTTTTGCAGTATCTTTACTGTCAAATGAGTAGTATAGCTGAGTATCATTGGCGTATAAATGATATTTACAAGATTTAATGCAATTAGGTAAATCTGCTGTGAATATTGTAAAAAGGATAGGATTTAGTAATGAACCTTGTGGGACGCCTCTCTTTAATGATTTGAGGGTGGAGAAGTTTTTTGTGCCGTCTTTACCATCTGTTACAACTATTTGTTCTCTATCCATCAGAAATGTTTTGAACCATTCACAGGTACTTAATGAAAATCCATAGCTCTTTAACTTAGCCAGCAAAAGTTCCTGGTGTAAGCAATCAAAAGCTCTAGAGTAATCTAATAATACTAGAATACTACTCAATCCCCTATCTGAAGCCTCCATCAGGTCATCTGTTATATGTAAAAGCGCAGTTTCTGTACCATGACCTCTACGAAAGCCAGATTGGTATTTTGGTATAATATCTTTATTTTTAAGGTAATTCAATATCTGATCTAAAACTACTTTCTCTATAACTTTCGATAGTACAGGTAGAATCAACAGCTGGGTTCTTTTTGGGCAATGGTATAACTAGTGCTCTTTTCCAGCCGGATGGAAAAGTATTTGTTTCTATCGATCTCTTAACTATTCTGGTAATAATTGGTAATGTAACGTTAATTGCTGACTTAATCATATCAATATTTAGAGTATCGTAACCCGCTGCCTTTATTCGAATATTATTAAGGATTTTGAGGACCTCGCTTTCTGTCGTTGGTTTAAGCTGGAAGGAGTCATGTGATACTTCTCCACATTCGGTAATTGGCGTAACGCTTACATTTGGATCAATATTAAGTGGCAAGTTTAAAAAGTGTTCATTTATTTTATCAGAATCATTTAGGTGGTCTGGAATTACATTTGCGGAGGGCTTATCAAACAAAGTAGTATTTTTCAAGTTTTTCCGTAGTATTATTGGTTGCTTTAGATTGGTATTTATAAAAGTATTGCAGTATGCCTTTGTTTCCCGTTGTATTGTTGCCGTTACGAGGTTTCTAAGACTACGATAGTAACTTTTAGAACTCTCTGTTTTGACTTTCTGTGCCTTTACTAGGGCTTTGTCGCGTAACTGAATCATAAATTTCACCATGTCTGTGATCCATGGTTTAGGTTTATCTTTAACTATTTTCTTCTTAACCGGCGCATGAATATTAAGTAAGGCTAAAATAAAAGTATTAAAGGCATCAACCATGTCATCAATATTTTCTATTTAATTAATACTGTTCCACGGAATTAAATTCAGATCCTTAGTGAATAAATCTAAATTTATGTTGCGTAAACTTCGCTGAAACTTTACTTGCTTTATAAATTTTGGTTTTTTTATATCAAGATCCACTAAGATCATTGCATGATCGCTCAAGCACAAATTGTGCACTACTTCAACCCCTTGACATCTTAGCGAGCTGTCTGCCATAACGATATCAATAATTGTTTCTGAATGATCAGTAACTCTGGTCGATTCATTAATCAGTTGTTGTAAGTTGTGTTGATGACAAAATGACACCAGTTCTTTCGCATGAGGCGATTCTATATGGGAAACATCAATATTAAAATCTCCCAATATACACGTGTAATCACAGCGCGTCATGGAGTGCATAGGATTCTATGATTGCACTCAGTGATTACTGAGTGCATGAAAAGCATCTGTAGTACTTATGTTTTCAGGCCTATAACCTGTGCCTAGAGAATTTCACTTTAAGTTTTCAGAGTAACCTATGTTTTGATAGCAATTGATAGTCAATTACCAATTATTTTAACGGTGTCGAATACGAACATGTTAAACAATGCTCTCTTAGATTTACGTGAATGTTGCAAATTGAAGATTTTTTTTTTACAGATATCGCAATTTCCGTCAAATCCGTTGTAATTAGTTTTATTATAATGTATTAAATCCTGCACACCATATATATTTAGAAGAAATTGTATAGTCTGTGCAGAATGCCATCCCGCGCTAGACAAAAGATTATGACCCGAGCCCGTAGCTCATGCCTTTTCAACCGAATAATATATTGTGTGGAGGCCTGCAGTGAGACTTAGTAATAGTGAGCCTTGTTTAGTTGTCATATTAAAATACTTACCACACTGGCAATAAGAGGCAAGAACAAGCATATAATGCCGTTAGCCAGCAAAGCCACGAGCAGGATAAGTTTCCCTCCATACCGCTTGGCGAGAAGACCGGCAGGGATCTGCATGGTCATGTAGCCCCAGAAGAATGAGGATAGAATGAGGCCCTGAGTTTTCTTGTCCCACTCGTATATCTGTGGAAGAAGTATACTGATAGAAGAAAAGAAACGAAGAAAAACCAGATTTATAGTCACAAACAATACATCGCACAACTCATATAAGGTAACATGCAAGACTATTTATAACAAAACATAAGAGTGAGTTATGGAATGGATCACTTTTGGAAATGCATTGATGGTTATAAAATTTTTGAATTCTTCTGTGCATAGTAGCATGATGATCTGAGCGGGTAAGTCTGGGTTAAGAGATTTGAGAAGAATGAGGCATTATTTAAGAAGATAAACGTTCCTAGGTATGAGTTTGATGAAGAGGTGGAAAGGTAAACAAACGTATGTTATGTTATTAAGTAAATCATTTGCCTGCCTTTGTGGCGCAGTTGTATTACAGTATAATTGCAAAGCTGAGGTTTCAGGTTTGAATCCCTGGTCGGACAAAGTGATATTGGAATTTTCTATTCATTATCAGCCCGAAGCTATGAATTTGTGACGATAGGCTCGCCCCCATCACATAGTGGGACGAAAACACTCAATGCGAAACATGAGTTTCCTGGTTACTAACAGGAAAACCTCTGCCTATCCCTTCTGGGAAAAAGGTCTGAATTTATATATGAATGTAAATCATTGGACGAATTTACATGTAGTTTAATTCTTGATAACAGTGATAACATGTATGCCGATGTACAAAACTAGGCTCTTATTTTTAACTCAGTGAATAAGAAATGTGTGATGATGGCTTTAAATGTTGACATACGTATCATTTTACAGGTTCACATTGCAATTTTTCAACACAGATAGCAAATAATTCAATTTATTTCCATACTTTTGCAAACAAATATTATCTGTTGTTAAACATAATAAAATCCCATTTTGAGATGCATTTTAACTTTTCAAACACTTGGATCTGCTTGGTAAATGAAAAAGTAATGCAATCAAGTATCATAGAGAGATAGGAGTCATTTATTTAACGTGATGTTTATTTTATAATGGAAATAAATACAATTAATACCTTTTGTCATCAAGATATTAAATGTTCCATAATATGACGTCTGCAAAGACTATTGCCAGTAGATTTTTGTTTTCAAATATAAGATGACGACATACAGGTAAAAAAAATACGATTTTTATATTAAAACCGCTCTAAGCTGTATAGCTTAGTGTAATACTACTGTACTGTAAATTTTACATTACTACTATAACAACAAAGAAGCTATTGAAAAAAATATCTTAGTTGACATTGACACAAAAGCCAGTGATAGAATGTTTGAATCTGCCTGATTAAATTCCTTACTTTTCTCTCTATATCAGCTCATACACGTCCCACTGCAGGGCACGGGCCTCCTCTACAATCGAGAGTTCAATTAAGAGTGGCTAGGCCATATAGCCTGCTGGACCTTGAGGTCCAAAAGAAAATATTTAATACCAAATCATTTTAAATTAAGCAGAACTTAAGATCTAGTGTTAATATCAAACACATTTCAATTACGTATATATAATACGTATAATTACGTATATATAATTACGTATAATTACGTATATATATATTACGTATATATATATATAATTACGTATATTTTTATTATAATAATACACACACGCACACACACACATACACGTACACATACACACATAACTTCAATTATAGAATTTAAGTTTGTTTATTGATATTCTTAACTTTTTAATATTTTCATTTTTATATTTGCTTGAATTTGTACCTATACTAAAACTACTTTTGGAAGAGCGGAGCCTCCTAACACAAGTATTGTTATACTTAAAAGGAGTGCTCCAATAATGACAATTTGTATTTAGACTAAGTTAAGATAATGCAAATAAATATTTTTTTATTTTTTTTATTTTTTTATATAACAGGATTATTTACTTAGAACAAATAACTTCAGCGAGATATTTGAACATAACCAGATACATACAAACGTGATCAAACATTTGACTCCACTATGTTGAACTAATGAAATGTGACAATGACACGTGGATAGTTATCTAAAATACACCTTGTATGCGTATTACAAAGTAAATGATATAGGTCTACCAGAATCTCATGGCATAAAATTAAAAACAAACACAATGATTTTTATATGGCAATACCATCAGTCAACAGCTGTTTCAAAACTTGAGTTATGTCATTTGATGTGAATATTTTAAGATTTCTATCCTTTCTTAGCGAAAATGTACAAATTAGTTCTACAATCACAAGTGCGACACATTGTTTACTAGGTTTATCGCCAGATCCGTGAATAATTTGGCCAAATTCAAACAAAATCGTCGATTTCAAAATCGATGTCGTTTTAACAAGTAAGTCGGAGTGAATAGTTTTGATACTTCATTTTTTTTGGTTAGTGTTAGATATGTGCATGTGTTTTATTGTATATACTTTGATATCTTTTTTGGAACTAAACAGTAATGCATTAAATACCTATTTACAGGAGTTTCCAGAGATTTTAGATAAGGAACGGCTTATTATTATTCCTTTATCTTCATCGTCTTCATCAGAAGATGTACAGGAAGAGTATTTAGAAGTAAGGTCTGACTAAAGTGTTAATGAAATAAAGAAGACTGAAAATAAAATTATTCGTTTTTATTTTACAATCTTGCATCGTTCGTATAACATTTATCGAATCTAATAATTATTTAAATAAAACCGACTCATAATCAAACTACTTACAATTTGGAAATTGAAAGTTGTTTGATTAAGTGAGAACTAATAAAAAGAGAGAATTAAAACGAAACTGGTGGCTCGGTACCACCATTTTTATCTACGTTTTGAAAGTACCAGCGCTCCAGCGCTAATTTTATAAATACTTGTAAGGCACGTATGTATTTTATAATTTAAAACTGAAAAAAATCTTATTTGCCTATTTTAATTGGCTATTTATTAAAAGTACAATTTTAAAGTAATTTTAATGTTATATTATTATAATATATTTTTACTTAAAACATTATTTACTTTATTTACAAAGTTGTACTAAAAAATAATCAATTTGAAATAATAATTAATTACAATTATTGAAAGTATCAAAATATGTTCATCCAATTACCCCAGTATTGCAATGCGTAAATTCAAATTTCCTAAAATGCCATGAGATTCTGGTAGACTTATAATATATTGGGATTCATAATTGCTAGTTGCGTTTTATTTAGAATAGTTTTTGCAATATCATGAATCTTACATAAACAAGAAAGAAAAGTTAGGAAAGTTTATTTTAAAATCTCTACACTTTATGAAGTAAGGAGATTGAAGGTGAGTTGCCAGAGTGCCTAATCTTATATCACATTGATGGATTTACTTAAGTTCCTATTTGGGATAGATCTGAATTAGTTTTGAGACTGCCTCGGCGTCGTAGTTGTACTAGGGTACGGTTACAAAGCTGAGGTCTCGGTTTCGAATCCCGGGTTGGGTAAAGTGATATTGGATTTTTCTATAAATTATCAGCTCAGAGTCAGAAATTTGTGCCCGATATGGCGATAAGCTCTCCACCTATCACATCGTGGGACGGAACATACAAGGCGTAATGCGGTTGTCCTGGCACCTCTGCCTAACCCTTCTGGGAAAAAGGCGTGAATTTATGTATGTATGTATGTGAATTAGTTTTGTAGTCATACCTGCAAACCGTGCGTGAAGCAGTCGGTTTAACTCTAACTTTAATTAGCAATAATAGTAATAAATACACCCAACAGTCACATACATAGCCCTGACCCCACATTAAGAGCGAATTAGTATTGTGTCGTGGGTATCAGAAGCTACGAGAGACTTCGTTCTCACAAACACCCAGCCACTAGACGAATGCTTGTGGCCTCACAAAAAATTTTCTCGGTGCAGGAATCGAACCCGCTGCCTCTCGTTTCACAGCTGGCGCCTGCCATGTCACGGAGGCTGGAAAGGATATTAATAAAAAATTGTAAACATAGATATTGTAATACCAACCATTTTATCATCAAGCTTAATTTCTAAACTAGTCGCAAGACTCTTCTATTAACCTTAAATTCTGACGTATATAAATCTAGGCTATGGTGAATACTCAGACTAAATACTCTCTAGACGTAGCCATGACTGGAACGTGAGAAATAAGAGTGAGACCGTAAGTTAAAAATTAGTGTGCGTAAAAGAGACAGAGAGTTTTTTCTTTGTCCTTGTCACCGTTGCCGGTTTTTTTATTTGTCAAACTGCGCAGTTTGACAAACAAATATACGTAAATCAGTTTTTCCGACATTTTAATAGTTTTGGATGGTGTAAAGCAGCAATTTATACAAATATTAGTGACTATAGTGTATGTGCAATGGTGGGTTGTAGTATTTTAGGCTGCAAAAGCCGCAGTGAACGAAAAATTTGTGGAATAACATTTCACTCGTACGTTACTCATTTATGTTACATTATAATTATTTTATCGTGTATTGGTAAATAATATTGCATTTTAATATCAATTCAAATTGTTTTACTTAGAGAAATATCGATTACATTTAGAATTTCTAAAAATAATATTAAATAACCTTAATTTCTTAAAAGTTTAGTGTTACCTTGTTATGAAAATTGGTTTACCCTAGATAATACTTGCATATTATTATACCTTGCATACGTAGCGTTATTCATGCGTAAAAAAAAATTACTTCTTATTTTAGGTTTCCTGCTAACAGTGAAATTAGAATTAAATGGGTGGAAGCTACTGGACGCCAAAATTGGCACCCAACAAATAATTTTAAAATTTGCTCAATACATTTCGAGATAGATTCCTTTCATTATAAAAAGAAGAATATTATAGTAAAACCAAAAGCAGTCCCAATAAAATATGTTCATATAAGTAGTTGATCATTAATTATTTTTAACACGCTTTTGTATACATATGTAACAGAATCTGTGAAGTCGATTTTCGAGCACTTCAAAACGTCGGATTGACTTGAAATTTTGCATACTTATCTAGGACCGATGACGACGCAATAATTTAAAAAGTATATGATGAAGTTTACTGGTGGTAGGTCTCTCATATGTGAGAGGCCATCTGGGTAGGTACCACCGCAATGTCTATTTCTCCCGTGAAACAACACTGCTTAAATGCACTGTTGTGTTTCGGATTGAAGGACATTGTAGCCAGAGCAACTACTGGACATATTGAGACTTAACATCTTATGTCTCAGGATGGCGAGCGCAGTGGAATATTGCTACTGTTCATGAGCGGTCGTATCGCTTACCACCAGGCGAACGGCTTGCTCGTCTTGCCATTCAATGCAATAAAAAAAAAAAAAAAAAAAAAAATATGATATTGTTTTATCCAAAATAATAAACAAAATATTATTGTTGAAAAAATATTATAATTGGTAATTTGCGCGCAGTTGTCTTTCTTTGATAAGACAGCCGTAGACGGATGTTTTAGTGCAAGCAATTAAATTATATTTTAAAAACTAAAAAAACAAGCTTTCATATAAGATCGAAATTAAAAGTAAAAAACAATCATAAACTCATTGTCATTTAAAAAATAAATACGATATACGAATAAATACGATTTAAACCGTACGATTGGCAACGCTTATGTTGGCCTGTGTTAGTACCCACTAAAAGTAGGATTTTTTCCCAACATGGCCACACTGAAGAATTATATGTATATCTGTCTCTTGTGCGGCCACGGCATGGCTACGTCTAGAGAGTATTTAGTCTGAGGGTAAATATAATATAGAAATAGAAACATACACTTTTGTTTAACAAACTTTACAATCTTATCTTCAAAGAAGGTTAGCAGACTAAATATTTTTGTTACAAAAATATCAATTATTTTAACGTCATGTAAGAGTTGAAATAGTTATCACAAAAAAGAAAAGTCCACATTACTAGGAGTTATAATTTAAGATATAGTTATTCTGTTAATGCGTCCGTAAATATGTCTAATATCAAATATAATCCTATATTTTACTGCAAGTAATGGAAATACTAGAGAAGTAACCGCTGGAGAGATTGATGCATATTAGAGTGAAAACCATTAATAAAGCGGTCGAATTGTTCTGTCTTCTTCGGTCAAACTGAATTCAAAAGTGGCTCGGTAGTGACAATTACTCAATAACTAAAAAAGGTTTTAAAACCGTGAATAAGACCGTAGAAGTATATAATTAAGACGACACATGCAAAAAAATGAACTTGTACTCTACATCGAAACCTAGGGAAATTTACTTTTTCCGTAGGTTCCGATTAATTAACGACGCCACACATATCAGAGTTCATTTGAAATTATCCTCACCTCAACATTGGAGTCATTGCGCCGTGTGGTATCAGTCATGGCCAAGATGGCGACCCCGAGGCTACTTCGGGCTATGAACAGCGAGATCATGCAGAAACTCATGCATATCATCTGTACATGTCTAATGCCGAAGCTGAACTCTGTGAAGAAGACATATTCTCTAGAATAAAGTCCAATTGCAGTATAATATTTACATTGTAACAATAGAACATAATTCTATAAAATAAATAAAGCTTCTGTTAACAAACTTAGTGGTGAACATTTACTAAGACCTAAGATTTTATGTTCATATCTCTAAGACACCTCTGCTTTTCTTGTAGCAATGAATAGCGAACCGCTTGATGGTAAGCTATACGACTGCTTGTGGGCATTAGCAAAACCAAAACAATACTATGAATTGCAAAGCAATTCTTTGCATTTTACTGTGCTCAGAATTCTGAGACAAAAGATGTTAAGTCTCAATATGCCCGGTGGTTAATCTGGCTACAACATCCTTAAAACCGGAACACAAAAATTCATTTACATTGCTGTTTGCCTCTTACATACAAGAGAACTAACCAGTAAAAGTTAATTTCTAAGTTATCAATGATGCTTTCTTCTGACTAAGTAAACTAAAAAAATCAGTGATGAGATAACTAGTTAGACGAAGATTTCCAGAATGTCATTTTTACGAATGACCATCAACCCAACCCCCAAACGCATGAGTATTAACAAAATAATTTTATTTGTTCAAAGGTAAGCACAGTCTTCGCTCTCTAGTACCTCCACCAATCCTCATTCTGACACCATGGTAGGGCAGGAGATGGAATTCGCAAGAATCTGCTGGTAAGTTATATTCGCTAGAGCAACAATCATCAACCGTTTACATCTATGGCATCAATATCTTTCTCCATCCCAGTACAAGAAAAATATTATAACCATATGAAATAGTATTTAGCAGTATTCATAATTTTAATTATTGTTTTGTGCTTTTGGATGCGTATTTGTATCGCGCCGCGCCACCTTTATTTTTGTTTATGTGATATTCTAATCGGTAGGTACTTTTGTTGATAAAGTCCTGCTTAATTAAATTTAACAAAACTGTTTGTTTTTATCTGTAGAGTTCCAAATAAAATAAAATCCACAGTTAATTCTTGCTTTGTGATTTTTGAATTCGAATTTGTAAACCAGATGGAAACGTTCAGAGATTAAAGTATTCAGTATTATAGATAAATGATCGAACAAGGAATTAAAGTATTACGCTACGTTTCAAAGGTAATCCCTGATACATATTGAACTTGTGTTTCAAATTCAGCTGCTTTATTTTCGAATTTCCATTTAAAATCATAATTCCCATCGGATTTCGATTGCTTTGAAATTTGGTAACAGTAGTTTTATGAAACACCTATAACTTTAATGTATGTATGTACATCAGGATTAAATATTCAAAATTTAAATACTACGTTTTTTCGAATGCTGCTGCGTGTAAGACTACACGTAAAGAACTTTACTCGAATTATTTGTGTTAGTTATTTCGATAAAAGAATTAAATGTATGGACTACTAAAATGTTGAACTATTTATTTTATAAAAGAAGAGGTCAAAGAACTAACAATATTTAATCAGAAGGCTAACATTGTGGAACATCATATTTAGCTGTTTTAAATTCATTACCGTGAAAGCATATAACATGATTCAGAAAAAGTAAGGTTGATACATTTTCGTTTCAAATATATCAATTTTAAAATTTTGTTTAAGTCCAATCCTGACCATAAAAGTAAAGATTTCTCTTAAATAGCATCACAGTAAATTTTCTTTAAAATGTTCAAATTAATTTGGAAAGCTGAAACCCCAATAGTTTATCAATTTGAGTTATAGGGTCCCAAGAGCAGTAAATCCTTCTTTAAATTAATGTATTTTCGAGACGTAAACTACGTGTGCAGAAAAGCGATTCGTAGTATTATTTCAAGATAACTTGAGACTGAAAAATGATTAATTATAATATTTTAAATTCAAAGATATAAATTATTTAGACATGAATTAATGTTTATGAAAAGTCTGTAGTTCGGTTTTAAGCATTGCTTCACAAAGTGTTCAATTTGTATTTCTATTTTGACATTTTAATGCAATTCTTGTTTAATGATGACAGGGATTCAGATCCTTAATTTCGATCGATTTTTATTTTTTTATAATGGATCAAAAAAGGTCCGTAGAAATAGATACAATTATGGACAAGTTCGGTTATAAAATACTGTAAGTAGAGTACTAATTAATATTTTTTTGTAAATTTACATCACAGACTAGTGCTACAAAATGCGATAATTTCAAGGCATGTTACGATAGCATACTGGTACGGTAAGTTTTCCAAGCTTCTATATTTATGGATTGTATATTATTTATACATATTATATTATTCCGCTTTTGAAATCCTTTCTTCTCAGAATTGATTATAACTGAATTCCTTAGCATATTCTGAATAACTAAATTACCCGTCCAAAAAGTTTTCACAAAAGTGGAGGCGTGTCTTTGATACTTAAACCCCAAATCTGATTTGGATCACAAGACATTTGTTTTCATTCAATTTAAGTTTTCGATTAGTTGGAACTGTGTTTTCTGTTCGATTGCCAGTGAGGCGTGTTCAGAATACGAATGATCCTTTCGATCTCGGGATGACAGACAATTATGTCTCTTCTAAAATAAGCGATGGAAATGAGATCCTCTTATTTAAATCTTATACATTTGTCTTTAGGACACAAATACGATTGGAACAACGCCTCCAAATCAACTTCAATTTGAATCATACTTTCGATTATAAAAGGGAAATTATTTTTGATCTTTTAGTTTGATTACAAAGGTGTTTGAATTTATCATTATAATTTAATGATATTTCTGTCCGAGTTACAAACAATAAAACAAACACATTAAAAGTAAAAGACAATAAGCTTGCAGCTCAATTCCATATATTTCATATAAAGCCTGCAGCATGAAATATGGATGCTATCGAAAATGTAGCTTCTTTGTATCTGTCTGCCCGATCCAAGACGCGCAGTTGGGTATCTCAATTGTAGTATATAAAAAATACGGAAAAATATTTAGGATTACATTATTATCGTAGAATTATTAAACACATTTTAGTATCAATATTACTCTAAAATTAGAACGAATCTTTTAAATAGAACTCATTAATGTTGCCTACCACACTTTTATCGATCGACTGAGTTTTTATGGCAACCTGTATTTTGATTAACCTACATACAAACAAGAATGTTAGGCATTCTACAACAATACCGCACATAACAATACAATTATATTTTAATATTTGTTATATAGATTTGATTGATTTCGTTTATTGATGTTTCTTTATGTTAACCAGTTAACCAGTTTTGTATTTCATATTATTGTATGCCAATTTGGCGGGCCATAGTGGTCCATACAAAACACAATTGTAACACCTTGTGTAAACCTATGTCCACAGTAAAAGTTTTTGATTTGATTTGATACCTTTTTTTAACGTAAATTATAGTAAATCCATAAACATGTATCTGAACATATAACATAGCGGCGTTCTGTCCATATCCACACTGTCCATGTCCACATTCCTATAGAGCATGTCTGGGACGTTCTGAAACGACGCGTGAGATCAGTACAACCGGCTCCGCAGACCATCAGAGAGCTGAAGAATGTGATTACCGCGGAGTGGGAACGTATTCCGCAAGCAAGTATCCGGGATATCCTCGCTAGCATACCCAGACGAATTCAATCTGTGATTTCAGCTAGAGGGGGTCACACTCGATACTAAACATTTATCTTCTTTTACTTTATTAAAGAAAAAACAAACAAAAATCTTTGTTAACTTTTACTTCACGAGCATATGCACTACTAGCGAGCATACACTACTAGTGAACTTTATCATTAAAACCCATAAATTTTATCAAAATTTTATGATAATACTGACGAAAACGATTATTTGCTTAATAATTTACAAAATTGTGAAAGTAAAACTACCTATAACTATCAAACAAACTAATAGTAACATTTGAAATGGTTCATTGCTTAGGTGCCCGTTTTTTTTGCAAATGAGTTTATATTTTTGTTTTATTTCATTTTGTTGTAATATAAAAAATATATGCATAATGTACTTATATAATAACTAGGTCCTTAATGTTATGGAACCAAGAAGTAAATGCAAAACTAGGGCATAAAATTGTATTCATTGGAATATAAAATATTTGAAATATCTTTATTGTGACATTTATGTTTTGTATTCGTTTAAAGAAGATCCATATTAGGATAATATTAAAGAAACTAAAAACTAGAAGAAGAAGAGAAAAAAGTAGAAATAAATCTTTTGACACGATTACAACCATTAAGCTATTTATTACTACGTATTACATGACATTACATACAGTACAAACACCAAAAGAGATTAAAAGGAACAAACTAGAACTAGAAACCTGCTTACAATACGTTTCTCGTCCATAGACTAGTCTAATTAAAAGTTAAAACTATACAACATGGAATTATGGTAAAGCTTTGTTTGTTTATTTTTAATGACATTGGTAATTTTGAATTTGATTTCTTGTATGAAAAAAAAAACATTTTAAAATTGTTATTTTTAAGTTTGTCGTAAAATTAATTAATTGATGGACGGAACAAAGCCGCGCTCATTCGCTAGTTTTCATAGTTTATTGTACCATGCGGAGCGTGAGTCTTTCTAAAATTAGGTCTAATGTTCGAATGTTGATTCTGCTCTCAATATTTCGCATGCTTATAAATAATCCTAAGTATTTGGACAATTTTTTTATTGGACCATCTGGGACAAGTATCGTGCGCTGTGCTCGCGAATGTAACTTCCGCGTTTGAATTTGTGTCAATGTAAATTTTTATTTGATTTTGTGTTTTTATATAGTATTTTAATAACGAATTATAAGTTGGTGTTTTTTAAGAGTGAAGGTGAATTTAAAACTAAATTGATAGTGTTAATAGCATGGTGATTCAAATCGTTAAGATAGTCTTAAGAAAGGAACAACATGGTGGTTAAAATCATTAAGGACTCCAAAGTGTCAATGTATAAAATTCGTAATAAAAAAAAAAATAAAAACCGACTTCAAAACAAAAATCCACTAAAAACCAAAAAATAATAAAATAATAACTACCACTCCAAAGCAAAAAAATAATATTTATTTCATGGAACTCGTGCATGTTGATTAATTTGCTTAATGACTTGACTATTCAACAAATCAAAATATATGCGTAACATATTGAAGGCGGGCCGCCAAGTACCAAACATGTAGGACGTATGCCTTATATTCATTTAAATATCTATCGATCGATATCGAATAGAGAACCTCCTCCTTTTTTTGAAGTCGGTTAAAAACCATTCAATGCGTGAAATGAAAGTAATAACTAATGGTGCGAAATAATACAATTATTTTTTTTTGAAAAATTTTTTAATTATTGGGGAGGAGAAAATTTCTGAAATATGATAAACATGCGAAGTTAAAAAAAAGTTTAATATTAAATTAGGTAAACGTCGATAATAATCAGCGTAATTGTTGTCAGATTGCTCTTACCGCAATTTCATGATGTTGTAAAATTAATTGCAAATAAGAACTTCATAAGTGCGTGTTGGCCTGTTGCTAAACGGACTAGACGCGGCTGCCAACATATTCATGGTGGTCGCGGGTTCGAATCCCAGGGCACACTTCTGACTTTTCGGAGTCATGTGTGTATTGATAGTCAATCACGACGCACTAAAACGGTGAAGGAAAACATCGTGAGGAAACCTGCATACCACAGCGATTTATAAAAAAAATGGTATGTAAGTCCGCCAACACGCACTAAGCCAGCGTGGTGGACTATATGGCCTAACCACTCTCAATCATACTTTCGATTGTAGAGTAGGCCCGTGCCCTGCAGTGGGACGTATATGGGCTGATATAATACGAAGAACTTTTGGCGTATGTATGTCGTAAGTTGCTAACGTCTTAAATTTCCGGAAAACAAATTGATCTTGGGTGTTGTTCAACGACGATAGCATTGGGATTAGTTACGTGTTTGGTGGTTATAAGTGTAGGTATTAGAATTAGCACTAACTTTCAGGAAGTAACTATCGTATATTTAATAAATTAACACTTAATACATTCACAGACAGAGTAAGATTATAACTATGCGATTCGGAGCGAGATGTGCTCGTGACGAAAGATGGCAGACTGTCCTCTTCATCCAAATAAACCGACCCTTTTATAAGACTAGATGGGGATAGATCTTACAGAAAATATGTTTAAGCCATAAAAAAGGGTCTATCCTTTCAACTAAAAATTAAGGTCTGCCCAAACATCTGGGCTATTGTCCAAACCGAAAAGTTTTACCCAAACATGTGTACTATTGTCTAAAAAACATAAATTTGTTGCAAAGGATTGCCGCCACTAAAGAACTTAACTATAATAATACAGTTTTATTGCCCGGCATGAACGGGCCATTACAATTAGGAAACAATAATTTAGAACAGCATCTTTTTAACTAATATTATACAATAGGGTACACAAAAATTCTTATTTTAATAAAACGACTCGCATATGTTTTATGGTTAAACATCTGCAGTCATATCTTAAAATGAAATGCGTGTTTAAATTATGTTCAAAATACAAATAACAAGCGTGTTCTTTTAAAAGCTAAATATAAGTTGGCGTATTGCAAACGCTTTAAAAGCTAAATCTAAGTTGGCGTATTGCAACCGCCACACGTGTAATCCTATTACATATGGCCGTATCTACCTAAGGGTTTTTTGGGCTGCACCCTACACCGGGCCACGGCCCTGTGGATTTAAAAGGACCAGGCCTACATTTATTAAAATATTCATTTTTATAACATAATGTAACAAATATTTTAAAAAATACATTCGAATTGAGAACTACCTCCTTTTTTCGAAGTCGTTTAAAAACAGCGTTAAATCATAATCAATAAATGGGTAAATTTAATTTAAATAATAACACGTTTTACTGACCTACTTTTTCCTTTACATTAAACCTAGTTCACTCTACAAAACAGTTTTGTGACTCAATAACAATTAGTTGAATAATAATTGAGACCTAAAAAGTCATATTGACCTGGGCCCTACAATTTCTCGGTGCGTCTTTACTATTACATATTTATATTGACTAAATCATGACTATGTATTTAGAAAGTATTTAAATAGAATATAAGCACATTTCCTTTACCCAATCTTAAGCACGATTTGATGCCGAAACTCTTAAGTTATTAATAATACGATAAAATCTTACTTTTAGCCGAAACGCTTAGCCGACCGGGCTCTCTCTGGAGCATTTTCATAGATCTTTTTTTTTCTTCAACCATTTTTTTTTATTTATTCACTATTTTCACCACTCGCGTTTACATTCCGCGGAGAAATGAAAGCTGGGAGGAAATTTCCCGCTGTATATAATAAGGAAGCGATGCAGAAGTATGGTTGATGGGATTTATACCTAATTTTAAGGGGATAGAGTTGATAATGGTTTGGGTAAAGGTTAAGTTTTCAGAAGCGTTTATTTGATTTGTTGACAGTCGTAGTATGCAAGTGTGCTTGTTTGCTTTACGTGTTATAATTGTAATATTCATTTTGTAAGTATACTAATGTGAGGCTGCGGTTTTACTTGACTTTCATTATGTAAATATAGGTTTTGTAGTGGGCTTATAGTTTTTTTTATCATGTAAATTTTATTCAGAGTTTTGACGCAATTACAGTTTATAATTAATTCGTTTTATTTGTTCTTCCTATACACAGAATTGTAACTGAACCATCGCATCGCATAAATATTGATTTTGAATCATATTATTTTTTCTGAGTAATATTTATAAAAGAACAGCATCTTACTTTGAACAGAGTAAAGTTAATATACATATTATGCTGTTATATACTAGCTCCTAACTACGACTTCCCTTGCGTGCTACTATATGTTAAAATCTTGATAAAAAGTATTCATTTACTATTTGCTTCGAGTTTAAAGCTGTCAAGCTTCCCTTTCGGTGCCCCGAGGGAGGCCGTAAAGGGTATATAAGTGCCATTGACCTTTCAGCTCGACATGCTGCTGATAATGCAGCCGAGCCAGGTCCCAACAAATCCTACACCAATATACTAATTAAAACCTCGGGTGGCCATCGCAGCCATTTTGGACGACAGAGGATACCTGAGGGCAAGAAAAGGTCCAATTCCTTCTCTGTGATCTCCCAGCAACGAACCATGCCTGGTCATTTTCATTGGGAAATTAAATTATCACCTATTTGCATCTTAACTTCATATGCTTAAGAAACCATAACCTAAAACCCTGTAGTGAATTCATCTCCATAAAATACTTTCAGAAACATTATCAAAAGTAATTCAATAAATCGTTGGGTATGTGGAGTGTGCAAAGTTTCATGTATATCGGTTAAATACTCAAATTCACATTTGTAATATTAGTGGGGATGTAATTGTATTTTAAAAATACTGTACGGCTTACTTTTGTTTTTTAGAGAAAAAATCTTTGTTTTTATGGTATTTTGTAATTATATTTTATAAAATATTATCATAGCTCTCCATTTTTTTGGGAATATTCTTTTTTTGCACAAAAGTATCTGCTTTTCACTATTATTATCAGATTTTGCATTAACATCCATCGGAAACTAAAGGGCGAGATGCACAAACTAAGACCTAGAACCAATATTTACGTCCAATACCAACATACGCCCCGCGGGAACACAAGTTTTATAGGACAAACAAAACACTCATGCTCTCGCAAATAATATAATATGCCACTGGGACATTTTTATTTCGGACCCAATTCGTTTTCGCCGACGCACCGACTTAATCTATTTAGATTGGGCGGTGACCTGTGTTATGAATTTGTTAACACTGTTTGTAAAAGGTCAATATCATCTATATATTGACTGAAGACGTGACTTTGATTAGATTTGGGACGACAGGATTTGTGTCATAGGACGATGAATTAATAATGCTACGTACTTAAAAGTATATAAAGTGATTATTGATTTTGAACATATGAAGCTCATGCTTCCATATGTAAAAATGTAGGCAATAGGGTATTTGACTCCAATTTTTTTATTATATTTATCAAAACGTGTCCATAGCTATAGTCTAACAAACGAAGAAATTTATAAATCCATTTAGAATGAAACAAGTTAGAATCGTTTTAAAACTTGTAGTGGGGGAACAGAAAAGAAATGCAAAACCAAGATAGTGACGTCACTAGGGTTATTATACATTACAGTGAGCGCGTGTGAAAGAGACAGCGAGATGTCCCCACTACACCCCTACTCTTTAATTTTAAATATTAATATTTGCCTTATTTTACAAGCTACTTTAATACTTTTTTTACGGCAAGAATTAATTTTTGTGTTTGTAAGCGAAATAATACCAAATATCGATAATAGTCAAATACCCTATTATGTCATTAGTGCCATCCAAATTTGGTCGAACTTCATTAAATAAATAAATACACCCAACAGTCACATACATTGTCCTGACCCCACACTAAGATTTGTCAAAAGCTTTTGACTCTGTTGTTTATGACATATTATGGGAAAAGTTAGTAAAACTAATATGCCTTCTGATTGTATATCTCTGTTAAAATATTGGTACAATAATCAAATTAACCAAGTCAGATGGGGTGATATTTCATCGGAGGAATATCGTTTGGGTCGTGGAGTCCGTCAGGGTGGCTTTACGTCTCCAGGTCTTTTTAACCTATATGTTAATGGCTTGATTGAGGAGCTCGGGGATGTGCGTTTAGGTTGTGTCATCGATCACGTTTATGTCAATAATATTAGCTATGCGGATGACATGGTGTTGCTGGCTCCATCGGTCAACGCACTTAGAACGCTGATTGACATCTGTGAGAGATATGCATATAAACATGGACTACAACAAGTATAATTCTAACAAGTATAATTCTAAAAAAAGCGAATTACTTATTTTCAAGTCCAGAAATGTTAAACCAAACATAGAATTTCCAATCAGGCTTGAATGTGATACTCTCAACATTGTTAAAAAGTTTAAATACTTGGGACATGTACTAACA
The DNA here is from genome assembly GCA_009982885.2 of Hyles vespertilio. Classification (NCBI taxonomy): domain Eukaryota; kingdom Metazoa; phylum Arthropoda; class Insecta; order Lepidoptera; family Sphingidae; genus Hyles; species Hyles vespertilio. The sequence continues at coordinate 1,011,264 of CM042811.1, forward strand.
GAAGATTTAAAGGATGACTTAGACATAGAAAGAGAGCGTAGAGCGTTGGCGGTTCGAAGCAATATGCTGGCCCGCAGATTTGCACGAGCTTCGCAACAAGTTAAAATAACTCTGTTTGTTGCCTATTGTCAATCTTTTTACACAAGCAGTATGTGGTTTCGGTATACGCAGAGAGCCTATAACGTTCTGCGCGTGCAATATAATAATGCTTTTAGAATGCTGTTGGGGCTGCCGCGATATTGTAGTGCGTCATCAATGTTTACAAATGCCCGTGTTGATGGCTTTCATGCTATAATGCGGAAGAAAGCTGCATCGATTCTAACCAGACTTCGTGGCAGCTCTAACAGTATTCTAAAAATGATTGCGGACCGCTGTGACTGTCCTCTACAAAAGATGTGGGTGGAACGAGTTATAGGGTTAATAAAATAGTATTTAATTTGATTACTAACATAGTTTAATTTCATTGTATTACTAACATTTTATGGAATTCTTATTCTGAAATAAATTATGATTTGATTTGATTTGATAAGATCGAGTCTTGTGTCGTGGGTATCAGACGCTACGAGAACTACTCAGACCGGAAATAAATACCTGTGGATTATATATTTTTCTCGGTTCGAGGATCAAATTTGCAGCCTCGTGTTTCGTATATAGCGTCTAACCAAATAGTCCACAAAGGCTGTCATATTCAGACTTAAGATATTATGTCGGATAAGCCTGTCACAATCCCAAAGTGCTAGCTTTTGTCAATAACAAATTGCCATATATATCTCCGTATTACATAAAACTTTTATCGGTATAAGGCCGTTTGTCCACCGCCGCCGTCACCGGACCGTCACCGAGAACGAGATTATTTCTTGCCGAGTTTAAGATGACGTGACGGCGATCGTGTGTCCACCGCGCCGATAAATCGGTGGCTCAGTTCCACTCAGTTGTAGAGCTTTGTCATACGCGGTAGTCGCATTTTCTTTTTTGATAGAAATAAAACCAACTAGGAGGATGGCTAGTTTTAACTGGCGACAATTGCTTCTTCTGCTTTTATACGATTGAAGGCGTAGGCGATTAAAATAATTTTGGACTCAGCTACTCCAATTAATGTATAAATATCGTATTTGAATTTCATTAGCCCTTTTGTTTACAAATTTTATGGCAAGCATAACAAAAACCGGGCGAACGGTCCGGTGCGACGGTACTACGTGGACAAAAACAAACGTGTTTTGTATTTCCGGCATATCGGCCCGTCATAAAACCGTGCCGAGTTCTAGCGGTCACGCCGAAGTACTCGACACATCGGCGGCTGGGATGACGGTTCTCGGGTGACGGGCGTGCGGTGGACACATGGTCATAGTAAATGTATGTCCGCTAAATCGGCGCCGTCATCTCGTTCTCGGTGACGGTCCGGTGACGGCGGCGATGGACAAACAGCCTATGACTTTAGTATTAGCAGTTCCATCGACTCATGTCTTTTTTTAAAATTAGTACTATTGTTATTGGACTCACCTGCTTTTGTTTTTTCAGAGCACGATAAGTAAATAATGGTCATTATTCACTTATAGTTCTATATTTTTAACACAATAGTTCAAGTTCTCACTATCATTGATTCAATACAAAAAATACATACTATTATTTTAAAGTTTTAACATAGACTGGTCATAAATTGGATTGGCAAAACAAAAAACAATTAAGTCTACACAGACAGACAGAAGTACAAAGGTATAAATAAATTAAATAAACAAGCTACTGGCTTAATATAGATGGTTGAACACACAGTGGGTGTGACGCGGCATTACTCTATCAATTTTGTATTTACCATTTTCCTATTGTATTTATTACTGTATATTTTTAACACAGACAAGTTAATTTAGTAAGATTATTCTTGGAAAATAATTGATATTCTTTTACACTATAAGCTAAAGATAAATTTATATAACTTCTGCGCTATATTTGTTGGCACAACATAAAATTATCGGCTTAACTGAAGCTCATCGTTTGGGCTTTCTTGCCTGTTATATGCCGATGATAGATCTTCTCTTCTTCTTCAGCCTATATGTCTACCCAATGCTGAGTAGACCTCTTGTAATGCACTCAGGTAGTCCATATCCAGTTCAATCCCGCCGCATGGACTAGGTCTTCATTCCTCCTTATCATAGGCTTGCCCCAATTTCTATCGCGAGTTGTTCGTCTCAATTCCAGCACTACTTGATTAGCAAGTGACAGATGGTTAAAGTAAAACGAGCAGATGAAAGCAGATAAAAAGAAACATAAATTATTAGAACAACAGTTACTGGTCGTAGGGTTAATCCAGTAGTTACTGATGGAAGATCATTTGCGCTTACTTTTAGTCAGTAAATGAGGAGAGATGACGTGGAAAGTGAAAAATTTCGAAAATTTGTTTCAGCAGCTAAATTCCATTTTGAGTGTGATGTGTTTGTAAATACTAAATAACATACACGCCCTCTAATTTTCTTCTAAAACGTATTTATTATTAAACATTGACATAGGAATTCACACACTAAACGCTTATTATATAAAAACAAACTTGTGACGTCGAGTACTACCGTTTGTGACCGCAATATATCTACAATCACGTGGTTAACAGTGACTTTGTTTTGGAATTGTTATGTTTTAGAATTAGATTCGATTTAGATATATTTGTAACTTGATTGCACCAACCCGCACCAGACTAGCGCGGTGGACTATATGGTCTAACCACTCTCAATCGTACTCAAGATTGTAGAGGAGGCCCGTGCCCTGCAGTGGGACGTATATGGACTGATACAGAAGTTACTTGATTGGTAATATAATAATGTTGATTTGTCAATCAATTTATGTTAGAGTTTACAAAATAAAAATAAAAAATCCTGTTTATTTATTTATTAAATTATGATAATAAACAATATATTACAAACGAGAAATCAATAGAGCGGAAATTTTAAACAAATATTTGCGCGCTGTGCATGTACCGACAAGTACCACAGGGAGCCTGTGGAACGGGATGAACTTTAGTGTGACTGCGTAAGAGTAACAGAGATAGTAACAGAAATAGTGGAATGTGTACCGCTCATTTTATTATCAGAACTCATTCCCGATATGGCGATAGCCTCGCCCTCCATCACAACCTGGGAAGGAGCACACATAGCAAAACGTGGGTGTCCTGGTACCACCTCTGCTTACCCCTTCTGGGAAAAATGCGTGAGTTTATGTATGTATGAATATATTTTGCGGTCTCTGTTGTGAAATTTATCTTAATGCAGTTAATTGTTCAACATTCAGAGCCGTACCGCCACAACTAAGTTTAACAAATTGCTTTCTTAGTCTCGTAAAATCATGATTCTGTGACAATATTCAACATTTATTTTATAAATCAGGGCTGTTTACTATAGATAAAATTGTTTGCAAATGGAGTTCACGCCTTACTGATAAAAAGGACAGTAATAGAACGTAGAGGCTCGACTGAGAAGACTTAATGTTTCCCTTGTTATTTATTTGTATAAATTATACATCAAAAAACCATTATTTGAGATACCTGCCTATCTTAAATAAAGCTAAGTATTCAATAATTATTTTGTTTTGAATCTGGTGGGTCCAAAAAGTACCTTATTCCCATAAAATTAGGTGTTTTTCGTGATGAATGCTGTATGGATGATTTATCGTAACAGTTAAGACAAAATAAAATTTATAATGTCAATGTTTTACCAAACTAACTACAACATAGTTCACTAGATTCATTTTCAAAACTGTGAGATTGTCTGAAACAATAGCTTATGTTTAACAAACATTTTGCGCCTTAAATGTTGTTTATTATCTAGTTCACAAACAACTCATGACATCACAACCTTCGTCAACAGTAGGAATTAGCGGCACCCACTGAAGACAAGTTATCCGTAATAGATAAATTATGTAGTTTGAGAAAATACAACTTCGCATTTCCCTTTAGTTTACAAATACGTACATACATAATCGTCACTCCTGTATCCCATAGAGGTAAGCAGAGACTATAGACCGTCAGTTTACTCGATCCTGGGGCCCAACTATATAAATCCGAAACGAAGTTCGAATCTTCGTGACGTTTTTCGTTTCGAAACCTACTCTGTAACACGAAGTTCGAATCTTCGAATCGAAAAATGAATTATTCCAATATATCGGCAATACGAACATTTGCAGAGTAGGTACATACGTATCGTCACAAACTTCGTTCGTCCGAAGTTTCGAACTTCGTTTCGGATGAATATAGTAAATAAAAATGTTAATGTTCGGATTGCCGATATATTCGAATCATTTATTCTTCGATCCGAAGTTTCGGATTTCGTGTTACAGAGTAGGTTTCGAAACGAAAAACGTCACGAAGATTCGAACTTCGGATTTATACCGGGTATCTCAAGACTGCTACCGAAAACGAAGCCTGGTGGTAGTTTTAGTGGCTACAAACACAATGCAACAAAAATTTTCGCATAGAAACGCGACAATTATTTTTTATGATTTTTTAAATATCGTCATTTTTGGGTGGTAAATCCATAGTTTTTGCTAAAATAATAATTTAAACTCTCTTATATCTTAGAGTATTTATAAATTAAAGGGTATACACTATTATTTTAGGAAAAAAATTATTTACCACCAAAATATGGCAATAGGAAAAAAATTTCAAAAAAAATATTGTCGCTTATTTTTGCAACTTTTTCTGTTGCATTGTGTCTGAAGTCGCTTAAACTACCACCCGGCTTCGTTTTCGTTAGCAGTCTTGATATACCCTGTATAGTAGGGCCCTTGACATATCACTTTTGCTTCATCCACTATAATCAACCTCAAAGTTTACAAATAGGTGATGACTTATTAATTTTCTATTAGATTTCCTTATTAAATTTCTATGGTATGGAAGTCCGTCAACCCGCACTAGGCCAGCGTGGTGGACTATATGCCCTAACCACTCTCAATCGTACTGACGATTGTAGAGGAGGCCCGTGCCTTGCAGTGGGACGAATATGGGCTGATACAGAAAATAAAGATGACTTCATGATGAGTTATGACGGAAAACAGAGTGACAAAACAGTTATATACTTGTGGAGTTAATTCATTTAAATGTTAAAGATTTTGTAGTTCACTTGTTCTATCGATTTTCATACATTAAGGACAATTAAAATAAGCAACTTTAAATATGTTTTTATGTAGTGAGTCCCTCATTTGTTGTCCGTCTGAACAGATGCCGCAGATTTATTAGTTTCAGCTTCATGATGCACGGTACAAACGCTACTGTTCGGCGGATATTGCACTCAATATTCATTGGGCGTTAAGATTTCACACCTGATGTTCTGAATTGACAGGTATACTAGTACAATTTTACTAGTATACGACTTGAAAAGTATAATACAGTTGCTTTATCTTCATCATCAGCCTATTCGCGTCCACTGCTGGACATAGGCCTCTCCTATGGCACGCCACTGGACTCGATCTTCAGCCTAACGTCTCCAACCGCTACCAGCTATCTTTCGGATATCATTTGTGTGTGCTTGTGTGTGTCTGTTTTATAATAATTTCTAATTGATGTTTTGGAACGACATGTTCGTATCATCATTTTGATTTACTTTTTGATTTATTTTTTAAAAGAGCCCTTGATTCAATACAAGATGTAATATCTATATGAGGGCACTGCAGGTCATGGGTCTCCTGTACAATCGAGTACGATTGGGAGGGTTTAGGCCGTATAATCAACCACGTTTATCTAGTGCGGATTGACGAACTTTACATATAAATTCTTTCGAATAGATACGGTATGCAGGTTTTCTTACGATGTTTTTCTACAGCCTTATATTGCGTGGTATCAATAACCACGTAAAACCGAAAAGATATTAGTTATTTTAAGTTGGATCTATTGCGGTATTCTTAATTTTGATTACTCATAAACATATGACTTGGCATAAAAGAGTAAGAGGCATTAAAGAAAAATAATTATGGCAACAATTTGAAAAAATAAAATAAACTATGAGACAAATAAAAATAACAAGAATCTAAACATTTTCCATCGTAGTATATCGAGTTGCCATATTAATATTAAATTTGATCTTAGCGCCCTAATTAAAAACAGGCTCTTTTTACCAAGCTATAAATACATTTACATTCAAGATTCATCATAATATTATTAATCATGGTTACCAAGTGAGAGAATTCAATGAAACGCAATACACATAATAGTTTATTAATTACTATTTTTATTCATTTTTATAAATAAGTTTTAATTTTATCCGTAAAAAGTTATGAAATTCCAGTGGAAAAAGCAATTTCCAAATTTAGTTATTCTTATAAATTATCGCGGGATTGATACATTGAAAACAACTTGCTACCCTCTAACAATAAATTACTGAACAGACACACACACATTAAATCTCATTTAAATGAATAATATGAAACTGGTTATACTCATAAACTGGTTTTATAAAATTTATCTTCTGCATATTTTTTTTCTGCTTCCGGTTTCAATGTACTTTCTGGTTTTATTTTTCCTGCAAAGAAAAACGATTTAAGTTAGATTTACGCTAAGCAATGTATGCAATAGATTTTTTGCAATGAATAGCGAGAAGATTGTTCCATTCGCAATGGCAAACAACACGACTGCTCATGAATTACAATGCTTAGCATTGTATACCGGGTATATCAAGTGCGGCGGGTTAGGCCGCCCGCAGGTAGGGGTAGGTAGTTAAATGAGAACTCAGGGTAATTACGTGGTTCGGGCTTTAATATATTCGCATCACTGATTACACCCGGCACTGTTGCTGGTGGTATGCAACAGGAGTCACTGGCCTTCACTGGACACTGATCCGGGTCTTCGGCACGTGGCGGAGTCTGGCGACAGCTCGCCGGCGAAGTCAGCCGCCACGTGGCCGGATACGGTGCGCAGGTCAGCGGCGCGGCGCAGGCTCGGTTGCAGTCGGGCTGGAAGCGGTGCGGAGCAACAGCGGGCAGCGAAGCACGGAGTCAGCTCTCCGTGGCGGAAGCAACGAAGTAGGCGAAAAACGCCAAGGACGAAGAACTCGAAGAACGAAGAACGCCAAGTGGAAGAAGAAGAACCTGGAATCAGCGTCCAAGAAATCGGAATGCAAACTAGGCTTGCATTCCGTGCCAGCGACTCGTGATAGTTCACAAGCCCGGCAGACAGAATACACTGACAAACAAGCAGTTAAGCGGTTAGCAATTAATATTACACAGAACACTCACCCCAGCGGGTTCGGAAAGACGCGTGGTAGCACGCGGCTTTCAGGTTAGGGAAAAGGACGCGAGCGCCGTTACACGCGTATTTAAGCGAGCACCGATGACAGTTCGCACGTCAAATTTGACAGATGTCAGTCAGTAAATGAATCGACCAATCAGCGCAACGGAGGCGTTGATTGGCATAGACAATAGGATTTATGTCGACTATTGAACTATAGATCGCAAATATAAAAGGTGACATTCCCACAACGTCACACAAGACTGCTACTGAAAACGAAGCCGGGTGGCAGTTTTAGTGACTACAAACACAATGCAACTAAAAATTTCGCAACGCAACGCGACAATTATTTTGAATGGTTTTTTAAATATCATAATTTTTGGGTCGTAAATCCATAGTTTTTGCTAAAATAATAATTTTAACTCTTTTATACCTTAGAGTATTTATTAATAAAAGGGTATTCACTATTATTTTAGGGAAAAATGTATTTACCACCCAAATACGATCATAGGAAAAAAATAACCAAAAAAAATTGTCGCTTTTTTTTCGCAACATTTTCTGTTGCATTGTGTCTGAAGTCGCTTTAACTACCACCCGGCTTCGTTTTGGGTAGCAGTCTTGAGATACCCGGTAGATTTAAATAAGAATGAAAACAAAAATAATGTTGGTTTAAATTTTAACATTGTATTTAACATAACATGAACTCATTTTGCATTATAAGATCCGTAATTTGATTGACAGATTGTATTTGTATGTTTAACTTTACTTGAAATATCGAATTTGTGTATGGTTGAATATGGCTGAATATGAATAAGGCGCCACGCCTTTGCCTTGCCGTTTTGAAAAATAATAGCATATCTTAGCGTTAGTCCTTCATCCGAAAGACAAGCCGTGTGCGAACGAACGTTATAAAACACAGAGTACTATGTATATTTATGGAGAATACAAAATTAAATGCAACTTTTTCTACATTAATACTTTTTTATTTAAGTTGCACCTCGATTTTTTACATAATGATTAGGTTTTTATTTGTTGTCCTTAATACTCAACTGCAATTTTCTGTAATTTTTCAACAACCCAGATCACTGCACAATCTAGAATGTTAGGAGTCACGTAGAAATTCAATAAATTAAGCAGACGTGCTACGGAGGTCTTGGATTACAGTCTGTATCGGTACTATACAATTTTATTACCTCGTGTTCGTTCCTTAACTAATTAATGAAACAGTTCAATAAATTAAATAAAAACAACTTTGTGGAGGGATTTTTTGTAATTTTTTTTTTTTACTGATGCGAATGGCGAGACGATCTTGCCGTTTGCCTGATGGTAAGCGATACGACCGCTCATGAACAGTGGCAAAACCAAAAAACATTTCACTCTCTCCATCCTGAGACATAAGTTACTCGTAAATCTCAATATATCCAGTTACTCGGGCTACAATGTCCTTCGAACTAGAACACAAAAGTGCATTTACACTGTTGTTTAGCGAGTACTTCTAGACAGCCGTGATCACTTTCTGAGCTACTTGTTTCTTTGACCCATATACAGTTTCTAGTGTAATATCTGCACTGTATATAAATTTTGTCCTTGATATACAACCCAAAAATATCTGTTCCATAAACATAAGGAGGATATCAGCATAATTATGTATACAGCACATTGCTTAATCTCCCAATAAGATATTTAATAAGACGACGGAAAAATATAGGACACGTTAGATTTACCGACGTGCCTTGTATTAAGGGTTTTTCCTTACTCAATTCTATGCTTTGTAGGTTAAGCTGCATGAGTTGTTTAAAAGTTGCGGAAGATATTGGCTAATGATTTTGAGATAATATTGTAGTTTTGGAAATTTTAAAATGTTGGATTAAATTCGAAACCAAACAAACCAGCTAAATAAATAAATAAATAACACCCAACAGTCACATACATAATCCTGACCCCACACTAAGATCGAGTCTTATGTCGTGGGTATCAGGAACTACGACAGACTTTTCGGTCTCACAAACACCCAGACCCGGAAGAAATATTTGTGGACCGCACAAACATTTCTCTCGGTGCGGGGATCGAACCCGCGGCCTCTCGTTTCACAGGCGGCGTCTAACCGACTACGCCACGGAGGCTGTCAATATATAAAAAAAGTCAAAATACAATTCATTAAATAATCAGGGAATTGAAACTGTCCCGGGTTCAATTTTTCATGCTAATATTCACATAGGCGGGCACAATATTATTATTAACATAGAATGTAGAACAATTTCAGACTACCATTTTAAAATGAAATTAAATTTTTGAAAATAAGTCGACATGAAAAGATAACACTAGTACGACCCTAGTCAGTTCAAATACCGTATTTTCACATAAAAATGCTTGGTTAAATCTAACAGTGTTGGAAACGAATATTTTATGATCACTGATACGATTTCCGCTCAGAGCAAATATTTGTCTAAGCGGTTCGTTGTCGAATCTAAATCGGTACCTTAGTTTTTATGTTATTTCAAGGAAACTCGGGGAAATTGAGAACGACAAAATGGTTTTAATTTTAGCGAATAAAATATTTTTTTACTGATTTTATTGCAAATTTGGATTCAGTTCATCATCAGTCACTGCTGGACATAGGCCTCTCCTGTGGCCCATCGTCTCTAATCAATATTGAGTGATTGTGTCAGATTTTTATTTATTTGTAATTGTTTTTACTTGTCGATTATTGTTAAACTTTTGTGATTTACGGAGTGGACATCTGTCCGCGTCAAGATTCGTAAAAATTTGTTTTCTTTTGCGTAAATCTAAGAAACCATTATAACATTAATTTCAATTTATTACATCTTTTTAATTTGTGATGTTAGATCAACTAACTGGTAAATATTAGAACTGGGATGACAAAGTGAAGATATTATGATGAGCATTCTAGTATCTTAAATCACAATCGCAAAATACTTGAAGAGGCTATGCGTACTAAAAATAAAAAATAAAATGATAGATACCAGAAATAGATAATTTCAAAAGCGTAGAACACGGTGAGTCGATGAGAACAGTCAGGATAAAACTTAGTATGAAACTCAGCATCGCATCCGATATAAATCTGTAGAACTGTGAACAAAAAATTCATTATAATCAATTTCATTATATTTTAGAAGTCACAATATTGTTCTTAATCCAATTTTCAATAATGATCGGCTCTATATTTTAGTTCGCATTTGCATACACTTTATATTATTTAACTTTCTAGTATTAGTCCAGTCATTATAGTAAGTTCACCTCGGAATTTCAGATACCCAGCTGTAAGTCTGTAAATATATTGCCACCCTAAAACTTGTCTCAAAACCTACATATGGTACGCAACTATTAAATTTCAAGGTTAAAAGTCACAAAACGGTGTTTTGCGCTTTTGTTGTAAATAATTGTTATTTTATTTCCTATGGGTTTTTTTACTATTTGTATTTATTATCAATATTGTAGAATACAAACTTCTCTACAAATTTTGTTTCAAAAAATTTTTTATACGGTGAACCGTTTTCGAGATAGAGGGCGGAGAGCGCGCGGTCACAGCATCACTTCAGGTCACCCGGTGGCTCCGGTCGAAAACGCGCCATATATATCGATAAATCAATGATTATAAATATTTGTCAATTTTTATAAACTTTTTATTCAGTATTAATTTATTTTACAACACTTACCTGCCCATGTAATTGCAGAATTGTTAATGAAAATATAATAATTATATTTGAATTTTAATCTAATTAATATTAATAACTTCTTACGTGATGAAAGAAAATAAATAAATTATGAATTAATCTTTTTATTAAAAAATATAATTCAATATATTTATTTTATTAAAGTAAAAAAAATGGAATAAAGGGTACAAAAACAACAATTTATAATTATTTTAATCATCTTCTTCCTCTTCATCGTCGTCTTCCGGCTGCTGGTAAATTTCAAACTGGTCTTCATTATCGTCTTCAACGACATTTGTCTCAAGTTCTTCAATGATTTCGGGGTCAAAGGTTCCATCTTCGCTAATGTCGCTCTGATATGGTAGAGCATTGAGACAAGCTTGCCCATTACATTGGCCTCAAGCTAATGAGCATTGCAAGCCCACTTTCCTGCATCCGCATCGCGAACCATAACCACTCTTGCAGTTGCAGAAAATTATATTTAGCAAATCTTCTGGAGCAGGTGGTAAAGTTGTCATGATAGGCTCCAGAAAATCGTTTCGCATTGCCCAACCTGGGGTTCCAAATCATGCCCTAACCAAGTTTGAACTTGATAATATACACGTTTGAAATGTTGATGAGCAGCTGCACTTGTTGGTGGAATATTTGAAAGAGTTGAGTTTTCGGAGCATTATAGACTGCCCATAAGATTTGAGTTCCACTCTCTAATAATTTCTGGGCCGAACAATTTTCTTCCTCAAATGCTGCAGCTAGTGCATACAAATTTGTCAGCTTCTCAAAAACATTTAATAATGATTTTTTCCCCTTTTTAAAAAGCGCTGAAGTTGTGTCACAGCCACTTAATGCGTGCAGTGCTTTCCGCCCTCTATGTTGAAAACGATTCACAGTACAACAAAAAATTAAACAAAATTTGTAGAGAATTTTGTATTCTACAATATTGATATTAAATATAAGTAGCAAAAAACCTATAGGAAATGAGATATTTACAAAAAAAGCGCAATAAACCGATTTTTGTGACCTTTGACCTTGAAATTGAATAGTTGCGTACACCCTAACATATGTAGGTTTTGAGACAACTTTTAGGGTGTCAATATACCTTACTGGGTATACTTTTAGGGTATCTCGAATTCCGAGATTCTTTCCTAATTTAAGCTTAAATGACTGGACTATATGATTTGCAGATTGAAACGATTATTTTGTATGGAGCTGCTGATTTGATTTCGCGATTTCAGAGTTAGCCCCAAAGTAAAACTTGATCATTGTGATAAATATACGGGGATACCTTTAACACTTATAAACCCTTTATTACTGACTTTGCATGCAAGCTAATTCAGGACGAGCGAGTTAGACATTTGCATTAGTCACTTTGTGGGATTTTTCATCACATTGTACGGTAATCAATTAGATACAAATATTGTTCCACTAGCTATTGCTAAATTCTCACATGTATTTTGACGGCAATATGATATAATTTTTGATGGGTACTTACACCGTCCAGATCGGAGAAAGTGTGGGTTTTCACCCAGCCACCTTGGATGGTCATTATGATTGGAGAATGGAGGAGGTATACGCCATATGTGAGGCGAGAGGGGAGCTTCCAGAAGTCAAGGGACAGGAACCAGTTTATAGGACCTAAAGAAATATTATAAATGAATTGAGATAATCTTTAACTGTTATTGTACTATTTTGGCGTCATAACAAATGTGATTTTCATATTCGTAGTCTTTTACAAATTTTATACATAATAATTTTAGAACATAGTTGCCAATTAGGTACTAACAGAACGTTTATTTATTTATTTAACTTTATTGTACACCAGGAATACAGAAATTAAAACAACATATAAAATGAGTACAATCGGCGGCCTTATTGCACTAGGTACTCTCTTCCAGGCAACCTTTGGATTAACGTTAATAAATTATTATATAGATTATTTAACCTGCAAATCTTGTAGGGTCCAATCATCAATAATCCGCAATCATCATCAGTTCAATAATCATCAATCATCTGTCAGTTTAGGAAGTAGTAACACTCGATATACATAAATTAAGTAAAAAACTGTAATATGAAGTTTTTCACGCCTAATCAGTTGAATACTTCACTTCTAAAATACAAACAAATTCATCGTACCACCATATCCGTTAGCACAGGCGAAGACAACCCAGCCGAGAGCGGCAGCCCATACAGCCCTCATGTATGAGTTGAGTATATTGTCGTAGATCTGAAGGTCATGGTCTGCCTGCATGGCTGGGTAGGACGACAGGATGCACAAGGTCAGCAGGCTGAGAGACAGTGTCCAGAGAAGGTTGACGTTGACCTTGGGAAAATTGTATAGATAATTATTTTTCATTTCTCTTTTTTTTTAACTACCAACTTCTTACCTCATAAAATGCAGTAGTGTTTCCTTCGAATTTTACTGTATTTATGGAAGCAAACTATGAAAATAATTCAAAATATGATTGACATTTAAACTGTCGGCGACATAAATAACTGTACAGAAAAATAACGCTACAACTCCGGAGAGATGTCGCCTCTCTAAGCGTGTTCTACCGCCTGTATCACGGTGAGTGTTCTGAAGAATTTTTCAACTTGATCCCCTCCTCTCCATTCCTAACCAGAACCACGCGTGCTGGTTTGCGAAGCCATAGCTTGACGGTCCACACCATCCCGGCGCGAACCAAATGGTTCTCAAATTCGTTTTTGTGCCGCACCGTCAGGCTGTGGAATTGTTTGCCGGCGCACGTGTTCCCTCTTTCCTACAATCCTGGGTCCTTCCGCCGTGGTGTGAAGAGGCACCTTAGCAGGCCGGCATAATTGTTTCCATTGGCATGGGACTGCTGTCCGATGCCAATGGATTCTCTGCCTGGGCGGCATTGGCACTTTCCATCAGGTGCAATGACGCCACTATGCCAGGCCAGAATAAAAAAAAAATAAAAAAAAACTTACCTTAGATATTTTAGGTCTTTTATCCCTGTACAAATGCAGTAAGTACCCAAAAACCATTCCAACGCAGAATGACGATGCTCGCGTTATAGTATTTAAATAATATTTCTTTGTATATTCAGGAAACTCCGCGAAATGACTGAAAATATTCATCAATTATTCTTCTTACATTTGTTGTTAGAATATGTGTTATCGCTCGGATCGCGACCGGACCGGACTGGACTTCTCCGCTCCAACTAAGTTCATTAGTCGTTCTAATGGGATAAAACAGTCAATAGCTAAAATAGGTTTTAACTGTTTATGAATATGGTCTAAGGTACGCCGCTATGATGTAGCGTTTCTTGGTTCAACTGTTTAACATCTGCTAGCTTAGATTCTAGAACTTACAATTCTTCTGAAAATTTCTTAACAAACAATCATGAAGGGGCTACTCACGAAGGGTTTCCAAGCACAGAGCCGAAGTTATAAGTAAAGCTGTAATATGAAGTAGCTATGAGAGACAAAATAATGGCTACAGTTAGCGCGGTCCACGCTACCAACTTCTTGCCGAACAGCCACACTATAACCAAAGGGCTCAGTATGTATAGCTGAACATCCACTGCAAGGTACCAAGATGGAGTTATACACTGCAAAGAGATATAAAATATATTTTTATAATTAATTTTTAAAGATATTTTTATAAAACTACATAATATGTTGTTGTTTAAATTATCATATTAATGCATTTTATTTGCAAGTTAACTACCAATTTTGGTCTTGTGACAATAGTAAGGTAATTGGAATTCTCGACTTTGAAGTTAAAACTCTGACTTCACCGTTTAGACCAGGGTAGAAGCCTTTAAAAATAATAAAAAGTGAAAATAAATTATAGTAGGATGAAACCCAGTAGAAAAGGAGGGGAATATTATAAAAATGAAAGGAAAAATAATTTACAGGCGATCTGAGGTCGGGAAGGGGATGGGGGTGAGTTTTTAAGGGTAAAAAACGGTTTTTCTCGATTTCCGGCAAAACTAAAAGTCCTATCGAAAAAAGTCAAATGTCAAAGTTGTAGGTAATAAAAAGATCTAAAATTTTTGTATCAACACTTTTTTCACAAAACCTCAAAATTTATGTGAAAAATTCAAAAAACCAAGATTTTGGTTTTTTATCTTTATCTTTCAGAAACAAAAACTTTCTTTAACGAAATTTTGTGGAAACTTGCCTTTTTATGTCCCAAATACGCTGTAATTTATTTGATCAAAAATATTTATTTTTTCGCCTTATTTTGAATTAATATCGAAAAAACACCCTAATTTTCAATCGAAAATTCACCTGTCAATATATCAGCTGTTTTCAAAAAATTGGTATGTTTTCTGTTCGTTGAAATCTCTACTTTCCTATGATGAAAAAAATTATATATGTTACCACAGTAAATCTTCTCAGAAAATGCAAAGCAAAGCTGCTGTTTTTAATATATTTATAATATATTTTTTATACATTTTGACATTTATTTCTTTAATATATTTGTTTTCATGGTTGTATACTCACCATAAAATAGTGAAGGCATTATTAATTCGATTTTGTGTTTTCAGATTATCAGTATGGATGAATCTGTTTGTATCATCTGCAATAAGGCAGATGATAAGCAAGTGTATGAAATAAAAAAGCAGCTTTGCTTTGCATTTTCTGAGAAGATTTACTATAGTAACATATTTTTTTTTTTCATCATCGGAAAGTAGAGATTTCAACGAACAGAAAACATACCAACTTTTTGAAAAAAGCTTTGATATTTTGACAGGTGAATTTTCGATTGAAAATTAGGGTGTTTTTACGATATTAATTCAAAATAAGGCGAAAAAATAAATATTTTTGATCAAATAAATTACAGCGTATTTGGGACGTAAAAAGGTAAGTTTTCACAAAATTTCAACATAAAAATTTTTTTTTTTGTAAAGATAAAAATAAAAAACCAAAATCTTGGTTTTTTGAATTTTTCACATAAATTTTGATGTTTTGTGAAAAAAGTGTAAATACAAAAGTTTTAGATCTTTTTATTACCTACAACTTTGCCATTTGACTTTTTTGGATAGGACTTTTAGTTTTGCCGGAAATCAAGAAAAACCGTTTTTTAACCTTAAAAACTCACCCCCATCCCCTTCCCGACCTCAGATCGCCCGTAAATTATTTTTCCTTTCATTTTTATAATATTCCCCTCCTTTTCTAATGGGTTTCATCCTACTATTATTTTTTTTTGTTTTAAAAATTATCGACCCTGGTCTAGTTCGCAATTTTATTCATGTGAGAATATAAGGCGATTAATCTAAATATTTTAATCTTTTAGAAACAACCAAACCTGATAATGATGCTATAATAGGTGAAGTTCCGATTGAAGAGTTTAAAATTACTCACAGTTTCTTCATGGTTGACATAATTCTGGATATGAAGAAAAGCGCTCCACCAGTAGTGCCTGCAGTATTCTGTCGAACCAGCCACTTTGGTCCAGAAAGGTCCATCAGAAACGTGATGGAAGAAGGAAGCTTGAAGAAGAACTACAGCAGCTAGTAATGGAAACATCCTAAGCAGTCGGAGTAGGTAGTACATGTGGATGTTCTTTATGAATCGAGCTGCAAAAAATGGGTGAAAGTTTTAATTGTTTTGATTTATTATGTTTTTGGTGGGTCTTAATTCTGTTGGTAGAGTATTCTTAATAGCCATTTTAGTTCCCATTCCTAAATAATTTTCACCCTATTTTTTTTTACCTACAGCTGGGTGATGCCCAGCTTCCTCCACGTGTGATCCCTTTCTTATTTTGTTTTTACCTTCCTTTTTCAATTTCTTACGAGTAGGTACGATGCATTTCAACTTCTACTTCGAAATTATTATATTTTCTGTATATTGTGCAATGCTAGGGCTCGCGCGGGCGCGGGCGGCGAGGCGCGCAACTAACCTGGTGTGCTTGGCGTGTCGAAGCGGGACAGAGAACTGTGCAAAGGCTTGTTATTTGTAAATAATAGTTTTATTTCAATGTTGTTATTTGTTGTTATTGTTATTAATTTGTATAAACTTTTTTATTTTATGTTTGTATATGTTGGTTACTTCAGGTGTAGTTAAGGAAGATTTTATGTAATTTTTTTTTTGTTTTTTGTTATTATTGTTGTAGTCATTGTTTTTTCTTTTTATAAATTTATGCGCTAATAATACCTAAATTTTTTTTTAATAATATTAATATGTCGGCTAGCGTTCGCATGTCACTCAAGGTGACCACTGAAAACCAGCGTTGTGCTGTGGCTCGCGCCGCAGTACAACATTAAGCTGAGTGGTCACCTACGTGTCACTTTTTTGCGACGTACAAACTTTTTATTTTATTTTATTTTTTTAATTTCTGTATGGTGTATGTAAATTTGTGTTATATGAGTGTGTGCGTTGTAATAAGTGACAAATAAATGTGTTTTCTTTCTTTCTTTCTTTCTGAAATATTTCACCGGCATTGGCTTTCCAGCTTTCTCCAACAAACAATGTTTGTATATAATTTATGAGTGACAATCAGCTCGACTCATAACATCTAATTTCACGCTGCGTTCCACTATGTTACGGAAAAGGTGGCGCAGCATATTCAGAACAAAGATTGCTCCATGTTCAGGGGATCATGATCCACACTGACTGCACTGAGGAAAACGATACGAGGAGGAGAATGAGTGACAACCAACACTAGCCAGACCCTCTGTATCTTAGTTTATCGAATATGCAATGTAAAAAAAGTAAATTAAAATACCTCGGCTGAACTTTCCAATGGTACTGTAGATACACAACATCCCGCTGAGAAAAAAGAATGTGTCCACAGTAATGGGCCCCGAATTGAGCCAGGATGATGAAAATCTTTGTGTCCACTTGAAACAAAAAATATGACAGATATAGTGAATGTTATTTCTTTGACATA
This sequence comes from Hyles vespertilio, assembly GCA_009982885.2. Classification (NCBI taxonomy): domain Eukaryota; kingdom Metazoa; phylum Arthropoda; class Insecta; order Lepidoptera; family Sphingidae; genus Hyles; species Hyles vespertilio. Next base: position 1,028,995 of record CM042811.1, read on the forward strand.
TGCTATCATATGTTGGACATAGGGCTCTTCTAAAAGTTACAAGTTTAGGCAATTAATAACAATTTATGATGTTTGATTTCAATTTTTTCATACAGCTTTCATACAAACTTCCTTAAAATTTTATCTGTCTCTAAGCTGACATATCAACCCAACATTATTTCAATCCATGAATCTTATACTTATTCCTTGCACATTACACAATTGGTACGTAAATAAGAATAAAGTCTGATATAATGCAAATTCCGCAATGCTCACAAGGAGTTGACAATTGGACAAACAAAATCAATTTTAGCAACAACGCTCTAAATATGCCTTGTTTATTGCTTTACAATGTGCAAATGTTGCACTTATTTAGAGGTGCTGATACTAAATGTATCTTACTTCCGAAATAGTGTTTTTGTCTGTATATTTATATCAGTACCTATACAGCTTGTATATGATTAAGGATCGCTAGTGTAGCGACACACAGACATGCACGGCCATGTTAGTAGTGTGAGAGAACGCTGTGTCCCACCATTCTTATATAAGTGACGTGCGCCTTTGTTATTTCAGTACCTCTACTAATGTGTTATTTTTACCATCTAAATACTTGTATACAAGTGTCATGTAGAAGCTATGAAATATAACAAGGCAGTGCTATCATTGGAGTCCTTCAGTCCATCCTTCCAAATTGATTAGAGCTCCAATTCCCACACACAAAATAAGTCCTACAGCCGGCAATTCGATGTTCGCTTTACGTATCTTGTACTTAACTTAACGAGATGCTTATATTGAGTGAGATATCACTTTCCAAAGAACCTAAGCAAACTACTGCTGCGTCATACAAATATTCGTCTGCATTTGGCATCGAAGTTGTGACGTCATTACTGACATTTTATTCAACTGCGCCTCGATGACTATTATGAGAAGCAATGGATGATAGTGGATGATACATTTTCACGTATCCCTTGTTATTTATAGCTAGTCTGTATGTATGTCTGTATCTGTATCAGCCCATATACGTCCCACTGCAGGGCACGGGCCTCCTCTACAATCGAGAGTACGATTGAGAGTGGTTAGGCCATATAGTCCACCACGCTGGCCTAGTGCGGGTTGGCGGACTTACATACCATAGATTTTTTTTTTATAAATCGCTATGGTATGCAGGTTTCCTCACGATGTTTTCCTTCACCGTTTTAGTGCGTGGTGATTGACTATCAATACACACTTGACTCCGAAAAGTCAGAGGTGTGCCCTGGGATTCGAACCCGCGACCACCGTGAACATGTTGGCAGTCGCGTCTAGTCCGTTTACCAACAGGCCACCACGCACTTCAATTTATAGCTAGTAACTACAAAAAACTTAAGTTCTTATTATGTTAAAAATTTTTACTTATATTTTTTCCTAAATGTCTATGCATTCAGCGGAAACTAAAGGTAATGCATAATGCATTTGATTATTATTGGTATTTTTGACTTTTTAAAATTAATTTGATTGTCCTGAAACAATAAAAATAAAAAAATAATTTTATCCAAAATATTTTGTATATAGTCCCTTACCTCCAACAAATACCTAGTATTATGAACATGTCCGATGATGATCATGCAATAGGTGTGTCCCACGACGACCCAAACCATCGACAATGTTCTGATACCCTCCACACACTCCAGATCCCCTGTTGACTTCTTGAAAGTCAGCACTCGCCTTGTATTAGTGTAGATTGAGAAACTTGTGTATAGCTTGCTTAGTTGAGATTGATCTGTAAAGATAGAAGGATAGACTCTAGTAACATGGTGGAATTATAACTAGCTTAGGAAGGTATAGTAAATTTTATACCGCATTCATATTCATCTACATTTCGGACTTATTTTTAAGTCAATCCAGAGAATTCGAATGTAAAATCTTTAAATTTTACTATGAACTCAATTAAACTAATAATGATCATTACGAAGAATTATACTCACCTTTTTTCAATATTAACACATTGCTGACATCGTATGAAGTACTAATGATGGCAATTATTCCAATTATGGAAAATATAACCCTGAAAATACAAACAAATATTATTAAAATAAAATCTTCATGAATGAATAATGTGTGTGTAAAACTGCTTAAGTGTAAGTGCGTAAGTGCGTGGTGGCCTGTTGGTAAACGGACTAGACGCGACTGCCAACATGTTCACGGTGGTCGCGGGTTCGAATCCCAGGGCACACCTCTGACTTTTCGGAGTCATGTGTGTATTGATAGTCAATCACCACGCACTAAAACGGTGAAGGAAAACATCGTGAGGAAACCTGCATACCATAGGGATTCATAAGAATTTCTATGGTATGTAAGTCCGCCAACCCGCACTAGGCCAGCGTGGTGGACTATATGGCCTAACCACTCTCAATCGTATTCTCGATTGTAGAGTAGGCCCGTGCCCTGCAGTGGGACGTATATGGGCTGATACAGAAAACTGCTTAGAACTAGGGTCGACAATCTGTGGATCTTTGGATGTGAAGCTGCGGCTTTTTCATTCCATACGCTAATACAATTTATTTAAAATAATAAATACAAAAAATCATTTTGAATAGATTAATGAGGATTAGGCCCCATTTTTATCTCTCAGCCACTTTTCCTCGCTTTTTACTTTTCCCACGTAACAGGCGTCGTAATAGTCGTCAGATAAAAATTGAGGCTTCTTAAAAACTTACAAATGTAGTAAATTGTAATTTTTAGGTCTTCCGACTCAAAAGGTTGCTGACCCCTGGCTTAGAATAAACTAGCAAAACAACTGTTCAACTATTCATATATATGAATTAATTTTAAATGTATTCTGTTTGAAAGACACATAACTACGGTTTTGCAGTTAAGACTTCGACTCTAAATTTTATATATATATATATACACATATATATGTATATGTATACAGGGTATATCAAGACTGCTACCGAAAACGAAGCCGGGTGGTAGTTTAAGTGACTTGAGACACAATGCAACAGAAAAAGTTGCAATAAAAAGCGTAAATTTTTTTTTTTGTTATTTTTTCCTATAGCCATATTTGGGTAGTAAATACATTTTTTTCCTAGAATAATAGTGTATACTCTTTTATTTATAAATAATCTAAGGTATAAAAGAGTTTAAATTATTATTTTAACAAAAACTATGGATTTACTACCCAGAAATTACGATGTTTAAAAAATCATATATATCTACTGGTGGTAGGTCTCTCATATGTGAGAGGCCATCTGGGTAGGTACCACCGCAATGTCTATTTCTCCCGTCAAACAACACTGCTTAAATGCACTGTTGTGTTTCGGATTGAAGGACATTGTAGCCAGAGTAACTACTGGACATATTGAGACTTAACTTCTTATGTCTCAGGATGGCGAGCGCAGTGGAATGTTGCTACTGTTTATGAGCGGTCGTATCGCTTACCATCAGGCGAACGGCTTGCTCGTCTCGCCATTCACTGCAATAAAAAAAAAATAAAAAAAAAAAAACAAAAAAATAGTTGCCGCGTTTGATTTGCGAAATTTTTAGTTGCATTGTGTTTGTAGTCGCTAAAACTACCACCCGGCTTCGTTTTCGGTAGCAGTCTTGAGATACCCAGTATGTGTATAATTCTTTACACAAAACACAATAACATAACTTCACAATTGAGGGTCTTTAAGCGAATATAAGTAGATATATAATAAACGGCGGCCTTATCGCTAACAGCGATCTTTCGACCTTTAGATGACCCTTTATTTTGCCATCTAAATATAAAATTATTCCTGAATTGCATTGTATTTTTAAATAAGTTTATTTTTATTATAATTAGAATTGTAACACCACTATCCTATAATGATCAAAAACACATTGCTTATCAAATATTGCACCGACTTTGTAGGACCCAATAAATTACCTTTGCCCGTATATGAAATATCACATTTAAAAACAACTCACATAGCTACATAATCAGCGACGGCAAACGGCTTATCATTGGGCAGGCGGCAGAAGTCTTCAGTGTAGCTCAGATTCAATATCGGAATGTTCTTAGTAATTAAGTGGTCGACAACTTGCTTGGTGGTACACGCGTGTGGAATGCAAATACCCACTTCCATGTTAAACGGAGTTAGAGAAATACTTCGGACAGCGCTGCAAACAAAACATTCAATAAAAAAACTGGTATTTTGGACATTAATTAGGAAAGAGTAAGCGCTTGAAAACAGAGTCATAAGCAAAACTATTCTTCAATACAAATAAGAAACAATTATTCATAAAATGTAAAAGTAGTTTTAGTATAAGCAGAAACGTTGATAAATTAGTTAAACATATTGGACAGGCGAAATGTGGGTGTCTTGGTTGTACCTCTGCCTGCCCATCCTAGGGAAAAGGTTTCTGAGTTTGTATATGTATGTAATAATATTGTATCACATCAATTTATAATTGTGCATTTTGTACTTACCCCAGAGCGTAGGTATTACAATGTTATTGACTTTAATAAATTGGTTCAACTATCCGAGAAATAACAGCCTAACCACTCTCAATCGTACTCTCGATTGTAAAGGAGGCCCGTGCCCTTCAGTGAGACGTTTATAGGCTGATATAGAAACGATTAGTTGTTACATTAAATCAAATTCATTCAATGGACAACATTATAGAATAATATAGCTGCCAGCTATACGCTCGTGTACATACACATAATAATAAAGTCCTAAATATGAAATGCAATGAAAATACTTTATTGAATCTTTAAAATGTTTAAAATTTAGATTAAGTCACTTTTTTTCTCTACCACCCGAATTCCCAAGGCTGTTTTCGTACGAGAAAATCGAGTAAGAACGTCTAACGTTGCTCTTTTTTCAAATAAGTTTACAATACAGTGATTTTGTAGGTGTCGCAGCTTCTTTGAATTCAGAGCAGTTCATAAATAATTTATAATATTTGTAGAATAGTCAGAAAAATTCTATCATTAGACAAATATAAATACATATAACATTAAGCTCACTGTGCACCATCCGTTTTGACAAAAGCTCGCGGATGGGCAATTAAAACCTCTGACAAAGAGAGATACTTCGAATAAAATAAATATAATAATAACATGCGAAATAAAACTATTGACTCACCCGGAATCACCATCTGTAAAACCACCAATGGCAAAAACAGACGCCTTCATCTTACTATTGGCTTCCAGTAAACTATCCTTAACATAATCCAAGCCTCCAGGCATTCCCAAAATGCTAAGTAAGATAGCAACATTATTCCAAGCTGAGGAGTCTGGACTGACAAATACATCCTGGATCATAGGAATGGTGAGACCGCAGTATTTTCCTTGGATGGCCACTCCGTTGATGATCTTATTGATGTCCAGACATTCGTAGTAGTCCCCAAGGTCGTTGAGGTTCCCCATCAGGATACCGCTTGGTATTTTCGCGCTTGCGTCTATAACTGTGAAAGAAGCTATAAGTAATATTGGTTCTCAACCAGGTAGATTCGCAAAATAATTGGCCGTGTTCAGAAAATATTGATAAATTACAAATTTAGTTGTTATGAAACTTTTTCACTAATTTGTGAGCTATGTAGGGTAAAATATCCCTCACACAAAGATCTTTACTGTCCTTAAGACGAAGCGACCGGAAGGTAATGGAAATTGGAAATAGGATGTAATAACATTTGGTTTCTAAGAGACTGATTATATTTTAGTCTTACAGACAATAAACACGGTAACTCTGAGGAGTAGACTATGTAATTTATGAACTTTTGTTATTTATTTTATTTCAACATCAAGCAACAAGTCTATGCAATATCTAGAATTATTATTATCAAATCAATCATTGGTTAACTTGATCAATATCTATAATATTGAAAAGCTAATCATCCCTCAATGCTTAACTAAATAAAAATAGATGAAAATTAGAGAAGCCAATATAAAATTAAATTTATTTTAGAGCAAGAGCCTGGGGCAACCACACTCGTCATTTCATTAATGAATATACCCAACAGTCCCATACATAGTCCTGACCTTACATGCCTCTGACATATGCATTACACGATCAGCTTTTATGAAGTTCCGAGCGTGGTTGCTTTGTAAGTTTCAATGTATCTGGCAAGTAGAAATAACCATAAAAAGTATTTAACTACCAAGGAAACAGTTTGATGGGTAGCTGCTTTAACAAGATGTATAACATTCAACTTTTATATTATAGCGCGGGCAAAGTTAATAAAAACACGTAGTTCTGCCAATGTTATAGTATAAAAGCTGAATTTTCCATATGTTGTTAAAGCAACTATCAATACGTATTTCCTTTATAGGCACTTTTTGTGGTTCTTTTATCTTGTTAGAGAAAAAGCTGATAATTTCCAAAGCCACCATAATAATCGAATAATAAATAACATCGGAACTCCATTTTTTTTTATAAATCCTTTAAGTGTATTTTAAAGTGTTAACACTGTAAAATATTATTATAACCAGCTAGGGGAAGGACTCACAATTTGATACGGTAACATAGTTGCTGATCGTGTGATGATAATGGTATATACATGCGCAAATTAATTTTCAGCTTTTATGGAATGGCGAAAGTCCGACGCCCACTGGCTCTTGGTCTATTAAACGTTAATTTAGTTATCAAAATCAAATTCTATCATAATTACGACTTCAATATAAATTACAATCCAGCAATTATCAAAATAAAGGAGATGTTTTATCTTGGGCCGTTTTGTGTACGTCTAATACAAAATCTAGAAAAAAATGTGGAATTCAAATAAAATACATTTAAATTTCTTGGACAACAGGGGGCTTTATACAAAAATGTGATTGTTTTAGTTCAGAAGCAATATTTTCTTCGATAATCTGTCCTCCATGATGCCCGTAATTGTCATTTCGTTCAAAAATACGCGAACCCATTATCTTTAACTTGAATATGTCTTATTTTTAAAAACCCCCTACAAATTATAATTATTGTCTATATTTCTTTTTCTATATTCTTCGCTTTTTAAAAGACGATATATGTTGTTAAAGAAGTCACTTTTATTATTGACGTGACAACGTCTTAAATTAGGTTGCGGCTGGGAGTCACTTATGAAAAAGTGTAACGCTCGGTAACGTAACGGTGCGCGCGCAGCACTAGAGAATTATTTTTCAGTTTCACCCACTTTTTCCAAAATTGTCCCATAGCCCCCTCCCTGCCTTCCCCCACCCTTATTCCGAAATAGTGCCTATTAGCCTCCCCACGAAACCTACCCCCCCCCCTCCCCTACCCCCACCCCGAAAATTTACTTCACCCCCCAATCCTATCTCGGCCAACATAGGTCGTAGACCCACCGAGTTAGGTATCCTCGGAACCGTCTTGGTGAGGGCTACAAATTGACCCCGCCAGAAATCCCAAATTACGCAAAAAATTACCCCCCCAAAAAAAAATATTTTACCTCCAAAAAATTAATTTAAGTTAGCCTCCCCACGAAACCTTCCTCCCCCCCCCCTCCCTTACCCCCACCCCGAAAATTTACCTCACCCCCCCCCAATCCTATCTCGGCCAATATAGATCGTAGACCCACCGAGTTTGGTATCTTTGGAACCGGCTCGGTGAGCTCTACAGATTGGCCCCAACCAAATCCCCAAATTCCTCCCTCTCTCCCCTAAAATATTTGTCCAGGCATAACTCCGTCATTTCTTAAAGTAAACCCCCCGTGTTTGGAGTCAGAGGAATCGTCTTGACGAGCTCGACAATCGAGAGCAGGCAAAATACGATTTTTCTTATTGACGTGACAACGTCTTAAATTAGGTTGCGGCTGGGAGTCACTTATGAAAAAGTGTAACGCCCGGTAACGTAACGGTGCGCGCGCAGCACTAGAGAATTAGGCGCATTGAATCGGCGCATGCTTGTGTCTCTGTCTTTGTCTTTCTCGAACGTTCTTGGCGTTGGAAAAACAAGAAAGCGTCACAATACAAGTTCACACGTGTGGTTAAAGTATCGTCAGCTGTGTCTGTAGTGAAAATATGGAGTGCTTAGATTCGTCATTACATGTACAATGTTTTAGTAAACAAAATATATTTCTATAGTTAAAATTTGTGCAATTCTTATTTTCATTCAATTCCTTGTTCCTATTGTGCAATTTAATTATATTCATATCAATAAATATTCTACCGAGAAAAAGACGTTGTCACGTAAAATCTTCGCCCGTAAAACCGACTTTACAGGCAACCATTTTTTTATTTATATTACATGATTTTAGTTTAAGAACAAAAATGTTTAACTTGACAGCAATTGCAAAACTCTGTGTTATCTGTCTACGTCTGTGGCCGTAATTCGTATTATTTTTTATTATTCGCATACATTTGGCAAATGTGTATTTGCTTCTCTGTTGACCTGGCTTTGTTTTATGGATTCTGATTCTCGCAGATGATATGTCTTGACGTTTAAACGTAATTACTAGTTCGTATTTTGGTGAGTAAACATGTATATTATTTACAATGCCACATGTAAGTAATACTTTTATGTTTTTCTATGTTCATATTTCTCTTCTAACCCACAATTTTGCTTTTCAGCACATCAAAAGTGGCGCTTTGCTTGAATTGCACTTCTGAAATTGTTGTGAAATGGTTGAATTGCACTTCTGCAATAAAAAATTGAAATGGATTCTATCATTCAACAGAATCTTAGTAACTACATGGGATGCCAATTCATTCTCGTGTAGAGTATTTCAAAACGTTTTATTGCTGAAATGGCAGAACAAGAAGTAAGTATTCTATTTTCTTCATTAACTTGGGAAATGTATGTTTTATGCCAATTAATCAAGGTCAATACAAAGTATGGAGTATTACAAAAGTATTCATGTTAGAGCTGAATTGCATTGTGTCCATAGGATACTAGTACATAAATATGTATGAAGTGATATTTTATATATTATTGTTTAAATTGTTAAATGAATTACATTTTCTTTTATTTCCCTCTGGACACTCAGATGATCTTGTGTTATGTATAATATATTATATTATTATTATTTCCATAATAACAACACTATGTCTGATGGTAAGCATAAATGCCTGGCGGAATATCTAATGGCATCAGACGACTGTCCCAAGACATTTCATACAATTATCTGGCCAGACTGCTGCGATGCCTCTTTAAACAATAGCGGAAAGACCTGGGATCATAGGAAGGAGGGAACACATGTGACTGCAAAGAGTTATTTATTCATCATAATTCTTCGATATCTTCAATATTAAATCTTTTTAATTTTGTTTTAGTTATCAGGACAAGCAATTATCTGTACAAACTGCTGGCTGCAAATAAATCAAGCTGTAGACAATGAGCAAGATTTTATTCCAACTCCGCCGTAAAAAGATTGTATCAATCTCGATTCTTTTGTACATACTTAACACCCACAAGTGCTTCATGTTGAAAGGAACATGGCTGGATACTGGACAGTGGGTTGCTGTACTCATACCATGATTATACTGTGGTATTTAGCCTTTAGGTTGGGCTAGGCAATAATACAATATTCTGGGTTCTCGTAGCCGAGTACTTGGGGGCAAGGCTCCGCAGCCTCTTCTCCGCGTGCCTGGAGCGGGGCCTCTTCCCGTCACGCTGGAAGACCGGGAAGTTGGTCCTGCTCAGGAAAGATGGACGACCCGCAGAGTCACCATCGGCCTACCGGCCTATCGTGCTGCTCGACGAGGTCGCAAAGCTCTTCGAGCGCATTATTCATGTGCGCCTCGTCGAGCACTTAGAGAGCGTCGGTCCCGATCTGGCAGACTGCCAGTTCGGTTTCCGGAAAGGCCGATCCACCATCTCCGCGATTCTGCGGGTGAAGGCATTAGCGGAGGAGGCAGTGGCCCGGGGCAAATGCGTCGTGGCGGTGTCACTAGACATCGCCAACGCATTCAACACCTTGCCCTGGCCCTGCATTGAAGAGGCATTGCGGTACCACGTGTTGCCCCCGTATCTTCGGCGCCTGGTGCACTCGTATCTGTCCGACAGATACGTAGTGTACCCGGGCGCGGACGGGTGGCACCGTAGAGCCATGTCGTGCGGCGTTCCGCAGGGGTCAGTCCTCGGACCTCTCCTGTGGAATATCGGCTACGACTGGGTGCTCCGTGGTGCCAATCTCCGGGGTGTCGACGTCATCTGCTACGCCGATGACACGCTGGTCACCGCGTGTGGCGGTACCTTCGAGGAGGCTGCCTCACTCGCCACGTTGGGAACAAGCAACGTGGTGAGGAGGATAAGGCGACTGGGCCTGGCCGTGGCCCTCCATAAGTCCGAGGCCATCTGCTTCCACAGACCTCGGAAGGGGCCACCGGCAGGGGCCCAATTGGCGATTGAGGGCGTGGCTATTTCCATCGGCTCCACGATGAAGTACTTGGGAGTCGTGCTGGACAGCCGGTGGAACTTCCGCGCCCACTTCACCCAGCTAAAGCCGAAGCTGGTTCGGGCGGCAGGCGCGTTGTCAAGCCTGCTGCCCAACCTCGAAGGTCCCGGCATCCCCTGCCGAAGATTGTACGCGGGAGTCGTGCGATCCATGGCACTTTACAGTTGCCCCGTTTGGGCCGAGTCCCTGGACAGGCGCTGTGTTTTCCTCCTGCGTCCAGCGCAGCGAGCGGTGGCGCAGCGAATGGTCAGGGGCTATCGCACGATTTCCCATGAGGCGGCCTGCGTACTAGCTGGTTTCCTTCCCTGGGACATTGACGCCAGAGCCCTCTCGTCAGCCTACCACTGGCGGGAGGAGGCGTCCCGTCGTGGGGAGCTACCAGCCTTTAGAGAAGTCGAGGCCGTTCGGGCCTCCTTCCGCACGGCTGCAGTGGAGGAATGGCGCACCAGGCTGAACGATCCCAGTGCTGGTGTTTGGACCATCGCGGCAGTGCGTCCTGTCCTAGACCAGTGGCTGGGCAGGCGCCACGGCGAGATGACGTTCCGCCTGACACAGGTTTTGTCGGGGCATGGCTGTTTCGGCAGATACCTGTGGCGGGTGGCAAGAAGGGAAGAGTCCGCCGTGTGTCACCATTGTGACAACTGCCCGGAAGACACAGCCCAGCACACTCTCTCGGAGTGTTCAGCTTGGGAAGAGGAGCGCGCAGCTCTCCGAGCAGCCATCGGAGAGGACCTCTCACTCTCAGCCGTGATTCCTTCCATGGTTGAGAGTAGGAGGTCATGGCAGGCCATGCTTACCTTCTGTGAGATCATCATCTCACAGAAGGAGAGCGCGGGGCGGGATCGTGAGCGGAACGATCCCACCCGCCGCCGCCAACCGAGAAGGAGGCGCCGGGTGAATGACAATGGCTGACCCGGCGCCCCGCCCAGTGGTCAAGGGGCGCCAGAATTCCACCACGGTATCCCCTGCCTGTCGTAAGAGGCGACTAAAAGGGGTCATCGGGGTCGCTAAGCACACAGCGGGGGCTGTGTGCTCACGTCGGGAGTGACCCCGAGATGGGCGGCAGAACGTGTGGCCTCGTGTCTGTCGCGGACGCCCATCTCACCATGGGCGTCCGAAGTAGGGAAAGAGGGGGCATCTGCGCCCTCCCAACATGTGAGGAGCCATATTTGGCAGTGCGCCGGGTGACACGGCGAGTTAAATGGGCGCCATTCGCCTGTCCACATCGCCTGTCACCCATAACGCGCGTGATGGCCACCGAGAGGTTTTAGTCGGTATGCCGGCAAAAGATCTTTTTAGATCTCGGTAGGGACCCAGCCTGATAACAGGCTGGAAGGCCGGAGACCCCGACACGCCCCTTCCGATCTCCCCCGAGTGTCGGAAGGAAGGCTAAAGGAGCTTTATTCTCGTTAAAAAAAAAAAAAAAAAAAAGGCAATAATACAATATGGGAGCACCGGCATTGTTCCTAGATGTTTTGACTGGAGATTATTTTTAGGCAAATATAAATAAAAAAATATAAAGCAAGATCTGGTTGTACTTTATTGTCCTTAAGTTTTGTTTGATTTTAGTTTTCTTTCATCAATTAATCCTACTTTTTCCTTATGTGTGCTCAGAAATAACCACTTAGAATTAATGTCAAATACATTATTTGAAAAATAATATCTTAGACCTTAGGATAATATTATTTTTAAGTATGCAGAAGTCTAATATACCAAAGTATATTAAACTTCTAGGGGTAGACCAAATATAATGTTTAAAATGTTAGCTTGTACAGAAATGATTGCTAGTAAGTTCTTTTACTAGACATTAAGGTATAGAAATAAACATGGCTGCTATCAGATTCGATTCCATTTTTATAGCGAATTCATTTGTATGGACTATAATAACTAAGAGCTTATTAAGTGCATATGCCTAATAATAAAATGATTATTTAATCATATGCACATAGGGCACACCTCTGACTTTTCGGTGTCATGTGTGTATTGATAGTCAATCACCACGCACTAAAACGGTGAAGGAAAACATCGTGAGGAAACCTGCATACCATAGCGATTCATAAGAATTTCTATGGTATGTAAGTCCGCCAACCCGCACTAGGCCAGCGTGGTGGACTATATGGCCTAATCACTCTCAATCGTATTCTTGATTGTAGAGTAGGCCCGTGCCCTGCAGTGGGACGTATATGGGCTGATACAGATTCTAGCAGTCGCGACAAGTGATCAGTCTGTGCCGTGCTGTATCTCATGCCTAGCAGATTTTTATTGTGGATTATTTAAATAGGTTGTTTAGCAGGTATTATGCACCGCACTTACGGCCAGATATAGGTACACTTTCTTAATATTAAATAACTATAAACATAACGAAATTCTGACAGATTTGTTGCAATTTATTGTATAGACATTATGTTATATTATATTAGATGATCAATAAAGTATGATACTAATTCCGTTGACGTAAAAACATTTACGAGTTATATAGGTACAGTAATTTATAGCACAGACGACTAAAAATAATATTTGATTTATAGGAAAACGAATTACGACTTCATATTTCATAAATGTCAAGTTTTGACATCGGTTGTCAAACATGCCGTTTCAGACGCCATATTGTCCCCTTGTAGTGTTGCTGTTCTTGGCTTGGTATTTATTTTTGTATAAAGCTAATATGCAACGTATTTCATACAGATATCGAATGCCAATTTCACTAAGTAAATTTGGTGTAATGTACTACAAACGGCCCAAGGTCCATACCTTTCTGGCCCATATCCTTTGTACCATAATTGGCTTTTGAAGATATAATTGAGATGTCTAGATGATTCATATAAATTCAAAGCCACAACATTAATATATTTTATTCCCGCTAGAGTTCAGTACTAGCAAATTGATTTTTGATTATTTTCACGTAATTTATGATTTGTTAATATATCTATTCAATTGTAGACACAAATTGGAAACATTAATTTAAAAACTTAATCTTTTCTAAATGGTTTTAATCTGACTTTCATGAGCATACGTCGTTCTGTTTGCATTCGATCAAAAAATACCCATAGTCGTGACCTTGCAGCAAGATATCAAGTCTTGTGTCGTTGATATAAGAAAAACCAAAAAACTTTTTGACTCTATTCATTTTGTAACCGACACATATTATATTTGTGTCGGTGCGGCGATCAAACCCGCGGTTTCTATTTCTCTATTTTGGTCGTTATCATACTCTTTTAGCTTTATTAATTCAATTCAAACAATGCCATTCATATAGTATATTGCTTTATGACAAATAAGCATATCTCGGCATTCTATATAATACAGCCCAAATGTGAGTATATAATATGTAAAAGTTTTATCTGATTAGTACACAACATTGTCCAATTAATATCCGATAAACTCCAAACGAATCATAGCCACGAACTATTCAACTTGGAAATTACGCGGCTCATACTAGATCACTTATGCGGTAGATATTTGACAATACAAATATGACAACACACATCTGCCGATATTTCGTAAATATTCAGAACAAAGTATCAAATTTTCAGACATAATTATAAAAGTTCAAGGTTATATTTTCTCTTTGTAACGGTCTGACACAAATTGTTAGACTTTATCAAAGGAATACTTGTGTTTAAATAATTAATGTTTTCCTATATTTCTGTCAAAATATGAACGCCTACTTGAGAAAAAAACGGTCGCCTAATTGCCTTTTTACTTAATTGACAAAATATCTACCCAATATACAAAATATTATATATAAATATTATATAGCCCATATCCAAAACCCCGAGAGCTTTCAACTCGAGTTGACAAATTGCTTTGATTGTCTAAAAAAAAACCTTGCAGTGGTTTGGTAGAAGCTGTCCTGTGGGATCTAAGTATTTTAGACCTCGCCGTAGAGATAGGCCACAAAAACTCTCGATCCACACTCTTGAACTCATGGCCGAACGTCGATCTTTGACGCTGCAGTCTTCCGTTGACACCGAAGCATATCGGCGGCTCAATAGACGGATCTGGAAGTCCTTGCGATACGATGTCCGTGCTAACAATACTGTGAGCATTAAGTAGACAATTGAGCGAAACGGAGGCTCCAAAGTGTTTGCAAGAGACTTGTCTATAGGGCAAAGCCAGTTGTCTAGGCTGAAAACGGACGATAGCCGCGTGGTATCGACGAGGGCAGAGGTATTAAGAGAGACTTTCCCGCCCTCACACCCGCCACTGTAACTCCTGTCAGCCAGGATCAACAGTGGCACACAAAGATATGACACCGAGCTCCGGAGCTCGGCGAGTCTCTCAGGGACACTAGCTTGTCTTTAACCCGCATCGAAATTAATCAGAAAGAAAAAACAAAAGGAGGAGTTGGAAACAAATAGCTGTCCACTTCCCTCCGCAGCAAAGCGGGTGACAAAAAATATTGAGTCGAGAGGTATGTATCCTCTTATATAAAGATATACAACTGGAGAAGCCAGATGTATTAAGCACCACGGGATAAACAAATTACATGGGTCCTATAGTTTGAGCTGCTAAATTTGGGTCTAATAATAGGTATGGCAAAAGCGCCGGAAAGCACGGAAGTTCCTCCTAGATTCCACGAGGTCCGTATAGTATGCAACACCAGAAGTTATTTGCATATTGTTCAACATTATGCCGCGTTCATCGGACCAGCGATCACACTCCCAAAGTATATGATGTGCAGTTTGTTCGTACTCACAGTCAGGTGTAGAGCATTGACACGCAGGCGATTCAACCAGCTTAAAAGTGAATAGTTTGCTCTTAAAGTTGCCATGTCCAGTTAGGAACTGTGATACACAGTGATCAATTTCTAGCCACGACTTTCTTAAGCGATCGCGAACGGACGGAAAGTATTGATATAAGTGACGCCCCTTTAAGGATATATCCCACCGGTTCTGCCATTCGTCAATTAATTCAGTGTACGCAGCAGAATACGGTTTAAATAACCTGCTAATCTTTAAAAAGTCTCGGGATGCAATAAAGTTAGTGTCTATTGTCTCTCTATTTGAATAATATAATGCGGCGCGTCTTTGCACCTCCAGATCGACCGGAAGCACACCCGCGAGAACCGGCAAAGCCTCTGTACTAACGGTTCTGTAAGCCTTACACAAGAATATCAAGGCCAGGCGTTGACTCTGGAGCAACTTCCTACGAACAGCGCCAACAGTAGATCTATCGGCCCAAACTGGAGAACCGTAACAGATACAACCCAAATAAGTTGCTCCATAGATAACTTTCAAAGTATTAAATGATAATCCCCACGTTGCCCTTGATATTCTCGTTAAAGCATAGAAGTTATTTTTCGATTTTTCTCCGACGGTTCTAATGTGTTCAATAAATGAGAAATTTCTCTCTAAAATTAATCCGAGGTAACAAACTGATTCCTTTCTTTTAACTGGTACATTGTTAAATTTAATACGCGGGGGTGTTTTTAAAATCCCTTTTAACAACATTTGAAAAGTTTTTTGAGGTGCGAATGTTAGTCGATTTCGTTCACCCCAGTTCAAAATTAAACGCAGACTCGTGTCAGCCGAACTCTCGAGCCCGGCTCTACTATTGGATTGTATAAGTAGGAGTCCGTCATCTGCGTATCCAGTTAAAGAACAACCCGGCGGAAAAGGAATTGAGAAAATATCATCGAACCCCAAATTCCATAGATATGGACCGATAACCGAGCCTTGAGGGCAGCCCATAGTCAGCGCCTTCGATACGGCATGGTGGCCAAGTTGTAATTTGGTTGACCCATGACAAAAATAGGAATATATCATAGAATATATATTCCTAGGGCAACCTCGGATCTTTAATTTCAATAGTAATATTGGCCACCAGGCATTATCAAACGCGCCGGAGATGTCCAAGAAAATTCCCAATACGTACTTGTGATCCGAGTTGACGACAAATTCTTCTAACCGATAAAGCCGCGTCCACAGTAGATTTACCTTTGGTAAAACCGAACTGTAGGTCATGAAATTTTGGACCACCCGGTAACAGACGAGGGACAATAAGCCTTTCAAGTACTTTACCCAAAGATGGTAATAATGTAATTGGGCGATATGACTTAGGGTCTTCAGGGGGCTTATTTCCACTTTTAGGTATAACACGAATGAAACCGCAACGCCAAACCCGGGGAAAAATGCCCTCATCAATACACCGATTAAAAACTTTCAGTATAGTGTCACCCGACGACTTACACGCTTCCTTTATCATTTTATTCGATATTTTATCTTCTCCCGATGCTTTGTTAATTGGCAAAGAATTTACTATGTTAAGAAATTCGTTAAGAGATGGATGATCTGATTTTGGGGAAGAAGGTAGCTCCGAGGCCCAGAGTCTTATTTGTTTTTGGTATTCAGAGTCATTATCGACACAATCGTCAGGTATAAGAGAATTCAAAAGAGTTTCCGTGGTCTCCTCGATACCAGTAGTATAGGTGTTATTTACTTTAATGTTTTCTATATAGGCCAAATTAATTGACCTATTTGCTTTGAATTCGTGGTAAAGAGGAGACCAGGGACCCTCTCTCTCGAGGCGTTCTACTATTTTACGCAGCAAGTTACCTTTAGCTTTTGTTACCGCGGCCCTATAGTGAGACCTGGCCACTTTAAGTGTGATGAAAGCACTCGTGAGTATGTCTTCAGGAACGATTCGTTTTTTAAGCCTATTAAACCGCCTACGCGCTCGTCGAAATCTTTGTCGAAGGTGGAGTAATTTACTATTCCACCAGTCACATCTGCGGGTATTGGTTATAGAACTGCGACCAATGGTTAAATCCGCGCAGTATGTAAAGGTGTCAGACATTATTTCAGCACAGTTTTCAGCTGAGAGATCATTGCGAGTGAAATCTCCGGTATGACGCGCGAAAACAGATCTAAACAATTCCCAATTAGCCCCTTTAGATTTATACCTAAAGTCAGAGATGTTGTTAAGCGGACCCCGTATAAATCCGGGTAAGAACTCGTACACTATCAGGCGATGATCACTACATGACGCGTCAGGAATAACGCGCCACCTAACAATCTCGACGTCCCCACAAGAAAGTGTGACGTCAATAGAAGATTCGCCAACGGGGCTGCAATAAGTTGGTGGTGCTTCAGGGGTGTTATGTACATTGAGGTTCCATTCGGCAATAAAGTCTTTGACAGCACAGCGACGTTCTGCATCGGTTTGACGATATTTGCCATACCAAAGGGTTGACGACGCATTAACGTCGGCGCCTATAATAATTTTATTGCCGGCAAGAGATCGCAAAACACTGCGAAGGTGATGTATATGTGGGCCGACAGGATCGGAGTATTGAAAGTAACAGCTCACAACGTAAACTTTACTTGATGGAGATGAAACCTCCGCGACCGCACAGTGCGATGTCATAAGATTACGCACAGAGGTTATGGTGTAGTTTGAACTCGACACATAAATGCCTGCTCGCGCCTTGTTATCGAGTTGTACCAGCCTACCACGTAAGCGCGCATGTTGGTATTGTTCTTGGACGAGGACTATGTCAAGATTATATGCGGTAATTAATATATTTAATTCTGACGTCGCCGCCCTATCATTATGAAGATTTAACTGTCCGATCGTAAGGCTATCCATATCCTATTTATATTGGGTCGACAGAAATAACGCCTGCAACTTCTGTTTATAAGTAGGGCAATCTTGGGAACCACAGCTGTGATCATGTGGTTTCTTTAAGCGTTTACATGACGCGCAAATCGGTTTGAAATCAGAACGGGATTTATTAGGACATGTTTTTGTTTCATGTTCCGCAGCACACAGCGCACATGTTGGCGTTTTGATAGTGCAAAACTTGTGTACATGTCCGTACTGTTGACAATTCATACAGCGAACAATTTCTAGATCATCAATAAATCTACAAGTTGCCCAGTCGATGAATAATTTGTCCTTAGTGGTCGCGAGATGTTTACGTACGTCCGCGTCTAATTCGATGCCTATCCATTTGCGACCATTATCCAAAACACGCCTACGAACTATTTTCACCGATTTAAGGAAATCATCCTCCTTTACCGGCAATTCGTTCATAATATTCTGCCTATATAAAGCGCTAATAAAGGCGCGATCTTCCATTGAGGCGGGCACGTCTTTAACGAGGATACGCGGCCTGCGGCCTTTAGGTTTTTCTAGGCGTAAACCCGCTGATTTAATTGCCTCGACGGCCTCAAGTTTCTTGAGTTGTGTTTCATTGGCAACACGAAGCACAACGCGAGACTTGGTGGTTTTCTTAACGCCCACAATTTGAAAACCGTCTTCACTCGGATTAATAGCCTTCATTAAGGCGTCTTTTGTTGCGGACGATGACGCGTAATCAGCTGACCGCTCAGCTGTCGGACAGGCAACTACGCACGGAAGCGGCACGCGCGACTGCACGGCGGGTGTGACTTTAGGGAGACGCAAACTTAATTTATCCGCGAATGATTCTTTGCTCGGATTAATCTCGCGTGCATTATGATTTTTTTTCCAACTCGAGTTGTATATTCGCCAATTTCGTTTCGTTACAAGATGATTTTAACGCAAGCATAGACACAATGGCAGTTAACTTTTGAGTCAGATCCATAATCGCCGATTTATTTGCGATGTTAATACGCGAGCCCTGATCATTAACAAGTTCGTTTATTTTATTTAAATGGCATGACGCATCGCTCACTAACGCACAATAATCAAAACGACCGAGTTCGCCGCTACTATTGTCAGACGCGGGTGAGAAGTTATCGCCAATACCGGGTCCGCATGGTTTTGACCTCTCAACGTTCGACAAAAGGTTTGACGGTGAGATTTCGTTAAATAAACGTTTAGGTCTCGGATTGTTAGGCGATCTAGGTGTCACATTACTTTTGCCGAAAGGGTCACCACCGCGATCCGGCGGATCATCATTATACAACGACATGATTTAACGATAAATGAAATGAAATACAAATTAAATCGTAAATAGACACTATGAAATGATAAACAAAGCAATTAGCATCAATTAACTAACGAGACGTCCGGCTGATTTGTGATTTGACCTACCCCCACTAAAAAATAAAAGTACTTACCGAGAGAAGATTCGTTAATTACAAAGAAATCCAATGTAAATCGCCAAAAAACTTACGGACAGGAACACACAAACCAACAATACACAACTCGAAACAATTTACGAGCCGGCAATCGAACTCCGAACACGATAAATACAATATTAAAGCGCAGCGCGTTTCACGTACACCGCACCAAGCGAATGCGCGGAAGGAAGTCTAAGAGAAGAGGTATTAAGAGAGATCGAGAGGTTCTACGGACAGCTTTACACCTCGGTTGCCGAACCTACTGTTAGCTCGGCCGAAGACCCGAGAGCCGAGTTGATCCGACACTTTAGCGATGATATCCCGGACATCAGCCTGTGTGAGATTGAGATGGCCCTCAAACAACTTAAAAACAACAAGGCACCGGGTGAGGACGGAATCACTTCATAGCTTCTGAAAACGGGCGGAACGCCGATACTAAAAGTCCTTCAGAGGCTCTTCAATTCCGTTCTCCTCGAGAGCTCAACGCCAGCCTGACTTCCAGCCTCCCGAAAAAACCAGTTTCCGAAAAGGCATTAGTACCATAGACCATATTCATACGCTACGGCAGGTTATACAAAAAACCGAGGAATATAACTTACCGCTTTGTTTAGCGTTTGTGGACTATGAGAAAGACTTTGATTCGATCGAGACCTGGGCTGTGCTACAGTCTCTTCAGCGGTGCCACATAGACTATCGGTACATCGAAGTGTTGAGTTGTATATACAACAACGCCACCATGTCGGTCCGAGTACAAGATCAGAGCACGAAGGCTATTCCATTACAGAGAGGCTTGAGACAGGGAGATGTCATATCTCCGAAACTGTTCACTGCCACGCTGGAAAACGCCTTCAAGCTCTTGCAGTGGAAAGGATTCGGCATCAACATCAACGGCGAGTATATTACACACCCACGATTTGCCGACGATATTTTAGTCTTGGCAGAATCGCTGGAAGACCTTAGCACTATGCTCGAAGACCTTAATCGAGTCTCCCAACAGGTGGGTCTTAAAATGAACATGGATAAAACGAAGATCATGTCGAATATCCATGTTGTGCCCACCCCCATTGGAGTTGGGGGCTCGACTCTCGAAGTTGTAGACGAATATGTCTATTTAGGACAAGTGGTCCGGTTAGGCAGGTCCAACTTCGAGAGAGAGGTCAATCGTTGAATCCAACTCGGTTGGGCAGCGTTCGGGAAACTTCGCGACGTCTTCTCATCCAAAATACCTCAGTGCCTAAAATCGAAAGTCTTCGATAGTTGTGTGTTACCAGTGATGACATACGGCACCGAGACGTGGCCTCTCACTGTGGGCCTCATTAAAAGGATCAAAGTCACTAAACAAGCCATGGAGCGGGCTTTGCTCGATGTTTCCCTACGAGATCGAATCAGAAATGAGGAGATCCGTAGGAGAACCAAGGTTACCGACATAGCCCATAGGATTGGCAAGTTGAAGTGGCAGTGAGCCGGGCACATAGCTCGTAGAACCGATGGCCGTTGGGGCCGAAAGGTTCTTGAGTGGAGGCCACGTACAGGCAAGCGAAATGTAGGACGCCCGCCTACAAGGTGGACGGACGATCTGGCTAAGGTTGCAGGAAGTCGCTGGATGCAGGCCGCTTCCAATAGGTCATTGTGGAGATCATTGGGGGAGGCCTATGTTCAGCAGTGGACTTCCTGTGGCTGATATGATGATGATGATGATGATGATGATAGAAAATATTGGAAAGCTTATTGAAGCGGGCTAACGTTAGTGTATTGAGTTTTGGGTTTAGCTAGTATAAATAAATACTCCGGAATCACATACATAGTTCAACATTAGGAGCAATGAAATCTTTTGTTGTGAGTATCAGAAACTTTGTTTTTTTTTTTTATTGGATTGTATGGTGAGACGAGCATGCCGTTCGCCTGGTGGTAAGCGATGCGACCGCTCATGAACAGTAGCAAAACCAAACAACACCTTGAATTACGAAGCAATGCTTGGCATTCCACTGCGCTCGCCATCCTGAGACATAAGATGTTAAGTCTCAATATGTCCAGTAGTTACTCTGGCTACAGTGTCCTTCAATCCGAAACACAACAGTGCATTTAAACTGCTATTTGACGGGAGAAATAGACATTGCGGTGGTACCCACCCAGGCCGCCTCTCACATATGAGAGACCTACCACCAGTAAAAGAATATCTATGTAAGACTTTTTTGTCTCAAGAACACTCAGACCGAAAGCAATTATTTGGAAACATTTGTATGTACATCCGAATTCTAGTATGCGGCATTTATATTCTTGGAAGTGGTAGAAACACTCCGTTGTCAGGCATTACTCAGCATGAATCGGCAGGCTCTTCCGAGTCAGCACTATTGCCTCACAGGAAATTGAAGTGAAGCGACAGCTTTGCTTCGGAGTTTTGTACGGAGAGTGAAATTAACGTATGCCGAATACAGAATACCCTTTGCTCTTGCCATCCTTATTTCTTCCCGCTCTATTCCCAGTTGGATGGGTCGGAAAACATACATGACCCTAATGTCGTGGATATTCATGGGCGGCAATGATCACTTACCATGACTAGATTGCTCGTTTGCCGGACCTATGCAATTGAAAAATGCGTGTATAAGAATGTTGATGGGCTTGAAATCTTTTTCTATTTGCACTTCGATTATCATTAGATGTTTCATCGACAACTTTTCATGCTAGTAATGTATCAGCCCTTGCACGTCCCACTGCAAAGCACCGGCCTCCTCTTCAATCGAGTATACGATTCAGAGTGGTAAGGCCATATAGTTTACCATCTTGGCTTGCAGGCCTGCCTACTTTTCATGCTAGTATAAAAACGATAACTTACACTGCAATCCCAAAGTATGATTGGTCAAAATCTTCAACTGGCGCATGCATTTTTCCTCATCCAACACTCTAGCGTACAATTTTTTGTCAAACGCATTGCTATAGTGCGTCACCGAATTATCTGATTTAACTCCAACAAAGCCCATGAACACAAAAACACACCAAATTAAATTTACCATCACGTCTAGTTATTTTGAGGTTTTAAGAATTATTAACAACCAAGGTGACGCATTTAGTATTGTAAATAATGTAATTATTTATTATTTAATACAATTAATTATTTTAAAAATACACATATATATACATCATTTCGTTTCTTCATGTCTGTGTATCCAAGGAGATATCCGACCAACTAGCATTCCTTGATAGTGGCTGATCTCAGGCGCTGGCAAGGACATATTATGAAGATCGTTTTTTTTTTTATTTTATTGCAATGAATGATCCAACTGATCTCGGTTGTCGGCTCGGCCACGCACAACGCCTTAACTTATATTGCATTGAATGGCGAGACGAGCATGCCGTTCGCCTGATTTTAAGCAATACGACCGCTCATAAACCGTAGCAAAACCAAACAACACCTTGAATTACAATGTGCATTTACACTGCTGTTTGGCAGGACAAATAGACATTGCGGTACCAATGCCCGTACCCTGGCGGCCTCTTGCATATGGGAGACCTACCACGTTTCGTATTCGTTGGAGATCTTTGAAAATTGATGGAGCAGGGTGGAGGGTATAGTAAGGATTAAATATAGCTGATAGAGATGGTAAGCTTTTTCTTTTTTTTTTCTTACCGAACGGAATGCAACAGCAAAACTTCACGTCGACTTTCGGTGTTCATGTGTAGAAATCTATGTTTAAAATTTATCAATAGCCATTAAGTAACTCTGCAGGCAAGCATTAGTATAAATATGTAACAACAGCTGAATTACACATTTACGGTATTTGTACACCTGTACCTACAAAGTATATGAATAGAAGATTTATGTAATTACTTTAAGCGTTATAAATATAGATGTGATTTCCAAATATTTGAAATTGAGTATTCTTAAATTAATACAAAATATTTCATTGAAAAAAAAACTGACATCAAAACAAAAACCACTACAAATAAAAATAAAATTACAAATACCACTGCAAATCAAAAAATAATACTTACTTCATTGTACATGTTGATTGATTTGCTTATTGAATTGACTAGCCAGCTTATCAAAAAGTATGCGTAACATATTGAAGCCGGGCCTTCAATGTCACAATATCCAAGTTTTTATAACCAATACATGGTTATAAGCAGATGGCAAAATCAAAATAAATAAATTGGGATCCCATTCAAGTAAATTGGATTGAATATTAATACTTTTTTAATATTATTTAGTATAATACTTTAACTCCTTAAAAGTTTATAAGTGAAATTGCTGCTTCCACATTGCCACATTTTTCCTCCATCGTGTTGCAAAAGCTTTATCGGGCCGAAGGCGTTAAAATACTGGATGACTAATTTACTAATTTTAACTAATTTTTTCGACTGGGATTATAATTATTCGGATTTGGTATTCAAAAGTATTTTACAAATTTTATCTAGTATCAGTCACATAATTGCGATTCCAAACCTTTGTACTATGCAAAACATTTGTACATGGAAAATATGCAAGATCAAAAAACTGCAGAGAGCATTTTATTATCTGTCCTTATCGGTCACCTGAAGATCGTCGTTGTCACACAAGGTTAGCGATATATTATTGTATCACCAAATACATTGTTTACTTCGAAATACCGTCAGACTTCAGAGGCTTTATATTATTTATTTATTTAATTTAAATGTCCTTGATTTATTGATCTGTGGTATTTTGGTAACGGTTAAAATATAAAGAGATGACAGCCAATCAATAAACCATTAAACACATATAATTATACCGCTTGTTTCCCAGAAAGAGTAGGCAGAGGTATTACAACTCAAGATCTCCATGTAATAATCGTACCGTAATGCAACTACGCCACTAAATAAATACTATTAATCTAAACGTGATGAGGGGCGGCATGCAAACTTTTTTCAGATAGAAAATCTCACACTAAATACTCGTAGATATCCCAATCTGGGAAGATATATCCAAGATCTCACTGTCCATCGTCAATACATACTACCAATGTTCAAAATACTAATTAAAGCTATTATAATATATAAATTAAATCCCAATCAGTTTTTCCTTACTTGGTCATCGAATTTTTAATCAAATAAAATGTAACAAGAATAACCTTCGCCAACGTTTCATACTCGTTCGTGTTTGTACAAGTGTTATTACGTAAAGAAAATAAAATTAATTTAAAAGTAATACTCTTATTGGAACGAAGTTCCTTATCGCGCGTTGTGAAAGGGGGCTAGACGGAAAAAATTCTCACAAAAAATTGGCACGAAAAATATTTGACTATCGTTTTTTATTTCTTTATTTGAAAATGATGTCATACATTTTATTTAACTCTTATAGAGGCAATAAAATATGTAAATACATATTAATATTTTAAAGACTATAGTAAAAACTAAGAATACGCTGAAGCCCAAAATTAAGTGGGAAACGTTGCGAAATTTCTAATTTTCATCAAATGTCATAAATCAAATTGGTACAAAAGAAACATAAATTGCATAAATATGTGGAAAAAACACATAATGATGGTGATACCCAAATGATTCTTTTGATGATGACATATAATTAAAATTACATAATAAAACCGTAATACATTGATTTTCGATCCTCCGTAATAAATTTATTATTATTTACAATTTTAGTTTGTTATCCTGCTGTCAATCATCAACCCTTCATTTGACTATGTATCTTTGCCAATTATTACTAAAATTTAGCTTACTGATTAAGTTTATATAACATTATATTTTTTAATAATGAAAGGTATTATTTTTATAACTTAAAGAACTACAATTTTATTACAATTCCTTCACTAATTAATGGAAAAGAAACTTCGTTCCATTCGGGTGTCCCTTGACACCTCTCAAGATTTTTTCACAGAATTGTTTAATAAGAGGATTGAAGCCTGGCAGACTAGATTTAAATGTATTTTAAACAGTGAATCGTATGATTCTGGTTTAAATACCGAGATTGGTATTTTTTGTATTTCAATTTTGGATACTCATCAGTTGTTTTAATATTGTGAAATGTGTTAATTTATTGCATTTTTAAGAACTTGGTATTAATTACTTAGATTTTTTAAGCCTGAAATTTAGAAATCTAGTCGTATTCATTTGTGTATTAATAGTAAATCACTACACACTATAAAGGCGTAGGAAAACATCGTGGGCCTTATTAATAAACTCGGATGAGCGAGGGATTAAATTTTAGCCCAAAACTTTAAATTGACTAATTTATTTTAACCGTTCTTTTTACTTTTAAAATCAGTGGATTGCCATAACAGAATTATCATGTTAGGCTGAAGAATGTAGATTTTTATTAATACAGTCATTATTATCTAGTTATTTATAATAATAGATTGAATTCTCTAGCCCAATGCCTAAAGTTCATCCATCGCTCATCCGAGTTTATTAATGAGGCCCCGTGAAGAAACCTGCATACCAAAAGGATTTGTATGGTATATAAAGTTTGCCAATCCGCACTAGGTCAGAGTGGTGGACTATATGACCTAACTACTCTCAATCGTACTCACGATTGTAGAAGATTCTAGTGGGATGTATATGGGCTGATAAAGTTAAGTTAGGCTCATAAGTCTAGCTCCCTATGTATTTAATGCTGAGATCTATAATAATTATCTTTATATTTGAGGTTGAAACTATTGCTCCACACTTAGCCTGATCATTTTCAACCTGGCTAAAATAAAAAGCTAGCTTATTTCTACTCTCTAATTAAAAAATAGCATTAATATATTTCACAGTTACTAACTGCCTCGGTGACGTAGTTGTACCATGGTACGGTTACAGAGTTGAGAGCTCGGGTTCGAATCCCGGGTAGGGCAAGTGATTTTTGATTTTTCTATTTATTAATAACCTGGAATTAGAAATTTGTGCCCGATATATCGATAGTCTTGCCCCCTATTACATAGTGGGACGAAACATAAGGCAAAATGTGGGTGACCTTGTTGCACCTCTGCTTATCCCTTCCAGGAAATACGCGTAAGTATACATATATAGGTATAATAATATTTAGCGATACATATATTTACTATGGCCATGTGTCCACCGCACGCCCGTCATCCGAAAACCGTCATCCGGGCCGCCGAAGTGTCGAGTACTTCGGCGTGACCGATACAACTAGGCACGGTTTAATGACGGGCTGGTATTTTTGTTTTGTCTATCATAAAATTTGTATAAAAAATAAATAAAACGATATGTATATATATATCGTTGCAGTGGACATATGATCGCCGTCACGTCATCTTAAATTCTTAAACAATCTTAAACAACTTGTTGAATGACTGACAGCAACTCTAATGAGAGTAGGAATGCTATCTTGTTCGACTAATGCGAATGGTTAATTCACATCCCATTGGAATGATTTTGCAAAATTCTTGTATAATCATTTTTAGTGATAGTGGAGCTCTCATATCTGTTACCAATCTAGGTAACACCGCAATGGCTGTTTCTTCCGCCAAACAGCAGTCTAAATGCACTGTTGTATTCCAGCTTGAAGGAAATTGCAGCCAAAATAACTACTGGACATCATGAGATTTAACATATTTTGTATCAAGATGACGAGCACAGTGGAATCCCAATTATTGCTTTGTAATTCATGGTGTTGTTTGGTATTGATACTGTCTATGAGCGGTCCTATTGCTTACCATTAGGCGAAAGGCTTATTTGTGTCGCCATCCATCGCAATAAAAAATCAGACTTGCTTGCGATGCTTTCATGACCAATTAGCTACTTGTGGTTTAGCAGATCAGATTATTTCAACTAAATCCATGTTTGTGCACTGATTATTATTTTTAAATCTTTAACCTCAACTTTATAACAAATTACATTCAATTTATTTAATAACGGTTATTGCCTTCTAATTTAGGCCAAACGTGCTATCCGTGTTACTGAAAGACTTTTAACCATTAAAAGTAATCGCTCCTTATCCAGATTAAAATGAATTGGATCGTCTGACTACCTTCCGTGGTATAATCTGAGTCTTGTTTACAGTGCAGTAATAGTAACTATTTTTTACGGTTTTTATCGCAATTTGGTATTAATTTTAATTTTTTTCCACTTCTCGACGTTTCGATAACAGGAGGAGGAATGTGGATATTCTATAGATATAATTGTACTTCATGCCTTCTGAAAACGTTACTCAATTCAGATACAGTCGTTTTTTGTAGTAAACACTACAAAATGAATGAATTTAAGATCAATAAACAAAAGTAGAACCTGCTACCTCTACATTTCTTTTATTGATTATACAGCAGTCGAAACAAAACTAAAACTCATTTCAAACAAACCCAACTCCTCTTTTTACAAAAAGCCATATACCCTTAAACTGTCTGCAATAGGTCAGCTGACTTGCCCTTTGGCTCAAAGGGCGGCATCGTGTAAGATTACCAGTTACTCGTATATATTCCAAGGCCGTAATAAGGCGCACATAACCTGACGTGGGTTCTCATTATGCTATGTGACGTGTTATTTCCAAACATTTGGTGAGAATACTTTGTAGTATTTTCAAGGTAATGTTTTCTGTTTTTTTTTTAAGAGTTAGTAAGTTGATAATAAGTAAAAAGAGCACACAACCTTCACATAAATACATACATAGTTCTGACCCCCACAAGATCAAGTCTTGTGTCGTGGGTGTCAGAAACTACGAGAGACTTTTCGGTCTCACAAGCACCCAGACCCGAAACAAATATCTGTGGTTCACACAAATATTTGGCTCGTTGCGGGGTGGAACCCGCGGCCTCTCGTTTCACAGTGGTAGTCTAATCATCTGCGCGACGGAAGCTGTTCATATTATGTATTTTTGCTACTTATGTACTAGATAGATGGTGAAGTCAAGTTCATTTATAATTATTTATGATTCAGTCGTCTGAGGTCCCAGTCTACATCGCTGCCCCAGAATTGGTAGGTAGACTGCCAGTGTCTTCGAAAATTATAGACAGATTTATGTTTACACATGATATTGCATAACTCACAAAACAATATAAGATGACACACTATAATCTCTTACCAACGTCGCTCAAATCAGTCCAGTCATAACCGAGTTATAGCAGACTTAAAATTCCAAATCATCATTCTGTTCCTCTTAAAATCTTATCGCCGAGTTACAGTGATATTGTTTGAAACGAGCGACGCCTGGGTCTCGTCGAGATATCTACTGTAGATTTATCCGGGAGAAACAAAAGACTGCCGGTCCTTTATCCGACACTTTTCCCGGAACAATCTTTGATATTATAGGCTCGGGTGCAGCGCAGGAAACACGGTAGGTCGAGATATTTCTTTTGTAAATATTAAATGCGAATTTTGTGTGAAATGAACAGGACGTGTTGTATGAATATTTTAACTATATCGTGATATATACGTAGATTTTCCTAAAATAACAATGGATATAAATTCTTTTAGAAAAATCTATGCATTTACAACCCAAATACGATGACACTTAAAAAATTTTCGTGTCCTCATGTAAATTTTTATTAGCATTGTGTCTGTAGTCATTAAATTAATCTACCTCATGCTTTGTTTGCATTGGCAATCTGGATATTCCCCGTCCCTCTCTCTGAATATATCTATCCGTCCATTTTCTTTCCTCCAGTACAATTTTAAGAGATGAGCAATTACTTCACAACGGAACTACATTGTAGATAACCAATATGATTTTTATCTTAACTGTAAGCCAAAATCAGTAGACATACTAAAATTCATCATGTCTCTTATCATGAGTGAAAAAAAATCATAAGAACTTTTCTAACTTCGTGCGTTTGCCGATCTCGGTAGTCAACTCAGCCACGCACAACGCTTTAACTAATATTGCAATTAATGGCGAGACGAGCATGCCGTTCGCCTGATAGTAAGCGGTACGACTGCCTGTAAATAGTAGCAAAACCAAGCAACACCTTGAATTACAAAGAAATGCTTGGCATTACACAGCGCTCGCCACCCTGAGACATGATATGATTTTAAGTCTCAATATGTCCAGTAGTTACTCTGGCTACAATGTTCTTCAACCCGAAACACAGCAGTGTATATACACTACTATTAAACTTTAAATAAGTACCTAGTTTTTACACGAAAATAATGTACAACGTCTCGAAAATAGTTAAAGTCGGCTTTGAGTAAATTCATTGTTACTTTTACCTTTTTACTAGAGTCCCACCGCAGGCGACCTAGTTAAATGGGTAAAGGTTTGCTATTTCATGTTTATTCTTGTTTTATATTTGATATTGCCCTTAAATATTTTTAGGTCAATATTTTAGAACACTACTTTTAGTTTATATCTAATATATCTAAAAAATATTATATCTGGTTATGAGAGTTATCTTCAGGTTCTCAGGTATACCTTTGGATTTTCGCAGCCATGATTGTGTCATTGTAAATGATATAGGTACATAGAGACTGAGACGCAAAACGAGGCCGGGTGGTAGATTTAGTGATTTTAGACACAATACAACTAAAAATGATACAAAATACTACCCGGCCTCGTTTTCGGTCACAGTCTGGACATAACCTGTATAAGTCGCTTGATTTATCAGTGGAAGAACATTTCAGTCACGTATTTAAGTTGTCACAAAGCTTAAAACCAACCTATTTTCCATTTAAGAGGTGTTACCTAGTGTTAACACGTGGTAATTTAGGTCGGTGTACTTTAACTTATTTTTTTAAGTCTGGGGAACTACTTCTACATTTATTTTGAATTGGAATAAAATGAGTATAATGAAACGTAGAGGAATGTCTGGTATGGACTATTTGTGAAAGATATGACGAATGTAAATACTTAAGATGGAAAGAGTTAGAGAATGAAAGATTAGGATGATGAAGAACGGAAGAACGTAACAGGAGAGAACAGAATAGAACACGAACGACACTACGACTACTTATAGTAAAGACGATAAATAAGAGGTAACTATATTATATCGAAGATTATTTGAAGAAGAAGAAAGAAGAAGTTACGAGTATCATTAAACCCACTGATTATAATTAATAAGGAATACATTATCTTTGAAACTGCAACCACTATATCCTTCGCTTCACCTCAGACAAGGTTATCTCTCACCCACAAATCAGCAGTAATCTTCTAGAATAAATCGTAATACTGAGATTGTACGTAAGCTGAGATTTACTAATCCATGCAATAAATATACGCTTGTTTCTAATCTAAGAGAAATTTAGGCGTCACCGAAGATCTAACCTGGCTTTATCTAGACTATAAATCAATCAAGAAGACCTTATCACTAGGATTTATCGTGTCTGTAACTAGATTTATTTACGAACTTAATATAAGCATATTGACGTACTTGTGGTGCCAAAGTATAAGCAGTTTTGACGCTAGTGCCAAATATAATTTGCTAAGATTATTTCCATCACATCAGGGAAAGTATTGTGTGGTGAAAATTTTAAGAGCAGTCAGTTTTCGATGTTGTATTAATTACTTGAAGAACAATGAATGAATGAAACAAGAATTGAGTGCCTGATACCCACGACAGACAGCCTCCGTGGCAAAGTCGGTTAGACGCTGACTGTGAAACGGTAGGCCCCGGGTTCGACCCACGCACCGAGACAAATGTTTGTGTGAACCACAAGTGTTTGCTTCGG
Organism: Hyles vespertilio; assembly: GCA_009982885.2. NCBI lineage: Eukaryota > Metazoa > Arthropoda > Insecta > Lepidoptera > Sphingidae > Hyles > Hyles vespertilio. The sequence continues at coordinate 1,059,930 of CM042811.1, forward strand.
CTCTGGGTGTTTGTGAGACTGAAAAGTCTCTCGTAGTGCCTGATACCCACGACACAAGATTTATTGATCTTAATATGGGGTCAGGACTATGCAGGTAAATTGTAGGTTTATTTATTTAATGTGCCTAGAGGATGAGATAAACAATAGATTTTTAACATTTACTATGCTGGATCAAAACAAGTGAGTTGTTAATTCGTATCATTAGTGAGTGCCGTATGTTAGTGTTATACTCCTTCCGCCTTATTACAAAACGTGGTTTATCTAAAAACTTTAGTTTAAATCGCAATAAACTATGGTTTATATGAAATTCATATTACAAAAAGTGGTTTAACGATAAACCATGGCCTTTTTGATGGTTTATCGCTAAACCTGACCGCCCTCTAGTTTAACGGTGGTCTAAATCGTAAACTTCCAAATATTTCTTTTGGATTTAGTGTCTATTTCATCGTATTATGTCACTTATACTGTAAAATTGATATTAATATGATGAACTTCTTCGTTTTTAAGGATTTTGCAGCCTTTGAGCGATAAAAAACGCCATATCGGTCCAACAAAACACGTCTACGCGTCAAACCCTGTTTTGATTTTTTCCGATAAAATATACGCAAAAGGATAGGTTTACCAAACATTTTGCAATGTAATCATCCATATAATAATGTTGGTTTACTCACTTTTTCCTCATTATTCAACTTCACAGACCATTTTTCATTTTGTAGGTCCAACACAACACGATATTACATTAGATTACTATGTAATTACCTAAGCGACAATTATTTTATATCACCTCACTTCAGATACTTCGTTGACTAAATAGTAAATGCATTCCAATGCTAAATGAACTTATTTTAGCTCGCGATAGTTTTGTTTATTGTTATGGTTTCATGTAACGCGCCAGAATGTTACGTTCCATCACACGTGTTTGGATGTGCCACTAGCTAATATAACATGAACTAAATAAAAAAAAAATTAAATTGTAATCGATATACCAAACAATATTGACATTCAAGCAAAATGTCCAACCCTCAATAGGTTCAATACGCCTAAACATTATTAAATCATTAAAATATTATTAAAATGTATTCTTTTCTGTGGATATGGAACGTTGCGATGGAATGATATCACGTTGAATGAATATTATTTGTATTAATCTGTGGTTGGTGTATAAACCACGGTTCAAAAGAATGAACCAAGAGAACCATGGTTTATATATGTTTTGTAATACAAGTAAATTTAAACCATGGTTCTGCAGATTAGACTGGTTTTGTTAGACCAGGTTTAAACCAAGGTTTATTTCGCATTTTGTAATAAGACCGCTTAAGTTTAATACTTCGAGCGAAACATGATTAAAAGTAAATCCATTTATTAAGATTATACACTGCTACCAATATTTAGAAATCTGCAATATCCACCACAAACTGGATATTGCAGATTATTATGCTAAACATAAACGTACGGGTGACAAAACTTAATCCGCAGGCAAAGGACTAAACTGTTCAAAGAGGTTCAAAGTTAAACTGCATATTAGTTCCAAAGCTTCCAAGTGAACCGGTGTTATAAATTGCCCGGTTACAATATTGAACCGGGACAGCCATTTTCACAGCGTGGCGGTTCAAATGCAAATTCCCACACATAAAACTATTACAAAGTTTTATAGGTTCCCCTATTGTTTTTTTATTGCATTGAATGGCGAAATGAGCGCGCCGTTCGCCTAATGGTAAACGATACGCTTATGAATAGTAGCAAAACCCAAGAACACCTTGAACTACAAAGCAATGCTTGCCATTCCACTGTGCTCGCCATCCTGGGACATAAAATATTAAGTCTCTGTAGTTACTCTGGCTACAATATCCTTCATAGTGCATTTACACTGCTGTATAGCGGGATAAATAGACATTGCGGTTTTACCAACCCAGACGGCCTCTCACATATGAGACATCCATCATCCATCCATCCATCAGCCAAAGGAAGTCCACTGCTGAACATAGGCCTCCCCCAATGATTTCCACAGAGACCTGTTGGAGGCAGCCTGTGTCCAGCGACGTCCCGCGACCTTTACCAGGTCGTCGGACAATCTTGTGGGTGGACGTCCTACGCTGCGCTTTCCGCTACGCGGCCTCCATTCGAGCACTTTCCGACCCCATCGGTCATCAGATCTCCGCGCTATGTGCCCTGCCCATTGCCACTTCAACTTGCTAATCCGGTGGGCTATGTCGGTTACTTTAGTTCTCCTACGGATCTCCTCATTTCTGATTCGATCTCGTAGGGAAACCCCGAGCATAGCCCTCTCCATAGCTCGTTGAGTGACTTTGAGCTTCCTAATAAGGCCCATAGTGAGAGGCCACGTCTCGGTGCCGTAAGTCATCACTGGCAACACACAACTATCGAAGACTTTCGATTTTAGGCACTGAGGTATTTTGGACGAGAAGACGTCGCGAAGTTTCCCGAACGCTGCCCAACCGAGTTGGATTCGACGATTGACCTCTCTCTCGAAGTTGGACCTGCCTAACCGGACCACTTGTCCTAAATAGACATATTCGTCAACAACTTCGAGAGTTGAGCCCCCAACACCGATGGGGGTGGGCACAACATGGACATTCGACATGATCTTCGTTTTGTCCATGTTCATTTTAAGACCCACCTGTTGGGAGACTCGATTGAGGTCTTCGAGCATAGTGCTAAGGTCTTCCAGCGATTCTGCCAAGACTACAATATCGTCGGCAAACCGAAGGTGAGTGATATACTCGCCGTTGATGTTGATGCCGAATCCTTTCCATTGCAAGAGCTTGAAGGCGTTTTCCAGCGCGGCAGTGAACAGTTTCGGAGATATGACATCTCCCTGTCTCACGCCTCTCTGTAGTGGAATAGCCTTCGTACTCTGATCCTGTACTCGGACCGACATGGTGGCGTTGTTGTATATACACTTCAACGCTTCGATGTACCGATAGTCGATATGGCACCGCTGGAGAGACTGTAGCACAGCCCAAGTCTCGATCGAATCAAAGGCTTTCTCATAGTCCACAAACGCTAAACAAAGCGGCAAGTTATATTCCTCGGTTTTTTGTATAACTTGCCGAAGCGTATGGATGTGGTCTATGGTACTAAAGCCTTTTCGAAAACCGGCTTGTTCGGGAGGTTGGAAGTCATCAAACCTGCGTTCGAGACGATTTGTGATGACCCTCGAAAACAACTTATAGACATGGCTCAGGAGCGAGATGGGCCTGTAATTCTTCAGCAAAGTGTTATCACCTTTTTTGAAGAACAGTACCACCACGCTCCTGCTCCATGCCTCTGGCGTTGAGCCCTCGAGGAGAACGGAATTGAAGAGCCTCTGAAGGACTTTCAGTATCGGCGTTCCGCCCGCTTTCAGAAGCTCTGAAGTTATTCCGTCCTCGCCCGGCGCCTTGTTGTTTTTAAGTTGCTTCAGGGCCATCTCAATCTCACACAGGCTGATGTCCGGGATATCATCGCTAAAGTGTCGGATCAACTCGGCTCTCGGGTCTTCGGCCGAGCTAACAGCAGGTTTGGCAACCGAGGTGTAAAGCTGTCCGTAGAACCTCTCGATCTCCCTTAATACCTCTGCCCTCGTCGATACTACGCGGCCGTCCTCCGTCTTCAGCCTAGACAACTGGCTTTGCCCAATAGACAAGTCTCTTGCAAACACTTTGGAGCCTCCGTTCCGCTCGATTGTCTCCATAATGCTCACAGTATTGTGAGCACGGACATCGTGTTGCAAGGACTTCCAGATCTGTCTATTGAGCCGCCGATATGCTTCGGCGTCAACGGAAGACTGCAGCGTCAAAGATCAACGTTCGGCCATGAGGTCAAGAGTGTGGATCGAGAGTTTTTGTGGTCTATCTCTACGGCGAGGTCTAAAATACTTAGATCCCATCGTATGGACAGCTTCTACCAAACCGCTGTTTAGCTCGTCCACTGCAAGGTTTTCTCCTAGACAATCAAAGCGATTTGTCAGCTCGAGTTGAAAGCTCTCGGGGTTTTGGATATGGGCGCGAGTAGGTCGGAGCGTAGATTTCATCAAGCGACGCCTTTCCGATTGGACATTGATATTCAGGGTGCCCCTAACCATTCGGTGATCACTGCCGGTTTTCACCCTGTTGATCACAGAGACATCTCTGAATATCCGTCTATTCGTCGTCAAGATGAAATCTATCTCGTTTCTCGTAGAACCGTCAGGACTCAACCAGGTCCATTTCCTGTGAGGCGGCTTCTGGAAGAAAGAGTTCATCGCAAAGAGTCCCTCTTTCTCCAGAAAGTCGGCCAGCCTCTGACCCCTGGGGTTCCGTTGCCCATGTCCAAATTGCCCCACTTTCAACTCTGCATCGCTTCCCTTGCCCAACTTTGCGTTGAAGTCTCCCATAACAACATTGAAGTAGGTTTTGGAAGTATGTATGGCCCGACTTATGTCCTCATACATTTCCTCTACTTCTTCATCTGGGTGTGTCGAGGTCGGCGCGTATACCTGTATTACCTTCAACGAATATCTTTTAGAAATTCTGAGTATAAGGTATACTACCCTGCTCGACACACTTTCGATGGATACGATGTTGTTGATGAGAGACTTGTGGACGAGAAATCCGACACCTCCTCGGGACTGTTGGTCGTCCCCCCGGTAGAAGAGCAGGTTACCAGACTTCAGGGTTATCGTATCCTCCCCGATTCTTCGGACTTCCGATAACCCCAAAATGTCCCAGTGTAACCTGCTCAATTCTTCTTCCAGTTCGACAATCTTCTCGTCTGTCCTCAATGTGCGTACGTTGTGTGTTACCAGGGCCAGTCGTCGTCGGGGGGGGGTGGTAGCCGGGGCCAACCCGGGGATTCTTAGCACCCCCTGCCCCACCGTAACCATGACCGCTACCATAGCCAGGAATAGTGGGGCTGCCGGGGACTGGGGGCCTGGTCTCTATTTGTGTCGCCATTGTGGGGTCTCTATTTGCCGTTACTCGCCACGCTTGGCAGGCGGGTTGGCGAGCGCAGTAGGGGACTGACGTTAATGACGCTGCTGCCCGCCATTAACCGGGGAAAGGAAATAGGATTTGTGCGTAGAGGATGTTATAGGAAAGGAGAGTATGGCCTGAGGGAGTGGATACTGCAGTCACGGACGGGAAGTTAAGGTCACTGCAGTAGCTCGGGGGCCGAGGTCGCGTACTCGTAGCACCTATACTAGGACAGGCCATGACCACTAGATAGGAGCATCCCTGACCATATGAGACACCTACCACCATATCAATTTCTACAGCTTGTTTGCTAGAACTTATTCTATAGGTTTATTATCTAATATAAATGTTGCGAGATGTTTGTATCCTAAAATAGGTGCCTTTTTAATGTTCAATGTAAACCCATACAGAATTAAACAAGTAACAAACGTTTACGATACTCCCAGTTTTTCATTTTATATATTTGCCTCATGATACACGCTATTGTAATACTATTTTGACACAGATGTTTTTAATGTTATTTGTGTTTGTACGAATAAAAATATAGGAAAAATCTAGCATTGTGAAATACCTTATTTATTTCTTTTGACTTTATTTTACACGGAAATAAAACATAATATATTGAAATAACAAAAATAGTACAAATAGCGGCCTTATCACTCTAGACAAAGTCTCACATTCAGCCATGGTATGGAATCGATTGGATTTTACCCTATTATTATTATTATTCCTCCAAAATAAGAAATCCAAATTTTTGTAAAAATATAACAAACAAAATATATCCCCCAAGTATTGTTGGCTCCATTATTTTCGTTGCTGAGGCAATATCACGCCGTCAGAACGGATGTTCTGACGGCGTGATATTGCCTCACGACATTGTCATCGTGTTGACGGATGTCAACACGTCACTTCAGATGGCCGTCACTTTTTGTGAGAGACTATTGATTCTCGTGCTGATGGAATACACAATATACCCCGTGTTTTATGGAATATATTACGGGCTTTGCTTGGCCATATTGAGGTTGATTTATTATTTGTTTCAACATTTTTAGTAAAATATTCGAATGAAATTGATTTACATTTTAACATATTCAAAATCTAAATTTAGGTTAATCTACATACATATTTGTATATAATGTACACGAACTAAAATATGTTATGTTTCTGGGAAAAACGTAGACATTATAATTAAAAGCAGTGAAATGACCCTTTTTAACCTTCTTCAAAGTCGGAGGTTCTCAGTTTGTCGGAATCTTCTTTATTTATGTCACCGATTACTTGAAAACACCTGAACCGATTGGGTTTTTTTTTTTCGATAATATATTAATAATAATGTACTTCAGAGGCCTGCCTCTACGATATATACGAATTTGTTGACCTGATGACTATCTTCGGACCTATAGAGTAGAATTCCTCAAAATTCAATAGAATTACTACGGTTATTTTTGCATTAGGTTCAATTTTAATAAGATTTACATTATATGGTTTCTCTTACATGACAATTGATTCTGCTACTCTAGTTGATTATTCGAATTACGTGCACAAAATATTTACACTTTTCGTGCCAATCTACAGGGTATATTAAGAATGCTACCGAAAACGAAGTTACATTGCGTTTGTAGTCACTCAAACTACCACCAGGCTTCGTTTTCGGTAGCACTCTAGATATACTCGGCTTCGAGCAATAGACCTCCTATATACAAACATATTTCGCGATATTGCCGACCGACCTCTCATAACAAATGGGGCAATAAACTCAGAAACACACGAGTTTTTCTGTTTACCAAGTGTTCGCGGTTTTATTTTTCTTTTAGTGATGTAGAGCCATTTCCCTTGTTGAGTGTTTTGACAGGCTTTTAATATTCTGAAAACAATGTGTTTATGATGCGAGTTTTTTATGGTATAAGGGGAATCATTTCTCAGTATTGTAGATTTGAATTAAACTGAGATGATAACTTACGGAAAGGTTACACCTGAAAATTATGAGGTCAAAGGTCCTTTACCGTATGGGTGTGTCTAACAAATTTCCGATGCCCAAAAAACAGGTAACATTTTCTAATGCATACAAATATTTTGCGAATGAGTTTTTGGATGTCAAGCATAGAGCAAAGAGGGAAAGTAAATAACAGAGTATAGATATAATATGTAACCATAAGTATTTTATTTAATATACAGGGTTTATCAAGACTGCTACCGAAAACGAAGCCGGGTGGTAGTCTAAGCGACTTCAGATACAATGCAACCGAAAAAGTTGCAAAATAAAGCGACAATATTTTTTTGTTTTTTTTTTTCCTATGACCATATTTGGGTGGTAAATACATTTTTCCTAAAATAATAGTGTATACCCTTTTATTTATAAATAATCTAAGGTATAAAAGAGTTTAAATTATCATTTTAGCAAAAAACTATGGATTTACCACCCAAAAATGACGATATTTAAAAAATCATAAAAAATAACCGTCGCGTTTCTTTGCGAATTTTTTAGTTGTATTGTATTTAAAGTCACTAATACTACCACCCGGCTTCGTTTTCGGTAGCAGTCTTGAGATACCCAGTATAGTTTCAACAATAGAGAATTCATAGTGTTGTTGAATTGCATTGAATTGCTACTGTCTATGAGCGTTCGTGTCGCTTACCATCTAGAGAATGGCATGTTCGTCTCGCCATTAATTGCTAAATAAAAACATATTTATGCTGATGTGTAATGAACTTATTGCATAAGATAGGTTAATGAGAAGCAAGCGGGCGCCAGCCAGATTATGACTCGCTACAACGCGCCATTCTCGGAATGAGCTCAAAGCTTTTCTCTACTGGTTTATTTTAAACGAATCTCTGTTGTCTGATTTTAATTTGATTTATTAGTTCTCAAGAGTTCTGTTAGGTAACTTGCTTGTTACAATTTGCTTTAGATTGTTGTGTATTTTTTTATTTATCATTGTAATGCTCTGATCTTTTTAAATCAATTCTCGTGGCGAACCGCAATGGATGCTAACATCAATGCTTAAATTAATAGTTTTGTTTTCACCGAATCGGTTGTTTGTTAGCACTTGACGGTGTTACGTGCATTTAATTAATATAAATATGTATTCAGATGAGCTAACTTTTTTTATTGCCTCAAAGTCTGGCTAACGAGCCAACAGGTCACTTGATGGTGAGTGATCACTGCCGCCCATGAACATTCACAACTCTTAGATTATGAATATGTTGCTGGCCCATCGAATCATGTGGGGAGCGGAAAAGAAAAATTATATGAAGAGGAAAGGGGTAATGGGCATCTGGAAATCTCACTCAAAGAAACGCGATAACAAAGTTGTCGCTTCACGTCGATTTCCTCTGAGGTAGCGGTACCGTCCCGGACGCGCCTACTTATTCATGATGAGTCATGTCTGACAACGAAAGAAAAACTACATGTATCAATACAACGACCCAACTTCGTTTTCAGTAACAGTGTTGATATAGAAATAAAAAATTAATTACAAGATAGGAGAAAAGTATAGGTACCAATTAATAATTGTGTTAAAAACTTTTTTCTCGACAGATCAAACCCCTACATCCACACCTGATCTGATTATTTCAGCTGCATTACAGAGTAAGAATATATTTTATACTTAAATCCACGATCTGTATTCTGAATCTTTAATTCAAAAACGTAGTGTACGGCAAAGAGCCAGTAATAATATTAACTAAGCCCGTTATAATGTTAATTAACGAATACATTTTGTGTCGTAATAATGTGGTTACCCCCTTAAAGTGGCGTGTTGGTATTTCATTATGGTAGGCGAGTGCCTATAAACAGACTTTTAATTAGGCTTTTCATATGAAATGAAATGAAATGAAAATAAAATGAAATGAAAATATTTATTGAATCCATAAAATGTCATACATTGTTTAGATTCAGTCAATTTTTTATTTTTTTATTGCATTGAATGGCGAGATGAGCAAGCCGTTCGCCTGATGGTAAGCGATATGACCGCTCATAAACAGTAGCAACATTCCACTGCGCTCGCCATCCTGAGACATAAGATGTTAAGTTTTTTCATTACCACCCGGTTCACAAGGCTGTTTTCGCCAGAGAAGAACGGGCAAGAAACTCTAGCGTTGCTCTTTTCAAAATAAGTTTACAATACAGTGATCATACAGGAGTTGAAATTCAGAGCAGTTCATAAATAATTTATAATAATAAATACTATCTCTCTCACTAAACATACAGACCGAGAAGTATAGTTTCTACACGTAGAAAATAAAACCTACAGGCAATTTATAGTATTTATAAGTGTTTATGCATAATCATAGTTGTATATGTGTATGTATGTATATGTGTATATATATATATATATATATATATATATATATATATATATATATATATATATATATATATATTATATATAAATATTAAGTATAAATAATTCGTCTATAATTCTTATTTTACTGGAGCTTGTTTCCTTTATTTCCTAGACTGCCCCTCTCTTCTTCTCCTTATCTCGTATCCATCCAAAGGTTGTCTGTAAGAAATCGCCTAGAGCGATAAGACCGCCTTCGGTACTTTTTATTGTATGTTATATGTTAATGTTGTCCTCTTTATGTGCAGTTAAGAATAAATAAATAAATAAATAATTTATAATTTTACTGTACGGCTGAGTGTTATGTTTCATTCCCAAGCCTTACTATCTTCTAAGTATTCTGAAATTGTATAGTATGCCTTATTACACAACTGTCGTTTTATAATAGATTTAAATTTATTTATAGTTAAGGCTTTTATGTTAAACCCTTAAAAGATTTGCTAATTTTGTGGAGCCTCGTCTTATGACTGACTAGATTATTTCTATTTCTAGTATTTCTGTCATGAATATCGCTAACCTTTTGAAATTGTTCTATATTCTTGTGGACATACATTAGATTAGCAAATATAAATTGTGATGCTACTGTAATTATATTTATTTCCTTGAATTTTTCTCTCAGCGATAGCCTGGAGCCTAACGAATAAATAGATCATAAAGATGGTATTAATGTCAGCAGCACCACCCCACAGCAAAATTCCGTAACTCATTAGGCTATGAAAGTAAGCAAAATAGACCAATCGAGCCGTGTCAATGTCAGTCAATTAGCGAATCTTGCACACTGCAAAAACTGCAGCACTCAGTTTTTTATCTAGCGCAGTTATGTGGGGACCCCATTGAAGCTTATGATCCAATGTGATTCCCAAGAACTTAGTAGTCTCCACAAGGCTCAACACATCCCCATTCATAAAAATGTTTTTTTTTTTTGACATTACACTTTTTTGACATTAGGTGTTACAAACCGAATACATTTCGTTTTTTGACTATTCAACAGTAAATTGTTAATGCCAAACCAATGTACTCTTTTTATACAATGTACTATTTTATTACACACAGGTGGTAATTAATTACTTGTGAATATTCACATCTGTATTTCAGGAGACAGTATATTTTGAGCTTAACTCTACAGTGTATATTTTAAATAAACTTTATTTAGAGCTAAAAATGGAAAAACCATTACTTACACGCTTAAAAATAAACATATTTTTTACCATGTATTTCTTTTGTTGAATTTGATTCTTAATTATTACGGCTTTGTACAGTCAAATGCCAGAAGACCAAGGGCCTTACTGTATAAATCCGAAACGAAGTTCGAAATTTCGTGACGTTTTTCTTTTCGAAACCTACTCTGTAAACACGAAGTTCGAATCTTCGGATCGAAGAATGAATTATTCCAATATATCGGCAATACGAACATTTACAGAGTAGGTACATTCGTATCGTCACGAACTTCGTTCGTCCGAAGTTTCGAACTTCGTTTCGGATGAATATATATACTAATACTAGCGGCCCGGCCCGGCTTCGCCTGGGTGCAGATACTTTTTTATTTTACTCCACACCAAATACGTGTTATTTTTCGTATAAGCTCTTGTATACCTAAACATGAATTAGCTATCCTACTGTCCTGCTCAATTCCGTCCCATCCCGTCTGTTCATTCACTTCCCGATACGTCGCGTCCTTTCTCTTAATTAACCATCCCGTCTTATACCGTGCATTTACATTTCGTCCTATTAAATCTGTCAGCTATCCCAGTCTTCTCCCCTACCTCCCACTCTATTATATCCAGTTTCTCTCTACTTTCTAAACACTTTATCGATTTTGATTATCCATGCAATATCCCATCTCTTATTTCACCCCCACTATGCTGTTTTTCCAAAAATATTACGCCATTACTCTTGTTAGTAATAAAGAGATGAAATATTAATTTTCGTAGAAATGCACTCACACACACACAATTAACGTAGAAACAATTATATTTAACTGGTTTTTGAAGACACAGGCAACGCCTAATTTGAGAATCCCTGCAATATTCTCCATAATTATATAAAATTTTTATTTTATTCAGTTCAGTTCAGTTTTTATTTTTATGTGTTATTTTATTAAAGATTTTTCATTTTCAAGTGAAATTCTATCTTGAAAAGAAGTAAAACTTAATACATGTGAATATTATTTATTTAATTGTCCTATATTTATGTAGCATCATAATATTATATAGTCTTTAGTTTACAATAAATTCCTGAACGTATGCATAAATATTTGACAATCAATTTAAATGTCAACCACTTTTCATTACTGTCATTAATTTACATCTTTAAAATCTAAAATACGCCATAAATCGAATATTGTGGCTATGTGTTGTCGATTCGAAACCTTTATTTAAATACGTTATTTAATTTTAGGGAAGAGTTTACCGTATCGACGCTATGAACATTAAATCTTTGACAGTTACAAACCCATGAACATTTTGTATGGCAAAATGTTTTTTCCTTTTTTTTATACTTTTGTCAATTCAATCGAGATAAAAATTATCCCACCTTTAAGTTGGAACAAATAACACATATCTACAAAATTTCATTATAATCAGTTGAGTGGTTTAGGAGTCCATCGCGGACAAACAACGTGACACGTGAATTATATATATTAAGATAATAAAGCTGAAGAGTTTGTTTGAACGCGCTAATCTCAGGAACCGCTGCTCTGATTTGAAAAATTATTTCAGTGTTGTATAGTACATTTATCGAGGAATGCTATAGGCTATATATCATCACGTTATGACCTATAGGAGGGAAGCAGTAGTGATATTTCTGGCAAATACGAGGAAATTTTATTCGCTTTTGATGGTCCAATTGGTCGATACTCTAAATTGAAAGTAGGAATTGAGCATTTTGACCGCCATTTTGAAATATGTATATGCACCCGGGCGGAGCCGGGATGGACCGCTAGTAGTAAATAAAAATGTAAATGTTCGGATTGCCGATATATTCGAATCATTCATTCTTCGATCCGAATATTCGAATTTCGTGTTACAGAGTAGGTTTCGAAACGAAAAACGTCACGAAGATTCGAATTTCGGATTAATATAGTAGGGCATGTGCATTCATCACTTGTAGGATTTGGGGCCCTACTATCATCATCATCATCATATCAGCCACAGGAAGTCCACTGCAGAACATAGGCCTCCCCCAAGGATCTCCACAATGACCTGTTGGAAGCGGCCTGCATCCAGCGACTTCCTGCAACCTTAGTCAGATCGTCCGTCCACCTTGTAGGCGGGCGTCCGACATTTCGCTTGCCTGTACGTGGCCTCCACTCAAGAACTTTTCGGCCCCAACGGCCATCGGTTCTACGAGCTATGTGCCCGGCCCACTGCCACTTCAATTTGCCAATCCTACATATACTCAATTTTTTTTTCCAGAAAGGAAATCCCTCTGCCTACCCCAGCACCTCTGTACCACCAGGTTACACACGTTTCACCTAAATGAAATGAAATGAAATGAAATGAATAGTGTATTCTATCCTAGTGTATTCTATCCTAGTGTATTCTATCCTACTATATGATAGGAGACGAGTTTATCACCATATCGGACACAATTTCCTGACTCCGGGCTTTTATCGAATAGGAAAATCCAATATCACTTTGGCCCACCTGGGATTCGAGCCCGAGACCTCCGCGTTGTAACCCTACCGTAGTACAACCGAAGCAGTCACCTAACATTTAACAGAACAAAGATTGATAAATAAAAACCACTTGAGACTAAGCCATGATATATAGCACGAAGTGATCCTTATTTCGACAAAATTTTCACTCGAAAACTGCTCTTAAGGGCATCGCCTTGCGAAGGGATAATTCCCTGAAAATAGCTTGAAGAATTTTGTAATTCTTGACATGGCATACCTCTCTTTGTATGTGGCGCTTCACAATTTACGCTGGTATTTAATGTACTTTCAAAATTTACCCGGATTTTTATCATGTATTTTGTGCGGCGATATTGTGTTTGAAATAATGGAGGAGGTATTTAGTATAATATTCATTAACAACATGATATATCGTGGCATATGCACTCAATAGGCACATCGATAGTCTTGACTCCACAGTGAGATACTGGTCCTTCTGTCGTGAGGTTGAAAAACTGCGGAAAACTTCATGCACAGCACTTAGTCCCGAAACAAATGCTTGAAGTTCACACAAACATATTTGTCTCGGTACGGCGATTGAACCTGCGGCTTTTCGTTTAAAGCTTGCGCCTAACCAACCGTGCCACGTACTGACAAGAATTTTTAAAGACAAACTAAATATTTTTTTTCTGAAGTCGGCTAACTACTTTAAAAGCATCTCGAATGAAACAAAGTTTAGTAAAAATCTATAACCAATTTCAGTCACTTTCAGGCAACTCTTCATAAGAAAACTTTCCTGACAAAAAAATGATATTTTTTAAATCTTTATGCTGGGGTTTATGGTAATAGCAATGATCTATGTGAAATGTTAGATCTTCGCTTCTGTGCAAAGGTTGAGGTAATCACTGTTTTTGAGACTCTGCAAATGATTGCATCAATTTCTAGAAACGAACGGTGTAGGAACGTGGAACGGTTAGCCATTACACGTGTTCTCCTTCATATAATCCTGGGTCTTTCCGCCGTAGCATGAAGAGGCATCTTCGCGGGTCAGCATGTTTGAATGAATGGCATAAGACCGCCGTCTGATGCCATTTAATACTGTGTCTGGTTGGCATTTGCACTTACCATCAGGAGCTTTGCAGTCACTGACCCGTGTAAGAAGAAAAAAAAACAGCGGTTAAATAAGAAACCATAGCTTCGATCTCCATACCGAGACAAATGTATGTATATTCCAAAATAATTGTCTCGGATCTGGGTGTTTTTGAAAACACAAAAACTAGTCAATTTCTCATATTTACTAATCACAATTTGTATTACAGTGTGAGTTCAGTAATAATATGTTAAGTGTTGAGTTTGTTTATCATAATTTATTTATTTATTAATAACTTTCTACAGGCAGTAATTGGAAGTTAAAGGCAAAATACATTCTGGTGGAAAAATCTAAAGGAGGCCTTCACCCTCATATGAGAGGGGTTCTTGCAAAGAAAAAAGAAAAATCTTACTTTTATTTTATTTATTACATACATAAAATATATTCCATATAATATTAATTAAGAATAAACACAAAAAATAACTTTGTACTTTTAGTTAAAAGCAAGAAAAACCGTTTCTTATTTTTTATATGTATATAACTTTCTTCGTAAAAATCATGATTCTAAATGAAGTTCTTAAATGACATGTACCTAAGGGAAGAAATTGAACATTGCATGAGCATATTTGCGATTAGAATAGGCCAAGTCGCCTATTCTAATCGCAAATATGCTCAGTATATTGAGGATATCATCTATGCCTACCTGTTAAAGGAATTAGGCATAACTAAAGAAAAATCTTCTGCACCGCGAAGATAATTGAGACGAATCTCAAAGAAGTTTAGAGATATTAGAGCGGCCTACGCAACCGTTGCCTTTGGCGAAATCAACTTTGTTATTAATGATTAAATCTTAAAGTTGGGATTTCAATTTGGGAGATTGTTTCGCGAAGTCTTAAAAATGTTATTGTATTCTTGGTATATTTCAATATACAGGTATTTTAAAGTTATAAGATTTAATCTCGTATTTTCTGTGAAACGTAAAGTCACCGTAATTAATCATTTGGAAGTGGCCTGTATCCTGCAACTTCCTTTAATCTTCACTTAATCATTTGTCCGCTTTGTGTATGGACGTCAGGTGCAGTCTTTGCTAGCACTTTGACCCTGTTCGAAAACTTTTCATCCCATCAGCCATCAGTTCTTCGCGCTATGTGTCTTTAAATTCAAAACATGACCAACATTCGCATATATAATTCTGACCCCACAACAAGGACAATTAAGTCTTATGTCGTGGCTATCAGAAACTAAGACAGACTGCGGTCTCACAAACACCTAGACTCGAATTGAATAAGGAAAGCAATAAATATATTCTACACCGCAGTAAAACAAATAAGATTTGTCAAGGTCGCTACATTTAGACCACAGAACGACTGCAAATTCGCGTGAATTTTCATACATTTATATGAGAGTGCATTTGGGTGCAACGTGCAATATTTATTTCACAAAGGTACTTTTGCACCTGCCGCTATACTTTAAATTTTTAATGAAACTCCTCTGAGCTCGTCCTTTTGTATGTACAATATGAGGTGTTTAAAATTAGTCTGTCTAGTTCGCACTTAAACTTTGCGCTTAAAATGTAAATTTTTGTCGCTTTATTAGTGTAATAATGGCACGTGAGATTGGAGACCATTTTTTATAAAGGCCAATATAATTTTGTCTGTTCTTCCCTCACCCCCACCACTGCACCTTCTATAAGCTGGGATCAACAGTGGCACGCATTTTAATGGCACCGATCATTGAAGATCAGCGAGTCTCCAGCAATGTATAACTTGTCTGTACCAACAAAATCAATCACAAAGTTAAATTAATTGAAGAAGTTAGAAATAAATTATTGTCCACTTTCTGACGTATTAAAGCGGGTAATAAAACAATGAACTAAAGATGTAAATAACCGAAAAAAGACTTTTACAGCCAATCAAGCCAGCTTTAAAGCGGTTTACCGATTTCGCGTTTAAGGCGACTTCAATTTACTTAGCCGTACAAAATAACTTTACGCATATATATTATTATCAATCCATTTTTATTTATCTTTATTTTAAGTCTTTTTTTTACATTTTTATATATTAAAAAACAAAATACATATAAAAATATAAAAAGTTATCCAACGATGGCGAGGCTCGAGACCCAAGCCACCGGTGGTTAGGAGCCCAAAGTGAGGAACCGCCTCACAATACGTGCCGTGTCAAGCAATACTGCCTTTTGAATCTGACTCCTGACCCAACAGCCGATTGAGAGCCTCTGTAGATGTTGGTCGAGGCTCTTTGGTATCAACCCATGAGCAGAAACGACAATCGGGACAATAATTGTTGAGTCGACATCCCACATGTCGGTAACCTCGTGTGCCAAATATAAATATTTAGACATTTTGTCTTTTTCAGCTTTGACAAGGTTATCGTCATGCGGGATGGTGACGTCAACAAGTATAGCCCGGCGCGCCAATCGATCTATTATCACAATGTCAGGCTTATTGGCTGGAATAGTCCTGTCTGTGATAATAGATCGATCCCAATACAGCGTTGCATGACCATTTTCGAGAACTGGTTGGGGCACATACTGGTAATATGGCACTTCAGGAGTCACAAGTCCATATCGAAGGGCAATTTGCTGGTGTATGATCTTGGCTACTAGGTTATGTCTATGCAAATACTCGCCGTTATCAAGATACGAACAACCGGAGAACATATAGATAACATGCCTGATAGACTCGCCAGGACGGTGGCATGCCCGACAGATGTCGACCGTACCGTCCTTCAGGATGTATTTCCTATAGTTGTTCGTCTTAATAACTTCGTCCATAATTGCAAAGACAAAACCCTCGGTTTCCCCAAAGAGGTTACCGAAGCGTAGCCAAGACACAGACGCTAGTCGGTCCACATCAGGCCCATGAAGGGCTCGATAGAACCGACCGTGCAGCTCTTTGCTCTTCCATATGTCCTCGCGATCCTTAATGCCTACCACCAGAGGTTTCCGCCAGTTCTTAATCGCCAAAGAGAGCGGGGTAAATCCTTTATCTACCATAACTACAACCTTATGCATATCCACATCACTGTGAAGGAAATAATCCCTAAGATTGCACACCTCGCGATTATGCAAGTCCTTAGCATTAAGAATGCCTCGGCCACCACATCTCCGCGGGATGTACAATCTCATCACTGATGATCGTGGATGATGCATACGATGTGCAGTCAGGAGAGTTCGGACTTTACGATCCAGGGCGTCCAATTCGGTCTGAGTCCATTTGAGTATGCCAAAAGAGTACATGAGTACAGGCATAACCCAACCGTTAAAAGCGCGAATCTTGTTTCCACCTGATAAAAAACTGTTAAGTACTTTTGTCAGGCGGCTAAAAAAACGCTCTTTCAACGATCGTTTTACATCTGCACCCATGATACCTAGAGCCTCAGGCATACCCAAATATTTGTAGGTTTCCGTCACGGAGAGGGATCTGAGCCTTACAGTCTCTGAGACTAGTATGTCATCATAGACCGCAACCTCCCCTCGCTTCACATGGATAACCGCACATTTATCTACACCAAAATCCATATTGATTGATTTGCTAAATCTATCCGTTATTTTTAACAACTCAATCAATTCGGTTTGTTTCGATGCAAATAACTTGAGGTCATCCATATAGAGCAAGTGAGAAATAGGTACAGAGTCTCTCCGTAGACGGTAGCCTAACCCTGAATCCAACAACAGAGTGCTGAGGGGATTCAGGGCCATGCGAAACCACAGTGGACTCAGACTGTCGCCCTGGAATATAACCCGCTTGATTCTAATCGGCTCGTCACAATCAGGAGGAACCGTACCACCTGGATATCTTAGGACAGTGGTCCACTGCCCCATACAAGACCCAAGGAAGTTGCATAAATTCGTATTAATTTTATACAAATTTAACACCCTCATGAGCCATGTATGAGGCACCGAATCATAGGCCTTTTTATAATCTATCCAGGCAGCCGATAAATTCCTTCGGTTGTGTCGAGCCTGTTGGCAAATGGTCTTGTTAATGAGAAGGAGCTCCTTAGTACCACGGGACCCATTCATGCAACCTGTTTGGCCGGAAAAAAGAATTTGGTTAGTATTTATATGGTCTGTAATTTTAGATCTAATTATGGAGGTCAAAACTTTATAAATAGTGGGAAGGCATGTGATGGGTCTATAATTTTTTGGTTCCGTGGTACAACCGGACTTAAAGAGAAGGTGAGTAACACCTATTGTCATAAATGCTGGAAGGGATCCCCGCTCAAGCGCATCCTGGAATTGCACTGCCAATCGAGCATGCGAACTTGGAAACCATTTTAACCAGAAGTTGTGCAGACCGTCCGGACCCGGCGACTTCCAGTTTTGCGTCTGTCTAATTGCAGTTAGCACATCTTCTGGACTGATTAAAATGGTTTCCATAGCCGGTATTGCCTCGCAAGCTCGATCTACAACACTAAACCAGGAGGCTTCAGTATGAGAGACAGGCGACGACCAGATATTCGTCCAGTACTCACGCATTTCGTGAGCACTGGGAAGCCGCCCATCCACCACACTTTGTGGAGGATTCTCCCAACATCTATAAACCCTCTTTTGGTCAGTTTGGAACTTGCGATTTTGTTGGAAACGATCCCATCGCCTCCTGTAGCGACGAATGCGGTTCGCCCACGCATAGACTTTTTGTTTGAAGAAGTCTGCGTGCGTTCTGTGACGCAAAGCCTATAATTTCGAGGACTTGTGTTGGTCCCCGAAAAAGCCTGCGTCACAAAACGCATAATATTCGGCCTGCTGTTTCCTTCTTTAAAAGAAATTAGCTTGCCGATGAGTGTTCGGGCCCTGTTGATACGATCCTCTATCCTCCGCTGCCAGGCAGGCACAGTCACAACACCTCGAGTAGCTCTATATTCTTTTGGGAATTGAACATTAGCCACTCGACATGCTGCGACGGCCGCGCAGTAAAGGATCGAGTGCGTATCAACAAGATCCCGACTGGACTCCAAGTATGTAGGTAACTTGGAGTCCAAAGCTCCCATCAGCGCCAAATTTCTTCTATGCGTTGGCAAACGTGGCAGACGCGGTCTACAAGACGCCGATAAAGACGCAAACTCCAAAATCGCACACTCCAAAGCTCCTCTCAGTTGCTGTTTATCTTGGGGACTTACGTTGTCATCCAAATTGTCCGTCAGCTCGAAATCAGCAACAGGTGTTGGTGTTAGGCCTGCCGCTTGATCTCCACTGACGGGCGATACATGGTCATCCTGGACAAAACATAAGTCTGTGCGCAACCGCTCAAGTGTGTCATCATCCAACAACTTACGCCGCTGAATAAATCGCACTTGATCCGACAGTCGTTGGGATGATACATCAACCGTTGGTTCCAAAGCCTGAAACAGAGACAGCATTTTAACACGATACGCAGTGAGGTTAATTCCTCCATTTGTTGCCCCAAAGTAGGCCCGCATGACATTCTCATTGATTTCACGTGTCCATCTCATGCGGCGCACTACTCCACCGGTAGCGGGGACCGTAGGCGGGACACTCGGCCCCACAGGTCCCAAGCCCACCGCTGGAGGGGGTCGTCCTCTTCGCTGCGCAGGTCTTGGTGGCGGCGGGGACGACTGCAGCTCGCCGTGTTGGCTCGACGCGTCGTTGTCCGGTGTCACTTCGAATACGTCCGAAGCCGACGCCCACGACGCGGAGCTCGACGAGCTGGGAGATGTTAAATGTGAGTTCCGTTTCTTCCTGGCTTTATTATGGAACATCCTTTTGGTCTTTAATTAACATGTTTTGTAAAATTATTTGACATTGTCACACACTGTCATTCTATTATTTTTTCAATCCATTTATTATTACATTCAGCATTCTATCTTGAAGACATTATACTTAGCATCTGGAAAATTTGTCACGTTCTTCAACTTTGGATATCCAGTGCCGCCCACAATGTGCGTGACGGTCATCAAGATATTTGATACTCTGGCGTAGAATTTGTTATGGTTTTAGCCTGACCTCAATATCTACAAGAATACAAGGTTGAAAGACTGGTCGCACTAGTATGCCGTTTCAGCCTCCTTTGAGATACCGAAGGATAAAATTAAGAGCTTGCTCCTCAAAAAGCCACGTTGCTGAGCCAATGAATGATAGTGGTAAATTAAATTGATTTGTTCATAAAAATATGGATGGCATTAATGAAAAAACAAATATTTACTTTTTCGCAAGATTTGTTGAGTCGCTAATTTCTGCTACCACAACTTTGGAACGTGTTGTAGCTGTGAAGAATAAATGACCTAAGAAACTCCCTAAGCAACATGAATCGCACTCCAACTACATATGTGCAAGCAAAAGCAATATACAAATAGTTCCCATCCGAATATATTCTAGTTTACTCATTAAATAATCCACGAAACGAGTGCAGTATTCGTAATGACACATTCGGCTTTCACCTCAGCTCAAGAGCGTCTAAGTGCGGTTGCATGCCGCAATTTTTCCACTCACATCAAATAGATGTAGTTTTGAAATCCAACTTCGCCGTGCGGTAGAAATATTGCAATTTAAAATCGCTGCTCTGTATTTTAAACTTATATGCAATATGTAGCTGGGAATTGGAGTATCTATATATTTTGAAGTGTCGGTCTTTTTATGGAACTCTGTTTGAGAATACTGGATTTATCAAAAAAGTTCTGGTTTTAAATTAAGTAAAGGTTGTCTAGACGCGGTTGTCAAATTTTTCACAGTAGTCGCGGGTTCGAATATCAGGCCTCTAACTTTTCAGAGGCTTGCGTGTATTGATTGTCAATCACTAGCTTGTCATTGACTTGCGGATTGACAAATCATAAAAAATGAAAAATAAATATAGGCCCCGGCGAGATTCGAACTCGCGATCTCCTGTTTACTAGACAGGCGCTTTAACCAACTAAGCCACGGCGCCGCTTGAATTACCAAGTCTAATTTGCGTTGCCTAGAAAATTTAATGTTACTCTTTGGAAGATGTTAGTTTTATACCTTTAATTACACAGCTGCTACTACTGAGCTGTTTAAGCTACGTACGCCACTATTATATCATTGTGTTTATATTCACTAAGACTACCACTCAACTTCGTTTTCGGTAGCAGTCTTGATAGGTATATTATAAAATTCATTCAATGTCTGCCTGGTCACTTTATTATGAATATTAATAGGCCCAGTTTAATTAGCAACACAGCGTGTTGTGCAAGGCTTGTGGTCTCACGTAATAAACTCACATTCGCAACAAATTGGAATCCGTCATGTTGACGTCTCATTACATTAAAACAACCCCCAATGTGTGAGATACAGCGGGAAGATTATGTATAATCTTTAATTTTTTTAAATATTTCGCCGTAATGTGAAGAGGCATCTTAGCAGGCCGGCATAATTGTATCGAATGTCCTGGGACTGTCTTCTGATGACATTCGATACTCTGCCATAAATATGAGGCTACGAATTCGACCCCCGCATCAAGACAAATGAAAATGAAAAATGGAAATAATTTAATGAATCCATTAAAATGTTCAACATTATTTAGATTCACTCATTTTTGATCTACCACCCTAAATGTTTGTGTGATCAACCGGTATTTATTTTACGTCTCCATGTTTGTGCCTGAAAAGGTTCTCGTAATTTCTCAAGCCTTCCACACAAGATAATCTTAGTGACTACTGTGCATATAATTGTAAGTTAAATAACTTCACGTCACCACTCTGTATCACCAAAATAATTTTAAAATAAACGCTTTATCGTACAGCTTACGCCAGACAAACCATTCAGTCACCAAATAAACATGAGCTTTCTCTGCGAATTTGCTCAGAAATTAAAATAAATATATGATGTATTTCTCAAATGTTTAATTTGTACGGAAAGGTAATTAATAGTTTTGTTAACAAAACAACGTAATAATAATTACTCTATGTTATTTTGGATATCATTATAGCTCCTCTACCTACCCTTCAATGAAGAAAGCGTGTATTAATGTATGTATGTTGTTTTTGTTGTATTATCTGGTAGTAAGTTACTACAACCCATGGAGAAATATAAAAATATCATAGGCATAGATCCTTTACGGTTTTTTGCCGTGTGAATGTGTGATCGTCCTCTGTTGTCTAAATATTAATAATAGTTTTTCACTTTTCTCATTTAATTATTCTGGACATGTTAATACTATTAGTTTACAGATACAAATCTTTATTATTTATATTATGAATGTCTCAAACAATGCGTTAAATAGAGAAAAAACTGAACGAAGCATTCACACGCCAAAATTTTATTTATATATTTTATTTATTTTAGAGAAGCTTACAGACAAATAAGAAATACAAATAACTAATCATACATATAACTATAGCTAATTACAAGCCTCCGCCGATTTATAAACACGATTGTTAGTTCTTATAATTCTTAATCTGTATCAGTCCATATACGTCCCACTGCAGGGCACGGGCCTCCTCTACAATCTACAGAAAGATTGAGAGTGCTTAGGCTATATAGTCCACCACGCTGGCCTAGTGCAGGTTGGTGGACTTACATACCATATATATTTTTTATAAATCGCTATGGTATGCTGGTTTCCTCACGATGTTTTCCTTCATCGTTTTAGTGCGTGGTGATTGACTATCAATACACACATGACTCCGAAAAGTCAGAGGTGCCCTGGAATTCCAACCCGCGACCACCGTGAATATGTTGGCAATCGCGTCTAGTTCGTTTACCATCACGCCACCACGCCACCACCACTTAATAATCATTCTTAATAACTATGTAGTACCTAATATAATATAAGTATTAATATTCAAATAAATAGGTTTTTACACTTTGAAACATTATATGTTCAGCCATAATTATAACTTGAGAAATACTGAGAGGTCGAAACAGGTGTTGGACCTTTTGTAATAAAATTCACTGAACAAAAGAGGCAACAATGTCGCTTCATGTCGATTTATTGTGAGACAGTAGTACTACCCCGATCGAACTAGGCCTTTTAAAAAGTATCAAAGTTGGCTTGAGTGTGGCCTTACCACTTTTACTCGGGTGTAGCCCTAGAATAAACAAAAAACTGTGGTACCTAAAGCAAAAATATACTTTATAGAATAAAGCGCTAGGTAAATAATGATGTATTCACAAGCGGCGCCGTGGCTTAGTTGGTTAAAGCGCCTGTCTAGTAAACAGGAGATCGCGAGTTCGAATCTCGCCGGGGCCTTATTTTTATTTTTTAATTAAAAATATTTAAGTTAATATACCTATGAATTACCATCCGGCTCTCGTTTTAAAACTAATATTTGAATGGTTATTAGAACCATTGCATTTATTGTAAAAAAAAAATATTATATTAAAATTATTAGATTCTATGTTGACATAGATATAATATAATATAATATCTTTAGTTATTGTAAATTAGTTCAAACTGCCTTGCAGTTACCATCAAATAAATTGCATTATTTATTTGATGGTAACATATTGGTATAATATTGACATAATATAGTACTTAACTTTGTCTTTATGTAAATAACCACCTCAGTAACATTGCACTGAGTGTGAAAAAAACTAATTATACATTTTGACAAAATACGAAATTTTACTTTTCAAAGTTTGTGATCGACCCGTATAGAAAGCAGTTTTCTTACTGCTCAAGTAAGTTCCCAAACCGAACCACAGTTCGATTAAGAGGTAAATGGTATTTTTCTATGTATACAGGTATGTCCAAATTGTGAAAACGGTCACACAATTTCTGGCAAAAATCATATCGGCTATTCTCCCAAACTTTGTACAGTGACACTTAGGGTGAAGAAAATCATATGGGTTAGATTAAATATCATATATCTTAGATTATTTACGATATATAGGGAGCGCTGTCATACATTTGTGACTTCAAAAACGTAGATATTTTCTTGTTCGTAATGCTGGTAGTACTCCTATATTAATGTTATTGATAAATGACATTTCTGCGTAAAATATATAAATAAATGAATGAATATTAACACATTCACCTTACATTGTATTTACCGATCTATACAATATGTTCCGTACTCTAGCACAAGCCTGCAAAATCAAATGTAATATATTTCTGAACTAAAACATTACTATATCTGTACGATTTCCGAACGCATCTTAAGACGCGGCTAGTATCGTCAACGCGGTACGCACTTCCTTCCGGGTCCGACCACCACAACTGTTGCCACGCATATTGCGTCTGCGCCGCGCAAAAATCTAATACAATACCTAATCACGCTATCAATTTCGTAATATCTATTTACCAAAAAACTAGCATTGCCTTTCAACTTATTTGAGGCGACCAGCAACCTTCCGGATCTGACCAGCACGAGGGGTACCCTGAAGACCAGCGGTGCCGCGAGGTGCAGGTTAGTGCAGCATACAGTCCACTTTCAAAATTTCGTAACACGGTATATTAATAATAAATGAAAAGTAAAGATCACCCTTGTCTTATTTTAATTTATTTCGATCCATATTTTATATTATCCACCTAAAAGTTATTCCGGAATGTTTTCGGAATTTCAACAATTTAATTACTTGCAAAATTGAATAAAAAGGCGATCGACAATTTAAAATACGAATGTTTTTCTGGAAAATGACGTATATAATTACTTGTTATTTAATAAGAAATTTGATTTATTGTCGGTGATAGACGAATACACAGCTAATAATTAACCCCTAAAATAAATTTGGATGGAATTCGATAGCGCTAAACTAAATTTTTTTATTTTTCCTTTTCATGTAATTCATGCGTATTCCAAGCTGTCACAATTCACACTGGATGTAGGGAAGAAAAAGGTGGCCCCGGCACCACCACTTTTATCTACGTTTTTGAAGTATCAGCGCTCTCTCTATATCATACAGGGTATATCAAGAGTGCTACCGAAAACGAAACTCGGTGCTAGTTTTAGTGACTTCAGACACAATACAACAAAATTTTGTGCAAAAAATTGTGATTATTTTGTTATTTTTTTTCTATCGACTTATTAGGGTGGTAAATACATATTTTTTTCATAAATAATAGTGTACACTCTTTTATTTTTTAAAACGCTATGGTACGCAAGGCTTTAAATTATTATATTAGCAAAAACTATGGATTTACCACCCAAACTCGACGATATTTAAAAAATTAAAAAAAAAATTGTCGCGTTTCTTTGCGAAAATTTTAGTTACATTGTATATGTAGTTACTAAAACTACCACCCGGCTTCGTTTTCGGTAGCAGTCTTGATATACCCGGTATATACTCTAAGCCATATATGTATGTATACATAATCAAACGAACGAAGATCAGCAAAACACAGAATGAAAAATGAACACAGGAATCCAACTAGTAAGATAAATTCGGCGCGTTCTTCACAGCCGAAATAGCTCAGTTGGAAGAAAATTAGACCTAGCAGTCTAGCGGTCCCTGGTTCGAATCCAGGTTTCGGTGTTCTCCCAACATCTGGCTCCTCATATTTTTTGAATGTTTATTTTCTTATATACATTTATCAGAAATAAATAAAGCATTTTTTTAATTTATTGAATTTAATTATACTAATGGTTTCTTAGATTTACGCGAATGTTACACATTGAAATAAAACTATTATTTACGGATTTTATCGCGAATTTAGTTTAATTTTTTACATTTTTAACTTCCCGACGTTTCGATTACTTTACAGCTTTCGTGGTCACGGGGCGGACTCAGGTATTGGTCGTCCGCTCTGTGACTGTTACAATTCAACTACCCTTAATTTACAATTATTAAATTTAAAAAAGTTAATCTGTATTTGCGATCCCATCTACGCAGAAGGAGCTCACAGTGTCCTGAGGTCTGGCAGTTCGTCTTTTGGGTTCCGATTTAATTAAATGTAGTATTAGATCCCATGCTTGTGCAAGCTTCAAGCCATCTTCTCTATTGAAATTTGGATTATTTTTAATTTCAATAGCCTCGCGAAACATCCTGGGCAGGAAACGGTGTTCTTTAGCGAGGACTTGGGGCTAGTCAAACCGGATGTAATGCTTGGAGCCTTCTTCTATATGTTCACCAACTGCAGACTTCGTTGAGCGTCGATGTTTGACGTCAGCTATGTGTTCTTTCACGCGGCTTCCTATGCTTCGTCCGCCCCGTGACCACGAAAGCTGTAAAGTAATCGAATCGTCGGGAAGTTAAAAATGTAAAAAATTAAACTAAATTCGCGATAAAATCCGTAAATAATAGTTTTATTTTAATTATACTACTTGTCTTTTATATTTTAAAAACGATCGCTCTCTTTCTGTCTCTCTCTTCAGCCACAGGAAGTCCACTGCTGAACATGGGTCTATAATATATACAAACATAACCCAAGGATCTCCACATCAATCTGTTGGAAGCAGTCTGCATCCAGCGACTTCCTTAAAAATGCTCAATTTAGTATATTCGAAAGGGGTAGGCAGAAGACCTATTATTGTTACGCAAGATGTGATAAAGGTCAAGTAATTCCAGTTATAAATTATTATTTTATGAGATAACAGAAGTTGTTCGCAGCTTCCCTCGCGTATTAAAATATATTGGGAGCATAGTTTTTCATTGAAATTGTTTAAGACCAGAATGTACTGTATGTTTGTGATTATCTGGTATTAATTTATTTTTAAGGCATAACCCATAGCTTATAAGGAATAATGGGACACCTAGAGATAAATTAAAATATTTATTTCTTCTAACACAATAAAACAATGTTCAATAATTTATAAAATTACAAGTGACAGTATTCTTATAAAAAACATATTTCGAACGTTATTCAAAAACAGTTAGTATTAAAATATATAGCATTGCTTGTCCATGGATTTTCCACAGATTATTATGACGGTTTTAAAAATATACGTCATTCAATAAAATTCCTCTGTTATTATTCGTATATTTCCTCTGTATGACTTGCCTCTGTTTGCATTCAATAATATCGTTATGCCGTTAATAAATATTGTGAAAGAATGTTGATTTTTCCCTCTTTTATAAAATCAACAAAGCCAGTGTACACGTCGGAATTATCTTTCGTTCTTTTATAAACAAATTATATTTTTGAAGCTACTGCAGCTATGTTAAAATGAAGTACTGTGCTTTCCAATAATGTTATGTTAGATATACTGGGTATATCAAGAACGCTACCGAAAACGAAGCCGGGTGGTAGTTTTAGTGAGTACAAACACAATGCAACAAAAATTTTCGCAAAAAAACGGGACGATTTTTTTTTATGATTTTTTAAATATCGTAATTTTTGGGTGGTAAATTAATAGATTTATCTAAAATAATAATTTTAACTCTTCTATACCTTAGAGTCCTTATAAATAAAAGGTATACACTATTGTTTTAGGAAAAAATGAATTTACCATCCAAATACGACCGTAGAAAAAAAATAGCAAAAAAAATCGTCGCATTTTTTTTTTCAACATTTTCTGTTGCATTGTGTCTGAAGTCACTAAAACTACCACCCGGCTTCGTTTTCGGTAGCAGTCTTGAGATACCCTGTATAAGATAATTATCATCATCATTATGAAAGATTTTACGAGATGTATACAATATTACATAAGGTTATCTCTTTTAGGTGGATACATTTTGATTAGATTGCAGATTTACTACATATTTAAGTAAGCTGCTTCACATAGTTAAGTATGTGATCCCGGCGTTACGCGCATCTTATGGCTTATATAAACAAACAGCGATGCAACATCCCATCGTAAAAATCTACGAACTCCTCCCACGCATCGCAAGAACTTGCCTGTTTCTTCCAGTTATTACATGTCCATAAGAAAAATACATAATATTTGTATTAAATAAAATATAAAACCACTAAGAATTATATTTATGTTATCAGAGTTGACAATTGGGTTTTAACTTTATCAAAATGATATTAGGAGTTTGAGATTAATGCATTCAAATTCAAATTATTTCAAATATAAAATAATTTATTACGCATCGCGCATTAATACTTCTTGGTTTATTTTTCCTGTATTTCCTTAGCAGGAAACGTAACCCAAGTGCAAGACAGACACCTTGCCGCACGAAATCGCATCGCAGCGATTTGTATCGCAGTTTCTGCTTTGTGAATTCGCATCGCGCTGACTCGCAGTTTTGTGTACTTTTAATATCAAACATTTCTCCTCACTTGTCCTTTTCTAGTTTTCTTGATTTATTATAAATATTGAAACTTTTATTCTGCTCTTCTGTATATTTAATAGTCTTCGTATTGCAAGTTGCCAGATAAATATTTTTTAAATATTTTTATAAAGCGAATAGAAATCTTAATGAATCTGTCACGGTTAATATTAATTTTAAATCACAGTGTTTTTAGTTCTTTAGAAATTGTATTATATTGAATTTGCATAAGCAATTATTATTAATTGATGTGAAAATATAATTGGATATTGTATTATGTTTGTATTTTCTGTGATAAATGAATCTTATTGTAGCATTGTTATAGATCAAATCCAAATTATTAATCTAAATCAGATGAAGCGTCTTATTTAGATTATGAATCGTGGTGCCCATGAGGAATGAGGTACATATGTTTTGTGAATCTCTTTGGTTATAGGGTATGCCCCTAAAAAGGGTTTGCCTTTTTAGGGTGATACCAGTCTAGCCCTGTCGGTAGGCAATGACCTAGTTGTGTTAGACTCATGACAGTGCAGACATGCCAGTGTTCATTAGTAGGGGCGACCGCTCATCAGCCTACGAAGACCATAAAAAGGAGTAAAATTGGTGCCTGCTCTTGGTTTGTGTGTATTATGTAATCTAGTTATAGAGGTAGCAAATATTGAATGCAATAAACCAGAATCACGAAGAAATAGTTACAAGTTGGCTAAAGGAGTTACCCCTCCCGAAGTTTAATAATTATGAAGTAAGTTTTGCTTCATAACTTCATAAAAAACAAATTCAAAACATATTTTTGACAGAATGAAATAGTTAATTGTATCGACTAATAAAGATTTTTTCTGTCTGGGTTACCATCCGCAGTAGGGATTCATTAACTTTAACCCACTATTTGCAAGCACTTGGATCACGCTAAAATTTTAACAAGTTCAATTACTCCACCTCTTATATGGTGAAACAAAATTTTAAAAACAATTTTCAACCCTTAAAAAATTGAATTATGGGACAGCGCGGCGCTGGCGTGCGGAACTCTATATAAATCAACTATAACTTAACCTTTGTCAGTGCGGAGTACCAGAGGTAATATTCTGTTATTATGATAGAGAAACGGTTGTATAAATGGCGGATAATTTAGGATTTGTATGTTACGAAGAATAGTGAAGTAGAATGAAACGTTAGACGATCTAATATCAATACTATTCTATATTATACTTATCATTTTCTCCGAACTTAGTCTATGGTTGCGACGTACGATAGAGGAATCCAACATTTTGTGGAGTATGAAATGAAATGTATTTGAAATGAAATGTATTTATTGGTCACGTAGGCAATTAAAGAGCTCTCATGACAAATCAATACACATAAAACTTAATCTCTATAAACAAAATATTTTCTAAGCTTACGTCCAAATACTGGAACGCAAATTAAAAATAAATGGCGCTTAACTACGTTAATCCCGATTAAATGTACTGGCTGAGTGGGCCGTGCGCTGTTAAGAGCAACTTATTATTTGAATGGCGTTCCAGTATTCGGGCGTTAGTATCATTTATTTTAATTTCGTGCTTAAATTTATTTATTTTTAAATTAATTTTATTTATATTCATTATTGATTTTATTTAGTATCTAGGCACATTAATGAAGTTTTACGTACGGTGTCCGAACATTCAAGTTCGTATTGTTTTTATACAGTAACCCCCCTGACAGATATGGAACGTGTTGTGTGAAAGAAGGTAACTAATGGAAAAATAAAGAAGGAAAAAAATGTGAAGACTATTTTATACCAAAGATTATTAAGGTAACCGTTGCTTTAACTAACTTTACTACATACCTGACGCCTATTGGTGAAGGCAAAGATTTTCGAGCACTAAAGCTTCAGTTCATATAGTTACATACCTCTTTTGCTTTAATTGTCATTTATCTCTCTCTCATCATACATGCTCTACGGCTCCCACGAAGTATTTTGCTTGATTTTAATAAGGAATGAAAATATCATGATGTGACAACAATATCAGCCCTTATACGCTCACTGAAGAGCACGGGCCGTACAATATAGAGTACGATTGAGAGATGTTAGGCCGTATAGTTAACCACGCCTCCGTGGCGCAGTTATTTGACGTCGAAGGGGCATTGATAAGGGTAAACGAAGGATTACATAAACTCCCGCTTACTTCAGCTTTTTTCCAGAAGCTGTAGGGAGAGGTGCTACGATAACAATCACATTTCGCCTTGTATATTCCGTCTCACGATGTGATAGGAAGCGAGCCTATCGCCATAGCGGTCACAAATTCCTGACTCCAAGCTGATAATGAATATTAAAATTCAATATCATTTTGCCCGACCAGGGATTCGAACCCGAGAACTCACCTTTGTAATCATACCTTATTCAAACTACGCGACCGAAGCAGTTAAGAAAGACTTAGTTAATTAATAAACTTTGAATCGCTAACAGCGTCACCGCACCTGAAAACTAAAAGTCCAAACTCTGTATTTATACAGTGCAATTCTTCTTAGTTCGCGGCAAAGGAAAAACTTTTGTAAGTTAAATAAAAAAGTTTAATTAACTGCGGTCTGCGGTTTAATTTAAACGAATGCAAAGTAATACAAAATCTACTTACCTGTATGGAACTTGGCTTTTTATTTCATCATGTTTGCTTTTTTGAAAAATAGGTGTTATAAAGATCTGAACATAATTAGTGGACTTATATTTATATACAGGTAAATTAAAAGTGCTACCGAAAACGAGACGGGTGGTAGTTTGAGTGACTACAAACACAATGCAACTACTACTTTTGAAAACCTACCTACTTTTCGAGTTCATAAACTATACACTTTAAGAAATGTTTTTCCATCAGCACATTGTGTTTCTGATTTGGTAATTTCTTGCGGTGTTACGATTTTTTCTGGAAGTACTAATACGTTAACATCTACCAATTCTCCATTCTCAGTGGACTCGAGTATTTGTTTAAATCAGCTTTGTTTCATATTCTATTCGGTCTAAGCTATCATAATAGTTCTTTCTCAAAGTATCATTTTTATAGTACCAATCATTATACTACTTTGTAATTTGAAACTAAATTACCTACGAGCCCTCATAAATAAGTATAATCTTCAAAAAAGTACTTCAGCTTTTCGATTCTGTAGGCTTTGAATTTTATATAAACGCCTACTCTAATTCCTCCATAAATCGTTTTATCTTATAACAGAAGACATACAAAGGACTTTTCAACGATAAATTCTTTTTAAGTATCTAATTTCTTATTGAAGTCATATTTTTGATGCCAAATATTTTTATTATGATTTCGTAGGAGTAAGTTCTTGTTTAAGCTAGTTTAAGCTGTATTATTTATGAGGCAGTTAGGTATAAGCTTATTCATTTAAAACGTTTTTCTTTTGCTTCAATATTTCTATTCCTTCTATAAATAAATAAATAAATAAATAATCTTTTTTTAAATATAAAAAGCTGGTTTTGAAGACATAAGTATCGATTTCGTTTAAAAAGCGCTCAACCATGACAAAAGTAAATTAACAGGAGTGTAAAGCACTCTTTTGTTTCGGTTTGAAGGAAATTGTAGCCAGAGTAACTACTGCACATTGGACTCGGTTGCACATTTACTAACTTTGCCAATACCTTTGACCTTGAAACTGTCAATCCTATACATTAGCAAGGTCAAATACGTCTCATATATATAGATAGCGATGACATTTTCAAAGGCAAAGGTATTGGCAAAGTTAGTTTGTGCAACTCAGCCTTAGAGACTTAATAACTTATGTCTCAGGCGAGTGCAGTGGAATACCAGGTATTGCTTTCTGATTCAC
Source organism: Hyles vespertilio (assembly GCA_009982885.2). Taxonomy (NCBI): domain Eukaryota; kingdom Metazoa; phylum Arthropoda; class Insecta; order Lepidoptera; family Sphingidae; genus Hyles; species Hyles vespertilio. The sequence continues at coordinate 1,091,829 of CM042811.1, forward strand.
GGTGCTCTTTGGTTTTGATTATTTCGATGAGCGATCATAGCGCTTACCATCAGGTGAATGTCATGCTTGTCTTGCTCAGTTATTGCAATTTAAAAAAAACAACCAATAATTTAGTTGCTAGATGGAGGCTACAACAGGTTGATGTGGAAATCATCAGTTAATGTCAGCGTAGAAGAGGCCCATACCCTGAAGTGGGACTTATATGGGCTGATACAAATATAGAATAAACTATGAATAGAAATGAAAAATTTGTATGTATTTTAATATTCCCTAACGTCGTTGAAATAAATGCCATTAAAGTAATATTTTCAGACAGACGACTTGTATTTAAAAGATTGGATCTGTGCATTTTTTAATGCATTTCTTTTAACCTAAGCACAAAAGCAGTAGACTGAAGTAATTTTTCACTACTTAAGATAAAAATATTTCAGTCGTTAATTCAATTTAGTTATACCTTCATCTTATTTATTTATATCTCAGTATTATTAAATTATTTAGGAGAAATTGTACGTACGCAGGTTTCTCAAGATATCCTTTTCCTTTGAAAAAGATAAATAATCACTCTATTTTTTTAAATATAAAGGTACAATCATATTGACTGCAAGAAGTCATCGGTATGTGCTTTGAGATCAACCTCATTACATGATTTTTTTTATTACAATGAATGGAGAGACGACCCATGCCATCCGACTGATAGCATCGATAATAGCAAAACCAAAGAACCCCATGAATTACAACACAATACTTGGCATTCCACTGCGCTCGCCATTCTGAGACATAAGATGTTAGTCTCAATATGTCTTGTAGTTACATTTGAACATACTATGGACACAATAAAACTGTTCAAATAATACCAGTCTCTATTCTCTAATTTGCTGTCCAATTACTAGCAGACGATTGGCAAAGGTCATTAAACTACTCTAAGAATTGCAGTATTATTCCGTTCTCAGACCTATTCATTTGTACCATTTTGTTCACATTAAATACATTTCTGACTGGATTAATCTAAGTTTTAACATATACTCAGTATATCTTATTAACTTTTGTCTGAAATCTTTTGAAGGCAAGTTATTTGTGTTTTATTTGAGGATATTTACATTTAATTTGTAATATTAATAAAGATTAATGTACTATTTTATGCACGTGTTTATAGACCTTACGAAATACGGGATGATGGAATATAATAAAATATATTTTATACTATTGCTATCAATTTATAAATGAACATTAAGCCTATCGCCGTCCACAGCTGGAAATGGGACTCCACGTGTAACCCGCTTTGCACGGAGGGAAGTGGACAATAATTTATTTCCAAATCCTCCTATTAATTTCACTTTATGATTGATTCCGTTGCGGGTCAAAGATAAGTCAGGCATTCCCGGAGACTCGCCGAGCTTCAATGCTCGGTATCATTACATTGCGTGCCACTGTTGATCCTGCGACAAAGGAGTTACAGTGGTGGGTGTGAAGGCGGGACAATATCCAATCTACATGGAAAAGTCACCATCAAGACAGGGGTCTTGATATAAAGAGTAGTCTTGAATCCACGTTAGAAATATTTTAAACAATGGTTTATATACTTCGTTGGGTTTATTTCAGTTTATATTCTTTCAATAATTTCTTCATTTTTAGTGTGATCGTCTAAAAGAAAAATTCATCATATTCGAAATTACTCATTCTTCCTGCAATACATAAATATAAACTTAATAAAGATTCTAATATCATTTAATTCTTATAAATTCCAACCAAATTGCACCACAAATGTAGTAAGTCATAAATACCAAATACTTCGTAACCCCAAACAAACAATACCGAATGTGATCTCATTTCAGTTTAACGAAAAGACATAAATTTGCATTTGTTATCTGCGAGAAACCGTTTACGAAGAGGGGTGAACTTTTTGTAGGGTGTGTACGTATTTCGTATTTAGGCTTACGTTGAATGGTGGAAAATTTATTGCCTTTTTACGAACTGTGTATTATATATAACACGGGTAAAAAGGCAGTGCATTTCCCATGTATATATACATATTATCTATAATCAGAGAAAAACATATCCCATCAAAAACATCCTGTAAAAAAATCCAAGTCTCGTAGCTCAGGTTTTCTACCGCAAAAAGTTGTGAGATGCATGTAATACCAAGTCGATTAATTTATTTAGTCCTTGCTTAAGGGACCTTCTGTATAAAGATATTGCGTAAGTTATTATCATATCAATATTAAAAATTCTTTTCGTTTTAAATAAATAGATCGAATTGGCCAGCAGCATTATGTATAAATTGTACGATACATTATGCGATCATGTTTTCATGCGATCACGTCTTTTTGTAGAGTCCTACTTTTTTCCTTTTCGGTACTTTTTACTTCTAGAATATCATTAACGATTTTTCTTAAAGCCTCTGTCCTATGGTATTTTCGTATTTTTGTAGGTATCAATTTATCACAAATATAGCGGATTTGATTATTAATGTTCTTTCTTTCATGGTAATTGATATCCTATCAAAAACATCCTGTAAAAAAATCCAAGTCTCGCAGCTCAGTTTTTCTACCGCAAAAAGTTGTGAGATCCATGTAACACCAAGTCGATTAATTTATTTAGTCCTTGCTTAAGGGACCTTCTGTATAAAGTTATTACGTAAGTTATTATCATATCAATATTAAAAATTCTTTACGTTGTAAATAAATAGATCGACTTGGCCATCGCATGAAAACATAATGTATCGTACAATTTATGCATAATGCTACTGGCCAAGTCGATCTATTTATTTAAAACGTAAAGAATTTTTAATATTGATATGATAATAACTTACGTAATAACTTTATACAGAAGGTCCCTTAAGCAAGGACTAAATAAATTAATCGACTTGGTGTTACATGGATCTCACAACTTTTTGCGGTAGAAAAACTGAGCTGCGAGACTTGGATTTTTTTACAGGATGTTTTTGATGGGATCTCACGTCGTTTTGTAGAGTCCTACTTTATTCCTTTTCGGTACTTTTTATTTCTGGAATATATATAATGATTTTTCTTAAAGCCTCTGTCTTATGGTTTTTTCTTATTTTTGTACAATTTTGTAACAGAGACCTTTTTTCTCAGAAGGGGTAGGCAGTGATGCCAGGTGACCCACATTTCGCTTAGTATATTCCGTTCCACGATGTGATAGGGGGCGATTCTATCGTCTCTGGCACAAATTTCTAACTCAGGGCTGATAATGAATACAAAAGTCTAATATCAGTTCGCCCGACCTGAAATTGAAATCCGAGAATCTCATCTTTGTAACCAAACTGTATTATCATTATTATAGGATTTCTTATACGATAAAATTAATAATGCGCAAAATAATCTGCAATTCACACCGCATTTCACGCCAAGATTGAATTCTAAGAACGTTTCAATTCCTGGTCATTCTTTTCAATAGTCCAAAAATATTCGTGTATAGAGCGTTAACGAACCGGCTTAAAATCAAATATTATTCACGTTCCGATGGGCTTTTCATGCGAAAACATTTTTATAGCAAACCAGTGGTTGGATCAATCGGGCGGTAACGAAGTAAGGCTTAGTGTTTGTTTTTGATTTTATATCTTTCTGAAATGGCTTTGTGTTTCTTTTCATGCTGAGTTTTTACTTGAATATATGTATATACATAAACTCATGCCTTTTTTCTAGAAGGGGTAGGCAGACGTGCTACCAAGATTCCCACGTTTTAATATATATGTTATGGGCCAAGTGATTAATCGGGCATTATGAATAATATGAATAATGCACAATAAGAGCGAGCAATGTGATTATAACCAATCAATTTATCACATTACCCGGGCATTATGAATAATGCTAAGTGCCTATTGGGCAGAGTGATGTAAAGCGAATCAAAATTAAAACAATGAGCCGAAATGGTAGAATTTAGAATAGGGCAGCACGACGGGGTGGGTTGGGAGGAGTGGAGGGGGAGGGGGAGTATTGCACCTCCCCTAGTATCACTCCCATGAAAAGGTAACGCACTATTCCTGAGAAATATCTGTTATAGCAACCTAACCCTTAAAACACTTGTTGTCAATACAAATTTGCTTCTGCATCGTCTCCGGCGCTACGGGAAGTTCAGCCCCTTCGCCTTTGCGTAACAAAAGATAGGCACCCATGCTCACCTTCGCCGCTGCGGCTCGCACGGTTGCCTATCCTTCGTTACAGCGGGCGGAGGCTGCTCTTTCTCCGCGCCTCCGGCTCTTTATATACACTCTAGGGTCGGTAGCCAAAAGACTACGTGAAGTCGGGGTGTTCCGAGTCGGTTTTGGGGCACAGTCGACCTAACTGATCCATAAAGTGGGTACCCTAATTTTCTTCTGAAGATAATGTTTCGGACCTTAAAAAACAACTAAATATAAGCAAATCAATTCAACCTTTCTAATTTATGGGCCTATCGCAGATGCGACAGCCCACCACGCAAACAATCACCTATTAATCACATTGCCCGATCATCATGTAGGCATATTCATAATGCCCGGGCAATGTGATAAATAGGTGAGTTTAGTTGTAATTAATCACTTGGCCCGATATGGCTCGGCAATATTCATACTGCCCGGGTATTATGAATACTGTCAGCATTAATCACTTGGCCCATAACATATACATACATAAATATTTAGAGATTAAGTATAGCTTGGCAAAAAAGAGTCTGTTTTTAATGGAAGCGGTAAGATCAAATTTATTGTGTATATGGCAACTTTATATACAACGATAAAATTGTAATAATGTCTTCATCATGATCTCAGACACAGTCCACTGTATATTGTTTAATATTTTTACAGCCTGTGTAAATTACATTTGGCCCATATAGTGGACGAGCGCATAATTAAAAAAAAACATAATCCATACAGCGTCAAGTAATAAAAAATCCTATTACACTCATTAATGTCCTCTGGGGAAACAAGGGGGAAAAGGAGAAGGATGTAAGGAGGGGAAAAGGTGGAGGGGGAGGGGTTCTAAGCTGCAAAAAGGTTAAACGACTCGTCGCCACTGACGCGACGTAAACAAAACTTCCAAAAAACCGGATTGTTATGCATAAAGTTTAGTCAACAACCTTAGTTAATAACACTTTTTAATTACCTTTTTTGTTTCGAATACACTCCGTGTATTTTGTTAACTGTAGAAAATTAGGTGACTACGATTAACGGGTGTCGTGTGGTACGCTATCTCACTTTGGTGTTTATAAGTATTACTCGTGACTTTTGATTCAAATGAGACTTATCCTTTGATCTTCTAATATCCTCAATGCCATTTCAGGTAAGGCCCATAGAACGTTGTCCTGACCCCACACTAAGATCGAGTCTTGTGTCGTGGGTATCAGGAACTACGAGATACTTTTCGGTCTCACAAACATACAAACCCGAAATAAATATTTGTGGGCCGCACAAACATTTCTCTCGGTACTGGAATCGAACCCACGGCCTCATGTTTCACAGGCGGCGTCTAATCCACTGTCAATTCAATGAACGAATTCAAAGTACATTTGACAGTCAATTCAGCTCGAAAGTATATCCAACAACCAAAACCACTTGGAAGCCACTATATCTTTTTACGCCATGATTCTATATTATAAATTTGGCCCGTTTCTTTTATACCAAGGCTGTGGGATTTGGGTAATGTTGTGCGCTCATTAGAATATTGTTTGCCGCAAATACAAAATAAATTGGCTGGGAGTTGAACCCTTTGATATTACGTAATGTTTTTAAGCAATTTTATGTCTAGTATTGAAATAGTTGTGGATACATTTCAACTTAACTTATTTTGTAATTATATCAAAAATTTAATAGACGGTCATTGCTATATTGAGTCCACAAGACTGACCTATTGCGTGTAGGTGCATTTCAACACACGTACATAATAAACTCACGCGTTTTTTCGGGGTAGGCAGAGGCGGGTTCCTGGTAGCAACCAGGCAACCCATGTTTCGCCTTATAGGTTCCGCCCCACGATGTGATAGGAGGCGAGCCTATCGCTTTACCGGGTACCAATATCTAACCCCGGGCTGATAATAAATAGAAAATCTAATATAACTTTGCCCGACCTGGAATTCAAACCCGAAAACTCAGTTTTGCGATCCTACTATAGTACAAATGGGCCATCAAATGATTGCGCATTTATACTATGGTTTTACTGGATTTCAAACAAAACAGAATTTCTTGTAGTTTCTTAAAACATAAGAAGAAAAAAAGAAAATTAAATATCAGTCATAACAATACAAGTCACACTCAACATAATGATAGATTTATGCCGTGGTTTTTTTTCTATAAGTCGTTGGAAGTATAAGAAAAAGCTTCGGAATGAACAATATATTGGTGGATTAGGTAACTGTAAACATGAATTATGGCTTTAAAAATGAATATAAGAATCCATCCATCAGCCAAAGGAAGTCCACTGCTGAACATAGGCCTCCCCCAATGATTTCCACAGAGACCTGTTGGAGGCAGCCTGTGTCCAGCGACGTCCCGCGACCTTTACCAGGTCGTCGGACCATCTTGTGGGTGGACGTCCTACGCTGCGCTTTCCGCTACGCGGCCTCCATTCGAGCACTTTCCGACCCCATCGGTCATCAGATCTCCGCGCTATGTGCCCTGCCCATTGCCACTTCAACTTGCTAATCCGGTGGGCTATGTCGGTTACTTTAGTTCTCCTACGGATCTCCTCATTTCTGATTCGATCTCGTAGGGAAACCCCGAGCATAGCCCTCTCCATAGCTCGTTGAGTGACTTTGAGCTTCCTAATAAGGCCCATAGTGAGAGGCCACGTCTCGGTGCCGTAAGTCATCACTGGCAACACACAACTATCGAAGACTTTCGATTTAAGGCACTGAGGTATTTTGGACGAGAAGACGTCGCGTAGTTTCCCGAACGCTGCCCAACCGAGTTGGATTCGACGATTGACCTCTCTCTCGAAGTTGGACCTGCCTAACCGGACCACTTGTCCTAAATAGACATATTCGTCAACAACTTCGAGAGTCGAGCCCCCAACACCGATGGGAGTGGGCACAACATGGACATTCGACATGATCTTCGTTTTGTCCATGTTCATTTTAAGACCCACCTGTTGGGAGACTCGATTGAGGTCTTCGAGCATAGTGCTAAGGTCTTCCAAGGTAAGGTTCTGCCAAGACTACAATATCGTCGGCAAACCGAAGGTGAGTGATATACTCGCCGTTGATGTTGATGCCGAATCCTTTCCATTGCAAGAGCTTGAAGGCGTTTTCCAGCGCGGCAGTGAACAGTTTCGGAGATATGACATCTCCCTGTCTCACGCCTCTCTGTAGTGGAATAGCCTTCGTACTCTGATCCTGTACTCGGACCGACATGGTGGCGTTGTTGTATATACACTTCAACGCTTCGATGTACCGATAGTCGATATGGCACCGCTGGAGAGACTGTAGCACAGCCCAAGTCTCGATCGAATCAAAGGCTTTCTCATAGTCCACAAACGCTAAACAAAGCGGCAAGTTATATTCCTCGGTTTTTTGTATAACTTGCCGAAGCGTATGGATGTGGTCTATGGTACTAAAGCCTTTTCGAAAACCGGCTTGTTCGGGAGGCTGGAAGTCATCAAACCTGCGTTCGAGACGATTTGTGATGACCCTCGAAAACAACTTATAGACATGGCTCAGGAGCGAGATGGGCCTGTAATTCTTCAGCAAAGTGTTATCACCTTTTTTGAAGAACAGTACCACCACGCTCCTGCTCCATGCCTCTGGCGTTGAGCCCTCGAGGAGAACGGAATTGAAGAGCTTCTGAAGGACTTTCAGTATCGGCGTTCCGCCCGCTTTCAGAAGCTCTGAAGTTATTCCGTCCTCGCCCGGCGCCTTGTTGTTTTTAAGTTGCTTCAGGGCCATCTCAATCTCACACAGGCTGATGTCCGGGATATCATCGCTAAAGTGTCGGATCAACTCGGCTCTCGGGTCTTCGGCCGAGCTAACAGCAGGTTTGGCAACCGAGGTGTAAAGCTGTCCGTAGAACCTCTCGATCTCCCTTAATACCTCTGCCCTCGTCGATACTACGCGGCCGTCCTCCGTCTTCAGCCTAGACAACTGGCTTTGCCCAATAGACAAGTCTCTTGCAAACACTTTGGAGCCTCCGTTCCGCTCGATTGTCTCCTTAATGCTCACAGTATTGTGAGCACGGACATCGTGTCGCAAGGACTTCCAGATCTGTCTATTGAGCCGCCGATATGCTTCGGCGTCAACGGAAGACTGCAGCGTCAAAGATCGACGTTCGGCCATGAGGTCCAGAGTGTGGATCGAGAGTTTTTGTGGTCTATCTCTACGGCGAGGTCTAAAATACTTAGATCCCACCGTATGGACAGCTTCTACCAAACCGCTGTTTAGCTCGTCCACTGCAAGGTTTTCTCCTAGACAATCAAAGCGATTTGTCAGCTCGAGTTGAAAGCTCTCGGGGTTTTGGATATGGGCGCGAGTAGGTCGGAGCGTAGACTTCATCAAGCGACGCCTTTCCGATTGGACATTGATATTCAGGGTGCCCCTAACCATTCGGTGATCACTGCCGGTTTTCACCCTGTTGATCACAGAGACATCTCTGAATATCCGTCTATTCGTCGTCAAGATGAAATCTATCTCGTTTCTCGTAGAACCGTCAGGACTCAACCAGGTCCATTTCCTGTGAGGCGGCTTCTGGAAGAAAGAGTTCATCGCAAAGAGTCCCTCTTTCTCCAGAAAGTCGGCCAGCCTCTGACCCCTGGGGTTCCGTTGCCCATGTCCAAATTGCCCCACTTTCAACTCTGCATCGCTTCCCTTGCCCAACTTTGCGTTGAAGTCTCCCATAACAACATTGAAGTAGGTTTTGGAAGTATGTATGGCCCGACTTATGTCCTCATACATTTCCTCTACTTCTTCATCTGGGTGTGTCGAGGTCGGCGCGTATACCTGTATGACCTTCAACGAATATCTTTTAGATATTCTGAGTATAAGGTATACTACCCTGCTCGACACACTTTCGATGGATACGATGTTGTTGATGAGAGACTTGTGGACGAGAAATCCGACACCTCCTCGGGACTGTTGGTCGTCCCCCCGGTAGAAGAGCAGGTTACCAGACTTCAGGGTTATCGTATCCTCCCCGATTCTTCGGACTTCCGATAACCCCAGAATGTCCCAGTGTAACCTGCTCAATTCTTCTTCCAGTTCGACAATCTTCTCGTCTGTCCTCAATGTGCGTACGTTGTGTGTTACCAGGGCCAGTCGTCGTCGGTGGGGGTGGTAGCCGGGGCCAACCCGGGGATTCTTAGCACCCCCTGCCCCACCGTAACCATGACCGCTACCATAGCCAGGAATAGTGGGGCTGCCGGGGACTGGGGGCCTGGTCTCTATTTGTGTCGCCATTGTGGGGGTATTTGCCGTTACTCGCCACGCTTGGCAGGCGGGTTGGCGAGCGCAGTAGGGGACTGACGTTAATGACGCTGCTGCCCGCCATTAACCGGGGAAAGGAAATAGGATTTGTGCGTAGAGGATGTTATAGGAAAGGAGAGTATGGCCTGAGGGAGTGGATACTGCAGTCACGGACGGGAAGTTAAGGTCACTGCAGTAGCTCGGGGGCCGAGGTCGCGTACTCGTAGCACCTATACTAGGACAGGAAACTATACTAGGAATATAAGAATGCTATATTGAAAAAAATCCTAAGACAAATTACATAGTACTTAGAAATATAGAAAATGATCACGTGAACTGGGGTAGTCTGTATGAGAACAAGAATAATATCAGGATAGTTAGTTACTCAGAAAAAACATTTTTGTGCATACATATCCAATATATTTGTATGAGTTTTGATCATTGAATCAATCAGTGTGTCTTGTTATTAAAAATTGAGAAAACTAAATTTATTTTAAAATCATTTCAAAACATAAACAATGTAGTTTAATAAATATATTATTAACTAGCTGTGCCCGCGACTTCGTCTGCGTAGAATTTAACAAAAAAGTTAATTAGTTTTTTTTTTTTTTTTTGGTTTTTGCATTTTAATTATCAACCTTTGTAACGAAACCATACCGCGATCTAATTCTACGGTGGCGCCATCTCTTAGCGAGCGGCGGTAAACTCCTGTTACACATTTATTTTCAGTTTTTTGTATTAACTTTATTGAAAATTTTCTTTATATACAATATTTTGTAAATACTGCGCGCGGGCATTGCAATATTACTTTATTTTTCTAAAATAAAATATTTTTTCTAAAATAAATGTAGCCTAAGTTACTCCTTGTTATATCAGCTGCCTGACAAAAAAGTCCCGTCAAAATCGGTCCAGCCATTTCAGAGATTAGCCGGAACAAACAGACAGACAGACATTTTTTTTTTTAAATATCATTTTCAGCACATGTATCGTGTATATAACGATATGCAGTTGGACATTTTTTTTTTACTCTTAAAACAGACACTTCTATATGTTTTGTCTATATGTATAGATTGATACAAAAGAATAATTTCTCAACAAATTGAAACTAAAAGTAATAAAGTTTGTGCAAACCTAGAGCGTTTGTTTAATATTTTAAAAGTAATCAATAAATGATTTTACTTTTATATTGTAGAACACGAATTATTATTTATATATATTTTTTTTGTATTGTAGCCCATATAGTACGTCCCACTGCAGGGCACGGGCCTACTCTACAATCGCAAGTACGATTGAGAGTGGTTAGGCCATATAGTCCACCACGCTGGCCTAGTGCGGGTTGGCGGACTTACATACCATAGAAATTCTTATAAATCGCTATGGTATGCAGGTTTCCTCACGATGTTTTCCTTCACCGTTTTAGTGCGTGGTGATTGACTGTCAATACACACATGACTCCGAAAAGTCAGAGGTGTGCCCTGGGATTTGAACCCGCAACCACCATGAACATGTAGGCAGCCGCGTCTAGTCCGTTTACCAACAGGCCACCACGCACTTCATTATTATTATTTATTATTTATGTACCCACCTGGAAAATATGGAACACACCTTTTGGTTTTAATGTAGTACTAATATTTCCATAATATTATGTGAACTGCAGGGTACAGTCCTTTTCTACAAATCAAAAGATCTATTACGAAGGATTAGGGCGTCACGCTAGCAGTGCAGATTGACATACCATAGAAAATTTAAAAAAAATTTAGGCCCCGGCGAGATTCGAACTCGCGATCTCCTGTTTACTAGACAGGCGCTTTAACCAACTAAGCCACGGCGCCGCTTGAATTACCAAGTTTAATTTGCGTTGCCTAGAAAATTTAATGTATCTCTTTGGAGGATGTAAGTTTTATACCTTTAATTACACAGCTGCTAATACTGAGTTGTTTAAAATACATACGGCAACAATAGATTAATTAAATAATTTATTTTCATTCCATGGCGATTTGTAAGAATTTATATACCTAGTATGTAAAGTCCACCAACCTGCTCTTAATGGTACTCTCAATTGTAGAGGAGGCCGTGCCCTGCAGTGGGACGTATATGGGCTGATACAGATACAGACTGGGTAACATCTCTGACGAATGCAAGTCTCCGTAAAATATTTTCCTTTGCTGTTAAAGTATTTGACTATCAAATCAGGACTTCAAAGAGCCGAAGGCTTATTACATCCACGACCACCATATTGGCTGGTCCAATTTATCCACCACGCATTGCTTTTTTTTATTACTATGATTATTGAATACAAAACAGAGGTCTCGGGCTTCAATCTCGAGCGAAGTGATATTTCATTTCATGGGACGAAACACAAAAGGTAAAATGTGGATATCTTGGTAACATTAAATTGGTTAGCCCTCTGCCTAGCCCTTCTGGAAAAAAGCGTGAGTTTATAGATGTATTGATTTCTTTACCCTTTTCTACCTTTTCCAACTATCTTTTCCTTTTTATCTTTCCCCTACAACTCTGAAACTATAAATTTTTACGACATCTCCGCAGCCTGAATATTCGCTTACCCGTTCGTTAGATAATTTTTGGATTCGGCAGCCATATCAGCCATTATTCAGGCTTAGCTCGTTGCCTGATCATTAAATTAAACAATTCTCTCCTTTAATGGAGGGCTGGTTAATGGTTTGCGGAAGTTTTGGTCCTCGAGGCAAGTTTCAACATAATTTACTTATAAAACCTTTTTGAGAGTAATAATATTTTAAGTAAGCGTTTACTTTGATGTCTCTTTATATCAGGAAGAAACTTTAGTCGTTGGTGAAAACTAATTGTTGGGTTAGTTGATTAACTAAACGTGAAATTTGAAGTCCAACAAAATGTTTTAAAATGTTTTAAGCAACAATGGCGAGACGAGCATGCCATTTGGCCTATCGTATGGACAGTAGCAAAATAACAACATGAAATAATGCTTGTCTTTCCACTGCGCTCGCCTTCTTTAGACATATGTTAAGTCTCTTCATGCCCAGTAATTACTGTATAAAACCATCGTTTTACTAAAATAATAATAAATATATTCCATTGCGTAGCATAGCGCATTTAAAAATAAAAGGAGGCACATTATTATTTAAATATAAATATAAAAAATCTAAATACATATATTATTTACCACCCAAAACCGACGGTAGGAAAAAAATAAGAAAAAAAGTTTGTCGCGTTTTTATGTATTTTTTCAGTTTTATGTGAATGTGCTGAAATCTCTTAAACTACCATCTGGTTTTGTGTTCAGTAGCAGTCTAGATTTATTGACATAAGTACATAAATATATTTCTTGTTTGTATTTTATTAATTATAAAGAACTACTCATTAATTTGTTTCGACAATCCTATACAAATCCGAGGTTAGCCACAAGCCAAACGGTAACTTTATAACAAAAATCTAGGGAACGTGTTTCCGGGATTTTTGAACTGGAAAAGGGACTTGCCACGACTATGCAACCACGGAATGTTATGAAAAAGGGACTTTGAAGTAAATTTTACGCTATTTTGCACTACTCTGTTTATTTTGAAGTTAATACATTAAGTTTATATTATTGAAGTTAATAAATTTTATGCATATGAATTATTACACGCGAATTTCATAAAGTTGAAATTCACTGTGAATTTGTATGTTATGTGTTGAATGTATCAGAAATATTGAGAGACTTTTCACCCTCGCAACATTTAGAGTGGAAGTAACATGTCATATTTATTGATTTTTAGGGTTCCGTACCTAAAAGGTAAAAACAGGACCCTATTACTTAGCCTCCGCTGTTTGTCCGTCCGTCTGTCTATCTGTCACCCGGCTATAATATCTCATAAAAAGTGATAGCTAGAAAGCTGAAAATTTCACAAAGCATGTATGTATTTCTGTTGCCGCTATACAAGCAAAAACTAAAAATACAAAAATGAAAGTAATAAAGGAGGTACCCATATATTAAATGTTTTTTATTCGTATTTTTTTACTCAATAGTAATAGCAGTAAAAGATAGACGCTTATAATTTTCACAGAATATTTAGTTGTATATAACCTTCGAAAATAAATAATTGAATAAGAATAATACTAAAGAGGGGCTCTCATACAACAAACGTAATTTTTTACTCGATCTTAATAAACAAGAACAAACATGACTTAGGGTTTTTTTTATAAATGATCGTAGGGAACCCTTCGTGCGCGAGTCTGACTCGCACATTAAGTGCGCATTTCTGTATACAATTCACTTATATTTGGCATTCAATATACTTTGAAAGATATTTATCGTATTTTTTATTTATTTTTATTTATTTATTTAACAAAAAAACTATATACATAGGAACTATTATAGTGTCCTGCAAAACTGTACATACAGTTTGACTGCAGGATCGGTGTTTACACATCTAATTACATATTTAAACTAGAACTTTAGGGCAAGTTGGCTAAATAATGCCTTTTGAGTTTATATTTAAATATGGTTTTAACGGACTCCTGCCTTATTTTCTCGGGCAAACTGTTGAGAGTGTAGGGTATGCGTTTTTTTAAAGTTCTATCTCCATAAATATTGTTGGTACAACATATTTGCCCGAGGTCATAGACCTCGTATTATAATTATTACACACGGATACTAAAGAACTATGCTCCTGTCTGCCATGGCTGTTAACAAGAAGTATCAATTTATGTTTATTAGTAATACCAATGTCGTTATTAGGTCTTCAAACAATTTCAGTAAGCTGTGGTTAGTAACTTCTTTCTACTCTTTGACTAATAGATACGTAAGTAAACAACATGTATCTGTATATATTAAAAATTCAAGTATGTTTATAGTAATGATCTAAGCAAGTCCTTTCACATTCGACCTGACTAATAGACTCCTTTGTATCTGCACGCCTGACTAAACGGAGAATCGAAACTAACCTTCAAAGCGAATTGATCTACATTAGATGCCTTTCAGGTTAATAATTACCTTTGTGATATCCAATAACGGATTGTTGGGACAGTACAATACAAATAGATAGGGATCAATTGAAATGTATACAAAGGTAACCAATCCGAAATGAAAGGGCGTTGTGGCCTGTTTGTAAACGGACCAGACGCGGCTGCCAACATGTTCACGATGGTCGGAGGTCGAATCCCAGCAAGGGCGGATCTAGCCTTCGTAAAAGGTTATGGGCATGGCAACCCCAAATCAACAAAGTGGGAGTCTGTATGATCTTGCTCATGGTCGTTATACGCAATAAAGATTTAACTTTGCGATTTTATGATATTGATGATATTATGGCATTTGATATAATATTATCAGTCTATCGATCTCAATATATATGGAAATATGACGTCATACGTCCATTAGGGTTGCGGGCATGCCCCTCGTGCCCACGACGGTGGATCTGCACTTGAATCCCAGGGCACACCTCTGACTTTTTGGAGTCATGTGTGTATTGTCGATCACTACGCACTATAACGGTGAAGGAAAACATCGTGAGGAAACCTGCATTTCATAGTGATTTGTAAGAATTTCTATGGTATGTAAAGTCCGCCAACCCGCACTATGCCAGTGTGGTGGACTATATGGCTTAAACCACTCTCAATAGTGCTCTCGATTTTACAGAAGGCCCGTACCCTGCAATGGGAATGTGTATGGGCTGATAAAATTTTACTTGGTATATTATTATAATTAAAATGCACCTGAAGTTTAACTGGTGGTAGGTTTCTCATATTTGAGAGGACATCTGGGTGGGTACCACCGCAATGTCTATTTCTCCCGCCAAACAGCAGTTAAAAAACCACTGTTGTGTTTCGGATTGAAGGACATTATAGCCAGAGTAACTACTGGACATATTGAGACTTTACCAAGAATTTTAGAGTGCCAAGCATTGCTTTTTAATTAAAGGTGTTGTTTGGTTTTGCTACTGTTCATGAGCGGTCGAATCGCTTACCATCAGGCGATGCTCGTCTCGCCAATCAAGGAAATAAAAAATAAAAAAGTTGTACAGTATATGAGGAGTGGTAGCCGCTTAACATAACGTAACTCTGCTGCCTACAATGTCATTAAAAAATGCACATACTGAGATTTTAGGGCCGATAGTTTCACCATGTTAGGCCACATTTACAAAAATCATAGGTAACCTATCGCAGTTTGAAAGGAGTGCAGGCCGCTACTGAAAGGTTTCTGTGACAGTTCTTAAAAGAGGGTTATATTCAAAAGCGTACTTCTTGTACCTAGAATGATAAAAAAGGTAGTTAAAATCTTTTAAAATATTTTTTAAATTGGTAGAACTCTTTAAATTAATTAAACCCGTTAGTAAATTAACCTTTCTATCATATTTGAATATTATTTTTACGCATTTTATGGTAGACGTATTAAACTGTTTTTCAGCTGTGTAAATAAAGACAATAATTCAACATCTTACAGACAATTTATACAACATTTTCTTGGCAACGCAAATTAGACTTGGTAATTCAAGCGGCGCCGTGGCTTAGTTGGTTAAAGCGCCTGTCTAGTAAACAGGAGATCGCGAGTTCGAATCTCGCCGGGGCCTTACTTTTTTATTTTCTCTGTAATAATTTAATACCGATTAAATAAGAGGTATTCCTGTGGAACTTGTGTACTAAATTAAAAAAATTATAAGCTTTTTAACTATACATGATTGCTTCAGCTCCTTTCTCCACCATCTATGTTAGAATTAGGTACATAAGTACGTAAAATTAAGTCTACTCGCAGTGTATTTAGAATATAACATCATTCTTTTAAATTTGAATTTCCAAGAGGATTACTCATAACATTTATATTAAGCTACATTTATTATGTATCCTTCTGCGTGAATCCTCAATTACAGGAGAGTACAGCTTGCACGGAGTTTGTTAACAATATCAATATTAATAAAATAATAACAATTCCAATAAAAATATGGATGTACTGTCTGCTACTGAATTATACTTATGGGCTCTTTAATAATATAATTACAAAAAAAAAACATGTGATATCTCTAATTATAAGAAAAAATGCAAAGAGTACTAATCATACATAACTAAACAAAAATAGACTCTCATAAACAAAATTAAACAAAAAATATTAATAACAATATTAATACCATTATTTTAGAGATCTAAGTCTTTTATAGAGATACTTACAAATTAGAACATAAAATAATAAATATGAGGTCAAAAAATAAACACTGAGCCATCCATTAAGTTTCATTCCTAGTTAAATAACGAAAACCTTAAAAAAACTAAGGTCTTATCTGTACCTGAAAGAGTCTGTAAAACTTGTGTTACCAGTGGGTAACACACAACTCACCAACTTTTTCCATCAAGATGTGTCAAGAAGTCAATCTCCAAAATAATTAAAGCAAAATCCCGCCCGAAATCATAAATACAAAAAACTTGAGAGGTGTCAAGGGACACCCGGATGGAACGAAGTTCATTTCGATTAATTAGTGAAGGAATTGTAATATAGTTATAAAAATAATATTTTTTGTATTATTAACAAATATAATTTAATATAAACTTAATCAGTAGGCTCAATTTTAGTAATAATTGGCAAATATACATAATCAAATCTAGGGTTGATGATAGACAGCAGGGTAACAAACTAAAATTGTAAATAATAATAAATTTATTAAGGAGGATCGAAATGTATTACGGTTTTATTATGTAATTTTAATTAAAAGTCATCATCAAAAGAATCATTTGGGTACCGCCATCATTATGTTTATTTTTTTCACATATTTAGGCAATTTATGTCTCTTTTGTACCAATTTGATTTATGACATTTGATGAAAATTAGAAATTGTCGCAACGTTTCCCACTTAATTTTGGGCTTCAGCGTATTCTTAGTTTTTACTATAGCTTTTAACATATTAATATGTATTTTGATATTTTATTGCCTCTATTAGAGTTAAATAAAATGTATGACACCATTTTCAAATAAAGAAATATAAAACGATTGTCAAATGTTTTAAATTGTCGTGCCAACTTTTCGTGAGATTTTTTTCCGTCTAGCCCCCTTTCACAACGCGCGATAAGGAACTTCGTTCCAAAAAATAATCTCATGCACGTTGCCCACAGCCAAATCTAAATATAAACCTATATATTTTATCTCCAATACGTACACAATACGCAGGTACAGAGGCTTCCCGGTCATCGCACCGCGCCCTCAGACCTCTGAGGCACCGTGAATGTCGCAGATTGGCTGCACGCCCTCGCACTAAATTTTATTGTAATCATATTGTTTTGGGATAAAGTATTAGATACGGATTATGTGGATTTTTATGATCAAATAAACGTTATACAAGAAAAGGAATTCAAATATACATATTCGATACACTTTCAAACTCAAAGGAATGGCATGAGCAATTCAAAGTACAGCAGTAATGTTGAGTTTAAATATTATGTTAATAATCGTGCGAAAAAAGTTCCTAAGTTTCTAAAGTAGTAAGTATTAATATTTTACTTTATTACTATTTATATTTAAATTGTTTTTGATGTCTTCATTTGATTGCAGCAGTGACAGCGTGGACTTTTTCTCAGCGTGCAGTGAAGATAGCTTTGAAAGTATTCCGTCACTACCTGAAACTCTGTCGTCTTATTTCTCTGATGTCCCCAGGAATTTTAATGTCGTTCATTTCAATGCTCAGAGTATTCCGGCCCATTTCTCTGATATACTGGCTAGTTTTGACTGTACACATTTACATGCTATTCTCGTCTCTGAATCGTGGTTGAAACCTTGTTTGTCTTCCTCGTTATATTCTCATCCTGGGTTCCACCTCATTCGAAATGATCGCACATCGTCTGGTGGGGGTGGTGTCGCCATTTACCTCCGTACTCACATTCCTTTCTCTATTGTCAGTGTGTCAACACAGCCTACACCAACGAACGCTGGTGAACATCTTTTCATAGAGGTGGAACTCTCACATCAAAAAATTATCCTTGGTGTGTACTACTGTCCTTCACTCCGTGTTAACTTTTTTCCTCTTTTGAGATTCTTCTTGAAAACTTAATCCCATTGTACAGTCAAACCATAATCATGGGTAATTTTAATACCTGCCTCCTTAAAAATGACTCCCGCTTTTCCTCTTTGCAATCCACCGTCCAATCTAGCAATCTTTTCATTCTTCCTCTTTCTGCCACTCCCCACTTTCCTAACTGTATCCCTTCTCTTCTCGACCTCATCCTTGTCTCGTCCCTGGACCTTGTTGAAAAACATGGTCAATGTCCAGCAGATGCCTTTTCCTATCATGACCTTCTTTTTCTGTCCTATCGTGTTCGTCCCCCCAAAGCCTCTCCTAAAATAATCCTGCGACGAAATTTTCGAGGCATGAATCTTGCTGATCTTCGCAGGGATGCTGACAGCATTGACTGGATTTCTCTCCTGGGGAATGACTGTATTGATTCCAAAGTCAATATTTTCAATGACAAACTCACAAAATAGTTTCTTAGATTTACGCGAATGTTACACATTGAAATAAAACTATTATTTACGGATTTTATCGCGAATTTAGTTTAATTTTTTACATTTTTAACTTCCCGACGTTTCGATTACTTTACAGCTTTCGTGGTCACGGGGAGGACTGAGGTATTAGACGTCCGCTCTGTGACTGTTACAATTCAACTACCCTTATTTTACAATTATTAATTTTAAAAAAAAATATCTAATTTAAAATATTTTTTTTAAATTAAAAAAAATTATATCTAATTTAAAATATTTTACTGTTGCTCACGCAAGTGAGTCAGAATGACGGGATTTCCATTTTTTATTGTTTTTAATGGCGAGACAAGCGAGCCATTCGCTTGATGGTAAGCGATACGACCGCTCATGGACAGTAGCAACATCAAACAACACCATGAACAAAGCAATGTTTGATATTCCACTGCGTTCGCCATACTGAGAAATATGATGTCAAGTCTCATGATGTCCAGTAGTTACTATTTTCATTATTTTGAACGGTGTTCACTGTTCAGGTAGATGCGATGATCTTACAAACAAGAAAGTCTGTGATGTTCCGGTGTTTAGGTTGGTAGTTTTAATAAAACACAGTACTTGATCTCCAGTGTCTGAGGCCCGTCCAGTCGGTCTGACTTCTGTCAGTGTACTAACTGGTGGCGGGCGCTCGCTCACTTTTACATATTTCTCATACTTAATTTACATCTACCTACAACACTATTTAGTCAGTACATCACAAAGTCTGAAGCTTAAGAAAAGCTTTGGGCTGTAAAGTAATTGGGTTTTCTGAAATGATACTGATCTTGCTATTAACATTTTATTATTTTACAATAAACTCAGTGAACCAACAACATGTTTATTTACAAATACTAAACTAATAGTGACGACACGTACCGTACATCTCTGCTTGTTCTCACACTCAAACACTAAACTTAACTTTCTATGTCTGGGAATCGAATTTGTGATCACCCCTTTTTAGAGTCAGTGTCTTAATATTTAAGCGTAATAATATTTGTTTGACGCCCGTGACATCACATCACGGCTACATGGAAGACCAGCCCCGGTAACACCAGCAAATGCTGAGTTTGGTGAGTTTTTTGTAACAAGCACTATTTATCTCTATATTCAAAAATTTTATAGTAATTGCTATTTCTTCTTCTTTTTCCCCTACCTGGCATTATCCTGGCCGGTGCCAGGGTCCGCCTTCCGGCAATTTTTTCTCCATTTCGCCCGATCTTCGGCATCCTCAATAGTAAGACCATTGACCCTCACATCTTTTTGACGACATCGAACCAGCGCTTCTTCGGTCTGCCCGTCGATTGAGTCTCGGGATTATTGAGGCTTATATTGTTACATACAAATAATTTTGTTTCTTTCTTTTTAACCAACTACTCAACCATAGCTCCTATTATCCACCACATAAAACATTCACAAACCCTACAATTTTCACAACATATTTACCGTGTTAAATCATCCGACACGCTCAATTTGTCTTCATCTACGACCGGTAAACGAAGGAACACGTATTTGGGAGTTAATCGGAATATGGCGAAGGGGGGAGGGGGCGATTTGTCAACATCACCACAAGAAGCAATGTTTTATATCGAACTACATCGTACGCTATGAGAATATTGCCGGTTATTCCACGAACACATCATACTGTTGTTCAATTATGGGAAATTCATACCTTTAGAACCAACGATAATGGATAAAGTTCATCAATGTAAACATACATACTAATAGGCCTTATGATAACCCTAGCACTCCACTTAATTATCATTACACATAGTGGAATTTTACCAAACTAGAAAAAACAAAAAGACATACATACATACATTGATACATGTATCATTAGAGCTATCTGGTGGTAGGTCTCTCATATGTGAGATGCTATCTGGGCAGGTACCACGACTATACCTATTTCTCCCACCAAACAGCAGTTTAAATGATCTGTTGTTTTTCGGTTTGAAGGATATTGTTGCCATATTAACTAGACGTATTGAGACTTTTTTTAAATTATTATTTATTTAATACAAACTTTTACGCAGTGGAGTACTAAGTATTGATTTGTAATTCAAGGTGTTTTTTGGTTTTGCTACTATCCATGAGCTGTCATATCGCTTACCATCAGGGGAACGGCAAGCTCGTCTTTTTATTAATTGCAATAAAAAAGTATTGCTTCCAAGAAGCTAAAATAAATAAAACCACTTTAAAATCTATAGAACTATATTGTAATCCCATTGTCCGTTAAGTATAGAACGTGTGGGTGCTTCAGTTGTGTCCACGAATATACAGATGAAAACCACTTTACACAGCCGGCGCAAACTCCATCCCTTAAATTCATCCCTTAGTTCAGTCGCGCTCGGATCGTCGCGTGGCGCGGACCTTACCGCCCCAACGCCGTCTCGCCCCTACAAAGTTTTCCTTGCATTTTCTCCGTGGAAATTTAAGTGGATGTGGTTATTTTTATGTGCTGTTTTGATGATGTTTGTGAGAGTTTATTGAAAGGTAAGATTTTTTAATTATAAATATGTAACTTGTTTTTCGAAGAAGTATTATTTATGCGACGTTAAATAAATAAATAGGCAGAGAATATTATGAATAATAATAAAACATAAATGTGAAACCCTTACCTTTTCATTTTAATAATTGTGTTCTGATTACTAAGTTTCAAACTATACTTACACAATTCCAAAAAAGAGTAAGTGAATTTACACTAACGCTGTGGATATGATTTGGACTTCCACATAGATTTGTGACATAAAATTATAAAAACCAAAAATATCGCAAGTTTCATGACGTCTAAACTATTTTTTACAGCAAAGGGATATTTTTTTTTGTACTGTGGGTATTCATAATAATGGATTTATTGTAAACAAAATTAGTCGCCTGTGTACCCTTATTGTGTCCATACCAACAAGTTTAAAATATATGAACAAGATTAAGTTTCCATTCTTTTTGTTTTCATCGTAGGAAGTAGGAGTTAAAAAAAATTGCACAATTGACCGTTGAAGCGTCGAATCTTACTTAAATTCTTAACAAATCTGCCCACATCTGCCCATCCTACCCTACCTTTGATAAAATTTTATCACAACAAATATGTTTTTTACGACATTCGTTTTATACCTCTATATTAAATCGGTTATTTTTTTTTTATTAAAAAAATTACCGCAGCGATTTAATGTAATGTTTAAAAAATAAAAATGTTTAATTTTACGATTCACACATATTAATTATGTACAAATAATTATAATGAATGTCTCATACGCAATTATTATAAGAACCAACTCGTGACTATGAATTAATTAAACCAAGATAGCACTGAATCTGTTAATTATACATACATATTATGTAATCAAATCCGTTTTAACCTGTGAAAGTACTTGGTACACCTATACATCTATATTTATGCCAAAATATAAATCATAACTCATAGAACTATTACTAAACAAAATATCTACATTCGCCCAAATTCTGGGTGCGATTTTTTTACAATTCAAAGGGACTACGCCTTTTCCGCTTAGCAGATCTAGTGTGAGTTGGCGAAATACACATATATATTTAATACTTTATTGTACACAGTAAAAAGAGTAACCTCAGTGCCTAAAATTGAAAGTCTTCGATAGTTGTGTGTTACCAGTGATGACATACGGCACCGAGACGTGGCCTCTCGCTGTGGGCCTCATTAAAAGGCTTAAAGTCACTCAACGAGCCATGGAGCGGGCTATGCTCGGTGTTTCCCTACGAGATCGAATCAGAAATGAGGAGATCCGTAGGAGCACCAAGGTTACCGACATAGCCCATAGGATTGGCAAGTTGAAGTGGCAGTGAGCCGGGCACATTGCTCGTAGAACCGATGGCCGTTGGGGCCGAAAGGTTCTCGAGTGGAGGCCACGTACAGGCAAGCGAAGTGTCGGACGCCCGCCTACAAGGTGGACGGACGATCTGACTAAGGTCGCAGGAAGTCGCTGGATGCAGGCCGCTTCCAATAGGTCATTGTGGAGATCATTGGGGGAGGCCTATGTTCAGCAGTGGACTTCCTGTGGCTGATATGATGATGATGATGAAAAAGAGTAACAGTTTTAGAGACAGTATAAAACAATAAAGAAACATAAATGAGAAGGATATGTGGGCAGGAAAAAATAATTTGTAGATATATACAATACAACATTGTTTATTTTCTTTAAATATTAACTTCATAAGTGTTATTTTGTTTAATGTCTAATTCAAATGTTTTGTATATGTATAAATGAGACTCACTCACCTCCATGGTCAAACCGAAGCCCGGTTTCGTGGGACTAATATGTATTTTGGTTTTTATTTTGGTGTTTTAATAAATAAATATATAAATAAAATACATTTACAATTCTCATGAAAAACCCATGCATGCCATCAATACAAAGATATTTTTCATGGGTAACCTAAGCAAAAATGTATTAAAGAAAACTTTAATTAAAAAATATTATATTACATTTTGCAATTGTATTTGTTTTGCCCGACATTCATTTACTTAAATTATTTTGCTTAGTATACGAAAAAATAAAAACATGTACCATTAAAATACGGCAATTCTCATTAAGCTCGACGCAAGAATTGAGAGGGACAACTTATTACGTTTTTTTATTAAATTTTATATTTATTCGGAACTCACTTTTATGATATGAAAATATAATTAAAATCTCTTATATACGAATTCAGTGTAGTATTTAAATCCCATACGTGGAAATAAAATATTGATAATTTTATTACACGAATTTTATTTTAAAAGGAATCAGGGATATTTCCTATTAAATGATAATGTATTATGATGATAGAATTGATAGAATTTTTACTGTGTTTTAAAGTGTAATTCCTATATACACCTGTAATAATTACATATATGTATATACATATATAGAAATATTATCTTGGACACGGTAGTGTACTGCCAAGGCCAGCCAATTAAAGGCACTACATACCTTTTCTCATGCACTATACCGTTTTTTTAACCCTCACAATTTTGGTTTGGGTTATATTAGATAACAACATTTACGGGATATATTGTCAATAATGGATTTATTTCATATGTATAGTTTCCACTGCATAGTTTTAATAGCTAAGGTTTCATTATTATCTAAAAAAAATTGAATTCGTCACTGACTCTTTGATGTTCATCAAAATTGTTGGGGTACTTCTGAATGTACTAGAAAACTGAAATTTGGTATTTAAGCCACATATTTGGACTCATAGGGGTGCAACTTCGTACATTAAAAATATTGAAAACAATTATTTCGATTCTAGCGCCACACTCTGGCGAGAACGGGAAATTATCTTGTAATTAGTTTAAATCTAATTGTTAAATGGCGGAAGTGTACCACCAAACCAAGAAATATGTTTTGTATCTTGATATTGTGAACTTTCTTGATATTAAAATGCTTTAAGTGAATGTGAGCACCAGCACAAACAACTAAGTTTATATGGTGCAATACTAACAAACTTTGTATTATTATCTTAGTGATGAAATAAAAAAAATAAAAAAAACTATTTCAACTTGATATTGGCTAAAATTACAAGAGGTTACGAAAGATACACATTTTGCAATATTGGAATACAAATATGAAATTTCGCGCATTTGCCTAGCGCGCCCTCTGATGGCGAAATCACGTCGGAAAATAAAAAACTGGAGAGTTGCGCATCTATCTCTGTATGTAATTCTAATCTATGTTTGGACTGAGGTGTATAGTTTGTGCAGTTAGGCCTTGTAGAGAGAGAGAGAGATGGGTGTGAAGAATAAGAAGGTTAGCTGTACAGGAGGTCTGAAACTTTTTTGTCAGTGGGACTGATAGTCGAGATTATAATAATTAAGACCATACCAAGTCTTAGCAATATTTTACATGAGCATTTTTCGTGGGATGTAAATTTCTCAGTTTGTTGTTCTTTTACTCGAAATATCAATACATTAGTATTGCAAATGGAACACTACTTTACTTCAATGTTGACTTCCAGAGTTATTCTAAAAGAAATTTTAAATTGTATTTGTGCATTTTTAAATTAATGTATTCGAATCACTTATTTATTATTTTATTCATTCTAATTTTGGTATTTACCTTAGGCAATTACCTTAATTATTTCGATATTTTTATCTTCATTTAACATAAAGTTATGGTCACACACGTTCTTCAATACACAGCAAGCTATAAGCTTTATTCTCAAATATCTCTTACTTTTTGAGACCCACAAAACAAATATTTGTAGTCCACACAAATTTCTTTACGCGAGAATGAAAGTGGGGCCTTCATTTTACAGCCAGCTAAACTAACTTCGTCAAAGTTTATCCTAAACAAAATTATGTATTTTATTTTCTACCTTTACAATTAAAATATATTGTAACGGGTGTTTTCTATGAGCTCATAGCTCATGAAAGTAAACGGAAGCCTCTTCGATCTTAATCAAAGTTCGCCGTTCCTTTGGGAACTTACCTTTCTTTACCTTCAGGCTTGTGTATTGATCTTCATATAATGTTTATAGTTATATGTTTTTAGAATGCCTCGGTGGCGTAGTTGTACAACAGTAAGGTTACAAAGCTGAGCTCTCGGGTTGGAATCCCAGGTGGGCAAAGTGGTTTTGATTTTTCAATTTATTATTATTTTGGAGTCAGAAATTTGTGCCTGATTTAACGATTGGCTCGCCCCCTATCACATCGTACAATATGAATTGTGGGTGTCCTGCTTGCACCTCGGCCTACCCCTTCTGGAAAAAAGGCGCATGTTTATATATGTGTGTATAATGTTTATGTTTGAGTTATTATTTTTTTTAATTTATATGTTTACATTGATGTAGCTTAGATCAAAATTAATTAAGTATTTTTATGCGGTGTTATCTCTCCAGTTAGTGCGACAACGAGATAAAAGAATTTGTAGTTTAAGCACAGAATATTACATGTTATTACTAAGAAAATATTGTGTTATACGAAAGAAAAACCCACAGGAGAAAAACATTGAATGAATATATAAAACTGTACATTATTTGGATTCAGTCTATGCTTAACTTTATCGAACCGAGGCTAGAGAACATTCCCTAGAGAACGTACCGAAATAGTCGACGTTAAAATAATATATACTGACAACAATGCGAATACGAATGAATACAGAAAATCTAATTCGCAAGCTTTATGCTGGTGTAAAAATGTAGGTACAAAAATCTACTTTTTATAAATATATATTTTATTTATTGCAATGCATGGCGAGAGGAGCATGCCGTTCGCCTGATGGTAAGCGATACGACCGCTCATAAACAGCAGCAAAACCAAACCCTTAAATTACAAAGCAATGCTTGGCATTCCACTGCGCTCGCCGTCCTGAGATACAGATGTGAAGTCTCAATATGTCCAGTAGTTACACTGGTTACAATGTCCTTCAATCCATAAGAGTGTATTTAAGCTGCCGTTTTGCGGTAGGTCTCTCATATGTGTGAGGTCGCCTAGGTAGATACCACCGCAATGTCTATTTCTCCCGCTAAACAACAGGCTAAATGCACCGATGTCTTTCTGATTGAAGGACATTGTAGTCAAAGTGAATACTGGACATATTGAGACTTAACATCTTATATCTCAGCATGACAAGCTCAGTGGAATGCCAAGCATTGCTTTGTAATTCAAGGTGTTATTTGGTTTTGCCTCTGGCATGCTCGTCTCGCTATTCATTGCTAAAATAACTCAATATTTATATACAGTCTTAATCTCGCCTATATCCTCGACGAGGTAGACAAAAGCGCTATTAATGGCACCTGTAACTTTCCGAGTTAATGTACATACCTATAAATGCGTGGCCTCATATACCACTAAACTAGTGATAATATATTCAATTCCCACGCTCTCGAGTTTCTTAACTGTAGGTACTAAATTATTCAGCCGTTTTTGAAAGTTTACGAACAAACTTTGTAGATCCGTATGTAATTTTTGCGGCTATCGCAACGTCTATTTATTATAGGCGAAGTTTGTGTAAAAGTTTTGCTGTTGCATACTTACGATAAACAGTGAATGCCTGGTAAGTAAAGTGAATGTTTGAAACACTTGATAATGTAACAATTCAGCTTAAAGTCGCCCGCTAGTTTATATACAGGGAATATTAAATACTGCGACCGAAAACGAGGCCGGGTGGTAGTTTTAGTGACTACAAATACAAGGCAATTAAATATTACGCTTAAAAAAGTTATTTTTTGTGATTTTTTAAATATCATTGTGTTTGGGTGCTAGAATACCATAGTTTTTGTTACAATAATATACCGGGTATATCAAGACTGCTACCGAAAACGAAGCTGGGTGGTAGTTTTAGTGATTACAAATACAATGCAACCAAAAATTTCGCAAAGAAACGCGACAATTATTTTTAATGATTTTTTAAATATCATCATTTTTGGGTGCTAAATCCATAGTTATTGCTAAAATAATAATTTAAACTCTTTTATACCTTAGAGTATTTATAAATAAAAGGGTATTCACTATTATATTAGGGAAATATACATTTACCGCCCAAATACGAACCTAGGAAAAAAATAACCAAAAAAAAATTGTCGCTTTTTTTTCCAGCATTTTCTGTTGCATTGTGTCTAAAGTCGCTTAAACTACCACCCGGCTTCGTTTTCGGTAGCAGTCTTGATATACCTTGTATAATTTCAGCCGTTGAGCACCATAGCGTCTTTAAAATTATATGATATACATTATTATTTTAGGAAAAACTATGTTTTAACAACCCAAGTACAGCGACAGCAAAAAAATTGTGCGTATTTATTTTCGGTTTCGTTTCTGGAGGTCTGGAGTTATTAAAACTACCACCTGGCTTCGATTTCGGTCGCAGTCTTGATATACCCTGTATATAATATTTCTATAAACGAGATGCTTCAAGACTGCGTAATAATTCATAACGCCATGGGGGTGCGACTTCGTACATTAAAAATATTGAAAACCATTACGTGTACCCAAGTTTGAGATTTCTTGGTGCAGGTATTGTACTACGCTTGTGTTGTCTCAATGTATTGGACAACCAAAAATTTTTTTTTAATTTATTATTGTTATTTTTTTCTTTTCATTCTGATTTGTCTTAAGATAGTTATGAACATATATTGTGTGTTTGACTGAGCGCTGGTAACACCAGCACATGCTGAGTGTGGTCCGTTTTTGTAACGAGCACTATTTGTATTACTTATACTATAATATTTTTGTTTTTGTTATTGCTACTTGTTACAAATAAATAATTTTCTTTCTTTCTTTCTTTCTATTTCGATTCTAGCGCCACGTTCTGGTGAGAAAGAGAAATTATCGTGTAAGTAGTTTATATGCAGTTGTTAAATGGCGGTAGAGTGCCACTAAACCAAGAAATATGTTTTTATGTTGATATTAAAAACAATCTCAACTTGATATTGGTTATAATTACAAGGGATTACGAAAGATACATATTTTGAAATATTGACATAGCAAATATGAAATTTCGCGCATTTGCCTAGCGCGCCCTCTGATGGCGACATCACGACGAAAAATAAAAAAAGTGGAGTTGCGCATACTAATCTATGCATAACGCAGTCTAGTGCAAGCTCGCAGACTTCAAATAACTTAGAAAATATAAATTTTTATGGTATGCAGGTTTCCTTTTATTACTACTTTTTGATACATTTATTGAGGAATTTTATGGTATCCAAGCATAATCAAGTATTTATCCTTACCAGAGTAACTACTAGACGTATTGAGGCTTAACATCTTATGTCTCAGGAGGGTGACCGCAGTATTAACCCAAGTATTGCTTTGTAACTCATGGTGTCGTTTGGTTTTGCTACTGTCCATGAGCGGTTGTACCGCTTACTATTAGGCGAATGGAACACAGGTCAAACCACACACTACAATAACAAATACTTAATTTATTCATCCGTTTCTATACTTCTTATAACTATAATGGATATTTATCAATTTGGCAACCCTACATGAATTCTCTCTCTGTTATATAAACCCGTCCTGATAACTCTCCTCCCATAGCATACTAATATCTTACAGAACCACGTTAATAAGACCCAGGGTTGTGTGTACTGACAGATTATCGCATTGTGTCTGCGGACACGCCAGAAGCGACCGCCGCAACCTAATTGAATTTCATCCCCTCATGATATTTAATTTTGTGTATCTGTTTCGGCTATTGTTGTTTATTCTTGGGCTTCGTATTTTATTATTTGAGTTATTTTATGTAATACAGATAAAAGTGCTACTGGTGGTAGATCTCTCACATGTGACAGGCCGCCTGGATAGGTACCACCGCAATGTCTATTTCTCGTGTTCTTGTGTTTCGAATTAAAGGACATTTTAGCCAGAGTAACTAGTTGCTTCCGTTCATGATTGGTCGTGTCACTTTCCATCAGGTGAACGGAATGCTCGTCTCGCCATTCATTGCAATAAAAAGAATTGGTTTAGATTTATTCGCAGATATAGAGAACTTTTAAGGTGTGTTTTGGTAAGATCCTTAGCTAAGCATTAGATTATCTCTAAGAGTATTTAAAGCTTAAATTGTGGACCCAGTTTGGCAGCTTCGAATCTCCGAATGCACCATAAATCGTTAAAATATTTCCAGTGACCGCCTGTTCAAAATAGATTTTATGCAGCTCGAAATAATTTCGTCAACTGCTGAAGGAATTATCTTTACCACTCTATTTGAACATGTACTCAAAATCAATCGCACTCATTGCAATAGTTGAAATAATGTGAACGGAGCAGTTAAAAAGTTTTTGTCAGTTTTAATCAAAACAAAATGATCGTTATTATTTTGAATCGGAGAGTTTGTTACAGTGAATATTTCAGATATGTAATTACAACAGTCAAATACATTTTCAATTCGCTTTTGTGAAACAACAAACAGAACAGATGCTACCGCTTTGTTGCACTGAAACAGACTAAACAAATTGTTGAGAACAAATAAATTCGCATTACTATTTAAATATTTTGTAATAGATAATCGGGTAACGAGCATCTCATATTTTTTTGGGCTCAGTTTTTATTTATTTCAATGGTAATTTCAATTTCAATTACTTCAATGAATACCATGACGAAAATTCCTTTCGTCTGATTCTTCAAAATTCAAAATTCTTTATTTCACTTGTGATACATAGGTACAGGGTTGATACATACATAGTTAGGTGCTCTATGATCTGCCTACAAATTGGCATACAAGTGTGACTTCCGTCAGTTTTTATTCCGTCAGTAATTTAATTCCAAATACATTTTTTGTAGTCATTATGATTATCAAAATAATTAATATAAGAGAAAAGTAAAAATATAATTAATGTATAAAATCATGTTTAATTAATGAAATTCGTCGCTTAGAAAATCTAATACATCATAAATTTACATAATAGCATTTAATAACTAAATATTTTTAACTTTTCACTTTAATTTTCCTAAGTCATCAACAAGGAATTCATTAATTGTATAGTAACACCTGCTAATTAGTAAGGCATGTAATTGTTTTTTAAATTGTATTGAGTGTAACTGTTTAATTTGATATGGTAATTTATTATAGATTCTTGGAGCCATACAAAATGTGCTCTTGTGGAGTAAAGCTGTCTTTGAGGGTCTTAAAGATATGTCATGTGAATAGTTTTGTCTTATGCTTGAATGTTGCTCAGCTACTTTTTTAAAATACTCGCTATTTTTTTTTTTTACAAATAATGAGCTTTCGTAAATGTAAAGGGAAGGCAATGTTAGGATTTTAAGTGATATAAAGTGTGGTTTACATGTATCTGTCATTTTAAGTCCGCAAATGGATCTGATGCATCTTTTTTGAGCTTTAAAGATAGATTCTTTTTCAGATGAGTTACCCCAAAAAATAATTCCGTAACGCAATATAGCGCCGACATATCCATGATAGGCAGTGAGGACGGCTGTTTGGTTAACTACTTTATTGAGTTTATAGAGAGCAAACGCAAATTTGTTTATTTTTTTCACTAATACTGATGCATGTTGTTTCCAGGTTAATTTATTATCTATTGTTAGGCCTAAGAATTTCGTACATGTTACTTCTTCTATTGTTTCATTATTAAAGGTCAAATTAATGGTAGGGTTATTCATTCTTTGTTTAAAAGTCATAATTTTAGTTTTTGTTAAGTTAAATATTAGGTTATTTCTATTTAGCCATTCTACTGATTGGTGCAATGCATTCTTAATTTCTTTATCGTAGTCAGTGTTTTTCCTTTGCCTTATAATAAGAGTACTATCATCAGCAAAAAGAACCATAGGATATGATACATGCTTTGGAAAATCATTTATATAAATTAGAAATAACAGCGGTCCTAGCACGCTGCCCTGCGGAACTCCGTATGATATATTGCGTTCATTGGAGACAAATTTAAATTCTTTTTTTCTATTAATACAAACTCGTCTTATTTCTGTAAATTGAGTTCCATTCTGATGGTAAGCTATATGACCGCTCATGAACAATAGCAAAACCAAACAACACCCTGAATTACAAAGCAATGGCATTCCACTGCGCTTGTCAATCCTGAGACATAAGATTTTAAGTGTGTATTGATCAGTATCAATACACTTATGATTCTAAAAAAAGATACGCCCTGGCTTTTTTAATTCCAGTACTTTATTAAAGACTACAATTAATTATGTTGCCCATCATACATATATAAACACCCGCCTTTGTTCCAGAATTGGTAGGATGATGAGAGATGAGAGATGAGATGTGCTACAATAACAACTACGTTTCAACTTGTGTGTTACGTCTTCATTTACAATATTTATTTGCCCGACCCAGTATTCAAACCCCAGCCCTCAGTTTTGTAACTGTCATCATCATCATCATCATATCAGCCACAGGAAGTCCACTGCTGAACATAGGCCTCCCCCAATGATCTCCACAATGACCTGTTGGAAGCGGCCTGCATCCAGCGACTTCCTGCGACCTTAGTCAGATCGTCCGTCCACCTTGTAGGCGGGCGTCCAACATTTCGCTTGCCTGTACGTGGCCTCCACTCGAGAACCTTTCGGCCCCAACGGCCATCGGTTCTACGAGCTATGTGCCCGGCCCACTGCCACTTCAACTTGCCAATCCTATGGGCTATGTCGGTAACCTTGGTTCTCCTACGGATCTCCTCATTTCTGATTCGATCTCGTAGGGAAACACCGAGCATAGCCCGCTCCATGGCTCGTTGAGTGACTTTGAGCCTTTTAATGAGGCCCACAGTGAGAGGCCACGTCTCGGTGCCGTATGTCATCACTGGTAACACACAACTATCGAAGACTTTCGATTTTAGGCACTGAGGTATTTTGGACGAGAAGACGTCGCGAAGTTTCCCGAACGCTGCCCAACCGAGTTGGATTCGCCGATTGACCTCTCTCTCGAAGTTGGACCTGCCTAACCGGACCACTTGTCCTAAATAGACATATTCGTCTACAACTTCGAGAGTCGAGCCCCCAACTCCAATGGGGGTGGGCACAACATGGATATTCGACATGATCTTCGTTTTATCCATGTTCATTTTAAGACCCACCTGTTGGGAAACTCGATTAAGGTCTTCGAGCATAGTGCTAAGGTCTTCCAGCGATTCTGCCAAGACTACAATATCGTCGGCAAATCGAAGGTGAGTAATATACTCGCCGTTGATGTTGATGCCGAATCCTTTCCACTGCAAGAGCTTGAAGGCATTTTCCAGCGCGGCAGTGAACAGTTTCGGAGATATGACATCTCCCTGTCTCACGCCTCTCTGTAGTGGAATAGCCTTCGTGCTCTGATCCTGTACTCGGACCGACATGGTGGCGTTGTTGTATATACACCTCAACACTTCGATGTACCGATAGTCTATGTGGCACCGCTGAAGAGACTGTAGCACAGCCCAGGTCTCGATCGAATCAAAGGCTTTCTCATAGTCCACAAACGCTAAACAAAGCGGCAAGTTATACTCCTCGGTTTTTTGTATAACCTGCCGTAGCGTATGAATATGTAACTGTGCCGTAGTACAACTCCGCCACCAAGGCAATCATAGCTGACCATCATGCTGGTAACATAAAATTCTGTTACGACAGCTTAGAATATACCACTATTGACTATTTTGTTGGCATTAATTGACGTGCCAAATACATTGCCGGATTTAAATTTTGTATACAATATCATTGTTTCCATTCAACAATTAAAATATTTTTTATTCAAACAAGTTTCCGTCGCAATATTGAAGTAATTTTCGATGCCTATGTATACCAAAATTTTATTGACTATTAAAAAAATGTAGTAAAATAATGAACAATAAATAAATACACCCAACAACCACATTCATAGTCCTGACCCCACACTATGATCGAGTCTTTTGTCGTGGGAATAAGATGCTACGAGGGACTTGTTATTGATTTTACTATTCATTTTCAGCCCGGAGTAAGGAATTTGTGCCCGATAACGCGATATGCCACATTTACACTCAGCCCTTGCCAATGCTCCTGCCGCTGTCGGAAATATTTCCCTAAATACTTATGTTGCAATATCGACGCGAGTGAGTGTTCGCACTCAGCCCCGCTACTCTTTCATCGAACGACTCGCAACAATGGATAACGTCGAGGCTATTGCGGTGACAGCATTATGTCTGCTTAGTATATACAATTATTTGTATATTTTAATAAGACTACAAAGAAACAGAAATACATTATTTTCTCATTTGTCAACTTAGCAGCGTTAGCTTAGGCTATAATTTTTAAGTAATATATGGTATGTATATAATATACGGTTAATACTGGAAACGCAGGGCAGAATAAAACAAGTAGGTAGTTGTAGTAGTTGGGAAACGGCGATATACAAAACTACGACGACCGAGCAAGATAGCTGAATGTAAACGCGCTCCCGCTGCCTGTCCTTTGACTTCCGCACGAAAAACCGACATTTGAGGGAGCGCCGAGCAATGGCAGCGGCATGAGCAGTGGCAGTGCGGGTAATGTATTTACATACTCGCGCTGCCCACTTCCCTGCTCACTTCCCTGTCCTACAGGGCTGAGTGTAAATGTGGCATTAGGCTCGCCACCCTGTCACATCGTGGGACGGATCATATAAGGCGAAATGTGGGTGTCCTGGCATTTTTGCCTACCCAAAAAAGCGTTATTGTATGTACATGTGATAATATTATCAAACCTTTTTTAACTATCGACGCCCTGAACACGAACTATTTACATTATTTTCAATCTTATATACCCCAGTACAACTCTTAGCAACTTTCAACTAATTATATTATGCACAATTCTTTTAAAGTTGAAAATTGCGCCTCGTACTCCCCATAAAATTTCACCTCAGAAGTCGGGAGTTTTAAATTAAAGCAGAAAACAAAGTAAGACTTAACTTTGAATAAAAATTGCTAATTTCCAAGTCGGTTGTGGCGGGAATTTCCCAACAGCGGTGAATGTGTCTGGAATCTTTAATATTATTATTTACATACATAGTTACAACGCGTTTGGTTTACTAAAGGTTATGTCATGCGTTGTAGATTATAAAAAATAAATATTATAATAGTGTTATGCGTTCGTGGTGTAGGCCACCTTAATTTGTTCGCGGAGCAGTTTGCTAGGTACGGGTAAAAGAAAAAATGTCGACCGAAGGTAGAAATGCCGAAAATATCAGACTAATAACAGGCCGTATAGTAATTATAATATAGGGGGAGTGCTTTCATACATTTGTTTCTTCAAAAATGTAGATAATTTCTTGTTCGTAATGTTGGTAGCGCTCCTATATTAATGAAAATATAACTAATTATGTAACAATCAGTTTACTAAAAATTCACTTGATATCCGAAATATATTATTATTATATATTAAATATATATTCAGCTATGATCCTTTTAAAATGTGTTTGAGTGGAATTCATGCATATTGGACAACCTGCTAATAGGAGGGCAGCCAAAGATGGCCCGGCACCACCGTTTTTATCTACGATTTTGAATAACCATGCTCCCTATGTAATGATTATATATATTCAAAGTAACAGGCTAATGATAGGCAGTAACATCGTCAGCGCTAGAAAATAATTTACTTATTTTATGCGCCTACTATTCTCTCTCTCTCTGCACCACCTCCAATGCCTCACGCATTAAGTCCGCCATTATACCGCTTTTTTATATTATATGTGTGTGTGGCTAATAATCTATTTCTGGCTAATATATGTTGAAATGATTATTCTAAACGGTGACGCTGCTGCCAATTTAGGTAATGTAATATATCTGTTTAGTCTACGTACTAATATAATTAAAATACTTTTCCTTAAGCTTAGAAACAAATTAACATTCGTTGAACTAAGAGACAAATATTTCATTGATAAAGTCACTGTTTCTAAAATTATTTGATTCCCAACAATTTGGACACATCCAGACTCCAATATGCGTGACTGCATGTGAATTAGATTTAGGCCTGAATTCTACTTGTATAGGGACTTTAATCTGATGGTATTCCAATATTAAGTTAAATTTGAATAAGTTTCACTAGCTGTAACCCTATTGTGTATTATTGAAATTGGAAATCCTTTTAGGGGCAATTTGAAGATAAATTCTTCACCTTAATATATATGAATAATTTCCAAAACATGCATATCATAAATTCAACGTGTAACAATGGCGATAGGCTCGCCCCTTATGACATAGTAGTACGGAACAAACAAGGTGAAACGTGCCTATCCTGGATGCTACCAACACCTCTACCTACCCGTTCTGGGAAAAAGGCGTGAGTTTACGAATGTAAGTACATATTTTAAGCTGTGTAATACAATAAAAATAATTCTTGGCTTTCATCGCGAATATAATTTAAATCTTTGAATTTAATCCAAACTGGAAGAACTTTATAGTTTTTATGATAATACATAAAAGAGTCTACTATGCACTTTATGCCGCTATCATATTATGTAGTTTATTGAAAATTGTCGCAGTGGCTGAATACGAAACGTAAAACATGAAAAGTGACTAGCATTACTATTTCAGATTTGTACCTCTGATTACAAGAATTGATTATACATTTAAAAAGAAAACTGCTACCAAATTACCATCACAACAGACATAATTTAAAATTAAACCATTAAAAATCGCCCAGCGATTGCCAATCAAGTCAATTCTCCCCTTACGTGCAAGTTATTTAACTTATTCCGCGAGTGCCATAGAGGAATACTAATCTATGGTCGCTGAGTGTTCTCGCCCCGTTCACCCCTAACATGCGCTGAATGAAAATGAGGCAAATAATTTACCAGATTCGATTTGAAAGGAAAAATAATATTGTATTCATCAACTCTCAATCCCCGGTGGGAGCCATATTATTAAATTTCTTGGCTTGGACTTTACAATTTTGTTTCTACCTCAAGACTTGATACATCTTGAATAATAAATAATAATAATAATAAAAATATCTTTATTTGAACAAAAACCTTACAAAATTAGAGTACAATTTTACGGTGCCAACTGCAGTACTTAAAAGTTTAACTGTGTCGCAGTTAGCAGCCCCGCCTCCGGAAAAATCATAATTACAAACGTACATTATATAAAGTAAATTAGTAGTTTAAAGGTAAGACAACTAAATATATATATGTCTGAAGTCACTAAAACTACCCTGTATATATACAGGTTATATCAAGAGTGCTACCGAAAACGAAGCCGGGTGGTAGTTTGAGCGACTACAGACACAATGCAACAGAAAAAGTTGCGAAAAAAAGCGACAATTTTTTTTTTGTTATTTTTCCATTGGCCATATTTGGGTGGTAAATGCGTTTTTCCCTAAAATAATAGTATATACCCTTTTATTTATAAATAATCTAAGGTATGAAAGAGTTTAAATTATTACTTAAGCAAAAACTATGGATTTACCACGCAAAAATGACGATATTTAAAAAATCATATAAAATAACTGTCGCGTTTCTTTGCGAAATTTTTAGTTGCATTGTGTTTGTAGTGACTTAAACTACCACCCGGCTTCGTTTTCGGTAGCAGTCTTGAGATACCCTGTATGTATATGTGTATGTTCATTTTTTTGTGTATGTACAGTCAGCGACAAAAGTCGTTGAACACATTTAAAACGCCAAAAGTCTTGCACACATGAAGCAACAGAAGTGGTTGAGCGAGGTCGGCCACAAAAATTCGTGAACACCTTAAGGTTACAAAAGTTTCTGAACAACAAAAGCAACAAAATTCCTGAACACGCAAATTGTACATAAGTTGTAATTTTTTTTTATATCTTTGTATTGCGCACGCCCACCGACTTCGATATGAACCAGTTAGATATTAACTATCTAGCGAATTTCCGTGAAAATTCATAACAATATTCAATTTAGTTTCTCAAAATATTCCTAAAGCCACAACGCGTGTTTTATATCAATGGAGACAATTAAAAATAATAATTATTAGTCAGAATGGAAAAATTCTTTTTCAAAAGTTTCCGAGCGACAAAATACCTGAACACACCAATGGTACATAAGTTTCTGAACACCTATAAAAAGCAAGTTTGCCGCAGATGTGTTCAACTACTTTTGTCGCTTTGTTATGCATTCATTGTAAAATGTTATTTCATAATTTATAATTTTTGCTTTTCTCTGCATTGACTTGTTGTTTTCTGTTTTTGTGAAATAATATTTATTTATGAGAAGTTTTAAGCGTGCTTTATTTCAATGGCGTAAATAAATAATAATTATTATTAGATTCAGAAAGAAAATAGTGGCAGCATGATTGAACTTTTTAGATTCAATTGGGTTCAGAATACATATCTGAGAGACCCTTCGCTCGGATATTCTAAATTAATAGTCAAAATAGAATATTTTGGCCGCCATTTTTACTTTTTAGTTATTGGTCCGATTGGTTTCAAAATCAATATCCACTGGGTTCTTTGCTCCGATATTCAAAATTGTAATATCAATGGAAAACTATACGTACGATTTAAACAATAAAAGGTCCACATAAAAACAAGAGTACATAAAAACTCAAGAAGTTTAATAATTTATCGTATATGTTATATTAAATATTGATTATTTACATTAATTCAACACTTGCATTTTAATAAGAAAAATAATAGTTAATAAAATTAATTCAAATTTAACCTTTCAAAATAAAAATAACTCTGACAGAGTACTTACAAATTCAAGTAAAATTTGTATGCCGACACCACCCACAAATTACATTGAAAAACGTATTAGATATGAAGGAGCACAAATATAAAACGACTTGCCAACAATCATAAAAGAAAAA
The DNA here is from genome assembly GCA_009982885.2 of Hyles vespertilio. Classification (NCBI taxonomy): domain Eukaryota; kingdom Metazoa; phylum Arthropoda; class Insecta; order Lepidoptera; family Sphingidae; genus Hyles; species Hyles vespertilio. The sequence goes on from CM042811.1 coordinate 1,129,858, forward strand.
GATAACATCCGTATTTCCAAGACAAAAATAAAATTATTTAAATAAAAATCAAAGCTTTGAATGCGGCCCTGGCAGCAAGACTTGGTTTGTGAATTGACATGTGGGTATTTTATTGTGTTATTGTTCCAATATAAGCACATTGTAACTGTCTTACCCACATCATTAAATTATAGATTAGTTCTGTCCGATACTAGAATAATTTTACCTATATAATTATTATATCTCATGAAGTGAAATTTAGAAAAATCTTTTGAGAAGTTTTTTTTAATCTTAACAATTTATTGTTTAATATCTTGTGCCAATAACAGATTAACAAGACATTTATACTTCTCATAAAGAAATATTATTTCACAAAACAGAAAACAATAAGTCAATGCAGAGGAAAGCAAAAAATATAAACCGTGAAATAAAATTTGAGACCAATTGCCCAATAACTAAAAAGTTCAACATTGCGGCCACTATTTCTGATTCTGACTAATAAAATTATTGTTATTTATTATCTCCACTGATATAACACATGCTAAAAACTTCTCATAAATATATGTTATTTCACTGGGTAGGTACCACCGCAATGTCTTTTTATCCCGTTAAACAACAGTGTAAATGCACTGTTATGTTTCGGATTGAACGGTATTGTAGCCAGAGTAATTACTGCATATTTTGAGACTTAACATCTTAGGTCTCAAGATGGCGAGCGCAGTGAAATGTCAAGCATTGCTTTGTAATTCAAGGTGTTGTTTGGTTTTGCTACTGTTTGTGAGCGGTCGTATCGCTTACCATCAGGCGAACGGCATGTTCGTCTAGCTGCTCATTGCAATAATAAAAAAGAAGAATACAATAAGTAAATGAGAGAAAAGCAAAAAATATAAATTATGAAATAACATTTTACAATGAATGCATAACAAAGCGATAAAAGTAGCTGAACACATCTGCGGCAAACTTGCTTTTTATAGGTGTTCAGAAACTTATGTACCATTGGTGTGTTCAGGTATTTTGTCGCTCGGAAACTTTTGAAAAAGAATTTTTCCATTCTGACTAATAATTATTATTTTTAATTGTCTCCATTGATATAAACACGCGTTGTGGCTTTAGGAATATTTTGAGAAACTAAATTGAATATTGTTATGAATTTTCACGGAAATTCGCTAGATAGTTAATATCTAACTGGTTCATATCGAAGTCGGTGGGCGTGCGCAATAAAAAGATATAAAAAAAATTACAACTTATGTACAATTTGCGTGTTCAGGAATTTTGTTGCTTTTGTTGTTCAGAAACTTTTGTAACCTTAAGGTGTTCACGAATTTTTGTGGCCGACCTCGCTCAACCACTTCTGTTGCTTCATGTGTGCAAGACTTTTGGCGTTTTAAATGTGTTCAATGACTTCTGTCGCTGACTGTACATGCGTGTTGTAAAATGTAGTGTGAGACGAGAGATCGTACATTCTGTATCTGTATCAGCCCATATAGGTCCCACTGCAGGGCACGGGCCTACTCTACAATCGACGGTACGATTGAAAGTGGTTAGACCATATAGTCCACCACGCTGGCCTAGTGCGGGTTGGCGGACTTACATACCATAGAATTTTTTATAAATCGCTATGGTATGCAGGTTTCCTCACGATGTTTTCCTTCACCGTTTTAGTGCGTGGTGATTGACTATCAATACACACATGACTCCGAAAAGTCAGAGGTGTGCCCTGGGATTCGAACCCTCGACCACCGTGAACATGTTGGCAGTCGCGTCTAGTCTGTTTACCAACAGGCCACCACGCACTTACCAACAGGCCACCACGCACTTAAATTACCGAACAAAAAAAAAAGATGTATTATATTCTTTGGAGTATCCCGCCCTTCTTCTTTGGAGTTTGTTTGGTAATCGCTAAGCATTTATATGCATGAGAATATATATGTTTAGTACAAAATTGTATACCCAATTGTGATTATCTCTTCTTCGACATACGAGAAAGCGGTGAATAAGCAGTCAAAGGATAAATATACTGCGTGCTAAAATTTATAAAAGTTGCATACCTAATGTTATGCAGCTTTCTTAACAGCTCAGTTTTTGCAGCAAAGATCTGTAAATCTTTGGATCACTATGTATTGAGCAAAAAATATCTTGTAGCTAACAACAAGGACTAGAATCCACATAAAGTAAAAACGTAGAAAATATTGACATCAAGTAATCAGTCGCTTATAAATAGGCCGAATCATCCTAAACCATACATTAAAATCATATTACGTCGACCTAACCTAAGGTTAAGGGTACGTAAAAAAACAATAAAGCAAACAAACTCTTTAGTTCAACACAACACCAAGCCTAGCCTAGGTTTCAGGTCACTCGCTCTTACCGAAATAACACCACCCACGCCGCAACCACTGCTGATTGATTCAATTATAGAGTGAGAAATCAATTTTCCGAACGATTAAATTCGATTCGGTACTGAAATGTACTCTCTTTAAACAACCTGTCATACTGAACGCGCAAATTCGTTTAAAATCACAAAGACAGTCCATTTTGTAAGTGTTTGATATTTATTAGACTCCATCTTGTCAATTCGATTTGTTTGTTACCAGGAAAATGTAAAATTGAAATATTCCCGGGTTGAAATATTCCCGGTTTGAATTAAATGATAAATTACTTAGTCCTCCTACATACTGCTGTAACGATAATTAAAATGGTTTGTAAATAAAATTGAAAATAGATGATGTTGACTGTCTCGACTGTAAAAAACTAAAAATAAACTCTTTAATAAAAGACCAAACTAAAAAGTAACATAATGAAAATCAGTTTAAGATTAGAAAATGGAGGGAAATACATTCATTTTATTGTTAAAAAGCTAGGGTGCTTGAGGATAAGTAATTGTTGTAAGGTCTTAACACCCCAGGCTTTGTAACAATAAAATGAATGTATCAATTATTTTTACTTTTTAGTTGGGTCTTTTTAGTATTTGCTTGTATTTTAGTTTTTAAATTATTTAAAAGGGAAACGAATTTTTCGCAAATTGTGTTTAAGTTTAGTTAATTATAATATAATTGATATTCAATAGTTTCAATACAATAACATTAACACGATATTAAATTATGAATTAAATACGTTGTTATTTTATTGTTCTTTATCAGTTTATTTTTAAGTTTTTTATTATTGCAATAGCTTAGAGGTACTGAAGGAACGGTGTTTTGAGGCGCAACCTAACACGTTATAAAGCAAGAGTTTGTAGTCGCCAGCATTTCATCATTTTGTTAAAGCTGAAAATTTGTCTTCGCTTGCCTCTAAAATAGGTATCACACGATCGGCTATTATGAAATTCGGATCCGGTTTAGAATTTATCAGCTTCAATGTGTCTTCCAAGATGAAAGAACCATCACAAGTGTCACAATACCAAGGAAACTCCTTTTGGTGGTAGCCTTAACAACATGTTGTCAAAATTACACACATACATAAAACATTATCTTCAAACTTTAATAAAATGAAAGGCACCAATATCAGAACTTCATAATAGTTAATTGTGTGATGCCTATGTTAGAGGCATGCGTAGACAATGCGTAATACACTTGCAAATAACATACGACTAACTATAAATGAACTGCATTCAAAACAATTCTAAATTATGAGGAATAATTTCTCATCATTATAAAATTAAGCCTAAAACTCCACGGATAATTATATCCTATATTTTCTCAAGTGTCAGTTCTGTGACAGTTGATCTATGCAAGATCGTCGTCGTATGGCCTGGCTCGATGCCCGATTACGAGTTGCGGAAGTATTGAATCGGAAAGCAAACAAGTCTAGATTTATCTGCGTACAAGTGTTAGTCGGACACTGCAAATTTTGTACCGCAGTTTCTTGAAAACAAATGGTTTTGAACTGAATACCTAAATGGAATTCACTGCAGGTTCTTGTGGAACGGGCGTAGTGTGCATTTATTGAATAAAAAAATAAGATGAATATAATGTCAACATTTGCTATGAGTTTAACTGGGCCTGTCGCTGAAATTAGAAATTTAGATTTTATAATTTTCCTCAACATTCCTTAATATATATTTTTTTTATTATTCATGTTATTACATTGAATAGAAAAATATTTTGAGCTAATTGATATCTACTCGGCCTTGAAAAAAGTATAGTTCTTAAGTCAGCAGTTGGCTGACATTGTAGCCAGAATAAATATTGTGACTTAGCATCTTATGTCTCAGGATGGTGAGCGCAATGGAATCCCAAGAATTACTTTGTAATTCAAGGCGTTCTTTGGTTTTACCACTGTTCTTGATGATCGTATCACTTACCATCAGGCGAACGGCATGTTCGTCTAGCCTATTCATAGCAATTAAATGAATTTTGTTGAGATTAATAAATCTGTTTTCTTTCTTCGTCTTTTCTTTATTTTTTATAACTTGACTTTTATAAAACGTACATTCATTAACCATTCCTCGCGTCAAACCTCAATCACTACCAGTCATGAAAATAAGCTACAACAGATGCATCCATCCATACAAACAATTTTCAAAAGAGTTCAATCTTCGCCTCGCCCCGTCGTAGCATCTACGAGAGTAAAAAATATAATTGCAGCGACTCGTGATTTTAATATAAAATATGCTGAATGAAGGTAATTTGTAGTTTATAAATGGGGCTTATTGATCTTTGTGAATTACAGTATGGATGGAAGGTTACTTTCAAATGGATTCCCGTTTCTGTAAAGTAAGTTTTTTCTGTTTTATTTTGTCTCTATTATCAGCTACAGTACTAGTGACAGGTTTCTCGCATGTGAGAGGCCGTCTTTTTTATCATTTTTATTGAATGGTGAGAAGAGCATGACATTCATCTGATGGTAAGCGATGTGACCTTTCACACAAAACCATGGACTATAAAGCAATCCTTGGAGTTCACGGCACAGGATATCCAGTAGTTACTTTGGCTGCTATGTACTTCAAACCGGAACACAACAGTACATTCACACCGCTCTTTAGCGAGAGAATTACGGTGGTACCTTCTCAGGCGGTCTCTCATATGTGAGGGGACCATCCACCAGTAAACTTCGCTGAACAAATTTTCACCTAAAATTGCATTACACAAGTCTGTCGCCAAGTAACACATTACAGTCTTGGGCTACTAATATGAGATTATCTAATTTAAACTGCACAAAGATTAGAAAGATCAAGAAGTAAGTTAAAGGAAATTCCTCTCTTAATAATAAGTAATCATCTGTTCGCTGTGGATACGCCATTCGTTTTCAAAATGTAATCATGGAAGTATAAAATGACGTCCAATTCTCGACACTGAAATTAAAATTATGAGCAAATAAAGCATCTTGTATATCATATTATAACATATAAGGTATAAAATTATTTTTATAAAAACAACCTGTTGTAAGATATGATAACATCACGAATGTGGCAACTTGGTTACGATGGCACGGTTTTCTTACAGACGATCGATATGAAGTAACAGTTTGAACTCGATACTATCGAGACTTCAGTTAAGGAGGTCGTTGAAAGCCCAATAAATCAATCAAAGGCTGACAATTGACATACGATTCTCCAGATTGCTATTCGATTACTCGAGTTCAATAAATCTAATATGACATTTATCTACCTTGTAATAAGGGGGTTCAATGTCATATTTATAACAAACAAATTTGATTCATATTTTCCGAACTGGCATAAATTGGCGATAAATTGTGACGAAAGGAAAGAAAATAAATATTTGTCCTGTTATAAATAATAACTGGTTACAAATAAAATAAAACTTGCAAAATAAAGATATATATCTTCTAATTATTAACGTAACATGAACAAATATATTGAAGCAAAAAATCTTCAGAGATGAAATTTAATAAGTGGAAAATATCACTGGAAAATTTTTACTTAATAAATAATTTCGCTCCGTGTTTACCATTGAATAAAAAGGCCCATTAAGTAAAAGGCGGGGGTAATGGACTCCCAAATTTAGCTATTTCCTTTAAATATTGACTGAAATTAGAACATTAATTCATGGTTACGATATTTGTTATCTCATAAATTATGAAAATTAAATGTTTCCTCGCTGGAGTTTTAGAACATATTATTCTGTTAACGAATTTTTGATTTTACTAAAACGCTAGTGCGTTTTGTAATAAGTCAGTTCATCTGATGAAAATAATATCCAGCGCACGAAATCTCCAATATATTATATATCTAAACACAGTATATATTCCTATTTGGAAATTGGATTGCATAGATAGATAGGTGCATTTTAGTCAGTTTTTCAAAGCTAGGATAAAAATCTCAATAGGTTGCTTTTGACGAAAGAAGTATAAAAGAAGTGAAAGAGAACACGAAGAGGGGTAAGATCTCAGGGGCGTTACTCTACGAATGTTGAACGTTGTACGTAAAACTGTACGAATGTGCCTAGATACTCGACAAAATGTATGGATCCTCTAAAGTACGTCGTAACCGTAGCCTAAAATCGGAGAGAATGCTAAGTATAATAGGGAATAGTATTGATTATTAGAAGTGGTTACTGGTGTTGTTTGGTTTTTCTACTGTCCATGAGCGGTCGTATCGCTCACCATCGGGCGAATAACTTGTCTCGCCATTCAATGACATGAAAAAGTAAATTAAAGATACGCCTTCTTTAATCCATAATTTCGCACGGGAACTATTCCCGAACTATATTCACACTTCACCGCTATTTTCGCAACGTACACATTAAGTTTACCCAGCAATGTGTCTTCATTCAGTCACTATTCTTCCAAGATAAACAGCTCCCTTTCCACACGTTTTGCGTATATTGTCCCCAACTATGAGATTGTATCTTTGACCCATTTATCTATTTTATGTGATTCTCAAAATGGATTTCTTGGCAGTTATACGCTTCCATTGAGTGTAACGATCATAAGTATAATTTAATGTAGGGTATTATGTAAATTTGGTTTCGATTCTTTGATGTTCGCTAAGTGGAAAACGAATGACAAAAGGATCTCGCATGTGTTGAAGTTATAGCAAATAAAATAATGGTTTTAAGTACTGACGCGACAACGTTATGATGTACTAGATATTAACTGCACAGCAAACAAATAGAATAGTTCATCTACATAATTACGGCTTTAAGCTAGATAAACTTAATAAATCTTATCTTATTAATGCATATCAATGCCCTATGGTGTTGCAGATGCTTATGGGTGGCATTGATTACTTATTTATTTATTTAATTCTTTATTGTACACAATAATAAGGAATAACAGTTCAGAGATGATAAAAAACAACAAAGTACAAATGGCGGTCTTATCGCTCTAAGGCAATTTCTACCAGACAACCATGGGATGGATATATGAGCAGGAAAAACGATAGGGCAGTGTAAAATAAAGATAACGAAAGCATGGAAACATAAATAAAATCATAAAAAAAAACATATAAATACATTATATATAATATATACATACCACATATACATACATATTATATATACATACATAAGTATTATACATATACATACTTATATAAATTTATAGACGAATAAACATACGTACATACATATATATGCACATACATATATACATATATATATATATATATTACCAATATAATCAATAAGAGGAAATAGTCCTAATCGGTTTATCTGTTTATAGAGAAAGGTAGTATTCTTTTAATCGTTTTTTAAATGATGACAATGTTTGAGCCTGCCTCACCACAACAGGAAGTGCGTTCCACAAACGAACAGCATGAACACTGAGCGATTTATCCATAAATGTCGTGGTGTGGACGGGCATTCTCAACTTCAGGTTCTCAGACGACCTCAAGGACCTTGTATGTGACTCGTGAAGAAAAAGAAATCGTTCTTTGAGATAAGAAGGAGTGATAGGATTGAACAAAATATTGTATAGAAGAGACAGTATATGAGTATTCCGACGAAGTCGTATAGGTAACCACTTGAGCTTAGCACGAAACTCAGAAACATGATCATATTTGCGTAAACCAAATATAAATCTTATGCAGAAATTTTGAAGGCGCTCAAGTTTATTTAGTTGGTCCTCGGTGAGATCTAGATAGCTAACATCGGCATAATCAAGGATGGGGAGTAGGAGTGTTTGCGCAAGCGAAATCTTCGTGGCAACGGGTAGAAAGTTGTGTAACCGTCGCAAGGACTTAGCCGAGGTAAAGAGCTTCCGACTGACTTCTCGAATTTGCGGACCCCATGTGAGGCATTTATCTATGTACAGACCCAAATTTTTCACAGTATCGCTGTAAGGGATGATAACACCTTCGCAAACAACGCTTGGCAATTGGGCCCAGTCCAGTTTAGAGATTAATCTGGGGCTGCCGACAATAATGTTTTGGGTTTTACTAGGATTAACCGTCAAACCATGAGCTTTGCTCCAATTGCATATGTGCTCTATATCGAGGTTAATCTCTGAAATAGCTTCTGCCATTCTGTCCAGAGGTGCCTGCGTGTAGATTTGGAGATCATCAGCGTAGAGGTGGTAGGATGAACGAAGATTATTAGTGATGGAATTAATGAAAATAGCGAAAAGTAGAGGAGAAAGCACGCCGCCTTGTGGTACGCCAGCAGACACGGAACACCAGGAGGAAAACTTATCCTCAACACAGATGCGTTGCCGGCGCCCATACAAGTAACTTTGAAACCAATCAAGTGCCGTTGGAGATATGTTAAGAGAACACATTACGCTCAGTAGGACATCGAAATCAACGGTGTTGAAAGCATTGCTGAAGTCTAGCAATGCCAGGACTGTCAGCATACCTTCTTCCATGCCCGACCTAATGCCATCCGTAATATGAGTTAGAGTGGTGGTTGTGCTGTGCCCAGTACGAAATCCCGATTGGAAAGGATTAAGGAGATTACTCTTGGAAAGGAAATCATTCAGTTGGGAATGGATTAAACGTTCAAGAACTTTGGAAAGGAATGGGAGAATTGAAATGGGTCGAAATTCAGAAAGTACAGAGGCATTAGGCTTTTTAGGAATAGGAATGATGTGTGCTTCTTTCCAAGCGGTAGGAAATATGCCCATGGATACGGAATGGTTTAGGATGTGGGTAGTGACGGGAAGGATTTCGTCTAGGATAGGGAGAATCATATTACGGCTAACATGGTCACTCCCCACGGCATTGGAAGACATGAGCGTAATGGCTTTCCTAACATCACAACTAGCAAATTGTTTGAAGACAAAAACAGGACAATTAGGAGTTTTGCGGGTAGAAAGATTTTTAATTGTGTTATTTTTGACCATCGTGTTGAAATACGTTGGTGACGAGAAATGATGATTCAAGGAATTTAAGTCTGTAGTTCTAGGAATGGAATTTTGACGAGATTTACCCACTCCTAGAGTTTTAAGGAATTTCCAGACTTTAGCCGGGTCTCCATTATCAACTGAGCTGTGAATATGTCGGCGTTGAGCATTCCTACACACCTTACTGCAGTGATTCCGAATGGTTATGTACTTGAGCCAATTTAACTCGCTAGGACGGCGATTGTACCTAGACTTGGCTGAAGCTTTCCTAGCAAGCAGTTCCTTAATTTCGGCTGTGAGCCAAGGTGCTGGAAGGTGTTTCACCCTGACTGGCCGAACTGGTGCGTGGATGTCGTAAATATTCAGAATGTTACGTGTAAATATTTGAACTTTTTCGTCAATATCGTCAGTGAGAAACATCGAACTCCAGTCTATCGTGTCGGCATCCCTACGAAGATCAACAAGGTTCATACCTCGGAAGTTCCGCTGCAACAAGATTTTAGGAGAAGGTTTAGGTGGATGGATACGATAGGACAGGAATAGAAGGTCGTGAAAAGAAAAGGCGTCAGCGGGACATTGCCCATGTTTTGCAACATGGTTTAAGGAGGATACAAGGACAAGGTTAAGAAGCGAGGATGTGTAGTGGGGAGGGTGGTGAGTGGCACTGAGAGGAAGAACAGAAAGATTACAGGAACGGACAGAGTTCAGAAAGGAAGAAGAACGTCGGTCGTTCTTAAGGAGACAGGTGTTGAAGTCACCCATGATTATGGTTTGACTGTACAAAGGGACTAGATTTTCAAGAATGACCTCAAGAGAAGGAAAGAAATCAATTCGAAGCGAGGGGCAATAATAGACACCGAGTAATACTTTCTTATGGGAGAATTCCACCTCCAAGAAAAGATGTTCGCCAGCATTTGGCGGTGGAGGTTGGGGTGACACACTACAGCAGTGATTCTCAACCTTTTTTGTTGCGGCACATATTTATCGATTTCAAAATTTGGCGGCACACAAAGAGCGCCTTGAGACATATTCCTATTGCTATGCACGCCGCTTCATCATAATTTGGCACTAAGAAAAAACGCGTTGCAAAGCAAATAATAAAATAATTAACTTTTTTGTGGATTTAAATATATATTCATGTTCAAATTATTTTTCTTTTTAAATGATATAATTTAATGATATTAACATTATTGTATATTTGCCAAATTTGGCGGCACACTTTTGAAATTTGGCGGCACACAAAAGTGCCGCGGCACAGTGGTTGAGAATCACTGCACTACAGTATAAGGTAGATGTGTACGGAGATATATGGCAACACCGCCTCCACCACGAGCCGGGCGATCATTTCTGATGAGGTGGAACCCCGGGAGTGAAAAAGTGGTAGAAGAGAGAGAAGGTTTTAACCAGGATTCAGAAACGAGGATGGCATGGATATTGGTACAGTCAAAACTTACTATTAGGAGAACCGTATGCTCTTTTAATTCGTATATAGAAATAAAAGATTTAACCACGAAAAGACACTTGCATAAATAGAAATGGCGATTCCACCACAGATTATGCTAGCGGATCCAAAATTCTACGATTAAGGCTTAACATTAATTATTGATTATGTATGATATGTATATTATATTTAACATTAAATATTATTATTGGTATTGATATTCTAATAAATTATTAACCCTCCGTGTACCAGGTGGGGTATCTCATACCCCAGCGGGTGAATTAGCGCAAATAATGTGTAAATCATAAAAACACCGTAGCTCATTGTCTCCGTAGCTACAAATAGTTCTATTATGAACCAATTTATGCTATTAATTCCGATGAAGTTCTGTTTTTATGTGAGTTATATGCGAATAAAGTGCACTGGGGTATTTCATACCCCACCTTGTACGGCACGTAGTTAAAAAGCAAAGTTTACCTTTTTTTGTTTTTATTATTTCTTTAATGATTGATGTCTCTATTGTTAAAATATTTATTTCCACGCAATAATTTCATACAAACATGCCTTAGGTAATGAAATCCAACATTTTACCACAATTTTTGGAAGAAATGTGACGAATATGTTTGTGAATATGATATGTATGTAAAGTATATATCTAATATGACTATAATTATAATAAACCGATCACAAACTATCTCCAGCAGTATAGAGAATGCTTTAATACTATCATCATACATGGACAGTATCAATATACCACTGTTAAAATTTTGCAGGAAAGAGTGTATTTACGTAAAGATGGGGTTAATACTTTTTTTTATTATTCTGTAAATTTTGATGTTATTATGCAACCTAATTTATTATATGAACGTATACAAACAAAAAAGTCCCTTTTTAGTGCTTTACAGTAATATCAATTGATCATATGGTTAATAAAGCTATTAACTGTACCATTGCGGAATTTACTAAATATAACGGGAAAATATCAGGAAAAAGTTTCTGAAAACCTACTACATTATCAGTAAAATCTAAAAAGATATACAGACGTATATTCTAGAATAGAAATGAAAACTACTATACAAAATGTTGGACGCCGTTATGTTGCGAGTACCCAAATTATTTACTGTCAGAATTGCAGCTACTTTGACACCAATTTTTTAAACTAATTTTCTCTCTCGTTACATTATTTTCCCATTTTTTGATTAGTAGATATACCGATTGTAGTCTTTTAAGTCGAAAGCACTGAAATGTTAACATGTTTATTTAGTTTTTTGACGTTTAGTGGGGCTCAACGTTTTTTTACATTAATAAATTAGGTTTAGTTTTTTTTCCACACAAACTTATTATTATTATTCCAAATATATATTTTATCAATTAATCCATTTATTGAAAGTTATAATGACATGATTTCAATAAAAGTATTTTATATGGGCGTTATTCTTTGAATTAAGCCACATTTATTTTGGGGTATGTCATACCCCACCTTGTACGGGACGGGAGTTTTAGTCACCTGGTACACGGAGGGTTAAATATATTATTTATTCCAACGGATGATCATTTATACCGGTACATTGATTAAGCAAACAAAAAACTACGAATTTGCCGACTGCCTCGGTGGCGTAGTTGTACTTCGGTACGGTTACGAAACTGAGGTCTCGGGTTCGAATCCCGGGTTGAGCAAAGTGATATTGGATTTTTCTATTTATTATTAGCCCAGAGTCAGGAATTTATGCCCGATATGACGATAGGCTCGCCACCTATCACATCGTGGGATGGAACATACAAGGCGAAATGTGGGTGGCCTGGCACCTTTGCCTACCCCTTCTGGGATAAAGGCGTGAGTTTATGTATGTATGTATGTATGTAAAACTACAAATTTTAGCCACTTCTACCACACTTATAACAAAAAAAAAATATCCCCACGAACAAAATTAACTTTACTACTTTGATTCCCTCAAAACTTTCGAACGACTGAAATTAGTTAGCGACAAAAAGTGTTAACTAGCCAAGTTTCATCCGCTGTATACATGTATAAAACAATATCTTACGAACAACTTCGGCAAACTTGTAACAAAGTTCCTGAGCCAAGGAAAATATCGCATCGCGTCTTATGCTTATCAAATCTTGAATGATTATAGGAAGTGTCACATATAGGAGTGGATAAAGTCCAACAGTCATATACATATTTCTAAACCCACACTAAAATCGAGTCTTGTGTCGTGGGTATCAGAAACTACGAAAGGCGTTTCCGTCCCACAAACCTGTCGATCACATAAGGATTTAGTTCATCGGTATCGTTCCGCTCACGATCCCGATCTGCGCTCTCCTTCTGCGAAATTACAATTTCACAGAAGGAGAGCATTGCCTGCCACGACCTCCGACTCTCGACCATGGAGGGAATCACGACCGAGAGCGAGAGGTCTACTCCGACGGCTGCACGGAGTATCATACGTTCATCACCCCAGGCTGGACACTCCGAAAGAGTGTGCTGGGCTGTGTCCGCGCAGTTGTCACAGTGATGACACACGGCTGTCGCTTCCTTTCTCGCCGCCCGCCACAGATATCTGCCGAAGCACCCATGCCCCGATAGGACCTGTGTCAGGCGGAACGTCATCATGCCGTGGCGCCTGTTCAGCCACTGGTCTAGAACAGGACGCACTGCTGCAATGGTCCACTCACCAGCACTAGGATTGTCCAGCCTGGAGCGCCACTCCTCCACGGCGGCCACGCGCAGGGAGGCCCTTTTAGCCTCAACCTCTCTGAGGGCTGGTAGTTTCCCTCGGCGAGACACTTCCTCCCGCCAGTAATAGACTGACGAAAGGGCTTTGGCGTCTATGTCCCAGGGAAGAAGACCAGCCAAAACGCAGGCCGCCTCATGGGAGATCGTGCGATATCCTCTGATCATCCGCTGTGCTACAACTCGTTGCGGTTGACGCAAGAGAGCAGCACAGCATCTTCATCAAGTTATTGTAAAGCGCACTACACACCAAAGCCGCTGGCCCGGCGACTCAGCCTGCCGTCACAACTCGGCGGCCTATAAGAAAAGAATCTTGTCGGCGACAAGCGCCTGCATGTGGCATGTTGGCAGCATATGCTCTGCTCAGTTGCCCGGCGTCCCTCAACAACTCCATAAAAATCTTCATGACATATCAAGTCGTCGACATGTTGCCAACAAAGTTTATCGACTAACAAGTGAAGCCACTGACTAGCCTGCCAACAAAAGTTGTTGACATGTACCGGCGGGTAGTCCACTTTGGTCCACTTAAAAATCTAGAATCGGCTGTGACCTCTATTCAAACCACCGAATAAACTCTCATACACAACCTCGAAAAATTCAAGCAAAACCCTGAAATAAATTGCGTCCTACATCAGGTTCAAGAAATTCATAAAAAATGAAACGCTCCGAAGCCCAATTTCCATTCCAGGCGCGTTGCAAATTGAAAGCGGACACGCGTGTACCGAAACAGCAGCCATACGGAAAGCCAATGAGAAGGCAAACATTGTGGCTTTTGTATCAGCCCATATACGTCCCACTGCAGGGCACGGGCCTCCTCTACAATCGAGAGTACGATTGAGAGTGGTTAGGCCATATAGTCCACCACGCTGGCCTAGTGCGGGTTGGCGGACTTACATACCATATAAATTTTTATAAATCGCTATGGTATGCAGGTTTCCTCACGATGTTTTCCTTCACCGTTTTAGTGCGTGGTGATTGACTATCAATACACACATGACTCCGAAAAGTCAGAGGTGTGCCCTGGATTCGAACCCGCGACCACCGTGAACTAACATTGTGGCTTAAATAAAAATAAACAATTTTTGCAGTCACTGGATGGTTTGACGTGCGTTTTCACAGGGATATGTGTTTGGTTAGTTGAATATGATTATGTAGTTAGTTGGTTTTAAGCCTTCATTTATTTAAGTCAATTCCAAGTTACATGGTTTTTTTTTGTGGCCCGGCACAGTGGCGTCATTGCACCTGGTGGTGGTCGGACGGCAGTCCCATGCCGATGGAAACAATTATGCCAGCCTGCTAAGATGCCTCGTCAAACGATTTACTTTATTAGGGATAGCCTCTGTGGTGCTTTTGGTATGAGGCCGGTTGCGAAACAAAAGGCCTTCCAATCCCCGCACCGAAACAAATATTTGTGTAAATGTTTCGGGTCTTCTTTTTTGCGAGTCCGAAGAGTCTCTCGTATATTATGTGACTTTTGGGTATATTTATTAATATTATTAACAGATAACCAAATAGTGCATCGTGCATACCTACCTAAATGTATTCTAAAATAATACCATTGTAGAAGATGGATGATAAGCCAATTGATTGACACTAAGCTTTGGAAGAAAGTGGAGTTTTAATTGGAAGGCCGGCGTAAATAACTTTGTATTGTATGGTGGAGTTAACCTGGTTATAAACCCCGCCGCACATGCTCGCACTCGCATTGAACGTCATGAGCCGCGTGCGAGTAGCAGTATTTAAAACCTATGGCGCAGTACCGAAATCCGCATTTGCCCTCACGTGTCGAGGCAAGACGCAGGACGTGAGAGCAAATGCGGAGTTTGGTACTGCACCATAGGTTTTAAATACTGCCACTCGCACGCGGCTTGTGACAGCCAATGCGAGTGTGAGCATGTGCGGCGGCGTTAAGACCTATGTGGCGTCGATTCAATTTCTACCCACTGGTTTTTAAAGCTTTGTGAAAACATTCCATGAAGGTTGACATACTTTGCTTCTTTTTTAATGGGTCATTGGCCTTGACAAATCCAGCTGTAAGTTTATCAGGCATTATCATCATAATGAAGAGATGTGGCGGTGCGCGCTCCGTTTTGGGCAGGTCGACTGAAATGCCGCGCGGAAACGATTTTAATTAAATTTTTAAATTAAACCCAGCCTGTTCGCTTTTTAGGATTAACGGAATATAAACTCGGTGGTTTCTGTGATGCGTATTTGCTAAAAATATCGGCAGGATAATCTCATTAATCGTGTTTTGTAGCGAATGTAAAAAATAAATTTGTTTTCCGGCATAGGTCGAAATATTCGATAAAGCTGTGTTAACCTTGAGTTTAGAGTAGGATTAAGTTACTATTAGTCATTCATAGTAAGCAACCTGCAATAATAAATGTATTTTCTTTCTTTCTTTTCTTTCTAAACTTCGTAAGTATTTTTTTCGTTACTAGCTGCAGGTTGCTTACTATGAATGACTAATAGTAAATGAATCCTACTCTATATGCCTCTTTTACTTATATTAGAGGAGATTTTTCAATAGCCAACTGAAAATGAGCCAAATAAAACTGTTAGTTTTATTCGTAGAATATTAAAATTTTATTCAGTGTAATATTATAAAGTTTTCCATACAACACTCGAAGTACTGCGATAAACGATGGAAGCTTAATTATAAAACAATCGTGATATAATGACAGAGAGCTGTCGAGGACAGTGGATTGCCCGCGACCCATCACCACAATTTATCGCTCCTGATGTACTGTGATAAGAATGCAGTATTTTTTAATTTAAAACTGTCCATCACTGTACGACCGTTGGACGTCATTTTAAATTGAATTAAAGAATGTGTGTCAGAACAATAATATGAGATCTTTTTTGTCTGTCATCTACAGGGAATATCCACACTGCATCCGGAAACAATGCAAATAAAAATTTCGCAGAAATACACGACAATTTTTTCTAGTGAATTTATACATCATCGTTTTTGGGTGATGAATTCATAGTTTTTAAGAATAAAAGGGCACATTGTTATTTTAAGAGGACTCCCCCCCTCCCCTTTTCATCTAAAAAGCTAATCACACAAATAAACGTAAATTAGTTACATCATGTTAATAGAAGATAAAACATTAAATAAGTGTCGCATTAGAAAAACCATTATGAATTGGTTTTTCTACATATTTCAATAAATATTGCCAGTTCACAGAAAGAAGGGATTTCATTCACTTGACCAGTATGGTAGGTATCCGCCTTTTTTTTTGTTTTTTACTTAAACAAGAGTCTCGATTAAATAAAATTAATGAACTGTTAAGTAGCTGATTAGTGATTTTTGACGTCCATAAATAATGTTTTTGGATCAGTAAATGGTTTCTTAGATTTACGCGAATGTTACACATTGAAATAGAACTATTATTTACTGTTTTTTTTTTGACTCAGCTGACATGAGCGGCATTTGAAAACTGCGTTAAGTCGTTTGAATAAGGGGGTTCAAATGAGCACTTAGCAAGTTGAATACTCGCAACTCAAACACAAAATATTATCACGGGCTCTTTCTCTTTAAAAACGAGAATCATGAAAGAACGTCATAAATCCAGCTCCATTCACAACCTTTGACATCACAAAACGAGTTGCAATGGTACAGAAAAGCGTCGGGAATCGTCACAAAGCGACAATTATAACTTCGTTACACACATCAATCAGAGTTGGTTTCAATCAATGGCGGAAGTATAAGTCCGGGTGCCGTCTGGCGCACGGAGCGACCGGGATACTGTATTTCTAATTCGGGAACGGACGTACAACGGGATTGTTTTTGCTAAAAGAGAATTTATAAAAACATTGGTAATCGTATGACTTTCTCACATAGTATTGGTAAAAATATGTGTGTTTTGGTATGTCAGGGCTATCTATATTTATTATTTGAAATTGATATATTATCTCGGATTGTAAACAATTATATGTTTAAGGTCAGACCTACATGAATAATGATTTCCAACCCTTCTCAAATTCGAAATAAGAGCAAGCTGTCGGACCTATAAACCCCAATCAATCATTCTTGAAAATTATGTCAACCTCTAACATGAGGGTTAAACCTTAACCACATTAGTGTACAAGAAAAGCCTCGAAGGTTTCCAAACATTAACAGAATATCTATTCAATCTTAACCCGCTAATGCTATCAATCAGCCGAACAGAAAGATTACAGCAAATTTGGACCGACCAGCAAATTGTACAAAACCTTTTAGGCAGATTAGACGGGTTAGGAATTAAATAGCTTTTTACGGGCAAATCCCGGTATATTGGATCGCCCGAGCTGAATTGCGAAATTCAGGAGTCTGGCCTATATGACCCGTTTTGTATGCAAAGGTAAAATCCTACTACAATTTCGGAACGGTTAATTTTTAATTCTGTCATGTTGCTTATCATTTACAATTTTTGATCAAGATTTTTATTCTTTTTTTTAATGTTAGCTATAGTAACTACATAACATATGGTTGTAGTCCAAACTATATTGCAGATTAAGATGTAGTATAAAAAACGATTTTGACTCTTGAAACTTTATATGGTATAGTAACTGTATCAGCTCATATACGTCCCACTGCAGGGCACGGGTCTCCTCTACAATCGACAGTACGATTGAGAGTGGTTGGGCCATATAGTCCACCACGCTGGCCTAGTGCGGGTTGGCGGACTTACATATCATAGAAAATTTTAAATCGCTATGGTATGCAAGTTTCCTCACGATGTTTTCCTTCACCGTTTTAGTGCGTGGTGATTGACTATCAATACACACATGACTCCGAAAAGTCCGAGGTGTGCCCTGGGATTCGAACCCGCGACCACCGTGAACATGTTGGCAGTCGCGTCTAGTCCGTTTACCAACAGGCCACCACGTACTTACGGTATAGTAACGTAAGGTGCAAATAAATTTAACTATTTTCATCATCATCATCATCTCAGCCACAGGAAGTCCACTGCTGAACATAGGCCTCCCCCAAGGATCTCCACAATGACCTGTTGGAAGCGGTCTGCATCCAGCGACTTCCTGCAACCTTAGCCAGTTACCTATTTTAGTTCATTATAATATAACTAAACAATGGCAAAACTAGTTTGGAGAAAACCAGTCTGTTAGTTAGTTACAACAGCCCATGTGGGACATTCTACCAACATCTAGACCTAAAGTAAAAAAAAAATACATCATAAACAGTGGGTGTACTGTGTGTGTAGTACTTAAAACCACTTAATGGCTCACCCCAGCAAGCTCCTAAAGGCTTAAAGCACGTTCATTCACTTGAAAACTCAACCTTTTAGAGTCCGTTCCTAAACAAAATTCGACGCATAAACCTTAAGCCTATGATTATGTTCTGAAACGGCGCTATTGGACAAGATTAATTAGACACCTTTATACCTTTCGCAGCTGTCATCCAATATAAGACCTCCTTTTAGACGATTTGTGTCAGAGGTCTAAGTAAATTGGACACTGGCACAAGGCAAACATGCGCGTTGAGATTTCAGAGAAATTTCCTTTATACGGTCAACGAATATAAATGGGATATATGGGTTCAATTTCACAGTAGGTTGGCAACAAAAGTGTCTCTTTCATCATCATCATCATCAGCCTATTCGTGTCTACTGCTGAACACAAGCCTCTCCTATGGCACGCCACTGGGCTCGATCTTCTCCCAAGGACGAACAGCGCTAGTACCTGGATGCCAACGTAATCAGCTGTTCTTCTTTTGACATATCCATACAATCCCACCCTGCTCTCCTGCAGCTTGTCCCTGATATCCAGCACATCGAAACTGCCACACACATACACATTCCGGATCTTTTCACGTTGGCAATAAAAGTGATGTATTAAAAAAGTGTTTTAGTGGGTATGCCCCTGTATATTTTTCAATACTGTAGTCCATTCATAAGTAAAATGGAAATGTTGTGAGTAGCATCCACATTTCACAATACCGATATTAATTTCATAGTCCTCTTAAAATGGAAGCAGAAACGGAAAAAAACAAAAGGAGGAGAAAAAGTATGTTGGGCCTAAGGCAATTTCACTGACCGAAAGAAACACGACTACAAAGTTGTCGCTTTACATTTGTTTTCTGTCTAATTGCATACATAAATATCACGTTACAGACGTTTAAAATACTTGATACTTGATATTACGAGTAAGACCCGTTTTCACTGAATCTAATATTCACCTTCATTTGCATAGTTTTGCAGTAATGGTACATAAAGAATAAATGGTTTTTTTCTAATGGCTATAAATATAAATTAAAATTGTTTTGCAGTGAAATTGATAGGTCTTAGTTAAATTCATAAATGAGGATTAAATGTTCAGGATTCAAGATGTAGAAATCCTTCAATTCAGGTGAATATTAGACAAATTTAAGAAGCAATACAGACCTATTTATGGATGTATAGGTGAACAGATATTTATGGTTGATCATTTAAAGTTATAATGCAGATGCAAGTAATGGTTGCTATGAGTCATGTGATGTAGGGTACTTGCAACAGGTCGCTGTAGAAACATAGAAGAGCGCTAGGTTCAACAATAACCTCCCAAAGGTTAAAAATAATGTCCGTAATCCTAATCGAACCGACGCGACGACCTCTCGTATCACAGTCGGCGTCTAACCAACTGCGCCACAGAGGCTGTCAAACGCAAAAAATAATAATATAACGCAACAAAAGCGCACAAAGTTTCCAAAAAAGATTATGGCGGAGTTGGAACTAGTTAAATTGACGGAGCGAGTTTGCTCGTTAAAGCCTGTTGCTAACAGCGTTCAATTTGGTAAGAAATCCTGTAATGTTGAGACGCAGTTCTTCGGGAACGGGGAAAGATACTACACGATTAAAATCGGTGTGTTTTATTTCCAATACTATGAGCTATAAAGTCAAGGTTTCATTTTAATGGTAATTTAGTGGATGTTGTTAATTAGCATGTTGGCATTTAAACAAATTATTTTGCTAATCAAATTTCATTTATCTATATTCTATATCATCCCATATACGTCCCACGGCAGGGCACGGGCCTCCTCTACAATCGAGACTCGAGGGTACGATTGTGAATAACTAGGTCATATAGTCCACCGCGCTAGCCTAATTCGGAATGACGGACTTTACGTACATAGGAATTCTTGTAAATCGCTATGGTATGCAGTTTCCTCACGATGTTTTCCTTCACCGTTTTAGTGCTGATTGACTATCAATACACACATAACTCCGAAAATTCAGAGGTGTGCCCTGGGTTTCAAACCCACGACCACCGTGAACATGTTGGCAGCCGCGTCTGGTCCGTTTACCAATAAGCCACCACGCACCAATCGTTTATGGTAAAATAAATATTATTTTCATAGTTAATATAGTAAATATCACAGTTTAAATTCCTGCCTTTATGCCTCCTAAAGGTCTTCTCACTGACGACGTTCAAAGTTTGAGAATAATTAAGTAACTTTTCTGATATACCGTGACCTTTATTTTAAGTTACAAATAGCTCAGTTTAAATAGAGAAATGTATACCTTATTAGTATACAATAAAGTTATTATTACCATCAAAAACATCCTGTAAAAAAATTCCAAGTCTGGCAGCTCAGTTTATCTACCGCAAAAAGTTGTGAGATCCATGTAATACCAAGTCAATTAATTTATTTAGTCCTTGATTAAGGGATGTTCTGTATAAAGTTATTACGTAAGTTATTATCATATCAATATTAAAAATTATTTACGTTGTAAATAAATAGATCGACTTGGCCATCGCATGAAAACATAATGTATCGTACAATTTATGCATAATGCTACTGGCCGCTTTTTAGATCGACTTGGAGAGGGCACTGCCTTGCCCCCAGATCAGAGATACAGTTGAGATCTCTTTGAAGAATTAATTATTATTATTTATTATTTATTATTATTTAAATCTTTATTGTACACATAAAAACAAATACAATATTCAGAAACAAAAAAAAAACAAAAAAAAAAGTACAAATGGCGGTCTTATCGCTTAAAGCAATGTCTTACAGACAACCATGGGATGGATTTAAAGAGAAGGAAAAAGAGAGGGCAGTGTAAAATAAATAATTAAAAGAGAGGACACTAAATAATATTCATACTAACTAAAAAAAAAAAAAAACAAATTACATCATCATAACATACATACATACATAATAAATAGCATAAATACATACATATATAATATAATAATTAATTATAATAATTGTGTTATTGTAAGTAAATTTTGATATACACTTCAATTTACATACTAATTCACGTATGACATATATGTATGTATCTCTTTAATTATAAAAATTAACATTGTTTAAGTTCGTACCTTCGAGACAGTCATGGTTAAGCGCTAAAAAGACAATAAGATAAGCTTACCTTCCCCCACAGAGTACATTTTACATACTAAGATAGAGACGTCACTCAATCAATTCAAGGCGCCCTCTGGCGTTAAGTAAGAAAAACAATCCAGTAATATATCTATACTTACTTTAATTACCTTTATATACGAAAACAAAAGATTTAGGCAGGTTTGGACCTGAATAAGATCTAATAGAATCGATTTGAATTTTGTCTATTTGAAACAAATTATTCTGTATAGAAATGTGAACATAACAATTATCATTTCCGCATGTGTATGCATTTTAATAAATTTAATAATTGTTTTAAAATTAACTCATCAGCAAATAAGCTAATCAATGCTGTTAAAAGTAATTTAGGGCCAATAATATGCGCGTAAAATACAATCTACATAAAATGGAGAAACCCGTACAAACGCAACGATTTTTTCGCCCTCTGGTGTTAAGTTAGTAAAAACGATGATTATAATTCGTCGTTGTTTGTTCTAAGTTAAACCACCATGCCTTCCCCTTTTAGATTTATGAATAGTAGACCAGAGCATGTTGAATATTTATGAATCTTTTTATAATTTTCCACCGGCAAATCCTTTTTCTTCTTTATTACCTCAAAAACACATCAAATATCATAGTATTTTTTCACGCAGGAAAGCGATTTTGTCGTATCTCGAAACAAGCAATTTTACAACAGAATCAAAAAAAAAATATTTAAAAAATGAATAATCTCTAAACTAGAATACATAGGAATACAATTTCTTTAATAATAACATTTTAAAATAAAACCTTACATTTTCACGAGGATATTCAATGCGGTATTTTTTTTTATGAATGAATAAATAGTATAAAAAGGCATATATGCATTTTTTGAGATACGACAAAATCGCTTTCCTGCGTCGATATATTCAACCTTTAAACCCTAACCGTAGAACAATGCGACAAACAACACCTCAATGTATTCAAGATGAGCACATTGTGTGATGTCTGAAGATTAAGCGGGCCAAGGCTGCGCTGGTTTGTAAGTCAAAAGATGCGGTCTTGTATTACCATGCACATTCTACTTGAATGGTTGACAAGAGAGTTTGTAGAGAATTTCAACCTTTTTCATCTTTTTGATTTAATACCACAGCTATTCGGGTTCGATTTGTAAATAATTCGGAGCTTGTAAGTCTTCAATCTTAATATATTCTTGATATATATATTTGATCAAATATATATTTAATCGAAGTTGTAAGTTGTAAATAAAACCATAACTTTAAAATTAGTGATATTTTTTATATATACTATCACTTTATGTAAAATCGATTGTTTTCTTATTCATATTTAGAGAGTAAAAAAATAAAATAAGCGGAAAATTGTTGGACTTAAAATAAAATCTAGAATAATCCAGTCAGAATATTGGAATCAATGAATTACTAAGAATTAAATATCAAGAATATTCACATCAGCAGAATAAAATTGAGATAAACTTGTACGCCATGACAAAATATTGAAACGAGAAACTCGTTTAAACGTTTAAATATGGATAAGTTTTTTCCGAGCACGAATATTGCTGAAATATTGGTGGCAGAAATTGGCCTGTCATGACCCGACAAGGCTTAAATTACACATCGATGGAAGTTACTCCTCACAAGAACGTATTCAGATGACGATTTTAGTAAAAAAAAATACATATAATTTATACTAATATATAAAGCTGAAGAGTTTATTTGTTTGTTGGATAGGTAATTTATTGAGGAAAGCTATAGGCTGTATATCTTCACGCTACCTATAGGAGGAGCTATAGGAGGGAAGCAGTAGTGAACATTCTAGCAAATACGAGGAAAATGTATCCTTTTTTCGTGGTCCGATTGGTATTAAGATCGATGTCTGGGGATTATTGGCTCTAGTATGTATTCTAAATTGACCGATAAGTCGGAATTAAAAATGTTGCTCACCCTTTTTAAAAGAATTGAAAAGTATTTGTATCTGCACTTACAAATATTTATATATATTTCGTTTCGACACTCCAATACTTTATACAGAGCAATGCTTGGCATTCCACTGCGCTCGACATCTTGAGCCATTAATGGACATATTGAAACTTAACATGATGTTAAAATTAGTTACTCTGACTACAATTTCATTCCATCCATAACACAACAATGCATTTAGACTGCTGTTTGGCGTGAAAAATAGAAATTGCGGTGATACCTACCCAGGTGGCCTCACGACCTAGCACCAGTATATTCCAGCAGTCCGACATATATACTAGACTATAGTGTAACTACTTATTATTTGGTTCAATGTGTCTATGCATCGAGACAAATGCTGAGTCAGAGAGTTACGTAACCCAACTTCAAGACAACAGAGTCTGCGTTCACCCCTGTATCACTGTAACGCCTTAGGCCTCCCTACACCTACATTCTACCGATATGTATTGAGGCACATAATGTATTCTGAAGACAATACATGCTGATACAATTACATTCCATGACAATTGAATGCTCTGCGGAGGTGAAATTGAATTGTGTTACAATTTACTTTCGACATGGTTTTAATTACATCAAGTCTAACATAATCTAAAAGTTTCTGAGTATTTGAGTCCAGCCACATAGTAATGTAAATGCACTGTTGTTTACAATTTTGAAAGACACTGTAACCAGAGTAACTACTGCATATATTGAGACTTAGCATCTTATGTCTCAGGATGGCGAGCGCAGTGTAATGTCAAGTATTGCTTTAATTCAGATATTGGAATTTAAAATCTTGTCGCAGGATGGTTAGCGCTCTGGAATGCCAAGCATTGCTTTGGAATTCTGGATGCTATTTGGTTTTGCTACTGTTCATCCTGCTACTGTTAGTGGTCATCCCCGCACTGAAACAAATATTTGTGGACATAGATATTTGTTTCGCGTCTGGGTGTTCGTGAGACTGAAAAGTCTCTCGGAGCTTCTGATACTCACGATGTAAGTTTTGATCTTAGTGTGGGACCAGGACTAAGTATAATATGACTGTTGGGTGTATTTATTAATATATTCATTATAATATGTACCATCACCACAATATTCTATTATAAGATTTATGGGACAGCAATGTCACTTATCCACAGATCACTCCCAATAGATACCTAATGCAAGGCAACGGTTGCGCCCAACACATATAAGCTATCAGATAGATATAAACCGATGCCAAATGTCGCGTCATCAGTGTCGTCCAAGTAGTGGACCCGCACATGTCGTCGCACGTTAGCGAAAATTACATTTTGGGAACATAATATTACAGTTAATAATGATTTGTTCAATAAAATGGTGTGCAAAAAACTCAAAAAAATAAAGTATCTAAAAATCGCAATAAGTTTTCATCGATAACTAATATTCTTTAAATTAATTTGGTCCCGAGCGAGCTCAATTTATACTGGTTAATGTATCAATGTCGGATGGAGAATCAGCCGTCTCTTTTTCGCATAGCAATAACCGTAATAAGCCGTCTTTTTTTGGCGAAATCACGCGTTCTTCTAGTGTTTGACGCATGTTTATAATATAATTCCCAGAAATATCGATATTGTAAAACAATAATGTAAATTAATTTTATTAAATGGCAATGTCACAAAATATATATTGATTTAAATAAAAATTGCAAATTACCATAATTACGTTATTTTATGTAATTTGAAATAGTTAAATTTGTTAACAAGGTACTTTTACAATATTTTTTTATTTATTTTTATCCTTGGCGTAATTAAATTTCCTTTTTTCCCTCTAGTTGTATACGTTTTCAAATATAATGGGAGGATATTTATCATAAGTTTTAGTATACTAAGTTTATTGAGAATCAGTAGCACAAGCTATTGCACTAATTTTAACATACGTTATATATATCGTCTCAAAAACATTCATAGTTAGTCAAGTGGGTTTCATCGTCACTTGTCGATATTACATTTACTACAGCCGCCGTCAGAATTCAAGAAACGGAATAAGTTATTGTAGCCCTTTAGGGCGTGAGGTTTAGTTATTTACTATTTCATATTTTTATCTGATCTTTTATATCAACACTTAATTTGGGTATTTCGCCATTATGGTATACAAAAATACACGGTGAATAATAGAAATAAAACCGTTACATACTAAAGTATAGATCTTAATCCTATCTTATTCGTAGTTAGCGGTTGCCGGTTGGTATAATTTATCAGATCAGGCCGGTGAAAAAATATTATCAAACATTTAACAAGTTGGTAATTAAGTTATAGAGGCGATCATAACACATGAACTTACTGGCAAATCGAACTATCGATACATTTTTTTATTTATCGACTTATGACTCATCTCTCCAGTGAAGTCCACGTGACCGCGCTGCAAAACGCCCACCCTCCGCGCAGTTCCCTTCGTTAGCGTTTTCGGTTCAAAACAAAACTATCGTAATGCGGTATCTATTGGAAGTGATCTGTGCACTTATCGGACGCAACAACAAAACAGTTACTTCCTGTAGGGGTTTAGAAAGACAGAAACACAACCTTGGTCGAGTGTACCATATTCACTGAATCTGTAGCAAAGTTAAAAAAAGCCTTAAAAGAAAAGTACATAAAAACAACCATATAGATATTGAATGGCTCGGTGGCGTAGTTGTACTACGGTACGGTTACAAAGAGGTCTCAAGTTCGAATCACGGGTTGGGCAAAGTGATATTGAATTTTTCTATTCCATATCAGCCCGTAGTCAGAAATTTTTACCCGATATAGTGATAGGCTCGCTCCCTAGCACATCGTGGGAAGGAACATGCAAGCCGATATGTAATAAATTGTATTGCTATCGCTTTTCTCCAACAAATTTGTTGACATACAACCTGTATCTAATCGTTCGGAAGGTATATAATATACTTTCCCAAGTGGAAAATAACTTTCCCAAATCTTCCGATAAAATATAATGCTAATATTTATATTTTGTTCTTCCACCCTGTTTCGTGTATCCAAGGATAATCGCGTTTTTTCAGCCACATTTCAATGCGGTGTTCCTTGACGTTGAATAAATATCATTTCGTTTTTATATAGCCAGTTTCAGAGACGGGATATTCGTATTTACCAAACTAGGTAAAACCGTAGATGAAGGTAGGAAACCAGGTGTATTGATTGTTATAGGTGTATCGCATTTCGATTTAAATTTCTTCAATTTTTTCTTTTATTTTTTACCTGAGTAGGATCCACAACTACGTAATACAATAGAATAAATATAAAATCTTAGTTTTAGCATACTGACAGAATGAATTGGATGGCACGACTAACGAACATAATTGTCACTTTGTCATGTCCATACAAAACAGTAGCAGTAAATATTAGGATCGTGAAAATAAATTAAAAAGGGAAGAACTACGGATTTTATTTAAAGTTGGGAGTGGAGTGATTTTACCCAGGTAAAGCCGGGTTGGGCCACTAGTAGTAGCACTAGTAATGAAGGCATAATGGGACACTCGTAATATCACCTAATTTATATTTAATTTACGTTATCTACATACGTCATGGTCATGCGCAGGTAAGCCACCCGGTCCGACACGCCATAGAAATTATGTATTTGCACAAAAAATCTAAAAATAACCATACTTAATTAGAAACTTCGGTAAATCGAATCTTCTTTATATCGAAACCGGTATCTTCTCATGTGGCTTAAATAATTTTATTCATCAATTCTGGTGTTATTACTGGTGATGAGAGACCGCCTGGGTGGGTATTACCGCAATTTCTATTTCTCCCGCCAAACAGCAGTTTAAAGGCACTGTTGTGTTGCGGATTGAAGGGAATTGTAGCCAGAGTAACTACTAGACGTATTGAGACTTAACATCTTATGTCTTAGGATGGCGAGCGCAGTGGCATATCATGCATTGCTAATGTCCATGAGCTGTTGCATCGCTTACCATCAAGCAAATGGCATGTTCGTTTCGCCATTCGTTTGTAACGTGAGGCTGTGGGTTCAATCACCGCACCGAGAGAAATGTTTGTGCGGCTCATAAATATTTCTTTCGGCTGTGGGTGTTTGTGAGCGAAGTCTCTCGTAGTTCCTGATAGCCATTTTGTGTAATCTAATTATTTATTATGTACAACAAAATCAACAAGGGGACAAGCATAAGCCGAAGTAATGGGTTTCCAAAACTATTTCGTCTTACCGATACCGAACTGAAGCAACAGAGTTCGCTGTTTTTAGTGCAGAGGGAATGTAAATATTGGCGTAGATGGGACAATATTTGCAGTAGATAACTGTTCGCACGTGACGACGCGCCGGGGACGTAACGATTACGTGACGTGATCAAACATACGTGTTTGCACGCAAGACGTGCGGACTCAAAGGATTATTCATTGGTATTTTAGTATGTTCTTCGATAGAGCGAGCCTTGTAGGGACTGACTGGACCAACTATTTATAGAATTTAAATCATACCGAATTATATTAAGATCTTCTAGGTTGTACAACAAGTATTTAACATACTACGAAAATGATAAAATAATAATAAAAAATTAGATTGAAAATCAACTCCAACGACTTTGTACGATACGGTAGATAAAATTATGAATTAAAGAGAATAATCTCGGGTAAAAATACTTTTATAAAAAGATAGAAAAGCTGTAAAGCCCCTAATATTAAACTGGTATACGTAGGTACTGACTATATGGCCTAACCACTCTCAATCGAACTCTCGATTGTAGAGGAGACTTACAGTGGGACGTATATGGGCTGGCATAGTGCAGGTACTGATACATAGAATTCCGAATAACATTTACACATTGTAAACAACAAAACATAATAGGACGTTTAAATGTTTGAAGGAATTATATCATCATCATCATCATCATCATCATCTCAGCCACAGGAAGTCCACTGCTGAACATAGGCCTCCCCCAAGGATCTCCACATCGACCTATTGGAAGCGGCTTGCATCCAGCGACTTCCTGCAACTTTAGCCAGGTCGTCCGTCCACCTTGTAGGCGGGAATACAGGCAGAAAACATATTGTACTAGAAGGTAACCCAATTATAATAAATATCCAAAACGACATTACCGCAATTACCATTAAAAGATAAGTTACAAGGGTCCCAGTTATAGTAAGTTAAGTCTGCCCTACAAAGTTGTGTAATGGCGCGGAAACACATGCTCCGTACTCGAGAGTTCCATATAGGAGTTTACTAGTTACTAGACTTGAGTTCAAGGTTTGTTATGGTAGTTTATAAGAGTTTTTGCTTACTTCATTATATATACATTTAAATAAATAATAAATAACACCCAACATACAACATAACATTTACGCTTCAATTTTTGAATAGTTTGCCAGTATGATCAAGCACCAAGATTATTTGAATAGTTTAATGTGTTTTCGTAAACAACACATTTCTGAGGAAAATTTTCAGCGGTGAACTTAAATATTTTGCTTTCACACGTTTCTCGATGGCTTCACACGCTAATCATGTCGAACCTACCTATTTCCTACCGTATTTTTTTCTCTTGCACGGCATAGACTATACTGCACCTGATGGTAAGCGCAAATACCGTCCAGACAGAATATCCAATCACATCAGTTGGCGGACGCGAGCCATTCCATACAATTATGCTGGCCTGCTAGGATGCTTCTTCATACTGTATTTAAAATAAAAACATAACGTCAACGGTGCCCGGTGACGTCACAGTAAATAATCACTCGTTCGAATTAGTCGGTGCTACCGTGTTTATGCGCAACACATTTTTGTTTTTCGTATGTGTTGTTTACATACCGCCTAATAGTAGTGAAAACGAGTTTATGTTGTTATTTAATCTAATAGAACAATATTGTAACAGTTACAGTGAAGTCGTGGTATTAGGAGATTTTAATTTATATTCTTGTACATCGCATATAATGGCTTATTACGAATATTTTGTGACATATTGTGGATTCACTCAAAGTAATAAAATAGGTAATTGTAACAACAGACAGTTAGACTTAGTGCTGAGTACATTTGGTGACGATGAGAGTGTGTGTGTGCGCGCGTCCGACTCGCCGCTGGTGCCGGTGGACGCGTACCATCCGCCGCTCGAGGTGAGTATTACATTGCGCCCGCGCCGCTGCGCCACCCGCGCCGACTCCACACCACCCACGTCTCACACCTATACACACACCACCGATACGGGATGGAACTTTAACAAAGCCGATTACCATCGTTTGTATTCGTCTATTGCATCAGTAGATTGGACCCCATTATATGAGTTAGATTTGAACATGAGCCTAGATTATTTTTATGACCATATAAATTCTATAATAAATGACCACGTTCCCAAGAAAAAACGAAGTAGTGCAAGCTCGAGATACATTTACCCCGAGTGGTACATTGTGGAAATAATTCGTAACATAAAACAGAAGTGGATTCTCCATAAGTGTTATAAGCGTAGTAAGTCTAAGACTGATTACGAAGCGTTTGCCCAGTGTCGGACTAGGATTAAGTATACCGGGTATATCAAGACTGCTACCGAAAACGAAGCCGGGTGGTAGTTTTAGTGGCTACAAACACAATGCAATTAAAAATTTCGCATAGAAACGCGACAATTATTTTTTATGACTTTTTAAATATCGTCGTTTTTGGGTGGTAAATCCATAGTTTTTGCTAAAATAATAATTTAAACTCTTTTATACCTTAGAGTATTTATAAATAAAAGGGCATACACTATTATTTTAGGAAAAAATGTATTTACCACCCAAATATGGCCATAGGAAAAAAAATAACAAAAAAAATTGTCGCTTTTTTTTGCAACTTTTTCTATTGCATTGTGTCTGAAGTCGCTTAAACTACCACCCGGCTTCGTTTTCGGTAGCAGTCTTGATATACCCTGTATGATTACACTCGCACAGAGACGATATCAACAACATATTCAACACCAATTAATCTCTGACCCAAAATCCTTCTGGAAATATGCGAATTCCAAAAAAGTTTGTAAAAACATCAAAACGATTATGAAGAATGGGGAGGAATTAAGCGGTGAGGAATGTGTGAAAGAGTTTGCTGAGTATTTCCATTCGGTATATAGCAGGGAACAGGCTGAACTGAATGTGACCAAGGCAATAGTGGAAGCAGGCGGTGAGAATGGAGCGGCGCGGGTTCACCTTGATCAGCTGCAACTGAAAGAGGTGCAACGGGTGCTCTTTCAACTCAAACCGAAAAAGTCTGCGGGGCCAGACGGCATTCCCCCATATATTTTTAGGGACTGCCGGATGATCTTAGCTGAGCCACTGCTACATATTTATAATCTCTGTTTAAAGACACAGACTTTTCCCGATAGATGGAAAATAACCAAGGTTGTACCTGTCCCTAAAGGGAAATCGGGAACAAAAGTAGATGAGTACAGACCAGTGGCGGTGTTATCTACTCCGGCTAAAATTTTTGAATCCGCCATACATTCTAGCATCTACTCACAGGTAAGTGTGCAACTGGCTGACCAACAGCACGGTTTCCGGCCGGCGAGAAGCACAACCACCAACTTAATTAGCCTCATGGCCAATGTAGTGCCAACAGTAGATAGTGGCGGGCAGATTGACGCCGCTTATTTTGATTTCAAGAAAGCATTTGACTTAGTCAACAATGATGTTTTGCTGAAAAAATTAGCCGGTGTTGGTTTTACCCCACACTTACTTAGCTTTTTTGCGAGTTACTTACGAAATAGGCAACAATATGTAGAATACCAAAGTCATTTTTCGGAACCGTATTACACTAGATCGGGCGTTAGCCAGGGTAGCAATCTTGGACCGTTACAGTTCATTGTAATGATAAATGACTTGCCTAAAGTAGTCCAACATGCACAATGTTTATTGTTTTCCGATGACCTTAAGTTGTCCCTAACTATAAATAATAAGAAAGATTGTGAAAGATTGCAAAGCGATATAGATAGAGTAGTTGCCTGGAGTAAGGACAATCGTTTACAATTTAACATCTCAAAATTTGTGACCATTAGTTTCAGTCGTTCGCGTAGACCCATAACATATACGTACAGGATCGGAGAGACTCCGATAGAAAGGGTCACGGCAGTAAAAGATTTAGGGGTTCGACTTAACGCTGGGCTAACGTTTCGTGATCACATTGTGAACATCTGTAAGACAGCATACAGGAATTTAGGATTCATTCTTCGTGTAAGCCGCGGTTTCACCAATGTGAAAGCAATCGAAACGTTGTATAATGCTCTCGTGAGAAGCCAGCTCGAATGTAACGCGGTCATCTGGGCTCCACATGAAACTAAATATGGTCTTATGTTGGAAAAAATACAAAATAAATTTATTAGACATTTATATTTTAAGCAGTACGGCGTATATCCATTCTACCCGTTGATGTATCCGACTCTATTTATATTAGGTATGGTAGGATATAACGAGTTGAGAGTTAGAAGAGAACTCACACTTGTTTCATACATCCTTAAGTAATAAGAGGAAAAGCATGTAATGCTGATGTTCTGGGGCAAGTGGGCTTGTGTGTTCCGGATAGGTATGTGTGGAGACGGCGGAAACCGGCATTGCTGACTATTCCGCGCGCTCGTACGAACCTGTTAAAAGAAGCACCTCTGACGCGCGCGCTCCGCACTCTCAACCTCATTGCTAGGGAGTGCGATTTATTCACATGTAAGATGAGTGAATTCACAAGGATAGCCACATGGCTAATTTGTTATACATAAATTATTGTAAGATTGTCGGTACTACAACATTGGGGCAAATCCTGTAAGTGGTATTGGTTGGAAAATAAATAAAATAAATAAAAAATTAAAATAAATAAGTATGTCATTTCGGAAATGGCTATCCAGTAATCTAAGAGTATACTTAATTTACCATCTGACAGAACCTTTTTTCCACCCCAATCTATACATATAAATAAAATTGAAGTGTCTGTTTTAAGGGTGAAAATAAAAAAAAAATGTCCTACTACATATTGTTATATACACGATACCTGTGCCGAAAATTATTTTTAATTTTTTTTTGTCTGTCTGTCTGTTAGTTCCGGCTAATCTATGAAATGGCTGGACTGATTTTGACGGGACTTTTTTTGTCAGGAGCTGATATAACAAGGAGTAACTTAGGCTACATTTATTTTAGATTTTTTTTATTTTAGGAAAATAAAATAATGTTACAATGCCCGCGCGCAGCTCACGCGCATGCCATCACTGGGCCGTCACGTCAGGCGCCTCCCACCAGTTCTCCCACCAACGAATAAATATCACATTTACAAAATATTGTATATAAAGAAATTTTTCAATAAAGTTAATACAAAAAACTGAAAATAAATGTGTAACGGGAGTTTACCGCCGCTCGCTAAGAGATGGCGCCACCGTAGAATTAGATCGCGGTATGGTTTCGTTACAAAGGTTGATAATTAATAAAAAAATGCAAAAACCAAAAAAAAACTAAATAAACTAATTAACTTTTTGTTAAATTCCACGCAGACGAAGTCGCGGGCACAGCTATTTTATTCATAAAAATGAGTCACGACAGATGTTCCAAAACCAGTAAGCATATTATCCTCCGAATATAAAATAACCAATTGAATCTATAAATATTAAATGGAAGATGTGACCTATGGAAAGGTCAGCTGGTGACCCTCAATATTTCTTAAGGAGCCAGATAGTGCGCGCTCTATTGGGCATACAAAGCTGGGAAATAAAACGAATCTCCACTAATAAAGAAGCAATTTATTTTCTTCTGTTTTGTCTTTGTAGATAATAAATGGTATATTGGCAGTAGGCTGTGAATGATAGGTCCAGTGTTAGATTTTTTGATGGAACTCTCAATATTGCCTAGCTTTACGGTTAGTAATAGTATTGATGCGAAACTGCCAAGAGAATATTGCCATGTCGAAAATAGGTGTGTTAGTAGTAAGTTATTACATGCATTAATGTAAACGGAAGCGATCACAAGGAACACTGCGTGTCTAAGAGCGTTTCTTACAATACTCGTATAATTTTTTTTTTGACAAAAATAATTTAACCCCTACAGCCTTAGGTATTCTTTAAATAAATCTTAAAGAAGCATTTCGGTCCTAATAATGTCCTCTTTATTTCGCTCCATTGAGGCTTAATAATCTAGGTCCCCCATTTCAGCTTTTTTTATCCTAAAACAGAGCCACAATTTTGATTTTTGGTTAGAATAATAGGGGAGTTTCGTCCTCGTACAAAACAGATAAATGACCTTCCTTTATAAATATCTAGGACATAAATCGTCTGTATTTTGATTCAGGAAATGTTATAAATATTGTTGTAGGAAATCTTTTTACTTAGTACAGTTAGGTAAGGAAACGAAAAAAGTCGAACTAATTTGTTTATTTCGACTACCATTACTAAAGTTCAAGATTTTTTAAAATATCGGTATAAAATTGTCTCTACAATCTTTCTTACTTCTCTACGATGTATGTGATTCGAGACGTGACGATTATTGCTCATCGGTGCGTACAAATATACGGGCCTCTTCAAAAACGAACAGACATGAATAAAAACGCGACAAAGCGCGAGTGACTGTGATGAGTTTTTCACTATTGTGAACAACTAACATTCCTCTGTCAGGGAAATCAATAGTTTTAAAACAGTATCAATTACCACCTATTCACACGGTTCTCCCAAGTCATTCCTTAGCACAAAAAGGGGTCAAAGCCCTACACACAATTTTCCGCAGATGTGACATGCCACCAATTACGGTCCGGCACCTAAACCCTACATAGCGGAAAAAAAAAAACGAAATAAGGCCGATCTCAGCTGATTTTTGCCATGTTTAAAAAGATTAACGACTCACGTCCATGCGAAAATTACGATCAGGTCAAAGTGTGAGCGAAACCGAATTGTTGTTCCGTTTCTCTGTAAAATATTACACCCATTATTTAGACAAGATAATTTATTTTGGCAGCGTAGATTTTATCCGGCAAAAACTCCGAAGAGCGATTTGTCAAGGATACTTTTGAAACTGTTTATTGGATTCGATTAGGGTCACGGCGTTGAATATGCCTGAGCTCTTGTTAACTTGAGTTGTAACTCTGATTGATGTAGTTTTCGAAGAGGAATTGTTTTGCCTTCAATTAGTGTTGAAAGTCTAACTTAGACTTTGAATTCCTATTAAATGAACTGGAACGGATGGTTCACATTTTTTTTTATTATGGAACACAAGCAATCAAGTACTACACATGATTTTACTTATAAGGACAGGTTTGTAGGTGTATGTGATTCTATTAAAATGATCATACGAAAAAGTTTTTGCGTACCTAGTTAGTATGTAATATAACACTGAAGAAATTACTCATATCTAAAATCTAATTTAAATAAAATAACTAAGTACTCTGTAGATTTATAAATTCCATAACCAAAGAAAATTTTACTCGATATGCGATATACCATAAGTAGCAGATTGTTCCTCTTGCTTTTACAATCGAACCACCATAAAAACGAAGAAGTAGTAAAATTCGTCAAGGTATTTTGAATCATATTTTACCAACTATCAGCCCATATAAGGCCCACTGCAGGGCATGGGGTCTCCAATTCAATCTAGAGTACGATAGAGAGTGGCTAGACCAGATAGTCCTAACCGAATCTTAAATAGTCTCATAACAAAATTCTAACATAGTCAAAGCAATACGCAATTAAAAAATAATAGTTCTAACCTTTCAAAATGTTTTAATAATTTTGTTTCACACTTGGCCGCTAACTGTTTCATAAAAATGCAATACATCCTATCATAAAATGGAAACTAGTTGTTATTTTAACTCAACTAAATGACTTTGAATTCTTTACCTCCTGGTTTCATTCAACTTTAGTCTTAAAAAATAGTTCACCTTTTTCATTCCTGATACAAAAGGATATTTAGTGAAATACTGCTTATAAGAAGTATAAATATTCAGAAGTATATATACTTCGATATACGATTAATAACATTACACTTATATAAAAAGATCATTAAATTACACTTATATACACATTATATTTATATAAAAAATATTGTGTTTTCGTTGTTTCATTGTTTACGTGAATCAATGTCTGAATGGACCATAGAAATGGGCTCTTGTAACAGTTATTAGTTATTTCCAAATACTTTAAAGTCTCACTATCTCAGTTATAAACTACAGATGATCTACGTAATATATTTCCAAGAGTTTATGCTAAAACATAGCAACCATGTTATACTTTCATAATTAGTATGAAATTACTGCATATGACTTAGTGGAAAGTCCAGTCTTTGACGCTTGAACCTATTGCCGGGCGCACAGACAGCGCTTTTAAAGATTATTTTCAAATTCACTTCATATCTTATCTTATTCTTCACATCGTCTCTCGTAATTGGCTCTCATATGGAGTCCATTGGACTAACCTTAATATCTGGGAAAACACATGTGAAATAAAGAGGATATAATATATTTCCCAGAATTTACGTAAAAACGGTTCATCTATGTTCTACTTTTAAAATTAGCAGGAATTCACAAATGAACTGCAATTGAGGAGTCTACTGTCCACCCTTTGATCTTTCAATCTAATATCAAGTGCATACTCCACGCTTTTCAAGTTTATTTTCACATCGTTTCCAACTCGTGCCTCGTAATTGGTACTAATGGAGTCCAGTGGGCTAATTAATTGGACATCTGTTTGCTCAGGTTTCGAGATAGTAATGTACTCGACAGCATATTTACTTTACTTATGTGTTTAAATGTACGTTTCCTTTGCTTGAGAGTGCTGTGTAAACTGATGCTAATTAATTTAGTCAACAGTCACCAACAGTTCGTGCAGTAAAATACGTTTTATTTTGTAGGTATTTTTACGAGGGATGTTTTAGTTCCAATATACTGTACTGTATCAGCCCATATACATCCTACTGCATGTCACGGGCTTCCTATACGATTGAAAGTGGTTATATAGTCCACCATGCTGGCCTAGTGCAGTTCGGGTGGGTTCTACATACACGTCCCGTACATAACGCTACTTATATTACATTAACTTATCTTAATATATATATAATTCACGTGTCACGTTGTTTGTACGCGATGGGCTCCTAAACCACTCAACTGATTATAATGAAATTTTGTAGATATGTGTTATTTGTTCCAACTTAAAGGGTGAGATAGTTTTTATCTCGATTAAATGGACGAAAGTATAAAATAAAGGAAAATACATTTTGCCATACAAAATGTTCATGGGTTTGTAACTGTCAAACATTTAATGTTCATACCGTCGATACGGTAAACTCTTCCCTTAAATTAAATAACGTATTTAAATAAAGGTTTCGAATCGACAACATATAAAATAAATAAATAATAAATAACACCCAACAGTCACATACATAGTCCTGACCCCACACTAAGATCGAGTCTTGTGTCGTAGGTATCAGGAACTACGAGAGACTTTTCGGTCTCACAAACACCCAGACCCGGAAGAAATATTTGTGGGCCGCACAAACATTTCTCTCGGTGCGGGGATCGAACCCGCGGCCTCTCGTTTCACAGGCGGCGTCTAACCAACTGCGCCACGGAGGCTGTCAAATATATCCACAATATTTAGTCATATATCCACAATATTGGATTAATGGCGTATTTTAGATTTTAAATATGTAAATTAATGACAGTAATGAAAAGTGGTTGACATTTGAATTGGTTGTCAAATATTTATGCATGCGTTCAGAAATTTATTTTGTGTAACCAAAAGAGTATATTGTGAAGCTACATAAATATAGGACAATTAAATAAATAATATTCACATGTAAGAAGTTTTACTTTTTTTCAAGATAGAATGTCACTTGAAAATGAAAAATCTTTAATAAAATAACATAAAAATAAAACTGAACTGAACTGAATAAAATAACAATTTTATATAATTATGGAGAATATTGCAGGGATTCTCAAATTAGGCGTTGCCTGTGTCTTGAGAAACCAGTTAAATATAATTGTTGCTACATTAATTGTGTGTGTGAGTGTGAGTGTATTTCTATGAAAAATTATATTTCATCTCTTTATTACTAACAAAAAGTAATGGCGCAATATTTTTAGAAAACAGC
The DNA here is from genome assembly GCA_009982885.2 of Hyles vespertilio. Lineage (NCBI taxonomy): Eukaryota > Metazoa > Arthropoda > Insecta > Lepidoptera > Sphingidae > Hyles > Hyles vespertilio. Next base: position 1,167,566 of record CM042811.1, read on the forward strand.
ATAGTGGAGGTGAAATAAGGGATGGAATATTGCATGGATAATCAAAATCGCTAAAGTGTTTAATGTCAAACAATTATAATGCACATTATTTGGATATGGAGAAACGAGATATAATAGAGTGGGAGGTAGGGGAGAGGACTTGGATAGCGGACAGATTTGATAGGACGAAATGTAAATTCACGGTATAAGACGGGATGGTTAATGAAGAGAAAGGACGGGAAGTATCGGGAAGTGACTGAACAGATGAGATGGGGCGGAATTGAGCAGGACAGTAGGATAGCTAATTCATGTTTAGGTATTTCAAGAGCTTATACGACAAATATCATGTATTTGGTGTGGAGTAAAATAAAAAAATATTTGCATCCAGGCAATGGTGGGTCAGGCTTTTTTGCTATGCTAAATAATTTAATATAAAATTAATCATATAATAACTAAGCCATAGCGAAGCATGGCCGGGTCAGCTATTATATCTATTAATTGATTTCAATGAATGTCGTGGGAGTAGTAACAGTGTTCTCTCCGTAGCAAAATAATGATTTAAGTCTGGAGAGATGGGATAGAATAGAATATAAGGTGGATAAAATGGGACATAAGAATAGGTACAGGATGGGATTGGAATTGGATAAGTAGTTTAGACAAAGGCTGTCATATTGATTTAAATAAAATATGGACTGGAATCTGTATTTGCACCCAGGCGAAGCCGGGCCGGGCCGCTAGTATTATATAAAATCCCGCCAGATCGAATTAAGTTTATACCTGTAAAGACTGTGTGTGTTGAATGAATAAATAAATAAATAATTTTTGTTCGTATTAATTCGCAATGTATACACACGAACAAGATACCTTTACTTGAGTAATTTTATCGGTCAGTGGATTAGCTGGAGGTTCAACGACCTCTATACTACCATTACACGACGCTTACGATTATTGTTTTCTAAAAATACGAACTCCAAATAAATAAACAAATAGAATGTTTATGAATAAATGATACATGCAATATTTAAATAACATTTACAGTCTTCGTGGCGCAGCTGGTTAAGCGGCATCTGTATAACATAGGTTCGATCCCCGCACCGAGGCAAATGTTTGTGTAAATCATAAGTATTTATTTTGGCTATAGGTGTAATCGCTGGAGTGAGCGTATTCTGTGGTTCAAAAGTGGCTTGGGACGCCCTCTGGCCAGATAGCGGGACGACTTGCACAAGAGGTTCGGCAGCAACTGGATGCATAAAGCAGCAGACCGGGCTCTGTGGTGTTTGTGAGAGGCCTTTGTCCAGCAGTGGACTGCAAAGGACTGATGATGATGATAGGTGTTTATAAAACCAAAAAAATCTCTCGTAGTTCCTGATACCCACTACACAAGACTCGATCTTAGTTTGGGGTTAGGATCAGATATGTATGTGACTGTTGGGTGTATTTATTTATTTTCGAAAGGATTGAAGTCAGGCAGGCACTTGGCTTATTATAATTACAACCCAAATCATTCTCCATCATAAATAAAATGTAATTTTATGTTATTTGCATTTATTTATGAGACAAGGGCAAAAAAGGAATAATAATAATTTATAAATATTTCCTTCAGATTCTTTACTTACCAAAAGATCCAACTATTTTATAGAGATAAACCTTTTCAACATACCGATAGTTATAATAAAAATAACTCAGGTAAAGCCTCCGGTCTATTTTCATAAATTTTTACCCGAACAATTTACCCGGAAAACCCTTGGAAAGCCAAAAGCCCAGAATTACTAAGTGCTTGAATGTTCCGCCTACACACGAGATTACATAAAGGTTTAGTTTCACGCATGACGAGGTAAATTGCGAATATCCGGCGCAAGCTTTGACTTACGACGCTCCCGTCTCATACAAGTTATTCTTGTAAGGTAATCTAGTTGGCGCAAGATAAAATATATTACTATATACCTTTTTCCATCCCAGTACAAGACAAATATTAACCATATGCAATAGGGTATTTGACTCCAAATTTTTTATAGTATCTATTAAAACGTATCTATAGTTATGACCTAACAAACAAAGAATTTTATAAATCCATTGAGAATGAAAGAAGTTAGAAACGTTTTAAATCTTGTAGTGGGAGTAACAGAAAAGAAAAGCAATACAAAGTTAGTGACGTCACTAGGATAATTATACATTACAGTGTGCACGTGTAAAAGAAACAGTAAGATGTCCCCACTACATCCCTACTCTTTAATTTTAAATATTAATATTTGTCTTATGTTACAAGCTACTTTACACTTTTTGACAGCAAGGCTTTATTTTTAACATATGTGTATTTGTAAGCGAAATAATACTAAAAATCGATGATAGTCAAATACCCTATTGTATTGAATAATGTCAATAATTTTAATTGATATCTTGCGGGTGTAGGTGCGTAGTTTTATTCGCGCTGCGTCACTTTTGTTTTTGTGTATGTGTTTTTGTAGCCTGTAGAAATTGTTCTGGATAATGTACTCTTTAATTGTATTTAATCTATAAGTGTTTTATATTTCTCTAGTTTTCTATACAAAGTAAAATAAAATAAGGTGGTATCTAACTGTCGTTAGTGTTTACGGAATGCCCTCTAAAAGAATTTCGATGGTTAGTATGAAAAATCTACTGACCGCATTGGATCAGCATCGTAGAAAATTTCGCTATTAAAGTCGTTGATGTCAAGCACACAACTAGTCGTAAAATAATAAGCCAAATTATTTTGATTTTGGAGATTAGAAATCCACCACAGTACGTTTTTCCAGACACTTTCTTTCACGTACTACCTAAAAATATGTAGAATTAAATAAATAAATAAATAAATAAATACACCCAACAGTCACATACATAGTCCTGACCCCACACTAAGATCGAGCCTTGTGTCGTGGGTATCAGGAACCACGAGAGACTTTTCGGTCTCACAAACACCCAGACCCGGAAGAAATATTTGTGGGCCGCACAAACATTTCTCTCGGTGCGGGGATCGAACCCGCGGCCTCTCGTTTCACAGGCGGCGTCTAACCAACTGCGCTACGGAGGCTGAATTAATTGCCAGCGGCAGTATTTCCCGACTAATACGACCTAGCGACCTTCAATAAACAAGCGTATACCCATATTTAAAGGCCATCTCCATGCCCCATGGTGTTGCATATGTTCACGGGCGGCGGTGACTTGCTATCAACAGCATGCTCGTTTGCCCCTACAATATATAAAAAAAAAGTTGCAACATGTAAGTGTACCGTCATCATTTATTGTTGAACTAATCTCCACTGTGATCTATTTGAAGCGGGCTGTACCCACGGGATTTCAATTACCTTCTTCAACCTTCTTCTTCTTCTTTCTTCCTTCCGCCTTCAGGTTGGACGTCCGACGTTCAACTGGTCATAAATTAATAAAATAATCACAAAGAATTCACAGTGTTTTTTCTTTCTATCCGACGGGGAATTTTTATATAACAAAGTACTCTGTAGTGAATTCAAAGGCTCGTAATCTGATAGTACTCACGGTGTCACTACAAAAAGCAACCAAATTTATGTGCACTTGTAAAATTGGCTGTGGATTTATGGCTGGCACAAACAGCCGCGTTTGTTATTCAGCACGTTTAGATTTCACTGCGTCATCGCACCGACTTAATATTCAACATTGATTTCCATCGCTTTCACCATTTGAAAATATTACTTTTTCAAGACATTCAGGATACCTACTTTAAATCATATTTGTCTTTACGGCGTGGTAGGCAAAGGTGCCAACTGTTATTGCAAACCACAGTTTTTCGGGCTTATTTTCATTCCAAGATAGTAGTAGGCGAGGCTATAGCTAGTAAAAGCTAGAACTTCGACGATTATAACTAAATCATATAAATTACACCCAACAGTCACATACATAGTCCTGACCACACACTAAGATCGAGTCTTGTGTCGAGGGTATCGGGAACTACGAGAGACTTTCCGGTATCACAAACACCCAGACCCGAAAGAAATATTGTGTGAGCGCACAAAAATTTCTCTTGATGTGATGATCGAACCCGAGGCCTCTCGTTTCACGGGCGGCGTCTAAGCAACTGCACCACGAAGGCGGTCGGTCGGTGGATAAAATAGACATTGAAATATTTATCTTATATCATGAATTATAAAAATCTCAATGAATAATGAACGTATTTTGATAAATTGACGTTTTCTTTAACTATTCTAAGATAGCCGCCCGGCCCGGCGTCGCCCGGGTGCAATTACTTTTTGAGCCCAGTATAGCATAACAGCAATTTTATATTTAAAGATATTTATTTTCCTATCCTGTGGCGTTACATCTTATCCTGTACCGTAGTCACTTTTTATTCTTCATCCGCTTTATATTAAATCTTTTACTGGTGGTAGGTCTCTCATATGTGAAAGGCCATCTGGGTAGGTACCACCGCAATGTTTATTTCTCCCGTGAAACAACACTGCGTAAATGCACTGTTGTGTTTCGGATTGAAGGACATTGTAGCCAGAGTAACTACTGGACATATTGAGACTTAACATCTTGTCTCAGGATGGCGAGCGCAGTGGAATGTTGCTACTGTTTATGAGCGGTCGTATCGCTTACCATCAGGCGAACGGCTTGCTCGTCTCGTCATTCATTGCAATTAAAAAAAATAATCTCATCGCAATGCTTTGAGTTTAAAGTTTTTTAAGGGTCAGGTTAAAAGTACCCTGAGCCGACGTGAATTCATGAAGAGATTAATGAAAGTGGTCGAAGCGAAAGTAGTATATCAGGATCGAGCAAAGTAAAGATCCATAACCTCTGCCTACGCTTATGGGAAATAGGCGTGTTGTAAGTGTGTGTAAGTTTATGTATGAGTTCAAAAAAGTAGCGAAAATTTTATACTGAGATGTCCATAAGAACACTATATTTAGGGTGCCAGCTCACATTACATCCAAATTGAACCAGCCGTTTTTAGGTGAAGAGATAACAAATATTAGTAAGGATATTATATAAACTCTACTGCCAATTTACTTTCTACCAGTGGATTCTAAGATAATATATTTGTAAAGTGCGAGTGGTGTGAACAAATGAGAATGCACGTGTGGGCGGGGTGTCATTAAACCCTCTTGTTGAGTTTAACTCTACCACTGTACAGAAAATTCAGCATCATAGGTAAAGATGAGAGATTGTACGGCACTATATTTGTATCGACTTTACCGTTATATGTAAAGATATTAGTCCGATTTCATTATTTTTGTCAAATGCTTAAGACCTATTGATATTATTAAAGTTTTTTGTGGTTTAAAACTTAACTAATTAACGATACAAATGATCTCATGGCAGACTATTTGCATAAAAAATATATTTTTTAAAATCTCAAATAGAGTAAAAATGCTGTATGTAGCTCAATTTTTCGTAAGATTTTGGCTTCGTCAAAAAAGGAAAATGTTTATTTGGTTTAATAAAAGTTATATATTAAAAATAATGAAGATAAACTAGATTAATTCTGCACAAAATACATACAAGTTCTGTACGCGACAACAATTTACAAATAATATTTTGTTCATAAACACTGAAGTTTTGTTTAGTTGACCAATTACAAACAGCACAAACAATACACTGATAACAAAAATAAGAGTAAAACATACATTACCAGTTACAAACACTGTCCAAGCAAACAAACATCTAGGATAAATATGGTCGTTTAATAAAATAACACACATACACATATTGAAATAAACTATTATTTACGTGACCACGAAAGCTGTAAAGTAATCGAAACATCGGGAAGAAACTATAAAAAATACAAACACAAAATCAAATACGCGATAAAATCGGTAAATAATAGTTTTATATCAATGTGTAACATTCGCGTATATATAAGAAACCATTAATAATTGTACATACATACATACGCATGCATGTCTGTATACCTAAGGGAGTAGTAGCACCCACCTTAAAAGAATATTTTCGACTTACCTATATAGTGTACTACCGGCCCGGCCCAGCTTCACCCGGGTACAAATAGATTTCTGTACAATAATATGCACGTACTATACATATAAACCTTCCTCTTGAATCACTCTATCTATTATAAAAAACGCATCAAAATCCGTTGCGTAGTTTTAAAGATTTAAGCATACAAAGGGACATAGAGACAGAGAAAGCTTTGTTTTATACTATGTAGTGATTATTATTTATGTTTTTCGTGATTTTGACCGGGAGCCGAATCTATTACAATTTAACGCATGAATTGAAATCCTTGCAGACTCTGTTATTTGTTTTTATTCTTTACTAGCGGCCCAGTCTAGTCGCGCCCGGGTGCAGACACATTTTTTAAAATGGTGAATAAAATGTCAGAACAAAGTATCCCTCTGATATCGATATTGACACCAACCGGACTACGAAAAACGAATAAAACTTCCTCGTGCTTGCTAGATTTTTCACTACTGCTTCCCTAATATAGATCATAGCGTAATGGTATATGGTATACTAAAGCATTCCTGGATAAATTACCTATCCAACACAAAAATAAGTTTTCAATTCGAGCCAGCAGTTCCCAAGATTAGAGGTAACAAACAAACTCTTCAGCTTTATATATTAGTATAGACTGTAAACATAACAATATACATTCAGACATACATAGACTCACGCCTTTTCCGATAAGGGGTAGGTAGAGGTTTCCCTGGTAGAAACCAGGATACCCATGTTTCGCCTTATATGTTCCGATTCATGATGTGATAGGGGGTGCGCCTTTCGCAATATATAGAGTTATTATGATGACAACAAGGTGCAAATAGCGGTCTTTTCGCAATGTCTACTAGATAACCACTGGATATTTGTGAACTAGAAGAAGAAAGATATAAAGACTCATTTCAGATTTAATATACAAGCATTTTCAAAATCGAGTACATTCCCTGGGTTTGCACTCTGATCGGTGAAATCTGCACAAGTCACTTGACTTAAACTACCTACCAAAAAATAATAAACAGGCCAGCTCATCTGGGGCAGCACTACACTTTTGAATTTTGATTGACGACAAGCGACAGCACATATTGATACGCGGTAGAGATCACTAACGATAAGGTGACTCTAAATCTCAAAAAACCAAACTGAAATCCCACTCTCAACTTAATCCATCATTCCTAATCACCCCATTAATATCAACCACACACCATTAATGTAATTGCGTGGTGGCCTGTTAGTATACGGATTAGACGCGACTGCCAACATGTTCACGGTGGTCGCGGGTTCGAATCCCAGGGCACACCTCTGACTTTTCGGAGTCATATGTGTATTGATAGTCAATCACCACGCACTACAACTGTGAAGGAAAACATCGTGAGGAAACCTGCATACCATAGCGATTTATAAAAATTTCTATGGTATATAAGTCCGCCAACCCGCACTAGGCCAGCTTGGTAGACTATATGGCCTTACCCCTCTCAATGGTAATTTCGATTGTAGAGGAGGCTCGTGCCCTGCAGTGGGACGTATATGGGCTGAGACACATCACGATTTCTAATTTCAAATGTAATTTATTTTATCCCCACGCGGGCTATACACGTCTAAAACGCATTTAAACCCATGTAAATAGGTCGGAAAACTCGACGGGAAAACACCGGCTCGAACGGACGATGGGGAAATTAATCAAATATTGACATTGTTATAAAGGCAAGGTGATTGGATACTGGAGGTCAGGGATGCAGTCAGTGTGGGAGGTATTATTTTGGAAATTAGGTTATACATGAAGAGGAATTAATTTTTATTTAGATCATAGACAAATTCATAAAAAGACGCTAATCAACCATAAAAACGTAAATTAATTAATTTGCTTCTGTAAATATTGTATGTTTAATTCATGTAATTTCTTTGTTGTAATAAGTAGCTATCAATAATTTATTTCCAACTGCTCCTGTTAATTTAACTTTCTGATTTCGTTGCGAGTAGACATTCCTCGAGAATCACCGAGCTTCAATGCTTGGTTTCTTTACAATTCATGCCACTGTTGACACTGGCTTACAGGATTTACAGTAATGGGTGTGAGGGCGAGACAGTCTCCAATAAGTAGTTCAATAATAATGTAATATTTAACAGATATTAACCAAAAATAAGTATATAAATGGAGTCCGATTACCAAATAGGAAATTATGTGCTACCAAGAAATTGTTATTTAGCTCCTGATAATTTAAAGATACGTTTACTAATCTATCAATTATATCAGGCGCATACTGTGGAATAAATATTACAATTAGACAGTAACTGAACCACCAAATATTATCCTTAATCCAACCCTGTCGAAAATCCTATTTTACAAGTCAATATTTTGTCTCCAGCGCTGGTTTTTAATCGTAGACTTTCGGGAGTCGTTTGCTTTTGCCAATGAACAACCAATAGCTTTTGAGAACGTCACAATTTTTGAATCAGATATAAGAACGTTTTTTTTATAACGACGCATGTAAAAGATAAATGATTGGCTTCGAAAATAGATGCATAAAATTAGGAGCATAAATCTTGATTTATTTTATATTTATTTTTATTCTTTGACTATTTTGAAAATAATGTTTTACGGCTATTGGGTAGCAAAATGTTAAAGTAATCTCTTAATGACTTAAAACACCGTAAAGCGTCAGATAACAAATAAAGTTAATAATCTGTGACGACTTGTAATTGTATGTACATTTTTTAATTTATTACACTGAATTCAAAATTTTCTTTTTACTGGTTGTTCTAACTTCTTGCGTGATGTAGGATATTTTATTGAGATGTTTTATGTAATAAAATGGTAATATCATTTTATCTCAAACATATTTGGGATATGGTAATGTTTACCTATTTCTTAAGTTCCTATTATAACTGCTATCAACACAAACGTTCCCAAAAATATAAAAGAGCAGACTCTTACAAAATAGAAACTTTAAGCATTTCCGTGTAATTTTATTTCCAGTATAATACTTATTTCACACTTTACCCAAAGGACATATTACAGCAAAAACTCATTTCTTCTTAACCCCAACTTAAAACTTATACGTGTATATTTCTTTAATAAAACTTTAAGCGGGAATAGTCGCTTGCAAACTCCAGTTTATATTTTTATCAGCGTCCTGATAATACAAAGTTTGAGGAAAAAACCTTGGTTATTCCCCGAAAAAAAATCGCAAAATTAAAACGAAAGAGTTAAAGTTTTATCCAGTTTCTTTTGGACAGTTTAGGAATAATTATATCGTTGTACCGCGCGTATTTTCAGTTTGCTTAGGAGTTCTTAAGCATTTCACCATTATTTAGAATTTTGTCTTACGCCTGATGGTACATAATATTATCGTTTATAAATGGTAACAATGCTTGGCATGCCCCTGCGCTATTCTAAGACATAAGATGTTAAGTTACAGTATGTCCAGTAGTTACACTTTAAACCGGAACAAAACAGTGCGTTTATACTAGTATTTGGCAGGAGAAACAGGCATTGTGGTGGTAGCCACCCTGGTGGCCTATGGCTAAAAGATATGTGGTTTACTTAAAAAGAATATTGCATCTATTTATACTTTTATCTGAAATCCCCTTAAAACGTATAGTTCAACTGGAATATAAATAAACTTACGATATCCTTTAGTAATCAAATTAATTCAAACGCCATTACAGTCGCCTTTAATTACATTACAAATTAAACTTGATTGCATGGTCGCCGATGAGAACCGAACCCGTGACTGAGTGCCGGTACAAGTTAAATTTGTCTGTCAAAACCACGACCAACTTGTGAGTTGGCTGCAGCTGAAATGTTTGTATTTCATTCAAACTGTCGTTATGACTACGGACGGAATACGCTATAGATTATTCACGGATATTACATTGCACTTGCAAGCTATATTCTGAGGATGGAATTTTGAACTACGGATTTATGTTAAAATGAAGGGGGCGAGATTTGAAAATAGAGAGGCCTGGAAAACTTTAAATTCATTGTGCGTCAAAAACCTGAATTTGTGATTATCAAGTTCAATTTTTGTTCTTTTTGGATCGATTATTCTTAAAATAGGTGTTAAATGACTTGTCGTAATAGAAAAAAATATAAAAACGAAAGCAAAACACAACAAAGGAAGAGAGAGTTAGAGATAAATAAAGTAGCATCATACATAACAGTATTGAATTGAAAAATTACGAAAAGTAGCTGCTGTATCGAGTCTCTATGAAGCAATATTTCTTATTCGTAGTCACACGTCACGATAAATAAACAAGAACCGACCCGTTGCCACCCTTATTTGTTTTCGCACCCCGCCTAGTGTAATCTTCAGTTTAGAAGCAATGCGTGACATTTTAGATACGGTAAACAGCGGATATTTAATGGAACGGTGAAAGACATTTTTTTTTCTGGAGATTGTCCCGCCCTCACACCCGCCACTGTAACTCCTGTGAGCCAGGATCAACAGTGGCACGCAATGTAATGACACCGAGCATTGAAGCTTGGCGAGTCTCCGGGAATGTCTAACTTGTCTTTAACCCACAACGAAATTAATCAGAAAATTCTGATTCTGAAGGAAAATCTTGCAATAAAATCTCAAACGATAAGATCTTAACAATATTCCCCAGATTCCCCATACTATACAGGGTATATCAAGACTGCTACCGAAAACGAAGCCGGGTGGTAGTTTAAGCGACTTCAGACACAATGCAACAGAAAAAGTAGCAAAAAATAGCTAATTTTTTTTTCTTGTTATTTTTTCCTATGGCCATATTTGGGTGGTAAATACATTTTTTTTCCCTAAAATAATAGTGTATACCCTTTTATTTCTAAATACTCTAAGGCATAAAAGAGCTAAAATTATTTTTTTAGCAAAAACTATGGATTTACCACCCAAAAATGACGATATTTAAAACATAATAAAAATAATTGTCGCGTTTCTTTGCGAAATTTTTAGTTGCATTGTGTTTGTAGTCACTAAAACTACCACCCAGCTTCGTTTTCGGTAGCAGTCTTGAGATACCCAGTATAAATAGTATAGGGAATCCGTGTGCAGTAGGCCAGTGTGGTGAACTACGACCTAACCCTTATCAACCGAAATCTCAGTAATACGGAAGTCTTGTACTCAACAGTGGATAATTATGAGCTGATACAATACATCTTATATCTGATGCGAAATCTCAATAATTGTCGAAAATATTCTGAATATCATTCGCTCCAAACCTATTTACTCAAATGTGTATATCGTTTGTACGATAGACGCATAATTTAGTGAGAACACGGTTCAAGTATTTTGATTAAATTTAAATGTGTATTCAACCCTAGTTTAAGTGCTTTAGGACTTTCAATAGTTTGGGTTTCAATTTAAAATTTACATGAGTACGAATTAAACTACTTACACGTATAATACCGCTAGCTTGAATATTAATTCTTTTTTCAGGCACTATCACCGTGCTAATTTATACCAAAGTCCGCCTTTCTGTGTCTATCATACTTACATACATGAAGTTTTCACCTTTTTCCCAGAAGAGGTAGGCAGAGGTGTTGTTAGCAACCAACACACTGACGTTTCACTTTGTGTTTCCTCCATATCATTATTAATACATATAAATAAAATGTTAATATTATTCGGCGATATTTCTCCTGTTTTTATAACTTCGAAAATTAATAGAATACGTTAGCTTTCGCGCTTTAACGTCTGAAAGACAGAAATAGGGTACCAAGGGCTTTGTACCTTGGACTAAAATTGCATAACTCAAAATCTCTGTTCCCCATTTACCTTAATCACGCAACTGAATCCGGGCGCTAAATCAAGGATAACACCAATCACACTCAGACAATCAATACGCAATAAAGGTAGGTATTCCGAATCCCAATTGATAACCCTCGCGCGTATTACAAGGCTGTAAAACATAAAGCAATCTTGTAAATATTGGCCGTCGGTTATTGAGGCTCCCTCGACATGTTTACACCTGTTTTATTATCTCTTTTATGGATTGAGAGAGTGAATGGCCGACTATGTTTCGAGTGACATGGTTAAACTAAGGTGATATTGTCATAAATCGATTCTGATTGTGAAATACGAATAAATGCTGAAACTGTAATAAATGATAAATAAATAAACCCAACAGTCACCTACATAGTCCAGATCTTACACTAAGATCGAGTCTTGTGTAGTGGGTATCAAAAACGACGATAGATTTTTCGTCCGCACAAATACCCAGACCCGAAAAAACCTGAACCAGCGTTCTCTCGATTCACAGCAGGCGTTTGAACAAATGCGCCACGGAGCCTGTCATAAATGTCCTTCACTATGATAAGGAAGTTGATTATTTTTTGGCATTGCTTTTATTTTAAAGAGAGACCCTATATAAACACGATATTGTGTATTTAATGCTCAAGGGATTATCCACCTATTGTAAATGCATCCGACCAAAAGAGAGACCAATGTATAATAATAATAGAGCCCATGTCTCTACCTCCGCAAGACAGGCCTCCTTTATACCTGAAATCCTTGCATGTTGTTCTATTGTCGCTTGGCAAATTCCAATTAAGAATTTCTATGGCAAGAACAGTTTACAGTCCTCTATAGTATCCTGGTTTCCAGAATTACATTTAACAGTCTTCGTAGTATATCTTGTATCTTAGTTAGGGGTTAGGACAATTGTTTGTTACTGTTGGGTGTATTTTAAACAGGTGATAGGTCACTAATATGTGAGACGCCTCCGGAGTAATAGTATTATAGTAGTGTAAACGCACTGTTGTGTTCTGGTTTAAAGGGCATTGTAGCCAGAGTAACTACTGGACATATTAAGGATTAACATCTTATGTCTCAGGATAGCGGGTACATTGTGGTTTGGTTTTATTACTGTCTATGAGCGGCTGGAGTGCTTACCACCATGGCAGGCTCGTCTCGCCAGTCACAGTAATAAAAAAAACACAAACATCCATTTAATTTAATAGAAGTATAAATATACTACTAACTATGTACGTTAACAACTGCGGTCGGTAAATAATCTGTTAAAATCGTTCGCTAACACAATTAAGAAAATGAAACGCAAGCTATTAGTCTAGTCGCGAGCGCGCGGTAATTATATATTAGTTTCATTACTACAAGGTTCCGTACTGTACCGGCTGCGATATAGTGCTCATTAGTAAATATAACTATTGTCAATAGATTTTGCTATTATAGTTTGGAAGTGGGCCATCAGGAGTAATAGGCTTTGTTAGATTAGAATGGCTGAAGTTATTGTATAATGTGAAGTAGGAAGTATGAAGTTTTATTATGAAGTTGTACAGATGGAAAGAATAAATAAAAACGGATTTAATTATCACAACAATAAAAATGTACAAGGAATTTTCGCGCCGCATCGAATCGCAACGCAAAATGCATCACACCTGAAATGAAATGAAATGTATTTATTGGTCACGTAGGCAATTTAAAAGCTCTTATGACAAGTCAAAGGAACTACGCTACTATAGGGGTAGGAAGAAACTATAGACCGCCATTTTGCCCGATCCTGACATATAACTATTGCTTCATCCACTTTCATCGACCTCTTCATTCATTTGCGTCGGTTTAGGGTTGTTTTGATTAGATACTTATTGAGGGTATCACCAATTTGGGTAGTGTAAGCTCGGTGAGGTCGAGCATTACCGACTACTCCATGCAAACTCGCCTTGTAAATTTGCTTGGTTAGTCTCCATTCATCCATCCTCTCTACACGACCAAACTATATCTCCATTTTAACTACTTATAATCGTTTACCCACACACTTAAAATAATAATACTAATTGAATCATCAAAGTATAATCTAGTAGAATGAATACAAAATGGTGTCGAATTCAATACACACTACATTCGACACAAATATGTCAGTACTCCACCAATAAATTTGTATACAGCAAAATATTACTTTCGCCCGTTACTGTAATATAAAAGCATAAAATCGACATGGATTCAGGCAATTATGTAAATGGTTCCGTGCCAAAATATGTACAACATACGCACTGAGAATTATCGGAAAATTATTTATATGAATGGGTGTGGTACGACGCTTTACACATCAAATCACTTTTTCCTATCGCTATGAGATGTAATCTATTTTCATCCGTATATTTGAATTGAAAATACCGATAATTTTAAACGCAGTTTATTGCTTGCCGCCACTTACGAAGATCTAGATACTAGTGATAGTGATGGTAGGTGTTTCGTGTGAGACACAGTCTGGGTAAGTGCCACTGCATTTGCTGTTTTTCTCGCCAAAAAACTGTGTGATCCGTTTTGAAGAAAATTATAGCCAGAGTAGCGAGAGTAGAGTAGTAGCTTGACAGCCTTTGTGCCGCAGTTGAACGCAAAACAAGTGGTCGCGGGTTTGATTCCCGCACCAAGACTAATGTTTTTGAGGCCAACAAGTATTTGTCTCGGGTTTGGGTGTTGGTGAGACCGAAGAGTATCTCGTATTTTCTGATACCTACGATACAAGACTTTGTGACAATTGGGTGCATTTATTTATTTAGTAATTTCTGGAAATATTAGGACTTAACATCGTATATCTCAGGATGTTGAGCACAGTAGAATGTCACGCATTGCTTTGTAATTTAAGGTGCTTTGCTACTTTACATGAGCGGTCGTATCGCATTCCTTCAAGCGAATGGCTCGTATCACCATTCATTACATAAAATAAAATAAACCTAGATTAAATGGAAGTTGCATTGCTCACCTCTTAAAATGAAAGTCTTTTGTAGCTACAGCTATATTTAGGATCTCGATCCGGATTAAACAATTGTCTATAATCAATTTCAAATTCTGAATATAGCGACATCTATCAGCACATGTTCGAACTGTTTTATATTAAAACATGTTGACTAGACTAAATTATTTACAAGTCATTGGTCGAGTACTAAGGGACTTGTTTGTAAACCAACCAGCGGCGTCAAAGGGCTCAGGTCTAGTAATTACGAGGCTGAGATGTTAATTAAATTCTGTTCAAGGGCCGCGTTGGCCTTTGGATAGGGCTTCAGATTTTGATAGGTCTCGTTTTCAGGTATAAGGTAAATTAGATATAGAATTATATTAATACTTAGAAAATATTAGTAAAGCGAACTTGACACTGTTTGACGTGACTGCAATAGTTAGGTAAAAATACACACTAGGAGGCGTATAATTATATTATGTTATGAAATACGAGTATATTTTTATAAATTTAATTGAAATAATATATGTTGTTTTAAATATTTACGAATGGTAAGCTACACACACCTAAGGTAAGCCAAGCATTATTTTGTTATTCATGATGTTTTTTGTATTGCTAGTCTCCATGGACGGTCGTATCGCTTACCGTCAGACGAAAAGCATACTTGTCTCACTATTTAACCCTTTGCTTGTCCAAGTCAATAAATTGTTTACAGTTTCCAAAGGGGTTATTGCAAATTAATAAAAAAATAAAAACCGACTTCAAAACAAAAAACCGCTAAAAACCAAAAAATTACTAAATAATAAGTACCACTGCAAAGCAAAAAAATAATATTTGTTTCATGGAACTTGCGCTTGTTGATTAATTTGCTTAATGACTTGACTAGCCAACAAATCAAAATATATGCATAACATATCGAAGGCGGGCCGCCAAGTACCAAACATGTAGGACCTGTGCCTTATATTAATTTAAATATCTATATGTTTGGTACTGGGCGACCCGCCTTCAATATGTTATGCATATATTTTGATTTGTTGGCTAGTCAAGTCATTAAGCAAATTAATCAACAAGCGCAAGTTCCATGAAACAAATATTATTTTTTTGCTTTGCAGTGGTACTTATTATTTAGTTATTTTTTGGTTTTTAGCGGTTTTTTGTTTTGAAGTCGGTTTTTATTTTTTTATTAAAAATTTTGGTTATTTTTATCTTTTTAGTGTTGATAGGAATCAAAATGAAGAAGATTTGGTCCCCACAAGGAATATGTTCTTTCCGATGATAATGAAATCGCTAAAATCGGCTAAAAGCTGCCAAAGATATTGGAGTATTCATATGTTTATTATTTTTTCTCCCCCCCCCCCTCCCTTTGCCCCTACCCCCTTTTCCCACCACCACTGTAGCTTAGCTTTTATACTGAACCCAATGCAAAAAGAACCATTGGAATCCTACTAAAGTTTGAAGAGTTCTACACTCCAGGTCCGAAAATGATCATCAGATCTCCATGTTGTGTTCCTGAGATCAACCTGTCAATACATTCTTTCCAATGAAAAAGAAATCACTAAAATCGGTTAAATCCTGCCGAAGATATTAGAATTTACGTGTATTTTAATTTTATCACCTACCCCCCCTCACCCCCACCCCTTTTTTCCTCTCTCTCTGTAAATTAACTTTTATAATGAACCTAATGCAAAAAGAACCATTAGAATCCTACTTAATTTTAAGGAGTTCCCCTCTCCAGGTCCGAAGATATTGCTCAGATTTTCACCATATTTTTATGGGACCAAATGACAAGCATCAGCTTTCAATCAAAGAAAGAATGGTCGAAATCGGTTCACACAGTACAGAGAAACGAGGTAACAAACATAAAAAAAAAAAAATCAACATACAGTCGAATTGAGAACCTCCTCCTTTTTTTGAAGTCGGTTAAAAAGGTAAAACACCTCTAAGTTCCCGAAGTTACGTATTAAGTTAAAGTTATTTATTGCTGAATTTCATAGTATAAGAAATTCGTGAGAACACCTGCATAAGTTGCAAATGACAAACAAACAAAGGAACAGGAGGGTAAGAAATTATTTTAATTGCAATGAATGAAGATATGGGCCTGCCATTCACCTGATAGTTAGTGATAAAACCTCTCATGGACAGTAGAAAACCATACAGCACCTTGAATCACAAAGCAATGTTTGGCATTCCACTGCGCTCGCCGTCCTGAGACATAAGATTTTATGCCTCATTATGTCCAGTAATTACTCTAGCTACAATGTCCTTCAATCCAAAACAAACTACTGCATTTACACTGCTGTTTGGCGCGAGAAATAGAAATTGCGGTGGTACCTACATTTGTGGCCTATTGCGTATGACAGACTTACCACCATAAAAATTGCAATGGTTCCTCCTAGCCGCCTGGCTGATCACATAAATTTGAGAGACCTACAGGTAAGTAGGATGTTCTAAATACCTAGTCAGGTCATAAATTCTGTCACATGTTTAATATAAAATAATTGAAACAAGTTTATTCATTATGTAACCATTTATATACCATAATGAACTTAACAAAACATAGATTCTTATCACCCTAAAGTTTATTCAAAATGACCTCCGTGATTTTGAATACAGACCTTCAATCTGCGCGGCCGGTTGTCTATCGTAGCGCGAACGAGGTCCATGTCAATATCGGCAGCTGCCTTAATCAAGGATGTCTTGAGTGACTCCAAATTGGGATGAGGCTTTGAGCACGCCTTTTCCTCCAAGTGTTGCCATGTCTTGTAATCTAACGGATTCAAATCTGGACTGGAGGAGGATTTCTTTGAATTCGCGCCTTCACAGCTTTTATCACTGCTGGAGTCCTAACAGACCGAGGGCGACCACTTCTTGACCTGTCATCTACACTAGAGTCTTCATAATATCGTTTGATGGTACGACAACCGAATCATTTGGTAATATTCAAATTTTTCAGTATGTCAAAAATTTTAATTGGCGCGTTACCGCAACGATGCAACGCAATAACTGCAACACGGTCTTCTTAAAGCGTCCACTCCATATTTAAAAAAGAGTAAAATTCTAAAAAGTATATTTTTTTATTTTCATGAACAATTCGAAATTCGAATTCAATAAACTTTTTTGTGGCCAGCATTCTAAAAGAAAAGTTTTTACTGTGTGACAATACTTATGACCTGACTATGTATATAATCATTTGAATCCTTTTCAATTTCGTAGCTTCAATTTTTCTCAGATTACATAATTTCAAATCACAACAAATTACACAAAAACTATTTCTACAAAGATCAGTAGGAAAGCAAGCTGAAGCTAACATTCAGTCCACGTCCGACCTCCATCGCAGCCGGCGCCCATGTATTGGTTTACATAACTCGTACATTTGTTCCACATGATCCGAACTCTGAATAATAATCAACTCATTATAAACATGTTATATCTAGGTGAAGGTATATTTGGATCTAGGATATGTTTGTATTTGGGTATAACTTTTTTGTGGTGGCAGGTCTCGTATGTGAGAGTGCATCTGGGTAATTCTGTATCAGCCCATATACGTCCCACTGCAGGACACGGGCCTCCTCTACAATCGAGAGTACGATTGAGAGTGGTTAGGCCATATAGTCCACCACGCTGGCCTAGTGCGGGTTGGCGGACTTACATACCGTATAAATTTTATAAATCGCTATGGTATGCAGGTTTCCTCACGATGTTTTCCTTCACCGTTTTAGAACACGGTGAAGGAAAACATCTGGGTAATTACCACTGTAATAAATATTTCTGCCGCTAAACCGCAGTGTAAATGCACTATTATGTTTCTGTTTGAAATATATTGTAGCAAAACTAACTAATGGACATATTATGATTTAATAACGTATGTGTCGAGCTAGACGAGCATGGTATCGCCTGGTGGATAAACAATACTACCGCTCAGTAGTAAAAATCAATAAAACCATGAATTACAAATCAATGCTTGGCATTCCACTGAAAACGAAAATGAAAATAATTTATTGAATCCATTAAAATGTTCAACATCATTTAGATTCAGTAATTTTTTTATCTACCACCCCGTTCGGAAAGCGGTTTTTACTAAAGAAGAACGGGCAAGAAACTCTAGTGTTGCTCTTTTCAAAACCAGTTTATAATGTAGTGAATTATTACAAAATTTACAAGATGGTTTAAATCAGAGCAGTTTAATAATAATTTGTTGTAAATTGCGCTCGCTATCCTAAGACATAAAATGTTAAGTCTCAATATGTCCAGTAGTTACTCTTGCCTGCTTTAGCTTTGCTAAACCGGAACACAACAGCGCATTTACATTGTTTTATATTAATTTTTATTTTATCTAACCAATGTAGCTGTTAATTCTGATTTACTAGAGTATTTATTTTATTACATGATACTATAAATATTGATATACATCTAACAATAAATAATTATCGATGCGAATCGAAGCACAGCGTCTAATATCGGGACAAGTTCGTTCTATAGATGTAGAGACAGAAAGCAATTAGTCAGCGCTCGGAAGATAATAGAGTCCCTACTCTTATATATAGTCTCTCCTTCATTGGGCTGGTAGATTCGACTTTAACTTGTACTAACACCATTATCGAGAGTTGTAATTTAGCGGTACGATGCTTAGTTTAACCATAAGAATAAAGAAAGAACATACGGAGTTTTTTTTTACTACTTGTATCATATATACTTCTATATACATCGTATGCCTATATACGTCCCACTGCAGGGCACGGGCCTCCTCTACAATAGAGAGTACGATTGTGAGTGGTTAGGTCATTTAGTCTACCACGCTGGCCTAGTGCGGTTCGCTGGACTTTACTGTACGACATTTTATGAAAAAGTGAAAGACGAAAGTATTTTTAGCGTCTAAAAATTATGTCCTGAAAAGTATATTCAATTGGAAGGCTAATTTCATACTACTTGAATTCGTAGCTCATTATCTCTCTATTTAACTACTAAAGAAAAGTTGTAAAAGAACTCTTGGACTACAGCCTAATTTATCTTTTATAGGATCCAAGTTCGATATAATACGATTTCTATAAATAAATATCAATAGGTACTCTAACGTCCCGAACGCTATAGCGATTTATCAATGTAATGTCAACTTAATGTTAGTTTAAATAAGGTATATTTTTATTCTCAATGTCAATGTAAGAACAGCCTTAAGGATAGTATAAATAGGGTTTATTTAAAAAAATGATATTTTTGACCCGGTGGTCGGTTGATCTTCGAATACATCATATAAATAAATAATACCCAACAGTCACATAAGTAGTCCTGACTTGACACTAAGATCGAGTCTTGTGTCGTGGGTATCAGAAACTACGAGAGACTTCCATCTCACAAACACCCAGACCTGAAAGAAATATTTGTGGGTCGCACAAACATTTCTCTCGGTGCGGGGATCGAACCCGCGGCCTCTCATTTAACACTTGCGCCACGGAGGCTGTCTGCCCCTAACATTAAATATTAAATAAAATAAAAAATAAATACACCCAACAGTCACATACATAGTCCTGACCCCACACTAAGATCGAGTCTTGTGTCGTGGGTATCAGGAACTACGAGAGACTTTTCGGTGCGGGGATCGAACCCGCGGCCTCTCGTTTCACAGGCGGCGTCTAACCAACTGCGCCACGGAGGCTGTCTGCCCCTAACATTAAATATTTGTAATCGTGACCTGAAATAAACATACATAAACTCACGCCTTTTTTCCCAGAAGGGGTAGGCAGAGGTGCCAGGATACCCACATTTCGCCTTGTATATTCCGTCCCACGATGTGTAAGGTGGCGAGCTTATCGCTATATCGGGCACAAATTCCTGATTCTGGATTGATAATAAATAAAAAAATCCAATATCACTTTGCTCAACCCAGGATTCGAACCCGAGACCTCAGCTTTGTAACCGTACCCAAGTACAACTACGCCACCGAGGCAGTCGAAATAAAAATTAAGAAGGAAAAATCGTATAACAAATATCTAGAGAAATTCAAAACAGACCTACAGATTCGTATTGTTCAAATTTAAAATATCGAGCTAATTACGAGGCTTTTAACAGCCTCCTCCAGGAGGGCTTGTATACCGCAGCTTATTTCACTCTCTATTTCACTTTACTAACCTTTTGAGCATCAAACCGCAGACTTTAAATATGTTTTTACTGGTGGTAGGTCTCTCATATGTGAGAGGCTGCCTGGGTGGGTACCACCGCAATGTCTATTTCTCCCGTCAAACAGCAGTTTAAATGCACTGTTGTGTTTCGGATTGAAGGATATTGTAGCCAGAGTAACTACTGGACATATTGAGACTAAACATCTATATGTCTCAGGATGACGAGCGCAGTGGAATGTCAAGCATTGCTTTGTAATTCAAGGTGTTGTTTGGTTTTGCTCCTGTTCATGAGCGGTCGCATCGCTTACCATCAGGCGAACGGCATGCTCGTCTCGTCATTAACAGCAATAAAAAAAAAAAAAAAAGAAAATGTTTCGCTGAATTGTTGTGAGTGGCTCTACCATATACCAGGTGGTATTTGTATATCGTATTTAATTTAAGCCACATATTTTTTATTATTTCAGGTACTACCTGTCCTGGACTTTGAAAAAACAGACTAATAGGTGTGTCAACAATTTTTTCACCGTTCAGATTAGTTCCCGAACTGAACCAAAGTTCAGCTAAGATTGATGACAAAAAATAAACTCAGGTTGTTTTTTAAATTCAGTAACTATAATTGGTAACAGTTATAACCGAGGGTGGTGAGGAACATGTAGGTGAAATCAAATACGACCATATTTCGATGCCATTCTGTATATATTTTAAAAGTTGATTAGTTTAATGTTCCAAGAAATCATCAAATTTTATTCAAATTTTGTTAATGCGGCGTTTAGAAACTCGTGGGTAAAATAAAATACCATAAGAAGTTTAGATTGTGAGACTTGATGTCCTAAGTTCCAACTTTTTTGCGTAATACATTTTCAAACAATTTTTTTTTGTACTTTCCCAGGTCTATATTTGTTCCATAAAGATATAGAGAGAGGTTTACCTAGCATTTTACTTTTAGATGGGACTATCTCACTGGACTGTAAAATAACTAGTAATTATGGGTAATACATGCTTACCTCCTCAAAGATATAGCGAGAGCTTACGTATACCCGTATATTCATATACATGGCAACCACGAAAACGAAATCAAATTAGCCTACGTATAAGTATTCCTACAACTAGGCTTGTAACGTAGATAAGGGCCTCGAACTTTCCACACAACTAGCTACTCGTACTAAAACAAGTATAATGGGTTTTTAATGACACATAGAGACGTTTTTCGTGTGCTAGCCTATTTTTGTACTCTAATACATAATGGTAACTAGAAAGGATAGTTTAAGGGCATTGATACTATAATCAAGTAAAATATAACTACTGTAGATAAGTCCTAAAGATATCTAGAACGACCTGTTGAAAACCGCGTTTATTCGGCAACCTCTGTTATCTTTCCAATTAACTATTTCTTAATATAATACTGGTGGGAGGTCTGTCATATGTGAGAGGCCGCCTGGGTAGTTACCACTGCAATGTCTATTTCTCCCGCCAAACAGTAGTGTAAATGTACTGTTGTGTTTCGCATTGAAGGATATTATAGCCAGAGTAACTACTGGACTTATTAAGATTTAACATCTTATATCTCAGGATGGCGAGCGCAGTGGAATGCCAAGCATTGCTTTGTGATTCAAGATGTTTGGCTTTGCTACTGTTCATGAGCGGTCGCATCGCTTACCATCAACATTAACACGAGTTGCTGGAATTTCCAAAGCTTCTTAATTGTTCATAACATACTCATGCCTCACGAACGCAGTATTTCTAACAAATTATCGGTGGTTTATTTATAGACGAAAATATCATATTATCCAACCTCGAAATATAAACCAGAAACATCAAACGATAAAATAAAACAAACTATATCAAAAGTTAGAAAACAAATTTTGCGCCGTTGAAAATTTATATCTGATTTTTCGTATCCGGAAAGTCAACATTTTTTAATAAATCCAAAGCATCGTATAATGCTCGCTGCGGACGCGTTGGGTTTTGTCAGCGTGTGCTATCCTCGCATATGGTATTAAGAAAGCCGGTAAATAAATTTTAATATATCTAACACTAAGCCGCGCTCGCTTCTTCGCTCGCGACGTGATATAAGACGAGACGCTGGAAAATCTTTGCCCTTTTTCCATTTTTCATCCATTATTCCTAAAGTCTTGCAAAGCACATATCTTGCAATTTTATGAGTTCAAGGATGTAGGTGACGACTTTTTATAATTTAACCGGGAAAATATTTCACAGTCATATTTAAAAGAAGGGAGCAATTTTAAATTGCAGTTAACTTAACTGGTGGTTACTACTGGCCGTAAACCATAAGATTTTGAGTTTCATCAATAGGTTGAGCAATCAATATTGCGAGCCTTTTTTATTTTGAATAATCTTACAAGCTCTCGAGGTTAAAAGTATTAAAGTATGGTGTATGGGAAAATAGGAGTAATCAATAAAATATATTTAGCCTGTTTCATAATATGTATTTTCTAATTGTCATAATTATTAAGCATTGATCCGAACACTTCAGTATAATAATTAATGTCTTCCCAAATATATTATTTACACGGTGATACCCAAGACTCCCCTTTTCATATGTCGTCTTTAACATACATACATCCCAGAAGCGTAGGCAGAGGTTCTACCAGGATACCCACATTTCGCCTTGTATGTTCCGTACTACGTTGTTATAGGGAGCGAGTCCTTCGCTATATCGAGCTAAAATTTCTGACCCCGTGCTGATAATTAAAAGTGGCGGTCTTATTGCTTCAAGCAATAAGACCGCCACTTGTACATATTTTATTTTATTTAGTTTTGTCTTTTTATGTATATGGTGTACAATAAAGTGTTAAATAAATAATTAATAAAAAACTCCAACATCACTTTGCCTGACCTGGGTTTCGAACCCGAGGTTTGTAATTCGAGCTTTGTAACTGTAGAACAACTACGCCACCAAGGCAGTCTTATTTAACCTACTTACAAGCAATCTAGTAATAACACATATTCCCTTTCCATTCGCAATATATTAAATCCAGAATAGGGCAGTAAACTCAAAGGTAATGTTGTATACGGCTTCGTTAAAAGTATAATAAGATATATTACACTAACGGACAAAATATAGGAAATCCAATAAGAGAATTTCTCGGAAAGCCAACACTTATACTGCCGGCAATAATATTGGATACTTTTTCATTTTTAATAATAGATTTTCTGCCATCTCAAATACTCGGTGTCTATATTGTTTGTGTTGTAATTAACTTTTGGAGTATTGTCAATTTTCCGGTATTGCGATAGTGGGAAAACCTTTGGTATTTCTCACGATCTTTGTATATGAATAAAGTATTTCTACTATGAACTAGAATTACACATCGTTTTCTAGATGGTCGGAGCTTCAAATAAGGTTTTTTTTAGAACTGAGTACTGTACCGTATCAGCCCATCTACGTCCCACTGCAAGGCACGGGCCTCCTCTACAATTGAGAATACGATTGAGAATGGTTAGCCCATATAGCTCACGCTGGCCTATTGTGGTTTGGCGGACTTTACATACCATAGAAATTCTTACAAATCGCTATGGTAAGCAGGTTGCCTGAAGATGTTTTCCTTCACCGTTATACTGCGTGGTGATTGACTATATTTTCCATTTTCCTAATTATATATATTTTCCATTTTCCTAATTATATTTAAAACTTCAAATATATATTTTTTATATTTCATGCAACTTATTATAATTTTTAATCACAATTTATGCTACTGGTGGTGATGTTATTTTACACACAAAATTTGTATCTGAATATGGTTTAAGATTATACATATATTTTTATTACCTATATGTAGGTATAGTACCCCTCCATATATATTTAAATACACACATGGCATCGAAAAGTCAGAGGTGTCAGATCTGTGTATATTCGCATATATTTAACTCAGTTAATATTGATGGAAATTGAAAAATATGGCGAGGAAAGCAAGTTGCGTACAAATCTGTCATAAGGTTAAAATATATGTAGAAGACTCAAAAAATCACTGCAATAAATAATTTTATAGTAATAACATAAGTAAATAAGTGATAATGGTGGATAAAATATATTTCAAAAGCGAAGAATATTTTTGTAAAAAAATTACCGACTTAAAAATACATATCCTTTTGTGGTCATCAAGCTATAGTAAAAAGCGCTCGGTTTTAGTTTTTATACGTTTTGTACACATCTCGAGAGTTTTAAATTCTTTCCGCCATGAAAAAGTAGCGCAAATGCGGACACAGACCTAAATAACGAGACATTTTCGTAGTTTTCTCAATGGAAAATTCCTGAATTTCACTGATTAAAATACACATTCGCTGAAGCCGTGTGCAAATTTTAACAAAACACATGTATTTTTAGATAAAAAATTTTGGGCGTATATTAAAATTATTTTCTTTTTTGTCGTACTTTAATAGCTACAATGTAGACCACATTCAGCAGAATCCACAGAGTACTTTGTTATATAGGGACAGGAACCAATTACGAAGTGACATCGTTTTTTGGCACAATAACTTTTACTGGTGGTAGGTCTCTCATATGTGAGAGGCTATCTGGGTAGGTACCACCGCAATGTCTGTTTCTCCCGTGAAACAACACTGCGTAAATGCACTGTTGTGTTTCGGATTGAAGGACATTGTAGCCAGAGTAACTACTGGACATATTGAGACTTAACATCTTATGTCTCAGGATGGCGAGCGCAGTGGAATGTTGCTACTGTTTATGAGCGGTCGTATCGCTTACCATCAGGCGAACGGCTTGCTCGTCTCGTCATTAATTGCAAAAAAAAAAAACCCTCTTCTTTGTTTTGTGGGTCATCTTAAAATAAATTTTAATTTGTTTTATTTTAATTTTTGTTAGATCTAACAGCGATCTTTTCTTTGAGCACCACAATGTAACTTCATAGCGGTTTAGATAGTGTATCCATGTTAAGCCTTTTCTAAGTTAACAGAACTATGAAGATATAAACTCATCATGATCTTTAGCCATACAATAAACCTTTGCCGAAATAATTATTTCGCCTAAAAAAATCCTTCCTAAAAATGTAGCGCAGTAGATACAAACTAGCAAGCCTCTCCGACAGATTTTATTACACGTCAAAGTATTTTTTCACCAAGAACACGTCCCGCGTTGCTCTTTATGCTCTATTTCTATGTTAATACAGATTTCTCTACAGACTCTATCTCGTCTCTATGCCTCTACGCAGACATATTATCATTTCTGTATCACATTGTTTCCTGCGTAATGGATTTTGGTACACGAATTGATTGAGGCGGCAGATACCGAATTATATGATTATTGAAACGATTATTGTTTAATTTGTGAGTACAGAATTCATTTTCTCGACTGCCTTGGTGGCGTAGTTGTACTACTTTACGGTTACAAAACTGAGGTCTCGGTTTCAAATCCCGGGCATGACAAAGTGATATTGGATTTTTTAGTTCATTACAGATAATGGAGTCAGAAATTTGTGCCCCATGTCACATGATGGAACGGTACACACAAAGCGAAATGTGGGTGTCCTGATTTTCATTTTTGGAACGAAGTTCCTTATCGCGCGTTGCTAAAAGGGACTAGACGGAAAAAATTAAGACCAAAAGTTGTAACGACACTTTAAATCATTTGACAATCGTTTTTTACAATTTTAGTTTGTTACCCTGCTGTCAATCATAAACCCTTTAATTGAATATGTATCTTTGCCAATTATTACTAAAATTGAGCCTACTTGTTAAGTTTATATTACATTATATTTGTTAATAATCAAAAAATATTATTCTTATAACTTAAAAGAAATAAAATTTTATTACAATTCCTTCACTAATTAATCGAAAGGAACTTCGTTCCATCCGGGTGTCCCTTGACGCGTCTAAAGTTTTTTTTTAAAGAATATATACTTTAATGAAGCGATTTCAAACCTTATTAGCAAAATGTTTACAGGTATAATTTCAAATCGCTTGTCCAGATCAAAAGAGCAATCAGCTGGCTAATACGTCGCATTAGGTGTTATATTGTATCATTATCAGTGTTCAAGTTGGGTTGTAGCAATTGAGCCGATTCCATACGCCATACTAACGCCTTAGAATCAATACAGGGTGAGTTAATATCGATCTTCAGGTTTTGCAGCTCGGAATTATTATTTAATGTATTGGTTATTTAGGGCCGTATTTTCCATTTTCCTAATTATATTTAAAACTTCAAATATATATTTTTATATTTCATACAACTTATTATAATTTTTAATCACAGTTTATGCTACTGGTAGTGATGTTATTTTACACACAAAATTTGTATCTGAATATGGTTTAAGATTATACATGTATTTTTAATACCTATACTTATATAGGTATAGTGCCCCTCAATATATATTTCTATTTTAAGAAAACATTCATCGCAAACATGAAACATTCCCGAGAATATCCGTCTCAAATAGCAATACCGACATTCGGAGTTTCGATTGAAGCCTTGGTGACGACGTTTTGTTCCATTTTCGCCGCCGTACAGTCGAAGGGGCGGGAAACGCCGAATCTGTACCTTTTGCGAATGCTATTTCAATTTGCCTCCTCGACTTTTGTTTCTGTGATGATTTTTGTCCAATTTTACTTCAGTCTATACAAGCAATCTATTACCAAACAGATGTAGAATTGTTTTATATTTTTCAGGTATTAATAGCTTTGCAATTTGCCAAAAGTTACCAGCCGTCAAGCGTGTAATTGGATTTTATTTATTTTATTTTATTGAGGAAAACAAACAGTTGCACATTGTATATAATTTAACAACTTCATATTAAAAATTATAAACGTTCTTCGCAGAATATAAATTAAATTTCAGGTACGAGCAGGTAATTAAATATAAACATACATACTTACGTATGAACATCTATCTACCTACTCACTAGATAATATAGACAGATCAGACTTATTCTTTTGATTACCCTCACCTCAAATTTACGCGAAGTCGACAAACATGACACGTTGATATTCCTTGTCATTTTTTTAGAAGGAATTCTTACATCATTAAATATTTCAATGAAGCCTTGAATACTCTTCATGAAATTTAAATCTTCCGCGCATTTGACTGTAAATAGTATTTTCAGTAATGCAATTTTAGGATCTGTGATACATGCTTTGTAGGATAAAACGATAAAACGTTAACAGGTTATTAGAAGTATTAGAAATATGTATGCTAGTGGTAGATCTCTGTGATGTGTCATCTGGGTAGTGTACCACCGTTATTTCTATTTCTCCCGCCAAATACCAGTTTAAATGCACTGTTGTGTTTCGGATTGAAGGACATTGTAGCCAGAGTAACTACTGGATATATTGAGACTTCATTTCATTCGTTCGTCTTATGTCTCGGGATGGCGACTGCAGTGGAATGCAAAGAATTGTTTTGTCTCTCAAGGCGTTGTTTGGTTTTGCTTCTATTCGAAAGCGGCCGTATCGCTTACCATCAGGCGAAACGGCATGTTCGTCTCGCTATTCGATGCAATAAATAAAATCATATTGTACTCGGGAAAATAGAAATTGAAGCAATAGCTTTAAATGTTCAAGTATAAGAAAGACTATCTGCCAAAAATTATAGGAGACAACAATAGATTTTACATACATACATACATAAACTCACGCCTTGTTCCCAGAAGGGGTAGGCAGAGGTGCCAAGGCACCCACATTTCTCCTTGTATGTTCCGTCCCACAATGTGATAGGTGGCGTGCCTATCGCCATATCGGGCACAAATTCCCGATTCTGGGCTGATAGTGAATAGAAAAATCCAATATCACTTTGCCCAGCCCGGGATACGAACCCGAGACCTCAGTTTTGTAACCGTACCGTAGTACAACTACGCCACCAAGGCAGAGATTTTACTTTACTGTATCTGCTATTCTAACTTATCAAATAGATATATAGGTCTAATAGCTTTTAAAGTCTAAAACTAGATTAGTCCTTCTCTAAAAGAAATCCATTTGGTATGGCCACCACCCCGCATTAAGACAGCGTGATCAAATTCAGCTTTGCTCTTAAAATTTTATCAATATTGGAGTTGAAGGGAATTTATAAAGTTCGTCGATCTTCTCCTTCGTAGTATTAGATACATTTTAAAAATACAATAATGTATTCACTTTTATATTATATATGTGCTCCATACAGTGGTTTCCAGCTTACTTAAGACAAGAAAAGCAATAAAAATATAATAAAATAATTTCTCGAATTATTCCAAAGATCCGTTATTACAAAACAAAAATATAATATAATGTTCCGCGTATTTAATTATTCCGTAAACATGATTACGTAAAGCACCATACTCCAGTAATGTTTAATATGCTACGAATTCCGTAGCCGGTTCGTAGCCGCTCGTAGCGCTAATCGTAGCACTATCAATAGGCTATTTGACAACATTGAAAATGTACTACGAATTGTGGTCATCCTGCAAGATAATAGCACAAAAATGCATATTTCACGATAATTTTAACTAAATTAAGTTTGTTTTTGTAAAATACACGAAATAAAATTGATTAAAAAAAGACATTATCTCTGTGACAAGAACACTCTGTGATTGGTTGCAGTTCTCGTGACGTCATCGCGCAGTAAACAGCTTTGTCAATTCATTGTAGTAAGTAGTTGAGTTAGTTGTGGTTGAAGTTCGCGATTATTCTGAAATAGTTTTCAGATTTTATCTAAGAAATCTTTAGACTTTTTAATCCATTTCGGGGCGAGTCTCAGAATGGAGTCAAATGTTGTACGAGCTGATAGCAGCAACCTACCTAGATGCGTTGATGGTTGCACATTTCTTTAAAAGTAACGCTGACTAATATGCTGCGGAACTTAATAATGTTAAAACATCACTGTAAGTAACATTTTTGATCTATAAAATAATCTTATTTTAGATTATGTTGAAAAACACTTAAATATATGTATACTTATGTTCCACATATCTGCAAGGGAATCCTATGGAGACGATGCGATTGATTATGTACAAGTATACCGCGAGGTACGAGGTTATGAATTTATCATGGTATTTCGTTTTATGAAAACAAATAATTTTAGTTACAATTTAGAATATATACTACATTAATATTTACACTGAAATGTCCTTCACACATAAAAATGTGCCATGGGATGAAATTATGGGTGCTCTCCGAGCTAGTTCTAACCACAGTTATATTATTTTACCACGTTAATTTAACTGTCATATTATATGAAACCTATGAAAGCTATTGTTATAAGGAGGGCTTAATAACTGGGACACAGTTGTGCCTCTTCAAACTACGGCGGAAGGACCCAGGATTGTAGGAAGGAGGGAACACGTTAGAAGACAAACAATTCCACAGCCTGACGGTGCGGCACAAAAAATAATTAGAGAACCGTTTGGTTCGCGCCGGGATGGTGTGGATCGACAAACTATGGCTTCGCAAGCCAGCACGCGTGGTTCTGGTAAGGAATGGAGAGGAGGGGATCAAGTTGAACAATTCTTCAGAGCACTCACCGTGATACAGACGGTAGAACACGCTTAAAGAGGCGACATCCCTGCGGAGTTATAGCGACTCGTTGCTCGTAACGTCTGCATCATTCACAAGGCGGATTGCCCGCCGCTGCAATCCATCCAAGGCATCGAGCAGGTACTGGGCGGATCCATCCCAGAGGTGCGAACAGTACTCCATACCCGGCCGGACCTGCGCTTTATACAAACGATAAACCTGACCAGGCGTGAAGAACCGATGCACCCTGTTCAGGACTCCAACCCTGCGTGATGTGGCAGTTATTACGCCCTCGATGTGATTCCTTGGATTGAGATCACAGCAGATACCCACACCAAGGATACTCAGGTCATTCCGCACTGAGAGGGGAGCACCCTGAAGAGTGGGGAGGGGAGTGAACGGGAATTTTTTGCACGTGAACGCACACACCTGGGTTTGCTTGGCATTGAACTCAACCATATTCCTGGAACCCCATGTAGAAATGAGATCCAAGGTCCGGTTGAGCTCAATGACAAAATCTTCGCGTCCCTTCACAGTTTCGACTCGGCAACCCGGAGGCCCACAGTAGTATCGCCCATGAACCGTGCTGTCATCTGCATAGCAATGAATGTTGCCAAACGACAACATGTCATTGATATTCAGAATAAACAAGGTGGGCGACGGTACCGAGCCCTGTGGAACTCCGGCATTTACCGACATGAGCGCCGAAGCGTGTCCGTCAACGACTATACGTATTCTACGCCCATGCAGAAAGCCGGAAATCCACGAACACAGGTTGCCGGGCAGACCGTATGCCGGAAGCTTGGAAAGAAGACCACGGTGCCAGGCCCTATTAAACGTCTTGGCTATGTCGAGGCTCACCGCAAGAGCCTCGCCACGCCGGTCAATCGCCTCACCCCAGCGATGCAGGACAAACGCTAGAAGATCACCCCTTGATCGATATTGACGGAATCCGTATTGTCTGTCACTGATCAACGACTGATCCTCCAGGTAGCGGACCATGACCTTACACATCACTGAGGTGATAGCGATAGGACGGTAATTGGTAGGGTCCGACCGATCACCCTTTTTGGGGATCGGTTGCACATTGGCCTCCCTCCAAGATTCCGGCATAACACCTGTGCGATAGGACGCTCGGTAGAGGCGATTCAGTGCAGGAGACAACTCGTCTGCACAAGCCCTTAATACCACCGCTGGTATCCCATCCGGACCACTGGCTTTCCGCACATCGAGAGACCGCAACTCACGCCGCACATCACACTGCCTGATGCGAATATCCGCCATTGAGAAACCGCAATCAGGCAGTGTAGGCAGCGTCTCAGAACCACGGTCTTCGAGGCGGGAATTAGCCGCAAAGAGATTTGCCAGTAAGGCAGCTTTCTCTTGCGGCTTGTGAGCCAGCGAATCTTCCGGGTACCTCGGTAGCGGAAGCAATGCTGGACGGCAGAAGTAAGACTGAACGGCCCTGGCCAAACTCCAATAAGCACGATTGCTAGTCGGGTGCTTGGCCAACGCACGCTCAATCCTGCTTACGCGCTGGGCATCCGCTCTAACGTAAGCCTTCTTGCAAGCCTTGATGGCCCGGTTGTAGGCTTCTTTGAGGGAACTGATATTGGGATCCTTCTTGGCGCGACCCCTGATCCAAGCGCGATACGCCGCCTGTTTGTCACCGATAGCATCGGTGCAAGCACGATTAAACCAGGAGCGTCCACGGCCCTTACTGGCGATCTCAGAGGAAGGAATGTAATAATCCATCCCTAGCCTAATCAGCAAAGCAGCAATAGCGTTGGCACTCGCTGAAGGATCTTTGCCCTCAAAGCAGCGTTGCCTCCAAGGGACGGATGCGAAATATTCCCGCATACCATCCCAATCTGCCGACGAGTAATGCCAGACCCTCCGCTTAATCTGCACGGGACGTGGAGGTGGAGCGAAAGGTACTGACGACCCAACCAGGCAGTGATCGGAAATGCCCAAAGGCGCACTAACGGTCACACGATACCCGGCCGGATGACTCACCAGCAGAAGGTCCAGCAGAGAAGGCTCATGACCCGCCACATCCGGGATCCTGGTGGGTTGGTTCACCAGCTGTGTCAAGTCATGAGTCAGAGCGAATGCATGGGCAGTCCTAGCAGCATGATCAGTCTTGGAGGATCCCAGCCACAATTCGTCATGTGCATTGAAATCCCCCAAGACCACCATTTCGGCCGACGGGAACTGCGCCTGCACGTCATCTGCCGCCTGGCTAAGATACCTGAACAGCCGAGTCGCCTCCTCGTCCCCGTTGTGTCCTCGTCCCCCGGCGACAGCAGACATCTGACCGAATGCGGCAGGTTAGGCCGCCCGCAGGTAGGGGTAGGTAAGTAAATGAATACTCAGGGTAATTACGTGGTTCGGGCTTTAATAAATTCGCATCACTGTTTACAGCCGGCACTGTTGCTGATGGTATGCAACGGGAGTCACTGGCCTTCGTAGGACACTGAACCGGGTCTTTGGCACGTGGCGGAACCCGGCGATAGCTCGCCGGCGAAGTTTGCCTGCTACGTGGCCGGACACGGTGCGCAGGTCAGCGGCGCGGCGCAGGCTCGGTCGCAGCACAGGCAGGTAGCGGTGCGGAGCAGAAGCGAGTTGCAAAGCAAGCGCACGGAGTCAGCACTCCGTGCCGAGCGGGTAAATAAGAAGAAAACGAAGAACCCCAGCGGGTTCAGAAAGACGCGGGGGTAGCACGCGGCTTTCAAGTTAGGAAAAGAGGACGCGAGCGACGTTACACGCGTATTTATGCGAGCGCCGATGACAGTTCGCACGTCACGTTTGACAGATGTCAGAAATTGAATCAACCAATCAGCGCAACGGAGGCGTTGATTGGCATAGATAATACGATTTATGCCGACTATTGAGCCATAGACCGCAACTATTAGAGGGGACATTCTCACAACGTCACACGAACAAACAAGCATACCCCGGCTTTAGGCTTGAAGTTTTCTTAAAGCGAATATCCGGGGTACAGCAAGTAAGAATTGGTCGGACAACGAATCTGCGTCTCCGTCAGGAAGAGCAAAGCAGGCTGGGCCGTCTCGAGATGGTGGTGGACGGCATTGAGGTTCGTATGGAGACCGCGGATGTTGGCGAACTCCATAGTGAACGCGGTGGTGGGGTTATGCACCGCTGAAGGACCTGCTCTGATTATGTGCACTGTCATGAAGTTCAAAAACGGGATGGGTTTGGTGAAGATGCACGAGGAGCTTCAGGCCGGGCACTAAAAAGACCAAGTGAGCACCGGCACGAAATAGTCGACAGGAGCGGAATTGATCCGCCGGACGGAAAGGCCCCCGTACCCTCCCGGGATGGGCCGCCGGGACCCCACATCCGGTCACCAACCGGCACGACGGACCCACTCAAGATTATGCGCGGCATGGTGAGGCAGCCTCTCGTGGTGGTTAACCACGATTGGGCCCCTGTACTGTACCGCGGGCGGCCAGCGGACAACCGTTTCTACGGGTCTCCCTGGCCGGCGGGTCAAATCCCTCCCATCGACCGCGAACCAAAAATACTCACACGGTACATCGTTATGCCCGAACTCAAGCCCCTCGAAAAACCGGAGAATCATGGGCTGATCCCGGAACGCGTTCCCCTTGCAGGGAATACTATGGCGGTCTTAACGCTCTATGAATGGTGGTCGCTACCCGGGCGGAAAATCCTACCACCACGAACTGTGTCACTCATTTGGCACTACCCAGGGGTCACGTGTAGGGAAACTAGAGTCAAAGCCTACGGACGCGAGTGACGTTAACCCTCAAACGTTTACGTTTACGTCATTTCGGATTCGTTGGAATTGAAACAGAGTTTTTTTTTTTATCTTTTATACTCGTATTTGTGCATTTTGTACTGATGAAGAAAACTAATAAAAGGAACTTCGTTGCTATAATATTAGTAAACAGTTCAGTGCGCTGTGACGTCATATGTCAAACAACCAGCGCCATCATTAAAACAGCATTTTTGACACACTTTTGGAAATTTAAATTTTATCATTGTTTTTATTCATAATGCAGTGAAATATTCGGGAAATATCAATGTAGTGTGCTTAATATGCTATACAGGATAGTTTAAAACCATTATTGAAAATTAGTCAAATACCCTATTGGAGTGCGCATCTCTAACAGCCTCTAATGGCGTTCTCAAGCTAGCTTAGCCCGGCTTATGCCCTCAAGTAATTTGTATCCTCCTTGCTGGATATATGCGGTTCATTTGTTTTGATAATGGATATTCAACTAGCGTGTTCATTAAGAAATATGTAGGGGTTATTTCTTAGTTATTTCATGGTAATGTAACTTTGAGGCTGTATTGTACTGTATTAGCGACGATAAGACCAACTTTCACATAAACCCTCCCGTGTAAATCGCATAATAAAAAAAATGGCGATCTGTCAACGCCATCTTGTGCAATTTCGAAAATGGCAATCAACATCATATTTTTAGTAAATTGTGTGTATAATATTTTTTTTACAATAACTATCACGATTCACAGATTAATTTTAATTTAAAAAACTCAATGATTATGATTAACACATTACTTTTCAAAGTCCCTGTAAATAGTGCTTAATGCATCTGTCATCTTCCACTTAAAGCCAATAACGGTAACCTACTTGTCACATAATTTTCCCACTAATTAAGTATTATCTGACTGTTAATTGACTTGTGTTTTCCACTCGCTGCTAATTTGCCCTTCAAATTCCGGCTTCGTGTGTATCACTGTCAATGGCTTTGTTAATGGCTACCGTTTAATATATTTCCAGAAGCCTAGTAATTCTCACTTTTTCCTGTCTTCCTATTGGACTATATGGCCTAACCACTCTCAATATTGTATCTCGGTTCTAGAGGAAGCCCGTGCCATGCAATGGAAGGTATATAGGTTGATACAGTATACATACATTATACATATAAATATATGCAACGGTGCAACCGGGACTCCCACGTTTAGTCTTGCATTTTCTGTCCCATGGTGTGACTGGGCATGCCTGTCGGCGTATCGGGCACTAATTCTAACTCCGGATTGATAACAAATAGAACAATCGATAACTTTGTCCAACTCGGTATTCGAACCCGAGACTCGAGTTTTGCAATCATACCGTAGTACAACTGCGCCAACCACGGTGGCACAAATATCTCTATAATTTTGAACTTATAATGCATACGTTGACATAACGAAATGTTAAATTAAATTTAAATCGGGTTCAAAGCAGCATTCGTTATTTGCACTTATCTGGAACCCATAAAAGTGTCATTATCAGGTGTACACGACATCCACAATCGACTTTCAGAAACTCCACATGGAAAAATGTTTAAATTTTAAGTGAATTCCCAGTAATGCCAAAGTAAAATACATTGTTCGACAGTGGATACCACAGTCGCGCTTTGTCATTGCACAGATTCTGAAAACATAAAGACTCATTTAATATACTGCACCATATACTCTACAAATGAATGTGAAGTTATTTATTTGCTTTGCTTTTGTTAAATTAAATAAATTTCATCCCACTTTTACATTATTATTGTCCTACCTTAATTCTTCCTTTTTTCTAGTCCTTTTAGAACTAAGTAATTCAGAAATAATGTTTATTTACTATTAGTCTCACAAAACCAATTGCGTGGTTTGTACATAGTGGTGCTTTTCATATATTGCGAGTTTACTTGAAATACATACATCAATTGTATTTATACACACTTTTAGAATTGTGAAAGTCGATAGGTGGTGATTTACTACATCAGCTCAGAATTGTTTACTTCTGAGCAATCATAGATTTAATTCAAACAATTAAGACCATTGTTCTCCACACTTGCCAACTGAAATATAGCAGACTTAAATAACTTTTTTATATATGTGTATAAAAAATTTAAATTAGATATATCCCAACTTTTTCTTCGCAGTTAAAAGTATTAATACATACCCGAATACTCAATTTTCGCAGCAAAAAAACAAGAGACATAACACAGCAGATAAACACAACAGATATAATAATCCCATATCACACTCGTAGTGAAGTGAACCGACGTGAATCAATTATAATAATACTCGAGCGCTTGTTTTCCGCCATACCCTTGTATTACATTCCGAAGGGTGCCCAATTTCACCCTCCACGCATCCTCACAACGGTATAAATTCACCTTATATTTCATGTTAAGGCCAAGTTGTTTGACTGCTTTGTGATTTGTGGGATGTTTTTGTGTAGTAATTTGGTAGGTTGAGATGAGGGAATGAAACTTGCAAATGGTTAAGGTATGTTGTAACTTGTTGTTAGACTATTAAGATATGTTATGTGGGGTAGAAAAGAGGATCATGTATTATTTTACTGTAGTTGGTAGTTATAATTTAAGTTTTGCGTTAAGGTCGGTAATTTGCTTGTTCTGCTCGATGTTCGTTTTTGATATTATGATATCTATTGTTCTGGAAAACACACGTCTTGATTTTTACGCAGTCGTATTACTTAGTTACTAAGTTGAAATAACACTATTATTTACGATATTATCGGGAATTTGGTTCAATTTTTCATTTCTTGCATTTCTAACAACACCAAATTAATTCTTAGCAATAAGTTGTAAACAACTGGACATAATCATTTCACTCTCTTTCAAAGTTCAGTTTCGGTGAATACGAATATATTATTTTGTATCAATTAAGTTCTGATGTTTTTATTTATAAACATTTTATTGCACAAACAAAAAAGAAACAAATACATAACAATTGAGACAACCGAGGGATTTAGAAAAGGAAAAAAAAACAGAAGACTGTGTGATGACTGTTGTGTATTAAATCTATAAGTACTGATATTTGCAAAATTGACTAAAATGGTTCTATAGAAGTTTTGGTACAATTAAATCGAAATAATGAGAAATAAAATATATAGAATTATGTGTATTAAAGAGCGACAAATAAATTGCATTTATCAAAAATATAAATATCTTCACTATAACACCTAGAAAGACACAAAATAAACAGCAACAAACTCCTAAACTAAACACACATTTCAACCTGCCAGTACAAATATAAACATTCCATAGAGAACCGAAATGGTATTAATTTCTATTTGAAAGTAAATAATCTCTGCTCATACCCAAGGGGACTATAAATTGCATGTTTATCTCACATGAGAAACGCAAATAATTCAACCGGGGAATAAAAGAGACCGGGATGCAAGCCTCTTTCATATTGCAGATGCAATTTTCAAGAACCCGAGAGGTTACCCGTTCGCAGACAAAACAAATGAAACGTACAGAGTGTCAGGACTGTTGGCAGAGTTTTTTATTGCAATGCATGATACATACCGTTCGCCTAATGGTTAAGACCGACAATACGGATTCCCGTCAAAATCGATCGACGGGTGATCTTCTAGCGTTTGTCCTGCATCGCTGGGGTGAGGCGATTGACCGGCATGGCGAGGCTCTTGCTGTGAGCCTCGCATTGCCAAGGCGTTTGATAGGGTCTGGCACCGTGGTCTTCTGTCCAAGCTTCCGGCATACGGTCTGCCCGGCAACCTGTGTTCGTGGATTCCGGCTTCCTGCATGGGCGTAGAATACGTGTAGTCGTTGACGGACACGCTTCGGCGCTCATGTCGGTAAATGCCGGAGTTCCTCAGGGCTCGGTGCTGTGGCCACACCTTGTTTATTCTGCATATCAATGACATGTTGTCGCTTGGCAACATTCATTGCTATGCAGATGACAGCACGGTCATGGGCGATCCACTGCGGGCCTCCGGGTTGCCAAGTCGAAACTGTGATGGACGCGAAGATCTTGTCATGAGCTCAATCGGACCTTGGATCTCATTTCTATTCACATGCAAAAATCCCGTCTCTCCCCTCCCCGTTCTTCAGGGTGCTCCCCTCTCAATGCGAAATAACCTAAGTGTCCTTGGTCTGGATATCCGCTGTGATCTCAATCCAAGGAATCACATCAAAAGCGTAATAACTGCCACTCACGCAGGGTTGGAGTTTCGAACAGGGTGCGTCGATTTTTCACGCCCGGTCAGCTTTGTCGCTTATATAAAGCGCAGGCCCGGCAGGTATGGAGTACTGCTCGCACCTCTGGGATGGATACACCCAGTACCTGACTCGATGCCTTGGATGGATTGCAGCGGCGGCCATCCGCATTGTGAATGATGCAGACGTTACGAGTTCTTAGAGTCGAGATAGAGTACTTAGAGTCGTAGTAGAGAACTTAGAGTCGCTACAACTCCGAAGGGATGTCGCCTCTCTAAGCGTGTTCTACCGCCTGTATCACGGTGAGTGCTCTGAACATTGTTCACCTTGATCCCCTCCTCTCCATTCCTAACCAAAACGCACGCGTGCTGGCTGCGAAGCCATGGCTTGACGGTCCACACCACCCCGGCGCGAACCAAACGGTTCTCAATCAAACTCAAATTCTTTTTATGCCGCACGCGTCAGGCCTGGTGGAATGGTTTGCCTTCTCGCGTGTTCCCCTCCTTCCTACACATCCTGGGTCCTTCCGCCGTAGTGTGAGAGGCACCTTAGCAGGCCGGCATAATTGTTTCCATTGGCATGAGACTGCCGTCCGATGCCAGTGGATACTCTGCCTGGCGGCATCACCACTTACCATCAGGTGCAATGCCGCCACTATGCCGGGCCCATTATAAAAAAAAAGAATACAAGTGGTGAACCAGCTTGCCATTTCTATTTTTTTTTCCATAGTATACTTTTTTTTATTAAATTTTGTGGAGCCTCGGAACCAAATCATTCAGACTAAGTGCATATGAAAATTGCTGTTAGCATTTCTGTGTTTTGAAAGACGCAAAATCTTAAAAGTAGTAAATTCATATTCAGCCAAACTCAGAAAGACTTTCTGCGTAGATATTATTGCAAAACATATTTCTGCAATACAAAAAAAAAAATCCACCTTCTGTATAGATTTACATTGTATCGTGTGGGTGGCGAGAGTTTCTCCTATATTTTATTCCGTTCGCATGATTAAATTTCCATTCAGCTATATTGTCATTCGATAAATATATCGTTTCAATTCTACACATTACTTATGTTTACGATATTGACCATTGTGAGCACGAATCCTGAGATTGAATCTCCGTTCAAATGGCTTGTATATGGGATTTTATATGTATTCAAAGAATGCGTCCAAAGCTCTGCTTGTACAATATAAGTTTTATATTACTTTTTCAATTTGCTACTACTCTGATCTCTTTTAAAGAATAACGCATCGAAGAATGCGAATTTGCTAATTAAAGTGAACTTGGAAAAATCTAGAAATAACTGTATTGTTATATGTGATAGAAACTAACTTTGTAGTTATTCGAAAGAGCGGGTGGTAGGTTTCTTATATGTGAGAGACTGTCTGGGTGGGTACCACTACCAATATCTATTTCTCCCGCCAAACAGCAGTGTAAATGCACTGTTGTGTTTCGGTGTGGCGGACGCTGTAGCAAGAGTAACTACTGGACATTTTAAGATTTAACATCTTATGTCTTAGCATGGCCAGGGCAGTGGAATGCCAAGCATTACATCGTAATTCAGGGTGTTGTTTCTTTTGATGCTCTCCATGTGTGGTCGTATTAGTTACACGGCAACATCGTCTCGCCAGTCATTGCAATAAAAAAAAACTGTGTTAGCTCTATTTCTCTACTCAATAAATAAATTAATAACATCCAAGTCAAATACATAGTCTGACCCCACACTAAGATGGAGTCTTGTGTCGTGGGTATCAGGAATAACGAGAGACTTTTTGTACTCACAACAACCAATCAATAAACAACGTTACTGATTATGACTCGCTTTTTTCACCTATCATCCCACCGAATTTCTGCTTTCATGTTTTCAGAACCACAAGCTAAACTGGTCCAAGTAGGTAAAACAGTATTTAACAAACAGCACATTTGGTGTGGAGGCTGCAGTTGCTTATTGCGCTGCGATGGTGCCAAAGCAATTCAACTGTTTTACACCTAGAGCTATTTTCGCGACAGCTTGCATACTGTGATAGGGTTGCTAAGTTGAACGTTTTTATAAAATGTATATTTAATTATATATCAGCCTATTTTGATGTTAGCATTGTATCTGACTGAATAGAATACTGTGCTTCAGTTCTCAAGCAAACCATTTTTAGTATGACTTTCACATGTGTGTAAGCGTATGACCGCTCATGTACGGTAGCAAAACCAAACAATACCTGGAATTACAAAGCAATGCTTGGCATCCCATTGCGCTCGCCTTCCTGAGACATAAGATGTTGTCTCTATACGTCCAGTAGTTACCCCGGCTACAATGTCTTTCAATATGAAACACAACAGTGCATTTAAACTGATGTTTTGCTTGAGATATAGACATTGCGGTGGTATATACCAAGGTGGCCTCTCACGCATGAGAGACCTACCACCAGGATTAAATGAAAATTAAGCAAGAGTTATGTTATTTATTTAAACATTGAAGTTTTATTGCATAGACATATTATTAGCTACATCTTAACACCTATATTTTCGGGTGGGCAAAGTGATATTGGATTTTAATAATGATTATTTATCAGCCCGGTTATGCCCAATTTGGCGATAGAAACGCACCGGAATATACAAGTTGAAATGTGGGTTGCACCTCTGCCTACCCATTCTGGGAATATGTATAGATGTATATGGTTGTTCTGCCAAGCATAGCAAAGCTCTCTTTACTTATATGCATACGAATCATTTTCATGTTCACAGCGATTTATGTTCTCATGAATATGAACAGATGTTGCGATTTACATAAATTTACACGTGCTAGATATTTATATTCGATAGGTTTTAGTTTTCACAAAGTATTTTTATGATTTTCATATTTTCATTATATTTTTATTGAGTTATTTCTATACATGAGAGATATTTCTATACATGTTCACGATGGTCGCCGGTTTAAATCACAAAGCACACCTCTGACTATTAAGAGTCATGTATGTATTGATAGTCCAATCATCACGCAGTATAACGGTGAAGGAAAACATCGTGAGGAAACCTGCATAATGTAGCGATTTATAAGAATTTCTATGTAAAGTCCGACAACTCACATTAGGCCAGCGTGGACTATATGGCCTAAACCCTCTCAATCGTGCTTCTGATTGTAGAGGAAACCCGTGCCCTGCAGTTGGGTGTGTGTAGGCTGATACAAATACAGACAGATATTGATCATTGAAGTAACTAATCATTGCTAGCTAAAGCACGGTCGTATTTCACGTAATAATGGAAGACCCGTGTCAAACTTAGATATGTCTAAGGATCGATTTCAATGTATCAGATATCTTAAGACTGGTTCTGAAACCTGTCTATGTGTAGCAATATATTTAGTTCATCATTTATATGTTAAGATATAGACTGTAAGTCTATATCTATATATTTTAGTTTATTGAAACAACATGAACAAACATTGAAAAAATATGGATCAGCATATACTAATGGTAGCCATTTCAAAGTTTTGCTTACTTTACCAACTGTAAGGGCTAAAGGCTTAAGGCTGTGCTTCCGATAGGCTGTTTAAGCAATAGTATTAAATAAATAAATAACACTCAACAGTCACATACTCCACACTAAGGTCGAACTGTTGGTGTCGTGGGTATCAGGAAGTATAAAGGCTTTTAGTCTCACACATACCCAGACTCGAAAGAAATATTTGTGGGCT
This sequence comes from Hyles vespertilio, assembly GCA_009982885.2. Classification (NCBI taxonomy): domain Eukaryota; kingdom Metazoa; phylum Arthropoda; class Insecta; order Lepidoptera; family Sphingidae; genus Hyles; species Hyles vespertilio. The sequence goes on from CM042811.1 coordinate 1,209,387, forward strand.
GCACAAACATTTCTCTCAGTGCGGGGGTCGAACCATCCTCCCGATTCACAAGAGGCATCTAACCGACTGCTTCACGAAAGCTGTCATTCATTAATAACATAATTTCTTATTTGGACATTATCACTGGCGAAACGAAATCATCGTCTTTCCCCTCCTCGGCCTGTTTTATCTATCGTCAAATCAATATAAGTGGTGAAGATTACTTAATATAAAACGAACCATTTCCATGTTTCCTATTACAAAAAACCCTTCAAAACGATCCACCCAAAAAAAATAATTCCGAATAATCTCCAGAGAGCCTCTACTACTCTCAATCCAAGAACAATTTATTCCGAACGGTAAACAATTGAATAAGGCGCAGCAGCTATAACAGAAATATACATTTGCGGAGCTCCACACATATAAACATATTTACTCTACCAACAAACCGAAAGCTTCTATATATGGACTAATGGAAAATGGTGGGATTATGGAGTGGTAACCCTCATTTCTTTTACATTTGCTGTGCTATTCTGTTTTAACTATTTTTGAATATATGGTATTCTATTCATCAGTTCCTAATAATACATGGCTGCCTCGGTGGCGTAGTTGTGTTAAGGTACGGTTACAAAACTGAGGTCTCGAGTTCGAATCTCGGGTCGGGCAATGTGATATTGATTTTTCTATTATTTATGAGCCCAGAGACCGGAATTTGTGCCCAATATGGCGATAGGATCGCCACCTATCAGATCGTGAGACGGAACATAACAGGTGAAATGTAGGTATCTTGGCACCTCTGCCTACCCCTTCTGGGAAAAGGGCGTGACTTTATGTATATATGTATTCATCAGTTAAAGAAGTCGACTTCCCTTCATAAGTCTCGCCATTTGTCCCTAAAACAACCTGTTGGAATCGGCTTGCATCCAGCGATTTACCGTGACCTTCGTTAGTCAATTTTATTACAATACCGTAGTGGAAAATCCCTCAAATTAATACTAAGTACTGATATGCACAACGTTGGATGTCCACCCGAAAATGGAATATGACTTTTTTTTTTTTAAGTTCTTTATCTGCAATCAGTCCTAGAACTATAAGCGGATTTTTTGAGTGGTTCAAATTTTGCAAGGGGTCTCCCCCAGCGGGAGGCACTACTATTTCACCATCGAGCGTCTAGTCTCTGGATGTCATGGCGTTTAAGGTTTACTGTAGTTGATACTAGTTTAATTTGGTAGCCAAGTCATTCGGGTGGTTATCGAGACGATTTTTGTAGGTAGTGGAAGACTGCTGGATCTCTTCCTTTACTGTTTTGATTTCCAAGCTTCATGGATTTCGGAGTTAGTGAGGAACCATGGAGCTTTCGTTAAGGTACGCAATATGCCATTTTGTAGTCTCTGTATGATGAATATATTGGAGTTACAAGCGCTTCCCCAGAGTTGGATCCCGTACATCCACAGGTTTGAGTATCATTTTGTAGATTAGAAGCTGTTGTCCACCGAAAGATTAGAGTTACGAGCCAACAGCCAGTACATGGTCCGGAACCGTATGTTTGTTTCATCACGTTTCATTTTATATGCTTTTCCATGTCAGCCTCCTGTCCACTGTAGGCCAAGATATCTGACTGATTCACTTGGAGGAAGAGTGTTGTTTCCCAAATGCACAGGTGGACAGTTTCCTTTCCTAAGCGTGAAAGTTATGTGGATCGATTTAGAGGCACTTGCTTTGATACGCCACTTGTGTAGCCAGTCATCTACTTATCGAGGCTTTCTTGTAAGATCTTTGAAGCAGTATTTGGATCTGTGCTACTTGCTAATAGTGCAGTATATTCATCACTTGTGATGACTGAGGGAGGTCTGCAGTGTACAGGGTGTATAGGGTTGGGCCAAGAAACGGAACCTGGGGTACTCCGGCCGAGATCTCATAGAGTTTTTGATTCGTCTCCACTTTCTCGTATCTGGAACATGCGGTTTGACAAGTAGGAATTCATCAAATTATAGTAGGTATGTGGTAGCAGTGTTTTATTTTGGAGAGCAGGCCCTTATGCCATACTTTGTCAAATGCCTGTTGTATGTCGAGGAACACAGCGGAGCAGTACTCTTTAGCTTCAAGGGAGTACCGTATTTTATCACAAACCCGATGAACTTGCTCAATGGTCGAGTGGTGTTTCTGAACCCAAATTGGGTGTTTGGGAATGGCTTCATTTCATCCAGTAGTGGTAGCATTTTATTCAGGAGAATCCTCTCAAATACTTTAGACAGGACAGGTAGAAGACTTATCGGTCTGTATGATGAAGCATAATCTGGGGTTTTCCTGGCTTATGTATCATGGAGATGACGGATACTTCCCACATACTTGGGGAACGTTGGACTCTGAGGATGGCATTGAAGAGTGTATTTATGAAAACTAGACCTTTTTTAGGAAGTTGTATAAGGACTTCTTTGGTGATTAGGTCAAAACCAGGGGCTTTGTTGTTCCGCTTTTTTTTAATGGCCCATGCAAGCTCGCGCACTGTTACTGGTCTCGGTGGAAGTGATAGTTGGAGGTCTTGCTGTAGGTGATCATCTACTTCTCTCTCGAATTCCTCGCTTTCACTATCGTTGGGTTTAAAGACATTACATAGATGTTTTGCGAAGGTTTCTGCCTTTTCTCTAACCAGTCTTAGCCCAGCCTCCGCTATTTCTTCTTATTGCAGACTTAAATTGTTGTGGTCTATTTAACAGGTTTTGTGAATTTCCAGAGAGCATATTCAGATGATGGCGGTAGCGGTTAGATTTTGCAGTTTACTTTGCAGAGTTGCATTGTTTATATTGTCCAGCATTTCCTTTAATTCTTTTATGGCTTTATTTAGGGCGGTCTTGTCAGATTTGTTTCCAGATTGGTGCCAGATCCTTCTCAGTCTTCTTTTTTCTAGCACTTTTTGTTTTATTTCAAGAGGAGCGTTACCATTAGTAGCCCTTTTCTTTTTGAGTGGAGTATTCATCCAGCATGCATTCTGTATTAGGGTAGTAATGTAGCTTGTGGCATCTTCTATCTCTTCTGGTGTTTTTAGAGATACATGTAGTTGTATAGTTTCTCTATGTATTCTCTGAATCCTTCCCAGTCGGTATAATTATTAAACAAGGACTCGTGTTCTTCGTTAGCATATTAAAGTCGTGCTCACGGTCAGAATTACGGGGTATGATCAGAGCTACTATCGTGGCAAGACTCGGCTTTGACATAGTGTCTCGAGGAGTCCTCCAATGATAAAGAAGTCTAGCAGATCAGGCTTTTTCTTTGGGTCTGTAGGCCAGTATGTCGGTTCACCGGATGAGATTGAGTTAAGGTTGTTTCATCGAAGCATTCCTTAAGCTGCCTGCCTCTTGTTGTTATCAGCCTTGAGCCCCAGTATGTGTGCTTGGCGTTCCAGTCGCCACCAGCAATGAATCTGTTTCCGAGTGTGTGAAAGAATTCGGAGAACTTTGCACTATCTATTACATATCTATTAGATATGTTGAGGGGTCCGTCCTTACTTTCAACTGCTACAGACGTTGCCTGGATATGGCTTGTTTTATACTCGGGCAGCATGTGGTGCTTAATAGACGTTCTAACGGCTATGGCAGTTCCAGCGTGGCCAGTGCCATCAGGGTGACAAGTAATATAGGTGTAACATCCTTTTATTTTATGTTGCTTTTTCCTGTGCAGTGCGCCTCCGATATGAGCACAACATCGAGCTTATTGTTTGCAATTAGTACCTCTAACTCGGACTTGTTTGGTGTTAGACCATTAATGTTCCACGAGGCTATCCCTGAGAGTAGTCATTTTGGAATCTTGTCTAGTAGTGTTGTTATGAGTCTCAAGAGAGTGCTCATCTGTTGTAAGATAAGGTCGAATTTTTCTGATTGTTTTAGTATTAGTTTTTCTAATTTATTATATGTTCTTGTTTCAGGTAGCGGTTCATTGGTGTTCCTCTTCAAACTTTCGGCATAGGTCTCGTTGGGTTTATTTCCACCAGTGTTTTCGAGCTTTGCTTGTGGAGTGTTTTCCGACTCTGGCGGTCCGTGGTGTGTTTTCTGGATAGTCCTCCATGGCATTCTTCTAGCGAGGATTTCTCTGTATACCACGCAGCCTTTGTAGTTGCAGGGTGTGCATATTCACAAAGAGCGCATTGGGCTGGTGTGTTACGGTCTTTCTTTGGGCAATCAGAAGTTTTGTGGCTTTGGGCGCATTTTACGCAACGATACGGTCGCATGCAGTAGTTTTTTGAATGACCATATTGTTGGCATCTCTGACACTGTGGTATTGTTGTCCTCTTTTTCGGATTTTCAATTACAATCGACTGGTGGTAAATGTATTTAATATCTTTAATTACCTTATTATTTGGTCCAGGGGCAATGTTTACAAAGAACGTAGATGTTGGTTTTTTGTCTGGCCCATACTTCGCATTAATAATCTCGCCATGGACTTTGTTTCCAGTTTTTTTCTATTTCCTCCACGATAGCACTGAGTGGAGTGGAGTGGTGAAGATTTTTTATGACTACTCTTAAACAGCGCTGGTCCTTAAGGTATATAACTTGTATTCATTTTAGTAAGAGGCTGGACACTTTAATTGTTTCAACATGTTGGGTCTGGCAGGTCAGGTCTAAAACGGGCTAAAATGTTTGAAAACACCTACCAATTTTCAGCATTTTTTTTTGTGGATAGTTATGGTAATGAAACGTCTTATGTAAATACATAAAGAAACAAAAAGTAAACTTACTTTAAGAGCGTTTATACCCTGCACGCGCTTTTTGCCTTAAAAACAGACTTTTCAAATGAGTTAATAGCCACCAATAAACAATTTAAAGGAAAAATAATTAGTACTAACTTTAGAAAAGGTTGTCATCTAGGGATTTGGTGGAAAACATTATATATTGATGGATAATTTGTGAGTACTATAAGGATTACTGAACACAAGTTTCGTTATTTAGGCTTTAAATGGCAATTTAGAAGCTTAAGATATCCGAAACCACTAAATATAAGATAAAATAAAAATATTATCAGACTAACAAGACCCTTATGGAGGGATTTTGCTGAGAAAAATAATCTTTTTGTGTTTAGTTCCTGAAAAATAAAAATTTTAACAATGCAAAATTATTCAGAAACTCTCGTCAAGAACATATTTTTTTTTCACCAACTTATCGTACATAATTTTTTATATCCATTGCATATTATAATAGAAGAACATCTTATCAATAAATTACAATTTTTATATTTCAACAAAATAGTTTCATGTTTTCTACAAATATTTTAAAAACACTATAAAACACGCTGTCCGACGTGGATCAAATCAGACCGCCGCAAGGCCTTCTAGAGGAGGACATATCGCTCGTCGCTCCGGCCTGGCTGCAGTCGATTATTGCCGCGCGTAGTGAAAATAGCCACGCGCGGACTGCGATTACCACATCTTAGTACTTTGGTAGTAAAATATTTAATTATTTTTATTACCTACAATGATTTTGTAGTGAGTATAAATTATGTTTCAGGTAATATAATGGGATGTAATTCCGAGGCTAAATTATGTTATGTATTATAATATAAAATTCAATATATTTCGTAATTGTAAGGGTTGTAAGGCCCCTAACACTATTTATATCTTCGAACACGAAATTATTAATAAAACGTCCGTAGTATCTGCTGATTGAACCCTGATTTGAATGCACCTTAACAATGTAATAATAACGAAAATATGATTAGTATCTAAATTTGTATTATTCTTTGCTTGCACAGTAATATTGTCTACTTATAATGCAAATAAAATATTTTTATGATATTATATTACAGTTACATTTCAAATGAATATTTGAAGCGCACGGATCAAAGTTGTTTGAGCCGTTTGTATAGCGAGCCGACGCGGCAGCTCTACGCACACAGCTTTGGTCGCTTATGTGTGCGTGAAATTAACGAAGAAATACCTATAGTTGACTTTGCGCGCAAGGTGTATACGCTCTTAATGCATATACTTTCTTTAAAACTTATTCCATTCTAATGTAGCCACAAAGTTACTAAATTCATAAGTTCATTTTAAGAACACTTGCATATTTTTTCAAGTTTCTCTCTTGAGCAAACATTCTTGCCATAGCACCCTTGAGTTAGCAAACACGCGCTCTTTGGTCGAGCGACACGTCTAGCAATGCTTCTGTATCAACCCATATACGTCCCACTTGCAGGGCACGGGCCTCCTCTATAATCGAGAGTACGATTGAGAGTGGTTAGGCCATATAGTCCACCACGCTGGCCTAGTGCGCGTTGGCGGACTTACATACCATAGAAATTTTTATACATCGCTATGGTAGGCAGGTTTCCTCACGATGTTTTCCTTCACCATTTTAGTGCGTGGTGATTGACTATCAATACACACATGACTCCGAAAAGTCAGAGGTGTGCCCTGGGATTCGAACCCGCGACCACCGTGAACATGTTGGCAGTCGCGTCTAGTCCGTTACCGACAGGTCACCACGCGCACACCGACAGGCCACCACAATGCTTGTCAATGCACAGGCAATGCTTGTCTTAAACAAACTTTCACTTGTAATTCGAGTTGAATATTTGAATATAATTTATTTGATTACCTATCAAGACTCATATGATAAAATAAATAAATAACACCCAACAGTCACATGCATTTGTAATGTTTAAAACGTTTAATATATAAAATTCACCCGTGATACACAAATCGACACAATACCAAGTTGTGTTTCTTGTATCGTGGGTATCACCAACTTAGGAATTTCAATCACACAAACCAGACACACTATAATCCCTACTTTGTGAAAGCGCAAAATCGAACACACGCCCTCTTAATACACTTACTTCTCTACTATTTACGCCTCGACCATAAACCGGCTATTAATCTTATCAGAATCGTACAATAGCAGGCTCTTGAATGTGGAGTATTTGAAGCGAAGGCAATAATCTAACCGCCAATAAACATACAAATAGCTCTATTACGGCCTACATCGCATGAATTTGCCACGTTGATTTCCTGCAATAACGTCTTCGCACTTTGTAACGAAAATATATCTCGAGACTGTATTTCCTTCGGCCAACATTTCAAATGTAGTCTTATTAAATAATTTATTTTCATTTATTACATACATAAACTCCCACCTTTTTCCTAGACGGGTAGGCAGAGGTGCCAGGACACCCACATTTCGCCTTGTAGGTTCCGTCCCACAATGTGGTAGATGGCGAGCCTATCGCCATATCGGACACAAATTCCTGACTCCAATTAATATAAAAATCCAATATCACTCACACTCCCAACCCGGGATTCGAACCCTAGACCTCAGCTTTGTAACCATACCCTAGTACAAGTTCATACAGGGTATATCAAGACTGCTACCGAAAACGAAGCGGTGGTAGTTAAGCGACTTCAGACACAATGCAACAGAAAAAGTGGCAAAAAAAGCGACAATTTTTTTTTTTATTTTTTTTCTTTGACCAGTTTTTTGGGTGGTAAATGCATTTTTTGTCCTAAACACCAGTGTATACCCTTTTATTTATAAATAATCTAAGGTATAAAAGAGTTTAAATTATTATTTTAGCTAAAACTAGGGATTTACCACCAAAAATGGCGATGTTTAAAATAATAAAAAATAACTGTCGCGTTCTTTGCGAAATTTTTAGTTGCTTTGTGTTTGTAGTCACTAAAACTACCACCCGGCTTCGTTTCGGTTAGCAGTCCTTGAGATACCCGGTATACATACATTTTATACCAGTAGACTTAATGCCAGAGTTCATTATTTATCAGTCTACCTTGGGTGATGCATAGATGAGATGAAATTAAGTGGTACGCCCACTAAATAAATAATTATTTAAAAGATAAATTAAAATTTATCTTAATATTGTAACTGAAATAAAAATGGCATGGGCTACTTTTATCCTGAAAACTATATATTCCGCGGGGAAAAGCAGGAATTGAAGTATATTTGTTCCTTTTAAACGCGAAAGGGATGGAACGGGACAGGATTACGTGCCTTAGTGAAATGTGAAGAGACAGGGTGGGGATATAACGGGACAGAATGGGATGAAAAGCAGTACAGAGGTCGGCATTGAGTTTGAATATGAATAAAAATAGTACGGAAAGCAATATGATGGTGATGTGGAATACACTCAAAAAATATCTGCAATCGGTTGGAGTCGGGCCCGACTTCTAGTTAAGTAATATATTATTATGCGCACGACAACCAGTAGTGTAATTAGATGCAAGGCCAGTGTATATTTGGTCACTACCAACACTACTGCAACATTCAAACTGCCAGAAGGAGCTGTGGTTGAAATTTAAACATAATTTGGACGCCGCTCTAAAGCGCACTACACACCCAGAAGCCACCAGCCCGGCGATATGTGCAACTGTTACATCCCGCCGGCCTGTAAGAATATAATCATGTAGGCGACAATACGCCAGCATGTGTTGCCCGACATGTTGCGGCATGTACTATGTACAGCTGCCCAGCAACACTCAAAAACGTCATAAAAATGTTCATGTCATGGTCGGCTCGGCGACATGTCGCAAAACAACTTTTACTGGTGGTCTTTCAATTGTGAGAGGCAGCGTGGGTAGGTACCATCGCAATGTCTATTTCTCCCACCTAACAATAATGTAATGCACTGTTGTGTTTCGGTTGAAGGACATTGTAGCCAGAGTAACTACTGTACATATTGAGACATAACATCTCAATGTCTCTTAAGTGCGTGGTGGCCTGTGGTAAACGGACTAGACGCGACTGCCAACATGTTCACGGTGGTCGCGGGTTCGAATCCCAGGGCACACCTCTGACTTTTCGGAGTCATGTGTGTATTGATAGTCAATCACCACGCACTAAAACGGTGAAGGAAAACATCGTGAGGAAACCTGCATACCATAGCGATTTATAAAAAAATATATGGTATGTAAGTCCGCCAACCCGCACTAGGCCAGCGTGGTGGACTATATGGCCCTAACACTCTCAATCGTACTCTCGATTGTAAGAAAGCCCGTGCCCTGCAGTGGGACGTATATGGGCTGATACAAAATCTCATGTCTCAGGGTGGCGAGCGCAGTGGAATGCCAAGTATTGCTTTGTAATTAAAGGAGTTGTTTTTGGTTTTTGCTACTGTTCATCAGCGGTCGTATCACTTACCATCAGGCGAAAGGCATGGTCGTCTCACCATTAATTGCGATAAAAACAAAAAACAACACAAAGATTTTGCAATGAGTGAAGCACGACTATCCGCCAACAAATGTGCTCGAAAATGCCTGCGGTTCCGTGACTTTGGTGTATAGTGCGCTTTACGCGAGCCAACATTTTAATACTTGACAAACTCCGCATATCATCCGCATATCAACGTGGTTGTCATAGGGGAAGCAGGGGAATGGCGTTCACTTAAGGAAAACATGATGTATTTTTTAAATTATTTATTATAAATCAAAATTAAGAAAAATAACAAAGTCTTTAATTATCGAGTAATCAACAAACTAACAAAATAAGCATATATATATTTAATCTACGAGTAATAGGAAAAAATGATAAAAAAAACATGTTTGAGCGGCATTACCCCTGACTGTGTAATGCCGCTCAGGGTACGGGGTAATAACGCTCAAACTTTTATTTCGAATATAACAAGTAAGATACATTTTAATTAAAGAAATATTAATGAGATCAACAGTATAGAATGAATAAAAATCTATAATCACAAATCAGCATCAACTATACGTAAGATTAGCCTTTTTTCAATTAACAAATAATTTTTTAAACGGTCTCTTAAAGTAGTAAATGGTATGTTATATTGTTGTGCTGCTTTTCTTTTCGACAAACCTCCTTCAATCGCAGTTTTAGCAGATTGAAGGTCTTCTTCGGTCCAAACCGCTTTGGCAGTGGTCCTTTGACGATTTCTTGGCATATCTATAAAAGTTTAAAAAAAATTACTAAGGGGTAATGGCGCTCAGATGAGCGGTATAACCCAAAACGGCCATTTTGTGATTGATTGAAATTTAAAAAAAAAACTTACACATAATTGTTGAAATTGATTGTATTATTTAAAAATAGAATATATTTAGTGTCAGAAATGTAAAATTAATAATGAATAAGCATTAAAGTTTTGGACTTACCGACAAAAAACACCTAACCTAAAATTACATCGACGCGCGCCGCAAACGAAGAAACGCACTTCACGGTCACAGGACGCGAGCTGATTGACCGTTGGCGTCGCTGTCTGTTAGAGGCCCCCTCCCTCACGCTGCACGTAACGCGGCGTGTTTGCTATGTTCAGGTCTGACTGAGGTTACAGAGGTGACGCCATTACCCAGTGAGCGCCATTCCCCCTGCTTACCCTAATTATTGGCTTAAAATACATTAGCCTACATGAAGTGAATTTATTATTAGCCTATAAGCCCCGGCGGCGCATTTGTACTATGAAATAATTGTAAAGCTATGGTCTCGGTTTTCGGATCTCGGACGGGGCAAAGTGATATGGGTCGTCAAACTGTCTACTCAGTGAAAATTAAACCACGAACTGGCGGATACTACCCGTTTATACCAATAGATCAGTCAATATATATTTTCACAGAATTATCAGATTTAACGAAGGTATGCTATTCTTTTTTATCTCGTTTAATTAAAAACAATATTTGAATTTCAATTCAGTAAAAAAATTGCCGTAGGATATATTTCCGAGCGATTACTAATACAAAGAAATTACTTTAAAAAAAAACTTCCTTCGTGTTAATAAAAAAAACTGTTTTAACAAACTCAAAGTCCTCAAAATATATTCCAACCAATCACACATCACAATTCCAACTTTTTTACGCATTGCTTTAATCAAAAATACGCATTTACAGCAAAGAGCATTGTTCGCGTCGGCTAATGGAGAGGTCTGAATCAAAAAGCTACTTTGTGCCGTGGTTCTCTTTGTGTTACATACTGTTCTATCGTCATTTCTTTTGTAATAACTTGTGGCAGACGTACAATGGCTGTAATTTAAAATTTCGTATTTCCTTTTGGTGAGTTCAAATATAGCTGGTAAAATGTACTACATTAAAAGTTCAGTCTATCAGGATGGCCTAGAAGGATTTTGGAGACTTACATTTGAAATGTATCCACCCATATACGCCCCGTTGAAGTGCGTGGTGGCCTGTTGATAAACGGGGAACTAGACGCGGCTGCCAACATGTTCACGGTGGTCGCGGGTTCGAATCCCAGGGCCACCTCTGACTTTTCGAAGCCATGTGTGTAGTGACAGTCAATTACCACGCACATAAAACGGTGAAGGAAAACATCGTGAGGAAACCTGCATACCATAGCGATTTATAAGAATTTCTATGGTATGTACCCGCCAACCCGCACTAGGCCAGCGTGGTGGACTATATGGCCTAACCACTCTCAATCGTACTTTCGATTGTAGAGTAGGCCCGTGCCCTACAGTGGGGACGTATATGGGCTGATACAAAAATATATATATATATATATATATATATATATATATATATATATATATTATTATATACGTCCCTCTGCAACGCCCGACCTCCTCTACAATAAAGAGCACGACTGAGAGTAGTTAGGCTATATATTCCACCACTCTAGCCTAGTGCGAGTAAGCAGACTACACACCAATAAAAATCCTTACAAATCGCTATTGTATGCGGGTTTCCTCTGGATGTTTTCCTCCACCGTTATACATTTTAAATATTCCTAAATTATTCTCCGATATGAAGGCTTCTTGCAAACATTTCCCTCGATGAAGCAGGCATTTATTTCCCACAATTCTAAAATTGGTAATATTAAAATATTACTACTGGACATATTGGGACTTGCATCTTATGTCTCATGATGGCGAGCGCAATGGAATGCCAAGCTTTGCTTTGTATTCATGATGTTGTTTGGTTTTGATGCTATCCATGAGCTGTCGTATTGCTTACCATCATGCGAGTGACAAGCTCGTCTCGCCATTTATCGTAATAAAAAAATGACTTTGGCAATGATAGTCAGATTTCCATATTGGCAGCCTACACTCCATATAGCTGAATAATTATTGTTGATTATCTTAACTGAAATATAAGAAAAGTTATTCTTTAATATTACTAAATTAAGGAAAAAAGCTACTTCAAAAAATCAATATACGTTTAATTTCAATAAACCATTTTAAAAAATTGTTAAAGTGTACTTTTGTCATTGTTAAAAGTTTTGAAAATATCTAATAACATTTTCTTGTTGGCGGCACTAGATCGATTTTCTTCCGTTTTCCTGTTTTTCTACTTCGACGCTGCAGCCAGGTCCCGTGGGGTGCCAATTCGATTACGGGGTTAAAATTTAGTTTTATATTTATATATATATTATAGGACCTTTGATAATATAATAATAATAATAATAATAACACCAACAGTCACATACATAGTCCTGACCCCACATTAAGATCGAGTCTTGTGTCGTGGGTATCAGGAACTACGAGAGACTTTTCGGTCTCACAAACACCCAGACCCGAGAGAAATATTTGTGGGCCGCACAAACATTTCTCTCGGTGCGGGGATCGAACCCGCGGCCTCTCGTTTCACAGGCGGCGTCTAACCGCCTGCGCCACGGAGGCTGTCAAACTAATATGTATAATATTTACGAATAGGGAAATGGAAGTCCCAGTGCATAGAAATTTACTTTATTTCAAACTATATTAGGGAACAATTTTCTTAAAGAAAATACTGTTACTTTTATTTATTTATTTAACTCAAAATTCATTAAAATACGTTTTGTTAAAATATATGGAGAATCTAGGACTCCTAACATACTTCTACCTATCCAAGCCTCTATTTGAAAAACGAGTGAACAACCCAGCATATATGTATATTTTAAACGAAATAAATTACTAATAAATAATAACCCGCCAACAAGGTGGACGGACGACCTGGCTAAAGTTGCAGGAAGTCGCTGGATGCAGGCCGACATAATATCGTATTATAAAATATGTATCATACATATGGTCGATGTGGAGATCCTTGGGGGAGGCCTATGTTCAGCAGTGGACTTCCTGTGGCTGATATGATTATGATGATGAAATAACTAATAACAAAAATGTGCGTGGTAATAAGCACAATCGAATGAAAACCATTACATAAACTCACGCCTCTCTCATAAAAGAGGTAAGCAGAGGTGCTATCAGGACAATTAAATTTCGCCTTGTGTGCTCCCTCCCACAATGTGATACCGCTATGGCCATATCCGGCATATCTCTTAACTTTGGACTAATAATGAATAAAAATCCAATATAACTTTGCCCAACCCGGGATTCGAACCCGAGACCTCGGCTTTGTAATGATACCGTACGTTGTATCATACATTACAACTACATTAATCATAAAAATCAAAACCACTATTTAATATTGTCTTCTGCTAGCTAAAAGTAAAGTAAATTATAAAATTTGTTCCATTCGGACTGCCCAACATTCTTCCAAACATCCTTTTGAGGAAATAAAATCCCGAAAATCTCTATAAGTCCCGCAAAGTACGAGATAACTTGGCATAATACATCGTAAAGATTTTCGACCCTAGTAATGTAAAGTAAATTTACTTTCCCGCGAAATCTTTTATAATCCCGGCTGTTAACAAAAAATATGTCGGGCACGAAGGGGATTAGGACAGGCGGACGGCCGTCAATCGACCCAGGCACGTACTCAAGGTAATGGGGGCCATAAAACACTTATGATAGTTTTATGAACAGAACTATGTTAGATAGAAATGGTTATGGAGGGTTTTTTAAAGGTCATGTTATAGCAGTTAGCTTAAAATGAGTACGTAATAAAAATATTCGAGTTATGTATAAACTGGATTTTTATGGTGTATTATGTTTTTAAAAATAGATATGTATGTAGGTAATAATAGAATCCAGCAGTCATATTTATTTTGTTGTTAAGCCTGATTATCACCAATAATATGATTTTTTTTATTTACAGGCGGTTTTCACTAGAGATTTTATAAACTAAGCCGTATCATAAGCTCACATATAGATGGCGAATGAATAATGTAATTATGGAACATTGCGATCAGTTGTTATTTTCATAGACCCAATCTGTACAGATTACTCATTTGAGTGCTCATTATTTTTGCACTATTTTCACTTACCATGACATATTAAAGACAGTTGATTAGTAAATTAATTAACACTAAAATACAAATTATACAAACATTTTACCTATAAAAACTATACCCCGATACGTCCCAGTACCAACAACGTATTCATGGGCGCAATCGGTTAATGGGAACAGACATTACGCGGCAAAAAATATCCATCAATTTCCATACAATATATCGACAACATGTAGCCTTATAAAACGATCCCTGCAATTATTACTATTTGATTTTACCGCCCTTAGAATATATTACAAGAGCCCTTGGACGCCAGACTTTCAACATTTAATAAAAGCTGAAAGTTTGTCTGCGCATGCCCCTGACATAGGCATCACACGATCAGCTATTATGTAGTTCCGATCGTAGTTACTTTGGAAGTTATCAGCTTTAGTGCTCTATGCAAGAACCATCAAAAGTATCTGAATACCAAGAAAACAACTTTTGATAGTTTCCTTAATAATATGTATGAAATTCAGCTTTTATATTATAACGCTGGCAAAATCACATTTTGTGAAAGTTTAAATACATCGTAATATTTAATAACATGTAATTTTGTGCAAGGTAAGTCTCTTCTGAACATTGTATCCGCAAGGATGTCTACAGCTACTGTTAGAAGGCATCTGCAGTAAACGAATTTCTTAGACTATAATAATATAATTAATAATATTATTGATAATATTATTTGTCGAGTAAGCGATCTTCCCAAACTTTCCTTAGAGCCTCCACTTTGGAACTTTCAGTAACCATTCCGTTTCATGTAATAACTGAAAGTTACTGTTCTCTATTTAAACCATGCATTAACACACGCCGTTTTCCTAGAATGGGTTTGCAGAGGTGTAACCAAGACACTCACGTTTCGCCATGAATTATCCGTCCCATAACGACTGATGTGATAGGGGTAAGTCTATCGCCATATCGGGCACAAATTCTTCACTCCGGGCTAGAAAATCCAATATCACTTTGATCGACCCGGGATTCAAACCCAAAACCACAGCTTTGCAATAACACCGTAGTACAATTGTGCTACCGAGACAGTCCTTATTTAACCGACTTCAAAAAGGAAAAGGTTCTCGTTTCGTCGGAATCCTTGCTTTGTTTATGTATCTTCACAATTTTAATACTCATATAAGTATACGCACCCTCGTATCGATATAATGCGTTCTATTTACTAAACTACAAGCACTTTATTTATATTGATGTAATAAACAAAAGGTGATAAATTGGTATCAGCACAGGATGCTCTGCTAATTCCGGTAGCAGCGCCAATAATCTACTAAACTTTACGCGGGTTTAAATTTTATACCGTCACGGGAAACCGGAATCGTTTTGTTCCCCTGTGATTCCCCTGTCAATGCAGAATTGTAAGAGTGAATGTTTTGTATTATACGGCTAATACGGCGCAGAAAAATGCTGAAAAAAATATATTTCGCGAGTTGATTCTTTCACAGAGAATACCGTGCCAGTTTTATGAAATCTCAGCTTGTTAATAGCTCTCATATCGAATCGAACTAAATGTTTCCGCAATTTATATTTTTGCTGCACCATTACGTTGAAAATAGCGGACCCTTCTCACATACACAGCACAAATAGCAGACTTTGTCCCAACTTATAATTCTTACTATAACACAAAATGCAAGATTTAAAATATCCCACAATTATAGAATAATCTGTATCTGTATCAGCCCATAAACGTCCCACTGCAGGGCACGGGCCTCCTCTACAATCGACTACTGATTGAGAGTGGTTAGGCCATTTAGTCCACCACGCTGGCCTAGTGCGGGTTGGTGGACTTACATACCATAGAAATTTTTATAAATCGCTATGGTATGCAGGTTTCCTCACGATGTTTTCCTTCACCGTTTTAGTGCGTGGTTATTGACTATCAATACACACATGACATAGAATAATATTACAGAAACATTTACATTGTACAAAGTAAAACAAATATAATTTGATGTAGCAGATCATAATCGAATTTAACTTGTGTCAATTTATTCATGTCTGTTCGTAGAGGTATCAGCGAATCCCAGTCAAATTCTAATCAAAAACTTTACTTATTAAAGAGACTGCCGAGAGTTCATTTATGAATTTAAATACTTAGATGAATATCAAAATAAAGTATTTTATGTTTCTTTCTAAGCGGTAAAGCTACGCTGTTGTCAGTCATGACTTAGTATGAATGGGCAGGCTCGACCAACGTCCACTGGCTTCCAAAGGATCGACGTGAAGTGTCAGCTTTGCTGTCATCTTTTGTTCGGTGAGTGAGAATTTCGGACGCCCATTATCCCTTACCTCTTCGCATCCTTTTTGGTTCCCTGATCCCATGACCCAAGCGTTGTGGATGTTCGCAGGTGGTTGTGATTACTTAGCATCAGATGACCTGTATGCTCGTTTATCGTACCTATGAAATAAAAAAAATAACTTCGACAAAATCTTTTTCCATCCATCCATCCATCAGCCAAAGGAAGTCCACTGCTGAACATAGGCCTCCCCCAATGATTTCCACAGAGACCTGTTGGAGGCAGCCTGTGTCCAGCGACGTCCCGCGACCTTTACCAGGTCGTCGGACCATCTTGTGAGTGGACGTCCTACGCTGCGCTTTCCGCTACGCGGCCTCCATTCGAGCACTTTCCGACCCCATCGGTCATCAGATCTCCGCGCTATGTGCCCTGCCCATTGCCACTTCAACTTGCTAATCCGGTGGGCTATGTCGGTTACTTTAGTTCTCCTACGGATCTCCTCATTTCTGATTCGATCTCGTAGGGAAACCCGAGCATAGCCCTCTCCATAGCTCGTTGAGTGACTTTGAGCTTCCTAATAAGGCCCATAGTGAGAGGCCACGTCTCGGTGCCGTAAGTCATCACTGGCAACACACAACTATCGAAGACTTTCGATTTAAGGCACTGAGGTATTTTGGACGAGAAGACGTCGCGTACTTTCCCGAACGCTGCCCAACCGAGTTGGATTCGACGATTGACCTCTCTCTCGAAGTTGGACCTGCCTAACCGGACCACTTGTCCTAGATAGACATATTCGTCAACAACTTCGAGAGTCGAGCCCCCAACACCGATGGGAGTGGGCACAACATGGACATTCGACATGATCTTCGTTTTGTCCATGTTCATTTTAAGACCCACCTGTTGGGAGACTCGATTGAGGTCTTCGAGCATAGTGCTAAGGTCTTCCAGCGATTCTGCCAAGACTACAATATCGTCGGCAAACCGAAGGTGAGTGATATACTCGCCGTTGATGTTGATACCGAATCCTTTCCATTGCAAGAGCTTGAAGGCGTTTTCCAGCGCGGCAGTGAACAGTTTCGGAGATATGACATCTCCCTGTCTCACGCCTCTATGTAGTGGAATAGCCTTCGTACTCTGATCCTGTACTCGGACCGACATGGTGGCGTTGTTGTATATACACTTCAACGCTTCGATGTACCGATAGTCGATATGGCACCGCTGGAGAGACTGTAGCACAGCCCAAGTCTCGATCGAATCAAAGGCTTTCTCATAGTCCACAAACGCTAAACAAAGCGGCAAGTTATATTCCTCGGTTTTTTGTATAACTTGCCGAAGCGTATGGATGTGGTCTATGGTACTAAAGCCTTTTCGAAAACCGGCTTGTTCGGGAGGCTGGAAGTCATCAAACCTGCGTTCGAGACGATTTGTGATGACCCTCGAAAACAACTTATAGACATGGCTCAGGAGCGAGATGGGCCTGTAATTCTTCAGCAAAGTGTTATCACCTTTTTTGAAGAACAGTACCACCACGCTCCTGCTCCATGCCTCTGGCGTTGAGCCCTCGAGGAGAACGGGAATTGAAGAGCCTCTGAAGGACTTTCAGTATCGGCGTTCCGCCCGCTTTCAGAAGCTCTGAAGTTATTCCGTCCTCGCCCGGCGCCTTGTTGTTTTTAAGTTGCTTCAGGGCCATCTCAATCTCACACAGGCTGATGTCCGGGATATCATCGCTAAAGTGTCGGATCAACTCGGCTCTCGGGTCTTCGGCCGAGCTAACAGCAGGTTTGGCAACCGAGGTGTAAAGCTGTCCGTAGAACCTCTCGATCTCCCTTAATACCTCTGCCCTCGTCGATACTACGCGGCCGTCCTCCGTCTTCAGCCTAGACAACTGGCTTTGCCCAATAGACAAGTCTCTTGCAAACACTTTGGAGCCTCCGTTCCGCTCGATTGTCTCCTTAATGCTCACAGTATTGTGAGCACGGACATCGTGTCGCAAGGACTTCCAGATCTGTCTATTGAGCCGCCGATATGCTTCGGCGTCAACGGAAGACTGCAGCGTCAAAGATCGACGTTCGGCCATGAGGTCAAGAGTGTGGATCGAGAGTTTTTGTGGTCTATCTCTACGGCGAGGTCTAAAATACTTAGATCCCACCGTATGGACAGCTTCTACCAAACCGCTGTTTAGCTCGTCCACTGCAAGGTTTTCTCCTAGACAATCAAAGCGATTTGTCAGCTCGAGTTGAAAGCTCTCGGGGTTTTGGATATGGGCGCGAGCAGGTCGGAGCGTAGATTTCATCAAGCGACGCCTTTCCGATTGGACATTGATATTCAGGGTGCCCCTAACCATTCGGTGATCACTGCCGGTTTTCACCCTGTTGATCACAGAGACATCTCTGAATATCCGTCTATTCGTCGTCAAGATGAAATCTATCTCGTTTCTCGTAGAACCGTCAGGACTCAACCAGGTCCATTTCCTGTGAGGCGGCTTCTGGAAGAAAGAGTTCATCTAACAGTAAATCTTTATAATAATTGACAAATATGAATTATAGTAACAAGAAAGCTTTTCCTATATTCATTGAGATTAACGACAAAAGTTGTACAATACAAGACTTCGATCCATTCTTTAAGAATTCATTCAAGCTAGTATAAAATTATAGGGAAAATGCAAAGAGTTCGCATAATTATTAATTAATCGGCCATATCAATCCACCTAAACAGTCACATACATAATTCTGACCCCACTCTAAAAGAGTGTTGTGTCATGAGTATTAGAAACTACGAGATACTTTGCGGTCTCAAACACCCAGACCTGGTTCAAATATTGGTGGGTCTCACAAACATTTGTCTCAGTGCGGGAATCGATCCTGCGGCCTCTTGTTTCACAGTCGGCGTCTAACCAAATGTGCCAAGGTGGTTGTCAAATTAAAATATAAGAACAAAATCAGACCTCATGCATACTCACCTGATTCAACGAAAAGTACTTCAAAAATTATTCAACACCACAGTCTAGACATGTTTTTGCGCTCATCTGAAAAGGCATATTCTAAATATTTCAATGAACCCGAACATCAACACAGGGATCAAGTAACCCACGGGAGCTTGTTTTGTTGTTAATTACAGTTCCCAGGAATGTCTGTGCTGTACCTGAATACGGGTAAGGGTTTTTAGTGATTTTTTGTGTGGTAGAAGGACAAAGTAACCACAATGTTTTGCTAAGTGAAATACTCAGTGAAATATAGTTTCCACCGCCGAGAAATTGTTATGTCAAAATCTGAACCGAGGAAAGCGGTATATTTACTTATTTCTGTGTGAAGGGTTTCCAGTTTTGTGCGCGGCAGATGATTTTTATGAGGTAACAAAAAGCTTCAAGTTACAGCAATCAATGTAATTACTGAGGTACGGAAGGGTTAGCATATATGAAGCTTAAACCACGTAAGTATATCTTAACAAAAGATTATTGATTTTTTAAATTTCAAATATACAGTTTTAGTTTTCATGAAAACGCGCTTGTCGCTCCTTTGAGCATATTTTGATATTCCTCAGAGTTTTTTTTTTCGTTTCAGCCAACAATAAAGTAATAGATAAAATGGACTTATTTGTATTTATAGTTTGCAGGCAGGCAAGTGGAACAGGCTACTTTTTATCTCCAAAAATGCACCGCTCCAATGGATTACACGTCAATCTAAATCCAACGCATGGAAGGTTCTGTAGATTTTAAAATAAATATAAAACTGGCAATCCGGTCTGTATTTCCGGGCTGAATTAATATACCTTACCTATATATACTTTTACAACAGCCTCCGTGGCGTTGGTTAGACGCCACCTGTGAAATGAGAGGCCGCTAGTTAGATCCCCGCGTCAAGAGAAATATTTGTGTGGCCCACAAATATTTCTATCGGGTCTAAGTGTTTGTGAGACCGAAAAGTTTCTCGTAAATTCTGAAAATCAGCGTTGCGCTGTGGCTCACGCCGCAGGGCGACATTAAGCTGAGTGGTCACCTAAGTGTCACAACAATGCGACGCACAGTTTTACATTACCTATGTGTTACTTATAAACTTATTGTTTTCATTTTCTCTGTGTTAATGTATGTAGTGTCAGTGTGTGTGTGTTGTATTGTGGTGACAAATAAATCCGTTTTCTTCTTCTTCTCTTTTTCTTCTTCTAGTTCCTGATACCCATACAAGACTCGATTTTAGTGTGGGGTCAGGACTATGTATGTGACTGTTGAGCGTTGTTTATTTATTTATACTGCGTTGCAAGTTTGTCTTGATCATTTTCAGTCAAAGAAAGACCTCTACTGAATATAAAATAAATACTTCTACATACGCAGATATTGGTGAAAGTGTTTTGCATCCAGAGACTTACTGGTAGCTTCATTAGGTCTTAAGGTCCAAATAAAGAAATAAATTATCTCCATAAAAAATCCATCACTTTATAACACCTCCGTTGCTTTTTGTAGTTTAATCGTTCCCTTTATATATTTTACGGTTATACAGCTACCACGGCAGTTTCATTGTTATAATTTTTAAAGTCATACACATACCAACACAGTTTCATTGTAATATCATTAATAACTCATACAAAAATGTGACACAAAAAGATTATCTTATAACTCTACTGTCTCTAAGCATCAACGAAACTCAATATTTTTTATATCATACACTACGTATTACGTTTCGCTTGACCTTCATCACCTGAGTCATAATTCACGATGTACATCAAACAAAACTGGCGCCTTGAGAAGGGTCGCTTTGACCCGCGATGATGTCTTAATATGGTTCGGGCAAGGATATTAGGGTACTAGGTCCGAATATTTGACCATCTGACGGGGAAAAGTGTTGGGAATCACAAGAAAGGGACATCAGTTTTTCTCCGTCTTGGAGCTGTTATCACAATAATTTTGTACAGAAAAAAATGGTCATCTATTTTGGGAATAGCACAAGAAAGTGACGTGCTAGGTGACGCAGTTGTAAATGTTATACAGTACGATTACGGGCAAATTGATACCGGAATTCATGACAGTCTTTGCAGACGAGGTAAGCAATTCAACTTTTTTTTCTATTTTTTTTATCAGCCTCGATTCAGGAATTTGTGCCCCACATGGCGATAGGCTCCCCCCAATCACATCGTGAGATCAAAAACACAAGGTGAAACTTGGGTGTCCTGGTTTGCACTTCTGCCTCAACTATTTTGGGGAAAAGGTGTGGGTTAAAGAATTATGGCATAATTAATTTGAAATATAATATATTAGCGCCAAAGGAATATTCTTCATTTGGATGGTTGGGTAGTGTCTACTACGTTGACAAAATATATTTAACGAAGGTTAGTTAAGATAAATAAAATATGACATTTTAAGTGGAAACTAAAACGATGACAAATGTGTGTACAATGGAAAACATAAATTGCGCTTTAAGAGAGGTAAAGGCGTCTTCATAAAAAAAAGGAAATATTTGAACCACGCATAAGTAACCCCACGTAAATTCAAAATAAGGAAAGTATATAAGGAATTAAAGTTTTCAATAAAGACAACACATGTGAACAGCATACAACATAACCATAATATTACACTCCTCAATACACTTATTTTCTGTTCAGCGATTTCTTTTTATTCGTTAATACGTCGAAAATGAACAATTTTCTTCTATCTAAATGTATGGAACAATGGTCAGAAATTTCAAAATAATTAGATCCTTTTCGTGAGAAAAGAATTGTCGGCTCCGTCCCGACGGAGACGCCCGCAATACATTTGTGTTAAAGTACAATCCCCACTTATTTATTTACCGAAAACTTACATTGCAAGAGAGGTTTTCCCCCTTAAATATACTCCTCACGTAAAAGTTTTTCTGAACATTTTTAAGTTTGTCCATTCAGTACTTTTCTCGATAACGTAACCTTTAACATTGTAGTAATTCTTTCAGTTTGGCTCGAGACCCGTTCATATATTATTCGCTAAGTGAGAAAACATAGAAGGGAAGTAAGCCATATCCAAGTGTATTTTTACTTTGCCAACGAATTGCGTGACGAGTGTCACCCGTACTTAATGAGGTCACACATCCCACAGAGGTTATTCCCATATGTGTATTTTTCTCCTTTATATGCGCCCATAAAAGTATACAGTGGCTTATTAACTGAAAGTAATTGCTCGCCACAAAAGTGTCGTACAGAACGATAAAAACCGGTTAAATAATTGTGTGCCAGTTAAAAAACAGTGCTACGAAAAACAACGTAGCAGATATACTACGCTGGACAATATTTTATATGTTACGAGACAGCATAGATCATTGCTACGGTGCTACATTGCTATACGTGAACCCAACAAGCAATTTAAAACAATGAATTACGTGTGGTAAAAACCGCATGAATATTCCAAATGCCAAATTAATTTAGTCGTTGTATTTCCGACACCTTAATGAATGTGTTTTTCAATAATTTCTGAAACGACGCCGAGGTTAATTTTACATCCATTTTGCATCCCCAAAAACAGAACAATTCCAAAGTAATATTGAAGTTTTAAATGGTATACTAATATCTCTGGGAATTTGCTAATGAATTTACGACAAGAAAGTTTGGAGAGCTAATCGAGCGTTTTGAAGTTGTAATGAAATCGCTTGGGCGCCATTACGACACGCAGTGGAGATGAATTATATGTATATAATATTATAGTTAGTTGTTGATTTGTTTATATATAGGGCGATTGCGAGTAAATTTTATTGAAAGTACATAATTACTGCACCAGTAAAACGGAATGCAGCAGTGTAAATGCACTGTTGTGTTCCAGAAGTAAACGACTGGACATATTGAAACCTAACATCTTATGTCTCAGGGCGGCGAGCGCAGTAGAATGCCAAGCATAGTTTCCTAAATCAGGATGTTTAGTTTTGGCACTGCCCGTGAGCGTTCGTATCGCTTACAATAGCATATACACCTTAGACTGCCCCTTATTTTCCTGTTTATAATATATACATCCATAGGTTACCTGTAAGAAATTGTCGAGTGCTATAAGGCCACCCCTTGTTATATTATTATTATGTCATTAACGTACTGTCATTGTTTCTTTAAAGTGCAAAAAAAGGATGTAAATAATAAATCGTCTAAAATACTAGTAGATTTGTTTCTGAATCACAACAATGTATTCACAATAAGAAAAATCTTAAAAATAAAGTATATATCCCATAACACCAGACATGTCCTCAGGTCGCACACAGCCATTCCAGTAGTTATAAATTGCGTGTTATGCCTCACATCTTTGGTCATACGCGTGGACATTTACGACACCCGCGAGATACGTGTATACTTATACCGGAATTGTGGTAGTGCTTTACTGTAGTGTAGCAGGAAATAATACAATACAATATTCTTTGTTATACATATATCCCTACTAATATTATAACTTTGAATGTAAGTTTTTTTGTTACGCTTTCACGCGAAAACTACTTTACCGATCATCATAAAACTTTGGTTACATATTCTTGGAGGTATTAGAAGTAACATAGGATACATTTTTAGACTATTTTTTATTTTACCAATAGATAAATAGACGAAGAAGAGAATAGAAGAGTCGGCCGGACCGCTAGTATGTTTATAAACGGCCTTATTTATAGACAGTGTTAGGTTCATTTTTTACTTTATCGCCATTTCAGCCACGGGAAGTCCACTGCTGGACATAGGCCCTCCCCCAAGGATCTCCACATCGACCTGTTGGAAGCGGCCTGCATGCGGACTTTCTGTAACTTATGCCAGGTCGTCCGTCCTTGTTGGACGTAACCTTCCATATTTATTTACGTTACTCAACTAAAATCAGTCCACAGAGAAACGGTTGACGTAACTGCAGCAAATCGTGAGCATGAAGTAATATGCATAAATCTGGCAACTCATTTGCATTGGGTGTCCCGACGCTCGAAGCTGTCACATAAACCAAGCCGGACCTGAACAACTCCACTAACAACTAACGATACGCCTGCTAATTGTTTCCGTTCAACCGCCGCTTTTGGAATTTCATCTCTAAACAGCTTGAATTTTGGGTTTTAAAATGGCGTGTATTGATTAGTACTGTGCTGGAATTTAACTGCTGGATAGATCACGAAAGTTGGAGGTAGTTGATTGCATGACTCGCAATACAAAAGTCGATGTTAAAGGATGAGAATTGATGGTCCTTCATAAAAGTTTTCAGATATTAATTTGACTCGAATAAGTAATGGAAAACTAGATTTGCGTAATTCTTCTTAATTACTTTTATGTTTTTCTTTTTATTCAATAAGCCCGGAAAATGAACAAACAGGCCACCTGATGGTAAATTACTACTTCAGCCTATGAACATACATAACGTTTCTATCATTCATGTATTGCTGGTCAAGGATTTGGAAGAGTAGCGAAAACGGATTGTAAGAGGAACAGGGTACTGGGCATCCATCAATCTCATTCAACGAACGAAACGAGACAGCAAAGCTGTAAAATTACGTACATCTCTTGTATGACAGTGGCAACGCGCCAAATGAGCCTGCTCATTCATGCTGAGCAATGACTGACAACAGCGTGGCTCTACCACATCCATATGAAGAATGAAACCTTTCAAAACATGAAAATTTACTGGTGGTAGGTCTCTCATATGTGAGAGGCTGCCTGGGTGGGTACCATCGCAATGTCTATTTCTCCCGTCAAACAGCAGTTTAATTGCACTGTTGTGTTTCGGATTGAAGGACATTGTAGCCAGAGTAACTACTGGACATATTAAGACTTAACATCTCGATCGAGCGCAGTGGAATGCCGAGCATTGCTTTGTAATTCAAGGTGTTGTTGGTTTTGCTTCTGTTCATGAGCGGTCGCATCGCTTACCATCAGGCGAACGGCATGATCGTCTCGCCATTCAAAGCAAAAAAAAAAAACGAACCGCGATATTCAAGCTTCTTAGTGATAAGTCAGAAAACTTCCAATAATATTTCGAAACCTCTGCCCATATTAAAATTAAATCCTCCCAAGTATTTCCAAGGCATTGGCGTGGGTGAAGAAATTCTGGCCGCTTACTCCCGCCTTTATTAGCCGAACAAGTCGGACACTCGTCGTTCAAGTAGATAATCTGCTTATCTAGTGGCGTAAGCGGGGACCCGTTTTTATATCGGCTTCGGGATCCCTACAAATTTTCCTTTTGTACACCACGATCATACCAGGGTGTATAATAATACTGAGAATAATTGATAACTTCTATATAGGACGCGTTATAAAATGTAAAGGGAAATAAGCAAGATTGGTTTTAAATCTACGGTGAAAAATAACGGTGAAGTTATTTTTAGTGTTTTAAGATGTTAGTGTTTTATGATCACATAAGATGTTTATTTTTATTTTAGTATATTTGGAAATATTATTAAGCAAATTTAACAATTGGTCTAATACAGGTACACGTGCCAGTAACAGGCGAACACAACATTCGTTTAGACATTTATAAATACTCTAAAAACATAAACACTATTCAACAACACAGGAAATTTTATAGTTATAGAGTAATAGAAAAATAATATATAAATATATGATATATGTTAACAGTCGCTGCCAATAAACAATCCCAATCTAAAATTTGCCGTTTGAGATTGACAGCTCAATCTTTTTTCTAATACTATATTGCCAATAATCAATCTCAGTAGTGAAAAAACTATGGCAACATGATAAGAGACCAATCGAAAAGTAGAAAACAATCCAGATTGACTTCAATCTATTTTTTTCGATTGATTATTGGCATCGGCCGTTAGTCTGATTATGTCCTGTAGTTACACTGGCTGTTTGGCGGGAGACATAGAAATTACAGTGGTACCTACCCAGGCGTCCTCTCACATATGAGAGACTTACCACCAGTAGATTCCTACCGGCTACCACCGGTGACCAACAAATATTTGTTAGAGAGACTTGATTTTCTATCACCGATTGATATCATTAAATTTGCCTGCTTATGACCACACATACAAGTTCAGGCCGAAATTACACTTGGTAATTTCTGCCATTTTTTTCAGTGTTCTTTATCCAAAAAGTACAGTACCAATACATACCTCCGATAACCACTTAATACTTTTATATCACCTACCTATTTATTCACAAAAACGCTACCAAAAACACACATAGTAGGGCTCACAGCAATCAGCAGCTAACGAGGAGTGATAGCGATGTGGCAGGGCACGACGAATCATTTATCATAAGACAGGCGCGCCCACCCCGCTTATGTTACTAACCACACACTATTAGCACCAGGAATATTATTTAGAATTTTTCGCCTGTGTCATTTTTCATTGCAATGAAAGGCGAGACATGTTGTTCGCCTGATGGTGAACAATACGAGTGCTCATGAAAGTAGCAAAACCAAACAATACCTTGGATTACAAAGCAATTCATGGTGTTTCACTGCGCTCGCCATCCTGAGACATAAGGTGTTAAGTCTCAATATTTACTCTGGCTACAATGTCCTTCAATCCAAAACACAACAGTGCATTTACACTGCTGTTTGACGGGAGAAATAGACATTGCGATGGCACCTACCCAGGCGAGCTCTTACATATGAGAGACCTACTACCACTAAAGTGTGTTTCTCTGGGATAATGTAACTGTATCGCTGAAAAGTGTAGGTATTGGGCCTTGATAATCTCAGATGAGCAAGGGATTAACTTTAACCCGAAGCTTTAGAATCGACTCGATTATTTTGTTCATTATTTTTAATTTTGTTATTAAGGAGCTGCCTTCAAATAATGTTCAGGTAGGTTACTCTATAAAACGATACGATAATATAATATTAGATTAGTCACTTATCTTTGTGTTCACAAATAATAAAAATAATTAAATACACCTATATAAGTAACCCTGACCCCACATTAAGATTAAGTAAGTCTTATGTCGTTTGTATCAGAAGCTACGACAGACTTTTCAGTGTCAAACACCCAGACCAATATAATAGCTTAAATTATAAAATTGGATACTATTCTTAATAATGAAATACAAATTCACTAATAAAAGATATGATGTTTTAACATTTAATTTGAAGTTATAAAACATCGAAACAAAAAAATTACTAATATTTGAAACTCGCGTTTAAGATAGCGTAGATGAAATAACAAATACACGGTATATCTTATGAACAACCGTTTATAAAAGCCGGATTATCCAGCTTCCACAAGGTTGTCACTATAATAACGTTGTTTTAGAATTTTCATTTTAATCCTGACTTGATGGCGAAGGTTTGTCGAATTTGTATTTTACACCTTAACCTTATTACTTTAAGAGCGAATTCCATAAAAACATCGACTATTTTATTTATTTATGTATATGCTTTATTGTACACCAAAATGAAAGAGGCTTATGAAACACTTTAAAAACTAACGGCATTGTTACAATAAGCGGCCTTTTCACTAGCTGCGATCTCTTCAGGCATACGTTGGTTGGACTGGATTATTGTAATATTTAATTATAGGGAATTATAGCATATAGGCATGTACATGCTATATATTAATTACGTAATACAAATTAAACATACATAATATGTACCTGATACATGATTTTTGATCATTTTATTTTGTAGTAAACTCCAAACAGTGACTTCTAACATATCAAACTCATTTTGGATAAGGTTCTAACAACACCATGATGGGAAACAAATATTATTAAATGTATAACATTTTAAGGTAAACAGACCGATATCAAAATAACTCGAGATTTGTTTATAAAATTAATTATACAGATATATTCCGCCAACCCACGGAATAAGCCAAGTGGATTAATTAGCAGGAAATAAATAATGACCGTCCCAAGTTCCATCCAAATAACGACTTAAATAACAACCAATGTATTCTACAGAAATAGGGACTATACAAATATTTCTCTTAGCGAGGAAAATGCATATACGTGTAATTTTGTGGAATGGCTAAAAATAAAGTCACTGAGCGGATGACTAATACCTCAGACCACCCCGTGATCGTGGTGATTTAAATCTTTTTGAGTCCTTACTAAAAATCTATTTCAAAGTTACATATCCTTATTCCAAAGGTTTTAAAGGTACCAAATATGATCTGTAAAGATGCTTAGTTCGATAGTAAGTACATTCTCTGAATCTCGAAAACGGGGAAAACGGCTCCAACGATTTTCATGAAATTTTGTATACAGGGGGTTTCGGGGGCGATAAATCGATCTAGCTAGGATTCATTTTTAGAAAATGTTAAAAAAAAATAAAAATGTAAACTAATAATATGACCCTTCCTGACATCTATTGGCGAATAATAATATTTTTTTTTAGTGTACAACTAACTACTTAACGATACAATAACACTAAAGATATTCCAGCAGATGGCGTTGTTAAGCAACACTAAGAATAGATATTATTGGGATATATGTCAAACTTTAAAAATAGTAAATGACATTGGTAATTTAGCGTTTAATTTTGGATATGGCTATTTGTTTGAATCATGGATTCTTAAAGATACTGCCGGATTGAGCGAGTATTGGATCGAGAGAGAATATATACGAGTATAAAGTACGGTATGTTCCGCGGAGCGGTACTAGGAATAATTTGTAAATGAGAATAAAACCATGTTGAACTGTATTGGAATTATACATAGTGAAAGTACAAGAAGACTTTTAGTGAAGTAATTCCTTCATGTGTCCAATTCCTTTAGTCCAAAAAAAAAAAAACGAGCAAAGCTCGGTCATCCAGGTACTACCAAAGTAACAAGTCATTGAACTAATGTATGCTAATTTACATATATTATGCAAGTATCAGCTGTAAAACTTTAAATACTGAGATCGATATTAAGGCCGTGCGTTTATACTTTTTCATACTAAGCATACCATATGAAATGCGTGGTGCTTTGTTCGTAAATGGACCAGACGTG
Organism: Hyles vespertilio; assembly: GCA_009982885.2. Lineage (NCBI taxonomy): Eukaryota > Metazoa > Arthropoda > Insecta > Lepidoptera > Sphingidae > Hyles > Hyles vespertilio. The sequence goes on from CM042811.1 coordinate 1,238,571, forward strand.
TCTGCCAACACGCTCATGGTGGTCGCAATTTCGAATCCCAGGGCACACCTTTGACTGGTTGATAGTCAATCATCACGCACCTTAACAGTAAGGAAAACATTGTGACCAAACCTTGCATACTATAGCGATTAACCCACACTATCCCAGCTTGGTGAACTATATGACCTCACCACTCTCAATCGTATTCTCAATTTAAGAGGAGGTCCGTGCCCTCTAGTAGCATCTATATAGGCTGGTACAGATAGCATAGCAATATGCTCGTTTGCTTGCACATATTAGAACGATTATGTGCTATGCTAACTGCTAGCACGAATAGCATCTCTGCTTTGCTAATGCTACAACTTAAGGTTGCCAAAGAGGCGCTTAAGTATGTAAATTAGAATAGATTATTTCCTGTCGTGCCAGCCCTATGTTTGATTTCAGCGGTACGTGCCATCGCGTAATTTGGCTACTGATCCAAACCCAGAAATGTGGAAATGTAAATACTAGTAATGCATCAAAACTGGTTATCGAAACAATTTAATTAGGGGTACATTAGCTGCGGTATTTCAAAGCTGAGTTATATCATGCGAAGTTATGTATTGTTTCATAATTTACATAAGGTTTACCAGTCAACTTTGATACAGAAATATGAGCGATAATTCATATGTCTGTATGTGCCCGGCATAATAACTGCACTGTACCTAATGGTAAGTACGAATGCCGTCCAGGCAGAGCATCAAACGGCGTCAGACGGTAGTCCCATGTCATTTCATACAATTATGCTGGCCTGCTAAGATGCCTCTACACACTACGGCGGAAGGACCCAGGATTATAGGAAGAAGGAAACAACTTAACATTTTTAAGTCACCGATATGAATACCTTACAAACTTTTGAATTTTCAGCAATGTCACTCGGTTAATGAAGTCAACAGTAAAGCTGTTTGTTGTCAGTTTTCTGAAGACAGAAGTACCAAGGCGTCCTAAACGCTTGCATTGTTACACTAATCCATGGTCATAATATAGCTCAAACATATGTCTATTTCTCCCGCTAAACAGCAGTGTTAACGCACTGTTGCGTTTCGATTTGAAGGATTTTGTAGTCTGAGTAACTTCCGGAAATTTGAGACTCCATATCCTATGTCTCAGGATGGCGAGCGCAGTGGAATAGCAAGCACTTCTTTGTAATTAAAGATGTTGTTTGTTTTCTGCCTGTTCATGAGCATTAGTGTCGCTTACCATCAAGCGAACGGGATGCTCGTCTCGCTATTCGTAGCATTAAAACAATATTTCTTGTTTTGTACCATCAGCACCTACTTCTTCATGTAGAGCTTCTAAAACCCACACATTCCTAATCTGTTTATGAATAAATAACATAAGCAACGCGACCCGTTTTGTGTTCGTATTGATAGATAATCACCAAGCAATATAACGATGAAGGAAAATGTCATGAGGAGACATGCATACCATAGCAATTTGCAATTCTACAGTATTTAAAGTTCGCCAAACCGCACTAGGCCAGCGTGGTGGACTATATTGCCGAACCACTGTTAATCGTTCTCCCGATTGTAGAGGAGGCCCGTGCCCTGCAGATGGACGTATATGGACTGATACAGAACAGTACAACATAACTAAGTAAATATTTTCCAAACAATATTACAGGAAGAAAAACAATCCAAGAATATACTTACTGCGGAATTACAAAGTACGGAACAGCGTTCGTAACCCGTGTTATTAAATTCCAGTCGGCACTGTATCTTGTTTTTTGAGGTAATAAAAATTACTCCGATACCGTGTTATTCGACAGTGAAAGCCCCTATTAAACTGAGAATTTCAATTATCGGCGAAATTGTTTGTTTCTATTGCTTGTTGGAAGAATGATTTTGTGTATACTTCGATCGATTCTTTTTTGAAATTATTAATTTGGTGATTTATGACCAGGTAGAACCTTCGCAAATAAAATAAAAATAAATAAATAAATAACATCCAACAGTCACATACATAGTCCTGACCCCACACTAAGATCAAGTCTTGGGTATCAGGAACTACGAGAGACTTTTCGGTCTCACAAACACCCAGACCCGAAGGAAATATTCGTGGGCCGCACAAACATTTAAATAAACAAATAAATAGTCATATTAATGTGGGTAAAAATGTAAGGCCGCTTTAGCAAATAAATAATTACTTTATAAATGACACATAACTATAGATTAAATCCTGTTTTATTAAATTATTCATAACACTGTTTTTCTAAGAGATTAAGAAACTTTTTAATCGAATGTTTTATTACTAAAGACGCATTAGCAACTCAGCCACTATCGATATATTATTGCCCAACCCTTAGTTTGACACCTCTGTAAGCCGGGTGTAGGCATTTGACAGTTTCGTCAGGCTTTAACCATTAAAATTCTTACAATTAGTTCAAGAACCTTGACACTTGCGGTTAGGCTGCAGCCATTAATCTTCAGACTAGTCTGGAGTTAGATCTTCTGTATCAGCCCATATACGTCCCACTGAAGAGCACGGGCCTCCCCTACAATGAACAGTACGATTAAGCGTGGTTAGACAATATAGTCCACCACGCTGGCCTAGTGCGGGTTGGCGGACTTACATACCATAGAAATTGCGCGCGTGGTGGCCTGTTGGTAAAAGGACTAGACGCGACTGCCAACATGTTCACGGTGGTCGCGGGTTCGAATCCCAGGGCACACCTCTGACTTTTCGGAGTCATGTGTGTATCGATAGTCAATCACCACGCACTAAAAACGGTGAAGGAAAACGTCGTGAGGAAACCTGCATACCATAGCGATTTATAAGTTAGATCTTACCTCATCATTTTTATGTATCTCACCATTTAGAGCCTTGATAAAGGTCATCAAAGCTGTAAGTCCCAGTATAAGCATAGACCGTATTATAAATCTTTCGTTAGTTTCAGCCACAGGAAGTCCACTGCTGAACATAGATAGGCCTTCCCTAATGATCTCCACATCGACCTGCTGGAAGCGGCATGCATCGAGCGACTTCCTGTAACCTTACACAAATTAATATTGAATAACATATGAATATGAATTAAAATATTTTATAATATAATGAAGCGTATAGCAATTTGCAAATATTTCTATGGTTTGTGTAGCCCGTACTAGGTTAGCACGCTGGACTATAATATAGCCTTACCCCTCTAAATCGTACTCTCAGTGACAGTGGAACGTATATGGGCTAATACAATAAATACCTATAAATATTTAAAATTGCTGCATTACCATTCGCACCTCTATCGATTAGTTCAAGAACACGCTTAGTCGTGGCATTTGGCAATGTCAACAGGCCTCAAGTTAGCAAATCGTTTTGGTTAGTTCGGGAATACGCTACGCTATTCGGCTATTAATCTTCGGACGAGTGTACTAGACTAAGATCCAACCGCATCATTTGTATGTGCTAGACCCTTGATGTAGGTTGTTAACAGTAAAAATGGATTGGTTTAACTGGGATGACACTAGTTTCATATAAAGTCGATTGGGAGATTAAATTATGCTTTTTTGACTAGGTTTATATATAAACGATTTGGAGCACCAGATTGATTTTGCGTTTTTTCGATAAGTTAAAATACCGGTGGTTCAAAAACCGATAGGTATACGATGGCAAAGAACTCGTCATCGATCGTCGCAAGTGTATCGTGTTTTAGATTCAGTCTCTATATTCCTGTCATTATAGGAAGTGATTACTACCACCCTTGAATGAAGGGAGCGGGAAGGAAAAAGGAGAGAAGAGAGGAGGAGTATTGGGCATCCGGCAATCTCAAATATATAATAGAAGACACATTGCAATGTGACGAAAACATCGTAGATCAAATTAGATATTATAATGGAAAACTATTACTCTTATCTTCTGGCAACGTCGCCAAACCGATAATGGCTATCTGCATACATTGCCAATTTCGTTGCCTGACAAATAAAATCGCGCCTCTAAATTGTTTGGGTTGTTTAAAAGCTTTGTTTAAATACTTGTATTTTTATATATCTTTTTTAAACTATTTTTTCCTTTACATTTGTAAAACCCAGGTGTGTGCGTCCACGTGCGAAAAATCCCCGTTCTCTCCCCTCCCCGTTCTTCAGGGTGCTCCCTCTCAATGCGGAATGACCTAAGTTTCCTTGGTGTGGATATCCGCAGTGATCTCAATCCAAGGAATTACATCGAGGGCGTAATAACTGCCACATCACGCAGGGTTAGAGTCCTGAACAGGGTGCGTCGGTTTTTCACGCCCGGTCAGCTTTGTCGCTTATATAAAGCGCAGGTCCGACCGGGTATGGAGTACTGCTCGCACCTCTGGGATGGATCCGCCCAGTACCTGCTCGATGCCTTGGATGGATTGCAGCGGCGGTCCATCCGCATTGTGAATGATGCAGACGTTACGAGCAACTTAGAGTCGCTACAACTCCGGAAGGATGTCACCTCTCTAGCGTGTTCTACCGCCTGTATCACTGTGAGTGCTCTGAAGGATTGTTCAACTTGATCCCTTCCTCTCCGTTCCTAACCAGAACCACGCGTGCTGGCTTGCGAAGCCATGGTTTGACGGTCCACTACATCCCGGCGCGAACCAAACGGTTCACAAATTCTTTTTCGTGCCACACCGTCAGGCTGTGGAATTGTTTGCCGTCTCACGTGTTCCCTCCTTCCTATAATCCTGGGTCCTTCCGCTGTAGTGTGAAGAGGCATCTTAGCAGGCCGGCATAATTGTGTCTATTGACATGGGACTGCCGTCCGATGCCAGTAGACATTCTGGCTGGGTGGCATTTGCGCTCACCATCAGGCGCAATGCGGCCACTATGCCGGGCCAGAATAGAAAAAAAGACTTGTGGCGCTCGGAGACTGCCGCGGTCAAGCTATTGCGTAGCATTTTTTTATCAACTTATGTAATTATATTATTTTATTTTTTTTATTTATGCAGTATTTTTTTCCTTTGTTTTTCTTTGATAATAATTGTACAGATATTCACTGTTGTACGTGCGAGCTTCGAAGAGTCGTACCATGAAGTAAATACAAAGAGGAGGTGCCCTAACGCCGAAACTCTAAGCAGGCATGAGTCACCAGATTGCGGGGCGAAGAGAGGGATTACGCATATGCGCAGTAACGCCGATACAACCAAAGCCACCTAGAGACGAGTTGCTGGACTAAAGAGACAAGCGTGATATTTCAAAAAGTCATTAAAAGTTCTGCTATTCATCGATAGATGGCAAACTAAATATCGAAAGAGGTTAGATTACAATTAATCATGCAATAGCTTTGCAATTCGCATTTAAAAGTACTGGCACATATTTGAATCAAATAAAAATATTAAATTTAAATTTCGGTTGGACTTAGGTTATTTTCATTACGGAATTTCTGGATTCGGTCTCCACGCTCAAGGCCCGCGATAGAAGCTATGCAATAGCTTAAAAAAATCAAATTGGACTGCCAGATTCTTGGTGCTGCTGTTCAGTAAGAAATTATTATTTTGTTCCAGAGAATTGTCTTTGGCCAACTGTTACAACCATGCCAGTCTGCTCTGAACCAGATATATTAAAACGATCCTGGAACAATACAGATTTGTATGTATATGTCATGGATAGTTTTTATTTAATTCGGTTTCCATTGCCCCACCAACAACAATTTTATTAATACAAAAACACGCACACAAACTCACGCCTTTTTCTCGGAATGATTAAGCAGAGGTGCTAGGGCACCCACATTTCACCTTGTATGTTTTGTCCCACGATGTGATAGGGGGCTAGCCTATTGCCATATCGGGCACTTTCTGACACCGGCTCTTAATAAGCAATACCATAACTACACCACTGTCTTATTTATTAATATTTTTTATACAGTCCCGGTATAAAAAGTATTTTAATAAATTACAAATCATTATACGTAATTATTCTAAAAGGTCTCTTAATTCATAATTGCGTAGATTGGTGGGAGATAGTATTCATTTCACGCCATTAATTCTCTAGTTGGGATATTGCTTTTGTCATCATTGATATTAGAAGGCACTACGAAATGGAAATTAAATGAAGTGAAATTAGTTTATATATTTTTCGCACGCACCTATAATTTTTTGTTAATAATCTGTCTGTCTGTATCAGCCCATATACGTCCCACTGCAGGGCACGGGCCTACTCTACAATCGAGAATACGATTGAGGGTGTTTAGGCCATATAGTCCTCCACGCTGGCCTAGTGCGGGTTGGCGGACTTACATACCATAGAAATTCTTGTAAATCGCTATGGTATGCAGGTTTCCTCACAATGTTTTCCTTCACCGTTTTAGTGCGTGGTGATTGACTATCAATACACACATGACTCCGAAAAGTCAGAGGTGTGCCCTGGGATTCGAACCCGCGACCACCGTGAACACGTGGGCAGCCGCGTCTTGTCCGTTTACCAACAGGCCACCACGCACAATTGCTATACCAATGTAAAAAACGTGCAAGTTATATTAAAGGATATATTTTTTTTGTATCAGTAACTTATACGTACTACTGCAGGGCACATGCCCCCTCTACAATCTAGAGTACGATTGAGAGTTGTTAGGCCATATACCACCACGCTGGCCTATTGCAGGTTGGCGAACTTTAAATACTATAAAAATGCTATATTAAATATATAAATAAATACACCCCAACATTAAAACAAAATTAAACCCAATATTAAAGGACAATTAACTAAAAAGCCTAATAAAACTCGTAAAACTAATTAAAGCGGCAACGAAAAAACATAATTTGTGAAAAGAACAATGGCAAGTGTCCATACATTATTTTTATTGACATTAAAATTAAATGTCTTAAAATGAAAAAATCTCGTTAGCCTGAGGGTTAATTTCTAATTCAATGTGTGTAATAATTGTTGTTAAAGAAACAGGAGAAAAATTGATATTCACATCAGAATGTTTGTGTTTATACACCCACGTCACACTACGAGTAAAATGGCTGACCGTGCTATGAAGTATTGTGTTGTCAGGAATATCATTTTATAATAAATAAAAAGTATAATAATACACCCTTTCTATTAGTATCTTGTGTTTTTATTTATATTAGCTTAAAAAGTATATTTACACGTATCAATAATTACAGTTGATCTGCCGCAGTCTCAGTTGACAGTTACCTTCAATTCTCAACATCTTTACAATAAATCAATCCAAGCATTAAAATAAGATCGATGATTATAACAAACTTATCATATCACACACAGTAAATATTAAAGTCCGTAACAATGCACGGATCACACAACGCAGTATCAGGCTCCTTATTCCTCAATATTTTTTGACTCAGTCCGGATTAAATATTTATTAACAATTCCCGCAACGGAAACGTCAAAAGTCTATCTTTTTTTTTGCTGGGTTATCTATGTCAATCGTCAATCGATTGCTTTAAGTATGAGTCTTCTGGCCAGGCTCATATCATACTTTGAATTTACTTATTATTTAATACAGAAAAAATATTATGTGTTGTTACTATTTAAGCAAATAAATATCAATGAAGTATAATTATTTACAAAATTAAAATAACTGATAAATTGCGGGAGTTTGCCAATATTATACTGAATGACAAAGTTATCTCGAATAACAGTACTTTACTAGATAGCAACTATTTAAGTCGAATAAATATAAAATGGCAACACTTAGCCAATAATAGTTTATAAATCCGGAATTACTCAAATAGCTTTCCATTTTAAAGGTTTTTTTTTCACCCGCTTTGTATAATTCATATTATTATTTGAAAAAATGTACAAAAATATTGGAAATTGTTTTGTATATATGCCACTTTAAGACACTCAAATTAAGATCAATCAAAAATTCGCCATTGTTCTTTCAGATTTCTAGCTATCACGGTTTTTTGAGATACAGCCTGGTGATAGACAGACAGCGGAGGCATAGTAATAATAATAATCTACTAAAGCCAGCAAACAAACTCATGTATGATAACCACAAAAATATGAATATAGCCGCACAAATAGCCGAAATTCGGCAATATCCCCGAAAGCGAATAAAGCGTTAGCGTATCGACTGCGCGAAGCTAATAGTCTGTTGCCGAATCGCAGATTGCTGACTTGTGCTTTTTGATAAGTTGATTCGGTTCTGGACTAGGTATTAGTTCGTGGTCGGGCTATTAAAAGTTGTGCAAACTAGTTTTTGTTTGTGAAAGTATATACGATGAATGTTATTGATGGTATTCGCTAGTGTAAGGATGTTGGAAAACCACAGATATACTTACTACTCATTATAATTTTGAAACCAAGATATAGTTTTGATTTTTAGAAATCGCGTGTATTAGTTTAAAAATGTATGGTGGCTAGGTAAACGGACTAGACGCGGCTGCTAATAATGCTATGTTCACGGTGGTTGCAGGTTTAAATACTAGGGCACAACTCTGACTTTTCGGAGTCATGTACCATGTAGTCATGCCCGGCCTGGTACCCCGATCTCGTGGGTACGGAGGCCAACTTTGGGCGCTTGCGCGAGTTCGCGCACAGATGGTTCAGGAGGAGGAACGACTACAGGAACCGCCTGGCACCGGATGGTGCACACATAGCGTGACGTACATGCCCCAGAACGGGGAGAAATGAAAATTAGGGACAAAGGACGAAGAGTTAAACAATTTGTAGGGAGTAAGTCACGCACGCGGCAGAGTGTGCACACTGCAAAGCAGAAAGCAGGTTCCGCGTGCGTTTCCCGCGATTGGGCCTATATAATCGAAAGATTGGTTAGGCCATGGGTTGGTGGAGGGTTTTTCGGAGTCATGTGCGTATTGATTTAGTATTGATAGTCAAAGCACCTTGCAGTGGGACGTATATGAGCTGATACATATACAGAAGCAACAAGTAATGTTGATTCCAATCACTCCTCTAGCGACAACCTACGTTGAATTTTGCAGTGTCTGTGAATCTCTGTAATATTAAAGATAAAGTTAATTATATAAAATGTGGCTGAAACATATCAATGCCCTATAAATAGATACCATGCAATCCTCAAATGAATTATTTAAAACTTGAATCTGTTTACATAAACTCAATGTTTATTAACTATCAAATTAACGACTGTAATCCATAATTTTGTTAAATATTATAGTACAGTCTAAGTCAAGCAATGCATTCAATTTTCATGCATTAGTTTATTCCACTAGAAAAAAGGGAGAGTTCCTATTAAAACTAGTTAATATCAAATGACGGTTTTAGAATGATAAGTATATTTTTTCTAAAAAGTGCATAAAAATATAATTACAAAAGCAGCATAAGCAGGAAAACTTAAATATTAAAAAGCGTCTCTCTTGAAAAATATAATTTCTAGTAGCATAATATTGAATTACTAAATGAAGCGACGTTTTAATGTTTTAATGTTAATCTCTCGAGAAGTGCTTTTCTATATTTGTTTGCAACTTATTCGTAAGCTGTATTTACCATTTTATGAATTCATACACGACTAGTGTAAATGCAAAAGTTTAACATCTTGTTATTTGCAAACATAATAATAAAGTTGTTGAAATAGGAAATACATCCTGAAGGATGGTACGGTCGACATCTGTCGGGCATGCCACCGTCCTGGCGAGTCCATCAGGCATGTTATCTCCGGTTGTTCGTATCTTGCTAACGGCGAGTATTTGCATAGACACAACCTAGTAGCCAAGATCATGCATCAGCAAATTGCTCTTCGATATGGACTGGTGACTTCTGAAGTGCCATATTACCAGTATGTTCCTCAACCAGTTCTTGAAAATGGTCATGCAACGTTGTATTGGGATCGATCTATTATCACAGACAGGACTATTCTATCCAATAAGCCTGACATTGTGATAATAGATCGATTGGCGCGCCGGGCTATACTTGTTGACGTCACCATCCCGCATGACGATAACCTTGTCAAAGCTGAAAAAGACAAAATGTCTAAATATTTAGATTTGGCATACGAGGTTACCGACATGTGGGATGTCGACTCAACAATTATTGTCCCGATTGTCGTTTCTGCCCATGGGTTGATACCAAAGAGCCTCAACCAACATCTACAGAGGCTCTCAATCGGCTGTTGGGTCAGGAGTCAGGTTCAGAAGGCAGTATTGCTTGACACGGCACGTATTGTGAGGCGGTTCCTCACTTTGGGCTCCTAACCACCGGTGGCTTGGGTCTTGAGCCTCGCCATCGTTGGATAACTTTTTATATTTTTATATGTATTTTGTTTTTACTATATATATATATAAAAATGAAAAAAAAAATATTTAAAATAAAGAGAAATAATAAGTTGTTGAAATGCGTTCAATGTTAAATATTTATTTGAAATTTACGGCGTGAATTAAAAGTCATCGTTACGTACCCAAAATATTCACTTGTATATCATAAAAGAAGTGGGTAGGGAGTATTCGTAGTTTATTATGAAGCAAATTTTTGTGAGGCGCACAAGTATTTGTCTCAGGTCTGAGTGTTTGTTACGTACGTGTTTGTTTTGTACGTCTGTTGTAGTTTCTGATACCCATGACACAAGACTTGATAGATCTTAATGTGGGGTCAGGACTATGTATGTGACTGTTGGGTTTATTTATTTATTTATAATATGGCCTTCTCTATTATAAATACTCTAAGAGTGAAACCCCGCGAATAAAGAAAAAATATCACAAAGATTAGTCTAATAGCTCAATAACCAAATGAAACACGAAATAAAACTTGTGCGTCACGTCGATTTCCAGATATTTCCAGACAATTCCAGACTCGTAGAACTTACCCATTAAAAAGGTAATAACAACATGACTTACATAAAAAGTTTCAAATAACGCTAATTACTTTTAGTAATTACATTACTTCATTTTTTAATAGCTGTTTAATCTTTTGATTTCTTAATGTTTCCAGACAAAAAGTTTTGAGGCTTATGTCCCTGCCGCTGTTGGTTAAATGGGGTGCAAATAATTCGGCTAACAAAAGGCTTTTTAAAACGTTAATTGTTAGAAGTAAGGAAAGAAATGCTGACCAATAGAAGTTGAAATATCGGAGCGTTGTTACAATTGGTTTATATTTTAATATTAAACGGGCTGACTCAACTGTGTTGAAACATTTGTCGTAAGAAATTTGACTTGAAGCAACAGTGAGATTGGTGAATGTTCAAAACGTTCTCTCCTTATCTCGTGGTATTCCTCCCACCGAGATTTCCTCACCTATTTACATGAGATTTATTAATTTACTTATTTGTCTAACGAATTGCTTATACTGCAAAAAATGCTATTTAATAAACCATTGCCAGGCATTTTTTATCACAGCATGACCTTCCATATATAGATTTTCTCTTTTTTTATTTAAACTGTTCATTAAATATAAACATATATTATAAACTTATGCCATTTTCCCAGAAGGGATAGGCAGAGGTGCCAGGACACCCATATTTCACCTTGTATGTTTCGTCCCATGATATTTATGATAAAGGGCGAGCCTATCGCCTATTTACATAATATAATCAGCTTACTTATTTATCTAACCAATCCATCATACTGAAAAAAAAATATTTTTGAAAAAACCAATGCCAGGCATATTCATTACAGCGTGACCTTTTATATTTAGAGTTTCTCTTCTTACCTATAAACTTTTTTATGGAATAGTCATATTTATTAAAACTTTCAACACAGTAAAATACGATTTAATATGACAAACTCGCTGAACGCATTCAGTCATTTAAATCTGTGTAGACATCACCAATAAGTTTTTGTGGCAGATAATGACTACACAGAACCCACATCAAAATTCCCATTCACATCTCATTTCTGTGTTGAATAGGGTCCGCAGTTTTACAAACAGTCCGCTTAACACTGATCTCGTTCTCTTTTGTGAACCTCTCAGAACTTCTACGGAGTCTGCAAACTTATTGTGCGTATATTTTAAAGTGATTAAATCTACTTTACATACCATAGAAATTCTTACAAATTCGCTATAGTATGCAAGGATGTCCCCTTCACTGTTATAGTGTGATTGATAATTATCAATACACACATGACTCCGAAAAGTCAGAGGTGTGTGGTCCGTTTACCAACAGGCTACCACGCACTTATTATTTTTACGTGATTTAAATGCCCTGTATAGTTAGGTAAATATTTCGAAAGTCATAGTGATCCATTTTTTTTATCCGTTGATATTATAATCCATGCACGGTTGATTTCCTATAACAAAGTATCTCCGGTCGAACTAGCCTGTAGAAAGCGTAGCGTAGTAGTTAACAGGATCTTTGGTGTCACATTTACCTTACATAACTATCCTAGTTTAATGAACCAATCTACAATCAAAAGCGACTCGAGATTGTATCTAAATTATAACTGAATTAATGTTGACATATCAACTAACAACACACATAAGTTATATTTGCAGCAGTTTTCGCTAACAAGCCACTGACTCGAAGATTTATCTAAACCCCCTCCCCCCTACTCCCTTTCACACCGCACCCTGCAGTCACAAACAAAGTAATGTAGTTAATAATAAACCGAGTAACTTAGTAATGGATTCCTCTTCCTATGAGTATGAAGTTAGTTCCAGTTGTTACCCAACTTGTTGATTTGTAGGCGGCGTGTTTGCTCATATTCTATTTGTCTAGATGAAATGAAATTGGTTTATTGATCATAGAGGCAATTAAATAGCTCTTATGACAAATCAACACATAGAACTTATTGTATAATTGCAAAATAATAGTTTAAATCATGATTTAAATTTAATTTAACTTTTTATAGTCGTCTTATTTATTATTTCTAAGTATTTATAGTAATTAATATGCTATTCAAGGAAATACATTGAGATGTGACAAATATGGAGTTAGTATAACGTGTCATTTTTTTATCGACTACCTCGGTAGTTGTACTTCGGTGTGGCTACAAAGCTGAGGTCTTGAGTTCCAATCCCGGGTCGGGAAAAGTGATATTGGTTTTTGTTATCACATCGTGTGACGGAACATACAAGGCAAATTGTGATTGCCCTGGTAGCAACTTTGCCTACCCTTCAGTTTAGAGTAAATAACTGCATTTTTTTTATTTTTTCTTGGTAGCAGACAATGCAGTAAAAACATACTACTTATCTATTTTCGATACAAGCATGCCAGCCAGTACCATGACTGTTAGTGAGACATTTTTTTTAGGCTCTTTTTCATAAGTTAAAAACTATTTTTTCATACTTCATTCTTTAAAATTACTTCACTACCCTAGTATTAACTTTTACCGGAAATCTACATTAGAATACTTCTTTCTACATTATAATGGACTCCTTTCAATTAAGGCGTAATACAATAAAGCTAAAACACCTGCCTTACAATGGCTATTAATTATTATTTGTCTTAGTTTCAATTATGCTGCGGAAATAACAAAGGTTCTCGATTCACTGTTTCCGCTGTTGTTTTAAATACACCGTTTCTGTTATTTGCCAATTAAAGAAAAATGTTATTTTATATAATTTTCTGTTTAGTAATACAGTTAAAGTTAAACTTTATTTACATTTCTGTTGACTTTAATATGCATAGTCCTAAAACATAGAAATATTTTCACATTTATACTTGTACTACATTGACTAAGTTCAAAAGTTCTGATGCCATTGGATACTCTGCCTGGACGGCCTTTTCACCTACCATCAGGTGTAGTGTAGTCATTATGCCGTGCCTGTATAAAAAAGCCCTTTATTTTATGCCTGCACCACTTTAAACTCCATTAGAGAATTGTCATCATTCCACTTTCATACAACTCAGCTCTCTTAAATACAATTCAACTTTAAAAAAAAGCTTTTATTAAAAAACCAACACTCCATTATTTCTTAAATTTATTTTATAAATAATCTCCTAAATTAGTTACAAAGCTTGGAAACTGTGTAAGCCTCCATTATTCACAGCGAACTAAGTCTAAGAAAAAAGAACTAAAATATTACTCCCACTGAAAGCCATTTTTCCAGAAAGTACAATTAAAGAAGTTACAAACTAGATTCAGGATGAAAAATAGGACATAGGCCGTCTGTGTCTAAAAGATTAAAAGTAAATATTTCTAGCTTCTGCACTGAAAATTTCTGGATGAATAAATCTTTCTATATTTTTTGTAAACGCTGCGAATGAACTAACGAGTCCCGTGATGAAAAATTCTTGCCTGCAAATGCATATATCTATTCAAATATCATATGTATAGCATATCGGGACAGAGGATGAAAAATATATGATAAGTATACTTTTTGTGCGCGTGTGCGTGTCATTCACCTCATAAGCAATACAATTGCTCAGGCACAATAGCAAGAGCAAAGCAGTAGAACCAAACAACAGTGTGAATTACAAATCAGTGCTTGGTATACCACTGCGCTCGCCATCCTGAGACATAAAATCTGTATCTGTATCTGTATCAGCCCATATACGTCCCACTGCAGGGCACGGGCCTACTCTACAATCGAGAATACGATTGAAAGTGGTTAGGCCATATAGTCCACCACGCTGGCCTAGTGCGGGTTGGCGGACTTACATACCATAGAAATTCTTATAAATCGCTATGGTATGCAGGTTTCCTCACGATGTTTTCCTTCACCGTTTTTAATGCGTGGTGATTGACTATCAATACACACATGACTCCGAAAAGTCAGAGGTGTGCCCTGGGACTCGAACCCGCGACCACCGTGAACATGTGGGCAGCCGCGTCTAGTCCGTTTACCAACAGGCCACCACGCACTTAAAATGTTCAGTCTCAATATGTCCATTAGTTACTCTGGCTACAATGTCCTTCAATCCGAAACACAACAGTCCATTTACACTGTTGTTTTGCGGGAGAAATGGACATTGCGGTAGTGCCTACCTAGGCGGCCTCCCACCTAAGAAAGATCTACCACCAGTAAAATTACTTTATCAACAAAAATTGCGTGTGCTTTACCAGTAATATTTTACACCAGATACCACAACAATATTATACAAAGACAGCTGATATAAAATAAAAATGGACAAATTTTCAAAAATAAAAACAGACGAAACAACACAGTCAATTCTTGTCACAAATGTTTCCCCAAATCAGTTGTCAGGACATAGTCCCTCGTAATCTTGTTATCCATCAACGAGTATTTCTGAGAAAGGACCCACACGGGTCGACAACCAATAAACGAAAACATGGCTGGAATACTGAAACACAATTACTGATGCTCTTGTTAGCTCCTTGTGGCGAATTGATTTCTTGTAAAATCGAAAATATTATTTTTATTATTATGTATCATTTACTTCCCAAACTAATTTGTAAAACAACAAAGGTTTTGGTCCCCTGGCACCCAAATTGTATTTTGCTTACAGTGTTACTCCACAAGGTTTCTTAAATAGCTTTTAGTGACATATTTTGGGATTATATCCCAAAATGTCAATATGTGTTACTAAAAGTTTATTAGTAAACTAACATTAAAAGTAACTTGAAATAAGATATTAGGACACAAATGTTGTATCTGTTCCATTGTAATAAATATATGAACAGGGCGGAAACTGCATTAAGTGTCCCGACGTTAGTGGTGCGGCACTTCAGTACATCTCTAGCTGAATGTTAGTGAAATTACACGTCGCTCCAAAGACTTTGAAAATGTAACAAAGCATTTTCAAAGACTATGACAGAAGATTTAAAAAAAAAATTATCACCGTTTATACGTTTATTAAATTAAGTTAATTCAATAAGAACTTTAGCACGAATATCACGGTTTTTTTAAAACTCCAAATGTATTGACGGGCCTATTGTTTTTAAATAAATGGTGCTGTTACAAAATATAGGAGACTTTACAATTCTACGGCATCCAGACCGGACTCAATATTTATGAGTCTCATTGTCATTTACCTTCGTTCAAGAATAAAATATAAATATATATATGCCTTTCGTTTCTCAGCTGGCATCATCGTGCATTATAAAAACTGCAAATGTTCACTAATAATAATAACATCAGGTTCTTTGTCGCGCCTAGTAGCCTTTAGTTTCATTATTGAGCCTGTCAAAACGTCTTAGTGATAATCAAAATATTTCTGAACACAATGGTGTGGTGGAACTAAACAAGCCGAAATAAACCTAAAACTTGCCTGTCAAACGTAACCGCCAGTGTAAACTGAACCGTTGTTTATTTGCTTTGAGTAATTAATTACTGAGCTTTCAGCGTGGCACGGATTTGTAATCCGGCATTATGTAATGTATTCAAAGATTTTAATCCTGTTATTTGTTGTTAGTATTATAATATTACTAATGCTATTAATCTTATGTGCTTATTTTATTGTGTCCCTCTTAATACAACTTGAATAATTTGAATGACACCAGAATCAACAAATCAATGACTGATATTTGGTGCACATCTAATTGCATTATTCCGCCAAATAAATAACCCTGGAAAAATATCGATGTTTACAAGTTTCCAATATGGTTTGTGCCGATTATATCTGATTTAATTCTAACCTAATTTGTAGGTAGAAAGGTCGTAATTAGATTGGCAGGCTATAACTGCCTCCTTCTTGATATGGGTAGAAATGAACGCACCATGACTGGCTCGTCTCAAAATGATGTTTCATTAAGCAGGAGGTCATGATTTTCATCTATTAATGGAACGAGTTTAATGTTTTTGAATAATATACCGGCAATTAATATAATATTTCTTTCAAAATTATTTAGTAAACGAATCTGGTGGTATGTATCTCATACACAGAACAGTTGAATATGATATCATATGTGAGAAGCCGCCTGAGTAGGTGACCATTACAATGTCTGTTTCCGCCGCCCAACTGCATTGTAAACGCAATGTTAACATCTTATGTCTCAGGATAACCGTCCATACGGTCGTATTTCTTAAAATCAAGCAAACGAGCATGCCATTCATAGAGACAAAAAATACGAGAAATACGGGAACAAGTGAGTTTTTAAATTAAACACTCATTCCGTTTTTGTATTATTCACCATAATTTCAGTTAGAAAACTAAAGCAGAACAACACGTATGCGTTAATTCATTCCCTTTTCTCTGCAATTTTGAAAGGATTTTAATGCACCTACAACGAAAGAATTGCATAGGTTCATGCGTATTGTTACTAACTATTAACGCAATATGAGACCTATACTCGTTTGCCGAATCTCTGCAAAAAAGGATACTACCTACTGAAAAATATAAAGAAACGCAAACCTAAATATAGGCCCTCAAGCCTGTTTCAACTTAGTAATCAATCTTCCTCACAAACCTAACTCAGTCGGCGAAAAAAAGCTGAAATAATTACCCCGCTAATATACTAAAACAATACGAATACACAAGAATAATAAATCACATCTTATTCCTCGGAATCAGATGCTTTAACCAGTGGGACGTAGATTTATGAACGGATTCAAATAAAGCCTAAACGATACAGTTGGGAGATCAACGCGTTTCAAATAAGCATTTAATGTGCTGTACTGTCGTGTCTCTGACGTCATCTCTTGTTTCTATTTAATCTGTGTTTGAAGTAAATAATAGATACAAATGAAGTGTTTAATAGACTGAATTTAGTTGATATCTTAGAATTTGAAGACATACAAAACAACTTATGTTCGTGATTACCCTGAAGCTTCTAATATGTATACCGGATCTTTACCCGTGATGTTTAACCACGGCATATTAACCTAATTATATTGATAGGCTTAAATATGTTATTTCATAATTAAGTAATACTAAATCAATATTATTCCTAAACTTTGTATTACATTCATAGTATAGGTATCATAACAATTCAAGATCATAACATTATTAGATTCCAAAAATATATTTAAGGTTTATTAAATTGTTTCAGATTAAAATGACCACACATCCAACAACATGGAACAAACATTCGAACAAAATGGCATGAGAGAGCTAGTAACATGCGTCCCGGATGCTGTTGGTTAGCCGTACCGATGCTCATCATCACCCTTCATCCATCAGAGATGAAGCACTACGGCGAGACGCATCACTACGCGCCGATCGAGGAGACAGCCTTCTACAAACGCAGCTTGGCTCGACACCACCACCGGCACAAGCACAAACATGACCAGTTGGATCCAACATTCTTCGCTGATGGTCCAATGTTCTCCAGCTTAAAAGATGGCACGGCCTTTATTGATAGGGACTTTGGCGAACCGTCCAAGAATGGCAAAGATTGGATTAGCATGTCCAATGATCAGGTTGGAGAACTGAAGGATAAAAAACACCAACATTGGCCTATTAAGCGGGAAGCTGTTATCGAAGGTGATTTAGTTCTGGGTGGTTTGATGATGGTTCATGAGAGATCAGACAATATGACCTGTGGGCCTGTGATGCCTCAAGGCGGAGTCCAAGCTTTGGAGACCATGTTGTATACACTGGATTATATTAATAATGAGTTGAAGCTGATACCGGGAGTAGTTCTTGGAGCTCATGTGCTGGACGATTGTGATAAGGATACATACGGACTGGAGATGGCTGTTGATTTTATTAAAGGTAAGTTTGGTATTAAATATTGATATTAGTATTATGTATAATCTACTTACTCCGAATTTGGTTAGTACGTTTTGCATTGAAATGTAGACCTGAACTATTAAAGTAAAGTTATTCTAGAATTATATGACAGCTTCCGTGCTGCAGTTAGTTAGACGCTGGATGTGAAATGCTAAACTGTGGGTTCGATATCGGCACCGACAACGACCGATCGACCGATCGACCAACTGTGGGTCTGGGTATTTGTGAGACTGAAAAGTCTCTTGTAGTTTCTGATACCCACAACACAATATTTAATTGACTGTAATATCGGTCAGGGTTTTTGTATGTATGTGACTGTTAGGTGTATTTCCAAGATTTTTGTTTGAAAGTTTTTATTCACAATGATTTATTTCAACTATTGTCTAAGACTGTTCTAACTACATTATGATAGAACACAATTATTTACTACAACTAAGTAGCCTTTCTAAAGTACTAAATAACATTTCGCTCACTTGATCCTAATTGTAAATTCAAAATTACATTTCATATGAAGGTCCTTCACACAAATACCATAAAATTATTTATTCAGGACAGGGCTCATAGACACAAAAGGGTGTCCGA
Organism: Hyles vespertilio; assembly: GCA_009982885.2. Classification (NCBI taxonomy): domain Eukaryota; kingdom Metazoa; phylum Arthropoda; class Insecta; order Lepidoptera; family Sphingidae; genus Hyles; species Hyles vespertilio. Next base: position 1,257,579 of record CM042811.1, read on the forward strand.
GCAATAATAATACTAGCATTAACATACCATTAAAAGATTATAAGGGATACAAGGTCACCATAAAATTTAATGTTACAGTACAATATTTTAAATGTAAATGTCCCTATGTTGTATAGTTACGGACTGTGATAGGTCAAAAGAGAGTGTCAGATGTATTTTGTGTGGAAAATAACTAATTATCCTAATGCAGTGCACTTCCATTGATATAGTAAATAGAGTTAACGACTAAGGTTATAGAAACATGTTAGACAGTGAACGTTTCTAAGCAAAGTTCCAAAGTAACTTGGAAATATTTGACATAAGACATTGTATTTTATTGTTAAAGTAGGTATTCATTACTTTAATTGCGTTTGTAATAAAAATATATGTAATTTAAATATCTCTATACGATGCAATTATTAATAATTAGTGATGTCTAGTTAACATGCATGCACACTCATGTTCTATAGACTATATTCTATTGTATAGAGTAATCAAGGAGTATACAATACTTTTAACATAAAATTTGTCAATTTCATACCAATATAATACTTACCAAATATATTCCATTAAAGGTTCAATAAGCAACATCGATGATGCCGAATACGCGTGCAACGCGACCGCTGTTCGCAAAGTGATATCGGGCGTGGTGGGAGCTGCTTCAAGTGTGACGTCAGTGCAAGTTGCCAATCTGCTGCGACTCTTCAAGATACCACAGGTAACTACCAGTTCTACTAACATAACTATGTAATTTAACCTCATAATCAACTCGGATACATATTATTGTTTTTAAACATTCTAATTTCTTCTGCAATCCTAATAACATGATTAGTATCAACGGAGAAATTTTAACTTTAATAATAAAATATTTTACCTTAGGATTCACAAGCTGTGTAATGTTAGAAAGATTGATCACAATCGTCTATTGTGCAGTGTTACTTAGCTGTATTTATTTTTGTGACGAATGAAATCAATTGTCGTAATATGAACGATCTCTAGCAATGATTCTTAAATCTTCTGAATATCTTTCTCCACTAGGTTTCGTTCTTCTCCACGTCACCAGAGCTGTCGAACAAGGCTCGCTTCGAATACTTCACGAGGACAATACCCTCAGATCTTCACCAAGTTCGAGCGATGGTGGAGATCGTAAAGAAACTCGGTTGGAGCTACGTTTCCATCATTTATGAAGAGTCGAGCTATGGAATTAAGGTGAGAGTATTTAAATTATTATCGTTAGTTATTTTTATCCTACGAGGAAGAGGACGTTTATCCTTATTACAAAAGTTTCAATGCCGCCTGTGCCAAAAGAGATCGCGAGTTCCATCCCCGCACCAAGGGAAATGTGTGTGCGGCTCACTACAAATATTTCTTTCGGGTCTGGGTGTTTGTTAGATCGAAAAGTATCTTGTAGTTCCTGATACTTACGACACAATAGTCAATCTTAGTGTAGGGTCAGGACTGTATGATATTTAGCATAAATAAAGAGGGAAAGTTGTCACCAGTCGATTATTTATAAGGATTGATGGTTTACTTACCATCAGGTGATCGGAGTCAATTCACTATCAAAGCATTTGTTTTTATTGCTATGAATGGCGAGACGAGCATGCCAATCGCCTGATGGTAAGCGATACTACCGCTCAAGGACAGTAGAAAAAAGGACAGTAAAAAATGGAACAAAATTTCAATTCAACACCAATACTATTGTTTTTCTAAAAACAAAACCTATTTCTACCTATGCAAAAATATGCGCCAGTAAACTATTTCACATACAAACTTACAGTCCAAGGCATTGTACCACCGTCGGCCCAATCCGGCTCCAAATTGATGATCCGAATTTATAGCGAATTGTTACTGCGTCGCAGCGACACAGCATTGTAACAATGCGGCTCAGAATGGCTCTATTGAATGTCTCTTGTTTGTGAGACAATATTGATAGAGAAACGGCTAGCCGCGGGCCAAATGCGACCTAAAACTCGATTGGAATCGCACCAGCTCCAATTGATTATTCAAGGGCGAAAGGTTTTGATAGCTATGATTTATTGGGAAATATGTTGAAGAGACGATAGGTCTATCAGATTTAATTAAGTTACATCCGGACGTCCATTTACAAAGAAAACAGATGATTAAATGAATTTGCAGGTAGCCATTTGACCCAAGCCGTTTTATACAGATCTCACTATGTTTGAAAGATGCTTGTTTAGATGATGATGGTTCTTTATCAGCCCATTTACGTTCCACTGCAGAGCATGGGCCTCCTCCACAATCTAAATTATGCTTGCCTAATGTGGGTTGGTAATAATATAGTAATGGGTTAACAATGATAGTTAAGGAATTATTTTAACTAAAAGTTTAAGTATGAGGTGTTATTGAAGTACTGTTACCCATTTAGTTTGTCATAATATATTATCTAGAATTTATTCTGCATCACTGCTTAAAATAGTTCCTTTGAACATAGCTCTTATTTGGGAAACAGTATTGATAGAAGAGCGGATGGCCGCAGCCCGAATGCAACGTATAACCTGATTGAAATCACACCAGAACTAATAGATTATTGAACGGTGAAAAGGCGTGCTGATATCGTTGTCATAAATTTTAAAAGGTTGAAAGTGAAATATTTTAGCTAAGCATTGTTAAATAACATATACCTACTTGTCTATACTAGATAAACCTTCGGTGGCGTAATTTTCATCATCATCATCATCATCATCAGCCTAAACTGTTGTCCACTGCTGGACATAGGCCTCCTCCAAGTTGCGCCATTTTACCCTGTCTTCGGCTTGTCGCATCCAGCATCTACCAGCGACTTTTCGCAAATCGTCACTCCACCTAGCCGGTGGGCGTCCTACACTACGCTTGCCAAGACGCGGTCTCCACTCAAGAACACGTCTGCTCCAGCGGTTGTCGGTTCTTCGACAAATGTGGCCAGCCCACTGCCACTTCAGCTTGCTAATCTTATGTGCTATGTCTACTACTTTGGTTGGCGTAATTTTACTATGGTACAATTACAAAGCTGAAATTTCGGGTTTGAATCCCGCATGGAAAAAAGTGTCATTGCATTTTTCTATTCATTGTCAGCCCGGAATCAGGGATTTTTGCCCGATATGGCGATAGGCTCGCCCCCCTATCTCATTGTGGAACATGCAAGGCAAAATTTGAGTGATAATGGTTTCTTAGAAATTAAACATCTACAATTAGCTGACAATGAGGCAATGGTTAGTTTTAATGTCCAGTCACTTTTTAGAAGCTTACCAGTACAAGACTGCATCACAATTGTCACTAAGAAGTTAGCAGAGAACAACTTTCCACTAGAATATGCAGAATTACTGAAACATTGCCTCACATCTGGCTATATGTTGTGGAATAATCAATACTATGTACAAACGGATGACGTCGCTATGGGCTCACCTGTATCTCCGGTAGTCGCTGATATTTTCATTGAGGAGAAAGCCCTTAGTACAGCCCCAGTCTCACCAAGATTTTACAAGCGGTACGTAGATGATACTTTCACAATTTTACCATCTAACCAAGTAACTGCATTTTTAAACCACCTTAACTCCAGTAACAATAAAATTCAATTCATCTCTTGCCTTCTTAGATGTTTTAGTAATCCGTAATCCTGATCAGTCCTTAGGTCATACTGTGTATAGGAAAAAGACCCATACAGATAAATACTTGAACGGTGATTCTCACCACCATCCAAAACAGTTAGCTACCGTGGGTAAATCTTTGTTTCAGAGAGCACAAGGAATCTGTGACGAGAAACACCTGGCGACTGAGCTGCAACACGTCAAGCAAGTAGTGCGAGATAACAAGCTCCAAATTCCACGCCGCCGTCACAGAAACCGAGTGAAACCAGCCACAGTTGAACGGGTCCCAGTTGTCTTGCCATACATAAAAGGTGTCACGGACAAGATTGGCTATATCCTAAAGCGTGCTTCTATCAAAACATACTTCAAGCCGCCCAAGAAGATTAGTCAATTTCTACCACCTGTCAAGTGCCATATACCTTTGCAAGAACCGGGCGTATATAAAATAGACTGCGACTGTGGCCTCTCCTACATTGGTCAAACCAAAAGAAGCATAGGGACCCGCGTGAAGGAACATATAGCTGACGTCAAACATCGACGCTCAACGAAGTCTGCAGTTGCTGAGCACATAGAAGAAGGCTCCAAGCATTACCTTCGTTTTGACCAGCCCCAAGTCCTCGCGAAAGAACACCGTTTCCTACCCAGGATGTTTCGCGAGGCTATTGAAATTAAAAAAACATCCAAATTTCAATAGGGAAGATGGCTTGAAGCTTGCACAAGCATGGGATCCAATTCTGCACTTAATTAAATCGGAACCCAAAAGACCAACTGCCAGACCTCAAAACACTGTGAGCTCCTTCTGCGTGGATCGGAACGCGAAAACAGATTAGTTATTTAAATTAACTTTTTAATTTAATAATTCAAAATTAAGGGTAGTTAAATTGTAACTGTCACTGAGCGGATGACTAATACCTCAGTCCGCCCCGTGACCACGAAAGCTGTAAAGTGATCGAAACGTCGGGAATTCAAAAAATGTAAAAATTTAACTAAATCCGCGATAAAATCCGTAAATAATAGTCTTATTTCAAAATTTGAGTGCTCTAGTAGCACCTTTGCTTACCCCTTCTGGGGAAAAGGCGTTAGTTTATATATGTTAACGTAGGAAAAGTTGAGTTCGTAAGGTCAAATTTTAAGAAGACACTGGTTGTGTTTGAAGATATGCTTTTTGTCCAAATTATAAGAATTGATTGAAGGTTGACGAACCGGTCCAATGTAAGCCCTTTTTACATACTAGAAATTGGTATAAATAAATATAATATGTTTCGAGAAATTATCTAGATATCAAAAGTAATAACAGTATCTTATCAAAACAAATTGTTACAAAAAAAAAACTAAACAAAGATTGCCAATCCCCATAACTCACATCTAGCTAATCGAAATAAATATTGATATAAAAGTGATAATATTTGTCCAACACGTGGTATGTATGGGAGAGCATCGGACCGCATTTCGTTCATTAATTCTGCTGGCATTAATACCATACGCGGTGGGCATGACACGCTCGTGGAATATGGTGTGTTAGAATGGCTAAAGTGGTGGCCTGTCGGTAAACGGACTAGACGCGACTGCCAACATAATCACGGTAGTCGCGGATTCAAATCCCAGGGCACACCTCTGATTTTTATTAGTCATGTGTTTATTGATAGTTACCACGCACTTTAACGGTGAATATAGGTAATTCAATCATAGATGTTGTTGACACACGTGATTATGGGAGGACAATAATCCTATGGTTTTTGGAATAAAGTTTCTTATAGCGCGTTTCGAAAGGGGGCTAGACGGAAAACATTAAGACCAAAACTTGTAACGACACTTTTAAACATTTGTCAATAGTTTTTTAACAATTTTAGTTTGTTTCCCTGCTGTCAATCATCAGCTCTTCATTTGACTATGTATATTTGCCAATTATTACTAAAGTTGAGCCTACTGACTAAGTTAATACTACATTACATTTGTTAATAATTAAAAAAATATGATTACAAATTAAAAAAAATAAAATTTTTATTACAATTCCTTGACTAATTAATCGAAAGGAATGTCGTTCCATTCGGGTGTCCCTTTTTTCTATACTAATAATAGAGAGAGAAAGGATTTTATTATTTTTTTGCAATAGGCTCTGAAAATACATGACCGATAATAGGAATCCTACATTATCCCTTATGAACAGGCTATAGAATATTTAATGTTTTTTAATGTGTCCACATTACAGTGTACAGCCAAAAAGTATCTGCTAACGGGCGCAACCGGGCAGGGCCGTTAGTATTAAATAAATTGATGATAAAATCTAATAATTTAAATATTATATTTAAATACTTAAGGTAATCTTTATTTACTTGGTGTTTTTATTTAACTACCAGTCTTAAGGCTAAATGCTCGTAAAACCTGAAGGTCAGTCTTAGTCGTTATCAAAGGTGCCGTCAGTTGATTATACAAACTTATGTGCCTATTTGTAGTTTGAGAGAATATATATCAACCTTATTTAAATACCCGTATCTGGGGGCACGGCAGTGCCTCCTCCAAGTCGAGCTGAAAAGCGGCGCAGTCGTACCGTCCTTTTTTCGAAGCAATTAAGACCATTTTCAACCCCTTATAACTTCGTTGTGGCTAAAGCATCAAGCCTAAATTTCAATTACTAAGCAGGCATTGTGTAAACACGGTATATTTAAAATTTCATTCAATTTGAACCAGTAGTTTAAGAATTGTAACTAGTCAAATTTTCTTAATTTTGTCAGTCACTGACTGACTGACCGATCATCAAAAGTCTATGGCACTTCTAGCAGACATAGAACCTTCAAATTTAGAATATAATCAGTGTTTAGTGTCTAAAGTAAGGGAAAATTCAAACATTTCATAATTTGTGTCTAGTTTTCTAGATAGACCAACTGCGTGAATAACTTTGTAATCCCATATAAATGTATAGGATTACAAAGTGACATTTGCAGTTAATGAATCATTGTACCCGTATATAATGGAATAATAATGGAATAGATAGATATCTATATATAAGGCATAACAGGAGGGGGGTATAGAGAGGGAAAGGGTGTATTCAGCCCATTAAAATTGTACAACATTCCTCTAGAAAAACATGACGAAGAAAAACTTGCAAATAAATAGACTAAATTGCTCTAAAATATCAATTACCATGAAAGAAATAACATGAATAATCAAATCCGCTATATTTGTGATAAAATGATACCTACAAAAATAAGAAAATCTATAAGACAGAGGCTTTAAGAAAAATCGTTAGTGATATGCTAGAAGTAAAAAGTACCGAAAAGGAAACAAGTAGGACTCTACAAAAAGACGTGAGATCCCATCAAAAACATCCTGTAAAAAAAATTCCATGTTTCGCAGCTCAGGTTTTCTACCGCAAAAAGTTGTGAGATGCACGTAATACCAAGTAGATTAATTTATTTTGTCCTTAAGGGACCTTCTATATAAAGCTATTACGTAAGTTTTAACCATATCAATTTTAAAAATTATTTACGTTTTAAATAAATAGATCCACTTGGCCAGCAGCATTATGTATAAATTGTACGATACATTATGTTTTCATGCGATGGCCGAGTCGATCCATTTATTTAAAACGTAAAGAATTTTTAATATTGATATGGTTATAACTTACGTAATAGCTTTATATAGAAGGTCCCTTAAGGACTAAATAAATTAATCTACTTGGTATTACATGCATCTCACAACTTTTTGCGGTAGAAAACCTGAGCTGCGAGACTTGAAATTTTTTTACAGGATGTTTTTTTATGGGATTTTAAAGTTTACAATGGCTCTTTACTTCTTAGAGATAAAACAGAAGGGTATGTCATGGACTCCATTTCTATCGAAAGGTGACACTTGCATAATTTAGCATGTCTATTTTTTGGCAATATATGGCGAGAAGGGCATGCCGTTTGTCTGATAGAAATTGATACGACTGCTTGTGGACAGCAGCATATAGTAAACCTAAACAACATCATGTACTCTGTAGTTCATCGAGGTGGAATATTTGCCAGCATTGCTCTGTAGCAATGCTGGCAAATATTTCACGGCGCTCCCCATCCTGAGACATAAGACATTAAGTCTTAATAAGTCCAATATTTGCCCAGGTATAATGTCCTTTAAACGGAAATATAATAGTGGATTTACGCTGCTGTTAAGGCAGCTTCTTATCTCTAAGGGAATACTTACTTACACACAATTAATCAGCCTAAAAAAGTTAGAAGACTCGACTCAATAATACATATAAACTAAGATTGTTTTGAACTTTGATTAATTTAAAAGTTTTCGTGTCACTCACAAAATTGATGTTTTAAGTTACTGATTAATTGAAATTGTTGTGAAAAGCTATTAAAATTTTATTTCTTGGGCAAACTTTTTGTTTAGAATCATTAATTGTATTAGTTTCTTAATATTCCACAACACATAGATGTGTTTTTTTTTTTATTTATTTATTATTTTAATAACAATATTTTACACCAACACAAATTTATAAGAATATCAAACTTGAGCAGGAAATACGAGTGTAACAATTTTTTACAGGCAATTTTTATATAGCACAATATGATTAGACTAAAATTTACATAAAGTAACAGATATAACCTTCAAAATACAAATATACATAGATTAACAATTACATTGAATAGCTAATCGTATTACATGATATGTCTTGGTTAACTTATTTATAATTTGTCTAGTAAAATAAAGTGCGTGGTGGCCTGTTGGTAAACGGACAGACGCAGCTGCCAACATGCTCACGGTGATCGCGACTTTAAATCCGAGGGCACACCTCTGACTTTTCGAAGTCACGTGTACATTAATAAAATCAATCACCACGCACTATAATGGTGAAGAAAAACATTGTGAGGAAACCTGCTTACCATAGCAATTTTTAATAATTTCTAGGGTATGTGAAGCCAACCCGCACTTGGCCAGCGTGGTGGACCGTATGCCTTAACCACACTTAATCGTGCTCTCGATTGTAGAAGTGGCTCGTGAACTGCAGTAGGAAGGATATGGGCTGATGGAAAATGTTGATCTCTGCCATAACAATTTGAGATACTAGTAGCAGCATAGCTTAAATCTTTGAAGATATAGGGTTGTTTGTCTCATTATGTATATCAATATACCGACAGCCTATATGGCACAGTTAGACGTCTGTGAATGAGAGGCTGCGGGTTCAATCAAAACATCGAGGCTAATTTGTGCGATCAACTACATGTTACGGACCTGTGTTTGAGAGATTGGTTTTTTTCTCGTAGATCGATTAAAAGAAGAGAGTCGATTAGAAGCTTAGTATGCGGTCGGGAATACATGTGTAACTAATGAGTATATTTATTTTTTATGGTTTTTTACCAGGCGTTTGAAGAATTGGAGGCGCTACTGGCGAGGAACGGCATCTGCATTGCTGTCAAAGAGAAACTGGTGAAGGACTCAGGGGTGGCAGATGAAAGGGCTTATGACGAGATAGTTCAGAAGCTGCTGACCAAACCTCGAGCCAGGGGTGAGTTTAAAAACCTATGAAAAAATGTGTGTGACAAATTGTAACCATACATCGACCAGACCTTCTTCTTTGAGTGCCTGTTTAGTATTGAAGATTGGCCGTCAGCTTCTTTTGTTTTTTCTTTGTCCTTAGCCAGGTGGAAGAATTGTTCAACAGTGCTGAGTAATTTGCGATCTATTGCTTCACTAATTTCTTTTCATTGCAATGAATAGTGAGACGAGCGTGCCGTTCACCTGATGTTAAGTTATACGACTGCTCATGAACAGTGTCAAACACCTTGAATTACAAAGCAATGCTTGACATTTCACTGCGGTCGCCATAATGAGACTCCAGATGTTAGATCTCAATATGTCCAGTTGTTGCTCTGGCTGCAATGTCACATCAATAAACAACAATGCATTTACACTGGTGTTTGGCGGGAGAAATAGATATTTTGGTGGTACCTATCCTGGCGGCCTCTCACATATAAGACACCTACCAGTAATTGTTTTCATTTTGTCACGTTAGAATAAAAACATCGTTCTTACGTAGTTCCGACAACATTATAATAGTAACAGCATTTAATAGTAACTAGATTACCACCCATCTCTTTTGTTTTTCGCATTTGTTTTCAAATGTTTCTAAACTATCCCCGATTAGTAGAATGGCTGCTGTTTAAATGCAATATGTTTCTTTAGACTCAGTAGTCAAACGATCACAACTTTCCCCACTTAAAGTTTTAATTCAGTATTCATATTAAACTTGATTTCTCCTGCTTAGAATTCCTTACAACAAAGTTTAGCGATTGGTTATTCCACCAGCGTCCGGTTCGATTTACAAGTTTTGATAAAATGAAGAAGAAAATCGTAAATCTTGAAACTTTTAAATGAATACAGATTCAAATCGATTGTTGAATGTGGTGTTTGGATTTTTATACAATAACAATGAGCTTGAAATTGTAGAGCATATATTATTAGAAACAAAAATGTATAAATATTGTAAGCAATTATTTTTTATCACTTAATAGGTAATTACTTCAGTGGCGTAGTTGTACTACAGTAAAAATACAACACTGAAGTCTCGGGTTGGAATCCTGGGATGGGCGAAGTGATATTAGACTTTTCTTTTCATTATCAGCCCAGCATCACAAACTTGTGCCCGATATGGCGATAGGGTCGCCACTATTAAAACGTAAGGCGGAACGTACAAGGCGTAACGTGGATGTCCTTTTAGCACCGCTGCCTAACCCTTCTGGGAATATGACGTGACATTATAATTATGTATCTGAAGGCCAGAGGTGGCCTTTCCACTTCTGCCATCCCAAACTACGCAGACGACAGTCCCAAGACATTCGATACAATTATGCCGGCCTGCTGAGATGCCACTTCAAGGAGAATTGATTTTCGGATATTTATCTACCATCGTGCACTAGGCTAACTCTCGATTGTAGAGGATGGCCCATGCCCTGCAATGGGACGTATATGGGCTGATACAAAAAACTAGGCTAACATTGTAGACTTAGGGTTAAGACCTAACTCCTTCCTGTTGAAAAGAAAATCCAGACCCATTAGTGGCGACATTTAGTTAAAAGGAGTTTATAAGGCTTATTAAAATTAATTAATTCAGCTTATCACACGCCTGTGGTTAAACACTACACCTACATCTACACGCTTAATTTAGCTTTATGATTTACAGTATCCACCTACTTACTTTAGTAATTGGTTAATTTCAATGTAAATTAAAAGCAAATTGATAAGCCTAGACTCCTGCTGAGTTCACGTGGTTACAGAATCAAATGACTCAAAAAAAAATTGGTATTTTTAAATGGATATTAATTATAAATAAATATGTATAATATAAATACATCTCACTGTCACATACATAGAACAGATGAATACTGTTCTGTGGTCACATACTTATGTATGTGACCACAGAACTTAGTGTGGGTTAAGGGCTATTCCTTACCCCACACTAAGTTCGAGAAATGTGCCATAGGTATCAGAAACTAGGAGAGACTTTCGGTCTCACAAGCACCCAAAACCGAAACAATTGCCTATTGATCCCACCAACATTTGTCTCGCTGCAGGGATGGAGCCTGCAGCCTTGCGATTCACAACCGATGTCTAACCAACTGCGCCACAGAGGCTGTCATTATGTCTGTAGACTGTAGGTTTAGGCATCCTTCCGCCCTGATACCCAAAATCTTGACAAAATAGAACAGCCAAATAAAAATTGCCTGAAAGTTTATCGCCATAACCAAGTTAATGGCAAGTATCGGGTGAATAACGGTCGCGTCGCAGCTGCGTGCACGAGACAATTTTTCGCTAAGCTGCGTCAACAAATTGGATCCATCGGTGTGCCTGTGATAAGATGTAATTACTTCACACCCTTTCAGTTCTGTTCCAGCCGCTGTGCTGATTTGATAAGCGTTGAAGGCGATTCGGAGATACATGCTAATACAAAATTATAGACTTACGTTTCATTCGTTTTCGTTCGTCATTCGTTAGTTTCATATGTGAGTTGACTGGGTAGGTACAAGTCTGGGTAAGTCTTTTTCTATCGCCAAACAGTAGTTTAAATGGATTGTTGTGGTCCGATTTAAAGGACCATTGTAGCCAGATTAACTACTGGACATATCGACACTTATCATCTTTATGTATGCCTCAGGATGGCATGCGCAGGAGAGTGCCAAGCATGGTGTTGTTTCGTTTTGATACTGTCCATGAGCGGTCGTATCGCTTACCATCAGGCGAACGGCATGGCATCGCCTAGACATTCAAAGCAATAAAACTAGTTACAACTGAACTAACAAAAACGTGATTTTCGTAAACACGTTACTCGTGCCTTACCGGTGACTGACAAAACGGACAGCGGTAGCTAGTGACACACATCTAAAATAAGAGCGTTTTTAAAGTTATTGTGCAGCTAAAATGCATTCGCTCAAGACAATAATTTTGATAAGAAACGCCAATAGGCATTACGAAGTAGCTACTTGTTTCAAGGTTCTCTATACAAGGTGATACTGACACATTGTACTTAATTTAACCTACATGTTACTCGTTACCACAGGGAACATTGTACATAATTTGAAAAAAATATAAAGATAATTTTTGTTAAAAATCGTTATTTTTGTTTTCAGGATTTTTGGACATCCCATATATGTAGATACGAGTATTTTACTGCGTTGCTGAACTTTAGTTTGGTTCGGGAACTTACCTGAATTGTAAAAAGGCTCGGTATCTATAGGGGTTCATATAAAGTCATGGAACAAAAATCACGATTTTTGACAAATTATCAGGCAGTTTTTGATCAAACTTTGTACAATATTACCTATGGGGGTTAGAAACATAATTCTAATAAAGCGTATTAAAATAGCTATTTACAAAAATCAATAGTTTCTGAAACTAGTGACGCGTTTCGAGAAAGTAGTCGTTTCGTTTCTTACAAAACGCCTAACCACGCGTAACTATGTGTTAGTACGCCACGCTTCCACACTGTTAGTCATTGTTACTAAGATAACTCATTCAGTCTTCAATACATATGTATTGCGTACAAAACAGGGCACAATATAAAACACACATTGTACTGAACTCCAACTGAGCAACTCAATGCCTCACTTAGCCTCTTTCGTCACCATCCCAAGGTTTTGTTCGAATCTGATTATTCAAATGAAAAGATACGCGCGTCAAATTACCTATTTACTGTGTCGTGTGTTTTTGTTTACTTTATGACGAATAAAACAGACAAGACTGAAAATAAACCTCCGTTTCTTTTGTACTTGAATGAAGAACATCTAAATTTACTGGTGGTAGGTCTCTCATATGTGAGAAGCCATCTGGGTAGGTACCACCGCAATGTCTATTTCTCCCGTGAAACAACACTGCTTAAATGCACTGTTGTGTTTCGGATTGAAGGACATTGTAGCCAGAGCAACTACTGGACATATTGAGACTTAACATCTTATGTCTCAGGATGGCGAGCGCAGTGGAATATTGCTACTGTTCATGAGCGGTCGTATCGCTTACCATCAGGCGAACGGCTTGCTCGTCTCGCCATGCAATGCAATAAAAAAAAAAAAAAAAAAAATATCGAATCTGATACTAAGTGGACCAATATAGATAGTGTTCAATGTAGTCAAATGGTTGGTTAACTTTCAACGGTCGAAATAATATTTTGGCTTGTATCTCAATACACATTTATACTCCACATTAGCCTATTAGCTCTGTCTTTGGCATTCTTGATTAAAACTTACGTTACATACATAAAGTCACGCCTTATTCCCAGATGGAATAAGAAAGGGTACCAGGACACGCACATTTCTCATCGTATGTTCCGTCCCACTATCGGTAAAGAAATATTAATATACATGAAGAAACTATAGCCATATCTGGCACAAAATCTTGACTCTAGGCTATAATTAATAGTCAAATCCAATATAAATTTAAAGATTTAAATAAATTTGCCCAACCTGTGATTCGAGCCCGAACCTCAGCTTTTTACGTACCATAGTAACTACACCACCGATGCATCGTTCATTTAAAGATTTATATTATCTTCTATTCATCTACATGATATACCAAATACTACAAAGAATTTATATTTTATTGCCCCTGCTTGAGCAAGATCTTAACTAACGCCGCGAATAAAAACAGATAAAGATACATTCTAATTAATTCCAAGAGAGTATTTCAAAAGCCTAATAGAAAAATACCTATACATTGATATTTTATGTCAATGTCTAGTTTGTATTGTTGATTTAAAATATTATTGAAATAAAACTATTACTTACGGAATTTTCGTGGATTTGGTTTTTGGTCCGCCTCGCGACCACGAAAGCTGTAAAGTACCTAATCGAAACGTCGGGAAGTAAAAAAATGAAAAAATACCAAATCCGCGATAAAATCCGTAAATAATAGTTTTATTTCTATGTGTAACATTCGCGTAAATTTAAAACATTATTTTAGATTTTAAGATCATTAAAATTCTTTTGTTTGTGTTTTATTTTGGTAATGTACAAAAATGTGTTGTGATTTATTTTATATTCAGATGTCACATAATAAACGGAATAAGTTTATATCAAAATGACTTCAGCAGTATTGGGAGTTAAACCTCGATATCCGAACACGATAGAAAGTTACACAGAAACAGTTTAATTATACAAATTCGGGTCCACAGCCTTTAAACTTTACTTGTACCAGCAATCGGATCCTCGACGCACATGTCCCAAATGCCCCGATAACTGTACTGTCACGTTCATAAAGCCAAATTAAACTATGAAAATCTCTGGCAGGCGATTATAGCCTTTATTACAAGCAGCGTAGTAAGAATTGATTAAACTCGGAGAATTCTTGTCACGCGATTATGAACTTTATTGTGAATTTTCTTTAGACGATTATGGTCCTTATTTTAAGGGTTAACTAACAACTTTGGATTTGATCGTACGTGCGTTATCATATTACTTTATGTAACTTCTGGGCGAGAGTAGAATGAAACACCGGAGCTGAAAAAGGTTTCTTGATCACAGATCAAATCAAATGTATTTCAAACATCTTGTATCTTCTATTGGCGTGTGGCGAATTTTGGAACTACAAATAAATATCGGACATACATATATTTTTACGCATAATATGAGATGGTTTCCTAATATAAGCAACAAGCATTTATACTCTTGATTGATAGTCAATCACCACGCACTAAAACGGTGAAGGAAAACATCGTGAGGAAACCTGCATACCACAGCGATTTACAAAAATTTATATGGCATGTAAGTCCGCCAACCCGCACTAGGTCAGCGTGGTGGACTATATGACCTAACCACTCTCAATCGTACTGTCGATTGTAGAGGAGGCCCGTGCCCTGCAGTGGGACGAATATGGGCTGATAAAGATTTATACTCTTAATCGAATAGTCATCCATCCATCAGCCAAAGGAAGTCCACTGCTGAACATAGGCCTCCCCAAATGATTTCCACAGAGACCTGTTGGAGGCAGCCTGCATCCAGCGACGTCCCGCGACCTTTACCATCGAATAGTATTAACATGAAAATATATTACAATGTGAACAGAGACAAACTGTCCCTAATATTTTGACAACGACGCATTCGGACGCCAAAAGGACGATTTGTGATAGGTTATGTAGTAGGTATAATAGTTACAGCAGCACCGACAACTGCCCTTGTGCTAGTTCTGTCAAGTTGCTAGTTTCCCCAATCATGACGTATGAAATAAATAAATAAATACACGCAACACTCACATACATACTCGTGCCCCACACTGAGATCGTGTCTTGTGTCGTGGGTACCTGGAACTATGATTTTTAGGTGTCACAAACACCCAGACCCGAAACAAACACCTATGGTTAAGTAAACATTTATCTCAGTGCGGGTATCGATCCCGCGGCCTCACGTTTTACAACAGGCCTCTAACCAACTGCGTCACGGAGGCTGAAATTATAAGTCAATTACTGTTTATTTACTGCCGCGATAACAGGAAACAGTTGCTGCAACTGGCAACTTTTGCCGAAAACTTGTAACATGTTGAGAATTTCTTCAACTAAAGTGACTGTATACACAGCGCCTAATGGAACAAATAGCGTCATTCGATTTGCGGCAAAAGTTTCTGCAAACCTGACTATGCACAAGGATGGATCCAGCTTTCAAGCCATATAGGGGTTATATAGTTCATGTCAGAACATTGGGTACGATTTCAATATTCGAATTCGTAATCATGATTTTTTTAACACACAGCCGTGATTTCTGAACACACACACCTTTTTACATTATTTATCGACGACATACGTAGAATTTATTGTACTTATAAATTTTATTAACAAGATAGTAAATAAATTGAGTGCCTCGATGGCGTAGTTGTACTTGGGTACGATTACAAAGCAGAGGTCTCGGGTTCGAATCCCGGGTTGGGCAAAGTGATATTGGATTTTTCTATTCATTATCAGCCCAGAGTCAAGAGTTTGTGCCCGATATAGCAATAGGCTTGCCAACTATATCACATTGTGGGACGAAACATACAAGGCGAAATGTGGGTGTCCTGGCATCTTCTGGAAAAAAGGCGTGAGATTATGTATATGTATGTAAATAAATTGTGTCAATCTGGAGCCAGCCCATTGGGGGATCATGACCCCCATGACCTCCCACTGAATCCGCCGTTGACTATGCAACATGTACCTACTGTAAAGTGAAGTCGAGAAGTCTTGACATTGGCACTGCTAAGTTCAAGTGTGTCAGCGGAACCTACTCGACTGCTTACAAGTCGTTTCTTGAAAATGGTACAGCCTTTTGTTTGTTGTTAAATGATTTGGGTTTCTGCTTTAATTTAAGGTTTTAGTATGTTATTTTAAATGGCACGTTATTCAATATAAGAGGAGAAGTCACGTTTAAAGGATTACTAATACTTCATAAAAAGAAAGTAAAAGGAAGTAAAAGTAAGTATGTATGTATATGTATGTATTATTTATTTATTTTTATTATAACTTGTAGTAATTATTTATATTTGAAATATTTTTCCATATTAGTCTCTATACTTCACACTCTAGACTGCCTTCTATTTATCCTTTTCTTATATCCATTCCATGGTTGCCTGTAAGACATTGGCACTGAGTGATAATACCGCCCATTGTACTTTTTATGTCAGTTATTTTCGTTTATTTGTATTTTTGTGTGTGCAATGAAGTAGCATTAGATAAGAGTAGAAAATACGTCATAGTTACATATGTAGTTACTTATGTAGAAGTGGCTTTGTTCGTTTCAGCTTTTGGATATAAATAATAAAAAATAAA
Source organism: Hyles vespertilio (assembly GCA_009982885.2). Classification (NCBI taxonomy): domain Eukaryota; kingdom Metazoa; phylum Arthropoda; class Insecta; order Lepidoptera; family Sphingidae; genus Hyles; species Hyles vespertilio. The sequence continues at coordinate 1,274,412 of CM042811.1, forward strand.
AAATCACTTGTTAGTTTCTTACATCTGCCTCGGTGACGTAGTTGTACTAGAGTACGGTTACAAAGCTGAAGTCTCGTGTTCGAATCCCGGGTCGGGCAAAATGATATCGGATTTTTCTAATAATTATCAGTCTAGAGTCAGGAATTTGTGCCTGATATGGCGATAGGCTTGCCCCCAATCACATCGAGGGACGGAACATACAAGGCGAAATGTGGGTGTCCTTTTAAATCCTATGCCCTGGGAAAACGGCGTGAGTTTGTATGTACGTATGTAAATATATAATTTCATTTGTCTTGCTTAGAGAATGGTCCTATATACACATTTTTCATGTAAGAGAGAATAGCGAAATTGTAAATTTCCCGGTGTGAGGAATTTGTCCCTGTTAATTTCGCCCTCTATCAATGATGGCACGGAACATATAATACAAACCATGGGTGTACTCGTTCTTACTAGCACCTTTGCCTACCTTTTTTGGAGGAAAAGGCGTGAGTTTATTTATGTAATATACGAAATTTGAAAATTATTATTCCCTTAGTTTAAAATACATGTGATAGGAAATATTACTAGAATTTTTAATTTACAATAATAAAGCTATTTGTAGTCAAATTATATTAAAACTAATTGTAATTTAAATATGACACACGAACGACAAATATGCTTTAAAAAAACTAATTGCAAATTAAATTTATCGTAATATTTAAGGTAATAAAACAAGGTATGTAATGAAGAAATAAACAAAAAATATTTACTTAAACTAATGTATTCCATAAGTAATTTATACTTCTTAATATTAATTACACCGGAGCACGGCAGAAACGTGTGAACATTAAAATATTTAATTCATTTAGTTGTGACCTAGTTAGCTGAACGAGTTACTGGTGGTGCTAGCGTCGCGACAGCTGCTTCTCTTTTATAAATCTTGTTTTGATTCAATAATTCGTAAATTAACATGTATTTTAATATATATGTCACTATATGTTACATTTTTAAAATTGAATCTAGTAATTCAATTACTAAATATAGCATTTTCTTTTTGATATCAACTAGATACGTAACTGCTGTCCGACTCATGTGAAGTTGGTGCGAGGATATATTTTAATTAATGCAAACATTGGCGTAACATATTTGCAAGAAGAGTCTGTTTTAATGACTAAGATCGATTTTAGGATGAACAAATGGCAACCGGATATACTACGGCGGAAAATGTTTAGATACTTGCTATTATATTAATTAACTTACTATTGTTAAGTGATGCTAAAAGTCCTAATGCTTATATCAAAACAAAAAAAAATAAATTAAAACCGTACCAAAATATATGGAAATACCTATGTATAAAATAATTCAACGAACACAATGGTATTTTAAATAGTGTTGTCACCGCATCGTACTTGTTTTTGCCAAGTTATGATTTTACCAGTAATCCCAGATACAGTATTAATTAGCGAAAGAGCATACTATTTTTTTTTTCTCAAATAATAGTGCACACCCTTTTATTTTTAAAAACGTTTTGCGTAAAACTAGGTACGCAAGGATTAAATTATTATTTTAACTAAAACTATGGATTAACCACCCAAACAAGATGATATTTAAAAAATCACAAATAAAATTGCTCTTTCTTTGACGAAATTTTAGTTGCATTATGTTTGTGGTCGCTAAAACTACCTAGCGACTTCGTTTTCGGATAGCAGAATTGATATACCCCGTAGTGAACAGAAATCATTATCCAAAAACATTCAAATACCTAACCAATACAAAAACAGTTCATAATTTCCAAGTAAGTGTAACAAAATTCAAGCCTGGAAGGTTAACTCGGCTCAACGGCAGCCATTTGGCAACAAAGCCAACAGACTTCATAATATCCTTTAGAGCTGTCTCGAAATTTCAAACATTAGACCCACGACCGAGATTTCAACTTGAACACAAAGAATATTTTAATATAAACTCGTGATATTTGGGATAACTCGGATTTGTGCTTATGCTCTAACGTGACATTGATACAATAATAGCTCTATAATTGGTTGAAAAGTATTTCCATATTTTCTTTTCATCCTTACTATTTGGGGTAAACTTGGTATAGATGGTAGTAGTATTTTTAAAGGTGAGTCAATTTAAGATAAATTAAATTATTATATAAAGAAAAATCTAATTTTAATTTAACTAAGAATCAATTGAAAATATTTAATACATTAATAGACTCTCGCGTTTTGCCAGAAGAGGTAGGCAAAGGGGCTACCAGAGCATCTTATGTTTCGCATAATGAATTCCGTCCCACGGTGTGATAGGGGGCTAGCCTATCGGACACAAATTCGAAACTTCAGGCTGATATTAAATTGAATAATTCTGTATTACTTTGCCCGACCCGGGATTTAGGATCGGGAACCCGAGACGTCCTTTGCAATCATTCCACCGAAGCTGTGTTAAAAGTACCTACAATTAAATATATGTGTGTGGAAACGTATGACAGTTATAGTCATCTAATTTTATTATATTTAAAAGAACATAAGCGTGATATAATTTAAAATAATTTTAAAACACGTGTTTATAACTAATATCCCACCCAACTTTAACTAGTGGTTTCATTTACTCCACTCGGGTCACAGATTCCGCGATACAAAGCTTTATAAAGATCAATCAAAGTATTTACGATAAAAATACTTTTTCCCATAAGTATAATATGAATACGCGATATCCTGTCCAATCTTGATCAAAATTCATTCCCACGCATCGCTGGCTGAACGAGCGAGGCAGGATCAAAAGCTAGTGTAAGTCCCGGTGACCTTACAACTTTGTAGATATGGAATATATATGGATGTCGAATAAGGCTCGGCGCAGATAAGCCACTTGCGATGGAGAGAACATCATTAAAAAAAATAAGGGTAAAGTGTTTGGAGAACTTTTTGGAGTAGACAATTAATTTTAAATAATACAGTACACTCTAATATTCACAAAGTAAAGTGCGCGGTGGCCTGTTAGCATACAGATCAGACGCGGCTGCCAACATGTTCATGATGGTCTCGGGTTCAAATCCCAGGGCACACCTTTGACTGTTCTGAGTCATGTGTGTATTGATAGCCAATCACCACACACTATAACGGTGAAGGAAAACATCGTGAAGAAGCCTGCATACCATAGCGATTTGTGATAATTTAAATGGTATGTAAGGTCCACCAACCCGCACTAGGCCAGCATGATGGACTATATTCTATAGCCTGACCCCTCTCAATCGTATTCTCGATTCTAAATGGAGCTCGTGCCCTGCAGAGGGACGTATATAGGCTAATACAGTAGAGTACTCTTGTATTTTTTTATTGATATTTATACAATACCAATTGCTATAGTTAAAGTAAAGACATGGATTAATATTAATTAAAAAAAACAGCACCTGGATGACCTTGAAGGAATTACTCCACTAAAAGTCTTCTTGTACTTTTCACACTTTTCACTATTTATAATTCCAGTACAGTTCAACATGGTCTTATTCACTTTTACAAATTATTCCTAGTACTGCTCTGCGGAACATACCGTACTTTATATATATTCTCTCTTGAACGCTCGATCAACACTCGCTCAGTCTGGCAGTATATTTTTAATAATCCATGATTGAAACAAATATAGAGCCACAAAGTTATCTGACCCGGTGAGAGAGTCGCTGTATCGAATTTAGTGTTACCATTAATAATATATATTGCAATAAATGGGGTAAAGTAAGATTTTTCAATCCGATCAATAGTGTCGAGAAATGACCAGTTTCATCTGCATATTATTTTTCCTTCACACGATTTCTAACAAATCGCTCCCCAAACCCTTAAAAAAGTGTATCTGTATTCTCCTCAAATTCAATCGAGAGTACGATTGCGGGGGGTTAGGCCATATCACAGGCCATATAGCCCACCACGCTGGCCTCATGCGGGTTGGTGGACTTACATACCATAGAAATTCTAATAAATCGCTATGGTTCTAATAAATGAAGGGTTCCTCACGATGTTTTCCTTCAGCGTTATAGCACGTTTTTAATCAATACAAGCATGGCTCCGAAAAGTCAGAAGTGTGACCTGAGATATCCAACCCGCAACCAGCGTGAACAAGTTGGCTGCCGCGTCTGGTCCATTTACCAACAGGCCACCACGCACGTAACGTAAAATGAGACGAGTAAGATACATTTTAGTTTATTATATGTACTTACATATTATATTCTACTAGTACGTACATAATTCTGTTTTCGTGGAATTTATTTTATAAAGCTGACAACACAAACCTTTGGTGGCAGCTACGCGTTGATACAACTTTTCGAAGGGTATTAATGATGTCGGAAGACGCTTTTCATCCTACGTAAAATTTAATACCTGAACTATAACGTTCCAGCATCACTTTTTAAAGCTTTCGGCATTTTTCACTAGTTTTAAATAATGCAGGAAAAATAAATACATTGAGTAAACAACCAATGGCGGATATGTCAGCGACTGGCAGCTAGATTGACAATTTCAAATGACGTCTTTGTTTCCAGTTTTGGCCACCGGGCCAGATAACTTTGTGGCTCTATAGCTATATGCAAAATTAAACGCCAAATTACCAATGTCAATTATTATTTTTAAAGTTATGACATACTCGTATATCCCAATAAAACCTAACAGCTACTAAACAATTGATTTTCTTAGTGCTGCTTAAAACGCCATCTGCTGGAATATCTTTAGTGTTATTGTATCGTGAAGCAGTTAGTTGCACACAATAAAAAATAGTATTATTATTCGCCAATAGATGTCAGCAAGAGTCATATATTCAGTTAATATATTTATTTTTTTACATTTTCCAAAAATGAATCCTAGCTAGATCGATTTATCGCCCCCGAAACCCCCCTGTATACAAAATTTCATGAAAATCGTTGGAGCCGTTTCTGAGATTTCTGATTATAAATAATCTTATATATAAAAATGAATCGCAAAATGTGTTGGTAACCGCATAATTCAACAACGCCTGGACCAATTTGGCTGATTTTGGTCTTGAAATATTCGTGGAAGTCCTGGGAAGGTTTTAGGGGTGAGAAAAATAGGAAAATTTCTGAGGGAAGATACTAAAAACCTTTTTTTGGGTATCGTTTCAAGCGTGATGCGTCCAGCCAGTATAGGATGATCTTTGTTTATTTGACGGGAGACGTAAAAGACGGTCCAGCTTCAACTACCACCCAACGTAAAATGATCTATCTTTCCATTGTCTTTCATTGACGGCTGACGAAATAGAACAAAATTCAAAAAATGTGTACATCGTGTATATAATATTATCTAGATACGGCGTCTTGCGCATAATTTTGTTAAATGTAAATTAAAACGATGTCTACATCTACCAAAATCGCCCATTGTTTTTTGAGATTATTGGCAACAGTTTTAAACAAAGTATACTCTAATCGAAGCGTTTTGCCGGAGTATAACCAAAATATATCTAATTATAATTTTTCGTTTTCATAAACGACATTGTTTTTTGAATTTATACTTTTAGATGCGCTGGGGGACATATTTAAATTTCGCATTAGTATTGTTTTCAGACTCAAGAATAAAAAAAATATTGGTACCTTGATGCCGTATCTAGACATTATAATGAAACGATATGCAGTTTTATATTTTTAAATATTTGTTCTATTACTTACGTCACCTGGTAAGGCAGTATGAAGGTTTTATTAATTTGTATATAGTAACGTAATAGACGCGACTGCCAACAAGTTAATGATGGTCACGGGTTCAAATCCCAGGGCACACCTTTGACTTTTCGGATTAATTTCTACGTGAAATAAATCCGCCAACCCGCACTAAGCCAGCAGGGTGGACTATAATATCTTCTTCTATAATATAAAAATGAATCGCAAAATGTGTTGGTAAGGCGCATAACTCAACAACGCCTGGACCATTTGGCCAATTCTTTTTTTAAAATTGTTATTATTACTTTATTACTAACAAAAAGTAATGGCGTGCAATATTATTAGGAAAAACAGCATTTTGGTGCTGAAATAAGGGACGGAATATTGGATGGACAATAAAAAACGCTAAAGTTTTTAATGTCAAAATTTCATAAGGCAATCTTTATATGTACATGTATATGGAGAGACGGATATAATAGAGTGGAAGGTACGGGAGAGGGCTGGTATAGCTGACAGATTTGATAGGACGAAATGTAAATGCACGTTATAAGACGGGATGGATAATAAAGAAAAAAGACGGGACGGATCGGGAAGAGACTGAACAGACGGATGAGACGGGATTGAGCCAGACAGTAGGATAGCTATGTCAAGTTTAAGTATATAAGAGATTAATACGAAAAATAACATGTATTTGGTGTGGAGTGGAATCAAAAAATATATGCACCCAGGCGAAGCTGGGTCGGGCCGCTAGTAAATAACTGTAACTGTATCAGCCCATATACGTCCCACTGCAGGGCACGGGCCTACTCTACAATCGAGAATGCGATTGAGAGTGGTTAGGCCATATAGTCCACCACGCTGGCCTAGTGCGGGTTGGCGCTAGTAAATAAATAAATATAATTGATCTGGTGCAGAGTATACTCTCGTATGATTCCCAATCGATGTAACCTTTCAATTAAATTACATGAAGTTGACTGTAAAAACACTTTTGTTTCTTTGTTGGTTAATAATACTTTGGCACCGTGAAATAAGTGGTACCCTTCATTACACTCACAATAATTGCATTCGACGCGATTCGTAATAGTTTCTACTGATTTCTACCGATAAAAGAGACCTTGAATGTAAGCCAGCTATTTAAACTTATACCTTTGGTCACGACATTACTATTACCAAACATTAACTGAAGTAAAATATGCAAACCGAAAAATTTCTGCATTCTATTTCCTGTTTTTCGAGTTAAATTACATACATAGCTGTTAAAAACTTATGATTACAAAACGGACATGCTATTTTAATCCATTAGAATACTGCATATTTAATAAAACTAAAGAGGCAGTCGTAAAACACAAATTTAACACACAACAATGCATTTACACAGCTGTTTGTCAGGAGAAATAGACGTTATAGCCCAAACCCGAAAAATATTCGTATACTTAGGAGTCTCTCAAACATTCGTTGTTGCTGGAATCCTTTCTATAGCCCGTCTTTCCACTCTCAACCAACTACGCCTTACGCTGTCATTAATATTTCTAATATTCAATATAAACTCCTTCAATGTAAGGCATTGTCTATTCTAAAAACCTAGACCTAGAAGTTTGATCCACGCAGGATAAATGCCATACGCAATGATGATGAGCATTGTCTATGCTTATATTATTTCTGTGGCACATTCTTTATTTTCATCTTTTGTTTGTCGCTCTGCCCTTAACTACATTTAGGTTAACAGTTTTTTGTATATAAACGTTTTAACTGTCCATTTAAATCTCATATTTTTAATGATTCTGTAGGAAAGCTTTGCAGTTCAAAGTCTAGATCGTTTTTGCACTAAAATCTAGAGATTTTTTGTCGAAATAATTTTGTTTCTTGAAATGAAATGAAATGTAAATGCCTCTCCTATCGCCCAAATTAATCCTCAGCCCATCGCCCACATGAACATTTATTTCTCTAGCTTATTATTATTATATAAGTAATATTCTCAAAACGCAAATCCATTCAATAATAAAAAATAAATAAATAATCTAAACTCCTAGCAATAAGCCATGAACTACATGTAGCATACAGGCAGTGTATCTTAACTTCCTAGACTAGATTCCTATAATATTCCTAAAATGTATTAATATGTACAGTGAAACTGTGGATTATGCAACTGTCATACAGGGTATATCAGACTGCTACCGAAAACGAAGCTGGTGTAGTTAAGCGAATTCAACACAATGCAATAGGAAAAGGTTGCAAAAAAAAAGCTATTTTTTTTTCCTATCGTCATATTTGTGTGGGTAAATACCTTTTTTTCCCTAAAATAATAGTGTATACCCTTGTATTATAAAGACTCTAAGGTATAAACGAATTTACATTATTATTTTAGCAAAAACTATGGATTGACCACCCAAAATGACGATATTTAAAAATCCTAAAAGTAATTGTCGCGCTTCTTTGCGAAATTTTAGTTGCATTGTGTTTTGTAGTCACTAAAACTACCACCCGGTTTCGTTTTCGGTAGCAGTCTTGAGATACCCAGTATTTTATGCTGATGCTGAAGAGTCAGAATCACCAGAGACAGAATCATCAATTTTGAAACAACTGTATCAGCCCATATACGTCCCACTGCAGGGTACAGGCCTCCTCTACAATCAAAAGTACGATTAAGAGTGGTCAGGACATATATCTATATATCACCACGCCAGCCTAGTGCGGGCGGCTGGCGGACATCCATACCATAGAATTTCTTATAAGACTAGACCTCGGAATGCCGTATTTTTCAGCAATCTGCCTAGTAGATAAAGTTGTTGCTTACATCTTAAACAATTTCAATCGCTTTTTGCATATTTTCTTAAATATATTGGACTTTAGGTGCCTTCGGCATTCTGTTAATACAACGATAATTACCAATTAATATCGTTATACATACGAATTACGAAATGATAACAATTAACTATAAGTACAGGTGATGAAAACTCTTTAAACCGAAAAATATTTACAGTCATTGCCAAATGGCAATGACTATGGACATTGACATATGGCAATCACTAAAGTATACAGATTACAGTTCAGTGATTGCCCACAGCCATAAAAATGGTTAAAAACTATTTTTGTACATACATTTCCATTTAAAACTAAGAAAATACTATAATTTCATCATAGGTAGGTAATAACGCTCAAAAAATGAAACAAACACAATAAAAATGAACATTTAAACAAGTATCATCATCATCATCATCATATCAGCCACAGGAAATCCACTGCTGAACATAGGCCTCCCCAAAGGATCTCCATAATGACCTGTTGGAAGCTGCTTGCATCCAGTGACTTCCTGCAACCTTAGTCAGATCTTCCGTCCACTTGTAGGCGGGCGTTCGACATTTCGCTTGCCTGTACGTGGCCTCCACTCAAGAACCTTTCGGCCCCAACGGCCATCAGTTCTACGAGCTATGTGCCCAGCCCACTGCCACTTCAACTTGCCAATCCTATGGGCTATGTCGGTAACCTTGGTTCTCCTCATTTCTGATTCGATCTCATGGGGAAGCACCGAGCATAGCCCGCTCCATGGCTCGTTGAGTGACTTTGAGTCTTTTAATGAGGCCCACAGCGAGAGGCCACGTCTCGGTGCCAGTATGTCTCACTGGTACAACAACAAACTATCGAAGACTTTCGATTTTAGGCATGAGGTATTTTACCGGACACCGGTCCTAATCGACATATTCGTCTACAACTTCGAGAGTCGAGCCCCAACTCCAATGGGGGTGGGCAAAACATGGATATTCGACATTATCTTCGTTTTATCCAGTTCATTTTAAGACCCACCTGTTGGGAGACTCGATTAAGGTCTTCGAGCATAGTGCTAAAGTCTTTCAGCGATTCTGCCAAGACTACAATATCGTCGGCAAATTCAAGGTGAAGTAAATAAACTCGTAGTTGATGTTGATGCCCAATCCTTTCTACTGCAAGAGCTTGAAGGCATTTCCCAGCGCAGGCAGTGAACAGTTTCGGAGATATAACATCTCCCTGTCTCACGCCTCTCTGTAGGTGGAATAGCCTTCGTGCTCTGATCTTGTACTCGGACCGACATAGTGGCGTTCTTGTATATACACACTCAACACTTCGATGTACCGATAGTCTATGTGGCACCGCTGAAGAGGCTGTAGCACAGCCCAGTCTCGATCGAATCAAAAGGCTTTCTCATAGTCCACAAACGCTAAACAAAGTGGCAAGTTATACTCCTCGGTTTTTTGTATAACCTGCCGTAGCGTATGAATATGGTCTATGGTACTAAAGCCTTTTCGGAAACCGGCTTGTTCGGGAGGCTGGAAGTCATCAAACCTGCATTCGAAACGATTTGTGATGACCCTCGAAAACAACTTAAACTCAAACAGACATGGCTCAGGAGCGAGATGGGCCTGCAGTACTTCAGCAAAGTGTTATCACCTTTTTTTGAAGAACAGTACCACCACGCTCCTGCTCCATGCCTCCGGCGTTGAGCCCTCAAGGAGAACGGAATTGAAGAGCCTCTGAAGGACTTTCAGTATCGGCGTTCCGCCCACTTTCAGAAGCTCTGAAGTGATTCCATCCTCGAACCCGGCGCCTTGTTGTTTGTGGTCCATCTCAATCTCAAACAGGCTGATGTCCGGGATATCTCGCTAAAGTGTCAACTCGGCTCTCGGGTCTTCAGCCGAGCTAACAGTAGGTTCGGCAACCAAGGTGTAAAGCTGTCCGTAGAACCTCCTCGATCTCTCTTAATACCTCTGCCCTCGTCTATACCACGCGGCCATCGTCCGTTATCAGCCTAGACAACTGCTTTGCCCAATAGACAGTCTCTTGCAAACACTTTGGAGCCTCCGTTCCGCTCAATTGTCTCCTTAATGCTCACAGTATTGTGAGCACGGACATCGTGTCGCAAGGACGTCCAGATCCGTCTATTGAGCCGCGTCAAAGATCGACGTTCGGCCATGAGGTCAAGAGTGTGGATGGAGAGTTTTTGTGGTCTATCTCTACGGCGAGGTCTAAAATACTTAAATCCCACCGTATGGACAGCTTCTACCAAACCGCTGTTTAACTCGTCCCACTGCAAGGTTTTCTTTTAGACAATCAAGCAATTTGTCAACTTGAGTTGAAAATTCTCGGGGTTTTGGATATGGGCGCGAGTAGGTCAGAGCGTAGACTTCATCAAGCGACACCTTTCTAATTGGACGTTGATATTCAATGTGCCCTTAACCATTCGGTGATCACTACCGGTTTTCACTTTGTTAATCACAGAGACATAACTGAAAATCCGTCTATTCGTCGTCAAGATGAAATCTATCTCATTTCGCGTAGAACCGTCAGGACTCAGCCAGGTCCATTTCCTGTGAGGCGGCTTCTGGAAAAAGAGTTCATCGCAAACAGTCCCTCTTTTTACAGAAAGCCGGCCAGTCTCTGACCCCTCAGGTTCCGTTGCCCATGTCCAAATTGCCCCACTTTCAACTCTGCATCGCTTCTCTTGCTCAACTTTGCGTTGAAATCCCCCATAACAACATTGTAGTAGGTTTTGGAACTATGTATGGCCCGACTTATGTACTCATACATCTCCTCTACTTCTTCATCTGGGTGTGTCGAGGTCGGCGCGTATACCTGTATGACCTTCAACGAATATCTTTTGATATTCTGAGTATAAAGGTATACTACCCTGCTCGACACACTTTCGATGGATACGATGTTGTTGATGAGAGACCTCTGGACGAGAAATCCGACACCTCCTCGGGACTGTTGGCCATACCCCCGGTAGAAGAGCAGGTTACCAGACTTCAGGGTTATCGGTATCCTCCCCGATTCTTCGGACTTCCGATAACCCCAGAATATCCAAATGTAACCCGCTCAATTCTTCTTTCCAGTTCGACAATCTTCTCGTCTGTCCTCAAAGTGCGTATGTTGTGTGTTACCAGGGCCAGTCGTCGTCAGGGGTGGTAGCCGGGGCCAACCCGGGGATATAAAATTAAACAAGTATATTCTGAAGAAAATTGTTCAATTTTTGGTGGTTATAAGTGTAGGTATTAGAATAAGCACTCACTTCCAGGAACTAACTATTGTATAGTTTGTAAATTAACACTTAATACATTCACAGACAGAGTAAAATTATAATTATGCGACTCGGAGCGAGATGTGCTCGTGACGAGAGATGGCAGACTATCTTCTTTCAATCCAAATAAAACCGACCCTTTTATAGGACTACCCGAATGAGGATCGGTGGGGATAAATCTTCCAGAAAATATATTTAAGCCATAAAATAGGGTCTATCCTTTCAACTAAAAATTAAGGTCGGCCCAAACATCTGGGCTATTGTCCAAACAGAAAGGTTTACCCAAACATGTGTACTATTGTCTAAAAAAACATAAATTTGTTGCAAAGGATTACCGCCACTAAAGAACTTAACTATAATAATACAGTTTTATTGCCCCGGCATGAACGGGTCATTACAATTAGGAAACAATAATTTAGAACAGCATCTTTTTAACTAATATTATACAATAGGGTACACAAAAATTCTTATTTTAATAAAACGACTCGCAGATGTTTTATGGTTAAACATCTGCAGTCATATTTAAAAATAATTAATGTTTAAATAATGTTCAAATTACGCGTGTTAATTTATAAGCTAAATCTAAGTTGGCGTATTGCTACCGCCACAAATTATTTCTGTTTATGAAACACTTCCACCGGTCTTTACAAAATCCGCCATTACTGTTATTTTTTTTTTGTTTAATGTTTCCAGTTGTAAAATTTGTATTAACCATAAATTGATAAAAGCACCATCTGATAATCTTTAATCCAACTAGGATGACACAAAATCGACAACAGACAAGGTTTTGCTTAATGCGGGCAATCATTATCGGTGGACAATCACAGTCTGGTTAACCCTATGTGTTTTAAAGATAAAAATCTAAAATATTACTCTAAGCTGTTGACGTCAGGCCACATCATCATTCATCAGCCAACCAAATTGCGAGTATGCCTGCCCCTTAACCCCGCCTAATGATCCCTCAATAAACCTTCTGAACCTCTAAGAGGCTTACCTGCTCAATAGGCCCGGCCGCCTCGGAAGCTATAAAATTATTTAGTCTTTTGTTTCAACATCGGTAAATCGCGCTCTGTGTAACTTGGTGAATGTTTTAACAATGCGAATTTACCTGAACGGAATATGTGGTCTGTGGTTTAGCTGGCTGTATTGTGTAAAGTAATATACTTAGAAGTTGCTTTTTGGTAGAATCTTGAGCTACATAAATAAGTAACCCTTAATTAAACTTAAAAGTAAATTATAGTCTATTTTAGTGCAAAATTCCTTCTGCTATTTTACTGATACTGCGATAGTATCTTTCATTCGATCACATATAACAAAACATATAAAAAAACTTTAATTATTTTCTTTGAAATAAAACTATTAATTTACGGATTTTATCGCGGACTGAGTCCGTCCCGTGACCACGAAAGCTGTAAAGTAATCGAAACGTCGCGTCGGGAAGTCAAAAATGTAAAAATTAAACCAAATCCGCGATAAAATCCGTAAATAATAGTTTTATTTCAATGAGTAACATTCGCGTAAACCTAAGAAATCTTTAATTATTTTCATTTGATTTTTAATAGAAAAATAAATAAATAATTAAATGCGACCAATACCTCACTCACATCATGGCTCGTGTTATCACAAACTTATTGATCCCAACTCACTATCCCTAATCCAAAGATACGAGTATCTGTGGAATACACAAACATTTATCACGATCCAGCTCACAGCAACTCATTTCAGAGCCAACTTAACCAACTGCATCACCACTCCTCAGACTAAATTATCAATATTTTCCCAGGTGCAATAATCTTCGGCTCCGACCAAGAAGTGGCTGGCGTGATGCGCGCGGTCACCCGGGGCAACGCGACCAGCTCGTTCAGCTGGGTCGGCTCCGACGGCTGGAGCGCCAGGTCCCTGGTCTCCGAGGGTAATGAGATGGCGTGGAAGGCACCATCAGCGTCCAGCCCCAGGCCAACGATGTGAAGGGGTTTAAGGAGTACTTCTTGGGACTTAATGTGAAGAATAATAGGAGGAACCCTTGGTTTGTTGGTAAGTGGAATGTAGTTGTTGCTTTGAAGTTTTCTTTGCGAAGATGCTAGATGGGCAGTGTTTAATGTTGTTAAAACTGCTATGGGTTTTAATGGGAATTCATGATGGTAATCACTTTTAAAAATGTAATGAAATACTTTTTCAAATCTTTAAAATAATATACATTATTTAGATACTGTCCTTTTTTTCTCTTACACCCGGATGACAAGCTGTTATCTCAAAATAGAACAGGCAAGAATCTCTAGCGTTGCTTTTCTCAAAACAAGTTATAAAACAATGATTATGCAGGACTCGCAGCTTAGTTGAATTCAGAGCAGTTCGTAAATATGTGTAATACTAATTGATACTTATACAAGATATTTCTAAATTTTTACAATTGAACTTGCTTCAACACTTTAAAATTTATTTCTCCCTTCTTATTTATTCTACATAACCTATGTGAAAGAAACCAGTAACTTTCTAGATGGATATTTTAAAGTACTTTTACGAAATAACTTATTCATTTATTGAAATACGAAACGAACAGTCACAGAGCAGTATTATAAATAATAGAATGATAACATGGTTTAAATAAAATTGTTGCAGAAGCACTTTATATAAATATTAAATACATATTTTATATGAATATTTAACTGTAACTTTAATACCTGTCGTAAGTTTTAACTGCGTCTTGTTTCCAACGAAACGAGTGAAATTTTCAAGTTAATTCATTTTATAGTTTACAACGTCTAGAAAATAACTTTCTGTTACAATTCGCCATTTATAATATCAGAATCCATTTTAATTAAATAAGATTGTACTTTCTTGTTAATCTTCTTTACAAACTGCTAAGATAATAAAAGGTATAAATATTTCTAGATTTTCATTTCTTGTAGTTGTGTAATTTATCTGGAACAAAGTTGAGTCTTATTTTAATTGTTTTTTAGGGACAAGTTTTGTTTCTATGTCATAAGGACTTTTCAGTCAACGTCTTATATTAAATTGAAACTAATACCGGGTATATCAAGACTGCTACCGAAAATGAAGCCGGGTGGTAGTTTTAGTGACTACAAACACAATGCAACTAAAAATTCGCAAGGAAACGCGACATTAATTTTTAATGATTTTTTAAATATCGTCATTTTTGGGTGGTAAATCCATAGTTTTTTGCTAAAATAATAATTTAAACTGTTTTATACCTTAGAGTATTTATAAATAAAAGCGTATACACTATTGTTTTAGGAAAAAAATGTATTTACCACCCAAATATGGCCATAAGAAAAAAACTACAAAAAAATTGTCGCTTTTTTTTTTTGCAAAATTTTCTATTGCTTTGTGTCTGAAGTCGTTTAAACAACCACCCGGCTTCGTTTTCGGTAGCAGTCTTGATATACCCTGTATAATGTAATATTACCTTGCTCAGTTAGAATTTTGTAGTGGAGATAATTCTTACTTCATAATAAAAAATATTTACAATATAAGCTTATACAGGGTATATCAAGACCTGCTACCGAAAACGAAGCCGGGTGGTAGTTTAAGCGACTTCGGACACAATGCAACAGAAAAAGTTGCAAAAAAAGCGACAAATTTTTTGTGTTATTTTTTTCCTATGACCATATTTGGGTGGTAAATACATTTTTCCTAAAATAATAGTGTATACCCTTTTATTTATAAATATCTAAGGTATAAAAGTGTTTAAATTATTATTTAGCAAAAACTATGGATTTACCACCCAAAAAGACGATATTTAAAAAATCATAAAAAATAATTGTCGGCGTTTCTTTTCGAAATTTTTGGTTGCATTGTGTTTGTAGTCACTAAAACTACCACCCGGCTTCGTTTTCGGTAGCAGTCTTGAGATACCCGGTATAAGCCCACTCATGAGCCCAAGCCCGTCTACGACCAGAGATCATTTTATACAATCTCTCCTCTCAAAAACAAATTTAGAACAAACTAGCAAATCGTCAATGATAAAACTACGTATACCCTTTTTCATTGTTTAATTTGAATGAAAGTGAAGTTATTGCGGTTATTGCGGGACACAGAAAAGTGAGTTTAAAGAATCGGCTCATACTAATAACTATTAAGGATATTTTTGAATGTTACCGACATACACATATCCAACTAATGGAATAAAATGGACTACGATCAACTTCGTTTTGGTCGTTCAATAAATTAATGTCCACCAGAAGTAAGTTAAAATTACCAAAATGTGCTTAAAGCTTCTTCTGACAAATCAGACGAGCTTTATCGTCTACACGTCTACGACGTCGCGTGCACGCTACGATTAGCACGTCTACGATGTGCGACGTAGCAAATTTTATGCACAATTGCTACGCTCAGCAGCGCTACGGTGCATATCGCGTGTTTGCTACATGTTTATGCATTTTAAATAACTTGGTTCCAATAATGATAAATTTTCTATTCTGTATCAGCCCATACATGTCCCACTGCAGGGCACGGGCCTCCTCTACAATCGACAGTACGATTGAGAGTGGATAGGCCATATGGACTATATGGCCACCACGCTGGCCTAGTGCGGGTTGGCACGTTTTAAATTTTCTATTAATATTTCATATTTAAATTAAAAATTGAATGTGTAGTTTTTGTACGGTTCACACAAACCGTACAACATTATGAGTTTTATATAATACGTAAATGCACACGAGTATATTACGCTCGTGTCAGCGTTTTAGCTTTCTGTATTGTAGCTTTATATACATTAGACTAGTTCACGTAACGGCATCGTGCCATTAACATTACTTGTATTATTTTACAATAAACTCAGTGAACAAACAACAACATCTTTAACTTCAACAATCAAACTAACAGAGTCTGTAAGGTAAACACCGTACAGTTTTGAATATGAAAAAATTAAATAAACAAATTGCGCATTGTTCCACTGCATGACGCGGGCGATCCTCTACAGTTCGATTGGTAGGGTTTAGACTTTAGAAATCCACTTTAACCTACTGCTAGTTGTCAGAGAAACAAACATTTTCAACAACATTGCAACACTTTGTATCATCTTGATTTTAATATCTCATTCTTAGGTTACCTTTCATCATCATCATCATATCAGCCACAGGAAGTCCACTGCTGTATATAGGCCTCGCCCAAGGATCTCCACAATGACCTGTTGGAAGCGGCCTGCATCCAGTGACTTCCGGCCTGCCTCTGTAGGACTTTCAATATCGGCGTTCCGCTCGCTTTCAGAAGCTCTGAAGTGATTCCATCCTCACCCGGCGCCTTGTTGTTTTTAAGTTGTTTGAATGCCATCTAAACCTCACACAGGCTGATGTCCGGGATATTATCGCTAAAGTGTCGGATCAACTCGGCTCTCGGGTCTTCGGCCGAGCTAACAGCAGGTTCGGCAACCGAGGTGTAAAGCTACCTTGTAAGGTTACTTTTACCTCTTACTTATTAAAACCCAAACCAATAAACTTGTACTACAACTGCATTACCACAATACTAATCTCCCACCCGTTCCAGAATTCTGGGAGGACCACTTTCAATGCCGATACCCTGGCAGCCCTCGCACTCCGTACAACGGCCAGTACGCGCGCCCCTGCTCCGGCCACGAGAGACTCACTGTCAACAACACAGAGTTCGAGAGACAACTGCAGTTCGTCTCTGACGCTGTCATGGCCTTCGCTTATGCTATCAGGTGAGGTTTATGACCATTTGACAGCCTCCGTGGCGCAGTTGGTTAGACGTCGGCTGTGAAACGAGAGGCCGCGGGTTCGATCCCCGCACTGAAACAAATATTTGTGTGAACCACAGGTATTTGTTTCGGGTCTGGGTATTTGTGACACCGTAAAGTCTTTCGTAGTTGCTAATACCCACGACACAATACTCGATCTTAGTGTGGGGTCAGGACTATGTATGTGACTGTTGTGTGTATTTATTTATTTATTGTATATATTTAGCAGCAGGAATTTTAGTGCAGAACACAGATTTAAGAATTTGTGAAGCTACAGGTGAGCTGACAAACCATCAAATATTTTAAATCGTAATAAAGAAAAAAATAATATTAAGGATCCTGTTATTTGATTTCTTGTATTTCATAGCTGTATAATTGTGCTGCAGCTGATTATACCATCTGATTGACTAGATTGCTGGGATTACCACTGACCCAAAAAGAGCTATGTAAATTGTAAGATGTAAATTGAAATTTTGATTGTTCAACCCAATTTTTTTTAAGACCGATACCTCATTTATTATGTGGCGGTTGCAATACGCCAGCTTATATTTAGCTTTTAAAATAACACGCTTATTATTTGTAATTTGAACATTATTTAAACATTAATTATTTTTAAATATGACTGCAGATGTTTAACCATAAAACATCTGCGAGTCGTTTTATTAAAATAAGAATTTTTGTGTACCCTATTGTATAATATTAGTTAAAAAGATGCTGTTCTAAATTATTGTTTCCTAATTGTAATGACCCGTTCATGCCGGGGCAATAAAACTGTATTATTATAGTTAAGTTCTTTAGTGGCGGTAATCCTTTGCAACAAATTTATGTTTTTTAGACAATAGTACACATGTTTGGGTAAACCTTTCGGTTTGGACAACAGCCCAGATGTTTGGGCAGACCTTAATTTTTTGGTGGTAGGTCTCTCATATGTGAGAGGCTGCCTGGGTGGGTACCACCGCAATGTCTATTTCTCCCGTCAAACAGCAGTTTAAATGTACTGTTGTGTTTCGGATTGAAGGACATTGTAGCCAGAGTAACTACTGGACATATTGAGACTTAACATCTTTTGTCTCAGGATGGCGAGCGCAGTGGAATGCCAAGCATTGCTTTGTAATTCAAGGTGTTGTTTGGTTTTGCTACTGTTCATGAGCGGTCGTATCGCTTACCATCAGGCGAACGGCATGCTCGTCTCGCCATTCAATGACATAAATAAAAAAAATAAATAAATAGTTGAAAGGATAGACCCTATTTTATGGCTTAAATATATTTTCTGTAAGATTTATCCCCACCGATCCTCATTCGGGTAGTCCTATAAAAGGGTCGGTTTATTTGGATGAAAGGTCAGTCTGCCATCTCTCGTCACGAGCACATCTCGCTCCGAATCGCATAGTTATAATTTTACTCTCTCTGTGAATGTGTTAAGTGTTGATTTATAAAATATACGATAGTTAATTCCTGAAAGTTAGTGCTCATTCTAGTACCTACACTTATAACCACCAAAATTAAAACGAAATAAAATGTATTTATTGATCATGTAGGCAATTAAAGAGCTCTTATGATAAGTCAATACACACATAGAATTGATATATTCATATATATTGAAAAGATTCTTCAACTGATGAAGATATTTCACACGTAGCTGATATCCGAAAGAAAATAAATTTGTTTAAAAAAAACATTTAAAAAAATATAGCCTAAAATACACATCACAATTAAATACCCATAAATCCAATGAATCCCGTAGGACAATAACAAAGCACTTACGTTTAATTAGCTATTACACCCAAAACTGCGGAATATTTCACCACACACCTCGGAGGATTAGGCGAACTTAAATTCAATTAGAAAACTACACTAGACCCTGTATCGAGAGCAGTGGATAGTATGCTTTAATTGGAGTTATATTTTGTTTTAAAGGTACCTTTGGGAAAGATTCTAGATATTTATACTGTTATTTTGTGTTGTTTTAATATTACCGAAAAAAAATTATGGCCTTTGGATTTTGTATTACCTTTATAATTTATACTCAGTATTTTTGCATGATGTAAATTTTTGATTGGCTTTTCATAAATTATGCCAAGTCATACAATTAGGTTACCTAATTGTTTACCTGTATTTAGCAACTTGACTATGGGTGTATGGCAATTCACAGCTAAAGTGCATGGATGTGGTGGCCACTTACTATCAGCTGGTCCTCCCACTCGTCTGCCTGCCAAAGCCATAAATCAGAAAAATCTTTCTCGTCATTCATTGGTAAATATTATAAAAATACATTCATATTTCTTATTTTACAAACTTTAATCTAAAGAAGACTACACTATGTGATAAATTAACATAATTTATGTACCCGGAAGTTGGAATACCGAGAGAGGGACACGTGTGAAGTCTTGTCCGACAAATTGAAGCGAGTAATCTCACCGCGTGACGTCAGGCGGTCAGTCGTAAAACTAAGTGGAAAGTTTATTGCAACAAGGACACGCGAACTACAGACAAAGATGTACTTTGACAAGCGGGTCCTAGCTGAGGCTCATAGAAACTATGGTAGGCATAAAATGGCTCGTGAAATTATTGCTTCATTAAAAAATCTATGATAAAGCATTTTTGCACTTATATTTTGTATTTTGAATGAGAATACTAAAAATCTTCTCATTTTTTCTACCCACTCTTTGCCAGTTTACAAACTCAAATATTGTATCAGTTACTATCAACTCAATTCCTGGATTGTTATATGAAACTTTTCTAAAATAAAATAATTTAATTAAAAATTAAAAGACCGACTTCAATGTGCACTACAAAGTAATAAATAATATATATTTCATTGTGCTAGTACACATTGATTAATTTTTTTATTGACTAGACTAGCCAACAAATATTAAATACGTAATATTTTGAAGTCGGGTCGCCAAGTGACGAACGAGAACAAATTTAAGTAATGTAACACATACATACATACATACATAAACTCACGCCTTTTTCCCAGAAGGGGTAGGCAGAGGTGCCAGGGCACCCACATTTCGCCTTGTATGTTCCGTCCCACAATGTGATAGGTGGCGAGCCTATCGCCATATCGGGCACAAATTCCGGACTCTGGGCTGATAATGAATAGAAAATCCAAAGTCACTTTGCCCAACCCGGGATTCGAACCCGAGACCTCAGCTTTGTAACCGTACCGTAGTACAACTACGCCACCGAGGCAGTAATGTAACACAGTTGAATATTACCTACTTGTAGATGTATCGTTGGCGCTCTGTTAGGTCCATATTATGTGAACTAGAAACAAATTAATTTAACATATTGATCCTACGTGTACACTTGTTGAAATTTTAATAGAATTAATATGTGTCATATGTGTGGTCTAATTTTAATGTATTGCATACGATCAAACATACAGTGGTCAAGGGTTTCAACTCCAGGGTACACCATTGACTTATTGGAGTCACTTGCATATTTATATACAATTACTTTAACAGTGATAGGAATCATAGTGAGGAAAGTATAAGAAAGGGAAGGGTTGTTAAGTTTGTATGTTTCCCTCGATTGTCGATAAGTCCGATGCTCAACAATGTTGATTAAGAGCTGATATATTAAGGACGGGCGATTTTTCTATTAGTTATCAGGACAGGGACTGAAATTTGCACCCGATATGACTATAGACTCTCGCCCCCAATCACACCGGGGGACAAAACACGCAAGGCGTAACGTGGGTGTCCTGGTTGATACCAGGAGAATCTCTGCATACCCCTTCTGGGAAAATGGCGTGAGTTTATATAGATTAAGATAAATTATTATTGCGTGTAAAATTGCGTGTTTTCGCTAGGATGTTTTACATAAATTAAATTTAAGTCTAGGTCGTCGTGTTCGTCACATGGCGACCCGCCTTCAAAATATTACGTATTTAAGATTTGTTGGCTAGTCTAGTCAATAAGAAAATTAATCAATGTGTACTAGCACAATGAAATATATATTATTTATTACTTTGTAGTGCACATTGAAGTCGGTCTTTTAATTTTTAATTAAATTATTTTATTTATTACTTTTTAGTTTTTATACGCTTTGTAATGATGCCATATAATGAAAACTGGAATCAATGTATATAAAAAATGAACCATTGTGATCCTTTATAATTTCAAAAACGAAAATTAATATTTCATTATTTTTAAGGAAACTACAATGTCATTTCGTTTTTATGATAATGAATATACTAAAATCGGCTCAACCTGCTAGAGATATTGAATACACTTATGCGTGGTAATCATTCGTTACCCCCTCACCCTTCTTCACTTCCTATTTTTAATAAAACACATATACTTAACCTAATGGACGAAAAATCATTGCGTTTCTGCAAAGTTTTGTGGAGGTCTGCTCTCCAGATATGTACCTATTCATCAGATCATCACCATATTTTATGTGACCAACATTATGTATAATTCGTTCCGAAGAAAAGATATTTAAAATCATTTATTTATCGTCGCAGATATTTAGTATTTATATTTGTATATATCCCCCCCTTCCCACGCCCCTTTCTACTTTCCCCTTTCCATCCCCCCTTATAGTAATAAACTTATACTGAACCTAATGTAAAAAGAATTATTGCTGTACTGTTCAATTTTGAGGAGTTCTGCCCTTCAGGTCCAAAGATATTCATCAGGTCTTCACAATATATTTTTTGGTCTAACTTATCATATAATACTCTTTGACAAAAAAAAGTTATTTTTAAGTCGGTTAAGAACTGCCGGAGATATTGAGTATTAACAATTGTACCTATTTTCTACCCCCTCACCCCCCCACCCCCACCCCCACCCTTTTCCAATTTTCACCACCACCCTTTGGAATAATATACTTATACTTAATCTAAAGCAAAAATAATTAATGCTGGACCGTTTAATTTTGAGGAGTTCTGGTCGGCAGATCCTAAGATATTCATCAGGTCTTCACCAATTTTATATGGAACCAACCCTGTATATCATGCTTTCCGACAAAAAAGAAATTTTCAAAATCGGTTCACAATTGCCGGCGTAATCGCGTAACAAACACACAAAAAAAAAACAGTCGAATTGATTACCTCCTCTTTTGAAGTCGGTCAAAAATGGATCCTAGTTCCCATTTGTAGCTATACTCTATTTAACTTTGAATTCACTACAAATACCACTTCGATTGCTTTTCCATACCAGCATAAAAATTCCGTATCGAGTTTCCCCAATACAGAGAAAACTAGATTACAATAAAATTAATTCCATATAACGGGAGCGGACGGCCCCATCCCAGCCTGTAACTGATACGAATTTACTTTAACGCCCGAATACTAGAACGCCATTCAAATAATAAGTTGATCTTAACAGCGCACGGCCAAATGGGCCGTACATTTAATCGGGATTAACGTAGTTAAGCGCAAGTTATATTTAAGTTGCGTTCCAGTATTTGGGCGTAAGAGTATTTATAATATAGAGGGAGCGCTGTCATACATTCGCGTCTTGAAAACCGAAGATATTTTCTTGTTCGTAATGTTGGTACTACTCCTAAATTAGTGAAAATTGAATTAATTATTTAGCAATAAATTGCTACAAATCTGGAGGCACGGCAGTGCCCCCTCCAAGTCGAGCTAAAAAGCGGCACAGTCGTACCATCCTTTTCTCGAAGCAATTCAGACATTTGCAACCCTCCATAACTTCGTTGTGGTTAAAGCAAGAAGCCTGAATTTTCAGTTACTAAGCAGGCAATTTATAAATCGCTAAGGTATGCAGGTTTCCTCACGATGTTTTCCTTCACCGTTTTAGTGCGTGGTGATTGATTATCAAACCATACAAAACAAAACAAAAAAATATATGGTATGTAAGTCCACCAACCCGCACTAGGCCAGCGTGGTGGACTATATGGCCTAACCACTCTCAATCGTACTGTCGATTGTAGAGGAGGCCCGTGCCCTGCAGTGGGACGTGAATGGGCTGATACAGAAGCAGGTATTGTGTAAACACGGTATATATAAAATTTCATTCAATTTTAACCAGTAGTTTAAGAATTGTTACTTGTCAAACTTTCTTAATTTTGTCACTCACTGACTGACTGACCGATCATCAAAAGTCTAAGGCACTTCTAGCAGACATAGAACCTTCAAATTTAGAATATAATTAATGTTTAATGTCTAAAGTAGGGGAAAAAAAATTTCATAATTTCTGTCTAGTTTTCTAGATACACAAACTGCATGAATAATTTTAACTGTAATCCCATATAAATGTATAGGATTACCAAGTTACATTTGCAGTTAATGAAACATTGTACCCGTATATAATGGAATAATAGTTGTAGATAGGTATTTATATATATGAGACATAACAGGAGGGGGCTATAGAGATGGAACGGATGTGTTCAGTCTATGAAACTGTACAACATTCCTCTAGAAAAACATGACGAAGAAAAACTTGCAAATAAATAGACTAAATAGCTCGAAATTATCAATTACCATGAAAGAAAGAACAGTAATAATCAAATCCGCTATATTTGTAGTAAATTGATACCTACAAAAATAAGAAAAAACCATAAGACAGAGGCTTTAAGTAAATCGTTTTATATATTCTAGAAGTAAAAAGTACCGAAAAGGAAAAAAGTAGGACTCTACAAAAAGACGTGAGATCCCATAAAAAACATCCTGTAAAAAAATCCAAGGCTCGCAGCTCAGGTTTTCTACCGCAAAAAGTTGTGAGATCCATGTAATACCAAGGCGATTAATTTATTTAGTCCTTGCTTCAGGGACCTTTTGTATAAAGTTATTACGTAAGTTGTAACCATATCAATATTAAAAATTCTTTATGTTTTAAATAAACAGATCGACTTGGCCAGCAGCATTATGTATAAGTTGTACGATACATTAGATAATAGTTATATTATTTTCTTCGATAGTTGTGTGTTACCAGTGATGACATACGGCACCGAGACGTGGCCTCTCACTATGGGCCTTATTAGGAAGCTCAAAGTCACTCAACGAACCATGGAGCGGGCTATGCTCGGAGTTTCCCTACGAGATCGAATCAGAAATGAGGAGATCCGTAGGAGAACCAAGGTTACCGACATAGCCCATAGGATTGGCAAGTTGAAGTGGCAATGGGCCGGGCACATAGCTCGTAGAACCGATGGCCGTTGGGGCCGAAAGGTTCTCGAGTGGAGGCCACGTACAGGCAAGCGAAATGTCGGACGCCCGCCTACAAGGTGGACGGACGATCTGACTAAGGTCGCAGGAAGTCGCTGGATGCAGGCCGCTTCCAACAGGTCATTGTGGAGATCCTTGGGGGAGGCCTATGTTCAGCAGTGGACTTCCTGTGGCTGATATGATGATGATGATGATGTACGATACATTATGTTTTCATGCAATGGCCAAGTTGATCTATTTATTTAAAACGTAAAAAGAATTTTTAATATTGATATGATAATAACTTACGTAATAACTTTATACAGAAGGTCCCTTAAACAAGGACAAAATAAATTAATCAACTTGGTATTATATAGATCTCACAACTTTTTACGGTAGTAAAACTGAGCTGCGAGACTTGGAATATTTTTACAGGATGTTTTTGATGGGATTTACTTTACAAATTATTAATGGCTATAAAAAGGCTTTGGTCCATGAAAGTGGACGGGCCGCGGGATCAGCACCCTTTTGGCTGAATAACTTAATGATTAATAGAATTTGTGTTCGGGTATTTTGGTTATAGATTAATGGTAGGAATAGCAATTTAATTCAAAGTTTTTGACGTCACTGGCGAAAGTCTTTATTGAATAAATCCCCAATTTAATAGTTATATTGGTTAAAATATTTACATGTTGGAACGAACATTTAAAATACTTGAATATTTATAATTTAGCAAACAATTAGTAGAACACTTTTTAATATGATTTACCGAAGTATGACAAATATATAATAGCATAGACTTATCCTTACTAATATTATAAAGGTGAAAGTTTGTATGTATGTATGGATGTTTGTTACTCTTTCATGAAAAAACGGCTCAACAGATTTTGATGAAATTTGGTATAGTGATAGCTGACACCCTGGATTAACACATAGGCTACTTTTTATCCCGAAAAATGTAGTGATGAGTCAGGAAACCAAATATACATATTTTCTACTCTTTCAAATTCAAATTGTTGGCACGGGATGTCCTCTCCTACGGAAGGGAAATATAGTCGACGGCACGCGGGAAATATAGTTAGTAGACACGCGAAATAATATGTTCTTGATTTGGATTGGACTCAAAAACTATCTGCACCCGGGCGAAGCCGGGCCCGACAGCTAGTTTTATAATATAGAGAATAACAATGTTACGACAAAATTCAATACTTTTAATTAATAAAAACACTTGTATACAATTAGCAAGTTTATTCTCGTCAAACTCTAGTCAATGACCTACTATTATATAATACAATATTATACCATCCATCTTTACTCCTATGCAACTAACACCCAAAAAGAAATCAACATCTAAGTTACATGACCACATACACACCAAAAATACAATCTATAAAATGGGGTATTCTATCAAACATTTCAAACCGCCAGCAAACATTAATAGACTACAAGCCCGTGGCAAAAAGTGATGGGTCAAATGAACCACGAGGAGACCTATTTAGTAAGATACAGGGGCTTAAAATAATAATATTTAGCACTATGCCGTCACTTGTAAGCTGTCCGTCTGGATGCAGATGAGACTTCAAAAGTACAGGGAGAGGGTGTATATTTTGGTCATATATTTTTGTACGGCATTTCTACCATCGATAGATCCATGAAAAATAATAAGAAAACACGTAGTGCCGTACAAAAATAGTGCGCCACAAATTCAGCAGAATGTTAGATATTCCGGAAATTTTCTTGGTAAATTTCGTCATTTGATTTTATACGGCATCGTTTCCATACAATTTCAATACCTATTCTAATCCATTATTCCGCAACGCCGTACAAAAACTATGCGACAAGGGAAAAAAAACCGGCGGTTGCAACCCACTCCCCTTCAGTGGTCCGGGAGGTGATTTGAAAAAGTACGGCATCGGTTTCATAACATTATGTAGCACTCAAAAGAACTATTTAAAAACATGCCGTCAAAAAATATAGTTCATTTGAATGTATAAAATCAATAATATCTAAATTTATCATAAATCTGACCCTGAAAGCTGTAAGGTCATTTGATCCTGTACGGCAACTACTTTTTTAATATTATATTGCTAAATACAATTGTTATATAACATTGCCATTCAATAAAAAATGTTCTAAAAGAAATTGAGAGGAAAACAAAATACTACTTTTTTCATATTACTTGTAAAGTTGAAACTATCGTAGGTTAATGAAATACAGCAACTTTCTGAATGTTATTGTTGATTTAAATAGAACCTAGGTAAATGAATCGAGAAAAAATGATGCCGTACATTTTAATGTAGATCATAACTTTTTGCTTACTATGACACTACCATTTCAGGGGTAACTTTATGGTCATCTGATACTGTACGGTATTAATATATTTTCGAAGAGAACAAGTGTTAATATGTATTAATCATTATGCCGTCTATTTAAAGCGAAACTGAGGGTATATTATATCCAAAAATTTAAAACTATCGATCTCAGTATTCATATTCTTGAATAATTTTCGATGTAATGTACTTTATACATGGACATATATATTTTTAATTATCTTATTTTCTGATGTTTATTGATATATATACAAAAATGAAAAACAAAAAGGAACCGTCAACTGCCCTAACTTTGATATTTATGCCCTTTAACGGGAAATAAAGTCTAAAATACGATCGATTTTTATGATATTTACACATATTATCGTAAAAGTCGTGGGTTCGAATCCCATAGTACACCTCTGCTTTTTCGGAGTCATGTGTGTATTGATAGTCAATCACCACGCACTAAAACGGTGAAGGAAAACATCACGAATAAACCTGCATACTATAGCGATTTATAAGAATTTCTATGGTATGTAAGTCTTCCAACACACACTAAGCCAGCGTGGTTGACTATATGGCCTAATCACTCTCAATCATTCTCTCGATTGTGGAGGAGGCCCGTGCCCTGCCGGGGGGACGGAATATGGGCTGATACCGATAGTAAAAAATCCCAAAGAATGTTGTTATTTTTAAATATTTTACTCCGTTTTTTTTTTTGTACATATGGTTATCGAAAAATTTTAAAAGTTAGACAAATTCATGATCTCATTTCTGCGACATTCTAAAATGTACTTTTTTATCAAGATAATACGACACAATTTGCGTGATATATTTCGTGATAATTTGAGGAGGTGTAATTTGCTAGGCAATGTCTGGACACCATATTGCACAATTTCAATAAATAATAATAAATGATTAGGGTGGTCTCCTTAGTGACATAAAACAATGAAACAAAATACGTAACATCTTATTTCTTTTCCAAAGTATGTATAATAAAATAGTAAAAAAAGCAACTAATGTAGGTAGTGAACAAATAAAATATTCTTAAAATTATAGCAATAGTACGAGTACCAACACGTACTAGGTCAGCATAGTGGACTATACGGCCTAATCACTCTCAATCGCACTCTAGATTCTACAATCGAGATTACGATTACAGGGCACGGACCTATTCTACAGTAGGCTCGTGCCCTGCAGTGGGAGGTACTCGGTATATGGGCTGATACGGAGTACGAGTTTAATAACTTTTCATTAATTTTTTCATGG
This sequence comes from Hyles vespertilio, assembly GCA_009982885.2. Classification (NCBI taxonomy): domain Eukaryota; kingdom Metazoa; phylum Arthropoda; class Insecta; order Lepidoptera; family Sphingidae; genus Hyles; species Hyles vespertilio. The sequence continues at coordinate 1,302,504 of CM042811.1, forward strand.
CGACCACTTAACAATATATTCCATATCACATTTTTATCAATATGAACATTGAGATTTGTATGGAATTGACTTTTTATGGACTATTGCAATAAAAACAAATAAATAATCTAAATGCCGTCCAAAAATTTTCATACTAAATATCAACTTATGTGTACGTGGATTTTTCGAGAGTGTTTTTCGCCCTACAGAAGTATGGACCAAAAAAAATTTACGGCATGTGAAAAAATGTTATCTATGCCTAAAATACTTTCAAAATAAATTAATTTCATGTTGCGTCAAATCACCCCCCTGACCATTGAAGGGAAGTGGGTTACAACCGCCGATTTTTCTTCCTTGTCGCATGGTTTTTGTACGGCGTTGCGGAATAATAGATTAGAAGACGTATTGAAATTGTATGGAAACGATGCCGTATAAAATCAAATGACCAAATTTACCAAGAAAATTGCCGGAATATCTAACATTCTGCTGAATTTGTGGCGCACTATTTTTGTACGGCACTACGTGTTTTCTTATTATTTTTCATGGATCTATCGATGGTAGAAATGCCGTACAAAAATATATGACCAAAATATACACCCTCTCCCTGTACTTTTGAAGTCTCATCTGCATCCAGACGGACAGCTTACAAGTGACGGCATAGTGCTCAATATTATTATTTTAAGCCCCTGTATCTTACTAAATAGGTCTCCTTGTGGTTCATTTGACCCATCACTTTTTGCCACGGGCTTGTAGTCTATAACTCTCGAAACACCATCAGTTCAGAAAGCTTGGCAGCGTGCGCTATCTAAACAGATGAAAAATGCCCCATTTTCCATAGAGCAGTGATTCTCAACCTTTTTTTGTTGCGGCACATATTTAACGATGTCAAAATTTGGCGGCACACAAAGAGCGCCTTGAGACATATTCCTATTGCTATGCACGCCGCTTCATCACAATTTGGCACTAAGAAAAAACGCGTTGCAAAGCAAATAATAAAATAATTAAATTTTTTTGTGGATTTAAATACATATTCATGTTAAAAATATTTTTCTTTTTAAATGATATAATTTAATAATATTAACATTATATATTTGCAAAATTTGGCGGCACTCTTTTGAAATTTGGCGGCACACAAAAGTGCCGCGGCACTGTGGTTGAGAATCACTGCCATAGAGCCACGAGGTGAAGGTATAAAGCTGGCTTGATTAATAGTCTCGCAGATAGGATGCGTTTGGTGTAAAGACCAGGTTATGGAACGTAGGGAGTAGGAATAAAGTGCTTTATTAAATTAAGTGTTGGTAATTCTTGGCGTTAAAGGAGTATTGTCTGGGCTAGATTATACAGGGTGTATCAAGACTGCTACCGAAAACAAAGCTAGGTGGTAGTTTTAGTGACTTCAGACACAATGCAACTGGATTTTGTACAAAAATTTGTGACGAAATTTATTTGTTATCTTTTTCTATCGTCGTACTAGGATGGTAAATACAAAGTTTTTTCTTAAATAATAGTGTACACCCTTTTATTTTTAAAGACGCTATGGTATGCGAGGCTTTAAATTATTATTTTAGCAAAAACTATGGATTTACCACCCAAACTCGACGACATTCAAAAAATAATTTTAAAAAATTGTCGCGTTTCTTCGCGAAATTTTTTATTGCATTGTGTTTGTAGTCACTAAAACTACTACCTGGCTTCGTTTTCGGTAGCAGTCTTGATATACCCGGTATACATAAAGTGTAGGTTTTGGGGGCGTTGGCAAGGTAATGTGTAATATGAATCATATATAAAGTTTATGTTACGCAAAATAAAGGATCTGCACATTAATTTAATACATTGCTTTAAGCGATAAGACCGCCATTTGTACTTTTTATTTTTTTAGTTTCTGAATATTGTATTTTTTTAATGTATACAATAAAGATTTAAATAAATAATAATAATTAATTGGAAAAACATCACTGGATGCATTTAATGACCAATTGTCCACTACAAGGTATCAAAATAAAAAATCGCAAAAAGAAATTACCGCACATCCGGTGGCTGACTGTGGAACGAACTGATAGGTAGAGACATTAAACGATCACTATCTTAACTATACATTCACACAAAGTGCAATAAAACTCGCCAAACAAATGGGGTAAACCAGAAAAACCGCCCATACCAAGAAACAACACGAATAAAACTTGTACCAACATATATTTTTAATTCGCACATACGTTACGTGTTTCTCGAGTTTTTTACGTGGCCCTTATGTTGGGGCACTTCAGTAACCCAAGTGGTTTATCGTAAGGGCATTGAGTGTCCCATAATATTAAATGACAGGCTCGACCTTTTCTCAGGAAAGTACGTATTTTTATAGCGACCTCATTAAAAGGAATTACGGGGCATATGATGAGCTTCGACTTGATTGGGTATTTTATGGGGTAATGTGCTTCTGGTTGCTGACAGTTTGTCATCAATTTTTATTTCTAGTCGGCATTAACGACCTTCGCCTTCTTCTTATTCGCTGGATATACTGAGAACTGGGTCGCGCCGCGTTGTTCCAGTGGTAATATTAGCCCACTGAGTTTGTTTCGCTGGGTCTTTTCAGGCAGGACTGCGTTATATCTGTTGGTAACATTAAACCGCTGCCATGGGCCCTATCCTGTAAATTCGAAACGAAGTTCGAAACTTCGGACTCTCGGACGATCGAAGTTTATCTATATTATATTATTATACCGGGTATCTCAAGACTGCTACCGAAAACGAAGCCGGGTGGTAGTTTTAGTGGCTACAAACACAATGCAATTAAAAATTTCGCTTAGAAACGCGACAATTATTTTTTATGATTTTTTAAATATCGTCATTTTTGGGTGGTAAATCCATAGATTTTGCTAAAATAATAATTTAAACTCTCTTATATCTTAGATTATTTATAAATTAAAGGGTATACACTATTATTTTAGGAAAAAATGTATTTACCACCAAAATATGGCAATAGGAAAAAAATTACAAAAAAAAAATTGTCGCTTTTTTTTGCAACTTTTTCTGTTGCATTGTGTCTGAAGTCGCTTAAACTACCACCCGGCTTCGTTTTCGGTAGCAGCCTTGATATACCCTGTATATATAAAAATAATTACTGTTCATTAGTCTCGCTAAAACTCGAGAACGGTGGAACCGATTTTCCTAGTTTTGGTCATCAAATATTCGTGGAAGTCCAAGGAAGGTCTAAACGGTGAGAAAAATGGAAAAATTGCGAGGAAAATTCAATTTTTTAATTGTTCAAGCGTGATGCGACTAGCCAATGTAGGATGATCTTTGTTTGGATGACGGGAGAGGTAAACGACAGTCAAGCTTCTACTACCAACCAACGTAAAATAATCTATCTTTCCATTGTCTTTCATTGACGGCTGACGAAATTATACAAAATTCAAAAAATGTGTACATTGTGTATATAATATCTAGATACGGCGTCTTTTGCGTAATTTGTTAAATGTAAAATAAAATGATGTCCATATCTACAAAAATAGGCCATAGTTTTTTTGATAGTATTGCAACAGCTTTAAACAAGATATACTCTATCAAAGCGTTTTGCCGGAGTACACCCAAATATATCTAATTATAAGTTTTCGTTTTCATAAAGGACATTGTTTTTTGAATTGATACCTTTAGATGCGTTGGGGGACAAATTTAAATTCCGCATTAGTATTGTTTTCAGACTCAAGAATAATAAAAGTATTGGTACGTTGATGCCGCATCTAGACATTATAATGAAACGATGTGCAGTTTTATATTTTTAAATATTTGTTTAATTACTTACGTCACCTGGTAAGGCAATATGAAGGTTTTATTAATTTGTATATGTATAGATAATCTTCTCAAATAAATAAAAGTAATTCACAGAAGCGTGTGGTTGCCCGTTGGTAAAGTACCAAACGCGACTGCCAACAAGTTTACGATGGTCACGGGTTCAAATCCCAGGGCACACCTCTGACTTTTCGGAGTAATTGCTACATTAAATAAAATCCTTCAATCCGCACTATGCCAGCGGGGTGGACTATATGACCTAATATAATAATAGCACTATTTGTTTTCTCTCTGGAAGGAAAAACGAAAAATGTTGTTCATTATAATGCAATAAATTAATGTGGTAAAAAATGTGGCGGTACGAAGTTTGCCGGGTCAGCTATCATATATATTAATTGATTTCAATGAATGTCGTCGGAGTAGTAAGTGTTATAATATCTCCGTAGCAAAATAATGATTTAAATCTGAAGAGATGGGATAGAATAGAATGTAAGGTGGATAAAATGGGACATAAGAATAGGTATGGGATGGGATTGGAAAGGCAGTTTAGAAACCGGCAGTCATGTTGATTTTAAATCAAATATGGACTGGAATCTGTATTTGCACCCAGGCGAAGCCGGGCCGGGCCGCTAGTATACGATACAAATATACCTACTCTGTAAAAGTTCGAATTTGTATAACGTACATCGTAACCATAAGTATATGGTTTCGACCATAAGTCAATAACGACCATAAGTATATGTAGGTACATTCGTATCGTATATAAACTTCGATCGTCCGAAGTTTCAAACTTCGTTTCGGATTTACAAAGTAGGGCCCCATAATAGTCATAAATATTATAATAAAAGAAAAGTAAGAATTTAATATAATAACTCTATAAAAATATTTTGTATATAGAGATTAAGTAATGCGATTATTGATTTGTCATTGCTTGTAACAAATAAATGTTGCTTTCTTTCTTTCTTTAATAAGAGCTACATAATTGCCTACAGGACCAATAAACGAATTTCATTTATTTTAAATCATATTAATTAAGTTCTGTGTATCCTAAAATGGTACTCTGAATATGTGTTTGATCAAAATCATTGTTTTGGGTTTAGGTGTTGCCAAAGCACCTCAATAGTTTGCGATACTCACGATACATCACTTTGTATCTTAATGTGGATTTGGAACTATGTATATCACTGACATGTGTGTATTGATTATAGTCGATCACCACGCACTAAAACGGTGAAGGAAAACCTGCATACCATAGCAATTTATAAGAATTTCTATGGTATGTAAAGTTTGCCAACCCGTATTAAGTCAGCGTGATGGATGACCAAACCTCTCTGAATCGTACTCTCGATTGTGGAGGAGGCCCGTGCCCTGTAGTGGGACGTATATGGGCTGATACACATGACTGTTTATGCATTTCTTCATACATTTGGTATCTTTCGACAAATATTCGTACTCTGCGTTTGATAAAATTTGCTGTTTTTCTTTATTCCCAGTTTTACCCACATTCTATACATCATATTAAGTGAGGTTTGTATTACATGATTGCTACGCATACGAAAAAGGGTCGATTTATGACGTTAGGACCGGCTGGGTTTCGGACATCAACCCTTTCGGGAAATCATCCGTTTACATTTTTTAAAACGAATACACTGACCTGTGTGCAGTTTCAACTCTTTTTTTGCAGTGAATGGCAAGACAAGCATGCCGTTCGCCTAATGGTAAACGATACGAACGCGAATGACAGTAACAAAACCAAACAACACCTTGCATTACAAAGCAATGCCTGACATTCCACTGCGTTTCACTTCACACCATTTCTCACATAGCACCACCATCTATCAAGCCAACATGAAAATCCCATTTCTTTCAATAACTTATAGGTTTTCCAAAAAGAACCTATTTTATTATTTCCCAGCCCATATTCCTTTCAGGCCGTTTCGGGGTGGTATCGGCGGGCAACAGACGAAGGAAGACACATTCTCAATGGCCACTTGACGGGAAGGGTGCGATAAAAAAGCGAAAATAAATCCGTGGGTGTTAAAGTGCTGAGCTAAAAGGGATAACTTTGAATGGGGTAAAGTGGTGTAAGAATTAAACGCACATTGGACTTGTTGACCGTGATTTAGCTTGTTTTGTTCTGTTGGTATTTTTTTATGATGTGTCATTATAATCGGATTATTGGTGTAAAAAAAATGGTGTATAGCTAAATCGAGAACAGTCATGCAAGTGTTGTCTTATGGCATGGACTTCTAATTTCGGTGATTCCGATATTCTGCTTGAAGCAAAAGTAGAAGGATATCAAATCAGATAACAAAAAGAAAAAGATAAAAAGTATTCTAGTATCTAAATTAAATGACAAGTTGCTTACAAAAAGCCGCTGCGAATTTTTTTTGCTTAAACCAATGTCAGCAGTAGACTGGCCGAAGGCTAAATAATAAGTGTAGGGTATCATCAGTTGATATGTGTCTTTTTAATGACATAATCAATTGGAACTGATGGTTTAGTATCCTATTCAACTTTCAACACTCACAATATAATACATACATCGCTCTTTAGGAGGCAAACCAAGCTAAACCAATGTTTTGATCATGCAATTAATTTAGTTCTAACTTCTAAGTAATTACTATTCAGTCCTTCAAAATATTTAGGTACAAGGGATGAAGGTAAATCAACTATGAATAACTAAAATCAATGGGATGTATTAGTAAATTATGAACCACCAATGAATCATGCTTTGATGAACAAACAAGCCTTAACTTAACCTCTGTGATTTCATGTGGGATGTACCTTTTACTCTTTCTACCACCACCACTTAAAATTATTTTATACTCGGATTTATCCAACGTCTGAATGAAATGATATGAAATTACTGTATTGAATATTTTAAATGTTATACATTATTTAGATTCAGTCACTTTTTTCCTTACGAACCAGTTCACTAGGCTGTCTTTGCCAGAGAAGAACGGGCTTTACTCTTTTCAAAACAAGTTTACAATAAAATACAATGAATTTGACTTATAGATCCTACAGGTAACCTCTGGAAAATTAATTTCACTCGTAAAATCCATTGACATTTTGAATAATATAAAATTTTGATTGAACAATCATACAATTCACATTCAGGATCATATTTACGGAAAGGTTTCAATTAAAGCCACCCTTGTATGAATTGGCCTAAAGGCACGACGATACCCATCGACCCATGAAACAATTGCGTGGGCTGTACTTAGACGAAAATTACGAGGGGCGCTCTCAGAAGTTCAATGAGCTAAATTAGGTTTTAGATTAATAGCCTAAGTTAGAGAAATAGCGGTAATAGATGTATTCAAATTAAGAAATTCCGTGGGTTAAATCGATCTATTTAAATAAGGAAATTGATCTGCTCCGTTTTATTTCACTTTAACTTGTAGACATGGCAATTTTTTTTCATACATCTTTTACTGGTGGTAGGTCTTTCATATGTAAGAGGTTGCCTAGGTAGGTACCACCGCAATATCTATTTCTCCCGTCAAACAGCAACGTAAATGTTGTTAGTGTTGTGTTTCAAATTGAACGATAATGTAGCCAGAGTTTACTTCTGGACATATTAACCTTCATACGGTCTTCGGGTCATTTTTGACCTATTTCAGGACTGAAACAAAGTTTTCTTTTTAAGTATTTTGTTTTGACATTTGATATTGCGTGACATTTTTCAAAGATCTTAGCTTAATATAAATATATGAATATTTTATAAAAATATATAAAATATTTCAATATATTTATTTTTTTACTCTAATGGCCTTCGGGTCACATTGACCATTAAGTATAGAACGATTGTAGTTTGTTTACTTTTGGTATCGTGTTACCCACTATTTATTGTATAATGCTTACATTGTTCTACCCACACCCCACTTTAGTTTTACAACAAACATTGAACGAATGGAACGTCAGTGTTACACGATCAAGTAATTGTTTCGTATTTGAAAATGAGGGACAGTGATATTGAAAACTTTTTGAACGAGGTGTCTGATGAGGAAGAATCTTGTTCTGAATTCAAAGATCATGTGGAGAATGCTGATTCATCTAACAGTAGTTCTAGTGAGAGTGAAAATTCATTTGTTCCTTCTGAAAGAATGTTGTCAAAGAATGGTCAAATAACTTATAGTAAAAAACCGTTTGGGAGCAGTTACGGAAGAGCTTCGAGGGAAAATATTATCAATATGATGCCAGGATTGACGCGTTATTCTTCATCAAGAATCACAGTTGTAGAAATGTCAAGTTTTGAATTATATTTTCCACCTCCACTGATACACATTATTTTGAATTATACGAATATTGAGGGTAGACGTGTTTTTGATAAAGAATGGACTGATATTGACAGTACTGAATTGTTCGCGTTTATTGGTTTACTTTTGTTAGCTGGTGTGTTTCGTTCAAATAATGAAAGTACTGAAAGTTTATGGGATTCTAAAAAAGGCAGACCCATATTTGCAGCGACCATGTCACTCAAGACGTTCAAAAAAAATTCAAGAGTTATAAGGTTCGATAACAGAGAAACTCGAAGCGAACGGCGATTATTAGATAAATTTGCTCCGATTCGCGAGCTTTGGAATAAGTGGGTTGATATATTACCGAAACTTTATAATCCTTCCCAAAATGTAACTGTAGATGAACAGTTAGTAGCATTCAGAGGAAGGTGCCCATTTCGGCAATACATGCCATCAAAACCGGCAAAGTATGGCATAAAGTTTTGGGTTCTATGTGATTCTGCAACTAGTTATGCTTGAAATATTCAACCATATACAGGAAAAGAAGCCGGAAGTGTTCCTGAAAGAAATCAAGGTCTGCGTGTAGTTCTTGATTTGGCTGTGGGGCTAAAGGGCCATAATCTCACAACCGATAATTTTTTCACGTCGCATCAACTGGGACAAATATTACTGGAAAAGCAAATAACACTAGTAGGAACTATACGTAAAAATAAGCCTGAATTACCACCAGAATTTGTGAACATAAAAAATAGACCGATTTTTTCATCTAACTTTGCTTTTACCAAGGATACTACTCTCGTGTCTTACATTCCTAAAAAAAAAAAATCTGTAAATCTTCTGAGCACATTGCATCATGACTCAGAAGTTAGTAATCGCACAGATAAGAAGCCAGTAGTAATATTAGACTATAACAAATGTAAAGGTGGTGTAGATACATTGGATAAATCTGTATCTTGTTATACTTGTAGAAGAAAGGCTAAACGATGGCCTCAAGTGGTGTTCAGTAATATGGTTGATATATCGGCTTATAATTCTTTTGTTTTATTCACATCTGCTAATCAAGCCTGGAAAGAAGGCAACCTCGCTAAGCGTCGTAACTTTTTAGAAAATCTAGGTATGCAGCTTGTTACTCCCTTTGTAAAAAAACGACAAACTTTACCTCGAGCATGTTTTTCACTTGAAATTGCAAAGAGTATACGAGATTCCTCTCAAAACGATCCACAATCGTCAACCTCATCCCAGTCTGAAAGGAATACAGAGAAAAAAACAACCAAGAGAGGCCGATGTCATTTGTGTCAAAAAACGGATAATAAAACAGGATTGGTTTGCCTCACATGCAAAAAATTTATATGTAAACAGCATTCTAAAACGATTACTTTGTGTTCTCAATGTAATAACTGATTTTGATTATTATGTTATTTTGCTATTATAGAGTAATGTAGTACCTACTGCGCACCTAATAAGTAAAAATGGTATATGTTCGAAACTTAATTAATTCTAATAAAATTCATATTAAGTAGCTGTTGTTTTCATTGTCAATAAATAAATGTATTAAAATATAAACCTAAACAATATTATTTGACATATATGTAGGCAATATATGTTACGGGTCAAATTAGACCCGACGCCCGTTGACGTTGGTCATTTTGAAGACCGTATGAAGGTTAAGACAACATCTTACGTCTCAGAATAGCGAGCGCAGTGGAATGCCAAGCATTGCTTTGTTATTCATGGAGTCGTTTAGTTTTACTACTGTCCATGAACGGCCGTATCCCTTACCATCGAACAAATGGCATGTTCATCTCGCCATTCAATACAAAAAAATAAGTCACACTATTTGTTGTAATTGAAAACATGCTTTTTGATTCTTCAAGCACACCGCCCCATGATTTAGATTCCACCACCTATACTCAAAAGATAATTTCACTGTTCTAATAATAAATTTTATTAACCAAATAGGTCCCTTACTACCCGGTATTTTTCAATCCCGTCCCCAAATATTACTAATACTGAAAACTTCAAACGTTGCCAGCGTTTCATTTCAACCGCAATACAATACACGAACACATTTAGCCCGCCCTCACACATACGGAATAAATATATTCACATATGACATACATAGTCCTGACACCACACTAAGGTCGAGCCTTGTGTCGTGGGTATCAGTAACTACGAGAGACTTTTCGGTCTCAGAAACACCCAAAACCGAAAGAAATATTTGTGGGCCGCACAAACATTCCTCTCGGTGCGGGGATCGAACCCGCGGCCTCTCGTTTCACAGGCGGCGTCTAACCAACAGCGCCACCGAGGCTATCAAAATAACTATATTATCTGAATTCATAATAGGAATTAATTCCGAATCGAAATTCAGAACTCTCGTCAGTATCATTCTTATAGATCTTGTGAGAAATTCATAACATAAAAAAATCTGAATGTGTCTGGTTTATTCATATGTTATTGTATTCCGGGCTTTCTGAATTAATAATATGAATTCAGATAGCTATTCCGGCTGTGTGAGGCCGGGCTTAAAAAAATATTACGCACACATGTATAATTGGACCTCCATTATGTTACTCATACATACAAATCAGCAAGCTAATATTTGTAAAAGATTGTACAAATGACGAGACATTTAGGTAGTTCTGTAATTTAGTTTCAACTAAACTAAAATAAATTTGAAGGGACGTTTTCATTCGAGTATATGATAATTGAGTAATGCCCATATTCAATGTAAATGGGTAAATATACAGAGGCGTTGTGGATAAGTACTACTGTTTTGTCGTTTTCTACAAAACAATAAAATGTGATCCTAAATAATGTGCCTAATATGTAATTACTTCCCAAGTCCCATAGCGAAATTGTATGTCTGAATAAAATATGACCCTAAATAATGAGCTTATTATCAAAATTACCTCCCAACTCACTTATAACAATATGATAAAAAGAAACAAGAAAATTGTAGTAGTAAATTACTTGCCCTGTTTCTTCTTAGTGAAACATATTGCGAAATGGTATTACCAATGAATGAATTTATGAATACAAAATATTTGATGTAACTCCAGAGGCAGATTTACAATTGAAACAATAGTCAATGAATCAAACCAACCTGAAACTATGAAACTTTTCCTATCCCGTAGTCGTTAATATATATAGACCTATGGAGAGGGCTATGCTCGGGGTTTCCCTACGAGATCGAATCAGAAATGAGGAGATCCGTAGGAGAACTAAAATAACCGACATAGCCCACCGGATTAGTAAGTTGAAGTGGCAATGGGCAGGGCACATAGCGCGGAGATCTGATGACCGATGGGGTCGGAAAGTGCTCGAATGGAGGCCACGTAACGGTAAGCGCAGCATGGGACATCCACCCACAAGGTGGTCAGACGACCTGGTAAAGGTCGCGGGATGTCGCTGGATGCAGGCTGCCTCTAACAGGTCTCTGTGGAAATCATTGGGGGAGGCCTATGTTCATCAGTGGACTTCCTTTGGCTGATGGATGGATGGATGGATGATTCGTTAATAAATCAGTTACATAATATATTTCTCAGCAGTCGAGCTCCAGCCGTCGTTGGAAATTTCAGCGCTCTGCCCCTAGTCTTTATTTTTAAATATTTAGTAGCTTCCCACTTTAAAATGTACCATCGGTTTTATACCTTGGTATTAATGATGCGTTGTATCAGGAACTTGGGGAAATTGTCGTGTTTAGTAGATCTATTACGTGATGTTTATTGCAGTTTTTTTGTTTGTTTTTGCTGATGTTGTTGCTTAATATTGATAAAAACCAACTTTTTACTCCAGTTCTTTTTTTTCCCCTGATGATAAGCGATACAACCGCTCATGAACAGTGCCAAAACCAAACACATAGAATTACAAAGCAATGCTTGGCATCCCACTGCGCTCGCCATCCTAAGACATAATATTTATACTGCTGTTTGGCGAGAGAAATAGAAATTGTGGAGGTACCTACCCAGACGGCCTTTCACGTATGAAAGAACTACCACCAGTAAAAGATTTTATACTCATTAATATCCTGATTTAAATTAATACATAATTATGTATGTATGTAGAAACTAAATTTCGGTATCAGTATTGCTTAGCTTCTAAGATTCCTTCTCATATCAAAAATAAGCTATTAACTTCATTTATTTTTCAAATCCAACTGGTCATTTCTAAGAACGCGCATACCGTTCAAACAAACGCGTCCACTTTATATGTGAATATCAAGTTATATTCAATACTAATAACAGTTTTCAACAAACTATATAAGTACAAACTACAAACAGCAAACAGTCCCCGTACGGCGCCTTTTAATATTAAAAGAGTTTTAAGCGTGCTACCGAGTTAAAAAGCAGTATTACGGGATTTCAAAGCGCCGTATTCACAACTCCAGCGCGGCACATTGAACTACATACGAACATTTCATCTCGCTTCAATTGAAACGTAGAGTTTTGCTGTATCTTTTGGGAATTTGCTGACGTGTAAAACATGACGAAATGTGATGTGTTTTTGAAAACAAATTGGAAAGGTCGCTAGATAAATGGATGTCAAACCTATGGCCAAGACGCAGTAAAATAGCATGAATTGAGATTTTTTTTTCTATTTCACCCGCCTAACTATAATGTATACAGGGTATCTCGAGACTGCTACCGAAAACGAAGCCGGGTGGTAGATTTAGTGGCTACAAACACAATGCAATTAAAAATTTCGCATAGAAACGCGACAATTATTTTTTATGATTTTTTAAATATCGTCAATTTTGGGTGGTAAATCCATAGTTTTTGCTAAAATAATAATTTAAACTCTTTTATACCTTAGAGTATTTATAAATAAAAGGATATACACTATTATTTTAGGATAAAAATGTATTTACCACCCAAATATGGCCATAGAAAAAAAAATAACAAAAAAAAATTGTCGCTTTTTTTTGCAACTTTTTCTGTTGCATTGTGTCTGAAGTCGCTTAAACTATCACCCGGCTTCGTTTTCGGTAGCAGTCATGATATACCCGGTATGTATAAACTATAATGTGTAATAAATCTTACACTACTGTGTTCCGGTTAGAAGAATATTGTAGCCAGAGTATCTACTGGACATACAGAAACATAACATCTTACGTCTTCAGATGGTGAGCGCAGTGAAATGCAAGCATTTCTTTGTAATTCAATGTGTTATTTGCTTTTGCTACTGTTCATTAGCGGTCGTGTCACTTAACATCAGGCATGACATGCTCATCTCGTCATTCATTGGAATAATTAAAAAATATATATTATAGGACACATCAATTCTATCATATGTACATTGTTATTTAGCAACTTCATTTGTATATGACATTACTGTACTGTATCATCCTACATACAGACCATATATCGGCACGGACTTCCTCTACAATCGAGAATACGATTAACAGTGGTTAGGCCATATAGTCCACCACGTTGGCCTCGTGCTTAACAGACTTTTACATACCATACAAATTCCTAGTGACTTTATCGAGCCAATAAAAATACCTGATGCAATGGATAGAAGTTCTAACACCTCGATCTTAACAATGCAGCGATAAATAGCTCGGCTGACCTGCAGCTATTAATAAGTTAAATTACCACCCGCCTGGTACACGGAACATGTACAAACAATTGTATTAGTTGCACGTTAACAACTTAATTGCTTTTAATAAACGGTAGTGCGATTCAATAGGGGAAGGAAAATAGAACTTTCATGAAGTTGTTATAGATATTTTTAAGTCCAATACTTTTCCAACCGTGTTTAGAATTCAGTGAAGGATCAAGGAGTAATATATAATTAAATCTGTATCTGTATCTGTATCAGCCCATATACGTCCCACTGCAGGGCACGGGCCTCCTCTACAATCGACAGTACGATTGAGAGTGGTTAGGCCATATAGTCCGCCACGCTGGCCTAGTGCGGGTTGGCGGACTTACATACCATAGATTTTTTTTTATAAATCGCTAGGGTATGCAGGTTTCCTCACGATGTTTTCCTTCACCGTTTTAGTGCGTGGTGATTGACTATCAATACACACATGACTCCGAAAAGTCAGAGGTGTGCCCTGGGATTTGAACTCGCGACCACCGTGAACATGTTGGCAGTTGCGTCTAGTCCGTTTACCAACAGGCCACCACGCACTTAATTATAATATAATTAATATAATTAAATGCTATATTAAAATAAAATCAGCAATATTTTAAAGTAAAAATACAGAATGCCAAAATGGCAAGAGTTCGCCGAGGACAGGGTCAAGTGGCATAATAAAGGGGAGGCTTTGCCTAGCAGTGGAACACAGTATAGGCTATTTAAAAAAAAGTATTATAGCCACACTGAATATACCTGGAACAAATGTAAGAAAAAGATTTGGGCCGGTCAGATGAGATGGTAACCTTATCTCTCAAAAAAAGTAAAGCTACAGCTTTGGCTGGCGAGCTGTTTACTTACCGAAGTACTTTATGCCTGTAACTCCCTTCCTTCCACGTTCTAAGATATTAAAAATGTCTAAATTTAATACTAATATATTACTAGACAGAAAGGAAAGACGGGGAAGGAATAACCCTTACAAACTAATGTTGATAAAATCTTAATAAACTTGGGCCAATATAAAACATAATAATATGAAGTACCCAGGTCAATGTAATAGAAAGTAATGTGAAGAATATTGTTTCAGAGACATGCACGCTACGGTCTGCGGCGGGCGCGCGGGACTGTGCGACGCGATGCGGCCTGCGAGCGGAGCCGACCTGCTCAGATATTTGAGGAAGGTCAACTTTATTGGTGAGGGATGCACATTTTGAGACTTTTTTGTTGATAGGTGTATGCCCTTTATATCACGAATGGGTGGGGACTTGATGTGATTTGTAGACTTGTTCAACGCAAAAAATAGAAAGAATCAAGTTGCTGATTGTTGTCTATAGATTTTATGTTTTAAATAGGTTGTAGTCACCTCACTGGTGGTAGGTCTCTCATATGTGAGAGGCCATCTGGGTAGGTACCACCGCAATGTCTGTTTCTCCCGTGACACAACACTGCTTAAATGCATTGTTGTGTTTCGGATTGAAGGACATTGTAGCCAGAGCAACTACTGGACATATTAAGACTTAACATCTTATGTCTCAGGATGGCGAGCGCAGTGGAATGTTGCTACTGTATATGAGCGGTCGTATCGCTTACCATCAGGCGAACGGCTTGCTCGTCTCGCCATTCACTGCAATAAAAAAAAAGGGTTGTTTAAAATGGTTTGTAGAAAGAAGCTGAAAACATAAAGTGAACCTTAAAATTAACCTTTCGTTTATGATTTTACGTTGCTGAAGTTTTGGAACCTACAAAATTGTTACTTATTATTCATATATAGCTTTTTCTTTTTATGTTATAACATAAAAAAGCAAACGAGCATGAGGTTCAACTGATGATAAGCGATCACTGCTGTCCATGAACATTTGCAACACCATTCAACCCAATTCATAGTCATTTTGCCCATTTAAAGCTGATTGTTATTTTAGTATCAACCCACAATTAATTAATCGTGTTAGAAAAATGTTGATCAACATGGTGTAAAGCAATATCAACATCGAAACAATTATTAACAACATCTATTACCAGTATCAATAATAACAGCTAATACTTCAAGCATTTTCCCTTCTTCTCTTTTTCACTCCTCATAACCTCAATTCTTCTACCCAGGTTTGAGCAAGGATGAGTTCCACTTCGACAGCAACGGCGACGGGCCGGCACGGTACAACATCCTACACTTCAAGCAGGTCTCCCGCGGAGTGTACCGCTGGGAGAACGTTGGAGAGTACTTGGATGGAGAGCTGCAGCTCTATTTAGACAGTAAATATTATTTTCTTAAATAATCTAAAAGTTAAATTAATACTCCACTACAGTACACTTCCCTTCGTGCAAAGCGGATGACAAAACAATGTACTCAAGAGGTAAATAACCTCGCAAAAAGACTTTTACATTTATATGTGACAACATGACCACGAATGCTGTAAAGTAATCGAAACGTCGGAAAGTTAATAAATGTAAAAATGTAACCAAATCCGACATAAAATTCGTAAACATTAGTTTTATTACAATATTTCAAGTAGTATCTACTCAGTTCTGATTCGACTACATAACTTTGTAGCTACTAGCTATTACTGGATATTCAGAGACGAAATGACGGAGTGGCGAGTCTGGAACATTGATGCTCGTAGTTAGTCATTAAGTAATTGTAAGTGATGAGTTATGTTGCTCTTGTTATTGCGAGCGACTAGTTTTTATTTTCATCTGTATCTGTATCAGCCCATATTCGTTCCACTGCCGAGCACGGGCCTCCCTTACAATCTAGAGTACGATTAGATAGAGGTTAGGCCATTTATTCCACCTTGGCGTAGTGCAGGTTGGCGCACTAGTCTTTTTATACTCGAAAACAAAAGATATGCTAATTCAAACTTCATGTTACCTAATTAAGCAACGCGATTTCGCCTTCACAAATCCGAAAACACCCAGAAATCCATTAAAACTTACAACCCAATTTTGATTTCCCGACAAATTGCTTTCAAACTCAATTAAATACAATATAAACATACTTTTCGTACAGAAATTCAGTTCAAATGGGGAGAAAGAAGACCCCCGGAGTCAGTCTGCAGCGCTGAATGCGAGTTGGGACAGGCGAAGCAGTACGTGGAAGGAGAAAGCTGTTGCTGGCATTGCTTCAACTGCACGCAGTATGAGGTCCGGTATTTTGGATACTTTTAATTTTACGTAGTCATACATAAACTCACGCCTTTTTCCCAGCAGGAGTAGGCAGAGGTGCCAGGACACCCACATTTCACCTTGTCTGTTCCGTTCCACGATGTGATAGGTGGCGAGCCTATCGCCTTATCGGGCACAATATCCTGATTCTGAGCGGATAATTAATAGCAAAATCCAATATCACTGCCTAATCCGGGATTCGAACCCGAGACCTCGGCTTTGTAACCGTACTCTAGTGCAACAACGCCACTGAGGCAGTCTTTTTATTTGACTTCACAGAAATATAGTGCTGAAGATTGGACCCCTCCTAAAGTTTCCATGGAGACCTGTCGGTCAATGGGTCCTCATTAGTTATTTGTAACAATACTTATCCTTAGCCTGCACATTGTCTTACTAAGATTTCAGGGGCAGTTAAAACGGGTTATTTTGCAGTGTCCTGAATATTTCTGAGATACAATATAAACTATATAATAACTAGCGGCCCGGCCCGGCTTCGCCTGGGTGCAAATACAGATTCCAGTCCATATTTTATTTAAAATCAATATGACAGCCTTTGTCTAAACTGCTTATCCAATTCCAATCCCATCCTGTACCTATTCTTATGTCCCATTTTATCCACCTTATATTCTATTCTTCAGATTCAAATCGTTATTTTGCTACGGAGATATTATAACACTGTTACTAACTCCGACGACATTCATTGAAATCAATTAAAAGATACCATAGCCGACCCGACCACGCTTCGCTATGGCTTAGTTATTATATGATTAATTTTATATTCAATTATTTAGCATAGCATAAAAGCCCGACCCACCTTTGCCTGGATACAGATATTTTTTTATTTTACTTCACATCAAATACATGTTATTTTTCGTATAAGCTCTTGTATACCTAAACATGAATTAGCTATCCAACTGTCCTGCTCAATGCCGTCCCATCCCGTCTGTTCAGTCACTTTCCGATACGTCCCGTCATTTCTCTTCATTGACCATCCCGTCTTATACCGTGCATTTACATTTCGTCCTATCAAATCTGTCAGTTATCCCAGTCCTCTCCCCTACCTCCCACTCTATTATATCCCGTTTCTCTAAATCCAAATAGTGTGCCTTATACATTTTTGACATTAAACACTTTAGCGATTTTGATTATCCGTGCAATATTCCATCCCTTATTTCACCCCCACTATGATGTTTTCCAAAAATATTACGCCATTACTTTTTGTTAGTAATAAAGAGATGAAATATAAATTTTCATAGAAATACACTCACACTCACATACACAATTAATGTAGTAACAATTATATTTTACTGGTTTCTTAAGACACAGGCAACGCCTAATTTGAGAGTCCCTGCAATATTCTCCATAATTATATAAAATTGTTATTTTATTCAGTTCAGTTCAGTTTTTATTTTTATGTGTTATTTTATAAAAGATTTTTCATTTTCAAGTGATATCCTATCTTGAAAAGAAGTAAAACTTCCTACATGTGAATATTATTTATTTAATTGTCCTATATTTATGTAGCTTCATAATATAATCTTTAGGTTACACAAAATAAATTTCTGAACGCATGCATAAATATTTGACAACCAATTTAAATGTCAACCACTTTTTATTACTGTCATTAATTTACATATTTAAAATCTAAAATACGCCATTAATCGAATATTGTGGATATATGTTGTCGATTCGAAACCTTTATTTAAATACGTTATTTAATTTGAGGGAAGAGTTTACCGCATCGACGGTATGAACATTAAATGTTTGACAGTTACAAACCCATGAACATTTTGTATGGCAAAATGTTTTTTCCTTTATTTTATACTTTCATCAATTTAATCGAGATAAAAACTATCTCACCCTTTAAGTTGGAACAAATAACACATATCTACAAAATTTCAGTATAATCAGTTGAGTGGTTTAGGAGCCCATCGCGTACAAACAACGTGACACGTGAATTATATATATTAAGATAAATATTACTTATAACTTTCATTATCTTCTAATAATAATAGTTTCATTATCGTTTAAATTATTCAAGTTGTTTTGTTAGTAGTAGTAGATTAAAATGATCATAGTAATTGAAGATCAAACTATATGAAGACCTTCGTCTACTTCTCAAATATCAATTAATTTGCGCGCTAGATTATGTATTTTTTTTTATTGCTTTGAATGACGAGACGAGCATGCCGTTCGCCTGATGGTAAGCGATGCGACTGCTCATGAACAGGGCAAAACCAGAACACTTTGAATTATAAAGCAATGCTTGGCATTGCACTGCGCTCGCCATCCTGAGACATAAGATGTTTAGTCTCAATATGTCCAGTAGTTACTCTGGCTACAATGTCCTTCAATCCGAAACACAACAGTGCATTTAAACTGCTGTTTGACGGGAGAAATAGACATTGCGGTGGTACCCAGGCAGCCTCTCACATATGAGAGACCTACCACCAGTAAATGTAATGTAGACGCAGTAATAATATAATACTGACCATTCTTAATTATATTTATTTATTTAAATCTTTATGGTACACAAACATAAAAACAACTTACTCAAATACTGACGGACCGAAGGGACCTTTTTAAAATCACAAAACTAATTTTCAAGAGATGTCGTTTATTCGACGGTTCGCTTAAGACTAATTTAATTCTAACTTAGTTCTAACATGCTCTACCTAGAGACCACCCAGATTATGCCAACAAGGCAGATCGGTTGTCCAGGAATCGTGTCTTATCTCTGCTGACTACGTGTGAATGACCATAGTGCGCATAGGCACTTGTGGGGTGGTCTGGGAGTCGCGTCGCATGACTTCTCCCCCCTGAGATTCGAAATTATCAGAATCATCAGTATTCTGAGAATTTCGAAAATTACAAGTGTAACCTAATTTCTTAAGTCTAACATACCAAATCACCACAATGACAACTGCTATAATGATATACAATATGATCGTCCAGACACTGACACTATAGACTGTAATTTCACTAATTTCTAATTCGCTTTCACTGACACTTTTTACTGATTTCGCCAATAATTGCATGCTCTTCAAGTTCATATCTTCCATCATTATGGGTTTCTGCTGCTGACTTTTCACGTTACTGATGTGCGGCAGGTTTATAACCGGTAACTTGGGGTACGGCATGAGCTCTGTCGTCTGGGGATGTACTTTTAAGGCAAATTTGTCAATCTTTATTTCACATGCCTGATCTTCTATAGTTATAACATGTGACCCTTGTATATAACGTTGGAAAATTTCGTTGCCGCATTGTTGCTGCAGTAGGGTGTTCTCTTTCACAAATATGATCCAACGGTTCGGCTGGATATGATGCAACAGGATGTTGTCGATGGTCACGGGTAGAAGTTCACAGGAGCTGAGATTGGTTGCGTACTTCATGATGTCTGTGATGCAACGGTCTTCCAGAATTTGGCTAGTTGTGTCACCATAGCATATGAAATTGGAAGGCGTTGTAGATATGCAGGGCTCGGCGAGTGGCTCGGAGTCGAGTCCATTCACTATCATGTAGGGATATTTGGGAAGGATAATGTAAGTATTATGATCACGGGAAATAGGGATAGGGTACAATTTATAATATGTGTAGGTCTCTTTTTCTATAAGCGGAATTTCTAGTAAGAATGTTAACTGATTTTCTTTACAATAAGCTTTTATAGTCATGGTTTGTTCAACCTTTACAAGGTTTTCTAAACTTACTGAAAATGCAAGTGTCGCCGATTTTTCAATATTCTTAAGTACAATTAACAATTTCTCAGAATCAATAATTGATTGATGTAACGTCTTAAGTTTGCTAAAGGCAATGGCTGTTTCTATTTCGCCCAATTTGCTATAGAGGCACTGAAAATTGTGTAAAATAAGCGAATACGTATGAACAATTATGTTAGTGCTAAAAGCTGTTCTTTCCTGTGATTTGATTTTTTCTAAGTCTTTTTGGACGATATTGAGGTTATTATTTAAGTGATTTATATTATTATGAACAGGTATAGACCAGTTATTTAGATTTTCAGTAAAATCAGTAACCAGTGTTATTTTGTGGTTTAGAGCATTTTGTTTAGATTTAATTTCTGTTATTATCTGATCGTATCGCCTGGCATCTTCGTTATCTAAATTTCCAGTAATCATTTTAATTATACTGCCTAATGGATTAATAAGACCCCTCTTAACTCTAAATTTAGGTACTAATTGCTTATACTTATCTAAAGTTAAATTCTTAATATATTCTACTTGTATCTTAAAATTCTTAAATATTACATTTATGTAAGTCTGATTGAAATTTGCTTTGATGAGTCTATTAATTTCTTCCAATTTGTTAATATTTAAATTTAAATCATTTTTAATATTGTTCAAGTCCATGATTCTTATGAGTGTCCATTTTTCCTTGCTAATTACTGCCTGTCCTTCTTTGACGGGAAGGATTCCCGGCACTTCCTTAAGTGATTGCATTTGAAGGCCCTGCAGAAGGCTCGCCGCCTTCAGCACGAGCAGGACGATCAGGAGGCGTCTGTGGAGGACGTTTAACATCCTTTAATGGTGCTCGTATTTCGCGATTATTCTTATTAAGGGTTACCACATTTCTTTCCACGTCCCCTGTAACTATAGCTTTATCATACCTGGGCTTATCTTTACTACGTCTAACATTAGTTCCCTTAAAGAAAACTACATCATCTGTACCGATTTGAAATCTGTTTCACCACCCTTTTTAGCTATTGCTTTTACTTTCGTTTCTATCATTCTATCTGTAAGTTGGGCATAAAGAAATTTTGTTCGTTTAAAATGGTCGCGCATTAAAACTTGCATGTATTCTTTATCAATGTTTATATCAAAGGTGCTCCTAGATTCGGTGTGGCCAAATACGACTTCGAAAGGCGTGAATCCTGTTACTGAGTGTATGGAATGGTTATAAGCCATTACGGCATAGGTCATCACGGATGCCGCGTCTGTCAATTTTTGTTCGTACTTAGCCAATCGGTAAGTTTCGATTAATGTGGAGTTAGAGACTGTCCCACCCTCACACCCACCACTGTAACTCCTGTGAGCCAGGATCAACAGTGGCACGCAATGTAATGACACCGAGCATTGAAGCTCGGCGAGTCTCCGGGAATGTCTAACTTGTCTTTAACCCGCAACGAAATTAATCAGAAAGTTAAATTATTAGGAGGAGTTGGAAATAAATTATTGTCCACTTCCCTCCGTGCAAAGCGGGTGACAAAACATTGAACTGAAGAGGTAAATAACCTCGCAAAAAGACTCACAGCCGGAGAAGCCAGCTGTAAAGCACCACGGATCAAATTATTATTACATTTAAATGGGACCTATTATGTGAACTGTTATGCTTGATTCCAGTAATAGGTATGGCAAAAACGCCGGAAAGCACGGAAATTCTTTCTAGTCTCTACAAGGTCCATGTAGTATACAACTCCAGATGATATTTGCATACTATCTAGCATGGTTTTACGCTCATTATGCCAAAGACTACACTCCCAAAGTATATGATGCGCGGACTGCTCATACTCACAATTAGGTGTTGAACATGGACACGCAGGCGACGCAACAAGCTTAAAAGAGTATAGTTTAGACTTAAAGTTACCATGGCCCGTGAGAAATTGTGATACGCAATAATCGACATCTAGCCATGTCTTTGTTAAACGATCTCGTACGCAAGGAAAAAATTGGTATAGATGCCGGCCCTTCAAAGATAAGATAAGATTAATGTGGAGTGAAAACGTTCGACTAACCCCATGGAATTGGGATTGTTCGGTGTTCCTAAATGTAGTTGGATTTTATAAAATTCCAATAGTTCCTGTACCAAGCGATTGTTGAATTCCGATCCGGAATCAGAGCTGATTTTGCGAGGAGTCCCGTAATATGAAAAATATTTGATATGGGCCCTTACAACCTCTGGTGCTGATTGGTTTGAGATCTCAATCGCCTGTCCTAATTTACTAAACGCATCGATTATGGTTAAGAAACATCTGCCTTCAATTTTAAAAAGGTCCATAAATATCTCTTCGAATGGTTTATTTTGAGTCTGTGTTAGTTGCATCGCAGGCTTTAACGGTTTACGATCATATTTCATTTTTTGACATGCATCGCATGCATTGATAACGGCGGCTACTGTTATGTCCATGTTGTGCCAGAAATATGTTCGTTTGAGGTGTGATACCGTCTCTTTAATGCCGCGATGACAGTTTTTACCTATCTGATATTTTTGGATAATTTGTCTCTGCTCGTCCTCATCTTCAACGTACACTACCCTTTCTGTACATTCGAAGATGTTGACGGAACCCTTTTTGAACAATTTGATGACTACGGCCGTAAACTCTACTCTATGTCGTACGTCTTCGAAGTAAATAAAGTATTTTATTTTGTTCCGGATGTATCGTTTGAGGAAGTCTGTAATTAGGTCGGGTCTTCCTATTGGTAAATGGATTTCTAAAATTTTTTGTTTCTTATTTGAAATGTCTTTAACTGAAATGTCGTTTCTAAGCCATGTGTGTACTAAGATCTGGTTAGGCTTCGTGTCGATAGCCTCTTTTAGTATCGGTATGCCTACAGAGTCAACGTCGCGTGCTGAGTGCACCGTTTCAGAAAGTATGCTTTCCGTTTCCGGAGCACTAAGTGTATCGCTACATGATGCCGCGATTGAAAACGGTGAGCGTGCTCTATTTTCTGGAATAGAACTAGTAGAAGAAATCGTTATAGCTTTTTCTGAATCGGACGAAAGAGCTACAGGGCTAATTGGCGATTTCTTTTGCTTTTTCTTTTTGCCAGGTTTATGTGCTTTCTTGGCGTCACGACGTTTTTGCATCTCTGTTTCGTCGACATTTACATCGACAGATGAGTTTTCTTCACCGTTACCTAACGCGTTGATCTTAACCCTAGATAAGGCATCAGCGTTCGTGTTTTGACGGCCATTTTTATAAATGACGTCATAGTCATATTCAGCCAATCGGAGACGCCAGCGAGTTATTTTACTGTTCGACTCTTCGAACGAATTTAACCACGCTAGCGGCCGATGGTCCGTATGTGAATTTCTTCCCGTAAAGATACGGGCGGAAATGTTTCACTGCCCATACTATGGCCAATGCTTCCTTTTCGATAACGCTGTAACGCGTTTCCGCGTCGTTTAGCGTTCTAGACGCAAATGCTATTGGGCGATCGCTCCCGACGACTCCCTGTGATAAAACGGCGCCGACAGCGTAGTGGGAAGCATCGGTGGTTAATATAAAAGGTTTCTCGAAATCGGGGAATTGTAGTAAGGGCGCATTTTTGAGCAGCTGTTTACATTTTTCAAACGCCTCTACAAATTCCTCCGTGACTGTTACCTTACTATTCTTTTTAAGGCAAACAGTCATTGGTCTCGTCAATTTCGCGAAATCTTTTATAAATTTCCTATAGTACCCAATTAACCCCAAGAAACTTTTGATTTCTGTTTGAGTTTTTGGGAGTGGATACTTGAGGACAGCGTCAATTTTATCAGTATTCGGCTTCAACCCATTCTTCGTAATCGTGTGTCCTAAATATAGGACTTCTTTACGAAGGAACTCCGACTTGTCAATTTGGACTTTTAAGTTCGTTTCGCGTAACCTATCGAATATTTTCCGTAGTTTTTCCACGTGTTCCTGGAGGCTCGTGGAAAACACGATTATATCATCCAAGTAGACGAGGCAATGGATTTCTTGAAGCCCACGTAGAATATTGTCCATCGCCCGTTGAAAGGTGGCCGGGGCTGTCTTTAAACCGAACGGCATTCTCAAAAACTCAAAGTGTCCGGCCTGAGAACTGAATGCAGTTTTCTGGCGGTCCTTTTTGTCGATCTCTATCTGGTGGTATCCGCTAGCCAAATCCAAGGTCGTGAAATAATTGGATTTACCCAATTTGTCAAACAAATCGGTTATATTTGGAAGCGGATACTTGTCATCAGTTGTTATTTCGTTCAACCTTCTATAATCGACGACCATCCTAAATTTCTTCTCACCCGAGGCATCCATCTTTTTCGGCACGAGATGCACGGGAGCATTCCATGGCGAGAAAGATTCTTGGATGACATTATCTGCGAGTAATTTTTCGACTTGCCTATTAATTTCGTCGTTTATAGGAGGAGGTTGACGATATGGTCGAATGTAAAAAGGGTCGTCATTGGTCGTCCGAATTTTATGTTTGACCTTATTGGTAAAGGTCAGGGGTAACTTGTCGCAATAAAAGATGTCCCTATACTCGAAACATAATTCACCAATGGCGTGCCTTTCTTCATCATTCATGTGATCGAGGCGTAACTTTTCTAAGTTCGCGATCAGGTATTCGTCTTTGTCTAAATCATTATCAGTAATAACGTCATTGTCATTTGTCAAATTAATGTCACACTGCACGGGTTCGTATGGAGTCACTTGTGTAATGTCATTTATTTTAAGAGTGACCGGTGTCTCTAAAACATTCTGAATAACCGTGTATGTTTGTCCGTTGACACAGTTGACAAGAGCAGCTGGCATTCTAATTCCGTCTGAAAACTCCCTATAATTTATGATGCCAGTGCCACTGTATAAGTCTACGGGCAATCGCACGCGTGTTTCAGATCGCGGTTCAAGTCTGATGTTAATTTGCGGATTATACACAAATGGAATTTCCGTGTCGCGTGTTCTAAGAACTTGATGTTTCATGTCTATATTTGCATCAAGTTGCGCGAGTAGGTCTGAACCAATTAGACCATCGTAGTCCTTGTCTACGCTATACACATAAAATGTGTGAGTATCAGCGCTTTGGAATGTTGGTGGCAGAGGTATGTGTATGGCCTCGTCGTGAAGGCTTTTACCATGAGTACTGATGACTTCAAATGGCACTGCGATTTTATTTTGTTCATAAAATTCATCGGCTTTATGTTGACTGATGAAAGAACGCGAGCTACCAGTGTCTATCATGAATCTCGCTTCTAACTCGGGCAAATAAATGTATGGTAATTTTGCAAAATTATCGCAATTTAAATTTATTATTTCATGGTTGTGTCCGAGGCTAACATTTGAAAATTTGACTCGTCCATTACAGATTGATCATGATAAAACTCGGCCATATTCATCGCGTTAACCTGAGCAGGGTCATTGTCATAATCACTGTAGTCACAGTTAGTTTCATATGCATCATAGTTATAGCAGTTAGGATCAACTTCCGTGTATACTTCAATCTCATTATTGAAAGTTTTATTTGGTCGGGGCGCTGGTAAAGCTGTGCGCATAGTTACATCGGAACTAAACGGTTTCGGTGGAGGCTGTAAGCCGAATTTAAACTGATTTTGATGTGTTTGGTTAAATGCTGGTCTATGTTGCGGTGCCTGATTGAAATTTGGTCGATAACCTTGGGGTGCGCCGAAATTAGGCCGATAACCCTGAGGTCCCTGGTTGGGTATACCGAAACGGAAGTTTTGGGTAGGCGGTCTAAATCCACCTGAGGCCTGACCTTTTGATGGAACCCCGAATTTAAATTGTGGAGCCGGTTGAGCACCAAAATTCAAATTTTGTGGGTGACTGGGCATTCTAAATTGGTTCGGGCTGCCGAATCTGAATCCCCCATTATTGTTCGATGGTAAAAATGGTTTTAAACCAAATTTCTCTACATACGGATTTTGTGAAGATGGTAACTGTGGTTTGCTCACATTAGCCCTAAACATTTTGTTCCTAGCATTGTACTGAAATTGGAAGTTAACTTCTTCCAATACAGTAGATAAAGCATTCTCTAACGTTGAGCTACCCTTCAGCCTGACAATTCGTATAAGGTCCTCAGGCAAATTATAGAGGAAAACGTTTAGTGCTAAATTGTCGTAAATTGTAATTTTACTTCTCCTAACATGTAGGTCCGTGATGGCATTGACTTTCGCAATTAGAGTACTTTTAACCTGTTGAATACGGTTACAAAAATCGAGATAGGATTCATTGCTGTTAATTTTTAATGTTTCGAGCTCAATCGCAATGCACTCCTCTGAACGCGGATCTCCGAAATATTGTATTAGCACGGTTTTCAACTCGGCCCAAGATTCTATGTCCTGTCTCTCACTTAATAGTTGAGCGGCTTTACCGACTAATTTGCTGGATATAACATGAAACATATACAAATTTTGTGCCGGGCTGGATTCTGATGCATAGCAATTCAACACATATTCGCATTTTTTAATATATAAATTTAGGAGCTTTTCATCTCCGTCAAATTTCGGTATTACATTGGACATTTCTATAGGAACAGCCACAATTCCCTTTTTTTCAGTCATTTTTACTTTATTTTTAAATCACACAATTCTAAAATATTTCTAATTAAGTTCACTATTTTAATTAAATCACTTGCTCTATTCAAATGTCTCTATATAACTTATTTTATTTAAAATACTTAACTAATATCGACGTATAAACACCAATTTTAGTGCGTCTATACCGAAAATCAGCTAACAATTTAATTAGGTGAAAGTTCGACCCAAAATTATAATTATACAATACAAAATGGAAAAGGTGTGGAAAAAGGAGATAGTGAAGTAAACTACTCACAAGCCACACATCCTCCGTTGAGTCTGCTACTGCGTCGTTCCGAACTGTCCGTCGTATGTTATAGAGTTATTTATTTGGTTCGTATGGATACCCGTTCACTGCAGCACTCGCGACAAGGCCAATTTTAGGGCCTCGAGTGAAACGCAAAGCACGGCAGTAGGATGACGGATATCCTACCGGCTGCGCCACTCAAATACTGACGGACTGAAGGGACCTTTTTAAAAACACAAAACTAATTTTCAAGAGATGTCGTTTATTCGACGGTTCGCTTAAGACTAATTTAATTCTAACTTAGTTCTAACATGCTCTACCTAGAGACCACCCAGATTATGCCAACAAGGCAGATCGGTTGTCCAGGAATCGTGTCTTATCTCTGCTGACTACGTGTGAATGACCATAGTGCGCATAGGCACTTGTGGGGTGGTCTGGGAGTCGCGTCGCATGACTACTTAGCCATACAGAAACAATAACAAAAAAGAGTACAAATGGCGGTCTACAGAGTACAAATGGGCAATTATACCCTCAAATATCCTAAAATTTAAATAAACAGTATTAAAAATACATTTAAAGTGTGAAACTTCGTCCATCAGATCCGATCGCCATACGTGGAGACAGCATGCATGGTGTGTCCCCGAGGAACTCTTCCAGACCCGACCAGGACGCACTGCCGGCCGATACCTGAAGCCTACCTGCGACCAGACTCTGCTTGGGCTATCGGAGCTATGTCGTTCTCTTCTGTTGGAATTTTGTTGACTGCGTAAGTATTTTCACTTTGAACGCTTTATTTTTATATATTTATTTATAATTTTTTTGTCCATCAGTTATATAGTTATTACATATGCAAATAAAATTAAAATAAATAAATATACTCAATAGTCGCATCCGTAGTCCTGACCCCACACCAAGATCTAGTCTTGTGTCTTGGGTATCAGGAACTACGAGAGACTTTTCGATCTCACAAACACCCAGACCTGGAACACATACCTGTGGTTCTAACAAATATTTATTTCGATGCGGGGATCGAAACCGCTGCCTCTCATTTCACAGCCGGCATTAAACCAACTGTACCGCGGATGCTATCTTAGTATTTTCAGTTTAGGATGTAATTATATGAACGCTTTCGTTGGGATATTATACGTTTATTTATTTATACTCTTTATTGTATAGGTTTACCAGAATCTCATGGCATTTTGGGAAATTTGAATTTACGCATCGCAACACTGGGGTAATTCGATGAACATAATATTTTGATACTTTCAATAATTGTAATTAATTATTATTTCAAATTACATGATTTTTTAGTAAAACTTTGTAAATAAAGTACATAAGGTTTTAAGTATAAATATATGTATATATTTAAACATTAAAATGACTTCAGATAGATTTATTGATATAATACGATATTGAATGATAGATTAGATAATAGTCAAATAAAATAGGTAAATAAGATATTTTCAGTTCTAAATTATAAAATACATACGTGCCGTACGAGTATTTATATTAAAGAGGGAGCACTGGTACTTCCAAAACGTAGACAAAAATGGTGGTACCGAGTCACCAGTTTCGTTTTAAATTTCTCTTCTTATTAGTTGTCACTTAATCAAATAACTTTCAATTTCTTAATTGTAAGTAGTTTGATTATGAGTCGGTTTTATTTAAATAATTATTAGATTCCAAAAATATTATACGAAAGATGCAAGATTGTAAAATAAACCGTATAATTTTATTTTCAGTCTTCTTTATTTTATTAACACTTTAGTCAGACCTTACTTCTAAATAAGTATATATTATAATAATAATATTCTAATACTTCTTCTCTTCCTGATGAAGATAAAGGAATAATAATAAACCGTTCCTTATCTAAAATCTCTGGAAACTCCTGTAAATAGGTATTTAATTTAGTATATATGATAAAACACATGCACATATCTAACTCTAACCAAAAAAATGAAGTATCAAAACTATTCACTTCGACTTATTTGTTAAAACGACGTCGATTTTAAAATCGACGATTTTGTTAATATTTGACCAAATTATTCACGGATCTGGCGATAAAACATGTAAACAATGTGTCGCACTTGTGATCGTAGAACTAATTTGTATATTTTCGCTAAGAAAGTATAGACATCTTAAAATATTCACATCGAATGACATAACTCAAGTTTTGAATCAGCTGTTGACCGATGGTATTGCCACATAAAAATCATGATGCTTGTTTTTAATTTTATGCCATGAGATTCTAGTACGCCTATACATCTGAAAACATAGTGATTAAATGTATCTATACGATACAATGGGTGGCCATATCGCATTGGGGTCTCTCTTGCTGGCAACCTTTGGATTAACAGGAATTAGTCGATTGATATTCGATGAAAATATCTTAAGGCTATACAATAATTTTCTATCGGCGCACTGTTGGTCTTGTTTGTGAACCTTGTTGACTTATTTACATATTTTATGTTTAACATACTGGGTATATCAAGACTGCTACCGAAAACGAAGTCGGGTGATAGTTTTAGTGACTACAAACACAATGCAACTAAAAATTTCACAAAGAAACGCGACAATTAATTTTAATAATTTTTTAAATATCATCATTTTTTGATGTTTTTTTTTTAGTGCTGTGAATGGCGAGACGAGCATGCCGTTCGCCTGATGGTAAGCGATACGACGGCTCATAAACAGTAGCAACATTCCACTGCGCTCACCATCCTGAGACATAAGATTAAGTTAAGTCTCAATATGTCCAGTAGTTGCTCTGGCTACAATGTCCTTCAATCCGAAACACGACAGCGCATTTAAGCAGTGTTATTTCACGGGAGAAATAGACATTGCGTTGGTACCTACCCAGATGGCCTCTCACATATGAGAGACCTACCACCAGTAAAATGGTAAATCCATAGTTTTTGCTATAATAATAATTTAAACTTTTTCATACCTTAGAGTATTTATAAATAAAAGAGTATACACTATTAGTTTAGGAAAAAAATTATTTACCACCCAAATATGACCATAGTAAAAAAAAAACAAAAAAAAAACAAAAAAAATTGTCGCTTTTTTTGCAATTTTTTCTGTTGCATTGTATCTGAAGTCGCTTAAACTACCACCAGAACTTCGTTTTCGGTAGCAGTCTTGATATACCCTGTATGATTGTCTAGACGCTCTCTTTGTAATCTTGACTTTTTTATTAATGAAAATATCGTAGAAAAAAGTTTAAAACGATTATATATAAGAGTCTCCAAAAAGGCAATTTCAGGGAAAGTTATTTGCTAAAAATCCCAGTCATCGTAAATAACTAAATCGGTAATTAAGAGAAATTTCATTCATTAACATAATTATATTTTTCGTAACTTCAACTTGGTAACTTAGAGTGGCCAACTTTATTAATTTATAATTTTATTACATTTCTGTACCTTAATTAGTTAATCATGATAATCACTCTGTAAATTTAAGTATTAATTTTGGGCCTGTTATTCGTATTAAGCAACTTATATAAAGCTTCTTTTTTTTTTTCATTGCAATGAATGGCGAGACGAGCATGCCGTTCGCCTGATGGTAAGCGATACGTCCGTTCACGGATAGTAGGAAAACCAAACAACACCATGAATTACAAAGCAATGCTTAGCATTTAACTGCCCTGGCACTCCTGAGACATAACATTTAAGTCTCAATATGTCCAATAGTTACTCTGGCTTCAAAGTCCTTCAAACCGAAACAGTACATTCACACTTTTGTTTGGCATGAGAAATAGGCATTGCGGTGGTACCTACCCAGGCAGCCTCTCCCATATGAGAGACCTACCACCAGTAAATGTTTTATTTTATTTATGGTGGCTCGTTTATAATATTTCTGTATTATTTTTCTACCAGGTTCGTGTGTGGAGTGTGGGTGCGTCACAGCTCGACACCCGTCGTGCGTGCGAGCGGTAGAGAGCTATCTTACGTCCTGCTCGCCGGCATACTCATGTGCTACTTGGTCACCTTCGCGCTGGTCTTCAGGCCTACTGATATCCTATGCTCTATACAAAGGTAAGTTACATAATATTAAGTCATTTGTTCATCGTAGATTGTTTTTTTGCTATGTGTAAATTATTGATGGTGACACATTGTATAAGTACCTTAATGTTTTTCTGATCGTCGCATATATAGTTTAGACCTCTACTTACAAAGTATTACAAAGTCAGTATGTGCAATGTGATATCTCACATAAGGCAATAAGTGTTTCAAAATATCCATTGTCTGTCAGTAGTCTTTTTGCACTCCGCTTTTTTTCACTATTAATCTTTTTTTCATTAAAAAGAAAATAGGTTGTAAATTATAGTGAATAAGTAATTAATTATAGTAAGTAAATTATAGTAGACTCGTCTAACCGCTTTAGTTCCTTAGCACAATGATAAATTTAAAGTGGAACCAAATACAACCTATCTGTCACTTCAGCTAATTCGGGTCTGAAATTTTAATGGATTTAACTTTGATGACTCCTAAAATAATACTGAGAGACTCCACTCGCCTCTGTTTAACTAGTTTCAATGAGTTCTGAATTTATAAATCCCACTTCAGACTACATTTTAATTCTACAATTCGGTGGTTTACTGAACCTTTAAACTAGTTGAATATTTGACAACACTAGGCGTATTTTCTCTTCATTATCGGCTTAATCTGGCGGATTTCTGTGTTTGTTAATAAATATCAAAGGCAATTAGGTAAGTTTTAGAAAAGGTATTGACAGAGAAGAAATATAAAGATATGAAATTAATACAAAAGCAAAATGGTTTCAAATTATGCAAAAAACGACATCAAAAAACTTAAAACATTCACTTAAAAAATATTTTCTTATAATAAGATAAAAATATAATACGATAATATGTAATTTTTTTTTTTAATGCATTATGTATACATACGTCGACGCACTAAGCACAAGTCGATATGCGAAGTCCTACCCGCAATTGGTAATCTCAAGTTATATTGACTTAAAAACAAATATCTACCTACATTCTGTCGTCGGTCGGATGTAGTACATTATGCTATGCAAATCTTAGGGTTTATTACTATGATTAATACCCGATCAACTACTTTCTATAATTGTAAGCCTAATTTATAGCGTAATTTTAATTACTTTGTTATGTAAAAAATACGGATGATGGATGATGATTGTAGATGTACAGAAAAACTTATTCTAGTTTATGATACATTCTATGGATAATTCAATGTAATAATTTGTGTTTTGGAAATAAATAAAAAAAAATACTACAAAATTTTGTAAAAAAAAAGTATACAGCCAATAGTTAATAAAATGTTTGTCAATTTCTAAAAGTATACTATTGAAATTGCGTTTAAAATACTTACCCATCGCATGTTTGGTTAACTTCGAAATATCTACAGAAAACAATATACCAGAAAATTCAAATCTAAAAGCGGAAAAAATCCACCGCACACTGCACTAGCAAACAGAAGACTGTCACTCAAATGTTATCGATAAAAAACCACGAACCAGTTGAAATCCAAAAAAAAAACAAAGAAAGGCGACACATGCAGTTGAACTTGTCAAAATAAAATTGCAGAAAGATCACAATCCGTCACACACTCCGAACGTCAAAAAGAAAAAATAAGAAACGTCAGCAAACACGGAAATATTTCCGATAGCGGATGGACTCGTACCGCCATTTAATGTTGACACATCCCGAGTCCTGTTCATTCTATTGAGAAGAAAATGACGTGAACTCTGCCAATATTTTTTCCTTGAAAAAAATATTGCAAATATTTGTTGCTTAATTTTTATTTCAAAGGTAAGAAGTAACGACGGAGATAAAACAATTGAGAGATAGATAATATTTTCAGAATTCCAAAGGTTTTTGAAGACTGCAAAAACACTAAACACGCATAGTAGACTGAAACCAAAATGAATCCAATTCAAGAAGACACGGTTGATTTAGATAGACGCGCACGTAATAAAGAATATGAAACATGACATCGGAAGAATAATAAAAATTGATGTTGATGAATGGAAAGGATGCGGAAGACTAATAAGAACATGAAGGAATAGTGACAGGTGTTAAATTAATGATTTTTTGGTATGAAAGATCATGGCTGCCTTATAAGAATGTTAGATAGCATATTTATTAATTTATTGAATTCTTTATTGTACACAATAAAAATGAATAACAGTTTAGAGATAATACAAAACAACAAAGTACAAATGGCGGTCTTATCGCTCTAAGGCTGTGGCGCAGTTGATTAGACGGCGCCTGTGAAACGAGAGGCCGTGGGTTCGATCCCCGCACCGAGAAAAATGTTTGTGCGGCCCACAAATATTTCTTCCGGGTCTGGGTGTTTGTGAGACCGAAAAGTCTCTCGTAGTTCCTGATACCTACGACACAAGACTCGATCTTAGTGTGGGGTCAGGACTATGTATGTGACTGTTGGGTGTTATTTATTATTTATTTATTTATATGTGTATTTAAATTAATATTATACATCGTTTTAATTCCTGTGCTTTTAGAGAAATTGTTGTGTTGTATTTACATAAATCATTTTAGAAACTCTCTTTTATTAGACAGCTTTCATATCTAGTAATTTGAACAAATTAATAAACTTTAACAAAAGCCATTATGACAATATATATGTATATTACTTACCTTCGATTTGCCGATGATATTGTAGTCTTGGCAGAATCGCTGGAAGACCTTAACACTATGCTCGAAGACCTTAATCGAGTCTCCCAACAGGTGGGTCTTAAAATGAACATGGATAAAACGAAGATCATGTCGAATATCCATGTCGTGCCCACCCCCATTTTAGTTGGGGGCTCGACTCTCGAAGTTGTAGACGAATATGTCTATTTAGGACAAGCGGTCCGGTTAGGCAGGTCCAAATTGTTGAGAGATGTTCGAGAGAGAGGTCAATCGGCGAATCCAACTCGGTTGGGCAGCGTTCGGGAAACTTCGCGACGTCTTCTCGTCCAAAATACCTCAGTGCCTAAAATCGAAAGTCTTCGATAGTTGTGTGTTACCAGTGATGACATACGGCACCGAGACGTGGCCTCTCACTGTGGACCTCATTAAAAGGCTCAAAGTCACTCAACGAGCCATGGAGCGGGCTATGCTCGGTGTTTCCCTACGAGATCGAATCAGAAATGAGGAGATCCGTAGGAGAACCAAGGTTACCGACATAGCCCATAGGATTGGCAAGTTGAAGTGGCAGTGGGCCGGGCACATTGCTCGTAGAACCGATGGCCGTTGGGGCCGAAAGGTTCTCGAGTGGAGGCCACGTACAGGCAAGCGAAGTGTCGGACGCCCGCCTACAAGGTGGACGGACGATCTGACTAAGGTCGCAGGAAGTCGCTGGATGCAGGCCGCTTCCAATAGGTCATTGTGGAGATCATTGGGGGAGGCCTATGTTCAGCAGTGGACTTCCTGTGGCTGATATGATGATGATGATGATGATTATGACAATTGAAAAGATTTCACATTAACTTCCACTTACATAATTATATTGCCACCTGCTAACACCGTTTTAGTTTATTTTTATTTATTAAAAATAGTTTATTATAACCCACACAAATCAATAGAAATAATAACACAAATCGCTTTTAAGTATGTGTTACAAACTACGGTTTTTTCGCCGTCGGAGATTTCTTCCAGACAACGTTGACCTTCTTTATTTTTCAAATTAGATAAGTTCACTTATTTTGGATTGTTAATAAAGCATATTTTGTAATTTTAGTAAATTTACTCACTGTGGATTTTTTTATAAATTTGGGGTTTTCAACAAATTGGCTTATTTTGGAATTTTCAGTTTCCTTATTATTGGATTTTACTTATTTCAGAATTTTCCTTATTCCAATGAAAGTTTTAGTATTTATTTTAATTGTATTTAATACATCTTATACAGAATAAATATTTCAAATATTCTGTAGAAATATAACATAAGGTTTTGTTAATGAAGAAACAGCGCTAGAATCTCCCTCAGTGATATCAACTGAATATTTTTTTATTTTTTATCGCTTTTTATTTTACTCTTTGTTCATTGACGTAGCACATTCACAGTTACAGAATCAAACTTCATACAACTCGTTATGTCGAACAAGTACTCTCAACTGTTTTCAGTCAGCGCAAAATCATTCACTACTACGCCTGCACGTGTTTTAATTTAAATCCTCTGGAAAGTATGGATGGATTTTTTATTTGTTGTTCATGGACATTATTATTTTAGAAAATACTTCAAGAATCACTATGTTTTGAATAGAATTAGTGTTAGCTCTAAGTGGGCAAATTAATGCTTCTGATAGCGTAGTATATATATGTATGGTACTTACATGTATACCGGGTATCTCAAGACCGCTACCGAAAACGAAGCCGGGTGATAGTTTTAGTGACTACAAACACTATGCAACTAAAAATTTCGCATAGAAACGCGACAATTATTTTTTACGATTTTTTAAATATCGTCATTTTTGGGTGGTAAATCCATAGTTTTTGCTAAAATAATGATTTAAACACTCTTATACCTTAGATTATTTATAAATAAAAGGGTATACACTATTATTATAGGAAAAAATGTATTTACCACCCAAATATGGTCATAGGAAAAAAATACCAAAAAAAAATTGGTCGCTTTTTTTTGCAACTTTTTTTGTTGCATTGTGTTTGAAGTCGCTTATACTACCACCCGGCTTCGTTTTCGGTAGCAGTCTTGATATATCCTGTATACTACGCTGTGTGTGTGTCTGTCTGGGTGTCTTACATATTAATAGAGGGCTGCATAATCTCTACGATGTTTATTTTGTACTCTTTGTATCCTCCATCAATAGAGCTCATAATAAAAATGACAATTTGCTAAGCATTGTTTGTACATATTCTCTATTAATAAGTGGAGTTAGTTCTCCTAATATAAACTGTGGATAGCTTAATTTAAATATTACTTATTTAGACAATAAATTTATTCGCATCACATGAAATATTTTACTATTTACCACCGTAAATAGACTATTACTATTCAAAATGTAAATCGAGTTAGCAACTATCCGCAAACTCTAATTAATCTATCACACAGGTCAATATAATCAAATTCCGCATATAAATTCAAAGTTAAACGTTACACATCGATACATTCAAGTGATATTTGCCGAACAGCGCTGTTATAAACATTGGGTCAAATTATGCAAGTGGCAAAGGTTTGTGATAATGACATAGATTATTATTATATACAGAAATAGATGCGCAACTCTACTATTTTACTATTTTGCCTTCAGAAGACGCGCTAGTCAAATGCGCGAAATTTCATATTTGCTATGTCAATATTTCAAAATGCGTATCTTTCGTAATATCTTGTTATTCTAATCAATATGAACTTGAAATTGTTTTTATAATATCAAGAAAGTTTGAAATAAAAAACATATTTCTTGGTTTAGTGGCTCTCTACCGCCATTTAACAATTCCATTTAAACTTCCAACTCGGTAATTTCTCGTTCTCACCAGAACGTGGCGCTAGAATCGAAATAATCGTTTTCAATATTTTTCATGTAAGAAGTCGGGTTTGTGTGAAATGATTGAAATGAAATGAAAATAATTTATTAATCTTATTTAATAAATTAAATTATTAGTATAAATAATTTATTGAATCCATTAAAATGTGTGTGCGGCCGACATACCACTTGGATCCAATAAAGTGGCTGAGGACCGGAGTTGACTTATCAAACCAAATGTACCTCTACCGTGCGGGTCGTAAATCGTTTCCTCTGATATTGGTATCGGTGTATTTCTAGCAAGCGATGGTTGGAGGAAATATTTTGATAGGAAAATAAGATTTTCATTTAGTTAAAGAATAGACAACACTTCCTTTAAGATGGCAAACTTTTTACATTTTATGTCTTCGTAATTCAAGTAGACTACACCGAAATTTACATTTAAATAAACAGTACCGAATAAAATTTCAAATAAAAAACACATAAACGTATCAAAATAATCTGAAAAAAACAAACAAAAGGTTCATAAATTGTTATTAAATTAAGCTACATAAAACTATTAAAGTGTTTTGTTAAATCCTTATCACGTACATTTTAAAACTTACATTGTTTACTTTAACGACCCGAAAAGGGGAATTATATTAACTTCTTACATTACCAAACTATACGGACAAGCAAAAATATGATTTGAAAAAATTAAGTTTATTGGTGATAAAAGCCAAGGATCGTGTCTAATGCTGCATCACTAATCATGTCTAATGATGCATCATGAGCTAATCTTATAGAACTCTTCTACTCCGATGATTATAATAAATCAATGTACTTGAAACTGTATTTATTGTCGTAGATTCGGCACCGGTTTCTGCTTCACCGTGGTATACGCAGCACTGCTCACGAAGACCAACAGAATCTCGCGGATCTTCAACGCCAGCAAACACTCGGCCAAGAGACCTATACTGATATCTCCTAGCTCGCAGCTCGCTATATGTGCTGCTCTAGTTTCGATTCAGGTAAAATTCCATTTTTTCAGAAGTCTTTCGTCGACATTTACTTTAACCTTCAATGAATATCAGTATTCATTTAGTTTGTATGAAAAAGTTATGAAATCATTAGTAATAATAGGATTTTTGTGAGTATCTAAATAAGGGTCTAGTTTCAAGTTTAATAATTCAACCTTCAATCAATATCAGTATTCTTTAAGTTTGTAAGAAAAAGACCTGTTAGTTATGAAATCATTAGTAATAATAGGATTTTTGTCAGTATCTAAATAAGGTTCTAGTTTCAAATTTAATAATTCTATTAATTTTAGTAACCTAAATTACGAACCCGTGGCCTCTCGTTTCACAGGCGGTGTTTAACCAACTGCGTCACGGAGGCTGTCAAACTGTATGTTTACCACATACATAAATAATAAAATAAAAAATAACTTTATCATTATCCACAGGTCCTAATAGTTGTAGTGTGGATGATAGTAGCCCCCGCCCGAGCTATGTTCCACTACCCAACCCGGGAAGACAACATGCTGGTCTGCGACTCCTACGTCGACGCTTCCTACATGATCGCGTTCTTCTACCCCATCGTGCTGATACTCATCTGCACCGTCTACGCTGTACTCACCAGGAAGATCCCTGAGGCTTTTAATGAAAGCAAGCATATTGGTTAGTACTATTTGTTTAAATAGTAGATTTATTTATACTAAGAACCTGCCTGGCCTAGCCAACTATATTTGTGATGGACTGGAAGGCATGTGATGCCGATATACCACGAAAGTATAAAGAGTGCCACGAAATATTTCCTGAAAAATAAAAAAAACACCTCAGGAGTTATTTAGTACTTTTGTTGGTTTATCCTTTTTTTGCTCCTTTTAACATTGAGATTAACGATTGAGTACGTCCGTAAATGACACCTACTCAAATAAATTATTTATCCCAAAAGAAATGCTTGGTTTCGCTTCTCAGCAATAATTGGCTAATCTTTCATATTACGTTACATGACATACTCATATCATGAAAACATAAAATACACCAGTTATTATGTTTATTGCTTTTAATATAAGTTCATTGGAACAGATTTGCCCCGTGCAAGCGAGCAAAACAAACGTCGGGTGTTTACACAACTTTCTTCCAGATTGCTCCGCCGTTCCTAAAGGATGAATATTAAATTTAAACTCGTACGGGATAATATTCGTAAAGCGGAAATTCGCAAACATTTCTTGAAGGTTGTTTAGAGTTCTGTGACTTGTGTTGCAAATGAAAAGTTTAAGGGCGTTTATAAATCTCCAATATTCGTTTACCTGCAACTATTCGACGCGTGTCGGCTCGGCGTGACTTTTATGGATGTTGCAGAATGATTTTTCTGTGGGTTCATATATCACCAATCGACAATGTACTCATTATTTCCATGGAACGATGAAAGTGTTTGCTAACGATACTTATGCCACTTATAATTTTGATTAAACTTATCAAAGCTGTCATTTCGTCAATATTGAATGACCCTAGCAAGTTCATCGCGTATCGGATTCAGTTTTTTTTTTTTATTGCAGTGAATGGCGAGACGAGCATGCCGTTCGCCTGATGGTAAGCGATGCGACCGCTCATGAATAGTAGCAAAACCAAACAACATCTTGAATTACAAAGCAATGCTTGGCATTCCACTGCGCTCGCCATCCTGAGACATAAGATGTTAAGTCTCAATATGTCCAGTAGTTACTCTGGCTACAATGTCCTTCAATCCGAAACACAAC
Organism: Hyles vespertilio; assembly: GCA_009982885.2. NCBI lineage: Eukaryota > Metazoa > Arthropoda > Insecta > Lepidoptera > Sphingidae > Hyles > Hyles vespertilio. Next base: position 1,341,997 of record CM042811.1, read on the forward strand.
AGTGCATTTAAACTGCTGTTTGACGGAAGAAATAGACATTGCGGTGGTACCCACCCAGGCAGCCTCTCACATATGAGAGACCTACCACCAGTTTAACCAGATTCTAAATATTAAGTTGCAAGTAGGTCTGTATCTCGACTGAAAGATGGGTATCATGCCTGGACATCGTGCCAGTATTCGAAAAATTAATAAATCTGCACATACTCAATATACATCCTACTTCGCAAAACATCAAACAATTTATTGACCTTTAGTTTATTTACCTTTTAGTTTTACATTACTTAAAGCTAAATTATACTGAGAACATTGACTTTTTACTAAAAACAAACAAGTATAACAGCGGACTCTACACTAGACATTGCATGTACCGTAGGTGACCAACTCCATAAAAAAATTGTAGAAAACATTCCTAAGAAGGTTGACATCTCATCATTTTTCGAATCAGAAGCGTAAATCACAAGTCGTAGGGTTATAAAGAATAAGTTATCCATTGTTCAAAATCTATTGTACCGACACAATGCAATAGGAGGCTTGTCGACATCGCATTGTGTGGCTGGATCCTTCCTTGCTCACTACACTGGGAAGGAACTGGGTAATTTATGCTTTCATAGGCGACTTCGATAGGAACTTCGTGTTCGGATACCATGGATTCTCTTTTCAATTTAATTACCTTGAAATTTATATATTTAAGAGCCACAGCTGTACTCGCAAGCCCGCATTGAATTACAGTATTATCACTACGAAAGCCTTTTCAATCTCACAACACCCATGGGGACTGCCCACGCGGCCTTTCTTTTCACAGCCGATGTTTTATTTAATTGCACCACGGGGGCTTACGTAACCTAGATTAGTGACAGCAATATTGTTTAATACTGGATGAAAAGTTTGTGGAATATTGTTTGGGTTGGTTCAGACTCCAAAGCAATAGATGCCAGCTATACTTCAAAATAACGGACCAACACCCTAAAAGCGCTGGTGTCATGTAATTAAGAACGATATTATGAGATGCGAGATTGTAATATTAGATTATAAAATTATGAAAGAGGAGAGGAAATTATTCTACATTTTAAATATCCCAAAATACAACATGTGAATCCTTATTATGTCTAAAGGGTAAAGAAAAAAATCTATCCAATTACCAAGGTGGGAAGTCTGAAATCGACAAAAGCAATATTACCTGTGAGAAGTATTTCCATTATTGCCATTAACCACCAATATGTACACTGAAGTCCTAACAGTCACCGTACGAGTAATCAATCTAAACTATGTTACAATTCCAATGAAATCGCTGAGAATGAAATACATTCATGCCAAATTACATCTATTAGTGAGTACCACGCTCTGACATTTGAAAGATCGTACCACAGGTCGCGGAGCAGTCAGCAGAATCTCGTCGTTTTGTTTCTCAGATTGATTGTTAAAACGTGTCTCCACGGCATTGTTTCGGCTGAATTTTTAGTTGTTCAGACGTGTTTTGTTTTTAACTTTTTGTTTTTATGAATGGTATTGTTTTCGTGAACCGTTTTTTCGTTTATAATGAAGCATGAAAAGTTAGAATATTGTCATTACTCGCAGTTCAACAAATAGTGGATTCGTAGGAGAAGAAGAATTAATTATAAATGAAGGATTTATGTAGATAAATGTTCTCATGAAAGGGATAAGGATTTATACTTAGAAACATCTACATTTACCAAAACACGTTAACGTTATGTTATTGTTGAAAATTTGGGAACACTAAAACAAACTGATATGTTTCTCCGTCTGTTTTTGTTATTACTCCTTATCCCCTATGTTTATCTTCGTACGCACTTAAATTAATCTATCTTAACACTTTCGCGGACGGTCTCAGTTCAAGTTGTATTCTAGAATGACACAATAAATTGCCATACAAATAGATTTGGCGTGTAAATACGTTGTGTTCTATAATATTGAATGTTGAAAAGACAATATGACAAAAACGTTTTATCACGTTATCGTTTGCAAACGTCGTGTCACTAATAGCACAACTGATATGTATTATGATGGACACAACGTATAATGACGTCCAACGTATCAACACCCTCCTTTTGAATACGTATTTGGGTAGATGTTTGAGGTGATGGCGTATTCATAGAACGTAGGGTACAATCACTTTTAGTTGATTGTGTATCGCTGTCATTACCATCACTAGACTCAGAACTAAAATCGGTTTTAGATTTTTGAGTCGACATGCCAACTGATTTTGAACGCACTTTAGCGAAAGTTTTTGACGATTTCTGGCGATAACAAATACGAGAATATATCTCCTCGAGGGTCAAAGTCTTTGTCAGATCCAAAGTCGCCATCTTGATCCTGGAATGGGTCCGCCTCGATTGAATCATCGGAATCCTTAAAAATTCTCATTGGATTTCTCTTACGCTTATCCATCTAAATCAAACAAATAAATTTATAAATTACAATTTTCGTACAATACAGTTATAATTGCATTAGTTTACAACCAAGTAGGAATACAATAACAGCATGATTTAAATACAAGTACGATGTATAATTGTCTGCAAATATTACGATTATCCACTCCCGCGCAGATGGAACGCGCGTACCCCGCTACCGTGACACAGCCACACTTACTGTAGGGACGTGGGAGGTGCATGGGACGTATAAACACGTTGTGCGTATGTGTGTAGCGATGCCGCATATTACCAACAGCACATTTATTACATGGTAAAAAACAAAGTCCACGTGACAGTAAAGTTTTGTGTTTTCGATGTGTTGTGACACAAGGTACCTTGAAACTAATTTTTGCCTAAAAATTCACCGGATGTCAACGTTCTGCCGTTAATAATATTTTGCTTTTGAACGTCATTATACGTTGTGTCGTATCAAAATCTCAAATCGTGACGTACAATTACGTTCTGTCCGCGAAAGTGTTAAGATACAAAAGGAACGTGATGGAACATCTAAGTTTTAGAACGAGGCCGTGAGAAATTTTTAAAATAGTTCACGTAATTTGGAAAGGTGCGTAATGTGTAGACTTTATCTTATGGTTACTTTTAATTAAATTTCACATTATATACATCGAAGACTTAGAAGTACAATTAGTTACAGACGAGATTTACAAGACGTAGTTCTATAAAGGCAATTAATTAGTAGTGTTACCGTGATTTTCGTGACTCGAAACTTGAACGATTGAGAAGAAATATTAAGTATAACTATCACGTATTTTGGCCATCTGCAATTCAGTACTTTTAAATCAATGCATATGTTTGAGCTTTTTGCTTAGTCAAATTCAAATTGATATTTTCGTGCTATCAAGATGTATTATCAATTATTGTCAATCATAGCCCAAAATCTATCTGACAGACTTTATAGGTGTCTAAAAGGAACATTTTCACTGCTAACCATAAATCAAATTGAAACGCTTAACAATTCCTAGATCCACTTACATTACCAAATAAATTAGGAACATCAAAAAAAATCTTGTCTCTGTAAATATTGCCTTGTAAATTGAAAGAACAATGATAATCCTCCATACATTTTTTGTTGTATTTTTCTTAAGTGTATTGAGATGAAAAATATTTTAAAATATAGATTTTGAATTTCTTGACAATTATTTCTTAAGGTTTACTATTGTAGCAAGCCTGGGAACAAAGATATTCCACTTTAAAGGTTTACAGATTTTCTTTATCTTGTCAAACCCTGTAGGTAGTTAATTTTATTTTGTTCCATTTATATTGGCGTAAGGCAAATAAAAATGAAAAAAATAAATTTTTGACGCAATTTAAACATCGATTACTTATTTATTTTACAAATGTAATAGTAATATAATGTCCAATGAAGTAAACGGTAAAGAAAGGACAACTATATATAGGTATTATTAGTTGCACAATAGCGCTTTTGGGCGACAAAAGTAAATTGTTATTACTTAATTCATTAATCAGTGATTATTTTGCTGTTCTTAGTTCTCTGCGCTATTTTTTTAATATTAATTATCTGAGAAATATAATGAAAGTAAGCCAGTCAAGCTTATGTTTTAAAAATGGCAACATTGGAATGACATAACGCCTCTCCAATAAAAATAAAGCAAATATCAATAGAGTTGTACGAAAACTGTGTTTTTGTAATTCAGGCTTAGTTTTGCCGTAAACTAGGCACCAAAATTACTGAGAAAATTAATTATTAATATTTTTATAAATTAAATTTATAGACGCTTAAGAATTGCATAACAATGATTTTACCAATGTTCTTTAGACCACTGACAAACGGTATAAAACATATTAAACAAATTGAAACCGGGGAGCTAAAGGTTAAGAATTAGGTACCTGTCTAGCCGACATTTTTAGATCCCAATTTAGATTAGTTTCAGAACAGCTGGGCTCGGTGTAATCAACTGAATTGGCCCGCCGCGCCGGCGTGGCGTTTCAACTTCGCTAAAGCAATTGGGTTGTGGTCCCCGGATGAAACGTTGCGGCTAAAGTACAAATCGTGTGCTAATGGATTTTTACGGGAATATGCGATATGAATGTTTCCCGCGCAGTTTTATGATGTATAGACATTATGATACCAATTACAACTTCGTGGAAAATACTGGCAACGTTATGAAGTTTGCTCGAAATGCTTTTTTAGTACAAACGCACTGTTAACATTTCCACAATATATGAAGCCTCTACTAGGTCAGCATAATGGGCTAAATATGCTATAGCCTCATCCATTGTTAAAGGCTCTAGGCCTAGGATCTAGGATGCCAGGATCTAGGATATATGTATGTTACAATAAACGAGTAACTTTTCATAAATAGGTATATGCTATGGAGCCGAGCTAAAGATCGCTAAATTCGCTATTAATTACGCTATCCTATAATGTCTATTTCTCCTGCCAAACAGCAGTGTAAATTCACTGTTGTGTTTCGATGGGAGGCATTTTAGCAGTATTTTTTTTTATGAGTAATTACTGGACATATTGAGACTTGTAATTCAAGGTATTGTTTGGTTTTGCCACTGTGCATGAGCGTTCGTATAACTTCAGCCGAACGACATGTTCGTCTAGCCATTCATTGCAATAAAAAAAAATCCTCCCTTCAGGACCTGCAATTTTGCTTACTTTAGTATCATAATTTTCATATACTCTTTTACCACGTATTTCCTCAGGTTTCACCATGTACACGACGTGCGTGATCTGGCTGGCGTTCGTGCCGTTATACTTCGGGACTGCCAGTCACGTGCCACTGCGGGTCACCAGCATGGCTGTCACCATCTCGCTTAGCGCCAGTGTGACTCTCATCTGTTTGTTCTCGCCTAAGGTAAATACATTATTTAAATCCATATGGTTCCATGGGGAGGGAAATGCACTTTTATTTTTCCAACTTACTCATGGCAGATTCTATATAAGTATTTTTTTTTAATTCTGGCTCTTCACAGTGACTGCATTGTACCTGGTGGTAAGTGCAAGTTCCGTCCAAATAGAGTATCGAATGGCATCAGACAGCGGTCTCATGCCATTCGACGCATGCCTCTGCACGCTACGGCAGAAGGACCCAGGATTATAGCAAGGAAAGAACATGCTTAATGGTAAACCGTTCCACAGCTTGACGGTGTGGCAGAAAAAAGAATTGGTTCGCGCCGAGATGGTTTGTTTCTTAAGCACGGCTTATAATATTATCTTTTTTTTACTTTAGGAACTCCCGCCTGATTTACCGTCTCCCTGAATCATCCTGGTCAAATCATTGTTTAGAATAGAAAAATTAATACAACCATAATCTTCGGACCAAAAGTCTAATTTATGATGCCCTTATATTTCAGCTGTACATAATACTGATCCGTCCGGAGAGGAACGTCCGGCAGAGCATCATGCCGGTGCGGTACAGCCGCAAGCCGCCGCCCACGCATGCTGTCACCATGCAAAACAAGAGTAAATATCTTTATTTGAATTGATAAAACATTCTTGTGGTTATTTTACATTCGTAGTCCTATTCGTACCAAATCATATTAGCACTGTCCTACTGGATTGTTTTATATAGTCAAATATTATTTTATAATTCTTCAACCAGACCTCGTAGATGCAAGGTTTCAGTGTTTGATTGACTCTATTCCTTTCTTATCCCTTTAGAATTCCCCTTCAGAATGGTTTTCTGTAAGACATTGCCTTTGCGCGATAAGACCGCCAATTATACTTTTATGATTGTGATTTTCGTTTTAATTGTATTTTTTTTTGTGTGCAATAAAGTGTATAAATAATTAAATAAATAGAATCCATGTTCCTAAGTATTGCAAATGAGATGAAATAATAATGCTTAAATGAGTCTAAAGTAAAAAATATGCACGGTGAATTCATTGCATAGTATTATCCAAATAATCTATGTCACTTTTCATTCTAAACTGACATAATATTCTAACAAGCTAAGCTCACAAACAAAACTAAATTACAGAAGCGCCATGCGCCGATAAGGAGACACAGACGGACCCAGCGGACTTCAAGCTCAGCAATGGAAGGGTCATGGAAGCAGAGAAAGAGAAGCCAAAAGACAAACCCAAAGACGACAAACAAGACACTAAAGTCGCTGCCAATAACGTCAACGACGCCACAAACAACGTTCCCAAAATAGACGTGAAGAACGTCACCTTATAGCAAAGATTTTCATCGAAATCTCTCAACGAAGCCAACGTCCACAGGGACAAAATCGTTTTGAAAAAGAAGAGTTGCTCATGCAAAATAAAAGAACGCAAACCTGTTATAGTTTAGTAAATTTTCTATCCGTAGAACGCTTTGTGTGTAAATATCTAGCCAAGATCGCATGCCAACATGTCATCTAACATGTTAGCCGTCCTGTACATATCGATATCCATATTAGATTGTATCAACGGACTTCCTGACGATGTTTTTCTTCATCATAGTTTTAAGGAAGAGAAATTTCGTGTGGAACACGGAAGGCTGAAGAATTTAACGATTTTAACGTTTTTAATCGTAGTCGAATATTGAAGGACTGTGATTTAAGCAAGTTTAATATATATAACATGTACATATTTCCGTCATATCCTTATGTAAATAAGAAACATGTATATACACATACGAATGAAGACGTGTAGTGATCGTGATTGTATATAGTAATTCAAATTTAAGCAAACAATTTAGGTTAAATTTGATATGGCATATCGAATATTACGTATCTAAATTAATTATAAGAGTAACATTGACAGGGCAGAGCTATGAGCCAGGACAGTTGAGACAAAAAAAAAACTAGTAATTTGGTAGTATTTCATTTGGCAACTTTAAATAGGTACATAATCTATAAAGTTTTGACTGTATTAATAAAGTAGCTTATGCCTAATGCCGTATTTATAAATGCATATGCCAACTGGCGATTAGGAGGCTTTAACTAGTATAAAAAATGTAAATTTAAGAAGATAGTTAAAATCACTTTTGCGAGTTAGAAGTCACAATAAATTAGGAACTTTTTATTATAATTCAGCCTGAAATATATGCGAAAGATAGCCTACAATCTATAGTAAAAACAAATTCAAATTCTATAGATTTCACTGCCAAATAATTGTTATGTTTTTATAGATTTATTCGTTATAAAAAAATGTAGATATTACTGTTTGGAATCTGTAGATTTTGCAAATAAATAATTTATATTATTATTAACCTATTTACGCTTAAATATATTTAAAATGTGATAATACGTAATGTTTATGCTAATATAACTGTAGTGTAAAATATTGTCTCCACTGTCTTGCTCTCCCTGTAAATGTTACAACTAAATTGTATCTTTATAAAAATATAATGATAAGTGACCATAATAAAATGTTTTGATGTTTTTCTTTGTTTTCTTACAACTATTTCAAAGCTCTTTGCTTAAAAATATCCCTCTGACCTCGAAATAAATTATATCTCTCTATAATATGTTTATTTCTTTTCAGCTCTGTAATTCTTCAATAATTATTAAACAAACATTTTACTAATAGGTGAGCCTTGGAATTAGTTAAAAAAATAAAATCTTTCTCTAAAATCACAATAGTGAAGGTTAGTAGCAGAATAAATTCTCGATCTGGTTACTAATCTGGCCTACGTAATTAACGAAGCAAATAATATACTTTAAATTATTAAATAAACAAGTTTTATTTCAACATTATTATTTATTGCTACCACTGTCTCAGTGAACAGATGTCTTACGATAAGATTACAAAGATGAGGTCTTGGATTCGAATCTCGGGTCAGAAAGTGCCCGTTAAAGCAATAGGCTGTCTCCCTATCACATCGTGGAACGTAAAACTAAAGGTGAAATGTGGTGGAACCTCTGCCTACCACTTTTGGGATAAAGGCGTGGGTTTATGTATTATTTTTTTAATAATAATAATAAAAACATATATTCATTAACCAAATTCCGCTACAATTTCTTAAAAACTAATTAAAACATACATAATTTCTAAAAACTAATTAAATTTCTTAAAACTAATTAAAACATACATAATTTCTAAACTAATAACATTGCCAGGGGCTCCCAAACTAGGCCTAGCCTGTCTTCTTGGGATGCCATGGAGTTTATATGCCATATTCATCATCATCATCATCATATCAGCCACAGGAAGTCCACTGCTGAACATAGGCCTCCCCCAAGGATGTCCACAATGACCTGTTGGAAGCGGCCTGCATCCAACGACTTCCTGCAACCTTAGTCAGATCGTCCGTCTACTTTGTAGGCGGGTATGTATTATTCATTTCAAAAGAATTATTTTCTCGATGTTTTTAACCTTGGCCAAGTAATTTATTTAAATTACATATTCCAACTCCTTACATATTTCCAGAAAACTTTTTATCGGAATGGCTGTTTGATAGTCAGTTCCTCTGCTAATTCTAAACAGACCACAACTGTCAGGGTCTATCAAAGGCGTTCCATTACAAGTTGTTGATAACATTCGTTATTTAGGAGTTTGGCTAGATCACTCTTTAAACTGGACAAATCATATTGGAAAGTTAATGCTTAAATGTTCCAAACTATTAAATCAATTTAAGGTATTAGCAGGATCGGGCTGGGGAATGCATCCTTCACATTTAAGACGATTATACATTTCTCTTATTCGTAGCAGATTAGATTATGCCAGCTTCCTTTATGATAATGGTCATAAAAGTAGTTTAGTGAAGTTAGATAGATTACAAAATCAGTGCATGCGAGTCATAGGGGGATTTATTAAAAGCACTGCTGTTCATATAATGGAATGTGAATTACACCTCCAACCCCTTCATATTCGGCGGCAGTATTTAGGTGGTAAATATTGGCTGAAAGTTAAATCCTTTACAGATAACAGAATTATGGATATTATTGATAGATTATCTGATTCGTGTCAAAGTTCATACTGGAGGATTAAAAGAAAACCATTGATGGTTTTGATTAACCAGTCACTAAATGTTGATATGATTCACTCATCTTTACAGTTAGAACAATTTTCCTTGGATACTTGGGTTAGCAATGTGGATTTGTACGACATAGTTAAACCATCCATTACATCTTTAAATAAATCAAAAAATAGCTATGATCGTGATCGTTTAAAATTGTTATGTGATGAGTACCTAGCTCTAAATTACTCAAGTTTTTATGTTATTTACACGGATGGTTCAAAGGAGGGTGACAAATCTGGCTTGGCTGTGTTTGATCCTCAAACGGATTCAGTATTAAAGTACAAATTGAATGTTAATGTGTCCATTATGTATGTTGAGTTAATAGCAATTGCAAAGGCACTGTCGTACATAGAGTCATTTAATCCCGGTAGCTTTGTAATTCTGACGGACTCTAAGAGTGCATTACAACATCTTGCTCGATGCACCTCGAATTTTCGAGGAGTACCCATAGCCTACACCATCTTGGATTCCATCAGAAAATTGCGTACTAATGATTTTACTATAGCGTTACAGTGGATACCGTCTCATATTGGTTTAAGGGGAAATGAAGAGGTGGACCGTCTCGCAAGGGAAGCAATCAACGACGGAAATATTTTCAATTGCTTGCCTTGTAGCAGTGATCTATTATATATAGTTAGAAAACAATGTACAAACATGTGGAAAGAGTTTTTTGACGAGAGATCTCTTTATAAAGGAATATGGTATAGGACCATCCAGCCTAGCCTCACTTGTAAACCATGGTTTTTAAATTCTTCTTTAAACAGGGAATATTTAGTTACCGCATTTGGGCTTCGTTCCGGACACATTCCTTTAAATCGTTTTGGACATTTAATGGGTAAAATAAATTCACCTAACTGTGACGAATGTGGGGTTATTGAGGATGTTATGCATGTATTAAAGGAATGTGTTCGAAACGAAGCCGAAAGATTATCTTTTTACACAAAATTTAATATAAATTTAAAGTTTACAGGAATATTTAATGCGATATTATCTGATCCCTTGTCGGATCAAGCTAAATCTGTTTATAAATATGTTTTGTTAGGAGTTAAGAGACGTAGAGGTGAATAGTTGTGCGTGACGTGCCCCAACGAGAGTGACATAAATATATGTATTTAAAACCCCTCTTAAAAAAAAATAAAGAGAAAAAAAAAACTGTCAGGGTCACACTTGACAGCACAGAGTACATTTTACATATAGAGCCACAAAGTTATCTGGCCCGGTGGCCAAAAGTGGAAACAATAAAGTCATTTGAAATGTCAGTCTATCTGCCAGTCGCTGACATATCTGCCATTGGTTGTTTACTCAATGTATTTATTTTTCCTGAATTATTTAAAACTAGTGAAATATGCCGAGAACTTGATAAAGTGACGCTAGGAACGTTAGACTTCAGGTATTACATTTTATGAAGGAAGAAAAGCATCTCAAGCACCAATAATACCCTTAGAAAAATTGTATCAACGCGTAGTTGCCGCCACAGGTCTGTGTTGTCAGCTTTTCAAAATAAATACCACATAAACAAAATTTTGTACATACTAGTACAATACATGTAAGTACATATAATAAACTAGAATTTATCGTTACATTCGTGGGGGCCTGTTGATGAATGGACCAGACGCGACTGCTAACATGTTCACGGTGGTCGTAGGCTCGAATCCCAGGTCACAAATTTGACTTTTCGGAGTCATGTGGGTATTGATAGTCAATAAACACGCACTAAAACGGTGGAGGAACACATAGTGAGGAAATCTACATAACATAGCGATTTATAAGTCGATTTAAAATAATATCTATGGTATGTAAGTCCACCAGCCCGCATTAGGCCAGCATGGTGGACTATATGGCCTATGATATGGCCTAACCACCCTCAATGGCACTCTCGATTGTAGAATTGGGCAGTTCCCAACAGTGGGACATATAGTATATGGGCTGATACAGATACACTTGTTTAAGGGTATGGGGAGCGATTTGTTAGAAATCTTGGGAAGGAAAAATAACATACAAAGGAAACTGGTCCACTAATTTTCCTGACACTACTGATCGAATTGAAAAATCTTACTTCACCCACTTTATTGCTATATCTATTTTTAATGGCAACACCAAATTCGACAACAGCGACTCTCTCACCGGGTCAGATAAGTTTGTGGGACAGTACTAAGATAGCCACTCAAACGTCCCGACCTCCAATTTTGACGTAAGCTGTCATTTTTATAGGAAAATACACTAGTAATGAAAAAGCGTCCTAAATTCAAAATATATTATAAAAAGCGTTATGAAAAAAATATATATAATGCTTGAATAAAGTACCTTTAATGTAACATTGGCCAAAAAGACATTAGCAATAGGCATATTTAAAAAAAAAACAGGTAAACTCGTGTGTTGTTTAAGAACAACGACGAGTGGTGCGCAGGATTTTTAAAAATGTAAATATTGATTTTTAACTCTCTTATTGTTGTTATATAGTTTATTAAAAGATACCTTTACATTAATAATTATCAATTATCTCAAAATAAGCCATATTCGACGCGTGATTCGAAGTTTTTTAGACACGAAAGTAAATCACGGTCGTTGTTTGTCGGTTTTCATTAAATATTTTTGTGTTAATTCTATGAAAAAATGATAAATAAAGTGTTAGAGAGAGAAAACATATTATAAAGAATAAATAGGTGCCATTTGATAATTGAAAATATATCAAAACAATTCAATATTTTAATTGATTTCCAGTATTCCGTAGAAAGTCGCGCGCCATTTTTTGTAAGATCAGAGTTTGCGTTCCAAAGTTTTTGTTCAAACTAGAATGTGTGGTATGTTTGATGTTGGATGTGATTGTTATAAATTAAGTATGATGAAGCCAATTATATGGTGATTTAAATTTTCAATATCAAAGAATTAATTTATTAATTCAGTTTAAATATTTCAATATTTCCTCTCCAAATATGCATCCAAACCATGGAAAGACGAGTTGGATACATTCGAGCCAAAATCACAAGAGCTCGCCGAGGACAGGGTCAAATGGAATGATAAAGGGGAAGCCTTTGCCCAGCAGTGGGACACAATCTAGGCTATTAAATATATATATATATACGGAATGGAAGCCGCCATCAGGGACCGTAAACCGTTACGTACATTACGATAAAGTATAGATGCGCGACTGCGAATAATCCGAACATTGAAATGATCTACTATTAAGCCAAAAACAAATTATAAGACTGCCGGCCGCGGCTGAAGAGTGGTACAATATTCAGGGTCTCTTGGACGCGACGCGGCAGAATCTTCAATTTTCTAAATATCTTCAGCTGCGTTCATCTGCCGCATCTTATAAATTGTACCCGGCTTTACTAACGTAGTTATTCTGATACAAAACTAGTATTACAATTGGACAAATTTATTGAAATAAAAAAGAAAAATAATAAAATACATTTTCAATTTTAGGTAATCAATGGAAAAGCAAGAATGCTCGTGAGTGTTTTATTTTTTTATTTCAGTGATAGAGTGCATGCATAGTTTGTGTCAATTAAACAAATTAAAAACCATCACTAGTGCTAAGAGTTAACTTGAACTTTACATTGAGCGGGCAGTGCGGAAATGGGGGAGATCGAGGCCCGGGCAGAGGCAGAGGCAGAAGCCGAGGCAGAGGCACTGTGCCGGGCTACTATGCCGGGCCAAATAAAAAAAAACTAAATAAATCGTACAAATCTTTAATTATTAGTTTATAGATTTGAAATTGTCAGTATTTATTCCTAAATACTTATTTATTGATTGAAATAATAATAATTGTTTATTTTTATTTTGTTTTAATTTTCAACCAACCTACCCTTATTCGTAATTTTTAAATACTATTACAATTTTTGATTGTAATGGATTACGCTATACCTACCAGTACCTTTACCTATACAAATCTCGTCGTAATTAAGGATATTTTCTTAAAAATCTACCATAAACTATAATTTGGTTTCTAAACCAAACACTATAAAAAAGGATAACAGTTTTGCATGTCTCGATCGCTAAAATTTCATTAATGCAAAATCAATAAATACATTAAAAACTAGGTATAACAATGTTAACATTTGATAGGACTAAGTCATTTATATTCCATTCATGTTATTACACGTAGATAGTAACTTATTTATTGGCGCCCGCGCTGTTTTAAACCGGTTAACATCTGTATCAAATATCGTCTGGACAAGAACTTACATGGGCGGCCATCTTTCAAGCTTTTTTTCACCAGTGTTGCCAACTTAGTGGATTTTCCACAAAATCTGGTAGTTTGGTCCTGGTTGGGAAACATTACTTTTAGTGGATTTTAAATGGTTTGGGGGCTGGCGAAAATTATTGAAAAGCTGCCATTATCAAATCCGACACATCATTGTTTATTGAAAATATGATGTCATATATTGTAATCAAATATCCAAAAATAGACTAGGACGAATTTCCGTGCTTTCCGGCGTTTTTGCCATACCTATTACTAGAATCAAGTATAACAGCTCACACAATAGGTCCCATTTAAATGTAATAATGAATTCCGTGGTGCTTTACAGCTGGCTTCTCCGGCTGTAAAAGTCTTTTTGGGAGGTCATTTACCTCTTTAGTTCAATGTTTTGTCACCCGCTTTGCACGGAGGGAAGTGGACATTATTTATTTCCAACTCCTCCTATTAATTTAACTTTCTGATTCATTTCGTTGCGGGTTAAAGACAAGTTAGACATTCCCGGAGACTCGCCGAGCTTCAATGCTTGGTGTCATTACATTGCGTGCCACTGTTGATCCTGGCTTACAGGAGTTGCAGTGCCGGGTGTGAGGGCGGGATAGTCTCCTAATTATCCAAAAATGTAATAAAATAAATAAATAAATACACCCAACAGTCACATTTATAGTCTCGACCCCACACAAAGAACTAGTCTTGTGTCGTGGGTATCAGGAACTACAACAGACTTTTCGGTCTCACTAATAACCAGACCCGAAACAAATACCTCTACTTCACACAGATATTTGTTTCGGTGCGGGAATCAAACCCGAACAATATTATGTTAATATATTAATTAGGATATTAATTAGGAAATAGGAATATTAATAATTAGGATGCATATTTAAAAAATGTTGCAAAAAAAAACTGAAATACAAACTGAAAATATGACTTCCTGACATCTATTGGCGAATAATGATGTGTTAAGCCATTCTATGCATGCCCAGCGTTAATTGTGTAACAGCGCCTGTCAGCGCCCCGGGCCGCCATGTTGTTTACAATAAATGCGTCGATAGATTTACTTGTATTTTCTTTTAGTGAATTTGCAAATGTAATGACCAGAAAGGATTGCTTTGTGCAGTGATTAATGTGCAGTGAATACGTGTATTAAACGTGCAGTGTAAGTGACGTCAAGGAAACAATTGAATATTTGGAAAATAATGCTCGTAACTTATAAGAAATCATTACTCATCAATTCAATAATCAAAAATGTAAATATTCTCTCCAAATAATTGTTTGATTTCTATGAATGTAACAATCACAAACAGTAGACACTTCGTAATTTTATAAATACATGTATTATTGTTGCATCCTAATTAATTCAATTGAAAATGTTTATTATTATCTAAATTCATGTTTGTTCGATTTCGTTTTTTGTGTTTATTTACTACCCCTTCATATTAGTTTCATATAAATATTTAAATGAATAATGTGTAAAGTCAATGTACCAAATGTCAGAATTTTAATAATATCTAATTTTATTAATGATGAAAGATTTCTATTACTTTGGTACCTCCCATTCAGGTACGCCCAGTTGGGAACCTTGGTAAAATTGTAGCTACGTAAGGCAAAAGTGCACTTTATTTCAACTTAAAATGTTATATTTGTAATAAACACATTTGTATATTTCAACGAATACTTTTGAATGTATAAATGAAATGAAATAAATAGTTGTTTATACATTACATACATAGTCTATACAATCATATTTCATCATTTCACCAGTATGTAATTTGTATTTAAATATGATTTCTAAAACACATAATTAAACAAAAAAATCTCGTTCTTACTTGGCAACATTAAATCGTAACCCGGAACTCGGGAGTCACTAAGCAATAATGGCAAAACGCAAACGTAAAAAAATTGGTTATGTGATTATGGGTATATTTTTTTGGTTTTTTATAAGATAAGAATAACTTTAAGTACTAAAATATGGATATCAAAAGAAAGCTTATAGTATATACTTTATTTACAAATGGATTTTATTGGTATGTAATATGATTTAATGGGTGAAAACATGATTTGAAAATGAAAAACCATTGAAATTCGATCTGTATAGAATTTTTATTATTTGTTTACAACACATTTGAATTATATTTGTAAAATAATTGTCACATCTAATAATTCTGCATAGTTTTAGATACTTAAAGGTATTTTTTATTTCCCTGTAGCTAGAACAGGTACTAGGATATAATGCTTTATGTTTATGAATATTGAAAACGCGGGAATCGGAAGATTTCTGTCAAAATAAGTGACAGTGGACGTGTGAGTGGATAGAGACGTCACTCAATCAATTCAAGGCGCCCTCTGGCGTTAAATATGAAAAACAATCCAGTAATATATCTATACTTACTTTCATTACTTTTATATACGAAAAGAAAAGATTAAGGGAGGTTTGGACCTGAATAAGATCTAACAGAATCGATTTGAATTTTGTCTATTTGAAATAAATTATTCTGTATAGAAATGTGAACATAACAATTCTCATTTCCGCATGTGTATGCATTTTAATAAATTTAATAATTGTTTTAAAATTAACTCATCACAAATAAGCTAATCAATGCTGTTAAAAGTAATTTAGGGCCAATAATATCCGCGTAAAATACAATCTACGTAAAATGGAGAAACCCGTACAAACCAACGATTTTTTCGCCCTCTGGTGTTAAGTTAGTAAAAACGATGATTATAATTCGTCGTTGTTTGTTTTATGTTTAACCACCGTGCTTGACAGCTAACCTAACTTTTATTTGCAAAAGTAAATAAACAGATAACAATTTTGTAGGTACTTTTAAAAATTTATATCAATGTTGGAAGGTATCTAATATACAATAAAATGGCCGAAGCTAATTATGTCAAACTGGAAGAAGAAGCGATAGAAATGATTAGAGAAAGTACTCGAGACACGGTTGAATATAACCGCCGGCGACAGAGGGATGAAGAAAACCGATTTGAGGCGGGCTTTGGCAACGATACGGTACGTAAACATGCAAAACAGTTATGGAAATCATATTTTGTAAAACAGTATACAATCTGACGTTCAATTTTACAATAACATTTAGGGAAAATTCGTAACAAGATAATCGTGAACAGTGATTGTCATTTCTTCTTTTTTTTAATTAATGGCATTGTTATCGGCCTTCATTACTCGTGTGCTCCGACTTTGAGAGGGCTCTGGGTGGTTTTGATAACTGGGGCATATTTTTGACATCCAAAATATTTGCTTAGCGTCTGGATGATTGTGACATCAACCAATTTTTAGCCTTTTAGTCAAGATGCAAAGCTTGTATCTTTACTGTCGAGACTATCGCAAGTTTTATGTGAAAATTGTTATTCTAGATATTTGAAAAAGTTTTTAATGTATGCACAGTTTTTTAAAATTATAGTAAATAAAATAAATTTTCAGGTTACAATCAGAACCACTGGAAGAAATAGTCAAGAAGCTAAAGTCTAAGTCTATAAGCACCAAGGAACTAAGTTCTCTGAAAAATGCTTTGATTCAAGATTCAGATAATATTGGAATGGTTTTGAAGGAGCATGGTGCATTACTAGGATTGGTTAGAGAAATCATAAGTAATACTTGCAAACTTCTTTATTTTATTGAGATAGCTGCTAGGGTCTTGTTTTATTCCCTCTTGCTTTAAACATCAGATTTTCCTGATATTACTAAACCTGTTACACATTTTAATATACGCTTAGTAGACGGCTATCATCTCTAAGATTTATTTATTACATTTCATACAATAAAATTGAACAGATGGACTTAATGCAGTTTGCATATTCTTCCAATCGACCCTTGCAGATGCAGAAATTTTTTACAGTATTTATAATTTTATGTTAACTTCCAGGTCACAATGCAGAGAAACAGTATCAAGCGATTGGATGCATATGCAACCTTGCTATAGGTAACAGTAAGGCGAAGACAACAGTCGCCAAGCACACTGGAGCTTATGTCATACTGTTGCTTGATAATCACAATGTCGAGTTGAAGGTATGTTTGAACCACACTTCAATTAATCAATAAAAACACCACATATACTGTTGTGTTCCGGTTTGAAGGACTTTGTCGCCATAACTACTGGACATACATATTGAGACTTAAGCAGGATGGGGAGTGCAGTGGAATGCCAAGCATAATAATTGGTTTGTCTGTTTATTTTTGCAGTCTTATTGCTAACCATCAAGCGAATGGTAGGCTTGTCTTTCAAAGCAATATAAAAAATCTTTTGCTTTATGCAGTATCAGAAAATTACTTATAAATCATGACAGCCTCGGTGGTATTTCTTGAGTTAGACTCCTGTTTGGCACAAAAGTATATCGTAATTTTCTATTCATTATCAGTATTCACGAATTTGTGTGTCCTGGTGGGGCAACTCTGCTTCCCGATTTGGTAAAATGGCATGAAATTATGTATTTATTTAATCACATTTCAGAAAATGTCTGCCTGGACACTAAGTAATCTGGCTGGATGTCCCAACGCGTGTGATCGTCTAGTAGCGCAGGGGGCGATATCTAAACTGGCGGATGTGGTGCACGGTGTGTACGACGTGGATGTGAAGGAAGCGGCAATCCAGGCGCTCATACAAATCACACGTCAGTTGAAATCGGCATTAAAGTATGTTTTTCTTTTTAATGTATTTATAATGGCAGCAAATATTTATAGTATAAATTACAATTTATGCAATACAGAGGCAATCACAGGTTCACCTATAAATTATATAATAATAGTTCTAGTAGTAAAGTTGGAGGTCAGTACAATCAATTTAATTATTTTTGTTGTTAATTGTCTATGTTCCAAGTTTTATGTCGGAGAGTTTTGTGTTCAAGACGATCATTTCATGAATTTACATTTACATTCAGTACTGAAAATAGCGTAATTGACAAAGACATAAACCTAATTATAAGACGAAAGATCACGCTTTCCAACCCTATAGATTCATAGGGGATCTGGACTATGTATGTGACCCAACAGGCGTATTTAATTATTTATTCGTATGGGTTTTTTTTTGTATATCAATGTTTGTGTGGTTGTTTTAATATCAAAGGCTCATACTTCTTGATACTTGAAATCACAAAACTTGTATCCTATAAAGTAGTCAGTACTGTGATGTTGAGTATACTAATTTATTCTTCAATTTCTTTTTTCAGGCAGGAGCATCTGATGAAGATCCAGGAAGCATTAGTCAATACAAACTTCACTCCTGAAGCGTTGGAACTGATGTTTATACTCTCTTGTAGTGAACATTTTAGCATAGAAACTTTACCAATCTCTATTATAGAACAATATTTCAAATATTTACATACTAGCTTAGAAACTTATTCAACAAATGGAGACACCAAAACTTTAACATATTTATTAAGAATATTTGCAAACTGTCTCCATGTGCCAACATATGAGAATTTATTA
Organism: Hyles vespertilio; assembly: GCA_009982885.2. Classification (NCBI taxonomy): domain Eukaryota; kingdom Metazoa; phylum Arthropoda; class Insecta; order Lepidoptera; family Sphingidae; genus Hyles; species Hyles vespertilio. Next base: position 1,361,010 of record CM042811.1, read on the forward strand.
AATCTTTTGCAACAAGATAAAAATATCGTGAAACAGATTTTAGATAGCGATTTGAATGAGACAATGCTTTGGTTAATAGGAAATATGTGGAGGCAATGTGGTGATAAGGTTTTGTTATTATTTGAGTAAATATAACCAAGAATTAAGTTCGATGGAAGACCTACTAAAGATTGTATGCTGGATGCAGGGCACATGTAACAGTGGAAAATGTTAAATGGTGGGTTGACCAACTTTACATACAATATAAATTTTAACAAATCGCTATTCTATCACTGGTATTCAAACCAATAGTATTGCTCAAGTCTGTACTAAATTCAGCAAAGCTTTAATGAGTATGTTTTTATCTAAACTCTAAAACTTTATATCCAACAGAGATGTCGTATTTTTTTATCTTGTACATTCAGATGTAGTAAATATTTTTGGTAGTGTGAAACTAATACGATATGTATAGTTCAGTTATTTTATTGTAAGTTTTCTTTACACCATAAGTCTACTTGTTGTACATTTTCACTTTTTTTATGTGTCTATATTACTTTTTGTACACAACTGTGTAATTTAAGTTCATGTAAAAAAAAATATTTTTAAAAAAATAAAGTTAACGCCATATTTCTGTTGTGTGTTACTGCCATAGATTTAGTATAAAACATAGATCGGCAATGTGAAAGAGATAGAATAATTTAACTCATATGTTAAAGCGAGATGCATGATGCGACCATACATTTACACAGAAGTAGCCTGCAGTGACCCAGAGTCAAAATATGTCAAACTAAGCGAGCAACAAAATTCGCTTATTTTCATAATTTATTTAATTTTACAGTACTTGGTTATATTTATTAAACGTAGTTTATTATAGTGCATTGTGCAGTGCCAAGGTGTGGTTCATTCAGGCGTAAAAATCCGAAATAATTAAAGTTTTCTCAGGTACCGGCACTCACTTTTGCACAATACTTTTTTGTGACGATATTATAGAATTAAATGAAAATCTGTGTATACACATCGGTAGAAAAGAATATAGTATTTCATTGTATAAATACACTGAAAGCATCCATTATAAAAATAATATCAAATACGTGAATTCACAATAATTTCAACCAAAAGTTGCTAGGGATTGCCTGACAGGTTCGATCAATAAAAGGCTGTCGATAAAATAGTCGATGACAAGACATGTTGCCCTACATTTTTATGGAGCTATAGTATGTTGTGATAGTGTGCATTTCTCTTCTTCTTCTACCTGGCGTTATCTCGGCCATATTTCCCCGGCCATTATTATAGTATTAATTCTACAATATTACTTATTACTTTACTTTTCTCATTTTTTTATACTTATTTGTGGAATAATTATTATAGCACTTCATGTGTGTGATTTATGAATTAAGAACCTGTTTCCATCTCTGCTAAAAGGCTGTCTATTTATAATAGTAAAACAAGAACATATTCGACATTATTATAAAATATGCGACACTTCTATGCACAGTATCATCGTCCAAACCTTAAAGCAACATTATTCATTTATCATAACATTAGGTATAGGTTAAAAATTTATAATTCTCATAGAAAAAACATTAGTTTAGGTGACGAGATCGAGAAAACCTTTGTAGTTTATTAAACTGTCTCCTTCTTCAGCCACAGGAATGCGACTAATGAACATAGGCATTTCACAAGAATGTCTACATCAGTTTGTTGTAAGCTGCCTGCATGCAACGACTTCCTATAAGCTCCTCCGTACACCTCCAACGCGGCCTAGCAGGCGTCCAACACTTCCCAAAGTGTTACAAGTCAATTAATTGACTTAAATAAGCATATTTTTTTTTAACTCTAGTATAAATATACTTACGCGAATGTTACTCATTGAAAAAAAAACTAATAATCATGGATTTTGTTGCAGACTGAGTCCACCCTGTGACTACGAAAGTTGTAAAGTAATCGAAATTTCGCGACGGGAAATTAAAAAAATAAGCCGAATACGCTAAAACTTTGTAAATTATAGTTTGTAACGCGATCAACATAACTCAAGATTACGTCAAGAGATGGCGCCACTAGAGATTCTACATCGCGGTGTCAAGATTCTCCGGCGATAATATATAGTCTCGATCAAAATATTGTTACGTCACTTCTAACTTCAGCCCTCGCCGTAGACGTAAGTGAAAGACTTCCACCACGCTGGGATCTCTCACTGAAATCTGCGACAGGTCCTTAGTGTACTTGAATGTAGTAAACTATGTAAGTTAAGAAGTCAAATAAAGGCATTTGTCAGTTTGTCTGCATCCTTATTCATCGCTCCTGGATCTTGGCGCCACCACGGTCCGGTCCCCGCTACAAGTGGCTGCCCAACGTGAAGGCTCTCCGTGCACTCACCGCAGGAGGACTCATCCCGGATAGCGAAAAGGACCGCCGCGTCATCGTGAATGAATATTCGACGAGACAACTCGTTAGACGACTCCACGACTGATCTCCAACGTCGCGCTGTAGCACCGACTTACATCACCCGCAGTGGTCGAGTTACGTCAGTCAAGCAGACGAAGAAGATGGCTGTTCAGTTAACGAACGAACAATTCGAAGCGCTAATAGCTAGAATAGCTGAACCAGTGGTTAAACATGGATCGTTTACCACCTGCCACTATACATACAATGGTTGTAGAAATCCAGAAGAATTGGAAGCATTTTTAGCTGCATGCAACATCTTCAAGCGCTCTGAAAAGATGAGCGATGAAGTCGCCTTAGAAGAACTTCCACTGCTTTTGAAAGAAGAAGCAGGAATTTGGTGGCAAGGCATTAAAAGCGATGTATCCTCTTGGAAAGACTTCGAGCGACGCATACGATACAATTTTGCTCCCAGTAAAGAAGCTTACTTGGTGTACGCAGAAATTCACCAAATCAAGCAAGGGACCGATGAAACAACGGAAGAGTTTATACGTCACAAACGTCTACTGTTTTCTCAACTCCCGCCACCAGCTCACCCTGAAACAATACAGCTTGATATGATATATTGTCTTCTGAGGATAAACATCCGAGAAAAGATTCCGCGATCAAGCATACACAACTTCGAACAGCTGCTTGCAGCAGCACGTTCTATTGAAGTCGTTATAAAGGAAAAAGAAGACGCCAAGCCCAAATACGAAAAACCACCAATGCTTATAAGAGAAAATAAGAAGGTGAAGTGCAGGTATTGCAAAAATTTGGGACATTCCATAGACGAATGCAATAAGAAGAAAAGAAATTCTGAAAATTTTAAGCCCAAAACTACTATAGTCGAAACGGAAGCACAGGTGCCTGTACCGTCTGCACCTAAATTCCGATGTTATGGCTGCGGTGCTCCTGGTGTGGTACGAAGCAACTGCTCCACATGCCACAAGTCAAAACTGGAAACACCGAGTGTTGGACTCTGCTCATTCGACTATACCACGGATGCAAGGGACCGACCAGTTTTATTCGTTGAGGTCGATGGCATTGAAGAAGCTGCCTATATTGATACGTGTGCTAAATCTAGCATAGCATCCTACACGCTATATTGTAGACTTAAAGAAAAAGGCTACCAATTTCATGAACGAAGAATCGGTATGACGCTTGCCGATGGTATTCAACAAGCCCGCCGTGTCCTGATTACCAATGCTCCGGTGAAACTCCATGAACGAACTATCCTCACAACTTTTCTAGTGTTGCCTGAGTCACGAAACAATCATACTCTTCTTGGTGTTGGATTTATTCAAGATGCTCACATTGTACTCAACATGCCACAGTACACCTGGCAATTTCTTGGAGACGATCGAGAATTCGAAATGTTTGAAGAAAGCTTTGTCAAATTTAAACCCACAACAGCGCTCTCATCCATTACCACTCATGTTGCTCCAATGTCACCATCTAAGCCTGAAGGCAGTAACACACAAGAATTTTTAGAACGACCCTTTGGTCCGCCTAGACTTATTGATCTTCCGACTCCACCACACAAAAAGATACGACCCGAGTTGTTCGATGGATACTCTCCTATCATAGACGCACTCTATCAAGATGCATTAGAAAATCTCCAAGATTATGAAACTACTCCCTGTCTATCAACACTATTTGATACTGAGATGGCAGCAGTGAATATAGAAAGTTTGCAAGATCTACTGAAAAGAAATAGTGATATCTTCAAACCAAATGGACGACCAGTAAAAGAAGTAGAACATACTATTGATACTGGCAACCACAAACCTATAGTGGTTCCACCATACAGGCTGACTCCAATGAAAACGGATCTCCTGAGGAAAGAAGTCACCAAGATGTTGAATGAAAACATCATAGAACCGTGTTCATCTCCATGGGCGGCACCTGTTGTCATGGTCCCCAAAAAGGATGGAGGTATTCGAGTTTGCATAGATTATAGGCAACTCAACGCTGTGACTACTCCCGATGTATATCCTTTGCCAAGGATCGATGACCTTCTGCATAACGCTAAGCCTGCTCCATATATGAGCACCATTGATCTTCGCTCCGGCTACTGGCAGATAAAAGTAAAAGAAGAAGATCAATGTAAAACAGCTTTCGTCACACCATTTGGAATGTACAAGTTCAAGAGGATGCCCTTCGGTTTGCGCAACGCACCAGCGACATTCCAGCGAATGATGGATCGATTTCGTATTAAACTCAGCCACATCAAGCTCTTGGTCTACCTCGACGACTTGATTATAATGTCACACACTCTACAAGATCATTTGAAAGACCTTCAAGACGTGTTCGATGAACTTCGAGAATTCAACCTGACAGCAAACAGGGATAAATGTAGCTTTTGCTGCCAGAAAATAAAGTATCTGGGACATTATATTATACCAGAAGGACTGGAAATTGACCCAGAAAAAGTTAGCGCCATACTGAAGATGGCCCCTCCAAGAAACCTAAAACATTTAATTTCTTTTGTTCAGATGTGCTCTTGGTACAGAAGATTTATACCTAACTTCGCTAAGACTGCCGAACCATTGACTAGGCTAATGAAAAAGAACACCTCATGGATATGGGAAGAAGAACAGCAGAAAGCTTTCGATAATTTGCGTACTCTGCTAACGACTTCCCCAATTCTCGTTCAAGCCGACGAGACGAAGCCCTATATAATAAAAACAGATGCAAGCAATTTTGCAATCGGAGCTGTTTTAGTGCAGGGGGAGGGTGAAAACGAACACCCTGTTGAATATGCAAGCCGCCTCCTGACACAAGCCGAGAAGAATTACTCGACGACAGAACGGGAAGCCTTAGCCATTGTATGGGCTGTAAATAAATTTAGAGGCTACATCGAGGGAGCTAAAATCACTATAATGACAGATCACCAGGCTCTTCGGTGGTTGATGTCACTGAAATCTCCAACGGGAAGATTAGCTCGATGGGCTTTACAACTCCAATCCTATGACCTTACAATCAAATACATCAAAGGAAGAATAAATGTAGTAGCAGACTCTCTGTCACGTCCTAGCTGCTACCCAGAAAACGAAGACAATTGTGGGATATGTACAGTTATGATAGATATGCCCCGCAAAGATAACAAAGAGATTCGTAGTGAGCAAATGAAGGATGATAGCATAGTTAAAATAGTACAGTGCCTAGAAAATGATGACGAAGAATCAGCAAGGTACTGGAGTAGAAAAGGTTATGTCATGTCTAACGGAATACTATATCGCTACCTTCCTGGTAATGACATGGAAAACGCACAAATGGTTGTCCCTAAGCATGAACAGACTAATGTTATCTCTGCTTATCATGATGAAGCAATTGCTGGCCACTATGGTATTGAAAAAACCATAGCACGCATTACTCAACGATATTACTGGCAAGGAATGAGAACGCACATAGAAGCATATATTCGAAATTGTATCGAGTGTCAAAGATACAAACCGTCGAATCAGAAACCATCTGGACTCCTGCAGACCACGAGTATGAATCAAAGATTTGAAATCGTAGCTTTTGATTTGTTCGGACCTTTACCCCGAACGCCTTTGGATTTCAATTGGGTATTTATTGTAGAAGATGTAGCGACACGATGGGTCGAATTGTTTCCTCTCAACCAAGCAACGGCTGAAGAATGTGGAAAGGTTCTACTCAACGAAATAATCTTGAGATACGGGACACCACGTCGTTTCATTAGTGACAATGGTACACAATTCGTCAGCAGTGTACTGCAACAATTGACGTATTGCTTGGGAATCCATCATGGATTCATACCCGTTTACCATCCTGAAACTAATCCAGTGGAGAGAAAGAACAGAGATTTGAAAACTCAACTTGCGATACTGGTTCAGGATAACCACACAACTTGGGCTGATAAGCTGCCAAGCATTAGATTTGCTATGAACACTGCAAAGTCTTACACTACCGGATTTTCATCAGCATATCTAACTTTCGGTCGTGAGTTGAGAACTCCGGACGATGTTAATCACGATCTAAGCGCCATAATTCAAAATGAGAAGTTTATCGAAGAAATCACTCCGCGCTTACTCACAATAGCTGATACGCTCCATAAAGCACGTGAGCTTCAAGAAATGAAGGAAGAGCAAAGGAAGATATACTTTGATAAGGCTAGGAAGATTTGTCCAAATTATAAAGTCGGAGACCTTGTCTTAGTCGATAGTCATAATTTAAGTAACGCGCGGCAAGGGTTCAGTTCCAAACTAGCACCACGACGAGACGGACCTTATGCCATTAACCGAAGGCATGGCCCTAGCTCCTTTGAGCTCGTGAGGCCAGACACCCAAGACTCCGTCGGAATTTATCACGCATCAGCTCTACGCCGCTTCCAAACCGCACAAGATACTCCTGTTCCAAAACCCACGCTACCTATAAGAAAAAGAGGGCGTCCACGAAAGGAAGTCGGAAAGTTGGACAGTCCTCAAGCCACGCGGCCTCGAGGAAGACCTCCGAAGAACATAAAAGAAAATATTCTGTCTTCTTCACCGAGACGGCATCGAAGCCAGAGGGGGAGACTGTAACGCGATCAACATAACTCAAGATTACGTCAAGAGATGGCGCCACTAGAGATTCTACATCGCGGTGTCAAGATTCTCCGGCGATAATATATAGTCTCGATCAAAATATTGTTACGTCACTTCTAACTTCAGCCCTCGCCGTAGACGTAAGTGAAAGACTTCCACCACGCTGGGATCTCTCACTGAAATCTGCGACAGGTCCTTAGTGTACTTGAATGTAGTAAACTATGTAAGTTAAGAAGTCAAATAAAGGCATTTGTCAGTTTGTCTGCATCCTTATTCATCGCTCCTGGATCTTGGCGCCACCACGGTCCGGTCCCCGCTACAAGTTTTATTTTATAATAGTGTTTTTGTTCTCATTTTAATTAGGTGTACGTACTGTATATACATCACAATGAAAAAAATAATTTTGTTCAGGTAAACATAAAGACCCATACAAAACATCTCAAACAAAATGTTTTCAAATAATATGACAATTTATCTTTATTTATTTGTGTGTTTATCAATCTGTATTGAAATAAACACATCAATAAGTTTCTGTTAATATATAATAAAATGTCGCATATATCCATAACATTTTATTTCACAACTACAGGCCGACAGCTACATCGATATCGATATGATACTATCGAAAGTGCATGGTACACCACTATATGTCAAGCAGTCATGTAAACTTCACGCACACAATCGTAAATCAGTTTTGGTCGCGCTCAAAATGACACATTGCCGATCTATTTTCTATACTACATCTATGGTTACTGCACTGTAGTTGCCTCATTTGCCTTGTGGCTCTGCTTATAACCTGTAAATTTTAGGTCCTTTTTTTCGATTCTAACTCCAAGAAAATAAGCAATTTAAAGCAATTACCTGACGAATAGCTTGTAATGTAATTTATAGAATATGGATTTGTTATCTATATATATATATAAAAATGAAACCCGTTTCGCGTTGTCACGGCATCACGTGTGAACGGCTGAACCGATTTCGATAATTCTTTTTTTTAAATGTTTGTGGAAGTCCAAGGATGGTTCTTACGGCGAGAAAATTTCGAATAATTGCCGGAAAAACCCTAAAAACAGCCCTTTTCTTTTTCCCATACAAACGTTTTCTAACTAAAACGTAGAGTCAATTTAAGCTTTATTGCTATTGTATAAAGTTCATATTAAATTACAAGCAATTACTGTTGTTTTAACAATGTAGGTATGTTCCTAACGTCAAAGAGTCAATTTGCACTTTATTACCGCTATACAAAGTTCTAATACAATCATATCTATCAAAGCAGTGTGCGTGATTTTCCCATACAAAATGTTCATGGGTTTATAACTGTCATTTAATTTTCACCCTGTCGATATGGCAAACTCTTCCCTCAAATTAAAGAACGTATTTAAATAAAGGTTTCGAATCGAAAACATATATCCACAATATTCGATTGATGGCGTATTTTAGATTTTAAAGATGTAAAATATTGACAGTAGTGAAAATGGATTGACATTTTAATTGTTTGTAATTGTTTATGCATCCGTTCAGAAATTTATTTCGTATAAACTAAGGAGAATATATCAAGCTACATTAATATAGGACAATGAAATAAATAATGTTCACACGTAATGGTGGATTTACATGTTGGCTGAGACTGGGCCAACGTCTACCAACTCCAAGCTATTAACTATGAAAAACATAATGCCAGCCGAGCCAAACACTCCGTTTACACGCTGACGTTGGTCGAGGCTGGCTGAGGTTGGCCAAGCGTGTAAATGCAGCATAAGAAGTTATACTTACTCCTTTTCAAGATCGAATGCCATTTTTATCACGAATTTTTACAGTGGCCTTTCCTTCGCTATAATTCACTGATAGAAATGTACATCGTATCGGAGTGAGATAGGTTATATTATACCTAAAGGGGGTAAAAAAGGGTTGAAATGTTATGTCTAAGAAAATCGAAACCACTGAAGTTATGTCTATGAAATTTTATATTTATATATAACTCTTTATTACTAACAAAAAGTAATGGCGTGCAATATTTTTTGGAAAAACAGCATTTTGGTGCTGAAGTAAGGGAAGGAATATTGGATGGACAATAAAAAAAGCAAAAGTTTTTAATGTCAAAAATTCATAAGGCAATCTTTATATGTATATGTATATGGATGTATATGGAGAGAAGGGACATAGAGTAAAATAGAATGGAAGGTACGGGAGAGGGGTGGGATAGATGACAGATTTGTTAGGACGAAATGTAAATTGCACGTTATAAAACGGGATGGATAATAAAGAGAAGGGATGGGACGGATTGGGAAGAGACTGAACAGGCGGATGAGATGGGATTGTGCCGGACAGTAGGATAGCTACGTCAAGTTTAGGTATACAAGAGTTTATACGAAAAACAACATGTATTTGGTGTGGAGTGGAATCAAGAAATATATGCACCCAGGCGAAGCTGGGTCGGGCCGCTAGTTTTGAATAATTATTGACCATTTTTATGTTGGTCACTGTCAGCTTGTTGAATATTTAATTGTAAAAAAAATATATATACTTTTATAATCATACTTGTATGCCAATTGAGGCGGAGCATAGAGCACTTAATGTAATATTATTCCAACTATGTAATACCTATGTATCACAAGTAAATAAATGATTGATTGATTGATTAAAAGATGACAAAGAATATGACCCCCAAAAATTTTTCATTGACAGTCATGAGTAGTATTAGAAAGGAAGAGGAAAAGATAATTAACTATATGTAGGATGAAATAAAACACAGATCCGCAATAAATATATTTATCATATCAATAATTATGATAATAATTTTAATAATTGTAATAGTTTTTCTATTAAATTAAGATTACGAGGGTTTAAGGCTACGAATACAGCTTTTTATAATTAAATTCACTCACATGTAGCGTTTGGGGTTAGATGCGACGTGTGGGAAATAATAAGACCTTGTCCCACTGTTGGGCACGCCCCCACTGCTGGGACAGGGCCGCTGCTAGTCAAAACAACAATTATTGTGATTGAAAAGCTTCTAGACATAATTTTCACTGCTAATCAAAATTTCTACAGGATTAATGTTAAGAGCCACTACGACGGTCAATAATAGATTTATAGAAACAATTCTACATTAGAAGGTAACCGTAGTATTTGTAACAATTTAATAAAATATACACGAACAAACAGATTTCATCACATGTATTCTTATTGGCAATTGTAAACATTTTTTGTCCGATGCTATACAATTACAAAATAAACACAGATTTATCGAACCGCCTACGATAAATATTTGAAGTGTTAACATCATTATTACAAACACTGCCATCTAGCGGTGAGGGGATTAACTGTTAGTTCCTAACATATTATCTTAATTTTTCTACCTTTAAATTGTCTAAATTCCACAGAAAATTCAGATGTAATCAAGCGGTTACAAAACTACGAAATCCCTTAATGCCTAAGTTCTTATTTATACATGTGATAAAATCTATAAATCAAATATTGTACCATTATGTCAAGTGGGGCGCTTTCAATATTGGTTTGATCTACATCGACAATTGAGAATTTATAGTTCCAATATTGTCACAATGTCGAAAGCGCCTTTACGGGGCCGCATCCATAGACGAGCCGTGTGGCGATAGGTTAATGATTAATACATTGGGCGAATCAATGTTCACGTAAATATCATTGTATTAAATATCATATTATTAATTAATTATACCCACTGTCGGTACAAGTTCTATATGGCAGTTATGAGTTTAAACGTCCTTCTATTGGCATAAATGTTGTTGACACTTTACGAAATAACGCTCAAATAATTTCATTCGATCTTATTGACTCGCCGCACTTGCTCATTTATTGGACGAGACCCCTTATAAAAATGAATTTTTAAACACACGTCTAGTAAAGTTAAGAAGAATTTTATAAGTGAGATTACCATGGCATAAGGGTACACTTTAGTCTGTTATATATATTTACATAAGTAAACATTTTGTATGGTTAAAATAAAGGATCAGTTCAAATACGCAGCGATTATTGATATATTGGACATAGGGCCTTTGAAATAGCAACATTGATATTGAAGATTTAGCGTAGTTCAGAACAGTTTGGCATTGAAATAAAGGTGGATGATCTCTGAAAGATTGTTACATGGATTTACTATTAAGTACTTTTAGTAACCAATCATTTTATTAGGAGTGAGGTACAAAATAATACAATATAATATAAATTATAAATAAATCATTTTAAGGCAGTCGCAGATTCGAAATGGAAATCTATGGTTGGGATATATTTTTATAAAAACAAAAGGAAAACATGTCCGAAAAATTTAAGGCACAATAAAGGTTAAAAATCATTGTACTTTGGGATAGCGTACTGCATGATTTACAATTAGATTCGTGCCTGACTCAGGATAAACAATTTTTTATGCAAATTAAAGCAAATGCAAGTTATAAGGAATGAAATAGATATTATAAACAGGAAAAAGTATGGATCGCATTGCTTAAACCTTGAAGTGTTATAATATTGTATTCGTTTCGTTATAATATGTCGTTTGCAATGGATTTTAAAGTAAACACTAATGGCAGTAAATATTTTGGAATAAACTTATAAGCTTTTTACAAAACTCTAATATTTAAGGTACAAAATATTTCATAAGTTACATTTTGTCAATTTAACATTGATAAATAGCCGAATAAATATCTTACATTTTAGTAAGACTGGCATAAGATTATAATGTTACTAACGCCATCTAATGGATTAATTGCAAATTTATTTTATACCTTCACACGTCATAGATGGCGCTCCTATCACCGCATAAGACATTACATAGATTAGGAACTACATTCTAATAAGAAGATTCCTTTATTAAATCCTTTATATTAAATCAGTTGGGATTCTACAAATCAAGCGTCATTTTGAGGTCCAAATAAATGTTGCGCATTTCATCGAAATCAATTCAGCTGGTATGAATTAAACGAGAAGCAAATAAACTCCATATTTTCAATACATTTAGGTTATTTTGGATAAAACGTTACTCTAAAATCCCAAGTCAATCGTCATGCATCCTTTTTACCGCGTGTAAAAAGAATGAGACGGTATTATGAAGAATTGACATGGCAGTCTCCGTCAAGTTTTAAGTTACGATATGAATGTCTATATACCGACATCGAGCAATAATATCGACATCGACAAAGCCGTCGTTAACTCGTGTAGCTTGACGAATATCACTATAATCTAAAGACAAAACAATGGAATGACTAGACGGAAATGTAACAAAAACCTCATGTCCAAAAGAACTCACAACAAAAACTACACACTTCGATGACTAAACAATGTTTGAGGTTTTGTAATTGAGAGCGGTGTCGCGACTGGTCTCGGGAGTGCTCTCTGATATGTTATTCGTCAAGCTAGTGGTGTCGTGGTCGGTGTCGCGGCGTCGTGAGAGTCGCATTACGTGTGGTCGGGCGCGTGCTTGCGGTGCGTGACGCGGCGCGGCCGCCCGCGAGCCTGGCCAGCCTCCACGCCGCCCACGGTCGACACTGAAACATAATAAATAATTCATAGAAAGAAAAGAAAGAAACATGTTTTTATTACTTATCGCGCAAATTAGCCGCATACAACACAGTACAATTATAATAATGCAAGAATTCAATAAAGTAACAAATAAAGGATTAATATAAAAAAAGAAGGCAAAAGACAGTTAGGTAAGTATGTTGCGCAGCTCACTTGCGACAACAGTTCAACATCTCAGCGTGGTGCTGTGTGATAACAGAAGTTAGAATACAGAAAAAAGAATACAGTAGCATACATTGGTCCTGACTCCACATTGAGATCAATTAAGTCTTATTGCATGGGTATTAGGGAGGTTTTCCGGTTTCGCAAACACCCAACCTGTTACAAATATTGGTGGTCCTCACAAACATTTGTGTCGGTGAAATACTGAGGACACAGTTTAAAACTCTTAGGTATAACAAAGTATAGGTAGATCTTGTAAAGCGCCCTACACACCGAAACTGCCGACCCGCCGGCACATGTCGCCAACTTTTTGTAGGCGGGATAGTCGGCGGTTTCACTCACAAAATATTTTGTTGGCGACCTGTCGACGGCCCGACATGACATGAACATTTTTATGACTTGTTGTTCGCTTGTTGCCAACATGATTATTTTCTTATAGACCGCTGGGTTGTGACAGCGGGCTCTGTCGCCGGGTACGTCGTCCCACTGCAGTCACGGGCCTCCTCTACAATCGACAGTACAATTGAGAGTGGTTAGGCCATATAGTCCACCACACTGCCCTAGTGCGGGTTGGCGGACTTACATACCATATAATTTTTATAAATCGCTATGGTGTGCAGGTTTCCTCACGATGTTTTCCTTCACCGTTTTAGTGCGTGGTGATTGACTATCAATACACACATGACTCCGAAAAGTCAGAGGTGTGCCCTGGGATTCGAACCCGCGACCACCGTGAATATGTTGGCAGTCGCGTCTGTCCGTTTACCAACAGGCCACGCACTTTTTTTGGTGTTTAATGGACTGTAAATGACATAAAAATTTTACGATTCTAATGTATCCACACCACAGTCAACTTTTTTTTTAGCAACGGTTGCAAATGTTACTCAGCAACACATAATAAAATTTATTATTAGTAAAATAAATGGGTATCTGAAAAAAAAATTTGTAAAACCGAAGAAAATAGGGGAAAGACAACAAAACAGTGTTGGAACAGAAGAAACCCACGATTAACGGCCGATGCCAATAATCAATCGAAAAAATTAGATTGAAGCCAATCTGGATTGTTTTCTACATTTCGATTTGTCATTTACCATATTGCCATAGTTTTTTCACTACTGAGATTGATTATTGGCAATATAGTATCAGAAACAAGATTGAGCTGTCAAAGTCTTAAATGGCAAATTTTGGATTGGGATTGTTTATTGGCAGCGGCTGTAAGTAATTATTGATTAGACAAGAAAACACATGATATATGTTATGTTCCTCAATTGTCAATACAAACACAGCAGAAAATAAACTCATACCATTTGATAAACGCCAAATATACCTAAACAGCTCATGGAGATATTTAAAGAGATGCTAAATCTAAATATCAATAGATACACGAAACAAAAGAATCAAAGGAAGAAAATAGGTTATGTAACAATCGCCGTAGTCATTATATTTTTTTCTCTTTTAATATGATGCTTTGTTATTTTAAAAGCAAATAATTAGTACATTTTGGCTTTCTATTAGAATTTTTAGCACTTCTATTTATCTAAGAATCAATAAAATATGAAAATTAGTTGGAAAGGATAGTACAGCACATAGAATAGGCTATTTGACTAATTTCTGAAAACCATACCACATTATGAAGCGGGGTCTATAGACCTTACAAATGAAGGTTATTTTTAATTACTATATCTATATCATTTGAAAATAAATTCACAAAATACACTGAAAAATTACACTGTCAAAACGCTCTGTCTGACAATGTGGCGTTTAGTTCGTAAACATCCGTTCCACAGATTCGTTCGCATATATCACTCATTCTTAAATTATCCATAGATCAATCAATCAGTCAATCGTCCGAATGAGTTTTTGCATTGAGGTATTACAACTGGAGCGGATTATATTATAGATCAAGTCAGCATTGCTGCAGATACGACACTTCATATATTTGTTACATTTTTTACCTAATGTTTCAGAATAAAGTAAAACGAAATATAAAAGCTCAATATAATCATACATTTTTAATAACTTATAAAGCTACATTATTATATAGATTTTAAAAACAACAAAACCTATAATAGGCTTTTTGACTGTATAAAAATATTGACTTATTTGTTTCCATCCGTGTAAATAATTTAATTTTAAACATATTTCATTATCATACATTAAAAATATTGTATATTTTGTCTAAAAACCACAATAATAATTTAATTTATTTTGAGTTCGCGCCACGTGATCGTAAACGATTTTGATTGGCTATGACGTCATGCATTAGTATGAACTACTCACGTACAGGAAATGAATGGGATTGATAACGGCATAGATGCAAATTAAATATTAAAAATACCTTTAAAACGCGTTATTTGTCATTTGTACCCGTGAATTAATAATATTATCATGTCCAATGTAATAAAATGTGAAGAAAGAAAAAAAAACTAATTTTTTTAACAAAACCTCATTCGGACTATTGATTGATTGATTGATCTATGGTTGATTCTTAGAGTATTTATATATAGAGGGAGCGCTGTCATACATTCGCGATTTGAAAAACGTAGATATTTTCTTGTTCGTAATGTTGGTAGCGCACCTATATTAGTAAAAATTGAATTAACAATGTAGCAATAAATTTCTATAAATTCCTTTATTAGCCGAAATTATATTTAACTATTATCCTTTTAAAACGAGTTTGAGTGGAATTAAATAGACCTAAACTATTTATTTTTAATTATTTTTTCAAATAATTTGTGTATGTTGCACAACCTGTTCCAATAAGCGGTACATACTCTAAGGGTTGATTAGAAAGTGGGTGACATGCGAACGAATCTCTGGAATGGATGTTTACGAACTGAATGCCACATTGCCAGACAGAGCGTTTTGACAATGTAATTATTCAGTGTATTTTGTATAATATTATTAATTCACGGGTATTAATGTCAAATAACGCGTTTTAAAGGTATTTTTAATATTTAATTTGCATCTATGCCGTTATCAATCTCATTCATTTCCTGTACGTGAGTAGTTCATACAAACGCATGACGTCATAGCCAATCAAAATCGTTTACGATCACGTGGCGCGAACTCAAAATAAATTAAATTATAATTGTGTTTTTTAGCCAAAATAAACAATATTTTTAATGTATGATAATGAAATATGTTTCAAAATTAAATTATGTACACGGATGGAAACAAATAAATCAAAATTTTTATACAGTCAAATAGCCTATTGAAACGTGTTAATTTATTAGTATCCCAACTCCCATTCCACAACCCATTTATCTGTAATATTTCTCACCAGGTTCCCGAGGGATCAATTTAGTAACGACAATTTTCAACTCGGGATATATGGAGCTACTGGGCCTGTTTAATTTCCCATTCAATCTCGGCAATTCGGAAGCGATCGATTTTAATCGGGATTCTGAAATGTGAACAAATAAAAAAAAAACAAAAAGTACAGTTGATGTCTGTCTGTATCAGCCCATATACGTCCCACTGCGGGACACGGGCCTCCTCTATAATTGAGAGTAAGATTGAGAGAGGCCATATAGTCGACCACGCTGGCTTAATGCAAGTTTATTGATGTTCTAAAAAAACCACTAACTAATAAAACAGGAACTAAACTGTGTTCAAAAGATTATATAAGTAAATTAAAAAAAAGTAATTTTAAATAAATAAACCGACTTCAAAATTGTAATAAAAATAAATAAACATATTCTTTCACAAATCTATAATACCAACAATTTTGTGGAATTCTTATAAATTCTTCACATTATGTCCTATTCTGGTTATCAATAGACAATATGACTGCTCAATTCACTCGTTTGTTAAACTCATTACACAATTCTTACATAATTTAGTCCCAAATAGTATCGATATAACTTATCATTGGCAAATGTAGGTTATTAAATATAAATGTAGTTTATTAAATATACCTTGGACATCCTCTGGAGTCTTTGGTGCACTGACGTCACCGTTCGTCTGCGGGGTTTTCTTATTTTTGTGTTCGTACCCATTTGTTCTGGTGCGTGCATGGTCTGAAAGGAACGAAAATTGTACTATTAAATTTGAATCCCGACACAATTAAAGCGACCGTCGAATCGAATATGATATCACAGTGTTTGAAAAATATTAATTAATGATGTGCAATTATTATAAATGCAAATCTCATGCCTATATTTTTAAAGAGGAAATCAAGGTACTACGCCAAATTAAATTCCGCTCAAGATGTAATAGGGGGAAGTACTCTGAACTCTATCCATACTCTCCAGTCCCGAACACAACGTTTGGTGTTTTTTTTTTTATAGTTCGTCAAGTTAATTATATTCAATGAAAAAAATATTTTTCCTACACAAAAAAGTAGGTTTCATCGAGGTACAAAAATCTTCGCACCGATACTAAATTTCATAGTGAAAAAAGTATTCTCCTTTCATTTATTATTTTTAAACAGAAGGTGACTGCCTCGGTGGCGTAGTTGTGCTAGAGTACGGTTACAAAGCTGAGGTCTTGGGTTCGAATACCGGGTTGGGCGAAGTGATATTGGATTTTTATATTCATTATCAGCCTAGAGTCAAAAATTTGTGCCCGATATGGCGATACGCTCGCCACCTATCACATCGTGGGATGGAATATACAAGGCGAAATGTGAGTGTACTGGCACCTCTACCTACCCCTTCTGGGAAAAAAGGTTGAGTTTATGTATGTATGTAAACTGAAGGTTAGTCAGTGCGTCGGATGTGATGTGGTGGATATGTACTTGGAGACTGTCCCGCCATCACACTCACCACTGCAACTCGTGTGTCGCAGGATCCACAGTGGCACGCAATGTAATGACACCGAGCATTGAAGCTCGGCGAGTCTCCGGGAATGTCTAACTTGTCTTTAACCTTTCTTTTTATTCGTTTCTCTTTTTTTAATGTCGCTTAAAATTCTCACCACATAAAACGTTCCAATTACTTCATAAAGAGAATTTAAAATCGCCGCCACGAATCAAATTTAATAATACAATTGTCAAGAAAAAGGAATGTTTTTTTTATGTTGTCTTATTTTTGTATACGCACTGTTGTATCCAGCGTGTCGGTGCACGTGGTGCGCGGCCAGGTCGGGCAGCGTGAGCGGCCGCCGCGCGCGCCCGCGCCCGCACGCGCCCACGCCCAGCTCGCTACAACACCATACAAACTTATTCATGGTATCAGCCCATATATGTCCCACTGCAGGGCACGGGCCTCCTCTACAATCGACAGTACGATTGAGAGTAGTTAGGCCATATAGTCCACCACGCTGGCCTAGTACGGGTTGGCGGACTTACATACCATAGTTTTTTTGACGTGACAACGTCTTAAATTAGGTTGCGGCTGGGAGTCACTTATGAAAAAGTGTAACGCCCGGTAACGTAACGGTGCGCGCGCAGCACTAGAGAATTATTTTTCAGTTTCACCCACTTTTTCCAAAATTGTCCCATAGCCCCCCCCCTGCCTTCCCCCACCCTTATTCCGAAATAGTGCCTATTAGCCTCCCCACGAAACCTACCCCCCCCCCCTCCCCTACCCCCACCCCGAAAATTTACCTCACCCCCCCAATCCTATCTCGGCCAACATAGGTCGTAGACCCACCGAGTTTGGTATCCTCGGAACCGTCTTGGTGAGGGCTACAAATTGACCCCGCCAGAAATCCCAAATTACGCAAAAAATTACCCCCCCAAAAAAAAATATTTTACCTCCAAAAAATTAATTTAAGTTAGCCTCCCCACGAAACCTTCCTCCCCCCCCCCCCCTCCCTTACCCCCACCCCGAAAATTTACCTCACCCCCCCCCAATCCTATCTCGGCCAATATAGATCGTAGACCCACCGAGTTTGGTATCTTTGGAACCGGCTCGGTGAGCTCTACAGATTGGCCCCAACCAAATCCCCAAATTCCTCCCTCTCTCCCCTAAAATATTTGTCCAGGCATAACTCCGTCATTTCTTAAAGTAAACCCCCCGTGTTTGGAGTCAGAGGAATCGTCTTGACGAGCTCGACAATCGAGAGCAGGCAAAATACGATTTTTCTTATTTTGACGTGACAACGTCTTAAATTAGGTTGCGGCTGGGAGTCACTTATGAAAAAGTGTAACGCCCGGTAACGTAACGGTGCGCGCGCAGCACTAGAGAATTAGGCGCATTGAATCGGCGCATGCTTGTGTCTCTGTCTTTGTCTTTCTCGAACGTTCTTGGCGTTGGAAAAACAAGAAAGCGTCACAATACAAGTTCACACGTGTGGTTAAAGTATCGTCAGCTGTGTCTGTAGTGAAAATATGGAGTGCTTAGATTCGTCATTACATGTACAATGTTTTAGTAAACAAAATATATTTCTATAGTTAAAATTTGTGCAATTCTTATTTTCATTCAATTCCTTGTTCCTATTGTGCAATTTAATTATATTCATATCAATAAATATTCTACCGAGAAAAAGACGTTGTCACGTAAAATCATCGCCCGTAAAACCGACTTTACAGGCAACCATTTTTATTTTATAAATCGCTATGGTATGCAGGTTTCCTCATGATGTTTTCCTTCACCGTTTTAGTGCGTGGTGATTGACTATCAATACACACATGACTCCAAAAAGTCAGAGGTGTGCCCTGGGATTCGAACCCGCGATTATATGATTCTATTTATTTATTTATTTTAAAAAAATCAAAACCCATATGAAAGTGTATTATTTCAAAATACGCCAAATCCGCCAAACAGTAGTTTAAATGCACTTTTGTGTTTCGGGTTGACATTGTAGCCAGAGTAACTACTGGACATATTAAGACTTAAAATCTTACGTCTCAGGATGGCGAGCGCAGTGGGATGCCAAGCATTGCTTTGTAATTCAAGGCGTTGTTTGGTTTTGCTACTGTTCATGAGCGGTCGTATCGTCTCGGCATTTATTGAAATGAAAGAAATAAAAAAAAATGAAAGTGTAATATTCCCCAATACATACTCTCTAACAGGCTCCCGCCAGAAGTCAGCAGTGTGCACGGGCGGGAAGTGGTAATTATTCTGGTAACCGTAGCCGCCGTCCAGTCCGCTCGCGCGCAAGCTCGCGTGCAGCGAGTTCTTCATGCACTGCAACTGTATGCCAGATGGAGTTATTATACTAATTTAGACTCTAGTGGAAAGTGTTATGGTTGGTTGTACAATAAGTAAAATAATACCTTGGCTTTTCTAGGGTAAATTGATGTGCAATGATAAAAAGATAATTAGGTTGAATCATTGTACATAATTTGCCCTTTACTAATAACTCAATTACAGATGTTATTATATAATTATACCATAGTTTTAAGAGATCTTCTGAAAACGTGCGATGAAAGTAGAGTCACATAATGCTTTTCCTGCAGAAGGATTAAATTTATCTCAATTTGAGACGCAGTTATCCCTCTAGACGAGCCTGCCAATTCACCTGAGCCAAGACCGATAACAGCGTGGCTCCACCACTTTCAAAATACGCAAGAATAATAATATAATAGTCTTACAATGATAATAGGGTCTACGCCTACCAATCGTACTCTAGAATGTAAAGGAAACCAGTGCCCTTCAGTGGCAGGTATATGAGCTAAAATATATACAGACAACCATCATATTCTAAATGTGATGATGATTTCACAGCCAACACGATTCTTCTACATATTGTACATAACAGAAAAAAAACACACTTGTTAAATGAAACTAAACCAATTAATAATATGTTATCAAGTATAGAACAAAATTAGCTTGTAATTTTCTAAACTTCAATATCGATTATTTTATGAAAGGGTTACCAACCTTGAACAATTAATTATTGTTTGCATGCTATCGTGTGGCAAATATACTTATCATTAAAATCAAATTTAAAACTACAGGTACATAAATATGTTTGTATACCAAGGCTACTAATTGATTAAAAAGTTAACATCAACGTTGAAAAGGTTTGTGGACAACGAAATAGTGTAAAAATAACTCATTAGTACAAATATTCCAGTCTCACAATCAACAATATAATTGTTATTTAAAAATACATTTAAAGTGTAAACAAAACATTGACGTATATAGTTGGAGTTCAGATATGGGCCAATCCAAAAATTCTGATGTTAGACAACTAGCAATTCAAAAACTTTAGGCATTTGAAAAATACAAAATACATAATTAATACGAAGTCGATAAATATAATTTCTACTTCATAAATTTTATACCAGGTAATTTAACAAAAAAATATTCACTTCATAAAACATCTGCTATCATACTTCAAAAATACTCATGAACACCTCTCTATATACGTCAACAAACAAAAAAAAAACAAACATTTACGGGGACGGGACAAAATAATAAGGTGATCTAGTTTAAAATCTAATTTAAAACGAATTGTATATCAAGGGATCTATCATGCAGTGCCCCTGTAACAGAGTGGCCCGTCCCGTCCGCGTTCATCAGCTGGATCAGCCTCGGCACCACTTCACACAACTCGCACGGGATAAGCGGGGATAGGGATATGGTAGGATATAGGAGTAAAAAGTGAACGGTAAAAAGGTAAGGTACTCCTCAATTTATTGTGTAAACATTGTTGTAAGTTATATAGAGAAAAGAAATTAAAAATTCTAAGTTATGTAATTGACAAATGAAGAAATTCTCCGGTAAAAGAATGAGTTTCTATGATTGAGCGTCACCAGTCCAAGCATGACGGCTTAATGTGACGACGCGGGACGATTCACTTTCGCTTGTTGTTCAGAACGAACAGATTTTTTTACTTTAAATATTTTTGTTTCGGAATTCGGTGATCGATATGACAACATAAGCTCACTTGAAATGTGGTTCCACTAGTTTGCCTACCCCTTCGAGAGTATAGGTTTGATCTTAGGCAACTGCATGTACTGTATCATTTTGTATTGCAAATCTTCTTTTTTTTAATGACGAGACGAGCAAGCCGTTTGCCTGATGGTTAGCGTACCACCTCTATGACAGTATTAAAACCAAACAACACCTTGCATTACAAGCAATTCTTGGCATTTCATTGTGATAGCCATCCTGAGACATAACATGTTAAGTTTCAATATATCCAGTATTATCTCCTAAATAATATTTTATTCTAGCCTCTTAAAAAACTTTGCCATTGCTAAATTTGGACACTAACTCTGTCTAATCATTCATCTTCGTTCTCTGTAATCATTCATAGGAACGACCATAACTTTTCTTAACAAATGATAGTTTAGAACCAGGTAATTTAGCATTCGATTCACGGAAACATACGGGATGATGTTGATGATGAATCGAGATTTGAGGAAGACGGTGGATAGTTTAGTGATTGGATGTTGCTGGTTCGAGATGTGGTGTGCGGTGCCGTGGCGCAGACGTACGTGTGCGTGTCTCGCGGCCGCGCCGTCAAACAAGAGGTTAGTGACGGCGCCCCCCGGCGCGGGCGGCGCGGGCGCCAGTACCTCTCTGCGCTGCCGCTCGGCGTCCGCGCGCAGCCGCCGCACCAGCCGCTCCGCCGAGCCCAGCCGCGCACGCAGCGCGCCGCGCGACTCCCCGCCCTCCTCACAGGCGCCCTCCGCGCCGCCCTCCGCGCCCTCCGCAGAGCACGAGCACTTCACCTCCAGGGAACGCAGCTTTCTGAAACATATATTACAATCATAGAATTTGTATTATCATCAACCTATAACAGGAGTAGGTAACATGCAACTCGCGAGCCACATGCGGCTCTTTGAAATACACATATCCTGCTGTGTGCTTAATAAATGTCACTACATTGAAAGAAAGAAAAGTGCGTGGTAGCCTATTGGTAAACAGACCATACGCAGCTGCCAACATGTTCACGGTGGTCGCGGGTTCGAATCCCATGGCACACCTCAAACTTTTCGGAATTATGTGTATTGATAATAATCATTCGCTACGCACTTCATAGGTGAAGGAAACATTGTGAGGAAACCTTAAATACTATAGCGAATTTGTAAGAATTTCTATGGCATGTAGTCTGCCAACCCGCACTAGGCCAGCGTGGTGGACTATATGGCCTAACCACTCATAATCGTACTCTCGATTGTAGAGGAGGCCCATGCCCTGCAGTGGGACGTATATAAGCTGATACAGAAATTCACCACTTCCGTCATCATCAGCCTATTCCGTTAACGACTGCTTGACATAGGCTTCCTACAAATTGCGCCTATTCACGCTGTCTTCCACTGTCTTTCGGAGAAATTGGTTGGTGGAAGCACTCTCATTTGTGAGAGGCCAGCTGGGTAGGTACCACCGCAATGTCTATTTCACCAGTCAAACAGCAGTGTAAATGCACTTTGGTGTTTTGGACTGAAGGACATTGTAGCCAGAATAACTACTGGACATATTGAGACTTAACATCTTATGTCTCAGGATGGCGAGCGCAATGGAATTTTGCTACTATTTATGAGCGGTCGTATCGCTTACCATCAGGCGAACGGCTTGCTGGTCTCGCCATTCATTCAGAAATCAGAAGTCCTTTATTTGCATAAAATGTAGGTAAACAGGTGTTACACTATTATATACAATATTTCCTGTACATTTTGCCATGTGGCGTGCAAAAGTTATAATTATATTGTGAACTTATAAAATATTAACATAGGCGTCCTAAAGCATTCATCATTCTTCTTTCTTTTTTCATTTCTTCATTGCAATACAAAAATAATATATTCACATATCCTGCTGAGTGCTTAATAAATATCACTACATTGAAAGACCATGCATTTTTGGAAGTGGTAGAGCATCGATGTTGTCAGTCAGGGCTCTGCGTGAATGAGCAGGCTAGTCCGGGCGGTACCACATTCTCACAGAAGTCGAAGGGAAGTGAAAACTCGTTTCGCTCAGTGAGTGAGATTGTCGGATGTCCAATACCCCTTTCCTTTTCCCATCCTTTTTCCTTTCCACTCCTCTTTCATTTTAATGAGCCAGGACACACACACATCTAGGATACAAGCGTTAACGGATGATTATGCAGTGATCATTCAGCCCCTAGGTGACCTGTATAATCGTGTGCAGGACTACTGGATAAAAAAAATGGTCCTTTTCCATCCGACCACATCTTTCTTCACCAAACTAGTACACAATGCAATACGTACTCAGCCTGTGCATCAACCAATCTCTGAAGCTGTAGGGCGCGCGCCTCCGCTGCTCGGGCTTCGCCCCGCGCGGCTGCCGCCTCGCGCTCCAGACGACTCACCTCGCGTTTCAAATTCGCCTCCTGTCAATAATATACATAGATTATAATATAGTACGAGTATAAAAATACACATCAGTAAATTGATGCAGGCCGCTTCCAACAGGTCATTGTGGAGATTCTTGGGGGAGGCCTATGTTCAGCAGTGGACTTCCTGTGGCTGATATGATGATGATATAAAATGTCTTGATACTTCAGGAAGATACCAAATCTCAGACGTGTTTTCTACTAAAAGGTAAGTGTACCAATCCTATTCGAGGTTTATGTCAACATACACAATATAACCAACTCCTCCTATAGTCCATTGAAATGTTACAATTTAAAGACCGAATATTGCATTTTTTAGAGCACGCAATTTTATTTTTGGGACATGTTTGTGGGGTCGCCACCCTTGTCCCCCGGCCGCCATCTTGGGCAAAGAGGTGAAAACACTTTTTTCGCGATATCTCGGAAACTATGCGTCTTACAAAAAAATTGTAAGAACATAATACATATGTAGCAAATTGTTTTGCCTACAAATATAATTATATAACTTTTTGCTCTAAATTAAAAATTAAAAAAGTTATAAGCAAAAAAGTGAAGAAGAAATTTCTTAAGGGAAATCTTCCCATTTGTCTCAGACGTAGACTCGTCGACATGTATATCTTACCAATTCTCACATACGGAGATCAAACCTGGTCTTTGACCGAACTTGAGAGGTCCAGGCTCGGGGTTTGTCAAAGAGCTATAGAGCGCAGCATGCTAGGCATAACACGCATGGACAGAGTGCCCAATAACGCCTTGCGCTCCATAACCAGAGTCTAGAATGTTGCAGAAATCAGCTGAAATAAAGTGGGATTGGGCGGGCCACGTCGCCGGGATGCACCCGAAGAGGCGGGCAAAGATTGCCACTCAATGGGTGCCTAAGGATGGCGAGAGGCCACGCGGCAGGCTTTGGAAATGGTAGCGCGATGATCTCGACCAATTTAGCAGCACTTGGATGGCATCAGCAACTGATAGGGATAAGTGGAAGGAGTTGGGGGAGACCTTTGCCAACAGTGGGACATAATAGGTGAATAAAAATAAAAAAAGCAACAAGTGAGATTTTTTTATAAAGTGCGTCCTCTAAAAAATGCAAAGCTCATGTAACATTTCAATGGACTACTATTAATTTAACTTTCTGATTAATTTCATTGCGGGTTAAAGACAAGTTAGACATTCGCGGAGACTCGCCGAGCTTCAATGCTCGGTGAATGACACCGAGCATTGAAGCTCGGCGAGTCTCCGCGAATGTCTAACATTGCGAGCCACTGTTGATTCTAGCCACAGGAGTTACAGTAATGTGTGAGGGCGGGACCATCTCCAAAAGACAATAATATGCTGAACCTATGTGATAGGGCTATGCCTTCACACACTCGTGTCGGCTACAGTGAAAACGCAGATTAATGTCGAGGCTGTGAAAAACCCCACAAAACCTAGATCATAAACAAGTGATATTTGTTAACCAATAAGCACACAAATATTTGCCTCAATGCAGAATTCGAATGCACAAAATCTCGTTTCACATTTGAATTTTCGCCTACTGCGCCACAACAGCTGATTTTCATCAAAACAAGATGAACTTTAAAAGATTACTGGCACATTTCACAACGCATTTGGCGTTGACAACGAAGGTTTTCTGAGTCATGCTTCTCACTGTATATACTGTGACAAAGGTCAGGTTTTAAATGTAGTTTTCATTGAAAAACGTTTTTATTGAGACAATGTAATATTTTATTATGTGAAGGAAGTAATAACATGTATGTAATTTATTTAAATGTATGTCATATTCAAAGTTAGGTATATACAGTATTTGCGCAGATAATTCAGAACATATCAGAAAAGTCGTGTATTGTGTCTTCATAATAATATGTTTTTTATTCAATAATTTTGACATGAATTCCTAATAACACCATGATTTATTTATTTTAAGTAATACCCTTCTTTATACTTGTTTTGGATATGTACACTATATGAATATTTTAATAAGTTATTGTTATTAAATAAAAAACATCATTTTTTATTGTCCACACTACACAAATGATGATCGATTGACTAAGGACTTATTTTTGTAAAAAGTAATATTTTAAAAAACTTGGATAGTTATTCCTATATTCAATTTATAATTACATTAATAAAACTAACATGTTTTATAAAAATATTCTCAATTCTAATCCGAGCGGTAATCCTTGAGTCAATCGCGTTTCCCAACGCAGTTTCTACAATAAAGTTTTACGAGGCAGAACATTTAACAAGCGGAATATAGACAAGTATTTAAAACGTGAAGCAATTCACGCATTCATTATTTTTTAACGCTAGTTTTACTGTAGCATAGATTCTGATCTAATTTTAACATTAATCAGCTATAAATCAGTCAGCTGTTATAATAAATGAATGTGATAACTTAAATTTGCTTTGAATTTGGGCGTTTCGTACCAAAAACAAACATTGAGGGCCTTATTAATAAACTCGGATGAGCGAAGGATTAACTTTATGCCATGGGCTAGAGAATTCACTCTATTATTATGAATAGCTAGATAGTAATGACTATATTAATAAAAATCTATGTTCTTCAGCCTAACATGATAATCCTGTTATCCACTGATTTTAAAAGTATAAAGAATGGTCAAAATAAATTAGTCAATTTTAAAGTTTTGGGCTAAAGTTTAATCCCTCGCTCTTCCAAGTTTATTAATAAGGCCCTGAGGATCCAGTCTATATGAGCTAATACGTATAATTACTATACTTTGCTGTGTCAGCAATTAACGCCCATATTACATATCAAGTTTATTTCGCAAATTATATTCAATATTTGATCCTTCGAGCAACTCGCGTGTGTATACTGACTCAATAGATAATTTGGAAAGTTATTTTTATCTTTATACTGAAACAAATCATAATATACAAATACACAAATATTTTTTGTGGACTCTTGATAAGCCGAATAATTTAGTTTGGTTCTGATCTGGTTCGTGTAAAATACGTAAGATCTTTGTTGATTGTTGTATTTATTTGTTTTTGAACGAATTCAAATTACCATAGATTGCATTTCCCTATAACGAGTTTAATAATCCCAAGCCTCCCCTTTAACATAACCGCATCAACATTACTTAACCGCACGTTACGCCGCCACAGGTACACAAGGTCTTTGCCGATAATATCTAATTACGTTACATATTGCCCTACATAATCCTGCCCCTCTCTCCTCTTTTATAATGATTAGCGTCCAATACACGCGTCTGGATAGGCGAAAAGGAAAATGCCCATTTCACTATGAAACTTAGTATCGCTGCGAAGATTGTTTTGCCTCGACGAAACCTACTCTTTTATGCAGTGAATAATAAACTCATTTGCAAAAAAAAAACGGGCACCTAAGCAATGAACCATTTCAAATGTTACTATTGGTTTGTTTGATAATTATAGGTAGTTTTACTTTCACAATTTGGTAAATTAATAAGCAAATAATCGTTTTCGTCAGTATTATCATAAAATTTTGATAAAATTTATGGGTTTTAATGCTAAAGTTCACTAGTAGTGTATGCTCGCTAGTAGTGCATATGCTCGTGAAGTAAAAGTTAACAAAGATTTTGTTTGTTTTTTCTTTAATAAAGTAAAAGCAGATAAATGTTTAGTATCGAGTGTGACCCCCTCTACCTGAAATCACAGCTTGAATTCGTCTGGGTATGCTAGCGAGGATATCCCGGATACTTGCTTGCGGAATACGTTCCCACTCCGCGGTAATGACATTCTTCAGCTCTCTGATGGTCTTCGGAGCCGGTTGTTCTGATCTCACGCGTCGTTTCAGAACGTCCCAGACATGCTCTATAGGATTGAGCCTGGTTCTGGAAGAAAACCATGTACCCAACCACGGGATGATCGTTTTCTTGTGAGTCGCGCATTGAGAAATCGCAAGTCTTCGTATGTGGACCTTAAGAACACCCTCGAAGAAGTAAGAAATGTGCATATTAGTCTATGGACGGTCAGGAGGAGGCTTCTCGCGGCCAATATACGCAGTCATCGCCCGGCCCGCGGCCCTAAGTTACTCCGTGAGCACAGAGTTGCCAGGCTTAGGTTTGCTCGAAATTGTGAGTCATGGACTCAAGAAGACTGGAATAGGGTATTGTTCTCCGATGAAGCCAGGATATCTCTGTTCGGTGAAGATCGACGTCGGCGAGTGCTACGAAGACGAGGAGAACGCTTTGCAGAGGCTTGTTTTGAAGAAATCACACCTTATGGTGGGGGCTCTGTTATGTTTTGGGCAGGAATAAATTCAATGGATCGTACAGAGTTAGTCTTCATTGAAAACGGCTCACTGACTGGACATCGATACATAACGGAAGTTCTAATTCCTCATGCACAACCCGCATTGGCCGCTTTAGGCGAAGACTCAATTTTTATGGACGACAACGCTCGCGCCCACAGGTCTGGCGATGTGGTAGCGTATGTGCAAGAGGTCGGCATTCGTCGTTTGGATTGGCCAGCTCGAAGTCCCGACCTCAATCCTATAGAGCATGTCTGGGACGTTCTGAAACGACGCGTGAGATCAGTACAACCGGCTCCGCAGACCATCAGAGAGCTGAAGAATGTGATTACCGCGGAGTGGGAACGTATTCCGCAAGCAAGTATCCGGGATATCCTCGCTAGCATACCCAGACGAATTCAAGCTGTGATTTCAGTTAGAGGGGGTCACACTCGATACTAAACATTTTTCTGCTTTTACTTTATTAAAGAAAAAACAAACAAAAATCTTTGTTAACTTTTACTTCACGAGCATACGCACTACTAGCGAGCATACACTACTAGTGAACTTTAGCATTAAAACCCATAAATTTTATCAAAATTTTATGATAATACTGACGAAAACGATTATTTGCTTATTAATTTACAAAATTGTGAAAGTAAAACTACCTATAACTATCAAACAAACCAATAGTAACATTTGAAATGGTTCACTGCTTAGGTGCCCGTTTTTTTTTGCAAATGAGTTTATTTTTTTGAATATAAATAAACATCTTTGCGACCCAGGCCCGTTGTTCATAGAGAAATGAATTTAAAGTCCAATAAAAACCTTTTTTTCACCCTATGAACGACATGTAAAATGTTATGATGATTGCTTTGTTTTATAAAAATCTGTCGCCCAGGATTAAACAGGAAAACGTTTAAGGATAAATCATTAAAAATGATATAACTAATTGTTTGTAAGTTGTATCGGTATCCGGATCAACAGTTTTTTACCGATAATATGAATGGGCATTCTCCTTTAGAGTGTTATGCTAGGCATCCACTTAGAAACAATCCATAATATTTCGTGTAAAATCATGTTGAAAAAATTCTACTGGATTTACTTCTCGTCCGCATTATGTATGATCTGAACTAGAGAGTGTTTATATTGATATGCCAGCATTGCACATACAAACCGTTAAACATTGTACTTATTAACTCCGCGTAGCCAAAATATATCAGTATGATTAAAATATATTCTCTATCTATCTTTGGCGCAACTCATTTATGTGCTTTTTAAAAATTGAAATCTAGAAGTTCTTGTTTTTTCTCCTTACAAAAATACCAACTTTTGGCTGCCTGTGTTGTTAGTCTCTTCCAAAATTAGAATTGTCGCACAATATGATTTACCTATGAGGAGTTTTTGCAGAGATATGCCGTCTTTGGGCTGACGTCTTGTCTTGCTCAAAAAAAATCCAAAAGTTGTTTGAAGGGAACAAAGCTTTCGGTAACTAAAATACGTTTTAAAATTATGAATACGGCCATTAATATTCCATAGAAGTATATGCAGAATTTTACCTCTGTGTTTTCAGGTTCCTCGGGGGCAGGCGGTGTGGTGGTCTTCGGCGATGACTCCTTGTTGAAGATCAACTGGAATTGTAAGTCTGAAAAATAAAATAATACACAATTCTTGTAGCTCATTGAACTCTAAATTAGTCGAGTACTGAAGGGCGACGGTTATACCCATTCTTTAAAACCAACCGCTTGCTTTTCACTGTTTCAATGAATAAAGATAATATCCTATAACGGTAACCTAACCTAAGGTAACCTACCTATCATAGAAATTTTTATAAATTGCTATGATTTGTAAAGTCCACCAACTAGCACTAGGCCAGTGTGGTGGACTATATGGCTTAACCGCTCTCGATTATAAAGGAGGCTGTGCACTGTAGTGTGACGTATACGGGCTAATACAGTACAATACAGTAAGATATTAAACGTATAAAAATTAACAGATTCAATAAAAAAGAATCCAAAAAAAAACAACATTAATAACCACAATCGCGATTACTAATTTCATGTTTACTCATCGCATAACTTATTCATACGTTTTAAAGTATCCGAGGTGATTTATTCCAAAATAATAATCATCTGTACTTGGCGACGTGTGGGATGGATTGGTTAGGTCATCGAGAAGGCAATGAACTATATTATTTCTTTGTTTATAATCTACATCTAATATACTAGCGGTTCGACCCGAATCCGCCCGGGTGTAGGGACACTTTTCAAAACGGCGGCCAAAATGTTCAATTCTGACTATCAATTTAGAATATGGGAGCAAAGGATTCTTCAGATATCGATTTTGAGGCTGCAGGACACGGGCCTTCTTTACAAACGATAATGCGATTGGGAGCGGTTAGGCCCGTGGTTCCTAACCTGGAGGTAATTACCCCCGCGGGGGTAAAAATTGTATTTTGCGGGGATAACAGTGTGCTGGTTATCATATTAAGTGAAAGTATATATGCATACATACATAGATAAATACATACAAGCACGATAAATAACACCCAAACACAAGTATTCATCATACCAATGTATGCCTAAAACTTTTAACTGATAATTGAAAAATCACTCGTAAATTATTTTATTTTTATTTATTATTATTGATTATTGGTTATGTGCAATTGGTTTAAGTTTTTATAAAGTATACGTATAAGTATTAACACGTATTGTTTGAGATCATCCTTGGGATGAGGGGTAAAATCAGTCACCCTTAGATCATAGGGGTAACGGACCTAAAAAGGTTAGGAACCATGGGGTTAGGCCATATAGTCCACCACGTTGACCCAATGCCTATCAGATTTATCCTATCATTTACTACCTATCAGATGAGCTCTATATCCAAACGTATGCAATTAAAAGCAAACACATAATCACCAAACACGCAACATCTCATTACAAAACAAAGATAAAGTGAAACTGTGGTAACTAGTTAGCAATGCATTTGGATCACGAGCAGTTCTCGGAACGCACGACGTGTGACTCATGACTCATTATGCAAGAGATATGCAGTAATCTTTGTTGCATAAATATTGTGTATTTCATTAAGTATGTGCCCTTTAATTGGATAATGCCATGCCCGTTGTTATGTAAGAGATTTTGGATAATCCATTATTACTCCGTAGAATTTATTTTCTGTTTCGTGTTCTTTTCTTATTAGTGTTAAATTAAGTAGGTATAATAAATGAAGCGATAAGAAATTCTTTAGATTCATAATATTAACTACGTTTGTTAAAGCAATATATTTAGTATGAAGTGAGATTAACATCAGGTAACTATTGATTTTCTGGAAATAAACACACAACAAAAATGCGCTTTTAAACATTACAATTAAGTTCCTACAGCACAATTTTGTAGCACCACTACCTTAGATTATATACTCGTCTAGATGACACATCACACCTCACCGCGCGGCTCGAATAAAGTCTACCAAATTTGGTAGACTCGCTTCTCACGTACGTCAGTGTCATTTGAACTACATATGGATAACGTGCTCCCGAAAAATAATTAATTATGCCGGTTTGTGCTGTTGAATTGTATCGCAATTGTGTGGGAAAACTGTATAATAATACCAATATCGCTTTCTATCCGTAACATTATTGTTAAACCACTATTATTTGAAGAAAACACGAACTTTTAATTCATTATTTTGAAGATGAGTTTCATTGGCCAGTGTTGTCAATTTATTACTAGGAAGATTTGTTGAAACTATGGGAGAAACTATAAAACACAAATATCATTACATAATATTTCGATCAGAATAACAACACGAAGAATGGCATTATTTATTTAATGAGTAAATAATAATTACCTGCACGATATTAATGAAACCCACGACGACATGCACTTCATAGTAATTTTATTAATTCTTTGCCTTGCATGTGTATTACCATTCAAAATTTCACAAACGGGGTACTGCTATTGTCATCTTTGAAGAAACAGCGAGAACTTATTCAAGGTCCTAATAATATTTTTAGGCTTCCTTCGGATTCCGTACTAGCAAATTGCTGGAGAGACATTACACAGCGGAAACGAAAAAAAGACCATTCGTAGCCTCACATGACTTCAGTTGTGTGTTCCGAACATTTTACTTATGATGATTTATATTTTACATACATACAGAAATCAGATAACAGCCCAGGCAGTAAATCCAAAGAGTTAATTCTATTCGGAAACAAACACTAGGAGATGGGTTTAGATCTTTATTGTTTTTACTAAAATGCGTTATAAATATAATTAATAGTATGATTACTTTAAATAAAGAAAAAATATTTTATTTAACCTATTTTGTATATCAAATAATGGGGAAAAGTTAAGTTAATAATCTGGAGTAGGCATCCCTAAACACACACACCTTGACAGTTGGATTACAATAATTACACGACCGGTACTCACACATATCAACGAAAGTGAGGACACTTTTAGCGCATCGTTTGTTGACATTGCTCAATCTAGACGAGTATATAATCTAAGACCACTACGATGCAAATATACACAAATTTAATGTATCATAATCAACAATTAGAATCGACTACGTTTTCCTTTCCGGGGGTCTCTTTCAACTGTCCGTCGCGATTATATCATGACGTGCGCAATCGTTAAAACTATGCCAGAAAACTTGTAAAGAAATAATATTTCTGATGTTTAGATTAGGCACCAACCAGAAAAAACTACATACTACCAAAATGGGAATCGCCAATCTAAAGGGACCAGAATTGTGAACTATGACCCGAGTTCCATCACTTAAAGTGGGTGGAAACCATTGCTTGCCTACGAGACGTATTTAGCTTCAGATATTATTTTTTTTTACTGCATGGGTCTGGCAAACGAGCAAACAAGTCACCTGGTGGTTGTCATCACTGCCGCCCATAAACACCCATAACGCTAGGATCATGGATGTATTGATGATAACCCATCAAATAGGGGATCGGCTGGAAGGAAATAAAATGGGAAGAGAGAAGAGGAATTGGTCATCCAGAAATCTCGTTCACGGAACAAAACGCGACAGCGAAGTTATCGCTTCACGATCTATTGTAAATCAGTAGTACCGTCCCGGACAACACGAAGTATAAAGTGGTATCAAGATATGAATAACTTAAGATTAGGTTGTGGAAACCCTACATAACTTATACGTATCTTGATTTGAATGTACACACTAATTGGATAATTGCTTAGAATTCCTGATTTAATATCTTAGAGCTCTGGTTACATTGGTTCAATGTTCCACGTGTTAAACATTATAACGATCGGCATCGCTTAAGTGCACACACTTTCGCATATGAAAAATAAGTGAATTAATCTGCTTTTGTACGTCAGTTACAGTTACACTTGGTATGTTTTATATTGAACTAATGTGTTTATACTGATGTATGATTTTTAATTGGTTTGAATAGCGAGGCGAGCATTTCATTCGTCTGATGTTAAGCGTTACGACTGCTCTTGGACAGTACCAATGCTTGGCAATTCTACTGCTAATACAATATGTGCAGTAATTACTCTGGCTATAATGTCCTTCAATCCGAAACACAACAGTGCGTTTATACTTCTGTTTGGCGGGAGTAATAGACATTGCGATGGTACCTACCCAGGCGGCCTCTCACATATGAGAGACCTACCAGTAAAACTGATATATACAAGTATATATAATAGTTCTAGATAGGGAAACTACGATTATGATTTAACAGCAAAAACTCTTGTATTTAGTATCTAAAGTGATTACTTATCAAAGCTCACTGATCGAAATAACTTTATTATATGTCTAAAAACCAGATGTAATGAGAGTTCCATGTTATACAGCCAAGAATAATGTTAAACCTTTGTAATAAAAAATAATTTATGCAACTCACTTAAACCAGATCATTTTTAGACAACATCATCCCACAAAACATTTGAAATAAGCAGAGAACAAATCTGACACATCAAACAAACAAAAGAAAATAGCACGACTTCATTCATTCACATTGCGTAAACAAAACATGTAAACAAATAACATAATGTTTATTTTGATCGTATAAAATAGTTACGATGTGGAAATTACACATTGGCTATGTTTGTCGCCAAGTTTGCGAGGTCAGTGTCGATGAATTCACCGCAGAATAAACAGAAATAGTTCTTTATTACATTGCCATTGTAGACCTTTTTATTGCTCTGACTTCAACATTACTTGTTTATTTATTCGTAAGGTAACTTACGAGATGATTTTCATTCCTATAAAAGCGGAATCGAGTGAAGCGGGAGATGTATTGAAATCGCTCTATCATACAGATTCTTCCCATCTATACTGTACCATACATACGTCCCACTGCAGGGCACGGGCCTCTTCTACAATCAAGAGAAGGATGGAGAGTGGTTAGACCATATAGCCCATCACGCTGGCCTCCTGCGGGTTGGCGGATTTTACTTACTTTCCATAGAGATTCTTACAAATCACTATGGTGTGCCGGTTCCCTCACGATTTTTTTCCTTCACCCTTATAGTGAGTGGTGATTGATCAACAAACACATGACTCCATCTGAGTTGTGCCCTGATCTAATATTTACCTTTAGATTACCAAAATATGATGGGCAGATTTCTCCACGCATATCGTTTCTCCACTTTTTGAAATATAATAAAACATCATCAAAAACCAAAGATCTTCATTATCAGACAGTATTTGCACCCAGCTAGCCATAGGATCTGTCTAAAACTACTCATCTAGATTTTAAGCTCTTTGCTTTCTTGAAAGGAGGTTCATCCTATAATAATAATTCCTAAATATTTACACACTAGCTTGAAAACACTTCAAATGCATCCCCTAACATACACCCTTATGCAGAAAGCGGTAATTCTGAATACCTGTCGAATTGTTCGTAAATTCCTCTCAATAGAAACCTAAGAATTATTATTAATTACCAGTCATAACCATTCTTCTTTTTCTACGTTCATCATTTATTTCCTATCTGATTCGTTTTGGCCACAAGCCTGCGCATCTGATTAGTTCGCCAGAAATGGTAGAAAATATATCAAACTACATAAAAATAATAATAATAATAATAGTTTTTATTATTGGCACAATAAAGATAAACTAAACTACGAGTTAACACTTTTTATGCCTAAAATATTGTGCCAACAATGAGCCACTCTTTCAGCTTGTATGCTGCGATATCACCTGAATAACACCGCAGCGCTGGTTTTCAAAGAGAAGCTCAAGTGACACACAGACGTCCAGTCGGTACAAAAACAAATTGGAGCACAAACAAGTAATAATTATTTCTATAAAAAAAGACAATGCATAAAAAATAAAATAATACAATAATCAGCCATCAGCAACCGTAATTAGTAATAAGAAAAATATAAACTATCTGAGTGGGTAGATTGTTGCAACGATCACCTCATAAACATTCATAACCGTCATTATGAGCCACGCGTACGATAGCCAACGCACATCTTAAGACTAATTTAAAAGTAATATAGGTAATTATGCTATTCATCTAGTTTCACGAGTGGCATCAAAACAACACAAATTTCGCAAACACGCACTTTGAAACAAATTACAATTTCCGTCCATGAAGTTAAGGAAAAAAAAAACAAAACACGTTATTTCATGGAGTTCAAACTAACAAACATCATGTGGTAAGTACAGGCTACTAAACTCGCTAAACATTTAACATTGTTACTTTTGTTTAAATAATAAATACTTTTTTAGATTAATTTTGAATGTATATTTGTTATTTTTAGCTCGACATGGTGGAGGAATATTGTTCCAACAGCGAGTGGCAGCGTATTTAAATGAACCTCTGAAAGCAGAAGTCCGATGTTGAGGAATCGCAAGTGGATTTGTTGCCGAACGGGACGCATATTTGAAGTTGTCCTGTCTCCACATCAGCTTGTCATACAAGTATTTCGGTTTTTTTTTCTTTTATAACGCCAAACAACAGGGTTGCCAAGTGTAGTTCCCTACGGGCTGCCATTTTAAGGATATTAGAGTCATTTAAAAA
This sequence comes from Hyles vespertilio, assembly GCA_009982885.2. Taxonomy (NCBI): domain Eukaryota; kingdom Metazoa; phylum Arthropoda; class Insecta; order Lepidoptera; family Sphingidae; genus Hyles; species Hyles vespertilio. Next base: position 1,397,119 of record CM042811.1, read on the forward strand.
TGGCGTGACATGGTTGCGACTGGGAATATTGAAACAGAACCGGGCACAGGCGTTCTGCACGCGTTGAATTAAACGCACTGTTCGAGAAAGTAAACAAGGGCCATACACAGTGTCACAATAATTTAATCTTGATAAAAATCCTACCTCTGTTCCTTTCCCTGAGCGCCTCGATCTCCGCGTGGAGGCCGCTCAGCATCAGCCGGTGCTGTTCCTGCAGGAAGCGGACGCTGTGCTCCAGGTGCGCCACCCTGGCCGCCGGGTCCCCACCGATAATGAACCCGCTGCCAGAGTCCGGCGGAGACTTCTTCACCTGCGGACACATGGGCTGATAAGTTCCATCTGATGAAGGTTTTTTTAAAGTCTCGCCAAATAGTGCGTGGGATAGGACGGCGAAACTATACTGTGTTACTGACGGGTCGTGAGGAGTTGTCATACATATTGGTGGATACGGAACAGATCAACAGTCAGATGGACATTTCTCGCCACCGCGCCGTCATATGGTTCAACTAATCTATTCTATACATATAATAATTATGTTTGTAACCGATCGATGTATGAACATGGAAGACAAATGAGAAAACTGGTATGATTTTTAGAATATTTCTCTGTTTATCTGTGCAATTGTGCGCGATGAACTCAGAAGCTTAACAGATTTCTATGCAATTTTTTATAAAGGTTAACTTTTTATCCCGAAAAATGTAGTGTTCCCGTGACTTGGGGAAGGAATTTCGATATACCGGGTATCTCAAGACCGCTACCGAAAACGAAGCCGGGTGGTAGTTTTAGTGACTACAAACACTATGCAACTAAAAATTTCGCATAGAAACGCGACAATTAATTTTTATGATTTTTTAAATATCGTCATTTTTGGGTGGTAAATCCATAGTTTTTGCTAAAATAATGATTTAAACACTCTTATACCTTAGATTATTTATAAATAAAAGGGTATACACTATTATTTTAGGAAAAAATGTATTTACCACCCAAATATGGTCATAGGAAAAAAATAACAAAAAAAAATTGTCGCTTTTTTTTGCAACTTTTTTTGTTGCATTGTGTCTGAAGTCGCTTATACTACCACCCGGCTTCGTTTTCGGTAGCAGTCTTGATATACCCTGTATTTGGCATTGAGTTGGAACATATATAAAACAGTACGGGAAACAATATGTTGCTGATGTGGACAGGGCTCAAAAAGTATCTACACCCGGGCGGAGCCGAGCCTAGCCCTAGTTGTAAATAAGTACCAACGCCTGTAAACGCACACTATACATGGACCGCAGATGTGTTGGGTATTACTTAAAATAGGATGGAAAAAGGAAGGAAATTTACGGAGTGAGAAAATGCAATCCCATTCACCGTAAATGATAAGATAGAAAAGCCGTCGAAATGCATTCTTATTGAGACAGACCAGAGACAAATCATTGATACATAACTGTGCTATATAACTGCGTATTTTGCAGGTATTTATACTCGTATTATTCATCACGTCATTGTGTTCTCTGTTTATCTTTAGCAAGATAGGGTCCATTGTTTCAGTTACAACTTAATTTTCATTAAGGACAAACAAAGTCACTGTAGAATTTTTATATATGTAATTGTTTTGAAATGTAGATTTGAAGTTAAATTAATCAAATAAAACAAAAGCCACAGATTACATTTTACATACTAAGATAGAGACGTCACTCAATCAATTCAAGGCGCCCTCTGGCGTTAAGTAAGATAAACAATCCAGTAATATATCTATACTTACTTTCATTACCTTTATATACGAAAAGAAAAGATTTAGGGAGGTTTGGACCTGAATAAGATCTAACAGAATCGATTTGAATTTTGTCTATTTGAAACAAATTATTCCGTATAGAAATGTGAACATAACAATTCCCATTTCCGCATGTGTATGCATTTTAATAAATTTAATAATGGTTTTAAAATTAACTCATCAGCAAATAAGCTAATCAATGCTGTTAAAAGTAATTTAGGGCCAATAATATCCGCGTAAAATACAACCTACGTAAAATGGAGAAACCCGTATAAACCAACGATTTTTTCGCCCTCTGGTGTTAAGTTAGTAAAAACGATGATTATAATTCGTCGTTGTTTGTTCTAAGTTAAACCACCGTGACAAAAGCTAATAAAACTACCATATACGAAAGGCAGATGAAAGATGAACAACAAAGTAAATGCCAGGGAATGTTAAATAAATAATGAGAAATACTTCAGGATAGACTAATCAAATCAATAAATTCCTTAAAACATCAATTTCGGGGACGAGACAAAGCGCCAGGAAAGCAAATGTGGAAATTCAGCCACTTGTTTCTGTTAATTACTCACTCAAACATAATAGACAAAGCAAATAACACAAATTAATTACAAGCTATTCCTGCCAACTCACAATGAACAGCCAATTACCTTTTGCTGACTGCATACCCTTTGTGTACGGTTCTTGCTTCATTTATTAACATTTACTCAGCACGGTAACAATCGCTTCTCGCAAACGTTGGGAAATGCCCACATGTCGAACTCACTTTTACGACAAAGACCTATAAACATTGTAGTTCTCTTTGTTTCTAATGAGAGCGGACGAGCCTCGCAAATGAGAGGTAGGTACAATTTCTACATCGAAATTGTCTTGCTTTGTCCATTCTTCGGTTATGATTTACAGAGATATGATGAGATTTTATGAAACTTATTTTAGCCTTTCTAATGTGTGTAATCATTATTTTATTGCATTTAAATTGATAGTAGGCATAATTGATAATAACAGGCTATAAAGATATGGTTCAATGCCCCGAAATCACTATCCATTTTTATGATCATGTATTTACAATGAAATCAGGTTTATTAGCTGTATGAGTTCCAACAAAGAACCCCGCCTGTTTACGAATTACATTGATCTATTCACATTACTTGAATGCATGTTAACATGACAATACTCCTCGATGTATACACGACATCGTCCTGAGGAAGGGTGTATCTTGTTTGTCGTCGAAACATTTTCCGCCGATGTAACAACCTCTTTTTAACTTATGGTAATATATTTGAGTCTTTGTATTTGTTGCCGTAATATGATTCAGTCATTCCTAGCATTTACTATTTCTTCTTGGAGATCATTAATCATCATCACAGTCACAGGAAATCACCGCTGAATATAAATTGCATAGCATGAAGACCAATAATACCTATGAAATCATATTCATAGAAATATTATTTCTAAAACTAGAGCCCTTTGTTTCACTTCCTGCCTTTAGTTCCTGTTTATCTTATTCCAAGGACATAGGGTTGAAAATCAACAGTTTCTGCCCAGTTCGATGACAAATTAAATTTATCAAAATTCACATCGTAGTTCTCATTTAATTGTCTTTGTCGTGTGAATCTAAGCCTTAAAAACAATGCTAAGCAGTTTGTTATTTTCCGATTCAAGTAATCATGTATTCTAGTACTAGTAAATATTATGATAAATACTTAAAAATTATGGGCGTATCTACTGCATTTGTTATCGCTAGCACATGCACCGGCTTTCATCCCAAATCCATGAGCACACACCTGGTCAACCCAAACTGACATGCACTTACTTGAAGCTTGACGAAGGGAGCGACGGGCACGAGCACCTTGGACGCCATTCCTGCACAAATTCCGCGTCAACAACACTGAGTCAGAGACGCACAGGCGTCAAGTAAGTACAGCCGGTGCACTGACAATGACGAGACATTTGCAAGCCGCACGCACAGTCCTCGAGCAGGTCGACGCGCGACCTTGATCCACTGTTTAAAATCACTTCGAGTGGGTGAATTTTTTCCAATTTGCGGAGTGTTTGCCGTTTGCACTAGCTGCGTTGTGCGAGGCGCGGGGTGCGGGTATCGATCGCGCAGCCGCACTGGCTGAGAGCTCGGAGCTGTGACTCACGGGGATCGCTGTCACTGCTGGGCTCGGTGCCAAATCCCGTGATGGCTTCACGGCTTGTTATAGGATTTGGATAATGGGATAATTTTGACAGAGCTAGGTGATCTGTATCATACAGTTGTGTTTATCGATGGTGTTGCTGTTTTTTTTTGTTTACGTATGCTGTTTTTGGTATTAATTTGTTTTGGGGTGGCAAGTGTAAAATAAATAATGATCAATTAAAATATCCAAAGTATGATCCTGCCTTGACTTTTCTTTCTTAAGATATTGGGGCTAATTTCTTTTTATCTGATTATCGATAATATTTTAATAAAAAGATAGACTATGCGTACCATTATACCAATGGCCTGACCCGGCTCCCTCCGGGTGCAAATACATATTTTTGAAAATATTCTATCGCTATGTTCATCAGGGATAATGCAAGATTCTAATGTTGAAAGAAATTTTCAAGTCAACCCAGCAGTTTCAGAGCCAATGCAATGTAAACAACCAATCAAATCTTTCCTCTTTATAATATTACTTTAGATTTAAAATATCGATAATCTTTTTGGTAACATCCAAATGACTACTGACATACCTATTAGGGCAAAAATAACACAAAATATTTTACTTTGCTGTTCGAAAGTTATTTGATAATCTTTAGCCTTTCTTTTCCTTTATCTCTCTAAATATCCTTCCTTCACTCACAAATTCCAAATGTGGGCATTCATATGCTCCATTGATCACTTTCTATCGCTGATCACCTAATCGTGTACCAAAAAAGAGAAATTACATTTCATCATAGTTTTATCGTTTATCTACTCATTCGCATGAATTCGTCGATAACGCACAATGCCATGGTGGTACATTCATATACAATACATTGTATGTTTGAAAGTCACAGGTAGTTAAAATTATACGGGTAATTTTATACGGGTATAATTATCCTCTGATATAGTGGTAATGTCGAGGCTAATTCGATTTTCTACAAATAGTTTTTGAAAGACACGATCGAACGTCACGAATCTTAAAATTGAAAAATATTTTGTATAATGTATGTAATCCCATCAAAAACGTCCTGTAAAAAAAATCCAAATCTCGCAGCTCAGGTTTTCTACCTCAAAAAGTAGTGAGATGCATGTAATACCAAGTCGATTAATTTATTTAGTCCTTGCTTAAGGGACTTTCTATCTAAAGTTATTACGTAAGTTATTATCATATAAATATTAAAAATTATTTACGTTGTAAATAAATATATATCGACTTGGCCATCGCATGAAAACATAATGTATCGTACAATTTATACATAATGCTGCTGGCCATGTCGATCTATTTATTTAAAACGTAAATAATTTTTAATATTGATATGATAATAACTTACGTAATAACTTTAGACAGAAGGTCCCTTAAGCAAGGACTAAATAAATTAATCGACTTGGTATTACATGCATCTCACTACTTTTTGAGGTAGAAAACCTGAGCTGCGAGCCTTGGATTTTTTTACAGGATGTTTTTGATGGGATCTCACGTCTTTTTGTAGAGTCCTACTTTTTTCCTTTTCGGTACTTTTTACTTCTAGAATATCACTAACGATTTTTCTTAAAGCCTCCGTCTTATGGCTTTTTCTTATTTTTGTAGGTATCAATTTATCACAAATATAGCGGATTTGATTATTAATGTTCTTTCTTTCATGGTAATTGATATTTTCGAGCTATTTAGTCTATTTATTTGCAAGTTTTTCTTCGTCATGTTTTTCTAGAGGAATGTTGTACAGTTTTATGGGCTGAATACACTCTTTCCCTCTCTATACCCCCTCCTGTTATGCCTGATATGTATAGATACCTATTAAATAAATAATAAATAAATAACACCCAACAGTCACATACATAGTCCTGACCCCACGCTAAAATCGAGTCTTGTGTCTGCAAATGTAACTTTTTAATCATATACATTTATATTGGATTACAAAGTTATTCATGCAGTTGGTGTATCTAGAAAACTAGACAGAAATTATGAAATGTTTAAATTTTACCTTACTTTAGACACTAAACACTAATTGTATTCTAAATTTGAAGGTTCTATGTCTGCTAGAAGTGCCTTAGACTTTTGATGATCTGTCAGTCAGTCAGTGAGTGACAAAATTAAGAAAGTTTGACATGTTACAATTCTTAAACTACTGGTTCAAATTGAATGAAATTTTAAATATACCGTGTTTATACAATGCCTACTTAGTAACTGAAAATTCAGGCTCCTTGCTTTAACCACAACGAAGTTATACAGGGTAGAAAATGGTCTGAATTGCTTCGAGAAAAGGATGGTACGACAGTGACGCCTTTTTAGCTCGACTTGGAGGGGGCACTGCCGTGCCCCCAGATTAATCTATGTTCCGATACTTTCGAATGTTAGAACGAGCGATGTCCACGTATAAAAGTTTTCCATTGCTAATAATCAAAACTATTCTCTAAATCAATTATTTTTGACTCCGAACTTAGGCTATGATTACAAGATACGCGATAGTAAACTTGAATAAATAAATAAATAATTTTTTTATGGATTTTGACCACCGAACATCGTTTCGGGGCATAGCGTAACCTCCTGTATTCTGTGAAGTCTGGAATAGTTAATTCACCTTTATTTATAAGAATCGATTATTTTTAATGATCAAGCGCATAGTCTATTCGTATATTGCTCATAGACAACAAAAAAAAAACGGCAAATTAACTCCACCCTATTTTTTTTTACATCTGTTTCATTACTTTTTCTGCAGATGCTTCCTACGATGACGAGGGGTGGAAATTATTGAACCGTGACGGAGACAACATTTTTGATACTTACTTACATACTTACAGTACTTACGTTTTGTTATTGGTTAGGTTCGGTACACAAGCATAAAGCTCAACTAATAGTAAATGATTACAACCGTCTAAGAACATCTACGATGCTTTGACCATTGATGCATTGCCGACCTTTTAAAAAATAATGGAAAAAAATATAATATGTATACACATTGTAATCATCCAGCGTCTTACATTTAAATTTAGTACTTGTATTATTATTTATTTCTTATTTCATTATAAGCGAACTGTATGTTTTTTTGAGAATATTTTTTAAACCTTAAGGAAGGAAAAGGATGGGAAGAAGAAAGAGACATTGGGCCTTTCGCGATCTTACTTACCTAACCAAAGACAGCAACAGTCGATTTACGTAGATTTTTTGTTATGACATTGGTAACACTACATTCGAGCCGGCTATTATTGTGGCTTAAAAATATAATGTGGCCCTACGACCTACCACTTTAAGTAATTGAAATAACAAATTACATATAAATGAGGGTACCTACTAACTTACCAATAACAACCTACCTTACCCTACTTAACCTCTCACCGATTTCACCGACAAAACGCTACATATAATGATACCTACCTGTAATTAACTATAGCAAAGGTCTGCCCTATCAACCAGCATATACATAACTACACCTTATATTTGGACTGAAAACTGAAAGCTAGCATCTACCTTATTTATTTGTTAAACCTTGTGCAATGAAACGCACTAAAACGGAAAATATCGAGAGGAAACCTGCATTTCATAGCGGTTGACAAGATTTTCTATGCTGTGTAAAGTACGCCAACCCGCATTAGGCCAGCGTGGTGGACTATATGGCCATCGTACTCTCGATTGTAGAGGGGTCCGTGCCCTGCAGTGGGACAAATATGGGCTGATACAGGTACAATGAAATTTTACCTATAGGCGAATTTAATGTCGTTGGCATTTTCTACCAGTCACCTTTCGGGAGAAGCAGAAATGATACAAAAAGGGAATCCTGGAAACTAAACAATCCCCGTATCTTTATCAACATTATTCCGTATGGAAATATTACTTACCGCAGATACATCGCTGGAAACCTCATTCAAGGTTAAAATAGGAGTTTTGTTCCACTGGTAACCTCCCGGCAACATTTGTAGTGCTGGCAGTGATGTTGGGCACACTCCAGCGATCCTGGCACTAAGCAACATACTGCAAACTATATTTCATTCGACCACTATGTAAAACCTGTTAAGACTTTACTTTCAAAGATTAAAATTGAAATAACCTCCCATTTGGTGATAGAAGTTGCAAGAGAAAATTACAAATCCTGAAATAGCGCCATCTATCGGATTATTACGGATTTAATTAAAGAATAATATATTTCTTTAATTATTCATTGCTTTTATTATTAATAAATTAATAGACTACTGCTTTTAAATGTTTGAGTAATTACTTAAATCGTTCAATGAATTGATCATCATTAATAAAAAAAAAATATGGGACCTTTTTGTTGGCGTATTAAAAAATACAACGTTGCTAAGCAACCGTTGTTTCGTGACAGTTTAACAACAACAAAAATCTTATTTATTTTAACATTGGACGTTGCATCACTTGGATGGTAATTTTAAAACATTTTAATTACAATGATTATTGTATCTTTAGTATTTTAATGATATACTTCGCTCTACTTCTAATTTAATTTAAAAAGTAATTTAATTTAAAAAGTAATTTAATTTAAAAAGTAATATTAAATTGATGTAATTTATAATCATCCAAGTTGTCGTTTTCATTAATCGGAGACAGGCCTAACATTTTATCTAATTCTAGTTGTTCCAGTTATTTATTTATTTTTAACTTAATTCCAGGTAACATGGAGACCTGTGTGCGTGGGTTTTCTTTCATGCCCGAAAACAAAGTTGGAATTCTAGATTTGAAGGTAAGTTATGTTTTTTAGACTTTGTTTATTATATTTTGAGATTTAAGGCATCACTATTTGTACTAAATATCAATAATATAAACTTTAAAGTTAATAAGTATCTTTACGTTCATCAAGTTATTTCAATATAAATGTAATTTAGCGCCATCTCTTGAGCATCTATCTAAACTATGAATTGTTTGTACTGATGACTTAACTTTATTATTATTGTTTCTGGTTAAGCAACAAGCTTTAACTAATTTTTGTACAAAATAAATTATATTCTGTTATTTATAATTAAATTTCAGTACATAGAAGGGGGTGAACTAGAGAGAGCGTGGAAAGCAACACGCAGACAGCGACTCAAACAACAGGAACAGAAGATTTGGGACGAATTTATCAAAGAGAAAGATGTTGTCCATGCTGTGTGTGAAGGTATTTATTTTTATTTTTGTGGATACCACAACGAAAATACTCGTTTTGTTTTGGATGAAAGGATGAGGATGACAGTTTTGATAATTGCCAATAGATGTCGCTTTATCAAAAATATATTACCGGGTGTATAAATTCTTCAGTATTACTTACAAATATATTAAATAACTGTAAGATAAATGCTTTTTAATAATTATTAATATTACTGCGTTAACAATTTTACGGGGTCAGATCATATTTAGTAAGGAACATAATTGTGACATTTAAAAAAATTCAAAAATTATATTTAGTATCCAATATTTATACATTGTACATTATCAGAAGAATGGTAAAAGTATATTGCAGTTTAATTGTTGTAATATTTATTTTTAGATGATCCGTATCAGTTTCTAGACCAATTACCAGAAGGTTTTCTTCGTGAGTTGATGGAATCAGAGCTTAAAAAAATTACGGAAGAACAATCAGAAGAGGAAACAACTGTAAGTTTTAGTATTTAAAAAAAATATAGATTTAGTATATTACACACCTTGGAAATAAAATTACTGCTCTCCCCTCTGGGCGGGAGCCCCAAACTATCAGCTCAACCCACTTGACGAACGGTACGTTTCCAGCGTTCTTTCCTGCCACGCATGTGCAAGCTTTGGAATGAATTCCCAGCTTCGGTGTTTCTTGAACGCCTGTCGTTTCTTTCTTCAAACGAGGCTTAATGAGAGTACTCTCCTTAAGTTAGGCAGCGTCTTTGTTATGCTGGTCCCCTGGCACTGCAGAAATCCATGAGCAGCAGTAGCCGCTTACCGTAGGCGGGCCGCAAGCTTGTCTGCCTATAAAGGCAATAAAAACGCAAAAATGTTTTCAACCTCCAGTTGTAGCCTAGTACCACTACGGTAAATGTCTAATTTGAAAAAATATTTAGAACATGCAGCAATCTGGCGATGCGCCCCAATACGAAGAGCATGTTCAGCACACGGTGACTTTCGCTGAGGACACTGAAAAAGAGGAAGATGGCGATATGTTCCATATATTTGACTCTGAGAAAGATGATGATATTTCAGGTAATGACACTATTCTCTTGCATAATACCGGATATAATATTTACTGCTTTAATATTGATAATGCTAATGTAGAAATATAAGTAAGGTAGGTATTCGATATTATCGGCGTTTTCCATTAACAGTTTTAAAAAATGAATTTTGATGAAGAATTACTGAAGAAAACAAAGCCATTGATACTTATACTCGTAGTAGGGTTTGAAACTATCTATGAATATGGCCGCAAGAGTTAATAAGAAGTCGTATTACGATTCTTAAGAATAAAATTGAGTAGTTGGTAGACCCACCTTCAAAATTTATGGGAGATCTCTACTTGTCGATAGTGGTATCAACGAAATAAGTATGAAACGCCTTTACCGCCGAAGCTGATTTGGCTAGGTAGCAGCACGAGATAGGCAGTCATTAATTCATCGTCCACTCAGGTCCTGAAGAGGAAGTGCTGAACGATTCCATGGGCAGCCCATGCACGGTCCGCGAGAACCCAACCGGCAACGCATCTCCGGTACAAAAGGCTTTCCTCAGTGAAAAGGAACTTGGTAAACGTTTCGTCTAATATTGAGTTGTGTAGTTTTGGACGTTCAGAAGACGACTTGTCAAATATAGCAAGAGATAGGTGGATATAAAATAGATGCTTTGCAAATCTTTGAAGGTGATATTTTCGTGCTAGTGAATATCTTGAGCATAGTAATGATATTGATTGTAATGATGGCCAGAACTTCAAGTTCCCGCGAAGTTGTGCATCCAATTCTTTTAAGTTTGATGGAGGTTTCTTGAGAAGTATTCTTTTTTCTCAAGAAAGTCTACCCAATAAAAAAGTATTGTGAAGATAAAAATGTTAAAGCTTCACAATCTGTTTGATATTGATTTTACCATAATGTTTGTACATTAAATATTTCTTGGTTTCTTTAGCTAAATCTTCAGAGAACATGACGAACTTGATCGAGAGCAGCATCTATTGCGCCAAAGTCAAGGATATAAGAATGAAGATCCATGAAGTAATGACGGAAGTCATGTAAGTTGTTTGACCATATTTGGAAAAGAATTTAAATCATTGCAAAATGACGAATAAAAATAAACTAAGCGTAAGTAATTTAAGGGATCGATCCTTAAATAGCGATCAAGATCGTTTAGTAATTTGGTCAATAGAGGAATCATAGAAACTGTCGGTTGTAGGAAGTTTTATTAATCATTATTTGTTAGAGGGTGGCTGGAGCGTCAAGATATACTGATGGTGGAGCCTGAGGACGTGACGCGAATGATCAAGCGAGCAGGCGAATTCTGCGGACGGTTCCACAGGATATACATGTATCAGCTGCAGCGGCAGGTTGGTTTATACCGTTATTTTGACTTGGAGAATTAATTCAAAAGGCTCAGTCTTCAGTATTCAATTGGTTTAGGTTTCCGTTTTTTACTGTTAAGTATCAGTGACCCATGATTTAAACTGAAATAATTGTCTTTTGTTTTTTATCCGTTTCAATGACTACACCCATTTTTATCGAATCGGACTTAGTGAGTCTAAATTAGACCCTAAAAATACATTTTACTATCTTAGCTACACATTAACCAAAAGTCAAACCAAAGACAATCTACATTATTTACATATTTTTTCTGCATAAAGCATTGATTTCTAAACTAAGGTTAGGCCTTTTAATAATATTTGAAGTTACAAAAAAATGACCGTGATAATCACACCAAAGGAAATATTACTGTACTGTGTCAGCCCATATACGTCCCACTGCAGGGCACGGGCCTACTCTTCAATTGAGAATACGATTGAGAGTGGTTAGGCCATATAGTCCACCACGCTGGCCTAGAAGGAAGGAAGGAAATATTAAATTGACTTAATTTAATAGATTTCGTCTAAACCCGTGGTTCCTAACCTGGGGGTAATTACCCTTGCGGAGGTAACAATGAGCTGGTTGTTGTCTTAAGTGAAACAAAACCTCATTTTACAAGTACCAAACTTGTAAATGCGAAGCAGAACCACCAAACTTCGCATTAAAGATTATACAATTTTACAAGCTTTGTATATAGAAATTTTAAAGGCATAATAAGTTAAATAATAATAATAAATGCGGGGGACATATCACACTCGGCCATCTGATCTGCTATCTGGCCAAAGTAAACCAGTTAAAGCTTGTGTTATGGGTATCGGGCAGATGGTATCAGGTATAATATACATACTCATACATAAATAGACAAATACATACAAACAAGATAAATGACAGCCAAACACAAATATTTATCATACGAATGTATGCCTAAAACTTTTAAATGATTATTGTATAATCACTCCTAAGTAATTTTATTTTTAGTTATTATTAATTATTTGTTATGTGCAATTGTTGTAAGTTTAATAAAGTATATGTATAAGTATTAAAACATGTTGTTTGAGATCATCGTTGGGAGGAGGGGTAAAATCAGTCACCCTAGTTATATCACAGCGGTAACGGACCTAAAAAGGTTAGGAACCACAGGTCTAAACGGTGGTGATAAGAATTGTTGTTTTTATATTTTAGCTAGAGTAACTACTGGACATATTGAGACTTTACATCTTATGTCTCAGCATGGCTAGCGCAGTGGAATGCCAAGCATTACTTTGTAATTCAGGGCGTTGTTTGGTTTTGCTACAGTTCATGAGCGGTCGTATCGCTTACCATCAGGCGAACGGCATGCTCGTCTCGCCATTCATTGCAATAAAAAAATATTCATCTTTCTGTCACAATAAAAGCATTCATTTTCAAAATCCTTGCAATGACTAATTTCGGTAACGTTCCACTAGAGATGTGCTGGAGTGCGCGCACCACTAGCGTCGAAACACTACGCGCTTTTCACCCTTTCCATATAATTATGTCAATGCCAAAAAGATTTAAATTTACAAAAATGCTTAACTATCATCATATAAACAGATGCACGACGTGAAACGCCACAGCAACTTGTCACTGCCATTCGCGAAGCACACGCAATTCCAGTCGCAGATGGTCAGGATCGTCTCCCTGCATCAGAACCTGCTCCAGGCTTATCAGGTACGTTCGAACTTTTAAAGACGTGAATACCCATGACGGTGAAGAAAAACATCGCTAGGGAACCTGTATACCATAACGATCTGTAAAATTTCAATGGTATGTAAAGTCCGCCAACCCGCATTACTAGGGCCAGGGTGGTGAATTATGGCCTAACCATTCTCAATCGTACTCTCGATTGTGGAGGAGGCTCGTGCCTTCTAGTCGGATGTATTTGGGCTGATACAGTAAATAATTGAAAACAAAAAAAACATAAATATCTGAACATTTTAATGGAAAAAAGACTTTTTGGGAGTTGACATTAATGAAGAAGTTCCAAATGGAATGTAAATTGATTGACGGATTTGGTGTTGCGATTTGTTCATACTGAAAATGCGACACCACTAACACGTCCTTCCATTCTGCGTCTACCTTCCTTTCTCCTCTATTAAATAAAAATAATTAAACCAAGGTATCAACGTCACACAAAGAATTGTAGCGGCTATCATTTATTATGAGATAGAAAGCCGGAACGATTGTTGAACAAAGATTTAGCGAAGTTCATTTTATTATAAAAGCAAAATTCCCGTTATCTATGTCACAAATAATTAGAAAACAATATTGTTTTCTGAAAAGCTATGAATTAAAAACAATAATTTATTTTATACTATAATTCCTAAGATAATGTCATTATTTTTAGTTTTCTTTGAAACCATCATTCTTTGGCAAATTTCCAAGACGTTTTTAACAAAAATGTAATAGCAAAAAACACAGGTCCCACCGAGATTTGAACTCGGATCGCTGGATTCAGAGTCCAGAGTGCTAACCATTACACCATGGAACCGGTTGAAAGAAATGGCTAATTATACGTCCGTATCTGGTGTTTAAAGCTTTGTTTTAATGAACTGTACAGTTTCGGTACAAAAATACAACGGCTGCCGTAAATATAGCAATAGCTTTATAAGGGACGCGGCATGAACGATATCATCCATTTGATTTTGAGTATCTTAGATTCTAGGAACAACAAAATATAAAAATCTATTGGGAACATACTTTGTTTGAAATAATTCACAACAAAAAAAAAAACACTTTATTTTGCAATGGTTCGGTAAATGAGCAAACCAGTCACCTGATGGTAACGATCGCTGTGTGACCATCCAAAGTGCTTAGATAATATATGTGTTGCCAGTTCATCAAATCGGGCATGGAAAGGGGGTATTAGGCATCCGGAAATCTCATTCACAGAACGCAATACGACGGTAAAGATTCCCAAGAGCTTTGCTCTTATTTTAATCTCCACCTTGCCGCTCTAGTATAAGTCGGCAGTCTTCACATGACTGAAATTCATGTTCCGTCTCTTTAGATGGGGTGTAATGTATGAATTATATTTGTGTTAGTTTTTATATTGATACGTTTTATATCAGTCGCGTATCTTTTCCTAAATAAAGTATGTAGATATTCCTACGGGTTCTAGACTGGACATATCACATATTATCCTTTCAACTTTAAAGAGAGCTTTAATGAAAAATACCTACACTAGTAACTTTAAAATTTAACAACCTTACCCCTAGGCTTCAAACTCCGATCTCTTGTCAGTCCCACTCCATCTAATTTATTTAATCCTTTTTTGCACTATACAGAGATACTATCAAAATATTAAAAAATAAAAATAATAGTACAAGTTAAAGCCTTATCACACTAGTTAATTTCTTACAAGCAGCCATGGGAATTTAGCCAGTCAACCCAAGCCAGCAGTTTAGCAACTTCAAATGAACAAAACTATCTACAATAATACTTTAATCAATAATCATACCTGTTTCTCATTACCAGGTGTTCCACCGTTCCATGGAGCAGACGTGGTGCCTGCGGGAATGTGACGAAGTGCTGCACGCTTTGATGCGCGCCACTAGAGAAGTGTCTGATGTATGCAGAGCCGCTCCGACGCCCAAGGACTTCGCGGCCGCCGTCGACCTTTATAATGATGTGAGTGGAGTTCTGTATCGTACTGTCGATTGTAGAGTAGGCCCGTGCCCTGCAGTGGGACGTATATGGGCTGATGACGATGATGATGAGTGGAGTTCTGTAGTAGAGGTAAAAGTTTTTATAGCTATGGTAGAAGAAAGCTCGAGAGAGAGAGTTATTCCTATTCCAGGGTCCACTTCATGATCTGCTTGCCCGCTCGTTCTTTAGCATACTCGATTGTAAGATCCGCCATAAATATCATAACAAAGGGAAATGTCATTTCTTTTTCGAATATTTAGACGTATGTATTTCGTAATTCTCAGCAGGAATGTCTCCTATTGACAGTTTTCAAATCAAACGCTTACTATCTGCTAAAGTAAGTTTTTTTTTCGGAATGCCATTATCTGGACAATTTCGAATCGGAAAAGTCGATTGACTGTCCAGCGAATCAAAATACATCAACCTTTCGATTCACAACTAAGTACGCTTATATGCGACGGATTAAAGAAAATACATTTATTTCAGGAAGTCTTACAACAATGTGACAAGTTGGACCAAGTTGTGGACGACTACGCAAAAAGAATGGAAGACTTTGTGAAGAACATTGATCCCGGGGTAAGGATTAGGTACTATTTGTTCATTGTATGAACTTTTGGCGTCCATATTGACTTACGACTATTTTCTGGTAAGCGAATATCTTTGTAGCCTTGGTTAGCACCGTTGTAAATCGGTACGATTATAATATACAGGGTATCTCAAGACTGCTACCGAAAACCAAGCCGGGTGGTAGTTTTAGTGACTACAAACACAATGCAACTAAAAACTTCGCAAAGAAACGCGACAACATTTTTTTATGATTTTTTAAATATCGTCATTTTTGGGTGGTAAATCCATAGTTTTTGCTAAAATAGTACAAGACACTTTTATACTTTAGATTATTTATAAATAAAAGGGTATACACTATTATTTATGGAAAAAATGTATTTACCACCCAAATATGGTCATAGGAAAAAAATAACAAAAAAATTGTCGCTTTTTTTTGCAACTTTTTCTGTTGCATTGTGTCTGAAGTCGCTTAAACTACCACCTGGCTTCGTTTTCGGTAGCAGTCTTGATATACCCTGTATATAGCTGAGATCTTGGGTTTGAGCCCCGACTGGGGCATTTTCATATTGAATTTTGTGGTATTCCAAGTTACAGGCTTGCTAGTTTAGGTAGCCTGGGTATTATTACTTTTTTCATGTCAATATTTTTTAAATTATTGTTTATTATTTTACTATTCATTATGAGTGCGGACTGAGGAATTTATGCCCGATATAGCGATATGCTCGACGTGTTCGATACTAAATGGGATGTTAAACAAAATAAATAGTGTTCTTTTTCCAATTCCAGAGCTCAAGAACGAAATCAAAGAAGTCTTTAATACGATACAAAAGAAGGGTTCGTTTGGTACTGCTTCTAAGTCTGGCACTAAATCGAGTGAGTGGCGATCATGAGATTAAATATTAATTATTAGAAACGTAGTAATATAGAATTAAAATCATACGATAAGTATATAAAATATACAAAAAAGTTGTTATATTTATAAATCGTTAAGAAAATTTATTGGCATTTTCTTGTACAAATCCTTAAATATTGGCTTTTACAAATAAGATTTCTACTACAGATTCGATTACAGCTGCGATAATTTATAGAGGGCACTCATAATTAATGTATTACTTTGCCTCCTCAATCCCAGTGGTTGCAACTTTGCTCAATATTTCAGTCTCGGACGCCGAAGCCCGTTTATCGATGTATTCGCTTGACACCATACGACACAAGACCAAGTCTACCAGCTCCAAGGATAATCAATCCAGGTAAGGTTTTAGACTTTATCATTTTTAATTAAAGGGAGATAATTGTTGAACATAACATACTTTGAAAATTTTCTACAGCCCGGTCCCTTGTTGGATGCGGCCTACATACAGCGAATTCTTGGAATCTTAATTATATTTGATACATTTGTATATATTTTTTTGGTATGGTTTTTGGATCATGAGTTGCTCCTGGTTTAAGATAGCAATGACAGAGGATTTTCAGCTTAATGTAACGTCAGCGTAATGTTTGCTTTTTAATTATTATGAACGTTTTGCTTGCACTTCAGTGGTACTTCGAAAATGCGCGGCGCAATGAGCACGATGACCGACGTCAGTAAGAAACCACCCGGCAAGAAAAACTCGCCTAAAAAGAAAGCCAGGTATGGTATAATTTTTTTTATCGCTTAGCATAAAAGATGAATACTTGAAACTGAAAACAGATAAAGGACAAACCCATAAAAAATATTTGTTACCGATACTATGAATGGACATTCTCCTTTCTTTTCGTTTCCTTTTACGATTTGATAAACTTTGTTGCTGGTTAAATCAAACTTAGTAATTACCAGAGGTTCTTTATTTGCCCCAGCTCTTCGACTCGTAGCACGCGCGGCGGCAACAGTCCTCGACGCCGCGCCGCAGTACGCAAGGAGCCGCGCACGCTAGTTCAGGCAGTGCCGCAGGTAAATATTTTTATAAACCATATTATTTATTAGATTCTACAGCATATCAGAAAAAATTGGTAGTAAGAAACCTGCTGGTTATGTCATAGTCCGACCCATCGACTAATATTCCTCCAATATATTTTGAACAAAGGAATATAAATATGTTAGACATACATACAATCAATTAACTCGCACTAAGTCCAACCAAGCAATCGACCAATATTCCTCCAAGGATTTATTTTGAACAACAAAATATAAATATGTTACGCAAAGTGCATGGTGGCCTGTTGGTAATGGACTAGACGCGGCTGCCAACATGTTCACGGTGGTCGCGGATTTAAATCCCAGGGCACACCTCTGACTTTTCGGAGTCATGTGTTTATTGAGAGTCAATCACCACGCACTTTAACGGTGAAGGAAAACATCGTAAGGAAACCTGCATACCATAGCGATTTGAAAAATGTATATAGTGTGTATAGTCCGCCAACCCGCACTAGGTCAGAGCGTGGTGGACGATATGGCCTAACCACTCGCAATCGAATTCTCGATTATAGAGTACGCTCAGCGTAATTTCAGCATTGTAGTTATCCTAACTGCCAGTTACTTTTCAGTTTTTCTCATCTGTTCCTCAGTCTTCATTTTCAACAAGCTTAATAAAGCGTCAACAAGATGATAAGCGACACGACCGCTCATAAACAGTGGCAACAAGCGCTCGCCATCTTGACATAAGCAGGTTAAGTCTCAATATGTCCAGTAGTTATTCTGGCTACAATGTCCTTCAATCCGAAAAACAACAATGCACTAACGCAGTGTTGTTTCACGGGGGAAATAGACATTGCGGTGGTACCTACCCAGATGGCCTCTCACATATGAGAGACCTACCACAAATGACCTGACCTGACAGTATTTGTTTCGCAGTGCACATCAAGTCACATCAGCTGCGAGGTGAGTCCGCGCGACAATCCGTGCGGCAGCGCCGGGCCCAGCCCGCGAGGACGGATCAACAACTCACCCACCACCGCCAGGACGAATACGCCTAGGTATTGTTATAGTTTTCATTAAAAAATATAAAAGAATGCCAGTATAAAAAAAATGTTACAGTTGCTCTAACTAAGTTGCAGTTGGTTAGACGCCGACTGTGAAACGTAAGGCCGCGGGCTCTGTCTCCGCACTGAGATATATCATACGATACAAGGGCGAATCCAGCCTTCAAAAAAGGTTGTGGGCATGGCAACCCGAAAATCAACGAAGTTGGAGTCTGCGTAAGATCTTGCTCATGATCGTTTTACGCAATAAAGATTTAACTGCGAATTTATTATATTGATGATATTGTATTATCAGTCTATATCTCGATATATATGGAAATGTGACGTCATACATCTTTTAAGGTTGTGGACATGCCCATCGTGCCCACTATGGTGGATCCGCGCTTGATACGATACGATACGAATGGTTCGATCTTCAACTGCTATTGGTTTTATGTTGCATAAATTCTTTATACTTATAGCTAATTTGCGATGAATAGAACTACTTATAAGAATAACGCTGTCTCCTTTTATTTTCACGCTACTCCCTACAGGAGTAAAGAACATTGAGCCTGGCAATAAACCTAGCTAAGACAGTATTACGTAAAATAAAGACTTATATCAAGCCTATCGGATACTTCTCAGACTTGGATGCGTTTGTACATCTAGTATTTATTTTTCTAGAAAATCTCAAACAACTACGCCACGACCAAGACAGAACTTCCAAAGCCCGAGGAATAAGCCCCGAGGGAGTCCGAAACCGAAGCCTTTGAAAGCAGTCATCGCCGATCTAAAATTCGCCCAAGACACCGTCACAGACAGTTCAATCAATCAAATGCCACCAGTTATTAATAACATTGAACCTAGTAATGACAACAAAAATCAGAACGGTGATTTTGATTTTGGTAATAATGAAGAGAATGATAAAGGTGATAGATTTATTGAGGAGCTTGGTAACTTCGGTGGTATTGACGTAGGCAAGAATAAAGTTGAAGCTAAAGGAATGCCGCGTCACACGCCTAGGACACCGAGAGATAATGATATGAAGAAGATGGAACGAGAAGGGCACGGGGTAAGTAAATTAGATATTATTAAAAATAATTCAAGAGAATATCGTATTGGACATTATTAATGGCTGTAACATACTGTTAACACAAGTACCTATTTTCTGGACATTTAACATCAAGTCATATGATACCACTAACCTGGATATCCACTTGGACTGTCCTATTCTTCGACACACCTTATTATAATGTTACACTAAAACCGAACCTTGAAGTACAGTCCAATTTATCGAAATGTTACTCGCCGAGATGCTTACTAAATGCCGAAATGGCTTACGACGCGACGCGAACCGAGTTTCGTAGCCTACATAAAAAATATTAAAAAATGCCCGAACACGTGCTATTGAATTGTTTAAGTATCACAACCTCACAATAATGCTACACCTTATAAACGCTACATATCTCATGCATTTAGATATATTTTTTCGTATGGCTGAGATGTTAGTTAAAGGCGTGCGGTAAATATAACTGACCTTTTTGAAAAGAGGTTGCATTTCTTTATTTAATAGGCTCTATAAGTTGTATATTTGCGGGAGCTAAGTAACCTTGTAACTTGTTTACTTTTATTTTCCTTTATGTCTGCTGACAATTATTTTTATATCCTTGTTTAGGCATTTTGTCGTCCTAAAATTTCTCAGTTTGTATTAAGTCAAACAATTATATGATTTCCTTTATAATAGGGATTATGGTAAATGATACAACATTTCATCAAACAAAAGAAAAATATTTTATTTAAAAAAAACATCATAAAAGCGGAAGTACGTAATTCTAGCTCGTTTCACGAATATCTTCATTCTATTTGTTTTTTTAATCACCAAAAAAAGCTCAAAGCATCACAGTTACATAATTTACCGATTTATTAAAAAAATATATACATCTTTATCGATTCGATAGTGTAATCGATTACAATGTAACTTACACGCAAAAACTTAATTTATGACAAAGTTAAAATATTTTCATTTCATTTATACGATATCTGTCTTATGGTATTTCCGACAAAACATTGTTTAGGTCTAATAAAACGATACATATACGAAAATATTGATAAAATGCTATTTTTAATCAGTGGCTTTTCCAAATATTCTATTTTCGTAATTCTCATTTTATATGTACGTATATTATATCAAAAATATATTAAGGCCTCATCCATTACATAGTTATTATGATTTAAACTAAGTGATAAATAAAACGATTAATTTTCTTAACAAAATGCAGCTTGGCTTAATCAGTTTCAGCAGCTTCAAAAAATACCGGAAGCGCTTAACTAGCTTTATAAAAAAAGCAACTAGCAATCTAATAAATATGATTTTAATCTCAGCAGCTTTTATCGAATTGACACGTGTCAACTGAGCAAGCCACAAGCTGTCATTTCATTTTGGCATAACTTAATGTTGCAAGGCGATAAAACTGGTACGAATGTTGCCATGACAAAATTATAATAAACTACTAAGGGCCGAGTTTCAATCGTCATATAAAGTCGAAGAATATCGTTGTGTAGTCTGCTGTCTATACATCAGTTGTTCTTTCGACAGCATAGTTATTCTACCTTTTAGGAGATATCTGACGATGGAAAACTCAGCCCTTAATGTCATGTGTAAATCCTAAGAAATATTTGTGATGGTTCATGTTCTTATCCGAATAGAATACTCGATGGGTTACGGCGTTGTGTTTGGTGGGTTTAGGCGCATTTGCCGCACAAGGGCTGGTTATCCATCACCGAGAAGGTGGCGTCAGTCACTGGATTTCTGCATTTCTGAAAGGACAAATATTGTTGTTATTAAAAAGTTGAAATAATTGGCTTAAATGGTCATGTAGACTGAAGTATCTCATAAAAATTAACAAAAGCAGTATCCTCAGAAAATTGAGTTGAGTTTAGTAAGTGTTGCGGTAGAACTATAAGCCAAATCATTATGCAACTTATTTGAAAAATCGTGTCTCCGATGCAAGTGTAGGTAGTCATTATAATTTATAAACATTTCAATGATTTTAGAAAACATGCAAGTCCTTAAAATCTTGTACATCCTTAGAGTAAGTCTCAACAATAAAGACCGCATAATAAACCAGTTTAAATGCACTGTTATGTTTCGGATTGAAGGATATTAGCCAAAGCAACTACTGGACATATTGGCACTTAACATCTTATGCCTCACTATGGCGAGTGCAGTGGAATGCCAAGCATCGCTTTGAGATTCAAGGTGTTGTTTGGTTTTGCTACTGTCCATGACCGGTCGTATCGCTGACTATCAGACGAAAAACAGGCTCGTCTCGCCACTCATTGCAATAAAAAAAGATTTCAGTAATGTTTACCATGCAAGTGAAGCAGTCGCGGTGCCACTTCGCATTGAGGGCCACGATGGCCTTGTCGACGATGGGGTTGGCGCAGCCCTTGCAGCGGGCGGCGAACTTGTCTGCATAGCACGCCGAGCAGTAGGGACGACCGGCCTGAGGACATAAGATTAAAATTAGGAAATTGATATAGAGTAAACCTAGAACTATTGGACTTTCTACTGCTTTAAATATAACCATGTAACTTGTGTAACAATGTTTTAGTGATATAGTCTTCAGATATATAGGGGTGGTAACTTAAGTGCCTTAAAATCCAGGTGGTCATGTGCTCATATCCCGAGAATGATTTGTTATATTGCTCCGATGTTTTCGTTTTCTCTTGTTTTTTCACACAACAATAGAAATATGTCATCATTAATCGTCTTTAAAAGCGGAATGATTAATAACATAGTAATAAAGACAAATGTCGCATTTAGTCCTAGCTCTACTGTATCAGCCCATATACGTCCCACTGCAGGGCACGGGCCTCCTCTACAATCGAAACTACGATTGAGAGTGGTTAGGCCATATAGTCCACCACGCTGCCCTAGTGCGGGTTGGCGGACTTACACACCATAGAAATTCTTATAATCTAGCTCTACAATAAAATATATTTCTTAACTCTCGTAATCAAAAACTATAGTGGAATTCATAATACCACAACACCTGACTCTATTGTAAAGTTTATACTATGGGTCATACCTGTTCCATGAAGCCACCACCTCCGAGCTCCTTCCTGCATCCGCCGCAGATGAAGTGATGGGCGTGCCAAGACACACCAAGAGCTTGGATCACGCGCTGCAATACAAAATAATACTCATAAGTCACCGACATTCAGTTTAAAATACAGTTTGACAAACGCAAATTCAGAACCCATCACAATATATATGTATATGTCCATATTTGAGGACTGCAAAATACAGTGGGTTTTCTGGCGCAAAATAGAACGTTGCATAATGTAATGTAATTGATTGTTTACATTTACTTTATTAATAATTAAAGCTAAATAGACTATAAAATACATTATACGAATGCTGAATTAATGTTAAAATTCATTTTATAATTATCAAAACGAATGATTTTAAACTAATTGCTCCTAATTGTAACAATATTCATAAACCATGTCAAGATCCTCCCACATTTCTGCCTCTAATTTTCGGTACAAGCTTTTATTCGTATCTTACATTTTTGTCTTTTTGATCTATTTTAATAGAATTCTATACATTTTAATTTAAATGCATGTATCTTATGCAACCGGTTGTATGCCAAGTCGTTTTAATCTCTTGATATCCTAAATCTTTTCTCAGTGTTGAGATAGTTTTAAATTTCTTTGAAGGTACATTTGGCAATCATAACAAGCTCGAAATAATAACGGTGTCTTTCAGTGTAGCGTGATTTATATTGACATTTATTCCGTTTGTTACAATAACCTGTCATTTGTGGCTGTAGATTTTGGCTTCATTACAGTTAAAGTTCTGGTTGTTACATTGTTGTTTTATAACGCGTCAGAATAATTGAAATATCCATTGTTCTAAGTCCTATATTTGTGATGTGACTCATTGATACCCAAAATAGTTAATATTAAAACCATTTCCAAACCACATAAACTTAACGATCCTTTATAGAATTATCTAAACACAAATATCAAGTAATAATTGTTGAGCGCTTTCCAGTTAACTCTATAATAGTCCCTTGAAATGTTACAATTTAAGGACCGAATATTGCATTTCTTAGAGGACGCAATTTTATTTTTGGGACATGTTTGGGGGGTCAATAGAAGTTTAACCTCAAGTTTGTGGGGTCGCCACCCTTGTCCCCGGGCCGCCATCTTGGAAAAAGGGGTGAAAACACTTTTTTCGCGATAACTCGAAAACTATGCGTGTTACAAAAAAATTGTAAGGACATCATTTGTAGCAAATTGTTTTGTCTACAAATATGTTCATATAACTTTTTGCCCTAAATTAAAAATTATAGTGAAGAAGAAATTTCTTAAGGGAAATCTTCCCATTTCTTTTAAAAGTAGACTCGTCGTCTTGTATCTTGCCAATTCTCACATAGGGAGCTCAGTCCTGGTCTTTGACCGAACTTCAGAGGTCCAAGTTCGGGGTTTGTCAAAGAGCTATGGAGCCCAGCATGCTAGGCGTAACACGCATGGACAGAGTGCCCAATAAAATCTTGCGCTCCATAACCAGAGTCAAGAATGTTGCACAGAAATCGGCTAAACTAAAGTGGGATTGGGCGGGTCACGTCACCCCGATGCACTCGAAAAGGTTGGAAAAAATTGCCACTCAATGGGTGCCTAAGGATGGCGAGAGGCCACGCGGCAGGCTTCGGAAAAGGTGGCGCGACGATCTCGACCAATTTAGCAGCACTTGGATGGCATCAGCAATTGATAGGGATAAGTGGAAGGAGTTGAGGGAGACCTTTGCCCAGTAGTGGGACAGAATAGGTTAATAAAAATAAAAAAAGCAAAAAAGTGAGATTTTATTTTTATAAAAAGTTATAGAACAAGTAAGAAAATTTTATAAAAATTTACTCACTTTTTTGCTTATAACTTCTTTAATTTTTAATTTAGGGCAAAAAGTTTTATAAACATATTTGTAGGCAAAACAATTAGCTACAAATTATGTTTTTCAATTTTTTTTTGTAAGACTCATAGTTTCCGTGATATCGCAAAAAAAGTGTTTTCACCCCTTTTTCCAAGATGGCGGCCGGGGGGCAAGGGTGGCGACCCCACAAACTTTAGGTTAAGCTTCTATTGACCCCCCACACATATCCCAAAAATAAAATTGTGTCCTCTAAAAAATGCAAAGCTCATGTAACATTTCAATGGACTAATAAATATCAAGTACAGAAGGGACTTTAATAAAAACAAGACAAGCTAATAAAAGATCGTTACTTATTAATAGCTTGGTCAACATTATCCACGCAATTAACAACGCACACACCAGTAATATGAAACAATGGAGTATTAATTGTATAACGCTCGTCGGCAGATGATGTTTTTCTCCCGATAGTGACATCATCCATAACAATGGAAGTGCCTGTGATTTTTACGCTATTGTTTTTGTTGTATCGGATGTCGTTGGAACCTTTAGGTAGTTTGAGATTGTCGATCACCATTTTTGTTGTTAGACTGAGAGCCCATGCCCGCAAGACTTTGGTCATTTTATAAAGCTAAAAGTTTGTCTGAGTATGTCTCTAACTATACACTTTTGATGAAGACACATTAAAGCTGATAACTTCCAAAGAAACCACGATCGGAACTTTATAATAGCTGATCGTGAGATGCCTATGGAAGTGGCAAGCGCAAACAAACTTTCAGCTTTTATAAAACGACGTAAGTCTGGCGGCCACGGACTCATGCTCTATGTCTCGTCTATAATATATTTGACTGTACTCTATAAATAAACTCCCTGCAGACATTGGGAAATAACAGTGATATACTTTTATGATTCGACTGTCATACAATAGTCCTGATTTTACGAAATATACGTGACTTATTATGGTATTAGAAAATGCAGTTTCTACAGTATGTATTTCACGGTAGCCAGAGGTGAGGTGGTCAGCGGTTTTATTTATTGATGGTAGAAGCAAGAAGCAAGTAAAAAGCAACTGTTATTAATGCTACCAGATAGTATCGACTACTATTATTACTACTATGGTATCCAGATACAATTATGGCTTAATTTGTTTTCCAAAAAGAGAAAGATTTGATTTGCTAACAAGAGCCTTAGTTGTCTATCCTTGTTCATTGAAACATGATATTAACAAAACTCCTTTGCTATGACGGAAAGCATGCTAACTAATCAATCAACATATTCATTAACAAATCTGAAGAATAAACATCCATTCACAGTATTCACGAACAAACCATAAAAGTAAATCTGTTTTATATTCCAAACTCACAGTTAAATAAAGTAATGATGCATTAGAATTGCTCATTACGTATGAACGTTGTTAAGTGGCGGACAAACAGCAAGTGAGTCAGGTGCTAGATTATTTGTATGCAAATACACGGAGGAAACTCTTAGCTAATTTGCCGCTTTACGCCGTGTTAATTGATGTGGTTTTACGGTAGCAGGTGTACGTTTAAGCCTATTTATTTCACGCGTTGTCTGAAGATTCTTATACTTGGGTGGTTTGTTTCTTTTACTTGGCCTTATGGATCTGTATTCAAAGAAAGTCTCCGCCATTTCACCTAATCTTACGCGTATGCTGTTGTAAAAATATTAACTGTTATAATATATTCCTCGACATCAGGTCAGCTCTTTTTTAGTCCATCTCAAAGTCAATGTACTTTATGGCCTTACTTCTCTCAATATTTTTTTTGTACGTTATTAAATTATTTATTAAAAATCACAAATTACGTAATTACAAATTTATGCATAGTTCCCACGAAACCGTATACTCTCGATTGTAAAGGAGGCCCATGCCCTGTAGTGGGATGTATATAGGCTGATACAGAAAGTCAAGGGCCTGCTATATTATGGGTATTTAATTCTAGGTGCCTCAAGCTTTTAATTATGTAGGAGACTTATGTCCTCTCATGGGACCTGTATAGGATGACGTAATATGTAGATCGATTGATGGAGATACGAACAATAATATACAAGCTAATGAGTGTAGGTAGTAATTATAAATTAATTAATCAAGCGAATGTTAAAAGTTTACATATAAGGTACGCCACTCACATTAATTATGTGTAATGGATGTTTCTTTATAAATAGTGGGAGTTTAAAAGTTTCTGGAAATATTTTCCAAATGGGTTATCCCAGTTTATAGGAGTTTTATTATTAATACTAATGTTATTGAATTATGCGTGGGATCGGAAAATCTTGAAAGTGTTGGTGACAGGACAGCAGCCAGTTATAAGTGTTATCCAAATATTAAAGCTCGAAAAATAAAAATACCAAAATACCATGAAAATAATTATACAATAAAGGTTAGGTTAGGCGACTCTTTCATAACCAAAGCAAATACTATTAAATTAAAATATGTTATAAAAAGTAAATGTTATCAATATAAAATGGGTACAAAATTAAGACAATTAGGTATAAAAAAAAGAAAAATTCTATAATATAATAATGTCAATAAGGATGCATAACACTTCCGTGTATAACGCGGATCCTGTCATCACAGAAAAAAACGAAGCAAAATTACCGTGTCAAAGAGCATTTGCACTTAATTATATGAATATTGAAAAACATTATAATGGAAACTTGTTTACTATAGTAAGCCATACTGGATTCTGGATTAATGTGTCCGATATAAGCAGAAGTCCGTACAATATCGTACGGTTATGATAATTTGCCAAAGAGCTTTTATTGTTATTTTATTTGTAACCTTCAGGTATCAATGTATTACGTATCGCTCACGCTTTCCTAAATAAACTTTTAAAATAGACCCTTCGAATTCATTAGTTTGTCCTTGACTTTAAACACCTACAAAATTAGTGTAGAATCTCTTCTGTATCAGCCCATATATGTCCTACTGCAGGGCACGGGCCTCCTCTACAATCGACAGTACGATTGAGAGTGGTTAGGCCATATAGTCCGCCACGCTGGCCTTGTGCGGGTTGGCGGACTTACATGACCTACAAATTCTTATATTATATCGCTATGGTATGCAGGTTTCCTCACGATGTTTTCCTTCACCGTTTTAGTGCGTGATGATTGACTATCAATACACACATGACTCCGAAAAGTCAGAGGTGTGCCCTAGGATTCGAACCCGCGACCACCGTGAACATGTTGGCAGTCGCGTCTAGTCCGTTTTTTTTTTTCACTTTGAAAGAATCTCTTAGATATTCAAATTTTCTCGTGATACTCTCTATCACTGTTAAACCTTAAGGATCTAATTTATGAGTCTTGGGCTTGAAACTACAATCTTTGTCACAATTCATGTCATATATTTGAAAAGATATCCTTATATTGATTTATTTAGCTGCTTATCATGATCTTATTGTATCATATTATGCTAAATTAATGAATCAACAGCCTTGCTAAGTTCAGTGCTCTCATTCAAGACAAAAATGCCGCCTTCGTGATAATTATCATCAATATTATGTCAAATCGTCATGGGAGGTGTGTTTGGTCCTCCCACATATAATGTACTGCTTCCTGCGTCTGCAAGGTCGGTGCTGACTCACGGTACATCGGACCTGCCCGGCCTTATATAGTATACGCACTTGAAATATTTAATACTGGGTTTGCGGAAATTTTATTCAAATTCTTTACATGACAGTGTCCATAACGAGCGACATGTCAAGTCAAATCAGTTTCAGGTTAAATCCAAGAGTAGATAAATATATGATCCTGGCTTACAGGAGTTACAGTGGTGGGTGTGAGGGCGGGACAGTCTCCAGTAGACAAATACATATTTTATTTTAAATATGGCACGTGTTATCTTGTATCGAGAGATTGATTTCAGTCCATACTCGTATCTTTTAAAAAGTTGTAGGTCCACCCTGTTTTCCGCCATGACTCAGCATGAATGCACAGCTCGTCCGGGGCGTATCACTGTCTCATAAGAAATTGACGTGAAGCGAAGCTTAGCTGTTGCGTTTCGCGGTGAGTGAGATTGCCGGATGCCCAATTCCCTTTTCCCATCCTATCTCCGCTCCCCTCCCGATTTGATGGGCTGTTAAAATATCCATAATCCAAGAGTTATGGATGTTCATGGGCGGCAGCAGTGATCACTTACCATCAGGTGATGTGTTTGCTCGTTTGCCTGATCTATGCAATAAAAAAATACTGCATCTGAACAGCATTGTACTAACCATCAGTGGTGTGTGAAATGACTTAATGAAAAAATACTTAATTATTCTTCTTGCCTTGCCGTTTCTCATTCATTTGTCCTTCATTTTACTTTTATTATCAATTGCACAATAAACACCGTCGCAATAGAGACCATTAGAACGACAATTGCAATTGATGTTCAAACGGAGACTCATCGACACCGCTTCCATACATCAACAATGTTATTGATCAATTAATAAAACAAACACTTTTATGAGTTGAATAATACGCAGTTAGTGTTGCTATATTGGCAGATTGCACCGGGAATGAAGGACTCAGAAAATAAGTTCTCGCTTAACAGCTTTTCTCTTCTCTAGAAAGTGCTGCTAGTACCACCCATAAAACGCCAAGTTTAGTCCCACCCCGAAGTATAGAAAACGATTCTATGTCGTGTCATTACATGACTATCGTTATGCATTGTCTCTGGGAATTTCGCAACATTCTATCCGAACCATTTGGTTTATCCGCAATGTAAAACTTAAAAAAATTCAAGGTAGCGCGCGTGTCGGTGACCGCTAGAGTCAGCTGAGTTTGTTTGTTACATTAAGTTATTTTTAAAAAAGGTTATACATATTCTGTATTTTATATCAGCCCATATACGTATAATCGAGAGTACGATTGGGAATTAATGTATATATATGGACTTATACAATATATTACATGACAAAAATACATTTTACATTTAATGTATTCAAATATAAAGCTGCACAAAAAGTACTCATATTATATGTAAGTATATTTTTTCGTCATTTTCAAACTTTGGTCGTATTCACCAAAAAATGCATTTGTTATTGGAACCCAATCTCATATTCTAGATTCAGTAAATGCCCAAGGTTTTTTACGTCATGTACCTTTTTTTTATAAGTAGCGGTATAATTCCCCATTTGTTTACATACTGACCGATGAATCATAATATTTTTTCTCCGTCTGTGCGGGCTTATCGCGTTCAAGGTCGTTGGTTAACTGTATATGTTTATTTATATATAGTTTTTACCTGGTTTTAATTTTGATGACGATGTTTACGCAAGCCTTTTTAATATTCTGTTGGTGCAGTTATTAGTGCTTAACGATAGAGATAGAGTAGAGGTTTGTGGTCTGAATAGTAATTAGCTTGATAATGCAGGACTAACGCCCTACGCCCGACTACTGGAACGCCATTCAAATAATACGTTGCTCTTAACAGCGCACGGCCCATTTAACCAGTACAATTAAGAGGGATTAACGTAGTTAAGCACAACTTATATTTAAGTGGCGTTCAAGTATTCGGGCGTAAATTTAGAAGCTTTCCTAGAGATTGTTTATTAATTATTAAATGATTTAGATATTCAAATGGTCATTTAGATATTGAAAGTAGATAACTGTTGAGGTTATGTGGTAGAAATCTTGAATTAGAAAACTTAGTGCAAATAATCAATTTACATAGAGTCACTTGAAACTGGCATAAAGACCAAAACAAATAGCAGAATTGCCAAAGCTTGAGTAATTTGAGCATTATCTTAATACACTTCCTCAAGAGATGGAGTCAATAACAACTCCTGTAAGCCAGGATCAACAGTGGTACGCATTTTAATGACACCGAACATTGAAACTCGAGGAGCCTTTGGGAATGTCTAACTTATCAAAATCAATGAAAAGTGAATGCATAAGATATTGAAATGTCATATTATTGATGCAAAAAGAGTAGAAGATTCCTACACAACCGATGAAGAACACCTAACCAATCGAATACTAAATCAACAAGATAGACGCCACTTCATCCCACTAACATTGTTATCGACATAGTAATTAGCATGTAACTGTGGGTGGGCTGTTAACCCGTTTATTGCTCTATCAAAGCCTTATACGATTCTTAATTGTTGACAACAATTTTAACGTCATTTCCTCGAAATATCCGCGTTAGTCATGCGTACGTGTTGAAGACGCGATAGGCCGCGTGTTTTTACAATGAGTTTTACATTTGTTATTAATAAAACAATCGTTCATAGGAATTAACTCGGATGATCCGTTTGTAGTTTGAAAATAAAACCGCTGCTATTGAAATGAAATTCTGTC
Source organism: Hyles vespertilio (assembly GCA_009982885.2). Lineage (NCBI taxonomy): Eukaryota > Metazoa > Arthropoda > Insecta > Lepidoptera > Sphingidae > Hyles > Hyles vespertilio. Next base: position 1,427,950 of record CM042811.1, read on the forward strand.
CTTATATGGAATGCATCTGTAGTGATCAACGGTGTTTCATGAACCTCTTATCTAGAAGTTGTGACAAAATCGTGATCACATACGTTTAAAATAGCATTGGATATTTTAGCTGTTTTTTAATACAAAAACAATGCGAATGTGGTTAACCTGTCGTCAAACTGCATGTTTGCCTAAATTTGAGAATAACTTTCAATGGGCTTCAATATTATAATCATAAGATTTGGTTTCATAATATCGTGGAAATAACATATACATGAGCTTTTATATTTGCTTGCATAGTTTAATAAATTTATTCTTAAAATGACATAAAGATCATTTTATTAATAATACTTAGCAACAAAATATATCCGATGAAATTTCGATCAGGTTTTCGTGTGAAAAATACGAAAATAAACCACCAGTGCATACAAAAGCGTGTCGTACATTACGATGAGAATAGTTAAATTTTGTTTAGATACCGAATATACTGCCGTGCCAGAATAATAATAGAGCTCTTTTAATAAACGCCCACGTCTGCGCGCGTCCACGTACCGCTACAAACTGGACTGATATGTCAAAATAAGTCTTAATTGATTGACAGATGGCGCTTATTGATATGTGTATTTTTACTCTTCATAAGTTAGCATTATTTTAATTCAAGAGACTTTATCATAACTGCAGGGTAATGTAATAATTGCGTGAAGAAAGTTTTCTAAATCTTTATAGTCTGCCCTTTTATCTAGAGAATAATTAAACTCCCGTTCTTAGTATGTAAAATGTACTCTGTGACTCCCGTTCTGATTTGTGATAGGATATTTAATATAAAATACGGGTATAACAAATCTTGTAGTATGAGCGCATGTTGCGTTGAAGTGACATCCAAAATGACTAGGTGTTTTTGCTAGTAATTTGTTTCAATCAACACAATGAAACAGTGTCTGATCTACAGGCATTTTTTCTATTATATTATATACATTTTTGGCAGCATATGGGGTCGTGTAGAAGTCAAAAGGGCACCTTTAGTATTTATCAATGCGGCCTTGCGCGAAGGACGGATGTTATGGCGGGAATACACTGATTTTAAAATAGCTGTCTGTCATGCAGATAGAGAATTAAAATTAACATCATATTTGTTAGTTGAAACAAAATGTTGTAAAACATTGCTAGAAATAATTTGTTTGCTGATAAAACAATGAAACGAGGTGTATTTGGCCTGATGTACGCAAATATTACTAAGCGTTGGTTAAAGGTATAAAATAAATACATTATCGGTCAATTGGAAGAGCTTTTGACACTGCAGGTACACAGCTTTTAAAATTTGAACGATTATAGAGATTGATTAATTATTTTCTGGTCAATAAATATGTATAAAACGTTTGGCTAATCTGTAGACGTCTTTTAAACGAGAAACGAGAAACGAGAAACGCCTGTGAAACGAGAGGCCGCGGGTTCGATCCCCGCACCGAGAGAAATGTTTGTGCGGCCCACAAATATTTCTTCCGGGTCTGGGTGTTTGTGAGACCGAAAAGTCTCTCGTAGTTCCTGATACCCACGACACAAGACTCGATCTTAGTGTGGGGTCAGGACTATGTATGTGACTGTGGGGTGTATTTATTATTATTTATTGTTATTATTATATCTTCCAAAGTTTATGAGCTTTATATTCCAATTTTCATAAAACGTCAAAATGGGAAGTAATAGCCGATTTTATACCACGCCATGCTAATTTTTCACGACATAAAGCGTTCACTGGTACTTTCAACTTTAACACCGAAACTGATGCAAGTATTACGACAAGACTGTAACTGTAACCCTAATACTAGAACCTTTAGGTCACCGCCACACAAAAACTCCCTTCGAGTTTCGACGCTACAATATCCTTAGAATTTGTAATAATAATATAAGATCAAAGAAGTGCTTGTCCCGGATCCCCCCTGTCACATAATAGGACGGAACATGCAAGGTTTTTTGGTAGCCTCCTGGGGGTTACTCTATAAAAAAGATACGAACTTCGAATGTTCGACGTTCGGAGTAAGGTATAAGATTTCCACTTTGAAAAATCAATACTATTCTCTATTATACTTATATTTTTTTCCGTGCTTAGTCTATGGTTGCGACGTACAGTAGAAGAATCCAATATTTTGTGGAGTATGTAGACACATTAGTGAAGATTTACGTACGGCCTCCGGCCATTCGAAGTTCGTGTAATTTCCCTACCTGCCCCTTCTGGGAAAAAAACCGTGAGTTTATATATTTAAAATCTAAGTACTCACATCAGTAATAGGCTCCCCGCAGCCATGGCAGCGCGGGCTGTGATGCTGAGCGAAGCACGGCACGCAGTGGACCGCGCCGTTGTGCTCGTGGAACTTGGCGCTGTCGATGGGTTTGCGGCACGTCTGGCAGGTGAAGTGCTCAGGGTGCCACTTCTTGTTGAGCGCTGTCAGGATCTGTGGGTATTAGGGTTGGTTAGAAAGGATGCTATAGGAATAGAGCATGGAGAGAAAATTGGTCACGTAATTGGAGCTTTTCTAAAAAAATTACAAATTGTCATTGTAGTGTTTTCGTGGGACTAGTAGAGCATCTTTGCGTTCATATTGTGTCGACACTCTACCTTGTCCTAAGCACAAAAACCCTACAGCATTTGTCTTTGAATATTCACTCGTGATCATAAAAGCATCAATACATCGAAGTCCCGATGTCAAGGCGAAGGTCGCTTCGCGTGAGACCGACGTGCGACTAATTAACAAAGACGTCGGACCGTCTGGTCGATACTTTCGACTGGTCGCACAGAAATATAATGTAGTAGACTTTTTTTTATGTTGCCACTTGCCAGCATTTAGCTTGGGAGCTTTGTTTCAGGTTCATGGTTATGCGTATCGTGTAATGCATCTGTTTGAAGTGTATTTAGGTTCCAAAGCGTTTAATGGTTGTAAATTTGGATGACAAGTAGAAAATTGATGATTGCTACTTGTAACGGATGTGTGGTCCATTAAATCGGGAAAGAAACGGGAACAAAAAGGATGGGAAGAGGGTAGGGGTATCTGGCATTCCGTAATCTTACTTATCGAACGAAACGCGACAGCTAAGCTTTTGCTTCACGTCGATCTGCTAGATTGGGGTACTACCCCGAACGAGCCTGCCTTTCATGCTTAGTCATTACTGACATCAGCAGTGCTCTACCACTTTTAACAGCGTGGCTCTACCACATTTCAAATATTATTAAAAGCCAATCACGGCGTTTCTAACCAATTCACATCATCTGTTACTACATTGATACCTCAACGTTTATTATTGCAATCATCCTGCAGCACTTCATTGCATGGACCTCTGTCATCTTTTATTCTTTTTCATTCTTTCATTTATCGTCATCCAGCCGGTCCAATACGTCCTTCGTTTATTCTACCCCTAGGTTATTCTTCGATATCATGACACAATCATTTATCAACAGTACACGTTGCGGTCGATGGACTTTTCTAGAGTACATGTACTTATCATGCAGCATTGCGTCATCGTATAAAATTATAAGTAATGTCGATATCGCTATCTATCCGGACCATATTTGCTATTATGGACTGCGAATTATCTTTGATAAGGTGATAAGGGATGTGGGCGCGGGTGGACTTCACATCAAGTATTTGATTAGTCAGTTGACGACTGAAACTAGGTGTTTTTACACGGTTTTGCCTGTTTTTTGTTGTAATGAGATGGTGTGGTGTTAGTTTTATAGTAATTAATGTAAGATATGACTTCTTTCTGATGATTATACATTTTTCTACTTTCATAATTCTTAATCCTTTTTTTTTTATATTTTTTCATGATAAAGCTGTAGTGTGGTGATTGAATTATATCAATATTCTTTTTCAAATATATCTTTAGAAGGTTCTTCCATAATAATAATGAATTAATTTTTTTTCCTATTATGCAATAGCTGTTCATTATTGGATTATGATTTTCAAAATACCCTCAATTTAAACAAAATATTAAGATGTTTGCCTCTATCAATCAAAATGATATGCTGTATTACTTTTTATTCACATCGATACGTAGATATCTATATAGAAAGTTTTAATAAAAAATTCGTCGCTTGGGTTACGTAATGTTTTTGAACTTGACTTTGACCCTTATGATAATGAAAAATACTCACTCTGCCCTGTATGACTGCGTTGCAACTGTTGCAGATTGCGGGTCCTTCTTCCTTGGTCGACTGCAACAAACAAATCAACATTATCGCAATGAAATATTACCTTATTTACAAACGGACTGAGGTCATGTCTGTATGTAAATATAGATTAGTTAACCGTGTATGAGTTAAGACCTACAATCAATTTTATAACAGATATGATAATATTAATAGTTACGAGCTCTAATTTTAAATTTGAAATGATTAGGTGTTCCTAGATCACTGTAGAGGGCGTTGTTTGCGTGACGGATATAATATTAACGACATTTGTTGGTATTTGCGGTTTAAAACTTGATAGTGAACTATTACAATCTGTATCAGCCCATATACGTCCCACTGCAGGGCACGGGCCTCCTCTACAATCGACTACCGATTGAGAGTGGTTAGGCCATATAGTCCAACTATTACAAATAGTAGTAAATGTCTTTTCAAACAAATGAGTGGGTTTACAATTTTTATTTTAGTCATGTTTCTGATTAATAATTGACTTTGTTCTCTGGATGAATCATATTATATCTATTAGTAATAAGTGGGTCCTCGATGGTTTTAGTTTTAGTAATTAAAAAATAAGTGAAGTAGGACCGACACTAGGTAGTTAAATCATGTCGTAGACATTCACTTATCTAGCGAAAAAAATATTAGAATAATTTTGAAGTAAACAAAACCAAAAAACGTCACAGTTCTCAAGTCAATCATTCTACGATGGGATTGCGTGGAAAGAAAAATAATCACTATTGCACTAGCGATTACGAAATGTAATCACATTTTCGAATTAATATACGCCTGCAATAAGTACATCGTCGTGGTTTTTGTCGCAAAATGACATCACCCGATTTTGGTGACGCGTCCACAACTTCGGTGTTGTCCTGTTTCGGTATATCCCTATTTGGCCATCGCATTGGCTTGAGCTTACAAATCACACGCATCCGTTGTATCGGGATGTTTTTGCTTAGATTTTTAATGGGTATGATGTCAATGTATAGAAATACTATAGAGTACGTACGTATCGGCCTATTTGTAATCGCCCAATTCTTAACATGAGACTTCCCTACAAACGAAAATACGATTGAGATGGGTTAAACTAATATAAGCAAGGTTTTGGAAATTAGTCTTTTTTATGCCTAGGTTTTTAAGAAAGTCTGGACTAGATAGACATAAAGTTTTCTTTTAAATACAACGAAGAAACAAGTATAATTGTATATGCATTGTGGTCTTTTTTTAGATATAAATACCGCTAAGCGTCAGCTAATAATAAAAAAAAAACTGATCGTCATACACTGGTTTCTTAAATAAAATATAAAATCATAATAAAGAAAATGTTTTTTGAAATAACAACAATAATTATCTCAATATGGCAATAATATACTCAGAATAATTTAATAACAAAAAAGCGAAGAAAAAAAAACTCTTTCTAGTCTTTAGACAAAGAAAGTCCAGTTACTAGAATAACTTTTAAACGGTAACTATGAAATTACAGCTGCACTTTTTGTGAGTTAGAAAAATGTTGATGGTATGACTAATGTCCGAAATGGGTTTGACCTCTGTAGATTTGAAGCAGGATGGTGTGGGCGGGTCCGTCGCTTTGACACTATTTTATAATCTGAATTATTTAATCAATTTGAATTTATTACTGTTGAGATTGCTAAGCGCACTAACATGTTGTAGTGGCTTGTGTTTTTTGTTGGCGAAAGAAAGAACTCCTCTTTTGGTACACCGGGGATAATAAAGGGGGTGCATCGGTGTTACTGGCCTTCCCACTTGGCATGCTTGTTAATATTGAGCCGGGCTAAAAACTAACAAATAAGCAAATTATTTTTTGAAAATTTCCTATAAATACATATTATGTAAATAGCACTAGCAATGGAATATTTTTATTACTGAAATCGATAAGGATTGATAAATATGATAAAAAAAGCTTGTAAATGTTGTCAATTTTAATAATCGCATGACTGTATGCATTTGCTATTAGGCAATATACTTTTATAATTTGATCTCTGATGGTGTTTCCGTTCATGTCTAGACTAAGACCCAACTCTACTGACCTATCAGGTTAAAGCATGGAAAAGTCTCTGCATGTCTCTTTGCTATTCTAAATCTTTCACTGAAGAAGGAGCGGAACAAATAGTAGTCTAGGACAATTCTATCGATTGGGGAGATATTTTCCATTGCCAATTAAATAAGTAAATAATAAAGAAATACACCCAATAGTCACATACATAGTTGTGAGCCCACACTAAGATGGAGTCTTGTTTCATGGATATCAGAAACTACGGGAGACTTTACAGTCTCACAAACACCCTGACCCTACGAAAATTGTTGAAATACTACATATAAGGCTATAAATTGTATATGATAGCTTGCACATGATGCGCAGTAAGAAATATTTAAATATGCCCATTCCTTGCACAAGCGTTGAGACAAACGGAATAATTCAATAGCATTTAGTCGTATAGAGTTCTATTAACGTTCGGTAACTCGTTGAGCACGAAGTGTGTGTCAATAATCACTGTTATTGACTGGAAAATTATCTTATTTCCATTATAATGTATATAGACTATAAATAACATTAGTATAAATTTTAACAGCCTCCGTGGCGCAGGCGGTTAGACGCCGCGCCGCCTGTAAAACGAGAGGCCGCGGGTTCGATCCCCGCACCGAGAGAAGTGTTTGTGCGGCCCACAAATATTTATTTTTGGTCTGGGTGTTTGGGAGCCCGCAAAGCCTCTCGTAGTTCTTGGTATGCGCGACACAAGACTCGATCTCAGTGTGGGGTCAGGACTATGTATGTGACTGTTTGGTGTTATTTATTTAAATTAAATCTACATAATCTTGTCTTGTCTATGTCTATGACCCGAAAAAATCAACCTAACGATCAAAAGCGGTGTCGATGTTTTGAATCACAGAAAGTATAGTTTAGAGAATATTCACATATTTCCAATAACAGTTTAATCTCACCCATACAACATGTACTTGTTTTATTTCTTTTCCATTTCTAAAATATGAAAATTCCTGCGAACTTGCTATAATAGTCGGGTATTTTAGGTATAAAATATCTAAAACGCAACTCATGTGCAATTATAACACATGTCCAAAAAAGTAAGCCTAAGTACCCATACAAGCAAACTGGCCAATACCCTTTATTAATTTTCGTAATGCTTGAGCGTTTTGTTGCGACCCGAGTTACGAAATGCAAAAGGTTAATTGACATTACAATTATATTCCGAAACAATCGTGCAATACAAACATTGCCGTTTTCCCCAACAGTACAGTAAAAAACCGGTGTACGGCTAGTCCAATTTATATAAAATTCCATGTACGATAAAACTATTTTAATTAATTAATACAAGTTAATTACTACCGATGTGAAATATTTTTCGCGTTTCGTTCGTATGAAATACTGTTACGGTTTTATATGTCTATTCATATATTTTGTGTTTAGATGTTTGTTTATGGTAGTATGGCGATTGGTGACCACCATACACAAAGATGTGAAACTCCATAGTGTCTCAGGCATATAGGTCGCGTTCTAGGATCATCTGTGCATATCCAGTTCTAATCCGATCAATTTACTAGGGCATTTGACTATGACCGACTTTTTGTATTTATTTGCGTACAAACATAAATACGACTAAAATACAATATTTCTGTCAAAACAGTATTAAACTAGCTTATAGCATGAGGCAAATATTTGTATTTTCTTTCACACGCGCACAATGTAATGCATAAGCCTAGTGACGTAACTAGTTTTGTTTTGCATCCCTTTTCTTTTACTCCCACTACATGATTTAAAAGGTTTATAACTTGTTTAATTCTGAATGGATTTACAACATTCTTTGTTTGTTAGATTTTCGATTAATATACGTATTGATAAATACGATAAAAATAGAGTCAAATGCCTTATGTGCAAACACCACTGGACAGCGGACACTCTATTTGGTCCATTAAAGTCGCTATCTTGTTTAAAAAAATCAACAATTCTCGACCCTGAATGTTAATTTCGTCACCTTTATAATTATTTAAGGGCCTCATCGCTCATCGTCAAGTTTTGCAAATGGTTATGCTTAAAATGTCACAACTGAAGGCTATTTTCACATTTCTTACTTAATACAGAAGATGGAAGTATTTATGTTAACGGCAGTACGTGAAAATATAATTGGTGTTTTATCAATACGAAATGAAATGTACGAACATTATCGAATTTATAGTGTTATTGGTGCAATAACAAAAGGAGATTATGATTTGTGTGCTAATGCAATTGTTTGCACGATTGCTCCATGATTTAGTCTGGACTTTTAGGGACCGAATAATCTCTAGTTGTTTTAGGCATCCACGATACAGGATTGATATTTAGTATAAAATCAGAAAAAGTCTTTATGTTATAGAATTTGCTGGAGACCTGGCTCGGCTGCCTTATCCCTAGCATGCCGGGCTCGAAGGCCAGTGACATTAACCACCACCAACCACCATAAAAGGGGAGCTTTTCTCTTAAAAAACTATGTGTTTATTCATCGCCTTAGACTGCAATAGTGTCTACGCATAAATTGTATTTTCCCAGATCAGACAGTTAAATTTTTCTTTGATCAATAAGCCTGTAAGTCGTAGAAATGGTTTGAAGTCGTCTAATTAAAGTAGTGCTTCTGTCTCAGATCTGGAATTTGTGACTGATATACAGACAGGAGTGATCGTAAGGAAACCTGCATACCATAGCGATTTATAAGAATTTCTATTGTATATATATCCGCATAGCCGCACTAGGCCAGCGTGGTGGACTATATTGTGACCTAACCACTCTCAATCGTACTCTCATTATACAGGAGGCCTATGCCCTGCAGTGGTACCTATATGGGCTGATACAGATAGGCTCGAACCTATTCATATTCGATTGTGGAAATTAACATCTACAAATTGATTTTGCATTTTGCATAAATATCATCTTTCCACCTTTTCCAAATCAATTATCTAATATCACTTATTGTTTATTCTATGAATATCTTAAAGAAGAGTAGAGCCATTATTATTTTGAAACACTGACGTCACCGTATTATCATTCCGGTATAAACACACCTGGCTGCGAAAGGAAAGGCGATGTGTGTCAGTGTTGGACGGAAGCTATCGACTCCGAACAATGGGACGCGCGTTATGAATGCTTATGGCGTTGGTTAAGTGATGACATGTCGCGGGAGCGGGTAGTGGTCTTATAAGCGTTGTATGATGATAGAATTCGGAAAGTTGTTTTTAGTTTGATTTTTATGTATGTTTTTTTTGTGAATGACAACATATTATTTTAAAGAGCTTTTAAATGTTCTTTTCAAGTATATATAAAGAGCAGCATATGAACTATAAAAGCAACTAGAAGTTAAAATCCGTATACTACAAAAGCTCTACGAGTGCCTAGTTATTTTTTAAAATTTTGTGTTATAATTATCATATATATGTTTACATATTTGTTTGTTTTATTAAGTATTTCACTCAAAAATATTATAATAATGAATCGTGAGTGCATAATTTACACAATTATTTCAAGCTAAAATTCTCCAAACAAATTACTATGAAACTACAATATTCAACCCACACAAATTACGTCGCAGACGCGTCCTCTAATAACTTGCGTTTCATTTCGGGATGTAGGGCGCGCCGTCGCAAGGTCAAGGCGACGGGCGATTTAATTGTTCTTAGTATTTAAGGAGCGGGGGCTAATGTAATAAATGCTAAATGTACGCGGTCCTTCTTGTTCCATTTACGACTGTTCTATATTGGAAGGAGAATGAATTTGTTGGGTGACGTTGTGGATTATATTTTTATTTCGTTTTTAGATATATTCTTGTATGGAACCCCAGTGTACTGTAAATATTGCAAGGTCATAAGATCTACCTGTCATTATAGTATTTATTTCTCAGCACTTTCTGAAAGGTTATTTCCTAATCTAATGCATGTAATTTTATGTAAGTACAGGATAAAATTAGTTATCGCTTGTTAGAAATACAAAATAAATTTTTGAAAACATTTTACAAATTTTAGAGTTTTATATAGAGAAATATAAAATGTGAAGAGAAAGTAGGAAATAAAAAGGAAGGAAGCAATATTATGTTCTTTTTTATTTGACTCCAAAGATAGCGCTAAGTATTTGTTAATTTTATTCATATAGTTAATTTAGTGTAATAAGCATTTTAAAATATGTAATGATTTATTTGGTGCTTATTTTTATAAACAGTAAATGTATTGATTTTATATGGAATGAAAGGAGGGGCACCTCCATTAATTGCTATAAAAACTGAGTGATGGGTGCATCTCCTCTGATTCCGATTTCAACAGTGTTAATGGTAACAACAATAAATATTATACAAGTACGAGTATTTGGTTATTTTGCAACGGAACTCTCCTAGATTGGAAAGTGATAACATAATTCTAATACGCTCAAGTGTTAAGAATTTTAATATATGTATATTGGCAATTGACAATTTAAAAGGCTTTCGTGATGACCTGGATGCATAAGAGCCTTATAAGGCCTGAAATTGCTTTAAACCGCGAATTACGGAAAAAGAGGAGGCAGATCTTTGCCCAGCAGTGGAATATTAAAGGTTAAAAAAATTACAGTGGTATGAACATATTAGGATGAATGAAAACGCATTCGTAATTACTACTAGTACCAACTCTTGCTAATATGATAACGCGGACCAAACGAACCTATATTGATGAGCGTTTTCAAGTCAAGGCTCAAATTGCTAATTCATTTTTAATGTGATCTCTACCTAATGTCAGTCATCATTAATGATTTGGAGTAATGCGAACGACCTTAATTGTTTTTAATTTGAGTGTTTAAGCAGTTGTAACGTTATATTTTTTGCAAGGACCATTAAGATTATTTATCAAAGCATTTATCTATATTGTACTCGTATGCATTAGTTTGAGAACTATGTATGTCATCATATATATGAGATATTGCCTAATCAAATATATACAAGGTATATGAAAATAATGTGTCTATCGTCAAATATGGCCTTGTTGGATTTGGAGACCGTATTTAATATTCCATCCGAATACATCGCATCATAGAGAGAATTCTTAATAGCTATGATAGCATCCCAGATGCAAATAATATTTAACGTGACCAACTTCATAATTTAGAGACGTCGAGAAAATTTCAATTAAAAAGTCTAAAATTATTTATAGCTTCAGAAAAAGTCTGTTTTTAATGAGGGCGCTAAGATCCAATTTAATATTAATATGACAACCGGATATATTATGACGGAAAATGATTAGATAATTGTTATTTTTACCTAATGTTGTTATTAGCCTCTTTATTTATTTCAAATCACAAAACAAACTAAATCTGTACGTAAAATTTATTGAAATACCTACATAAAAATAATTCAACGAACTTAATCACATTTTTAAAAGCGTTGCCATTATTATTTTTCTTTACTGCCAATTGTCACCGCATTGTACTCTTTTTTGCAAATCTATTTGTAATGCGATGCAACTTTTAATTCTATGTTACTATATCTATAACTTTTAATTCTATTATATAATAAATATATAAACGACGAATGCAGAAGCATGCTCACATAACAGTTTTGACTGTAAATACATAATCATTTAAGGTCCTAGGAGAATACTTTCTGGACATCGCATGGCAACGAGGACCAGTGTTGCCACTACCATGGTATAAAAAAGCATGGAATAGTGAGGTGTGGCCCGAGGTTACTCAACATACGCGGCCGGCATATTCCATTAATATCGGCTGATATTTATGCTCTTATCGCTGTGTGGCCATTTCCATTGATTACATCGTTTTTATATTATTTCCCATATTATGGTTCACGTTTGTATTTTCCCGGTAGACATGTTTTGTCCATGTTTAGCAGTTAATTTATGACGTTGAAGACAAGAGTAAGAGAGTTGGTATACTCTTTGCATCATTGCTTCATTGGCCCCAGTATAGAAATGCACAAATATTTTGGCTTCATAGAACTTGTTACTGTTTGGATTTGCGTAAGCCCCCTTACTTGTCATTGAGTTTTTGCAAATACTGTAACTTCAAATGTTTTTGATAATTATGGGTAATTTATAGGTAATTTTTTTTATAACACGACTGGTGGTAGATGCCACGTAACGTCTATTTCTCCCGAAACAGCAGTGTAAATGCTTTGTTGTGTTTTGATTTGAAGGATATTGTAGCCAGAGTAAGTACTGGACATATTGAGACTTAACATCTTATGTTTCAGGATGGCGACCGCAGTGAAATGCCAACCATTGCTTTGTAATTCAAGGTGTTGTTTGGTTTTGCTACTGTTTATGAGCGGTCGTGTCGCTAACGATCAGGCGAACGTCATGCTTTTCTCGCCATTCATTGCAATAGAAAAAGACTTTTATGTGTCACCTATGAAGGGCTCCAATAGTACCCAAGTGCAGTAGTATCTATTCGGTCGGATGCAAGTCATCTAATGTCGAGATACGATCGACCTTCCTTAGGACTCAGCAGCCAAAAGCGTGCGGTAGGGAATCTCGCAATCGGCGGTAATGGGCGTCCGAAATAACCCATGCGTGGGACGCATTGTAATCCCGACCTCGGGTGTCCAGAATTAATCTTGATGTAGTGGTGGGTATTTATCGATAGTGGAGCAGGTAAAGATTTGTAAATATGTGGTAATAGTATCGATCAGGTAATTAATGGTGTATTTTCGGGATAATGTGGATTAACTTAATGATATGGGTTAAAGTTTTTTTTTTCTTGTAATATAATTGAATTATGAATATTTGCAGTTAGTAGATTGGTTGTGAAAAAGGCGTGAATTATGACGTCATATTTCAAATCCTGTGATTAGGCAGTGATTTATTCGTGTGAGTTTTTTTAGTTGATGAAAATTTTACATTTGATTCATATTCATTGCTTTTCTTTATTCAAGATGATTATCAAGATACACAACTCGAAATTAAATTGGGTGTTGTAGGCGGGTTATAAGGGTCCGATCATTCCTTGTGTAACATAAATTATTTATCATAATACTTATACTCTATAGTTAATAAAACAAAAATAGAATATTTTGAAGGCACTGAACTTTTTATTTTGTTACAGTCGTAACAATCACACATCCCTAGCAAATTTATTATAAAAATGTCACCGTACGGCAATATAGTGGACGGAAAAATACTCTATTTAAAAAATAGCAAGTTTATTTTTTATCGCTTTATTCTATCTCTAGATTTTCACATTTCTCTTACTTTGCATCATTTTATCCAATTGTAAGTCTCTGAATGATTTTATTTACTCCGTTTATTTTTATATTCTGACGTATGAGATGGAAGGTTGTACTTTGGAGTAGAGACTACGTAATAATAAACAGCCTTCGTGGTTTTTATTCATGATATGTTTTTGGGATTAAGCCAAGGAACTTATAAAGGTTAGTTTGAACACATTGAAGTGTCGTGTATAAGTTATTACATGTGTGTTATGTAATGTAACTCTTGGTAATGTTTGTGAATATAAATGGAAAAAAAAGATGATGAACCAACATTGTCACACACATAGAGCTGACTCCACATAATAATAAATCATTTCTTGTATCATTGATAATTGAAATTACATGTACCTTCCCCTACTTTACTGGATCCAATCTTGTATTTTAAATAAAGTGTAGCCAATTGCTTAAAAACTAAAATAGTTTTTAAAAATTACTGTGGTAATAATGATTGAATTTTATTTGTAATTGACAATTTCGAAGAATTTATTAATATGCACAACTAGTTAAGCCAGTGCGTACTCGGTAACTCGATCTAGTTTACACGCACCGGCGACCGCAGGACCTAATGAAAACCGTCGCACAGTATCCTATTTCCACGTTCTCACAACATTAGTCAGTTTAATGCTGAAATATTTCAAAGAGTCATTCACTTCGTTCATTCACTTGATACTTCAATCAGTTATTGAGCAGGGGGAATGGGAAACTAAGGGGAATTTTCAAGAAACAAAATTTTAAAAATGTCATGTTTTGTTTTTTCTCACGCCTTTCTTTATCTTTAACTTTCATGTTTTTTTTTTGTATAAGCTGCAACTTTTTTACCTTTTTATTTTTTTCCCAAGAGAAGCCTAGCTTATTTCGGGGATCCTTATTCAAAAGGCATAATATAAGCATGCTCTTAATAAAAAGTAAACATTTTTGTAATTATTGTTTTTGCTTGAGTGAAAACTCAGTGTGATTGATGAGACACAAGTCATCTTGGTCTAAATTGTTTTTAATACAAATATTTTGTAGCAATGGTAATCTTTACTTTTATCTACAGTTCTTGTTTACTTGCTTGAAATGACTTTGAATAGAGCTGGTTATTTTAGGATCATAAATACCTACAGGTGAATTTTGGGAATATCGCCCAATTTCAGAAATAGCTTGGCCTTAAAAAATTAACAAAGGGCTTTATCTGACTTTAGCAACAATTGTTGTATCTGTATCTGTATTAGCCCATAAACGTCCCACTACAGGGCACGGGCCTCCTCTACAATTGACAGTACGATTGAGGGTGGTTAGGCCTTACAGTGTACCAAGCTGGCCGGGGTTGAAATTCTTACAAATCACTATGGTATGCAGGTTTAATCACGATGTTTTTCTTCACCGCTAGAGTGCGTGGCTATTGACACAATACACATAAGACTCCGAAAGCCAGAAGTGTGCCCTGAATCCGCGACCACCGTCAACATACAACGTCAAAGGACAACAGAACATGCCACTACACACTTGTTGTATACTAAAGTTTATCTAAGTTTTTAAAGAATTACGACTGTTAAGTTTTTAATGAGTTAATTTAGGTCTACATTGAGCCCTCCAATCCTTAAACACCTTTTCCTTGTTAGTAATGCTGTGTAATAGGTATGCAATGAAGGAAAAACACATTAAACTCAGCACGCCGGATTCCCCAGTAATTTAGTGGTTTCCTATAACCAATTATTTTTTTGGGCCATTTCATTGTGCGTATTCTAAGTAATCATTATTTTGTGGTCGTTTTTTGCTTAGTCAAGTACTGTTAAAATAATCGCTGGATTAGAGATATACACTCATTACTCACGCAAAATATCTCACGACACATTATGTTTCAATATTTTGCTGTTAAGTGTGTATTAGATATTGTATGGAAAGTTTGGTACACCAAGATTCAGACCCGAAACAAATTAATTATTGTCAATTATATTTGTCTCAGTGCGGAGATAGAAATTGCGGACTTAATTCATATCCGACTCAACCACAATGACCTTGAATATTCAACTTAAATATCATAACATAGGCCCTTTCCACAACCACATTAAAGATTTTAAAACAAATGGATTTCCACAACGTTATGCGATCGATCAATGCGATTCGTGACATTAAATCCATATTTTTCTCATCACACACTGTTGAAAAATACGTAATCCCCATACCTACATCACAAGCAAATATTTACAATAAGTAAATTTAAAAACGGACATCTTCCAGGTATATTTCTGCGTAATCTTAAAATACCGTGCAGTAACAGCTGATTGGAAGCTCTAGCGGGCCACGTTAGTCACAGATTCACACGACACTAGCCGACACACTGGCCACTGCCACGTTGAACAGGAATAATTCCATTGTATAAATAATTGGGGCAATGGACGTATTGTTGGAGAGTGGTTTTAAAAAGAGGTACAGCGCCCACTCGCGGCTTTGCAAGTCTTGTTGGTATTGACTGTCGTGGAAATTATATGGAGGATTGAGACAACTTGAGACTCTTTGAGACGCTAACTTGTCTAATATGAGATATTTTGATAGGTAGAAATTCAGCATAGTTAGTAGTCAAATATTTTCGAACGTTGTATTCAACAACAAAACAAACTTAGCCACTTTTTAATTTTAGAATTGAAAAGTAAATCAATATTAAGGCTTCTAACCTATCTGTATCAGCCCATATACGTCCCACTGCAGGGCACGGGCCTCCTCTACAATCGACAGTACGATTGAGAGTGGTTAGGCCATATAGTCCACCACGCTGGCCTAGTGCGGGTTGGCGGACTTACATACCATAGAAATTTTTTAAAAATCGCTATGCTATGCAGGTTTCCTCACGATGTTTTCCTTCACCGTTTTAGTGCGTGGTGATTGACTATCAATACTACATGTTCACGGTGGTCGCGGGTTCAAATCCCAGTGCCACCTCTGACTTTTCGAAGCCATGTGTGTAGTGACAGTCAATCACCACGCACTAAAACGGTGAAGGAAAACATCGTGAGGAAACCTGCATACCATAGCGATTTATAAAAATTTCTATGGTATGTCCGCCAACCCGCACTAGGCCAGCGTGGTGGTCTATATGGCCTAACCACTCTCAATCGTACTCTTGATTGTAGAAGAGGCCCGTGCCCTGCAGTGGGACGTATATGGGCTGATACAGACAGAATATACCGTACATTATATTGACAGAAAAGTGATGATATTTATCCAAAGGGTTGGAGTATAATGAATCAATATCGTTGCGCCGGTGATCGTACCACCTGTCAATTTAGCATGCAAACGTACCGTGTGGTATTGCCAACTGGACCGAAATGATAAATAATGCTAAGGTTACCGGTTTACACAGAATGTTCTAATATCCTTGTTAGTTTCTCATGAGACTGTCATTTTAACCACCGATTGAGTGTCAGAAATTTCGCGACTAAGCATTCAGCTTCGCACGTTACAAGACAAAGGACTGCATATTGTATAGCTTATAAATATATTTCAAGTCCGGTGTTTTTAAGTACACTCAAGGCACAGAAGTAACTCGGGATCTTGCTTAACTAGATCGTTTAACAATGAGACGTCGACGTAACAGCACATATTTATCGTCCCTACAAGTACTACAATTAGCGGCATGGTGTGATTCGCACGTAACCATTACAAAGCATAACACAGAAAGTGTTTGAAGTCTCTTCTTACTTTAGTTAAGATGATTTACGGTCAGTTTTGTTTCTAGTTTTTAAAATATGGACCCTTATGCAAAAGTTGCCAAAAACAAAATTGCCACTGGAAAAAAATATCAATTATAATTTGCTTTTGCTTAGGTATATTTAAAATGAAAATAAAATCAAGACTGAATAAAATTGACATATTGTTCTCCAAAAATTTGAATGATTAGGTTCCAGTGATCTCTCAAATATTGCTACGAAACGAACCTTGATAATCTGTTCTACTCCTAACAAGTCCTTATTGCATCAATGCATTGTTGTTATAATAAAAATAATAGAAAAATATTCAACCCTGTATAAATAAATAAATAAATAATAAATAAATAAATAACACCCAACAGTCACATACATAGTCCTGACCCCACATTAAGATCGAGTCTTGTGTCGTGGGTATCAGGAACTACACTAGACTTTTCGGTCTCACAAACACCCTGACCCGAGAGAAATATTTGTGGGCCGCACAAACATTTCTCTCGGTGCGGGGATCGAACCCGCGGCCTCTCGTTTCACAGGCGGCGTCTTACCGCCTGCGCCACGGGGGCTGTCAAAATCGTAAGAATTAAGTAAGTCTTCTAGAGTAAACGAGTGGGCAGTGATCGTGTATCAAAAAGACAGTATTTTTGTACCCGCCATGACCGCATCGTGCAAAAAATATAATGTAGTTGTAACTGACTCATAACTCTAATATTGTGGTCTTTGTAAAGAAGTCTTGGCTAGTTTTTTGATTGCTGTGATTTATGCATGTGACTGTACTCCTGGAGCGAGAAGCGTTTGAATTTGAAGCAAATCATTTATTTGCACAATATTCTCTTCTGTCGGTCGCTCTCTTATCCACCAGCGTAGAATCATAGAAATATTGTTATACATCTGCATCGTGTACATTATTTGGTTAATTATTTATTTGTTACTGATGAACCTGACCTTTTCCACTATAAAGTCTTACTCCACTAGCTGGTGTGGTCGTCAAGTACAGTTCAAGACATAATCAGTATTTATTATAGCTTATTAATTAAATTATTGCGAGATCACTGATGAGTTTTGGGTGCCTTCTTTTATCTGCTGGATTGTATTTTGATGTAAAGAGATTATTACGATTGTGGATCTAACAAGTATTAAATGGATAACAGTAACGGTAGTGAGAAGCCACGTGCGTACACTAGAGTAAACAATAACATTGCCTCTCGTAAAGTTGTGGCACTACAGCTATCAGTGAACATGATTTATCGGCTTTACCGCTGATTGCACGACACGGTAAATTACCAATTACTGGTGTTGGATTTGCGCACATTATTCTTTCTAATGTCAAGGATTGTTGACAATGTTATTTTTTTACGCGTAGAGAACCAAGCTTCAGCTTAGCAAGATCCCTTTTTAATAGGGTGTTTGTGATTACTAATCTTGATTCTTTCTGCCATTCCATGCTAAGTTAAAATATTAAAGTTAATTAAGCTAGTTCTTGTAGTGTTGAATAAAAATCTGAATTTCCATAGTTTCACTAATGTTAGGGTTGACGTAATTAAATGGAGTTACGATCCTCAGCAGTAAGGGAACGATTAAAGAAACTAATTTATTACAATAGTGGACAGTCAAACAAGTAATTAGGTCCCTTAGCGATGAGTGATCACCACAATCACCTTAGAAATATTGAAAATACGTTGTCGTCCTTTAAAGGTTGTTGACCTTGCAGTACTCTCATTGACAACTTGATAGGCATGCAAAGCTATCAACGCCAACTTTCTACGAGACAGTGATGCCATTCCAGCAGAAACCGTTCACTTAAACTGTAATAACTGCTACAGTTACTACTGGTATGTCATCTTGTATACTATTATTGTCACTCCCAGCTAATTGGATGCCTCTATTTCAGTTCCTAACAAGGGCATGACCGGAATTGTCTTTCTTGAAATAAACATTGAATCACGCACCAAATGTGCAAGTTTTGTTTTCCTTAAGCGCTATGATTTGGTATAAATTTAGCTCGTTTACTCGGCAAATTGCTGCGTTTGTCCCGTTGTGTTTTGACAACATTGTCGGATGAGGTGTGATGTGTTACTTCAACGTTTGAACATTTATCTTGTGTATTTATTTTCATTTTAATATTGTCAGACGTGAGGACGGTCGTAAAATGGACGATCTAAAGGTTTGTTTCAATGTCGAGACAGCTTGTTGCTGTTGGATATTTGCTATTTTTGAATGTTTACCTTTCCCCTTATGATGTCATGGTATGGATCATTGGCATCAAAACGGAGGGTGGGGAGAGGTGTTCTTGTATAGACATTTTGAGTTACTTTTAAGATTTGATTTAAAATAATTGTTCTAGATGATGTCGATACACTACGTGATACGTCTTATTATGCCTAGTAGAAGACCAATTCGGAAGGCCAAGGCTTAAACCATCTCAATCGTAAAAGAGACTCGTGACAAAGAAGGGATTGACCTCATTAAATAAAATTAGAATGAATAAGACGTTTCACAAACAGAGCTACAAATCCCCTTTGGTCTAAAAATATAAGTAACTGATAACCTTGTGAATTTTTAGGTCAAACAATAACATAGTTTTGCCAAAATGTACGATTGTTAAATGTTAATGTAGAATTGCAAAATTTATAGTAGTGGAGATCTGAAAATAATCGTTTTTGAAATGTAGTCCGCGTGTCATGATTGTCAACCTACATACGAATGTTCTAATTTCGCATCTCAAAACGTATTATTTATCTGGAACGATGAATTTGTAGAGTTTTCTTAGGCCTATTGCGCAGTATATTTTTGGGATGAAGAAAATTGTACAATACATGGGTGTCGTAGGTAAGATATTTATATTATAAATAGGCTATCGTAAAAAAACAGTATACATCACCGTATGAGTTTCCTATGCACATGTGAGATCCGTGTGAATTCTTTAAATTTAATTCTTCTTGTGTCTTACTCTTCAACATTTTCATGAAAATGAGCCAAGGTTTAATAGGTGTGTTATTTTTCATTTAATCATAAACTTTCCTCTTTCTTATATGCCAATATAAACTAGTGCGTCTAAATTGTCTGCAATCCTTTCTGTAGCATCTGATCTCATTTCAACACTCCACAATAAGGGTTTTTGAACTCTCCCGAAATACTCAGACTCTAAGCAAATATTAGCGGACCACGTAAACATTTGACAACGTTATTGACGGGCGACAAACGGCACTAGCTTTTGTGCCCTCTAGTAAACCAATAAAGGTTTTGTTAAAGCGAACTCTATAGCTTTCCACCCAATATCAATCGTTGGAAAGTTTTGGTTGGTACTTGAAAATATTTCTTAGAAGTAATGATAATTTAATTTTGTCAGTCAAAACAATGCAGTAAAATTCTCATGGGAGTTTATAAATAACAAATACAATGGACAAGAAATAAACTTATTTTTAAAACTTAGATGGTCGTTGACTGACGTGAAGAGTTCCAATTTATATCAAATGTGAATCTTAAGATCTTTTTCTTGTAAAAACACAATTTCTACACATCTAATTGTATCGTTTCATATTGTTATAATATTATTTGAAATAAAGTACAATTAAATTAATTGACTTAATTGTAAGAAATAAGTTTGTGTATATTTTTTTGTACAGGCAGGTAGAATGTCGTAGTCATCAGTACCTACCAGTCAACCTTTGCAAAGAGCAGTGATGAGACAAAAAGGGTGCTTATAAAATTATTAGTTAATTAAAAAGCGTGCTGTAGAAAGAAAGGTCACGAAATTAGTCCACATAAGGATGGACAAAATGTATACATACATAAAGGGCCTATCATAGTTACTTCTCTAAGACTTTCGTCTTAGCCAAACAGTCAGGACTACTTGTGGAATTGTGGGGTATAATGGTTTCTTAAATATATTGGGTATGGGATGTTGGGTATATTTCTTTTTTCGAACCAATGAAATTCCGTATTATTCGTACTGTACAGAGGTGGATGGCGACAGAGCACGTGCATTCTATTTGCGCGGAATGCCGATGCTCCAGCGCGTAAACACAGCTATTCGCGAACGAGACTATTTCCGACTTTATTGTTACAAAATTCTATGTATGTTTATCGTGGCGACCTTCGATTCTTGTGCGTTTGTCTCACAGTAGATCAATATTCATGCATGTTTAAGGATTTTCAGGTAAAGTTTAATTGATATCTAGGTTGATTTGTGGTGTATTTTTATAATCGCTAAATATAATCAATAGTAATGGAAGAATAATTTCTACCTAGTTTTACCAGTGGCAATGCCGCTGCATTTAAAAATGAGTTAATGTAATCAAATATGCACATCACACATGAGGCCGCACAAGTATCGATAGAAAACAAATAAAAAGTGATCATAGACATTTGTCACGACACGGGAATCACGTTTATTTGTTTTTACAACCAGCTTTTTGGCAAAACCTTTGAATGGACAATCTAGGATAGCATTATAAAATAGAACCCAATCCTGCAACATAATTATAAAAAATATTTTAACAAGTATTACTACTCAAAGTAATGAATATATCAACAATGTCATAACAGGTCTTAAGCTTGAACGACAGTATTGTATCGTATTGTATCAGCCCATATACATTCCACTGCAGGGCACGGGCCTACTCTACAATCGAAAGTACGATTGAGAGTGGTTAGGCCATATAGTCCACCACGCTGGCCTAGTGCGGGTTGGCTTTGTTGTTGTTGTTGTTGGTTGAACGACAGTACTAAACCCTTAATAAGGCGATTATTAGATATCCATAATGATATTTGCGCGCACAATTAGCAACACATTTCAGTTGCATCGGAGGGTCCCGGGACGGACCGGTTGTATGAACCGGTCTGCTGTTTCGGGGACAAACTTTCCTTTAAAGACAGGTGTTTGTGCTTCTTATTTTGTTTCAAATTGAAATTGATTCGATCGGGAGAGCGAACAAAGGACTCGCGAACTTGAGGGAGCTAAGGTTGTTAGTGCCAAAAGCTCTTAACTTTCTTTTCATGTTGATATTTGACGAGATGTTCCTTGCTTTTCTTATGATGTTATTTGTAATGGGTTCTTTGTTTTGAAGTAATTTTGGGTATGGATAGGTTACCCGCGTCAATAGAAAAGTGACCATAAACTTTTATTTACTAGTAAACGTTTCGAATAGCTTTTCGTATGATCAAAAATATTTGTTAATTTTTGGATACTTTGAGAATTCTTTTGTAGTTATTGAACATTATGTCATAGTTAGTGATACGCACGACGCGAGTAAATTATGTTAATGAAGGTTTGCGCTATGTGTGTGACTTCTGGTGTATTTATTTATTAGCCTAGCAAGATGAGGTTACCCATGGCAAATACCTCGAAATCGTAAACAATGACAACCATATTTGTAGCCAGTCTTTGTTACTATAGGAAAT
Organism: Hyles vespertilio; assembly: GCA_009982885.2. Lineage (NCBI taxonomy): Eukaryota > Metazoa > Arthropoda > Insecta > Lepidoptera > Sphingidae > Hyles > Hyles vespertilio. The sequence goes on from CM042811.1 coordinate 1,450,440, forward strand.
ATCTTTGGTGGTATTGTTTTGGACTTAGGAACTTTATTTTACAGAATTATTATTTTAATTAAGTATTCTTTCAGTTTTTTTAATAAGGTAAATGAATGAGAACGTAACATAATAATTCTGGTACAGCCCATTGATTACCGCTATCCGCAGGCTTGACTTTTAAAATAATTTTAAATACTAAATAGGTATTCATTGAAAATAAGTTTTATTTTAGATTCTTCAAAGTCAAGTTTGATGTACAATCCATTAGTATCGATAAAATTATTACTTTCGAAAGATAAAAACTAGTCATGTGTTTCCTGCCCGATTGTTTTTATCTCATCCAACAAAAAAATATATAATAACAAAACATACGTATGTCCGTGTTGCCGTGAACTTGAACTGCAATAAACCTGAGTGTTGATGTGTGGTCTCGTGTTTGACTCCCATGTTGTAAACGATTTATGATTTTATATTCATGACCATAAACACGTACAATAGGAGTTCATCAGTGTGTTACCAGCTTATAAGGAAGGAGAAGAAGAAGAAAAGAAGAGAAGAAGAACTCTTTCTTCTCTGTAGAAGAGAGAGTTAGAAAATAAAAGTATTGCTCGATTTCTGTCATTCCGAATTTGTTCCAAAAACAAAAACACGGAAAATTATTTGTCTTTCAATTATTTCTTTGAACTAGTATTACATTGCTACAACTCTGCAGATTCTAATAAGAGTGATTGATTAGTGTCCTGTATGGTATGAGGTATCATTTAAATAGTCATTTAAACCCAGATGGACAAGGTTCTATAAAGAAATATGCACGATTCACGTTGTTCATATCAATACCAAACATTTCTTATCGATAAGCAAGGCGTGGCGAATATAAAAATATGATGCATGGAAAAAAGTGTATTTTGACCTTGGATTTTGTATAATTCAAGAAATAAATGCAAAAGAATTATGAAATGTAGATTTTTTAGGTTTAGGTGAGAGATCAGTCACTATATGACCCACTTCTAATAACAGATATTAACCAATTAATAATTGCCTGAGACTTAATTTCTGGTACTACATAGCCTGGTCAGACTGCTAAATTGTAGGAACCTGGACCAAAACTTGAATACCTTAAAATGTAAGAATGATTTAAAACGTGTATTAATACGTGGAAAATGTCGTGGTTGTTACTTTAACTTATATTTTTAACATGTACACTATTAGCAATTATATTTTATTGTAATGATGTTTTTTTCCCAAATAAAGAAAATAAAATAAAACTACTTACATCACTTTATAAAGTAATTATTACTATATGTCAGCATTTCTAAGATACTTCTGTACTTATACTGTTATACGTCTACATATTTTAGCTTTAAGAACACAAATGTAATTTATCATTTAAGTGAATTTGTAAATCTTAAACCGTCATCTATGTTATATAGTTCTCCAGGCCGACCTATAAGGTCCTTATGTAAACAGACTTTAAAGGTACACAATTAATTAAGCATATAAAGAGGTTGAGTGATGGTTAGGTCGCATATATAATTAAAACAATGTTTAATTGGACTCCGAAGAAGGCGGTTGAGACAGGTCGCAAAAACTATAACTGGTTGATAAATATGCAATGTGTTTGGATTTTGGACTTGCTGTTTTGAGTGTAGTGTATGAAACCCGGGTGTAAAACGAGTTTAAGGGTTCATTTTGTGTATCGAAACACACTTTTGTCCGCTTCATTTTTTTCGGATCGGGTTTGTCAACTTACTTTTTAATTGATTATCAGAATTTTCTTGCCAATGTTTTTAGAGGAGTGTATTAAGTGATTTATTATGAATAATGCACTGTCAAATGTGAGGTTGTGAGTTCAAATCCAAGGCACATACCAAAGAATTGGAAGTTACGTATGCATTCTTAGTTTTATCGTTTGTTTTAATGGCGAAGGTAAACATCGTGAAGAAACCACTACACCGGGAAATCCTTGAGGAAAACTTCAAGAGTGTGTATAGTAATAATAGACTTTTTTTGGAAAGAGTTGATTTCAGATAGAAAGACCGACATGAGCTTACTAATTCTGTAATTAGCTGTGAAATCTAATTTAATAAATTTTATGAAAGTGTGGGATAAGAATAAGAGAAGATAGCATTATCATGATTCTAAAAAGAAAAACACATTTTTGTTTTTTCGCTCAATTATCTCGAGAAAAAATAAACAAAAACAAACGATGTACACTAATGTTTTACGTGACATAAAAATCTAATAAAAACGCGTTAGCAATCTCGAATTACAGATTCTAATCTTAGATTCAGAACAATTTTACTCCAGGAGACGAGAATCGGGAATAACTTTAAAACACTATATTTCAATGGCTATTTCCAGTTGCAGTAATTAGTATGGTAATTGAAAATTATATGTTTTTAAGCTATTTATTGATAGTTTAAAGGAAAACCGAGAGTATTCGGGAATCATTTCGATGCGATGACATATTATTATGACACGTCAAACTCAGTTATTTACTAAATTAACACTATTATAAACCTTGTTAAATCTGTTTTATAAAATTAATGAGTATGTATAAAATTTTGCCAATTTATAATTAACATATAAAATATTATCTGATAACATACAATTTAAATAAAAACGTAAAAAATAATAGCCTTCGTTAAAAGTTATATAATTGATAAATTCATGCACATTTTTTAAATTTTTAAATTTGAGTGCAACAAATCGTTCGAAATACAAAAAAGAGATCGCGCGCTATTTGTTTTTTTTTTCTTATTATTATTTAACCATGAAGGTCGAATATCCTTAACAAGCAAAAAAAGTTTGTAAACACTCACCATTATTACGGATGGTACTTGGTAGCGATGGTGCACGTGCGTCGTGTAAGACGGTTTAGCTTTGACTGGCGGTGTGTTGTGTCATGTGTGCGCGGTGGGCACGAAGCGTTATCGCCGGTGACGTCACCACACGGGGATGACACGTTAGGATGATGAAGGTCACTCGTACGCCACAGACGGGATTCGGGAGTTCAGGAGTAATCCTTGTGATGCGTTTTGTGCGAATTGTTGCTATATTATATGATGGTGGTTATTAGACTTGTTGTTATAGTAGGCTGGTGTTTGTATTGATAAGGGATTTTCTTCTATTTACTAGTTTATTACATTACATGTATGTTATTTATATGTTATTCTTTATAAAGCGACAAATCAACTTTAGAAAATCTTCTTGACCAAAATGCTATGGTTAGCTTTTTATTTCGATATTTGTCTTTGCAACAATAATAATTAATACTTAAACAATATTATATTCCGATTATCAAAGAATAGAAGATACTTTCTGCTACTTACCACAACATTTGATATTACTTTCATTGCTTGAATTGAACCCATGTCCTATCATTTCATAACCAGGTTTTACTTTTTTACTGGTGGTAGGTCTCTCATATGTGAGAGGCCATCTGGGTAGGTACCACCGCAATGTCTATTTCTCCCGTGAAACAACACTGCGTAAATGCACTGTTGTGTTTCGGATTGAAGGACATAGTAGCTAGAGTAACTTCTGGACATATTGAGACTTAACATCTTATGTCTCAGGATGACGAGCGCAGTGGAATGTTGTGCGGTCGTATCGCTTACCACCAGGCGAACGGCTTGCTCGTCACGTCATTCATTGCAATAAAAAAAAAAAGTTTTCTGCTGGAATTTGTGATGACCTGTTGGTAAAATGGACCAGACGCGACTGCCAACACGGTCACGGTGGTCGGGGTATCAAATCCCAGGGCACACCTCTGACTTTTCGGAGTCGTGTGTATTGATATTCAATCACCACGCACTAAAACGGTGAAGGAAAACATCGTGAGGTAACCTGCATACCATAGCTACACACGCCGGCACAATTAGAGGTACACGCGCAAAATTAGTTTTTTTTTTTTTGTTTGCAGTTTGTTTAATTGGTCTTTGTTTTTATATTTCAGCACTTTTGAAAAATAAAATGTTTTTTTGGATAGTTAGAGTTTTATCGTTAATTATACGCTCTCAAGTGTTTTTAAGATTTTTTCACTTTCAAGTGGTTTCACATAATTTTGTTTTTTCGTTTTATGTGACTTAAGATATGAAATAATATAAAAATATACACTTTACAATATACATAAAACATTCTTAAACAATAAAACTAAAACCAAATATACAGATTTTTATAGAAGTTACAAACAAAAGATATCTAATCAAATAGACCACCTGTCATCGTCCCCGGGGCAAAAGAGCCCAGAATACTGCAGGCATTTCCTCTTTGGATGGCGATAGCTATCCTTTGCGTAAGAAACCACCCAGAGCGATAGTCCCCACCCAGATCTCTAAGACGACGGCCAATGTCCTTAACAAATACTTTGGCTTCTGTTCCCCAAGAACCAGTCACCTCAACGGCAAAAGGAACAAAAAAATAATTCCTTAAAAGAGGAGCATATTTTGCTAAGATATTTTTATTGTTATTGTTTTTAAAGTGCCCGTCTTTTAGAGTATAAAATGAGTGGCTTACCTTCCACTGAAGTTGCCAGAGCGGTAACAATGATTGAAAATGGTCAACGGTAGGGTTCAGTAAGTCGCGCGTTGGATGTGTCGATATCTGTCGTTTTTCGCAACGTTAAACGTTAGAGGCACATGGGCTCTTATGTGCGGATACCAGGATAAGGCAGAAAATGGTGAACCAGTAACCAGGATGTTCGTTTTATACGGCTGAAAACTTTGAGAAATCGTCGTTAAACGGCTATTCAAACCCGAAACATGTAACATGATGTCCGTAATATTAATATCAGTGAGCGTGCAGTGAGAACACGCTTAAATGAAATTGGACTGAAGTCTTACGGTCCGCCCAAAGCTCCAGAACTTGAGGTGGTACATAGAGTAGCCAGATAAGCTTTTCCTCATCGACACCGTGACTGGACAAATGAGTAGAGCCGAGTTTTGTTTTGTGATGAAAGCAGTTTTTGTGTGAATTGCATAAAAGGAAGGGAGAGGATCTGGAGGTATCAATGAGAACGCTAATCGAGCAAACTTTACTGAAAGAGGTCTCTTATGGCAAGGGGTCAACCCATACGCTTGGTATTTGTTTGGAAGCACGCGCGGAGATAATACTTATAGAAAATGGGTCTTTATCTGCACAAAGATACTCATATTCTTTCACTTTTATACAATATAATGTTTAATCCTCTCACGCCCCGTTACCTGAAAGATCGATTCATTTTTCTCCACGACTCACATTCAAGATCCTTGAAGTCGTCGGAGAACCTGAAACTAAAAATGCCCATGCACTCCACAGTATTCATGGACCAATCATTTGCAGTCCAAGCTGTCCGACTGTGGAACTCACTTCCAGTCGAGATAAGACGGGCACGAACACTGTCGTCTGATGATTAAAGACCATTTCCTTTCTCAACTAGAGCATAGCTGAGGAATATCTTGTCCATTCGCCTCTTTGTTAAATGTTAGGATAGGTTTATATATTTATGTATATGGTAAATTGTATGTATGTGTATTTTAATATATTTTGTTGGTATGTATTCGTATATACGTATGTATAATATATATGTATTAGTATTTTATATACCTTAGACTGCCCGCTCATTTTTCCTATCTCAATATCCATCCAAAGGTTGCCTGGACGAAATTACCTAGAGTGATAAGGCCGCCTCTTGTACTATTATTATTGTGTTGTTTCTTCACTGTATTTTTATTTTTGTGCAATAAAGGATTAAATAAATAAATAAAGATACGTCTCAGAGATCTTAGAGTCCCATGTATTGCCTTTTGCACCATCCATAGGCGAATATTTTTTATTTAAGCATGATAATGCGCAGCTCCACACAGCGCAAATGGTTCGCGACTACTTAAATCAGGCCCAAATCGCGCAAATGGATTGGCCAGCAAGATCACCAGACATGAATCCGATAGAACGTATGGGACGTCATCGGAAGAAAGATAAAAGGAAGAAACCAAACTCCTCAGATCGTCCAAGAATTAAAATTCATGTTAGTGCAAGAGTGGGAGAATATGTCGCAAAAAGTGATTAAATAGAAAGATTAAATAAAGTGATTGATGACGTCATTAAAAGCATGAAGGATCATATCCAGACTCTTATCGGAGCCCGTGGTAGCAATACGCGTTATTAATTTTCTTAAATTATTTATGTAAGTTTTGAAAATACACGATTACATTTGACAATACATAAATTTCTTTTTACTGTATTTCCGTTTAATTGCATTTACGTCATTAATTAAAGTATTTTTAACCCAATTATAGTATTATAATTTGTTATAAATTTTGCCTCACTTTAAATATTTAAAAATAAAAACATTCAGTTATATAAAATATTTTCTAAGAAATTCAATATTTAACGCGTGTTCCTCTAATTTTGCCGGCGTGTGTATTTGTACCCGCACTAGGCCAACGTGGTGGACTATACATATTGAGACTTAACATCTTATGTCTCAGGATGGCGAGCGCAGTGGAATGCCAAGCTGTTTGGCTTTGCTACTGTTCATGAGCGGTCGCATCGCTTACCATCAGGCGAACGGCATGCTCGTCTCGCCATTCACTGCAATAAAAAAAAAACCTATACATATACTTTGTCATATGAACTGAATTATTAAAGTAATTTTTAAAAGCTGATGCAATCTCCTTCCAATGGCTATGGTAATCTTTAAGAGACTTTCATGGACTTGTTGCTGATGATAATTTCTTTTTCAGGCATCGAACTCCTGTGCTCCCGACTACGATGTGACGAGACTGTTGAGACAACTGTGCAGTGGGGATGGTATTGCGTAAGTATACATAAGAGGTTACTTTTACATAAATTGTTGATCTGTATGTGATGGCAATGGTGCTATGTCGCAAATAACGTGGAGGAAAATCAGGGTGATTTTTGCCATGGGTTGTCTGGAAAAAGTGGTGGGATTGGTGGTAGGTCTCTCATATAATATGAGAGGCCTACTGGGTGGTTACCACCGCAATGTCTATTTCTCTCGTCAAACAGCAGTTTAAATGCACTATTGTTTTTCGGATTGAAGGACATTGTAGCCAGAGTAACTACTGGACATATTGAGACTTTACATCGTATGTCTCAAGATAGCAAGCGCAGTGGAATGCCAAGCATAGCTTTGTAATTCAAGGTGTTGTTTGGTTTTGCTGCTGTTCATGAGCGGTCGTATCGCTTACCTTCAGGCGAACGGCATGCTCGTCTCGCCATTCATTGCATTAAAAAAGGGTTTAGGCATAGGAATTCAGTGAGGATGACATAGTTCTTTTAACCCTCTCGGGGTGTTAAAAATGATGCCATAAAATTGAGCCAACGAAACGTAAAATGTTACACAAATGATGTTCTAGCAGATGTACCTCTTGTGTCCACAGCTGGTTTTTCACAATGGCTTTGAAGTCAGAGGAGAAAGTATTGTCATGATATACCCTGTCTGTTGAAACTACAGTCGTGGATATCCGGTACATCAAGGGCCTCTAAACATAACATGAGGGAAATTAATAATATTTAACACTGTCCACAAGACTGTCCACTCATTTGTATGACGCGCCATAGTAATTCATACATTTTTTGCTGGGAACGTTCAAAGTACGATCGTATATGCTTCCTCGTAGTGGTCAGACTCTTGAAGAAACGGTACAAATAAAATCCAATTGTATTTACTTAAGAAATTAATTGCGTGGTGGTCTGTTGGTAAAAGTACCAATCTGTATCCGTATCTGTATCTGTATCAGCCCATATACGTCCCACTGCAGGGCACGGACCTCTTCTACAATCGACAGTACGATTGAGAGTGGTTAGGCCATATAGTCCACCACGCTGGCCTAGTGCGGGTTGGCGAACTTACATACCATAGAACTATTTTTAAAAGTCGCTATGGTATGCAGGTTTCCTCACAATGTTTTCCTTCACCGTTTTAGTGCGTGGTGATTGACTATCAATACACACATGACTCCGAAAAGTCAGAGGTGTGCCCTGGGATTTGAACCCGCGACCACCGTGAACATGTAGGCAGTCGCGTCTAGTCCGTTTACCAACAGTCCACCACGCACTTGTAGTAGTTGAAAGTACCAAACGCAGCTGCTAATAGGTTCAGGGTAATAGCTGGTTCGAATCCCAGGGCACACCTCTAACTTTTCGGAGTCATCTGTGTATTGATAGTCAACCACTACGCACAATAACGGTGAAGGAAAACATCGTGAGGTAACCTGCATAGTGATTTGTAAGAATTTTTATGGTATGTAAAGTCTGCCAACGTACACTCATCCATCCGTGGTGGACTATATGGCCTATATAATAGTACTCTCGATTGTAGAGGAGGCCCGGGCCCTGCAGTGGGCCGTATTTGGGTTGATACAGTACTGTAAGTCATGATTTCAATAAATCTATTAAGTATGTAGATTTTTCTCGACAAAAAATGTCGCAAGAAATTTTGAAGGTTGAGTCGTTAAACTAATCGGCGTGATTCAATATTACCGCGCCTACGACACAACTTTTACACATCATCGTAAAACCTATAATGGATTGCCAAAAGCGGTATTGCTTCTAACACCCAAGTAACTCTAATTAGTCAGAGGGCCCGATACGGAACTCCGGCGTGGGAGATAGCTATCTCGCTCAGACACACTCGTTTAGAAAGAGATGGCGATTTTTTTGCGCTCGGTACGCGATGGGATTATTGGATCCGTATTACAATCATTGGAGAGTCACTTAATGTTGATATTTTTGTTTTTTAATAGAGAAAACGTGCAAGCTGGTCATTTGATGTTATTTTAATAGTTGTTGAACCAGATTGAAGTTCTCTTGGGGTACTGCCATATTGTTCTATATATACAGGGTATATCAAGACTGCTACCGAAAACGAAGCCGGGTGGTAGTCTAAGCGACTTCAGACACAATGCAACAGAAAAAGTTGCAAAAAAAAGCGACAATTTTTTTTTGTTATTTTTTTCCTATGGCCATATTTGGGTGGTAAATAATTTTTTTCCTAAAATAATAGTGTATACCCTTTTATTTATAAATACTCTAAGGTATAAAAGAGTTTAAATTATTATTTTAGCAAAAACTATGGATTTACCACCCAAAAATGACGATATTTAAAAAATCATAAAAAATAATTGTCGCGTTTCTATGCGAAATTTTTAATTGCATTGTGTTTGTAGCCACTAAAACTACCACCCGGCTTCGTTTTCGGTAGCAGTCTTGAGATACCCGGTATAGCTATTTTCTCCCAGCTTACGGGAAGAGACGGTTCTGGGTGGTTACTCTATAAAAAAGATACGAACTTCGAATGTTTCGACGCCGCACGTACAACTTCCCTAATGTGCCTAGATACTCCACAACACAAATGTTGGATTCCTCCTGTTCCAATCCTGATTGCTGCAACCCTATGGTTGATAGACTGAGTTCCGAGAATAGTATAGATTTTTAGAAGTGGAAATTTGACACCTTACTCCGGACTTAGAACAGCCGAACATTCGAAGTTCGTATCGTTTTATAGAGTAGCCCCCCTGTTATGTTTCTTTGAGTCGTGTGTCTTATTTTGATTCAGTTAGTAAGAATGCCAGATACCCTGTAAACTGTTCCACTGCCCATTCTTTTTCTTCTCTCTTTTAGGACCCGGAAAAGTATAATCTACACGTTTTACAGCCGGTTTCTATAATCTATCTATCTTTAACAAGAGATTTCTCTCGAAATTTCGATACATTTTTTGCTTTAGTAAAGAAGATAGAGATATTTAGATAAGGTGCATATATTTATACATATCTAGGCAAGATAATATTGTATGTCTATCTTTGTTTATTGAAGCATACAGTGGTATCGACATAGTAACGATATCCATTTTAACCTCTTGTTAAAGATAGATAGAATATAGAGAACGGCCGTTAATGTTCTGATAAGCCATTCATTTGTCGTTCCGGATCTATGCAATATAACGATAATATGACCGAATACCAGAAAGTGTAAGTTTGCGTCATTCAGTATCAATGATATCGTTTTAACTAAGAAATGTATTTACAAGAACTATCAGATGATTACATCGTTCTTAATATTCTATTATCGATTCGGATTCGTCGTAATTCGGCATAGGGCTAAGACGGCGTCTGTGATTATGTAATCTAATTATATTTTCCTAGTTTACTATCAAATAATCCCTAAATATATGCGATACAATAGTAAAACAACTATTTTCCTCTTCGTAACATGAGTTTTTTTGTTACACGTGATTTTGTTGTATTTAGATAAGTTCAACCACTGTATGCTTGGACTTGGCAGAATGTTTGTGGTATATTTTTATTTATTTTTCCGTTTGTTATTTTTGGACTTATTGTTTGTAGAATTAAGACTACGGTTTGTGAAAGGTCATGAAAAATGCTTTCAAGCTCGCTGCAGAGATTATTGTCATTTATTTGATGAATGGGTTGACATGATGATCGTTGAGAATTGCTATAAAAAGCCTATATTTGGCATGGCATTGTCTTACAATAGGTCAATATTAATAGGCGGCAATAAAAAAAATCAACAATGTACCAATTATAATTAATATCTATAACATAAATTACAAAACAATATTTAAAGATTTTACATACCTTAAAGCTCTACATAATCATTCCAAAGGTACATATGCGTAAATTAGGCTTAGACATTTGGTGGTTATAAGTGTAGGTATTAGAATAAGCACTCACTTCCAGGAACTAACTATTATGTAAATTAACACTTAATACATTCACAGACAGAGTAAAATTATAATTATGCGACTCGGAGCGAGATGTGCTCGTGACGAGAGATGGCAGACTATCTTTTTTTCATCCAAATAAATCGACCCTTTTATAGGACTACCCGAATGAGGATCGGTGGGGATAAATCTTCCAGAAAATATATTTAAGCCATAAAATAGGGTCTATCCTTTCAACTAAAAATTAAGGTCGGCCCAAACATCTGGGCTATTGTCCACACAGAAAGGTTTACCCAAACATGTGTACTATTGTCTAAAAAACATAAATTTGTTGCAAAGGATTACCGCCACTAAAGAACTTAACTATAATAATACAGTTTTATTGCCCCGGCATGAACGGGCCATTACAATTAGGAAACAATAATTTAGAACAGCATCTTTTTAACTAATATTGTACAATAAGGTACACAAAAATTCTTATTTTAGTAAAACGACTCGCAGATGTTTTATGGTTAAACATCTGCAGTCATATCTTAAAATGAAATGCGTGTTTAAATAATGTTCAAATTACAAATAATAAGCGTGTTATTTTATAAGCTAAATCTAAGTTGGCGTATTGCAACCGCTTTAAAAGCTATATCTAAGTTGGCGTATTGCAACCGCCACAGACACGTAAAATAATTGGCACTGATTTCATTTTTTTAATTTCGTCTGTCGTATCTTTGCTCAGTAACTATGATTACCATATCCATTTAAAAAAGTCAAAAGATATGTAAATAATATCGGTCATAGTTATTTTAAATTACAATTTTATCGCAATGCACCGATATGTACCGAAAGCATTATTATTGTTTGAAGCCTCATTATCGCTTGATTAATTCGCAACAGCCTGTGACTCGTCCAATCGATTGTAATCACGCAGTCACGTCACGCTGTAGTGGAGCCGTGTGGAACGTTTGATTTTATCTCATACACTCTTAGTAGTAGTCTATTTGTGTTTCCATTCTAATAATAAAGTTGTCTTACACACAGACAGTGCTATTTTGTTTATTATTGTATTTGAACTGTGAGACGGCGCTGAGAATTCCTCACGCCTCCACTATCCGATTCTTTTTAATTATTTCGCTGTGTGGTTGTTTATGATCGTTTGAAAAGAGTTTAAATTTGTGGTAATTTGATTATTGATATTTGATTATTTGTGGTATCTTCAACGTCCGAAAACTACTTATTAAATAATATTTATGGATAACATTAACCGTATATTTTTTTAAATTGGTTACTTTCATAGGATATCCTTATTTTCTATACTTACGACATCCCGCTATACAATACTAAATTCTCAAAAATGATGACGCATATAGGAGTCTATAAAATGATAAGTAATTAATCTGGAAACCAATAATTATAGAAAATTACTCACGTCTTAACATTAAGTGGTCATCATAACCTGTGATAGTGTATCGTACACGAAATTTCTTAGTACTGTGTATTTTTACAGCATTATCATCGGGAAAACAATTGCTTCTGTCGTTTTGACACATAGCTCTTTAATCTAATCGCATAATGGATATCATCGGGAAGTGGTCGTGGCGAATCTTTATGATGGTGTTTTTGGATAACGTTTAAGTATAATAACTATGATTTTACAAAATTAGTACTTTAAGCAGGAAATGAAACATAAATTTAATATGGTCGCGTAAATTCTGTAGAAACGACTGATAGCCTAGCATATAGCAGGAATAGCATCACGCTTACTTTCAGATGGAATGTGGTATCTCCGCTGTTCCGCTATGAAAAAATATTTAGGGAGTCATAAAGTAACCTGTGCGTAAAAGGTAAAAGTGCGTGGTGGCCTGTTGGTAAACGGACTAGACGCGACTGGCAACATGTTCACGGTGGTCGCGGGTTCGAATCCCAGGGCCACCTCTGACTTTTCGAAGCCATGTGTGTATTGACAGTCAATCACCACGCACTAAAACGGTGAAGGAAAACATCGTGAGGAAACCTGCATACCATAGCGATTTATAAAAAATTCTATGGTATGTAAGTCCGCCAACCCGCACTAGGCCAGCGTGGTGGACTATATGGCCTAACCACTCTCAATCGTACTTACGATTGTAGAGTAGGCCCGTGCCCTGCAGTGGGACGTATATGGGCTGATACAGAAAGTAACCTGACAATATTTTGGACAATAGTCCTGAGCCAACACGCGAACAAAACGTCGTTGTTTTATTTGTATCTATTACTTAGCAATATAATGACATGGTCAGTAGTTTCTTCATTAACTCTTAGCATTTCTTTTTCATTAATTTCTTTATAAGTTAAAATCATTTAAATGATCAATTAGAACTTGTCAAGCTTTTCGATATAATACTGGCTTACAAGAATTGAAGAGCTGTTAACTCTGATTTACAATTATTGCAGAAAAAATGGTATACTGAATACCACATAGCTTGGCTTGGGGAAATCAATTTTCAAAACACTCCGGGTATATTAAGACTGTATCGAGAACGAAGCCAGATGGTAGTTTTAGTGACTTCAGACGTAAAGCAAATAAAAATTTCATAAATAAAAAAGGCGCCAATTATTTATTTGTTTGGGTTAATCAGTTTTGGTGGAAAATCCATCGTTTTTGCTAAAATAATAATTTAAGCCCTGACATACTATAGTGTCTTTAAAATAAAAGGGATTACGTTATTATTTTAGAAAATACTATGTATTTGCCACCCAAATACGATGAGAGGAAAAATAATTACAAATAAATTGATTGTTTTTGCAAAACTTCAGTTGCATTGTATCTGAAGTCACTATAGCTACGACCTGGCTTTGTTTTCGGTCGCAGTTTGAATATACCCTGTAGAAAGCATCGTAAAGTCCTATCAACAGTTATAAGTTTTAAGGCACCTACTCGCGTTTCGGAGTCCATTTGTGTAGAATCACGTAATATTGCATTAGAGGCTCATTACTTTTCAGCGCGACGTTCGATGATGGGTTTACGAGGGCACGTATACCATTGTTCCGTTATTGAATACTGCTGGTACACTGCCGGCCCTTTTGATCAGTACATTCATATTTTTGTCGTGAATATTATTAGCTTTAATTGTGAGCGTGTCGTTGTTGAGAATGCCAATGGCAAGAAGGTCGTGAAGGGTTACTGAAATATTTCTAAAATTAGTACAAAATGGAATAAAACAAAATTGAAATCGCTATTTTTAATGTTTTGTTGAATAAGTTCGGCAAACGAGCAGAAGACCTGTAGGATGACAGATGATTACCGTCTCTGGATAGCCACAATACGCGGATCGGGTGTGCCTCCTGACTCATGAGTCAAAGAGGAAATAAATAAATAACACCCAACATTCACATACATAGTCCTGACTCCACATTAAATCAAGTCTTGTGTCGTGGGTATTAGGAACTACGAGAGACTTTTCGGTCTCAAAAACACCCAGACCGAAACAAATATTTGCGGGCCGCATAAACAGGTCCCTTTGTGTGGGGATCGTATTCGTGGCCTTTCGTTTCACAGACGGCGTTTAACCGAATTAGTTACAAAGGCTGTCCGAAAATAGAAGGAAAAAAAGGCTTTCTGAGATATTCTGCAGCAACAGCAAGAAGGACATACTAGATAATATTCAAACAATATCCAGCACGAAACACTCTGTAACTAAAGCTTCAAAAATATCCTCATTGGTCGAGGAGAGGTATTGATTCCCGTTTTTTATTTATTTATTACAGTGAATGGCGAGATGAGCATGCCGTTCACCTGATGATAAGTGATACGACAGCTCATGGACTGTAGCAAAAGCAAAGAACACCTAGAATTACAAAGCACTGCTTGGCATTCCACTGCGCTCGCCATTCTGAGAGATAGGATGTTAGTCTCAACATGTCCAGTAGGTACTCTGGCTACAATGTCCTTCAATCCGAAATACAAAAGTGCATTTACACTGCTGTTTGGCGGGAGAAATAGACATTGCGGGCGACCTCTCACATATGAGACACCTCCCAAGTAACATTTAAGCGGAAAAATATTATATTTACCAGCGCATTACCAGCTAAAAGCTTAAAAAATGTTGTACAAGAGTGTAAAAATATGTTTAGGACTGGACTAAAGTATAACTGTACAACTGTATACAGTATAGCTGATTAACGGCTGTATAGAGCCTAAATTTTTACCTTTAGCTTTTAAATAGCATTGGAAAACGCTAAAATACAGACCGCGGCGTAAAAAACTGCGTTCAGCAACTTTATACGACAATAACTGTATATTGCTCTCAAATTATACTTTTCTATAACCTACTTCTGTACAAGAGCATTAAATATTGTTATAGCCTGAATATTGGTGTAAAATTACTCTGTTGTTCAGCCTTCAAGTTAAGCTTGATAATAGCTGTACAACGGAAATCTAGGATACTCTTACCAAGCAATTCACTTTATAATAGTGTAATACAATTCTATCTCATGTAGAAGAGTTTAGATTTACTCCTTTTTAAAGCCAAATGCGATTGACGTACATTTTTCCCTTTTTACAGTTTTTCGTGTTTTAGAAGATTAAAGTTATTATTATAGTGTTGGCATACACAATTATCCAGCTTATAGATTATTTTGAAACTAATATAGCCTTAAAATCAGTCTATTTATTGGATACAACTAATAACAAAACGGAGTCATAATTTTGATCATTTGCCAATTTGTTAAGTGAACAAGAGTTAAGATGGATATAAAACCATGGAAAAAACAAAAAAGAACCGGCGGAATAAAAAGAAAATTAAAAAAGCTTATTCCCAACGTGAACTAACGGAACAAATATAATTTTACAAGGGCACGGACAGCCAAATTCCAAGTTGGTATCACCATCATGCAATGAGTGTTCCGTAGAAATCAAAATTGTTGGATCATGATGAAATAGCAAATATCTGTGCTGAAGATATGAATGTTGGGTTGGTAACACGCGGTGAGGGTTCTGTACAGGCAGAATCAGGTATAATGGAGCAAAGTATGGACAATTATAGCGAATTTGTTGAGTCTGAAAGTTCATCAGATGAAGACGAAGCAAATCTAAATTTATTGTTTCGCAATAATATAAAAAAATGGGCCATTGAAGATAATATTCGTCAAAGTTCATTAAAAAAATTAATCCAAATATTAAACGGAAGATTTCCAGACTTATTGCCTCAGGATCCAAGAACAATACTCCGTACAACGACTGAGGTAAACATAAAATCAATCATCATCGTTTTTTAATATATTCAAAACGAAATTAAATAACAGTCAGTGCAATGATATAGTTTTACGTGCTTGTGATGTTAAATTTAAATTTGTTTGTATTGAACATGGTGAGGAATCATATTTCATACCACTTTTACACACTTTGTGAGAAATAAAATTTCGTTGATTTAATTGATAATTTGTTTTTATTTTTTCTCTTAATTGAGGTTGGTACAATAAGATTCTAAAGTTATTTTCATACATATTTAGCCACAAGGTTTTGTTTGTTCTTTAAACTGCAATATCACAATCAAACACAAGATTTTGTTTGTTCTTAAAACTAAATGACACTATCAGTGACAAGAATTGGTTTGTTCTTAAAACTAAAATATCACAATCAAACACAAGATTTTGTTTGTTCTTAAAACTAAATGACACTATCAGTGACAAGAATTGGTTTGTTCTTAAAACTACAATATCACAATCAAACACAAGATTTTGTTTGTTCTTAAAACTAAATGACACTATCAGTGACAAGAATTGGTTTGTTCTTAAAACTACAATATCACAATCAAACAAAACATTAATTTGTTTGTACTTAAGGCGAGTAGTGCCGCCAACGACCTCGACGCTAGCGCGACTTAATGAAAAAAAATGTTATCTCTTCATGCAAACAATAGATCAGAATTTCAAAAACCCACATTTTTGGTATCATATTAAATTTAAATTAGAATCATATTAAATTTAAGTTTGCAACTCGATTAAATATTCGCTGTAATTAAAGTTATGGGTAAAAGTGCTCAAAATGGCCACTTTTGGTATTAATTGCCATAACTTTAGTTACAGCGAATATTTAATCTAATTTAGATTTAATATAATACAATAGATTATAAACAATAGATCAGAATTTTTGAAATTCTGATCTATTGTTTGCATGAAGAGATAACATTTTTCTGATGAAGTGGCGCTAGCGTCGAGGTCGTTGGCGGCACTACTCGCCTTAAAAACGTCCAGCTCGCTATGAGGCGCTTTCATTATAAATTTTTTTACTTGTAAAATCAATAAAATCCGCTTAGTTAAGAATCACACATATATTACCTATTACTTATTTACACACACACAGATACTATCATTTTTGTAAACTCTTAGTACTGTGTAGTTTTGCGCTTCTAAATTGAGATTTTTTTTGCTTTTATCCATTATGCTGCCCCTAAATATCTAACTATTGTGTATTGTGTCTTAGATTAGAGCCTATGCAGACGGCGCGTTGCGTCAGCGTTGCGTTGACGGAGTGTTCTTGCAAGTTTGAACACTACGGCATGACATAATGAGTTCAATTTTGAAAAACGTCACTGAATGACTGGCGTTGACTTGTCATTCGGTGACGTTTTTGCAATAGAATCTTATATCTCATGCCGTAGCGTTCAATTTTTTAAGAATGATTCGTAGACGTAATGCTGCTGACTCAACGCGCCACTGTGTGAATACTGAATAGGATCTTACTTATTTGGGTAATCATCATTTTTTGTGTTATTTGTACTTTCAGTTTCTTTGCCGGTTACTACGGGATTTATTGCTATGTCTTTTTTGAGTAAATCATGACTTTCACCTTTTTCTACTATGACGCATCCTTCATCATTAAATATTTGCAAATCTTCATGTGAATTCTTAGCCGTATTTTGATTATCTTTTTCGTTTGGTTCTTTAGGGTCATCTACAGCTTTATTTGCGTTATCATTTACGAAAATATTTTGATTATTTTCTTCGTTTGGTTCTTTAGGGTTCTCTACAGCTTTATTTGCGTTATCATTTCCGATAGTTTCTGTTGCAGTCTTCGATTTTTTATTGTGAACTATCCCTTTTTTTTCACGTTTGCGTTTTGTTGCAGCTCTGAGATTTTTATTTTCCAGTCGTTTTACCGAGTTTTTCAGAACGGTTTTGAAAAAATCTTCCACTGCGTCTTCGGTGAAAAGAGGATCCCAATAGTTTATCATTTCGGAAAAAAATAATATAATCCTTTTGTATCCCTTTAGAGCAATTTTGACAACATCAGTTTTTCTGCTGCCCCTGACCACGAGAACTGGCATAGAAACTTCTTGTCAAAGATAATATCAAGTAACTTGTATGCACATTTAGTACCACTTCCTTCATGTTTAGAGCAAAGAAGTGAGAACTGCTGTTTCAATTGTTTATATTCGGCTTTGTCGGACAACTTTTCATCAAACTCTTGAAGTTCACGGACATTAGAGATAGGTTTTAAAATAAAACGGGTATTTTCAACTGGGTTGACTTCACTGAGTGGAGTAACATTTGAGCTTTGAGATTTCAAGCGAGTAAAATAATAATCTAATTGAACAGATAGATTTTGAAGTTGCTGAAAGTTTATCTTTTCTTGGTTTGCTATTTCTTTCTGCGATTCATGTAACAACGATTGATTTTGCATGATAGTAACCTGATTATCCAAGATTTCTTTTTGGTTTGAAAACAACTTGTCAAAATCTATTGGCTGTTCCGTATTTACAGACAACTTGTCAATTGTATTTACAGATTCTGCTATTATTTTTCCTTCTTCATTAATTATCTGTATTACAGGATCATTAGAAGACTTCCCAGAAACAGGTTCTGCTCTGAATGAACTCGAGCCTGGTGTTTCATTATTTTGATACATCTGCAATTAAACAAAAAAATATTGGAACGCTGACTGGAATAGGTTTTACTTTCTCGCGATATACGAGAGTCATCATTCGACAGTGTCCCCGAATGCTTTTACTACTAGATTATAAAGGGCTGCGGATAGTAAAGAGTAAATAAGGACCAAGTGCAAACTTAAGTTGTAATTCCATACAAATAATATGGAAATACACACTTACCTATACTAGATTTATGTAAAAATGTTTTAATGAAATATGCAGTCAGGTACATAACCAATTTAAAATTCCAATCTGAAGTATTAAAATAAGCTCACTGAAACCGATTTTGAGTAATTCACATTTTTAAATTTTGGTAGTAAGGGAACACCCCTTATATGAACTTCCACAGACCAATGGATACTGCCGAAATATATCTTGCATGAAGAGTCTTGGTCATGCAAAATTTCATCAAGATCGTTTCAGCCGTTTTTGAGCAAATCGCAATTTTTGATTTCCATTGTATGACAGCTACCCTCAAAAAGAGAGCCAGCAAGAAACCACTCAGTATCCTTCTATGAATTTACAAGAAAATCGTTTAGCCGCTAGGCCAAAGCGTTACCGACGGACGGACGGACCGACCGACCGACCGACCGACGGACGGACCGACCGACGGACGGACATTTTTGGGAGACTTGCTTTTTATGATGTATAAGTGATATAGAACACATTTTTGAGAAAATTAGAAAAACTTTTTTTTTCACGAATACAATACCTTTCTCGCTCCGCTCGAAAGTAAAAAACCGGTCAAGTGCGAGTTGGACTCGCGCGCCGAGGGTTCCGATGTACCTTTAGTATTTTTGGAAGCAATAAAGTCCATTTTTAGGACCGCAAAACTAAATTTGTTTGTAAAGGTTTTTTGCAGATTTCTAAATTACTGTGCAACTTAGAAAGATCGTTTTATTTTGCTGTAATATTTATATAAATTTCTATCGACTGTAATTAATTCAGATTTTTCCATTCATAAACTTCGGAGATAAGGGGGGGGGAACGGTATTTTTTTTGACATTTTCATCATAACTTTAAAACTAAAGCTTGTAAAAAATAGAAAAATATATTTTAGAATGTACAAGTAAAGCCCTTTCATATGATACCCCACTCAACCTAGTACCGACATTTTTAAATTTTGCCCCCCCCCTTATTGTGCCCCCTTTACATTAGTAATCATAATTTTTTCTTAATTCTTTCACGTGCAATTAAGTTGATCAACCATATTCTAAAACTATTCCAAATTTCAAGTCGATAGCATGAGTGGTTGCTGAGATATACAAGTGTGACAGACAGACAGACAGACTGAGCGGCACCATAAGGGTTCCTTTTTTTACCATTTTGTAATCGGAACCCTAAAAAGGAACCCTTATGGTGCCGCTCTCTCTGTCTGTCTGTCTGTCACACCTCTGTATCTCAGCAACCACTCATGCTATCGACTTGAAATTTGAAATAGTTTTAGAATATAGTTACCCAACTTAATTGCACATGAAAGAATTTTGAAAAAATTATGATTATTAATGTAAAGGGGGCAAAAATAGGGGGGGGGGGGCAAATTTCTCTTAGTTTTCAAGTTATGGTGAAAAATTACAAAAAAAATACCATTCCCCCCCCCCCCCCTTATCTCCGAAGTTTATGAATGGAAAAATCTGAATTAATTACAGTCGATAGATATTTATATGAATATTACAGCAAAAATAAAACGATCTTTCTAAGTTGCACAGTAATTTAGAAATCTGCAAAAAACCTTTACAAACAAATTTAGTTTTAAAATGGACTTTATTTCTTCCAAAAATAATATAGGCGCATCGGAACCCTCGGCGCGCGAGTCCGACTCGCACTTGACCGGTTTTTTTATATGATTTCGATGTTGTTTGAGTTAATGGTCTCAACACAACCCGTTCGGCTTTTATAACCTTATCCAGAACATGATGTAAAATAATGTAGAATAGATGAAAATAAAATAATAGTGGTGATAGTAATCAGCACTATTATTTTATTTTCATCTATTTTTTAAAGACCTACTTAAGTTACTTCTTGTCATCTGTTTTTTACTTAATCTGTGAGTGCAATGACGCTTTGCACTTCTGACCAATCACCATTTGTTTTAACGATTAGACGATAATTATAACAAGCGGATTTTTTGCTTATTAGGTAAGTATTACTTTTTGAGCAAAATTGTTGTTTGAGTACGCGCCTCTAGTTTACTCATTAACTCAATGTGTCCAGTAGGGTTTTTCACTTACCAAATTTGCAGCCATATTGTTGTAGTTAGTGATGTTATTGGTATTTATCATTCCATCATCATTAACGTCAGATGTGTCACTGTATTGCGCCATCATTTCAATTTCTTCTTCTGCTCTACTGTATGACAATATTGAAGTCCGTTTAAGAACACATTTTATGGTAAGCCAATCAGCCTGCGGTATCGAATTTTCGTTTGTTACAAGTTTATTTATGGGATATTTTTTAGGAGGCCATCTTAATAATCCCTTCTTTTCCCAGCAACTTGGCACGATGGATAGCTGAGGTTTCCCTCTTTCGATTGTCTCTACAATCTTGAATGGCATGTTGATCCTGAAAAAAGCAATATAGTAAAAACCTTGAATGCAGTTTTCTTTCCTTTTAAAAATAAAATAAAGTTGCCCATTGCCTTCGACTACAAAATTTCTATAAATTACCTAGATAGGTACTCTGCATCCAAGCAGGAATAAAATAATCACAAGTCCCAACGTAATCCTATATCCAACCCCTTTATTATTGTTCATATAAGTACTTAGGTATCTAAATTAAACCGATTAACGATTACCCACCTGTTATATAGAGGCAACACAGAACACAGATTTCACTGTCACTGTTTGTATTTATACTTTTTATTGAATAAAATTAACTATTAAAACTGGTGGGTAAATTGTTCAAACTCTTCAGCAATTATTAAAATATCACACGACAAAATCTTTGTATGTCATGTCACATCACAATAACATCGAAGAATAATCTACTTGTTGTTATTATTATTATGTTGCCGTCTTGGCCGGTGAGCTGTATTTGTAAGAGCGAGAGCGAGAGAGTCCCCTTTCCCTTGGAGGAGCGAGCGCGGCGATGATAGCGCAAGTGTACTACAGAGTAAACTGTGTTTGTGTGCCCATCTATCTACTCACACGTTCCCACTTAACATAAACATACCTAGTTTGTAAATCAACAATGTGCTTATGAGGCTTCATAAATTTAGCATTTAGATTCAAGCATAAAAATATACTTAGAGTATTTAGAGCGTCGTCGCTTGCTTAGATAAATTATTATCAAAGCAAGCAACGACGGTCTAAAGAGTTAAGAGTTAAATTATCTATTTGTTTTACCCATATTACAGTAGGTACTTATCATATAAAAACAATCTTGTCGAACATACTCTATTATACTCATATACGCTTTGTTTTAAAAATAGACTTATTTTTAGTATTTCTACTTTTTTAGAGCCTATAGTTATATATTCAAAAAATTAATTAAAAACTAGAAAAAAGATAAAAATGCCATGCCAAGGAATCGGATTGTTTTATCGAAACATTTTCAACTGAACCCTAATCAGCTAGGCCGTACTTTGTGGAACTTGGGATATTGACGCTCCCGAGCTTACTTATTTATCAAGTTGCCATATACACTAAACAGAATATAGACTGTTACTCGAGGCGAAGCGATAATAAAGTACATGGTTTGCGAAACGCTCAGAAATTGTGTTTAGTTACGCATAAGCTCGAAAAGGCAAAGCGCACTATCCACGCGATGGGTCCACCGGTATATAACAATCTACCCGGGAATATCCAGGACGCCCCGAGCTTGACCACCTTTAAGTCTAGGTTAAAAACTTGGCTAGTAGAAAAGGCATTTTACAGCTTTAACGAATTTATAAATTTAAATAGGAATGTATGGACTTACAATTATTTGCAATAGCAATTATTTTTAAAATTTTGTAATGTAATTATTTATTTTTATTTTATTATAATAATTAATGTTTTTATGTTGAAATTGTGACGTGTAAATTATTTTATTAATAAAGATATGATATGATATGATATGAAAATATTTGGAACACTTTCGATAAAACAATCCGATTCCTTGCTCACCGCCTTACGGGCCTTGGTTTTTGGTCATAATGAGGTTTTCTATATTTTCAACTGAACCCTAATTAACTGTATAAATGAATATGAATAAGACTTTAAGACAGCTTCTACAGTACTTAAATAGTAATGTACAGACAATGTTACTCTTTAGGCTGAGATGCGTTCTTAAATAACGACTCTGTTATGCAAAAAGCTGCATTAAGAGGTACTAGAAGAGCAAGAGCTGTATAAACTAAGGACGCCATTTTATCATAACCTATAAATTGCTTTCCAATTTTACGAGATATTTTTTTGTTTGTTTTTGAAATTTCAGTACAAATTTACAAAGGATTTTAACTGTATAGTACACACAATTACGTTTACTATCAATAGAACAGTCCGGGTTACTCTTAAAACTGCTTTCAGATATGATCACATATTTGTTGTTACAGAAAAAATGTATGTATATCCTTTATTTCGAAGGGGCGTGAGTTTTGAGCTTTAAATAGTATACATATTCACATAAAAATATCAGTCGCAAGCATAATAACAACGATAAACAGGAAAGAGTACTTACCACTTAGTTATCAAATATTTTTTTCACTTATACTTCACATATGGTCTCTGCCTTGGCACATAGTAAATTAAGAAATAAAATGGAGAATGGAAATGGAGAAACGAACACAATTATAATATATTTATTCTTCTATTAAGATTTTCACAAGCCTGATTCTGTATAAAAGAATAAAAAGGAAAATTAGAGAATGGAAGCTGTATAAAAGTATCTAAATAGTATCTTAGCCAGCCAAATAGTACAGCTATTATGCAGCTGTTATACAGCAAAATTACACTTAAAGCTGTATAATTTTGGGGCCCATTTCAGAGTTATAAGGGCTGTATAGCTTGCTATACAGTCTTTATACAGCAACGTTTAACAGCCTGTAGAAAACAAATAGTCTATAATACAGCTTTTATACAGTTCAAAATGTTACTTGGGCTACCATTAGTAAAGTTTCCCGTGATAAAACAGCTGGCTTCTCCGGATGTAAAATACTTTTTGTGAGGTTATTTAGTTCATTGTTTTGTCACCCGCTTTGCAGTGAGGGAAGTGGACAATAATTTTGTTTCCAACCCCTCCTATTAATATAACATTCTGATTAATTTCGTTGCGAGTTAAAGACAAATTCTTGTTTGCTTAAATTAAAAAAAATCACAAATCGTACTTCAATGCTCGGTGTCATTACATTGCCTGCTACTGTTGATCCTGGCTTACAGGAGTTGCAGTGGTGGGTGTGAGGGCGGGTTAGTGTCCTGCTAAAACTCTTTTTGTGTTTCAGTTCATTATTATTATTGGCCCAGGAGGAGATTCAAGTGTTGACAGGTCCATTCCCAATGAAATGTAGCCACAAAACACACCTCTATCTATTCCTTAGAGTTTACTAGTATCAATATTATTAATCGAATTAAGTAATATCCATTATAATAAACATTCTACTTGGTGACACGTTATCTAGTCAGTGCGTGTGAGTTTAATTGTCGTAATGGAATTTATTAATTATATCACTATTAAATGATATCAATAGAGTTTTTGTTCTGTAATATATCCCATATAATGTACAAAATATTGTGTAATTATCAACAATTCAATTAGTTTAAAATGAATTAGGAATCGCGTGTAGTGTTCAATGGTGGGCAGTGGACCGCCCGGGAACGGAATGGCGTCACCGCTTCCATCTGCTCTCACGTCGCGTTAGGTCATTGGGTGCGGTGCAAATTAACTCGCCACATTCGAATGCGGGACACTCTCCATGCATTGTTGCTAATAAGGGCATAAGTCATTTGTACTAGTGAGATCACGACTGTTTGGCGAAGGAGTAGACTGGAGACTAGACGTGGTTATGATGGCTGAAGTCTTCCAGTCACTAGTAGATGTCTCGGTAACGCTGTAAAAGTCACTCAGTCGAAGAAATTATATTTTGAGATTCGCAGGTATTGGTTTCGGATTTGGATGTTTCTGTGTTTAAAAATGTCCGTAGTTTCCGATACAGCACTTGTATCAGAATCTGTCGTCAGAACTGTATGTATTTCGCGGGACTGGTGTGTATTGATTCCTAACACGCCCTCACCCTTCTCCCCCTCTTAGCTTTTAAGCCAGGATCGACAGTAGAACGCATTTTTGTTTAAATACTTTACGTTACCTTAAACCACAACAAGATTAATCCAATAGTTTAGAAATGAGTAGGTCCTTATCATGGCATTGTGATAACTTAAATAATAATAATGGAAACTTTGCTGGATTGGGTATTATTATTTCATACGTTTTTATAGATAGTATTGTAAATTGTTCTGTTTGTTTCCCAAAGATTAATAAAAAGAAAAAATACCAATGGTAGCATATTCCACCATTATGTAAGTCATATTATGATCATAGATGTATGTGAATGAAGATGAAGATGTAGATGAAGTCATATTTTTATTCCTAGTCTACATAAATGATCTTCCTTGCATGGTTCAGAAGTGGTCAGACATAGTTTTATTCGCTGACGACACCTCTATAATATTTAAAGTTAATCGGAAAGACGATAATCTTGATACACCTAACAATATTCTTAATTTAATTTCGGATTGGTTTTCTGCTAATAATTTACTATTAAATGCTAGTAAGACTAAATGCGTCCGTTTTGCTTTACCGAACGTGGCAAGCGTAAACACGCGTATCGAATTAAATGCGGAAATTCTAAATTTAGCTAATTCCACAATTTTTTAGGTATCACTCTAGATAAAAAATTACAATGGGGTCCACAAATTGAGAGATTATCAGCTAAACTTAGCAGCGCAGCGTTCGCGGTCAGAAAAATAAGACAACTAACTGACGTTGCAACGGCTAGATTGGTATATTTTGCTTATTTTCATAGTATAATGTCATACGGCATTATTTTATGGGGATCAGCGGCTGATATCGAATCCATATTCATCTTACAAAAAAGAGCAGTCCGTGCTATTTATAATCTAGGGAGCCGCGATTCTTTGCGATCTGTGTTTAAGGAAAGCAATATACTAACCGTGTCATCTGAATATATCTTTCAGAATATAATGCACGTTCATAAAAATATTAACAAGTTTTATAAGGTCAGTGACACCCACACTATTAATACGCGGAATAAAAATAAACTTGCAATACCCTCGTTTAGACTAGAAAAGTCAAAAAAATCTTTCTTTGGTAGTTGTATTAAATTTTATAATAAACTTCCCAATAGGATAACGCAGCTACCGGATAAACTATTTAGGGCACATATTAAAAACAAACTTATGACTAGGGGTTATTATAATATTAAGGAATATATTGAGGATAAAAAAGCCTGGGATTAGGTGTTCTCTTGCACATTGCGACCTCCTGGGGCCCTGCACTATTCACTCATTACATCCCCTAATTTAAATAATAAAAAATTTTAAACTTAAAAATTGATCAATATACAATTAAATTAATCAATTAAATTATAACTAAATATATAATGATTAATTAATGCCAATTAAAATCATATGACGACCGATCGAGAAAACAAATAAAAATAATAATATGGCAAATCTTTGTAAGACAAGTCACAAATATTTATTTTAGTAAATTGACCAAAACCAAGCCCACTGAGTTTGACTCGCTGGATCTACTCAGAAATGGGTCGCGCCGCGTAGTATCCAGTAGTAAAGTAAAGCCCGCTGAGTTTGTTCGCCGGGTCTTCTCAGTCAGGGCCGCGTTGGATCCGGCAGTAAGCCTAAACATACGGGACGTTTCGGAAATACTTATGGTCGTTGTCTTAAATTGGACCCAAAACAAGCCCACTGAGTCTTAATCGCTGGATATACTCAGGATTGGGTCGCGTCGCGTAGTTCCAGTGGTAGTGTAAGCCCACTGAGTTTATTTCGCCGGGTCTTCTCAGGAAGGGCCGCGTTGGATCCGGTGGTAACAATAAACCGCTACGCACCGTTGTAATAATATTCATGGTCCATTAATTAATTAATTTAATTTAATTTAATTTGCCCAACGTACATATTGTATTTCTTTGAAAAATAAATTACCATAAAGTCATAACTAATACTTTAAATAAAATAAGAATAAAAAGGAAACAAATAAATAAAACTAATGCTAAATAAAAATAAAATTAATTTAAAATAAATAAATTACATAAATTAATTAATTAAACCAAGAAATTAAAATAAGTAATACTAAGTATAGGAAATATATTGTTTTCAGAGATTAAGTTCTATGTGTATTGACTTGTCATAAGAGCTTTTAAATTGCCTACGTGACCAATAAATACATTTCATTTCATTTCATTTCATTTCAGAATTTCTATGCTCTATGGTTTCAGCCAATCCAAATTAGGAGAGGAATCCTATTTAAAATTGTAATCGATGATAAATTCAAAAGTAGAAGTACAAAACACCATTTGGTTTCCTCAAATGTAGTTCTGTACGTGACCGAGAGTGTGTTGTCACCATGATAACGAATGGTAAAAATAAAGGTAGAAAATCCTTTATTATTCCCATATATAGAGCGTCGGGATAGTGAGTCAATGCTAATATTTATGTAGTATAGACATTAGACATTATTTCTTTTTCTACGTGAAATCAGGTGACAAAGAGGGAAAATAAATGAATAGGCGTACTGATGTAGTTAAGTTTGTTCGACCTTCATGAATCTTAATACTTATCTCTACCATGGCGCAGTGGGTTAATAGACCACCTGTGAAACAAGGAGCTAAGAATTTAATCGAGAAAATTGATGCTTGTGAAACCTATAAATATTTTTTCCAACGCAGGTCGTTGTCAAACAGAAAAGTCTTATACTTTCTGATACACATTCTGTATCAGCCCATATACGTCCCACTGCAGGGCACGGGCCTCCTCTACAATCGAAAGTACGATTGAGAGTGGTTAGGCCATATAGTCCACCACGCTGGCCTAATGCGGGTTAGCGGACTTACATACCATAAAAATTTTATAAATCGCTATGGTATGCAGGTTTCCTCACGATGTTTTCCTTCACCGTTTTAGTGCGTGGTGATTGACTATCAATACACACATGACTCCGAAAAGTCAGAGGTGTGCCCTGGGATTCGAACCCGCGACCACCGTGAACATGTTGGCAGTCGCGTCTAGTCCGTTTACCAACAGGCCACCACGCACTTAAACAGGCCACCACGCACTTAACACACATTACACAAAACTTAATTTATTTTAATGTATGACTAGCTGTTGCATTTGTTTTAACAATGCAGAGATCTCTTTAAACTTTTGTTGGGAAACAAATACAAAAACCTGCAGTAAAGTCTCCAAAAAATGGTACAATATGGTGGCACTACCCCAGTACCACCCAGTCCCATGCCCCGGCGGTATCTAGCGGATCTACCGGCCCTTTCCGTACACATCGCGAGGTGAAGGTCAAGGGATCGACTCCGGGCCGGGTCATGTTTATTTACGTCTAGTTGGCGTGTTGGATAACATTTAAACGGGGTTTCAGATATAACGATGATTGTCTCGAATAGGTATTTATTGGTTTTGTTTTTAAAAGTAATAGGTGACTGTTTTAACCTTGGTCTATACTCAGTTTTAAAAATATGTATTTATTTACAGTAAAATTACATAATTGTAACATTCTGGTGGCAGGTCAGTGTTATTTGAAAAAATAATTAATTACTGCAATAAAGCTATACCTAATACAAAATTACTCAAAAATATATTTTCTTCGATAAACTCACGTCTTTCTCCTAGAAAGGATAGGCAGAGGTGCTACCCACGTTTCTCCTTGCGTGTTCCGTCCCACCATGTGTTAGGTGGCGAGCTTATCGACATATGGGACTCAAATTCCTGACTCCGGGCTGAAAAATCTAATATCAATTTGCATGACCCGGGATTC
Organism: Hyles vespertilio; assembly: GCA_009982885.2. Taxonomy (NCBI): domain Eukaryota; kingdom Metazoa; phylum Arthropoda; class Insecta; order Lepidoptera; family Sphingidae; genus Hyles; species Hyles vespertilio. The sequence continues at coordinate 1,479,006 of CM042811.1, forward strand.
GAACCCTAGACCTCAGTTTTGCAATCATATAACTGCGCCACCTCTGCAGTCTAATTTTAAATTCTTCAATTAACACTTAAGTGCTACAGGACATTGATACAATGAACTAACAAGTTCTAAAGTACCGCAGTCGTTTAGAGCATTCAGATTAATTCATAAACAAATAGAGGCAATAACACTAGTGTTACATGCTGAAGACATCGAGATCAAAGTCTCAAACTGTATATCTCTTGCAATCGCCATAAAACTAATTGAGTCAGGGAGTAAGCGCTTGTTCACACTGGGATAGTGCAGTGAGATAGTAGGAATTATTTCAATTCGTAAATGATTTATATAAATGCATCAAAAGTAAAAAATCCTTTTCCAAACTATGATACAAGTCAGGGTTGTAGGAATTAGAAACTACGACCAACTTTTCGTCAAATATACATATTACAGATGTGACAAAGTTTTCTAAATAATTATACTATAGATTGCTTTGATTGGGCTGGTGGCTCATTGGCCGGTGGACTTGCAGTGCCTTCGACGCGATGTGTTGTAATAAAATACAATTCTAATTCTAATTTCTAACATTGAACTTCTAACATTGGATTGAATTTCTAAAATTGGACACGGATCATTAAATTTCATAAACTCAACCCTGTGCTAAAACGCTGTGATCTATCGTATATTATATTTCTATGGCTTTTAATCTTTTAAATGGGGAAAATAATTCAAATAGAGGATCGACAAACTAGTAAAAAGAAGTATCAGAAAAGACATTAGAAATTATAACACAGAATACATGAAACTTGCTATAATTAAAAACACGAATTTAAGAATAGCAAAACAAGGAAATTCAAAGAAAAAGATATGGATAACGGGCCTGAAAGACGAGGCGGGAAGAAAACAAAGTAGTAAGGAAAAAATAACACAGATTTGCACTAATTTTTATAAGACCCTATATTCTGATCCACATAAAACAGACGAAATTATACAGTACACAGTTTCAGAAAATATTCCATCAATCTCTGATGATGAGGTAATCAAGGCATTACGAAACATGAAATTTAACAAAAGTCCAGGAGCCGACGGTGTAACAACCGAGCTACTAGAGGCGGGTAAATTCCAGTTGCTACCGCATTTAAGAAATGTATTTGATTCTATATTGTCAACAGGTCAAATTCCCGATAATTTCTGCCATTCCAACATCATACTAATCCATAAAAAAGGAGATAAGAACGATATTAGCAATTATCGTCCCATAAGTCTTGTCTCACATATATATAAAATCTTTATAAAGATCATTCAAGACAGAATTGACAGTGAACTAGATTCCCACCAACCTCCAGAACAAGCAGGATTTCGCCCTAATTTCTCCACTACCGACCACCTCCATACCCTGAACCAAATAATTGAAAAATATAACGAATTTAACTTACCACTATATATAGCCTTTATAGATTACACCAAAGCTTTTGATAGTCTCAGACACTCATCAATATTTGCAGCCCTTCAAAACCAGAAAATAAACGATACGTATATACAGCTCCTTAAAATAATATACCAAACCAGCACAGCCACTATCAATATTTATGAACCTGGACATCCCTTTCAAATACAAACAGGAGTAAAGCAGGGAGACCCACTATCCCCCAGACTTTTCACCAGCACTTTAGAGGAAATCTTTCAGACCTTAGCGACTCCTTGGACTGAGAAGGGTATAGTCGTTGGTGGTAGAAGATTGACCAATCTTCGGTTCGCCGACGATATACTTCTTTTCGCCAGTAATCCAACTGACATACGCACAATGCTCGAAGATCTGAGCCGGGCAAGCCTCGAAGTTGGGCTTCAGATGAATGGGACAAAGACAAAGTTAATGACCAACAGCATAACACCTGCAGTGGCGGTAGACGGGCAAACAATACACTACGTCGACGAATACGTTTACTTGGGCCAGATGGTTTCTTTCAGGAATAGACAAGACTGGGAAAATTCCAGACGAGTCGAAAATTCTTGGAAGAGCTACTGGTCCTTAAAAGAGTATCTAAGAGGTGACCTCCCGCTCTCTCTCAAACGCAAACTCGTCGACGTGTGCATTTTGCCCGTCCTAACCTATGGCGCCCAGACTTGGTCATTGACTGCGTCTCAGAAGCTCAAACTCAAAGTTTGCCAGCGAGCAATAGAGCGGAGTATTCTCGGTGTTAGGCTGACCGATCGCATACGAAACACTGAACTGCGCTCGAAAACCCGCATTGTAGATGTCGGGCGCAAGGCGGCTTCACTTAAGTGGAACTGGGCGGGACATGTGATTCGAATGCATCCAAACCGTTGGGCCAAACTGGCTACAAGCTGGATTCCTGAGAATGGCCGAAGAAAACGCGGAAGACCAAAGATGCGGTGGAAAGACGAGTTGGATGCATTCGAGCCAAAATGGCAAGAGCTCGCAGAGGACAGGGTCAAGTGGAATGATAAAGGGGAGGCCTTTGCCCAGCAGTTGGACACAGTATAGGCTATTAAAAAAATAAAAAAAAATAAAGAGGATCGAAGAACTTTCAGTAGAACTGCACACTGTACATTGAATATTATAAAAAAACGTCCCTGTCGCAATAGCCCGACGACTATCTTCGTGTGAACAGACGCTATGGCGGGTGACATCAGCCCCGTACCCGGCGAGGTCGTCTCAATCTAGCGTGCACCGAATCAGCCAGATTATCTCATGCAATAATGTGCGCGATTTGTGTGAAAAATGTCGCTCGTTCAGCTTGTTGGCGACTTAGGCTCTCTGCCTACTACTTATAGCATACTTTTATGATGCTATAAACATTTCAAGCAGAAAATATCTTCATAGAAAATATTTAGTAACGGTGCCTAACTACACATTTTCGAAACAGCACGGTGGCGTTCTATACTACAGGTAAATAAATATTTTTCCGCTGAAATTTTTAGTTTCATTGTCACCATGCATGCTATATTATAGTGGACAAATGCCTTAAAATCTTATGTGCGGTTTACACGGTTCAAATGTGGGATAACTGCATGTTTTTATTTACGTGTGGGTTGTGCCTTCAATAAATGTAAATTAATACATTATTGTCACTATTGCATTGTATAATAGGAGTTATTAAAGGTGTTTATTCTATTAAATTTATGGATAAAAATTGCAATAGGAAGGAAAATTAAATTGGTTCTAATATTATGTAGCTCAGGGCATAATGCAAATGAAAACAAAATATAAACTTATATATTTTTGATTAACTTGCATGTTTTCTAATCCAATAATTCATATTACTGATTCTTCAATTTTCTAGTCCCAAAAATTGCCAATGGTCAAAGATTCATCAGGTGTTTTTGATGTTCAAAATTGGTACAAATAAATTTATAATTGCTTCTGTACAAATAAAAATACACATATAAGCAAATAATAACAAATTATTTCCCTGCATCCATTCCCTTTCAAGACGTTAATTGATTTATAACATCACAAACAACTGGAACTAATGGAAAATATCAAAAAGCGTTGGTCGCAGAAGCGTGAATAACTTTCATTTTCATAGCCATGTGTCTAGACATTAGGGTGGCTCCCTTATGTATTGCAATGTGACTTTTGTGCCCTTTCTTTCCTTCACTGTCCCCTATCGTTATCTACTAATATCAATGCTGGTCACTAATGGATTTCACTTAAAATATCAAAGGCGTATACCTAAATTACAAGATTTCTTTTTACCGATTATACTGCATCTGATTGTAAGCTTAATGCAGTCTAGATCTAGTCTAGGCTGATACATGATTATCAAATATTATCGTTTATCACTCGTCGACGCAATTACTTATGCCTGATTGTATCTGGATATACAAATGTGAATCTGAAACGCGACATGCTAACGTGAGTTGATTATGCGGTAGGACTTTCATATGGGAGAAGCCGCCTGGGTGGGTACCACCACAATGTCTATTTTTCCCGCTAAGTAGCAGTGTAAATGTACTGTTGTGTTCCCTCTTGAAGAACGTTGTTGCCAGAGTAACTAATGGACCTAATAAAGACATAATTTTTTATGTCTTAGAATGGCGAGGGCAGTAGAATGCCACGCTTTGCTTTATAATTCATGTTGTTATTTAGTTTTGCTACTATCCATGAGCAGTCGATTCGCTTACATTCAGGCGAATTGCATGATTTCGCCATTCAATGCAATAAAAAAAACGTGGGATTCTTAACCTTGTTTACGGTGTCCGTTTCTGAATATCACAAATAAAGTCTACTCACTAATACTATTTGGCTGAAATATAAAAACTGAATTTATATGATAATATCAAAATATTAAAGAGAGTTTTCAAGCATAACCGTATGTGACGATTGTATAGATATTTTGTCAACCGTTGTGCCTACTTGCATCCCCTCGAGACGGCGCGGCGGTACTATGATATCATCGAAAAATATGTATATTGAAATACTTTGTTGTCTGTAAATTTGCACTGTAATAAACCTTTACATGTGCCTATACGGTACTATCAAATATTCAAGCCCATAAGTAATATATCCTAAATGATACAATAGTGAAAATAGCGCATACCAAAGTTCTTTGTTTACATCTTTTTTTATTTAATATTTTTAATAATAATTATTTTTATCTTAGAAATAAATTGATGTCATATTCCTATAGAGGGAATGTTTTCATGTTAATGTGCAATCTGGCTGATAGCCACATTTGGCTGGCATGATAGACTGTAAGAACTACCCCAGAAAGGTTTCATGTTAGGCCGGCAGACAGTCTTAAAACCATTACCAACTTAATTCTAAAATATGGCTGAGAAGTCGAGGTATGCCGAAACTGTAAATAAGCGATGAGAATATTCAGAAGAAAAATATCTAGTCCTAGTCTAGCCTCCGTGGCGCAGTTGCTTAGAAGCCAGCTACGAAACGACATGTCGCGGGTTTGATCCCCGCACCGAGACAAAAATTCGTGTGATCCACGGGTATTTGTTTCAGGTCTTGGTGTTTGTGAGACCGAAAGTGTCTCTTAGTTTCAATACCCACGACACAAGACTCGATCTTATTGTGGGTTCAGGACTACGTATTTGACTGTCGGGTGTATTTATTTAGTTATTAACATAATATCAGTTAGTAAATGCTGTTTTTATTTCCTCAGGGGTAGGAATGAACGAGTTTCCGGAGCCAAAAACGCGCAGCTGCTGTGCATCTCTGGAAATAGTCCGCGACAGCCCAGCACTCCGCAATTACTACGGGTGAGGACAGTACCTTTAGAATAATGACTGGTAGATTATTATCCTTCGCGATAAAAGTAATTGGGTGAACAACTTTCCTAGTATTTCCATAGTTCAATAATCAATAGCCTTCAGTAGCTTCAATAGCCTATTCATCGGGTTTTATATCGTTAGTTTTTTTCATACCCTGTTCTCCATTCTTTTCACCATCATTTAGCTCATTTACATAAGAGGATTGGGCTCGCATGGGGACTATATGAGATATCTGTTTCTACGAAGCTGTGTAAGTACCCAACAAACGCATACTGCATACCGACCAATTTTAACAAGCTAATAAAGAAGTTTTCTTTTTTTCTATTAGATTACAAATAAAATGCAACTTTTTAAAACTACCGTAAACGTTTTCTTTTATATTGCACTGAATGGCGAGGCGATCATGCCGTTCGCCTGATGGTAAGCGATACGACCGCTCATAACAGTAGCAAAACCAAACAACACCTTGAATTACAAAGCGATGCTTGGCATTCGACTGTGCTCTCCATCTTGAGACATAAGATGTTAAGACTCAATGTGTCCAGTAATTACTCTGGCTACAATGTCCTTCAATCCGAAACACAACAGTACGTTTACATTTATGTGTAGATCCTAGAAGAAACAATACAAAAGAAAGTCCCAAAGCCGCTGTACCAGATACCTTCAGCTGGTGCGAACAAGGACAAATACCGGCTGACGTTCAACATCCCTGAATCGACGGCGCAGAATGTGTTCCAGTACAGGACGAAATTCGTGCAGCACATGCTCACCAGTCCTATGTATGCTAACAGCGCCGTGGGGAAGCCTTGGGAGATTATTGGAAGGTAAAGGTTACTGCTTATTAGACCCACTTGGCATCGCCTCGTCACAAGTGGAACACGGGTGGACCTCGCATGGGCCAATCGGTGGCATCGCGCAGTTCATTCGGGGCTTGTGAATTGTCAATGCGCAACAACGCAAAACAAGCATGCGGGAAACGAGTTGTCACCGAGTGGTCCACGCGTGGACGGCGGCGATCCGGTGACGTTACGGAGTTGATGTGTTGAGCGTATGTCCAAACAATTTCATATTAAGAATATTAACCGCGCGAATCGAGGCGGTGCCGGGTGGGTCTAATGGGTGGTAACCTTAAGTCTCATTTACTGTACCATATCAGCTCTTATTAGACAACTACTAAAAAGGGGATTCTTAAAACCGCGGGTTTGAGTTTTGAGTGGTTTAAAGCTCATCACGCCTGACTAGGGCTGGTTGGCGGAATGGACACTAAATGTGGCGTGATTAGACTAAAATATTTACTAAGGCCACCGATTTAAAACGTAAGGATAGGCACTTCAGTAAATTTTGAGTCTCAATATGACCGTAAAAATCGCGCCATTATTCATAATTACGGCGAAATAAAACAGCTACAATATTGTTTTTTTTTAACACGTTCTACGCCAGGCCGGTCATTGGTGACCGTCACGAGATCATCTTAAATGATACTTTGAAAAATCATAAATATTGCCAAATTGTAGGTTTTGTTTTTTTTTTTTATTAATGAATGGATATGATTTAAAAAACATATGTTTTGTTAAAACCAGCACTGTTTTATTGGTTTATATCGAAATATTGTGCGTCGGCCACCAGTGACCGTCGCGGCCTACACGGACAGAAAATCGAAAACTCGTTGCAGGGGGCCGCGCGGTCACCGCGTCGCCCACCGCTCGCACGCTTCCCTCTTCCGTCGGGAAGTTAAAAAATGTAAAAATTAAACCAAGTCCGCGATAAAATCCGTAAATAATAGTTTTTAGTTTCAATTCTCAACTGACTTCAAAAACGGAGGAGGTTCTAAATTCGAAGGATTCTTGGTTTATTACTTTGGTTAGCGCAGTCGAAAGTTATCAGGCAACAAACATTAAAAAAGCCTCCTTTTTTGAAGGAAGGGATGAAGTAGCTTATGTGTTATGCCAAGTCATAAATTCCCATTATATAGAAGGTTCAGGGGCGTGCACTCCTTGTAGGCAGAAATGCAGTGCTTTACTTGCCATTCACAGTTATTTTATTATAACGTTCGTACGTTTTAGATGACTTTAATTTATAGTAAATAAATGAATAAACAAAATATAATAACTTAAAAACGCCTAATATTTTATAAATAGCACCTATTTGCAATCACGCAAACATTATGGTTGCTACGCGAAAAGCAAGAGGCGCTGCAAAGCAAAATAATGTAGGTCTAATCAACCAAGTAATGCCGCCGCGTCCCGCATTACATTTGTTTGCATGTGTGTAGTAATTTTGGTGTCCGTGCACAGTCGCAAACGCACACACCCATGAATATTGCAAGCCGCGACTCCTGCGGCAGGCCTCGGGAGTTCGGCAGTTGTCGGGAGTAATCGTAAATGTTCGTTGCCTATAATCCGAATAAAATTAATAGGCTGGAATCTAATAAATCACCTATGCACATTATGCATTTTTGGTTAATAAGGTTTTATTTGTTTAAATAGAAATGTTTTGTGTTTCGCGGGGTCATTTAGCTTTTTTATGAGTTTTTGCATTGTTTACTATTTTATACTAGTACGTTTGTAAAAAAAAATAGATTTCTTAACGGATTTTTCATTTTAACATTTGAAAGTGTGTACATTTAACAGTTTATTACTAAGTTTCGATATTAATTGTAGTCATTTGCTTTTACTAGTGTGTGTGTTTATTTTTTAAATGTTATTTGATTGCGAGGTTTGTGTTAAAAATGTATGTTTATCAAATGAATGAATGAGGTGGCCGAAATCTTGCGTTTATTTACATCAGGATAGGTATAGTAATCTCAACTAACCGGAACCTTGAATATGTGAAAATTGAAAGCTGACTAGGTGAGTTTTTTTTATTTTACTTATTAGAATTTCTTCCGCCGCGACGATCGATCGCTGTTTTGTCTGCGCTGCCGTAGAAGATAGACATGAATAGTAGTACATCTAAGACTTGTTATGTTGGCATGGTTTCCGACTTAGAGATCCGTCGCGTGGCTGTGGCTATGCTAAAAAACTATAAAAGAAAAAGTTTTTGTGACCGAGTACTCCGCCGCATACCCAGTGTCATAATCCTGTGCACGCCGCTGAGAAGGTTCCCATTATCATCGATGGTTGTGCAATTATACAAATAATCAAAACTTTGTTCTTGATAATTAGATTAGTAGGATTTCTCTAAGACTTTTTATGCAAAATCGAAACCAAATAGTATGAGTAGTCTAGAGGGCCAGGCAGGTCCCTTTTCATATCAGTTTACTATGCGATTCAACTAAGAATAGGACTGACCCTTCGCCATATTGGTTCGTAGTAGCTGTCAAATCGCACAATTTAGGTAGGGTGAGCAAAACAAGATTTTTTAAAATAATATTTTTCATATTTAATAATTCGAAAAAAAATTAATGAATGAATAATGTCGTGTTATAGTTACTTTCTGGCGAATAATTGCATATGAAGTAAATAAAAAAATAAAAAATCATACCTTTTTAAGCTATTTATGACTAAATATTCTTGTTTATGTGTCCATATAACATTTTGTAATTGTTTCAATTTATTTAGTTAATTTATGTTCAAGAATTTGACTATGTGAAAAAAAAATATAATTGATGCATAAATATTTTTTTGTTGCTAACCATACTTTTCGTGTGATATTTGACAACTAAAGGTCATTGACGTTCCTATTCTTATTTGAAACGCATAGTACATGATATTTATGTCCGCTGGCTCTCTAGACAAAATTCAAAACACCTCTGACGCGCGGGTCACTGTGGGCGGCGTGGCCCGCCAGGAGGTAAGTAGACGGTCACCAGTGGGCGTCACGGCCCGAACGGAAAACCTTACATTTTTTCTTGGCGCTGAACGTGTTAATCTTTGTGCTGAGAATTAATTACCTTTTTTAACCAAACATTTTGTCATAATGCAAGCAAACGTTTTCAGAGTTTGAAAACGCTTCCTTGTGTTATAACAGAAGCACTTGAGATGCACTGGAGCGCCGCACCACTTACGCCGGAAAATTTACGCGCTCTTCGCTCTTATGTCAATAACTACGGCCGTGGCAAATATACCGGGTATATCAAGACTGCTACCGAAAACGAAGCCGGGTGGTAGGTTTAGTGATTACAAACATAATGTGAATAAAATTTTCGCAAATAAACGCGGCATTTTATTAATTTTTTTTTAATATTTAATTATTTAGGTTTACTAACAATTGTTACAACAATACATAATTATGAATATAAATATAAAATATCGTCGAGTTTGGGTGGTAAATCCATAACTTTTGCCAAAATAATAATTTAAAGCCTTGTGTACCATAGCGTCTTTAAAAATAAAAGGGTGTACACTATTATTAAAGAAAAAACTATGTATTTACCACCTTAATTCGACGATAGAAAAAAAATGCCAAAAAAAAATCGTCACAATTTTTTGCACAAAATTTAGTTACATTGTGTCTGAAGTCACTAAAACTATCACCCAGCTTCGTTTTCGGTAGTAGTCTTGATATACCCTGTACTTTTGGACTAGGTATAAACATGTATCAAATATTAACATCCAATCCAGCAAAGTATTCACTAATAATTTAAACATAAACAAAGAAATTTTACGTATTAGAATTAAAGACGAGAACATTAAATCTTGTTAGAACTATGCTTAAGTATCAAAAAACAAAAAAAAATACTTAAAAATAGGTGAAAAAATAAATTAAGTACAAAAATTATATACAAAATAAAACAAATACTCTACTCACATTTAATTATTATATTTGTGATTTAATATCTTAATTTAAAATATAATATCGTATCTTTTAACAAACATGATAGCAATTGTAAACTATTGATAATTTCGACATAATACCCTACCGGGGGCGTAGCTCAGATGGTAGAGCGCTCGCTTAGCATGCGAGAGGTACCGGGATCGATACCCGGCGCCTCCATTGTTCTATCCCCTTTTCGTTTTGTATCTTTTTATTTAAATTTCATGTAACCGACGACTTTATTAAATTATAGCTTCTGCCGGCACGTTCGTCTGCGCGACACGAAATTCAAATGCTCGTACGTCCGACGTCCACGTATAAGATGAAAAAAAAAACACTTTTCAAAATCAGTACTATTCTCTATTTACATCCAACTTAAACTATGGTTACGACATAATATAAGAGAGAAATTTTGTAAAGTTTAGTCATATTCTCCCAGTTTTACGTACGACGTTTGAACACTCGTCGTCTTGCCCGGGTATAGAGACAAGGCTGTTGAATGAACTGTTATTTATTCTAGATGGCTGCGACGTATTTATTTATTTATAGAATTATGTATGTGTTTAAAAAATTTAACTTACGGTGCTTTGATACTTAGAACATCGTTTTAATTGTTCTTTAAAAATTGGGGCGACTGCAAACTGTTATTTGGGTATTAGACCAAGAGGCGGTGACTGCGAATTATCTTCGTTTTTATAAAAGTTGAAAGTTTGTCTGCGCTTGCCTATGCTATAAGCATCAAACGATCATCTATTATGTAATTCCAATCGTGGTTGCTTTGGAAGTTTCAGCTTCTTTGTGTCTGGCAAGATGAAAGTACCATGAAAAGTGTCTGAATACTAAGAAAATATTTGTTGATAGTTGGCTTAATAACGTATATGTATAAAATTTAGGTTTTTTACTATAACGCTGACAAAACTACGTTTTATTAAATATTACGATATCTTCAAACTTTAACATACTATATTACAGACAAACTTTCAGCTTCTATAAAATGACGAAATTCTGGCGGCTTCTGGATCTTGGGCTGTATTTTAACCTCTTTTTTTGCAATTTTAAAACGTTTCCTCTTTTTCAGTATTTCCGAGAAGTTAATCGACGAACTTCTGTTGTCGGTGGCGAAGGAAATGGAAATTCAGAGACTGACGCGAGAGATATACAAGATGGAGACGCGATGAGTTTTACAAGTTATTTCATTGCTAATACTTTTTCTAATTGTTTGTTTTATAATAAAAATATTTTTGTCAATGCTTCTTTAATTTTACACTATCTTGATAATTTTATAATTTTAGTAGACCTGTAGAATGCTTTTTTATGACTAGTAAAAATGCTGTTAAGATTTTAAAATAACTGAGCCCTACATTTAAAGTTGTTGGATTCAGATAAATCTGGGGGCACGGCAGTGCCCCCTCCAAGTCGAACTAAAAAGCGGCACAGTCGTACCATCCTTTTCTCGAAGCAATTCAGACCATTTTCAACCCCCTATAACTTCGTTGTGGTTAAAGCAAGAAGCCTGAATTTTCAGTTACTAAGCAGGCATTATGTAAACACGGTATATTTAATATTTCATTCAATTTGAAACAGTAGTTAAGAATTGTAACTAGTCAAACTTTCTTAATTTTGTCACTCACTGACTGACTGACCGATCATCAAAAGTCTAAGGCACTTCTAGCAGACATATAACCTTCAAATTTAGAATATAATTAGTGTTTAGTGTCTAAAGTAAGGGAAAATTCAAACATTTCATAATTTGTGTCTAGTTTTCTAGATAGACCAACTGCGTGAATAACTTTGTAATCCCATATGAATGAATGGATTACAAAGTTATATTTGCAGTTAATGAATCATTGTACCCGTATATAATGAAATAATAGTTGTAGATAGATATCTATATATATGAGGCATAACAGGAGGGGGTATACAGAGGGAAAGGGTATATTCAGCCCATGAAATTGTACAACATTCCTCTAGAAAACCATGACGAAGAAAAACTTAAAAATAAATAGACTAAATAGCTCGAAAATATCAATTACCATGAAAGAAAGAACATTAATAATCAAATCCGCTATATTTGTGATAAATTGATACCTACAAAAATAAGAAAAATCCATAAGACAGAGGCTTTAACAAAAATCGTTAGTGATATTCTAGAAGTAAAAAGTACCGAAAAGGAAAAAAGTAGGACTCTACAAAAAGACGTGAGATCCGATCAAAAACATCCTGTAAAAAAATTCGCAGCTTGTTGTAATAAAAGTCTCGCAGCTCAGGTTTTCTACCGCAAAAAGTTTTGAGATCAATATTAAAAATAAATAGGTCGACTTGATATGATAATAACTTACGTAATAACTTTATACAGAAGGTCCCTTAAGCAAGGACTAAATAAATTAATCGACTTGGTATTACATGCATCTCACAACTTTTTGCGATAGAAAACCTGAGCTGCGAGACTTGGATTTTTTTACAGGATGTTTTTGATGGCATTTTGTTTGTACCGTACATAGCTAAAACAATATTTAAGATTAATTGCTTTAGGAAGAAGATAAACTTGTTTAAAAATAACGAACGCAACTTTGGTATAATAATTTATTTATCACATTACTAAATGGTATTGTGAAAATGGTATTGCGCATCGAAATTGTATTTGCTTAACTTGTTTTCATAATATCACCACTTTCAACCACAGAATAATCCTCATATGGACACTCAAATTTGGCAAATACAACTTCAAATATTTCTCAAGATTTCAGTCTTTCGGCTGACTGTATTATAACAAACATTTGGTAACTAAAACTTACATCTAAAATTCGTATCATAACCAGAATACTACGTTTGATCTCACAATAACAACCATAAATAAGGCACACATACAACATCGAAGTTCAAACTTCTAATTTACAAAAATTACACGGTTTCGTCTTTGTTCATACTTAACCTAAAGGAGTTCAATACTTCACCAAACTTGGCCTTTTGCCTCTTCAAAGTATCATTTTTATCGACCTTTGGTAACTTTGCTAAGCTTTCTGTGCTAGAAGTGTCTGTTGGATATGATTCTTCCGGCGTTGGTGGGTTGGACTTCATTAACCTGGGTTTTAAGAGCTGCGGACCTCCCGAGGCGAATATATTCTCCAATTTGGACTTCAAATCTTCTCTACTCATACTTGTGTCTTCTTCCGGTTCTTCTTCGCTAGGTTTGGGTTCTTCTACGCTAACTGGTTTTAAATTTTGTGCAGCTTCTCGTGATATTATTTCTTTTTGTAGATCTAAGAACAGCGTCGGACGCTCTTTAATAGCTGAGAATTCGGTACTTTCGACCACATTACCAGTCGAATGCGACCTTTTCCGAGGTTCGTCTTCATCGCTACTTGTAGATATTTTATTTTCGAAAATTTTGCTTAGTTTACTCATGAAATTTATTTGTCTATCGCTGCCAAACGTGATGTTTTCTTCTTCTTGCGAAGTATTTGAAGTTACACTTTCCCTGGGCGCGACTTCTTCCTCCACTTCTTTTTCTTTCTTTGTAGGCCTTGATGATATAGTATATGATTTTTTGAAATTGGGGCTCCTAAAATAGTTCTCGTCTAGTGGTGGAGGTACGGGTATATATGGCGCATCTTCTTTGGCATCAATATTTTCGGATATTGTTCTATCTAAAGTATCAGAATATCCCGATTCGTCTGTTCGCGAGTTCGTTTCGCTATCATTAAAAGCAGTTATTTGTTCGTCTGTCTCATTCTCGTCTTCTGTAACATCGTCGTCTTCTCTTCTTTCCTCTTCTTCGCTTACTTTAGGCAGATCCTCTCTATGGACTTGCGCTATGACATCATATTTAGATAATCCTTGATTACCTAATGATACATCCGACCCAGCGTCAGATAGATCGCCCAGTGATTTTCTGTGACCTTCGTCGCAGGCTGGTAATTCTTCTTTTTGATCGTGAAGGCTTATAACTTCTCCGTACGTGTCTTCCTCAGCTTGCAGCACTTGATCAAGTAGATCAATTATATTTGCTTCTTTTTCTTCGTTATTTTCCACGTATGCCTGGTGCACCATAATTTCTTCTATTTTAGGCGGATCAACAATGACGCTCTCATGAATTTCGGTTTCAACTTCTTCGATAATGTCGTCTCCTCCATAAGTACTTATTCTGTTCAAAGTATCTGGAGGTGTGGGCGACTCTACAACGATCTGTACAGGTGGTTTGCCGTTTTTGCTTCCATGTAATGTTGATATGTTGTCTTCAATTTTTTCCTTTCTTTTGTAGCAGCACATGCATATAAGGTAAATAGGTATGCCTGAAAATAAATGAATATTAATTATTTTTCATAGTCCGTTGCTTCTTCACTTTGGTTTGTAAATTATACTAAGATAAATCATAGTATCTTACCAATAAGAACCCATACTCCAACACATATCCATGTCTGTAGATTAATGAGCACCATCAGATGCACATTGACGTATATACTCAGGCAAGGAATCAGCGGAACTATCGGCGTCTGTAATAAATATTTTCCGTAAGACTTAAGAAAAAAACAAACTCAGATATGTCAGGTTATATTAACAGCTATTATCTCTCTCACTAGCTCCTATAAACACCCATATGCGATTCTATGGATCATTTATTGACAACTTATCTAATGGCCGCAGAAATCATCAAAATATTTTCAAAAGACCTACTTCTGTAATTTGTCACCCTCGATATTAACATGGCAAAGTGAACTTTAATGCCCTTTAAAAAATTAATGGATGAAACAAATATAAAAAATCACCTTAAAAGACACTTCTTCCTTGGCCCTTGGCTGCAGCATCATAATGACCACTAGTAGGATTGCCAACGCGTGAATGATCACTGATGGTATGAGCGGGTTGTTTGTGTGTACGATCACGAGGGCAGCACTGACGCATGAGCATACTGAAATAAATAAAAATATACTTTTAATTTATTTTCATATTTTAACAACAGACTGCCTCGATGGCAGTTGTACTAGGGTACGGTTACAAAGCTCAAAGGTTTCGGGTTCGAATCTCAGGTTGGGCTAATTGATATTAGATTTTTCTATTAATTATCACCCCAGAGTCAGGAATTTGTGCCCTATATGGCGATAGACTTGCCACCTATCACTTTGTGGGACGGAACATATAAGGCAAAATATGGGTATCCTGGAACCTCTGCCTACCCCTTATGGGAAAAAGGCATGAGTTTATTTATGTTAACCACGTTTGTGACTCTGAAGGGGAAGGTAGAAATGCCTTTAGTGATAATGTTCGCCCAGCTTATTTTCATCCCAATATGTACTAAAGGGAGGTTATTACTACAAATTGAAAATATGGTAGCCATTAATGTTATTTGTGTCTGGTTGATAGCAGATACATAATTGTTAATAAGGTTAAAAAGTATTTGCAAAAACCCCGTGGCCGCTAGACTTTCATCATTTTATAAAAGCTGAAAGTTTGTCTGCGCATGCCTCTGACATAGGCATCACACGATCAACTATTATGAAGTTCCGATCGTGGTTGCTGGCCGTGCGTAGCCGCCAGCCACGGGTCTTGGTCTAAAAGCTTTAACAGGCTGTAAATTTGTGACCCTATTTAAGAGATATGTACCACATTTTTTTATTACAGTACAATAAAGTTCAACGGGTAGTTACTTACTAAATAACGTCAGCGAAACTTCGACGATCCTCTCGGTTCCTTTTGTGGGCAGTCGAAATCCGCAGCCAAATAATTCTTTGAAAAAACCTGGCGATGATTTTGGGGCGTAACTTGAACGATATCTGGAATATAAATATATGTACATTGAAATATTATATGTATAACTGATTTGTCGCTACTCCAAAAGACCTTCTTCAATCATTCGTTTTTCTTTTCACACATTGTCTTTTGGGATATCATAATATAAATTGCTCCGTAAATTGCGCCATTTATTAAGTTACTAGCGGTCCGGCCCGGCTTCGCCCGGGTACATACTTTTTGAGTCCGGTCCACTTTAGAAACACAGGAACTATGTCTCGTGATATATGTTTAAAACTAACTTTCATCCCCTATTTTATCTCCTTAGGGGTGGAATTTATCAAAATCCTTTCTTATCGAATGCCTACGTCATAACATCTACCTGCATGCCAAATTTCAGCCCGATTCGTCCAGCGGTTTGGGCTGTGCGTTGATAGATCACTATGTCAGTCAGTCAGTCACCTTTGAGTTATACAACGTGTAACAGGATTAATTCACAACCTCAGACACCCCAACTTTAAAATATTATTGCAATCATAGTTTATGCTTTGAAATCGTACTATCATAATTACAAAATCTTTTATTTATGAAATTAGTTATACCAAATGTAGGCACTTAACATGGTCACCTTACGAGTTACAAATAAGAGTGTACTACTACACACGCTCGCCGGACACGCACACATGTACACAAGACACATTCACACGAGTACCTAACGCCGGTCGCCGACCGCTGCGCCGCGCCGGCAGAAACAGCTGACAATAAACGAAATACAAATTACGTACGTAACTGATTACTGGGTGGTTTGGTAAACAAATTATTATTTATTTAATCTGTAAGCATAACATTTGTGTTTTAACTATAAAATCTAAATATTTTACTTACTAGATATAATGCGTACGAACCCAACATAAGACAATATTTTGCATGAATCGGCTATAAAATATTATTAATTTCACTTCCGCTAAACTTAGTTCCTACAGGCGGGCAGGATACGGGCGTCATTTATTTTGCATTATTATTGAATAAGATAATAATATAACGCAATATCTAACAACGAATACTAGATTGGGAATCACAACACAAAAAAATACAACAAAATTAACTTACGTGTTACATGGCACTAATGAGGCGATTTCTTTTTAAAATATGTTCGACATGTCCACCACCTTGATACACTTTGATGCACATTTGCGTAATTGTTCACGTAATTTATGTAAAACTTCAGTGTCACTCTTCACTTTTAGGAATTTGCTCCACATTATCCTCCTCATCCTGGATCCTCCACATTAGTACTTTCACTGAAGGATACCAGAGATTTATTACGTCCCCACAAAAAAAGTCAAGAGGCGTCAAGTCAAGTCAGGTGACCTAGGAGGCCATTGCACAGGTTCGCCGCGACCTATCCAGCGCTCTCCGAACTCAGCATCGAGATACCGTCAGACATGCCAATGATACATTATCACCACACAGTGCCAAAGTTCTCATCATTTCAGTGTATTTGAATATTCGAATACCGAAAAGACATCGCGCGCGAAAGTTATCGAAATACATATCTACTTAACACTTAAACACAAGTAGACACAGATAACTGCGGTGCACGACTAGATTTTTTTCACATATTCGGTGCCCATTTAGGGATTGCAATAACAGGATATCCGACACACCGGGATTCCGCATACATTGTAGCAAAATTACAAACCGAATTTAATCACCATTTTAACGTTCCCCGAAATTATTTTTCATAGAAATACCTATTTGTTGTTTCTTTTCATATTGATTTTGTTACAATTTAATTTGTTTCATTTAAGTGCATGTATTGCGCGGGATTTGGAATTTGGATCGCCCGGTCTTGCAAATACCGGGAGTAATTTTTTTCGCGGCGCATCCCTATACCGCCGCGCGCGCCATCGTTTGTCGGATGGATCAAATTGCATTAAACAATAGCTGCATCCTGCTCTATCTAGTTGTAGTTAAATGTGCGGAAAAGAGAATATGATAGTTATTTATTTTGGTAGCTTATTACGTTTATTCAGGCCTATCGTTGTGTGCGTTTGATTAATGATAGATTGCTTAAATAAACTTTATGACTATCGAAATAAAGTTCATTTTTGTTCATTATTTAGTTTATTAGAGTATTCGTTTAGTGATTCATTTAAAAATGATCTTATGTGCTGGAGTTACGTTTCAATTTCGTTTGTTCGGAGTACTAAACGAAGGAGTGTCTGTAATTTACTTGGTCTTAACTAATTATTTTGAAAAAAAATACCTACCAAAAAAAATGTTGATATCGGTTCAGTAGCTGATTCTGAACGTACTACTTTCCGCTTTTACATTTAAATCTGTTACATGTTGTATATATTTAAATGATAAGCAGATAGTACAGTTACTACTAGTTACCTTAAGACTACAACGGAGATGGCGACAATAGTGTAAGAGAACAATGTTCCGAGGCACATCATCAGGATCAACGTCTCCAGATCCAAGATACCAGCCAACGCAGCTGAGGACAACATAAAAATAATAAATGGGTTGTTTGGCTTTACGCGAATGTCACACAGTGAAAAAAATATATTTTATGGATTTTATCACGGATTTATTCGGTCCACTCCCTGTCCACAAAATCTGTAAAGTAATCGAAACTCTGGGAATTTGAAAAAATAATATTTGACATCAAATCCATGATAAAATCCGTAAAAATTAGTTTTATTTCAAATAAAAACATTATTAGTTCCTGTGGCTGTAGAGACAGAGAGGAGAGAGAATTGAATACAAATAACTATTACACAAACTCCAGCTTAAGCATGACATTCTTTTATGTATAAACTACTGGACTTATTGAGACTTAACATCTCATGTCTCTTAATGACAAGCGTAGTAAAAGGCCATGCATTGGTATTACTACTATCCCTGAGTGGTCGTATCGCTTACCATCAGGCGATTGGAATGCTCGTCTTGCCATTCCATCCATCCATCAGCCAAAGGAAGTCCACTGCTGATCATAGGCCTCCCCCAATGATTTCCACAGAGACCTGTTGGAGGCAGCCTGCATCCAGCGACGTCCCGCGACCTTTACCAGGTCTTACCATCTTGTGGGTGGACGTCCTACGCTGCGCTTTCCGCTACGTGGCCTCCATTCGAGCACTTTCCGACCCCGTTGGTCATCAGATCTCCGCGCTATGTGCCCTGCCCATTGCCACTTCAACTTGCTAATCCAGTGGGCTATGTCGGTTATTTTTTATTTTTTTCGTCTTGCCATTGATTGCTATAAAAAAGTATTACCAATTACAACGGCCGATAGTGCAGTGGCAAGAGCTGGAGACTTGCGCGTCGGAGTGAGCATGGCGAAGCATTTGAACAGCAGCCCGTCGGATGCCATTGCATATAGAAGCCTGGGCAATGGCAGAAACGCACCGAAGAGGCTGTGAATAAGTATTGAGTACTTTTATTTTACCAATGCAATTGGATATAAGTTGGGTTATCTTCTGTGGAAGGAGAGGAGGGAGACCTTTGACAAGCAGTGGGAATTAAAGGGCTTATAATACTAAAAAATATCTTTATGCTGGGTTTTGTCGATCGGTTTATCTGGCTATGTCTTGTGAGTTCCAAATTTTTCAAGTGAATTTCCTATTGGCCTCATTCCAATGATAAAAGGAAAAGAGCTGACAAAACCACGTGGTAATCAGTTTAAAAAGACATACAAGTTACATAAACTACTGTAAAACCTTCGTCTTAATAGTTTACAAAATTTAACTTGCTTACCTAGAGAGAATACCAAATACTGCTCCGGTGAAAACAACCCATCTCGCCCACTCCCAACCGATGTGATGAAATGCGGCAGTTACGGCTTGCATATTATCCTGAAAACATTGGTATTTTATTAGTTATTTCTGGTTGTAAGAGAAAAATAAAGAAAAGAAATTAAGAAGATGAAGATTTACGGTACAACAATGTTCTCTAAGGAAAATGAGAAATGTCTTCAGAAACAACGATGAGAAATTCCAGATTATGGAACATGCTATGGAATAAAAAGGCCTAGGCAAAGAAAATTACATAATTTCAGTGGAACTGGAGGCACAACATACAATAGTATGAATAATAAACCAGCATAACTCGTGGAGGTGAAATTATTCTGTTGCCATGTCAAAAAAGTCGAAACAGGTAGATAACGATTGCGATTGGTTGCTGGGTTACTACTGATGTTTGGACTCAGGATCAATGTTTATTATTGATTTATTATATAGTCTCGACACCATACCGCAACTTTACTACGGGTTCGAATCCCGGGTCTGGCAAACTGATTTTTCTATTCATTATCAGTCCGGAGTCAGTACTTTGTGCCCCACATAACAACATAAAAGACGAATCGTGGATGTTCTATTTTCACCTCTACCTACTCATTCGAGGAAGAGGCGTAACCAGCATACCTAGTCAGGTCATAAATTCTGTCACATGTTTAATATAAAATAATTGAAACAAGTTTATTCATTATGTAACCATTTATATACCAAAATGAACTTAACAAAACATAGATTCTTATGACACTAAAGTTTATTCAAAATGACCTCCGTGATTTTGAATACAGGCCCTCAATCTGCGCAGCCAGTTGTCTATCGCAGCACGAACGAGGTCCATGTCAATATCGGCGGCTGCCTTAATCAAGGATGTCTTGAGTGACTCCATATTGGGATGAGGCTCCAAGTGTTACCATATCTTGTAATCTAACGGATTCAAATCTGGACTGGAGGAGGGCCAGTCTTCGTGCCGGATGAAGTCGATTTCACGCGCCGCCAGCCAGTCTTGTGTGCTCTTCGCTCTATGAGCTGGCGCCGAATCTTGTTGGAATACCCAGTGCCTGTTATTGAACATGGTATGAGAAACAGGTTCTACAAGGTTCGTCAGGACTGTATTTTGATAAATAACTGCATTCGTTTTTACACCTTTCTCACAAAAATGTACCTCTATTAAGCCCCGATAAGAAACTCCCAAACATACCATGAGCGAGGATGGAAAAAGACCTCGTTGGACACGCGGAATACGGTTGCTCGCTTCTTCACTACTGTGTGCGTACACCTTATCATTTTGTTTGTTGTAGCTCTCTTCTACGGTAAAAATTTTTCATCTGAAAAAAGAATTTCCCGATACTTTTTTCCCGCGTACCGCTTCAACAAAGCGCGGCATCTCTTCAGTCTCAGGTCCATTAGACGAGCTTTCAAACGATGTCCTGTTTTTCTTCGATATGCCCGAAGCCCTAAGTCTTCATTTTCACCGTGGTTCTGCTTAACCTCATCTGAAGGGCCAACAGTTTCTGCTTACGTTTGGGATTTCTTTGAATTCGCGCTTTCACAGCTTTTATCACTGCTGGAGTCCTAACAGACCGAGGGCGACCACTTCTTGCCCTTTCATCTACACTAGAGTCTTCATTTGTTTGATGGTACGATAAACGAATCTTTTGGTTATATTCAAATTATTCAGTTTGTCAAAATTTGAATTGGCGCGTAACCGCAACGATGCAACGCAATAACTGCAACACGGTCTTCTTTAAGCGTCCACTCCATATTTAAAAATGAGTAAAATTCTAAAAAGTATACATTTTTATTTTCATGACCAATTCGAAATTCGAATTCAATAAACTTTTTTGTGGCCAGCATTCTAAGAAAAAAGTTTTTACTGTGTGACAATACTTATGACCTGACTGTGTATAAACTTGTAGTAATAAGTGAACATTTTTATCCAAGCTGGCTATCAGAAGACTTTGAAAAATACCTCTCGAAATATGAAAAACAAATGCAACCTTAGAATACAAAAAATGTAATACCTGTTTGTCTGTTTTCAGCAACACATTAAGAATTGCGTCTACGCATTTGTAACTAAATAGTAGATTTTTTTACCTCACTATTAGTTTAATTTTCATTATTCACCTAAAAAGCGTCAAAAATACCCACTTCACAATAACTCTCACCCACAACTACGTGGAAACTTCTGGTTACAATAAATACAGGGCGCAGTTGTAAGGATTCATTATGCTGGCGTAAATATTACGCGAATATGTGTCAGCTGTTGCAAACGTTTATTCATTGCATTATTGAATTAATATTATTATGAATTGGGTTTGTAAGATAATGATAATATCGCTTGAGATGATATGGTCATGTCCTAGGGAAACCAGAGAAGTACGTAGGCAATGTTAGCGGCCGGGATAGCGAGAAGAAGAAGATAATGAATTGGAATTACGCAAGTCACCGATCGTTCAATGTAAGCACAATTGTTTTGGAATATTACAGCAAAGTCATGTCACGACCTCATGTGACCTCAAGTGTAGGATGTAGTGGTAGGATGAAACCCATTAGAAAAGGAGGGGAATATTATAAAATGAAAGGAAAAATAATTTACGGGCGATCTGAGGTCAGGAAGGGGATGGGGGTGGGTTTTTAAGGGTAAAAAACGTTTTTTCTCGATTTCTGGCAAAACTAAAAGTCCTATCGAAAAAAGTCAAATGGCAAAGTTGTAGGTAATAAAAAGATCTTTTTCACAAAACCTCAAAATTTATGTGAAAAATTCAAAAAACCAAGTTTTTGGTTTTTTATTTTTGTCTTCTACAATTTTTTTTAACAAAATAAAGAGTGAGTAAAAAAATATGTTACTGTAGTAAATGGTTTGGCCATTTAGATTACCACGCTGAGATTCGTTTAAAGGTAATAGATAAATGATATTGGTGCTAAGAAAAACATATGCACTCTGGACCCAGCCACTTGTATTCATAAATATTTAACAGTTGACGTTCTGTTGCAGATTATTATTACATAAATTACTTGGTATGTTTACTTATTGATTCAAGAATGGAATCAGTTGGAATTTATCATTCATTCACACTAGCGGTACATTCGTCAACTACCTATAATATCTAAGTATCTTGTGTCGTCAACTATGAAGCAAATTTAAGAATTAATCATGTGAGTATGATAATTTAACACTTCATTTGTATAATATATACTGATGGAATTATCATGTAGTTTTCCATGGAAGTGTCGGTAGGTACGGTTCAATAGGCAACACAAGTACAGAAAAACAACAAATACGTTTTGAGAATGGTTATTGTGCGGTGAATTTTAATATAATCCGTTTGTGTCAATAATAAAAGTGTGAAAAAATAACGTTGTATTAATTAATTACAACAAGACTATTAAAAATTAAAAATATATAATTACAAATATAACAGTTTGTTTTTAGCATAGATAGGCAGGCATATGTGTGTATATTCCCGATATTTATATTAGCAGTTTTACCGCCAGGAATAACTTTGCAGATTTCTCATATACAATTACTTGCGCCTCCAATAAAGGATTTGACTCATTTTTTAATTGTATTTATTCAAAGGTAACCCATATCCAAAATCTAATAAACAAAGAATTTTGTAAACTCAGTACAATATTAAAAACATTTTTCATATACATATGTGTGTATTTGTGATTTTAGAAAAAGTGTATTTATTAACCACTCAAATACAATGATAGAAAAACAATCGACGCTTTTTTTTATTGTGTCTGCAGTCTTTAAAACTACCACCCAGGCTTAATTTTCGGTAGCAGTTTTGATGTACCCTGTATGATTTCTACTATATATTACGTGCTTAATGGTTCGATCGTTGATCTATCTTACAGAAACCATGAGACCACTCGCTACGGTATGTTTAGTGGCTATGGCGTCCAACTTGGTACTAGAAACTGCCCAAGCTATACTCAAAGTTACTCAACACAAAGCCTTACAAGCTGCTGACGACCTGAACTTTATAGACAGTGCGCAGGTCCACAAGCCACAGTCAGTCAATAAAACTTCAGATGAAACTAAACTCACTCAAAAATGTCCTGAAGGAAATTTCAAGTATTGGTTGCATTATTTAAATTTGTATAAATACAATGTATCCTTGTAGTATGGGGGAAATTAAAATACTTACATGACAAGTTTATTTGCAATTGAAATTGTGAAAAACCCAAAAAAATACGTCATATCTACGCCAAATGTACTTTTTATGTATGTGATTTATCTTTGTATTTGTTTTCTTATTGTGCAATAAAGTGTAAATAAATAAATAAATAACTAAAGACGTATTCCCAATATTACAAAATGTATTTTAAGTGCCTATTTTATATTATTTATTTCATTCCCAAGTATAAAAAACTTAACCCTACGTTTAAGTAATCAAATTATTTTTAAATTATAATATTCAGTTGGCGATTATTTATTTGACAATCGTGCTAAAATGGTCCAAAACCTCTCAATCACAAAGGAGGCAGTACGCCCCGCCGTATAGCTATTAACCATGATTATTCCATCCATTCATCAGCCAAAGGAAGTCCACTGCTGAACATAGGCCTCCCCCAATGATTTCCACAGAGACCTGTTGGAGGCAGCCTGCATCCAGCGACCATGATTATTAATAAAAACTAAACTCACCTGCAGGTAGTAAGGCACCATCATAGTGAGGACGATGGAAACGCTCGAATACGACAGGAATGTAACGCACAGAACTATGAGGATGGCATAAGGGACCGACCGACGTGGGGTGTGCGCCTGAAACCAAGATTAATTTACATTGGCTGTTGGAAAATATGAAAAGGTGTTAACAAATTGGCTTAAATTACACAAACGTCAACGCAGTATTAATCAAATAATAGAAAGAAGAAAATAATTAAAACTAAACTTGAAAATTGATGCTGAACTTAGCCACCTGTGATAGAGACTTAAATATATATAATTAATATGAAAATTAACAATGAATCTCTCTCCTATTGATTGCCTAGTGCAATAAGGCCGCCCATTGTATTTTTAAACATAGCTACAATTGTTTTTGTTTTTCTTTTGGTGTATAAATGTGACATAAATAAATAAATTATTTCAATCTTCGTATTGAATAGCTGTGTGTAAACACGCAAGAGCAAAATTGCAACAAATATAACTAATAACTCTATATTTTACACCTTTAACATTTCACAATTTACTTTAAAATCTCTACTACACAATACAGCAGAGTCTATATATCAAGTTCAGTACTCACTTCCTCAGCGGCAGCAGTGACTGTATCAAACCCTACGAATCCATAGAAGCAGATGGCGACGCCCTGCAGAGTCCCCCACACTCCAAACGGGAAGAATCCGCCAGTACCGCCGCCGTCAGGAACCTCAGATAGTGGTATACTCCAGTTGTTCACATCAGCTGAATGATGAAGAGAGATTTGTGAAAGGTCTTTGAAATTGATGATGAATTATGCTTGGTGTCGTTAAAATACGTGCCACTGTTGCTCCTAGCTTACAGGAGTTGCAGTGGCGGGTGTGAGGGCGGTACAGTCTCCAGTATTTGAAATGTACTGGTGGTAGTTTAATGGATTACAACGCTGAGGTCTCAGTTTCTATAGATGGAATGATGATCGTATATTTTTGGTACATTCTGTCTCTGGAATCAGGAATTTGTGTCAGATATGGTGACAGGCTCGTCCCTTATCACATGGGACGGAAAATACAAAGTAAAATGTGGGTTTCCTGGTTGCACCTATGCTTACCCCTTCTGGGTAAAGGCATGAGTTTCTGTATGTATGTATGTTGCTGTGCTACGAGAACAACCACATTTCGCCTTGTATGTTCTGTCCTACGATGAGATAGGGGGCGAGCCTATCGCCATATCGGGCATAAATTCCTAACTCCGGGGTGATAATGAATAGAAAAATGCAATAGTAGTTTGCCTGACCTGAGGATCGAGCCTGCGACCTCAGCTTTGTAAATGTTGAAACTACACCACTAACGCAGTAAAATGCAATACAAATAAAAAGAAATATCAAATAAGATGTAACAGTGAACTCACCAGCAACAGCTCCGGCGACGACAATGAACACAATGGCGGTGATGTTGACGCACACCAACACGTTGTTTACACACATCGACTCGCGCACGCCCACCGCCAGTAGCGCTTCAAACAATACGATGATAAATTAACTAGAAGTTAGAAACAATCTTAAAATATGCAGTGAAATAAGAGATATTATAAATAGTTAAATAATTGTTAAAGTTTAAGTAAAGACAATAAAAATGAAAAATAAAGAATATGCAGGGTAGTTTGGTTGTGTTTTGATTACTATCGATCATAATAGTCTCAATAAGACTACTAAATAAAATCACAAGTAAATTTAAATGCTTTAAAGACTTAGGCTGGCTTTTGAAGGAAGACTTATAGTAAGAAATCGTACAAGCGTAAAACATTATGAATATTTTAACTTAGCTCGAGCAAAATTTGAGACTAAAATACGATGCTTAGTATTAGCAGAGTATACGTAAACCTGTGGTGCTGATAATTAAGGTATCACCACACTGTCCACAGCTGGAAATAGGCCTCCTCCGAATTGTGCCATTTCACCCTGTCTTCGGCTTGTCGCATCCAGCATCTGCCAGCGACCTTACGCAAATCGTCACTCCTCCTAGCTGAGGGGCCTCCTATACTACGCTTGCCAAGACACAATTTCCACTCAAGAACAAAAATTAAGATATTAACTATTGGTAATATAAAAGTAAATCCAATAAATGATGACCCCAGTTCAGTAGTAACAATTTTACTCACTGGCCATACAGATGACTAGCAGGCAAGCGAGCAGGTTGAAGTGAGGGGCCAATAAAGGAACCTCTAGAGGCATGGTGGAGTTGTACCACGCAGACATCGATCCGTTGACCATGGAGTCCACGTAGAAACTTAGACCACTGGAGAGACTTGCTGCTCCTGAAAAGTATAGGAAAGGTTTCATATAGGTAGTTTTGTGTTTTACCATAGTACTGCTCCTGAAAAGTACAGAAGAGTGTATGAGTAGCTAGTTTTGTTTTTAGGCCATAGTAGGAATGTCCAATGCCAAGTGTGTGGTGGCCTATTGGTAACGGACTAGACGCGGCTGCCAACATGTTCACGGTGGTCGCAGGCTCAAAACCATGACATACTTCTTACTTTTTCGAGTCATGTTTATCGATATCAATCACAATGTCTAAGCCGGTGAAGGAAAACATCATGAGGAAATCTTCATACCTTAGCCATTTGTAAGAATTTCTATGGTATGTAAAGTCCGCCAACCTGCACTAGGTACACTATACGGTCTAACCCCTGGCACTGCAGAGGTCCATGAGCAGTGATAGTCGCTTACCATCAAGCGGGCCACTATTTCATCTGCCTATAAAGGCAATAAAAAAAAGGGTAGAAAGCGATTGTGAAGGTGGTCTTGCATACCAACTGCAGCTTCCATGATGTTGCACCAGCCGATGAAGAATGCCGCCGCTTCACCGATGGCCACGTAGGTATAGATGTACGCCGAGCCGGCCCGCGGCACTCGCGCTGCGAACTCCGCGTAACATAGGCCTGACCAAAAAAATATGTATCTAAGGTTTTAAGTCACAGAGACCAAGGGATAGGTATCCCTATATTCCGAATTCCGATACAAAAATAAAGGATCTCCTTACGGTATAGCCGCGCACTAGTTAAGGTAGCTCTGAATTATATATCTTATATCTATTGGTATTAGTCATACGCTAAATGAATCACTGTAAAGAAAAGGGAGATATATATATTTTAAGTCAAGATATATATCTCTATCTCACAATGATCGATGAGGTAAAATATGAGTGATTTTGAGATATGAGTTTTTCTTTTGAAAACATGCTAGCGAAATTAGGCCTTAAGTCATTGTAGATAGCTTTGTTTTTGCTTACACTCCATTTACTACTGTGATCGTATTCCACCATGTAGTATTCCACGATCGTACGCATGGCGCATGCATTACATTGTGAACACAAACATTCTCTTTTCCGCTCACACAAATGTAAAAGTCTATATCTGTTTCTTTCTAATCTTCGCAGTGAAATTATTATAATTGAACCAATAATGATCTTTAAGCGTGCGGATATAAATGAGTTAGTTTGAGGGCAAGGGATATAAATATATTATCACTCCGTACGTCGGATATATATCTTTTGAGTAAATCACTCCTGAGTTACACATGTCTAATTGGTATCCTGAATACGTAAAAAATGTTTTATAAGTTGTTTTACACTTTTACCTATCTCGCAATTCATTATAACGATAAATAAATGTTAGGGTGAAAACATAAATAGTAATTATAATTATACAAAATCAACTACTTAATGACCCGTATAAAATTAGTACCTAGGTCAGAGGTTTTAATAAAATATGTGAAGTTAGCATTCAAAGAGGACCACTCGATGGAGATCCAAACTACCAAATATTACAATTTGCACTTGCTACTGCTGCAGTAGCCCACTTCAAACTTCGCAGTGTTAAAAACTAGAAAATAATGCTGTCCCCTTTAGAAATTCATTATAGCCAATGCTTTATGGGCATTGGGTATTAAGACAAGTAATAACTCTGATTATCCTAGCACAGTGCACTGCCACGCATTGAATGAAGAGAAACTTTAAGCTTCCTATGTATTCTGGATCTTTTAGCTGAAAAGTCAGTCCGTCGAGTGAATTTTGTCTTTTTGGGTGTAAAAATTTTCTGAATCAAGAGAGTTATTTTATACACCAACACGAAGTTCAAATTTTCGGACGTAGAACCTCAACATATAAAAGTTTTACTTTTCTAAAAATCAATACTGTTCTCTATGAAACTTATTTACTTCGAACTTAGTCTAAGATTACGACGTACGATACATGGTCCGGAGATTTTGTAAAGTATTAAGGCATTTTCGTACAGTTTTACGTACGATGTTTGTACATTCGTCGTCGTGTTGAAGTACAGTTTAATCCTTCTGTACTCAAGTTAGTTTAGTATTCTGTGACTCAAGATACTACTCCATCACAATACTCGTAATATACAAATAATTGTAAACAATACCAAAATAGATATATAAATATCTACAGTAAGGAAATAATACAATATTCACAATTGCTGCTATGTACTCACATTAATCATACGTTGTGAAAACAATTATTTATTCAACTATTTGTGATTATTAATCACGCTGATAACGGTGCGTGTGTTATCTAATTCCTAAGTTATTACTCGTTCCTTCCCTAGTGGAAATGTAAATTTAAAGTTTTACTGCACCTTGCTGTATTTTAAGTTGATTTTTCTTAGGTCTCTTCTTTCTTAGGATCTTTCAAACAAAAGCATGAGTATGTATGTCGATTCGAGTTATATTTTGAAATCAGTTTGAATGAGAATTCTTATGTTTTTATTTCCAAAGAATTATTAAATAACCATTTGGTTTCCAACCATTATAATTTTGGTCTTTAAGTTTTACTTTAAAATACATCTGTCTTTTGGAAATTATTCGCTTTAATATCCCTACCGAGCTGATGATTGTTGGAGTTCGTATGCCTATCGAAAAACTCTAAGGTAATACAGGTGCAACTCTAATGCAGGATAATGCTAAAACACAGATTAATACAAGCGATAACATACTAAAAACACATGCAAATCTAAAATGTCATTGTTTTTGATCCATTTTAAAACGTGGTCTTCGATTTAGGGGCCCTACTATATTCATCCGAACGAACGAACGAAGTTCGAAACTTCAGACAAACGAAGTTTTTTATACGATACGAATGTACCTACATAAAACTTATGGTCGTTATTGATTTATAGTTACGGTGTACGTTATACAAATTCCAACTTTTACAGAAT
Source organism: Hyles vespertilio (assembly GCA_009982885.2). NCBI lineage: Eukaryota > Metazoa > Arthropoda > Insecta > Lepidoptera > Sphingidae > Hyles > Hyles vespertilio. The sequence goes on from CM042811.1 coordinate 1,508,394, forward strand.
AGATACATTCGTATCGTATAAAAAACTTCGTTTGTCCGAAGTTTCGAACTTCGTTCGTTCGTTCGTTCGGATGAATATAGTAGGGCCCTAGAATTCCTATACTGCACTATAGAAATAAAAACCGCCACTCGCTTATATATTCCACTGTATGATGTATCTACGTATACCTAATTTAGTTTTTTTTTATTGCTATGAATGGCGAGACGAGCATGTTTTTCGCCTGATGATAAGCGATACGACTGCTCATTAAGAGAAGTAAAACCAAACAGCAACTTGAATTACAAAGCAATGATTGGATTTTAAGTCTCAATATGTCCAGTAGTAACTCTGGCTACAATGTTCTTTAATCCAATACACAGCAGTGCATTTACACTGCTGTTTTACGGGAGAAACAGGCATTGCAGTGGTATCTACCCAGGCGACCTATCACATGAGAGACCTACCACCAATGAATTACTACTTACATATCGAGAGCCCTTCTGTGCAAATATAAGGGTTGAAGTGTTGTAGAAACGACATTGGTAGGTATCGCTACTGTTAAAGTTCCCGGTCATATATTTTTTTAATTCCGATCCAAGCCCTTTCTAGTTTAGTAAAGGTAACCGGAAGTTACATCACGAATTTAATTTGTCTAGCTTTTCTCTCGTATTTTTTACGATGGTAAATATTTTAACATTTACTTCACAGACGTACATCGGCAACGTGTTGATAGTTGATAAAATAATTAAACCTCGTACCTGCGAAGAGAGCAGCAACAGCGGCCAGGAGAAATGACAGGACCACAGAAGGCCCTGCGATCCTGAGAGCCACGTAGCCGATGATGACGTAGATACCAGCCCCCGTGGTGCTGCCCACGCCCAGCGCCGTCAAGTCCCAGCGGTTCAGGCATCTGGAAACATTTGAGGGGTCTTTTATTAATGGTTTTGTCGGATTTTTTGTCGTGGGTTGTTAATTATTTAACTTTGAAATAAAACTATTATTTACGGATTTTATCGCGAATTTAGTTTAATTTTTTACATTTTTGACTTCCCGACGTTTCGATTACTTTACAGCTTTCGTGGTCACGGGATGGATCGGACGGGAGGTATTGGTCGTCCGCTCTGTGACTGTTTCAATTCAACTACCCTTATTTTACAATTATTAAATAAAAAAGTTAATTTAAATAGTTAATCTGTATTTGCGATCCGATCTACGCAGAAGGAGCTCACAGTGTCTTGAGGTCTGGCAGTTGGTCTTTTGGGTTCCGATTTAATTAAATGTAGTATTGGATCCCATGCTTGTGCAAGCTTCAAGCCATCTTCTCTATTGAAATTTGGAAGTTTTTTAATTTCAATAGCCACGCGAAACATCCTGGGTAGAAAACGGTGTTCTTTAGCGAGGACTTGGGGCTGGTCAAAGCGGAGGTAATGCTTGGAGCCTTCTTCTATAAGTTCAGCAACTGCAGACTTCGTTGAAACGTCGGGAAGTCAAAAATGTAAAAAATTAAACTAAATTCGCGATAAAATCCGTAAATAATAGTTTTAATTCAATGTGTAACATTCGCGTAAATCTAAGAAACTATTATTTAACTTTGGTTAATTTTTTGTATGGATATGTGGAGTGAATTCGCTTTTTGATATGGCAGACGTATCCATTTACCTTTCGGTTTAGAACATTAAATGTATTAAATGTTATAATATGTTTTCGAATAATGTTATATCTTCAGGACGTATGGGTTAATCATCATCTCAGCCACAGAAAGTCCACTGCTGAACATAAGCCCCCAAGCATCTCCACATCGGTCATCGATTATGGGTTAATAAAGCTATTAAAGACTTAATCAGTGAACTTGCCGAGGACAATCATGGGGATGATTAAAAACTATTTTGGCAGGGGATACTTTTGATTATATCGGCCGTAAATTGTAAATTACATGCGTAAGCGGTCTTCACGTTGTATCCATGTTATATTCTCATTCATGAAAGCCGAAGTAAGTTTAACACTAGTTCTTCAAGAAGTCTTTTTACCATATTCGGGTGCTGTTTCATTCTTCCGAACGCGTCGAAGAATCATTTCTGACAAAATAATTTACCTTTTCAAATTGCCCTCTTCGATTTGATCCGGATGGTATGTCTTCCGAGCCACAAGCCTGCGGAACGCTGGCCACCTCTCACCAGCCATTGGTCAGCGATACGCGGCGATTTCAACCCACATCCCAACTGATTCCCAGACAGACCTGGAATTTTGAGCATATAATAAACAATTTATATTGACGATTATGGTGGATACTGGAGAAATAAATCGTCTCGTCGTTGTGATCATCGTCGTTTTGTAGATTTTTGAATAGTATTTAGTAGAAACTAAATTGACATTTTTATTGACTGATACAAGTAACAATATAAAGAGACTTGTTATCAGGGTTAAAACTAGGAAAGATTGACAAACTGGCTAGTGGTCCTTTAGTCACTAAAGCACACACGTACACGATTTTCATTTTAAAATTTCCATCCCTAATATGAAAAGATTAAAATGAAGACCGACCCGATTTAAAGGCGACCTGCGCTATGTAGACTTCGACAAGTAATCGAATGAAAACTAGATTACTATAAACATCATAAACAAAGCAATAATCTCCGCTATTTAACCCTACATCAGAAATGGTTTCTGTTCGTAATCTCAGTTAAATCTTATCTCGCCGTTAACCTAACCTTACGTTCCATTCGGTTACACAATGCTGATACACCGTATCTGCGCTGATTGCGCTAAGAAAACAAAACGTTTATTAAAATTTTGATAAAATTGCTCATGTTTTATAGGAAATAATACATTTTTCTACAAGGAAGTTACCAATTAAGATCTGGTAGATACTTTAAGCCATTTTAGGATGATTAACTCAATTGTATGATTCATCCTTAATATAAAGATGGATGTACTTATATCTTAAGTATAGAGATATCATAGAGGTATCTTCGTGATCTAGTATCAATAAATATTTTCTGGCTGCCTTTGCCGAATCCTCTTGTTTTTCAAAAGTCGTATACGCTATCATCTCATCATCCATGTTTGATTTTAAATAGTACTTGACATTGTAACGAGTATTAACCATCACCAAATATTCTTTTAGATCCTCGATTCTCTTAGGAAATATAATTACATCGGCCCATGCAGATCTCATTACAAGACTTTTGTTATGATTCAGAGAGATTTTGTTCCTGGTCCCACAGATTAGGCTAATGCGGGTTGGCGTACTGTACATCTAAATCATTTACATTATTAACGTGGACTTAGTATTTCCTAACCTAAAATCTCTTATTCTAACCTCACTTAACCTAATCTCGTTTTATCTGAACATGGCAAAATGTGTAAAAATGATGGTATCTCTTTGTTTATCTTTCGTAAGACGGTCTGAATTAGCAGTAATATCAAATATTACATCATGATTAGGAATTCTAATTGTAATTTCATTGTTGCTTTAAAATGTCTGGCGCTATATAAAATATTCACTAGATAAATGACACATCACTATTAAATTAATTGCAAAATATGGCTGTTTTTCTACAATATCGTTAGTGTTTAAATGATCCCTCTAACTCACGAGTTCCTTTGCTACGCCTACTTAGTACACTACCCTTAAGTAATCTTTGATAACAATGGCGCCTTCGGATCTATCGTACGATTAATCATCAATGATATCATCTAGTACTTTCAAAATAATCCCAATTATTTTCATTTTTCAGTCGTTTCACGCCTTTACTTACCCTAAAATCACTGCAGCCTCCCCAAAAGCATTTCTACTACACATATACAAGTATTTCAGAAAATGACGTGTGGTGCAGCACGCGAACTCAGCGCAAGTGAATGATAACGCTGCTTCTAAGATAAGATAAAAATAAAATAATCGCAAGATCTTTTTTCACTTGTTACACGAGATATCATTTGTTTTAGTTACGAGTTATGCGCAGAGTAATACGGTTTGAGCGTTTCAGGAAGATAACTGATACAAAGCTCGGTAGTTTTTCTATGAATGTAAAACAGGTGTAAAATTTAAAAGGAAATATTTTTGTAACTACTTCCTCCACTACAACTAATGTCCCGAGATTCCAGGCGCAGTGCAGTGCATAATAACTATAGGATCTTAATGGTGTTCTACCTATTTATGAGCAAGTTTGGCGCTTACAAGGCTGAAGTTTCATTCTCGCTTTAAAAAGTTTTGGTGGTACCTCATTATAGACAAACGAGACCACCTCTCAAACTTCACCCACACTTGGTGCTTGATGAGCTTGTCAATATCCACAAGAAATATTTTTATTAGGCGTTAGTTTCTATACGTATGTAAAGGTCAAATTGGATTAGAACATCAATAGGCCCGGCCGGTCTTACCGAAATCCGACTAGGCTTTCGTGCTATATGTGATCATTAAGGTAGCCGAAGGTTTATTATTGTTCCCCTATTCCGATCTATAGCAATCATCCTAAACATCACTCTGTAAAGAGTACATGACTCCAGAAGAAAGAAGAATTCAGAACTACACGTTCCTCAATTTTTCATATAAATTGCTATTTATTTATTGAAGATTTTCTGCATGGTTATTCTGGGTGACACTGATACTCGTACCTTTCCATCAATCACTGTTTTCAATTGCATACTTGTTTGTTTTATAAAATAAATAATGTAGAAACTTACCTACCAAATTTTGTTTTCAAATATTCTGTATTAAATCACTTAAACCATGCACTAATCACAAAATATCCAAAACGGCTGTTGTTGGGTGTTATTTATTTGTTTATTTTTAATTATATTACGAATTTTACAAACAAAGAAACACCAATAATCTATTAATTAATCTTTAAAATTAATCAAGTACCATAAAATATTTGCAACGTGTCTTTTAATAGCATCATAACCAGACATATTTAGCTCTTTATTTATGTTAATTATAGTTTTGATATTTTAGAGTACTTTTAAAATATAACACTTATTACAAATTCTTTTGTTATTCATTTGCACGGACAAAGCGTGCAAGGTGAAACACCGGCACTGCGGCGCGGCGTCGCGTTATCTTTTATCAGAAAATCATTTGATTAGAATTTGTTTATTATCTTTACTTCTCTATCGATACACAATAAGTAAGTAGAACATGTGCTTTGTATTACACATTGACTTGCGAGAGAACATTGATATAATTGCCATTTTGATCGGGAACAAGTAAATTATAAGTTTAGTTTATTTATTTCTTAGCGTAGCCGTGTAATTATATAAGCCTAAAGCATTGAGATAATATACTAGAGGGGACACTGCAAACAAAATGTTTGTAAAAAAATGAAGGGTACATTATATATCTGTCTCTGTCACGCCTACGAAGTAACATATCTTCCCTCTCGCTTCAATGTGTACCCGTGTGCACGCACCATACGCAGAGATTTTGTTCTCTATGTCCGCTCTAGTATAATAAATACCTCAATGGCCTAAAGGCTAAACGAGTAAGCGCCGGCGTCCATGGAAAGATTGAACTTGTGTTATGGATATATATAAGTATACTAGCGGCCCGGCCCGGCTTCGCCTGGGTGCAGATACTTTTTTATTTTACTCCACACCAAATACGTGTTATTTTTCGTATAAGCTCTTGTATACCTAAACATGAATTAGCTATCCTACTGTCCTGCTCAATTCCGTCCCATCCCGTCTGTTCATTCACTTCCCGATACGTCGCGTCCTTTCTCTTAATTAACCATCCCGTCTTATACCGTGCATTTACATTTCGTCCTATTAAATCTGTCAGCTATCCCAGTCTTCTCCCCTACCTCCCACTCTATTATATCCAGTTTCTCTCTACTTTCTAAACACTTTATCGATTTTGATTATCCATGCAATATCCCATCCCTTATTTCACCCCCACTATGCTGTTTTTCCAAAAATATTACGCCATTACTCTTGTTAGTAATAAAGAGATGAAATATTAATTTTCGTAGAAATGCACTCACACACACACAATTAACGTAGAAACAATTATATTTAACTGGTTTTTCAAGACACAGGCAACGCCTAATTTGAGAATCCCTGCAATATTCTCCATAATTATATAAAATTTTTATTTTATTCAGTTCAGTTCAGTTTTTATTTTTATGTGTTATTTTATTAAAGATTTTTCATTTTCAAGTGAAATTCTATCTTGAAAAGAAGTAAAACTTAATACATGTGAATATTATTTATTTAATTGTCCTATATTTATGTAGCATCATAATATACTCTTTAGTTTACAATAAATTCCTGAACGTATGCATAAATATTTGACAATTTAAATGTCAACCACTTTTCATTACTGTCATTAATTTACATCTTTAAAATCTAAAATACGCCATAAATCGAATATTGTGGCTATGTATTGTCGATTCGAAACCTTTATTTAAATACGTTATTTAATTTTAGGGAAGAGTTTACCGTATCGACGCTATGAACATTAAATCTTTGACAGTTACAAACCCATGAACATTTTGTATGGCAAAATGTTTTTTCCTTTTTTTTATACTTTCGTCAATTCAATCGAGATAAAAACTATCCCACCTTTAAGTTGGAACAAATAACACATACCTACAAAATTTCATTATAATCAGTTGAGTGGTTTAGGAGTCCATCGCGGACAAACAACGTGACACGTGAATTATATATATTAAGATATAATTAAAATAATAATAATAGCCAAAGGAACAACCTGTATCAGCACCACAATCTATACTGTTTACAACTTTGTAATCTTATTTATATATTAATACGTGATGCAAAAACTTTGGATCCCTTTTTACGAAAATTGCGCGGACGCAGGAGCATAAAATTTGGCACACTTATAGATTATGTGTAGGAGAAGTGGAGAATGCTAATATTTTTCAATAATAATGCTTATAAAGTACATTAAATCAAAAAATAAAAGATTACACACACTGCCATGCATTTCACACACACATCCATACACAAGTATACATACTCTGGTGTCAAATTGTTTCTTTTCTTTTTCATTTTGTTCTTCTGACATAGACATATAAAAAAAAGGTTTTATTTGCCTAATGAGGTAACAATATTACTATTAAAAGAGAATATTAATTTTAAATGAGGCAATAATATTAATATTAAGCCTAATATTAAATGTAATATAAAACAAGATTTTAATAATAATGCATAAAAAGTACATTAAATCAATAAATAAACCAGCATGCATTTGACACACGCATACACAAGTATTTGTACACGTATACATACTCTTTGATCAAATTGTTTCTTTGCTTTATTATAGACATGTGGCGGTAGCAATACGCCAACTTAGATTTAGCTTATAAAATAGCACGCTTATTATTTGTAATTTGAACATTATTTAAACACGCATTTCATTTTAAAATATGACTGCAGATGTTTAACCATAAAACATCTGCGAGTCGTTTTATTTAAGTAAGAATTTTTGTGTACCTTATTGTATAATATTAGTTAAAAAAAATGGTTGCCTGTAAAGTCGGTTTTACGGGCGAAGATTTTACGTGACAACGTCTTTTTCTCGGTAGAATATTTATTGATATGAATATAATTAAATTGCACAATAGGAACAAGGAATTGAATGAAAATAAGAATTGCACAAATTTTAACTATAGAAATATATTTTGTTTACTAAAACATTGTACATGTAATGACGAATCTAAGCACTCCATATTTTCACTACAGACACAGCTGACGATACTTTAACCACACGTGTGAACTTGTATTGTGACGCTTTCTTGTTTTTCCAACGCCAAGAACGTTCGAGAAAGACAAAGACAGAGACACAAGCATGCGCCGATTCAATGCGCCTAATTCTCTAGTGCTGCGCGCGCACAGTTACGTTACCGGGCGTTACACTTTTTCATAAGTGACTCCCAGCCGCAACCTAATTTAAGACGTTGTCACGTCAATAAGAAAAATCGTATTTTGCCTGCTCTCGATTGTCGAGCTCGTCAAGACGATTCCTCTGACTCCAAACACGGGGGGTTTACTTTAAGAAATGACGGAGGTATGCCTGGACAAATATTTTAGGGGAGAGAGGGAGGAATTTGGGGATTTGGTTGGGGCCAATCTGTAGAGCTCACCGAGCCGGTTCCAAAGATACCAAACTCGGTGGGTCTACGATCTATATTGGCCGAGATAGGATTGGGGGGGGGTGAGGTAAATTTTCGGGGTGGGGGTAAGGGAGGGGGGGGAGGAAGGTTTCGTGGGGAGGCTAACTTAAATTAATTTTTTGGAGGTAAAATATTTTTTTTTGGGGGGGTAATTTTTTGCGTAATTTGGGATTTCTGGCGGGGTCAATTTGTAGCCCTCACCAAGACGGTTCCGAGGATACCAAACTCGGTGGGTCTACGACCTATGTTGGCCGAGATAGGATTGGGGGGTGAGGTAAATTTTCGGGGTGGGGGTAGGGGAGGGGGGGGGGGTAGGTTTCGTGGGGAGGCTAATAGGCACTATTTCGGAATAAGGGTGGGGGAAGGCAGGGGGGGGGCTATGGGACAATTTTGGAAAAAGTGGGTGAAACTGAAAAATAATTCTCTAGTGCTGCGCGCGCACCGTTACGTTACCGGGCGTTACACTTTTTCATAAGTGACTCCCAGCCGCAACCTAATTTAAGACGTTGTCACGTCAAAAGATGCTGTTCTAAATTATTGTTTCCTAATTGTAATGACCCGTTCATGCCGGGGCAATAAAACTGTATTATTATAGTTAAGTTCTTTAGTGGCGGTAATCCTTTTCAACAAATTTATGTTTTTTAGACAATAGTACACATGTTTGGGTAAACCTTTCTGTTTGGACAATAGCCCAGATGTTTGGGCCGACCTTAATTTTTAGTTGAAAGGATAGACCCTATTTTATGGCTTAAATATATTTTCTGGAAGATTTATCCCCACCGATCCTCATTCGGGTAGTCCTATAAAAGGGTCGGTTTATTTGGATGAAAGAAGACAGTCTGCCATCTCTCGTCACGAGCACATCTCGCTTCGAGTCGCATAATTATAATTTTACTCTGTCTGTGAATGTATTAAGTGTTAATTTACAAAATATACAATAGTTAGTTCCTGGAAGTGAGTGCTTATTCTAATACCTATACTTATAACCACCAAAGTGGTGACCCCGACGTGATAAGAGTGATTTGAGTGTAGTGTGTTGAAGTTTAATAGTAGTACGCGAGTTTTCCGTGGAAGAGACATTGTTTTTGAGTAAAACATAGAAAAAGTGAGCAGTATAATGAACACCGGAAGCGTTAGCGAACAATCTGCCCCGGAGGTTGCGTCGTGTTCTCCACATATACCAGAGTGCAAATCGAATGATTTAGAAGTTTGGGTCGCCATGGTAGAAGCTGCGTTTGCTGCCGCCCGCATAAACTCGGAGAAATCAAAATACGCACAGATAATACAGAAGATACCAACTAACATCATAGACACAATGCGTGATGTCATTTTAAGCCCGCCCGAAGACGCTCCGTATACAACGTTCAAGACGATTTTGATAAAGCGTTGTGGTACATCCGAGAGTCAGCGAACACGTCAGCTGCTGGAACGCGAGGACCTGGGAGATGATAAGCCATCACAGTTTCTTCGACGTCTACGAAACCTAGCTGGTGAGAATATGTCGGAATCTACTGTCCGTACACTTTGGCAAGGACGATTGCCAACGGTCTTACAGCCCATCCTAGCAACTGTTAAGGACCAACCGTTGGAGAAAGCTGCGGAAGTTGCAGATGCAGCATTAGAATACTTGCCAATGCGTTCAGCTATTGCAGAGACTGGAATTCGTCCTACTTCCACCAAGCAAGAGGAATCGGTATCGGAAGACATGAAAAAGATGTACGTCAGTTTAAAGGACGAGATTGCTTTGCTACGTCGAGAAATCAACGATCCCACTTCACGTGCGCGAGTGCGAGATAGAAACAGATCACGATCTCGCTCACGTCCCAGAAGCCGCGGTCCACGGCCGCGTGATTTATGTTGGTATCACTGGCGGTTTGATACGAAGGCAACAAAATGTGTTCTACCATGCAGCAAGGCTACGGGAAACGCTCCGGGCAGTCGTTAATGACGGCTAACGACTCCTGCCCTAAGAAATCACGCCGTTTATTCGTCTGTGACCGAGCCAGCAAAATCCAATTCCTCATGGACACCGGAGCTGACATCTGCGTGTTTCCTCGTCATCGTATCCAAGGCCCGCATAAAAAGTCAAACTACGAGCTTTCTGCAGCCAACGGGACAGTGATCGCTACATACGGAATTGCTAATTTAACGTTGGACCTTGGCCTAAGACGAGATTTTACTTGGAGGTTCATAATAGCCGATGTCTCCAAGCCAATCTTAGGTGCTGATTTTTTGGCATATTATGGACTCCTACCAGATCTGCAACGTAGACGTTTGATAGACTCCTCCACCCTGCTTACCTACAAAGCGGAGATAACAGAGTGTCAGGAACCAAGCATCAAAGTCATTAATGGCTCATCACCATACCATGAGCTTCTGCAGGAGTTCCCAGATATTATTCGTCCGGATGGCGCACCTAAAACAGTAAGCCACAGCACAAAACACCACATCATTACGACTCCAGGCCCACCAGTTGCGCACAAACCCCGTCGTCTTGCTCCAGACAAGTTGGCCGCCGCTAAAAGGGAATTCGAGGCGATGTTGCGACTAAGATTGTGTCGGCCATCAAAAAGTCCATGGGCTTCTCCACTACACATGGTTCCCAAGAAAGGAGATGAGTGGAGACTATCGGGCACTCAATAGTCGGACAGAACCCGATAAATACCCAGTACGACACATCCAGGACTTTGCACAAGGACTGCACGGGAAGAACATTTTCTCCACTCTTGACTTTGTAAGAGCATTCCATCAAATACCAGTCGCAGAGGAAGACATACCTAAGACAGCCATCATTACTCCATTCGGACTCATCGAGTTTATGTACATGACTTTTGGATTACGTAACGCAGCCCAAACCTTCCAGCGCTTCATGGACGAAGTGCTTCTGGGATTGGACTTTTGTTACGTGTACATTGATGATATTTTAATTGCATCATCATCACATGAAGAGCACTTCAAGCATTTGAAAATTGTTTTTAATCGTATTAAGAAATATGGCGTCGTCATCAACCCCAGCAAGTGCATCTTTGGTCAGAAAGAAGTTCGTTTCCTGGGATATATGGTAACTGCAACTGGTACTCAACCATTTCCAGACAGAGTTGTCGATATACAACGGTTTAAATTACCAGACACAGTCAAAAAGCTACGTTGATTTCTCGGTATGATTAATCTTTACCGTAGGTTCATACCAGGTGCAGCCGCAACTCAAGCACCGCTTAACGACCTACTACAGGGGAAACTTAAAGGAAATGCTCCTGTGCCCTGGACACCAGCTACTACAAAGGCTTTCGACGCGTGCAAGGAAAGTCTCGCGGAGGCTACCTTGCTTGCTCATCCTCAACCCGACGCACAGTTAGCATTAATGTGTGATTCATCGGACTACGCCGTCGGCGCAGCCCTGCAGCAGTTTGTGGATAATCATTGGCAACCGCTGGGTTTCTTCTCAAAGAAATTGAGCCCCACCGAGCAGAAATATGCAGCTTATGACCGCGAACTCCTAGCTATATATCTTGCTGTTAAACACTTCAGACACATGATAGAAGCGAGAAAGTTCACTATTTATACTGATCATAAGCCCATTACCTTCGCATTTCGGAAGAAAACAGACCAATGCTCACCACGCCAATTTCGACACTTAGATTTCATCAGCCAGTTTTCAACGGATATTCGTCACATTGCTGGAAAAGATAACCCTGTCGCTGATGCATTGTCTCGCGTAGAAGAGCTTGAAACAACTCTAGACTTCAAGGCACTCGCTGACTCGCAGGCGGACGACGAAGAACTTCGAAAATTGCTAAAAGAAAATACGTCTTTGCAATTGAAACGTATACTGATTCCAGGCACGGACATCCCCGTAACCTGTGACGTATCAACGCAAGCTGTTCGACCATTCATCACCACGCCGTTTAGGAGAATTGCATTCAACACCGTCCATCGACTTTCTCATCCCGGAATCAATGCTACAGTCAAACTTATGACCCAGCGTTATATTTGGCCGTCAATAAACTCCGATTGCAGAAAATGGGCTCGCAGCTGCATCGATTGTCAACGTACGAAGATCTCCAGACACGTATCGGCACCTATTGGATCATTTGCTCCACTGACATCCAGATTTGAGCATATCCATATAGACATAATCGTAATGTCTATATCTGAAGGTTACAGGTACTGTCTCACAATGATAGATCGTTTTATTCGTTGGCCAGAAGCAATACCACTCCAAGACCAGGAAGCAACAACGGTGGCTAAAGCGTTCTACAACCATTGGATCTCACGCTTTGGCACACCATTAAGGATCACATCCGACCGTGGTAGACAGTTTGAGTCGCACCTATTCAAGCACCTCAATCAACTGGCAGGCACGACGCATTTCAAGACTACGGCTTATCATCCGGCGTCCAACGGTATGGTGGAACGTTTTCATCGTCAGCTGAAGGCGGCTATAAAATGTCATCAGGATACACGGTGGACTAAAATTCTCCCTACCGTGCTGCTGGGTATCCGAGCTGCTTGGAAGGAAGATTTAGAGGCTACTGTCGCCGAGATGGTATATGGTCAGCCACTGCGGATTCCAGGAGAGTTTTTAGTGCAACAGACGACAATCACCAACAGCAATAGTGCAACGGACTTTGTGAAACAGCTACGGCAACACTTTCAAGAGCTGCGACCGACTTGAGTATCTCGGCATGGCGAGAAAAGAACTTTCATTTTTAAAGACCTCAGCACCACTGACCAAGTCTTCGTGCGCCGCGAGGGTCCAAAAATGCCCCTGCAGAGTCCTTACGAGGGCCCTTTCAAGGTTGTCATGCGAGGGGAGAAGACGTTTGTTGTTAACGTCCGCGGTCGTGACGTTACAATGTCCATTGACCGTCTTAATCCAGCCTATGTGTTAGCTGACCCTGGAAACACTTACCAACTTAACTATAATAATACAGTTAACTTAAATAAAACGACTCGCAGATGTTTTATGGTTAAACATCTGCAGTCATATTATTTAAGTAAGAATTTTTGTGTACCTTATTGTATAATATTAGTTAAAAAGATGCTGTTCTAAATTATTGTTTCCTAATTGTAATGACCCGTTCATACCAGGGCAACTTAACTATAATAATACAGTTTTATTGCCCCGGCATGAACGGGTCATTACAATTAGGAAACAATAATTTAGAACAGCATCTTTGTAACTAATATTATACAATAAGGTACACAAAAATTCTTACTTAAATAAAACGACTCGCAGATGTTTAACCACGTTCATGCCGGGGCAATAAAACTGTATTATTATAGTTAAGTTCTTTAGTGGCGGTAATCCTTTGCAACAAATTTATGTTTTTTAGACAATAGTACACATGTTTGGGTAAACCTTTCTGTTTGGACAATAGCCCAGATGTTTGGGCCGACCTTAATTTTTAGTTGAAAGGATAGACCCTATTTTATGGCTTAAATATATTTTCTGGAAGATTTATCCCCACCGATCCTCATTCGGGTAGTCCTATAAAAGGGTCGGTTTATTTGGATGAAAGAAGACAGTCTGCCATCTCTCGTCACGAGCACATCTCGCTCCGAGTCGCATAATTATAATTTTACTCTGTCTGTGAATGTATTAAGTGTTAATTTACAAAATATACAATAGTTAGTTCCTGGAAGTGAGTGCTTATTCTAATACCTACACTTATAACCACCAAAGACATATGTAGTTGAATGTCAATCAGAAAAAAATGTTTACTGTGGTTTTGTTGAATATCAAACAGAAAAGATTTATTTGACGAATACTACGTGAAATACTGAGCGCTATCATTCATTATATGCATAAAGAAAGTTTTGTAGCAGCAATCTGCAATAACAACATTCAGGTACAAAAAAATATATAATTTACTATTGCTGGTTCAAAGAAATTATTGTAGTTTACGATTTTAGTAATTGCATATACTTCAGGGGAAATAAGTGATTTTGAGAGATACGTACATTTAAATGTGCACGATTTATCAGAATAACAACATCATCATACAGGTAAAAACTTTTTCTCTTCTTGATTTGGTCGAATTTCGACCGCTAGGCGACCACTAGTATATATAAAAATGAAACCCGTTTCGCGTTGTCACGGCATCACGTGTGAACGGCTGAACCGATTTGGCTTACTTTGGTTTTGAAATATTCGTAAAAGTTCTGGGAAGGTTTTAGGAGTGAGAAAAATTGAAAAATTTCTAAGGAAGATACTAAAAACCTTTTATTTGGGCATCGTTCAAGCGTGATGCGTCCAGCCAATATAGGATGATCTTTGTTTATTTGACGGGAGACGTAAAAGACGGTCCAGCTTCAACTTCCATCCAACGTAAAATGATCTATCTTTCCATTGTCTTTCATTGACGGCTGACGAAATAGAACAAAATTCAAAAAATGTGTACAACGTGTATATAATATTATCTAGATACGGCATCTTGCGCGTAATTTTGTTAAATGTAAAATAAAACGATGTCCATATCTACCAAAATAGCCCATTGTTTTTTTAGATTATTGCAACAGTTTTAAACAAGGTATAATCTATCGAAGCGTTTTGCCGGAGTATACCAAAATATATCTAATTATAATTTTTCGTTTTCATAAACGACACTGTCTTTTGAATTGATACTTTTAGATGCGCTGGGGGACAAATTTAAATTCCGCATTAGTACTGTTTTCAGATTCAAGTATAAAAAAAATGGTACGTTGATGCCGTATCTAGACATTATAATGAAACGATATGCAGTTTTATATTTTTAAATATTTGTTTTATTACTTACGTCACCTGGTAAGGCAGTATGAAGGTTTTATTAATTTGTATATGGTAACGTACTAGACGCGACTGCCAACAAGTTTACGATGGTCACGGGTTCAAATCTCAGGGCACACCTCTGACCTATCGGATTAATTTCTACGTCAAATAAAATCCGCCAACCCGCACTAAGCCAGCGAGGTGGACTATATCTTCTTCTTCTATAATATAAAAATGAATTGCAAAATGTGTTGGTAAGCGCAAAACTCAACAACGCCTGGACCAATTTGGCCAATTTTTTTTTAAATGTTTATTATTACTTTATTACTAACAAAAAGTAATGGCGTGCAATATTATTTGGAAAAACAGCATTTTGGTGCTGAATTAAGGGAAGGGATATTGGATGAACAATAAAAAACGCTTAAGTTTTTAATGTCAACATTTCATAAGGCAATCTTTATATGTACACTAGCGGCCCGGCCCGGCTTCGCCTGGGTGCAAATACAGATTCCAGTCCATATTTTATTTAAAATCAATATGACAGCCGTTGTCTAAACTGCTTATCCATTTTCAATCCCATCCTGTACCTATTCTTATGTCCCATTTTATCCACCTTATATTCTATTCTATCCCATCTCTCCAGATTCAAATCATTATTTTGCTGTGGAAATATTATAACACTGTTACTACTCCGACGACATTCATTGAAATCAATTAAAAGATACCATAGATGACCCGACCACGCTTCGCTATGGCTTAGTTATTATATGATGAATTTTATATTGAATTATTTAGCATAGCAAAAAAGCCCGACCCACCTTTGCCTGGATGCAGATATTTTTTTATTTTACTCCACACCAAATACATGTTATTTTTCGTATAAGCTCTTGTATACCTAAACATGAATTAGCTATCCTACTGTCCTGCTCAATTCCGTCCCATCCCGTCTGTTCAGTCACTTCCCGATACGTCCCGTCTTTTCTCTTCATTGACCATCCCGTCTTATACCGTGCATTGACATTTCGTCCTATCAAATGTGTCAGCTATCCCAGTCCTCTCCCCTACCTCCCACTCTATTATATCCCGTTTCTCCATATACATCTTAATATATATATTTCTTGTGTGCGTGTGTATGTGACTGAACTCCTCCTAAACGACTGGACCAATTTTGATGAAATTTTTTGTGTGTGTTCGTGGAGATTCGAGAATGGTTTAGATTTACAGTTTGGTCTACTGGAAAATGTTTTTTCAATTAATTTTTTATTTATAAGGAGTTGTTGATTTTGGTTATACCATACAAAATGTTCATGGGTTTGTAACTGTCAAACATTTAATGTTCATGCTACGTCAAGTTTAGGTATACAAGAGTTTATAGGAAAAATAACATGTATTTGATGTGGAGTGGAATCAAAAAATATATGCACCCAGGCGAAGCTGGGCCGGGCCGCTAGTTATGAATAAATATCTACCGCCACCACTTTGTTATATTCGTATCAGCAGGCAGCGCGGTGACCGAAATTCCATTAATTGCTTGCTACCCTAAACATTATTTGTAAAATTATATATACTTGAAATGTTATTGTAATGTTAATGTTATTAAGTATGTCTTCTGACAATGTTGTCGATGACCATGATGTGCGGTAAAACACAATTGAGTTTATGATTACATCATCAGAATACTTGTAATATGTTTGTATTAGTTATTAAATAAATTAAAAAAAATACATACTACATAACAGTCACATACATTGTGCAGGACGAAGACTAATTAATAGTAAATAGTTAAGCTTGTTTGTGTTTTGATCTTATTTAAGTTATATAAATGTTCTTATAATGCTCTTATGTAAAATATCGTTAAATAAATAAAGCAAACATTCCCTTAGTTATAAACTTATGTATAAGTCGTTGTTGTTGTAATGTATAAAGTCTCATAATTTTCTATGTAAATTGTTATGTGCAATATTGTTACTTATTATATACTAGAGTGTTTATCTATTGGAGATTATATAAAGTTTTGTGTAGTTAGAACAATATTGTCAGACCCTAGTTTATATACTGATTTAAGCATAGTGTCGGGTGCGAGGTCCGCCGAACTTAGGTGCCTCCCACATATTCGGTGCGGAGTTACACCTCGCGGCCCCGCACCCCCCGCAGGACCGAGCTACCGCCCCGCAAGTCGCTACAGCAACACCCCGCAGCGCGCGCTCTCATTGGCCGAGCGCGCCTGTGACGATCGCGGGCCCGACCCTAGGGATTAGCCCAAAATTGGGAATATAGATCGGCACCCTGGGTCGGGCAAATCAGTTCGGTTCCGGCCTACAGTGAAGAAAACAGCAAGAAGTCAGCAAGTCAGCAAGTAGTCAGCAAGTCAGCAAGTAGTCAGCAAGTCAGCAAGTAGTGAAGAATAAGCAGAATCGCTGCCGGGAGATACCAGAACGAAGCTCTGCAGCTACATCACGACAGTGCCGCAGTTACGTGTCGTAATTACGCCGCAATTACGTCACTTTGTAAAACGTACTTCTCAGTGCGAATAAAGTTTCTACTTTCTAATCACTGGTATTATTTACCACGCAGCCAGCACCCCCGAACACATTCTACAATTGAACGAGGCTGTTCGAAGGCGGTCTCGTTCATACATAGTCCTGACCCCACACTAAGATCGAGTCATGTATCGTGGGTATCAGGAACTACGAGAAACTATTCGCTCTCACAAACAGCCAGAAGCGAAACAAATACCTCTGGATCACAAATATTTTCCTCGGTGCGGAGATCGAACCCGCGGCCTCGCGTTTCACAGCCGGCGACTTACTAACTGCGCCACGGAGGTTGTCGCAATTAGGTGTAATACTACAACCAGAGGTTTTGTAAAAATAGTGCGATGATACAGATTTATTTTTTATCTTTATTGTACACCATACATACATACAACAGATGCATATACATAGTTCTACATTAAATATCAGTGTAATGTGCGGATCACATTGAGCCATTTCTTCCAGGCAACCTTATTATCAATTTGAAAACGATCTTTGATTAACCGAGAGAAAATATTTATATCACAGTCGTTGACTTTAAAATAGCTTTTAGGGCACCGCAGATTCTGCGTGAGATTTGGAATTGGGAACTGAAGTTGTTTCAACCTAGTAACTTTTTATAGAGATCGCGTTATGGTTTTTAATCGACATCAAAAAAAGGAGATTATGTATTCGATGTGTATTTATGTAATTTTGCCAAAATTGCCCAGTTTTTGGATATGTTAGTCTATATCAGCGTCTGAACACTAATATCAAATAAAAATAATGTACATATATATGTTTGAATACATACAAACATGTTTGTCCACGCATATCTCGAAAAGTATAAGTCGGATTTCGAAATTTTTTTTGCGTTCTATTAGATATATTGAAGTGCGTGGTGGCCTGTTGGTAAACGGACTAGACGCGACTGCCAACATGTTCACGGTGGTCGCGGGTTCGAATCCCGGGGCACACCTCTGACTTTTCGGAGTCATGTGTGTATTGATAATCAATCACCACGCACTAAAACGGTGAAGGAAAACATCGTGAGGAAACCTGCATACCATAGCGATTTATAAAATAATCTATGGTGTGTATGTCCGCCAACACGCACTAGGCCAGCGTGGTGGACTATATTGCCTAACCACTCTCAATCGTACTCGATTGTAGAGGAGGCCCGTGCCCTGCAGTGGGACGTATATGTGCTGATACAGATACAGATACAGATTAGATATATTCCAACTTAGGAGCAAGTTTCATCAAAATCGATTCCGTAATTTTTCAGTCCGCGGCACGCATACATGTTGACTATTTTGTCTCCAACCCAACCTAGGGTACCCAACCTAAGATAGGTATCGGTAAGGATAATACGTTTTGACCATATCCATATACTTCGGCAAGTTATACAAAAAACCGAGGAATATAACTTGCCGCTTTGTTAAGCGTTTGTGGACTATGAGAAAGCCTTTGATTCGATCGAGACTTCAGCGGTGCCATATCGACTATCGGTACATCGAAGTCGGTCCGAGTACAAGATCAGAGTACGAAGGCTATTCCACTACAGAGAGGCGTGAGACAGGGAGATGTCATATCTCCGAAACTGTTCACTGCCGCGCTGGAAAATGGAAAATGCAGTGGAAAGGATTCGGCATCAACATCAACGGCGAGTATATCACTCATCTTCGGTTGGCCGACGATATTGTAGTCTTGGCAGAATCGCTGGAAGACCTTAGCACTATGCTCGAAGACCTCAATCGAGTCTCCCAATAGGTGGGTCTTAAAATGAACATGGACAAAACGAAGATCATGTCGAATGTCCATGTTGTGCCCACCCCCATCGGTGTTTGGGGCTCGACTCTCGAAGTTGTTGACGAATATGTCTATTTACTGGTGGTAGGTCTCTCATATGTGAGAGGCCATCTGGGTAGGTACCACCGCAATGTCTATTTCTCCCGTGAAACAACACTGCGTAAATGCACTGTTGTGTTTCGGATTGAAGGACATTGTAGCCAGAGTAACTACTGGACATATTGAGACTTAACATCTTATGTCTCAGGATGGCGAGCGCAGTGGAATGTTGCTACTATTTATGAGCGGTCGTATCGCTTACCATCAGGCGAACGGCATGCTCGTCTCGTCATTCATTGCAATAAAAAAAAAAAAAAATTTTGAATTGAATTGTTTGCCGGCGCACGTGTTCCCTCCTTCCTACAATCCTGGGTCCTTCCGCCGTGGTGTGAAGAGGCACCTAAGCAGGCCGGCATAATTGTTTCCATTGGCATGGGACTGCCGTCCGATGCCAATGGATACTCTGCCTGGACGGCATTGGCACTTTCCATCAGGTGCAATGCCGCCACTATGCCAGGCCATTATTAAAAAAAAAAAAAAAATAATTGTACAAGTGGTCCGGTTAGGCAGGTCCAACTTCGAGAGAGAGGTCAATCGTCGAATCCAACTCGGTTGGGCAGCGTTCGGAAAACTACGCGACGTCTTCTCGTCCAAAATACCTCAGTGCCTTAAATCGAAAGTCTTCGATAGTTGTGTGTTGCCAGTGATGACTTACGGCACCGAGACGTCGCCTCTCACTATGGACCTTATTAGGAAGCTCAAAGTCACTCAACGAGCTGTGGAGAGGGCTATGCTCGGGGTTTCCCTACGAGATCGAATCAGAAATGAGGAGACCGACATAGCCTGAGCCTCCGTGGCGCAGTTGGTTAGACACCGCCTGTGAAACGAGAGGCCGCGGGTTCGATCACCGCACCGAGAGAAATGTTTGTGCGGCCCACAAATATTTCTTCCGGGTCTGGATGTTTGTGAGACCGAAAAGTCTCTCGTAGTTCCTGATACCCACGACACAAGACTCGATCTTAGTGTGGGGTCAGGACTATGTATGTGACTGTTGGGTGTTATTTATTTATTTATTTATAGCCCAGCGGATTAGCAAGTTGAAGTGGCAATAGGCACGGCACATAGCGCGGAGAACTGATGACCGATGGGGTCGGAAAATGCTCGAATGGAGGCCACGTAGCGGAAAGCGCAGCGTAGGACGTCCACCCACAAGATGGTCCAACGACCTGGTAAAGGTCGCGGGACGTCGCTGGATGCAGGCTGCCTCCAACAGGTCTCTGTGGAAATCATTGGGGGAGGCCTATATTCAGCAGTGGACTTCCTTTGGCTGATGGATGGATGAATGAATACGTTTTGATCACTACAACACAAATTAAAAAGAATAAGAAATAAAAAAATATTAGAAAATTAAACCGATTTCAAAATTGTAATAAAAAGAGTAAATAAAATTAATATTATAATAGATCTAAAATACCTAAATAAGGCAACTATTTTTTGAGGTTATGGTTGAGTTGAATTGAGGTTGCATAATACATATCAACATTTGATATAAAATTAAAATTAAAATTGCGTCTTCTCGACAAAAGGCCTGAACAGTGTTTTTTTTTTTGTATTACTTTGAATGGCCAGACAGGCATGCCGTTCACCTGATGGTAACCGATACCACATGAACAGTAGCAAAACCAAACAACACCTTCAATTACAAAGCAATGCTTGGCATTCCCCTGCGCTCGCCCCTGAGACATAAGATGTTAAGTCTCAATCCGTATCACAACAGTGCATTATATTAAACACACATTGCGGTGGTACCTACCCAGGCGGCGTCTAACATATGAGAGACCACCAGTTAAAGAACCTGAATGATAAATGAAAATCTTCCTAAATTGATCACTTGAGTTCAGAAAAATGTATATGGTCGTTGACATCAATAAGCGTTTTTCGTAACTTTTTCTGCATACGGAAATAACTATGATTAAAATTGATTTATATTATCCTCGTCTAAATATATATCTGTATCAGCCCATATACGTCCCACTGCAGGGCACGGGCCTCATCTACAACCGACAGTACGATTGAGAGTGGTTAGGCCATATAGTCCACCACGTTGGCCTAGTGCGGGTTGGCATTATCCTCGTATTGTGGTTATATGCGTAGTACGCTAAAACGATAGAGAGCTATAAAACAAAGATTTTTTTCATATTTCAAAAGTTGTATAATACTAAGCGAACATCGGTAGAAATATCAGTATGAGACTTTTTTGCTGTTTATAAGTTTATACGTTTGTATTCTTTCATACCTTATCGCTATTTATTGATATTTATGTGGGAATAGTTCCGTCTCGGGTCAAATCAAACAACGATCTTTTGGGTAATCTTCGGTATATCCTTCGTCTTTTTAAAAAATATCGTCTTTTATCGTCTTCACGTCTTACACTCACGTCGTCCTCCAGACTGTTCTCTGTTATTCCGTCCTTCCGTATTTAACATCTCAATCATTCATCCTCTTTCCATCTTAAGTTAGAGTAATTACCTCTAGAGAGATTCACGCTGTAACCGCACATGAGACATCAATACCTATATCTAGCAACACAAGAAAATAAGCGCCATATTGTGGCCTTGATTTAAAATAGACCCTATTTCAATGACATTAGATTGCTTTATTGCTTGAACGACGTCGCTTTTCCTGGCGAAATTCTTTTTTCGCCCAACAACTAAACGCGGCACGTCACATGAAATAGAACATTATTTTGCATCTCATTCTGACATAAAGAAATTCGTATCGGTGTGTCTCATTTTTGCGATGTACAGTACATTTCGGCTCTCTCTAGAGGTAATTACTCTAAGTCTTAAGTACATGAAAGTACTAGTCATCTCTTTTACACAAACCACGTTCCATATCAGTCATTCGTCTAACTTCCATTCTACTCATCCTTCGTCATAACATTCAACATTTATGTTGTAAAAATCGGACCGATAAAAGTTTAATTTTAACCGATTTTAATGCACAAAACTGTAACTTCTATGACTGCATAGATCCAAATTATCTGTACAGTCATAGAACAAAAATAAACTCAGAACTTCTTTTTCACGCTACGGCGGAAAGACTGAATTAAAGGATGGATCCTTTAGAAACGTTCTCAGCTTGCATTTCTTTCTTATATTTTTTTTGCCCCTATTTACGAAACTACTTTGAGTAAATAATAAATAAGATGGAATAATATATATACATATATATATTATTTTTTTTTTTATTTTTTTTATTTTATTATTAAAATATTAATCGTATACTTTAGTTTTGTTATTATTTGTAATATTATGTTTTGTTCTAGTGTATTCATATATTTTTTGTTGAATTACGAGTTACAACTGTGCGTCATCCGAGGTTTGAGTTGAAAATCAGCGTTGTGCATACTTACATTATGCTGAACTCTAACCTTTTTATGACAGCACTGGAATATTGGCTGCGATCTATACAGAAACATGTTATTAATATATGTAGTTTCTAATTAGTTGTGTTATATTACTTCTTATTTGTTGTTTAACTTCCATAATTGAATAATCTTTAATCCAATATGTGTTCTGTCCTGCATTGTATTGTATACTGTGTTGTCATGAATAAAATAGTTCTTTCTTTCTTTTTTTTTTCTTTCTAGAATATTAAGTACTACAATAAACAGACAGCCTCCATTCTGCAATTGGTTACACGCAGGCTGTGAAATGAGAAGTTACAGGTTCGATTCCCGCATCGAGACAAAAGTTTGTGGCAATCTTGTGATGCACTTGTTTCGCGTTGGATTTGTGAGATCTAATAGTTTGTCGGAGTTCATGATACCCACGACACAATACTCGATATTAGTGTGGGGTCAGAACTATGTTTATGACTGTTCAGTTTATTTATTTATAAAAACTTGTGCCGTATGTTCCTATAGTTATATATGTATATAAAGATATATGTTCCGATAGGCCGTGGGGGGCATTACCCGGCATAGTAGATAATATGAAAAAACATTACCGATTTAATCAATTAAAGATGTTTATCAATACATTTTTCCTACAAATACGTTTTTTGTTAATATATCTAAGTTCATGGGTCATGTATGCCAGGCACAAATTCTAGACCCTAGTCATTGCAGAATTTTCTCAAAGAAAGAGTAAAATTTGAAAATCGGGGTTTTACTTAAAGATGATTTAACAGATTTCGACAGCCTCTGTGACGCAGTCGGTTTAACGCCGCGCCGCCTGTAGAACGACAGGTCGCGGGTTCGATCCCCGCACCAAGCCAAATATTTGTGTGATCCACAGGTATTTGTTTCGGTTCTAGGTTTGTGAGACCGAAAAGTCTCTCGTAGTTCCTTTAACCTAAACGCAAAACTCGATCTTACTATGGGGTCAGGACTATGCATGTGACTGTTGGGTTTTATTTATTTATTTTATTCAAGTCGGCGAATATCAGAGAATGTGGAAATCGATATCAAGCCAATTATTCACAGCAAAGCATTAATTTCCCCTATTGAGTGATAAGACAGCAATCTCGGACACCGATAAACGTATTAAAAGAAAAAGCAATATTCTCATTAAAATGCCTTCGTCTGATTCATGTTTATGAGCCTCTTATCTAGCTTTATTGCGGAGGTAATAAAATCTTTTGGTTTTAGGCTAGACACATATAACAATTTTAAAGTACTTCTTAAATAGGATAATACGGGATGCACTTCAACTAACTATGATGATGTGCGGAAAATCTTGATTGATACATTAGTCATTGTAATCTTATGATTTAATCTCAAGTTTATCGGATTTCGTTATCCAAAATCTATCATAGTATGTGATAAGCCCATTAAGAAATTTCGATTTTAGTCAACGAAGTTAGTCTATGCCATAAATGAACATTATATTTATACACTCGGTGACGTTTTGTTCTGTAGTCTGTGAATGACGTCACTGTTACTACAATGCAATCATAAGAATGAGATAATTTGATGCTCTTCCTACTGTCCAGTCTATTATGCGTGTTTGTGGAACTCAATCCCTTTTTAGCAATAGTGGGATTCATTATCACACATAAAAAAGCTTATGTTTTGAGATGAAAGAAACGTCTTTTATCGTCAAAGTTAATTTAAAGCATGAAAAGTCACTACAATGTATTACTAGACAGAGACGTTTTAAGCGAAAAAAAAACTCAAGTAACTGAGGCAATTAACGTCGACGCCTGGAAAAATGATCATAGCAAAATATGCTTTATGGAACATATGTAACTTTTCAGTTTTCTATATCTGTATCAGCCCATTTACGTCGCACTGTAGGGCACGGGCCTCTTCTACAATGGAGAGTACGATTAAGAGGGGCTTTATCACTGTATTTACTCAATTTTATCAAGTCTATGGCTGGTTTTAGAGACCGTCAGCGCTGACAGTTGAAATATATATGAGCTTCAAAGGAGCGGTTTAGAACGGTTTAGTCGGCGTGCGGTTAGCGTGACTCTAAAATCAGCCAACACAATTGTTGTAAATAAAATTGGTGTTAATTTTTATTACATAAATTCGACTCTAAACAATAGGATTTAGGGTTGTGACCAAGATTTGATTTTGAGCAGTATGCAATGGTCCCTAAAAAATATCGCGTGTATAAACATGAATTTGAAAACAGCATAAACATTGGTTGTAAAATGACTGAAATATTTTGAGCTATATTTCTAGTAGATTTTTATGACCAGAGTGATCGCCTATTTGTAAACGCCACGCCTATCTAAAATTAGGAGCAATGTCACCCAGAACTGTTAGTAAGAATTGCATGGCTCTCCACTGCGCTCTTCACCTGGTACAATATATATTACCGGCCTTATTCATAGACAGTTTTAAAACCTAGTTTAGCTATTGAATAGTTCATCCCTTTCGAACCACTTTTGAATTCGGTTTGAGTGAAGAAGACAAAACAAAACTAAAATACATATGTGCGTATGAAACTTTTTTTAATGCAATGAATGGCGAGACGAGCATGCCGTTCACCTGATGCTAAGCGATACGACCGCTCATGAACAGTAGCAAAACCAAACAGCACCTTGAATTACAACGCAATGCTTGGTATTCCGCTGCGCTCGCCATTCTGAGACATAAGATATAAAGTCCCAATATATCCAGTAGTTACTCTGGCTACAATGTCCTTCAATTCGAAACACAACAGTGCATTTAAACTTCTGTTTGGCGGGGGAAATAGGCATTGCAGAGACGGCCTCTCACATATGAAAGACCACTAGTAAGAAAAACTATATAAGAAGAAGGCTCTTAGTAATAAGTATAGCAGCGAAGCCCTGTCTTACCACAAAACTTTTTTTATCCCACTACTATGAATCGCCATATCGCTATATCGCCAGCAGGAAGGGCGAAAAACTATAATAGGTAAGTAAGCGATGACGACTCACTTACGCAAATACTTAATACGCACATGGACTTGAAAAGATTTATTCTCGAACGATAGCTTGGTGTTATCTTACCTATTATTTCATTGGTCAATCTAGAAAAAATGAAAAAATGCGTGGTCTCGTTTATAATGGGTCGGACGCGCTGCTGACATTATAGTTCTGTGTTTGAGTCCTATCCCAGGCCAAATCTTCAGACTTTTCGTATTCAACAATTTGTTCGTAATCAATCATGAAGAAAATCAAAAAAATTGCGAGGTATCCCGTATACCATAGAGATTTACAAGAAAGATTGTGGTCTAACTCCTCTAAATAGTAGAGGAGGTCCGTGTCCTAAACCCGAACCTACCGCTATCCCCCCCCCCCCCCATCATTTTGCCTAGGCTAGGCTAGACTCGTGATTGTATTGTTATACAAGTTAATTAAACTGAGAAATTTGATATTTAAAAATACACGTTAGTAAATATTATTACAAATTTTGCCATAATAACTTATCAGAATAATTAACAAAGAATAATTATGTAAAATGTATATATACTCACAATACTAAAATCAGCATAGACTAACCATACTGTCGCTTACAAAAAAAATCATTGTTAATATTTTTTCACTTCTACTATGAGAGATGAATACTAACACAAAATGCGTATCAGCAAAGCCCTCAACTAAACTAAATTAAATTTTAATCAATAATTGTTTTTTTATGACACTGATAAATGCATTTGGTACAGTCATTAAATATCAGACTAATAGGGGATATATGTTTATATTATAATTAAAAGAGAATAGATAGTGTATAGTTTGGAAGATAATTTTTAGAAGAAGTTTTAAGTCCCATGTACTCAGAGCGTTTCTCGCTTCGAATATACGATTATCATGCAGATATTAAATCTTAAAGAGATAATATTATACGTTTTTCATATGTATTGAAAAACGTATAGTATAGGAGGCTTTTGACAGCCTCCGTGGCGCAGTTGGTTAGACGCGGCCTGTGAAACGAGAGGCCGCGGGTTCGATCCCCGCACCGAGAGAAATGTTAGTGCGGCCCACAAATATTTCTTCCGGGTCTGGGTGTTTGTGAGACCGAAAAGTCTCTCATAGTTCCTGATACCCACGACACAAGACTCGATCTTAGTGTGGGGTCAGGACTATGTGTGTGACTGTTGGGTGTTATTTATTTATTTATTTATTTATTACAACAAGTGAGAAACTTCTTGTAAATGGGCTATGAATTTTAATGCGTGTATCGCTAGATGTCGCTATATTAAAATTGCAGCTAATATCTGTTTAATTAATAATCGTCAGCAATATCCCAGCACGGTAGTTTTGAATAAAAACATTACCAAGGTTGTTAATGATGGTCCCGGTAGAAGCTGAAGCGCTCTTACTTCTGGTTCCCAGGGGCCGATCCCAAAAAGGCTGTTTATGATAGAGAACATACTGCAAGGTACGGTGTTAGAGATGTAAAGGAAAGGTCTGTTCTCCTGGAGTAAACATTTATTATTGACTAATTAGACCTATAAATAATATGACTGAATATAACATCCACACACTAGTATAAGGATAGATTATTACATCACTAAAATTCAGAACCGTAAACAAATATTTGATGTCTTCATAACATAAAGTAATATTCACTAACTTCGCCCTACACCGCAAAGAGCAAACCAAGCGCCTTTAAGAGCGTTTATACCCTTTGCGTGCTTTTTGGCTAAAAACAGGACTTTTCAAATGAGTTAATAGCCACCAATAAACAATTTCAAGGAAAAATAATTAGTACTAATTTTAGAAAAGGTCTATCTAGGGATTTTGGTGGAAAACATTATAGATTAATGGATAATTTGTGAGTTCTATAAGGATTACTGAACACTAGTTTCGTTATTTAGGCTTTAAGTGGCAATTTAGAAGCTTAAGATATCCGAAATCACTAAATATAAGATAAAAATATAAATATTATCCGACTAATAAGACCCTTATGGAGGGATTTTGCTGAGAAAAATAATCTTTTTATGTTTAGTTCCTGAAAAATAAAAATTTAAACAATGCGAAATTATTCAGTAACACTCGTCAAGCACATATTTTTTCACCAACTTATATTATATTATATTTCAATAAAATTAGTTTTCATGTTTTCTACATATATTTTAAAAACCACTATAAAACACGCTGTCCGCCGTGCATCAAATCAGACCGCCGCAAGGCCTTCTAGAGGGAGGACGTATCACTCGTCGCTCCGGCCTGGCTGCAGTCGATTTTTGCCGTGCGTCGTAAAAATAGCCACGCGGGGACTGCGATTGCTACATCTTAGTACTTTGATAGTAAAACATATTTTTTCTTTAGCCAGAGTAACTACTGGACATATTGAGATTTAACATCTTATGTCTCAGTGTGGCAAGCGCAGAGGAATACCAAGCATTGCTTTGTAATTTATGATGTTATTTGGTTTTGCTACTGTCCATGATTGGTCGTATCGCTTAGCATCAGGCGAAGGGGATGCTCGTCTCGCCA
Organism: Hyles vespertilio; assembly: GCA_009982885.2. Classification (NCBI taxonomy): domain Eukaryota; kingdom Metazoa; phylum Arthropoda; class Insecta; order Lepidoptera; family Sphingidae; genus Hyles; species Hyles vespertilio. The sequence goes on from CM042811.1 coordinate 1,536,545, forward strand.
ATCATTCCAAAAAAAAATTATAGTGGACCCGTCATAGTGATCTAGGTATGTATGTAGCCCTTTCAGTCTGTATACTATTTCGACTCAACAACCATCTTTTGTCGACTGGCCGGAGACAGAGAGAGATACCCATCTCTTGTTTTTCGGTGTTTTTTTTTAATTTTATTCTCCTCTTACCAACAGTTGAACCAATATATTATTAAGTACTATATTATATTATACGAAACTCGAATATTCGATGTCCGAAATAAGTTTCACTTCTAAAAGTCTATCTGTATCAGCCTATATACATCCCACTGCAGGACACGGGCCTCCTCTACTATCGAGGACAGAGGTGTGCCCTAGGATTCGAACTCGCGACCGCCGCGAACATATTGGCAGCTGCATCAGGGGCCCTACTATATTCATCCGAAACGAAGTTCGAAACATAGTAGGGCCCCATTCTTTCTTCGATCCGAAGATTCGAATTTCGGATTTATATGGTAGGGCCCCTGGTCCGTTTACCGACAGGCCACCACGCACTTTTATAAGCCTATACTATTCTCTATGACACTTTCATTCTCTCTGAACTTAGTCGATGGTTATGACCAGTTATGACGTACGATAGATAATTCAAACATTTTGTAAAGTACCTAGGCACAGTATACAGTTATAAGTACAACGTCAGTCATCCGTAGATCTGATGCAGTTTCTACCGTAATATCGATACAGTTCAGTTATTATATATCAAGGTGAACTGGTTTCGACCTTCATTGCGATTTATTTCTTAGTAAAATACAATTTAGAGTTTGAAAGTAATTATTAGGAACTAGGTTTTATGACTAACTGATGCTTTTATGTATTTTATTTATTTATTAACTCTTTATTGTATATACAGAAAAAAGGACATAACAATACAGAAATAGCAGAAAACAACAGTACAATGGCGGTCATATCGTTCTAGGTGATTTCTTCAAGACAATCATTAATTTCTAATTCAACATACCATTGACTTCTTCAGTCTAATTAAGTCTTAAGTCTAAGTAAGAGCAGAAAAGACCATTCATGAATAGTAGCAAAACAAAACAACACCTTGAATTACGAAGCAATGCTTGATATTCCACTGATCCTGAGACATAAGATGTTAAGTCGCAATATGTCCATTAGTTACTCTGGCTACAATGCCCTTCAATCCGAAATACAACTGTGTATTAACACTACTGATTAACTTTTCTTTTTTAAATACTATAGGTCCGGCAAACGAACAAACAGGTCACCTGGTACGTGATCACTGCTCGCTATGAACATCAAAGCCTATGACCATATTTGTGTTGCAACCAAATCGAGAGGAGAGCGGAAAGTAAAAAGAATTTTTACAGGAAGGGGGTATTGGGCATCCGGCTATCCCAGTACAAAATCAAATAGTTAATTTTGTTTTCCCGCTGTGATATAATACATCTATGGTGTCGTAATACGCTAAATCCTGCTTTCACCATTACATTAAGTAATACAAATCACACCGGCCTTGTAAGTATTGATTTATTCACTTAACAACTATATTTGCAGATTCCTAATACCGTAGTTTTGGCAATTCTATGATATTCTCTTAAGTTCTTAGCTTAAAATCTATTATGACCATGAATAAAAATGAACATTAACACTAGTAAATTCACTTAGCGTGCGTATCAGATGTTAGTCTTTCTTGCCCCAAAAAATAAGATCTTACACAAATTAATAACTATACCGTGTGTGTGTGAACTGCATGTGCGAAATGCGTGGAGGCCTGTTGGTAAACGGACCAGACGCGGCTGCCATAATGTTCACGGTGTTCGGGGATTCGAACCCCAGGGCACACCTCTAAATTTGCGGAGTCACGTGAATTTTGATAGTCAATCACCACGCACTTAAACGGTGAAGGAAAACATCGTGAGGAAACCTGCATACCATAGCGATTTATAAAAATGTCTATGGTATGTAAGTCCGCCAACCCGCACTAGGCCAGCGTAGTGGACTATATGGCCTAACCACTCTTAATCAAACTCTTGATTGTAGAGGAGGCTCGTACCCTGCAGTGGGACGTATATGGACTGATACATACATACATACATAGGTACTATGTAGTATATGTAGGGGCTGAAGTAGCAGATAGATCTTTGCTAAGTGCTACTTTCTCTTAGACAACCAACGTGCTCTGTTGTTTCAATCAGTAGTTGTCATTATTAGAGATGTCATGATGAAATGTGCACTAAAAAGACAACCAGGTTATATGTTCGTGGAAAACCAGTTAAACTGAATGACGCTATAGTTAAGCGTTTCTTCTTCAGTCTGTCAGCAGATGAGGTGCCAGAAGTCCATTCCTGGTACCTTAAACATCCCTGAAATCCTTCGTTCCTGTTGTAAAATAAATGGTTAGCCAAACCGTTCAACCTTGTTTTAGTCCGACCTTTGAAAATCTCGATTAAATTAAAGGGCTAACCGGTAAGTCTCTCATATGTGAGAGGCCATCTGAGTAGGTACCACCGCAATGTCTATTTCTCCCGCCAAACAGCAGTTTAAATGCACTGTTTCGTTTTGGATTAAAGGACATTGTAGCCAGAGTAACTACTGGACATATTGAGACTTTACATCTTATGTCTCAGGATGGCCAGCGCAGTGGGATGCTAAGCACTGCTTTGTAATTCAAGGTATTGTTTGGTTTTGCTACTGTTCATGAGCGGTCGTATCGCTTACCATCAGGCGAACGGCATGCTCGTCTCGCCATTCATTGCAATAAAAACCGTTCAATCTTGATTCAGTCAGATCTTTGAAAATCTTAATTAAAATAAAAAAGAAACGATAACAAAAAGCATAATTTCAGTGATTCGGATACGAGAGGCTCTACGTACAGGGCACAGGCTACAGCAGTGCTAGTACACTCGGCGCGCGCGCCGCCCGTGTTAGTCATGAAACTGCGTGTCTAGACACAACCAACACTCGTGAAAATAATTATTAGTGTTTTGTGATTTGTGATTTCTTGGAATTTTATTGAAAAAAAAATCAATGTAAGTATTATTAGCTTTACAATATTTTGAAAAATAGTGCGATTTATTTATTGTTAAGTTGCGAATTCTTAAAATTAAACACTCTGTAATTTTTAAAATTTTAATTTAAATGCTAAAATTATTTTTTATTTTTTGGGGAGTCGTAGAAGTAGTAGGATTTAAATAAACTACTTATGTATCACATATATTTTTAGTAATTAAGTCCCTGGTTAATTTTAATTATTTTTTGTCAAATATTCCACATTATAAATTCTGTTACTATTTAATATGAATGAATTCTGAATATTTTATACAACCCAACTTCTAAACCCGTAATCTTTAAGCCAAATAAATATTTATCCGCAAGGATACTAATTCGCAATACAATATACCGTCATACAAATATTTTTAAACTGGTGTACCAACACTTCGACTGAACCATGGTAAATAAAAAGAAAACATATAAAAATAGCTTTGGATATGCTTAGATATAACATGATTAGTCTAGAACCAAATATACCAAATCCGTCGCGCAAAAACCGTTCAAATTGTTAAGGATGAGGAACTGTAAACATACATATCGCATTTGAAACGAGGTCATTTGACAGTGAATTAAACTTACGAATATAGCCTTCCGCATTGACAACCTGAATAGACAATAGACCTTATTAACCACTGAATAGTTAATAGGATAGTCGTTTTCGGATAGATAATGATCACCGAACCATGCGTACAGATCTAATTTAGTGCTCCATGCAACTGAATTATCATGCAGAATTAACCTGTGTTTTGGTGGAAGGTATATTTTTCCAATTGCCATTAATCTCACACAGTTTGCTCTTATTTCCTTCTCAGAGATCAGAGATGGCCCTAACAACAAGCTAGGCACAAGTTTTACTTATTGTTTATAACATACCGAAATACAAGAATTGACTACCTAAGAGTTGAACCTAGATCCTTACACTGCTCAGCTCACATACGCTGCCACAAAACAGATTAGACGTGCATAATAAATCATTTATTTTTGTTATTGTCGAAACCAGTTTAAAGCAATGATTGTAGGAAGCAAAACTCATACTATTCCATCACACGAAGGTCGGCAACGAACCTACAATCACACATACGAAGCCGCTGATTAGTTACGTTCTTGCGCTATAAAGATAATTATGCCTTAAAACACACTTGTTCTATCAAACTACTATTTAAATAGCGAAAAAAAATCTAGTGACTGATAAATGAATTATTTTATATCAATTTAATTACAGAGAGCTATACATTAGAACATAGTATGTAAGTCTGCCAATCCGCACTAGGCCAGCATGGTGGACTATATGGCCTAACCACTCTGAATCGTATTCTCGATTGTAGAGTAGGCCCGTGTCCTGCAGTGGGACGTATATGGGCTGATACAGACATACATACATACATTAGAATATATAAATACTCACAACACTTCATTATGAGTCTTACTTATTTAAAAACGAATTAAAACGCAAAAAAACATCGCAAAATAGATATATTTCCACATAAATTTCCAAGGTATGCGAAGTCTACCACAATAATGTTATATTACTTCAAAACCACAATTGTATTCTGGTTTGGAGGATTTCAGTCCCCGATCACGACATTAGGGATTTAACATCTTAGGGACTATTGGCCCACTTGCTTAGACGCCGGCTATCAAACGAGAGACTGTGGGTTCGTTTCTCACACCGAAGCAAATATTTCCGTGAAGCACAAATATTTGTGACGGGACGGGGTGAGATCAAAAAGTCTCACTTAATTTCTGATGCCCACGACGCAAGACTTAATGTGGGGTCAGAAGTCAGAACACATGGTTCTGACGGTGATGTGATTGATTGGTGTATTTATTTATTACATAACATCGAATGCCTTGAGATGATAAACGCATTTTTTATTTTACTCTCAGCTGACCAAAGTGTCTTTGTGACATTCTTGCAAATATAAAAAATCGAGTGTGGATAAGCCTACGAACTTTCGTTTCTCAGCTGACCTCTCTACACACCAACAAAATTAATGACATATAATAAGATAACATCTAGTTACGAAACGATTTGCCAACTTTCACCAAAGCATATTGAATTGGCAAGTCCTAAGCTTGGCGTTGCCTTTTATGATACGTGGTTTGGTCAATTTTGTTAGGTGAATGGGTGTTGTAAGTTTATGTAAGGCGTTACAAAATTTGTTGATATTTTACTTGCTAATATTTCTTTATAGACTAGATTGTGAAATGTTTATGAATTGCAATTTTACTGTTATGAATGTATTAAAAACTGCGTGCTGCGAATTCTAAAAAGCCATAGTAACTGATCCTTAAACACAAGATATACGCCCGAATACTCGAACGCCATAAAAATAATGAGTTACTTTTAACAGCGCACGGCCCACTTAGCCAGTACATTTAAGCGGGATTTACGTAGTAAGTGCAACATAATATTTAAGTTGCGTTCCAGTATTCGGGCGATAGCTGTGTGATCTTAGGGCTATGTGTAACTTTTCTATAGTTTTTATTTAATTTTATATAAGTTAAAGTTTGGTGAAAAATACTTTTTTACATATAAATACACACACAAATATTTCTTCCGGGTCTGGGTGTTTGTGAGACCGAAAAGTCTCTCGTAGTTCCCGATACCCACGACACAAGACTCGATCTTAGTGTTGGGTCAGGACTATGAATGTGACAGTTGGGTGTTATTTAAAAAAAAAAATACAATAAAGATAGACGTCTTAGGTAAGGTTTACCACAAAATGACCAAATTTTTTACTTAATGAGTATAAATATTGCCATCATTGTGGTCACTTGAAGCAAAAACTACTCGTTTGGTTTCACTTTTTTGTTCTATTTTAGTCCTTGTCTATAAATAATATTGCGATGTCTTCAATATAAAGGTGGGAAAAGAGATTTATTTATTTATTAAAGACGATGTTATCACGATACATTAAAGACGTATCTGACATTGAAAATGTCAAGTTTTGGGTAAAGTTAATTTATGCAATTAGGCCTTAACAGTATCCACAGTTCCAAACACATTTATCAAATTAAATAAAACACGCAGATTACAACAGACGACATCGGGATATATCAGCTAGTCTCAATTATGCAGAAAACGTGTTTTAATCCAATCGTTTTTTTTGTCCATAATTTTTGATATGCAGTCAGCAAAATATTAATTGAATATTTCTTAGAACTAGTTTAGTCTATTTATAAAATCAGTTTTTTGCGTCAATCTTTAATAGCAATATTAAGGTAGGCTATAAAAATATGATTGATATTTCGACGGCGACGCTGAAAACTAGTAGAAAGCTCCCAAAGTGAGATCCCTGCCTACGATGAGTGCTTTGTTTATAAAAGCTGTACACTTGTCCCAATACCCCATTGTTTTAATAGTTGAAAGACAAATTCCAAATATTATAATATACTACACCAGCCTGATGAGTTTTAAGAAAAGAAGTAAACGGAAAAATCGTCGTCATACATGAAGGGATTTACTGATACTCTCATATGTCAGAGGTCGCCTGGGTAGTTAACCCCGCAATGTCTATTTCTTCCGCCAAACAGCAGTTTAAATGCACTGTTGTGTTTCGGATTGAAGGACATTGTAGCAAGAGTAACTACTGGACAAATTGAGACTTGACATCTTATGTGTCAGAATGGTGAGCGCAATGGAATGCCAAGTATTGCTATGTAATTCAAGGTGTTGCTTGGTTTTGCTACTGTTCATGAGTGGTCGTATCGCTTACCATCAGGCGAACGACATGCTCGCCTCACCATTCTACGCATTAAAAAAAAAGACTGCAAGTGTTTATGTCGGCTTGTAATAAACAAGTCAATGACACAAACCATATGAGTAAGCTCAGTAAACAACCAAACACGACGTCACACAATTCAAATGTCAAAATGTTTTGCCTGCAAGGTTTCGAAAGTGTTTGCCGATAGCCTCGGGCGATGGCCTAACGCGTTTCTAATGCTAAGTTGCATTTTTTTTTGCACAGGTAAAAGGTTTTTTTTATGTAACAAAGTGACTTTCCTGTCTTTTTGTAGTTGAGGAAAATTTATGAACTTCCAGTACCGCGGAGCCGAAAGGTCTCATTGACCTTCTAATCCGCTGCGCTTGCAATTATTCTATTCTTTATGGTCTCTGCTTCTTCCTTCCTCTTTTGATGATCCGTCTTTACTAAAACCTACACCTGGCTGGCATATTTTGTAGTTCTCTTTAAAAAGAGGCTATCCCGCCTTCACATCCACCACTGCCTCTGTGTTACGACAGAACATGAAATACAATATCTTCCCCATCGACTCTGCGTGGTGGCCTGTTAGTAACGCACCAGACGCTGGCAACATGTTTATAGTGGTCGCAGGTTCAAATCCTTTCACTGGCACTCAAATGAGGGATTTATCCAACCCGCAGTCCATACACGAGCTCACAACTCATACCTGCTGCCTTTCAACGGAACGATTGCCTTAGCTCCGTAGCATTCGAATAAATATAATGGAGCACATAAAGGACAAACAAAATAATAAATTGTTATTTTAGCCATGTTTGTTTTTTTTTTATTAACAGGCTTTTATACAACTTAAGTAATTTTATACGTCAGTCCCAACGTGCTTTAAATAATGTCAGTTCCATAATTGGTGTTTACAAGCACTATGAACATTTATAATGTGCCAGTACACCCACATTTCGCCTTGTATGTTCTGTCCCATGGTGTGATAAAGGGCGAGCCTATGAACATTCATGAAAAAAATTAACAATATTTGACAAAAACCTCCCCATATTCATATACGAACAGGCACCCCCAAATCGGTCGGCCAGTTTAGTCATGTCTTAAGTAAATGATATTAAATATAAATAAAAACTACTGGTGGCTATAGAAACAAAGTTGTGTTGTAAAAAATACTGTTTTAAAATAATTCTCTAATTGTATAGTTCATAGATAAATCTATTGAGTGCGTGGTGGCCTGTTGGTGAGTGCGTGGTGGCCTGTTGGTAAACGGACTAGACGCGGCTGCCAACATGTTCACGGTGGCCGCGGGTTCGAATCCCAGGGCACACCTCTGACTTTTCGGAGTCATGTGTGTATTGATAGTCAATCACCACGCACTAAAACGGTGAAGGAATACATCGTGAGGAAACCTGCATACCATAGCGATTTATAAAATTTCTATGGTATGTAAGTCCGCCAACCCGCACTAGGCCAGCGTGGTGGACTATATGGCTTAACCACTCTCAATCGTACTCTCGATTATAGAGGAGGCCTGTGCCCTGCAGTGGAACGTATATGGGCTGATACACTAAATCTATTGATATCTATAACATAATATTCTTGATTACTGGCTTAATGAATATACAAGGTTAATCTTAAATCTTTTCATTTTCATTTCACTTCAGACACATGCAACTAAATTTTGTACAAAAAATTGTGACGATTTTTTTTTTGTTATTTATTTTCTATCGCCTTATTATGGTGGTAAATACATAGTTTTTTTCTTAAATAAAAGTGTACACCCTTTTATTTTTAAAGACACTATGGTATGCAAGGCTTTAAATTATTATTTTAGCGAAAACTATGAATTTACCACCCAAACACGACGATATTTAAAAAAAATCGCTTTACTTTGCGAAATTTTTAGTTGGCATGGGATGCAGCATGGGACTGCCGTCCGATGCCAATGGATACTCTGCCTGGGCGGCATTGGCACTTTCCATCAGGTGCAATGCCGCCACTATGCCAGGCCATTATAAAAAAAAAAAAAAAATTGTACAAGTGGTCCGGTTAGGCAGGTCCAACTTCGAGAGAGAGGTCAATCGTCGAATCCAACTCGGTTGGGCAGCGTTCGGAAAACTACGCGACGTCTTCTCGTCCAAAATACCTCAGTGCCTTAAATCGAAAGTCTTCGATAGTTGTGTGTTGCCAGTGATGACTTACGGCACCGAGACGTCGCCTCTCACTATGGACCTTATTAGGAAGCTCAAAGTCACTCAACGAGCTGTGGAGAGGGCTATGCTCGGGGTTTCCCTACGAGATCGAATCAGAAATGAGGAGACCGACATAGCCTGAGCCTCCGTGGCGCAGTTGGTTAGACACCGCCTGTGAAACGAGAGGCCGCGGGTTCGATCACCGCACCGAGAGAAATGTTTGTGCGGCCCACAAATATTTCTTCCGGGTCTGGATGTGTGTGAGACCGAAAAGTCTCTCGTAGTTCCTGATACCCACGACACAAGACTCGATCTTAGTGTGGGGTCAGGACTATGTATGTGACTGTTGGGTGTTATTTATTTATTTATTTATAGCCCAGCGGATTAGCAAGTTGAAGTGGCAATAGGCACGGCACATAGCGCGGAGAACTGATGACCGATGGGGTCGGAAAATGCTCGAATGGAGGCCACGTAGCGGAAAGCGCAGCGTAGGACGTCCACCCACAAGATGGTCCAACGACCTGGTAAAGGTCGCGGGACGTCGCTGGATGCAGGCTGCCTCCAACAGGTCTCTGTGGAAATCATTGGGGGAGGCCTATGTTCAGCAGTGGACTTCCTTTGGCTGATGGATGGATGGATGAATACTTTTGATCACTACAACACAAATTAAAAAGAATAAGAAATAAAAAAAATATTAGAAAATTAAACCGATTTCAAAATTGTAATAAAAAGAGTAAATAAAATTAATATTATAATAGATCTAAAATACCTAAATAGGGCAACTATTTTTTGAGGTTATGGTTGAGTTGAATTGAGGTTGCATAATACATATCAACATTTGATATAAAATTATAATTAAAATTGCGTCTTCTCGACAAAAGGCCTGAACAGTGTTTTTTTTTTGTATTACTTTGAATGGCCAGACGGGCATGCCGTTCACCTGATGGTAACCGATACCACCGCTCATGAACAGTAGCAAAACCAAACAACACCTTCAATTACAAAGCAATGCTTGGCATTCCCCTGCGCTCGCCCCTGAGACATAAGATGTTAAGTCTCAATCCGTATCACAACAGTGCATTATATTAAACACACATTGCGGTGGTACCTACCCAGGCGGCGTCTAACATATGAGAGACCACCAGTTAAAGAACCTGAATAATAAATGAAAATCTTCCTAAATTGATCACTTGAGTTCAGAAAAATGTATATGGTCGTTGACATCAATAAGCGTTTTTCGTAACATTTTCTGCATACGGAAATAACTATGATTAAAATTGATTTATATTATCCTCGTCTAAATATATATCTATATCAGCCCATATACGTCCCACTGCAGGGCACGGGCCTCCTCTACAACCGACAGTACGATTGAGAGTGGTTAGGCCATATAGTCCACCACGCTGGCCTAGTGCGGGTTGGCATTATCCTCGTATTGTGGTTATATGCGTAGTACGCTAAAACGATAGAGAGCTATAAAACAAAGATTTTTTTCATATTTCAAAAGTTGTATAATACTAAGCGAACATCGGTAGAAATATCAGTATGAGACTTTTTTGCTGTTTATAAGTTTATACGTTTGTATTCTTTCATACCTTATCGCTATTTATTGATATTTATGTGGGAATAGTTCCGTCTCGGGTCAAATCAAACAACGATCTTTTGGGTAATCTTCGGTATATCCTTCGTCTTTTTAAAAAATATCGTCTTTTATCGTCTTCACGTCTTACACTCACGTCGTCCTCCAGACTGTTCTCTGTTATTCCGTCCTTCCGTATTTTAACATCTCAATCATTCATCCTCTTTCCATCTTAAGTTAGAGTAATTACCTCTAGAGAGATTCACGCTGTAACCGCACATGAGACATCAATAGGCCGATTTTAATGCACAAAACTGTAACTTCTATGACTGCATAGATCCAAATTATCTGTACAGTCATAGAACAAAAATAAACTCAGAACTTCTTTTTCACGCTACGGCGGAAAGACTGAATTAAAGGATGGATCCTTTAGAAACGTTCTCAGCTTGCATTTCTTTCTTATCTTTTTTTTTTGCCCCTACTTACGAAACTACTTTGAGTAAATAATAAATAAGATGGAATAATATATATACATATATATATTATTATTTTTTTTATTTTTTTTATTTTATTATTAAAATATTAATCGTGTACTTTAGTTTTGTTATTATTTGTAATATTATGTTTTGTTCTAGTGTCTTCATATATTTTTTGTTGAATTACGAGTTACAACTGTGCGTCATCCGAGGTTTGAGTTGAAAATCAGCGTTGTGCATACTTACATTATGCTGAACTCTAACCTTTTTATGACAGCACTGGAATATTGGCTGCGATCTATACAGAAACATGTTATTAATATATGTAGTTTCTAATTAGTTGTGTTATATTACTTCTTATTTGTTGTTTAACTTCCATAATTGAATAATCTTTAATCCAATATGTGTTCTGTCCTGCATTGTATTGTATACTGTGTTGTCATGAATAAAATAGTTCTTTCTTTCTTTTTTTTTTCTTTCTAGAATATTAAGTACTACAATAAACAGACAGCCTCCATTCTGCAATTGGTTACACGCAGGCTGTGAAATGAGAAGTTACAGGTTCGATTCCCGCATCGAGACAAAAGTTTGTGTCAATCTTGTGATGCACTTGTTTCGCGTTGGATTTGTGAGATCTAATAGTTTGTCGGAGTTCATGATACCCACGACACAATACTCGATATTAGTGTGGGGTCAGAACTATGTTTATGACTGTTCAGTTTATTTATTTATAAAAACTTGTGCCGTATGTTCCTATAGTTATATATGTATATAAAGATATATGTTCCGATAGGCCGTGGGGGGCATTACCCGGCATAGTAGATAATATGAAAAAACATTACCGATTTAATCAATTAAAGATGTTTATCAATACATTTTTCCTACAAATACGTTTTTTGTTAATATATCTAAGTTCATGGGTCATGTATGCCAGGCACAAATTCTAGACCCTAGTCATTGCAGAATTTTCTCAAAGAAAGAGTAAAATTTGAAAATCGGGGTTTTACTTAAAGATGATTTAACAGATTTCGACAGCCTCTGTGACGCAGTCGGTTTAACGCCGCGCCGCCTGTAGAACGACAGGTCGCGGGTTCGATCCCCGCACCAAGCCAAATATTTGTGTGATCCACAGGTATTTGTTTCGGTTCTAGGTTTGTGAGACCGAAAAGTCTCTCGTAGTTCCTTTAACCTAAACGCAAAACTCGATCTTACTATGGGGTCAGGACTATGCATGTGACTGTTGGGTTTTATTTATTTATTTATTTATTCTTAACTGCACATAAAGAGGACAACATTAACATATAATATAAAATAAAAAGTACAGAAGGCGGTCTTATCGCTCTAGGCGATTTCTTACAGACAACCTTTGGATGGATACGAGATAAGGAGAAGAAGAGAGGGCAGTCTAGGAAATAAAGGAAACAAGCTCCAGTAAAATAAGAATTATAGACGAATTATTTATAATTAATATTATATATAATATATATTCATATATATATACACACATATACACATACATACATACATACATACATACACACATACATACACACATACATACACATATACAACTATGATTATGCATAAACACTTATAAATACTATAAATTGCCTGTAGGCTTATTTTCTATATGTAGAAACTATACTTCTCGGTCTGTAGATTTATTTATTTATTTTATTCAAGTCGGCGAATATCAGAGAATGTGGAAATCGATATCAAGCCAATTATTCACAGCAAAGCATTAATTTCCCCTATTGAGTGATAAGACAGCAATCTCGGACACCGATAAACGTATTAAAAGAAAAAGCAATATTCTCATTAAAATGCCTTCGTCTGATTCATGTTTATGAGCCTCTTATCTAGCTTTATTGCGGAGGTAATAAAATCTTTTGGTTTTAGGCTAGACACATATAACAATTTTAAAGTACTTCTTAAATAGGATAATACGGGATGCACTTCAACTAACTATGATGATGTGCGGAAAATCTTGATTGATACATTAGTCATTGTAATCTTATGATTTAATCTCAAGTTTATCGGATTTCGTTATCCAAAATCTATCATAGTATGTGATAAGCCCATTAAGAAATTTCGATTTTAGTCAACGAAGTTAGTCTATGCCATAAATGAACATTATATTTATACACTCGGTGACGTTTTGTTCTGTAGTCTGTGAATGACGTCACTGTTACTACAATGCAATCATAAGAATGAGATAATTTGATGCTCTTCCTACTGTCCAGTCTATTATGCGTGTTTGTGGAACTCAATCCCTTTTTAGCAATAGTGGGATTCATTATCACATATAAAAAAGCTTATGTTTTGAGATGAAAGAAACGTCTTTTATCGTCAAAGTTAATTTAAAGCATGAAAAGTCACTACAATGTATTACTAGACAGAGACGTTTTAAGCGAAAAAAAAACTCAAGTAACTGAGGCAATTAACGTCGACGCCTGGAAAAATGATCATAGCAAAATATGCTTTATGGAACATATGTAACTTTTCAGTTTTCTATATCTGTATCAGCCCATTTACGTCGCACTGTAGGGCACGGGCCTCTTCTACAATGGAGAGTACGATTAAGAGGGGCTTTATCACTGTATTTACTCAATTTCATCAAGTCTATGGCTGGTTTTAGAGACCGTCAGCGCTGACAGTTGAAATATATATGAGCTTCAAAGGAGCGGTTTAGAACGGTTTAGTCGGCGTGCGGTTAGCGTGACTCTAAAATCAGCCAACACAATTGTTGTAAATAAAATTGGTGTTAATTTTTATTACATAAATTCGACTCTAAACAATAGGATTTAGGGTTGTGACCAAGATTTGATTTTGAGCAATATGCAATGGTCCCTAAAAAATATCGCGTGTATAAACATGAATTTGAAAACAGCATAAACATTGGTTGTAAAATGACTGAAATATTTTGAGCTATATTTCTAGTAGATTTTTATGACCAGAGTGATCGCCTATTTGTAAACGCCACGCCTATCTAAAATTAGGAGCAATGTCACCCAGAACTGTTAGTAAGAATTGCATGGCTCTCCACTGCGCTCTTCACCTGGTACAATATATATTACCGGCCTTATTCATAGACAGTTTTAAAACCTAGTTTAGCTATTGAATAGTTCATCCCTTTCGAACCACTTTTGAATTCGGTTTGAGTGAAGAAGACAAAACAAAACTAAAATACATATGTGCGTATGAAACTTTTTTTAATGCAATGAATGGCGAGACGAGCATGCCGTTCACCTGATGCTAAGCGATACGACCGCTCATGAACAGTAGCAAAACCAAACAGCACCTTGAATTACAACGCAATGCTTGGTATTCCGCTGCGCTCGCCATTCTGAGACATAAGATATAAAGTCCCAATATATCCAGTAGTTACTCTGGCTACAATGTCCTTCAATTCGAAACACAACAGTGCATTTAAACTTCTGTTTGGCGGGGGAAATAGGCATTGCAGAGACGGCCTCTCACATATGAAAGACCACTAGTAAGAAAAACTATATAAGAAGAAGGCTCTTAGTAATAAGTATAGCAGCGAAGCCCTGTCTTACCACAATACTTTTTTTATCCCACTACTATGAATCGCCATATCGCTATATCGCCAGCAGGAAGGGCGAAAAACTATAATAGGTAAGTAAGCGATGACGACTCACTTACGCAAATACTTAATACGCACATGGACTTGAAAAGATTTATTCTCGAACGATAGCTTGGTGTTATCTTACCTATTATTTCATTGGTCAATCTAGAAAAAATGAAAAAATGCGTGGTCTCGTTTATAATGGGTCGGACGCGCTGCTGACATTATAGTTCTGTGTTTGAGTCCTATCCCAGGCCAAATCTTCAGACTTTTCGTATTCAACAATTTGTTCGTAATCAATCATGAAGAAAATCAAAAAAATTGCGAAGTATCCCGTATACCATAGAGATTTACAAGAAAGATTGTGGTCTAACTCCTCTAAATAGTAGAGGAGGTCCGTGTCCTAAACCCGAACCTACCGCTATCCCCCCCCCCCCATCATTTTGCCTAGGCTAGGCTAGACTCGTGATTGTATTGTTATACAAGTTAATTAAACTGAGAAATTTGATATTTAAAAATACACGTTAGTAAATATTATTACAAATTTTGCCATAATAACTTATCAGAATAATTAACAAAGAATAATTATGTAAAATGTATATATACTCACAATACTAAAATCAGCATAGACTAACCATACTGTCGCTTACAAAAAACATCATTGTTAATATTTTTTCACTTCTACTATGAGAGATGAATACTAACACAAAATGCGTATCAGCAAAGCCCTCAACTAAACTAAATTAAATTTTAATCAATAATTGTTTTTTTATGACACTGATAAATGCATTTGGTACAGTCATTAAATATCAGACTAATAGGGGATATATGTTTATATTATAATTAAAAGAGAATAGATAGTGTATAGTTTGGAAGATAATTTTTAGAAGAAGTTTTAAGTCCCATGTACTCAGAGCGTTTCTCGCTTCGAATATACGATTATCATGCAGATATTAAATCTTAAAGAGATAATATTATACGTTTTTCATATGTATTGAAAAACGTATAGTATAGGAGGCTTTTGACAGCCTCCGTGGCGCAGTTGGTTAGACGCGGCCTGTGAAACGAGAGGCCGCGGGTTCGATCCCCGCACCGAGAGAAATGTTAGTGCGGCCCACAAATATTTCTTCCGGGTCTGGGTGTTTGTGAGACCGAAAAGTCTCTCATAGTTCCTGATACCCACGACACAAGACTCGATCTTAGTGTGGGGTCAGGACTATGTGTGTGACTGTTGGGTGTTATTTATTTATTTATTTATTTATTACAACAAGTGAGAAACTTCTTGTAAATGGGCTATGAATTTTAATGCGTGTATCGCTAGATGTCGCTATATTAAAATTGCAGCTAATATCTGTTTAATTAATAATCGTCAGCAATATCCCAGCACGGTAGTTTTGAATAAAAACATTACCAAGGTTGTTAATGATGGTCCCGGTAGAAGCTGAAGCGCTCTTACTTCTGGTTCCCAGGGGCCGATCCCAAAAAGGCTGTTTATGATAGAGAACATACTGCAAGGTACGGTGTTAGAGATGTAAAGGAAAGGTCTGTTCTCCTGGAGTAAACATTTATTATTGACTAATTAGACCTATAAATAATATGACTGAATATAACATCCACACACTAGTATAAGGATAGATTATTACATCACTAAAATTCAGAACCGTAAACAAATATTTGATGTCTTCATAACATAAAGTAATATTCACTAACTTCGCCCTACACCGCAAAGAGCAAACCAAGCGCCTTTAAGAGCGTTTATACCCTTTGCGTGCTTTTTGGCTAAAAACAGGACTTTTCAAATGAGTTAATAGCCACCAATAAACAATTTCAAGGAAAAATAATTAGTACTAATTTTAGAAAAGGTCTATCTAGGGATTTTGGTGGAAAACATTATAGATTAATGGATAATTTGTGAGTTCTATAAGGATTACTGAACACTAGTTTCGTTATTTAGGCTTTAGGTGGCAATTTAGAAGCTTAAGATATCCGAAATCACTAAATATAAGATAAAAATATAAATATTATCCGACTACTAAGACCCTTATGGAGGGATTTTGCTGAGAAAAATAATCTTTTTATGTTTAGTTCCTGAAAAATAAAAATTTAAACAATGCGAAATTATTCAGTAACACTCGTCAAGCACATATTTTTTCACCAACTTATATTATATTATATTTCAATAAAATTAGTTTTCATGTTTTCTACATATATTTTAAAAACCACTATAAAACACGCTGTCCGCCGTGCATCAAATCAGACCGCCGCAAGGCCTTCTAGAGGGAGGACGTATCACTCGTCGCTCCGGCCTGGCTGCAGTCGATTTTTGCCGTGCGTCGTAAAAATAGCCACGCGGGGACTGCGATTGCTACATCTTAGTACTTTGATAGTAAAACATATTTTTTCTTTAGCCAGAGTAACTACTGGACATATTGAGATTTAACATCTTATGTCTCAGTGTGGCAAGCGCAGAGGAATACCAAGCATTGCTTTGTAATTTATGATGTTATTTGGTTTTGCTACTGTCCATGATTGGTCGTATCGCTTAGCATCAGGCGAAGGGGATGCTCGTCTCGCCAATCATTCCAAAAAAAAATTATAGTTGACCCGTCATAGTGATCTAGGTATGTATGTAGCCCTTTCAGTCTGTATACTATTTCGACTCAACAACCATCTTTTGTCGACTGGCCGGAGACAGAGAGAGATACCCATCTCTTGTTTTTCGGTGTTTTTTTTAATTTTATTCTCCTCTTACCAACAGTTGAACCAATATATTATTAAGTACTATATTATATTATACGAAACTCGAATATTCGATGTCCGAAATAAGTTTCACTTCTAAAAGTCTATCTGTATCAGCCTATATACATCCCACTGCAGGACACGGGCCTCCTCTACTATCGAGGACAGAGGTGTGCCCTAGGATTCGAACTCGCGACCGCCGCGAACATATTGGCAGCTGCATCAGGGGCCCTACTATATTCATCCGAAACGAAGTTCGAAACATAGTAGGGCCCCATTCTTTCTTCGATCCGAAGATTCGAATTTCGGATTTATATGGTAGGGCCCCTGGTCCGTTTACCGACAAGCCACCACGCACTTTTATAAGCCTATACTATTCTCTATGACACTTTCATTCTCTCTGAACTTAGTCGATGGTTATGACCAGTTATGACGTACGATAGATAATTCAAACATTTTGTAAAGTACCTAGGCACAGTATACAGTTATAAGTACAACGTCAGTCATCCGTAGATCTGATGCAGTTTCTACCGTAATATCGATACAGTTCAGTTATTATATATCAAGGTGAACTGGTTTCGACCTTCATTGCGATTTATTTCTTAGTAAAATACAATTTAGAGTTTGAAAGTAATTATTAGGAACTAGGTTTTATGACTAACTGATGCTTTTATGTATTTTATTTATTTATTAACTCTTTATTGTATATACAGAAAAAAGGACATAACAATACAGAAATAGCAGAAAACAACAGTACAATGGCGGTCATATCGTTCTAGGTGATTTCTTCAAGACAATCATTAATTTCTAATTCAACATACCATTGACTTCTTCAGTCTAATTAAGTCTTAAGTCTAAGTAAGAGCAGAAATGACCATTCATGAATAGTAGCAAAACAAAACAACACCTTGAATTACGAAGCAATGCTTGATATTCCACTGATCCTGAGACATAAGATGTTAAGTCGCAATATGTCCATTAGTTACTCTGGCTACAATGCCCTTCAATCCGAAATACAACTGTGTATTAACACTACTGATTAACTTTTCTTTTTTAAATACTATAGGTCCGGCAAACGAACAAACAGGTCACCTGGTACGTGATCACTGCTCGCTATGAACATCAAAGCCTATGACCATATTTGTGTTGCAACCAAATCGAGAGGAGAGCGGAAAGTAAAAAGAATTTTTACAGGAAAGGGGTATTGGGCATCCGGCTATCCCAGTACAAAATCAAATAGTTAATTTTGTTTTCCCGCTGTGATATAATACATCTATGGTGTCGTAATACGCTAAATCCTGCTTTCACCATTACATTAAGTAATACAAATCACACCGGCCTTGTAAGTATTGATTTATTCACTTAACAACTATATTTGCAGATTCCTAATACCGTAGTTTTGGCAATTCTATGATATTCTCTTAAGTTCTTAGCTTAAAATCTATTATGACCATGAATAAAAATGAACATTAACACTAGTAAATTCACTTAGCGTGCGTATCAGATGTTAGTCTTTCTTGCCCCAAAAAATAAGACACAAATTAATAACTATACCGTGTGTGTGTGAACTGCATGTGCGAAATGCGTGGAGGCCTGTTGGTAAACGGACCAGACGCGGCTGCCATAATGTTCACGGTGTTCGGGGATTCGAACCCCAGGGCACACCTCTAAATTTGCGGAGTCACGTGAATTTTGATAGTCAATCACCACGCACTTAAACGGTGAAGGAAAACATCGTGAGGAAACCTGCATACCATAGCGATTTATAAAAATGTCTATGGTATGTAAGTCCGCCAACCCGCACTAGGCCAGCGTGGTGGACTATATGGCCTAACCACTCTTAATCAAACTCTTGATTGTAGAGGAGGCTCGTACCCTGCAGTGGGACGTATATGGACTGATACATACATACATACATAGGTACTATGTAGTATATGTAGGGGCTGAAGTAGCAGATAGATCTTTGCTAAGTGCTACTTTCTCTTAGACAACCAACGTGCTCTGTTGTTTCAATCAGTAGTTGTCATTATTAGAGATGTCATGATGAAATGTGCACTAAAAAGACAACCAGGTTATATGTTCGTGGAAAACCAGTTAAACTGAATGACGCTATAGTTAAGCGTTTCTTCTTCAGTCTGTCAGCAGATGAGGTGCCAGAAGTCCATTCCTGGTACCTTAAACATCCCTGAAATCCTTCGTTCCTGTTGTAAAATAAATGGTTAGCCAAACCGTTCAACCTTGTTTTAGTCCGACCTTTGAAAATCTCGATTAAATTAAAGGGCTAACCGGTAAGTCTCTCATATGTGAGAGGCCATCTGAGTAGGTACCACCGCAATGTCTATTTCTCCCGCCAAACAGCAGTTTAAATGCACTGTTTCGTTTTGGATTAAAGGACATTGTAGCCAGAGTAACTACTGGACATATTGAGACTTTACATCTTATGTCTCAGGATGGCCAGCGCAGTGGGATGCTAAGCACTGCTTTGTAATTCAAGGTATTGTTTGGTTTTGCTACTGTTCATGAGCGGTCGTATCGCTTACCATCAGGCGAACGGCATGCTCGTCTCGCCATTCATTGCAATAAAAACCGTTCAATCTTGATTCAGTCAGATCTTTGAAAATCTTAATTAAAATAAAAAAGAAACGATAACAAAAAGCATAATTTCAGTGATTCGGATACGAGAGGCTCTACGTACAGGGCACAGGCTACAGCAGTGCTAGTACACTCGGCGCGCGCGCCGCCCGTGTTAGTCATGAAACTGCGTGTCTAGACACAACCAACACTCGTGAAAATAATTATTAGTGTTTTGTGATTTGTGATTTCTTGGAATTTTATTGAAAAAAAAATCAATGTAAGTATTATTAGCTTTACAATATTTTGAAAAATAGTGCGATTTATTTATTGTTAAGTTGCGAATTCTTAAAATTAAACACTCTGTAATTTTTAAAATTTTAATTTAAATGCTAAAATTATTTTTTATTTTTTGGGGAGTCGTAGAAGTAGTAAGATTTAAATAAACTACTTATGTGTCACATATATTTTTAGTAATTAAGTCCCTGGTTAATTTTAATTATTTTTTGTCAAATATTCCACATTATAAATTCTGTTACTATTTAATATGAATGAATTCTGAATATTTTATACAACCCAACTTCTAAACCCGTAATCTTTAAGCCAAATAAATATTTATCCGCAAGGATACTAATTCGCAATACAATATACCGTCATACAAATATTTTTAAACTGGTGTACCAACACTTCGACTGAACCATGGTAAATAAAAAGAAAACATATAAAAATAGCTTTGGATATGCTTAGATATAACATGATTAGTCTAGAACCAAATATACCAAATCCGTCGCGCAAAAACCGTTCAAATTGTTAAGGATGAGGAACTGTAAACATACATATCGCATTTGAAACGAGGTCATTTGACAGTGAATTAAACTTACGAATATAGCCTTCCGCATTGACAACCTGAATAGACAATAGACCTTATTAACCACTGAATAGTTAATAGGATAGTCGTTTTCGGATAGATAATGATCACCGAACCATGCGTACAGATCTAATTTAGTGCTCCATGCAACTGAATTATCATGCAGAATTAACCTGTGTTTTGGTGGAAGGTATATTTTTCCAATTGCCATTAATCTCACACAGTTTGCTCTTATTTCCTTCTCAGAGATCAGAGATGGCCCTAACAACAAGCTAGGCACAAGTTTTACTTATTGTTTATAACATACCGAAATACAAGAATTGACTACCTAAGAGTTGAACCTAGATCCTTACACTGCTCAGCTCACATACGCTGCCACAAAACAGATTAGACGTGCATAATAAATCATTTATTTTTGTTATTGTCGAAACCAGTTTAAAGCAATGATTGTAGGAAGCAAAACTCATACTATTCCATCACACGAAGGTCGGCAACGAACCTACAATCACACATACGAAGCCGCTGATTAGTTACGTTCTTGCGCTATAAAGATAATTATGCCTTAAAACACACTTGTTCTATCAAACTACTATTTAAATAGCGAAAAAAAATCTAGTGACTGATAAATGAATTATTTTATATCAATTTAATTACAGAGAGCTATACATTAGAACATAGTATGTAAGTCTGCCAATCCGCACTAGGCCAGCATGGTGGACTATATGGCCTAACCACTCTGAATCGTATTCTCGATTGTAGAGTAGGCCCGTGTCCTGCAGTGGGACGTATATGGGCTGATACAGACATACATACATACATTAGAATATATAAATACTCACAACACTTCATTATGAGTCTTACTTATTTAAAAACGAATTAAAACGCAAAAAAACATCGCAAAATAGATATATTTCCACATAAATTTCCAAGGTATGCGAAGTCTACCACAATAATGTTATATTACTTCAAAACCACAATTGTATTCTGGTTTGGAGGATTTCAGTCCCCGATCACGACATTAGGGATTTAACATCTTAGGGACTATTGGCCCACTTGCTTAGACGCCGGCTATCAAACGAGAGACTGTGGGTTCGTTTCTCACACCGAAGCAAATATTTCCGTGAAGCACAAATATTTGTGACGGGACGGGGTGAGATCAAAAAGTCTCACTTAATTTCTGATGCCCACGACGCAAGACTTAATGTGGGGTCAGAAGTCAGAACACATGGTTCTGACGGTGATGTGATTGATTGGTGTATTTATTTATTACATAACATCGAATGCCTTGAGATGATAAACGCATTTTTTATTTTACTCTCAGCTGACCAAAGTGTCTTTGTGACATTCTTGCAAATATAAAAAATCGAGTGTGGATAAGCCTACGAACTTTCGTTTCTCAGCTGACCTCTCTACACACCAACAAAATTAATGACATATAATAAGATAACATCTAGTTACGAAACGATTTGCCAACTTTCACCAAAGCATATTGAATTGGCAAGTCCTAAGCTTGGCGTTGCCTTTTATGATACGTGGTTTGGTCAATTTTGTTAGGTGAATGGGTGTTGTAAGTTTATGTAAGGCGTTACAAAATTTGTTGATGTTTTACTTGCTAATATTTCTTTATAGACTAGATTGTGAAATGTTTATGAATTGCAATTTTACTGTTATGAATGTATTAAAAACTGCGTGCTGCGAATTCTAAAAAGCCATAGTAACTGATCCTTAAACACAAGATATACGCCCGAATACTCGAACGCCATAAAAATAATGAGTTACTTTTAACAGCGCACGGCCCACTTAGTCAGTACATTTAAGCGGGATTTACGTAGTAAGTGCAACATAATATTTAAGTTGCGTTCCAGTATTCGGGCGATAGCTGTGTGATCTTAGGGCTATGTGTAACTTTTCTATAGTTTTTATTTAATTTTATATAAGTTAAAGTTTGGTGAAAAATACTTTTTTACATATAAATACACACACAAATATTTCTTCCGGGTCTGGGTGTTTGTGAGACCGAAAAGTCTCTCGTAGTTCCCGATACCCACGACACAAGACTCGATCTTAGTGTTGGGTCAGGACTATGAATGTGACAGTTGGGTGTTATTTAAAAAAAATACAATAAAGATAGACGTCTTAGGTAAGGTTTACCACAAAATGACTAACCAAATTTTTTACTTAATGAGTATAAATATTGCCATCATTGTGGTCACTTGAAGCAAAAACTACTCGTTTGGTTTCACTTTTTTGTTCTATTTTAGTCCTTGTCTATAAATAATATTGCGATGTCTTCAATATAAAGGTGGGAAAAGAGATTTATTTATTTATTAAAGACGATGTTATCACGATACATTAAAGACGTATCTGACATTGAAAATGTCAAGTTTTGGGTAAAGTTAATTTATGCAATTAGGCCTTAACAGTATCCACAGTTCCAAACACATTTATCAAATTAAATAAAACACGCAGATTACAACAGACGACATCGGGATATATCAGCTAGTCTCAATTATGCAGAAAACGTGTTTTAATCCAATCGTTTTTTTTGTCCATAATTTTTGATATGCAGTCAGCAAAATATTAATTGAATATTTCTTAGAACTAGTTTAGTCTATTTATAAAATCAGTTTTTTGCGTCAATCTTTAATAGCAATATTAAGGTAGGCTATAAAAATATGATTGATATTTCGACGGCGACGCTGAAAACTAGTAGAAAGCTCCCAAAGTGAGATCCCTGCCTACGATGAGTGCTTTGTTTATAAAAGCTGTACACTTGTCCCAATACCCCATTGTTTTAATAGTTGAAAGACAAATTCCAAATATTATAATATACTACACCAGCCTGATGAGTTTTAAGAAAAGAAGTAAACGGAAAAATCGTCGTCATACATGAAGGGATTTACTGATACTCTCATATGTCAGAGGTCGCCTGGGTAGTTAACCCCGCAATGTCTATTTCTTCCGCCAAACAGCAGTTTAAATGCACTGTTGTGTTTCGGATTGAAGGACATTGTAGCAAGAGTAACTACTGGACAAATTGAGACTTGACATCTTATGTGTCAGAATGGTGAGCGCAATGGAATGCCAAGTATTGCTATGTAATTCAAGGTGTTGCTTGGTTTTGCTACTGTTCATGAGTGGTCGTATCGCTTACCATCAGGCGAACGACATGCTCGCCTCACCATTCTACGCATTAAAAAAAAAGACTGCAAGTGTTTATGTCGGCTTGTAATAAACAAGTCAATGACACAAACCATATGAGTAAGCTCAGTAAACAACCAAACACGACGTCACACAATTCAAATGTCAAAATGTTTTGCCTGCAAGGTTTCGAAAGTGTTTGCCGATAGCCTCGGGCGATGGCCTAACGCGTTTCTCATGCTAAGTTGTATTTTTTTTGCACAGGTAAAAGGTATTTTTTTATGTAACAAAGTGACTTTCCTGTCTTTTTGTAGTTGAGGAAAATTTATGAACTTCCAGTACCGCGGAGCCGAAAGGTCTCATTGACCTTCTAATCCGCTGCGCTTGTAATTATTCTATTCTTTATGGTCTCTGCTTCTTCCTTCCTCTTTTGATGATCCGTCTTTACTAAAACCTACACCTGGCTGGCATATTTTGTAGTTCTCTTTAAAAAGAGGCTATCCCGCCTTCACATCCACCACTGCCTCTGTGTTACGACAGAACATGAAATACAATATCTTCCCCATCGACTCTGCGTGGTGGCCTGTTAGTAACGCACCAGACGCTGGCAACATGTTTATAGTGGTCGCAGGTTCAAATCCTTTCACTGGCACTCAAATGAGGGATTTATCCAACCCGCAGTCCATACACGAGCTCACAACTCATACCTGCTGCCTTTCAACGGAACGATTGCCTTAGCTCCGTAGCATTCGAATAAATATAATGGAGCACATAAAGGACAAACAAAATAATAAATTGTTATTTTAGCCATGTTTGTTTTTTTTTTATTAACAGGCTTTTATACAACTTAAGTAATTTTATACGTCAGTCCCAACGTGCTTTAAATAATGTCAGTTCCATAATTGGTGTTTACAAGCACTATGAACATTTATAATGTGCCAGTACACCCACATTTCGCCTTGTATGTTCTGTCCCATGGTGTGATAAAGGGCGAGCCTATGAACATTCATGAAAAAAATTAACAATATTTGACAAAAACCTCCCCATATTCATATACGAACAGGCACCCCCAAATCGGTCGGCCAGTTTAGTCATGTCTTAAGTAAATGATATTAAATATAAATAAAAACTACTGGTGGCTATAGAAACAAAGTTGTGTTGTAAAAAATACTGTTTTAAAATAATTCTCTAATTGTATAGTTCATAGATAAATCTATTGAGTGCGTGGTGGCCTGTTGGTGAGTGCGTGGTGGCCTGTTGGTAAACGGACTAGACGCGGCTGCCAACATGTTCACGGTGGCCGCGGGTTCGAATCCCAGGGCACACCTCTGACTTTTCGGAGTCATGTGTGTATTGATAGTCAATCACCATGCACTAAAACGGTGAAGGAATACATCGTGAGGAAACCTGCATACCATAGCGATTTATAAAATTTCTATGGTATGTAAGTCCGCCAACCCGCACTAGGCCAGCGTGGTGGACTATATGGCTTAACCACTCTCAATCGTACTCTCGATTATAGAGGAGGCCTGTGCCCTGCAGTGGGACGTATATGGGCTGATACACTAAATCTATTGATATCTATAACATAATATTCTTGATTACTGGCTTAATGAATATACAAGGTTAATCTTAAATCTTTTCATTTTCATTTCACTTCAGACACATACACTAAATTTTGTACAAAAAATTGTGACGATTTTTTTTTGTTATTTATTTTCTATCGCCTTATTATGGTGGTAAATACATAGTTTTTTTCTTAAATAAAAGTGTACACCCTTTTATTTTTAAAGACACTATGGTATGCAAGGCTTTAAATTATTATTTTAGCGAAAACTATGAATTTACCACCCAAACACGACGATATTTAAAAAAAATCGCTTTACTTTGCGAAATTTTTAGTTACATTGTATTTGTAGTTACTAAAACTACCACCCGGCTTCGTTTTCGGTAGGAGTCTTGATATACCCGGTATAAAGCCGAAAACGGGATGCCACACTCATCTTCATGAAAAACTTTTACTATGGGTCCAACCGTGAAATCGTGAAAAACATTATATTGTACCTAGTTCCATACTAAATTAAGCGTTTCAATCTGCAAAATGTATGGAACAGCAGATTTTTTTTCGTAAAGATTTACACATAACAAGAGGCGAATATGATTTCCGCTTATTTGACCGCTGAAGATATGTTTTCAATTTACCTATGATACTCTTGTTTCACCGCACTACATCAACCAATAAATAACAGTGTGGTAATTTTACCGAGCCGATAAAAAAAAATAAGCATCAGCAAAAATCCGGTGGAAAAATTCCTTCTTAATACAATAACGCAAAAAAAATATCATGACGTACGTATCTACTAAATTATTACTACGTTTTCAATAATTAACAATTGAACTTTGCTGTTTCATTACCATATACTTTGAATTATAATTTTATTTTATACATAACCAGTTTGCCATAATCATCTATTTTTATAAGTAAGTATTGGGTAAAACCATTGAGATAATATACTACAGGTGACACTGCAAACAAAATGTTAGTAACAAAATGAAGGGTACATTCTATTTCTGTCTCTGTCACACATACGAAGTAACATATATTCCCTCTCTCTTCACTGTGTACCCGTGTGCACGCATCATACGCACAAATTTTGTTCCCGATGTCCGCTCTAGTATAATACCTCAATGGGTAAAACCTATATTGTGTTGTGCAATATATTTTAAAGTTTAGAGACATAAGATGTTAAATTTCAATATTACCAGGAGTTATTCTGGCTACAATGTTGTTTAAACTGGAACACAACAGTGCATTAAGGCTGCTGTTTTGCGGGAAATATAAACATTGTCTTCCAAAATGCAATGCTTTTTTCTATAACCAATTTTCAAAGGTGACGACTGGCGGAAAGCATACGTACTAGTTTCCACCGGCTCACTTGCTCAAAATGAAATAAATCAGTGCAACATTTCCCCAGACTGTATCAGCCCAAATACCCTTAATGCAGGTCACGGGCCTTCTCTACAACCCAAAGTACGATTGAGAGGGGGCTAGGCTATATAATCCACTACTTACCACAGAAATTCGGCAAAATCCTTTAGTATGCAGGTTACTAAGGGCAATATAGGTTAAAATACTATAGTATCTACACATTTTTTTTTTGTTACAATAACTAGAACTATTGAACATGCCAAACTTCTAAGTGAGAAGTTAAATATATTTCTATACATAAGACAGATCTGATAAGAAATACTCAACCACTAATTGTTTTGTTATTATATGTATAGCAAAAAACCGCAGCGGTTACATCAGCGTTCGAATTCACTTAGATCCATCCATGAGACCATTCATTATGTCGTTCAGTTTCTGAATTATTCTTGGTCGTCGTTAAGAATTTTCTCGTTTCATGGCTTGTGGTTTTTCAGCATCGCGTCGTATTATTTTTTTTTTAGTTTTTTTTTTATTGCATTGAATGGCGAGACGAGCATGCCTGAGCATCGCTTACCATCGCCTGATGGTAAGCGATGCGACCGCTCATGAACAGGAGCAAAACCAAGCAACACCTTGAATTACAAAACAATGCTTGGCATTCCACTGCGCTCGCCATCCTGAGACACAAGATGTAAAGTCTCAATATGTCCAGTAGTTACTCTGGCTACAATGTCCTTCAATCCGAAACACAACAGTGCATTTAAACTGCTGTTTAACGGGAGAAATAGACATTGCGGTGGTACCCACCCAGGCAGCCGCTCACATATGAGAGACCTACCACCAGTAAAATAATATAGTAATAATATAGTAAAATAATTTAAGTATTCTGTTTTATTAATATACCCTTTTTTGTTTTTTATTCATGTGACTACATATCCTTTACGTTTTTTTCTTTTAATAGAATTCCCTCGTTTACATAATATATCGTTCTTGCGATTGCAACTTAGGTTAAACAACATATTAAAGTAAAGTTTTCAAACAGCAAAATATTTTTATCAGTATCGATGGGTATCACAAATCTGCACTGAATATGCATGCGTGATGTTGAACATCTCAAAACGATAGATTTGGTACAGTTGCATAATCAATGATTTTTTATTTCTCCATAGATTTCTTTTTTTTTCTTACCAATTACCATAAATTGAATGGCTTGTTCTATTTTCTATCTAATTAATACTTTACTGTACCTTAAACTTGCATAACACTATAATTCTAAACCCATAAGGCTTTAAAACCATTCACTCTACCAGCCCAATCATCACTAATATTTAATAATAATCACCTTCAGCCGTTATATCCGCATTTGAACGAAATATAATTTTAGCAATATTAAAATATTAACGTACTGAATAATTAATTTTACTAATAAATCATGACGTCAGGTCGGAAGTTGTTACAGCCTTATTTTAGATTCGATCTATCTGCGCACCTTATGGCTCATTGCTACTGCCGAATATAAACTGAACTAGTGAATTTCACGTGCATTGTAAGACTTCGATGAACGATACAGGAAGTGTGAAAACAAAAATGTTGTATGTTTTGTTTATTGTTATTGTTTCAAGTTTTTTTTTTCTCACTTTATATTTTCTGTGTCAATATTTTATTTGTAATTTCGGTGCACTCCACGTTACGTCAATGAATCGTTTTTCATTTCTATAAGTGTTGGCACTCAAAGTCTATAAGTTGTAAACACATAATCTTTGTTTTTGTTGATGTACACGACTGCTTGTTGTCCAAAATAGAAATAAAAAAAGGTTATAAAAACCATCAGTTTTAAGGTATAGACACTTAGAAAATCACATTCTCA
Source organism: Hyles vespertilio (assembly GCA_009982885.2). Taxonomy (NCBI): domain Eukaryota; kingdom Metazoa; phylum Arthropoda; class Insecta; order Lepidoptera; family Sphingidae; genus Hyles; species Hyles vespertilio. The sequence continues at coordinate 1,565,242 of CM042811.1, forward strand.
AAACCAAATCTGTTACTTCGTGTTGGTTTTCTCCGTGGTAATGGTCGAGTGAACCTATTGCAAATGGGTATAGTAGACAACTTCTCTGTACTAGACATGAACCTTATTTCAATCTGTTTAGAACACCTGCTAACATGAATAGGAGGAAGCATAACTATAGTGTTTAGATACTAAATCTGTGCGTAGGGTTTCTCACACAGCTAATTATCCTACCAATATTATAAATGCGAAAGTGTGTGGGTTTTTTACCTCTTCACGCTCAAACTGCTGAACCAGTTTTGATGAAATATGTCATGGAGCTAGCTGACACCCTGGATTAACACATAGGCACTTTTTATCCCAACAAAACGTAGTGTTACCGTGGGATGTGCAAGGAATTCAAATATATTCGACACTTTCAAACTCAAAGGATTAAGATGGTTGAAAACATTTCAAACTACGGCAGTAAAACAGTTCCTATGTTATGTTCCTATGTTCTTTACATTATGAACGTCCGCACGTCATGAAGGTCTCTCATCGAAAATCAGCGTTGCAGTGCTGCTTAAGTGGTGCTGCAGCATACTAGCTGAATGAGAGTTACCTTTGCTGGCGCAATATTTATTTGTTTTTATTTTACCTTAACTGTTTTTTGTCAACTCCTCTGTTATTTACTGTGCCAGCAATAAATATTCTTTCTTTCTTTCTTATGTTTCTAAAATAGCATTAAAAAAGTATCTGCACCCAAGCGAAGTTGGGCCGGACCGCTAGTTACCAATTATTTTCCGCCTAACAGCCGATACGATTTAACGTGTTCCCCATCTATGAAGAACATCGAAATATTTGTCTCTGAATATGGTGAATCAGAACGTAAGTCAAAAAGTACGAACTTAACAATGACCTTGCTATGAAGTATGAACGTGTAAAATAACGACAATGAGTCCGATGAAAAAAGCGTGTGTTTTTAAACACAATGCATGTTATTTAAATAATTTATTTTTTTATGATTTACGGCCGATGCCAATAATCAATCGAAAAAATTAGATTGAAGTCAATCTGGATTGTTTTCTACTTTTCGATTGGTCTCTTGTCATGTTGCCATAGTTTTTTCACTACTGAGATTGATTATTGGCAATATAGTATCAGAAAACAGATTGAGCTGTCAATCTAAAACGGCAAATTTCGGATTGGGATTGTTTATTGACAGCGGCTGTAACTCATTCACAGCCCACAGACAGCCTCCGTGGCGCAGTTGGTTAGACGCTGCCTGTGAAACGAGAGGCCGCGGGTTCGATCCCCGCACCGAGAGAAATGTTTGTGCGGCCCACAAATATTTCTTCCGGGTCTGGGTGTTTGTGAGACCGAAAAGTCTCTCGTAGTTCCTGATACCCACGACACAAGACTCGATCTTAGTGTGGGGTCAGGACTATGTATGTGACTGTTGGGTGTTATTTATTTATTATTCAGATTATTCATTCATGCGGCTCTCCTCTACATTATGCAAATGTAAATCTATTTCAACTAGACTGACCCATTAGGAGTTGACAGATACCTTGTGTACGGTGCGTACAATATCTATATGATAAAGTGATAGTTGATAAATGATAGAGTCTGTTTGATATAAAAAAGGATATATTTGAACACTTTGATACTATGGTAAGTTAATGATACAATGAGTACGCGCGGTATGACTGATGACCTAATGCGAACTGATTGAACATGTTGCTATAATAATGCGGTATGGCGTAAAATGCTGATGATACAAATTGCTTGTGTACGTGCTTGCTCGTACATGCTCCCGGGCCAGAAGATGAGAGAGATGAGTTTGATGAGATGATTGATGGATGAGTGACATGAGTTACAAGGTGATCAACAAAGGATTTTAATATTAAATGATTAACAAGGTGATTGACAATGTTTACTTAATGCTAAGAGGATCGCACGAATGCCTATAAAACGAAGGAGATGTCGATTTGTTTACGACTCGCGCACTTATACCAGGCTCTACACGATCACTTAAATTGGATTCACTTTTAAATTGCTTTATTTCACCTAAATTACGGCACTGATTCGCGGCACTAAACTCACTACACTGATTCACTGCACACTCACTACCACAACGAACCATGTGTCGCTTGGGGCCCATTGTCTGGGCCTCTATATCTGTTCCTGCTGCTTGCTCCGCTGGCGGCACTGGCCGCGCTCGAGCACGGCATCGGCGCCACAGCAGCGCCGCACTTGTCACTACAGCTACCAACACTACAAGGTAGATAGCCGTATAGTGATGTACATCATGATATGAGACGTGATCCGTGAGGATTCCATCTGATGATTGTTTCAACTGTTTGATTTGTCTTTCGATGTCCTCAAATCGTTGGCGATGATCCAATGTTGACCCATTCTCAACAGAGAAACTTGGTACTGATAAATTGATAATTTTATTGATAGTTGGAATTTCTATTTTTGTTACATCTGCTTCTGAGTTCAAAATGTTTGATTGAACTTTGTGTGAAAATATTGTAAAAGTGCTACCTTTGATTATGCACTTGTCGCTAAGTGATATAATTCCAACTTCACGTAATAGCTCTGATGTAACCCGACGCTCACATATGATTCGCACGGTGCATTGACCACAACATAAAAATAAATAATTATTTATGTTGTTAAGCTGTATCTGTGCAAATTGAAGTTTCTGTTTGACATTTTTGAGATAACATATCTTTACTGCATAAATTCTCCTCTGATCTCAACTGATGAATAGGCAGTTTTAATGCGCATAATAGTGTGTCGGAATTGTATTTTATACAATGTTGCATGTCTTCGCCTGACATAGGAATATATGAATCTTTTTGTAAGTTTATTGCTACATAATCTGATATTGGTACGATGGTAATGGCATTTGTTTCGATTAATTGTGGGATAGGTATCAATCTGTATATATCGAAATTATCTCTGCTAACCAATGGAATTTTTATTTCAAATATAATGAACTTTTTGGAAGCCCTTGCTTTTATATTAAGCAAGTGGTATATCTGTGATAATTCAGAATTTACATTCTCTAGAGGCAGCGATAAATCTTTAGACAATAGTCCTGCGATGATATTCAATTCATCTCGTAGCTGATCGGGAGTTAATAAATGATAGTTAAATTTTCCAACGTAGACATTAGTGATTGAATCAATAAGTGTATCTTGGATATTTTGAAGATTTGTTAGAATATTGTTCGCGATTATTGACGATACTGTAAATTCATGCATTCGGGCTAAATTTTCGACTTCGTTTCCTTGAATTTTAATGGCGGTTTCTAAATTATTCAAGTATTGATTAAAAATTTTATGTTGTTTGTTCATACTACTTTCGACCCTTTTTATTAAATTGAATTCTGCTTCGACGACCGACGTCTGGTTTTTCCACAAAATAGCTAAATGGTTTTCATTGTATCTGACTGTCTCAATATCGCGTTTGTACTGTTCCGCGAATTGTTCGTCCAATACACCGAATAGGCTATGAGCTATGTATCCGACACCGTTGATAAGGCCTCGTCTGAGTCGCGTGCGCGTGCTACTCGGTGTGAACTGCTGACCGAGTAGAATGCTGTTGTAATGCTCAAGGCCGTCACACCCATGATGTAACTGGAGAAGGACTATGTCGCATTGTGCCATCTTTTTATTGCTTGTATCAGAACATATTTTATCCAAATAATTAACATATTTATTAAGTAGCTCTGTCCCTTGCCAGTATGGGGCCATGTCATAGTAAATTATAAGTTTCCATTCATCTCGCTGCAGACGCATATTAGTGATTTTATCGAAGTATAAACCTTGGCTTGTATTTAAATTCGTTACTTGATATTGGCAATTCACCGTAGTGTTGATCATAACTAACCACATAAATATTGAAAATATGAAATTAGTATATTTATTCGGTTTTCTATAGGCCGAACCCTGGCGATTTGTTGCAGATGCTGTGGTGATTTCTTGTTTATGCTGTTCTGGCATCGAAGGCGTACTTTTAGTTTGTTCTTCGTTGATAAGGAGTCTTGATATTTTATTAACGGGCCTCTTGATTATACCGTTTTTTGTTTTGATTGAAACTACACGAACGTAGCCGTCGTTGCCTGGGTGGACTTCTATTATTTTTCCCAGCGCCCACCTTCCGGCGGGTAAGTTGACGTCATGTATGATTACAACGTCATTGATCTTTAAGTTTTCTTTTGGTTGACGCCATTTACTTCGTGCTGATAGCTGACAGAGATACTCCAGCCGCCACCTTTTCCATACATCATCAAATATTTTTTGTGTTAATTGCCATCGTGTTCGCAAATCTCTTTCTGTTTCAACTATAGTTAATACGGGACCACTTGCTAGAAAATGTGATGGTGTTAGATAGTTAAAATCTTCCGGGTCTTCTGTTAAGGCACATAAAGGTCGTGCATTCAAACAGGCTTCCAACTGCGCTAACAGCGTGGAATATTCTTCATAAGTTAGTTTCTGATCGCCGATAACTCGCTTGAGGTGGTATTTGAGACTTTTTACCGCAGCTTCCCAAAGACCTCCTGCGCTGGGCCACGACGGGGCATTAAAATGCCATTTGATTTCCATTTCAGAGATCGCCGAGAAGAATTTTTCATCCAGTGTTGTTTTTAAATCCAAATATTCCTGATTTATGATTCGGTTGGCTCCGACAAAATTTGTCCCGTTGTCGCTGTAGATGTGGCGCGGAGCTCCTCTTCTAGCTGCCATCCTTCGTAAAGCAGCCAGGAACGAAGATGAACTGAGGTCTGATACCAGTTCAAGGTGCACGGCTTTTGTCACCATGCAAACAAATACTGCGATGTAACCTTTCGAAGTTTTGATACCTCGACCTTTGCTTGATTTGACGTCTACAAATCCTGTATAGTCCACACCAGTCTGATAAAATGGTCTTGTTGGGCTAGTGCGGGCTGCAGGAAAGTCACCCATAATTTGGATATGCTTAATGGGATCATGGCGTCTGCACGTTACGCATCCGCGTAGGCGTTTTTTCACTGCTCTGTTACCTCCCACGATCCAATACTTGTGTCTCAAGTACGCGGCAGTCAATCTGGCTCCACCATGAAACGTGAGCTTATGAGATTGATCAATAAGAAGTTCTGCTAGACGACTTTGACCAGGAATTATAATAGGATATTTCATCTGGGGATCTATCGGAGCATTTCTTAGTCGCCCTCCCACTCGAAGAAGATTGTTCTCGTCCAAAAAAGGATTTAATTGACTTATTGCGCTTTTTGGATGCAGACTGTTTTTGTCTTGTAGACTAACAATTTCCTTAGAATAGTAAAATTGCTGAACGTGTTTAATGATAATGCTATTTGATCTTTTTAATTCTGATATAGATAAAAATGGTTGCTTATGTTTTTGTTCGTACGTCAATCTCAACATCCATGATAAAATCCTTATAACTTTGTTCAATGAGCTATGTTTTGATAATAATTGATGTATAATGCTGTTTTCTGTTTCTTGCTCGAAGACGACATTTACTTGTACATTTTTTATTTCTTGATCTGTAGAGTAATTTGGTTGAGTTTGTTGATAGCTGTTGCCTTGCAATAAAGTCGGTCCCTGCCACCACAACTTATGCTCTGTCAATTGTGACGCAGTTAGTCCTCGACTAGCGCAGTCTGCTGGATTTTCCTCCGACTTGATATAACGCCAACATGATCCTGGCATGGTGTTGATAATTTCACGTACCCTGTTGGGCACGAAAGTTTTCCATCTCCCTGGGTTGCCGTTGAGCCAGCCTAAAACGATCATTGAATCTGACCAGCCGTATGTCGTCATATGATAGTCTGTCAAGCATCGCTGAACTTTTGACATTAATTTTGAAAGCAGTAGAGCTCCACTTAACTCCAATCTCGGCAGGGAGATTTTCTTTCCAGCTGGAACAAGCCGCGTTTTGGCGACTAAAAGGGTTATGTTTGATTTATCCCCTTCATTAACTTTGCAGTATATAACGCAGGCATATGCTTTCAGTGATGAGTCACAAAATCCGTGTAATTCAATGTTGTTATTTTGCTTTGTATTAATCCATCGTGGAATTTGTATTCCGTTAATGTTATTAATATCTTTTTTCAATTTTTCCCACTCCGATTGAATATCTTCAGGTAAATGATCATCCCAACTTATATTCGATAACCATACATTTTGAAATATGATTTTAAGTTTTGTTGATAACGGTGCCAGCCAACCTAGCGGATCAAATAATTTGGAGATATCTGAAAGAACTGATCTTTTTGTTTCCAATTTTGTGGAATATTCTATTCTGTTTTGGAGTGTGAAAACATCTTGATATGGGCTCCAGCAGAGTCCTAGCGTTTTTGTAAATTCTGTTTGCTTGAAAATAAAACTATCATGATTACTTGATTTGCTGCTGATGTCTGAAATTTCGGCTATATTAGACCTCCACTTTCTAAGGTTGAATCCACCTGATTTTAGGAGCTTTACGAGGTCATCGTGTAGTCGTATTGCTGCGTCGACAGTATGTGATCCATGTAAAAGATCATCCATGTAAAAGGATTGATCAAGAACATCAATAGCTGGGCTATTTATAAAGTTTGATTTTTCGTCGACTGCTAATTGCTTCAATGTCATCATTGCTAAGAACGGGGCTGCTTTGGTTCCGTATGTTACAGTGTTCAATTTATATTCCTTAATGGGCTTATCTCTTGATTCGCGCCAAATTATTTTTTGTAGATTTTGGTCATCTTCATGCATCCAAATTTGGCGATACATTTTTTCTATGTCCGCTGTAAATGCATATTGATATTGTCTCCACTTAATGATAAGAGATTGTAAATCTTGTTGAAGGTTAGGACCACACAGCATGACGTCATTTAAGCTGTGTCCTGAAGATGTTTTAATTGATGCATTGAAAACAACTCTAAATTTTGTAGTTGTTGACTCGATGCGCTGTACACTATGATGCGTCATATGGCATTCAGGTTTCGTATTACCGTCGACCGGCGTCATATGGTTTAGTGATTGATATTCTTGCATAAATAATTTATAATCTTGTTCCATGATTCGATTTTGGGTAAATTTTTTCTCTAGTGATCTAAACTGAGCAATGGCTTTTCCTCTACATGTACCCAAATTTTCTTCGAAATTGCTCTTCATCGGTAATCTCACTACATATCGGCCATCTTCTCCTCTGATAGTTGTATTCTTATAGTATTCGAGGCATTGTTGATCTTCTGATGTTATGTTTGATTCTTCTGAAATATCTTCGATCTCCCAAAATTTTTGAATTTCGTCTATATTATTTAAGATGACGTTGCAATGAAGTGTCTTTACGTTGCCGCTTAAAATCCAACCTAAGCGCGTGTTTTGTGCAATGGGCGAGTTTTGATCGGCCCTACAAATGCCATCCAACAAGATCATTGAATAAATGTCTGCTCCTAAGAGAAGATCGACTGGACGACTGCTGTTAAATTCGGGATCTGCCAATGTAAGATTATTCAAGTACGCCCATGTTGGTTTCACGAATGATTGGCTTGGTAGATTTTTGATTAAATTTTTCATTATGTAAACTTCTGTATTAAATTTAAAGGCGTTGTTAATAGACGCGAATTTAATGTGAATGACTCCTTTGCAGTTACTCTGCTTCGTACCGACTCCAAAGACTACACCTTGGCATTTCTGACGTGGCAACCCTAATAATTGTGCGCCATTTTCAGTGATGAGTGACGCTTGAGAACCTTGGTCTAACAAAGCGCGCATGTTCAAATATGATCCATCTCGGGTTTGAACCTTGACCATCGCCGTGGCCAAAAGTATTTCTGGTATATCCCGCTGTGACACGTGCGAATTGCTTCGGACCGCCTGTGTTGGTTCGGGTTTAGAAGTTTTCTTTGTTGATATTGCACTGGAGTTGTGCTCAGGTTGTGCAAACGCCTCGTGTAATAAAGTGTTGTGCATTTGATTACATTCACGACATGTTTTATTAGAAATGCATTCTTTACCTTGGTGGTCATAAAGACAATTTTGGCATAAATTAAGTCTTGATGTTGTCTTGCGCCTCTGTGATGGCATCATATGTAAAAATTGTTGGCAATAAAATATTCCATGATCGCTTGTTTTACAAATAGGACACTTATAAAATTTTGCAGAATGTACATTCTTGTTGTTTACAAGTTGCGAAACGCTCCGTCCACGCGTTGATATTGATTCCTTTATGTTATAATTATTTGAAGTATTGTATTTATGCCCCGGGTTTGCTCGATAATTTTGACCGCTGTTGCGAATAACAGGCTTGCTAGTTTGCTTGCGACTTGAGGACTCCAGGGTTGTAAAAGTACTCTCCAGATATGATAAAAATTCGTGTAATTTTGGGATTTCCCTGGGATTCTTCACCGAAGCGACGTAATCGCTATGAGTATCTGCATCCAATTTTTGACATAACAGATGAATGAGTAGCGGATCCCATGAGTCGACATTTACTCCTAAGTTCTTAATTGCGTTGAGACATTCAAGTGTAGTATCGTGCATCTTCTTGATATGATATAATGATCCTCTTGGTACTGTTGGAATACTAAGCAAGAGTTCAATTAGTGAATTTAAAATTAATCTGTTGTTGTTATATCTGCGGTTTAAAATTTCCCAACAGGTAGAGTAATTGTCTGCCGATATTGCTAAATGCTGAATTAGTCTCTCGGCTTCTCCTCGCACTTTCGACTTGAGAAATTGCATTTTTTGCGCATTGGAAAGTGTAGGATTATTGTGGATAGACTCCGTAAAGAGATCTTTGAATGATGTCCACTGATGATAATTACCACTGAAACTCGGTACATCTAATTGTGGTGTCGATTTTTCTGTATGCGACACGGAACCCATCTTTTTGTTGATAGATTTAATAATGTCAGAATATATTTTTTCGTATTTGTAAAAAGTTGCGTCATAGTCTACATCTCTACCGCATAACTCACTATCTAAATCCCAATGAGCGGAATCTATTGCTGACCAACGAGATTCGATAGAGCGCAGAATATGATCAAACTCCCATTTTTCTGATATTTCATCTAACCTGATATTAGAAACAGTGTGTTCAAACGCCTTAAAATTACTGCCCTGCTTGCGCAGCAATTCATCTGTTTTGCTGTTGATACCGCGAGACTGCGATGATGAGCCTTGACCGAAAGACGGCTGGCTGGTAGGAACAGCCAGCGGTGTGGCAGGCTTGATAAGAGGGGTTGAAGGCCTGCTTTCCTCCCTCGGTGAATAATTTTCTATCACTCCTTGTATGCTGAGGAACCTATCCTTGGTTGATTCAAATTGGTTAGAAGTAAAATAAGTATGAGATTTAATACCTAATCCACACAATTTGTTATGATTTGATTGATATTCATGCCAGTACCTATCGAGTGTTTCAAGGCGGCGTTTAATGTATTCAGCATTTTTCCGTTCCGCTCCATCTTTTTTGAAATTAGTGTAAGTTTGCTCAATGGCAGCGGAAATTTGCTCTTGGGTTGACAATAGATCCTCCATGCTTGACATCTTGATTTAATGCGATATGAGAAAAATTGGTAAGATCTTACTTGAAATAGGTTGATTGCTGATTTGGACCTGGGCTGCTGGATACTCCCTTGGAATGACACGTGGTCCTGATAGACGATGCTCCTGATAGACACTGATAAGATCACCGACAAGTCCAATGTCTGTTCCACTCACATGTAACACAGTTACCATGTGCTGAGTCCACGTTTTCACTGAGTCACACGCGGCGCTTTTTCGCGAAAATCCCTAATACTCGAAGGACCAAAAGATATGTACGGTGCGTACAATATCTATATGATAAAGTGATAGTTGATAAATGATAGAGTCTGTTTGATATAAAAAAGGATATATTTGAACACTTTGATACTATGGTAAGTTAATGATACAATGAGTACGCGCGGTATGACTGATGACCTAATGCGAACTGATTGAACATGTTGCTATAATAATGCGGTATGGCGTAAAATGCTGATGATACAAATTGCTTGTGTACGTGCTTGCTCGTACACCTTGAATCTTATCAGAGTACTTATTCTAATGCAAATTGAATCTGACGGGGCAGGAATCTGCCCTGCACAGGCGTCCTCTACAATCGAGAGTACGATTGAGAGTGGTTAAGCCATATTGGCCATGTTAGCGGACTAAACGCACCATAAAAATTCTTGTAAAACGCAATAGTATGCAGGTTTCCTCACGATATTTTCGTTCACCGCTAAAGTAGGTGGTGATTGACTATCAATATACACATGACTCCGAAAAGTCAGAGGTTTGCCCTGAGATTCGAACTCGCAGCCACCATGAACATGTTGGTAGCCTCGTCTGGTCCGTTTACCAACAGGCCACGAAATTCTTTAATACTATTTACAAAGTTTAACAATCGGATTTATTAATCTCACTTGCTACCTAAAGAACATACTCTCTTAAAATGGTCTGCAAAAACATAAACGCTTCTTAGCCTGAACTATAAATTGGAATTGTCTGTTCCATCAGGTTAGAAAACTATGTAAACATTTTCAATAGTGGCCAGAACCAAGCCTTATTTCGTCACATGTAATCGACAACACATTGTGTCACGGTCAGCAGAATCGGCAATGAAGCCACGACCTCAAACGATACTAAAACTGCGACATTTGAAATCACTAAACGTAGGAGCATGGCACTGAGAGCTGCCGCTAAGCCGAGTCAGTGACACAATAGACAAATCATTCAAGAGTTTAGTTTGAAAATAAAAAAAATCACCCAGGTAAAATACGGGTCTGGGTGTTTGTGAGACCGAAGTGTCGCGCAGTTCCTGATACAACACAAGACCTGACCTTAGTGCGAGATCAGGACTATATACTATGTGACTGTTGGGTGTATTTACTGATTTACTTAGGAGTCAAAAATATTGTGTCGTGGATATCACGGACTGTCAAAAACTTATTATTGTTTATTAACCTGTCATTAATCTCATATCAAATTTAATTTGATCATGACTTCCTCAATGTGAAACTGCTAGGTAACTTTGAACTGAAGAAACAGGAATGTTGGAAACAACAAAACTTGAAAAAGTCAATAGAAATGAACATCTAATTTTATTCTTACTTTAGTTTATTCGTATTTTTTTTCTAGCGACTGATTTTTGCAATTATATTTTCATTTAATTAGTTGTTCTTTAACCGGCACTTTTACGACTCTTCAAAAATGTTTTAAATCCTTCACATGAAACTACTAAGTAATGGTGTAGTAAACTTTATACGAGCTATAAAACTGCAATCGCCGTATCATTGCTCAAACTGTGTTTTATCTCTGAGTTAAATCTATGCCATAATAATAAATGATTTATTTTTCCGTATTTGTTAATGTACTGAAACTATGCCTATACTGAGATATCAGATTTTTCTTTTTTTCAATCAATCCGTATCTCACACGTGTAGGATTTTAATATATCGATAGAGTTAATTGTTCTCTTGTATTAAACATAAAGATGACTTGAAGAAAGTACTCTCTTTGCGGTAGGCACCGACTTTGTTGTGCTGGGCCCCTGGCACTGCGAAGGCGCGCTGCATACTCATCTGCCTGCGAAGGCCTTAAAAAAAGATAGAAGTGAACAAATATACATAAACTCACGGCTTTTTCCCAGAAGGGGTAGGCAGAGTTGCTACCATTTTGCCGTGTATTTTCAGTCTCATGGTGTGATAGGGGACGAACCTATCGCAATATCGGGCACAAATTTCTGACTCCGGAATAATGAATAGAAAAATCCAATACCACTTTGCCTGACCCGGGATTCGAACCCGAGACCACAACTTTGCAATCACATCATAGTACAACTGCGCCACCGAGTCAGTTACGTGAACAAACAGTATTAAAATTGACTAGGTTTTAATTCCTTCTTTGCAGTACCATTAACGAGACGCTTAAAAGATTGCTAAAGCTGCGGTCGAAGTCAATGCGTTAAAACAAAAATGTCTGTTTTATTAGCTTTATCATTTACACCTTGATGTTCCATAATCTTATGCAAATAATTACATCTCAAAATTTCGCAATTTTCCAAGGCTTTGGTGTGTTTTCAAGGTTTCGCAACAGAAACATTTTTCTACTCAAAAATATTCAATAAAATATTTTCTCTATTTAAATTCTAGTTTATCACTAAACGGATAAGTCTATAAGTATGAAAATAGCATGGTGGAAACCATTTTTCTTAATTTGTATTATTTGGTAGATTAGACTGTCCCGCCCTCACACCCACCACTGTAACTCCTGTAAGCCAGGATCAACAGTGGCACGCAATGTAATGACACCGAGCATTGAAGCTCGGCGAGTCTCCGGGAATGTCTAACTTGTCTTTAACCCGCAACGAAATTAATCAGAAAGTTAAATGAATAGGAGGAGTTGGAAATAAATTATTGTCCACTTCCCTCCGTGCAAAGCGGGTGACAAAACATTGAACTGAAGAGGTAAATAACCTCGCAAAAAGACTTTTACAGCCGGAGAAGCCAGCTGTAAAGCACCACGGATCAAATCATTATTACATTTAAATGGGACCTATTATAAGAACTGTTATGCTTGATTCCAGTAATAGGTATGGCAAAAACGCCGGAAAGCACGGAAGTTCTTTCTAGTCTTTAGAAGGTCCATGTAGTATACAACTCCAGATGATATTTGCATACTATCTAGCATGGTTTTACGCTCATTATGCCAAAGACTACACTCCCAAAGTATATGATGCGCGGACTGCTCATACTCGCAATTAGGTGTTGAACATGGACACGCAGGCGACGCAACAAGCTTAAAAGAGTATAGTTTAGACTTAAAGTTACCATGGCCCGTGAGAAATTGTGATACGCAATAATCGACATCTAGCCATGTCTTTGTTAAACGATCAAAAATTGGTATAGATGCCGGCCCATCAAAGATTCCTCCCATCTATTTTGCCATTCATCTAATAGTTCGCTATATACCACTGAAACCGGTTTAAATAATCTGTCAACTTTTAAAAGTTCACGTGCGGTAAAAAAACTTTTATCCATATTCTCCCTATTAGAGTAATACATCGCGGCGCGACGTTGCACCTCCAGGTCGACTGGAAGTACACCCGCTAGGACAGGCAAAGCTTCGGTACTAACAGTTCTATATGCATATTTGGTAGATTAGTGTTAATTTTTGAATTCATATATTTATAAGTAACATATAAGTTGCAAACATTTCAAATGATTTTTGAAAGAGTGCCTGGCTACACCTACATATTTCTACTTATGCCTCTTAGGACAGGTCCTGTATCCAATTATTAAAAGGCATTAACTCCTCATTACTTTATATTCATGTGGATAAATAATTTATTATTTTTTTCCTTTATTTTAAATTTCTTTTTTTTTACTTTTTTATATACAGGGTATATCAAGACTGCTACCGAAAACGAAGCCGGGTGGTAGTTTAAGCGACTTCAGACACAATGCAACAGAAAAAGTTGCAAAAAAAAGCGACATTTTTTTCCTATGGCCATATTTGGGTGGTAAATACATTTTTTCCTAAAATAATAGTATATACCCTTTTATTTATAAATACTCTAAGGTATAAAAGAGTTTAAATTATTATTTTAGCAAAAACTATGGATTTACCACCCAAAAATGACGATATTTAAAAAATCATAAAAAAAAATTGTCGCGTTTCTAGGCGAAATTTTTAATTGCATTGTGTTTGTAGCCACTAAAACTACCACCCGGCTTCGTTTTCGGTAGCAGTCTTGAGATACCCGGTATATAATATTAGTATACAAAATACATATAAAAATATAAAAAGTTATCCAACGATGGCGAGGCTCGAGACCCAAGCCACCCGTGGTTAGGAGCCCAAAGTGAGGAACCGCCTCACAATACGTGCCGTGTCAAGCAATACTGCCTTCTGAATCTGACTCCTGACCCAACAGCCGATTGAGAGCCTCTGTAGATGTTGGTCGAGGCTCTTTGGTATCAACCCATGAACAGAAACGACTATCGGGACAATAATTGACAATATTAATAATTAACAATATTATAGATTGTAGTACTCGTACACCCGAAGCCCCAACTTTCGTTCTTTTCGTTTATCCATCCCATGGTTGTCTGGCAGAGATTGCTTCAAGCAATAAGACCGCCACTTGTACATATTTTATTTTATTTAGTTTTGTCTTTTTATGTATATGGTGTACAATAAAGTGTTAAATAAATAAATAAATAAATAAATAATTGTTGAGTCGACATCCCACATGTCGGTAACCTCGTGTGCCAAATCTAAATATTTAGACATTTTGTCTTTTTCAGCTTTGACAAGGTTATCGTCATGCGGGATGGTGACGTCAACAAGTATAGCCCGGCGCGCCAATCGATCTATTATCACAATATCAGGCTTATTGGCTAGAATAGTCCTGTCTGTGATAATAGATTATAGATCGATCCCAATACAGCGTTGCATGACCATTTTCGAGAACTGGTTGGGGCACATACTGGTAATATGGCACTCCAGGAGTCACAAGTCCATATCGAAGGGCAATTTGCTGGTGTATGATCTTGGCTACTAGGTTATGTCTATGCAAATACTCGCCATTAGCAAGATACGAACAACCGGAGATAACATGCCTGATAGACTCGCCAGGACCGGAGGCATGCCCGACAGATGTCGACCGTACCGTCCTTCAGGATGTGTTTCCTATTAACCAAACAATTTTATAATCTATCCAGGCAGCTGATAAATTCCTCCGGTTGTGACGAGACTGCTGGCAAATGGTCATGTTAATGAGAAGGAGGTCTTTAGTACCACGGGACCCATTCATGCAACCTGTTTGGCCGAGAAAAAGAATTTGGTTAGAAGTGATGTGGTCTGTAATTTTGGATCTAATTATGGAGGTCAAAATTTTATAAATAGTTGGAAGGCATGTAATGGGTCTATAATAATAATAATAATAATAATAATAATATCGCATCCTGGAACTGCGCTGCCAATCGAACATGCGAACTTGGAAACCATTTTAACCAGAAGTTGTGCAGACCGTCCGGACCCGGCGACTTCCAGTTTTGGGTCCGTCGTATTGCAGTTTGCACATCTTCTAGACTGATTAAAATGGTCTCCATAGCCGGTATTGCTTCGCAAGCTCGATCTACAACACTAAACCAGGATGCTTCAGTGTGAGAGACAGGTGATGACCAGATATTCGTCCAGTACTCACGCATTTCGTGAGCACCAGGCAGCCGCCCATCCACCACACCTTGAGAAGAATTCTCCCAACATCTATAAACCCTCTTTTGGTCACTTTGGAACATACGATTTTATTGGAAACGATCCCATCGCCTCCTGTAGCGACGAATGCGGTTTGCCCACGCATAGACTTTTTGTTTATAGAAATCTATGCGTTCTGTGACGCAAAGCCTATAATTCTGAGAACTTATATTGGTCCCCGAAACAGCCTGCGTCACAAAACGTATAATCCTTGGTCTGCTATTTCCTTCTGAGAAGGAAATTAGCTTGCCGATGAGAGTTTGGGCTCTGTTGATACGGTCCTCGATCCTAAGCTGTCAGGCAGGCACAATCACAACACCTCGAGTAGCTCTATATTCTTTTGGGAATTGAACATTAGCCACTCGACATGCTGCGACGGCCGCGCAGTAAAGGATCGAGTGCGTATCAAC
This sequence comes from Hyles vespertilio, assembly GCA_009982885.2. Taxonomy (NCBI): domain Eukaryota; kingdom Metazoa; phylum Arthropoda; class Insecta; order Lepidoptera; family Sphingidae; genus Hyles; species Hyles vespertilio. The sequence continues at coordinate 1,580,891 of CM042811.1, forward strand.
AAGATCCCGACTGGACTCCAAGTATGTAGTTAACATGGAGTCCAAAGCTCCCATCAGCGCCAAATTTCTTCTATGCGTTGGCAAACGCGGCAGTCGCGGTCTACAAGACGCCGATAAGGACACAAACTCCGAAATCGCACGTTCCAAAGCCCCTCTCAGATGCTGTTTATCTTGGGGACTTACATTGTCATCCAAATTGTCCATCAGCTCGAAATCAGAAACAGGTGTTGGTGTTGGGCCTGCTGTTTGATCTCCACTGACGGGCGAGATATTGTCGTCTTGGACAATACACAAGTCTGTGCGCAACCGCTCAAGCGTGTCATCATCCAACAACTTACGCCGCTGAATAGACACAGCGACAGAGACAGCATTTTAGCACGATACGCAGTGAGGTTAATTCCTCCCTTTGTTGCCCCAAAGTAGGCCCACATGACATTCTCTTTGATTTCGCGAGTCCATCTCATGCGGTGCACTACACCACCGGTAGCGGGGACTGTAGGCGGGACACTCGGTCCCACAGGTCCCAAGCCCACCGCTGGAGGGGGTCGTCCTCTTCGCCGCGCAGGTCTTGGTGGCGGCGGGGACGACTGCAGCTCGTCGCGTTGGCTCGACACGTCGATGTCCGGCGTCACCTCGAACACGTCCGAAGCCGGCGCTCACGACGCGGAACTCGACGAGCTGGGAGGTCTTAAGCGTGCATTTTGTCTTGCTCTGGCCTTTCTCGTGATCATCTCTTGTATCGTAATAAGTATCTTGTATCGTAATAATAAATAATTTATTAAAGTTTGACATTGTCATTCATTAATTTTTTTGTTCTTTGTTCTTAATTATTTATATTTACAATTATAGCGGTTCAATAAAGCATTATATATTAATAGAAAATAAACAATTATTATTATTTATTATTAGCATTAGCCGGATTAGCAAGTTGATGTGGCAATGGGCAGGGCACATAGCGCGGAGATCTGATGACCGATGGGGTCGGAAAGTGCTCGAATGGAGGGCACGTAGCGGAAAGCGCAGCGTAGGACGTCCACCCACAAGATGGTCCGACGACCTGGTAAAGGTCGCGGGACGTCGCTGGATGCAGGCTGCCTCCAATAGGTCTCTGTGGAAATCATTGGGGGAGGCCTATGTTCAGCAGTGGACTTCCTTTGGCTGATGGATGGATGGATGGATAAATAATTTGGCTTATAGTTTCACTAACATACGCATCAACCCTTTTAGGAACAGGCCTTTTTGTCCATACTGCTGGATTATGTAACTCAAAACTTATCTTCATTTCAGATGGGTTGTGGAAGAATCTTCGCAGCTCTAAGACGCTGCAAAAAGCTGGAAGATGGCGACAGCACCACGGAACTGGCTCGGTGTCTCGGTCTTCTGGACTTGACGATGTTGGGTGTAGGCAGTACGCTAGGTCTGGGAGTATACGTACTCGCCGGGGCAGTTGCCAAGACAGTCGCTGGACCAGCTGTGACAATTAGTTTCTTGATTGCTGCTGTGGCGTCTGCGTTTGCTGGTAAGATTGACATATTGATATTCAATAGTACTGTGACTGTATTACTGTGTTGACTATTTTGCCTCAATACTAAATAAGTCATGGTAGGTTAGTAAAAATATTTTAAGTAATGTACGCGAATACGATATTTTGAAGAACGACATAAAAGATTTTAGAAAGACCAGGGCCATCATTCTGATTTTTGGTGACTAATATGACAGTGCTCAAAATATAATACTATCATAATGTTCCACTTGTACATTTACTCATATTTTATTACCTTTCGTTCTCACGTGCCATAAATAGGATTATTTTTTATAATTTATTTATAAAGAAGATCATATTATGACAATAAAAATTGTGGCTCAAGGTTAGAAACAACGCACTTTAATAGCTACAAACATTAGTTCATTAATTTACACTTGAACATGGTCCATTTGTATCCACAAACACATCAAATAATATTATTGGTATTCTCTCTCTCTCTCTATATCCCTCTCTATTCAGTAACAAAAATTCCACTGCTAACCACAACCCTTCTCCAAGCATTCCACTGTACTGAATTTTAATTTTCCAGGTCTCTGCTACGCTGAGTTCGCAGCTCGCGTGCCCAAAGCGGGTTCCGCGTATGTGTACAGCTACGTGAGCGTGGGCGAGTTCATCGCATTCACCATCGGCTGGAACCTGGTCTTGGAGTACGTGATAGGAACCGCTACCATGGCCAAAGGAATGTCCTTGTACATCGACAGCTTCTGCAACAACAGTATGGCGAAGGCCATGACTGAGTTTGCTCCTATCAATATTTCATTCCTGGCTGATTATCCTGACTTCTTCGCGTTTGCTCTTGTTATTGTTATTACTGGTGAGTTATTTTGTGTGGTTTATTTCTTTGAATTCTTAGAATTTATTATAAACCTGTTTCACTTCTTCGTGTTCATTTTCAGTATTACTGGGAGTCGGAGTGAAGGAATCCACAAATATGAACAACATACTGACAGCATTGAACCTATTAACAGTAATCGTAGTTGTCGTCGCAGGATCATTCAAAAGTAAGTAAATTATGCAGGTTACACGATATATAACGATTTCTCTTACCATTTGCCATTGGGCATTGACCAGACATAATTATGTCTAATGGGTAATGTTATTATCCTCATATAAAGTAGTATGGTAGACTACCCACACCAGTACCAACAAAATATAAATCGGTAGTCAAACTCCAGAAGAAAACATTAAAACTTGGTAATTTTTCAGAGAGCAGGTTTAGTTTGATTATTTAGCACAAAACTGTGAATTGTTATTGTGTTACCAACCGTCACTGCTTCAGTATTTGGAAATGTAATTATTATTAGCACTGTCTGTTTATGTCAATATAATATTAGGCCCCTGTTGCACACGATCCGACTTTGTGATTCAGAGGGGTTCGGTCGTAGACCGTAGTTGAACGTTGGCTTAGTGTGGGTAAACTTTACATTTCTTTCAAGTCCTAATGGGTCTTTGTGATGCAAAGTTCACTGCATTTTAACCGTTATATTGGATGATAAATAGCTACGTATTCACACGTTATATCGAAAATTTGCGCTTTGATATAGTTCTATCAGCACTTGCTAGGACATGTTAATTTAATTAATTTAACCTTTTAATGGTCGAACTAAATTATATTGTACTTATTTGTCATGACACATTTAGGCCTCTGCCATATCAATGAGGCCAATTGTTTTTACGGTTTGTGAGAATAAGTTATGTAAATTTTATGTATTTACTGGTGGTAGGTCTCTCATATGTGAGAGGCCATCTGAGTAGGTACCACCGCAATGTCTATTTCTCCCGTGAAACAACACTGCGTAAATGCACTGTTGTGTTTCGGATTGAAGGACATTGTAGCCAGAGTAATCTCAGGATGATGAGCGCAGTGGAATGTTGCTACTGTTTATGAGCGGTCGTATCGCTTACCATCAGGCGAACGGCTTGGTCGTCTCGTCATACATTGCAATAAAAAAAAAAGAAATTTTTGGCCACAACATACTGAAGAATTGAAATTGACCCAGGTTCCATACATTCTAAACACTTTCTCCTTCTACTAGCTAATCCGTGTTATAATAAATGTAAACACATTGTGGTAGTGTAAGAGACAAGAATTCATATAAAAAGTCGCATATTTAATGAGTACTTAAATAGATAATGTACGTGAAACGCTCATGCACGTTAGGTCACTTAATTGACGTGAGATTACGAAGCACGTTTTTGATATGTGATCTTAAATATGTACCCACCTTAAAAGATTAACGGCCTGGTACATAGACAGTTCATAAAACTTTTTTAGTTATGGAATGGTTGTCCCTTTCTAACGACTTACAAATTCAGTTTGTGCGAAGAAAACAGAACTTTCGAAGCCAAATATGTTTTGAAAGTGTTTATTAATAAAACCGTAATTGTGAATTATCAATTGAAACATCCATCGGCAACAAAATGGGGTCTCAACTGGGATTTTTTACATCAGGACTATAAGGAAATATTCTGAATTCCCTGAGTGACAATACAGGATATGAAAATTAGTTTTTCAGGGGTAATTAAGTGTAGGCTGCCTTCAATAATAGATTTACTGAATTTTCTGTTTGATTTTGGATATAAAAAACATTTTTTTAAATTTATTATTCACTTAGGCATTCAAATAGCTTTTATAAAAAGTCAATATACAATTTTGTTAAATATTATAATAAAATGGAGTCAAATGTACTCTCAATTGTAGAGAAGCTTCGTGCAGAGGCAATGGGACTTAAAATTATGGTCTGATAAAGTGTTGCATTGGGACGGTCAATCCGATAGGAGAGAGATAAACAACTACTCTTCTCCTTCTTTAATTTTCTATATTTTGTCCTATACTCTATCATCCTTCCTAAGCTATTATGTAGAGTTAACTTCAACATATGATTTATTTATTCATTTACGAAATACGAAATGATATTAATCCATACATTAGTACTGTCAACGCAGCAATGCTGTTACTAAACGTCCTCGTTATAATTTCAGTCGTCGGTCTAGGGGAATGTATAAAAACATGAAACTGAAGAAATAAAGGTGCGATTTTAAAGGCCGTTTAAGACATACAGAAAAAATACCAAAATAACTAAATCTCCCCAATTAGTATATGCAAGTAATTAAGCTAGATTACTGAGTTTCGTTATGATAAATATAAGATTCTAACAAATTTTATCTTTATTTTAGTAATAAGGGCATGCGTTTACATATTGTGATGGTAATGAACTCTTTACAAAACAGTTGTGTAAATACGCATTCTTATAAGATTGTGTGTTGTTGCAAGTGTACATATTTCAATGTGACTTTAATATACTATGGACTACTGTTGCTAATTAGCTAATTGCACTATATTTGAAATGATGTTTTGGTCGATGTAAGGTGGAATAAACCAAAAAAAAAAAGTCCAATAACAAAATTTATTAAATAATTAGTTTATTGACAGTGTATGAGTCTGGCACCGCAAGATTCGGACTATTTATTTGAAATTATTCACCTGGTGCACAAAACTGTATCTAGCTTGACGATAATTTTAATCCCTGAACTAAGTAAGTTTTTTTTTTTAATCCATAACCTGTAACAATTCGATTCCTAGGTGACACAGCGAACTGGAGCATCAAACAATTAGATATACCCGCGGAATACGCGAGCTCGGCTGGTGCTGGTGGCTTCTTGCCTTTCGGGGTCGCTGGCATGATGGCTGGAGCTGCCAAATGCTTCTTCGGATTCGTCGGCTTCGACTGCGTCGCCACCACCGGCGAGGAGGCCAAGAACCCGAAGAAAGACATCCCACTGTCCATTGTTCTCTCTCTTGTGATCATCTTCTTGTCTTACTTCTCCATCGCTACCGTTTTGACGATGATGCTGCCTTATTATATGCAGGTTCGTTTATCATTCCATTTTTGCTGCTTGCTTGCAATATTAAAAATTAATATTGTGATAGAAGCTGTTCAACTTGTCTATGTCTTGAAATATTATATTTTTATACGATGTCAAAGTTTCAAATGTTTTTCCTTAAAAGTTGCATTTTAGCAAAAGTGACATTGTTGCTCCGGGGGTGCGATATGTATCATCAAATGAATCATAGTTTTCAAATCTCTGCAGCTAAATGAATGTCCATATTTTTGAAAACGTAGTCTTTTCTTTTATAATAATTTACCTCTTCAATTAAGCGCCTATACTACTAACTGTGATAAATTAATCTACTGTGTAATCTACTGAAACTTGAACCTTATTTTTTTCTCTCCTCAGGATGCTGACACTCCATTCCCACACGCGTTCACAGTAGTAGACATGCCTATAGTGAAATGGATTGTGACAATCGGAGCTATATTCGCGTTATGCACCAGTCTGCTCGGAGCCATGTTCCCTCTGCCAAGAGTACTATACGCTATGGGCAGTGACGGAGTGCTGTTCCGACCCCTTGCCAACATTCATGCCAGGACGCAGACTCCGCTGCTTGCTACTGCCCTTAGTGGTCTTTTTGCAGGTATATTGCATTTTTCTCTTAAAGTAAACTAAGTTTTAGTTCCCTGTGCATCTAACATCTATTTGGAAACATACTTTTTGAAAAGCCTTATCAAATAATAAACTCTGTTTTCTTTTACAGCTTTTATGGCAGCGCTATTTAACTTGAACCAACTCATAGACATGGTGTCGATTGGAACTCTTCTTGCATACACCATTGTTGCCACCAGCGTGCTTATTCTTAGGTAAGCTTATTACAATACTTCAGGACATGGAAATACTATTTCTATTATTGTGACAGTAAAAAAGTCAACCAATATCTCTAAGGTAGATTGAGAACATGTCTCCGATGTATCTGAAATTACTACTGATGAAAATCTTTTCTTTATTATTTTAATAATTAGAAATATTAAACCAGATCATACCAACTCTTACAATTTCCTCTTAATTTCCAGGTACGAAGATGAGTCTCCCCTCCCGGAGCAGTCGATCAAGCCAGTGCCAGAAACTCCCTGGTCTATCCTGAGGCAGGTGTTCAACTTGCTCGGAGTCAAGCAACCCTCGCAGCTGTCTTCCTCCATTGCCAAGTCTACTATCGGAATATTGTGTAAGTATTCGATGAAGATATGAATTATCTCTGCTTGTGAACCTAACTATGTGAAGATACCAGGGTATTGAGAGTACTTCATTGTTTGGATGTGGAGTGTTGATCATATTTGGTTTTAGTAAACATTTTGATATAGCTCACATACGCTTCATATTTAATTTGAGTTAATTTCGTATAAGGGGAATGTTTTATATTCCACAGTGGGCATCCATCCCTGTCCTTTAGCCTTTAGTCTTCGGCGATGAGAATAAATACACAACCACATAAAGTATAATAATTTTGCTGAAAATACAATTTTATACGAAGGGCTACAATTTTAAATTTATAAGACATACTTAAGAAACCACAACTATTGATGTAAATTATAGAGGACAATTTAAGTCAAACCTATTCAATAATGTAGTATAATTTACCATATTCCAGTCATCGTCGCTCTTATAACCTGCACTCTGCTACGCCTCGACTTGGCTGGAGTGGCTATAGGCATCCTGGGCGCTGCCCTGCTGGTGCTCCTCATCGTGCTATTCCGGCAACCCAGGAACCAGCTCGTTAACGTTGCATTCGCTGTAAGTGATATAAAAAGATGTACACTTTAAGGTATTACCTATCGCTGGATGAACTTGAAATTTCATAAAATCAAACTATGTGTTGAAATTGTTGGCATAGCACGGAATCGCCATTAATGAAAGGAAAAGGTACTATCACGAATCAATAAGAAGTAAATTCTTAAATAAACTTAGTTGAATCAAGTAACCCTGACGAGAATGTTGCAGGATTTCCTCACTCAGTTAAATTTGCTCCATACAAAAGCGTGGGCGTAGCTAATAACTAACACTCCATATTATGGTAGATGTGCTATACAAAACATTATGGCATTTAACATCATCATTGATGTTGCTATTTGTTAAGAACAAGCTGGTGGTAAATACATACAGGGTATATCAAGACTGCTACCAAAAACGAAGCCGAGTGGTAGTTTTAGTGACTTCAGAGACAATGCAACTAAATTTAGTGCAAAAATTTGTGACGATTTTTTTTTGTTATTTTTTTTCTATCGTCGTATTAGGGTGGTAAATACATAGTTTTTTCTTAAATAGTAGTGTACGCCCTTTTATTTTAAAAGACGCTATGGTACGTAAGGCTTTAAATTATTATTTTAGCAAAAACTATGGATTTATCACCCAAACTCGACGATATTTAAACATTAATAAAAAAAATCGCGTTTCTTTGCGAAATTTTCAGTTGCATTGTGTTTGTATTCACTAAAACTACCATCTGGCTTCGTTTTCGGTAGCAGTCTTGATATACCCGGTATTTTTACTAATTTCCCAGGTGCCGTTGGTTCCGCTGGTACCTTACCTGAGCGTGTGCATGAACGTGTACCTCATGGTGCAGCTCGACTACCAGACATGGGTCCGGTTCACCATCTGGATGGTTATTGGTGAGCGTCGATCTATCCCCTTTCATAGCATACTCTTAAAAGTCTACCTATTTTCTTCTCGTTATGATATTGTGGGGAATGGTATAATGATTGCGAGAGACCTATTTTTAGCAGTCGACTTGCTGTGGCGTTAGTTAGAGTGTGAATCAGCGAACATACTACGCACTAAGTAATATCAGATTGTTTCTGATTATTGCTATCTATATATTATGTTCATATTCATAACTAAGATGAAATAGTCAATGGTCATAATCCATTTCCTCCTTCTGTTCTTTTTTTTTAATTTCCCCTTCAATATAACGTAGAGCTCGGCCATGCACCTACTATCCAAGTGTTCTAAAACCCTTTGCTCATTTTCTGGACATAATAACTGTTCTGTATCTGTAGGGGCCCACTCTTCAATCGAGAGTACGATTGAGAGTGATTAAGCCATAAAGTCCACCACGCAGTCCTAGTGCTTGTTGGCTAACTTTACATACCATAGAAATTCTCACAAATCGCTACGGTAAGCGGGTTTCCTCGCGATGTTTTCCTGCACCGTTATAGTGCGTGGTGATTGACTATGAATACACAACTGACTCCAAATAGTCAAAGGTGTGTCCTGGAATTCCAACTCGCGACTACCGTGAGCATGTTGGCAGCCGTTTCTGGTCCATTTACCAACAGCCCACAACTCACAATAAGCAGTAATAAGTAATAAGCAGATAAGCATAAGTAATAAGCAGATTCTAACTAAGATTGAATGTTCCAGGCTACCTCATCTACTTCATCTACGGCATCAAAAACAGTTCTCTGAGGGACACTCCTTCAAAAACGGAAGCAACTGAAGTGAAGAATGAAAACGCCATAGATAATACCACCTTTTAGTCTAATTGATCTCACAAATACTTTGAAAGAACAATCACTAGACAAATTTCTTCATTTGCGCTGTTAGTTTGAAGTAAACATGATTTCATGATACCATCCAAGAAACCAGACACTGCGTTTTAAATTATTTATTATTGTTGCAATGAACGTTTAATGAAAATTCTCCAATTAATATGAAATCACTAAGATTTAAATTTCTTTGAGTTATAAATCACGAAAGTTTTATACGTACGAGTCTTTTACTATAATCTAATTTATTTTAAAGGTCTAAAACCTATGTGTTTGTTGAAGACAGAATCTGTATCAGCCCATATACGTCCCACTGCAGGGCACGGGCCTCCTCTACAATCGACTACCGATTGAGAGTGGTTAGGCGATATAGTCCACCACGCTGGCCTAGTGCGGGTTGGTGAAGACAGTATATATTTGTAAATATATTACCGCTATTTATAAGAATACATAAATTAGCTAACACATTTCTTACTGTAATAAGATGATTTTTACCGTCGAAAAGACCTGATGATGTGTGTGGCAATGATAAATCAACTCAACCAAAATCAAATCATTTTCGCCACTCACATTTAGGGTCGAGACAATCTCTTTGAAATCCTTTTAGTAAAACTTTTTGTATTTAGCGAGATCTATTAATTCATAGTGTGTTTCAAAGTTAAGTTAAGTAAAGTTAAAAAGTTAAGTTTTTTTTTTTTTTTTTATTGCTATTAATGACGAGACGAGCAAGCCGTTCGCCTGATGGTAAGCGATACGACCGCTCATAAACAGTAGCAATATTCCACTGCGCTCGCCATCCTGAGACATAAGATGTTAAGTCTCAATATGTCCAGTAGTTACTCTGGCTACAATGTCCTTCAATCCGAAACACAACAGTGCATTTACGCAGTGTTGTTTCACGGGAGAAATAGACATTGCGGTGGTACCTACCCAGATGGCCTCTCACATATGAGAGACCTACCACCAGTAAAAAAGGGCGTGGTGGCCTGTTAGTAAACGGACTAGACGCGACTGCCACATGTGGTGGTCGCGGGTTCGAATCCCAGGGCACACCTCTGACTTTTCGGAGTCATATAGTGTGTATTGATAGTCAATCACCACGCACTAAAACGGTGAAGGAAAACATCGTGAGGAAAGCTGCATACCATAACGATTTATAAAAAATTCTATGGTATGTAAGTCCGCCAACCCGCACTAGGCCAGCGTAGTGGACTATATGGCCTAACCACTCTCAATCGTATTATCGATTGTAGAGGAGGCCTGTGCCCTGCAGTGGGACGTATATGGGCTGATACAGAGTGTTTCAAAGTCTCCTTTTTTAGAAGAATACTATAGATTATTATCATAACCATTACCTCAATAATATTAATAGTGTGTATACAGTTAGTGATATTAATATTTAAAATGTCTACGTTCCCAGAAGAGTAACCAGAGGTACGCCCAGAGGGTAACCCACACAAATTAAAGTACCCAACATATATTTGAAGCCGGTCGTAGCTTAAACACCCTTCCGCAAAGTCAACTACATATAATATACTAGTTTTTATAATTTTTTAAATATTATTAATTAGAGATCGTATTGTTACATAATTATGTAACGGACTAAGATAGTCTTGTCGTGGATTAATCAGTTTTATATACTCCATTCAATAATTGTAAAGTATGACATTTATTTTTTTGACATTAGAAGGTACCGCAAACACCATAATAATTAATACTCGTAGTTAGTGACAAAAAAACCGTAAAGTACGTCAAAAATTAAGATTTTCCGACGTTGAGGCAGATCCCCATTTGCGTACGGCCGACCAAATTATAAAATTACCTTCCTTAGCAATAGAGGAAAAAAACATTATTTGCTCTTAATCCTCCTTTAAATGACTTCCATAATATTGTGAATGTGGTTGATAATAATTAAGTGAACATTTTTCACATTTCATTTCACGTGTAACGTGAAATGAAACTAATTTTACGGATTTTATCGATAGTTAATTTTTAGCTCCGATAAAAGTTAAAAATAGTTATTTAATCCGTAAAATTAGTTTATTCCACCATATAATGTACCCAGTGCAAAACAGTGTAACATATTGTTTGTTACGACGAATTTATAAACATTGTGATATTTTTATTATTTTATTGTTTACCTGTTACCAGTACTAGTTTGTCCAGTAATAAAATAATTTTGAAGTAAATTATTATGTTTCTATTTTAGAAAATCTGAGGCCTGTTTCGATTGAATTTGTGAACGATTTTTTGTGTTTGTAGTATTAATTATATCTATTAATTTAACATACGTAAATTCTTCTATAGACCCGTTGGGGTAGGTAGAAATGACCTTAGTACAACCCTCCAGTTCGTCGAGATTTTCCGTCCCAATTAGGTAATGCAAATCTCGCGAGATTGGGGCTCAAGCGAGATCTTGCGAGTTTATGAATACAATACTGCGAGATCTCGCCCATTCCGAGATCATGCGAGATAAGTAGTTTAGTGTGTTGTTTTTGCATATAATCACACTATTTGAATAAATTTGGAAAAAAAAGTAATAAATATAAGATAAACATTTATTTCAAGAATTTTTTGAATAGACTTGGCATCAAAATTGTTTGACGTGTCTGTCTTTTTTTTTAATAAACTTCTAAGTAGTAAACTCTGACAAACTTATCTATCAAATAACAACTGAAAGAAAAAAACAGATTTCCCTTCTAATATCAAACAAAAATCTTTTAGTAATAAAACAGTTATTTTATAACAAACAATAACCCAAAAAATACTCAAATGCAATGAAACTCAATCACGTTAGCTAGCAACAACTATTAGTAAACAAAACAAATGTTTTTATGCTCGAGTGCAATCTCGTTAAACTCGCGAGATCTCGCCCATTCCGAGATCACGCGAGATAAGTAGTTTAGTGTGTTGTTTTTGCATATAATCACACTATTTGAATAAATTTGGAAAAAAAGTAATAAATATAAGATAAACATTTATTTCAAGAATTTTTTGAATAGACTTGGCATCAAAAATTGTTTGACGTATCTGTCTTTTTTTTTAATAAACTTCTAAGTAGTAAACTCTGACATACTTATCTATCAAATAACAACTGAAAGAAAAAAACAGATTTCCCTTCTAATATCAAACAAAAATCTTTTAGTAATAAAACAGTTATTTTATAACAAACAATAACCCAAAAAATACTCAAATGCAATGAAACTCAATCACGTTAGCTAGCAACAACTATTAGTAAACAAAACAAATGTTTTTATGCTCGAGTGCAATCTCGTTAAACTCGCGAGATCTCGCCTTTTTTTCGTCCGAGATCAATCTCGCTAAAAAAGGCCGAGAGAAGGCGAGAACGAGATCTCGCGAGAGCGAGATTGCATTCCCTAGTCCCAAAATATCATAGGGACTGAGTCCAATCATCATAATCTCAGCCACAGGAAGTCCACTGCTGAACATTGGCCTTCCGCAAGGATCTCCATTCAGTCATCAGTGTACCAATTCCAGTCCCAAGCGTTGTTTTATCAAACCGAAAACACTTTACTGATGGTAGGTCTCTCACATGTGAGAGGCCGCCTGAGTAAGTACAAACCACCGCAATTTCTGTTTCTCCTGCCATACAGCAGTGTAAATGTACAGGAGTGTTTCGGATTTAAGGATATTGTAGTCAGAGTCCAGTAGTTGGACATATAGAGACTTATGTCTCAGAATGGCGAGCGCAGTGGAATGCCAACCATTGCTTTATAATTCAAGGTGTTGTCTGGTTTTGCTACTGTTCATGAGCGGTCGAATCGCTTACCATCAGGTGAACGGCATGCTCGTCTCGCCGTTCAGAGCAATAAAAAATAAACTCAGACGACTTGGAATCGAACCTATGATCTCACGGTTCACAACCATATATAATAGCTAGCCACCAGGCAAATGGTACTACGATTATAATTACTTGTAATGAATTGAACTATTGTTACTTGCCATCTTACCAACAAAAAACTTGCTAGCGTGAAGGGCGTTCGGTCACGAATCACGATGAGTCTCAATAATTAATTGATCATGAGCGGATATCTAACAAGGTGGTTTTTGTTATATTCTTACTATTTTGACAACTATCAAACTTAAATATTTACATACATATTTGGTGTCGTCAGTCAATTGGAATGTTTTTTTTGTTTACCAGTCTATTATAATCGGCTTCTGAGAGGTTCTGTATTTAAAAGACCAAGTTAAATAATACAGGGTTTGGAGTACTTTGTTATATTAGGAAATACAGGGGGCCTTACGCAACATAAAAATATATTCATAATTGGCATAATAAGACCATGGCTGAACATAATATGCATTCTTCAAGGTATATTATTATATTAGTTAAAAATAATTTAGGACATCACGAACAAAATCACTGTGCATTCATTCGTCACACGGGAACCCAATGAAGCGAGAGAGAAGATAATGATCAGTGGCAATCAGTTGTGAAAAACTTTAAGACTGATTACTCATTGGTGAACTTCAAAAATATATTTCTTAACGTACTCGAGTCGGAGTATAAAGTAACCCCTTAGGAGCCCTACTCTGAAAATCCGAAACGAAGTTCCAATCTTCGGACGATGGAAGTTTATGACGATACGAATGTACCTACTCTGTAAATGTTTGGATTCGTACAACGTACATCGTAACCGTAAGTCTATGGTTACGACCATAAGTCAATAACGACCATAAATCTATGTAGGTACATTCGTATCGTCATAAACTTCAATCGTCCGAAAATCGAACTTCGTTTCGGATTTTCAGAGTAGGGCCTCAGGTTCGATGTTCGTCCGGAATTATATGACCTATAGATACAAGTTGATATCTCGCAATTTTGTAATTATAGAGACCTAACTAAAATAATCTTATTTTTTTGAAAACATCATTAAAGTTTGTACCACAAGAAATTTGTACTTATGGAAGATACTTCTAAAAGACCGATTTATACGTCTTTCTGCCTTTCATGCGTCAATAGGTGATAGGTCCTTTCTTTAATAACAGGTCAAAATAGCCAAAATATGATAAAGAGCCAAAATCATTTTTTTTATTAGGTCAATCTAATTCTAAAGGTGCGGTGTGTTTGTAAAGACATCTGTAATACAATATTAATGTTAGTGTAAAGCAATGTTTTTCAATAATAAAATCAAGATATAGGTTTCCACTTCCTTGCTTTAACTATTAATAAATTGCGGAAGTAAATAATTAACGTTTCTTTTTAAATGAGTATAATTATGATACCAGTAAATTATTTTTGAGTTATGATACCTATGAGGAAAATATGCAAAGTATTTTTTTGTTGTAATCAGAAATACTTCATCGGGAAAACTATTACACGCGCGTTTTTTTTTTTCCACCAATGAAATCGTACCTTGAAAGACGACTTGAAAATCCTCACTTACTAATATCATAAACGCAAAAACGGCTGGATCGATTTTGATGAAATTTGGCATTGAGAAAGCTGACATCTCGGATTAGCACGTGAATTACAATACCCGGATTAACAATTGGTTACTTTTTATCCCGAAAATCTATTGTTTTCGTGGGATGACTAAGGAATTCAAATTTACATATTTGCTACTCTTTCAAATTCGAGTGAATGGCACGGTACAGGATTTATGTTTATCATCATGGGGCAGATTACAGAGTGACACTGTTCAAATATTTATGAGGGTCACAAGAACTTATTAGTTTCAAATCTGGGTGTTTGTGACTGAAAAGTCTCGTAGTTTTTGATATGCACGAGACAAGACCTAATTGATCTTAGTGTGGGGTCAGGATTATGTATGGTATTGTTGGTTCCAATTATTTATTATTAAGTAATGAATAATTTGGTCAGGGATGCTCCTATCTAGTGGTCATGGCCTGTCCTAGAATAGGTGCTACGAGTACGCGACCTCGGCCCCCGAGCTACTGCAGTCACTACAAACATTCCCTTCCATGACTGCAGTATCCACTCCTACAGGCCATTTCCCATTATATCCTCTACTCACAAACCCTATTTCCTTTCCACCGTTGATGATGGGCAGCAACGTCATCAGCGCGAGTCCCCTTCTGCGCTCGCCAACCCGCCTGCCAAGCGTGGCGAGTATTGGCAATAACCCCCCTAATGTCGACACAAAAATTGACCAGGCCCCCAGTCCCCGCCAGCCCCACTATTCCTGGCGATGGTAGCAGCCATGGTTACGGTGGGGCAGGGGGTGCTAAGAATCCCCGGGTTGGCCCCGGCTACCATCCCCGACGACGACTGGCCCTGGTAACACACAACATACGCACTTTGAGGACAGACCAGAAAATTGTCGAACTGGAAGAAGAATTGAGCGGGTTACACTGGGACATTCTGGGGTTATCGGAAGTCCGAAGAATCGGGGAGGATACGATAACCCTGAAGTCTCGTAACCTGCTCTTCTACCGGGGGGACGACCAACAGTCCCGAGGAGGTGTCAGATTTCTCGTCCACAGGTCTCTCATCAACAACATTGTATCCATCGAAAGTGTGTCGAGCATGGTAGTATACCTTATACTCAGAATATCAAAAAGGTATTCGTTGAAGGTCATACAGGTATACGCGCCGACCTCGACACACCCAGATGAAGAAGTAGAGGAGATGTATGAGGACATAAGTCGGGCCATACATACTTCCAAAACCTACTTCAATGTTGTTATGGGGGACTTCAACGCAAAGTTGGGCAAGAGAAGCGATGCAGAGTTGAAAGTGGGGCAATTTGGACATGGGCAACGGAACCTCAGGGGTCAGAGGCTGGCCGACTTTCTGGAAAAAGAGGGACTCTTCGCGATGAACTCTTTTTTTCCAGAAGCCGCCTCACAGGAAATGGACCTGGCTGAGTCCTGACGGTTCTACGAGAAATGAGATAGATTTCATCTTGACGACGAATAGACGGATGTTCAGTGATGTCTCTGTGATCAACAGGGTGAAAACCGGAAGTGATCACCAAATGGTTAGGGGCACATTGAATATCAACGTCCAATTAGAAAGGCGCCGCTTGATGAAGTCTACGCTCCGACCTACTCGCGCTCATATCCAAAACCCTGAGAGCTTTCAACTCGAGTTGACAAATCACTTTGATTGTCTAAAAAAAACCTTGCAGTGGACGAGTTAAACAGCGGTTTGGTAGAAGCTGTCCATACGGTGGGATCTAAGCATTTTAGACCTCGCCGTAGAGATAGACCACAAAAACTCTCGATCCAGATTCTTGACCTCATGGCCGAACGTCGATCTTTGACGCTGCAGTCTTCCGTTGACGCCAAAACATATCGGCGGCTCAATTGACGGATCTGGAAGTCCTTGCGACACGATGTCCGTGCTCACAATACTGTGAGCATTATGGACACAATTGAGCGGAACGGAGGCTCCAAAGTGTTTGCAAGAGACTTGTCTATTGGGCAAAGCCAGTTGTCTAGGCTGAAAACGGATGATGGCCGCGTGGTATCGATGAGGGCAGAGGTATTAAGAGAGATCGAGAGGTTCTACGGACAGCTTTACACCTCGGTTGCCAAACCTACTGTTAGCTCGGCCGAAGACCCGAGAGCCGAGTTGATCCGACACTTTAGCGATGATATCCCGGACATCAGCCTGTGTGAGATTGAGATGGCCCTCAAACAACTTAAAAACAACAAGGCACCGGGTGAGGACGGAATCACTTCAGAGCTTCTGAAAGCGGGTGGAACGCCGATACTGAAAGTCCTTCAGAGGCTATTCAATTCCGTTCTCCTCAGAGGCTCAACGCCAGAGGTATGGAGCAAGAGCGTGGTGGTACTGTTCTTCAAAAAAGGTGATAACACTTTGTTGAAGAACTACAGGCCCATCTCGCTCCTGAGCCATGTCTATAAGTTGTTTTCGAGGGTCATCACAAATCGTCTCGAACGCAGGTTTGATGACTTCCAGCCTCCCGAACAAGCCGGTTTCTGAAAAGGCTTTAGTATCATAGACCATATTCATACGCTACGGCAGGTTATACAAAAAACCGAGGAATATAACTTGCCGCTTTGTTTAGCGTTTGTGGACTATGAGAAAGCCTTTGATTCGATCTAGGCCTGGGCTGTGCTACAGTCTCTTCAGCGATGCCACATAGACTATCGGTACATCGAAGTGTTGAAGTGTATATACAACAACGCCACCATGTCGGTCCGAGTACAAGATCAGAGTACGAAGGCTATTCCACTACAAAGAGGCGTGAGACAGGGAGATGTCATATCTCCGAAACTGTTCACTGCCGCGCTGGAAAACGCCTTCAAGCTCTTGCAGTGGAAAGGATTCGGCATCAACATCAACGGCGAGTATATTACTCACCTTCGATTTGCCGACGATATTGTAGTCTTGGCAGAATCGCTGGAAGACCTTAGCACTATGCTCGAAGACCTTAATCGAGTCTCCCAACAGGTGGGTCTTAAAATGAACATGGATAAAACGAAGATCATGTCGAATATCCATGTTGTGCCCACCCCCATTGGAGTTGGGGGCTCGACTCTCGAAGTTGTAGACGAATATGTCTATTTAGGACAAGTGGTCCCGTTAGGCAGGTCCAACTTCGAGAGAGAGGTCAATCGTCGAATCCAACTCGGTTGGGCAGCGTTCGGGAAACTTCGCGACGTCTTCTCGTCCAAAATACCTCAGTGCCTAAAATCGAAAGTCTTCGATAGATGTGTGTTACCAGTGATGACATACGGCACCGAGACGTGGCCTCTCACTGTGGGCCTCATTAAAAGGCTCAAAGTCACTCAACGAGCCATGGAGCGGGCTATGCTCGGAGTTTCCCTACGAGATCGAAATGAGGAGATCCGTAGGAGAACCAAGGTTACTGACATAGCCCATAGGATTGGCAAGTTGAAGTGGCAGTGGGCCGGGCACATAGCTCGTAAAACCGATGGCCGTTGGGGCCGAAAGGTTCTCGAGTGGAGGCCACGTACAGGCAAGCGAAATGTCGGACGCCCGCCTACAAGGTGGACGGACGATCTGACTAAGGTCGTAGGAAGTCGCTGGATGCAGGCCGCTTCCAACAGGTCATTGTGGAGATCATTGGGGGAGGCCTATGTTCAGCAGTGGACTTCCTGTGGCTGATATGATGATGATGATGAATAGATAATTATACGAGCATTTGTTTATCAATATATTAGGGCAGGAATCCAACTTGTAATCATCGGCGCAGTACCTAGTTCCAATATTTATTCTGTGGGTAAGCATCGACTAATGCAAATACTGTGCTTGCTTTGGTTTTAAGACCATACGTATGATTGTTGGATATTTTTTTGTAAGTATGCATATCTGACATAGTAATTTATACTACTATTACATATAACTAACTATACTCGTACATTACACATCATGGATCACTCTTGAAAATACCCGCCCTCATTATGACATAGTCGGGAAAAACACACTATCTTCCTTAATCGCCCATAGGATGCCAAAAATAATCGGTGAGTAAAGAAATCCTAGTGAAATGTCAGTGATTCGGGTATGAAAGGCCCGGCATAAAGCCTAAGGGCAACAGCAGTGCTAAAACAATCGGCGCGCGCGCCGCTTGTGTCAGGCGTGAAACTAAACGTCTAGACGTAATAACACTCGCGAAATAAATTGTGAACTGTTCTGTGATATTGTGGATTGTTTTTGGAGTGAAACCTCTATATTTTAATTAATTAATGTGAGTATTTATTTTTAGTTTTTGAATTTCGAACGAATAAATATATATATAATTTTTGTTATTTTAAAATAGGAATTAAATTGAGAATAATGTAGTTATTTATGTTATTTGTTGGCGTAAATATATTTGGCATCAATACATAAATTTTTATGGCGTTATTAAAAGTGATTGGTAATTAATTACCAGAGTAGGTACATTATAACATACATTAAAATTATTTTAATAACAATAAACTACTTTAATTAGGATGAATCGTAAAAAAAAATATTTATTTTCTCTTGATAACTTTGGCCAGTAACAAAGTCTGTAAATAAATTGTAGCCATAAAGAAATTCGATTGCGTACGAAATAAAATCATCAAAATATATTTACGATGTAATTTCGAAGTACCTTCGAAGTAACATATCGTAAAAAATTACGATAATTTTTTTATTTCAGCAATATTGCGGTATCTTTACTTGGACGTAATTTCAATCTTATTTCCTTGAATTTAAAGTTTATTTTTGATGGTATTTAATTAGCACTGTAGGCCGCTTCGACTGATAAAATACATAAGATTGAATTAAGGAAAAATGTTGCAGATACAAAAATCGTTATTGACTGTATTTTTTAAAACCGTTCTTAAAATTGAATGGAAATTTGTGTTGGCTTAATGGGAAATGCGATAGTTGTATCTCGGGTCGTGAATTCAATCCCCAAACACGAATATTTTATACTCTGAGATACATGTGATCACCTAACTTATACGTTACTAGAGCCCCGGCCCGGCCTCGCCCGAGGGCTTAGAAACTTTTTCGAAAATATTCTATCGCCAATTTTGGATTAAGTAAGTAGTAAATAAAGTAGGACTTTAATGGTGAAAGAAAATTCCGAATCAGTCCAGTGTTTTTAGAGCCTATTCAATGCAAACAAACCATTAAATCTTTCCTCTTTATAATATTAGTTTGGATGTTCTCAAAATTGTTATGTAAACCATTTTATTACGTGTATAAATTCTATAAGGTGGTGGCCTGTTAGTAAACGACCCGACGCGGCTGCCAACCCCTGACTTTCATGTGTGTATTGATAGTCAATCACCACGCACTAAAACGGTGAAGGAAAACATCGTGAGGAAACCCGCATGCCATTGCGATTTATAAGACATTCTATGCTATATAAAGTCGGCCAAACCACACTAAGCCAACGTGGTGGACAATATGGCCAAACCAGTCTCAATCGTACTCTCAATTGTAGAGGAGGCCCATGCCTTCAGTGGTACGCATATAGGCTGTTAAATAGAGTATAAATTCTATCAAATCTATGGCTTAAGCTTTCACAATCAGCCTCTCTGTTCTAAAAGAGGGCTCAGCAGTGGCGTTCGTCGGCTGCAGCACATTAAAGTCCCGAGTTCGATTACAGGCAAGGGACACTAAAAATAATGTGAAATACCGGTATCGCATGATACTTAAAAGTTCATGTAACTTAGTGAAGGGGATTTTAATCTTATTAGAACATTATATCATCTCGTAATTAGTAATTAGAAATGCTTTCTAATAGTAAACTGCAACACAGTATCTCTCAAGGAAATATTTAATGAGCAAAATAAAATTAATATTCATAAAGATAGAAGAGATTTTACATGTAACCACTCATAAAAAGCATACGTTTTTTTTTTTAATTATTTATTAACTTTAGTGTTGTGATAGTAATAAAATGAAGCCCAATTTTCCCACTGCAGGTCATATACATTATCTAAAATCGAGCACGACTGAGAGGGGTAGGAGTCCTAACTTAGGACATAGTCAACCACGCTGGCCTAGTGCGTGTTGACGGATTTGTCATACCATAGAAAGTCGTGTTAATCTTTTTGTTATGCAAATTTCCTTACGATGTTTTCCTTCACCTCTAAATTACATACATACATCTTTTTCGCAGAAGGTGCAGGCAGAGGTGCCAGGACACCCTCATTTGACCTTGTATGTTCTGTCCCACGATGTGATAGAGCAAGCCTGTCGCCATATCGGGCACTAATTCCTGAGTCCATGCTAATAGTGAATAGAAAAATCCAATTCAATTTTGCCCGACGTGGGATTCGACCCCAAGACCTCAGCATTGTAACCGTATCGTAGTAAAACTACGCCATCTCGGCAGTCCTTTAAAATATAAATACCAAAAGTGGTAAATACTAAAACATTAATGTTCTTTACAAATAAAAATGGTATCGGTATATTTTAGGAACTTGCTAATAAAACACAATGTAATTTAAGAATGCAAATTTTTATCTTGAAAATAAGGTAGTGTGTCAAGGAAAGGTTTTTGTGTAGGAGTTTATTATCGAAGAAGATGTCCTTACATTTTTAAATAAAATGTGAGTGTGTTTGTTACGTTTCCATTCCTAAATATTTAATCCATTATTTATATTTTTCATATATTTCGTAGATGTTGCAGGAAAGAACACAGAGATCTTTAAAAGAAAAAATAATAATTTGCTGAACGACATCCAAAATTTATTGATAAATCCTTCGAATAAATCCTTCATTATCGCGAACAAATCCTCAAGCAGGATCTACATCAGTGTATATTTATGTTTTAGTACACGCAAACCAGGCTTAGTTAAAGACGACTAGCTATTAAAGGGTAAGAGACTATGGCGGGTAAAAGAGGCGACCCTTTCAGTCCAAACATAATTTTATATAACCTATTATATTTTTATAAAAGTAGCTATTTTTTATTGGACTCAAAAACAGGACGAGGAAATACAAATAAAAAAATATTTATACGTTACAAATGTATTTTTCTCGGTGCGGGAATCGAACCTGCAGCCTCTCGTTTCTCAGCCGGCTCTCACCTTCCTACGTTATGGAAGCTGAAAGATAATAACTAGGCAAATTCAGCATTATCTTCGATATTTATCTGAGTTGATATAGCATTGCCTCAGCCAACAATCATCCTCTACGGAATACGGCACTCCTCTGTAACCGAGAATTCAGTTGTGAAGGCTTAAGTCAAAATACACCACGCTAGTATGGGTTTATGAACTTCTCTCCACATGTGATATGGTTTGCACCACATAATCACATATTTAGCTAAGTGGACACTATCGGTCATAGCCGCGACTAGCTATTATTGGTGTTGTTTTCTATTTCATATATATTTTTAAATGAGCCATGTTGTGGTACGTTGTCTACGACAAATAAATCGTTTTTCTTTCTTATTTCTACCGTTGAAATAATATGTTAAATTACCACACGATGTGTCAATGTAACTGCCAATACATGACTCCAAAAAGTAAAGTGTGCCCTGGGATTAGAACCCGCGACCATCTCGACAACCGCGTTACCATCATAGACATAGTTTGTTGAGAAAACCCATTTCCCATCGTAGCAGGAAGCGTGCGCGGCGGTAAACAACGGTTTCCTGCAACAATTGTTTGAATAACTTAGCGAGCGATCAATTGTTAGACGATATTGTTGAAACAGGCTGTACTACAACATCGTGTGACCCACCTCCGTGGAGATAAGGCTGTGATGGGAGGCTGCGGGTTCGATCCCCAAATTGGGATATTTTAAAAAAAAACAGTTATAATTTGGGGATCGAATACGCAGCCTCCTGTGATGATGATGATGTGACACATAAAGTCTTTTACTTATTCATTTAATTTATTTAACTTTATACCCGGTGATATTGGTATATGGTATTTAATTTAAATTACATGTGCCTAACCACTCCTGGTAACATTGTACCAAGTTTGAAAAGATTGCCTGGTAGTTTAGTAGAAAAAAAAACGATTAATTTTTTAAGTCTTTTGAGCAACTCATATATTTAGGTAAGAGACTTTTCCGCTCAGATAAGTTCCCGCACCGAAGTTTAGCTAAAAGGTAAAAGTACTCATATTTGAGATTGATGAGAAACATGTGGATAAAGTTAAATGCCATACCCTGCATACAAACATGGTATATAGGCGGACTTAATACCAGTGGCATTCTCTACTAGTCTAACTTGACTTGTTGCAAAGATGAGCAGAAGTTTGTAGTTTGTTGAAGGCTGTATCTAGATGTTGCATTGGGGTTTAAGCTAAAACTAATTA
The DNA here is from genome assembly GCA_009982885.2 of Hyles vespertilio. Classification (NCBI taxonomy): domain Eukaryota; kingdom Metazoa; phylum Arthropoda; class Insecta; order Lepidoptera; family Sphingidae; genus Hyles; species Hyles vespertilio. The sequence goes on from CM042811.1 coordinate 1,603,553, forward strand.
ACTTTAAAGCGTCAATATCGCATTAGGTTTACCTGTAAGATATTGTACTGTTAAAAATAAATAAAATAAAATAAAACCTACATACAGGGTATATCAAGACTGCTACCGAAAACGAAGCCGGGTGGTTGTTTAAGCGACTTCAGACACAATGCAATAGAAAACTTTGGATTTACCACCCAAAACTGACGATATTTAAAAAAATTTCATGAGCGGTCGCATCGCTTACCTTCAGGCGAACGGCATGCTCGTCTCGCCATTCACTGCAATAAAAATAAAATCATTAAAAATTAATGACGCGTTTCTTTGCGAAAATTTTTATTGCATTGTGTTTGTAGTCACTAAAACTACCACCCGGCTTCGTTTTCGGTAGCAGCCTTGATATACCCGGTATATCTAGATTGAGCAAGCCGGCAAAATTATGTCGATAACTGTATTTTGATTTGATTGCATTTATCACGGATGCATGGTGAGCGTTCTTTCGTGCCATTAAAAAAGCAATAATGTGTTTAGCAAGTAAAGTTTGTTGATGCGAAAATTATGTGCAAATCGTGTTTGCAAAAATCATAAAAAGGTGGTTCACTTGATTACTCAGGCATCTTTACACCTGTAGATGTTGTTACTTAGGTAGGCAAAATGCGAGGGAACATTATTATTATTATTGACAGCCTCCGTGGCGCAGTTGGTTAGACGCCGGCTATGAAAAGAGAGGCCGCGGGCTCGATCCCCGCACCGAGACAAATGCTGTGTGAACCACAAGCATTTGTTTCGAGTCTGGGTGTTTGTGAGACCGAAAAGTCTCTCGTAGTTCCTTATACCCACAACACAAGACTCGATGTTAGTCTGGGGTCAGGACTATATGAATGTTGGTTGCATTTATTTAGGTTTTTTTTTTCATTACCTTGGACTATGTAGTTGTAAGGGATGGGTCAGCTCGACAGGAATTGAACCACATTACCACGAAACTCAACTTTAATATCTTAACTGTCTTATTCGTTCAGTGTGAGATTGCCAGAGTTACAAAAACTCTTTCCTCGTGTATATTTAGCTTCTACTCTCCATATTGAGAGGCTTACAATGCTCTTACGAAACAAAAAAATAGATGATCATAGGCGGCTGTTACTTATAAATTCCCATCAGGTTACTCAATAAATAGTAATTGACTACAAATTCACATATGAATACGAAAAATCACCTGTGTGCTCCACGATTCGAACCTACTAAAACCGTGGCAGTTGGCATCCCATCTGTTACCAACAAGCCACCGCGCACTTTTAAGACACATTGCTGGAAAGGATGGAAATGCTTTGCAAATATCATTTATACTGCAAATTAACATAACCACTTTCTACCGCGTATGTCGCGACTCCGACAGTTACTGCAGTGCGATAAATAAGGACTTTTGCAAACCGACCAAGTTTCTCCTTGATTAACTGAATATGCTGGCGTACTGTCAAAGAGATATAAGCTTATCAAGTACGCTAATTAACTTATAGGCGCAGTTGATTTGAAGCCGGCTGTGAAACGTGCGACCGTGGGTTCAATTCCTGTACCGAGAAAAATGTTTGTGTGAACTAAAAATTTGATTTTTTTACTTGTGTGTCTCGTAATTCCTGGTACCCACGACATAAAACTCGATCTTAGTATCGGGTCAGGACTATGTATACGACTGTTGGGTGTGTTATTTATTATTTTAGAATTTATAATAATAATTTAATTTAGAAATTATAGTAATAATTTCTAAAAGAATTTTAGAAATTATATAATGGGGTATATACTCCTAGTAGTAACTATATTTATTTATTTTATTTATATATACTTACACCATAAAATAGGAAAAATAACAGATTAAATACTTAAAACTAAAGACATGGTAACAATTGGCGGCCTTATCGCTAGCTGCGATCTCTTCCAGGCAACCTTTGGATGGACTGGATTAATATAATAAAGATCTAATGGGGCAGTACAGAGGACGAGATAAAAGAAAATTATACTAGATGTACATGTTATATATTTTGTTTTAAATATAACATACTTATATACCTAAATTATAAATACATAAATACATACATATATATGTATTAATATACTATATATAAAGTAAACAATGAAGATGACAATACACATACATATATATATATATATATATATATATATATAAAATTATGACAGGAATAAAGATTACTGTAGCGATAAGTAATGTTCCATAACAAGTCTATATTACGGAACATTATATTATATTGGTCTTTCTTCATTTAATGGGGTATATACTCCTAGTTACTACTAGGACCAATTAAGACCAATATAGTACAAAAAGTAGTACTGTAACGGCAGAATGACTATCGGGCTGCCGTAACTTCCATAACCAAATTCTGCTTAGTAGATTCATAATTCATGCAACATAAAGATTAGAATCCTACAAGATCTGACGTCAAGCCACGTCAGACCACAGCAAAAATGCGACATCAGGCCACACTATGAACGCTTTAGGATATATCAGGTATGCATCACAAACTAGAATGACATCAAAGACAAAAACCACATGAGAAAACCAACCATGAAATCATGAACATTTTCACGGACTGTTCACACAAATATGTTTAACCCCGCATTGTATGATATTTACAGACGTCAGCAATTACCTAACCGTGGAAGTAAATTATGAAATTACCGTCACGACAAAATTGTTAACCTCAAACCTTGAAAAGGTATTTTTTCCTTATCAGAGTCATTGTTTTTTCACCTCAAAGTATGTCCTATATGTATGTCATACGTTACAAGGTAAATTTTACTAAGATTCTTGTTATTGTTATGTTTCATCATGCACACGACTAGATAGAATGGGAAAAAATTGCCCAATGTCTAATTTATTGCTGCAATTGTTTTGTGAAATTGTGATCAATTATTGCATTGTTTATCAATGTAATCTAGGAGAAAAGTTTAAAAGAAGAGATTCAAATAGAAAACGAATAGTGAGTGTTTATAACCGACTTCCTTGTCCCGTTTCTTCTATAACACGTTAAAAACCTTAATTTTTTAACCCTAAGCTCCTTTCTCTTATCAAAATTTAAATTGCCAACTTTCAAATACTTTTTATTTATTTTGTTTAGTATTTAACACAATACTGTATCAGTACACAATGCAATTATACAATATTGTGTGCAATAGAGCATAAATTAAAAGCCAGAATTACGAAAAAAATAAATATATTCCGTATATAAGCTAGAGATGACGATTTCTCCTCCGTCACAGTGACCTACGCACGTATTGTCCCAATAAGCAAACGCTTCCTTATTATGTTCTCCTTACCACACGGGAGTTAATTCATTACAGCACGACACAAACACGATCATCTTCCGTAAACCTATTTGTAAAAACAACAAAATAAAGTGATACGTGACTTCTATCGTAGATATTAGAAACCACTAGAGTGATTTTGGTCACACTAATCAGACCCGAATAACAATAAAGTCCCAAGCAATTGTTTTCGTTATGTACGAAGTCCTATTATCTTCCGTCCTACTCCTTCCTACCTTTCCGCCCCTCCCATATAGAGAGACCGGTAACACTTATATGATCCAAGTGTTGAAGTGGTGAAGTGTTAACTACTAGCCAAATTGCCATCAAATAAGACGGTTGTTCGTTAGCCAGAAAAATCCTCCATAAGTGTGTCAAATTTTGGACAGAATATCAAAATTTACCTTAAATCGATCTGTTATAAAGCAACACAATTAGCAAAACGAACCGTTACCTTTTCTTTTTTTTTTCTCTCTTTTTCAATGAAATTCGCAGGATTCAAATCTTAGACAGGCAGTTAAAGCTCATAGTTTTGAGCAATAGATAGTGTATTACTGATGACGTTTCTACTCTTCTAGTAAGACAATGAGGTGACAATAGTTAATAACTCATAGTTTTAGTTAGGGTATTTCAACCCATTGAATTTCATTGCTGAAACAAAATAACAATCGCATGAGTTATCTGACATACGTGCTGTGAAGGTAATGAGGAAAACCGAAGGAATTTGTAATCGAGTGTTTAAATGTTTTTTTTACCATATTGAGGATATTTGTCCACTACAAATAGCGCAACATGACATTACGCTAAATGTATGAAGCAAAAATATTTTTTTTATGAATAAGGATGTATTATTATTATAAGTATTAAACTAAGCCAAACTGAATTTACACTCAAATTATTTTTAACACAAGATGTGTTGTAATTATCAAAAATCACGAATAAGTATTTTTATTCCTGTGGCATCCAAATTCAAAACGGCTTTTTATTTTATCTAACATTTTGTCCCAAAAGGAATTTTGATCCCACAGCGTCAGATTTTATAGTTGTGTCAGCTCATATACGACCAGTGGCGTAACAATAGGGTGGCAGAGTGCGCAAAATGCCACGGGCCCCCGGCCCAGGGGGCCCCCGGCCCGGAGGGCCCCGGTCCTACAGGGTCTCAGGCCCGACAGGGCTCTGGCTCGATAGGCAGGGCTAAAGCCCAACAAGGTGAAAGCAGAGAGGAACGTAACATTAATAACGGAATTCGTAATAATAAACAATAATTGACTACATATTTTTAAACCTGGCAAACATTTCGTCATAATATTTGATTTCATTGTTTTGTTTTAGTTTCATTATAGTATAAACTCAGTTAGAAACTAAAAAAATATAATTTTATAAATATTAAGGTAATATTTTCCAAACAAATTTAAACATGCTTTGTTCTAGAAATTATTTCAGTGGCAGCGAAAAACGAAAGAGAAAGAGAGAGTCTGTAGCAATAAATAAAAATATATCTGAAATAGTCAGTACTTTTGGAACGAGCAGTTTATTGATGAGTCTAGGAAATGAATATGGGTGAAACTAAAAATTATATAATAGCAAATTCCGACGATAGAGAATATTCAGACCTAAAACCACAACCAAATCCACAAAAAAGTACGTGCTAACATGATATTCAACCATATTTAGGAGTAGAAAATATTAAATCTCTACATATTACAGACAAGTGTAATAAAAAAGAAAGAATGACGCAGTGAAAAGATTTGTGAGTGAGAAAGGCACACTATAAGCTCCACATTGTACATTACTATACTTAATATGAAAGACCAATGGTCTCCTCTAAGAGACAGTGACAATAAATAACAAATAAATAAATATAAACAAACGCGTCTACAACGATTCACTGACTATATAGTCTTGATGGCGGAATCGCTGGAGGAGTTGCAACAGGTGCTGTACTGCCTGGCTTCAGCCTCACAGCGAATTGATCTCAAAATTAACTTCGACAAGCCAAAATAATGATCTACCACCACCCTGATCCAAGAACTGTCGCTGTATGAGGCCACCAGCTCGAAGTTTTTTCCGAATATACTTACCTGGGGCAGACCCTTTACTAGGTAGAAACAATTTGAGAAGGAGGCTACGAGTCTTCATGTCAACTCTACCAAAAAGCTTGAAAACGACCTACGGTTCTAGGACACTCACAGTACGACTGGTCCACTAGCTTAAGGTCGCTCAGCGAGCCATGGAGCGTGCTATGCTCAGTGTCTCTTTGAAGGATTAGGAGCCGTAATGAGGTTATCCTAAAGAGAACCAAAGTTATAGACATAGCAAACGAGAATTAGCAAGCTGAAGTGGCATTGCAGTCGCCACATCTTTCGAAGAATCGATAACCGTTGGAGTAAACGTGATCTTGAGACTGCGTCTTGGTTAACGTAGTGTAGGACGCCCTCCAGCTAGGTAGAGTGACGATTTGCAAAAGATTGCTGCCACATCCTGGATGTGACAACTCGCCGACAGGGTGAAATGGCGCCATTTGGAGGAGGCCTATGTCCAGCAGATCACAACAAAATGCTGATAAAAAAATAAAATGTTTTGAGTTAATGACGACTGAAAACAAATTGTAAATGCGATAGATACACGAAACATTGAAAATTAACTTGAATTCATGTCTTTTGTATGAACAATGGTGCTTAAATTGAATACTAGATGAGGAGCAATAATCGATTAAAAAAAACTTTTTTTGAGGACTTACTATATTCACAAAGATACCAATTTAGCTTTTTGTGGCCATAGATAAATTGGAGATTGCCCACATAGGCCCCATTGCAAGGCATGGGCCTCCCTTACAATCAAAAGTACGAAAGAGAGTGGTTAGACCATATAGTCCACCACGCTGGTGCGGGCTGGCGGACTTAGCGTAGCATAGAAATTCTTACAAATCGTAGGTTTCTTGAATATGTTTTTCTTCATTTTCTTAGTGCGTTGTGGTTAACTATCAATACACACATGACTCCGAAAAATCAGAGGTGAGCCTTGGGATTCATACCCGCGACCACCAGTAGCATATTGGCGGCCACGTCATGTCGGTTTACCAAAAGGCCACAATAAAAAAATAATCATTAAAATTTAACTACAGTATTAAGTTTTTTTTTTTTACCTTGATGAAGGGCCCCATTTGATTAATTTTGCCACGGGCCCTCGGTGGGGTAGTTACGCCACTGTATACGACCCACTGCAGGGCACCGGTTTCCTCTACAATCGAGCGTACTAATCAAATTGGTTAGGCGTGTATCCACCACACTGGCCTAGTGTGGGCTGGCGGACATTACATGCCATAGAAACTCATACAAGGTACTAAACTGAAAACACATAGCAGGTATCCTCATGATATATTCTTTCACTGTTTTAGTGCATTGTGATTGACTATCAATACACACGTGACTCCGAAAAGTCAGAGATTTTATAGTATTCCGATTCCGGTTTTGAGAGGTGTTAATGCAGTGATAATTCTTATCAGATATAGTCACGGCAATAATTAATAAACACTCTGTATTATTCCTCAAGCTACTTTCCCCGTACTCCAAAGGACTATTCGCAAAACTCCTCAAACCGCGCTATACCAACAACCCGATGTTTCTAGAATATATTTGACAGATGCGATTTCCACTTATCCGTTGCAAAACTAGTCTGCGCCAATCGAAGCGGAAACTGTGACCAACTTACACCGTAATAGACCCGCGGGTTGCGAGACTCTGACCTCGCGTCCACGGTTCAATCCCGTGTGTGACTACGCAATCTGTTTGATTAGTGTCAATAAAATATAGTATTTATTACTGTTTAGTTAAGTTTTCAAATTATTAAGGTTTTTCCAGTTCATTTCTTTTTTGTTTATTTAGAGACACCAACAAAGTATTATACATACATAAACCCACACCCTTTTCCCAGATAGGGTAGGCACAGGTGCAACCCGAACATTCGCATTTCACCGTGTATTTCCGTCCAACAATGTTAAAGGGATCCCACAATCGCCATATTGGGCACAAATTCCTGACTTCTGATAATGAATAGAAAAACTCCAATATCACTTCCCGGGACCCGAATCCCGACCCAGGATTCGAACCCGGGACAACAGTTTTAAAAGTACACCGTAGTACAACTACGCCACCTAGTTATTTATTTGTAAAGTAATTTACGTAGACCCATAAGTATTTGTAAAAATAATACTTAAATATACAGGGTATATCAAGACTGCTACCGAAAACGAAGCCGGGTGGTAGTTAGAGCGACTTCAGACACAATGCAACAGAAAAAGTTGCAAAAAAAAGCGACAATTTTTTTTTTGTTATTTTTTTCCTTTGACCATCATTGGGTGGTAAATACATTTTTTACTAAAATAATAGTGTATACCCTTTAATAAATAATCTAAGGTATAAAAGTGTTTAAATTATTATTTTAGCAAAAACTATGGATTTACCACCCAAAAATGATATTTAAAAAATCATAAAAAATCATTGTCGCGTTTCTTTGCGAAATTTTTAGTTGCATTGTGTTTGTAGCCACTAAAACTACCACCCGGCTTCGTTTTCGGTAGCAGTCTTGAGATACCCGGTATGTATAATGTTAATAATAAGTTATTAACATTATATGAACTATTTAGTTCATTCACATACGTACTACAACAAAAACACTTCAAAAACAAAATGCTGTTCTACATGCAAATTAGACATTTATATAACATTCATAGAGCGAGGGTAACATATATATCAAGACTGCTATCGAAAACGAAGTCGGGTGGTAGTTTTAGTGACTACAAACACAATGCAACTAAAAATTTCGCAAAGAAACGCGACAATTATTTTTTATCATTTTTTAAACATCATCATTTTTGGGTGGTAAATGCATAGTTTGTGCTAAAATAATAATTTAAACTCTTCTATACCTTAGAGTTTTTATAAATAAAAAGGTATACACTATTCATTTAGGAAAAAAAAATGTATTTACCACCCAAATACGACTATATTATGAAAAAGGTAAAAAAAATCGTCTCTTATTTTGCAAAATTTTCTGTTGTATTGTGTCTGAAGTCGCTAAAATTACCACCCGGCTTCGTTTTCGGTAGCAGTCTTGATATACCCCGTATAAGGCTCCGTGGCGCAGTTGGTTAAACGCCGGCTATGAATCGAAGGGCCGCGGGTTCGATCCCCCTCCGAGACAAATGGTTGTGTGAACCACAAGAATTTGTTTCGGGTCTAGGTGTTTGTGAGTCCGAAAAGTCTCGTAGTTCCTGATACCCAAGACACAAGACTCGATCTTAGTGTGAAGTCAGGACTATGTATGTGACTGTCAGGTGTATTAAAAAATAGAGTAAAACATTAGATTGCAAATTGCTGTATTCAGAGTTTGAACAGTGACGTCAAAAATTCGATTACTAAGTCTTTTTTTGCTAGCACTAAAAATTACAGCCATGCAAAATGCAAATGCTAATAGTGTATCGACCTAATTGTAGCTGTATAATTATATGCATATTATGTACAATAGTATGTTTGCACGTGGACATTAAAATGCGAATATTTGTTTCACTTATCAATAACTAGTTCGATCGATATGTGCAGACTTTTATTATTTGTTAAATAATAATTGGTTTTATCTCAATGTTAACCAGTTTTGTTGTTATTATTGTCATCATCATCATCATCATATCAGCCACAGGAAGTCCACTGCTGAACATAGGCCTCCCCCAATGATCTCCACAATGACCTGTTGGAAGCGGCCTGCATCCAGCGACTTCCTGCGACCTTAGTCAGATCGTCCGTCCACCTTGTAGGCGGGCGTCCAACACTTCGCTTGCCTGTACGTGGCCTCCACTCGAGAACCTTTCGGCCCCAACGGCCATCGGTTCTACGAGCTATGTGCCCGGCCCACTGCCACTTCAACTTGCCAATCCTATAGGCTATGTCGGTAACCTTGGTTCTCCTACGGATCTCCTCATTTCTGATTCGATCTCGTAGGGAAACTCCGAGCATAGCCCGCTCCATGGCTCGTTGAGTGACTTTGAGCCTTTTAATGAGGCCCACAGTGAGAGGCCACGTCTCGGTGCCGTATGTCATCACTGGTAACACACAACTATCGAAGACTTTCGATTTTAGGCACTGAGGTATTTTGGACGAGAGGACGTCGCGAAGTTTCCCGAACGCTGCCCAACCGAGTTGGATTCGCCGATTGACCTCTCTCTCGAAGTTGGACCTGCCTAACCGGACCACTTGTCCTAAATAGACATATTCGTCTACAACTTCGAGAGTCGAGCCCCCAACTCCAATGGGGGTGGGCACAACATGGATATTCGACATGATCTTCGTTTTATCCATGTTCATTTTAAGACCCACCTGTTGGGAAACTCGATTAAGGTCTTCGAGCATAGTGCTAAGGTCTTCCAGCGATTCTGCCAAGACTAAAATATCGTCGGCAAATCGAAGGTGAGTAATATACTCGCCGTTGATGTTGATGCCGAATCCTTTCCACTGCAAGAGCTTGAAGGCATTTTCCAGCGCGGCAGTGAACAGTTTCGGAGATATGACATCTCCCTGTCTCACGCCTCTCTGTAGTGGAATAGCCTTCGTGCTCTGATCCTGTACTCGGACCGACATGGTGGCGTTGTTGTATATACACCTCAACACTTCGATGTACCGATAGTCTATTTGGCACCGCTGAAGAGACTGTAGCACAGCCCAGGTCTCGATCGAATCAAAGGCTTTCTCATAGTCCACAAACGCTAAACAAAGCGGCAAGTTATACTCCTCGGTTTTTTGTATAACCTGCCGTAGCGTATGAATATGGTCTATGGTACTAAAGCCTTTTCGGAAACCGGCTTGTTCGGGAGGCTGGAAGTCATCAAACCTGCCTTCGAGACGATTTGTGATGACCCTTGAAAACAACTTATAGACATGGCTCAGGAGCGAGACGGGCCTGTAGTTCTTCAGCAAAGTGTTATCACCTTTTTTTAAGAACAGTACCACCAAGCTCCTGCTCCATGCCTCCGGCGTTGAGCCCTCGAGGAGAACGGAATTGAAGAGCCTCTGAAGGACTTTCAGTACCGGCGTTCCGCCCGCTTTCAGAAGCTCTGAAGTGATTCCGTCCTCACCCGGCGCCTTGTTGTTTATAAGTTGTTTGAGGGCCATCTCAATCTCAAACAGGCTGATGTCCGGGATATCATCGCTAAAGTTATTATTGGAGATACCTAAAAATTCTTATATTATTGTATGCCAATTTGGCGGGCCACAGTTGTACGGATAAAAAAATTGTAAAGCTTATGTAAACCTATGCCCACAATAAAAATATTTGTTTTGATTTAGTTTTTACCCGCGAATTCATAGGTGTAGAGTCTACAATTACAGTACAAATCTCGTTACATTTTATCAATATGAAATGTACCCATTTCTTCTGGGCTTCCGTTCATTCCAGTCCATCTAGAGGTTGTCTGGAAATAATCTCCGACAACGATAAGACCTCTGTATGTTAAACATATAAGCGCTTTGTATTATTATTTCTATTCATTGGTATGGTGTACAATAAAGTATTTATAATTAAATAAATGTATTAAATAAATAATCATTAAAACACTACGTTAGAAAACTGGAATTTGTAATTGATCCTGCTGTACCAATATGAATTACATTAATTACTATAAGTGGAAAGGTAATGGAGTGTACTCTACCTTTTACTTGCAATCTATCTGTACTTACACTTATTTGTTTTCCCGATGAATAAATAAAAAAACATATTGAAATTAAAAGTGGTTGAGGTTGGGCAAAGTGATATTGGATTTTACTATTAATTATCAGCCCAGAGTCAGAAGTTTGTGCCCGATATGGCGATAGGCTCGCCACTTATCACATCGTGGGTCGGAACAAACAAGGCGAAACGTGGGTGTCCTGGCACGTCTGCCTACCCCTTCTGTGAAAAAGGCGTGAATTTATGTATGTATTAAAATTAAGCAGCGCAGCATTATTAACTTTATCGTCGTGTCAAGTGGAAGGAGATAATTGTCAATCACCACCCATTACTATCTCGACAGCATTGCAATTACTTTGTGGTCAATTTGCGGAGCCAAGTGAGAACTAATCAACAAAGATATTACAATTAATTTCAACGGAGCTACGGGGTTACTCTATAATAACGATACGAACATTGAATGTTCGGATGTTCGTCGTCCGGAATAAGATATAAGATTGCCACTTCTAAAAAGTAAAAATCAATACTATTCTCTATTATACTTATCATTTTCTCCGAACTTAGTCTATGGTTGCGACATACGATACAATAATCCAACATTATGTTGAGAATCTAGGCAAATTAGTGAAGTTTTACGTACGGCGTCCGAACATTCGAAGTTGGTATCGTTTTTATAGAGTCACCCCCCAGTATTAAAACGATTAACGTTTAATAAAAATGAGAACAAACCGACAAACATTATTGCGTTTATAAATGTTAAAATTTATTTCAAGCAGCATGTCGTGGTTTGATTAATTATACACCGGTTATTTTACATTGCATATAACGTACATATTTTTTAAATTGTAGCAGAAAGATCTATGAGAACTTGATAGAAAATGATAGATTTACGATCTGATTTATCCGTAACGCAAAAATCTGCCAATCCGCACTAGGCCAGCGTGGTGGCCTATCAGCCTTATCCCTCTTAATCGTACTCTCGAATGTAGAGCATATTGCTGCTATTTTTTTGTATTAACAGGTGTGACAATCACCTTTTTTTTAGGTGAAAAATCTATTTGTTACTTGTCTTGCTAAATAAAAAAATACTTATTTCGGTCGATTTTCATTAAAGATACGGTGCAGTAAAAGAGTTTCAGTATAGATCGTTACTAATTAGCATGTTGATTTTTGAACCTCTATATTTATTTATTACGTTATTGAAAGGGAGTATAGTCCAATCACATCATACTGTGTTTTTGTTTTCAATTAGGAATATTTTTTACTAATAAATTCTACATTAAAGTATGCCTTAAAGGTATATTTTTTAATACTATTATATATTCAGAACATTTTAGACAGAAAGTTCGAAAACCCCTCGCTGGACCTCCAATAATCTCAAAGACTAATTTAAATCTGTAATCACAGTATTTTACTATTTTATTTTTCTACTCCAAAGTTTTATAATAATAATAATAATAATAATCATTTTATTTCGGATAACAAGAAGATCCATATTGGGTTAGTAACATTTAAGCTTAGAAATAGAGTTAGTAATAAATTATACGTAGAATACCTGGTGACACTACAATGCCAACCTTACGCTAGATTATTTAACTGTATGTATGTGTATCCAGCGAGCTAGCATTGTCGAGTCCCATCTATTCGTCAACGTACGCAGGATGCTGTTGGGGCTGCCACGCACTCGACGAAGTATAGACGCGCAGGGTTTACGCATGATGGCAGCAAATCCATCCGTATGTGCTTCCGCGAACATGGCGGAGGCACTGCAGCAACGAGACAACCCCATCAACAACCTGAACGCGTTGTTGTATTGCACGCGTAGGTCATTATATGCCCGCTGCGTATATTTAACCCACAAACTACACGCATAAAAAGATTGACAATATGCTTTAAAAAGAGTCAACTTAACTTGCTTCGTACATTTAGCGAATTTGCGGGCCAACATATTACAGCGAACAGAGAGCGACCTACGTTCTTTTTCAATATCCAGGTTGTCTTTTATATCCGCAGTGATCCAATGACCCAAATATTTAAACACATCAACCTTTTTTAATGTTCATCCACAAAGTGAAAAATGCGGCACGTTGGTATAACGCTTTTGATCCGGCCAGAATATCATAAATTCACTTTTCACTGCATTGTATTTGAGCCCGTGGGACACTGCATAGGATTCACAGATTTTGAGGAGATGTTTCAAAGCACCGCTAGATGGGCTCAGCAATACCATATCATCTGCGTAACTAATATTATTAATACATACTCCGTCGATATGACAGCCAATTCTTGTCCCGCTGAGCTCATCAATCAATCTATTCATATACACATCAAAGAGCGTAGGAGAGCTCAAACCACCCTGTCTCACCCCACAATCCAATCTATAACTTTCTGAGAAAGCGCCTGCCCATCTCACGTTATTATCTTGCTTATTATACCTATATATATTATATTTATGATAATCTCACCATAATTTTCGTGCATAGGACTAACTATGGGCACATGGGACTAAAGATAGTCGAAGGATAAAATTCTGCAAATTGTATATTATTATCGAACCCGGAACTCCGATTATATAATACACGTAACTATAAATATGATCAACGTCAAAGGGACCTTTGGGTATTAATTTATTTCCGTGATGCTTTTATAATGAATTTGTTCTTGTCAATACAAGTGGTAAATAGCCTCATTGATGCATTAGCAGAATGTACGCACTGTGAAATGTTAGGTTTTAGATTAAATTATCTGGTTAAGAAATACGCTTAAATTATATTTATTACAATGTATAATCCTCAAGTATTTGCTCCCGATCAAAGTGTTCAGACCGATAAGTTTCGTAATCAGTTTTTGATAAATGACATAAGAGACGAGAGCCAATACGTATATATATATTGCTTTAGAACCACGATTATATTATAAAATATTAGCTGTAATAAAAATTACTCATAATTTCTAACGCATCTAGATTATTTTTTATTGCAATAAATGAGGAGACGTGCTTGCCATTCGTATGATGGTAAGCAATAGGAGCGCTCATGGACAGTAGCAAAACTAAATAGCACCATGAATAACAGTAAGTAATGTTTGTATTCCACTGCACTCTAGTTACTCTGGATTCAATGTCCCACAAACCAGAACACAACAGTGCAGTTTGGTGGGAGGAATAAACACTGTTGTGGTACCTAATCAGACGGCCGTATTTTTTTTTTATTCCAATGAATGGCCAGACGAGCATGCCGTTCGCTTGATGAAAAGCAATACGACAGCTCATAAACAGTAGCAGAACCAAACAACACCTCGAATCACAAAGCAATGCTTGGCATTCCACTGCGCTCGCCATCCTGAGACATAAGATGTTAAGTCTCAATATGTCCAGTAGTTACTCTGTCTACAATGTCCTTCAAATAAAAACACAACAGGGCATTTACAATGCTGTTTGGCGGGAGTAAGTGCAGTGGTACCTAACCAGACGACCTCTCACATTTGAGAGACTTACCACCAGTATCTTCCGCTAAACCATAACTACATACAGGTACTTATTGCACATATGTATCATATTACAGTGTATTCTAGTTCATAGGTATAATGACACAGTCTAGACGAGTGTTCTGTATCAGCCCATATACGTCCCACTGCAGGGCACGGGCCTCCTCTACAATAGAGAGTACGATTGAGAGTGGTTAGGCCATATAGTCCACCACGCTGGCCTAGTGCGGGTTGGCGGACTTACATACCATATATTTTTTTATAAATCGCTATGGTATGCAGGTTTCCTCACGATGTTTTCCTTCACCGTTTTAGTGCGTGGTGATTGACTATCAATACACACATGACTCCGAAAAGTCAGAGGTGTGCCCTGGGATTCGAACCCGCGACCACCGTGAACATGTTTTCAGTCGCGTCTGGTCCGTTTACCAACAGGCCACCACGCACTAGACGAGTGTTGCTAACTCAATAATGTATTTAATGGGGGGGATTGCCGCCCCTCGACGTGTGAATTATAAATAACAACACGTGTTACCGCGCGTTCCCGCTCCTGATTTACCGCCGGGAAATGTTCGCGATATCAATATAGTAGTGCGGTTATCGTGCTAAATTAATGCTTATTTACTAGAAGTAGGCGGAGATTCAGATAGTCCTGCTGATTGTCTCGTTTATTTCTGATCCTAGAAAATGCAGCGCAGGAATTAAGTAATTTATCTGAGATTTTTGAAATAGTACTTAGCTCAAATATATTGCATTTCTAGAATTTTGAACCATGAACATCAAGATTTACAATCCACAAGTAATTATCTATATTATAGTAATGTATTGTTAATCATGCACCTGTGATTTCCAACTGTAACAGGTTAAATTATATTCAATAAGAAATTAATAAACCAATCTATCTCCTTTCTTTTATCACCATCCAAAGGATGCCTGGAAGAAATTGCCTTGTGCAACAACATTTCATTTTGTATTTTCCCGGTTTACAAAAACGAATATAAATAAATAAATAAAATAAACCATAAGCCCTCCTCCCCTTGAGCACATGTATTCAAGGACCTCATATTTGACCGCTTGCATGGCACAGAAAAACATATTTATATGATCGATTGGTATTTGTTTCTGATCTGAGTTTTTTGAAAATTATCTCATAGTTTCTGATAACCATGCCTTAGTCAGGATTGTGTGTGTGACTGTTGCATATATTTTGCTAGAGGTCCGACCCGGCTTCGCTCGGGTGCAGGTGCTTTTACAGTCACATATTATTCCGCCTACGATCATTCGCGTACTTATTGTACTATACTTGATTGCTGTCCATTATACTGCTCATCTCATCCCGTCACATTACATCTCGACCTTTTTGACATCCATTACCCATGCATGTACTTCTGTCCCCTTACATCCCATTTCATTAGCCCTATATTCGATCTCATTCTATTCCTCTTGATTTGAATGAGTATCAAATATACGTCTTTTAATTCCTTGTTCATCCCATTGAAACATGAAATTTTGTAGGATAAAAAGTATCTATTTTTTTTTTTTTTATAATGGCCTGGCATAGTGGCGGCATTGCACCTGATGGAAAGTGCCAATGCCGCTAAGGCAGAGTATCCATTGGCATCGGACGGCAGTCCCATGCCAATGGAAACAATTATGCCGGCCTGCTTAGGTGCCTCTTCACACCACGGCGGAAGGACCCAGGATTGTAGGAAGGAACACGTGCGCCGGCAAACAATTCCACAGTCTGACGGTGCGGCACAGAAACGAATTTGAGAACCGTTTGGTTCGCGCCGGGATGGTGTGGACCGTCAAGCTATGGCTTCGCAATCCAGCACGCGTGGTTCTGGTTAGGAATGGAGAGGAGGGGAGCAAGTTGAACAATTCCTCAGAGCACTCACCGTGATACAGGCGGTAGAACACGCTTAGAGAGGCGACATCTCTCCGGAGTTGTAGCGACTCCAAGTTGCTCGTAACGTCTGCATCATTCACAATGCGGATGGCCCGCCGCTGCAATCATCGAAGCTGCAGGCATCGAGCAGGTACTGGGCGGATCCATCCCAAAGGTGCGAGCAGTACTCCATACCCGGCCGGACCTGCGCTTTATATAAGCGGCAAAGCTGACCGGGCGTGAAAAACCGACGCACCCTGTTCAGGACTCCAACCCTGCGTGATGTGGCAGATATTACGCCCTCGATGTGATTCCTTGGATTGAGATCACAGCGGATATCCACACCAAGGATACACAGGTCATTCCGCACTGTGAGGGGAGTACCCTGAAGAATGGGGAGGGGAGAGAACGGGGATTTTTTGCACGTGAACGCACACACCTGGGTTTTCTTGGCATTGAACTCAACCATATTCCTGGAACCCCATGTAGAAATGAGATCCAAGGTCCGGTTGAGCTCAATGACAAGATCTTCGCATCCCTTCACAGTTTCGACACGGCAACCTGGAGGCCCGCAGTGGTATCGCCCATGAACCGTGCTGTCATCTGCATAGCAATGAATGTTGCCAAGCGACAACAAGTCATTGATATGCAGAATAAACAAGGTGGGCGACAGCACCGAGCCCTGAGGAACTCCGGCATTTACCGACATGAGCGCCGAAGCGTATCCGTCTACGACTACACGTATTCTACGCCCATGCAGAAAGCCGGAAATCCACGAACACAGGTTGCCGGGTAGACCGTATGCCGGAAGCTTGGACAGAAGACCACGGTGCCAGACCCTATCAAACGCCTTGGCAATGTCGAGGCTCACAGCAAGAGCCTCGCCACGCCGGTCTATCGCCTCACCCCAGCGATGCAGGACAAACGCTAGAAGATCACCCGTCGATCGATTATGGCGGAATCCGTATTGTCGGTCACTGATCAACGAGTGATCCTCCAGGTAGCGGACCAATTGAGCGTTTATGATCCGCTCCATGACCTTACACATCACTGAGGTGATAGCGATAGGGCGGTAATTGGTAGGGTCCGATCGATCACCCTTTTTGGGGATCGGTTGCACATTGGCCTCCCTCCAAGATTCCGGCACAACACCTGTGCGGTAGGACGCTCGGTAGAGGCGAGTCAGTGCTGGAGACAACTCGGCTGCACAAGCCCTTAAAACCACCGCTGGTATCCCATCCGGACCACTGGCTTTCCGCACATCGAGAGACCGTAACTCACGCCGCACATCACACTGCCTGATGCGAATATCTGCCATTGAGAAACCGCAATCAGGCAGTGTAGGCAGCGACTGGGAACCACGGTCTTCGAGGCGGGAATTAGCTGCAAAGAGATTTGCCAGCAAGGCAGCCTTCTCTTGCGGCTTGTGGGCCAGCGACCCTTCTGAGTACCTCAGCGGCGGCAACGCTGGATGGCAGAAGTTAGATTGGACGGCCCTGGCTAACCTCCAATAAGCACGACTGCTAGTTGGGTGATCGGCCAACGCACGCCCAATCCTGCTAACGCGCTGGGCATCCGCCCTAACGTAGGCCTTCTTGCAGGCCTTGGAGGCACGGTTATAGGCTTCTTTGAGGGAACTGATATTGGGATCCTTCATGGCGCGACCCCTGATCCAAGCGCGATACGCCGCCTGTTTGTCACCGACAGCATCGGCGCATGCACGATTGAACCAGGAGCGTCCACGGCCCTTACTGGCGATCTCAGAGGAAGGAATGTAATATTCCATTCCAAGTATGATCTCGTCAGCAATAGCGTTGGCACTCGCTGAGGGATCTTTACCCTCAAAGCAGCGCTGCCTCCAAGAGATGGATGCAAAATATTCCCGCATACCATCCCAATCTGCCGACGAGTAATGCCAGACCCTTCGCCTAACCTGCACGGGACGTGGAGGTGATGCGATCGGTACTGACGACCCAACCAGGCAGTGATCGGAAGTGCCCAGAGGCGCACTAACGGTCACATGATACCCGGCTGGGTGACTCGCCAGCAGAAGGTCCAGCAAAGAAGGCGCATGACTCGCCACATCCGGGATCCTGGTGGGCTGGTTCACCAGTTGTGTCAAGTCATGAGTCAGAGCGAATGCATGGGCAGCTCTGCCAGCATGATCAGTCTTGGAGGAGCCCAGCCACAGTTCGTGATGAGCATTGAAATCCCCCAAGACCACCATTTCGGCCGACGGGAACTGCGCCTGCGCGTCATCAGCCGCCTGGCTAAGATGCCTGAACAGCCGAGTCGTCTCATCGTCCCCGTTGTGAGACCTGTAAAGGCACACGTAGATGCGGCTCAGGGAACCTAGATCCACGTGCACCCACAGAGCGGAGAAGGAGGGGTCCTCCATGCAGTGCAAACGGCGACAGCAGATGTCCGACCGAACATACAAGCATACCCCGGCTTTAGGCTTGAAGTTTACTTCAAGCGAATAACCGGGATACAACAGGTAAGAATTATCGGTCGGACAACGAATCTGCGTCTCCGTTAGGAAGAGCAAAGCAGGCCGGGCCGTCTCAAGATGGTGGTGGACGGCATTGAGGTTCGTATGGAGTCCACGGATGTTAGTGAACTCCATAGTGAACGCGGTGGTGGGGTTAAGCACCGCTGAAGGACCTGCTCTGTTTAGTTGCACTGTCATGGTAGAAAGGATAGGATTGGTGAAGAGGCAACGAGGATCTTAGGTTCGGGCACTAAGAGGGCCGAATGGGCACCGGCACGAAAGGGTCGGCAGGAAGCGAATTGATCCGCCGGATGGAAGGGCCCCCGTACCCTCCCGGGATGGGCCGCCGGGACCCCACTTCCGGTCACCAACCGGCACGACGTACCCACCCAAGATTATGCGCGGCTTGGTGAGGCAGCCTCTCGAGGTGGTTAGCCCCGATTGGGCCCCTGTACTATACCGCGGGCGGCCAGCGGACAACCGTTTCTACGGGTCTCCCTGGCCGGCGGATCAACTCTCCTCCCTTCGACAGAGGACCGAAAATACCCACACGGTACAACCTCATGCCCGGACCTAAGATCCTCGAAGAAACCGGAAAAACCACTGGCTGATCCCGGAACGCGATCCCCTTACGGAGATCACTATGGCGGTCTTTACGCCTCGTGGACGGTGGTCGCTACCCGGGCGGACACATAAGTCCTACCACCACTATGTCACTCATTTGGCACTACCCAGGGGTCACGTGTAGGGAATCTAGAGTCAAAGCCTACGGACGCGAGTGACGTTAACCCCCCTATCTTATGTGTTAATCCGTTATCAACTACCTCTATACAAAATTCATCAATATTAGTCCATGCGTTTGAACGTGAAAAAGTAACAATCACACAAACTTCCACTTTTATAACATTAGTAGGAAAATAAGATGCAATTGTGAAAAAGTAAAGATATGAGCTCAGGGCTTTGTTGTCAAGGCGAATGGCATGAACACTCGGCCCGAGGTCAGCGGAGACGTTTTCCTCTGTTGGAACATGCTAGTGCTTCTAAACACTTACTTGACATTCTCCCCAACATGCTGACACCCTTGACTTCAATCGCTATTAGATAACGCACTACTATTAAATTACAGGCATTTTGTTAGTGTAAATGGAAATTGATTGATAATTTGTTAGTTTCTGTACTAAACTAAAGAAGAAAGAAAAATGTCATAAGAAAGATGCACTATTAATTTGAGTAGCGATTTCCATATAATATTACTAATCTTAATATACTCACTACCTGTATAGAGTATAGATACATGTAATTATTAGGAAATTATTTTAAAAAATAACTTATTGACTTCTTAGCAGTTAAAAAAAGACTGCAAGAAAGATTCCATGTAAGTACTTTCTTTCAGTAATTTCTTTTTCACCTTTTGCAATATGTTTTAAAATTGAGTCATCAAAATATAATTGTGACTTGGAATTTCTTTGTAGATATGTATCAGCCCATATACGTCCCACTGCAGGGCACAGGCCTCCTCTACAATCGAGAGTACGTTTGAGAGTGGTTAGGCCATATAGTCCACCACGCTGGCCTAGTGCGGGTTCTTTGTAGATGCCGTTGCAAAAAGCATTAGCGTCAAAAACGTTTCATAGTGTTACACACACAGGTTACACACATAATATTAATAGCGTCGAAGATTAGCTTGGGAACAAACATATTTATAGCTACGATCAGCTGCTTTGCAATCACAAAAAAAGAAAAAGACGAATGCAAATGATATGTATCGACTAACAAAGTCGTTTCTCTACATTCCACTTTATCACCAAAACCTAGAAATTATTCACAAATCCTTGAAGCGTTATCGCATTCAATGTTTAGAAAAAAGTAAACATAGTGAAGTGCGTGCGTATAGTGCGTGGTGGCCTGTTGGTTAACGGACTAGACGCGGCTGCCTACATGTTCACGGTGGTCGCGGGTTCGAATCCCAGGGCACACCTCTGACTTTTCGGAGTCATGTGTGTATTGATAATCAATCACCACGCACTAAAACGGTGAAGGAAAACATCGTGAGGAAACCTGCATACCATAGCGATTTATAAAAATTTCTATGGTATGTAAGCCCGCCAACCCGCACTAGGCCAGCGTGGTGGACTATATGGCCTAACCACTCTCAATCGTATTTTCGATTGTAGAGTAGGCCCGTGCCCTGCAGTGGGACGTATATGGGCTGATATAGATAGTGAAGTACAATGATCGCCGTTTAAATAGCGATATACCTAGACACTATGTCAATTTGTAATTCTACGTAACAATTATTTCAACAGATTCATCTATTAGATTTGATGGGTCAGTCTAGTATCAGAATTTGAAGTCACGTAAGATTTAGGGCATGTTAAGAATAGAAATGCTGACCTGAGTAGCGATTGTTGAATGAAATTAAATGAATAACAATTAAAAGCTACAATCACGGACAGCATAGCGTCTTCTCTTTGAAACTACAGACACTATTGGAAATTTGACTGCATTTTTTATGTAGGTAGTAAATCTTGTTTTGTACAGAAAACAGGAGCTATTATAGGTGTTACCTACAGTGCTACCTAAAGGACTTAGGTCCGCGATTTTCCTTAATCCACTAATTTTGAGATCTGGAAACCCACCTTCGATCTCAGTGTTAAAATGTGTAAGGCTAGTGATGACTAACCATCAGGCGCTTTGCTCGTTTACTAGACCCATGTAAAAACTACGATAATCTTTAGTAAGCAGTGTATTATTGTAATAGAACACGTGGGAACTACGTGGTCAATAGCTGTGTCGAAACGAGCGGCGCGGAAACAGGGCTGACCTCGGAGTAGCCCTTACATTCTAAGGGCATTGCGCGCGTGTGCATAATGTTAAACTGTAATTTTGTCACTGCAATTACGTGGGTATTGCGTGGTCATTTTTGGACTTGTGTGGCAAGTTGCTGCACGTCGTTTAGTTTGCAATGGCAGTTACCTGCGTGTTAGTTGCTATAGTAATTGCTTTGGAACAGAATAACTCAAAATGAGGGCTTATTACAAGTCCTAACAGTGATCTTTGACTCGTACATACTGCTTTAACAATAATCTTACTTTAAACCCTCGTTAATGAAGGATTTTCGAAAACCTTAGGAAAAAAGTTCACAATTACCTAATACAGGGTTACCTGAGTGTATTTTCAACCAAACGATGAATACCATTAGGTTTTAAAAATATTATTGGATACTTAAATTAATTTGTCATTTTGTCTTCCCAATATAGCATAGCAGATAACATATAGCCACAGGACATCCATTTCTCCTTCGAAAGAGACATCTTTTACTTCATTAATAACATTATTATGTATTAAATCGATACACCATGCAGTACCGATAAACTTACATGTTATTTTATATATGAGTATTGTACAAGGTGAGGAGCCTTCATAGATGTATAAGTTATAACAGAACTAACTACACATTGGTAGAATCAATAAGCGATTCCAATTATAACTGATATAAAAAAATTATAAAAAGACGAACCGCCTTTCAATCCACATTCCACAAACAGGCGATTTGCGATAACCTGTTCTACAGAACTAAAAGGATGTAAATGGTATACTTTATAGTGTAAAATTCTTTATACAGTGCCAAGGAGAGGTAGAAGAAAAAAAGTAGGTGGAATTTTAATCCAATATTAGTTGGTCTATTTCTGACACTCGAGTTATTTTTATTCCATCAAATGCCATCGCACTCAAGTAAAATAAAGTCTAGCCTTCTTTAGTACCTAAATGATAATTTTAACCGAACCTATACCTAATAAAATTAAATCTTATGCTCCCAAGTGGAAATGAATTTAAATGACAATATTATGTTAATATGTATCGATTTTTTCGGAGTCACGTGTGTATTGATAGTCAATGACCACGCACTAAAACGCTGAAGGATAACATCGTGAAGAAACCTGCATATCATAGCGATTTATAAGAATTTATATGGTATACATATGTCCGCCAACACGCACTAGGCCAGCGTGGTGGACTATATCGCCTAACCATTCTCAATCGTACTCTCCATTATAGAGGAGGTCCGTGCCCGCAGTGGAATGTATATGGGCTGATACAGATACAGATGTATCGATTTGACCAAAAAAAAATCAAATTTTATTTTACTTTTCAATTAGATAAACGGAAGTAATTTCAATAGTGATTATGACAGCCTCCGTGGCGCAGTTGGTTAGACGCCGCCTGTGAAGCGAGAGGCCGCAGGTTCGATCCCCGCACCGAGAGAAATGTTTGTGCTGCCCACAAATATTTCTTCCGGGTCTGGGTGTTGTGAGACCGAAAAGTCTCTCGTAGTTCCTGATACCCACGACACAACAATCGATCTTAGTGTGGGGTCAGGACTATGTATGTGACTGTTGGGTGTTATTTATTTATTTATTTATTATTTATAGTGTTTTCTCTGTGCATTTCCTGTCACGTACTAACAACTAGTGTAAAGCAGATAAGATGATTTATTTTTATTGAATAAATCCTGCAAACGAGTATACAGATCACCTGATGGTCAATGGTCACTGCCGTTCGAGAACATTCAAAACGCTTGGATTATGGATGTATGGCCAGCCCATCGAATAGGGAGAGGAGCGGCAAGGATAAGAGATGGAAAAGGGAAGGGTATTCGAAAAACTCACTCACTGAAAGAAACGCGGCAGCTAAACTGTTGCTTCACGTCGACCTTCTGTGAAACAGCAATACCGCTCTAATAATAATAAATAACACCCAACAGTCACATATATAGTCCTGACCCCAGGAACTACAAGAGACTTTACGGTTTCACAAACACCCAGCCCGGAAAGAAATATTTGTGGGCCGCACAAACATTTCTCTCGGTGCGGGGATTGAACCCGCAGCCTCTCGTTTCACAGGCGGCGCCTAACCGACTGCGCCACAGAGGCTGTCATGCTGTCAAGACGAGTCATGGCTGAGAACAGCGAAACATCCTATTCACTTGATTGTTGAATAATCATCATTATAAACTTCGCAACTATAGACCTTAAACTCGCGTATAATTGTACCGTTTGTCGCTGTTTCAATAAATCTTCTTGTCTAACTAGTTTTTGATGTACAGTTTTTGTCCGGGTTTTTGCGACCCTCTTTGGTGTTTATTGAGATGAGCTAGCTGGCTATACGTGTAATAATATACGACTTCTATTATTCCTCGCAGTTTGTATCAAATATATCGTAAAATACAATCAAACCAGTATTTGAATGGCCAATAAAAATGACTCGATTTGATGGGCCGGCCACCATGATCAAAGAGTTACGGATATTACCTATACAACAAAAAACCATGCATACAGTAAGAAAATAATTAAAATCTTTTGCAATACCCATTCTGCAGGGTACTCCCCTCTCAGTGCGGAATGACCTGTGTATCCTTGGTGTGGATATCCGCTGTGATCTCAATCCAAGGAATCACATCGAGGGCGTAATATCTGCCACATCACGCAGGGTTGGAGTCCTGAACAGGGTGCGTCGGTTTTTCACGCCCGGTCAGCTTTGCCGCTTATATAAAGCGCAGGTCCGGCCGGGTATGGAGTACTGCTCGCACCTTTGGGATGGATCCGCCCAGTACCTGCTCGATGCCTTGGATGGATTGCAGCGGCGGGCCATCCGCATTGTGAATGATGCAGACGTTACGAGCAACTTGGAGTCGCTACAACTCCGGAGAGATGTCGCCTCTCTAAGCGTGTTCTACCGCCTGTATCACGGTGAGTGCTCTGAGGAATTGTTCAACTTGCTCCCCTCCTCTCCATTCCTAACCAGAACCACGTGTGCTGGCTTGCGAAGCCATAGCTTGACGGTCCACACCATCCCGGCGCGAACCAAACGGTTCTCAAATTCGTTTCTGTGCCGCACCGTCAGGCTGTGGAATTGTTTGCCGGCGCACGTGTTCCCTCCTTCCTACAATCCTGGGTCCTTCCGCCGTGGTGTGAAGAGGCACCTAAGCAGGCCGGCATAATTGTTTCCATTGGCATGGGACTGCCGTCCGATGCCAATGGATACTCTGCCTGGGCGGCATTGGCACTTTCCATCAGGTGCAATGCCGCCACTATGCCAGGCCATTATAAACAAAAAAAAATACTTGATCAATTTCTTCATTTCCTGCTCATAACTCGAGATTTACAAACATATATATAATGTTCATTCGGGGGCTGCCTCACTACGGCTAAACATTAATCTATGTAATTGCCCGACTTATGTAAATTGACTTATATAAAACTAAATAGCTAGTAGGTACTAGTATTTATTGATGTGAAATACTGCTTGTAATTAAAGCGGCCTTATTTCATATCTATCCACTTAACAGGCGCGAAGTCTTCAGAAGGGTCCATTAGACGCGCTCGCGATAACTTTACAAAGCGACAAGGCCGTAGATATTACATAGATTGTTGTATTTTGATACTTATTAAAAATATAGAGCAAGTATGAAATAAACAAGTTCATTGGTCTCTTGTATGGATCATGGGTTGTGAATTTTTAGGCAGGGCGGTCAAAACACTGCGTGGGTTTTTGTTATGGTAAAAAAATTAATTGTCTTGAGCCGGTATTGACCTCCGATACTGTCCTCTATTATATTTTGGAGCGAAAATAAACTTTGCGGAATCTGGGTGAACCATGACAAAGATTTAAGAGTCAGATTGTGTACAAAAGTCAGTAAAATGTTTTTTTTATTACTTTGCATGGCAGCATTAGCATGCCATTTGCCTGGTGGGAAGCGATACGACCACTCATGGACAGTACCAACACCAAGCAATTCCATTAATTGCAAACCAATACATTTGCACAGCATTCCACTGCACTCGTAGTCCTGAGACATAAGATGTTAAATCACAATATGTGGAGTCGTTACTCTGGCTACAATGGCTTTCAAACCGGAACACAACTGTGCATTGACACTACTGTTTGGCGGCAACTAGAACGAAAGCCACGAAAACTAGAACAATAACCACGATTCATAATCTTCTATCTCATAAAAGATGATCGGGCAACTTAGCGGAGTAACAAAAAAACAAGTTTATTAACATAATGGGTATGCCAGGACATAATTCTTATTTAGTCGATGACGATATACTTTCAACTTTGTTTCAAACACGGTAATTTCCCTGGTCCCACTACGTCTTACATTAGGGTCAATGAGATAAAACTAACATATATATTTTCCCGTTTGTTGTTGTTTTATAAGAAGTAATTGGCAAACGAATATATCAGGCATTAACCGCTAACACTTTATTTGTTTTCTATATTGTTGGATTCTTAAAAAATAAAGTTTACATTTTTTTATTTGTGTAGAATATACGTACCCAACAACGGTTACAGCGCGAATGTTAAAAAACCGTCATAGTAAAAAAATAATCAAATTCGCACCCAAAGCGCACACCATTTTCGAAGTTACACGTAATAATCTCAATATAATTTCGTTGACTTTAATGAGGGAGGAAAACAACGTTAGGAAACTTGCATACCCAAGTGTTTTCCACAAGAATGTCCTGTGTGTGGAGTGGTTCATTAAACCACACTAGACCAGCCTGGTGGACTAAGCTCCTGCACAGCAATGAGCTATATTCCTACATACATACATTAACTCACACCTTTTTCCCAGAAGATGTAGACAGAGGTACCAGGAAACCCACATTTTGCCTTATATGTGCTGTCCCACAATGTGATAGGGGGCGAGTCTATCGCCATATCGGGCACAAATTCATGACTCTAGACTGATAATGAATTGAGAAATCCAATATCACTTTACAAAACCCGGGATTTGAACCCGAAACCGAAGCTTCAAACTGTATCGTAATACAACTATGCCACTGAAGCAGCCATTTAAATTTAAGTAATAATGTCAAAATAATAACCAATAATACTGTTTCAATAATGAATAATATGTAATTCCTCTTGGAACAAATTCATTTTTCTTTTTTGTGGAAACTCTTATATGATCAAATCATGTTACTAAAATTCCTATCCATTAAATATTTTTGAACAAAACTGTGGGACATCCGTTAAACAAGGTTCAAAACGAAAAATATTTTTGGAAATGTCTGTTTGTGTGCCTTTAACACGTAATTATAAGAAAATAATCGAATATAAATATTACCGATATTAATAAATCTCGCCATCAAGTCGCTATGGAAACGTTGTGCGGTAATTTAATAGTCTACTGGCAGGCTACTCGGTTGCAAATTATGTTATGTAATTATTTACATAACCGCTTGTCGATCGGAACGCATATTTACATCACACGATCAATAATATGGAATTACTTTTTGTACTGGCGACAACATTACTCCATCACATGGTGGTAAGTATGCAACTCAGAGTATCCACTATCCAACGATATGAAATAATGGTCTAATGCCGCCTTAGTTTTAAACTTTTATGATATTATATTTAAGGTGATATAAAATAAACAGATAAAAGAAAAACCTGAACCCAAAACGCGACACACGATTACCGTTACCAGCATCCACCGTACAGTTTGTTATAAAATTCATGTTTATACATTTACATTTACATCACAAATTGTATCGCCTTTCTGGGACAGGTCCTAGAGGCTAGAGGCAATACCTATTTTCAGGCATGGCGGCATAATAGAGTCGATTGGCAATATATCTAGATAGTGTATCTACATCAATATTGAGCCAGGCCGGCATAATACAGTCGACTGGCAAGAGATAGTGTATCTTCTTCTTAGTGAAAATTCCATTTGATTGCATTTATGATCGGGGACATAGTAACTTTATCAAGTGAATGTAAAGAGGAATGTAAATTCGCTCTTTAGACAATGGAAGAGTGAAATGTTTTCTCGTGCTATTCTTATGACGCAAATATGTATTCAATAGCAAAACAATAAACTATAAACAAATGAAGATCGCCTATTGTTATGCCACACTAAACCGTGACAGTGAATATTATTTTTAATACATTTGACGAGAATAACATGTAAATGATAAACTAGACGGTATTGTTGATGCCGAGGTCGGATTCGATCACTCACCTTTTTGCAGTTAACGGTTTTATTTATTTATTTATTTTATTTATTATTTAGTTTTTGTAAATAGGCCACTAGGGGCACTTTTACACGTCATCATTTTTAAATTCATTACATACATTATAAATATATTAATCATTACAATTATTATTAAGTTACAATAGTGGGAAAACAATATTATAGGGTACCAGCGTATTTCTGACATGGCGACCAGGCATGTTTATCATTAATGTATTCGGTGACATTGTAATAAGCTTTTTGTATTAACTGTATTTTGATTTCTTGTTTGAAAATTTCTATTGGCAATTCTCGCAAGTGCAGAGGTATCTTATTAAAGAAGCGAATACCCAACCCCACAAAAGAAGAATGTACTTTTTCCAAACGATGGAATTGCGTACACAATTTATTTTTAGTTCTAGTGTTAAAAGAATGTATCTCGCTTTTTTTTTTAAATAAATTAATATTATGCCTGATATGCATTATATTGTCATAAATATATTGACTAGCTACGGTCAAGACATTAATATTCTTGAAAACATCTCTGAGTGAGGCCCTAGTATCCAACTGATATATTGAGCGAATCGCTCGTTTCTGCAAAATAAAAATACTCTCAATATCAGCAGCCCTGCCCCACAACAAAATACCGTAAGACATAAGACTATGAAAGTTACTAAAGTAAACTAAACGTGCAGTATCCACATTTGTTAGCTGTCTAACCTTCCTAATAGCATACACGGCTGAACTAAGTTTTCCAGCAAGACAAGCTATGTGTGCACCCCATTGCAGTTTTCTGTCTAACGTAATACCTAAAAATATTGTAGAATCGAGGGTGTTCAAAATCTCATTGTTTAAAATGATGTTTGGTCCTAAGTTTGTAACATTCGGGGTGGTAAATTTTACGCACTTTGTTTTTTTGGCATTAAGGACAAGATTATTTGCCGTAAACCATTGCGTTACTTTTGAAAGAGTAATATTAATTTCGTCAAAATTGTCTCTATTCCTATCTACCTTAAAAAGGAGGGAAGTGTCATCAGCAAATAGTACAACATTACACATATCTTTTAAATAAAAAGGTAAATCGTTAATATAAACTAAAAACAAGAATGGACCCAGAATAGATCCTTGGGGTACACCCAGTTTTACAGGAAGATCCTTGGATTTCATTCCACCTATCTCCACGCACTGAACTCGCTCACTAAGATAAGACGAAACAACATCAAGGGCAGTGTCACGTATACCATAATGACGTAGCTTTCGCAAGAGCGTAGCATGATGCACACAGTCAAATGCCTTTGAGAGGTCACAAAACACCCCAATAGCATTTTGAGAACTCTCCCAGGCTTCGAATATGTATTTAATTAGTGCAACACCGGCGTCGGTTGTTGAACGTCCCTTTGTAAAACCAAACTGATTATTATGCAGGAGCTTGTTTATATTAAAATGGTTAGTTAATTGTTTCAAAATAAGCTTCTCAAAAATCTTGCTAAATACTGGTAGGATTGAGATTGGTCGGAAGTTACAAAGTTCATCTTTACCTCCTGATTTAAATAAGGGTATAATTTTACTAAGCTTCATTAAGTCTGGAAAAATACCAATATCAATACACTTATTAAAAATATTGGAAAAATATGGGGCTACAATATCTATGATATTTTGTATAATATAAACAGAAATGCCCCAAAAGTCACCCGTTTTCTTTTTGTTTAATTCTTTAACAATCTTAACTATTTCAGTCTTCTATTTCAGGTTTTTCCAACATGTTTACGATGGTCGCTGGTTGAAATCCCAGGGGACATCTCTGACTCCTCTAAGTCATGTGTGTATTGTTCATGGCGATTTATAAGAATTTCTATGGTATGTAAGTCTACCAGCCTGGATTAGTCCAGCGTGGTGGACTATATGGCCTAACCGCTCTCAATCGTACTCTCGATTGTAGAAGAGGCCCGTGCCCTGCAGTGGGACTTATATGGGCTGATACAGATTATAGTCGATCACCAGGCATTATAACGGCGAAGTAAAATATCGTGAGTAAACCTAAATACACTTGGGTGTATATTTTGTAAAGTGTTTTTGTCGTATTTAGGTCTCTTACTTTGCTCTAGTTCCTAGACTAAAGTAAGAGATGGATCTCTAGTGGATACAAATGTTTTACCATCATTCAATAAATCATCTCTATACTTTTAAAAATACAATATTTATTGTAGTTGTAACGAAACTCCGAAATAGCAACAATAACGACCCAACCAGTTTTAGTTAATTAAGTCGATAAATGAATTTTCAAAACTTGTCGGATTAAGTCAAAACAACCTTCGATAATTTATTAATATTTTTAAATATTTTGTTTCATTGTTGTCTTAATGTTTTTGCGTTATAAAATATGATGAGTATCTACGTTAAAAGTAAGCAATACCTTAGTTAAATAATAGTTTAAGAAACTAAAAATACTTTTATTTCTAGGGTGCTTGAGGATAAGTTATTGTTGTAAGCACCCCATGCTTTGTAACAATAAAATGAATTATTTCACTCCATTTTCTGGTCTTAAATTCAATATAAAATATGTTTACTTTTTTAGTTGCGTCTTTTATAAAAGCGAGTATTTTTAATTTTTTACGCTATTATTTAATTGTTTTGACTAAAAACATCTATCTAAGGCTGTCGTAAAAGGAAGATAGCTGTGCGTAAATTACACACTCATACTTTTAAAAACAAAAAAAGTTAGTTCTGTAAATGGTAATGTCATATACTTTTTGAAATAATGTATTGTCATCGGTCCTCGCCAAATCTACAAAGTTGAATGAAATCTGACCATTTAAAGTGGGCCAAAAACGCGCCCGAAGGAGTCGGCTACAAACAAACATACAAACAAGAATACAAGTGAAGCTAATATAAAGCGTGTAAAAAAGACTGGACATTATAAAATACAGGTTTTAGACCCGTGTCCAAGCAACAGAATTGAATGGAGCATGCCCGAATTAAGTATGACGTATATAGATTAATATTATTTCTATAAATACACGCTAATGGTTTCTCTGAACCACCAAAACCGGTATATCAATAAATATGTTTTATAAATAACAGGCAAGATATTATTACGTTTTTTTATATTTTTCTTATTTCTCACTAATTGGGAGTTTATGGGCATATTTTTGTGTTTTATTACAATTATAATAATGCCTAAATAGAACAGTTGTACTAAGACAGGATTACAAAACAGAGGTTTCGAGTTCCAATCCCGGTTGGGCAAAGTGACACGGGTTTTCTTCTTTTCATTATCGCCACAGGAATTTATGTCCGATATGGGAGTAGGCTCGCCCTATCACATGTGAGTCGAAAGTTAAAACATCAAGGCGAAACGTGTGTACTGGTAGCAACCAACCCCTTGTGGGAAAAAAGTGTGAGTTTATGTATGTATGTATTATATACAATATTATAAATATATATTTATTTTGATTACAACATAAACATATTCTTCTATATTTTACTTATTCGTTTCCGGTAACTTTTATACAGAGTATATCAAGACTGCTACCGAAAACGAAGCTGGGTGGTAGGTAGTATTAGAGACTTCAGTCACAATGCAACTAGATTTTGTGCAAAAAATGGTGAAGATATTTTTTGTTATATTTTTTCTATCGTCATATTAGGGTGGTAAATACATCGTTTTTTCTTAAATAATAGTGTACCCCCTTTTATTTTTAAAGACAGTATAGTATGCAAGGCTTTAAATTATTATTTTAGCAAAAACTTTGGATTTACCTCCCAAGCTCGACGATATCTAAAAAATAATAAACAAAAATTGTCACGTTTCTTTGCAAAAGAAGTTTTTAGTTACATTGTGTTTGTAGTCACTTAAACTACCACCCGGCTTCGTTTTCGGTAGCACTCTTGATATACCCGGTATATCATAATATATTGTTTTTAATGTTTATTTTATTGCAATGAATGGCATCTTCAATTAAAAACGAGTGCTTGACATTCCACTGCGCTCGCCTTCCTGAGACATAAGATCTCTGTCTATAATGTCGTTCAAACCGTAACACAACAGTGCATTTAACCTGTTCGACTACATATTCGAATAATGGAGTATGGTTATAGCCTAAAGACAAACACTATGAAAGTGGACAGGAAGCGTAGTTTTCGGCATGTATTCGCAATGCAGGCAAATTGCCAAACGCCGTGGTTAGTATACCGAGCGCGTGCGCAGTGAAAGTACATGTCACCTATTATAATTTATTAATGGCTGCTCATGCAATGTTATTCTTCACTCGCGATTGACCATAGCTTGTCATTATACTATAATTACCCAATGTCACTATTAGAATAAATGCAATACATATGTATTTATTAGTGAAAGTGCGTGGTAGTCTGTTGGTAACGTTTAATGCGGTAGCAAACATGTTTAAAGCGGTCGCGGGTTCAAATCCTAGACCACACCTCCAACTTTTCAAACTACTTACTACTAAGACTTTTCATGTGTGTATTTAATAGTCAATTACCACGCACTATGACGGTGAAGGAATATATCGTGAGGACTACCAAAGCGATTTGTAAAAAATTCTACAGTATGTAAAGTCCGCCAACCCGCACTAGGCCAGCTTGGTGGACTATGTACATAACTCCTCACAATTGTACTCTCGATTAAAGGGGAAGACCGTGCCTTGCCGTGGGACTCATATGGGCTGATACAGATTACCGAATTTGCTTCATGAATCTTGAACACTAGCACCACAAAATGACCTAATGCATCTAAAGGTGAGCGTAGTGCAATCCAATTAGAGTAGTGATAATGAGCTGTTGTCGGACGACACAATTATGTCGGCCTGTTAGAAACCGGATACAGTCTGATGCCTGAAACACGACACACTTTCGTGGCACTATGACCGGTTTCTCAATGTACTTAGTCTGGCCATAAATACTGTAACAATTAAAAATAAACAAAATATTACATTTGATTTTTTATACGATCGTTCATTGTGTTAGGGACCGTCAAAAACCTCTCTTGCTTCTAGTATGTAAATTTGTGAAACATCCTAATACTCGTAAGACAGTGTGACATTTTGCCCATATAAAATTGATCGCCCTTTCTGACTGATTCCCTGACTCGATCAATTCCAAGCTAATCAAAATTACGAAAAATTTATATTCATGGAATCAGCAAGCTGTATTTTATCAACGAATTGCTATTTTAATAATTAAATGTAACGGTATGCACAAGCTCAATTTGATAAACATTTTAAAATGTCGACAATTAATTACTACGCATAATGTGAGAAGTCAAATATTTGTTTTTCAATTTTATCATAGTTGGGAATCCAAACATACATAAATCATGTGTTTTGAGAAAAGAGGTCGAAACATACCATGGGAAATAGCCAGCGAACTCAATATTAAATAAAAAAAATCATATCCCCACTTTTAGTTGTATATACAGGATATATCAAGACTGCTACCGAAAACGAAGCCGGGTGGTAGTATAAGCGACTTCAGACACAATGCAACAAAAAAAGTTGCAAAAAAAAGCGACCAATTTTTTTTTTTTATTTTTTTCCTATGACCATATTTGGGTGGTAAATACATTTTTTCCTAAAATAATAGTGTATACCCTTTTATTTATAAATAATCTAAGGTATAAGAGTGTTTAAATCATTATTTTAGCAAAAACTATGGATTTACCACCCAAAAATGACGATATTTAAAAAATCATAAAAAAAAATTGTCGCGTTTCTATGCGAAATTTTTAGTTGCATAGTGTTTGTAGTCATTAAAACTATCACCCGGCTTTGTTTTCGGTAGCGGTCTTGAGATACCCGGTATACACACATGCATAAAGCTAAGCTTCACCCTCCTAACCCCTTAAAAAATATGATACTAAATCTCGAAACAATTTTTCGTGATTCAATCTTGTTCATCCTCAAGATTATGAGCCACAAATCACTGCTTTCCATAATCCATATAAGGACACTATAAATCGTATAAATAAAGAAATATTTTCAAGATTACATCGCTGTATTCGTGTTGAGGATATCTGGTCGCTTGTGAAAACAACTTCCTTTTCAACCTTCAAGTATATTTTGAGGACATCTGCCTTTACTTCGTTTTTGTAAATGTGATTTGTTTTATGATAATTTGAAACGTGGAAATTAGTAAAAACTTAAAAAAAGATTATTACTATTTTTTATTAAAATAAATCTAACCATTGAGCAAACTGTTTTTACACATATATTGCATTGAATTGCGAGACGAGTATGCCATTCGAATTATGGTAAAAGATACGACCGCTCACGGACAAGAGCGTTACCAAACAACACACATAGGTCATTTTCCACTATTTAGCAATGATTAAATATTGTCATGGATATTTTCTTTTTCTAAGTTTTATTTATGAGATCCTTGTCCTTTGATACATATACTTAAAGATAAGACAGTGTACTATTAAAATAAAATATAGTAATTAGTTATAATTTATTTATAATAATATAAATTGTTTAAACTAAACACGGATTGTTTTTTCCTATCTTTAAATGAAATTATTTGCTTTCTAGTCACTATCATGGTTTTTTATGCCAAGTCCGATAAGAAATGTGTAAGCAGCACTCTAAACTTCTAATCCATGCGTATACGATGGAGATAGCATATTCATACATATAATAATAGAGGATCTGGCATTTCTGAAATTTAGCTCCCTGTTGCATTAATATGTTTGACTTTTTGGTGAAATCGCAGTCCATATACAGTGCAAGGGATTCTTCAGTTGTATACATAATTGGTAATGCGGGTGGTGAAAAGTACAGTATTCTTATATCTGGCAGATCTTGGCATGCAAAACTTGTGTTAAAGTAATAATTACAGATATAGTGTACAATTACAGATATGTGTTAAAGTAATATAGATATATTTAAAAAATAACAACGATAACGAATACGGACGAAAATAGGTTTTGCGAGACCTTTTAAGAAAATACTTAGTAAAAAATACCGGTAAACCTTTGCTTGCTCCGTATGATCAGTACAAGTTATATGTAACATTGTAATTGAGTACATTAGTACGTATCCTCCATATCGAAAATCAAGTCGTAAAATTTTACTGTAATCTAATTAACGTATTACAAAAACACGAAAACCCATGTACGAAATATTCGTTTCAAATGAGTAAGTAAATGACAAGGTCTTTGACAATAAATAAAAAGTAAACCAGACCACTGTTAGTTCTAACAATAATCATTTTTACGTACCCAACTATTTAGTTTAATGATTACCAACTATCATCAAAATCAGAGGGACGCGAAAAAAATATTAATTAATTCCTAAAATAAATAAAATGACCTATATGCAACACCATGAGTTACAAAGTAATGCTTGGTATTTACTACAGTCGTCATCCTGAGGGATAAGATGTTTAGTCTCAATATGTCCAGTAGGAAGCTACTTTTATTTATCCCACATTTTTCCAAATTTACTAAAAATTTTATAAATTGGCGTCTCTCAATTTCCGCTTGTCTACATATAGCATGTATTTTTAACGGATTAGCTACTATGACACAAGTTTAATTTATACCATAACAAAAGGCACAAAAAGTTGCAAGAGATATTATATTTCTAAAAGGAAAATATATATCGCGTTGCAATCTTTGTCCATTTCCAGGAAAGAAAATCTCACCCACTGTTCGCACGTAATTATGAGATGTAAAGATATTAGTGATAAAGTTGATAAAACTAATATATTTGTAAGGAATACCGCGCCAGATGACGATACTGACACTTGCGACACTGATGTTGAAATGTATTGCTGTGAATTATTTTTACTGTATAAGTCTCAAAGAAGTGTATTAGAATGTAAAAAATGAGATGAATAAAGCTGTAACCTAGATCAAACAAGAGTTTTCCTTAAGTATATTTGATATTGTGATAACTTTTACATCTTAGACAGAGTACCACCTTGCTTTAGACACGCAAGTATTAATCGATATAAACACCAAAGTGCATCTCTCTTTAATATTACCTGCACTCAATAAGGTGAGTAAGGGTGAACGCTTTAAGTTTGTGAAAATAAACTAGATACAAATTCACTTCCAAAAGGTCTCGGTGAATAATTTTTGGGTGGCTTTTGTGCAGGTATTTCCAAGTAAAACTAATGTTTAGCTTTGACAGAATCCTTCCTAGATTTAATCTATCTAAACCCAACCTGAGAACACTATATAGTTGTTGATAAATAGCTAGACAATATAGGATCATCTACACATGGGATGATAAGGCAGATTCAGACATCAAACATGCCACCTCTCACTCGGCACTAGAACAAATAATTAACTGCAATTAAGATTGAATGCAGTGATAAAGCGCAGTTTGAGCAATGATACGGCAATTCTAGTTTAAAACCTCCTATAACGTTTACTACAGTCATTTAGTGTTTTAGTACTTTCAAGTGAAGGATTTGCAAGATTTTTAATGAATTGTGTAAGTGCTGTAGACAGTACAAGGCCTTAAACATAAAAGGTACGTAGACGAAAATTATAAATCTTCTCACAGAATTTTAAAGTGATAAAAAAATTATAAAGCAGGAATTTGACTGCGTGATTATATATTTAATTTAATTGACAATGCATTCTTGGAAAGCTAAACGCAAATAGATAATGAAATTCTGATATCATTCCGAAGAAGCAGGAATCTTTCAATAACGAGTTGAGAAAAATAAATCTCTTAATTTATTATGTTAAGTAGCATAGACCTAGACGCAATTAAATAAAACCAGAATATATGAATAAATAAATACACCCAACATATAAATGCCATATAGAATTTTTTTTAAAAACTTCACACATGTTCATATCCGATTGCTATGAAAATGTGTGAAGTTTTTTAAAATTTATTTAATAAACTATTTAGGTCCTAATCATCATCATCATCATCATCATCATCATCAGCCTATTCGCGTCCACTGCTGGACATAGTTTTGCGGAAATAATTTTTCGTGCCCCGTTTAGAGTTATTGCTCTATTTATTCATCAATAAATATCATGTATTTCTCCCATCACATTTATCACATTTAACTTATACAGGGAATCTTTCATTTTAGGCCAAATTGAGACGAGCGGTTTTGATTGAAGTGTTCGAATAAGAATGATACATCACCTGCGGGGTCGATGTGGTGAATGCCAGAGAATGTAGTTTAAAGAATCTTGACATGTTATGACCCATATTCAATTTCTTGTTTTAATTCTTTTTACTAATATGTACAAATTCATGCGAAATTTTCGAGTATTTTTAGGTGTAACGTGTACTATTTCCAGAAGTAAGCTAATGTACCATACAAACGGGCCAATACAATTCCCATTGTATTTCAATAACATTGTCACAGTTTTTATATTCGGCGGGGTCGTGGCTATTTCATTACCGGTTTCATAGACCGTGACGCTTACATACATCAATCACATCGCGTCGGGGTGATCTAATGCCATTGAAAACGTTTGGTTTACCATTATGTGTACCATCATTGAAAGTTCTTTGTTTGGGTTCAAGTTCATTGTTATCAGGAGAAAACTGATGTCAATGTTATCTTTAGAAATTGTTTTTATAATGAAATGAATAAGAAGGTTCTTTATTGTCTTAGACAGAAGTGATCCGAATGCCAAGTGTATTTATGTAATATGCTACAGCAAGAAAAATCTGACGTAACCTTGTGATAACTCCAATTTCTTTGTATTAAATAGCTGCTTAAAAACCTACAATTTTGATAGCAACTTCAAACACATTTTAAAATAGTAGACCATCACCCAGACGCGTGATTTGTAGGTTATCGTGCTTTTCCAATTTGAACTGTTTTGGTAATCAACATCTCTCCATGAATTCTTTTGAGTACTATTATTAATGTTTATTTATACAGTCTCACTGTCACTTTAACAAATATTTCGTAAATGTGCTAATTCCAAAACTTTTAAAATTCTATTTTAACCTTTGCTAGGAATGTTGATATCAGACTTGTTTAGACACCGTGACGTCTTATGAGATG
This sequence comes from Hyles vespertilio, assembly GCA_009982885.2. Taxonomy (NCBI): domain Eukaryota; kingdom Metazoa; phylum Arthropoda; class Insecta; order Lepidoptera; family Sphingidae; genus Hyles; species Hyles vespertilio. The sequence continues at coordinate 1,641,464 of CM042811.1, forward strand.
TATATTATAAAGACCCCGTTGTACTCGTAGTTAGTACACCAAAGCACCAAACAACTGTTATTGTTAAGTGACCATCCAGAACCATCAATCACCATATGAATAACGATAATTGATAAAAATGTTTTCCCATTGACTTTTTTGACATGTCGAATATTAAATTCAAATAAATATAAAACAACGTAGTAAATGTGACACACTAAACGATAAAAAACTCAGTCACTATTGCTCTATTCCAGATGGGTTGTGCGAGAATTCTATCAGCTCTCAGACGCTGCAAGCAGCTAGAAGATGGAGACAACTCCACACAACTATCAAGATGTCTCGGTCTACTCGACTTGACAGCGCTGGGCGTAGGCAGTACACTAGGTCTAGGAGTGTACGTACTCGCCGGGGCAGTTGCCAAGACAGTCGCTGGACCGGCTGTGACATTGAGTTTCTTGGTTGCTGCTATAGCGTCGGCATTTGCTGGTAAGCAATACATAGTCCAATCTTTATCAGTGAATGTTTCTATCAAAGCAATTTAGGCATATTCATGCCTACAGATCTTCATGTTTTAGTAAAATCCCTTACTGCATTTTATCGCAGTATATTTCTAATATTATAAACGGCCCTCAAACGGCAACCCTTAAAAATTATGTAGAAAACTCATAGCAAATGTTGGTCAATTCAACTAAATTGTTTATACTCTATAGCTTCTTACAGAGTGACCAATCGTGGCCACGATAGAGGAATGTAATCACATTTAAAAAACCGTGTAAATAGTTAACCTATCAAAATTTCCAGGTCTCTGCTACGCTGAGTTCGCAGCTCGCGTGCCCAAAGCGGGTTCCGCGTACGTGTACAGCTACGTGAGCGTGGGCGAGTTCATCGCCTTCACCATCGGCTGGAACCTCATCCTGGAGTACGTGATAGGAACCGCCAGCGTTGCTAAAGGCATGGCGCTGTACATCGACAGCCTCTGCAATAACAGCATGGCGAGGGCTATGACTGAAGCAGCGCCTATCAATGTCTCCTTCTTGTCTGATTATCCGGACTTCTTCGCATTTGGTCTTGTTCTTTTGATTGCTGGTGAGTCTATTATTAATTATGTTTTAATAAAACTGGCAATTCGTAGTGTAAGTAAGTAAGTCTAAAATAATTATTTAAGTAGTTATTTTTTATTTGAATCATGTATTGAGAATGCAAAACACATTAGTATTTTGCAAATTGATTGATTACAATCAATTTGCAAAATGGTGCCTTGAATAGCTACCAAACAAAAATTCAAAAGAACTTTAATTTTATTAGTACTGCCTTCCTGTCCTGATAATTAAATAACGTCGCCATCATTCTGACCTGTGAAAGTCACATATAAGCTGAATAAGTCACGAAGTCATCAGATGATCGCAGTGTGTGTTAAAACAAGACGACTGCTAATTCCCTCATCACGCTTATTACAACTACGTTTTATTTATGATCAATATATAACGCATTATTAATAAAACGAAAAGTCGGGGTCATATACGTGATAAGATACAGCACCGGCGTCCTCTACAGTTGAGAGGGATCCTAAATCTTGGTGGACTATATGGCCTAACTACTCTCAATCGTACTGTCGATTGTAGAGGAGGTCCGTGCCCTGCAGTGGGATGTATATGGGCTGATACAGAGGACCGAACTCGTGGCCTCACGTTTCACAGCCGGCATCTAACCAGCTGCGCCATGCATGCATGCGCGGCTTTTAATTATAGTCAAAACATTCGCCGAAAATAATAAGAATGATAAAATTAATACTCTAGACAGTCTTGTATCTAACTATAATAAGATTCGATCCATAAGTTGACATTCACAATGCTATATTTGTTTCAGTTTTGCTGGGCATCGGTGTGAAGGAGTCCACGAAGCTGAACAACGTGTTCACAGCGCTGAACATGCTCACTGTCATCACTGTCGTCATTGCAGGAGCTGTCAAAAGTAACATTAACAATTCTTGGATTAACATTATTTCACTTATCGAAAATAGATTTTCTTACAATGGCATTGTATTCTTGGTGCTTTTAATGTAGTTTGCAAGATCAATAAGCTACAGAATTTTTGTGGCGATTATTCTATAGGACTAAGGACTTCAAATGATTTCTATACATGACGCTTAATACATTTGAATGGAGTATGAATGTATCATCCTGCATAATGATCTATGGAAAATATTAAACTATGACAACATAACTGCTGGACATATTAAGACTTCTTATGTCATCTACTTAACATCTTATGGATGGCGAGCGCAGTTTAATGCCAAACTTTGCTTTCTAATTCATGAAGTTGGTTGATTGCGCTGCTATCAATGAGCGGTCATATCACTTAGCATTAGGCGAATAGCATTCTCATATCGCCATTCACTGCAATAACAGAAAAATATTGATAACATTCATATTCTTGCAAAAATTCCCTACATATTATTTTCACCCAACCCATCATATGTGAAAATGTTTCAAAATGCTTGTCGTATTTAACTCATTGCGAAAAACTTAAATCCATTTGCAGCGAAGTGTCGTTTCTATTCCATGGCCAAATGACTATTTCAAGAAAAACTGGTCATTAAAATGATTATTTGCGCAATTTCAAACTTAGGCATAGCACCTGTTAGGACAAGTTTTAGAAATCATTATTTGTATGATTTGCATAGAACCTTAATGCATAATCTCAGTAATGAAATAAGAAACATTAAAATAATGAATTAAGAAATATTCGGATCCAATAATTTGCATTGCAATATTAGTCTCTGTAGCATTTTATTAGCAAGAAAGTTGTTCATTAAAACAAGTTTTAACTAGTTAAAACATGGCAGGGTCTAAGTATAGTACCTTGTAGTACAGTACCTTCCAAGTACCTTGGAATAGGTATGGACCGGGTAGACCGGAGCGGTATAGAGTACTACTGTCTTTCTGAAAATGACGTACAGCGAAGGATTCGCTGACGAATTACCCTTATCTAAATTAGTGGTAGTCGAAGTATTTTTTATTGCTATGAATGGCGAGACGAGCATTTCATTCGCCTGATGGCAAGCGATACGACCACTCATGGTCAGTAGGTAATGCTTGAGCATTCCACTGCCCTTGCCATCTTGAGACATAAGATGTTAAGTCTCAATATGTCCAGTAGTATATTTCTTGTAAATCAAATTAATAAGGAATCTCGTGAGCCTAGATAATACATTCACGCCATATTTACCCGATACAAACATGCAGTTCAACGCATATTGACATAGCAACAAGCGAATAATTATTATCTAGTTCTCGTCATTTGTTAACTTCAAACTTACCAACGTCATTAAGCTGAATGCACTTGACAAAGTAATTAAACTTTGATATCTTCATTTCCTTTAATCTTTTTAAGAATATAAATTAATGCAAACACTTGATAGTAGTGCGCCAGACAAGAGTGTATAAAGGCGCTTTTAAGATAACGTGCACCTTGGTGATGATACTGACTTATCTTCGGCAAACACACTCATTCACGTAAAATTACTTTATTGCCGTGTGATTACGAAGCATATTATGTGAAGATAAAAGTCAATCTGAGTACATCACTCACTAATTTTAGTAATCACCAATCATATCTTTAATCTTCGGAAAATGTACTAATATCAAAGTGAAGTCTGAGTATATTGATATCTCCTTAAGTGTACCTCGCCCAAACGAAAGCATGAGTGAAGGCCGGTTAATATGCTCTTATTAATGTGGTCTTTGAACATAACCAAAATGTTATAGTTACAAATTCAAGCTAAGACCTCTGAAAAAGCTTCAAAATTCAATTGCATCATCTGTATAATCTTTGTAACAAAATTCTCAGGCGACCCTGCAAATTGGATGATCCAGCCATCAGACATACCTCCAGAGTACGCGAGCACCGCGGGTGCCGGTGGGTTCATGCCGTTTGGAGTGGCTGGTATCATGGCGGGAGCCGCCAAATGCTTCTTCGGGTTTGTAGGCTTCGACTGCGTCGCCACCACTGGCGAGGAGGCTAAGAACCCCAAAAGAGACATACCACTATCCATTGTAATGTCTCTAGTGGTGATCTTCTTGTCTTACTTCTCAATCGCCACTGTTTTGACGATGATGCTGCCTTACTACTTGCAGGTTGGTATCAGAATGTCTTAAATAATTATCTGCCTTTGGTTTAATATTAAGATTTAATTCTATTGTTGCCACAAAATGCTGGGAGCCTTAATAATCTTCTATTCGTCCTCGGGACTTGAATTGCTCATTGGAATTTTATTTAAATCGCCTTTTTCTAGATCTTTCATGTGTGTCACAGATTTATATGTAATTATTATAATAATGAATTTATATATAGGTAAAAACTACATCCCATGACTTCATTCCAGGACGCGGACGCTCCATTCCCTCACGTATTCACAGAAGCCAATATGCCGGTAATCAAATGGATCGTGACAATCGGAGCTATCTTCGCGCTGTGCACAAGCTTGCTCGGTGCCATGTTCCCTCTGCCAAGAGTGCTGTACGCTATGGGCAGTGACGGAGTGCTATTCCGACCCCTTGCCAACATTCATGCCAGGACGAAGACTCCTCTGCTTGCTACTGCCCTTAGTGGTCTTTTATCAGGTACCTACTAACGTTTAAAATTCTGTTTGTAAAATTATTATCAATTATACCCTCGATTGTCGAGGCGGCCCGTACCCTGCAATGGTGCATACGGGGTATATCGAAAACGAAGCCAGGTGGTAGTTTAGACACAGTGCAACTAAAACTTTTGCAAATATTTTTTTATCGTCGTATTTGGGCGGTAAATACATAGCTTTTCCTGAAATAATAATGTACAGCCTTATTTTTAATGACGCTATGGTATGCAATGGGTTTAGATTATTATTTTAGCACAACTTATGCATTTACCATCCAAAACCGATGATAGTTAAAATACATGAAAAAACTTTATTTTGCAAAATTCTTATTTATATTGTGTCTAGTCACTAGAAATACCAGCCGGTTTCGTTTTCGGTAGTGGTCTTGATATAAATACCCTGTATATAGGCCAATACAAATAAATACATAATTATTGTCATTTGTCAGACCTATCAATTATGAGGCAATTATATATTGATGGCCACATAGACCAGGGTTTCCCAACCTTTTTCTAGTGCGGACCCCTAGCGCCACTTTAATATGATTAGCGGACCCCTATAAATAATACGAAAAAAAAATCGCTCCCATACTTTTATTTGCAAAAAAAATCCATGGATATATTACTTACATAAATTATTTTACTTTTTTTATTTTCTTTGACTGCCTCGATGGCGTAGTTGTACAAGGGTACGGTTACAAAGCTGAGGTCTCGGGTTAAATAGCCCGGGTTGGGCAAAGTGATATTGGATTTTTCTATTCATTATCAGCCCAGAGTGTTGTGCCCGATATGGTGATAGGGTCGCCACCTATCACATCGTGGGACAGAACATACAAGGTGAAATGTGGGTGTCCAGGCACCTCTGCCTACCCTTTCTAGGAAAAAGGCGTGAGTTTATGTATGTATGTAAATTATTGTAAATATGCGATGGTTGATGTTGCCGTTTTGCGGCCAACATTGTAATATTTGGGTCATTGTTGCTCAGTTGGAGCCTTAAATCTGCTTCTAGTTGTAGTCTATTTATGTATTTTAAAAACCCTTTTCGCTTAAATTTGTTGTGGGGAAAGGCGACAACTGCTTCTACTTAATCATATTTCAAATTTTGCCAAAAATTTGTTAAAGCATATTCTTTGAATGTTCTTTTCTTATTTTCCTGAACAGTTGTAAGGCCTATGACGTCTGTAACATTAACACGGAATGGGTCCATAAACCAATTGTCACCGCGGTCTGAATGTGGAAAATAATCTCGAAATGAAGACTTCAAAGTTCAAAGGTGCTCAATGATTACTTCCTGAGTCTCCTTTTGCAACATAGCCCCGCCAGTTGATAGCAAAAATTGCGAGAGAGTAGGAAAATAATCAAAATTACCTTGAAAAGAGCGATTTGTTCATAAATCAAGTTTTTTTTGTTGTCGTAATTTTTATGTTGTCTGCGGACCCCCTGAAAACGGTCCGCGGACCCCCAGGGGTCCACGGACCCCAGGTTAGGAAACCCTGACATAGACTACGAAGCTCTTCTAGTACATGCAACTGAGCACGATTCTCAGCTACTATAAACTACATACTTTTGTTTAACTACCTACTCTGAGAACCATCCTTTATGCACCTCACACAACGTAAAAATAGATTATTGTAATATTATTTTATTATATTTCAGCGACCATGGCAGCTCTATTCAACTTAAATCAACTGATCGACATGATGTCGATTGGAACACTTCTTGCCTATACTATTGTTGCCACTAGCGTCCTAATTCTAAGGTAATGATTCGTTCATACTTATTTATTTTTATTATTACACTTATAACTTGGCAAAAAAGAGTACGATGCGGTGACAATTGATATTACAGAAAAATAATTATGGCAACACTATTAAAAATGTCATTGTGTTCGTTGAATAATTTTATACATAGGTATTTAATATATTTTCGCACCGCTTTTGTTTGATTTCCAATTTAAAATAAACAACGAGACTATTTACCAAAAAAATATTAAAATAATAACTATCTAAACACTTTCCGTCGCAAATTAATACTAAATTCGATTTTAGCGCTCTCATTTAAATCAGACTCCTTTTTGCCAAGCTATACTGGGTGGAATCGCTTATCGTCCTGAAAATTTCATAGTGTATTGTGTATGTGAAATTAACGTTATATACAATATTGATCTTAAAAACTACAAACTATCCCATAAACAATATCATTACAAGATATCCCCAAAACACATATTATCTAAATCACCCTACAACTAAAAGTGCAACGACATGTCAATACTCAATACACAGACGCGCGCTTGTATGAGTCACGCCACGCCACAGCTGACTATCGAGCATCGACCTTGAACTTATTTTGCGCCTATTTATCGGTATTATTACTCTAAATAGTACCATATAACATTTTGATTTATTTAGAATTTTAGTGTGTTAGGATCATTTAAGTAAATGTAGATGTTGGTAATTTGTTAAGATTTACATTTTAATTGAACATATTATTTTCATAACGTTCCTAATATCTTAGAAAAAGCTGCATATGTTTTTATTTAAACCTTTTATCAAAGTTGAGAATAGACGACTTCGCTCTGGAAGGTCACGGATTGTTGCATGATTAGGAAGTCTGAACATACCATGATCGAGTAGCCTCGGATAAGTCTTTAAAATAGTTCTTGTGCTGGGAACTCGTGGATTCATCATTCATGATACCATTCCTACGCAAAGACTGAGATGTTCTGGATCTGCATACATCCTTCTTGCATGACCCAAGTTTTCATTGGATCGGACATAGCATGTCATCATTGCCACATACTCACTGTTCGTGTAATCACTCATTTTGACCGCAAGAAACTAACCAATAACCAAAATAATTTCGTACAACATCACTCGGTACCGCATTTCGCGCGACTGAGAAAGTAACAACGTCACTGGAAGGCGTCGGCGGCGCGGGAGGAGGCGGCGCGGCGCGGCGGCACGCTTTGTACTTGCGCTTGCGGCGGCGCGGCGGCGAGGGCGGCTTCATCAAAGGATTTTATTACCTAGATTTAGAAGTTTCTACTCGAATTCATATTGTATAAAGTAGGGTAACAATGATGTGTATTTATGAAGATTTTTTCATTAATATCATCTTTCTCTAAACAACGTTTTTTTATGAATAACTTATTCTAAATTAGTAACTAGTAGTGGTAAATTAATTTGACACAATATAAACAAAAACAAAAAAAAATTAAAATAAGTATGCCAAAGGGTTCTAAATCATGTACTTGCCATGCACAATTTTTTTCGTGACGATAAGCGATTCCACCCAGTATATGGCTAACTAGATTTCAAAGATGGCATAATTTTGTGCGTCAGCAAAACCTAAAATGTTCTATAACTGTTTCAGTTATGAGAACATTTTAGGTTTTGCTGACGCACAAAATTATGCCATCTTTGGAAATAATTGTCACCCTTTTTCAAGAGCCGTAGGAAAAATTACGATTAATTACAACGGAACCTAAATTAACATCTCAATCCGCTCAATTTCAGATACGAAGAGGAATCTCCCCTCCCAGTACAAGCTGTGAAGCCGTTCCCGGAGACTCCGTGGTCGGTGTTCCGCCAGGCCTTCAACCTGCTCGGCCTCAAGTACCCCTCGCAGCTCTCCGCCACCATCGCCAAGTCCACCATCTGCGTGCTGTGTTAGTGTCTCATTGTTTTACCAGCTTTAATAGTATCAGCGGAGATTGTAATTATAACAATGTTGTAGACATCGATATCAATGTTACACTGTATCTGTATCAGCCCATATACGTCCCACTGCAGGGCACTGGCCTCCTCTACAATCGAGAGTACCAGAGACCACGCTGGCCTAGTGCGGGTTGGCGGACTTACATGCCATACAAATTCTTATAAATTGCTATGGTATGCAGGTTTCCTCACGATGTTTTCCTTCACCGTTTTAGTGCGTGGTGATTGACTATCAATACACACATGACTCCGAAAAGTCAGAGGTGTGCCCTGGGATTCGAACCCGCGACCACCGTGAACATGTGGGCAGCCGCGTCTATTCCGTTTACTAACAGGCCACCACGCACTTATACATTTACAATGTTATACTAGATAAGACGTTATTTGTGAAAAACGTGTTCCAACGTGTGGTGCATGCACCGCACAGGAATTAGTCAAAAACGCGTAAGTGCCACGAATTATGCAAATCGCTTTCGACGCGGTCGCAAGAAAAGTACGCTGCATGGTTATGCTGTTTGGTTAGACGACTAATTATTTGTTCCACGCTGTAGCGATTTAGTTTCAACTTTTATCAAAATCGAACAAGACATTTGTATGGAATAGTTTCTCTCTTGTAATATATCTCAATGGTTGTAGGATTTAGGATTTTTATTATCATCACCCGTAGGCAGTTCACGGATGAACATAGGTTTTTTCCAAGGATTTCACGGCGACCTTTTAGAAGCAACCCGCATAGTTTCATAAATCCAGCTAAAATCTATGCGCTAGAACTATCAGAATCCAGTGACCTTTTTCTTAATGGGCGAAGGGCAGTTCTATCTACTTTGAATTGTTTTTATTTTTATTTATTGATTCGACAAACGCTACTACAATCCATTCGAAATGCTTTGTAGCTGTAGGTAAAGGTTCAATTGCATCTCATCAGCCTCCGTAGCGCAGTTGGTTTGACACCGCCTATGAAACGAGAGGCCGCGGGTTTGATCCCCGCACCGAGAAAATTTTTCGTGCGGCCCACAAATATATATATTCCTTTCGGGTCTGGGTGTTTGTAAGACCAAAAATTCTGTCGTAGTTCCTGATACCCACGACACAAGACTCGATCTTAGTATGGGGCAGGGGCCCTACTATATTCAACGAAACGAAGTTCGAAACTTCGGATGATCGAATTTTATATATGATTCGAATGTAACTACATAATATACTTATGGTCGTTATTGACTTATTGTCGTAACAATAAACTTATGATTACGTTGTACGTTATACAAATTCGAACTTTTAAAGAGTAGATACAAAATGGTTTCTTAGATTTACTTAGATTTATTTCAAGAGTAGATACATTCGTATCGTCCGAAGTTTCGAACTTCGTTTCGGATTAATATAGTAGGGCCCCAGGACCAGAGATGTACAAAATACCCTTTGCAAAGTATCTGGAATACAAAATACAAGATACTTTTAAATTAAGTATTTCAGATACCAGATACAAAATACTTTCGAAAATTGTATCTGAAATACTAGATACAAAATAAGTTTCTTCTAAATACTTCTTAAGATGAAAATACTTTTGTAATAAATTTAATTTTAATATTTTAGTTTATACAAAAATGGTTGATAAAAAGCACTTGACGAATAAAACCAATTTTCAGGCTTCATCAATCATACCTTAAATACTTAAAATATTTTTAAGTAAAGACTTAAGTGAAACTAGCTCTTGAAACATTTCATCACTCATTTTTCTTGCATGAGGCCTCAGAATCATACCCCTAAAAGAAAAGAGTCGTTCCATAGGGGCAGAACTTGGCAAACAGGTGTTATATTTCAATAATAGTTTTTGTACTGTAGGGTAAGTGTTTAATCTCTTTCTCTAATATCTATTACTAGTGGCCCGGGCCAGGTTCGCCCGGGTGCATATAGATTTCTCTACAATAATATATTATTGTACTCATAAACCTTCCTCTTGAATCACTCTATCTATTAAATAATCCGCATCAAAATCCGTTGCTTAGTTTTAAAGATTTAAGCATACAAAGGGACATAGGGACAGAGAAAGCGACTTTGTTCTATACTATGTAGTGATTGAAGTAATGCAGTGTTTCTAAGGTAGCAGTGCTGGCAGTAGATCCCGTATTTTCACCACGTGCAAAAGAGGGATCAGAATATTATAAAAACATGTAGGTAATAAGATTAATCATAATTGCGTGGTGGCCTGTTGGTAAACGGACTAGACGCGACTGCCAACATGTTCACGGTGGTCGTGGGTTCGAATCCCAGGGCACACCTCTGACTTTTCGGAGTCATGTGTGTATTGATAGTCAATCACCACGCACTAAAACGGTGAAGGAAAACATCGTGAGGAAACCTGCGTACCATAGCGATTTATAAAAAAAATTATGTTATGTAAGTCCGCCAACCCACACTAGGCCAGCGTGCCAGCGTTACCACTCTCAATCGTACTCTCGATTGTAGAGGAGGCCCGTGCCCTGCAGTGGGACGTATATGGGCTGATACAGAATAAGATTAATCAAGATTAGTTTTACGCATTTATTTTATAAATGCCACCATAGAATAGAACCTATTCTTCTGACTTCTGAGAATAAATACATTCATAATTTGATTACATATTACTAAAAGTATTTTATCAAGAATAGTATTTATGAAATACTAAGATACAGAAAAAAAATATTTAAATACAAGATACAAAATACATTTTTAAAAAGTATCTGAGATACAAGATGGAAATACGTATCTTGTATCTTATATCTGTATTTCAGATACTTGTATCTTAGATAAGTCACATCTCTGCCCAGGACTATGTATTTGACTGTTGGTGTTATTTATTTATTTATCATTACAAACTAGGTAGTTTTTTCCTCTACATTTCTGTTAGAGAATCTGAATAATCAGATTTCAAATACTATAATATAAGCATTCTGTATCAGCCCATATACGTCCCACTGCAGGGCACGGGCCTCCTCTACAATCGAGAGTACGATTGAGAGTGGTTAGGCCATATAGTCCACCACGTTGGCCTAGTGCGGGTTGGCGGACTTACATACCATAGATATTTTTTTTATAAATCGCTATGGTATGCAGGTTTCCTCACGATGTTTTCCTTCACCGTTTTAGTGCGTGGTGATTGACTATCAATACACACATGACTCCGAAAAGTCAGAGGTGTGCCCTGGGATTCGAACCCGCGACCACCGTGAACATGTTGGCAGTCGCGTCTAGTCCGTTTACCAACAGGCCACCACGCACTTGAGTATTGGCGTAATCAAATGACAGGCTGATGACGGGCAGCAGCGTCATCAGCGCAAGTCGCTACGTCCTGCCCTCGCCAACCCACCTGCCAAGCGTGGTGAGTATTGGCAAAATCCCCCCAAAAATGATGGCACAATATATTTGGAGATCCTTGGGTGAGGCCTATGTTCAGCAGTGGACTTTATGTGGCTGAGATGATGATGATGATGAATATGTTCATGCTGCATTGTGTTGCAGTCGTGGTGGCCCTGGCGACGTGCTCGCTGCTGCGCTGGGAGCGCGCGGGCGCGGCGCTGGGCGTGCTGGGCGCCGCGCTGCTGCTGCTACTCGTTGTGCTGTACCGACAACCCAGGAACGATGTCGAGAGCTTGTCTTTCGCTGTAAGTTTTCAGGCTTGAAGACATTACTGATGTTGATATTGATTTTGATAACCTCCGTGGGGCAGTTAGTAAGTCTCCAGCGGTGAAACAAGAGCCGTGGGTTCGATCCCCAGTTCAAGATATATAATTGTGTGAACCACAAGCATTTGTTTCGGGTTTGCGGGTTTGTGACACCGAAAAATTTCGAAATCGAAAAGAAATATTTTACCAAGTATTTCATTGATATGATATTCGTCATCATTAAACTCTGTAGTATCCTAAGATTTTGTCGTGATTTCAGGTGCCGTTGGTTCCTTTGGTGCCGTACCTGAGCGTGTGCATGAACGTGTACCTCATGGTGCAGCTCGACTACCAGACCTGGGTCCGGTTCATCATCTGGCTCGCTATCGGTGAGTGTAAATATTTCATTTTATTTTTGGTCACCGATATATTACAATATTATGTTCATCAAATGACAGCCTCGGTGGCGCAGGCGGTTAGATGCCGCCTGAAAAACGAGACGCCGCGGGTTCAATCCTCCAGGGATCCAGACAAATGTTTGTGGGTCCTGGGTGAGGTCAGGATCTGGTCAGGTCTATGTATGTGACAGTTGGGTGTTTTAACTTCTTTTGTTTTACTATCGATCCTCCATACATTGGCTCCATACTATTTTATATCTTTATGTCTAACGTTAGCCTCCTTCTTACGAAACTGTCTAGACCAGGGGTTCCCAAAGTGTGCGCCGCGGCACCCCGGTGCGCTGTAGTAAGTAAGGAGGGGCGCCGTGAGCCGATACCCTAATTTTATCATTTTCTGAAACCATGAGTATTTTTAACAGTATTTTGTGGGCTCATTTCCCAAGTAACTACTTACATCGCTCGTTCATTTGTCACCGGTTTCGAACTCATGCTCACGCATCCATAACCTTGCCCTCCCACGTCTTGACCCTTCACATTGATTTGACTGAATGTTTTTGTGATTAAGTTTTGTTTTTCTACATTTTCTCTTTCAATTTAAATTCGTCACAAATATATTTCAAAAGTCAGCTTTAAATTGTGTTTTTTTTCTGTACCTATCTATCTAACTACTATTATTATAGGTACCTATTTATTTTGACTCAATCGATATCAACTACATAGCTAAGGTAGGTAAGGGAGTCGTGACAAAATACTAAACATGTAAGTGCGCCGCCGACTGAAAAAGATTGGGAATCTCTGGTCTAGACCAACATTCTTCGTGTTATAATACAATTTTTAATTTCAGGCTACCTCATATACTTCCTCTACGGCATCAGGAATAGTTCTTTAAAAGATGCTCCTGTAAAAACACCGGTGGCAAACGAAAAGAAATCGAACCATACAGTGACCACCAAGTTTTAGTCTTGACAAGTTTATTTTAGTGCGACGGAACGAGTTAGGAAGAAAATGTGTCGAATTGGATTTCAAATGTGCTTTTAAGTGTCAAGAGTTCAATTAACTAGGATTTTAAATACGAAACTGTTATGATTTTTGTCTTGAATTCAACTAATTTTATGAATATGATAATTTGAGGACAAATAATGTTCCATTTCCTTAATCATTGAATTAATATTTAATATTTTGTGGGAAAGGAAAATCTCCTTACTATAAATAACCGATTGTCCCATTAAAAATTAATTTATGAAATTGTGAAGTTATGAATTACAAATGTGGTTTGTTTGTGATTTTTATAGATGTTTTGACGTAATAATTATATTGTATGTTTTGTTGCATTTGTTTACTGAGCAAGCTGATTTTAAATTGTATGTTTTTTAGAATTATTTATAAACAATTTTATTTGTAGTATTTTCCATATTTCCATTGCCAACAACACGAACTCCTAGAATTTCTAGTTAGTTATGATAAATGCTACGTTCTTTGTTCATGTACAGATAAAATCAGTTAGTTCACTGGTATACTATACTACATATAAACAGGTACGTGGGTACTGCATAATCAGCACCATTTACACGATGAGAGTTTTTCGCCTCGAACATACGAGTAACGTAAGGATATAAAAATATTGCATCGTGCAATCATTGGCCATAAACTTTATAACACTATAATCGTATAGGGTTAAACTCGGTTGAGCGTGGTATTTACTTTAGTGCAAGGCTTTAGAATTGAACCGATTGTTTTCTTCTTTATGTTTAGTTTTAAAATAAGTGAGTTGCCATAACAGGATTGTCATGGTAGGCCGAAGAAAATCTGTGTTTACTAATGAACTTGTGAAATCAAGTAAATTCTAAACTTTTGGGTTAAAGTTACTTTACTCCCTGGCTATTCCGAGTCAATTTATAAGGCCCATAAGATTATCGCATGCGATAAATTGATACGATTATTCACAACATCATATTACCCAAATCAGGCGAGAAATTATCTCCATGTAAATAGGCCTTTAGAAACAACACATTGAAATAAAGTATGGCTCGTCCTGATAGACAAATATATCAGGAAGGTGAGTTGGAAATAATGTTTGAAATCTATATGCAGTCAGATATCTGACCAGTACTTAATGAATAGAAGATTGTTTTGCGACGAATTGCGACGTTGTGATATTTGTGTGATTGTTGTTAATTTATAATTGTTAGCTTGTAAGGTATTCTTAAGAATATAAACTTTATTACTGGAATTCCAAGTGCCTTCAGACGAGATATTTGGTGATTTTTTATCATTGCTCGTTTTTAATACAACATGAATGAAGCTTAACTAGCATCAACATATGGATAAAACCTCTCATGGAACATATAAAAGACCTATTTATATGTTCCATAACACATATTTGTCAAAAAAATATGTTTTTAATAACTTCATGAATGATATGATTTATTTGCTTTTTGAGGTACCAACTCTCCAACTCCTTTCTTAAGTAACGAAATAATTTTTAAACATGGAAATTTCAATTTTATATGCTTGTTGTACTACGAGACCACTTCATTTTATATATTTATTGTTTCGTTTAGTCGATTTTTACCCAAAATATCAGTCTTGAGGTATAAAACATTTAAAAATAATTGTTGAACATATGGCCGATGATGCTGATGATGAGATGACATATGGTTGGATTAAATAGTTGTGATCGTAAAATAATTATTTGGATAGATACAATAAATATTAAACGTGAAGGAGGTTCTTGAAAAAAATTCTTAGAATAAAATTAAGGATTTTTTTATTCAAACATTGCATATTTAATAATTAGGATTTAGTGAAATAATGTTGATACATAAAAATGCGTCCCACGTTAAAAAAATCTTTTACCGGTCATTGGCCTTTATGACTGTTAATTTTTATTTCTATTCTGATATCATTTTTTATAATAATCATGGTGTCGTCCCAATGTTATTTAAAACCCAAAATAACGTTGTAAGTAATAATTTCATTACTCCTATTTTATAACGAGCAATGAAATTATTTCAGATTCTTGTGAAATAGAATTATCCAACCATACTTCTGTAACTTTACGTGGGACGAAATTCATTAGTTGTAAGAATTAACAAACTGTGATTTTTCGGAGAAGTCGAAATATTAAATAATTATATGTAATAAAAAACATTCCATGATTTAAACAAAGCTTTTATTACTATTGTCTACCGGCCAATGCGCAAAATAACCAGGCCAAAGTAAATAAGGTAACAAAAACAGCCTAAAATATCGCACAACTTACGAACATCTTGAATTACAAAGCAATGCTTGGGATTCTACTGCGCTCGCAATCCTGAGGCATATGATGATAAGATGAAGATGTTTCAGTACCTATGTCCAGTTGCTTTGGCTACAATGCCCTTCAGACCAAAACACAACAGTGCATTTTCACTACTGTTTGGCGGGAGAAATAGACATTGCGGTGGTACCTACCCATGCGGCTTCTCATATTTGAACCCTACCACCTGCATTGTGGGCGGCACCGGACATCCCAGGGCGAAGAACGTCCAGATATTCGTGCGCTTTACCGCCCCACGCAAAACCATTGCTTTGCCATTTATTAGTCCCATTATACCCCCTATAATGAATGATTACCCAGCTGGTCCTTCCAGTATAGGAGGCCCGGATGTCCCCATTTACGCATATGTTTTGCACGCCCGTTTAAAGTTTTATGGGTGTCCATGACAGAAACGAGGCTCTATCGCACGGCTCGTAGTCATTATTACATGAGTACGACGGCCATTCGAGTAATTCCTTTTTAAACTTCAATTTGTGCTAGGTTATTTCACGCATTGACTAAATTTTTTGGTCAATTATCAATCAATATCATAATCACACACACTTATAATTATTCTACGTAAAACGGATAAATAAGTACGCTTAAATAAAAGTATCAATACATGTTACTTATTTAAAAGCAGTGGGACTGCAACCACGTACACGTAAAAGTGATAAATATTATAACCTAAGTACAATATTACAAATTGTGTGTCATATTCCCAAGAACAAAATCTTAAGAAAAAATAATATGAACTATAGTTTATTACTCATTTGTATATTGTGTTGCCAAAATGACAAAAAATATTCTTTTGGATTTTTCCTAATCTAACCGATTTATTAGAATAAATAGTATGCATTGAAAAAATAGTTCTTAATTTTTCATATACGGTTTTGTTCTTGGGAGTCCGGGAGACATCTAATTAATGTCTTATTTACTAGAATCTAGTAAATCATCTAGTAACTAGATGAACGATAGGCACAACGGCTAAGAATTTGGCTTTTTACACAAATTATGAAAAGTTTACGATCGCTAGCTATCATTATTACTTAACAAAAAAATGAAAGGTTAATCCTTAGTGTTTGGCATACAAATATTATCCAGAAAATGGGTATTTGTGCCTTTAAAAAGCACCAAAAGAAACTATTTGAGTACTAGAATTAATTAGGATTCAGCAAAACGCCATGATTGACATATCTTAGCCGTAAAGCAAAATCAGTAAGACATAAATCTACATAACACAACCACACAACTAAATACATAAATATATGTTAATCACAAAATTATAGGAATCATCAACGCTGTCTAACAGCTTTGAAACAGCTCAAATAATACTGTTGTCATTCACTCACATTACATACGTAAATGCCAATTGCAAATTTTATATAACATGCGCCTTCCTGGAAATTCATCAATTAATTCCTAGATTTAACCATACATTTATAGAATTCCTTAGAGTTAAACTACGGATTGGTTGTGTGTATAATGAGTATATAACTAACACACAACGATTGTAAATTTCTATGTCTGAATGGTAAAACACAAAATAATTTTTAATCAACTCGTTTCTGATTATAGAATGATAAAGTTAAATGATGATTCGAGATCAATATCTAATGGTAAATAGTACAAGTACAAATAATTATTGGAATTAGCATATTATCAATGTGAACACAATAATTTTGAATGATAATTGTACAAACATAGCGATTTCACACCACAATAAAACAAAACGTAAAAAATAAAAATACTTTGGCGTAATACAAAAAAGGAACACTGGAGATTCTTATTGAATAAGTACAAATATTCGGGGCAAAGGAAGAAAAAGTTTTTTAGAAAACAATTTTACGGGCTTTGTCTTTTTAACATTTTTTTTATCAATATATCAAGATTGTTTATTCAAGACAATGTCATCGATATTCGAAGCAGTTACTACGAAGGCCAATCTTGTGAATTATAAATACAAAGTAAACAATAATCCTAAGAGAAGCAAGCAAATGCAATGTTAATAAAAAATAACAAAAACAGATGTTACATTTAACTTAAGACTGTGAAAGAGAAGAAATAATCTTTTAATTACTCCTTTATCATTTCCGATATTCTTAACAGTTTTGTATCATTAATACTAGCAATTTAACTCTTCATTATAATTTATACAGAGTGATATTGACATATGGTAATTAATTTAATTTTTATCAACCCCTATAGATACTGAGTTTTTTTTATTCAGATAAGTTCCTTAACCGAACTGAAGTCCATCTAAGCGGTAAAAATACTCTTATCTACATGGGAAGTCCAAAAATCGTGAAAACTATAATCACGATTTATGACAAAAAATCTTCTCATATTGCTTTCAAATTATATACAATGTCACCTGGGGTGATGAGAAACATGTTGGTTAATTTAAGTAACATGTGTCAATATCACCCTGTATACAGAGGGTATCAAGACTGCTACCGAAAACGTAGCCGGATGGTAAATTTTGTGAAAACAAACACAATGCAACTAAAAATTTCGCAAAGCAACGCGACAATATTATTTTGTGGATTTTTAAATGTCATGGTGTTACTGTGGTAAATCAATAGTTTTTGCTAGAATACTAATTGGTATTCTTGTGTACAAAAGTGTCTTTAAAAAAACACGGTGTACATTATTATTTTTGAAAAAAAAACTATATTACCACCCAAATACGATGTTAGAAAAAAACATTATTTTGTTAAAATTTTAGTTGCATTGCGTCTAAAGTCACTAAAACTACCGCCCGGCTTCATTTTCTGTAGCAGTCTTGATTATACCCTGTATAAACAATATTAATACGTTGTTACGGGTCGATACTGTAACAGTTCAAGCCATTTTGTTTAAGTACATTTTCAAGTAGGACTGCATTTTTTCGTGGATTTTATTAAGAGGTCATGGGTCCATAATAAATACACAATATTTTAACTAAAACTACACAATTTATTTTATGAGACAAAATTAAATGACAGAGGATACCGATTTTATTTAACTTAAATAGGCGAATTGTCTTTTTATCACATGATTATCATGGAAATTTTATTATATTTTATGAATATTCAATGTCAAAACTATTTAAAATTCATATAAAATTGTCAACCTTGGTAACGTCAGTTTATTTCGTCTCATAAAAAAATACTACATCGAGCGCGACTCTCCTGCGAAGCGTAATTGGGAGGACTAAGTTTGTAAAGCAAAATTTGAAAATATCGTAATATTAAATAACATGTCATTTTTATAGCGTTATAGTATAAAAGCTGAATTTCATATATATTATTGATGCAACTATCAACAAAAGTTTCCTTTGTATAGACACTTTTCATGGTTCTTTAATCTTGCCAGACATATTGAAGCTGATAACTTCCAAAGCAATCGCTATCGGAACTTCATAATCGCTAATTATGTGATATCTACATATTTCAGAGGCATGCGCAGACAAACTTACATCTTTTATAAAGTGGAAAGTCTGGTGGCCACCGGCTCTTGCACTATTATGCTGAATCTGTACAGCCTCTAGCAAAAAATTTGAAAGCGCCCTTGATAACGACTACCTATCCTCTTCCTCCCCACTTGATTTATGTTCGACAGAAGAGTCACACAAGAACTTGTCTACAGACACCTAAATACTAGAAATGAAAGATATCACCGTGCCGCTGGGGCTGACTACATTATCGCCGTCCCGCTCGCACCCGTCCGGCGCCGCAGCGCTCTGTCTCTGTCAGCCGAGCGTGTGGGTGACTCCGTTGTGGGTCAGCAGGGCGGTGTGGCTGTCGTTGTGCAGCTCGGCCAACTGCACGGAGTCCAGGGTTCGACGCCGCTCTGAGCTGTGCCACACGCCGTAGGTGAAGTAGATTAGGAGACCTGAAGAGAAATCGTAGCTCAGGAAAGAAAAAATAGGAAATATTGACATTATAGGAAATGAAATGAAATGAATATATGAGGTACACATTATCCTATTGCTGGCCAAAAGTATTTCCATCATTTTCCCAAATTCACACATTATAAAGCAACTCTAGGCCATTAGTAGTCAAAAGAATATTTTTATTTTTTAAATAACCTAAAAGGATTTGACCTGATGTAACATTTAAGATGTATGATGTAACTATTTACTACAGCCATTTCTTTTGATAGCCTCCGTGGCGCAATTGGTTAGATGCCGGTTGTGAAACGTCAGACCGCGGGTTTGAGCCCCGCACCGAGACAAATATATTATGTGTGAACAACAGGTATTAAGTTTCGGTTCTAAGTGTATGTAAGACAGAATAGTCTCTCGCAGTTTCTGATACCCACGATACAAGACATGATTTTAATGTGGGGTACATATGTGATTGATGGGTGCATTTATTTAATTTGTAAAACTAATCTACGGGTATCTACTAATTCACTCTTCTTTGCCTTCAAATGAAATAAAATAAATAACGATATTCCAGTACAGTATTATGACCTTCAAATATTAGATATTCTTTCAAGTTTTTGCGGAGGCAACAACTTGAATTTGGAGGCTGCATAAACGAGTATTTACCAGACTGGACAATAGAAGGTATTCATAGTTCACATCCACTGAAGGTCAGCAAAAAATTCGCATATACTTCCAGTTGACACAAATATTAATGATTATAATAATACCGTATAAAGAAGCACTAGCAGTCACTAACTAAATCTGATTAAAAAGCCCACCTTAAAGTCAATTTTGATTACACATCTTTGTTTAAAAAAATACTTCGGCAAAGACTACTTCTAAGGATAAATAGTTTTATTCAGAACTAGCGGCTCAGCCCAGCTCCGCCCGGACGCAGATATACTTTTTTGAAAATATTCTACTGTCTGTATTCACCAAAATTAATGTAAGATTCTAATAGTGAAACAATAAGTCAAATCAGACCAGTACTATTCAATGCAAACAAACAATCAAAACAATACATGACAAATATTGCGTAACTACGTCAGTTTTCTGGAATCTGGGTGTACATTTTCTGATGCTGGAACGCTACACAATTGAGTGTTGTCTGGGTGGATAAAAATAGTAAGTAGATTATATATTGTATTTATTATCCACTGAAAACTAACCCGTAATCGCCGTCTGAAATTGATTTTGAATAATCAATTAAATCTTCAAATTCCTGATGAGATGACATAGAGAAACATTTAAGCAATTAAAAAAATTACTGGCCATTATACAGGGTTTATCAAGACTGCTACCGAAAACCAAGCTGGGTGGTAGTTTCAGTGACTTCAGACACAGTGCAACTAAATTTTGTGCAAAAAATGCGACCAATATTTTATGTTTTTTTTTCTATCGTCATATAGGGTGGTAAATACATATATTTTTCTTGAATAATAGTGCACACCCTTTTATTTTCAAGCACGCTATGGTACGCAAGGCTTTAAATTATTATTTTAGCAAAAACTATGGATTTACCACCCAAACTCGACGACAGTAATAAAATAATAAAAAAAAATTGTCGCGTTTCTTTGCGAAATTTTTAGTTATGGTACAGGTTCCCTAGAACAAGTTTCAAAATTGATTACTAACAAGTTGATTTTTCGTGAGTAGCTTCCTTTCGACTAGACGCCCAACTTTTTCCTTACAGTAACGTTGGTAAATGGTAGCTTAGCAGGGTAGCAAGGATAAAACATGTCGATTCGACGAATTTTTTAAATTTATAAGTAACCGAATTTTTCTTTCTTAATTATCGAGATAATTATCTAAATAACGTGAAAAAATATTTGTCCTACAAAATATAAGGTTTTATCACAACAGTCCCCCCTCTCCAACATGTATCATAAACAAGGTCATGGAAAATAATTACTAACCAGCTGATTTTTTTTTATTGGTTAACTAACATTTGTATAGTTTACTACCCACAACGTCCTACAAATTGTGTGGTATGTCATCTTGGTCCTACGCTCAAAAGTTGTCAATACCGCAAGACTTTTTTTTTATTAGTAACTGTAGGACAAATATATCACGTGATAGGTTAATATATTTTTCATCCAAATAAAACAATGTCCTACAAAAATAAAGGCATGTTATTATAGTCCTACATAATTTGTAATTTTTGAGTATACAAAATAAAATGAAATATACATTTATACTTACAGTAGTATTCGTATACAACGACTTCGCTTATAATGACTAATCGGTTTTAACGACGATAATGTTTACTCAAGTTAGGTTTCATAGTATGGTACTGAGAAAATATCACCGTTTAGTGCGACCCCGGTTTAAGCGACCAACTGCTTATAGCGTTGGAATAATTATAATATTATTCCAACGCTAATAACGTTTGCAATAATTATAATAATACGTCCAGTTAAAACCACAGAATACTAACAGAAGTCAACCTTGTGTATGTACTTCACTTTTGTTGCCATACTACGCTCGGCGTTCGCGCAAAAGTTGAAACTCGCTCTCGCAGTGGTCTCGACTGGTTTGGAATATCGTAGTCGGTGAACTCTGTCTATGTGGGCGTTGATTAAGCGCGCTTTGTATGAAGCTTGACTTCTGTTAGTTTAGTATTCTATGGTTAAAACAACGCGCAATGTTTTGTTTGCACAACCTATGCACCAATACCTCGGTGCCCCAAATTTACCCCGCCCCGCGCGCTTCACCTCTCCTTATTAGTGCGTGAATCCATGCTTAGTATTTGTCACTTAAGACAAGTTCTAAAAGCTCGACAAAATAGTTATTTCGGTAAAATACCGATTTCCAGCTCCGGTGCGAAATCGCATCTAAATATATACCGGGTATATCAAGGGTGCTACTGAATACGAAGCCGGGTGGTAGTTTAAGTGACTACAAAAACAATGTAACTGTGTATTGGCCGTCTGTATTTTTAGTCGTCTGTAGTCCACAGTAAACCATGCTGTGCGGATGCGTTTGTGAGCAAGGATAGCAGTGTGCTTTAGCTCCAATAGCAAAATATACAAAATATTTTTTTTAATTTCATGAATTTCAACTTTGTAACTGGAGGACTGGAATAACGTACCACGCAATTTGTAGGACAATGTGGGTGGTAAACTATGCAAATGTTAGCTAAACAATAAAAAAAAAAACAGCCGGTTAGTAATTATTTTTCATGACCTTATTTATGATACATGTTGGAGAGGGGGGACTGTTGTGATAAAACCTTATATTTTGTAGGACAAATATTTTTTTACGTTAATTAGATTATTACCTCGATAATTAACAAAAAAAAATCGGTTAGTAATAATTTTTTTCATTCGTCAAGTCAACATATTTCATCCCTATTATCTTAGTTATAAACCACAATCGAGAATTTTCGTACAAGAATTACTTGGGCGACTCATTGAGATGAAGCTATTCTCGAAAATTCAGCTTGATAGTAATTATTTTTACATTATGTATTAGTACTACAACTTTTGAGCGTAGGACCAAGATGACATACCACACAATTTGTAGGACATTGTGGGTAGTAAACTATACAAATGTTAGTTAACCAATAAAAAAAAACCAGCTGGTTAGTAATTATTTTCCATGACCTTGTTTATGATACATGTTGGAGAGGGGGGACTGTTGTGATAAAACTTTATATTTTGTAGGGCAAATATTTTTTCACGTTATTTAGATAATTATCTCGATAATTAACAAAGAAAAATTCGGTTACTAATAAATTTTAAAAATTCGTCAAATCGACATGTTTTATCCTTGCTACCCTGCTAAGCTACCATTTACCAACGTTACTGTAAGGAAAAAGTTGGGCGTCTAGTCGAAAGGAAGCTACTCACGAAAAATCAACTTGTTAGTAATCAATTATGAAACTTGTTCTAGGGAACCTGGACTATTACATTGTGTTTATAGTCACTTAAACTACCACCCGGCTTCGTTTTCGGTAGCAGTCTTGATATACCCGGTAGAATGAACTAAAGCTATTATTTACGGATTTTATCGCGGTCTTGATTTATTTTCATGGGGTCCCGTGACCACGAAAGCTGTAAAGTAATCGAAACGTCGGGAACTCAAAAAAGTAAAAATTAAACCAAATCCGCGATTAAATCCGTAAATAATAGATTTATTTTAATGTGTAACATTCGCGTAAATCTAAGAAACCACTATGCATTATAGAATGTAAAAAACGAATTCAATAATTTCAAATCATAATTTAAAAACATTAACAAAAATTTCTTAAATAAAATTTAAATAGGGATATTCGTTTTATCTTCTATTTTGTCATATAATTAATCATTAGACACATAGCCCGGATAACACATTAATATTATTTTAACGCAGCGACACAACACGCAACAAATGTCGTTGAATATTCTCACATATTTTAAATATAAATGAGGTATAATAATTTTAATAGCTAATTGCATATATATTACTAATTATTAATTACCAACAATTTACACGGAATCTATTACGAAACAAAACGAATCCACCTGTTTCAGTAGTGCTTTGAAGTTCGAATGAGAACACACGACCACTTCAAGTCAGAAATTCACTCTACTATCCACATTAAAATGCAAGAATAAAATATTTCCGCACTCAAGTTTATTTAACAATTTTTGTCTCATAAAGATCACGGCCACCAAACAGTGCATACGTAAATCTCATGTCTTCGTCGATACAATCAAAAAGCTGAGCGAGATATTTTTTCGAGCTGGTGAGGCCATGGTGACAGATAAATACATTTTGACATGTGCTATCATTATAAATTGGCAAGTACAGGCGAATAATGATGTAGTTAATCGTATACCAGAAGACGGAAGGCTTAACTTCACTGGGTTATCGCGAAAATATGGCTATCCAGCGGAAGAATACGACCTCACCTCATTTGACGGCTATATCCTCAAACTCAACCATATGTTCGGGGATGGGAGAAGACCAGTATTGCTCCTTCACGGAGCTTTAATATCTAGTGACAGCTACATCCTTCGAGGTCACACGTCCTTGGCGATCACTCTAGCCAAAGAAGGATACGACGTCTGGGCTCTAAATACCAGAGGGAACAGATACTCAAGGCGCCACGTCTATCTCAACGCTGATGAAGATAAAAAATTCTGGGACTTCAGCCTAGATGAAATCGCATATTATGATTTGCCTCTCACGATAGACTTCATTCTGAGGAGTACAGGGCAGGAGAAGCTTCGAATTGTCGCTTATTCGCAAGGGACCACTCTTACATACATGATGGCATCAATCAAACCAGAATACAATGAGAAAATCAGCATACTCGTTGCATTAGCGCCGGCATACTTTCTTCGGAACACGAAACCCTTCATGTCTCTTTTAACAGATTTTAGTGTAGAAATAAATGCAGCGTTGACTGGTGCGGGCGTGGTAGAATTTGGTGGATATTACTCAGTATTGAAAAGTGTGTGGGATAATGTTTGCACATCGGTCGTCGGATACCAACTGTGCATGAACGACTTTGTATACCTAGTAACAGGAGCAGACATCGAGGAAATTGAGGAAGATTTCTTCCCAGTGATAGTGGGACATTTCCCAGCGGGTGGGTCGACAAAAAGCTTGTACCATCTGGTGAGTTTGGCCAAGAGGAAGACCGTCGGGAAGTACGACTATGGACCTTTCAAAAACGAGATAGTTTACGGGTCCAGAACTCCGCCTAATTACAACCTAAGTGATGTTACCATGAAGGTGGCTATGTTCGTGGGCCAGAACGACAATATATCGACATTAGCAGACGCGGAGTTGCTGAGGAAACAGCTGCCGAACGTAGTGAAGTACCACGTCATAAAACGACCGCAGTTCTGTCACCTCAACTTTGTGTGGGGCAGGAATACGTACAAAATTCTGCATCCACACATACTGGACACCTTGGAGAGATACGGTTAGGATGTCAGTAGTATATCCAAAAAAAATTATTAAACAAACGTACGGAAATAATCAATAATCACCTTTAGTTAGTTTTGTAGGCTTATACAACGAAATAACTATTCTTTATGGTTAGAAGTGTAAGTAATTAAGAGTATCCTCTGGTGCCAGATTACTCCAAATTATAGTAAAAACTCGCATTCTATTGTGTCAGCCCATATACGTCCCACTGCATTGCAAGAGCATACTCTGGAATCGAGAGTACGATTGAGAGTGGTTAGGTCATACAGTCCACCACGCTGACCTAGTGCGGGTTGCTGGTATTTACATACCATAGATATTCGTACAAATCGCTATGGTATGCTGACTTCCTCAGGATGATTTCCTTCACCGTTTAAGAGTGTGATGACTGACTATCAATACACCTGTGTGTGCCCTAGGATTTGAACCCGCCACCATGCTGAACATGTAAGCAGTCGCGTCGGGTCCGTTACCAACAGGCCACCACGCATTTTATAGTTAAAAAATCATGAGATTAAATTCGTTGGGTCCACTAAACAATACAAATCTGTGTCGAATCCTACATAAAACGACAATTATTTTTTCTTCTAAGTACACAATTATTAAAACCGTTTTTGTATAATTGCTGATTTAATTATTGTTAATGGCACAATTGAATTTGGATGTACGTTTTTCGCTTCCTACTTTATTTACAAAATCTTGCACTAGAACGGTTTATGTACGAGTTATAATGAGTAATTATATTCAGTATGTATTATTCATGCAAAATATTGTTCTAAAACAAGCTTAACCTTGGGCTCATATTGTTTACTAGCTGTGCCCGCGACTTCGTCCGCGTGGAATATAACAAAAAATTTTTTTTCTAAAATAAAATATTTTTTCTAAAATAAATGTAGTCTAAGTTACTCCTTATTATATCAGCTACCTGACAATAAAAGTCCCGTCAAAATCGGTCCAGCCATTTCAGAGATTAGCCGGAACAAACAGACAGACAGGCAGACAAAAAATATAAAATATTTTAAAGATCATTTTCGGCACAGGTATCGTGTATATGTTATGGGCCAAGTGATTAATCGGGTATTATTCATAATGCCCGGGCAATATGAATAATGCCCAATAAGAGCGGGCAATGTGATTATAACCAATCAATTTATCACATTGCCCGGGAATTATGAATAATTGTATTGTATTGTATCAGCCCATATACGTTCCACTGCAGGGCACGGGCCTACTCTACAATCGAAAGTACGATTGAGAGTGGTTAGGCCATATAGTCCACCACGTTGGCCTAGTGCGGGTTGGCGGACTTACATACCATAGATATTTTTTTTATAAATCTCTATGGTATGCAGGTTTCCTCACGATGTTTTCCTTCACCGTTTTAGTGCGTGGTGATTGACTGTCAATACACACATAACTCCGAAAAGTCAGAGGTGTGCTCTGGGATTTGAACCCGCGACCACCGTGAACATGTTGGCAGCCGCGTCTAGTCCGTTTACCAACAGGCCACCACGCACTTATTATGAATAATGCCAAGTGCCTATTGGGCAGAGTGATGTAAAGCGAATCAAAATCAAAATAATGAGCCGAAGTGGTAGAATTTAGAATAGGGCAGCACGAGGGGATCTGTTGGGAGGAGTGGAGGGGGAGGGGGAGTGTCCATAGCCCGGGCTATGTGATAAATAGGTGAGTTTAGATCGTAATTAATCACTTGGCCCGATATGGCTCGGCAATATTCATACTGCCCAGGCAGTATGAATATTGCCCGCATTAATCACTTGGCCCATAACATACAGGGTATATCAAGACTGCTACCGAAAACGAAGCCGGGTGGTAGTTTAAGCGACTTCAAACACAATGCAACAGAAAAAGTTGCAAAAACAAGCGACAATTTTTTTTTGTTATTTTGACGTGACAACGTCTTAAATTAGGTTGCGGCTGGGAGTCACTTATGAAAAAGTGTAACGCCCGGTAACGTTACGATGAGTCACCGAACGAGAGAGAGGCCCGCCGAATGCCTTGCGTCTCTCTCCCACTCAACTATGATCGGTCTGCCGCGCGCGCAGCACTAGAGAATTAGGCGCATTGAATCGGCGCATGCTTGTGTCTCTGTCTTTGTCTTTCTCGAACGTTCTTGGCGTTGGAAAAACAAGAAAGCGTCACAATACAAGTTCACACGTGTGGTTAAAGTATCGTCAGCTGTGTCTGTAGTGAAAATATGGAGTGCTTAGATTCGTCATTACATGTACAATGTTTTAGTAAACAAAATATATTTCTATAGTTAAAATTTGTGCAATTCTTATTTTCATTCAATTCCTTGTTCCTATTGGGCAATTTAATTATATTCATATCAATAAATATTCTACCGAGAAAAAGACGTTGTCACGTAAAATCTTCGCCCGTAAAACCGACTTTACAGGCAACCATTTTTTTTTCCTATGACCATATTTGGGTGGTAAATACATTTTTTCCAAAAATAATAGTGTATACCCTTTTATTTATAAATAATCTAAGGTTTAAAAGAGTTTAAATTATTATTTTAGCAAAAACTATGGATTTACCACCCAAAAATGACGATATTTAAAAAATCATAAAAAATAATTGTCGCGTTTATTAGCAAAAATTTTAGTTGCATTGTGTTTGTAGTCACTAAAACTACCACCCGGCTTCGTTTTCGGTAGCAGTCTTGAGATACCCGGTATATAACGATATGTAGTTGGACATTATTTTTTTTATTTTCACTTTACAAACAGACACTTCAATTTTATTTATATGTACATATAGACGAAAAAAAAACAAAAGTTTATGATTGTTGACGGATACGTTTACATTATTTAAGTCAATTCCAGAAATAATTATTTGAGAAACAAAAACGAACAATTTCATCAAATCTCTATTACTTAATCATAATGTTGTTACACTTTTATTTCATAATTGTATACTTATTTACCTAATTGTATGATTCAATTATTTTTTTATGATCACGCAAATTATTTATTTAATTAACATAACATTAATATACACCTTTTTTAAATAATATTAGTCTGTAATTTATTCGTAATATTTGCATATATTTTTTTTATTCTGATTTCATTTGCAAAGTATTACGAGTATGAGTTTTGCACAATATTATCTTTACTTATGTGTCCTTATGGTTCCGTAGAACGTGTCCGGGTGTATCGCTCACAGAACAGGGGGCTTACTACGAAAAACCATATTTGACTTATCGTGCGATTTTCCAAATTTGTGTCCTAGTGACTTCGTTTTTACAATGATGACGATGAATATTGTCCATGCAACACTTGCAAACATTATTGAATCGTTCGACAACTGGTTTATTAAAAAAAATACGTTGATTAAAAACGAAGACACAAGAAGTATGTTATAATAGCACGCAGAATAGCATGATATATCGAATATAGTTTTTCGTCGTAGCCTACCAGAACAGTTGTTATCTCCCTCTTCATTATTTTGAGAAAAAAATCAATATAGACATTTAATGTAAAATTATTTGAATAATAATAAAGTTGTCGTGGGTACATGTTAATTATTGTCTCATACACAGAACTACGCCCTGAAAGACTAGTTTATATTTCGCGTCACCAAATCACTATCTACGTTCATTTACATTATCCATTACCTTAATAATCAAATTATAAATGATATTATAACATCAAAAACATCCTGAGGAGACCTGCATACCATAAAGCTTTATAAGAATTTCTATGGTATGTAAGTCCGCCAACCCGCGTTAAGCGAGTGGTGGACTATATGGCCTAAACACTCTCAATCGTACCCACGATTGTAGAGGAGTTCAGATGATACAGAAATAAAGAGAGATTTGTTACTTTGTAACTATCAAAGTTTGTATTGGGTAGTTGGTGCAAAAGTGTGTAACAACGAGTAGTAGCCAAACATATTTTTATTTCTTAGCACAATTACGAATTTTATAAATTTTGTTTTTTTTTTTTTGAATGCTAAATACAGTCCACTTAATGAGTAAAATTTTAAGTGGCATTATTCACCACTAAGGATCAATTCATAATCATTTCAAATAAGAATCCTAATTCACGAATCAGATAACAACATTATACAAAAATAACAATTTTAACGTTCTAAAACATAACATTTTAAATCAGACTATGAATATAAAAAATATTTAGTTGTAAGCTTCCAGAATGTCCAAAATTTGAGGGTACGACACGTCGGGACAGCTGCGACCCCACATATGATCCAAGTGGTTGAAGTGCTCGGGCTCCAGAATGATATGCCGTTTCACATTAGGCAGCTTCTCTTTTAACAGCTCCGTGTCTTTGAGAGTCGACACCCTGTCGTTCTTCCCCGACACCAACACCACATCCATCGTCACTTTACTCAGTTCGTAGTTCGGGGGTATGTGCGCTTTATATGTCATTAAATTCTTCGGGCGCCCGTAATCGAACTGACTGAAAATCTTACTACTCCCAATCTGGGCAAAATGGACCAGATTCTTCCTAGAAGTGCCTGCTGGAAAGTGTGCTATAAGGATGGGAAAGAACTCCTTCTCAATATCGTCTGAATTTGCCCCGATTAATGGTAACATGGTCCCGTTCATACATATCTCGTAACTTATCAACATCTTAGTGCAAATTACGTTCATAATGCCTTTTGTTACGGAGCTGTATCCGAACACCTCCTCAATATTAAATAGGGACATAAATGTATCTAGGAATGTGCCTATTTGAATCAAGGATGCTAAAGGCCCAACTGTATTCTGCAAGTGACACACAGGGGCCAGAGCTACAAACACCTTGATCTTTAAGTTATATTCTGGCTTCACAGATCCAAGTACGAAGGTCATTGTGGTCCCTTCTGAAAATCCTATGATGCTCAGCTGTGACTGTTCAGTTTGATTCAGGATGTAGTCTATGTTCGATGCTAGATCGTAAACGCCGAGTTCGTGGACGCTGTAATTCCAGAAATCTTTGCCAGCATCTGGTTTATAGGAGCGATGATCCCTGGAGTAACGACATCCTCTAACATTTAAAGCCCAGACATCGAAACCGAGTGACGCTAGTATGATGGCTAATGATGTGTTTCCTCTTATGATAAAGTCATCAGCAGTGCCGAATACTCCGTGGACTAGTAATACAGGACGACTCTTGTTGCCAGGGATATTGAACAGCTTCAATATATATCCATCATCTGTGGTAACGTTGTGTACATTTGCTGGGTGTCCATATTTGGCTGCTAGTTGTGTGAAGTTTAATAATCCATCTTCGGGAACGCTTGACAACGTATCTGTTATATTAACATTTTGCGCTGATGTTCTTTCGGTTATAAAGATTACAAGAAATACACATATTGTAATGGAAATCATTTTTAAAATCCAAACCTACGCTTCGATGGCTCTGATTGAAAATGTCCACTAGTGCGCTACTTTTATATTTAATTCTTATCAAATAAACTAAGTGATCCTTGTGAGGACTAATTAAACAGTTAATTTTGATAGTAATTGTGCAATAGGAGATAAATTGGGCCAGACATGTGGGATGCCCGCAGCTGGAGCGACTTCGGTTGAGGCTGCGGTTTAGTCAAGGCGAATGAATAGATTTAAGCAAGGACGCAATGATAACAATGAGATAACTTTTCATTCGGTATTCATACTAGGCATATGAATACTACACGGGAATAATAATAATATATTAATCCGTTAAACAAATAGGAATCTAACAACCTCCAACCAATCGTCAATCCTCAAACCTATCTTAGAAACAATATTTGAATGTGAAGCAATGCACTTAACGAACACATTATTTTAAGAAAAACCAACAATAATTCTAATGATTCACAGGTTTTTGTTTTAAAATTAGGTATTAAAAATTTTGATCCGGAAAAAAAATAAAACTTTAATGAATGTATTGTTTCATTTCCAGGTAATAAATTCTCAGAATATTCAAACAAGACAAGTTATTCACATCTTGAACTATTTTTCTTTGTATGATTAAATTAATATTAAGTGCGTGGTGGCCTGTTGGTAAACGGACTAGACGCGACTGCCAACATGTTCACGGTGGTCGCGGGTTCGAATCCCAGGGCACACCTCTGACTTTTCGGAGTCATGTGTGTCTGGATCAGCCCATATACGTCCCACTGCAGGGCACGGGCCTACTCTACAATCGAGAGTACGATTGAGAGTGGCTAGGCCATATAGTCCACCACGCTGGCCTAGTGCGGGTTGGCGGACTTACATACCATATAAATTCTTATGAATCGCTATGGTATGCAGGTTTCCTCACGATGTTTTCCTTCACCGTTTTAGTGCGTGGTGATTGACTATTAATACACACATGACTCCGAAAAGTCAGAGGTGTGCCCTGGGATTCGAACCCGCGACCACCGTGAACATGTTGGCAGCCGCGTCTGGTCCGTTTACCAACAGGCCACCACGCACTTCATGTCACACACAGTCATGTGTGTATTGATAGTCAATCACAAAACGGTGAAGGAAAACATCGTAAGGAAACCTGCATACCATAGCGATTTATATAAATTTCTATGGTATGCAGGTCCGCCAACCCGCACTAGGCCAGCGTGGTGGACTATATGGCCTAACCACTCTCAATCGTACTGACGATTGTAGACTAGGCCCGTGCCCTGCAGTGGGACCTATATGGGCTGATACTGATACTGACTGAAATTAATATTAATAAACTGGTCTGTAATCCATTATCAGAAATCACTTATAATCGAACATCATGCCTTCTTGTAATATCTACATTTACAACATTTGTTAAAAATTATTTCTAGAAGTACATTCACACCAGATTTTTAGTAATTATATTTTTCTTCCACTTGAACGAATAGATAGTATGCTAATCATATCGTGGTAACAAAACTACATATTGTATACTCAACTTGCAGTTAGATAACATCGTCCTACTGACCAGGTTATACACAAATCGTTTTGTACTCGCGGAAATGCTAATAGATATAGAACGTGAAAATTATACCAATTATTTTCGAAGATATTTTAATTGCGATCCAACATACGACTTTACGGTTTTAATGGCAAGTGATGCTCAAACCGTTTTCCGACCTTTGAAAATAGAGTAAAGAGAGTATGGCAGAGACGGAAAAGAAGGTAGAGGACCACATAAATGTATGCTTTGCTTTAAAAATAATTTATACTAACAAAACGTAGATTATAAGTATAAATAATTTTGAGTTATGTTTCAACTGCAATGAACAACCAATTTTTTGTTTTTATGTTTAGACTTTTATTATTTGTTAAATAATTATTAGTATTTTCTCAAAGTTAACCAGTTTTGTAGTTACATAAGAACAAATTAATGCATAGGTCCCACGAAACCGTGTTTCGGTTTGACCGTGGAATCACTTGTGTACCTGAGTCTCACTTTTACTTAAACATTAGATAACAATTAAATTATTACAGAATGTAAAAACAAGCCAACAATAACTCACTGTTAAATTAAATATAAACACAAAAATACTCGTATACTCGTACAATAAAAGAAAATAATAGAAAAAATATATTTCTAACCAATCAGGGTACCTCGAATACAATTAAACAAAATATTAAAATAGCTAAAATAGCGGACGATCTGACTAAGGTCGCAGGAAGTCGCTGGATGCAGGCCGCTTCCAACAAGTCATTGTGGAGATCATTGGGGGAGGCCTATGTTCAGCAGTGGACTTCCTGTGGCTGATATGATGATGATGATGATGATTAAAATAGCAATTAAACAAAAGAACTAAACTAGTAATTAATTTGATTTGATAAATTTCTCTCCCCAAATGAAACATGAAGGTAACCCTGTTTTTTGCTAGATAGCAGTATGAATCCAGTAAATCCATTTTTGCTGAAATCTAAAACGCGTTATTCATATACAGTTATAAAACCTAATTTAGTTACCGAATGTTTTGTCTTCTTCGCTGAAACTGAACTTAAAAGTCTTTCGAAAGGGACGAAACATCCGGTTACTAAAATAATAATACTGTCTATGAATTAAGCCCAAAATCTACAGCAACGCTTATATAGTTTTAATTATACATAGTTTTGTGATAATGACCATCATTATTATCAGCCGCCTATAGCTGAGCATTGCTGGCATTTGTCTTAACTCTTATCTCTCATCGACAGCAACTCTATTCTATGATCGTCATTCATCTTAGGTTGAACTAATGACGAACATGCCGTTCCCCTGATGGTAAGCGATACGACCGCTCCTGAACAGTAGCAAAACCAAATAATACCTTGAATTACAAAGCAATGCTTGGCATTCCACTGGGCTCGCCATTCCTGAGACATAAGATGTTAAGTCTCAATATAAGTGTTATTTTGGCTATAATGTCCTTCAATCCGAAACACAACAGTGCATTTAAAATGCTGTTTGGTGGAATAAATAGACATTGCGGTGGTACCTACCCAGGCGGTCTCTCACATATGAGAGACCTACCACCAGAAAAAGTTTTTAATATTCCTTGTATTAAAAATATAGCAAAGATTCAGATATCTAATTTGCTAAGTGAAACTTGAAGGCACGGTTGAGCTCGAGTTAATGTCTATAACAAACCAAAGTTTTCTTTTACATATCGAGGGGCAAAAGTGCAGTAAAGACTTTACTTTCATATTTATTACTTGTGCAATCGGTAACACCAATTTCTCTTAAAGAAATCTTAGAGAGTTTGATTTGGAAATCACAATATATTTTTATAATCTTTTAAAACATATTTTCTACCCGACATGGCGCTAGGATCGCCCCTTATGACATTATGGGGCGGAACATACGACGCGAAATGTGGGTGTCCTAGCACCTCTGCCTACCCCTTCTGGAAAAAGGCGAAAGTTTTTTTTTTTTATTTATTTTATTGCATTGAATGGCAAGCCGAGCAAGCCGTTCGCCCGATGGTAAGCGTTATGACCGCTCATAAACAGTAGCAACATTCCACTGCGCTCGCCATCCTGAGACATAAGATGTTAAGTTTCAATATGTCCAGTAGTTACTCTGGCTACAATGTCCTTGAATCCGAAACACAACAGTGCATTTACGCAGTGTTGTTTCACGGGAGAAATAGACAGACACCAGTAAAAGTAAGTTTCTGTATGTATGTATGTTCTACCATGTAGAACCTTACAATGCGGTAGAAACTGCCGAACCTACACAAAGAAACAGGTTAGCTAAAGATTTTTCTTCGGTTAGCGATATGAAATAAATAAATAAACGCAACAGTCACATATACAGCTCTGACCCCACACTAAGATCAAGTCTTGTCTCGTGGCTATCAGAAACTGCGAGAGACTTGTCGGTCTTACAAACACCTAGACCGGATACAAATACCTGTGAATCACACAAATATTTAACTCGGTGTGGGGATCGAACCCGCGTCCTCTATTTTCACACTTGGCGTGTAACCAACTGCGCTACGGAAGCTACTGTTTAATAATAATTAAATTCGAATCATCTCTACCCTTTGCCTTTTATTCCAACAGCACCCAGCAACATACTAGTGTTTTGTATTTGTTTTAGAAACCGCTCCCACTTTTCCCCCATTAACTTCCAACGCTATTAAAGTCCTAACCTCGTTTCCAACAAAGGATTTAAGTGAATTTCTCTCTAATATATGCGCCTACGCATATACCTAAAACCACACGCGTATCGTAATTGACCTTGTCATTCTTGCCGGAGAAAGTCGAGATGGTATGATTAAGGCAAATATTGTTTTTGTGAGGTCATTGCACGGCACCGTGTATGCAAATAATCGGGCAATTAAACAAACTGGAATTATACAGGTTATAGCTATATGTCACATGGATTTCGTTATTTTATTTATTCAGGGCGCAGATTCTTTCATCCGTAACTAGTGGAAGACCACTGCTGAACAGAAGCCAAGGATTTTTACAGCAACCTCTTCGACTCTGACCTCTTCTCAACTTGTCAACGTCCTGACCAAACACTAAGATCCAGTCTTGTGTCGTGGGTAGCAAGAACTGCAAGAGACTTTGGTCTCACAAGCACCCAGACCCAAAAACAATTAATACCTGTGGATGTGCAGGGATCGAACCCGCGGCCTCTCGTTTCACAGCCGGCGTCTAACGAACTATGCCACGGAGACTGCCCATCAACATTACCTTGATCAAACATCCAATACTACGCTTGCTGGGTCAACTGATTCTACATTGTCCATACAGTTTATGTGAGCAATAAAATTAACAACAACGTGTCACAAAAGATTAAAGCTCGACACATATTACCAAGAATAACGCCTCTTATTCAATGAACAACGCGTATTTTGCATCGAAGTAATGTACCATTGGATGAAAGAGAATGTCCTCGGTTTAAAGTTCACCCTTATACAAATTATTCACGTTTTCAATGTAACGTATACCTATATAAATATGTTATACGTGGTGTGACAGGTTTTCAAGCCAATGATCAGTATATTTTTAAATTTGGCCCGAATTGGCTATACCAAGTGGTCAATTAAATATTACTTTATAGCGGTGAAATTTTTTGAAGTTCGTTGCACTGTTGTTTACTTCTTAAATGTCTGTTACTGCTTTCACATTGTGCTGCATGTTTTTATTTTGTTTTTTAGATCCTTCATTTTTAAGAAATTCTTATTCTTGTTTTATTACTATGATCCATTCTCTATTTAGCCTATTCTCTCCCCCTCCCATCTCATCATCTTCGGCTACAAGTAGTCGGAAACCTAAGTCTCCTTCAAAAACATTAACAATATCAGTATTTGACAGCCTCCGGGGCGCAGTTGGTTAGGCGCCGGCGCCGGTGAAACGACAGGTCACGGGTTCGAAACCCGCATCAAGAGAAATATTTAAGAGGCCCACAAGTATTTGTATCGGGTCTCGGTATTGGTGAGCCTGAAAAGTCTCTCATAGTTTTTTAATACCCACAAGACGTAATTGATCTTAGTGTGGAGTCAGCACTATGTACATATGTGACTTTTGATTTATAATTATTATTTATCTCTTGTAAGCATCCAATGTCCTTTGGCAATTTTAATAAGGCCATCCATCCACCTTGTGAGAGGACGTAACAAAAATAAGTCATAAATTAAAATACTCATAAATTTCACTATCATAGCTCAAATAACCCATAAAAATATCAACCAAAGCCCCAAATAAAACCGGTTCAAACGCGGAAGATCCCAATCCGAGCAGTAATAGAAACGGCGGAGGTGATTCACTGTTCCGCTTGTTAGATTAACATATTGTGCAATTTAAGAGTCGATTAAAAGCAATCTGTTGGAAATTATTTAAATACGCGAGAATGCGCGCGACCCCGCGCGGGTAGTCCTACTTGACGCGTTCACCACGCATCTTGTGTTCAAACGTGATTTTATACACGTAAATAAATAATAGAGTGGTATATAGTAAAAAAATAACAAAATAAAAACTTGTGTTATTTTTTGGCAAAAATTATGAGTACAAAAAATGTAAAATCGATAAAAAAAAATTAAAATAATAGTGTTAAATGACTGCTCAT
The DNA here is from genome assembly GCA_009982885.2 of Hyles vespertilio. Lineage (NCBI taxonomy): Eukaryota > Metazoa > Arthropoda > Insecta > Lepidoptera > Sphingidae > Hyles > Hyles vespertilio. The sequence continues at coordinate 1,678,476 of CM042811.1, forward strand.
ATTTTAATCATACATCGTACATATTAAGGTCTTATCATAAAATAAAATAATCAAATGACTAAAAGTAAAAACAGAATCAACAAATATAAAATAATCAAGTGATAAGTGACAAAAACGAATTCAAATTCGTGCAAAAAAACATTTATAAGTGATCTAAGTCAGTACAATAAATGTGAAAATTATCCAAGTTAAATCAAAGTGAAATTAGACCACAATGTACTTAAAAGTAATAACATTGTTAATCACTATAAATGCAGTGATACCAATGACTTTAGACCTATCCTCGTCTTTCGCCTACCTACCTGAAGAGGCACGATTCAACTTCACACAACTGGCAAACAAACATGGACTCAAATCGCTCGAATACGAAATCACTACAGAAGATGGCTACATCCTAACATTATTTAACATTCCAGGAGATAAAGATAAGCCTGTATTGCTAACCCATGGCATCTTCGGGTCTTCCGACATCTTTCTAACCCGAGGGAACACGTCCTTAATTTACATCCTATCAGGACAAGGCTATGATGTGTGGGCAATGAACGTAAGAGGAACCAGGTACTCCCGAAAGCATCTCTCCCTGGATCCAGATAAGGACAAACTTTTCTGGGACTACAGCATCCACGAACACGGATGTTATGATCTGGCGTCCGTCATAGACTTTATTTTGGAGAAAAATGGACAGCAGTCTCTGAGTATCATAGGAATATCCGAAGGCACAACAATAACATTCGTTTTGACGACAACAAAACCAGAATACAATGAGAAAATTAGAGTGTTCATAGCTTTGGCTCCGGTGGTCTATCTGCAAAATCTAGGTCCGCCTTCATCAATAATGATAATGTTTAGCAACGAAATAAACTATTTACTGGAGACAATGGGACAGGAGGAACTGTTCGGATACAACTCAATTTACAAAGCAATATACAACGTTCTATGCAGCCAGAAGATTGGATACGACTTGTGTCTCAGATTTGGCGTGTTCCCGGTCACTGGGGCCGACTCAGCCGAGCTAGAACCTGAATTCTACCTGGTTTCTCTGGGACAGTTTCCCGACGGCACTTCGAGGAAGAATTTGGCACACTACGCGCAAATAGGAAAAAACAAACGATTCGCCCAATACGACTATGGACGAGAGAAAAATTTGGAGAAGTACAACTCAGATCGTCCACCGTTGTACAATTTGGCGAAATCTACTGTGAACACTGCGTTGATATGTGGGAAGAACGATAAAATATCGACCTTAGGAGATGTGCAGATTTTAAAAAGCCAAATACCGAACTTGATAAGCTACAGGGTGATGGAACGAGATCTGTTTAACCACTTGGACCATGTGTGGGGTAAAAATGCCCATAAACTTTCTTACCCGTTCATATTGAAGTTGTTGAGTCAATATAACTGAGTGACTGTGAATTACGAACACTTTTATTTGTTACCAGTGTTGTGAGATTTAAATGTAGAATTTAATAGGTAAATAATATGTTTATTTAGGGTTTAAAATAATTATTGTCGTGATAAAAACATTCTATGTCGCAATAACTTGTTATAAATTAAGGATTATATAAATAAATAATCAGACTGATTATACAATACAAAACGCTTATTTTTTATGACTTTCAATCTATTCAGACATATTTCGAAAGCGTGTGTTAAAATTAAGATGCAGTTACGCAAAAATGGAAATCTAGAAGATTTTTGACAAAAATATATTTTATAAAACGTAATGCACTATAGAAAGAAGAATTGCTTATTTAGATACAATAATAATAACAATTAATAGATTTTATACCATTTAGATTAGATTCGTCTGACGCAGAGTATTTTATATTTATTTTAGAAGATCAGATGTTTAATAGGGATATACGCTACTTGAATCGATTTTTAATATATTCATTGATCTTGATTTGTACAATAACTTTATATGTATATACCCTTCAAAAATAACCTTCCGGGTATTTTTGAGCAGAAATATAAAAAAATAAATACCTTGAAATTTTGTTATCTTTATGAGGTAGGTCCACCGGTAATGCACCATTTTATTAACCTTGTTTTTTTTTAATCCTTCATGCATTAACTTCCTTACATGCATAAAATTTGGTGTTATTTTGTTTTTTTTTTTTCGTGTTGCGAAGGCTGCTCTGTTAATAAATGTTTATTTCTAGGTCACTGGCCTTATTTCGACTACCATATCCCTTAAGTGCTTTCTGTCACTATAATACACAGATAAAATTGTGTGGTTTAAGTGTTTTTTTTTTATATTGTATCTGTATCAGCCCATATACGCTCCACTGCAGGGTACGGGCCTACTTGACAATCGAGAGTACGATTGAGAGTGATAATTTGATTTGTGATAATTCCGCTATAAAATCCGTAAATAATAGTTTTATTTCAATGTGTAACATTCGCGTAAATCTAAGAAACCATTACGATTGAGAGTGGTTAGGCCATATAGTCCACCACGCTGGCCTAGTGCGGATTGGCGGACTTACATACCATAGAAATTCTTACAAAGCGCTATAGTATGCAGGTTTTCTCTCGATGTTTTCCATCACCGTTATAGTGCGTAGTGATTGAGTATCAATACACACGTGACTCCGAAAAGTCAAAGGTGTACTCTAGGATATTTTTTATTATTATTCAAAAAAATTGTCTGGTCTACCTGCTCGGAAACTCAATGTACTTCAGATAAAAATTGATGTAACTTTATTGTCAAACCTCGATAACTTTATCTTTATACAATATATATTAATTTTATTTATTTATTCCCTTGAAACGTAATATTCCTTGAACGTAACCAAATTTTGGGTAAACTAAGCCAAGGCCTTATGACCTAATCAGTCTTTGAATAGAATTTACCATATTCATTAGGATAACCCAGGACCATATCCATATAAATTAGGGCCTTCAAAACTTCTTTGTATACAATATTCTTAACTAATCTGTCATTAGGCGCTAAAACTATCAAGCTATTGAGTGAACTTACTAGTGAGCAAGCAACATAAAACCGAAATGCTAAATTGAATTTATCAAAATCCTATTTAACCGAACGTCTTTATCATAGTGGCTATAATCTTTAATTTCAGTTCAATGAGTCGAAAATCTAAGAAGATTTATACAAACTTTCATCCCCTACTTCATCCGCTTAAGGGAAATTAAATAAATAAGTAGTTAATAGTTAATCAAATAATCAATTTCACGATTAAAGAATATGATTAATAATCTTAAACATTTTTAATTTGATTACGATTTTTTTTTATAACGGCCTGGCATACTGGCGGCATTGCACCTGATGGTAAGTGCCAATGCCGCCCAGGCAAAGTATCCATTGGCATGCCAATGGAAACAATTATGCCGGCCTGCTAAGGTGCCTCTTCACACCACGCCGGAAGGACCCAGGATTGTAGGAAGGAGGGAACACGTGAGTGTTTTTGCAATTAACCTTAATCAAATTTTATGATTATGATTTTCAATCATTAATTTTTAATCGTTAATCAGATTAACTTTGGGCCAACACTGGGTAGAGCCACACTGTTTTCATGAGTCGCCATGAATGAGCAGATTCGTCCGGGGAGGGACCATTGTCTCACAAGAAATTAACGTAAAACGACAGCTTTATTGTCGCATTTCGTTCGGTGAGTGAGATAGCTGGATCCCCAGTACTTCTTTCTTCTTCCCATACTTTTTCCTTTCCGCCCCCCTCTTTATTTGCTAGCCAGCAACACATATATCCAAGCATAGTGGATGTTCATGTGCTCATCCATCCATCAGGTGAAATATTTGCTCGTTTGCTGCATCTTTTTTTTATTTCAATGAATGACGAGACGAGCATGTCGTTTACCTGCTGGTACGACCACTCATGAACAGTAGCAAAATCAAACAAAAACTTAAATTACAAATCAATGCTTGACATTCCACTGCGCTCGCCATCCTGAGACATAAAATGTTAACTCTTAATATGTCCAGTAATTACTCTGGCTACGATGTTCTTCAATCCGAAAAACAACGGTGCATTTAAACTGCTGTTTGGCGGGAGAAATAGACATCGGGATGGTACCTACTACCTACCCAGGCGACCTCTCACATATGAGAGACCTACCAGTCCACCTACAGAAAAAATACGAAGATCCGGCTGCAGTAGACCTAAAGTACAAGAGACATTGGAGACTATCCCGCCCTCACGCCCACCACTGTGAGTCCTGTGTCGCAGGATCAACAGTGGCACGCAATGTAATGAAACCCGGGGACCCCTCTCTGAAAATCCGAAACGAAGTTCGAATCTTCGGACGATCGAAGTTTATGACGATAAAAAAATACATTGCTGTGGTACATACCCAAGCAGCCTCTCACATATGAGAGACTTACCACCAGCAATAACTTTCACCAAAATATTCACCCATAGTCCAACAACTGATTGCAAATAACAATTTAAAAAATATATACCGGGTATATCAAGACTGCTACCGAAAACGAAGCGACTTCAGACACAATGCAACAGAAAAAGTTGCAAAAAAAAGCGACAATTTTTTTTTTTTTGTTATTTTTTTCCTATGGCCATATTTGGGTGGTAAATACATTTTTTTCCTAAAATAATAGTATATACCCTTTTATTTATAAATACTCTAAGGTATAAAAGAGTTTAAATTATTATTTTAGCAAAAACTATGGATTTACCACCCAAAAATTACGATATTTAAAAAATCATAAAAAAAATTGTCGCGTTTCTAGGTGAAATTTTTAATTGCATTGTGTTTGTAGCCACTAAAACTACCACCCGGCTTCGTTTTCGGTAGCAGTCTTGAGATACCCGGTATTTCTATAATGTAACTAGTTCTATGTATGGTGTAAGAAAGCATAAATAAATAAATAAGTACAAGAGACTTAATCTATGGTGCAAGAATGGATAAATAAGGACTAGAGACTCACCAGCAGCGATCCACACGGCGAATCTCAGCCACGTGAGATGATCGAGGTTGATCATGAGATACACGTTGATGAGGATGCTGAGGCCCGGCAGCCACGGGACCAGCGGCACCTGGACAATATCAATACTGTAGGTATACGTTACATTACATATCATTCCTAAAAGTAGTTCCTCATTTATTTTTATTTTAACTGGTGGTAGGTCTCTCATATGTGAGATGCCATCTGGGTAGGTACCACCGCAATTTCTATTTCTCCCGTGAAACAACACTGCTTAAATGCACTGTTGTGTTTCGGATTGAAGGACATTGTAGCCAGAGCAACTACTGGACATATTGAGACTTAACATCTTATGTCTCAGGATGGCGAGCGCAGTGGAATGTTGCTACTGTTTATGAGCGGTCGTATCGCTTACCATCAGGCGAACGGCTTGCTCGTCTCGCCATTCAAAGCATTAAAAAAAAAATTAGGTATGTAAACTTATGTTAAACGAGTGTGTGCGTTGTCTTGTGTGGTAAGTAAATGTGTTTTCTTTCTTAGAAGAAAGTAAGAAAATATTTTTTATTGACACGGTTAAAGTACAACACATACAGCACACGTACTAAACGAAGAATAATAATAATAAATAAAATACAAGCAAAAGGAGACAATTACAAAAACAGAAATAAAAAGGACGTATTTAAATATGACTACAAAACAATGAAATTCTTTTTAATGCCAGTCGAGTCGAGGTTAGACAAGTACGCAATTCTTCTGTTGGTAAGCGATACTCATGAACAGTAATAGAACCACACAACACCATAAATTACAAAGACCATAAATTACAAAGCAATGCTTGGCAATCCACTTTGCTCGCCTTCCTAAGCCATAAGATGTTAAGTCTCAATATGTCCAGTAGTTACTGTGGCTACAACGTCCTTCAAACTGGAACACGACAGTGCATTTACACTGCTGTTTGACGGGAGAAAAAGACATTGCGGTGGTACCTACCCATGCGACATCTCACAAATGAGAAACCTACCACCAGTATATTATGATGTGTGTACTGTATTAATATTTTTCATGTTTTACATACATACATACATAAACTCACGCCTTGTTCCCAGAAGGGGTTCCGTCCCACAATGTGATAGGTGGCGAGCCTATCGCCATATCGGGCACAAATTCCTGACTCTGGGCTGATACTGAATAGAAAATCCAATATCACTTTGCCCAACCCGGGATTCGAACCCGAGACCTCAGCTTTATAACCGTACCCTAGTACAACTACGTCACCGAGGCAGTCATGTTTTATTATCACATAACGGGATAAAACGTGATTATCCTGGTTGCTGCCAGGAAAGCATCTGCCCACCCCTTTCGGAAAAAAGGCATGAGTTTATGTATGTATAAAAATGGCAGCATACTCACAGAGAAAGCCAGTTTCTTGTCAGAGACAGGTTGGCGGGATATAGCGTATAGAGTGAGCACCACGAGTATGGAGCCAGCAGTCAGTAGAGCAAGAGGTCCAGGCCGACCCGCCAGGATCTCCTCTCCGTACAAGTTGATGCTCAGCATCATCACGAAACACCACACGCCTGCGATATCATAAATTATACATAACACCCAAAAGTCACCCACATAGTACTGACCGCACGATGATTTTCATGAAATTCAGTATACAGGGGGTATCGGTCGCGATAAATCGATGTAGCTAGGATTCATTTCTCGAAAATGTTTTATTCGTGTTTCATCAACCAACTCTATCGATAATCGACTTAAACAATATGTCTCTCCCTGACATCTATTGGCGAATAATAATACATTTTTTTAAATTGTGGACTACTAACTGCATTAATTAATAATACAATAACACTAAACCTATTCCAGCAGATGGCGTTGTTAAGTAACACTAAGCCAATAAGTGTTTGGTTTCTGGATAGTCCAAGAAAATCAATTATTTATTAGCTGTTGTATATTAAGATATATGTAAAAACTTTAAAAATATTAAGTTACATTAGTAATATGGCGTTTAATTTTGGATAAGGCTAATTGTTTGAATCATGGATTATTAAAGATATACTGCCGAATTGAACGAGTATTGGATCGAGAGTGAATATATAAAGCATTCTCTTTTACAAATACTAGGAACAATTTGAAAAGAGAATAAAACCATGTTGAACTGTATTGTATAAATTGTGACAAGTACAAGAAGATTTTTAATGGAGTTATTCCTTTAAGTGAACCCCTTTAGTCCAAAAAAACGAGCAAAGCTCGGTCATCCAGGTACTAAATAAAATAAAAATAAAATAATGTATTACTAACCGTACAATGTGACAAGTACGGTAACGACAGCGGCGCTGAGCCTGGTGGGTGCTGTAAGTGCATCTGCATTGATGAGTTGTCGCAGCGCGCCGCGTACGGTGAAGTTGAGCGGCTCCGGGGCCTTGTGTGCCGGGATACGCTCGTACCTGCACCATACACAATATTTTTCATTTATTTGATTTACAAAATTGCATAAATCTTAAACGAAACTTATGTGTTAACAAAATATGTTGTGATAAGACTATATCCTGCCAGATGCAAACACAGCATGCAATGTGAGGCAATGTAAATGGTAGATAATAAATTATTATATTAATATGAAATATTTGAGCGAAGAAAACAAAACATTCAATAACTAAGGTTTTAAAACTAGCTATGTATAAATCCGCAAGTGATAATTTTTAAACGAATGTATAAAATTAACAAATATATCCAACAATTAAGTACTCTACACTACAAGTCACTTGTTGTACGTATTTACGACTATGAAACACTTTTGCTTTCCACAAACACCCAGATCCAACATAAAAAATCATGTACAAACATTTGTCGTCATACAGGGATCGATCCTAGTCTGTTGTTTCACAGTCGGCATCTATCTAACATCACGAAAACACTAATTAACAATAACGGCTTTTTTATAAAATTATATAAACATGTATTTAAGAAACGAATATAAAGTTGAAGCGCTATGGAAATCAGAATATCTATTGTATTCCTCAAAATAAATAATAATTGACACACTTTACTTAACGACTGCATAAATAATAATTGACACACTATACTAAACGACTGCATAAAATGAAATCCTTCATATTTCAACACATCTAATTCACAAACTTTTACGATATATCCAAAGTTATTAACCAACAAAAAACAAGAGGTACCTACATATCTAATATATAAAATTCTTCTGTCACGGGGTGCGTAATCGAACTCCTCCGAAACGGCTTGACCGATTCTCATGAAATTTTGTGAGCATATTGAGTAGGTCTGAGAATCGGCCAACATCTATTTTTCATCCCCCTAAATGTTAGGGGTAGTCCACCCCAAATTTTTTTATTTATTTTTTAGACAAAATTTTTAATTTCTATTTTTTTATGATACAACATACAAAAATACATACAATCCTCAATTTTCACTCTTCTACGATCAACCCTTATTTTTTAATAGCCATTTTAGTAATTTAATCATTTTTCCTCTCCGGTCGAAAACTGATCAATCGTCATTTAATTAGTTATCCCCGCCAGATGTCTACAGGTGTCACTTCTGACCATGGACGTAGTATCAAACTTCTGACCCAGTAAACAGCACGGAGTAGGGATGAGAACGAAGCCGGTCTCCTGTTTCTCTCACACAATACGATTATTGTTATTTTGCTATCTCAGTGTAACGCTCATATTAAATTTTAATAATTCCTATTTTATATATAAGATGTATATGGATGTTTATGGAGAGAAGGGACATAAAGTAAAATAGAATCGAAGGTACGGGAGAGGGCTGGGATAGATGACAGATTTGTTAGGACGAACTGTAAATGCACGTTATAAAACGGGATGGATAATAAAGAGAAGGGACGGGACGGATTGGGAAGAGACTGAACAGGCGGATGAGACGGGATTGAGCCGGACAGTAGGATAGCTACGTCAAGTTTAGGCATACAAGAGTTTATACGAAAACAACATGTATTTGGTGTGGAGTGGAATCAAAAAATATATGCACCCAGGCGAAGCTGGGCCGGGCCGCTAGTTATCCTATATAACCAATAGCTTACCTAAGTAAAGCACGCAAGACGCAACCATGGAATAAGCCTGCAGCGTTCCGATAGACATCATGTGGATTAGCTGCTTCAAGTTGAATAACATGGCCAGGGTACCTGCAGAAATAGACAGAAATTATGTCATCTCGCACCTCTACAATAATAGAGACATAACTAAATAAATCGTTTTTTTTTTGGGCAACGTTAATCAAATATTTGTAACAAAAGAAATTTCGTACTCACTACAGTAAAAAAAAGATGCCTCAACATTGTTGAGCCCATGTCAGGTACAAAACTACTGGCTAATAGTTTTAAAGACTGCCATAAGCAAAAACATTATAATCGTCGCTGTAAAAACATACAGCCAATATACGCTACATTGCAAGGTACGGACCTTCTCCGCTATTAAGAGTTCGATTGCAAGAGAATATTCCGTATAAGTTAATCCTACTATGCCTATACTCTCATTAGGAGGGATTAAGTAAAGACTGAAATCTGGGGAAATGGCATCTAATCGTATTGCTATTCTTAAAGGACGGGACGCAGCTGCCCAATTCGAAACCAATAGAACAACTTGGATTTTTCATGGTCATGAATTAATACTCAATTACCACATAATTATTCGATAAAGCAAAATATAATATATATCATACAAAATATCATATATACCATACCATAGATATTTTCAAGAATTTCTATGATGTGTACAACTTACAACACCACATTAAGGCAGTGTGGTGGACTATGGCTCTTCCTCTCGATTTTTATAGCGAGATCCGAGCAATGCAGTGCTATTTTAATTCTAAAACGACAAAAGAGCTGAAGACCGTACATGTGATGGAAAGATCAAGAGGGTCAAGTGGAGTAATAAAGGCTATATGCCCAGCCGTAGGACACTTTATAAATTATTTAAAAAACTAAAAGTATATTACCAGTGAACAGTCCAGCGATCATGGTCCCCACTAGTGGAGTCTGGAACCTTTCGCTAACTTGGCCCATGAACTTGAACAGGAGACCGTCAGAGGACATCGCGTAGATGATGCGGGGTAGAGGAAACACGGCACCTAGCAGACTGAAATAATACACATACATATATAGAGATTTTAAACATATTTACTACTTATTCTTTGACACGAAAAGTACTGTATCTATATATTTACTACTTATTCTTTCATACAAAAGTACTGTATCTGCTTTGATTAAACCATACATTATACAGGGTGTCACAAAAAATAATTTTATGCGTTAATTTTTCATAAGTTTTATACTACTTATCAACATTGCATAGTACAATTCGTTTTACTGGTTTTTTACATTTTTGAATGGAAATAATCTTAAAAAAAATGTCAAATAATTTTTAACATTTTCTGAGTAAGCCACAACGTGTCAATACAAATTTCACCATATTTCGATTCGCCGTTACTCGTTACGTAAGAGGATAAAAGTAAGGTTAAAATAAAGGAGGACTGTAAGAGGATAAAAGTAACACTTCACCATCTCTTCATTATAAAAGTATCATTACACATACTCAAAGTAAAGTAGATGTGAATGACCTACCATTAAATAAACATTTTTTTTATATTCAATGTATATGAAAATATTAGTACATACCTGGAGCATAACCCACAGATGGCGCCGACGCTGACGGCGTACTTGGCCCACGTCCAGCCGAGGCGGTCGTACACGAACGGAAACGGAGCCTTGTCGTCCTGCAAACACGTATATCATTAGATATACAGTATTATGAAGCTGTAGCTTGAACATTATTTAGGAATAAAAATTAATGTAGTTGCGTAATAATAATCGTTGTAGTGGAAACTAGTTTTAAAAATAGCAGTTGAGTTTAATGTTTGTTATTTTCTAGTGCAAACTGACTGCTAAACCAGGTGAAGAAAAAAGAGTATTGTTTTATAAGCCAAAATAGCCTTCGTGTGATACTGCCAAAAACAATATTAAATAGACCCAACAATCCTGGCCCAATAGTCCTGACTTCATACTAAGATCGAATCTTGTGTCGTGGGTATCAAGAAATACGAGACTTTTCGGTCTCACAAACACCCAGACCCGAAACAAATACCTGTGGAACACACAAATATTTCTCTCGATGCGGGGATCGAACCCGCGGCCTTACGTTTCACAGCCGTCGTCTAACCAACTATACCACGGAGGCTGCCAAAATATTCTACATATCGTTTAATCTTCCGTTTAAAAATCTTTTTATGGTTATGAATGACTACAATATTTTTCAAATCGATACACAACAGTGCATTTACATTGCTGTTTAGCGGGAGAAAAAGACATTCCGGTGGTACCTATCTAAGCGGCTTTTCACATAATATGAGAAACCTACCACCAGTATATCTGTTCTTTTTTAATTAAAACTGAATGCGAGAAACGACAAATAAAAAATATTTTTTTCCTCAGTAAAGACAGCCTTGGAGGGATACTGTCCAAAACGAATATCCAAATATCGTTCCATTCCCCATATAAAAATCTACTTGTACTGAGTGTGATCGAAAGCTAAGTATCCCCCCGCCCCCCTCCCTTTTAAAGTGTACACGATCATCGACCTGGTCGTAATACGGCAGCATGAGCGTGAGCACGCAGGACACGCCGCTGTAGGCGAGGAACACCACCAGCAGCGACGCCACCACCGCGAACGGAATGCTCTTCTGCGGCCGCCGCGCCTCCTCGCCCGCCGTCGCCACGCAGTCGAAACCTGCGCCATACTCACGGGTGAATGGGGACACTGAACACAGGCATTCGTACAGCTGATAACACAACAGAGCTGAATAGGGATAATCAACACAGACATGCATAAATGTGGAACGTAAGTTATTAAAATAATTATATATTTTCTTATGTGTTCTTTAAGCTTTCTTTAAATAAATCTGTATCTGTATCAGCCCATATATACGTACGTCCCACTGCAAGGCACAGGCCTCCTCTGTAATCGAGAGTACAATTGAGGGTGGTTAAGCCATATAGTCCACCACGCTGGCATAGTGCGGATTGGCAGACTTACGTACCATAGATTTTTTTATAAATCGCTATGGTACACAGGTTTCCTCACGATTTTTGCCTTCACCGTTTTAGTTTAAAATAAATAAAATAAAATATAGCTGGAAAGAGTAACGCCGCCAAGGGTAGCAATGGAGGGTTCAATAAATTCATCGTATTTCAAGATTAAAGTATTTTTGTGTTATATATTTTTTTGAAATTAATCAAATACATAATCACCGATTTAATAATTTGCTATACTAAATAACCCCATCAGTGGTATTTTATACACCCCAGCAATTCAATATATTTTTTTTAAATTCATCTCTATTTGATCCTTCTAGCCGAATCTAACTGCTTGGCATGAATTAAACATTATTATCTTAACATGAATTTTAACAAACATTGCTATAATAAAAAAACACCACTATATATGCATATAAATTATATTACGTTTTATATTGCCTTTGTAAAAACCTGGCAAATAAGCTAAATGTATTTCCAGGTTTATTATCCAGGTTATGACAACAACTATGTCAATAACTGTTGTTTAAAATCGGCAAATTCTCACCAATAAATCCGTAGAAGCACACCGCGGCGCCCTTGATGATGCCGCCGAGCCCGTAGGGAGCGAACCCGCCCGTGCCGAAGTGCGTGCTCGCGGGCCTCGGTACCTTAGACTCCGGGATACGCCAGTTCTTTGTGTCGGCTGTAATAAACGAGACCTTTAAATATAATCATCTCTATCTCTATACATAGGATCAAAATATCATTGATCGGTTCAAGTATGCATTATTATGAAATATTGCAATTTATGACGGTCAGAAATCCCATACGGATAGGCTATGAATCTCCACTTTGGTCTTGACGTTGCCCTTGATATTAGTCTATCTTTAGACACTATTGTTTCACGGTACTATTGACTTAACGTTTAACTCAATTTACTGTAGTAACAAAATACCGTAAACCGTAATAATATTATCGTAATCTATCGGGATACTGTATAAAATGTGTTATTGCATTTTTATGATTTGTCTTTAAATGTTTTCCTGTTTTATCCAGCGCGATTTTTTTTTATAAAATAAAGTAATTGTCATCACATTTTACATTGTATTCATAGAGCCGAAGGCAAAAATATTTTTATTTGACTACAAGTTAATTTCTCCAAGAACTCCGGGCCTGGGTCGCAATTACGTTTATATTTATTAAAAATATATATTTTTTTTCCCTACACAAAAAGTAGGTTTCATCAAGGGACTAAAATCTTCACGCCGATACTAAGTTTCACGGTAAAATGGGCATTTTCTTTTGTGAATATGTTGAAAATACTGTACCTTTAAAAGATCCAGATATAATGACGAACAAAACGACGCACAGATTGACTCCAGTGCAGAAGTTGTTGAATTTCGTGGACTCTTTCATACCAAACGCCAAGGCCACTGCAACAAAACATTATATTAGTTCTTATAACTACATTTTCGTGCAGTGTGTCGTCATCGCCCGGAAACATACGAGGCTGATAAGGAAATTTGTTTTTTGTATTGAAATGAATGGCGAGACGAGCATGCCGTGTGCAAAACAGTGCTTGGTATAACATTGCACTCGCCTTCCTGATACACAAGATGTTAAGTCTCAATATGTCCAGTTACACTGGCTACAATGTCCTCCGATTAAATATTTCATTTTTAATTATATATATATTTTTTTTTATTGCATTGAATGGCGAGACGAGCAAGCCGTTCGCCTGATGGTAAGCGATACGACCGCTCATGAACAGTAGCAACATTCCACTGCGCTCGCCATCCTGAGACATAAGATGTTAAGTCTCAATATGTCCAGTAGTTGCTCTGGCTACAATGTCCTTCAATCCGAAACACAACAGTGCATTTAAGCAGTGTTGTTTCACGGGAGAAATAGACATTGCGGTGGTACCTACCCAGATGGCCTCTCACATATGAGAGACCTACCACCAGTGATATTATATATTCTTTAAATTTATATATATTTATATATATATATTCTTTAAATACCAAATGTTACTACATTACACAATTATTTCGATGCTGCCTTGATGTCTGCTGATCACGGGATAGTAAAGAAAGAAAAGAAAGAAAAACACATTTATTTGTCACTTATTACAACGCACACACTCATATAACACAAATTTACATACACCATACAGAAATTAAAAAAATAAAATAAAATAAAAAGTTTGTACGTCGCAAAAAAGTGACACGTAGGTGACCACTCAGCTTAATGTTGTACTGCGGCGCGAGCCACAGCACAACGCTGGTTTTCAGTGGTCACCTTGAGTGACATGCGAACGCTAGCCGACATATTAATATGATAAAAAAAAAATTAGCGCATAAATTTATAAAAAGAAAAAACAATGACTACAACAATAATAACAAAAAACAAAAAAAAATGACATAAAATCTTCCTTAACTACACCTAAAGTAACCAACATATACAAACATAAAATAAAAAAGTTTATACAAATTAATAACAATAACAACAAATAACAACATTGAAATAAAACTATTATTTACAAATAACAAGCCTTTGCACAGTTCTCTGTCCCGCTTCGACACGCCAAGCACACCAGGTTAGTTGCGCGCCTCGCCGCCCGCGCCCGCGCAAGCCCTAGCATTGCACAATATACAGAAAATGCACTCTGCAGTCGCCCGACGACAGGGACGTGAGAGGACGTTCTTGATCAACTTTAATAAGCAAGTCTCGAAGCGTGCGGCTAGTGCATTGACGTAAAATATATGGACGGGGCGGAGAGTACGAAAAGTGTTGTCACGAAAGTGGTCCGCGGACCAATGCAACGGTTGTGACGTCACAGCGCACCGGTCTGTAAGTCGTCGACAAATGCCTAATTGTATCGTCGTGGTTGCAATAAAAATGACCGAAAGTTCACAAAAAAAAAAGATAACTTTTCTTATCATCGCTAAGTAAGAATTATATTACTTTAAGTCAGTATAACATTTATTTTAGCATTATTGAAAAACGATTTCATGGCCGCCATTGACGTAAAAATCCAACAGATGGCGCGATTTTTACGGGCATCTTTTTGACGTGCCCAATGTACTGATGGGCCTATCCTTAGTTTTTAAATCAATGGGCTAGTGCGATGCGTTGCAAACATGGAATGTTGGTGGCATGGCTAAATCGTATTGGGAAGTAAAAAGTAATGTATACTTCCAAATGATTGTCTCAGGTAAGTACTACTTGCATAATATTGTTTATAGAATAATATAATATAATAGGTATACTGGTAAATATAATTCTAACACTTATTTTAAAGGCGAATCCAACGTGAAAAGGAGACAACTAACCACGTGAAATAGCTAACTATCCGATTTGGAGGAACGCTGCCACCCGCCGCGAAGACACTATCACGCCTCACCGATGATTCATTAACTATAGGTAAATATTGATACCTATCATTAATACCATATTTTGTGAACTTAGTTTTATTGGGGATTCTTTTGCTTGTATAATAAGTATTTTTTAATGTGTAATTTAAAAGTATTTTTTGTTTTTAGGAATCTCATTGGCGGCGGAAGATCGTTCCAGCATCGGGTGGCCGCAAATTTGAAACATCCTCTGAAGGCGGCAGTTTTAAAGCGTGGCATCGAGAGCGGGTTCGACGTAGAACGAGTGGGATAATTGTAATGCTCCTGCCTCCATGATAATTTACTATACAGGTATCTCGGTGTGTGTGACTGTACTATACCAAACATTAATGTCGCTAAATGTAGTTTCCTACGTGCAGCCATTTTCAACACGTTATGGCAATTCAAGTATGGTGTAACATGGTCCCTTCGGGGAATTCCAAAACAAAACCGTGCACAGGCATTTTGGACACGTTGTATTAAGTGTTCCGTACGGGATAGGAGGCAAGGGCCGTAGACAGTATCGCAGTAATTAAATTTGGATAGAATCAAGGAATCCACTAATCTCTTCCTCAACGTAACACTAAGATAGTCTCTTACTCGATACAGAATCTTCAACCTATAGAAACAGGATTTTACAACACCATTGACATGACTCTCAAACCGCAGCCCCGGGTCGAACACCAGCCCCAGATTACGCGCAGAATCTACCATTTGTACAGACTGTCCCAATATTCTAACATCGGGTAATGCCGATTTAATTGCATGTATTTGTTTTTTAGTTCCCAGCACCATGAATTTGGATTTTTCGGGATTGAGCACTAGTGAATTACTCGCGGACCATGCGGCAACTCTGTTGAGTTCCACATTTAGGGTATCTACTGCCAGTGAGGTGTTATTAGCGTTAAAAGAAACATATATTTGGGTATCATCTGCATATATGTGGTACTTACATTCCTTAACATGTCTTGGCATATCAGCGCTATATAAAATATACAGTATCGGTCCCAGCAACGACCCCTGAGGGACTCCACGGCCTATGGATCGGGAGGGAGAAGACAGTATTGACCCATCTTTCTTTACGATTTCTACTCGCTGCGACCTCCCAGTAAGATAGCTCTCAAACCATTTAATTGTGTTATTTTCGAATCCGTAATATGACAGTTTTGATAAAAGTAGGGAGATGTTGATAGAGTCAAAGGCCCGCGAATAATCGAGTAGTGTCAATATTGTCCCCTCCCCACGATCCCTGGCCTCCAGAATGTTCCCTACAACACCCGCTAATGCTGTTGCTGTCCCTCGACCCCTTCTAAATCCCGATTGTAAATCTGGCAATATATTGTTACTTTCGAGAAAGTCGATCACCTGCAAATAGACGATCCTTTCCAACACCTTGGACAAACAGGGCAGTATACTAACAGGCCGGAGATCCTTAATATTTTGCGGATTATTATTTTTTGGCAGTGGACGGACTATTGCTTCCCGCCACAAGGCTGGGAATTTATTTGACGCAATTGATTGATTTATAATTTTGGTAATGCAACCTAAAGAGTGAGGCAAGGTGAGGTCCAACATTTCCTTTGAAATGCCGTCAATACCTGTGGCGTTAGTCGATATTTTCTTTATAGCTTTCAAGACAGTTTGTGAGTCCGTTGGTTTCAGTGAGAATACATTTGCGCCATAACGGTTATATTCAAAAAAAGTTAATTGGGAGATCGTCACATTAGTGTCTCCTGGAACTTGTAGGAATGCCGAATTGACACTATCAGGGTCATTAAATTGTTCTGAAATATCAATATTATTTACCGGTAAAATATGTTTTTTTAGATTAGTCCAAAGTAATTTTGAATTATGGATATTATCATTTATAAATTTATTAAAAAAGGTTTTTTTTTCATTATACAATGCAGCTGTAGCCACATGTTTTAGATCTAGGTATACTGTTTATGTGATTCTATTTTAGTACGAGAATAACGATGTCTTGCCTGATCCCTAAGTTTAAACATCAATTTGATGTTATCTGTTATCCAAGGTGTTGGTTGGGCCTTAAAAATCCTAGTTTTCTTTGGCGCGTGAGTATCAAAAAGCTGCATAACGAAGTAGTTAAACAAATGTAGCATAACATCTACATCTTCGCTCTGAACAATTGAGCTCCACGGAATAGCCACTAGGTCCCTTGTGAAGTTATCCATCGACATCCCTTTAAACGGACGGTATGACACAAGTCTGCGAATCGGCTTCTCTTTTTTAGAGATGATCTCGCGTGTAATAAACGAGTGGTGTCCGAGTTCCATTATGTGATCCACATGGACGCCCCTGAACTGCGCGTCTGTGCAGATTAAATCAATCAACGTGGCACTGTCCCCCATAAAATGGGTAGGTTCATTTACAACTTGAACCATATTAAAATAGTTAAAAAAACTCCGTTATCCTCTTAGTTTTCGCGTTATTCCTATCGAGCATATTGATGTTAAAATCCCCCAAGAGAACTACGTTATCATATGGCGCCAATGCACATGCACTGTCAGTGATTGCATCTAGAAAAGTATCAACACTTAGCCATGGGGGGCGATATGCAGTTCCAAACAACAACTTCTTTGAATTTGCTGTTACACTCATCCACAATTGTTCGACCTGGGGATGGTAAGGGTGAGGTCTTATACGAGCATTAGTTCCTTGTTTGATATAAAAAGCGACTCCTCCCCCACGTCCGCCGCGGATGGAGGCCGGTCGCGGTATATGACGTAATACATATCCCGAAACTACAGGCGCCCTGCCCTCCTCTCCCGCACGAAGCCACGTCTCATTAATCGCCATTATTTCGACTAAATGGTGACTCATAGCAATTATGAATTCGTCGTGATTTGTAGAGAGTGAACCAGCATTCAATAGTCCAAATTTAAAGTAATGATTCCGTGGCATTTAGATAGCAATTAGAACAATGATTATATATAAGTAAATATTGGCAATAACGATAATATAGAAAATATAATATTTGTATTTGTATTAAACAGATTTATATGCTTTGTAAATATTGATATATAATGAATTGATATAGTACAGTAAAGAAATAGGTCATTAATAAATAATAAAAAGAAATGCCCGACATCAATTAAAGTAGCCAAGGTAACAATACAACAAGTTTTGCACTGAATATACTCTCCAAATTGACCTCCTGCATCCCCTACAATACACTTGTGCCCACTAGAACCACGACTAGGTAAATTGAAGAACATATAGCTTACCGAATCATTGCTGAATTTAGCACGACAATGAGGAAAATTATAATTACTTATAGTTATTACATGTTTGGTTACACAAAATATAATTCTACTTATTAGTTGAATTTTCTGAATCCAGCCCAAAAACACTCTGCAGATCGGTCTCGCTTCTGACAACTACCACTTTGTCATCGGCGTTATGTCGTGCAAGTATGCGTCCATTTTTTGTCCATGCATATTTCCAACCAAAACGCTGAGCTGCCTCGCGAACCCGCCAGAATAAAAGTCGGTTACACTTTGTTAGGCGCTCATTTAGAAAGAATCGACGTGGCTTAGAGCTGAGGCCGAGATCGCCGTTGTTAACTCCTCTGCGCACTCGAGCAGCGCGCATCAACTCGTCCCGTAGATCGCGCCGCGCGAGGCGCACGACGATGGGCCGTGGCCGGGTCTCCACTGTGCCCGCTGCACTCGTTGCGTTCATTCGTCCGCCACCGACGCGATCCACGCTCACTATATCGCGGTCTTCCAACTTTACCCCCAATTTAACTCCGATTAACTGAACTGTGTGAGACAGATTTTCACTGTTGCTTTCCGGTATGTTAGTGATTTCGACATCGTTCAGAAGCAGCATCTGGTCGCGTTCGTTAAGCTCCTGTCTTAATTGAGCGACTGCCTCGATGGTCTCAGATGGATTTTGGAGTCTTTGCTCCATACTATCACACCGTGAGCTTAAAGCATCAATAGATTCCCTCAAATTGACTCTGTCGGATTGCAGCTCAGTGATATCATTGCGCACCTTACGTAGTTCGTCTAAAAATTCATTTTTTACTAAATCGAACTCCTCCTTTATCATTTGACGCAACTCACTACGTAGCTCCTCCTTGAAAACTTGCAACGCGTTCATCATATCCGAGTCACCTTGACTTGAAGACTGCATGGGCTCTTTACTTTTGCTCACCGCGACCGGTGTTGTATTGCCCGTTACGCCTCTTGAGCCCTTACGGGTGCACGCAGTACATGTCCATGAAGGGGACAAGGAACCCGATGGTGGTAAAGAAACGCATGATCGGTGGAACAACTCCTTACACATGCTACAAGTAGCGGCACCTAGCGGCGACAGGTACTTTGCGCATCCACCGCACTTCGGAGCTGGCATATTGATCCCACTTATTGTATTTGCAACCGATCTTGCTAATTGGTTTCCGGGCGCGGCGCTAGATGGCGCTTAAAAATGTTTTGAGCGAATAATTACTTTAAGGGGTAATAATATGGCACAAAAACACCATGTACAGCGCCACTATACCTGTATTGAACACACACACCGTTACACCTTTGGAGTTTTACGCTTCTCTGTATAGTTATGAAGAGCCGTTCACTTATTATAACTGTACGTATAGTTTAGGGTAGTTGTAAGCACTTTTTGGGGATTAGTTCGTAAAAGTTTTAATTTTATTGATTAGTAGACCCTGTATATCACTGGTACACTGTAAAACGATAGGGCTTGATTGTTTCACCGTCAAGAACACTTTTCTGAATAAAGATGTATGAAAGGAATACTTGTTTTATTTTTCCGATTGATTAAATATAAAGCCGACAATTTGATTCAGACGGCTTAAAGTATTGTCGAGCACGTTGCCTGGGGCGGGTTAGTAGACTCCTTCCATAGAAAATTTCGTTAAGATCATAGATGATATGCTGATTTCTGCATAGGTCTCTCACATGTGAGAGCCCGCCTGGGTAGGTACTACCGCAATGTCCATTTCTCCTTTCAAACTGTTGTGTTCCGATTTGAAGGACATACCTTGGAATAAAAAAAATCTTCTCCTTTCCTTTAGCTTTTAAAAAGCATGGCACCAAACTATTATACTTCTTGCAGTGCCTCTCCAACTAATGAAGACTTTCAGTCAACACAGCCCACAGTCCGTTGTCTTTTACGAAGCGAAATAGCCTTAATATTAACTAACAGTATAAGCACTCACCCGAGAAGACCATGATGACAGTGAACGCGAATATATCTGGGTAGCGCGCGAGATGCGGCGTGTCCATCGGCATCAGCGCCTCGAAGTACGAAGACATCGCGTTGTTCAGCAAAGAGTCTAGGTACTCACTTAGTGCTTTTACTACTGACGCCGCGCCTGAGAACGATATGTTAGGAGTCATATTACTTACATAAACTCACGCCTTTTTCCAAGAAGAGATAGGCAGAGGTGCCAGGACAACCACATTTCGCTGAGTATGTTCCGTCCCACGATGTGATGGGGACTTGCCTTTGCCATATCCGGCATAAAGAACATTGGTAAAATCATTGTTAATGCAATTCTTAAGCGTCTATAAATTTCATGTATAAAAATATTAATAATTAATTTTCTAAGTAATTTTGGTGCCTAGCTCACGGCGTACCTAAGCCTGAATTACGAAAACACATTTTTCGTGAAACTCTATTGATATTTGCTTTATTTTTATTGGAGTAGCGTTATGTCGTTTCAATGTTGCCATTTTTAAAATATAAGCTTGACTGGCTTTCTTTCATTATCTTTCTCAGATAATTAATGTAAAAAAATAATGCAGAGAAGTGAGAACAGCAAAATAATCACTGATTAATTAATTAAGGAATAACAATTTGTTTCTGTCGCCCGAAAGCGCTATTGTGCAAATAATAATATATAGTTGTCCCCTGTTTCCTTTTTATTTCATTGCACATGATATTACTATTAGATTATGAAAATAAATAAGTATTTGCTGATTAAATTGCGTGTAAAATATATTTTTTTACTTTTATTTGTGCGTCATAACTTTGCCTCACCCCAAACGCAACAAAATAACATTAACTACCCACAGAGTTTGACAAGATGTAAAACTTTATATTGGAATATCTTTTTTCCTAGGCTTGCTACAATAGTAAATTTTAAGAATTAATTGTTAAGGAATTCGAAATCTATATTTTAAAATATTTTTCATCTCAATACACACAAAAAAGTTACAACAAAAAAATGTATGGAGGATTATCATTGTTCTTTCTAACTCATAATAGTACTGTTACGTGTACGTAATGTCCTGCTTATTAGCAAAGAACTACGGATCTTCATTTTATATGATCCGGATACTTAATCCTGGGGGTACAATAATAAACTAAATGGTACCTAGGCAAATAAGGCTTATACACTATGGACTATAGAGGTGACGTCATAGTGCAATACGCTGGTCTGTTGTGGGTTGGCGGACGTCACCCACTAAAAACAATCTTGTTAAGAAATTATGTCTTTTATGATATGCATGTTTCCTCACGATGTTTTTCTTATCGTTCAAGCGCGTGGCATTAACTTTCAACACATGACTCATTAAAACTCAGTGGTATGTTCTGCTAAATAGCAACCAAAGCCTGTCAGACCTATAAGCCTGATAGAAGTGTCTAAGCCGTTACATGGCCACCACCCGTGAAAAAATATAGATGATCCTAGTCCTTACCTATCATATACTCGAGTATGAGGTTCCATCCTATGATGAATGCGATGAACTCTCCGACGCACACGTAGCTGTACACGTACGCGCTGCCCGCCTTGGGCACGCGCGCGCCGAACTCCGCGTAGCATAGACCTGGGGAGGACGCTCGTAATTACCCTTTATTTTGTCAAATCCCCTTATAAATGTTTCTTTCTTTCTTTCTTTTCCCTTGCAGTGTCTCAGAAGAGGTCGAAAGAAGTCAAGGTCTTCCAACCCAATCCCTGCACCGAGCCAATGTTTGTGAGGCTTATAAATATTTGTCTCTGGTCTGGGTGTTTGTGACATTGCAAAATTTCTCGTAGTTTCTGATACCCACGTCATAAGACTTAATTGATCTTGATGTGGGGTCAGGACTATGTATGTGACTGTTTGGTGTTCTTATTTTTTATTACCAAGTGCGCTTATTGCAATCGTAATAGATCCCTAAAAAATCCTCTCGTGGGCCCTCAGACGGGCATAGGCGGCAGGCGATGTAGACGGCTGACAAGCTTCCAGTATAGCCCGCCAGCCTCTCTGTCAGTACCCTCATGAGATACAGGCGTAACGGTTAGGGACCGTACATTAATTACGTCAGCAATTTCTATGTTTATTTGGAGAATGATCCATTTAATTTAGTGGTGCTGAACGGTCCTCAGATCACTGGAGGTACATGGAAGCATCCCAAGTGGGCCGCGGAGCCATACTAACGCTATCTTAAAAATAATTTTATGCATGTTAAATTTATGGATAGGAAAAAAATCTTTTATTAATTTATATTTCTGGACTGTGTTAACACACAGCCAAACCAGTTAACAAACTGAGTGGTCAATGGCTAGTTTTTTTTTGTCAATTGTCCGTCGTGTCTCACTGATCTAATTAGTTAGGAGCTTGAGACGAGCTATTTTCACCACCATTTTATGATTACAAACAAATATGTATGCAATGCTATGTCAATAAATCTATAAAAATGGAAACCATATAAATACAATACATTCGTCCTTCATTAATTGTAATACCTACATGATTTATTCGGCAAAGGGCATGTACAATGGTCGGTATATACGTATGGTAAATAATTCGGCACCGATTGAGGCGCCAGACAGTAATAAGATGAAATCAATCGGCCAGCCAATCATTGCGCCAATGTATTTGAAGTCATATTTTTGATGACGTGAAAGGAAATATGTATGAATACTTCTTCCTGAGGGACTTAATAAAGCTTATGTTGGTATGAATATAAAGGCTAGTCAAGTCTCCTATTTGATTTTTTGGCTTTGGATTTATAATCACTGTATTGTAAACTATGTAGTTTTGAAAAGAGCAACGCTAGCGCTTCTTTCTGCTATTCTGTGGCGAAAACTTTTTTTTTTTCTTTGTTGTAGTACTAGTTTTTTTTTTACTGTATTCTTGTTTTTAATTGCATTTGTTATAATAGTTTCATTTAATTATATTGTGTAATATCATCAAACCACTATGCTGCTGTTATTTGCATTGACTTTATATTGTAACGCTAATTGGTTCAGACTATGATGTTCATGATGTATATTCTTATTTGTTTTGCATGTGGTGTTTGCCTGTAATTAATTGTTGCTCTTATGATTTATTATTTAAATGTAGTCAAATATTTATGTAAGGATTAGGGTAAACAATTGTTGGCAAACCTTTTAAATAAAATAAAATAAAAAATAAAATAAAACAGTCTTCTGAACCTAGTGGTAGAAAAAAGAGACTCAATTTAAATTATATGTATTTTTTTCAGATTCTATAAATTATTTTTGTTTAATTTTAATTTAATTACAAGCAGATATGAAACTTTTACAAGCAGAAACCCAAATCAAAGTTTTTCAGAATCTTCTAAAAAATATGAAAAAAGAAACAATTTTATTCATTGGCTAAATTACTTATACGAGTATGTATACAATAGGCAAGACGAATTATTTTAAAATCATGTTTTATAATATAGATACACATTTATTATATACGAAATAATCTATATTTCAAGAATTAACAAAAGTTTAATACGGTTTTAAGCCATTTTTCTAATAATCTTTCAATAGTGCACAGAAAAAGCTAGTAGGTGTCATGGCGTCCGTTATAACGTCACCACTAGGTAAATATGTCATTGTGTCTATGCGCAGCGAAGAAAGATAACGAAACAAATCATATTTCGTTTGATAAAAATGAATTCTAAAGTCTATAAGTGGTTCCGGTAAACTTCACATTCCACATTTCTAAAGAAATTGGTAATGTTTACGGCAGGTTTACATAGGCGTGACGTCATGCGTCGTGGCTAGCGTTTCTGCCAAAATGGCCGATTGCTATATTTTATACTTTTATTTTATTGAAAATCTTGTTAATCTCCAATTCTGGATTAAAACTAAAACAACGTTTTAAATACTTCTAATATGTTTTTCCCCCTAATATCATAAAATATTTGATATTTTGATACTGTCGTCACGCCTATTTTGATGGTAGTAACAACGACCATTATGTATATTTGTTTATTCATCTCATTTCACCCGATAAAACGGTATATAAATTACTATTTTACATATTTTCATTCCAAAGATACCAATACTTTTGATAACATATTGTGAATAAGTTGCGACATTCTTAAGCTGCTTTAAGTCATCAATCACCTGCCAGCCGTCTTTATTGCTACAGTATCTGTATCTCAGAAAACTAATGTGAAATAAAACTCGTACTACAATTCAAAAAATACTTATCTTTTCACCGTCAATTTTCGAAATTGAGCTATGCATACACAGTTTTAAAATATCACGAGTCTTTGTGCATGGGGGTAATCATCTGTACATATAAATAAAATTGAAGTGTCTGTTTTAAAAGTGAAAATAAAAAAAATGTCCAACTACATATCGTTATATAAACGATAACTGTGCCGAAAATGATATTTTAAAATTTTTTGTCTGTCTGTCTGTTTGTTCCGGCTAATCTCTGAAATGGCTGGACCAATTTTGACGGGACTTTTATTGTCAGGTAGCTGACATAATAAGGAGTAACTTAAGCTACATTTATTTTAGAAAAAATATTTTATTTTAGAAAAATAAAGTTTTTGTTAAATTCCACGCGGATGAAGTCGCGGGCATAGCTAGTTTACCATAAATTCAGATGATACCGCAAATCTAGACGTTGAGTGTAATCATTGTCATTTAATAGATTTAATAACATACATAACGCCACAATATTACTCATCATTGACTCCGCGGAGCAGTTGGTAAAACACCGACTATGAAACAAGAGGTCGCGGGTTCGATCCCCGCACCCAGACAAATATTGTTAGGCCCACAAGTTATTTTTTCTCGTGTCTGGATGTTTGTGAGATCGGAACGTCTCTCGAAGTTTCTGATACCCACGACATAAGACCTAATTGATGTTAATGTGTGACCAGGATGTATGTACTGTTGGGTGTGTTTATTTATTTGAATTATTCACTATCAGACACTACTAGATACTCATCCGTCTCAAAAACACCCAGATTCGAAAAATACTTTTGGACTGTACAATTTTTTTCTTTTTTCACAGCCTAGTACCGACGACTAATCAACTGCATCGCACAAACATTTGTCACGTTTCACAACTTGTGAGTAAATAACTGCAGCACGGGGCTATATAATATATATAAAAATGTAACTAACCAGCAAACACACTAGCAACGGCGGCCAGCAGAAACGAGAGCACCACAGCTGGTCCCGCGTAGTTCTTGGACACATCTCCTGCCAGCACGTAGACTCCCACGCCCAGGGTGCTCCCCACACCCAGCGCGGTCAGGTCGAGAGCCGACAGCACCCGGGCTAACCTCGCCGCGCCCTCCTCAGCCGCCTTGCGACGGGAGAGCACCCTGTAGGCAAGGTTGACTGCCTTCGACGCCCCGGCTTTGATACCACCTGAAAAACAACACATTTTAAACACATACATAAACTCACGCCTTTTCCGAGAAGAGGTAGGCAGAGATGCCAGGACACCCACGTTTCGCCTTGCGTTTTCCGTCTCATGATTTGATAGATGGCGAGCCTGGCGCCATATCGGGCATACATTCCTGACTCCAAACTGATAATGAATAGATAAACCCAATATCACTTTGCCCGATCCGGGATTCGAACCCGAGACCTCACCTGTGTAATCATACCGTAGGTCAACTACATCACCAATGCAGTCTAAACACGTCACCAAATTTAACCAGAAGTTAAAACTCCATGAACTTTAACGCTCGATGTCATTACAATGCAAGTTGATTCTGCTATACTCGTATGCTGAGAAAGTCTCCAAGTGCGAGGTGCCCTGATGACAACGGAAGCATGTTGGACTTCACTCTTCTCAACCGAATAGAGAATGCAATTGAGAAGTCATGGGTCTTATAGGACATCACGTACCACAAAAAAACCCTATAAAAATACACATATACCTCACAATATTCATTGCAATTGACTAAAACAATACACATAAGACAGAAACGATGCACCCTGGACTTCGAACCCACGGTCACCGTATCGGTGTTCGTAACCGACAGGTCACCACTGATTAGGCACTTTTTTGACATAAACGAAGGCTTTATTTAGCACACACACAGAAACACGGAAGCAACTGCACTGAAACCTGGCACTTTTCTTCCGGGTTCTAAAATGACGTATGTTTTAGCTTCGACCCACAATTTCACTATACAAAACATTTTTTATAATATATTTAAAACCATTGAACTATTCTATATTAGTTTACCATCACCAAAACTATTAATATTACAAAAAAATAAAATATTTAAAATACCACGTACATAAAATATAACTGAAGAACGATAAAGTATATTCACATAGTATGATGCAGGCCATTTTTTGCTCTAAATTCGGCAAAAAATATAATTCACTACACCAGAAACAATAGTGATATCTTCGGCGCACTAACAGTATCTATGTCATGTGGGGAAAAAATGCTTATACACGTTAATTTTATGCAACGTTCGCTAAATAGATTTCAGTCACGTAGTAACACTAGGGAAATATTAAAAACATTTATTTGTCTAGTACAGTGGTCTTAAGGCCAGCGCAGTCCGGGACGGCATAGCAAGGAATTTCATTTTTACCAAAGGATATTCAAACTTATCTGGTGGAAATACGACATAATTTCCAATGCTTTAAATTGATATCAATCATGTCGAATATCTATGTTGTGCCCACCCCCATTGGAGTTGGGGGCTCGACTCTCGAAGTTGTAGACGAATATGTCTATTTAGGACAAGTGGTCCAGTCAGGCAGGTCCAACTTCGAGAGAGAGGTCAATCGTCGAATCCAACTCGGTTGGGCAGCGTTCGGGAAACTTCGCGACGTTTTCTCGTCCAAAATACCTCAGTGCCTAAAATCGAAAGACTTCGATAGTTGTGTGTTACCAGTGATGACATACGGCACCGAGACGTGGCCTCTCACTGTGGGCCTCATTAAAAGGCTTAAAGTCACTCAACGAGCCATGGAGCGGGCTATGCTCGGTGTTTCCCAAAGAGATCGAATCAGAAATGAGGAGATCCGTAGGAGAACCAAGGTTACCGACATAGCCCATAGGATTGGCAAGTTGAAGTGGCAGTGGGCCGGGCACATAGCTCGTAGAACCGATGGCCGTTGGGACCGAAAGGAACAGGTCATTGTGGAGATCCTTGGGGGAGGCCTATATTCAGCAGTGGACTTCCTGTGGCTGATATGATGATGATGATGATGATGATGAAATTGATATCGCGGCATCGAGAAACGCCTGTCGATCCTGCCCCTTAACATGTTACTCA
Organism: Hyles vespertilio; assembly: GCA_009982885.2. Taxonomy (NCBI): domain Eukaryota; kingdom Metazoa; phylum Arthropoda; class Insecta; order Lepidoptera; family Sphingidae; genus Hyles; species Hyles vespertilio. Next base: position 1,706,346 of record CM042811.1, read on the forward strand.
TATCGGACCATTTGACAAAACTACCACAAAATTACTGTCTAGCCATTGACCACCCAGTTGGTTGACTGGTTTGGTTGTATGTTAATTTAGTAACGAAATGTAAATAAATACAATTAAATGTTCTTCTATGCATAAATGAAACACTATACAAGGTATCAAAAGTCAAGAGTGCCACCGATAACGAAACCGGGTGGTAGTTTTAGTGACTTCAGACAAATTGCAACCAAAAATGTTGCAAAAGTGACGATTTTTTTTGCTACTTTTATTCTATCGTCGTATTTGGATGGTAAATAAATAGATAAATTCTAAAATAATAGTGTACACCCTATCGTTTTTAAAGACACTATGGTACAAAGGTAAGTGCGTAGTGGCCTGTTGGTAAACGGACTAGACGCGACTGCCAACATATTCACGGTGGTTGCGGGTTCGAATCCCAGGGCACACCTCTGACTTTTCGGAGTCATGTGTGTATTGATAGTCAATCACCACGCACTAAAACGGTGAAGGAAAACATCGTGAGGAAACCTGCATACCATAGCGATTTATAAAAATTCTATGGTATGTAAGTCCGCCAACCCGCACTAGGCCAGCGTGGTGGACTATATGGCCTAACCACTCTCAATCGTACTAAGGATGCTTCTAGCTTCTAGGGACTAAGTGATCTGTGGACCGCTGGTTAAGAACCACTGGTCTAGTAGGATTGTATTCGCACTAGAAAACACTTTTTCTATGTTCCGACATTAGCCGGTGTGAACACAGTTTATATTAGACTCCGTAATTTAATCAATACTGGACAATTACGATTACTATCGAAAACATTGGCATATCAACAATTTAGATTTCATGCCTGTCATAACTTAAAATCATACTGGAATCATTTTCACTAAACACATCATACTTCGGATGAATCTAGTTGGCTCGGATACGAAAAAATGAGTTTAATACTATTTCTCACCAGTCAGTCTTTACTAAAGTTTTCAAATCAACAATGAAAGTATTAGATTTATATTGGTATTGCCTATTTCTTATTTTACTACGTCCGGGCCCGTCGACGAAATATGATCCTCGATTTTACAATCATGTTTATACTCACGTTTATTTATAAACTACAAAATTATCGAAGAAAAACATTCGTAGTAATATTACACATATATGTATTTTTTGAACAATGGCAACGGTGCTTTCGTGTCATATATTTGGTTGTAAAAGTTGTTCATTATGATGAATGTAGCATCCTCCTTTCGGCTTTATATACCCTTTATAACTAAACGTGTATCTTGAAAGTGATAAGAATGGTCAATGGTTAAAGGGGAATCTTAGAAAAACGGGATATACAACAACTTTAAAACAATACCAGTTAAATTACGCGTAGTTTGTACGTCAATAATTAGCACTATCCAAGACCTTCACGTTTTGTTTTGACTAAACAGTGCTTCACGAAATTTAAACTCCTACGCGCCAGGAGATTCGTCTCCGTATCCGTATGTCAGTTAATATTATATCTATTTAAAATCACACACATGCATTTGAGTAAATTATACACAAATTTACACAGCGTATTTTCTGTACTGACCCCAACACGAATTAAATTTAAAAAAAAAAACAATTTTACACAATATTATGTGAAGAGTCTTATGGATTTTAAACTCAATAAATTGAATATGTTTTTGTATAGAAGTATAAAAATCAACAACAAAAATGTTTATATTATTAGACGAAAAAATATACATACATACAAAAAACTCACGCCTTTTTTCCCAGAAGGGATAGGCAGAGGTGCTAGGGCACTCACATTTCGCCTTGTATGTTCCGCCCACGAAGATAGGTGGCAAGCCTATCGAAAAATATATATCTACGAATTATGACACTGCCCACTTCCAGTTTTGTATGTCGCCTGCTATTATAATTCACACAAATATTTTTTGCCCGGTACGTTCATAGTACGATTCAATACCTATGAAATTGTAGTGTACAGAGAGATGGGAGATGTCAATTGACACTCGTACTTACTCATAATAAGAGTCATGTCCCGGCCCGCACGCAACCCGCCGTCTCCCGACAGTCGACACCAACTGTCAATGCCTCATATTGCGAGGATAAACGACCTCAATGTATCAATTGAAGCCGCTCTTTTACGTATCGACTTGTTCAATACAGTGCGCGTATTCTCAACATTAGTTTAAAACTATATAAAAATAATTTATAAAAAATATATACGAAGAAAACGAGCGTATTCCCACCTTAAAGGCCGGCAACGCATCTCTATTGTGTTGCAGATGTTCATGGGCGGCGAGGATCACTTACCATCAGATGAAACGCATGCTCGTTTGCACCCTACACTATTAAAACATAATACGGCCTGATGATAAGCCTCACGCCTGCAGTTAAACTGGAGCAATACCACTAAAAACTTGTCATAAAGAGATCTTCTTAATTTTGTGAATGCTCAGTAATTACTGTCCACAATGTCCTTCAAACTAAAACTAATTTACTTGCTCTATGCATGGTGTATACTATCGCTTGGAGGCATAATTGGACATACCTAGGGTTCAAGAGAAATATCATCATTTTCCGTTAGTATTTCTTCCGTGAAACAGCAGTGTAAATGCACTGTTGTGTTTCGGATTGAAGGACATTGTAGCCAGAGTAACTACTGGACATATTGAGACTTAACATCTTATGCCTCAGGATGGCGAGCGCAGTGGAATTTTGCTACTGTTATAAGCGGTCGAATTGCTTACCATCAGGCGAACGGCTTGTTCGTCTCGCCATTCATTGAAATAAAAAAAATGTATTTATTTTGGTCGGTCGTATTTATTTTCCCAGGAGGAAGGAATATTGGGCCGACCTTTTTCCTTCCCACTCTCACCCCAATTTAAGAAGCCGGCAACGCACATATGATCCTTTTTTGGCACATGTTCATAAGCAGAGGTAAATTCATACTCCGATGAGCCGTTCGCTGGTTTAGAAGACTTATGCAAAAAACCTCAAGACTGTCCCGCTTCCTATACGTACATATTATATTAAAATTGTATATACATTTTATATCAGAAAAATGTGTATAAATTTAATTTTTATTTTAGAACATTAAACTTAGGATTTGAAAACTTCATTTATTATTCACTATTAAACGACATTTGACATTCAAGTAATATTCATAAATCATAATCATCATCATATCAGCCACAGCAAGTCCATTGCTGAACATAGGCCTCCCCCAAGGATCTCCACAACGACCTGTTGGACATCCAGCGACTTCCTGCAACCTTGGCCAGATCGTCCGTCCACCTAGTAGGCGGGCGTCCGACATTTCGCTTGCCTATACGTGGCCTCCACGCAAGAACCTTTCGGTGATATTCATAAATATGTGCACATTTTTCTGATAATCCTTACAAAACATAAACTTGGAAGGTGTTTGGATTTTTCTGATGAAAAGTATATTTCCGATGTCGAAACAGTCATAATCAGCGCCACCATATCAATTGACCGAAATGTAGTAGCGGACGATTATTTAATGTCTTTGAACATGTCATAAAACAATAAACACACTGTACGTGGATTACTCGCAACTTTTTATTACTGTAAAGTAGAATTAATATAACAATCGTTCAGATTACTTCAGGGTCAGATTTGGTGTGGAATTCACTGCTTTTATAAGAATTTTAGGTCTTTAATAATTATAAATACATAAAATAAAATAATAAATACACCCAAAAGTAGCATACATAATCCTGATTCCACACTAAGATCGAGTCTTGTGTCGTGGGTATCAGGAACTATGAGAGATTTTTCGGTCTCACAAACACCAAGACCCGAGACTTTGACTTTGAATTATGATTAACTATAATATACCTATATGGCTGGCCACATTTGTCGAAGAACCGACAACGGCTGGAGCAGACGTGTTCTTGAGTGGAGACCGCGTCTTGGCAAGCGTAGTGTAGGACGCCCACCGGCTAGGTGGAGTGACGATTTGCGAAAGGTCGCTGGCAGATGCTGGATGCGACAAGCCGAAGACAGGGTAAAATGGCGCAACTTGGAGGAGGCCTATGTCCAGCAGTGGACAACAATTTTTGGCTGATGATGATGATGATGATGAGGATAATATACCTATATTATGTAGTAGACACCCAAAGCATAGAAGATCCCCATTCTTTATTTAAAGCCAAATCTATTGTAATACTTTTATTTATTCGCAAAATAAGTACTTCACTTTTCAGTACCAGAATACATCCAATGAGATGTTATTGGTGTGTGGTGTCATCATATCTATCGATCGCATTACTTATTTCTAGTATTTTATATTATAGAAACATGAGATACTTGTTGTTGTTAATTAAAGACCACACGCAATACTGATGCCATTCGGATTACAAAAATAAATATTTTAAAACTAGCAGCTCAACTGCGTGGTACGTATGCTTGATGGCATGTTGGTAACGGACTAGACACGGCCACCAACATGTTTGCTGTGGTCGCGGGTTCGAAACCCAGGGCACACCTCTGACTTTTCAAAGCTATGTGTATTGAGGACAAAACTTCATGAGGAAATCTGCATAAAACTACGATTTATAAGAATTCCTATGGCATGTCTGTATCAGCCCATATACATCCCACTGCAGGGCACGGGCCTACTCTACAATCGAGAATACGATTGAGGGTGGTTTGGCCCTATATTCTACCACGCTGGCCTAGTGCGGGTTGGCAGACTTACATACCATAGAAATTCTTATGAATCGCTATTATATGCAGGTTTCCTCACAATATTTTCCTTCACCGTTTTAGTGCGTGGTTATTGACTATCCATACACACATGACTCCGAAAAGTCAGAGGTGTGCCCTGGGATTCGAACCCGCGACTACCGTGAAAATTTTGGCAGCCGCGTCTAGTCCGTTTACCAACAGGCCACCAAGCACTTCTATGGTACAGTGGTTCTATGGTATGTAAAGTCCGCCAACCCGCACTAGGCCAGCGTGGTAATATGGCCAAGCCTGCCTGAATCTTAATTTTGATAGTAGAGAAGGTCCGTGCCCTCCAATGAGACGATTAAGGGCTAATACTGATAAAACTAAGTTCAACTGAAAGGTTGTTCAAAGAAAGTGAAGCACAGTCGCAAACAAAGCGCCGTATCCCAGACCCAAGATGAACAAATGACTTAGGAAAGGTTGGAAGAAGATGCTAGATGCAGACCGTTTCAAATCGCTGTAGGAATCTTTCAAAAGTAGGAATAGCCTCCCTAGCGCAGTTATTTCGGTGCAGGCTATGAAAAGAAGGGTTCAATCTCCGAAACGAGACAAAAGATTGTGCGGTCCGTAAGAATATGGTTTGAGGTCTGAGCGTTGTGTTCTTATTTGATATTAAAGAACTTACTAAAATTAATAATAATAAATAATAAACAAATGCACCCAACGGTCACATACATGATCCTGACCACATACTAAGATCGAGTCTTGTGTCGTGGTTATCATGAACTACGAGAGACTTCAGTCTCACAAACATCTAGACCCGAAACAAATACCTGCTTATTACACAAATATTTGTCTCGGATTGGGAATCGAACCGATGGCCTCACGTTTCACAGCCGGCGTTCAACCAATTACCCCACGTAGACTGTCAAGTAATACATATTATTATTTATCTTTACTTTATACATTTTGCATAATGGCAATTTTCCAGATGACTGAACAAACACAGTGCTATTTTTATGCAATAGTAGCAAGATATTACATCAGATTTATGTTCTAACTGAAAATAGCACCAACACTCACTTTTACACGTAATAAGATTTGTGAAATATTAGTGTTAGAAGCTTGATACAGATTTGACATAGGATGTAGGAGACACCATATTCTACAACTACATTACAAGGAAAATGGCGGCCTTGGCGATGCTGTTGTACTACGGCACTATTACACTGAGATCTCGAGTTCGAATCCCGGGTCCGGAAAAGTTATGTTGGCTTATTTATTAATTATCTGGCCGGATTCGGGAATTTATGCCATATATTTCGATGAGCTCTACCCCTATCACACCCAGGTTTCACCTTATGTGTTATACATGAAGCGAAACTTGGGTGTCCTGGTAACACCTCTGCCTATCTCTCCTGGGCAAAAGGCGCGAGTTTGCATATATAGGTAAATAGTAGACACATCTTTCTTGACGAATCAGGCTTGTAGAAAAATCGACTTGGTAGAACTTCTGCATATAATTCAACCATATACATCCGAAAACTTATCCATCTAATATATTTTTGAACAATTTCCTATATTGAGACTAAAATATAAAATGTTATGTCTTTATATGAATGAATTGTAGTTCCTCAACTTTCAAGTGTATCCTGGCTAACAACTGGTCTAAATGGTACACTAACTTTGTTATATGTTTTGTTTTACCTGGATCATTTGTCTATTTTGTGTTTGTATTTGTCTGTTTCAATACAACTGACCTGGCTTCTATTAAAAATCTGACATTGCTTACAGATTTATGATACTAATCTCTTTTTACCGAAGTATTTCAAATGATCTTTAAGATTGCCAAAGGCCTCATTATGTTTACATATTTTATGCTTGATCCACAACCCTGAATATATGTATGTTAGTAGTTTTTCTTGACCATGTTTTTTCAAATCATTTTATTATTATTTCTCTTTATTTTAAATATTTTTTTTTACATTTTTATATATATAGTAAAAAACAAAATACATATAAAAATATAAAAAGTTATCCAACGATGGCGAGGCTCGAAACCCAAGCCACCGGTGGTTAGGAGCCCAAAGTGAGGAACCGCCTCACAATACGTGCCGTGTCAAGCAATACTGCCTTCTGAATCTGACTTCTGACCCAACAGCCGATTGAGAGCCTCTGTAGATGTTGGTCGAGGCTCTTTGGTATCAACCCATGGGCAGAAACTACAATCGGGACAATAATTGTTGAGTCGACATCCCACATGTCGGTAACCTCTTAATCTGGCAACACCAAAAGATCATCCATTTGAAAATATATATATATATTGTTTAATATCAAATATATACACAATATTCACAATTTATGTCTAAATAGTAACCAAAATGATTCCTTTCTACAATCACATAATGTTTTATCGAAGAAATAGAGTAAATAAGCAACAATTCATCATAATAAAAAATAATAGAGTGACAGTGTGTGACAATGTCAAAGGATTTTACAAATTATGATAAATAAAAACCAAAACGATGATCAATAATAAAGCCAGAAAGAAACGGAACGCACATTTAACATCTCCCAGCTCGTCGAGCTCCGCGTCGTGGGCGTCGGCTTCGGACGTATTCGAAGTGACGTCGGACAACGACGCGTCGAGCCAACACGGCGAGTTGCAGTCGTCCCCGCCGCCACCAAGACCTGCGCGATGAAGAGGACGACCCCCTCCAGCGGTGGGCTTGGGACCTGTGACTGACGCTACCGGTGGGGTAGTGCGCCGCATGAGATGGACTCGAGAAATCAATGAGAATGTCATGCGGGCCTACTTTGGGGCAACAAAGGGAGGAATTAACCTCACTGCGTATCGCGCTAAAATGCTGTCTCTGTTTCAGGCTTTTTTATTATTATTATTTTTTTTTTATTATTATTATTTTTAAACTTATTGCACCTTGTGTGCAATAAAAAAAAGGATTGCAAAATTTGAAAAAGGAGTACAATAGCCACCCAATCTATCAAGGTTATGTCTTCCATGCAACCTCGCATAGGATGGATAAGACATAAATGCAATTTGAGGGGTACCATGAGTTGTAAAAAAATACTATTGTAATAAAATATTAAAATATACAGGAAAAAGATATATTTAAGTACATACAATTTACATCTATATACCGGGTATCTCAAGACTGCTACCGAAAACGAAGCCGGGTGGTAGTTTTAGTGACTACAAACACAATATAGTTCGTCCCACTGCAGGGCACAGGCCTCCTCCATAATCGACAGTATGATTGTGAGTGGTTAGGCCATATAGTCCACCACACTGGCCTATTGCGGGTTGGCAGTTTTAAATTCATGCTATGCTTATATATCTCAGCTGTTGCTTTTTTTTATAATATTATGTCCAGAACTGCAAAGACTGTGGGTGATAAATAAGCACAAGGCCATTCAAATAGATTACTATCTCCCAGTAATCTGATCATAACTAGATAAATTCAGAGAAAACTCAAATCTCTACCAAGCTCATGTGAGCTGTGAAGACGGGCTCTGCAATTTTATATGCAATGGTTTCTATCCAAGCATATATTAATATCTCACAACCAGCAAATATATGACACATATAATGTAGTGTAATCGTCTTATGTTACAGTGAAAATAAGTACCACTGCAAAGCAAAAAAATAATATTTGTTTCATGGAAATTGCGCTTGTCGATTAATTTGCTTAATGACTTGACTAGCCAACAAATCAAAATATATGCATAACATATCGAAGGCGGGCCGCCAAGTACCAAACATGTAGGACCTGTGCCTTATATTAATTTAAATATCTATATGTTTGGTACTGGGCGACCCGCCTTCAATATGTTATGCATATATTTTGATTTGTTGGCTAGTCAAGTCATTAAGCAAATTAATCAACAAGCGCAAGTTCCATGAAACAAATATTATTTTTTTGCTTTGCAGTGGTACTTATTATTTAGTTATTTTTTGGTTTTTAGCGGTTTTTTGTTTTGAAGTCGGTTTTTATTTTTTTATTAAAAATTTTGGTTATTTTTATCTTTTTAGTGTTGATAGGAATCAAAATGAAGAAGATTTGGTCCCCACAAGGAATATGTTCTTTCCGATGATAATGAAATCGCTAAAATCGGCTAAAAGCTGCCAAAGATATTGGAGTATTCATATGTTTATTATTTTTTCTCCCCCCCCTCCCTTTGCCCCTACCCCCTTTTCCCACCACCACTGTAGCTTAGCTTTTATACTGAACCCAATGCAAAAAGAACCATTGGAATCCTACTAAAGTTTGAAGAGTTCTACACTCCAGGTCCGAAAATGATCATCAGATCTCCATGTTGTGTTCCTGAGATCAACCTGTCAATACATTCTTTCCAATGAAAAAGAAATCACTAAAATCGGTTAAATCCTGCCGAAGATATTAGAATTTACATGTATTTTAATTTTATCACCTACCCCCCCTCACCCCCACCCCTTTTTTCCTCTCTATCTGTAAATTAACTTTTATAATGAACCTAATGCAAAAGAACCATTGGAATCCTACTTAATTTTAAGGAGTTCCCCTCTCCAGGTCCGAAGATATTGCTCAGATTTTCACCATATTTTTATGGGACCAAATGACAAGCATCAGCTTTCAATCAAAGAAAGAATGGTCGAAATCGGTTCACACAGTACAGAGAAACGAGGTAACAAACATAAAAAAAAAAAAGCAACATACAGTCGAATTGAGAACCTCCTCCTTTTTTTGAAGTCGGTTAAAAAAGGCTATAGATTTGACAAAATGCCCAAACAAAAATCCGTAAAAGGTTAGGGAAATATTTGTGCTCAAAGAAAATATTAATGAGTTCTTGAAATATAATTCACTACACATCAGTTAAGAACATTAATAATCTGGTTATAGTTTTATTTTCCTCATAGTCATCCGCAATATGGTTCCTATAGGAAAAAATATTCTCTCCTTTTACTAAAATTTAAAAAAATATGAATTAAACTTACCATCATAGAAAGCTTTCCTCACGGAGCTGGTTCTGTCGCTAAGGCCTCGCACACTTTCATAATTTCCTATACCGCCTTCACTTGCAAATGGCATATTTACTAAAATAGATTTCCTAGTACTTAACCTATCCACGAATCTATAAAAGACATCGATGTTAATTTGCGTGCGATTTTATATGAGAGACCAAATGTAAAGAGAAAGTAATAAATATCACCACGTTTTATGAAATATTAGAGAAGTAAATATGTAATTAAAAAAATGTGTTTAGAAGTATTTTATCATAGTGTACAGGCCCGTCCAACTCCGAATAAAAAAAGTTGCACGTTAAGCTATGCTAGCTATCTCACTATTTTAATATGGATGGCGTTCATCTTACTCATATTTATATTAGTGTGTGTGTGACGTAGTATTTTATGTCACTAGGATTGAAAGATATGTCAAACGTATCTCGTCTCGTTTGCCGCCATCCGCCATTTTCTCTTGTGCCTTGATCAAGTCATAGTACAACGAATCTTATAATTGGAATTTAATAACTTTCTAATCACGGATTCTGGTGCTACAGTTTGCAATCAAAGGCGGTTTTTTTTCCTTTTTATTGATTTTGTGTGCTTATGTTTTCGTAAAAGATAAAATAGCCTTAAGTGACCTTAGTGTTTACCGGCTCAAACGAGTAATAGTTTATTATTGAATTTGTGTTAAAATACTTGTTATTTTTGTAAGAACTATGGTAAATAAGTGCATTGTTCCCGGGTGTAAAACTCGGGGACCAAATAATAAATATTTTTGTGTACCCTTCACAAACCAAGCAAGGTGGGAAATGTGGTTAGGGGTTTGTCCATATTTACAAAACATACCTTTTGTTAAACGTAGCCGTATTCGTTTTTGTCATAAACATTTTCTTGCCGAACATATTAATGAAAAATTAAAATTAAAACCTTGTGCAATTCCGTGTTTGAACTTGAATATAAATTTAGAGAAACATTTAGAAATAACGCCCACTAATGACCATATAGAACCTTTTATTTTTAAAGTAGTTGTCCCTTCTGATATAGTAAATCAACCGACTATAAACTATGAATGCTTTAATAGTGTAAAAGCAGATATTAGTTCTGACTCTGCTGAGTTACCTGTTGTTTCAAATACATTTCAATCTAAATGTAATGAACCTAGTAGTAGTGCTATATCTCATGTTGACCCTTACATACCACCTAATAGAGAACAGCTAGAAATATGTGTTACCCCATCCACATCATCTACCCTTGCTGTGTCTAATGTAAAAAAACGAAACTGTAGTAGTCAAGTAAAATGTCAGTTAATTAAGCGTATTAGACTAGATCCAAATAAATCTACCCCTCGTAAGCAGATTTTACGTGCATCAATTAACAGATTAAGAAATAAGTTACGTCTTGCACAATTGCAAAAAACAAGGCTTAAGACGAAAGTAACCCTTAATGCTCCTAAAACTAAGTTGTTTTTAAAGAAATATAACATATTAAGTAAATTTGGAAAGTTATTAGTAGATTCACAGTTACGTTTGACTGGTACTTCATTAAAAGGTCGGCGCTATACTAATGACGAAAAAGTATTTGCTTTGTCGTTATATAAGTTAAGCCCTAAGTGCTATGGATTTTTGCGAAAATATATAGCATTACCTTGCAAGTCGCGAATTAATTCCCTGCTTACTAATATTCCTTTGAGGCCTGGTATTAATGACTTTATATTTAAACATTTGGCAGATGCTGCATTAAATAAACCTACAATAGACAGGCAATGCACTTTAATGTTTGATGAAATGAGTATTAAAAAGAACTTAAATTTTAATTATTTTACTGGGGTTATTGAGGGTTTTGAAGATATGGGTTCTGGTAAACGAACAAATAATGTAGCTGATAAAGCTTTAGTCTTTATGTTAAGAGGGTTATTTTCTCCTTGGAAAATTCCGATAGCGTTTTATTTTGCACGAGATGGGGTTAAAACATTTGTTTTAAAGAATATAATAAAAGAAATAGTGTTAGCAGTTTTTAAATCTGGTTTTATAGTTAGAGCTACAGTTAGTGATCAAGGCTCTGCTAATGTTGCTGCTATTAAGTCATTAATATCAGATTCCAATGCTGAACTTTTACGAAGTAATAATTGCACCAATGACATTTGCTACAAAATTGGCCCTTACCAATTATATCATATCTATGATGTACCTCATTTGTTAAAATGTTTTCGTAATAATTTTCAGAAAAAGCATCTCCTTATTGGTTATCGAAGAGCAAAGTGGGAATGTATAGAAAGTCTATACAAATGGGATGGCTTTGGTGGCCGAGCAAGAAGCACCAAACTTACAGAGAAACACATTAATCCAACTTCATATGACAAAATGAAGGTAAATTAAAGTATACAATTTCTATCAAGATTCTGTTTTGATGTGGTCACTAATCACAAAAAGTTATCAATATGTCAAAAGTTTTTTTTTTTCTATTTATTTAATATAAGATCTTTGAGTAGCTCTGCGACTATGTCAGACCTATTGTACATATAATTATTGAAACTAGCTACATTATTTTATCAAAAATTGTAGAACACCAATATTTAGCCATTATACTCGTCGGTTCTGCCAAAATACTCTGAAATACTCCTGTATCCATTGGATTTACATAAAATTTATCTATCATATTTGCTCTCATAGACTCAGTTCGGGTGCAATTAAGTAGAAGGTGGTGGACATCTTCTATCACTCCACAAAGTGAACAATTGGGAGAGTCAGTATGTTTCATTAGATGTTTGAATTTATTGAGAGGCAAGTGCCCCGATCTGAGTCTATGCGCTACGACGACAAACTGTCTTCTCATATTACTTAACATACAAAAAGGTATTCGAGGAGGTTCTTGTTGGATTGTTCGGTATCAGATTCCTTTTTGAGTAAATATCTTATCACTATGTATTTTCCATTTTTCAAATATTTTGTATCTATATTTATTTAAAATTTCTGTATTTTCTAGCCTTATGTAAATTTCGGTGCCATTACACAAGGATTCTTTCGCTAGCCTATCAACAATCTAGTTTCCTCGAATACCTATATGCGATGGGATCCATTGCAACCTCAGATTAACACCTTTACTCTGCAAAAGTAATACTTTTTTAATTATGGCATATGCTACCGAAGCACCTCTTCCTACAGAGACACATCGAGCAATATGCTGTAAAGCACTTCGGCTATCTGTTAATATGACTACCTCTTTAATATCCGAAGTGGCGATATACGATATTGCTTCTGAGATTGCAAAGAGTTCCACCGCCATTATTGTATTATGAGGGGATACAATTGTATATAGCTCTTTGACATTACAATTGGGATCATAGAAAGCTGCCCCAGACATGTTATTTATTTTGGATCCATCCGTGAATATCCTATAACAGTTTTTATAATTACAATTAATCATTTCTATAACATTGTGTTTTAATAGTGAGCTATTGCATTGATTTTTAGGTACATGAGCTTCATCTACATCTATCTTTATAAACTCTGTGTTAATATTAGACATCCAGGTATTTAATTGAAACATTTGAAGGGTTTGACTTTTATTGCACCTTTCTCTTCTTGTTTCTGCGAAAACTGATACATGCAATGGCTTCTTTTTGTTTTTCCAATATCTTGTTCGACAGTTTAATGAAAGTTTTTCCAAGAGAGAAACAGTTAAATTACCAAATAATGATTGGGTTTTTGAAATATATTTCGTGGCTAGATTTTGACGTCTAATGGAAAGTGGCTGAACGCAGAGTTCATATTCCATGACATGAATGGGTGTTGTTCTAATAAAACCGCCTATAGTACGTAGTGCAATGTTTTGAATTCGGTCAATTTTTTCTAAATGTGTTTTAGTGTCATAAATAAAGCTTCCAAAATCTAGCCTACTTCGAATTAAAGCATTATATAATATTCTAAGATGAATGGGATGCAAGCCCCAAGATGCACCTGCTAATACTTTAAGAATGTTCACCATTTTTGTAGCTTTAACATGAGTTTGATTAATATGCATTCGCCATAGTAAAGATTTATCTAACCACATACCTAAGTATTTAACATTATCTACTGGTTTTATTTGGATGTTATTGATTGTTAAATTTAACTGATTACTTTGCCTTCCTCTTCGAAACAAACAACATTGTGTTTTATGTGGGGATACTTCTAGTCCTATTTCTCTTAAGTCCTCTACAACTGAGTTTAAACAATTTTGAATATCGTGTGCACTATTAACTACATTTTTATTTTGTGTATAGAAAGCAAAATCATCCGCATATTGCAGTGTCTGAACATTTTGATACCCCAAACCTATTTTATAAGTAACTAAATTAAATAATAAAGGTGAGAGAGGATCACCTTGAGCTAAACCCCTCGCTGTCCATCTAAACATTTCGTCCTTATCCATGGAATCTTTAATTAATAACCGTCTTCGGGTTAAAAAAGACCAAATATATTTACAAATTTGAGTTCCTACTTTTAAAGTATCTAGTGTTGAAACTAATTTTTCTATGGAAACATTATTGTAAGCACTTTGAACATCTAGAAAAACCGTCAAAGTTGAAATATTTTTCGAATTTGGGAAGTTAATCGCACTAAGCAGTCAATACACGATTGACCTTTTCTAAACCGCTTGTGGTAGGCGCTAAGATTTTATTGGTTGCTACGAACCACTCTATACGCTTACATAACATATGATGAAAAATTTTACATATGCAGGACATTAATGAAATAGGCCTGAACTCATTATCACAATTCGGCTTTGGTATAGGGACTACTTTTATATTACGCCATTGGTCTGGTATTATGGAGTGTTTAAAAATCATGTTAAGTATCTTGAGTAGCAATAGTTTTGCTTCAGTTGGTAGGTAGTATATCATGGAATAACTAATTTGATCACTTCCTGGGGCCGTATCTTTTTTTTTTTTAATACTATTATTTAATTAATTAATGGAAAAGTTGCTTTCTAAAGAACTGTTTGTAGAAAAAAATAATGGCATTTGAGGCTCAACGGTGTCAGGAGCAAGGCTACGTAAAAGTTCTTCTTTTTTGTGTTTAGGAGCTTCAACATATTCGTTTTTTACACCTTTCAACCAACGCATACGTCGCCAAATCTCTGACGTGTTTACCGTCTCGTCTAAACTATTACAGAATTGTTGCCAACTTTTTGTTTTTGCCTGTCTGTGGATTCGCTGTGCGTTCGCTATTTTTTGTTTTAATAATATAAAGTTATTAGGTGTAGGATTGCGCCTAAAATTTTTAAGTGCAAAACTACGTTCAGCAATAGCCGCAGATAGTGATGGAGTCCAATAAGGCTTAGGACTAAACTTGTGTATAAGTCCACTACAACCCTTAAATGTAGGAATACTCCAGTTAGCCGCACAGCTAATTTCCCCCATAAATAAATTGTATGTGGTTTGAATATTATTAACATCAACTATTATAGAATAATCAACCTGACTTTTTAGGATTTCCTGATATAATTGCCAATTCGCCAGTTTAAAATTTCGGCGATTTCCTCTTCTGGCAGAAGCTATATATTGCATGGAGTACTTAATTAACATATGATCACTGCCTAAGGATTCTCTTGTTACCTGCCATTTCCAATAAATCACTAAATCGGAGGAAACAAAAGTAATATCTGGTGAAGATTCTTGCAAAAAAGAGTTAACTTAAAGAGTTAATTCTGGTACTGTCTCCGTTATTAAGTGGCACATAATTGTATTCAAAAGATACATCAAGAATTTGCAATCCTCTTTGATCTGTTTTACATGACCAACTTGCATGGTGTGCATTAAAATCACCGGCTATAATAGTTTTTGTTGAAAACTGAGAAAATATATGCTCCCAGTCATTTCGAGTAGTTCTAACAGATGAGGAGCAATATACGGACGTTATATAATCTAAATTCTTACAATTACAAATTTTAATGCATATTATTTCAATTCCTGAATTATTTACACTTATAGGATGTAAGTATATGAGCTTTGACTGACCTATGTGTAATTATAGCTACTCCGCCATACGAATCTAATCTGTCTTTCCTAAAAATATTGTAGTCTTTTATTTTGATACTAGTCTCTGAATTTAGCCACGTTTCACTAATTATACAAATACTGATTTTTTCTTGTGAAAGAAACAACTCTAAATCATACTTTTTGGGCATCAGGCTCTGAGAGTTCCATTGAGCAATATTAAGAACTTGCTCAAATGAAAAGTCAGCGCCCGATGTCCCAGTAACATTTAAGAGTAGGGCATTATTATCCATTATAGATAGTGTTTACAATCTTATTTAAAAAATCTTCACGTTTGACTAATTCTACAAGGTATGATATTATTTCTTCAAAAAATATTTTTAATATTTGCTGCAATTTCACTTCTCAACTTTCTTTAGACAGTACAACTTCTTTCAATTTCCATAGTATGTGCCAAAAGTCAATTTTTGTCTTCTTATGACATTCTCCTGCATATGGTTGGTTACTGTCTTCTGGTGTCTTCACATTTTTGTTTCTGTCGCAGACATCAATGTTCCTTTTCTGTTTCTTTTTTGGGTATCTATTTCTTCTTGATTACTCTTTTCCTAGTGTATTATTATTTACTTTATCGTCAGATTCCACTTCACTATCATCTGTAAGCTCTTCATTAATTTGTTTGGTTGTAGTTCCTGTTTGACTATATTTTGTTCTTATTATTTCGTTATCAACTAAATGTGGGTAGCTACCGTCATTACTAACTTCCACAAAGTTGTGTTGTTGTTTCTGAACATTAGCTTTGCTTCTTATATATTTGGTTAGAGCTACCTTGTATGTGCAATTATTTCGGCTCATAATTGAACGAATTTCTTTTTCTTTAAGGAAAACAGGACATCTCTTATTAAATGCAATATGCTCACCCCTACAGTTTATACATCTGAATTTCGTTGTCGCACAGTTTTCATGTTCTGCTCCACATTTAGGGCAATTTTTTTTTCTTACTTGGACAAAGTCTTGCCAAATGACCATATTTCCAGCACTTTGAGCATTGAGTCACTGGAAAGGTATACGGTTCCACCTTAAATCTGCAGTCATATCCGTAGATATAAAATGGTAAAGTCGGGCCATTAAAACTGAAACGCACCGATTCACTGTCCACCCATTCACCATTTTCTGACATACGTTTTAATCTTTTTGCAGCTACTATCTTATGTTCACATTTAAATGCTTTGAGTAATTCATCATCACTTACGTCCATTTCTAAGTATTTTACGACGCCATATGTTGTGCTTACTTCGCTAGTTGAATGACAGCGGTAACCTAATTCCTCCATAATATTTTTATTATTAATTAACTTATCTGCATCTTGTTTCACTTCAAAAGTAATTAACACTCGGCATGGATTTTTATATTTTATTCTTGTTATATTTTGAATGTTTTCCGATTTCAAAATCTTCGCCAAACCAATTTGCTTAGGAAGTAGTTGATGGGATGCCATACATACTTCATATTGTTCATTCTCATTCATATTAATGTTTGTATTCATTAAATAATTCTTCTTTCCCTTTCTTTGTACTAATGTAAAACCATCCGATTCGCCTTCCTCGCTACTATAACGCAACCGCTTCGCCGTCCGTTGAGTACTCATAAGTATGCCCGAGATCGGTGTCTGACATCTATCGTTACGTTCATCGTGCCCTGAAATTAATTGGTCACAATCTTCACGTATCTCTTCCTCACTCATTGCATCGCTTCCAATAGACGACGGCCCGCGATGGACCTCGTCCATCACATTATTATTAAACGAATTTAATTGACGCGTCACCGATAAATAAACACGATACGTGCACTCGTTAAGCGGCACCGCGCGCAACTGATGTCAAAAGTTATATATTAGTATAGACTTTATATTGATTATTGCTACACAATAATTAAAATGCTCATACATTACAGGTCAAACTTGCAGCCCAAGTTTTTAGCCGGCAAGTGGCTACATCACTACAAGCTTATACGAAGAGTATCCAACATCTCCAAGAACATGATTATTCTACTTTTAATCCTAATTTTGATAATAATTTTTTCACAGCAGAAATAATTACCTTCATAAATGATTTGTTTGATAGTTTAAATGGTTTTGGCCGCTATGGTAACAAATTGACACATGTATTGTCTTGTAACTCTGAACACATAGATTTCTGGAATGAAGCTGTAAAAAAATTAATGTCTATGCGTTTTGACTCTCCCAATCCAAGGGAAGCAAAACCTCTATCACTGAAGCATTTTGTGCATAATGTCAACTCAATAAAACATTTGTGGTCAGATTTGCGCTCTGTTGAAGGTGTAAAGTTTCTAAGTCTCCGACGTCTTAATCAAGATCCGATAGAAAATTTTTTTGGACAGATAAGGGCACATGGTACTTTTAATACCAATCCTGACTGTACTCATTTTGTGTCAGCCTTCAAAACATTATTGATTAATAATATTACAACTGGAAAATCATTATATACTAATTGTTCGGATGATGACGATAAAATGTTAGGTACATTAAATAACTTAATTAATCAACAAAAATTTAGTTCCTACCCTGAACATCTTAATCCTGAGGAAAGTAATCTTATAGAAAACTCCATCCCTAATGAAAATATATATCAACACAAATCTATACCATATATTGCTGGCGCAATTTGTCGCTCTTTAATGTCAAATTTAAAATGTAATGATTGTAGTAACTGTATAAACTCCCTATTAAGTAAGAGTGAGTCATCTCACCAATTAATTCGTTTAAGAGAGTATAGTACTGATGTAGATAGGTTGTATTATCCTTCCAAGAACTTGAGTAAAATTGTATGGCAGAGTATATATATTATTGATAAGATTTTACCATCCATTTGCAGTGTTTACGTTTATTCCGAAATAGTAAGTTCATTAAAGAAAAATATTGATACTACATGGTATAATTGTAATAATCATAAAGAGTCTTTTATGGAATCTTTTTGGTTGTATGTAATTAGAATGCAGGTTAAACAATGGTGTTGTAATTTTAATAATAGAATTAATAATGTCGATCACAGGCCTAAAGATGTAGAAATGGAAACTCTAATCCGTGAAAAAGTTACAAAAGGATTGAGTTATAGAAAAGTAAGGAGACGTAGTACATAATAATAGCTAATAGTCATCATCATCATCCTCAGCTCACAGCAGTCTCAACTGTATGTTGTCAAACTCAATCCTTAGCTTTGTTATATAGAATAAATTTGTTAATTGATTTAAATATTATCTTAAATTTAAAATTCTTAAATTAAATTTGAGTGTCGCTCAAGTCTACTTTCAGGGTGTAAAATCATTTTAGTTTCAATTCAAGGTTTTCTTTAAAATAGACCTATGTTGCCAAACATTTTCTTATACGTTAATATGAACCTGTTTGATCGTTGTCAAAATATTTATATATATTAAATTGAATGTTTATATATATATATATATATATATATATATATATATATATATATGATTGAAATGTAGAATCCTGAAATAGAAATTTGTTTGTTTCTTAATCATAATATTGCATCCAGTATTTTCATAATCATTTTACATGTAAATGTGCCTTTATATGGTATTACCAATTATATTATTATGCATGGAATGCTTCACAAGTTGCAATATTTGTAATAACTTTTGTTAATTCATTTAAATATTGTATTACATTTAAAATTATTTTATTAAATTTGATTGTTGATGCTCAAGTATCCTTTTAGGGTGTATAATCATTTTAATTTAAATTCAAGGTTTTCTTTAAAATAGACCTATGTTGCCAAACATTCTATTACACCTTAATATGAACCTACCTGATGGTTTTCAAAATATTTATATATATTAAACTGAATGCCAAATCTTACATGTAATTTAAATGTAGAACCCTGAAATAGAAATTTGTTTGTTTCTTAATCATATTGCGTCCAGTATTTTTATATTCATTTTGCTTGTAAATGTGCCTTTATATAGTAGTACCAATTATATTATTATGCATGGAATGTGTCACAAGTTGCAATATTTATAAACTTATTTTGTAGTTTTATTTATATTGTATTCAAGGGTTGTATTATTTAATTGTATTTTATATTAACCAATTTGAAATGTATTATTTTGGTACATTAGAATGAAAGTCTGCAATGATGTATTAAATTTTATAATGACTTGTTTTTAATTAATACAAATAGTATATTTGTAAGCAGACATTTTTCGCAATACTCTTCATTGTAATCATGTCCATAGCAATACTTTGCCGGAAAATGTAATTAATTTAATTTTATGCTTTGAAATATTGCATAGTAGAATCATATAATAGTTTGACTATTGTATCTCTACTCTCCTTTACATGGTTTAAAAACAAAGTAATCTTCAATATGTTTATCATTTTGCTAATTGAAAAGCATAATATGTTGTTTTAAACTGTTTATATGAATCATGCTTTTGCACCTTTCATATATTTTTATTGATTTGCAATGTAATGGAAGAGCAATTTCGATCATATCTTTAAATGATGATCTAGTGGACCATGACCTATCTCAATCTCAATCGTTTATTGAGGGGGCCCACGTATAGGAGTGTATGGATAAATATAAATTATTGAATTTCCTCAAATTATTGAATCCAACATTTTCGTTTTTTTATGCAGAATGTTTAAGAAACTATCTTCGTGATTAAAAAAATATTATGTTTAATCTATATACATATATGGTTTCAAGATACTAACATTATATTGTATTCAGACTTGTATTTAACTTATTTGTATTCGATTTAATAATACATTTGTAATGTTACACATGGAATGGCTTCCATGGTGTAATAATTTGTAAATTTACACTATTAAGTTTTTAGCACGCTATTCATTTAATGTATCTAAAGTTAACCATAATGAAAACATTTCATTAATTTACTAGAAGCCTGAACTAATTTGGGTAAATTTATATCGCCAACTACTATGATCCATGCCAACCCTGTAGTTACTAACATAAAGAAACTGTAACTGTAGTTGCTAACATAACTTAACATTCATAAAGCTTAAGATATTAAAAAAAAACATATTAATATTATGCTTATATCTTATAGAGCGTTGGGCGTTAATTGTAAAATTTCTAGTTACGAGGGGTCTTAGAAGTAAAATATGTGATAATAAGATTTATAAGTAATATATGTAACATTTTTTCTTTTCAGAAACAGGTAAATGTGATAAATAATTTGTTGTGCTTCTTACTTTCACATTATTTACTTCCATACAACCTTACATCTCTTGATTGAGGAGAGAAATATTCTAAATTGTCATGAATCGCTATCAAACGCAGATTTTTTCTTATCTTAGTGGTAGTTTCCTAAGATTATCCCGATTTAACAAACAAAAACCTCATAACGAATTTTAAAATATGTATGTTAGGGTCAATCAGAAGGTAAAATGAACGAAACCTAATGTATTTATAATATCATAACTTTTAATTACTTTGAAACTACTATTGCCATTGCCAATCATTGCTTTACCGGAACAGTGTAGACCAATTGTGCGTTCTGGTTGACTTCACGTATCTCAGCTGTATAAAATGACCTGTAATATTGTGATCAATTGATTTTTATACATGAATTGTGAACTTTTCTGAATTTAACTAATGCATAATCACTGTATTGTAAATATATTATAAAAGAGCAACGCTAGAGTTTCTTGCCCGTTCTTCTCTAGCGAATACAGCCTTGTGAACCGGGTGGTAAAGAAAAAAAGTGACAATCTAAATAAGGATTGTTTATGGTATTTTCAGAATAACAAATTAATTTAATTTTCATTGTTTATAAATAAAGTTATTTATTTTTGAAGTTTATTTTATTTATTTCTTTAAAACCATATATGAATATACAACTACCTAAATCGGTAAAAAAAAACCGGTAAGTTTGAGGCACAGATGTCAACCGGAAAATAAAGCCATCCCTAATTAAATTAAAGATCGGTATCTCGATAAAGTACCGATTGTCACAGCACTGCTACACATGTATATAACCACCGAACGAAAAGTAAAGAAGAACACTCTGTCAAAATATGTACTGGATAGAAAGAGATGGACGATTAATTATGAATGAATTGTATAACATAATATAGACATAAAGTACATGTTTGGGCTTTCACTGTGTGAGTTCCCTTATCGTGTTAAAAAATTTGTATGGACTCGGCTGTCTGTCTTGTTTATTAGTCTGTGATAGTGTATGCTGATGACATTGACAGGACGAGTTACTGCATTTTGTAGTGGTGTTCCGTACGAGACAAATCACAAACACCAGTGCTATCGATTGTGAATTACTACGGCATATTTTGTGAATAAATGCCATTATTGTGTTATTAAATCGAGACATGCATCTCGTTAAATTGCATGCAATTATTATGATATAACGAATTCCAACAATGGTATATAAACATGTTTTTATCGTCGTACCAGTGCGCGGTGGGACACTATACTTTTCGGAATATATTATATTTATTAGGAAGTAAATAGGTTAACGTCTATTATATTGCAAAATTATTCATTAGTAATTCTCATTGGAATATTATTTTTGAATTACCTATAGGTAAAAGCCATGAATATGGAGAAGGATGAACGAATTATCAGTTTAGTAACAAAATAACAAACTAATTCGGTAGCTTTCACTAACTCAAATATATCGCCACAAGCTTATCTTCGCATTTTGGTATTAACGTGGAAATTATTTTGACCAACTAAAAACAAAAAAAATTATATGTTCGATAGTTTCGTGTCTGTACAACACTATAACATGAAACAAATGTCAACATTGCGTCATTTAGGTGCGTTCAAATTAAACCTTGTGTATCTGTATCAGCAGGCCGGTTTAACTCAGGCTTAAAAAGTGACTCAAATTTCTATCTCGCTTTCTCATATGCCGTTTTCGCCCCATCTCTCACGCTCCGCCACTTTTATGAATGTGTGCGTGTGCCGGCGTGCCCTGTCGCCGCCATATTGCTGCCATATTTTTCAACAGTCGATTGTTGTTTAGTTTGGATTTGCTTATTTTATTTTTAATTGCATGTTATTTCATATGTTTTGTAATCAGCAACGTAAATATTTAGCAGTACAAACATGATATAGTTTTGTTTGTGTAAACCGTATCTAAAGACTTGTGATTTACGTGATAATTATTAATTTTAGTTATGTGTTTTGTTCCCGAGTGCACAAACGAAAAAAACATAGAAATATCTGTGCAGCCTTCACAAACAAAATATACAAACACTTAATAAGTGAACAGCTACGTTGGCGGAGCAAGAAATACCAAATTATTGAAAAACATAAATCTAACCTCATCTGACATAATTAAGGTAAATATAATAATATGTTATTCCGCTGTGACCCAATTTCTAGTTTAATCTGCTACAGGATTATACGAAATAACAATAAGTTGAAATAAATACCCATTGAAATACAGATTTATTAGATCTCTGAACATGTGATAAGGTTAACTTTTTGTTAGCGTCGAGTTGATGAATTATGTAGCCTTACTCCTTTCATTCGTACTCTCGACTGTACAGGAGGCTTGTGCTCTGCAGCGAAAAGTAAATGAGTCGTTCCAGCACAGTACAGTGCAAGATTCCATTTTTTGGTATAGGTATTTCCAAGTTCATAACATATTCATTTATAACTATCCAATGTTTTATGGTTATATGTATGTAAAGTCAGGAAACCAGTCAACTTCAACAGATTGAGCCCTAATGGTATTTATTTCTTTATTAATTGTTTTATAATTTCTAGGCTTGACTCGGGTCAAATTTCCAGTCCAAGCAATTCGCAGGCAAATGGGTTCATCATTGGAAGTACAAAGAAAGTCTCTACTGCGTCTGCAGGATCACTACACTGTAGACTTATATGTTAATATTGGCGAAGGTTAAATCACAACAGAAGTAATTATGTTCATTAATAATCTGTTTATAATATTTATACTTCTTGATATAATAATCTCATAAAAATGCATTTGCTAAAGATTTTGGTTATATTTTCAATCCAGCGCAATGCAGTAGTTTATAAAAGTATATTATAGACCTATATTGTGCATACTATAATAGTAATAGCATTAACATTCTTTAAAATGACTATATTCAAACATATGTTTTGCCTATTCCTTTAATATACAAATCAAAAAAGTTTTAGTATTTAGTAATGCATGATGCATTTAATGTTTTCAATGATTTAAATAATTATTCATTAATTGATAGCTTATTTTAATTATGTTTGTCTTGTTTTTGCATTTCAATTTCTGGAAAAGTAAGCTAAATCGTTTTGTTTGTTATTTACTTTATGTTAATTGTCTCTTAGATAAAATTTACAAACAAAGCAATCTTGTGCTGCTTCATGGTATTGTATAATACATATAATTTGCAACAATTAATGTTACCATTTAAATTTTTATTTGTCAATGCATATTTCAATTCTGTAGTCATGTTCTTACATTTGGCATTGTTTTATTGGTCCAAAAATTAAGAGAATTTTAAGAGATAAAATTAAGCGATATTAACAAATAAAAATGTTTAAATTAATCTGAAAATGTTTAAAAAAATATTGTAGGTTATAATATTCATTAGGATAAAAATGTTAAAATAAAAGTGTTGTAATATAAAAATATAACATCAAATAAATCAAAGAATATATTGTTGAGTAAAGGTTTAGAATTATAACTTGGTTTTATTTGTTATTTTAAATCCATAAATTTGAATATATAAGCATGAAACCCAAATATAAAACCGGTAAATTTCCGGTAGTAAAAATCGGTATGCTGAAAGTATAACGTACATCCCTAAATATTTCAAAATCGGTAATTTCGGTAAAGTACCGATTTCCAGCCCTAGTCGGAAACGCATCTAAATATATATACGTATAACGTACGAAAGAGATGGCTCAAATACGATGAACAAAATTCTTTAATACTCTTGGTCAGTGACAAAATAATCAATGAAATGAAAGAAAGATCCGATGAAGGTTGAATGAATTATATACAGGGTATCTCAAGACTGCTACCGAAAACGAAGCCGGGTGGTAGTTTTAGTGGCTCCAAACACAATGCAATTAAAAATTTCGCATAGAAACGCGACAATTATTTTTTATGATTTTTTAAATATCGTCAATTTTGGGTGGTATATCCATAGTTTTTGCTAAAATAATAATTTAAACTCTTTTATACCTTAGAGTATTTATAAATAAAAGGATATACACTATTATTTTAGGAAAAAATGTATTTACCACCCAAATATGGCCATAGGAAAAAAATAACAAAAAAAAAATTGTCGCTTTTTTTTGCAACTTTTTCTGTTGCATTGTGTCTGAAGTCGCTTAAACTATCACCCGGCTTCGTTTTCGGTAGCAGTCTTGATATACCCGGTATGTAGAAAAGCATGTTTGGTTTCGATGTGTGAGTTTTCATAACGTGTTAAAAATTTTGTATGGAGTTGGCCGTCTGTATTTTTAGTCGTCTGTGTGTATCAGGCCATATACGTCCCACTGCAGGGCACGGGCCTCCTCCACAATCGACAGTGCGATCGAGAATTTTATTTAATTATTAATATAAATATCAAATTGATTTCATTTATTAACTTATTTTAGTATTCTTAAGATATTAATAATGCACAGCGTCAAATTAGTTTTAATAATTCAGTCCACTCTGAGTTAATTCACAACTCAAGCATATTGCCGTTCCGCCAATGCAATGATCTGAATAAAGCCGTGGTTCCTAACCTGGGGGTAATTACCCCCGTGGGGGTAAAACCTGTAATTTACGGTAACAATGAGCTGGTTATCGTCTTAAGTGAAACAAAACCTAATATTACCAAACTTGTAAAAACTAAGCAGTACCTCGCGGTACTGTGGTGGTATAAATTTTTTTAACTAATAGAAATTTCAAAAGCATAATCATTGGTTACGTGTACGGTGCAAATGTTTTAAGTTTAATAAAGTCTACGTATAAGGTATTAACACGTGTTGTTTGAGATCATCCTTGGAAGGAGGGGTAAAATCAGTCACCCTAGAGGGGAGAGAGGGGTAAAATCAGTCACCCTTAGATCATAGGGGTAACAAACCTAAAAAGGTTAGGAACCACGGGAATAAAGGTATGTAGATACTATAAACTCATTAATTAAGTTTATAGGGAGGGTGTTTTATTTTTGCATAATATGCATTTGATAGTTTCTGTAGCGCAGTCAGTTAGACACCGTATGTGAAACGACAGGTCGTGGATTCGATCTGCGCACTGTAACTTGTGTGATAGATATTTATTCAGGTCTGGGTACTTATTTATCTTTATCACTGCAGGGCACGGGCCTCCTCAACAATCGAGAGTACGATTGAGAGTGGTTAGGCCATATAGTCCACCACGCTGGCCTAATACGGGTTAATGGACTTACACACCATAGAAATTCTTATGAATCGCTATGGAATGCAGGCTTCCTCACGATGATTCCTACACCGTTTTAGTGCGTAGTGATTGACTATCAAAACACACATGACTCCAAAAAATCAGAAGTGTGCCCTGGGATTCGAACCCGCGACCACCGTCTATATGTTGGCAGACGCGTCTGGTCCGTTTATCAACAGCCCACCATGCACTTTCTTGGGTACTTGTGAGACAGAAAAATATCTCGTAGTTTAAAATATCCACAATAGAAGACTAGATCTTAATGATACAGAACCTTGAAAAGTAATTATAGACCGAAATAATATAAGCGAATTTTTTGTTTTGAAATCGGGTTTAATTTTTTTTGTTATTTTTATCTTTTTAGTGTTGATAGGAATTTAAATGAAGAAAATTTGGTCCCCACAAGGAATATGTTCTTTCCGATGATAATGAAATCGCTAAAATCGGCTAAAAGCTGCCGAATATATATATATATTGGGGGGGGGGGGGGGGGGGGGGGGGTTAACGTCACTCGCGTCCGTAGGCTTTGACTCTAGATTCCCTACACGTGACCCCTGGGTAGTGCCAAATGAGTGACATAGTGGTGGTAGGACTTATGTGTCCGCCCGGGTAGCGACCACCGTCCACGAGGCGTAAAGACCGCCATAGTGATCTCCGTAAGGGGATCGCGTTCCGGGATCAGCCAGTGGTTTTCCGGTTTCTTCGAGGATCTTAAGTCCGGGCATGAGGTTGTACCGTGTGGGTATTTTCGGTCCTCTGTCGAAGGGAGGAGAGTTGATCCGCCGGCCAGGGAGACCCGTAGAAACGGTTGTCCGCTGGCCGCCCGCGGTATAGTACAGGGGCCCAATCGGGGCTAACCACCTCGAGAGGCTGCCTCACCATGCCGCGCATAATCTTGGGTGGGTACGTCGTGCCGGTTGGTGACCGGAAGTGGGGTCCCGGCGGCCCATCCCGGGAGGGTACGGGGGCCCTTCCGTCCGGCGGATCAATTCGCTTCCTGCCGACCCTTTCGTGCCGGTGCCCATTCGGCCTTCTTAGTGCCCGAACCTAAGATCCTCGTTGCCTCTTCACCAATCCCATCCTTTCTACCATGACAGTGCAACTAAACAGAGCAGGTCCTTCAGCGGTGCTTAACCCCACCACCGCGTTCACTATGGAGTTCACTAACATCCGTGGACTCCATACGAACCTCAATGCCGTCCACCACCATCTTGAGACGGTCCGGCCTGCTTTGCTCTTCCTAACGGAGACGCAGATTCGTTGTCCGACCGATAATTCTTACCTGTTGTATCCCGGTTATTCGCTTGAAGTAAACTTCAAGCCTAAAGCCGGGGTATGCTTGTATGTTCGGTCGGACATCTACTGTCGCCGTTTGCACTGCATGGAGGACCCCTCCTTCTCCGCTCTGTGGGTGCACGTGGATCTAGGTTCCCTGAGCCGCATCTACGTGTGCCTTTACAGGTCTCACAACGGGGACGATGAGACGACTCGGCTGTTCAGGTATCTTAGCCAGGCGGCTGATGACGCGCAGGCGCAGTTCCCGTCGGCCGAAATGGTGGTCTTGGGGGATTTCAATGCTCATCACGAACTGTGGCTGGGCTCCTCCAAGACTGATCATGCTGGCAGAGCTGCCCATGCATTCGCTCTGACTCATGACTTGACACAACTGGTGAACCAGCCCACCAGGATCCCGGATGTGGCGAGTCATGCGCCTTCTTTGCTGGACCTTCTGCTGGCGAGTCACCCAGCCGGGTATCATGTGACCGTTAGTGCGCCTCTGGGCACTTCCGATCACTGCCTGGTTGGGTCGTCAGTACCGATCGCATCACCTCCACGTCCCGTGCAGGTTAGGCGAAGGGTCTGGAATTACTCGTCGGCAGATTGGGATAGTATGTGGGAATATTTTGCATCCATCTCTTGGAGGCAGCGCTGCTTTGAGGGTAAAGATTTTTTTTTTTTTTTTTAACGAGAGTAAAGCTCCTTTAGCCTTCCTTCCGACACTCGGGGGAGATCGGAAGGGGCGTGTCGGGGTCTCCGGCCTTCCAGCCTGTTATCAGGCTGGGTCCCTACCGAGATCTAAAAAGATCTTTTGCCGGCATACCGACTAAAACCTCTCGGTGGCCATCACGCGCGTTATGGGTGACAGGCGATGTGGACAGGCGAATGGCGCCCATTTAACTCGCCGTGTCACCCGGCGCACTGCCAAATATGGCTCCTCACATGTTGGGAGGGCGCAGATGCCCCCTCTTTCCCTACTTCGGACGCCCATGGTGAGATGGGCGTCCGCGACAGACACGAGGCCACACGTTCTGCCGCCCATCTCGGGGTCACTCCCGACGTGAGCACACAGCCCCCGCTGTGTGCTTAGCGACCCCGATGACCCCTTTTAGTCGCCTCTTACGACAGGCAGGGGATACCGTGGTGGAATTCTGGCGCCCCTTGACCACTGGGCGGGGCGCCGGGTCAGCCATTGTCATTCACCCGGCGCCTCCTTCTCGGTTGGCGGCGGTGGGTGGGATCGTTCCGCTCACGATCCCGCCCCGCGCTCTCCTTCTGTTCCAAACACCAGCACTGGGATCGTTCAGCCTGGTGCGCCATTCCTCCACTGCAGCCGTGCGGAAGGAGGCCCGAACGGCCTCGACTTCTCTAAAGGCTGGTAGCTCCCCACGACGGGACGCCTCCTCCCGCCAGTGGTAGGCTGACGAGAGGGCTCTGGCGTCAATGTCCCAGGGAAGGAAACCAGCCAGTACGCAGGCCGCCTCATGGGAAATCGTGCGATAGCCCCTGACCATTCGCTGCGCCACCGCTCGCTGCGCTGGACGCAGGAGGAAAACACAGCGCCTGTCCAGGGACTCGGCCCAAACGGGGCAACCGTAAAGTGCCATGGATCGCACGACTCTGAGGGTAAAGATCCCTCAGCGAGTGCCAACGCTATTGCTGACGAGATCAGACTTGGAATGGAATATTACATTCCTTCCTCTGAGATCGCCAGTAAGGGCCGTGGACGCTCCTGGTTCAATCGTGCATGCGCTGATGCTGTCGGTGACAAACAGGCGGCGTATCGCGCTTGGATCAGGGGTCGCGCCATGAAGGATCCAATATCAGTTCCCTCAAAGAAGCCTATAACCGTGCCTCCAAGGCCTGCAAGAAGGCCTACGTTAGGGCGGATGCCCAGCGCGTTAGCAGGATTGGGCGTGCGTTGGCCGATCACCCAACTAGCAGTCGTGCTTATTGGAGGTTAGCCAGGGCCGTCCAATCTAACTTCTGCCGTCCAGCGTTGCCGCCGCTGAGGTACCCAGAAGGGTCGCTGGCCCACAAGCCGCAAGAGAAGACTGCCTTGCTGGCAAATCTCTTTGCGGCTAATTCCCGCCTCGAAGACCGTGGTTCCCAGTCGCTGCCTACACTGCCTGATTGCGGTTCTCAATGGCAGATATTCGCATCAGGCAGTGTGATGTGCGGCGTGAGTTACGGTCTCTCGATGTGCGGAAAGCCAGTGGTCCGGATGGGATACCAGCGGTGGTTTTAAGGGCTTGTGCAGCCGAGTTGTCTCCAGCACTGACTCGCCTCTACCGAGCGTCCTACCGCACAGGTGTTGTGCCGAAATCTTGGAGGGAGGCCAATGTGCAACCGATCCCCAAAAAGGGTGATCGATCGGACCCTACCAATTACCGCCCTATCGCTATCACCTCAGTGATGTGTAAGGTCATGGAGCGGATCATAAACGCTCAATTGGTCCGCTACCTGGAGGATCACTCGTTGATCAGTGACCGACAATACGGATTCCGCCATAATCGATCGACGGGTGATCTTCGAGCGTTTGTCCTGCATCGCTGGGGTGAGGCGATAGACCGGCGTGGCGAGGCTCTTGCTGTGAGCCTCGACATTGCCAAGGCGTTTGATAGGGTCTGGCACCGTGGTCTTCTGTCCAAGCTTCCGGCATACGGTCTACCCGGCAACCTGTGTTCGTGGATTTCCGGCTTTCTGCATGGGCGTAGAATACGTGTAGTTGTAGACGGACACGCTTCGGTGCTCATGTCGGTAAATGCCGGAGTTCCTCAGGGCTCGGTGCTGTCGCCCACCTTGTTTATTCTGCATATCAATGACATGTTGTCGCTTGGCAACATTCATTGCTATGCAGATGACAGCACGGTTCATGGGCGATACCACTGCGAGCCTCCAGGTTGCCATGTCGAAACTGTGAAGGGACGCGAAGATCTTGTTATTGAGCTCAACCGGACCTTGGATCTCATTTCTACGTGGGGTTCCAGGAATATGGTTGAGTTCAATGCCAAGAAAACCCAGGTGTGTGCGTTCACGTGCAAAAAATCCCCGTTCTCTCCCCTCCCCATTCTTCAGGGTACTCCCCTCTCAGTGCGGAATGACCTGTGTATCCTTGGTGTGGATCCGCTGTGATCTCAATCCAAGGAATCACATCGAGGGCGTAACTGCCACATCACGCAGGGTTGGAGTCCTGAACAGGGTGCGTCGGTTTTTCACGCCCGGTCAGCTTTGCCGCTTATATAAAGCGCAGGTCCGGCCGGGTATGGAGTACTGCTCGCACCTTTGGGATGGATCCGCCCAGTACCTGCTCGATGCCTTGGATGGATTGCAGCGGCGGGCCATCCGCATTGTGAATGATGCAGACGTTACGAGCAACTTGGAGTCGCTACAACTCCGGAGAGATGTCGCCTCTCTAAGCGTGTTCTACCGCCTGTATCACGGTGAGTGCTCTGAGGAATTGTTCAACTTGCTCCCCTCCTCTCCATTCCTAACCAGAACCACGCGTGCTGGCTTGCGAAGCCATAGCTTGACGGTCCACACCATCCTGGCGCGAACCAACGGTTCTCAAATTCGTTTCTGTGCCGCACCGTCAGGCTGTGGAATTGTTTGCCGGCGCACGTGTTCCCTCCTTCCTACAATCCTGGGTCCTTCCGCCGTGGTGTGAAGAGGCACCTAAGCAGGCCGGCATAATTGTTTTTTTTTTTTATAATGGCCTGGCATATTGGCGGCATTGCACCTGATGGAAAGTGCCAATGCCGCCCAGGCAGAGTATCCATTGGCATCGGACGGCAGTCCCATGCCAATGGAAACAATTATGCCGGCCTGCTAAGGTGCCTCTTCACACCACATATTGGAGTATTCACATGTTTATTATTTTTTCTCCCCCCCCCCCCCCTACCTTTGCCCCTACCACCTTTTTCCTGAACCATTGTGGCTTAGCTTTTATACTGAACCCAATGCAAAAAGAACCATTGGAATCCTACTAAAGTTTGAAGAGTTCTACACTGCAGGTCCGAACATGATCATTAGATCTTCATGTTGTGTTCCTGGGATTAACCTGTCAATATATTCATTCCAATGAAAAAGAAATCACCAAAATCGGTTAAAAGCTGCCGAAGATATTAGAATTTACGTGTATTTTAATTTTATCACCTACTCCCCCCCCCCCCCCCCCCCATCACTCCCACCCCTTTTCCCCTCTATCACTGTAATTTAACTTTTATGATGAACCTAATGCAAAAATAACCATTGGAATCCTACTTAATTTTAAGGAGTTCCCCTCTCCAGAAGATATTCATCAGATTTTCACCATATTTTTATGGGACCAAATGACAAGCACCAGCTTTCACTCAAAGAAAAAATGGTCGACATCGGTTCACACAGTACAAAGAAACGAGGTAACAAACATAAAAAAGAAACCACAACATACAGTCGAATTGAGAACCTCCTCCTTCTTTTGAAGTCGGTTAAAAAGAAATTGGGAGATAAACGTATAATATTAAATAACTATTTTATTAATGTATTTATTTATTTATTTTATTTAATGTAATGGCTTTGTTTAAAATCATTTAAACTTATTTAATGTCTCTATGATGTAAGGAAACAAATATTGATAGTTGTGTCGTCCCCATGTGTAATCCATGTGGTTAAACTTTTCACGTTCCATAATTTTAAACTGTACCACATTCGGCAAGGTTTTTCTCAGCCTTAAACCGTCTTCCATTGGAGATAATCGATCATTCCTTGCGGTATACAAAGCTACATTCATAGTCACTTTACTTATGTTATACACGGGAGGAGACTTTGAATTATATACTGCTAAGTTTCTATCTTCGTAGTCATAGTAAATAAAATCTCCGTAAGTTGCAATTTGCAGCAAATGTTTCAGATTTTTTCTTGAAGTGCTTGTTGGAAAATGTCTGATAACTACTTGGAACATTTCATCTTCGAATTCATCCTCGTCGAAGCCAGCTACCGAGAAGAACACAGCTCTACAAAGTAAATAACCAACTGTATGCACTGTGCACAAGTTTTCTATTTCGAATCTATAAATTGAATTGTCACCAAACATTTCTTCTTGCTGCAATGCTATCAGAACTTTGTCTAAAATCGGGCCAAATTGTATTAATGTACTCAATGGTGGTTTATAATGATTTAAATAACAAATAGGACCTAATGCAAGCATAATTTTAATTTTATCATTATACTCCGGTTTTGTTGCACCCAAAACATAATAAATTGAATTCCCTTGGGAATGGCCGATGGCGCTTAATTTTGGCACACCATTCTTGTTGAGTATGAAGTCTATTAAGGCGGGCAGATCATAAAAACCCATTTCGTGGAAGCTGTAGTTCCAGAATTCGCTATCCAGGTCTGGATTCAAAGTAACATGACGCCGGGAATATTTCACACCTCTGACACAAGTAACCCAAACATCATAACCATGCTCTTTAAGGTAGACAATTAGCGAATTATGACCCCTAAGTATGAAAGAATCAGCGGAGTCGAGGATTCCGTGCGTCAGTAAAACGGGGTCTAACCTATTCCCTGGTATATTGAACAGCTTCAGTATATATCCATCTTCCGTGATGACATCATATTCCAGCACAGTTTGTCCATATTTTGACGCTAGTTGCGTGAAATTAAGTCGTCCATCTTCAGAAATTCCATCCAAAGCCAAAGCGTGGAATTTCAATAATTGTGCGTTAAAAAATATATATAATGAACCAATTAATACAATATTAATCTCCATATTCACAGTTCTTTTTTCACATTTCATAAACTTGAGCACATTATTAGAGATTTACTCGCGGATAACTACATCAATATTAATATTTGACGGAAGTTTTATGAGGCTCTACCAATAGAGCCTTGAATCACTAGCACGGTTCAGCATAAAAAATACAAAACTGGTTTAATAATTAAACCAATTACAATTCGCGAGATGTGGAACTATAACTCAAATAAAACAGAGGCGCAAACATTTATCAACAACCAGTGGCCTAACTACACATCGCCCGTGGCAAAATCATCAGAGACAACAACGATTCCTTTGTTACGGGATGTAAGTAAAACGCCTAATTGCAGTTCTGTCATATACAATTTAGTCTTTTTATTTTAGAGTTGATTACGTTAAAATTTTCCTCCTATTCAAGTTTTTTAAGATCTACACTGTAAATTCTAGTGGCCTTATTCATACTCAGATTATAAACATATTTTTGCTATCGTATGTTGTGTCCCTTTTGAACGACTTTTGAATTCAGTTTGATCGAAGAAGACAAAACATTCGATAACTAACAAATTCTATTAATTAGTGGTTTCATTGTTTCTGTTCATCTAATATTAATAAATTATTATTGTAACAATGGTGTTTTTTTAAATAACTCATGACTGTAAACACGAATGAAATATATAATTGTTGCGTTAAAAATTGAGTAATTATAGGTTTCCATAGATTACGATCTAGCCATTATCTGTACAGCAATTCGAAAATCTGCCAAAAAGTAGAAAAAAAACAATTCGCATATTTTTTAGTGTCTAGATTATAACTATGTTCAATAATTACGGCTCATCCCAAGGTTCCATACAACTCGCACAAAAGGTCAGTCGGTTCATAAGTTATGAGGCCAAGCAAACTGGTTTAAAATTAACCGCAATTAGAAATAATGTTATTTGTGTTATCCCACAACAGCTCCATGAGCCCGTTAAAACCATCACCAACATTGTTTATAGTTATTTATTATTAAATAATATAAATAATAATAAGTAAGTTTATAAAAAAAATTAATATTTATTATATAGTATGTGTATTGACTTGTTATAAGAGCTCTTTATTTGCCTACATGTCCAATAAATATCTACATTTCATTTCATTTCATAAATCATTACAAAAAGCAGTTATATTATAGGTACATATAGAATTATTCAAAAGTTACTACAAATAGATGTGAATCATTGAAAATCTAGAATAGTCGCTGACGCCTTACTTACCGGGTATCTCAAGACTGCTACCGAAAACGAAGCCGGGTGGTAGTTTTAGTGGCTACAAACACAATGCAATTAAAAATTTCGCCTAGAAACGCGACAATTTTTTTTTATGATTTTTTAAATATCGTCATTTTTGGGTGGTAAATCCATAGTTTTTGCTAAAATAATAATTTAAACTCTTTTATACCTTAGAGTATTTATAAATAAAAGGGTATATACTATTATTTTAGGAAAAAATGTATTTACCACCCAAATATGGCCATAGGAAAAAAATAACAAAAAAAAATTGTCGCTTTTTTTTTGCAACTTTTTCTGTTGCATTGTGTCTGAAGTCGCTTAAACTACCACCCGGCTTCGTTTTCGGTAGCAGTCTTGATAAACCCTGTATATGTTTCATTCTATGCCGTATTGATGTCGAGCTTCATTAGAAATGGAAATACTATCATATCAATCAATCAGGCCCGGATCTAGGGGGGGCAAGACGGGGTCTGTGCCCCGGGCGGCAAGTTCAAGGGGCGGCATATTGAATCTTGGGAGACAATTACACAACTCATCAATAACGTAACACCACTTACACGGACACTGCAGAACTAAATATTTTTTTCGCGGGGCGCGAATATTTATGAATATTTTTTATGTGGTACAGGAGTTTGTCCGCGACTTCGTTTACGTGTATATAATGATAATATGGTTTTAAAAGCAAACCAACGTTATATCGCTACAACTACATTACATTGAAAACTCTACGAAAGCTTTTACAAAAATCAACATAAAACATTCTCTTGGGTCCTTCCTATCTTCTATTCAGCTATGAAATTATCTTTTGAAAAACCTGTGAAAAACCGACGTACCCTGTTCAGGACTCCATGCCTGCGCACTGTAGCAGATATTACGCCCTCGATGTGATTCTCTTTTTTATTAGTGGAAACTTTACGTTATCTACATGTAATTTTTTTTTGTTAGTTTCCCAAATAATAATAAAGAAAACAAAATTCCTTGGATTGAGCTCACAGCGGATATCCACACCGAGGATATTTAGGTCATTCCGCATTGAAAGGGGTGCACCCTGAAGAATGGAGAAGTGAAAGAGAACGGGTATTTTGCACATGAACGCACACACCTGGGTTTTATTGGCATTGAACTCAACCATATTCCTGATACCCCATGTGAGCTCAATGACAAGATTTTCGCGTCCATAGCGGTATCGCCCATGAACCGGGCTATCATCTGCTGCCGGGCTGTCATATTGTCTAGCGACAACATATCATTGATATGCAGAATAAACAGGGTGGGCGGCAGCACCGAGCCCTGAGGAACTCCGGCATTTATCGACATGAGCGCCGAAGCGTGTCCGTCGATGACGCCACGTATTCTACGCCCATGCAGAAAGCTGGAAACCCACGAACACAGGTTGTCGGGCAGACCGTATGCCGGAAGTTTGGAAAGAAGACCACGGTGCCACACCCTATCAAAAGTCTTGGCTATGTCAAGGCTCACAGCAAGAGTCTCGCCACGTAGGTCAATCGCCCTACCCCAGCGATGCAGAACAAACGCTAGAAGATCACCCGTTGATCGATTTTAACGGAATCCGTATTGTCTGCCACTGAACAACGATTGATCCTCCAGGTAGCGGGTATGATCGTTTATGATCCGCTCCATGACCTTACATATAACTGAGGTGATAGCGATAGGGCGATAGTTAGTAGGATCTGACCGATTACCCTTTTTGGGGATCGGTTGCACATTGGCCTCCAAGATTCAGACATCCAAGATTCAGGCACAACACTTGTGGCGGTAGGACGCTCGGTCAGAGGCGAGTCAGTGCAGGAGACAACTTGGCTGCACAAGTTCTTAAAACCCCCGCCGGTATTCTATCCGGACTACTGGCTTTTCGTACATCAAAACACCGTAGCTTACGCCGCCCATCACACTGCCTAATGCGGATATCCACCATTGAGAAACCGCAATCAGGCAGTGTAGGCAGCGTCTGGGAACCACGGTCCTCGAGGCGGGAATCAGCCGCAAACAGATTTGACAGTAACGCGGCAGCCTTCTCTTGCGGCTTGTGAGCCTGCAACCCTTCCGGATACCTAAGTGGTGGCAACGCTGGAGGGCAGAAGTTAGACTGAACAGCCCTGTTCAAGGTCCAATAAGCACGACTGCTAGTTGGGTGATTGGCCAACGAACGTCCAATCCTGCCAACGCGCTGGGCATCCGCTTTAACGAAGGCCTTTTTGCAGGCCTTGGTGGCTCGGTTGTAGGCTTCTTTGAGGGAACTGATATTGGGATCCTTCATGGCGCGAGCTCTGATAATACGACGCTTGTTTGTCACTGACAGCATCGGCGCATGCTCGATTGATCCAGGAGCGTCTACGGCTTCCACTGGCGATCTTAGAGGAAGGAATGTAGTATTCCATTCCAAGCCTGATCTCGTCAGCAATAGCGTTGACACCCGCTGAGCGATCTTTACCCTCAAAGCAGCGCTACCTCCAAGAGATGAATGCGAAATATTCCCGCATACCATTCCAGTCTGCCGACGAGTAATGCCAGACCCTCCGCTTAACCTGCACAGGACGTGGAAGTGAAGCGAACGGTACTGACGACCCCACCAGGCAGTGATCGGAAGTGGCCAGAAGCCAGAAGAACCAGCATGATTAGTCTTGGAGGAGCCCAGTCACAGTTCGTGATATGCATTGAAATCCTCCAACACCACCATTTCGGCCGACGGGGACCGCGCCCGCGCGTCGTCAGCCACCTGGCTAAGATACCTGAGTAGCCGAGTCGTCTCATCGTCCTCGCTGTGAGACCTGTAAAGGCACATGTAGTTGCGGCCCAGGGAACCAAGATCCACGTGCACCTACAGAGCGGAGAAGGAGGGGTCCTCCATGCAGCGCAAACGGCGACATCAGATGTCCGACCGAACATACAAGCATACCCCGGCTTTAGGCTAGAAGTTTTCTTCAAGCGAATAACCGAAGTACAGCAGGAATGAATAACCGGAAGTTGGTGAACTCCATGGTGAACGCGGTGGTGGGGCTATGCACCGCTGAAGGACCTGCTCTGTTAATTGCACTATCATGAGGTTGAAGTAATGGCTTTGGTGACGATGCATCGAGGAGCCTAAGTCCGGGCATAAACAAGGCCGAATGGGCACCTGCACGAAAGGGTCGGCAAGTGACGAATTGATCCGCCGAACGGAAGGGCCCCCGTACCCTACCGGGATGGGCCGCTGGGACCCCCCATACGGTCACCAACCGGCAAGACGGACCCACCCAAGATTATGCGCGTCATGGTAAGGCTCTCTTGTTGGTTAGCCACAATCGGCTGTAGTGTAGTGTACCGTGGACGGCCAGTGGATAACCGTTTCTACGGGTTGCCTTAGCCGGCGGGTCAACACTCTTCCCTTCGACAGTGTCCAAAAGTACACGGTACGCAGTATCCTTACGGGGATCACTTTGGCGGTCTTTACTTCCCGAGGACGGTGGTCGCTACCTGGGCGGACACTTAAGTCCTACCACAACGAACTGTTTGAAAAGTGAAACTAGAGTCAAAGTCACGCGAGTGACGTTAACCCTCGAAAGTGATAGCTATATAAAGCGTGTAAAAATGCTTAACATGGTGGTAAAATGGCGTTCTTTCCCGAATGCCTGTGTCATCAGTAGGCGTCTGGTTGCTAAAAATGATGATGATGATAAAGATAAAAATATAGGCAGGCGGGGGCGGCATTCTTCAGTTTTTGCCCCACCTCGAAAAATATCTAGATCCGGCGCTGCAATCAATTATACACCCAACAGTCACATACATAGTCCTGACCCCATATTCAAAACAAT
This sequence comes from Hyles vespertilio, assembly GCA_009982885.2. Lineage (NCBI taxonomy): Eukaryota > Metazoa > Arthropoda > Insecta > Lepidoptera > Sphingidae > Hyles > Hyles vespertilio. Next base: position 1,744,549 of record CM042811.1, read on the forward strand.
TTAATCTTCGTTTCAAGTCGAGGTTATGAAAAACTAGGAGAGAATTTTCGGTTCCACAACCTAGAGACGAGCCAAATAATTGTGGGCCTCATAAATATTTGTGTCGGTGCAAGGATCGAACCGCGGCCCCTCGTTTCACAGATGGCGGTTAACCAAATATGCCAGTTGCCACGGAGACTACTTTTCAATTACGGTTTTACATAAGTATAAATGTATTAAATATGACAAATATTATTATTTATTTGAGCAATATCTTGTACCCTTTGTTTTGAATTGAACATTGAATTTGTAAATTATTAATCTGAATCCTTTATTACCTCATATAAATACGTCCCACTGCAGGGCACATGCCTCCTCTACAATCGATATAAGGGTGAACAGGGTCATATTGGTCTGAATCCGTAAGAAACATCTATAGTAATGTGCAATGGGTAATATAACTGTAATTTTCTTGATATTTAAAACAAAATATTATTTAAAAAATGAATTAAACCGTTTTTGTTTGCAAACTAATTTATTTTTTTACACATTTGAATTGAATCTGTAAAAATCAGACTTAATATATTAATTAATCTAATATTGTGACGCGTTTATCCAACCTTAAGTTTAAAAGCCTTTTTTCTCAAAGGAGATTTCGGATTAGTCGGAAAATACGTCGGTGTTCAATTTACTGGCCGTCGAAATGCACACAACTTGAAGTAACACACCATATGGGAACCTGTTGAAAATCACGATGATTAGATATTATCACAGCATACATATTTGTATGGGTCGCGAAATTAGGGATCACGGGTTTGAATCCGCGATGATGTGTTTATGTAATCTGTAAATATTTGTTAAAGGGTTGGATTTAGTGGGAACAAAAACAACTCAGATTGTAAAGAATAGGCGACATTTTTTTGAAATTAAATAATATGGGTTTTATTGTTTTGCAAACCTAAGAATTTAAAACTACATCAATGTTTTTACCAAATTAAACTTCTACGTCCTACGGCTACATTGTTCTCTACTATAGAGAGGGATTATTTTAGAACTTAGAGATATAATAAAAATTGCAATACATTATTAATATCTTATTAATAAGCTCATATGATGGAGGCATGAACTTTAGCTTAAGGCTATAGAATTGACTCAATTATTTTAAATAGCCAGGTATTCACGAGTTAATTAATAAACACGGATGTACTTCAGCCTAACATGTCGCCTAACATGAAAATCATACTATGGCAACCCACTGATATTAAAAGTATTTTTTTTGTATCTGTATCAGCCCATATACGTCCCACTGCAGGGCACGGGCCTACTCTACAATCGAGAATACGATTGAGAGTGGTTAGGCCATATAGTCCACCACGCTGGCCTAGTGCGGGTTGGCGGACTTACATACCATAGAAATTCTTATAAATCGCTATGGTATGCAGGTTTCCTCACGATGTTTTCCTTCACCGTTTTAGTGCGTGGTGATTGACTATCAATACACACATGACTCCGAAAAGTCAGAGGTGTGCCCTGGGATTTGAACCCGCGACCACCGTGTACATGTTGGCAGCCGCGTCTAGTTCGTTTACCAACAGGCCACCACGCACTTAAAAGTAATAATATAATTATAATAAATTCAATTCAAAAGCCTTGAACTAAAGGTAATCCCTCGGAAATCCCGAGTTTATAATTAAGCCCATACGTTTTAGTCACAGATGTATGCTAAGATGTCGAACTTGTAAGTTGACTCCTCATTTATACGGTACGGTCTGCTTGGTCTGCTACCAACTTATTGTAAAATGATTGTAAATAATTAACGATGGCTAAATCAAGCTATGCTGAAATTCATCTTACCCATAAATTTTCCTTTCATCAGTTGCCATTTTCGCGGTACTTTCATCATCGATCGCAAGACTTTTGGTTGGATATGTTTGTTATTCGTTCTGTTTTTGTTATTGCGTCTCTTCATAACGGAATTTTCCAGCATGTCATAACCGAACGTCAAATTAAGCGTTTTTTCCGCAGCCGGGTAATTTTGTCTAAAATACAAAAATAACGTACTGTTAATAACATCTAAAATTTATGCACCATAACTTAATGCCGATACTAATACTATAAGGTCTTCATAAACCTTTTGAAATCCAGTTTCCTGCAGTTTATCTTACCGTACAAATAGGACAAAGAATAAATACCTACCAGATGTCTATCACATCCATTGAGTTATACCTAATGTACTACGTACGTATGACAAACCTCAAATATAGGTATATGCACACGTGCTATAGTTCAGCGCCGAGATCCTTTCCTTCTATTTTCCATGAAATTTTTAAAAATACGAATTATCTTACTTGTTTTTATTATCACTAATTTCATCGCTGTCCTCAGCTTCAAGCGAATTAAAAAGTCTATGCAGCAGTAATTCCTCCATTGGCTCTTCAGATTCAGATGACAGTGAGCCAGAGACTACCTTATTATCGTCCTAGAGAAATGATTATTCTATTAATTTGTGTAATTATAGAAAATCAAAATCAAATTGTTAAAATCGTCCCTTTAATATGAAAAGGGTCGTCATAAAAAGCAGTTTCAATTAACATAATAGTTCCTACTAAAAATGAAGGATAAAGGTATCCTAGTTTTTGAAGATTAAAGCGGATTAAGTATCTTCAAGTTTCAGACAATTTTCCAGTCAGTAGGTAATTAATATATTCCAACCGTGACATTTAGATGTTTCTACTCACCGTATCCAAGTCAACTAAAAGCGATTCATCGTAGATCTCAGCGGTGGCTTGCAACACAAACAACATAGTGTAAATCACGGCACACGCCAATCTCCTTCGGAAATTTGCCATGCTGAAATCCAATTACCAAGATTAAGAAGAGACCCAACTGAACCTGCAAACAAACTGTTAGTACGTACCCTTTCGCAGGACACTACAGTAGGTAGTTTCTAAGATTATCCTTTTGCTAAAAAATAAATAAGAATAAAAATTAATAAAGAATCAATTATAGCAAAAAACCGAATTAGTATAATAACTATGTATCATAAATTAGTGAAATGCTGGTAGAAAAAATATGAACCAATTGAGTCTGTTGAGTTTTTAAATTTCATTATTAATAGAAAATTTCAGCACTGCATTTTTGACATAGGTAATGTTTTTTAGTGCCTCTTGAGCTAGCACTTCGCATTACATATGATGATGAGCGGCCCCCGTCGCTCAAGAGGTTTTGCGATTTCATTGGCAGTAAAGAAAATCCTAGAATATTAGTTTTGTCCTTCTGCACAGAAGTTCAGATATCCACCTCTAGCTAGTCACTCTGGCAGTCTGAGAATATATTCGCTACACCAAGACTAAGCGGTTCAAACTACACCGCATCCGTCGAGTTCTTGTCTCCAATCAAGAATATATCTGCTCCAGCGTACCAATAACATTGGATCACACCAAGATTATCAGTCATTTAAGCATTAAGCATTTTAGTGAATTAAAACTATAATTTACTCACATCAATCTTACTCCAGCAGATTAAAATTCAATGGATGGATTGATACTGATGGTTGTTAGGCAATTGAAAGTACAAGCAAACAATAATCTATTTGCTACTATTCATACGAAACATTTTCTGGGGCACATATTGTTATTGAAGTATGATCTTATCTGATATTGACGCACGAATGCCTACTCTTTATTTTCGCAGTAAGAAAAGAATACATTTTGGTGCGGGCTTGAAATGGCAATACACTTATCTCTAGTTCCGTCATACATTTGTATAGATCGCTGGTTCCTAAACTAGGATATATCCTGTGTCTTAGGAAACCAGAGACATCACATACCATATTTCGTAGGATTTTATGGAGCTTTATTACTTTTATTGTATATTATATCCCTTAAATTACTACTATTCCTACGTCTGGGCTCATGTTGAATAGAAAAATCCAATATCACTTTGCCTGATGCGGGATTCGAAACCGTGACCTCAGCTTTGCAATAATGCCTTAGTACAAATTCGCCACTGCACTGAGGCAGTCCATTTTTAGCAGATAATATGTTTGTCTTATTTTCTCTTTGAACTTGTTTAGATTCGTATTAAGGGAATGATAGCCAGGAGTTAGACCCTCAAATCATATTGTTAATATAATTAACTAGATTTTTTTTTGGCGCCTAATTTACCGCTCTTGGCCAATTCGGAATCATAAATGGATTTGTTAGGTTGTCTGCCTCATTATTTTTATTAGAAAATCTTCTATATTATTAAATATGTTTCCTGTAATTATTTTGTTAATGAGCCATTTAGTCTCAACCAATCGCAGACTACACATCCATATTTTGTTATATTACATATTATGTTAATCAATGTTATCCAATTTTGTAGGATTATAATAAAATTTTCTGCATGTGTAAGATCAATCATAAACTTGACCTTATGTTGATCCGTTGTTAGTTAATTGTACTGATATTGTTGTTGTTATCGAACACTTGTTCTCTTGTGTTATTGAAGATGCACGCAGGATACTTCACTACTTCAATATAAATGTAATATGTTATATTCATTGGCGAAACAAATAAACAAAATAAAATAAAATAAAATATGAGTAAAAAAATTACACCTACCAAGTCAATGCACCTACCTAAATATTAATACCTACTTATTTTTGAAACAATCTTACCATCTGCAAAAGTATATTAGAATATACATGAATATACCAAGATTAGGGACTAAATATACCAACCTGAACTTTCACGTGTAAGCTTCACAATAGTTCCTAGTTGCTACGAATGACGCGCCGCGACAATCGACGTTTCAGACTGATTTGCAGCCCTCTCGCTCTCCCTTATATACCCATCAACCTACGGGCTACACAACCTCAAACAAAGAACTTCTGGAAGAGTCCAAATTGTTGCATCAATCGCAAATATTAGATGTAAGATAAATTTAACAGCGTCTTTGGTGCTAGTTATGGAATTCTATAGGTATTGTTACTTAAAGTTTTCTTTGAAGTAGGTATGTTAACGTTTCTTTGTATATATTATGAAGTTAAGTAGACTTATTATAATTGCGTGTGATTCCTATTATTATCCTTCAAGATAAAAGCATAACGTTCAGTGCTATTCAGTAGAAAACATTCTTAATTTACTAAATTTTTATACCATTTTACCTTTATTAGGACTTTTTATTAGGGGAATTTTTATTGACCCTATATAATCATCACCGTTTTCACATTTAGCCATAAAAATTTAAAGTACTGCTGGACAAAAGCGTCGGTCAACAATTTCCTTCGTTCTTAATTAAATCTTCAATTCACCTCATAGATGAACATCCGATGCAATGGTTCCCTGTATTATATATACTTTATGTTTCAAGTAACAAAAAAAGATTGTTGGACTTCGAAAGGTATTTATGTCCATGACATTTCTTCAACGTAATTTGCGTAATACTCTAAATCATTTTTCATACTAAGTGTTTTATTGATTTCAGGTAATTGAATTAGTAACTCAAGGACATTTTTATTACAAAGAAATATTTTTTATTTTCGGACCCATCTTTTATATTGGAGTCAGTAAAGAGAAAAGCCGTGCAATCACAAATTAGATTTTTTTTTAATCCCTAATGTTTGTTGGTTATAATTAGAATGCGAACTGTCGCGTCTGTAGTCCCAAGTTCGAATTTGACGGTAAATATTTGTAACTTTTCGGAGTCATATAGATATACATTATCAGTTGACCGGTGAAATAAACATTTCTTTTTATTGCAATGAATGACGAGACGAGCAAGCCGTTCGCCTGATGGTAAGCGATACGACCGCTCATAAACAGTAGCAACATTGCGCTCGCCATCCTGAGACATAAGATGTTAAGTCTCAATATGTCCAGTACTTATTCTGGCTACAATGTCCTTCAATCCGAAATACAACAGTGCATTTGCACTGCTGTTTCACGGGAAAAATAGGCATTACGGTGGTACCTACCCAGACGGCCTCTCACATATGAAAAACCTACCACCAGTAAACACTAAACACACACAGTAAACACATTTACTGTTGTGTTTCGGATTGAAGGGCATTGTAGCCAGAGTAACTACTAGACATATTGAGACTTAACATCTTATGTCTCAGGATGGCGAGCGCAACGTTGCTGCTGTTTATGAGCGGTCGTATCGCTTACCATCAGGCGAACGGCTTGCTCGTCTCGCCATTCATAGAAATAAAAATTAAAAAAAAAACAATCTGTTCCCCACAGACGTTTATACATTACGACAATCTCCTCTGAGGGTACTCAAATGTATGTATATGTCACTAGTGGAATCAGTGGTATCATATGCTCTCGACAGCTATGGTCTAACGTTCAAATCATACATAAACGAAATAGATCTTTACAAATCAGATTTTTAAAACTACTCGTAACCAATAAAACCAAAAATAAATGTAAAGAAAATTATTATAAATTATTTAAAATATGCAATATACTACCGGCCTCATTAAATCACAAGCTTCAGTTGATTACTAATAACCATAGCTGCGAAGAGCTGTTGGTACCGCTGCAACACAATAAGCCAACCAGAGCGGTATCGGCAGGGAAATACCTTGTACCAAGGATCCACAACTACTTCGGAGACAGGACACTACGAAAGCGATTACCGTACTTGATAAACGGTCTCCCTTCCGAAATCGCGGCAGCGATTAACAAAAAAAAGTCTGATATTAAAGCTTTTAAAAAGTATTTTTTATCAACCTTATAATTAGACACTCGCAATTCGCTAGATATTAAGTATGTGAAACACTACTGTGTACTCACAGACAAACCAAGTAATTGGTTTTGTGGGACTAATTGTAATTTTTTTTTTGTTAGTTTGTCTTAATATAATAAATAAATTGAAAAAAAAATCTGCAATAGACTAGCGGGCTTAAGCTTTCTCAATCGTCCTGTAAATTAACAGTCCTGTGTTCAAAATAAATAAATATGTGGACTCATATAATATTATAGCCAAGCCATATCAAGAATTTATGTTCGCTGTATCCAAACCGCAGTTACTTTTTGCTAAGCAACGTTTCCAAATTTTATTTATTTTCAATATATGTTGCAGTGTTAGTTTATCTTAAATAATGTAGCCTTTCTCACCTCACGTAGTTCTAGATAACAATGAGCTAAAGGGGCTTTGGGTTTGGGTGTGAGATTCTGAAATCCCTTATTTATGTTGAAGGTAATCATGGGCTTTTCAGCCGGTAGAAATCCGGCTTACCCGGTTTATCAACTCCAAGGTAAACGAAGGTGATCCACAAGGTGATCCAAGAGGATTTTCTACATGGTAAAAAATAATGTAGCCTAACATGTGGTAACAAGCAATATCATTGCTTCACAAAAGATAACTGCTGTATGGATGCATCATAATACTTATGTTGATTACTGTTTAATTAATTAAAGGTCAAATTTGATTCGACGTGCTTCGCGTTGTATTTGTAATGTGCGCTAATATACACATCTAATTAATTTCCAAAAGGGGAAAATCGTCAGGTGCTGATGTAATTAAGCTGGCAGTAGCCGATTTCGCGCAAATTTAAATACGTCATTGTTCTTCTTAATCGAGTTGTATTGACATTTTCGTAAACAAATTTCTGTTTTCGTGGATTTGAGTAAACACTTCGAGAATTTTCCCGCAGTTTTGTTTTTTATATTTCCATTCCGTACATTCCGTAACTCGCAAAGATCGCGACATTTTTTTTTTAATATCATTGTGTTTGGGTGGTAAATCCAATCCAGTCTTTGCTAAAGTATAAATTTAAACCCTGGCTTACCACAGCCTAAAATGACATGGGTTTACACTACTATTTTAGAAGAAAACAATGTTTATATCACCCAAATACGATAGGAAAAAATAACAAAAAAACATCGTCGCTATGAGAAATTTGCTTTTTTTGATTGCTTTGTGTCTGAAGTCACTAAAACTACCACCCGGCGTTGTTTCCTATAGCAGACTTCTCTCTTGATATATCCTATAGATATTCTAGAATCCACGAACAGGGAGTCTCTGTGGGCCATCGGCAAAACTTAGCCTGCCTTTTATTTTTATTGCGATGTGAAGATTATCCCCCATCTAAGCATGCAAAGTTATCTTGGGTCCCGGCTTTTTCCTATTACAATTTATTGCATTTTGTTTTCTGTATAGCCTTAGCATTACATTCAAAAGGTCATTCAGGAATCGGGAAGGAATGAAACACTTTATGAACATAATATTACTGTATTAAATACAAATCTGATGGCACCACGACAAGGCACGTCCGAAACACTTCATTATCAACATAACATTATTTACAATCACATCACACAAATACTTACTAATTATTTTCCTTGTGCTGAGGTTCTCAACATTTACCCTCAAACACTTCAAATATAGGGTCGAGAAATAACAAATTGAATAACCCAAGTGTAAATAAATTGAAATAAAATGACGAAATAAATTCCAGAGGTAAAATAATAATCATTTGGGTATAAAAATGTTGGGAACCTCCGCGTTTCGTTGTAATAACCTAATACTGACCTAAAAATAAATAACTACAGTTATAATAATTAAATCACTGCGTAATTATTATACATTAAAAAAAAACTATAAACATCACAATCAAAAAATAAATTATATTGTCAATTATAAGTAAATACAACGAGTTAGGTTCATTTCGTCCGAAATATATAAAGTCACTATTTCAAGAACATCTATTCAACACTTTTGAAAATAACTTAATAATTTGAATTTAACGAAAAATTACACGAAAGTGTTTGTTACTTTAAATCATAATTTCCATAAGGAATAAATTCTTTTTTTTTGGGCGCAATTATTATTATTTAGAAATTAGTCTAATATTATAAATCATTAAAAAAATATTTCATAATAAAGATACATTACACAAAATATATTTTTCAAAGATTCCGAACGAAATGAACATAAATTATTTTATATTAATAAATTGAGCGTTAAACACGCCCATTGACTAATGCTTAAATACTTTATTATGATAAAACATTTGTATATTTACAAATTATGTGATGTAAGCAATTATTATTTAGCCAATTATTTACGTATTTTCGCAGACTTTTTGCGTTCAAGAATCTTTGATATATGACATTTTCAGCCTGTTAATGACCAACTGAGCTAATCTCTTCTGTCGTTATTATTAGACTCAATCACCTCATTTCATAGTGAAATATTGATTTAGAATAGGCCAATTTTGAGTTATGTAATTACAAAATATCCATTGGTTTTGGAACATGATAAATATTCAGATCTAAATATAAAACGCATATAAGTATATATCCTATGGATACTTTTAGTTCTCCCGCCAAACAGCTGTTTAAAATATGCACTGTTGTTTTGCAAATCGGTATTTAAATTATCTTGATAACGCATCAACATTGCCGAATAAATCAAGATAAACATTGTTAGCTAACTTTAAATTACTAAAAATCTTACTATTCATTAAAAATTTAGTTTAGAGAATATATTTTAAGCCCATCTTCTCAGTAGTCATAAGGTTGTAGAACAATTTTAAAACGTAGCTGTCATATATAATTTTCATTTAAAAGTGAATGGAATACTTATAACACTATTAATTTATAAAAGCGTTAACAATTAAAACTAACATATCACTCTATAGTAAGGCGTTTCGGTTTCCTTTTAATAGCACTTTGTTACAACGTTTGTTAAATAACAGTTATTTCAAACATAAAACGTGTTATAACTAAACATTAATGTTACTATTTTATATACAACATGTTATAACGGCTTTTAAAAATATTAGTTAAGGTACCAATTAAATTAGGATTTAAGTATCTTCCGTTACTATTTTTCTGCCTACATTTTTTGGCAATAAATATTTTTATTAAGCTTTTATAATAATTTTTCCATGCAACAGGTATTCAAACTATGACATTTTAGGAATAATATCAAAAAGATTTATCCCATACTAAGACAGTTTTTAGAGGTTACGGAAACATTTGAAAATATAACTTTTAGATTGTTACATATAAAATATGAAATCTATAGCTTATTTATTATAATGACTATTGTGCTTCTAATTTGAACCATATTTTTCTATTTGTGAAATTATCGATAATGTTTTTAATCGATCAACCATTAGTCGATTATATTTACTAATCGATTAATCGTTGATACACTTTCAAACCAAAAACAGTACACTACTATTGTTTTTTTTTATTATTTGAGTTCCAAATTCACAATTATCATGACATTATTATATAAAGTATTGGTATACTATAAAAATCCAACATTTTTAATCTTCACGTTAGTTAATACTTCCTTCATTTATTCATTTATACTATATTCAATTACAAATATGTAGACATTTTAAACCCCTCTCATTCACTCGATTGTAGAGCATTTTCGTGCTCAGCAATGTACAATTTTAGAATACAGTACATACGTTTTCAAATATATGAATACTCGCCTTCAATGGTCGCTGAATGTGTTTGTATGTCCTCATGCCCTCGCGGAGGCTGGATGGTACGTGATGACGTCATGTGCGTGCGTGAAGGGTGGCGAGGTGGGCGACGTGGGCGACGCGGCGGGCGACACCGCGGGCCGCAGTTGTAGCGCGCGGGTCCGTCCGCCTAGGATACAGCGGGTAGTGGCGCCGCTCTCTACTTCTACTGTTAGCTCTTGGTTCGTTAACCTGGGAAGAAAATATGTTTTTATCTATTTTGACAACATGTCATGTATCTCATAAAGTTATATAGAGTATTTTTGTTTGGGTTAGATAAATAGTCTATACATCGTCGATAGTCGATAGTCTCGTCAACCATGGCAATTAAAAAAAACATTTCTGTATGTTAAAAATATATCCGTCCAACGACGGAAAATACGGCTGATACTGCACTACTGAGGCAAAACAGCTAATTTTATAAAAAATACTAATGGTTACGAAAACATATATATTGTATTCAGATTATATGTCTGAATAGGGCAGCGGCATTTACTACAACTACTGGGGGCCTACTCTATACTCCCACACCAAGTTCGAATGTTCGATCGTTCGACATTCACGTATTATATAAAAGTTTTCCACTTCTAAAATCAATAGTATTCTTTAAGTTATCGCATTCGCTCCCAACAGTCTAGGGTTATGAGGTATACAGGATTCGAACATTTTGTAAAGTATTTAGACATAAATAAATTATAAATATTATTTGTAAAGTATTACGTACGATGTTTCATTCGTACATGTACATTTGTCGCCGTGTCGGAGTATAGAGTAACCCCGAGTAAATTAATCTAAGACTGTGGTATACATACATGTGGTATCTGTTAGCCAGCACGCCGAGTAGTTCTCCCACGAGGTCCGGCTTGGCGGTGGTGGGTGTCTCCGGCACCACCAGCCCCACCACCAGGTCGTTCTTGGCCGAGGGTATGCTGATCACCACCAGCTGCACGTCCGTGCTCATCACGCGGATTGCACCCACCTACAATGTAACATGAGGTTAAATACTCAACTCAAAGAGTAAGGAAGGTAACATATTGCTGAAACGCCACGTGATCCGACCTGAGGCGGCACGTGTTGTATTTTCTATGACCTGACCAATACTACGAACACACAATGCTACGTTCTTGTCATAGAAAATATTAAGATTTGATTCGATTAATCATGTTTCAGTAATATGTTGCCAGCAATGTTTCTTGACAGGGTTGTAATCATTTCTTTATAATAATTGAGACAGTTATTTGAGTGATATAGAGCTTTATTCATTAGTTATAAAACCTGTAAAGCTATCGAATGTTTTGTCTGCTTCGCTTAAACTATCTAACAAAGTACAAATCCTCCATATGGCCTAAGCACTCTCAATCGTACTCTCGATTGCAGAGGAGGCCTGTCCCTGCAGTGGGACGTATGGGCTAATAAAGAGATTAAAGAAAGATGCCATACCTCAGTGATGGGCGTGGGTTTCTTGAGCGGTTTGAATGTGTTAGCGTCCAGTTTGTAGATGGCGCTGTCGGTGACGAGCAGGCAGCGCTCGGCCAGCTTGTTGTATCGGTTGAACTTGTGCACGCGACACGAGAACAACGCTTTGGACACGTGCTGGGATCTTTGTAGACTCGCTAACTGGGTTTTGTATACTCCTGGGAAAGTAGGAATAGACTTTGTAAAGCAGCAATGTAAAGCGTATTATGTTCATAGAATACTTAGCGTTAAATTGCGTTGTTAAAACTTAAAAGTAAATGATACCCAACAGTCACATACACAGTCCTGCCCCACATTAAATTTGAATCTTGTTTCGTAGGTATCAAGAACTACGAGAGACTTTTCGGTCTCACAACACCCAGACCCGAAAGATATATTTGTGGGCCGTATAAACATTTTCAACTGCGCCACGGAGGCTGTAAAAAAATATGGATATTCCTATTTGTACACGCAAGTTATAGCGTTTTACACACATATTTTTCATATTATTATTAAACTTAAATATGTAAACATAGACTAGGTCAGTATATAAAAAAGGTAGTTTCCTAGTTATCCCCATTAAATTACTCATAGAGTTATTATAAAGGAGATGTTCTATCTTGGGCCGTTTTGTGTACGTCTAATACAAATTCTAGAAAAAAATGTGGAATTCAAATAAAATACATTTAGATTTCTTGGACAACAGGGGGCTTTATACAAAAATGTGGTTGTTTTAGTACAGAAGCAATATTTTCTTCTATAATCTGTCCTCCATGATGCTTAATTGTCATTTCGTTCTAAAATGCGCGAACCCATTATCTTTAACTTGAATATGTCTTATTTTTAAAACCCCCCTACAAATTATAATTATTGTCTATATTTCTTTTTCTATATTCTTCGCTTTTTAAAAGACGATATATGTTGTTAAAGAAGTCACTTTTATTATTTTATTTATATTACATGATTTTAGTTTAAGAACGAAAATGTTTAACTTGACAGAAATTGCAAAACTCTGTGGCCGTTGCCCGTTATTCAGATTATTTTTTATTATTCGCATACATTTCGCAAATGTGTATTTGCTTCTCTGTTGACCTGGATTTGTTTTATGGATTCTGATTCTCGCAGATGATATATCTTGACGTTTAAACGCAATTACTAGTTCGTATTTTGGTGAGTAAACATATATATTATTTAGAATGCCACATGTAAGTAATACTTTTATGTTTTTCTATGTTCATATTTCTCTTCTAACCCACAATTCTGCTTTTCAGCACATCAAAAGTGGCGCTTTGCTTGAATTGCACTTCTGCAATTGTTGTGAAATGGTTGAATTGCACTTCTGCAATCAAAAATTGAAATGGATTCTATCATTTAACAGAATCTTAGTAACTACATGGGATGCCAATTCACTCTCGTGTAGATTATTTCAAAACGTTTTTTTGCTGAAATGGCAGAACAAGAAGTAAGTATTCTATTTTCTTCATTAACTTGGGAAATGTATGTTTTATGCCCATTAATCAAGGTCAATACAAAGTATGGAGTATTACAAAAGTATTCATGTTAGAGCTGAATTGCATTGTGTCCACAGGACAAGTCTACTAGTACATAAATATGTAAGAAGTGATATTTTATATATTGTTGTTTAAATTGTTAAATGAATTACATTTTCTTTTATTTCCCTCTGGACACTCAGATGATCTTGTGTTATGTATAATATATTATATTATTATTATTTCCATAACACTATGTCTGATGGTAAGCACAAATGCCGTCCAGACGGAATATCTAATGGCATCAGACGACTGTCCCAAGATATTTCATACAATTATCCGGCCGGCCTGCTAAGATGCTTCTTTAAACAATAGCGGAAAGACCTGGGATCATAGGAAGGAGGGAACACATGTGACTGCAAAGAGTTATTTATTCATCATAATTCTTCGATATCTTCAATATTAAATCTTTTTTATTTTGTTTTAGCTATCAGAACAAGCAATTATCTGTACAAACTGCTGGCTGCAAATAAATCAAGCTGTAGACAATGAGCAAGATTTTTTATTCCAACACCGCCGTAAGAAGATTGTATCAATCTCGATTCTTTTGGACATATATAACACCCACTTCATGTTGAAAGGAACATAGCTGCACACTGGACAGTGGGTTGCTGTACTCATACCATGATCATACTGTGGTATTTAGCCTTTAGGTTGGGCTAGGCAATAGTACAATATCACCGGAGCATCGGAATTGTTCCTAGATGTTTTGACTGGAGATTATTTTTAGGCGAATATAAATAAAAAATATAAAGCAAGATCTGGTTGTACTTTATTGTCCTTAAGTTTTGTTGATTTTAGTTTTCTTTCATCAATTAATCCTACTTTTTCCTTATGTGTGCTCAGAAATAACCAGTTAGAATTAATGTCAAATACATTATTTGAAAAATAATATCTTAGAACTTAGGATAATATTATTTTTAAGTATGCAGAAGTCTAATATACCAAAGTATATTAGACTTCTAGGGGTAGACCAAATATAATTTTTAAAATGTTAGCTTGTACAGAAATGATTGCTAGTAAGTTCTTTTACTAGACATTAAGGTATAGAAATAAACATGGCTGCTATCAGATTCGATTCCATTTTTATAGCGTATTCATTTGTATGGACTATAATTACTAAGAGCTTATTAAGTGCATATGCCTAATAATAAAATGATTATTTATTCATATGCACATAGGGCACACCTCTTGACTTTTCGGAGTCATGTGTGTATTGATAGTCAATCACCACGCACTAAAACGGTGAAGGAAAACATCGTGAGGAAACCTGCATACCACAGCGATCCATAAGAATTTCTATGGTATGTAAGTCCGCCAACCCGCACTAGGCCAGCGTAGTGGACTATATGGCCTAATCACTCTCAATCGTATTCTTGATTGTAGAGGAGGCCCGTGCCCTGCAGTGGGACGTATATGGGCTGATACAGATGCTAGCAATCGCGACAAGTGATCAGTCTGTGCCGTGCTGTATCTCATGCCTAGCAGATTTTTATTGTGGATTATTTAAATAGGTTGTTTAGCAGGTATTATGCACCGCACTTACGGCCAGATATAGGTACACTTACTTAATATTAAATAACTATAAACATGACGAGATTCTGACAGACTTGTTGTAATTTATTGTATGGACATTATGTTATATTATATTAGATGATCAATAAAGTATGATACTAATTCCGGTTGCCGTAAAAACATTTACGAGTTATATAGAGTACAGTAATTTATAGCACAGACGACTAAAATAATATTTGATTTATAGGAAACGAATTACGACTTCATATTTCATAAATGTCAAGTTTTGACATCGGTTGTCAAACATGCCGTTTCAGACGCCATATTGTCCCCTTGTAGTGTTGCTGTTCTTGGCTTGGTATTTATTTTTGTATAAAGCTAATATGCAACGTATAATAGTATTTCATACAGAAATCGAATGCCAATTTCACTAAGTAAATTTGGTGTAATGTACTACAAACGGCCCAAGGTCCATACATTTCTGGCCCATCTCCTTTCCCAAAAAATTCAACACGCGATGTGTTGATCCTCTCGATATTCCCAACATCTATTAAAACAGCACCAACCTGCAAAATATTTTCCTAAATCAACGCACACAACACATTACACATAGAAATAAAAAAATATAATGGAATTTAGTCTTGCATCACCAACCTGCTCTAGCATTATACTGTTCACTAGCCAGATAGTCTCCCAGCCAGTGTCGGTCAGCTCCCCAGTGGTGGCGCCGGCCCCGCAGCGCGGCGGCGGCGCAGGTCTTGAGCTTGAGTTGCGGCCACTGGTCCCGCGGCACGGCGCGCAGCGTGAGCCAGGCGCGCCAGCGGCGGCACGCGGCCTGCAGCAGCGCCGCGCGCACGCCGCGGGGAGCGCGAGGCCACGTCTGCACCACGCCGCGGTGACGCTGCAGCTCCGACTGCAGCTCTACGATGTAGCGGCGGTAGCGGTAGCGTCTGGTGACAGATTGGTTTGTTAAACCAGGATGGAAAAATACGTACACGTGCACGCACGCACGCATGCATGCACGTACTTTCGTTTACGTATACGTAAGTTAAAATTAAATATACCTTCTTTTAGTGCGATGTTATTGTTACTTTGTTATAAACGTATTAAAGGTAAAGTTAATTTTACATAATGTAAATAAGTTCACCGATCAGTGTAAGTACATATTTTGTATGCTCGCCGGAATATATATAAATATTGGATTATATACGTTTCTCAGTCAGTGATTTTATGTAATCTTATGAGAAATAAAATACTCTTAAATATTAAATCTTAACGCACATGTACGGATCATGTCTTATTTAAATAGTATTATCAAATAAAAAATGATGGTAGCCTCAATCCATTTAACTATGAACTTACACCTCCAACCTTCGATCAAATATACACTAAATACAACATGAGCGCTTAGTAAATGGCACCAAACAAGAGTGCTTTAAGCACTCTTTCGCCTTCAGTCACGCACCGACCGTTGCTTCTAAACCGTCGCAGAACTTTAGACAATATTATGTGAAAAACTACTTTAAGCTCCAGGAATAAGGTGGAATATCTGATCTTTTTGTTTACTTTTTTTGTTTCATTGCATCGGTGCCACTTTTTAACAGTACATTTACAGGGAACTATGTATCTAGTGTATATTTGATCGAAGCCTCCAACTGACAATTTAACCTGTACATAATTATTTGTTAAAAGTATGTTTGAAGTAAAATCAAATTATTTTAATTATTGACACAACTTTTTGAATTCTAAGTAAAACTATATTTTTTTCCAACAATAGACTAATGTTATATACTGCTTGTTTATGATAATAATAATATACTGACTTCCAGGCATTGAAGATGACGTAAGCGGCCTTCATCTTCCTGTATCGCATGCGCGCGAGCGTGCCTCGCCACAGCTTCTGCAGCAGGATCACGATGGACGGGATGAGTTCCGCGCGAGCCGCCTCCAGACTGTGCAGGGTTTTGGCGCTCCTGTAAGAAAATATGCATTTGTATAGAGTGTAGGGGTAATGATTGAGACGCTTTGAGATCTATGAGATTTTACAGTGTAGTAGAAGACATTGAGACGCTTTGAAGTGTATGCGGCATGGATGAAAAAATTCTGTCTGTTTAGATAACGGGAGATCTATCTTTGCGCAGATAAAAAAATTGTGGTCCTCAAATACTTGTATTGGATGTGTTATAAGAACAGATGGTGTTTTCTAGTTTGTAGAATTTACTAAATATAACTAATATCTTAGTGCGAAGTCAGGAATGTATCACATTGGCTGTATCATTATACGAGGTTTGGATTTCTCAGCATTTTATTTAGGTAATCTGTGTAAATGAAAAGTTAATAACAGCAATCTATTATGCAAATAAGTAAAGAATGACATTTACAATGATTTCTGATGACTACTAAAAGTTATTGAAACAGTGATTTTCTTTTTATTGCACTATAATTTATATATTAGCATAAATACCTGATAAACAGCTTAGTATGTCCGTACTGCACGTCCTCGACCCTGAGATCCCTGAGCAGCACGACGACAGCTTCTCTGTCGGTGCCGCCGCGGAAGTTGGGCCACGTGTACTGCGACAGCATCTTGTACCGCTTGAGGAAGCGATCGTACCGCTGCCGGGAAGCGAACCCAGCGCGACGCACACGCACGTTTTCCACCAGGCCTAGGTACGCTACTTGGTGACGAACCTGGAGGACAAGTTTTAACTTAAGAATTATTTACAGTTTTCCATAAGCATTAATGAATTTATTAAATCTGTGTGATTCATAGAAAGCATTCTTAAAGGAGAATCCCAAATGGTTTCATTTGTGTTAGGTTTCTTATATGGGTGGGTCATGTGGGTAGGTAATACCGCAATGTCTATTTCCCCTTCAAATATCAGTGTAAATGCAATGTTCTGTTGTATGTTCGGTTTGAAGGGTATGGTAACCATATGAACTACTGAACATATTGAGATTTAACATCTTATGTCTCAGGATGACGAGCACAGTGGAATGCCAAGGATTGATTTTTAATTCAACTACTGTCAATGCGCAGTCGTATCGCTTACCATCAGACCAATAGGATGTTAGACTCAACACTCATGGCTCATGGGTGTGAGGGCGGGACAGTCTCCACTCATGGCAACATTATGGAGTATAGGCAATCTAACTCATATCAAGCCAGAGTGGTGAATGTTCATGTTCTCTGATGAGCTGATGCAGTACTGTTGAATAGTTAGTATACAGGATGATATTGATATATTGTATTTAATTTAAATCACATATTCCTAAACGCCATAGGTAATATTGTACAAAGTTTGATCAAAAACTGCTTGATAGTTTTGTCAAATATCGCGATTTTATTATCCAAGATTTTTTATCAACCCCTATAGATACCGAGTTTTTTTACGACTCAGGTACGTTACCGAACCGAACTGAAGTTCAGCAACGCGGTAAAATACTCGTATCTATATAGGATGTCCAAAAATAGTAAAAACAAAAATTACAATTTTTGACAAAAATTCTCTCTCTATATAAACTCTTTATATTTTTTTCAAATTATGTACAATGTTCCCTGGGGTAATGAGGAACATGTAGGTTAAATTAAGTACAATGTGTCAATATCACACTGTATACTGAGCATGGCATACAGACCAGCTGTTCGTCCCACACGCCGGGCGCCTGCAGTGGGTTAGGCTTGACGCAGCGCACGTAGAACGGCTCCTTGCTCTGCAGCCCCGACACCAGCGACGACATCGAGTTGCGGAATAACGTCGCCGCTGAAGGGGGACGCTTCGATGTCTGGAACATACAATATATTGCTTCAAATAATATACTATTTGTTGATGCAACACTTCATCGATATGAAGAATAAAAGAAATATAATAGAAAGAAAAGTATATAGCGTTTCAATAAACGATTATCTAACTCTGCCTGTTTCCTTTCATCCCCTTCGCTCTTTCTCAATATCTGTGTGCTTGATTGGCACAAACCATTAAAGCATTATTTAAAAATTTAATGCATTATTTATCGAAAGTATTATCATCAGACTGCCAAATGTTATCCCAAGTATATAGTGTGTTTATCGCTGATCACTGTTAAATGCGGGCTTTTAAAAAGAGTGTCAATCATACTGATCATTATCAATCACCCAATATCAACAAAAAAAAAAAATTAAGCCAATAAAGAAAAGAAAGAAAGAAAGAAAATTATTTATTTGTAACAAGTAGCAGTAACAAAATCAAAATATTATAGTATAAGTAATACAAATAGTGCTCGTTACAAAAACGGACCACACTCCGCATGTGCTGGTGTTACCAGCGCTGGTCTTCCGTGTGGCCGTGATGTGATGTCACGGGCGTCAAACAAACAATTATGTTCATAACTATCTTAAGACAAATCAGAACAAAAAGAAAAAAAAAAATTATAATAATAAATTAAAAAAAAATTGGTTATCCAATACATTGAGACAACACAAGCGTAGTACAATACCTGCACCAAGAAACCTCAAACTTGAGTACACGTTGCCGTTGCAATGCAATAGTTCTCATTTCATTATATTCATCTCAACATAGTGTACACTCCCAAGGCCCATAAAACTAAAGGCCTTATTTACAGACAGGTTTAAAAACTATTTTAGCTATCAAATATTTTGTCTTCTTCGTTCAAACTTAACTCAAAAGTTGTTTGAAAGGGACGAAACATTTGAAGACTAAAATAGGTTTATAAAATAGGTATTAAAATATTTTCATCTTGATTTTCATTCTTTATTCTCTACGGGCAGTGTAGTCTCTTTCTCACTCTCCGATAACTATACGAAGGTTTTTTGAAAGATATCGTCTAGACCGATAAGACCGCCATTTGTACTGTTATTTTTGTTATTTCTGTATATCGTTATGTCCTTTTTAATATATAATTAAGGCTATAAATATAGCATGTATATTACGGTCTGTATGTCGGTGCCCCCCTCTGGCCACATGTCGGCGAGCGCGGAGTTGTTGGAGGAGTGCAGCAGACGCTTGAGGTCCTGCCACAGCGAGTCCTTGTTCTTGTCCATGAAGCCGGTCGCCGCGTACGTCACCTCGCCAGCGTAGTGACTGCGGAACATACCGAACTATTATAAGGAAATTATAAATAAATAACACCCAACAGTCACGTAATAGTACTGAAAGTGATCCCTCATCTTCCCCAGCCCAGCAATTACAGAATCATACAAGGTCATCTTTACACTATTGTACAGCAACAGAAATAGACAAAAATGAAATGGACAATTCTGTACGTTTAAATATAAAAAACCTGGATGGCCGAGCTAAACTCAGTATTTAAAAATAAAATAGGTTTATTATTCGCCAATAGATGTTAGGAAGAGTCATATTCTTTAAGTTAATTATCGATAAGATTGATTATTGAAAACACGAATAACACAACATTTTCCAAAAATGAATCCTAGCTAGATCGATTTATCGCCCCCGAAACCTCCTGTATACTAAATTTAATGAAAATCTTGGAGCTGTTTCCGAGATTCAGATTATATACCGGGTATCTCAAGACTGCTACCGAAAACGAAGCCGGGTGGTAGTTTTAGTGGCTACAAACACAATGCAATTAAAAATTTCGCTTAGAAACGCGACAATTATTTTTTATGATTTTTTAAATATCGTCATTTTTGGGTGGTAAATCCATAGATTTTGCTAAAATAATAATTTAAACTCTCTTATATCTTAGAGTATTTATGAATTAAAGGGTATACACTATTATTTTAGGAAAAAATGTATTTACCACCAAAATATGGCAATAGGAAAAAAATTACAAAAAAAAAATTGTCGCTTTTTTTTGCAACTTTTTCTGTTGCATTGTGTTTGAAGTCGCTTAAACTACCACCCGGCTTCGTTTTCGGTAGCAGTCTTGATATACCCTGTATTTATGTATATACAAGAATTTCTCGTTTGAAGATATAAGATTCCACCACAAAAATCTCTAGGAAAAGGTATAACCTAATTTAAAAAAGTAACAGTACATTTGGTATTCAATAAATTAAATTGTGCAATATAAAGACACTCACGTGATTCTGAAGTCGACGCCGTGTTTGAGTTTCTTGTCGGTGGGACACAGCTGCCTCGACGTGTAGTGCTTGTGTCCGTTGAGCCGCTTGTCCATCGCCTCCAACAGTTGCTGGTCCGATATCTACACAATCACAGTACACATTACCCAATTAGTAAATTGAATAGACTATTTACAAAGATTATTTGGTAGAAATATGTTGCTATCATGCTTACAGTATGCATTGGTCAAAAAAAGTAAAGTTATAAAGTTAACGCTGAGCTATTCTAGAAGCACAAAACTGTTATATAGATTTTGAAAATCAGTATGGGAATAAAAGTGCGTGGTGGCCTGTTGGTAAACGGACTAGACGCGACTGCCAACATGTTCACGGTGGTCGCGGGTTCGAATCCCAGGGCACACCTCTGACTTTTCGGAGTCATGTGTGTATTGATAGTCAATCACCACGCACTAAAACGGTGAAGGAAAACATCGTGAGGAAACCTGCATACCATAGCAATTCATAAGAATTTCTTTGGTATGTAAGTCCGTCAACCCGCACTAGGCCAGCGTGGTGGACTATATGGCCTAACCACTCACAATCGTATTCTCGATTGTAGAGTAGGCCCGTGCCCTGCAGTGGGACGTATATGGGCTGATACAGATACAGTATGGGAATGGATTACGGTCAGTTCCTAAGAGTTCAACTTGCATGCTCGTTTCTTGTTTCATACAGAATAAATAACTATTTTGCTGTTATTATATTTTTAAGACTTCAAGTTAATATATATGAAACACAGAGCTTATCTGTAACCCTGTTATTCCCTAACGGCCTTATTCATAGACACTTTTTAATCTTATGTTTTGTCCCTTTGTATTGACTTTTGTATTTAGTTTCATAAAAGAAGATAAAAACATAAATTCACTAAAATAAGTTTTAAACGTTTCTATGAATAAGGACGTAACAGCATAACCACTAACCAGGTTATCCTTGGCCCTATGACCCTAGGAATATTATGCGTTTTACCTTGGTGGGATTGAGACAGGCCTCGTCCATGATGGCGATGATGCCCTGGTGCGGCGCGTCGATGAGTTCGCAGATGATGCGGTTGTTGAAGTACTTCACGGGCGTCCACTGGATACCTTCCCGGGCGTACTCCTCCTGCTCTTGCTTCAGCACCAATTCTGGAGTGGATTATGAGAAATGAATACGTAAAACTAATGTCCTGGAGCATTATAGCAATATTGTCTACTATTGAAGCTACTTGCTTTGACTTTTATGACTTTCATTACCAATTTTTTGAATAAGCCAGGAAAGTTATAGATAATGACATGGAACAGAACAAAATATTTTTCCATGTTGTTTATAATATTATTATTTTTACTCTTATTTCATTGCGTATCAAAAATAAATCGATACAAACTATCGATATATACTGCATCTCTAGAAAATAGCCATGCTGACTTATCGTCTACAATATGTGTACGTATGCGTACGTTCTTATGTCGTATGTCTACGTGCATATTACTGATCGTACCATAAATATAAGCCTGCATCAAACCATACCTATAAACAGCTGCTGCAGTTTCTCGTTGCAGTAGTTGATGCAGAACTGCTCGAAGCTGTTCGTCTCGAAGATCTCGAACCCGTAGATATCGAGCACGCCAATAAGCGTGTTCTTGTACGTGCCGGACGGTACGTCTATCGCTTTGTTGATCTGAAAATAAATGATGTTTTCAGTTTTAAAAAATCGCTGTGTTATCTTCGTTCACAACTTTACTATTTTAAATGGTAGTCAGTATTATTTCATTTGTTAGAAAAATCATTTTCGGTCTTCTCTGTCACTCTCTTCAGCCACAGAATGTCCGCTGCTGAACATAGGCCCTCCCCAAAGGATCTCCACATCGACTTGTTTTACGTCTTATCGATACACAATATAACTACTGATCTATTTAAAATTCCCAGCCAAAAAGCCGATCTAATATCTTAGACTCTAACTAAAAAACCAAACAAATCCACAAACCATACCTGCTGCACGATCCATGTAAACAGTCTATCATAGGCCGCTTTGGCCAGTGCCAGCCTCGTATAATTAGCGTCGGAGAGCGAGTGCTCCTTGCTGACCAGGTCCCCGCCGGCGGCCAGCACGCGGCCGAGCATGCAGGCGCGGAGAGACTGCTCGCCCACGCCCAGCGCCAGCACGCACTGCCGCAGCGGACCGCCGATGGACACCTCACCGTCCGGACTCTCCGAGAATGTTAGCTCGCCCTGGAGTACGTGGTAAGAGGTATAGATTATCAGATATTTCGACAAAAGAAGCAGAGGATACTGATTCTTCGTTCGTTCGACTACCCTTCACTCAGCCATATTAAATATAACGTAATAATGTATGTATGGTTTATAACAAATTATTAATAACCTACTCTGATTCAAACCACTTGTAACTTCTGTAATAACCACTAAATTGTAAACTAGTTTTGAACTTTTGAATACTAGAGTTTCTTGCCCGTTCTTTTCTAGTGAAAACTGCTTTCCAAAACGGATGGTAGATAAAAAAAGACTGAATCTTAATGATGTAGAACATCTTTATAGATTCAATAAATTATTTTTATTTTCAAATGTTTTTGTTTTTTGACAAAAATTTTAATAAGTTTTTAATGAATCGAAAAATATGGGTCCTATTTTGTAGGTATCAAATAATAATAAAAAAAACTGATCCTTAAGACAAGGAGTCGTAACAAGTATGTTGATGATCAAAATAGTTTACGATCCAAGTATGTATTTTAAATGGATCGTTGAAAGATTATTTCACGGCAATATTTAAAGATTTTAATATTGAAAATTACTGGTCTTCTTTAAAACGCAACAATTTATTCCTTCATCAAACCACATTCATTCTCAACCCTCATCAAAGAAAATTATGCTTGTTAAACCCCAACTCACCAACAGTACAACTCCAGCGACAATATTCCATATCTCCTCGACGACCTGGCTGGAGAAGCCCAGAGCGTTGAACGCACTATTGGTCACAGAGTACAGCTTTGAGTCCTGTGCAGTGGTCCTCTCACTGCCCAGGATCTTGTACGCTGCGCTTGATGATAAACCGAATTTCTTCGTCTGCGTGTTGTTTGTGCTGAGGAGCTGAAGATATTTAGTTGTTATTATACCTGGTTTAATGCAGTTCGTTTGGTAAATTGGGCTGAGACTTGGTAATATTATGATATTCCGCACAGACTTTAATCTCAAATATCCCATAGGTTTCGACCAAAAGCGGGCAACTTATGGAGGCCAGTGCTGACCGGGACGGAAAGGCAAAGGATTCAATAATTTACCAAAGGATGTTGTAAGTTATCTGGTGGGAAAATCACGTAAATTCCTTGTTTCAAATTGATGTCCATCTTGAAATGCCTTTCGAAATCTCGAATATCATTTGGTAAAGAAAGAATATAAAGTCGAATTGAGAACCCCATACTTTTTTAGACGTCCGTTAAAAATTAAATCTCTTGCTGTGCTGACCTGGTCTGCGCTGGCCCTTATTAAGCTTATCTTAGTAACTTTATCCTGATATAGTATTTTTATTGCATAAATCCAGCAAAGAAGCAAGCAACTCATTTGATAAAAATCCATTAGGGGAATTCGACTCTAAGCTACTCTAAGCTCTAAAGTGTGGTGACCATCTCCCTAACCTGGTAGAAGGCGTGGAAGTTCCTCTCCCCCGGCTGCAGCGACACGACCCTGCTCTTCTCCAGCAGGTAGTTGCTGATGTGTCCGCCCACCGGGTCGCCCTTGTAGTCGAAGTGGATGTCCATGTACTTGCCGAACCGTGAGGAGTTGTCGTTGCGTGTCGTCTTCGCGTTGCCGAACGTCTCGAGTATCGAGTTGGACTGGATCAGGACGTTTTTTACTCTGGAAATATAATGTTGAAACACGGGTATTATTATGGCTACAAGTAGTTTAAACAGCAATTTCTTTAGAACAAGTCCCACTGCAAGGCACGGGGCCTCCTTTACAATCGATACGAGTACGATTGAGAATGATCAGGCCATAATATAATCCACCACGCTGGCCTAATGTGGGTTGGCGAATATTACATACAACAGAAATTCTTATAAATTGCTGTGATATGCAGGTTTCCTCACGATGTTTTCCTTCACCGTTTTTAGAATAAGTATGCATACTACCAATTCCTTAGTTTCTTAAATATTCATTCACAATTTATCCAAACATGAGTTCCCTTAAATACACCTTCTTTATCCCTTATACAAAAGCATATCAAGCCTTAATAAAAATATGACTGCAAAGGTATTTTGTGAGGTCTAATATCAATACTGAAGCGCCATAATAAACAGCGGTAAATCAACCATGCAAAGGCCGACATGATTGTGTAATCGTCATCGGGACAGTACAACACTTATTATTCGGTGCCGTGCACACTTCACCACAGAACATAGCAAAACATCTATTCACCTGTCTATATATTCACGGTGCACTTGCGTAGTGTTGGCAGCAATGTACTTCATGATAAACTTCGACGCCTCGGTCTTCCCCGCGCCCGACTCTCCCGATATGAGCACACACGTGTCTCTGCCCTGGAAAAAATATCACACTTCATTATAATTAAGAGCAACCACTTTAGAATTTAAGTGGAGGCGGGACGCTTTGTACATTTTTTCTGTAACAGATGTGTCCGTAATATTTAATTTATTTGGACAGCCTCCGTGGCGCAGTTAGTTAAACGCCGGCTGTGAAACATGAGAGTCGCGGGTTCGATTCCCGCACCGAGAGAAATATTTGTGGATTTGGCAGGTATTTGTTCGGGTCTAGGTGTTTGTGAAACCGAAAAGTCTCTGGTAGTTCCCGATAACCACGACACGAGACTCGATCTTAGTGTGGGGTCAGGACTATGTACTTGATTGTTGTGTTATTTAGTCGGCTTTTACATTTCATTTTTACTTGCCAAAACGTTTTTTTACACTAAAGTTTTTAACTGTCATCTGGTAGGAACTGATCCCGGCGGTTAACACTTACGTTGACCCTACCTGATCTTCTACAGATGAATGGAGTGGAATTAAGAATAGGATCTACTGAAACTGGGAAATCTCCCCAATCAGTCATCAATGTAAATCACCAAAACTGTTCCCATTTTCTGTTCAGCAGCCCAGTCGCTCTATTTGTAATAGTATCTCTATGAATTATTCTTCTCAATGTTTATAAAAATCTACAGTATGACAAAACATCTCCAACATTACATTCATTATCAAGCTTGAAGAGTGACGACTCCCGGGTGGTCGCAAGTCGCAACAAAACCAAAACATTGAACGAGCTTTAAAATCACCGTTGCCGATTTTACAACTCGGCGAAGTTAAGTAGCGATTCAAGAAATACTCTTGTGTAGTAAAGATGGTAATAAACTTCAATGGTGCCGTCTGTTTTATTCTTAATATTATTTATTTTCTTTCTACATGAATTTTTTGACCGAAAGACCTACCTAGCCGTTGGTAAACAGACACAATAGGAATAAGATGATTTCTTATGGTTTTCTAGAGCCTAATTGATAGAACTTCGAGTGCCAAAATTCGATAAGAAAATAGATAACACTTTCATAAATAATTAATCGATTGTATTAACACACACATCTTAACTTTACTTATGTCAGGACATCTATGTAGATGTCCTGAAATCATGAAAAAATATGTATTTTCTTGTACCGTCAATTCTAAAAGATATTTTAGTAAACAAGCTAATCACACACACAATCTAAGCCCCGATGTATGATTGAAATATCTTCTTATGAGTATCAGAGACTGGACCTATTCGGGCCATAAAAAAGACTTAAAACCAATTAGACAATAGATACTATGATCATTTTCCGTCCACAATCTCACCTAGATAAAAGTAGATGGTATATCAGATGCAGTGAACAATTTTTATATGACCCTATTGCAGAGTTCGGTGTGGATGTAGTTAGGCCACATCCCGCGCGACTCATTAATAGTGCAGTTCCTATAGGATGCGATCGGTTAGGTAGCGCTAAATGAAACTAGCGACCATATATGAATAGATGCATTTCGTGAAAGACCAATATTTTCGTTTCTATATGAGGGCAAGATCCTCAAGGCAGTTGAGGATTGCAGATCTAAAATGCTTTTTGAGGCTGTTCCACTCTCACACCCACCACGGTACCTTCTGTAAGCCAGGATCAACAGTGGCCCGAATTGTAATGACACCCAGCATTGAAGCGTTTACAGTGAGTTTAGACATGGATTTGACCTGATCAAGACAAAATGTTCCTTCGACCAAAAAAAGTTTGCCGCTGTATGTTATGGGACCAACAATCGCTTCTTACTTCAGATATCCAGGACAGAAAAAGTATACTAGAAAACAATCAGGACAAAGTTTGTATCCCAATGTTTCCATTTACTCGAAACCTAATCAATTCCTTGTAACATTTTCCTCTTTTTTTAAATGATGCTTTGAAATTACCCTTTTGTTAACGACTCTGACGGCGTCAAGACTGCAGAACTTTATAGTGAAGTGTAATTTCACCTATCTCACCTCTTTGTAATTGAAATCTCGAGACTAGACACTTTATTCTTGATTAATTGTTTTTATGCTGTAGTGGTGGACAACGTTAATCTTTAATTAAAAATAAATTGGCCAGCTCGACCGGGTTGACACCTCTCGTTTGTAGGAAACCGAAGTAAAGGAACATTGTTTTAGTTAGAGATTTCCGATAACTAAGGGTTAACAATCCTTATTTTCGTCTATTCTTTTTTGTCATCAATTCACAAAACAGGACAGAGTTCTCTAGCACCGTGCCGTAACGTTCTTTGGCACGAGTGATAAGTCATCATAATAATCCGGAATAAAAACTCCATTATAGAAAAAGAGCCTGTGGCTGCCAGACTTTAGTCATTCTACAAAAGCTTAAAGTTGGTTTGGACAAATGTAATTTAGCTTTTATATTTTAACGCTGTCAAAATTGTGTAAATATGTTATTAAGGCAACTATAAACAAATATTTCCTTGGTATTCAGATACTTTTGATGGTTCTTTCATCTTGCCAGAAACATTGAAGCTGATAACTTCCAAAGCAACCACTATCGGAACTTCATAAAAGCCGATTTTGTGATCCTATGTCAGAGGCATGCCCAGACGAACTTCCAGCTTTTATAAAATGACGAATGTCTGGCGGCTACGGTCTCTTGATCATTACTATTGTTGACGACGCACGCACACATCACCCGGCGTAATACACAGAACGCATTTTTGTAAGGTCTCGTCACGCCACGATCGCAGTATGTGTGGGCGGATTGGGTGCATTTTTATTGTTTTTGACATGTTTTTATTGAATAGCTTCGCACCCACCGCTCACACATTAATGATTCATGTGTCATTTTAAAGGGCGTGACGAGACCAATCTAGTGATATACGATAATTAATTGTACGTAAGATACTTACGGAAATAAAGAGGAAAATGACCGCGCCCCGAAGTGAAAACGGAACCAAAAATAGGAACATTTCACGGGGGTCTCCCTATGGTAACGCCTCGGAGTACTTAAGCCGGCAAGCAAAAATAGGAAATCACTGGATCCAGAAGAGCTCTCCGAGGAAGAAACTGAAGAAACCTGAAGACACTCGAAGCCTCAAGAGACAGAAGAATCCTGGGAAAAACCCTGAAGAAAGAAGCCCGAAGTACGAAGCGATCCGGACTGCGACGTTGCTTGCCGGCGTCACTACGATCGAGTACTCCGAGGCTACCATAGGGCGGGGCGTGGTCGATTCCGCGTATATTTTATATCGTGTGTATCATTACGTTGCCCGTCCTATACAAACCGCACCTTTCGGAGCGACATTCCTAGGGGCTAGACGTCAAATAGAGTGCCCGAACACGCACCAGGGGGTGCATACGCTGGGCTCCGGCGCCCGAGTTGAGGACTCGGATTCTCGCCCAGTGAAGTCGCGGCGGGACGTTGGTGCCCGTCTCCGGGTTCCCGACCTCCGCACGCCTACAGCTGGTCCTTCGAGCCGGATCGTTCGCCGCACTCAAGATGCCAGTCACTAGAAGCACGAAGGGCGCTCCATCAAGCCTTCCAGCAGCGACGTCCACCACGACCCCGACGACCGGCGCGACCACGGCGCCCCGAGTTGAAGGCACGTCGGGATCTACGGTCACCACGACGTGGTCACATGGGACCACAACCACTGCAACAACCGCTACAGAAACTCCTCGCGCACCCGGACAACGTGAAGACGTACCGGCTGCGACGGTTCGAAGAGGACGCTCGACGCGGTCAAGTAACAAGAGGAAGGAGCTGAAAGCGAGGGCAGAAGTTGCGCGCCTCGAGCATGAGGCGGCGCAAGCAGCGGCAGCGGCCGCTCGAGCGCGACTCGAATTACTTCGAGTCGAAGAAGACGACGACGACTCGTCTACGGGTACAGGTGAGGATCCAGTCAAAGAAGACGCCGTGTCGAAGTGGGTGCAAGCCACTACAACGGCGCCCGTGAAAGAATACGAGGTCGAAGCTGTCACCGAAGAGACCAAGCCCAGCGACGCACCGAAGAGCGACGCATGCGGTTTGGCAGAAGCAATAGTGAAGGCCATCAACGCAGCTCCGCGGGCCGGGACGTCGGCTCCGGCGTTCCTGCACGAACTACCGCCGTTCGACGGTACATCGGGAGAATGGATCGCCTTCAACACAGTTTATGAAGACACAGCCTCGTTTTTCAGTCGGCCACAGAACATGGCCCGACTGCGGAAGGCCATCAGGGGGATGGCCAGGGATGCGGTGAAGAGCGTCCTGTACTCCAACTGTACACCAGAAGAAGTCATGGAAGCCTTGCGCCGCAGATTCGGGAGACCAGACGCCTTGGTCTTAGGCGAGTTGGAAAAATTAAAGAGCTTGCCAAGAATCAATGAAAACGCGCGCGACGTGTGTATCTTCGCGAGCCAAGTGAACAACACCGTTGCAGCGATCCGGGGCTTGAAGAAGCCACAGTATCTCCATTCGCCGGAGATTATGAAGAGCATAGTGGACAAGATGCCTGCGGTGATTCGGTACCGATGGTACGACTTCGCCGCGGACACAGAAGAGGAGGCGCCCGAACTCATCTCGATGATGAGGTTCTTGAATAGGGAGGCCGACAGATGCAGTCCGTATGCGGTACAAGAGGTGGTCCGACCACGGGCTCCTGCGCGACAAGCCGCGCACGTCTCCGTGGATCACCACGAAGAAAGAGTAGTGAAGACGATTTGCTCACACTGCAACGGCGATCACCGGATGCTGGACTGCCAAGATTTTGGAAGAGCAGCGGTCAAAGACAGGTGGGACTCAGTGAAGAGGAGCCGCCTTTGCTTCAAGTGCCTTCAAGGGAGGCACAGGAAAGAAGACTGTCGAAGGCCGCCGTGCAGGAAATGCAAGCGCGCGCACCACATACTGCTTCACGAGGAGCGGAGCCCGGTGCACCGAGAAGAGGCAGTGGAAGAAGCGGCCAAAGAAGTGGCAAACAACGTGCGCCTTCCTGTGAACGCGATGGTGGGAGCGAGAGCATTCCTCAAGATGGTCCCGGTGATCATACACGGGCCCAAAGGAACAAAGAAGATAATGGCTCTACTGGACGAAGGGTCGACAGTTACCCTTCTCGACTCTGCAGTCGCGGAAGAGGTTGGACTCAGTGGACCGCGCGAGAACCTCACTCTGGAGACCGTCGGAGGCAAGATAGTCTCGAAGAAGGACTCCATGAAGCTGGACGTGCAGCTGAAGGGCGCGCACCAGAAGAAGATGAGGTTGCTGAAGGGCGTGAGAACGATAGACGATATCAGTCTCACGCCCCAGAGACTCGACCGAAAGAGGCTGCGGGAATGCGCGCACCTCAAGAAAATAGCGGAACAGCTGTACTACGAAGAAGAGTCTCCAAGGTTGCTAATAGGCCAGGACAACTGGGAGCTGATAGTGTCCAGAAGCACCAGAAAAGGTAGAAAGAATCAGCCAGTGGCATCCTACACTCTGCTGGGATGGGTGCTCCACGGTTTGGACGGGAGAAGCGCGCAGGCCGTGCGCTTCGGAAGATGCGCTCACGTCTCCTCTCGAGAGGACGATTTGGAGGCGCTGGTTAAGGAGCACTTCGCCGTGGAATCGCTCGGTGTGCAACCAAGGAGACCGACGACAGACGCAGATGCCAGAGCCCTAGCACAGCTGGAGGAGTCCACCAGGCGAACGCCGAGCGGGCGTTACGAGGTTGGGCTTCTCTGGAAGAAGGCGGACAAGGTGTTGCCGGCGAACTACAAGTCGGCCGAGAACAGATTGAAGTCCATAGAAAAGAAGCTTGACAAGGACCAGGACTTGAAGAAAGAGTATCAGCGTCAGATACAAAACCTGCTAGACAACGGGTACGCCGAGGAAGCGGGACCAGCAACGGGCAAGAGAGTGTGGTACCTGCCGCACTTTATGGTCACGCACCCGACCAAGGGAAAGAAGAGGCTAGTGTTCGACGCGGCTGCAAAATGCGAAGGGGAGAGTCTCAACGACGCGCTTCTACCCGGACCGGATCTGCTACAGTCGCTGTTCGGCGTGCTACTAAGGTTCCGACAGCGTCCTGTCGCGGTGGTAGCGGACATAAAGGAAATGTTCCTACAGATAAAAGTAAGGAACGAAGATCGCGACAGCCTTCGTTTCTTGTGGAGGCAAGACAAGAGGGACGGGCCGCCGAAAGAGTTCCGAATGAGCTCGTTGGTCTTCGGCGCCGCCTGTTCACCGAGCGCCGCGATCTACGTCAAGAATAGAAACGCGGCCGAATTCAAGAAGAAGTATCCGGAGGCAGCTGCAGCGGTGGAGAAGAACCACTATATGGATGATTATCTGCAGAGCTTCTATAGCGAAGAAGAAGCCATCCGGACGGCAAAGGAGGTGGACATGATCCACCGCGCCGCGAGCTTCCACTTAAGAAGCTGGGCGTCGAACAGACCAGGTGTGCTGGCTGCACTTGGCCAGCACTCGAAGGACGGCGAGGTGGAGCTGGGCTCCAAAGAAGAAGGTGCGCTGGGGCTCCGATGGTTCCCGGCGGAAGATTGCTTGGGCTTCCGAGCGCGCCCAGCGAGTGCAATCTACGAAGGAGCGACGCCGACAAAGCGACAAGTTACGAGCGTGGTCATGTCAACCTTTGACCCACTAGGATTGGCAGCTCCGATCCTCATACAGGGAAAAAGGCTGATTCAAGACATATGGAGAAGCGGCGTCGGGTGGGACGAGCGCATCGGAGCCGAAGAAGAGCAGCAATGGAGAACGTACATAGACAACCTGCGCCTGCTGCAAGACCTGCGGTTGCCGCGGTGCATCACGCGCACCGCACACGAGGGGGAGCTCCACGTGTTTACCGACGCCAGCGAAGTGGCCTACGCGTGCGCGGTGTATTGGAGGCAGTGGACGGAACAGGACAAGGGTGACGTCACGCTCCTCGCCGGCAAGGCGAGAGTCACGCCGCTGAAGCCCGTATCCGTGCCGCGATTGGAGCTGCAAGCCGCGCTGCTGGGGACCCGCATGGCACAGTCCGTCAAGGAGGAGCTCGACTTAGTGGCCACCAGGACCACGTACTGGACGGACTCGAGCACGGTCCTCGCTTGGATCAAGAGCGATCCGCGAACATTCAAGCCATTCGTCGCTCACAGATTGGCCGAGATCGAGGACACAACGAAACCACAACAATGGCGCTGGGTGCCCACGAAGGAGAATCCAGCCGACGACGCGACACGGAAAGTTCCGAAGAATTTCGGCGCGGACCACAGATGGTTCAAGGGTCCGGCTTTCCTGCGCGAGGCCGAAAATAAGTGGCCTCGCGCCCGTCAGTTCAAAGCTCAACGAACAGGGGAAGAGAAAGAGACGCAAACAACGACCGCCGTTAGAGAAAAAGCGAGTAAGTTCGCGACGCCGTCACCGGAAAGATTCTCGCGGTGGACCAGATTGGTAAGGGCCACCGCGAGGGTGTTGTTATTCGTGCGACTGTGTCGAAAGAACGCGGTTGGCGCCGTGAACAGGGCGGAGCAAGACCCCGCCTGGAAGCCGTATCAGAAGAAAGGAGCGGCAGAAAAGAAGACCACCGTTCGGGAGCGAATGAGCAGGAACCTGCTGCCGCTCGATCCGGACGTGATACGCGAGGCAGAGAGGCTGCTGCTGAAGAGGAGCCAAGAAGAAGAATTCGAAGAGGATATTGATCGCATTCGCAGCGGGAAGCCGCTACACAAGGGTAGCAGGCTGAGAGGGCTGGCGGTCAACATAGGAGACGATGGGCTCATAAGGATGCACGGGCGCATAGATGCGGCCACCGGCGTCACCAAGGATTACAAGAGGCCCATCGTGCTCGGCGGTAGTCACCGCGTAACGAAACTGTTAATACAGCATTTTCACGAACTGTTACAGCACGGAAACCACGCGACTGTCCTGAACGAGCTGCGGCAGAGATTCTGGGTGCTAGGATTGCGCTCAGCGGTGCGCCACGTCGCGCGCCAGTGCCAGTGGTGCAGAGTGCGACGGGGTCAGCCGCAGGAACCGCCGACGGGAGACTTGCCTCCAGAACGACTACAACACGGGGCCCCACCGTTCACCCATGCGGCGGTGGACTATTTCGGGCCCATGACCGTCACCGTCGGGCGGCGTCACGAGAAGAGGTGGGGCGCGCTGTTCACGTGCATGACAACGAGGGCCGTGCATGTGGAACTGGCCGCGTCCCTGTCGGCAGATTCAATGATATTGGCCCTGAGAAGAATGGCGGCAAGGAGAGGGATGCCGGTCACTATCTATAGTGATAACGGCACGAACTTTGTGGGCGCAAATAAGGAGTTACAGGAGGCGGCGGAAGGCCTGAAAAACGAAGCGTTGGCGACGGCGGCCGAGGAAATGGGCGTGCGGTGGAAGTTTATTCCGCCTGGCGCGCCCCACATGGGAGGAGCATGGGAGCGTCTGGTTCGCTCCATCAAGGCGGCGCTGGCGGCAACGCTACGGGAGCGGTGCCCGAAAGAAGAGGTTCTGCACACGCTGGTTGCGGAGGCAGAACACATCGTGAACTCGAGGCCTCTAGTGGAGGCAGACGACCCGGCACAAGAAGCCCTAACGCCCAACCATTTTTTAATAGGCAGGTCGTGCGGAGCTCGTCGACTAGGAGTGTTCGCCGACGAAGACGCGACGAGCAAGAAGACTTGGAGGGTGGCGCAGCGGCTCACCGACCACTTTTGGAGTCGGTGGGTGAAGGAATACCTCCCCACTCTCCTGCCGAGAAGAATCGCCGGGCGGTCAGGCGACGGGCGCGATCTGCAGTGCGGGGACACGGTCCTCATAGTGGACTCCGCACTGCCGCGCTGTGTGTGGCCCAGAGGCCAAATCATCGCGGCGCACCGGGGACCCGACGGAAGAATAAGAATCGTCGAGGTGCGGACGGCGAACGGCGTGCTGCGGCGACCGAGCACCAAGGCGGTGCTCCTCGTCCCGGCGGCAGCAGCGGCGGCGTCGTCCGACGAAGAAGAAGGTGCTGCGCACGAGGGGGAGAATGTTGACGACGCACGCACACATCACCCGGCGTAATACACAGAACGCATTTTTGTAAGGTCTCGTCACGCCACGATCGCAGTATGTGTGGGCGGATTGGGTGCATTTTTATTGTTTTTTGACATGTTTTATTGAATAGCTTCGCACCCACCGCTCACACATTAATGATTCATGTGTCATTTTAAAGGGCGTGACGAGACCAATCTAGTGATATACGATAATTAATTGTACGTAAGATACTTACGGAAATAAAGAGGAAAATGACCGCGCCCCGAAGTGAAAACGGAACCAAAAATAGGAACATTTCACGGGGGTCTCCCTATGGTAACGCCTCGGAGTACTTAAGCCGGCAAGCAAAAATAGGAAATCACTGGATCCAGAAGAGCTCTCCGAGGAAGAAACTGAAGAAACCTGAAGACACTCGAAGCCTCAAGAGACAGAAGAAACCTGGGAAAAACCCTGAAGAAAGAAGCCCGAAGTACGAAGCGATCCGGACTGCGACGTTGCTTGCCGGCGTCACTACGATCGAGTACTCCGAGGCTACCATAGGGCGGGGCGTGGTCGATTCCGCGTATATTTTATATCGTGTGTATCATTACGTTGCCCGTCCTATACAAACCGCACCTTTCGGAGCGACATTCCTAGGGGCTAGACGTCAAATAGAGTGCCCGAACACGCACCAGGGGGTGCATACGCTGGGCTCCGGCGCCCGAGTTGAGGACTCGGATTCTCGCCCAGTGAAGTCGCGGCGGGACGTTGGTGCCCGTCTCCGGGTTCCCGACCTCCGCACGCCTACAACTATTATCAGGACTTCACTCCACCAAATTGACAGGAAACAGTTCATAATATACCCTTTAAAATTTCGTGCCAAATTCATAGATTTGCAGATTTCTTTACGCTGTTTCCTTTCTTTTCGAGCAGAACTATCAGAAGACAATAGTCTATAGCCTGATATCAATATTTCATGACCTACCTGCTGCCGTAGTACCCTCTGGCAGGCATCGGCCACGGCGTACACGTGCGGCTGCACCTCGAACATCTCCCTGCCGCGGTACTGAGCCATGTGCTGGGCGCCATAGATGTCCAGGTTCTTGTACGGGTTGACAGACACAAGCACCTCGCCTATGTACGTGTAGATCTTGTTGTGTTGGAACCTGTGGGAAAATGGGGGATTTAAAATATTATAAATGTATTCTTATTCGTATAAGCTTTAAACACGGATTCAACAAAAAAATCCTATTGTAGAAAAAACATTTGCATTGTACAGAAAATTTGGTTTATGACGAAGCTAACCTAGGCGAAATTTCAAATAAAAAATCCATGTTTTTCTTAAAATTCAATATCATTGATCCAGCTCCATCTTTAGCTTAAATATATGTGTATATTCATTACAGGAATGTCGAAAGTGCATTATTTCGAAAATGTAAAAACACATTTTCTTAAACATTACGTCCACCCAGGTTACAATTTAACACAACTAAGGAACGCTGTCAAAATAAATACCGTAAAATTAATACATATTACAATGGAACCAAGTGATCCGATAAATAAATTAGATTACACGGTAATTTTCCGAGCAATTTATTACTAGAGCAACCATTGGAACGTTTATCCCACGACTCTGCGAATGCTTTTGTCTTTTGTACTTAATTACACCGGTTAATGTTGTTAAAGAAATTATACAATCAATTATTTATAATCTGGTAATAATGTTTTAATTATTTATTTTATGAAAATTTAAATTTTATTTTCTTTTTAGTGTACTTTTGTTGCACTTCAAACCCTATTTATCAATCCAATAATTTCTGTTCATCCAAAGGTTGCCAGGAAGAAATCGCTCATTGCGATATGGTCACCCTTTGCACTATTTAGTTTTTTACTTGATATCTTAATTCACTATTTAACTTGAGTTGAGCAATACAGAGTATAAAAAAATACAATTGAAACACAACGTTCTTTCTACAGTACCAAGGGTAGGTCGCTGATAGGTGGCCGAATGCGGTAGTAAAATAAAGAGACGCGGTAGGCCCAATTATTATGTTATTGCTGTTTTTTGCGTCCCTAGGGACCTAGGCAATTAGCTTTAGAAAGTCGACTGTGCTGCGACCGGCATTTCAAATTTCCAATCTTCAAGCTTCACCTTCATCCGTCTATCCTTTGCCATCAGAAATATACATACATACATAAACTCACGCCTTGTTCCCAGAAGGGGTAGGCAGAGGTGCGAGGGCACCCAAATTTCGCCTTGTATGTTCCGTCCCACAATGTGATAGGTGGCGAGCCTATCGCCATATCGGGCACAAATTCCTGACTCTGGGCTGATACTGAATAGAAAAATCCAATATCACTTTGCCCAACCCGGGATTCGAACCCGAGACCTCAGCTTTATAACCGTACCGTAGTACAACTACGCCACCGAGGCAGTCTTTCACTTATCAGAAATATAATAAGTGTAAGAAAGTAAGTTGAATAAATTCTATACAACGTTATTCACTCCACGTCTGTAAATCCAAATGCATATTACCCTATATCCTTACATTATCCTTAAATTGTGTAATATGTTCTATAACGCAAATTTCTTTACCGTCTATTCCTCCCAACTTGTAATGTTTTGATTAAAGGTATTCATATTTCGTAAAAAAATATGGGGCATCTGAATGTTAGTACACAAAAACATTACCAGGTATACAATACCATCACTGTAGGAATTGGTCACACTGTGAGCGCGGTGGGCGCGGTGGTACGAAACGTGTCCACACATCGGTTATAGTAATAAGTTCGGCGTTTATTGCGCTTATTGCATGGAATCGCGTGTCGGCCGCGGCACACAAATACGCCGGGTTAGCGGGTCGACGACCTGAGGCTTGCACGCCTCCCTCCAGTGACAACACTTTTTATCTAACTATAATATCGAGCATAACCAAAAATGACGATTTTGTCATATTTTTTTTACTCGAATATATGGCGAGACGAGCATGCCGTTCGCCTGATGGTAAGCGATACGGCCGCTCATGAATCAGTATTAGTAATTACAAAGCAATACTTGATATACCACTGCGCTCTCCATCCTGAGACATAAGATGTTAAGTCTCAATATGTCCAGCAGTTACTCTGGCTACAATGTCCTTCAATCCGAAACACAAGTGTATTAACATTGCTGTTTGGCGGAAGAAAATGTAAAAAAGGATTTGCTGTGACAGACAAGACAATGCCATCTCCGGTAGATGGCATTTGGGGAGTATTGTACAATAATAAGACAAAGCCATCTACCCGTTTGGGGAGTATTGTACAAAAAAGTTGTTACTCCCAGAAGCCGGCATGATGATCCAAGTAAAGTCGCGTTTCGAGATCAACCTTGAACCCATTTATATCCTGTTTCGAGGAAACCATATATCGAGTCGTCTGACGAAAGATTACCATCTGTCGCCGATCCACTGTATCTAGACTGTGGTTACCACCATGTAATTTATAGTTACATTATGCATTATAAATCCTACACGGTGGGAAAAATAACCACCTTAAACATATACAAATATGTAGTCAAAAAGATCAAAATTAAAAAAAAAACCCTAATGCGGAGGAGACAAGTTTGTTGAAGTGCAAAGAATTGCATCAAAACAATGCAAGAATTTAATGAATACTATTACCGTAAAAAGCACCGGAATGTAAAATGCATGAAGAGATTGAGCGCGCAAAAACACCAGACGTTATTTAAAAAATAACAATGTCTTGCAAACGTGTTAGCATGAAGTACGAACGAAGCGTGAAGGTTGGTTACAATGAGACGATTGGACGATTCTGAAAAACCATGATCAGATTAAATGCTTTAGAATTTGGACATCTCATATCGTTTACGAAAGTAAAGTTATCGTTCAACCAATTTTGAACTGCATTATATCGTATAAACTACTAGCGGCCCGACCCAGCTTCGCCTGGGTGCATATATTTTTTGATTCCACTCCACACCAAATACATGTTATTTTTCGTATTAATCTCTTGTATACCTAAACTTGACATAGCTATCCTACTGTCTGGCTCAATCCCGTCTCATCCGTCTGTTCAGTCTCTTCCCGATCCGTCCCGTCCTTTCTCTTTTATTATCCATCCCGTCTTATAACGTGCATTTACATTTCGTCCTATCAAATCTGTCAGCTATCCCAGCCCTCTCCCGTACCTTCCACTCTATTATATCCCGTCTCTCCATATACATGTACATATAAAGATTGCCTTATGAAATTTTGACATTAAAAACTTTAGCGTTTTTTATTGTCCATCCAATATTCCGTCCCTTATTTCAGCACCAAAATGCTGTTTTTCCTAATAATATTGCACGCCATTACTTTTTGTTAGTAATAAAGTAATAATACCCATTTAAAAAAAGAATTGGCCAAATTGGTCCAGGCGTTGTTGAGTTATGCGCTTACCAACACTTTTTGCGATTCATTTTTGTATTATAGAAGAAGATATTATAGTCCACCCTGCTTGCTTAGTGCGAGTTGGCGGATTTTATTTCACGTAGAAATTAATCCGAAAAGTCAGAGGTGTACCCTGGGATTTGAACCCGTGACCATCGTTAACTTGTTGGCAGTCGCGTCTAGTACGTTACCATATACAAATTAATAAAACCTTCATATTGCCTTACCAGGTGACGTAAGTAATAGAACAAATATTTAAAAATAGAAAACTGCATATCGTTTCATTATAATGTCTAGATACGGCATCAACGTACCAATATTTTTTTTATTCTTGAGTCTGAAAACAATACTAATGCGAAATTTAAATATGTCACCCAGCGCATCTAAAAGTATAAATTCAAAAAACAATGTCGTTTATGAAAACGAAAAATTATAATTAGATATATTTTGGTATACTCCGGCAAAACGCTTCTATAGAGTATACCTTGTTTAAAACTGTTGCAATAATCTCAAAAAACAATGGGCGATTTTGGTAGATGTGGACATTGTTTTAATTTACATTTAACAAAATTATGCGCAAGACGCCGTATCTAGATAATATTATATATACGATGTACACATTTTCTGAATTTTGTTCTATTTCGTCAGCCGTCAATGAAAGACAATGGAAAGATAGATCATTTTACGTTGGGTGGTAGTTGAAGCTGGACCGTCTTTTACGTCTCCCGTCAAATAAACAAAGATCATCCTATACTGGCTGGACGCATCACGCTTGAACGATACCCAAAAAAAAGGTTTTTAGTATCTTCCTCAGAAATTTTCCTATTTTTCTCACCCCTTAAACCTTGCCAGGACTTCCACGAATATTTCAAGACCAAAATCAGCCAAATCAGTCCAGCCGTTCACGCGTGATGCCGTGACAACGCGAAACGGGTTTCATTTTTATATATATAGATTTCCTAATAGCAGACTTTGCTCATATTTTTAAATGTTAACATTTACAAATAATATAAGTAACCAAGATCTATGAAACCTTTTTATATATTTATGAATCATTAACAGAAATCGATAAATAAGATCAACTAACCAAACTTATCCAATAGCTACAGCATACAGCTGAAAAATAATCAGTGTTCTTCCCACAAAATACCCATTTAGTGCGATTAATTCTAAACCTATTTGATATCGATATAATTCATAGGTTTCGCATGTTTCGTAGTGCGGCCCACATTCGGTGTGCGCATGCGCACGGTGACGTCACCAGCCTCCGCTACAGCCGAGAGCCTCCGCGGCCGGTTTGCAGTTCAAGATCAGAACGCGAGGTCATGTTTACGAGACATGCTTGCCGGTTGAATCACATCTAGTGCCATACACACACTATTATCAAATGAAAACAATTTATCCGCAAGTGCAACCTTTTTGATAAACCTCTTTGGTTTCGATTAAGAATAAAAAATTCAAGAACTATCAGGACATGACAGAGGCGGGAAATGGTTTACATATTCCGTTTTTTAAATGCCTTACAATTAGAAGCGTGTTATTAAGTTTTGAATAAGTACGAAAACGTGTTTTTATTTTCATATTTCATTTTCCATATTTCTATTGTGAATAAAAAAGAACTTTAGCCAGTATTGTGATTAAAATGAGAATATGCCGTCCAAGTGGCGCTACTGATATTAGGATTATAATTTTTGTTTTTACGAATGATTTTAGATTAAGCTTTTTAGGAAGCACTGACTTTGCTGATTTGTTGTCACCCCTCACCAGTTGTTACCTTATTAAACGATGAGCTGTAATGCTGTAATTGAGGCGTCAGAGAGTTTGTCTCTGAATATTTAACGCATATTAATGATTTTATTTACAAAAGATTCAACAAAAAATAACAACAGCCTCAAGTGGTATAGTGTTCACCGGCGTCTACTAACATACAAAACTAACTACTTCTAGTATTTTGAAATTGGGTACAGGAAAAAGAACATCAAATTAAATTGTATTTTGAATTAAATATTTAGGCCATCGTTCTTTTTTCATGCTACTAGCACACGCATTGTCTCGTCCACATTAAGATGTAAGTCCTATGAAGCGAGCATTAGCAAATTCCGTTAGATCTCTGAAACATTTTTTTCGGAGCATGATGCAAATAGTTATTTCACATAATTACCCCAAGAATAACAAAAAGTCACGGTTTTATGCAACAAACCAATAATCGCTATAGGCATGGTTACACCATGTAAATACACGTAAAGGGTCAGCCATTAATTACGGTATGTAAATTACATGTTTTCGAAACCCCTCCCACGTCACACGGCGTCATGTTTAAGTGAGTCACCTTCCCTTATGAGACACTGGCGGTAATAATTAGATTCCAGTTATTTTTATTTATATAATTATTTTTTTTATTTTATGACTCATTGACAGTTTAATTAATATTGTTTGTAAATAAACTCATTCTGTAAATTCCTGTCCTATGTTTTAATCATATTATTGTTTTTAGCCGTTAAGCAGTCGCCTGAAAAAGCAACAACAAGCAAATATAATAGTTACTTCAATTACTTGAAGACACATTAGCTACGAGGGTATTGACAAAAAAAGGATATTTATCATCATCACCAGACGCAATCAAAGGATAGGTAATCAAGTACTAATTATTAAAGAAACCAAGGTAATTGGTGGCAAACCACGTGACGTCACTACCTGAGTCACATAGATGAGCAGCCACTGACTCAACCATTATCCATTGTATTCATGAATAAACTTACACAAAAGAATTACATAAATAATAGGAGCGATTATGCAAACACTTATCACACTCACCGTCAGGTGCAGGGGAGTTACTCTATAAAAACGATACGAACTTCGAATGTTCAGGCGCTGCACATAAAACTTCACTAATGTGTGATACTCCACAAAATGTTGGATTCCTCTATCTTACGTCGAAACCATAGACTAAGTTCGGAGTATCAAGGGATCGATTCGGAAATCGGATAATAGAGAATAGTGTTGATTTTTAGAAGTGGAAATCTTATATCTTACTCCGGATGTTGAACATCCCAACATTCGAAGTTCGTATTGTTTCTATAGAGTAACCCCCCAGGGCAGGCACTTTGCGGTACCAAATAAAAGGAATATATTAGAATTTAGATGACTGTTTCGATTGAAGGTAATAGTAGTGACGGATTGTGACAATAGATGTCGCTGTATAGAGTTGCCCCTAAACGAATCAATGTGCAGCATGCATGGTCGGCATAAAGCAACAAGATTCTACAATTAGGGAGTATTCGATATGGCCGGAAAATTGTAATACTGCGAAATATAGATCGACAAAAATAGTGTGATAACAGTTTTTTTTTACCTGACACAGCATAATTACTGCCCTGCACCTATGCACAAATGCCTTCCAGACAGAGTATAAAATGCGGCTCCAATCTATTCTACACAATCATCCCGGCCTGCTGAGATGCTTTTTCACACTACGGCAAAAGACCTAGGAGTGACGAAAGGAACACGAGTGACGGCAAACAATTCCACAGCTTGACGCGGGCAGAAAGGAATTGGCGAACCTTTACCATTGTAAAAAATCTCATTGTTTTGGTAAATACCACAGAGTACATTCTTTATACGGAGAGTAACTGCTTACAAGGGCGGGATACCATGGTACAATATGTTTAATTTGGCTTTATGTGATTTTATTTACTCGTGAAAGATCATTTGTTTTTTAATAATTATTAAATGTATTAACATATTTCTTGGTAAGGAACCAATATGAGGCATCTATGATAAATAAAGGCGTGGATCACTCATCATTTTATACAAATATAATACTAATGTTTATACTTTAATATGACCACGGGCTCAATTCGCGGTATTTCCCGATCACGTATGTAA
Organism: Hyles vespertilio; assembly: GCA_009982885.2. Taxonomy (NCBI): domain Eukaryota; kingdom Metazoa; phylum Arthropoda; class Insecta; order Lepidoptera; family Sphingidae; genus Hyles; species Hyles vespertilio. Next base: position 1,787,390 of record CM042811.1, read on the forward strand.
TATTTAATTTCGCTGTTGTCTGTTATCTATCATACCTAGTATGTGCTAACGAGAATACGCATATTTGGAATGTGCAATGTCTGCCAATGTAGGTAAAAACCGAAAATTGGACATGTATTTTTGTTCGTTCTACTTAATGAAGCGGTTTCAAATCAATCAAGCCGTATGAAAGCCTTAATCGCCAACAGATTAAAAATATTAAAAACAAAATTACCGAATTCAAAAAAGGAACAGACTCACAATCTATTGTTTTTTTTTCATTATTTAATGACGTCAACAAAGGTCCTACTATCACCACGGGGCGTCGGCGCGTCTTCGATACCCGCTGACCTCCTAGCTAGGCGTTGGGTAAGGACTCGTACCAGCCTGGAATACCAAACAGCCAGTACGAGAAAGCGTGCCACACAGACAAGTGGCCTTGAACGCCTCTTTAGAACTCGGCCTTAACTCTTAAGGATCGTTAATTGTACATCATTTCCTCTCAACTTTTGGCATAGTGAAGGTCAAATTTGTTTAGCAAACGAAATGATAGAGAAAGTTTTCACTGGTCCGATGAACTCCGCTTTTGATTGTTTAATTGACATATGATTTTTTACATGAGGAATAACTTCCTTGTCTATAGAATACATTTTTGTTAGGATTGCGAGCGACTCAACAGATGGTAAATTAATATATGCCCATAAACACCCACAACTCCTGGCTAGTTCTAGGTGGCTGTCAACTCTAATACTCGTTAACATTATAAATGATCCCTTCTCTGCTTCCGTGTCTACTTTATATAATAAATAAGTACTCAGTATTGAATAACCAATGGTCAGAAATATAAGTCGTTTAATTTAATCAAACCCTAATCCTACATTTCAACCTTGCATTGCTAAAATAAATTTTATCAAAACCGAATTCAAAATAATCATCATACATATCCCATCCACTCTTGTTCCAAACCATAACAAAAACATAAAGTAACTTGTACAAACTCCGTATAAAGTAATATACTTCGCGATCGGACCACCTGACAGCTGTATGACTTATGAGTGAACAAACAAACTGTGAGGACAGAGGACACGTAATCGACGTAATTAACTCAATAACAACACCTTGTTCCTCAGATGGGTGTTGATCGATGTAGATCGAGGCACAAGAGAGCCTTTGAAGAAGTCCTTGAACTAGAAAATATTGTAAGGAACTTATCGTTTAATACATACAAATAGCATACTAATGATTAAAAAGGGGACATTTTGGACCAAAAGACTGAACTGAAAAGCAGGCCCTAGCATCTGCTGGAATATGTTCAGATACAATGAATAACAACTAACTACATAATAATCTCGATTGTAGAGTAGGCCCGTGCCCTGCAGTGGGACGTATATGGGCTGATACAGATACAGATACATAATAATGACCCTGTCGTAACTTAAGTAGTAAAGGTACAAGAATCTACGAGAATCTAGTAACATAATAGCATATTTAAATGAAAAATTCACATCATAAAACAGATTGTTAGCAAACATTGTCGCCCCCAACGAGTTTGAAACCAAAGATTCCAAGATAAAGCAAAACCAGAAAATGTAAAACGAAATCGTTTAAACATTCAAAAGTATTTGCGCAAACAAAGACATCGCAATTCATACAATCAATCCCGATTTATTCGTCGTTTCCAACTCGAGTTCGTAGACTCGAAACCGATTTAAAAACTCGTGATGGAATAGTAAAAATTAATTCGACAATCTGAATAGTTCGCGCGGTGATCGTCCAGCCTCGCTCGCCAGCACTCCTTGTATGAATCACATCTCGAGATGACGCAACCGATGACTGCAGATGATAAAAACCGTTCCTTCCTATGATGTTTATTTATATCTTAACGCATGTTTGTTTAGTACTTCAATGATATCTTATTCAGAGATTAGTCTTTATGGCTCTTTTCCGCTTCTCTAACTTGAATACTAAGTATTTCAAGGTAAATTGGATTAGGAATTATGAGGGTAATACACCGTATACAAACTAATGCTAGGTCTTAGATCACCACTATAGTTTAGATTTCATTTACAGACTTCACTTAATTTAAAATGCTAGTTGAGAACTCTGAAATACACAGGTTTACTTGCGATGTTTTCTTTTAATATCAAGGCTAGTTATCAAAATAGTTCAGAGAATCAAGACAAGAATTATTTATTCATGAAGTATATAAAAATTTATGAATATATTATGATAATATTATTCATACACTCATTTCCCGAATGCAAATAAATTGCGAATTCAACGATTATGAAAGATGGCGGAACACTTTCATGCATCAACGCACACATATCCAAATGAATTGAGATCGATAGACGAGTTTCCTTCGAACGGATATGAGAACGTCAGGGGCTCGTCAGTCGTCACTTCCGGCCAAGACATAGTGGCCAAAATAAATATGGAGGAATAATTTACATGGATTTATGTGGAGGAATATACAGGGTATCTCAAGACTGCTACCGAAAACGAAGCCGGGTGGTAGTTTTAGTGGCTACTAACACAATGCAATTAAAAATTTCGCATAGAAACGCGACAATTATTTTTTATGATTTTTTAAATATCGTCATTTTGGGGTGGTAAATCCATAGTTTTTGCTAAAATGATAATTTAAACTCTTTTATACCTTAGATTATTTATAAATAAAAGGGTATACACTATTATTTTAGGAAAAAATGTATTGACCATCCAAATATAGCCATAGGAAAAAAATAACAAAAAAAAATTGTCGCTTTTTTTTTGAAACTTTTTCTGTTGCATCGTGTCTGAAGTCGCTTAAACTACCACCCGGCTTCGTTTTCGGTAGCAGTCTTGATATACCCTGTATATACATGTCTCCCTCACATGCAAATCTACTTTATAAGATTCGATTCCTAGTTATACTACTATATTTTATCAGTGTTCATCAATAAATAATGCTAAACATATTAATTTGAATTGTTGTTCGACACTTTGTCACAGGTTAGTAGTTATTTCATGTCATTATCAAACATGAGGCTTATTTTTGGAAAGCCTTTCTACCTGGCAATATTTAATCCAGTTTCACGAAGATAAGTACATAAACGATGTAGGAAAATTTGGTATAATACCGACAGTCTTATCGTACAAACGCAATGACCTTAATAAATACGAACTATTTAACACAAGTAAATATACTTTTATCTTTGCTCAATTTGACGACTAATGCAAAGGCAGCATCGATGGTTGGTTAGTGCTGGAAATTAAATAAATTTTCATACTCCTATAGATAATCCAGGTGTTCCATGTTATTATTATTTAGGATACCACGCAGAGTTATTATTTCTCATTTTTTTAATAATAAAAAGGTCTGATGGTAACAGCACTTAAACTTATACTGGCAATACCAAATATTTAGCAACTGACAACTTTAGAAATTTGGTTCCTCAGGCTGAATTTAGAATGCGAAATTAATTATTATCGCTATGGGACGCAAGGGTTTAAATTATTATTTTAGCAAAAACTATGAATTTACCATCCAAACAATACGATATTTAAATAATCACAAAATAAAAATTGTCGCGTTTCGTTGCGTTGAATTTTTTAGTAGCATTGTGTTTGCAACCACTCCGTTTTCGGTAGCTTTCTTGATATGCCCTGTATGGCATCAATCCATTTGAATAGATGACTATCAACACGTATCCTTGAGCCTAAATTTATGAGGACATTCGACTGTGTCAAAAACCTGGAGCAATGTATAAATATCGCATGCCACGTTCCCACAACACGCGCGATGTCGTAATATAGTTGTGTATAAATAAACACGCATCCACTATAAACCGGTATGTGAGGATTGCGGAGAATTAGATCCATTTAAATGTTAAATGTATCGCAAGATTTAATTGTGTCTTACCTACTTCGCGATATTGTCTGAGTATAGAACACAACGATAACTGCATCTGCACTTAACTTAAACTATATTTAAAATTTATCCACGATTAAGATAGTTTCAGTTAAAGCTGTGAAGGAGTTAGTATCAATAACTAGAGTTGAAAGGCAACAGCGTACTCCCATCTTAAAGGCCGACAACGCATCTCCATAACCTATGGTGTTGGAAATGTTCATGGACGGCGGTGATCACTTACTGTCAGGTGAACAGTATGCTCTATTGCTCCCTATAATATATAAAAAAACATACACTAACTCAGGTCTTATGCTTACAGCCATGATTACAACTTATTTGACTTAGGATCTAATGGACTCTGAGAATGATAAGAATCTAAACTGGTTTAATTACGTCTAAGCAAGATTACGATGCATTTGATAGGATAAACATTAATTCATATAGAAGAACAAGACAGAGATAGGTTATAAAAAGATAATAAAGATCTTTTATCTCAATTAAATGAAATAGCCAAACCAGTTGAGTCAGCAAGGTTCGTCGAAGCAGTAGGGCGGTCCGAAATACCCTTGGTTATTTCAAGAACACGTACTTCTTCCCGAAGTTATGGAACTTGGTTTTAGTTGAGTCATCTGGGTTAATGCAGTGAAAACATTATAAAGAAATCACATACTCAGCAACGAAATTCATAACCACAGTGACGTCTAAGGAATATCCATCGCGGGTAACCACAATCAATTTGTTCCTGAAACATTTTACCACATAAACCTTCTTAAAATAGATGACTACGAGCAAAAGCAAAACATAACAATACAGGATGTCGATTATTTTGAAGAAATACATGAATCAATACCTCAAAACGTAAGTGACGTCGAAGATATAATAAAAACAGAATGAGTAAGTGATATATTAAGACATTGCGTTTAATATAATATATAAAAGACGCCTAAAAACTTGTTTTTAGATCTTTGCATATTGTCAAGGTTGCGGGCACAAGATTTGTACTCAAGATGCTGCACAGCGATGATCTAATAATGTAAATCAACCCTTTATTTATAGCGTGAGAATTTTGGGAAAGGACCAACAGATATTAAAATACAATGATTTAAATTTTGTCCACAAGTCTAGATGTTTGTAAAGCTAGAAGATTTCTTTCAGAAATAGACAGCTATCGTAATACATAACATCGCCGAGAGAATCATGTTGCTAAGGCCTTCGAAGATTGTTTATTATCTTAGAAAGGGAACTGAAATAATAATACAATAACTAAGTAATTAAAGGAGGAGAGTGTCAGATTATCTCATTAAGTTTATAGATTATTCAATAATGATTATGATCATTATGAAAGCAATGAAAGATCCCTTGCATACACATAAACATAGACACTTGATTACGGAAGTAGAAATGTGGCTGGTAACGAGAAGCGGTAAACAGACACCGCTCTTATGAAAGTGTATGCAAAGTTCCCGACCCGTGGCGACGGAATAGCAATAAGAGTTTCCACTTTTACTCCTTCTACGGGAAAGAGGGGATAGTCTAAGAAGCTACACATCTATTTTTGTGCAGCATTCTTATCTACTTTATGGCGAATAGATACAAATTATAGATCTGACGGAAACCAACCAAATTTACTTTAACCCAAATTGAGGAACTTTGATTTACTGATATTCGAGAGTAGACTGAATGCGGAAATAGGGACTGCTTCAGTAACCCAAATTCATTACTAGGCAACGATGATTGTCACAAGACCAGGCTCGTATGACCTGATGCGAGTCCGTCGACCTGGCTAATGACAATTCATTGCTACACGTGAGTCGGGCGTCGGCGCATGCTCAGATCCACCACGTAAGCGATTTACTACGGCTTGGTATATTCTATATTTAGCAGAGGTTTAGCGATCAACCTGAAATCGACTGGATTAAGATTAGCACTTCCTGCTAATTGAGTCAATTGGATAATATATGAACTAAAAATATAACACCTAATTCAGCTAGGAAACCCTAAAACTAGGGCATTACTTTCGTGTACTATGTTAATAAGGAATGAACTATTTGTCTATTCACCTTTATGTGTTCACGCACGCAAACACCACAATTTTTAGGTTTAATACCTCATCGTTTAGCATAGATATTTGAAAGCACAGGTTCTGTTTACATGGGAAACAATAACACCAGCAAACCGAAATAATCGCTGTACTATTCTATAGAGTTGTTTGGACTTCAGCCGAAGATGTTTCGACAACTTTACAGATCAATTATAGTCCAAACAATAACACAGAACATAAACATCAATGTTTGTGACGTAATAAAGACGGACGTCAGGACTCTGACGAAAGGCCTACTCAAGGAGAGTTTGGATGCTAGAAATTGATGGGACCAAAAATGTTTTAGTTAATAATAACTTGAATTAGTGACATGGTTACCATAAACAACGAAAGTGAGATTCCTGAAACGAAGATACGTTTTGTCAGAAATCAGGTAGGACATCGATAATATTCATAATATTTATGTAAACATCCATTACATACTGCAAACTAGACCACAGTACTGCAATAAACATGCACTTCGCCAGGACAAACATCCTAGTGCTTACACAACGATCTAATCTAGACTTCACACACCACACCCTTACTCCGAGTCCGGCGCTGTTGTACAAAATGAATAGTGTATTATCGTTATCATATCTATAAATGATAATGATAAGGTATTATGAAGCTACACTGGCTTTGTATACTGTTATTTCCATAATCTATGTTAATACTTTCCTAAAATATAGACAGGCAATCTACCAAAGTTTACAAGACGTGGTTAGATAAAATTAGGGTAAGAGTATGTTTGGTAGGTCTCTCATATGTGAGAGACGGCCTGGGTAGGTACCACCGCAATGTATATTGATCCCGCTAAACAGCAGTGTATATGCATGCGTGTTCCGGTTTGTAGGACATTGTAGCCAAACAGCAGTGTAGAAGCACTGTTGTGTTTCGGATTGAAGGACATTGTAGCCAGAGCAACTACTGGACATATTGAGACTTAACATCTTATGTCTCAGGATGGCGAGCGCAGTGGAATGCCAAGCATTGCTTTGTGATTCGAGGTGTTGTTTGGTTCTGCTACTGTTTATGAGCTGTCGTATCGCTTACCATCAGGAGAACGGGATCGTCTCGCCATTCATTGGAATAAAAAAAAAAGTAACTACTGGACGTATTGAAAATTAACATGTTATCTCAGGATGGCAAGCGCTAAAGCTACAGCTTAATATAATATAACACACAGCTAAATATAACATTTAAATTGTTAGTTGGTGTACATAGAAAGAACTTCTGAAAATACCCGGAATCCGAACAAAGTGTAAGCCACAAACACCTTTTTCGGGTCTTAATGAGATCAAAATATTTCTCGTAGTTTTTCATACCCACGACACAAGACTGGCCCGCTGTGAAACGATAGGCCGCGTGTTCGATCCCCGCACCGTCACAAATGTTAGTGTGAACCACAAGTATTAGTTTCGGGTCTGGATGTTTGTAAGGCTGAAAAGTCTCTCTAGTTACTGGTACCCACGACACAAGGCTCGATCTTAGTGTGGGGTCAGGACTATGTGCCTGTTGGGTTTATGTATTTATTTACTAGAAACCTATTTGGGGCAACACTGCTTGTATTTGTATTGTATTTTACACCCAGTAATTTACATGCAATTGCTCTCCACTTGTGAAACACTTCAAGCTTCCCTCCAAGACCTTGTACATAAAAGTATTGTATGCAAGTATGTACTCGTTCGTGTAGATAACAGCCGAGTCAAGAGCTATCGCTAAGTGGCAAGTAACAATTAACAGCTAATGAGTTAGGAGCATGGTGTCGCCAGTCCTGCGAGCTTCAAACGGGGAATGTGGGTGAAATTGGACTGTGGTCAGATGAAGACCATTCATTAATGTATGGTTATTGAAGTAGTAATTGAGCCTAGTATGGCGATAATTGGTAAACTGTAGGTGGTAATAATGACAACTCTGCCAGGAGTCACTCACGGAGATGTAGGAGTGAATTTATAAATGCATATAAAGCATTTAATAAAAAGAAATTAAAATAAGAAGAGGCTTTGATCTTGCAGTGCAACGAAATGAAATGAAATGAAATGAAATGACACTACATTACACACTTGCACTACAGTATAATAATTGCATACATGCATAGGCATTAATTTGTGCAATGTTTAAATCTTCATGAAGTAGGTAATTAACTTGTTTCTTATTTACCATTTGAAGCAAACATGAAATATTATACTATAAGAAAAAATAGAACCTTAAAACAAAATTTTACGCACAATTAACCAAGACGGTGGCGATGTAAAATATCCTCGTTTCCGTCCAATTTGCCAAGCGGTTGGCATGATGGTGCAATGATGGCGATACTAGCTGTATGGCAATTTGTGTCGGCTGGCACCGTGTTGGCACCCTTGTTGCCCAGCGGCGTGTTGACGTGACATTTGCCAGACAATCGGAGCGTGAAATTCGGCTATGTGCAAAAGTTACGGGTTTATTGTAGTTTTGCATAAGATTGAACCTTTGAACTATATCGTAAGGTTTGGGTTGGACAATATAGCACAATATAGGGCATTAATGTATGAAGAGTTGACCAGTTTTTTCACACTTGCACTACAAATTAATTGCATTAAATGGTATTTTTTTAATTTCTACCAGCCTGGTTCGTTCTTCCAAGCTGAATCCAATCGCGACTGGTTTGTCTCAAAATAATGGGTTTTCCCTAGCATTTACAAAAGGCTATACTGAATTGTATATTAAAATATTTATAGGTAGTTCTATAGCATAATAGTATGTTAAGCTATACTCTGTGGTGGTAAAACCAAAAGCCGCAACTTAACAACTGAGAGAGAAATCGTGCGAGTGGGTTAATATTTTAACACTTTACCGACAGACGACAAAAGACTGTGTTATTGCATGTAGTATACAGTTATTTTCACTTAACTTTAACGGAGACTTCTTGTGACATTTGAACCTCATTTTTCAAGTAAAACTCTGTCGTCACGATTTTGCAAGACTATACCAATACCACCCCAGTTCCCAAGTAAGCTGATACATTGTGCCTTTTCGGTCTCACAACACCTAAATCCAAAATAAATACTATTAAATTGGTGCGAGAATCGAACACACGTCCTCTCGGTTCACAAATTAACCAAACTCAAACGCTTTTATCACACCATCATTTTCAATGACTAACCCTCATAACAAAACATCATAAACATGACAAATATTTTCACGGCCACTTGTCTGTGTATAGACGGTATCGACTATCCACACAGATAGCGGGTTTTACACCGGCCACGACTTAACGTGACTTATCGCAGCTGATAGCCGCAGATGCCGCGATAACTACAACCCCATGACACAGGTGAATATTAAAAGCCATATTACTCTCATAACAAACGTATCAGGGAGATAAACCCTTATTGCTGAACATGGGCTCCTGCAACGCTAAAAAGTGATGCAAGCCTCCATCACGCTGATCAAATGTGGCTTAGCGGACAGCACCTTCATACAAGCCAATGAACAAAATTAGTCATAAAATAGACACAGATCAACCCGTCAGATGCTTCTCAGATTTTTTTTAGTGCCATGAATAGACGAGACGAGCATGATATCCGCCTGATGGTAAGCAACATGACCGCTCATGGAACAAAACCAAACAAACCCATAATTACAAAGCAACGCTTGGCATTCCACTGTGCTCGTCATCCTTCAAAACGGAACACAACAGTGCATTTATACTACTGTTTGGAAATAGATTGCGGTGGTACCTACCCAGGCGGCCCTCTCACATATGAGAATCCTACCATCAGTAACTGATCCATGACTGATTAAAGTTTGGTGAAACGACGGTCTCGGGAATCAGTGATAATTCTTATTTGATTGTAATCCGTTTGATTCGAACAACAGAGCAAGTTGGCATATTGATATCTGCGCTTATTCTCGACCATCATTAGCAGTTTAGTCTACCGGACATTACTGATTACTGTCAGACAAATCTGTCTTGCAAATCCGTGTTTGCAGAGCTAAAGAGATATGTGTATACGAGTACAAAAATAAAAGCAAGTGCCGTAAAAATGAGACAATGACTTGTCCTCTTGCTATTCTAACAAGCTCACCCAAATAGTGGAAGGAGGATGTCTGCTATTGAAGCAAGCAATAAGCACCTTTATTGCCGTCTACGTAAGATAAGACACGTGCTTATCTACTATTCTGACGACTTACGTGTTACGTGTCCCTTCAATAGTTTTTACTGTGAATTAGGCAAGTCGATATATTGTGATAACCTAGTATTGATATTATGTAAATGGCTTTTGAACGGGTTGCCATTAATGAGTGGTGAGTGAACTGTTAACTTCATCGCCAATATTAGCCGATCATTTAAATAAATAAATACATAACAGTAACATTCATAGTCTTAACGTCACAGTAAGATCGAGTCCTGTGTCGTGAGTATCGGGAACTACGAGACACTTTTCGGTCTCACATACACCCAGACCCGAGACAAATAATTGTAGGCTTCAGAAATATTTGCCTCGGTGCGAGAATCTCTTGTTTTACACCCGGCGTCTAACCAACTGCGCCACGGAGGCTGTCAATTTGACGGAATACTTTTTTTTATAAAGCATTAGTCCAGCAAAAGTTTGACAATGTTAAGTGTCACCGGGTATTCCCGGTTTAGTTACTTAAAATATTTTACAGGCTACAATAGTAGAAAATGTTACCAAATTCCCAAAAATGTTTATAGCTAGTATTTACTTAAACTGTTAAGACAGTAACTGGGGGCCATGCGTTGGCATCCACCGGAGATGCAAACCACTATTTAACGACACGTCTTGCTAATTGAGCACAATGGATGCACGCAGAATGAGTCGGCGCCACACACCCGTCCTAATATGCCACTTTCATACCATTAAGTATTAACTACTTTTTGAAAATAGTAGCTTTAAAATAATAGCTCCGACCGGATGCAGATAAACTTTTTTAAAATATTCTATGCCTGTGTTCATCAGGTATAATGTAGGAATTCTAATGGAGAAATGTTTTAGATCGGTTTTGTAGATTCAGAACCTAATGCAAACAAACAATCAATCTATCCCCTTTATAAATTTAGTTTAGGACCTCTAGTTACATGGACTTGTAATTATCCGGACTGCCAACCGCGGCCAAACAATCAAGTTTTTCGTGACAGTTAAAAAAATAAATTTTTGTATTATTTTTCGTTTATTTTAAAATATACTTATTTTAAGTTCAACCGATAACAAGTCATACCACGCAAAAACTTGCTAAATATGAACGTATGGTCCTGCGCCTTATTTTTAAAGCATCATGTGAACATTGTCCTGTACTTGTTAAAGTTTTACATTACAGACCTGATTATATGCAAAACCATACTGCAGCACACTGTAAACACTTTCTTTATAATATCACAAGTATGATTATAACAAACACGCCTTTCTGCCGTCTGCCGGGCATCGAACCGGAACCCGCGCGGGACACGCTGGACGCAGCGAAACTGGATTAAGCTTAATTAAAACACGTTTATGACTACTGAGCATTTAAGACAAGTAATTTTTCAGACATAATTAGGTCAACTAATTACCAAGAGGTTAACTTAAAAATTATAAGGCGCAATAAGGGTTAAAAAGAAACGAACGGAGGGATGCTATTATCTTTGTTTTATGCGAAAGATAATTACCAAAGAATAACCTAAACTAAACAAGTCTTTAATATGTGTATATCAATACAAATCTATAATGGTTTCTTAGATGCGAATGTTACACATTGAAATAAAACTATTATTTACGGATTGTATCACGGATTTGGTTTAATTTTTTCATTTTTGAGTTCCCGACGTTTCGATTACTTTACAGCTTTCGTGGTCACGGGGCGGACTGATACAAATCTATTTGCAAATTATGGTATAAAATATTTAGGCATTGATCCGATAATGGGAGGCTAAGAACAGTTCAAAAACAAGGGCAATATAACACCATAATTGTAGATTATAGTATCTAAATACTTCACATAAAAAGATATAAGCCTCACTTCAAACATCATATCTTTATTACCCTATTAAAAGTAAAGCTAATCGTCCATCATAAATATATTTTGTTACAAATTCAGTCAGTCATAAATTATCTAAAATTATAAAATATGTTATTATGATATCTTGCATTTGTATCGAAACAGCATTGGACGAGCGACATCGAGGTCGAGAAAGGTCTCTTTTCCCATAAAACACAACTATTGAATTTTTATTTGGACCACATACCATTGCAGCGAGTTCGATGTAACTATGAAAAAAAACCGAAGAAATAAATGTGGGTTTACTACTACACATGCTATGAAATAGTAATTATTTGTCTTATGCAACAAATCATATTGTGATACAAGAAGCCAAAATATAAAACGACAAGTGTAAGTAATCCTTTAGCATTAAACAATGTGCCCTCATCGTTATTCCGTGGTCCATACACGCTATTTTTACTATGAAACATCTCAATCACCACAAACCATTTTTGCAGCCGCCAAAGATATTGACTACCACTTCAATATCCAGTAATCGTCAGCAGAATTATTACAGCCCCATAAACCCAAGAAAACACTGTAAAATAAGGCAAGACAGAAACACGGAACATTCGCAGAAACGTTTCTCGGTGTATTAAGTCATAAAATCTTGTAGCTGCATCATGCGGTACGGTAATAGTAAATAGACACAGCACTAGTCGTAAAACTGAGATTTATTTCTAATTTTACATGTTTATTTGTGCTGGTGAATCTTTGCATTGCGGTGGAAAGAAATTGTCAAAGTAATTCCTATTAGGAAAAGCCCAAAGCAACAGGATAGTCTTATATTTCTCTTCGTCTCTCCTTCTTCATCTCAAGAAGCCTAAAGGTTACTGCTCATGAGACCCACCCAGCACCGCCTCGCCTCGCTCGGTTAATATTCTTAAATCTTAATATGAAATTGTATGGACAGCTTTTTACTGAACATACACACTGATGTATATACCTATTTCGCTTTTCTTGGTCAACACTTCAAAGGAAATACAAAACAGGGTTGTACTTGTGACAATTACCCACTCATTAAGTCACTATGGTGGCATTATTTATGCACCTATAATTTCAGCGCCTTTCATTCTCACAAATCAATATCTCTGTGGGGGTCTTACTAATAAATATAGATGTCTTATTGGAGAAAATCATAGACTTATTTTTTTAAATTAGAACTTTTCGTCTGTCTATGGCAGGGTTTCCTAACCTGGGGTCCGTGGACCCCTGGGGGTCCGCGGACCGTTCTCAGGGGGTCCGCAGACAACATAAAAATTACAACAAAAAGCGAAAAGGGTTTTTAAAATACAGAAATAGACTACAACTAGAAGCAGATTTAAGGCTCCAACTGAGCAACAATGACCCAAATATTACAACTTTGACCGCAAAACCGCAACATCAACCATCACATTTTTACAATAATTTACATACATACATAAACTCACGCCTTTTTCCTAGAAGGAGTAGGCAGTGGTGCCAGGACACCCACATTTCACCTTGTATGTTCTGTCCCACGATGTGATAGGTGGGGATTCTATCACTATATCGGGCACAACACTCTGGGCTAATAAAATGAATAGAAAAATCCAATATCACTTTAACCGTAACCGTACCCTAGTACAACTACGCCACCGAGACAGACAAAGAAAATAAAAAAAGTAAAATAATTTATGTAAGTAATATATCCATGGTTTTTTTTTGCAATTAAAAGTACGTGAGTGATTTTTTTTTCGTATTATTTATCGGGGTCCGCTAATCATAATAAAGTGGCGCTAGGGGTCCGCACTAGAAAAAGGTTGGGAAACCCTGGTCTATGGCCAAAAGGGGGTCGCCAGAAGTTTTTCACTTGAAAGGGGGGGTGCACTGTGGGTTTTACATTATATTATTTTCTCATTGGTATGAAAACTAGAACACTAACGAATGGAAACAATAGCATGAGGAAAACTGCTGCAGTAACGCAATCAACAATGACTTAAGTCATCGCGATTCGTCATCGCATAGCGTCACCTGCTCGCGGTTTTGTAACATCTGGTAAAATTATCACATTAACTACGATGGCTCCATTAGCAGAGCGTACGGTTAAAGATTATACGTGCATTACATCGCCATTGCACCTGATAGTGCAGTGAATTCCAGATTCTGTATCGAGTTGAGAAAGCTGTATATCACACTCTGGTTCAAAAAATATCAATCAATCAATATATAATAAAAATCCCGAAACCAAATTATTACAAATTCGCAATTATAAGTTTCACACAGTATTTGTGTTGAAAATTCCATACTAAACGTATCTTAACATAATCATCACTGATGTATCATATCTGCCACTACCTTCATACGTTTCCAATTTTGGAGAATTAGCTGATATTTCATTATCATACACAAGAATTTTATTAATATAAAGACCACGTGAAAATTTATTTAAACATTAAGAATTTTTAACTTCGAGAATACCCAAAATCCTAGTTGTCTATCCTGATTTTATTATAGAAAAAGGCAAGTAAATAGAACTTATTGCATGCGGCTTTGCGAGTCATCACTCCATGACAGAAGGGAACCTCCCGCAATCATGACTAGTTGAAACTTCCTGAAAAGAATAGTACGGAAAAACTTGCTATAATCCTATTAACCTGACATTAATTGGATTCAAGAACCTTTCGTTACTATAACCTAGAGCCATGACACTTCATGAACGCTCCATAAAATGATAGCATTTCAGAAAAATATTTGCATGATATAAACGAATTTTTCGAAGTACTTACTTATAGAGAAATGCAATCATTTTTAAAGAGCGTTCATGAAGTATCATGACTCTATGGTAATAGCATTTCTTTAGAAGTGGCTTGAAAATTTCGTTCATATCATGCAAATATTTTTCTGATAATACATAATACATATACGTCAACATTCTGACTCATATAATGGTATCGTATTATCACACTAGATACTAATGTTATAAACGCGAATGTGCATTACTTCGTTTTTCATTTATTATACTGCATCAGAGCCCTCGGCCACTTACTTTTTTAAACCATTATCGTTCTCTAAACAAGGTACGGATCCCGAGTACACTAACCCGATAAAAATGCGTGAAGAGCTTAATGGACATGCATAAATCGATAATGATATGTGTAGATATGGATCAAGAAATGTGGTGAATCTTAGTTTTTTACTTATCCCTGGGAATATACGTGGGAATTCAGGATTCCTGACAGGACATCTCAAATGTAATTACATGTGAAATGCGCATAGAAGCCCATTTAAAATAAATATCCACAAAAGGTCAATGTTAATAATTATTGTCCAAATACAACATCGAGGTAGCAACACCAGCCACCAGCCGTATCTTATCTCTGTTCACCCCATCAAGTACTTCGGTATTATGTTTTCCTCATGGCTCCTGATTCCTTATCAGCGAGTTGGCAATCCAACACTATTGTTTTCCGAATCGCTCGCTAATATAATCGATAGACGATAAGCCCTTCAAGTAATCATTAAAGTGATAAAATGCTATTGTTAACGTGATAAGGTTTCATCATAGTGTTGCCTAAACAGACTCAAGTGCTTAAGGCGACACAGGCGTCCTAGGCATACTGGGTCAATACTCAATAATGATGTTTGCATAGAAATGAGACTTTGGGTATCTACATATTTTCAAACCGAGTTGAATTGATGCCTTGGGTTACTATTTCTACTCACACCTATGATAAAATTGTAAAAACGTGATAGCTAATAATTAACCACGAAAAAAATTCAATTTTATGTGCTTCAGATTTTTCTATTTTTAGTTTCCGTGAAACCTGGTGCATAAAGGAGAATGCCCATTTTACTGTGAAACTTAGTATCGGTGCAAAGATTTTTGTCCCTCGACGGAACCTACTTTTTTGGGTCCAATAAAAAAAATTTTTTTAGTTTTTGGCTCAGCGAATAGAATGTGAATTGGGATGATAATTCTTTTATTTTATAAAATAAAATCCGTCGCCCGGGAAATACCGGAATAAGTTTAAGGGCAAACCATAAAAAAATCTGTTAATCTGTAAATCGTTGATACCGATACTGCTTTAAATTTTAAAACCATATTTTTACCGCTACTATGAATGGGCATTCTCCATAAAGCTTCTAATAAAAATAATATTCGATCACGATCACGTCAATATTTATCTACGTAATGTAATTCCTCATTCGAATTCGATTATTTACGTTTCCCAAATTCATAATCGATTAGATCACATGTATATTATTATAACTATAACAATCTTGTGTTATTAAAACTAATTTGTTAACATTGAAAAAGAACAGTGCAAGTTTATCACACATGTCAAGATAAATCAGAAGGAAATAAAATAAAAAAAATATCTAGACTTCGCCATGGCACACATACCACAAATAAATATGCGCGTGCAGTACCACTTAATGTGTTTGAACACATCTGTGATTCATGTTATGACATCACACATTATACATTAGCTATCGAAGCGCGTAAGCACAGTAGACATGCGACCCGAAACATAAAGGTCCATTTTATTGATAAACATATTGTAGTGACATTTGTAGATAGTGGAATGTTTACCAGCAGCCCTTCAAAATATAATAAGAAGCTATATGATGATATTTTTTCGGAATTATTTGAAAGTATCCATTATATATAATTTAATATTATTTACCAATTATATATGACACAAAAAAAATATTCTGTTATTTTGTGAGGATGAGACATTAAAAAAATATTTTTCGATCCACAACATAAGAATTTAAATACACAAAGCTACAGAAAAAAAAATTAAAATAAAATACATTCCACTTCTGCTTTGATTTTAAAAACTTATGATTAATCATGATTAATCTTCAAGCGGGCGCGCGTAGTCGAATCGACCGCGCTTAGTACATTTTTGTTTATATTATTGTTACTACCCACCACATTAATTTCTCATTCCTAGTAGCCTGTCGCTATGTCATTGGGAGTAAAATAAACAATAAACCGTCGCTCGAGGCGCTCTTCCCACTCCGCAGATCGCAATTGTTTTAGTCCCGGCGTAGTCGTCGAAAAGATTACACGCGCCTGTCGTCGAAAAGATTACGCGCGACGCTCAACGCGACATACACTCGTTCATGCTTGTAATAGTTCTTCGGACATTATTCAATATTATCTAATTTATTTTGGATTTTTATATAGCAATGAGTCGTAGACAGTTATCACAAAGTGCAATCGAGGATTTACTAAGAGAAGACGAAGAAGAGAGTGAATCAGAGCTCAGCGACCATGGCTCTGAAAATTCCGACCACATCGTGGCAGAGGAACCTCGATCTGCTGAGGAGTCAAACTGCTCAGACGAAGAAGAGGATGATTTGCCACTTTCAGTAATAAATAGCTATTTTACAGGACGCGATAAAGTAACGAAGTGGCAAAAATCTAACAATAACAGAGTGAGACGTCAAGTGCAAAATGTTCTGACGGAAGATGCGGGTATTCGGAGAAATGGTGTGGGAGCAACAACATTTACGCAAGCCTGGAGTTTATTCATTTCAGAGAATATTATTGAAAAAGTTGTTAGATATACCAACGAATTTATTCAAAAAAAGGCGCAATCGTATAACAGAATACGTGACTGCAAACCAACTGATGCGGTAGAAATTCGAGCACTTTTCGGATTGTTGTACATAGCAGGATCCTTGAAGACATCACACGCCAATTTAGAAGATTTATATGCAAGTGATGGAACAGGTATACCTATTTTTCCTACTACTATGTCAGTGAAAAGAGTAAAATTTCTACTGAATTCATTGCGGTTTGATGATGCTACTACGCGACAAGCTCGTCGAACTTTAGACAAAGCTGCACCAATAAGAGAAGTTTTAGATATGTTTACACAAAACTGTCTTTTGCCATATTCAGTGGGAGAGAATGTTGTAATCGACGAGATGATGATTGGCTTTCGAGGAAAATGTCCTTTCCGACAGTACATGAAATCAAAGCCCGACAAATACGGAATCAAACTGTATCCACTAGTAGATGCTGCTACGTTTTACGTTCTAAATATTGAACTTTATGCTGGCAGGCAGCCTGAAGGCCCATATCAATTGAGTAATGCTGCGGCAGACGTCGTAAAGAGGCTAATTACACCGATTTCTGGCACTGGAAGAAACCTTACCATCGACAATTGGTATACGAGTGTGCCGTTGATAAACGATTTGGCCAAGGATTATAAAATTTCTGTTGTGGGTACCATGCGTAAGAACAAGAGAGAAATACCTCCTTGCTTTATAGATAAAAACCAACCTGAATATTCAAGTCAATTTGGATTTTCAGATACATCTACACTCGTGTCTTACGTACCTAAAAAGAAAAGATCAGTAGTTCTTATATCATCACTTCACTGTGCTGCAGAAATAGATGAAAGTACAAATGAAAAGCGCAAACCTAGCATCATTACTTTTTACAATAAAACAAAGGGGGGTGTTGATGAAGTCGATAAAAAAGCAAAAATGTATTCGGTTTCAAGGAAGAATAATAGATGGCCATTGACACTCTTCTTTCGTCTCCTGGATATTGCAGGAATAAATAGTATGGTGATATTGAGGGCAAATAATGTCATTCTAAGGAAAAGGCGAATGTATTTACGGGCATTAGGCATTGAATTGATAAAAGAGTATGTCCAAAGAAGATCAACGATGTCAGGCCTTCCAAGAAAACTAAAAAGAAACATAAGGGAGCATTTGAATATGGAGGATAGTGCTGCTGATGCAGAAGCAGGTAGTTCTGGCACATGCAGAGGAACCTGTAAAATATGTCCAGCCAAAAAAAGGAGGCAATCAAAAACGCAATGTAACTTATGTATGAAAAATATTTGCAGAAGTCATACAACATTTATTTGCAATCAATGTTATATGAACGAAGAAACTGATTCCAATGAAAACTAAACCAAAGTTAATTATTATTATTCTTATTTTGAATTTTTATTATTAGACTAGGTATATATACTAGTCTTAGATATAAAAAGGGTTTTGTGTTCCTAATTTTTGTTTTGATTTATAGAATGTTTGAGTTATGTTTATTAATGTAAAAATTGTTTCTTTTTCATAATTTTAATTACTTTTTTTGACAAATTACACTTTAAACACAATCATAATGTATCTGAGTACAAATAAATAAGAGAATATCGAATAATTAGTGCTTTATTTGTCTTATTCATCCCATAGGTCTTTTCGGTTACGCGCGCCCGCTCCCGTTACAAATGACCGCGCGCCCGCTTGAAGGTTAAGAAAATTGTCAGATTAAATAGGCCTTCAATCCCTCTTGACATATTTTCAAGAAGAATCACATTTGCCATTATTGTTATTTTAAATACTGGTATCAATACTCTATCTTGGGGGTTCTTACATTTTTTGCAGTTACGGACCACTAATAAAATTTAAAATAGTTCACAGACCCTGTCAAAAAATATTTAGGGAGAAAAACAAACCTTGCATTGAATACTCATTTTTATTGAACATTTACTTTATAGGACTTTTATTGATAGTTTAAAATTGGTACTTTGCGAACCGCCTTCAATATGTTATGCATATATTTTTATTTCTTGGATAGTCAAGTCAATAAAAAAATTAGTCAACATGTACAAGTACAATGAAATAAATATTTTTTTTGTAGAATTATTATACTTAATATTTTATTACTTTAAGTAGTGTTTTTTTAATTTTATTTTTTATAAAAAAAATTGTTACTTATTTCTTTTTACTTAATATTGATCTAAGGCAATAATGATAATTTTCTAATAAAGATAGTAAAAGTTTACTGAGCTGGTGTGGTCCCCTGGCACCCATGTTATGAAACTTTAAGAAACCCTGCTCTATCTCATTGTTTTAGACCTGAAATTTTAGATATATGTACATATTTTGAAAACAATATTTATCAAAGAGTCCGCCCCGTGACCACTAAAGCAGTAATCAAAACGTCGGGAAGTCAAAAATGTAAAAAAAAATAAACTAAATTTGCGATAAAATCCGTAAATAATAGTTTTATTTCAATATTTATATCAACGCAGGAAAGCGATTTTGTCATATCTCAAAAAATGCGTATGTACGTTTTGTATATTATTTAATTCATAAAAAAAATACCGCATTGAATTTCCTTGTGAAAATGTAAGGTTTTATTTTAAAATGTTATTATTAAAGAAATGGTATTCCTAAGTTTTCTAGTTTTGAGGTTATTTATTTTTTAAATATTTTTTTTTGAACCTGGTGTAAAATTGCTTGTTTCGAGATACAACAAAATGGCTTTCCTGCGTCGATATGTTCTATTTGTATTTACTATACTTTCCCTTCTTAACTTCTATCCTTTACACTTCAAACTGCCCACTGTTTATACCTTTTTTCAAATCTCTTCTAGGATTGTTTGTTAGAAAATGCTTTTGAGTGATAAGACCTCCAATTGTACATTTTATGTATGTGATTTCCAATTGCATTTGTTTCTCTCTTAGTGTGTACATTGATAAATAAATAAATATTAAGTATATGGATAAATAAATTATTTCACTGGCAATTACTTATATGAGATTAATTATTTTAATTACTTAAGTTACAATCTAGATTAAATTTTGTCTAACTTGATATGGATATACAAGAATATTATACTGGATCTGGTTATGGATATGAAATTATTTCAGATTGTTTGATCTAGGCCCAATAAAACTTTAAATGACTAGTAGCTAATCATTCAACTTACAAAACAATATTCCTGAATTAAAAACAAAATTATAAAGGAAAATATATTTTCCTGCATATTCTCATTTAGACAAACAAGGATAAAACTTAATTGCATGTAAAGTGAAAAAATTACCAAATCTTCCTGTTTACACAAATAAACTATTGTTTTTGGTCACTTTGAACACAATATTATATTGTAATGAGAATTTTATTGCTTTTCTTACATTGTTTATTAATTACTGTAATAAATACATTCACAGTTAGATCTATACAATGGGATAATCTGGGTGATTAGGTTTTTTTTTTGGATCATGTTAATTATTATCTTTGTATTGTATTTGACTGTATAATCAAAAATATTACTTAGTTAGAACAAACAAACTGACTTAAGACTGAATTAAGGTTTTTTTTGGAACTTACTTTGAATCCTAAATATTGTTAGTGTTTTATTTAGAAGTTTATGTGATTATATCAAATAATTATGTAAATGAAAACGAATACACTACAGTGTATTTACAGTTACAAAAAAACAGGGTAAAAAAAATACAATATTTTACTTTACAGTAGTTAGCGTTTATAATTACTTATAATTTTTCTATTAGAAAATTGAATTTAGAGATTAGAATTGCATTTTATTCAGTTTTTTTTTAATGAATATGCTTTGGAAAAGTGTTTTGAAACTTAAAATATTAAAGATTTGAAGTGTATACATAAATGATTTAAGAAGTTGTAAAATACTCACCCACTTAAAACAATTAAAAAAATACCATATAAATAAAAAAATGGTTGCTCTGTGATACAGAAATTTTATGGTAACATAAACTTCATACATTGTAGGATTTTAGCCGAAAACGAAGTCAATTGACGAAACGAGAAATGCAGTTTAAGCCGTTTATAGTAAAAAAAGTATGAAGAAATAATTAGGGCAGGTGATAAAACAATAATTTGAAATATACTCAATGCTAGATACTCAATTTCAAGATCGTGACAAGCATTGTAACAGAAACATAGTTTTATTCATGCAAAAATGTTGGTATATACCTTCCTGTCTTGACTCTCTTGAAACTTTTCAAAAGTTTAGATTTATTCAACAATAAAAATTTACTTTTTATATAAGTCATAACAAAAAATGACTTATATTATAATGAGTTGATATGAACTAATCGTTGATGGACTACAATAAATCGTATATAAGGCTAAAATAAGGAAAAAGGGTTCACCTCAAATGCAAATTCTCAATAAACTTGTCCGTAGTCAAATTGTCCAGCAAAACAAAGTCGGACACCCCGACTTCCGGTTGCGTCGCCATTCTACCACTTTAAAATCCACAAAGTCAACGAAAAACTGTTCACACACTATTTAAAACAAACAAATTATACTTTTATAATTTATTGTCAACAAACCGTTAAATATAAAACTTCGCACGACACTACCTCTCCCACAAAGCATCTCATTTAAACTGACAGTTGGTAGCACGTCGAAATGAAAGTAAAAAATGTTGCCATAATTCAACAAAAGCATCTGAAATGTAATGACACATTCACATGGCTATTTTTGTATGCATCGGCATGGATGGTGAGGCGCATCAGTTGCAAGCAAAGGATGACATACATTAAGGCTCAATTGCACAAACTAACTTTGCCAATACCTTTACCCTTGAAACTGTGAATTCCATACATTCGCAAGGTCAAATACATCTCAAATGTATGGCGTTGACATTTTCATAGGCAAAGGTATTGACAAAGTTACTTGGTGCAACTGAGCCTAAACTTCTAAAATTTATTCGCTGTTGTAATATGAAAAGTTTATAAAGTCCGCCAATTAGATCAGAGTTGTGGACTATATCGCCTAACCACTATCGATCATACTGTCGATTGTAGAAGACGCCCGTGTCCTGCATTAGGACTTACTTATGGGATGAAACATACATACAGACAGAGGGAGTATTATAATAAATATTTTCTGGGAGTGATCCCAGAAAATATTTATTATAATAGGAGTGGAGTGGCTGTGAAGCCATGCTAAATTATGTTATAATACGACATACTTCCCCATATTACAAGGGTCATTAAAAAAATCAAATTGAACCTCAAGTCATTACTCAACTTTATTGGTACTTCGTATAATAATTAATATTTCCGACTCACAAAATATAATAAGCTTACCATAATAATTCCGAGTCACAAAATATAATAACGTTTTATTAAAACACACTATTTAATTGTATAATTGTAACCATAAAAAGAACTCAGAAGCTGTTTCTTAAATTTTTTTATCTTATAATATATAGGGAGATCAACATAATATTTATAAAATTTTTGTTACTCTACCACTTTCAGAAATCTTTTATTGTTTTTCACTGTAAACTTATATAAATATATATATATAATGGCACCAGTGAAACAACAAATAAAAAACAATGCTAATTATACAAATATAAGAAATCCTACAAAAAATAGTTCCATTATATTCGTTTTTTATGGAGTCAACGAATCAAATCACCTTTGAATAATAAACTCATTTGCAAAAAAAACGGGCACCTAAGCAATGAACCATTTCAAATGTTACTATTGGTTTGTTTGATAATTAAAGGTAGTTTTACTTTCACAATTTTGTAAATTAATAAGCAAATAATCGTTTTCGTCAGTATTATCATAAAATTTTGATAAAATTTATGGGTTTTAATGCTAAAGTTCACTAGTAGTGTATGCTCGCTAGTAGTGCATATGCTCGTGAAGTAAAAGTTAACAAAGATTTTTGTTTGTTTTTTCTTTAATAAAGTTCCCTCTAGCTGAAATCACAGCTTGAATTCGTCTGGGTATGCTAGCGAGGATATCCCGGATACTTGCTTGCGGAATACGTTCCCACTCCGCGGTAATCACATTCTTCAGCTCTCTGATGGTCTGCGGAGCCGGTTGTACTGATCTCACGCGTCGTTTCAGAACGTCCCAGACATGCTCTATAGGATTGAGGTCGGGACTTCGAGCTGGCCAATCCAAACGACGAATGCCGACCTCTTGCACATACGCTTCCACATCGCCAGACCGGTGGGCGCGAGCGTTGTCGTCCATAAAAATTGAGTCTTCGCCTAAAGCGGCCAATGCGGGTTGTGCATGAGGAATTAGAACTTCCGTTATGTATCGATGTCCAGTCAGTGAGCCGTTTTCAATGAAGACTAACTCTGAATGATCCATTGAATTTATTTCTGCCCAAAACATAACATAGCCCCCACCATAAGGTGTGATTTCTTCAAAACAAGCCTCTGCAAAGCGTTCTCCTCGTCTTCGTAGCACTCGCCGACGTCGATCTTCACCGAACAGAGATATCCTGGCTTCATCGGAGAACAATACCCTATTCCAGTCTTCTTGAGTCCATGACTCACAATTTCGAGCAAACCTAAGCCTGGCAACTCTGTGCTCACGGAGTAACTTAGGGCCGCGGGCCGGGCGATGACTGCGTATATTGGCCGCGAGAAGCCTCCTCCTGCCCGTCCATAGACTAATATGCACATTTCTTACTTCTTCGAGGTTGTTCTTAAGATCCACATACGAAGACTTGCGATTTCTCAATGCGCGACTCACAAGAAAACGATCATCCCGTGGTTGGGTACATGGTTTTCTTCCAGAACCAGGCTCAATCCTATAAAGCATGTCTGGGACGTTCTGAAACGACGCGTGAGATCAGTACAACCGGCTCCGCAGACCATCAGAGAGCTGAAGAATGTGATTACCGCGGAGTGGGAACGTATTCCGCAAGCAGGTATCCGGGATATCCTCGCTAGCATACCCAGACGAATTCAAGCTGTGATTTCAGCTAGAGGGAACTTATTAAAGAAAAAACAAACAAAAATCTTTGTTAACTTTTACTTCACGAGCATATGCTCTACTAGCGAGCATACACTACTAGTGAACTTTAGCATTAAAACCCATAAATTTTATCAAAATTTTATGATAATACTGACGAAAACGATTATTTGCTTATTAATTTACAAAATTGTGAAAGTAAAACTACCTATAATTATCAAACAAACCAATAGTAACATTTGAAATGGTTCATTGCTTAGGTGCCCGTTTTTTTTGCAAATGAGTTTATTTAAGCATTTTTAAAATTCATTTGAAGTTTAAAACTTAGGAAATACATTTTTGTGGACACATCTTTATTAACTAAACTCCTTATTAGTATTACCACTCTTAAAAAATAAAACAATTTTTTTTGGGCCTAAAAATGTAAAACCAATTTAAAAATACGACGTACTGAATATTATATCAGATTTTCGTACTAGTTATAGATATAATGTAACATATTTTTATTACAAAATTATTTATTCAGACTTTAATTTCAATATCACAAAATTAAATTCATATTACAAGTCTTAAAATAAGCCTTCCTGTTAATTTTAGTATTACTATTTATCGGTTATAATTTACATATTAAAATTACATGGAAATCTATAAAATATAAATTTCTATATACAATTTATAATAAATGGATTTATAATGCCCTTGTTGTAACAAGTTTTCTATATTACGTGAATTGGAACGTAATTCTACCACCGCCATTTTCCTTGTTGTAGGTGCCTCAAATGTCATAATAATTTAATTTTACAAGAAAATTATTAATTTTCCTTAATTATTTAGTTTATTTATTGTATTAATTCAATACTTTAACGTTCTATTTATTTGTTTTAATATTATTTATTCTATTTGATTGTGCGTTGCGGTGCTGTATCATTGATGTTAGATGAGCATTCGTTTCAAGGATTCTCGATGTAGATTTTCAACAATAAGTGTCGTCCGCGTGAATGTTACCGAGTGTCATACGCCTACGTTAACTTAGTTGATTGGTGTGATGATAATTTGTCGAACGTGAAGTGTCGGCGAGCAAAATTGATGGGACAATGAGCGAGTCGCCAGGCGTGGAGTGGCTGCCTGCGTACAGCCCGGGGCCGCCGCGCCACAGCCCCCTGGGGCCGATCCCGCGCTTTCTCTACGAAGATGTGCAGCCGCTGGCGCTCCAGCAGGAGAACAACAACAAGGAGGAGCAAAAAGAGAACACGAATAAGATTAAGCATGCGAAGCCAGCGTACAGGTGGGTTGTAGACTTGTAGAGCGGCGTAGTGCGTGCGGACGAGTCCGCAATTGGCATCGGTGAATCACCGAGAGGTGACCCTCGCCGTGTGCTTGCTGTTTTTAATATAGATGTGTGATGCCTATTGTTTTTGCAACTTTTAGATGACTTATGGGACACATTATTTTTATTGCGCCTTGTTTTCAACGCTTAAAGATGTTTTATTATTTATTAATGCATTGTGATATCATACTTATGTTTACTACAAGATTATATTCATTTTTAGGCAACAGTATAGTATTACATTAGCACTGAGTTGCCAAAATACAATAACATGTGAAAACAAACTGTTATTTGAGTATAATACAAGAAGTTTTGTGCAGATATACTTAAACGATACTAAAAATCCTTTTCAATGACCTAGAAAAATTAATTCAACTGAAACTACTAATTACCTCATTGTTCATTTATCTATTATCCATAATTTGTATAAAACTGTGTCTAATCAAAATGTATTAATGAGATTAGATTAAAAAGCATAATTACTTATTTCCCAGGTTCTGTATGTTTCTAATTTATTGAAATATGTCCATGCATTCATTTGTAATCCATTTTGATGTAAATGTTTATCTACTTAATACATAACTTGAGTATAAGAAATGTAGAGATTACAATAATCCATTCACTTTGATGAAAGACTATATGCTAATACCAACAAAGAATAAAAGTATCTTCTATGATAGCTTTTGCTGGCATCCCTTTGTGTTTTATTCTAAAAATATGAATTATTTAATCACTTTCCTGTTGACGGTTTAAACAATTACAATTTTGCCTATTGGTTTTTCATAATAATAAAATAAGTAATCCTGTAATTCATTGAATATGTTGCTCAATTATAAGCTTTTACTAATATTTTGCTATATCGGTTTTTTTTAAGTTTGTCATGAATAAACCTATAAAACATGATGGATGATGCTGATGTTAAGCTATTTACCTCTTTTGTTTACATAGCACAAAAGAAAAAGTGGAATCTTCCTAATGGTCACATTGTTGTCTGATGGTGTTGTAAGCTAATTTAAAATTTGGAAATTTTTTTAGTAAATAATCTATGTTTGCAAGCAAACAGTTTACTGGTTGCACATTTGTCATACCTAAAAGGCCACCTGAGTTGGTACCATTGCAATATAAATTTCCAAAAGGTATATGTATAAGCATAACTAGTAATGTTGAAGAGATACAATATTTTTTTTCTAGCATCAAATCGCAAGATAAGCTTGCCATTCGTCTGATGGTAAGTAATATGACCGCTCATGTACAGTAGCAACATCAAGCAACACCCTGAATTGTATAGCAAGGCTTGGCATTTCACCACGGTTGTGGGTTGCCATCCTGAGGCATAATATGCTAAGTCTCAATTTGTTTAATAGTTACGCTGGCTACAAACTGGAACACAAATGTAATAATGTAAATGCATGATGCATTTACACTGTTGTTTGGCAGGAGAAATAAACATTGTAGTGGTACCTACCCAGTTGGCTTCTAATATGAGAGTACCTACTGCCAGTAAACTAACAATAATTAAGTATGCTATAATGAAAGCTAAATAAAGTTGTATCTTATAGGTATGATTGTAATCAACAATGAAAAAAGTTTCTCATTCTCATTTCGCCCAAGGGTGAAGATAATATAACAATCTTTTTAAATTATAAACAGTAATTTTCAAAGTGGAATTACAATATGTAAGTTGTTTCATAAAAATTCACAATATTGCTCCACATTCATAACAAGTTGTCAGCAAAAATATGATCCACACTTATTTTCAGTATTAAATGCTAGCAAGCATTTCAGTGTTATCATATGACATACTGCATATTTCAAATATTGCACAATGCACTAATAGGTATATTTATGTGTCAATTTGTAATTGGTTTGAAACTATTTTGTAACTACTACTTTCGTATAATATGTGTTTTAATATATTTTCGAAAACATTTATACATATAATATGTGTAATGTACAAAATGAGACTTTCACGATATTTGTTTACTCTTCTTTCCATTTAAATGACTAGATAGTCTAAGCGTCAAAATACAAACAAACAAAGATTATGTTGTAGATATGAGACAGTACATGGTACTTTTAGACCTATTAAAAGTCAGTACCAAAACTGCTCAGAGCCACAGTGGGCACAACCCCAATAATTTGTGTCAGTGTGGGGATTGAACCTGCAGACCATGGCCTAAGTACCATTTCTTAGCAGTTTTCTTAACCAGAAGGATTCATTCATATATAGACAGTATATATGAATGAATGAATGGTAATACGAGCCTGCCGTTCGCCCAACAGCTAATGGACAGTAGCAAAACCAAACATTGATTAAAACTATAAAGCAATGTTTGGTATTCCACTGTGCTGGCCATCCTGAGATATAAGATGTTAATATGTCCCCTTACACCACACATAACAGTTACTCTGGATACAATGTCCTTCAAACCAAAAAAAAAACAGTGCGTCCACACTGCTGTTTTGCGGGAGAAAAAGACATTGCGGTGGCACCTACCCAAGCGGCCTCTCACATATGAGAGACCTCCCACCAGTAATTTTCAATATTTTCTGACGATCTATTGAATATGGATCGCATAAAACTACGTAATTCATCCATCTTATAAGTTTATTCCCTCGTGACGTGTGAATACTCGAGAATATGTGTCTGACTTTTGTTTGTACTTGGGCAGTTACGCGAGCATGATAAGATTAGCGATCAGCAGTTCGCCCAACGGTAAGATGACGCTGAACGAGATATACACGTACATATGCAACGCCTTCCCCTACTACAAAGAGGCCGGCAAGGGATGGATGGTGAGTATGGACGTATCGACTAATACCACCATTAAATAGTAACACCTTTACGACACATTCGTACATATCAGTGACTATTCTTGAGAAGCTTGCTTTTTAGATTAGGGTACATGTTATTCTGGTATGTTAATAACCAACAGATCACTTTTTTGGCGCCGTCATCCCGATGAGCTTCCTACGATGAGCCCTGATGGGAATGACTAGAAGGATATATACATTCCAGTCTCTGCATATGATAATATTGGACTTAGTGACACTGATATATAGCTTTTCAATGTATGTATATAATATTTTCGACAAGCTTGTCACCTGATATTAAGTTATCATTGTCGCCCATGAACAGCCACAACGTTTGGATAATAGATGTGATGCCGGCCCATTAAATCTGGGGGGAAGGAAAGGAAAAAGGATGGGAAGATGAATGAGGTACCCGGTAATCTCACTCACCAAAGTAAATGCGACAAAAAAAGCTGTTAATTCATGTTGATCTCCTGAGAGACTCATGGCGGCATAAAATCAAACCATTCGTTCTTCCTATTAAACCCCCCCCCTGTTGCCTTCCATCTTATAATTAAGACGACTGTTGAACTGTCGATAAGAGTCTATTTTCTATAGTCGACCTGAGTTATACATACGTTGCTATCTTTAAGACTTTTGCCGGTATAATTCTTTACTTCTGAACCGAAACACAACAGCAATGACTAATGAAAAAATATGAACACAGATAATGGTATCTCAGTGATCAGCCGTTAGATGGCGCATATCTAATCTATTTGCAAACGGTTTCAGAACTCGATAAGGCACAATCTATCGTTGAACAAGTGCTTCATGAAGGTGGCGCGGAGTAAAGACGATCCCGGGAAGGGCTCCTACTGGGCGATGGACAACAGTTACAAGATGGCCGAGGTCACGCCAAGAAGACGTAGGAGTCTCAGGGTAATTATCATCGTCATCATCATCATCTTAGCCATAGGAAGTCCACTGCTGAACATAGGCCTCCCCTAAGGATTTCCACCTCGACCTGTTGGAAGCGGCCTGCATCCAGCGACTTCCTGCAACCTTAGCCAGGTCTTCCGACCACCTTGTAGGCGGGCGTCCGACATTTGGCTTGCCTGTACGTGGCTTCCACTCAAGAACCTTTCGGCCCCAACGGCCCTCGGGTATTTATGCAAGGCTGTAATTGTATTTATGAGGGATGAGGATGTGATAGAAGAAATAGTAGATTCGACTAGATATTGCTAGGTAGGTAGTATATACATGGTGTATTGTAAATGTGGTTACATACACATACCAACACAAAAAATACAATAGAATGTAAATATTACTAGTACATTTTGGACATAAGAAACCTTCAAAATGCACTTTATGTTTTACAGTCAAGTTTCAGACTTATTATTGCCATTTAAGATTCATAATTTATTGAATCTAAATGTTTAACTCATATTTGTATCCCCTAGACCAGATCGGGCATACGCCAATACAATTATTTAAAAAGAAATACTAACAAATCATTTTGAATCAGTTGATGAGGATTACGCACCACTTCTATCTCTCAGCCAATTGTCCTTGGTTTTTACCCCACCCCTACCACAGGACAGGTGTCGAAATAGTCGTAACACAAATAATTATGTCTGTTTAAAAAAATTGAAATGTTGTAAATTTTAATTTTTGCTCCTCCGACTCAAAAGGTTGCCGACCACTGCCATAGGGTAAAGGTGCTATTAATGCAACCCACAGTTTGTTAACTTATTTAAAGGATAAAAAATCCATATAAAAATGATGTGGTAATTTCAGATGGCGCCATACAGTCCCGAGTGCAGCTCGAACAGTAGCGGCGAGGCGGCCACGGCGCTGGCGGGCGAGGCGGCGCCCACGCCCCCGGCCACGCCCACCACGCCCACCACGCCCACCACGCCCACCTCGCCCACAGTGCTGCAGGTCAAGGACGAGCCCGTCGTCAAAGAAGAACTAAGTATGTATGCAACTGGGAGGGTGACCAATATATTAAAAGCACTACTTGTAAACAAATAAAACATAAACTGTAGTCTAGACAGTGATCTGATGCTACCTGACACTGCAAAGGTCCATGAGTCGTGGTGACAGCGTACCATCAAACAGAAGGCAGGCAGGCATAAAAATATAAAATTAAATATATTTCGTAATTGTAAGGGGTTGTAAGGCCCCTAACTCTTGTGTTCGAACACGAAATGATTAATAAACGTCCGTAGTGTCTACTGATTGAACACTGATTTGAATGCAACTTAACAATGTAATAATAACGAAAATATGATTAGTATCTAAATTTGTATTGTTCATTGCTTGCACAGTAATATTTGTCTACTTATAATGCAAATAAAATATTTTTATGATATAATATTACCAATGTATAAATCATAAGTTACATTTCAATTGAATATTAGAATTTTGAAGCGCACGGATCAAAGTTGTTTGAGCCGATTGTATAGCGAGCCGACGCGGCAGCTCTACGCACACAGCTTTGGTCGCTTATGTGTGCGTGAAATTAACGAAGAAATACCTATAGTTGACTTTGCGCGCAAGGTGTAAACGCTCTTAATGAACATTCATAGAGTTGTGTTATTGTTGCAGGTTCGAAACATACAGACGACGCTCTGACGGCGCTCATGAACGAAGAACTCATGACCGACCCCGACATTACGAGAGGTGAGCTATTCACTGTAGTACGATTACACTGTTCGAAAAAGAAGTGATATGTGTCCATAAATTAATGTTATAGAAAAATACCTAATCCTGTTATCGCATTGATTGCGTATTACAGAGTAGATGTATCATCATGCTTAATGTATATGTATCTTTATATCTGAATTTTTTATATCTTTTATGCAACGTATGTGCAACTGTCACGTCACGTGTATTTTACTTACTTAGTATACTATGAGTCTTATTAGTGCACATCTTTTATTGTTATAACCTTATAACATCTTAGTCACTGTATAGGGTTCAGATCACACACCTTCACTACATAGTATAAAACAAAGTCGCTTTCTCTGTCCCTATGTCCCTTTGTATGCTTAAATCTTTAAAACTACGCAACGGATTTTGATGCGGTTTTTTTTAATAGATAGAGTGATTCAAGAGGAAGGTTTATATGTATAATACATAGATATTATTGTACAGAAATCTATTTATACCCGGGCGAAGCTGGGCCGGGCTGCTAGTTTATGATAAAAATAAAATTTGATCTTGCTTGATTTATTGATATTGATGAATACTAAATGATAATATGAGTGTCGTGATCGTGGGTTAATGGCACACTAACATTATTTTCAATACACATATTTGCTACGAAAAAATATCAGATAATATCAGATATTTTTGCTATGTACGTGCAGACATATATTATTGAACTCGTTCTTGGGACAGATAATTTTGCTAATCTGTGTATAGTAATATATTTATGCTCGTTACTGTACTAGTCTACGCGATGTTTTGTAGAGTTATTTTGCAGCGGTGTCCCCTGTAATGCATGACGTGTGTGTGCAGAGTCGTGGTGCGAGGGTCTGCGGCGCCACGTGTGCGGCGCGCTGCGGCACAGCGCGCTCACGGACGACTACGGCAACTTCGTGGTGCAGCGCCTCGACGACTGCGACTGCCCCGCCATCGACGACGACGCGCCGCCGCCGCCGCCGCCGCCAGACACCGCCTACTGGCACGCCGCCATATTATAACACACCCGCCGCCGCCACACCACCACACACCACCACACACCACCACACACCACCACACACTCTACACACTGCGAGTGTGTCCACGGACGCGAGTGCTGCCAGTTTACAATAATCAAATTTGTTGAAATTTTACAAAATCGATCTACGAGTTGGACTATATTTCAACCGAGATTTTTCCACTTGGGATGTGTAAATTCGACCGACACTCACCTCGGTTTATTGTGTGTTGGTTTTGTTACGAAAACGACATTTCACGAGGACACGGCTCGAAACATATGACGAGAATCAATAACATATCTGCCAATATTAATAATACGTGGAATTAAAACTATATAATATAGGCTAGATGTAGTCGCCCTAGGGTGAAATAATATTCATTTGTTATACATTCAGGGTGGTCGGTAAAGTGTGGACGCGCCGTCACCGCGGAGAATAGAGGGCAGTATTATTCAATAGTTTTGGAAACATTGCTGCAGATGTATATAATTGTTGTTATATACAAACGATGTATTACAGAGCCGATGGGATTTTTATGACGTGTGTGAGCGGCGTATTCTGTCCACATTTGAGCGATCACCCGCCGTATATAGTTGTATAACGAACATAATGGACCACGGGACACGCGCGGACGTGCGGGCTGCCTGGAGTGACGCGCTCGGGTTCATGTGCCACTTTTCTTTACTTTTATACAACAAATTATGAGCTTCATTATACCCTTATTGGCATATGAAAAATTTGGGCCAATATACTTAAAATATTTTTTTAAGCTTCCAACATTGTTTGTGGCCTCACTGAATAATTTAGTAGAAAATGCTTAGAGATTCTTGCCTTGAATAATACTTACGGAATTAGAAATTTAAGTTAAATAAAAAGTGGCACATAAATTAAGGTGACGTGGAAATTGTATATTTAGAAAAGTAAAAAAAAAAATGATGCAGTATTTGGAGCCAGATTGGTGACATACAGATCTCAGAATGACCAGTATAATATTAAAATTAAAAATATATATTATATATAAATAACGCAACATATTATAAGTTATTACTAAGCTTAACACTTGGTTACGTTTAGTTTGTATATGGACGGTGTGGGTGAGAACTAGTTGATGTAGAACCATAGACAATAGGACCAGAAAATAATGAGGCAATTTACTATTACTTAACTGGTAACACTCTGCGTTTCAAAGAATATTTGCAGAAGGGAATATTTTCTCATGCATTAATAATTGAAATTATAACAAAAAAAAAATATAAAGAAGATTATTTGCTTCTGTAAACTCTCATTTTGGGTTGCATGGAACTACTAGCTAAGCGAATAAATTACATTAAATAAAAGTTTATAATATTTGTATTAAAAAATATTCTATGTTAAGTTATACCGGGTATATCAAGACTGCTACCAAAAACGAAGCCGGGTGGTAGTTTTAGAGACTTCAGACAACGTGCAATAAAAAAAGCTGCAAAAAAAAGCGACAATTTTTTTTGTTTTTTTTTTCCTATGGCCATATTTGGGTGGTAAATACATTTTTTTTCCTAAAATAATAGTGTATACCCTTTTAATTATAAATACTCTAAGGTATAAAAGAATTTAAATTATTATTATTTTAGCAAAAACTATGGATTTGCGAACCAAAAATGATGATATTAAAAAATCATAAAAAATAATTGTCGCGTTTCTTTGCGATATTTTTAGTTGCATTGTGTTTGTAGTCACTAAAACTACCACCCGGCTTCGTTTTCGGTAGCAGTCTTGAGATACCCAGTATATGCAAATAAATTTTCTGGTTTCATAAAGAGTCAAAAGAGATATTTTGTGTTTAAAAATGTTTTTTATGTACCTTCTCCTGAGTTAAATACGTCCAAAAAGTAATATTTTGAGATATTATAAAGTTATTATAAACAGATCTCCATAGTTATAATATAGTTATTCAAATTGTTTATTAATTTGCAAGATGAAATTATATTATCAAAGTATTTTTATTTACAAATATGTAAAATGACCCATATATGTCATTATTTTAAATAAAATATTTTTATGTTAATTATTTTAAAAGTATATAATTTTTGTCACTACATATAAATATTTTTTCAACAGATTATATGAATATAATGAAATTATGAAGTGATTGGGATGGTATTAAGAATATTTAGTTAAGAGTATTATCTGAAGTAGGACTGTAATACACTCTTCTGTATAAATATATTTTTATAGTTGAGCAGCTGGTTTTCACTCGACGCCGTCCGCAAATATGAGTTAGTTGTTACGAATTTATAATTTAACGAGACGTAATGTAAATTTGCGCACTATATACGTAAACTTTGCTTTTTATATAAACATAAAGTGAAAAAAAATGTTTATCCAGGCCTATTGTCGTGTTAGGTTCTGCTTGCCTAGATATTATATATATTCTTAATTATTTTGTTAAGGTGAATATAATTTCGTGCCATACAAGGATGGGTTCGATGGCATGCGTACAGTTAGACGATAATCCCCCCATATCTTATTGAGAATGTGTTCAGATTGAAAAAAAAAACAATTTTAGGAGTTGTATGTATACATATATAGAATTAGCGCGTGTATATACTAACGTATTATATAGACGAGGTTTCTGCGTGGAATGTTATGTACTGTAACATTTTTACATAGTTTTTACGACGCCACAATGCTTGTAGTTGTACTCGGCCGGCGCTCGCGCGGTGGAACTGTTTGATCAGCTGTTTTGTACTTGTTTATTTTAGTCACGTTTATACCTAGAATTTCTAGACACTGACTTTATATGTCATCAAAAAAACATATCGATTTGTGTGCATTTTTATTTTATAATGATGCAACGATTTTATTCTATCAAAAAGGCAATATTGTCATAAAAATTAAAATTCAATTTTTGAAGTATTATGTAGAATTTTCTCACATTGACGAGGTTCTATGGTAGTTGTCCATGCAGGTGCAACAGTTTCTCCCGGCGAGTGTCCGCCGCGGTTTGTTGCGTGGCTTGTTTGCTGCGGACGGGAATCGAAGCGCCACCTCGCGGGCGTAAGCAAATGTTTCCGTTCGATCAAACATCGGATATATTGAAATTACATTCCTTTTTAGATGTGGTTTATTTGTTTATATGTATTGTAGTTATTATATTTGATATGAACGCACCTGATGTCGGAACTATTTTGAAAATTGTTACATATATTACATCAAATTTTGGAAATACATATTTTCCACGAGTTGGTAATATTGTATTTATCTTTGTATTAAATAAATTGGAAAATATACATAATAATGAAAAAGGTCAAATTGTGTTCAACGTTAGTTCCGCACGTCAAAACAAAAATTGGTAGACTCTTCAAAATCACTCAAGTATTCGATTTATTTCATTGTTGTTATATTTTGTCATCGAAAAGTGGACATTTGTTGGAGTTTTTAATACATAAAGATCAGATCAGACATAACTTCAAAGTAATATACATAATATTATGTTTAAGAATATTTACTTTTGAGTGGTATTTTATTTTGTACAGCCGGCTTAAAAAACATCAATTTAAATATTTTTTATGAAACATGTATGTATTATTTTTTGTTTTAAGTATTTAAACAAATTATCGTAATTATATGTCGTTTGTAACGTGGTGCATAAAATAAGTTGCCATCTTATATTCTTTTTTATATTTTTTTTCTGTGATATAAAGAAAAACTTTATTTTTTTTTGGAAAATGACAATGGAAACGATATGTACTTCATATATATTTTTTCTTGGACGTGTCAAATATTTAACGGTTTAACAAGTTGACGGAATGATGAATTAGAGCTGGCAACCTTGGGAACTACATCATTTGATAAGAAATATTTTTGGGGAACCTTTCAGACTAGATTTTATACTATTTAATAAACTATTATTTATTGGCTTCGTGTGATAGATGTTATTTTTGCAAGATAATGTAGTTCCTGACTTTGCCTACTCACAGACTTAATATTCAGTAATGACAACCAAAAGTTGATAGTAGATTGATAATAATGTAGAGCTACTATGAACATAGCATTTAAGGTAACGTAATGCTTTTGGTTGGCAGATGCCGAATTAGATTCTAATCTGAATTTTTGATACATGTACACTGAATAATTTTTATATGTATATATTGATAAAATTAGTTATTTAAATAGTTACAGTGATGCTAAAAGATATTTGACACGTCCGCTTGCGTCAGTGTGAACTAATTTGTTGAGGCAACATTACGTTTGACGAATCCGACATGAAACTACCGCCTTTTAATTTTATATTTTTATCGGTATGGACATGAGATAATATCTGTCCAAAGTCAATCATAAATGGAGATTCACAAGTCATATATAAATAAAAAATTTAAAGTCTGGTACTTGCAATAGAAGCTTTAAAGCACTTGTTGATTTGTAGTGAAGTTCCATGCAAGTCGGATTGGTCAAGCGCGAGCGACACGCTCAGTGTATAACCAAGACATAACGCGTATAACATAATTTTAAGTTATTTCGGTTTACTCACTCCGCCTATCGATGATATTAACGCGGCGCAACGGAAATCAAATATTTTATATGAACTGTAATCGAGTTAGCCGTTTAATTTAAGTGTAGGATGTTCTACCTCTAAACAAATTATAGTTGATGTACAATATAAACATTTAACATATACCAAGAATTTTATTTCTAAAATTACCATTTGAATATTTTAGTAGCAATATGGCAGTTGCTGCAGCATATTTTTTATTTTTTCCTCTTCAGCCCTAAACCTGGTTCTTCCAAAATCTACACTGCAAAGCTGAAGGTTCCTGCAAACGTCATTTTTTTCTGATATTATAAAATATTCTCCATCGGAGGGTAGTTTTGTTTTCACTTGCTATCTTGCTAGGTCGCTATTCGGTCAGTTTGAGGTACGTTTTCGTACGAGTATCACGTGCTTTGCTATCGCGTTATATTTATTAAAAGCAGTGTGTGGCATTAATTTTGTGGTCATTCCCGTGGTCGGTCATTCAGTTGCTTGAGCGGAATACTGGTGAGTTTTCTAAACATTTTTATTTGTTGTATTCATCCTTGTATGCCGAATTGAATCGCTGTTTTAGTAGCTCGTCATGAACTAATGTGCCTTATCAAATACTATAATTCCATAATCGGGATTTTCCAAAAGTTTTACAAATATCTTGAATAAAATTTAAATTCGGTGATTATCTCGAATTTCACATTTACCTTCACGCAACGTAGTAAACTCTATACCGAGTGCGTTTCAAAGTGTGCGCCGCCTATAATGCCTTGTAGAAAGTAAAGGCTACCGGCTATATACGGCTAGGCCGTGTGGCAATTCTCTATTTTGAATTTTGTATCTCACTAAGGTGATGTACGTATCTATTTCGACGAGCTAGATAAAGTAAGGGCATCAGCAGGGCCGGCGTTAGGGTAGAGCGCGCACGGGCGACCGCCCAGGGGCGCCGACCAAGTGGGGCGCCGCAGGCGCCCCTTATATTAGCTTGTTTGTTGAGCAAGTCTCATTTATTTGAAATCCCTAAATCTAGATACAAAATCTGTCAGAATGAAATCCACTTTTCGGTTGGAGCATTGCTGTTAATTTCACCAGGAATCCTAAATAATAGCAAATACTACAAATCAAGTTAAATATTTGATATTTTTGAGTATAAATAATATGCCCGTGAAATACGAGTTATCTCTTAAATACTGTAAGAACCACTTCAAAATAAAAATGCTGATTAATTAATTAATATTATAGATTTTTTTCGTAGTGATGGCAAGAATTAAAAATTTTGATTTAATGATTTTTTTGTCATACTACAATCAACCATTTTCAAATTCGTTGTGAACGACTACTAATTTCAGTAACGCTCCACTGGATATACACTGCAGCGCCGTCCGCACCACTTACGTCGGAACATTTGCATGTCACCTTTCTCCATGAATCGCGCAGGAATAGTGGCAAGTCTCGGGATATCAGGCAGGGCTACAAGTTGATTTACAATGGATCTTCTACTGGCCGGAACAGGGTTGCCGTAGTGTTGTCGTCTAGCGTCAGGGAGAATATTCTTAAGTCGACATACGGAGCGACCGGCTTGTGCGGGTTATAGTAATGATTGAGAGGGTTGTTGCCAAGTTGATCAGCGCTTACGCCCCGCAGGCGGGTTGCTCGGAGGCGGAGAGGAAGCCTTTTGGACCCTTGTTGATTACACTATGTGCAATCTGCCCTTTTTTTAACGAGATTATAGTTCCTTAAGCCTTTCTTCCGGTACCGCCGGCGACAATCGGAACAGGCGTGTCGGAGTCTCCGGCCTTTTAGCCTGGCGCACGTCACTCTCCACAGGTATCTGCCAAAACAACTATGCCGCGATAGTTCCTGCATCAGGTGGAACGTGGCACCTGCTCAACCATTCGTCGAGGACAGGACGCACTGCCGCGATGGTCCAAGCACCAGCACTGGGATTGTCCAGCCACGTGCGCCACGCCTCCACGGCGGCGGCGCGGAGTAAGGGCCGTACAGGCTCGACCTCTATAAAGGCCGGTCGTTCCCCGGGACGAGACGTCTCCTCCCGCCAGTTTTAGGCTGAGGCGAGAGGGCTTCGGCGTCAATGTCCCAGGAAAGGAAACCGGCCCAATACACGGATTATCCGCTGCGCTATCGCTCGCTGCGGCGAACTCAGGAGGAAAACACAAAACCAAACGGAGCAACCGTAAAGAGTCCTAGATCGCACGACTCCCACGTACAAGCTTCGGCAAGGGATGCCGGGAATTTCGAGGTTTGGCATTCGTAATGCATAGGAAGATTCAGTGCTGCTGCGCCTGATTCGTGTCAGATCTGGCTGTTGTGAATACGTTCTTCCAAAAGATTCCCGAACATCTCATCAAGGTAACATCAAGATAACGAGCACTAATGACAAAGTGGTGGTTGCTGGATGGACCTACTGGGCGGGGTTTCCGCGATACTTTGGTCCCCCTACTGGAAAACAGTATTGAGACCAAGGAAGTGGGGAAATTTGAGGTGAACCTTACGAAGTCTAAGCTCTGAGCCACTAAATGCGGTCTCATCCTTATGCATTTCTCAGGAAGAGGACAAAAAGTGTCTCATTCCTCTGTATAGGAAGTCGGTGACCGCGGAAGTCACCGAAGTCTATCGTTAAATCTATCGGCTCGCTTTTTTCTTGGAAAAGGTGACACTGAATGTCGCAACTGTCAAGGATTCCTGAGGCGCCTTGTGTGGTATGTGAGGTTGGCGCGGTAAAGGAATGGTAAGTGGCTACTTCCACGATTTATTTAGCATCGAAAATTTGAGAATGTCCTGTCTAGAATTGCCCCCGAATCAGGGTTATGTGACAAGAACTGGAGAGCGGTAGGTAGGGCCTTATATCGATCAAGGCGTGAAAGTCGCTGGTACTTAATGGTGGGGAACTTTGTTACAATATGATACAATCTATTATAATTGTTCAATCTATTAAACATTAAAAAAATATATTTAAAATACGTTTT
This sequence comes from Hyles vespertilio, assembly GCA_009982885.2. Lineage (NCBI taxonomy): Eukaryota > Metazoa > Arthropoda > Insecta > Lepidoptera > Sphingidae > Hyles > Hyles vespertilio. Next base: position 1,827,168 of record CM042811.1, read on the forward strand.
TTTGGATGCATTTCAATGGGAGCCTGGGGGCGCCGTATAAATGTTGCCCAGGGCACTGGTACTGCTAAAACCGGTCCTGGGCATCGGGATACAATAGTACCTAAATATAAAACATGTATGTATCTTGGCCGAAATCTATAAAGAAATATCTAGATATGAAACTAATATTCGGCAATTATCCTTTATCTGGTTCATGCATTATCCGATCGTATAACGGATAGAATAAATTATATTTTTATGTTCTATGAAACGTTTCAACCCATTTGAAATTCTTTATGAGAACAAATTCCTTGAAATTACATAAATATTGTCTTAACTACATAAAAATAAATCAGTTTCTGTGTCTACTATAGCGCCATTTTAGTCTGTTTTTGAACCTTTAATTATAGTTTTTCAGTTTGATAGATCAATTTGCTTCCTCTTTTTCTCTATGAATACTTATATTTTAAAGAGGTACCTATATATAATAAAGTACTGCTTATGCACCGGTAAGCTTATTGCGATATGCATCTTATTGTGAATTGTCAAAACGGGACCGATTATTTAACCAGCGGTCATTCGGCCTTACAACTCATCACTAATCCGGTACCCGACCAAACCACTGACTTTTTCAACATTTCGGCTTGAATTAACCTTCATACGAAATTATTTATTACATTACATTAAACATAATGTATTACGGATACCAAGGCAAGTAATCGACCACTTACTATAATAAAGGGCATTAACCCATCATAATATAATAAACCAAGTCGTTAGCATAAGAATGCCTAGATGACTGTTAGCAATTTTTCGAAAAGGATTTTATCTGTTATGTGTTAGTGCATTTTTTTTGTTATATGCAAGTGCAACCACAAACGTGTTAAATGATAATGTCGAATTTTAAGTCTGCTTTTACGACGCGTTCACATTCGCCGGTATAGCTGTTATCCTACGAGGATTGATATAACTATCATTACCTAATCTTTCGATTGTGGAATCTATCGAAAATTATTTGTCATTTATAATAAATTAGGTAGGTGGGAAATCATTCTACGGTACGATTATTACGCAGTTGTCTCGGGTTCGAATCCAGGGGCAACGAGTAATTTTGAATTTGTATATTCATTATCAGCACGATGTCGGGGGTTTCTGTCAGATATGTCGATAGGTTCGCTCCCTATCACATCATGAGACGGAACATAATGGAAAATGCGCATCTTAGTAGCACTTTCGCCTACCCCTCCTGGGAAAAAGGCGTCAGTTTGTGTGTATGTATGTGGTCGTTCCGTTATTCTTTTTCATACCCTGCTTGACGTATTATAATAAAACAACAACATTGGAAATATCAACAACTTTAATGATTGAATATATACAAGAACAATATAGATACAAGTGTTTAACAATAATTTGATGAGACGAGGCGCGCCGATTCCGCCACAGCGCGGCTCACACACTGCGCCCTGTCGTACTCGCTACTACACACTCACTGGCATACGCACCTTGCAATCAACTCAAACATATATTTTTATCTTATTATTATTTATAGTTAACGCTAACTGAAATTTGAAAGTGATATTTTGTCTTATTTCATTTAAAAAATACATTCTGAATGTAATATGTAAAATGTGAATTTTAGCGCAAAGAAATAAAAAAGTATAAAATAAAGTTTACTAGACATTTACATAGTATTTCATAATATTTAATCTCCGCAGTGCCAGTACGAGAGGGCGTCAGAGTCATTTCAAAAAGCAACGATTACTTTAGTGTTGTAAACAAATCCAGTAAACAAAACATTTCGTCTCTATCGTTACGTTACAAGCTATCCGCGTTACTTTATTCTGCTATTAGAATAATTTTATCGATACTTTCTAGTATATTTTATACGCATATATTTATAAACCGAGGGATACCAATGGGAAAACTATTGCATACTACTTTTTTATTATAAAAAGAAAAAAATACCTTGTTGATAAAATATTTGCACTCGCACCCAAAATTTATATCGAATTCGTTGTGGCTAAAGACGTAACTAAAACTACGAAGCCATGTTATTAACGCTAAACAAAACTAACGTCACACTAAATAGGACAAATTTACTGTACTTTTCGATATATTAAACAATGTACAAACACATATGCAAGGCCACGATAATTGCACGAGATACAAAAATTATAAAAGTCTATGCACCACACAAACATTTTAATCGATAAACAATTTAGGACAAGATACATGTTACTTATTGTTCACTATGAAAATAAATGACAACACATGTATCTGTATCAGATGACAACACGTATAATAATAAAAAAAAAAACATTTTATAGCAAAATCAATGTACTAAAGGTAATTAAACATTTTTAATTACAAGATATCGATACGGTCTTAAGATTTTATCGCTGTATAATTTTGATATTGACAAATAAAAACGATTACAACTAAAACGTGAAAAACACGCGACGAGTTCTACACATTAGGTTTTAAACTAAACACGAGAGGCGAGCGAAGGTTTTAATGTTACAAATTCACTGTAATACAGCACACGTTATAAAAGTAAATGTATACGTAATAATTTAAAGAGTACGCGAGCATCCGTCAACCGCGCAACGTAGAACATAGAAATACAAAAAAATTCACAGCCCTAGCGACACCCACCGGCGCAGCGCGCCCCACGGTCGACGAAACCAGCTATGTACAACAACACGCGCGCCGCACGGCCTACACACAATACATTCTACTATCCACTGGCGATCACTTTCACGACTTTGTAATTTGCGATCACAAATCGTCGACAGAATTATAACAAATCTAAATATTATTCATAATTACTAACGACCGTGCGGCCACGACTGCATCTCTAAAACTAGATATATCGATATATTTAAAGAGTTAAGCACGATTATTTCCGCAAATCATCTTTACCCAAAACAAAACGTTTAATTTGTTCCAGGCTTTGCCAGATCAATTTCCAATCACTTTTCGCCAACTCACTTGGCAAGATAAGTATAGAGGACAAAATGCAATTGTCGATACTAAGCGATAGAACCGCGATAACCGATTTTCTAAGACATTTAGCTATTAAATATTAACAATTTAATATTGTCGTATTAGGTTAATAGTTATTTAATTTATTGGTTTATCGGACTTGAAATTGTTCGTTAATGCGTCCTTGGTGTCTTCAAGAGTACGCACGATAGATTATTTGTATCAGTGAAGTGTATCGTTGAGAAGTATTGTGTAGGTGTAATATCGGAGTGGAGGGAGCTATGTACAAGGGTTGGTGTGGGGTGTGCGTTCACAGCGAGTCCCGATGCCACACCCACGTGCGCTTGGTGTGGTCGAACCTGTGCGCCAGCCACTGCGCCTGCAGGAGCTCCAGTCGGTCTTGACTTAAGTACAGGGTTTGCCGCGCCTGGGATAATACAAACCATTAATATTTTATGCAATATTAATATATTAATATAAAAAAATTGTTTTAGACATTAATCAAATCGGAAAGAAAGAAGGTTAGTAATATTTTTATGATAAATTCAGCATTTTGCTAAATACCTTATGGCCGCCACACACGTAACGATATAACTATGCGAGTTATATTAAGAAAAATATTTTCTTTAATTGATATGACGGTTGCCAAAACTTGCACAGTTATTTAGTTACGTTTGTGGCGGCCGTTAGGCTCTTAAGTTTAATCGCAAGTGACTGTGCCGTCTATCATTTGTAATGTGATATAAAGTGTAATTAATAACGTTGTATATACTGACTTGAGGTCGCGGTCCTCCTCGTCGTAGTCGTCGAGGTATAGCGAGCCCCACAGACACGCGCGGCGGCCGCGGATCACGATGATGTACGTGGACGTCACCACCAGGAAGATGCCAGTGCCGCCGCCGCACTCCATCGCGTGCTGTAACATTAGGAGGTTTGTAGTTTATGTAAAGCTTGGTCATCATTATTTCTATCACAATAGCTTAAGTTAAAGTTACAAATGTGCGCTATATTCAATAGGTCGCTCGGTAAATCTTTGGGCCATATTTGCAGTGGTTTTTATTTGTGAAATTTATCATCATCATCTCAGCCACAGAAAGCCCACTGCTGGACATAGGCCGCCCCTAAAGATTTCCATCGACCAGTTGGAAGTGGACTGCATCCAACGACTTCCTTCGACTGATTAGTGAGGATGATGCTTTCAAATTTGCATTATGGTGATGGTATTTGTATTACCTGCACCGCCTCAGCGACCTGGTGTCGCCTGCAGCAGGGTTGCTTGAGGCACACGAGCGTGCCGCACAGCAGACACACGGAGGCTTCCTTGGGCACGGCGCCGCACTGCAGGCACACGCGCTCGTGGTAGTACGTGAACACGCGGTCGTACTCGCGCGGCAAGGCCAGCAGGCGCGGCGCGGCCCAGCACACGTGCAGCGAGCGCAGCAGCCGCCGCACCACTAGCTGCCCGCGCGCCGCCGCGCCGCCCAGCTGCCGCGCCCACCCCCGCGCCGCCCCCGCGCCCGCCGCCAGCGCCCGCGCCGCCGACCACGAGCTCCACTCCATGCCCTCCGTCACCAGCTCCAGGTAGTACGCCAGCCGCACGAACTCCTGCCGCGCCGACGTGATCTCCGGCAACTCGCACCCGTACAGGTGGTGCCGCACTAAAGCAGCGATGCGCACGAACGGCAGTAACAACTCTTGGAGCTGCAAACAAATGTAAGCATATCATTTAACGTCATGCAAATATTCATTCAAATTTTTGTCCAATAGTATTATAATACGAGTGTCTTATAACAATAATAATAGTACTTAATTTTTTTTTAGTTTAACTGAGAAGAAATTACTTAAATTTAAATTTAAAGTATGTCCCGTGTTTCGTGAAACCGCATCATGTTATAAAGTTTAAAACTCAGTTGCACGAAGTAATTTTGCCAATACCTTTAACCTTGAAAATGTCAAATCCATACACTCAAGAGGGTCAAATACATTCCAAATGTTATGGCGATGACGTTTTCAAAGGCAAAAGATGGACAAAGTTTTGTTTTGTGGAAATCAGCCTAATAGTTTGTCAGCATGTTATCACCTCTCTCTCCATCTGCGCGATGTCCGGCTGGTGCTGGTCGGCGGTGTCGTCGGGCGGTCCGTCCTCTGTGAAGAGCTCGGAGCCCGCCAGCGCGCCGAGCAGCAGCCTGGCGGCGGCGCGCAGGCCTGCCGGCTCGCCCGCGCGCACCGGGCCCGCCAGCGCCGCGCGACCCTCCGCGCTCGTGTTCGCCAGGAACTGGCACACGATCTGGTAGTAGCACAGCGCGTACAGTTGACGCACTATGCAAGTGAAGTCCTCTGTAACGGGAAAAAAAATTAGATGAATATCAGGTACGCTATTTACAGTTCTGTCCCACTTGGTATATGGATTGAGAATATTGAAATCAATTGAGTGTTAAAAGGATTCTATTGATGTAATACTGAGTGGTGAGTGGCGAGTAGTGAGTGGTGAGTGCTGAGTAGTGAATGGTGTGCAGTGAGTGGTGAGAAGTGAGCAGTGAATGGTGAGTAGTGAGTGGTGAGTGGTGAGTAGTGAGTGGTGTGTAGTGAGTGGTGAGTAGTGAGTGGTGTGTAGTGAATGGTGAGTAGTGGGCAGTGAGTAGCGAGTAGTGAGTAGCGAGTAGTGAGTAGCGAGTAGTGAGTAGCGAGTGGTGGGTAGTGAGTATTGGGTACTGACGCATGTCCAGATAGGGCGGGTCGGGCGGCGCGAGCAGCAGGAAGTGCACGAGCAGCGCCAGCGGGTCGCGCAGCAGCAGCGGCACGGGGCGCGCGCACGCGGGCGGCGCGGGCACGAGCGGCGTGGCGGCGTCGTGTGTGACGGGCGCGGGCGGCGTGGGCGCCAGCAGCCTCCACGCGTCCGCAGCTCCGAGTGCCGCGCCCGCGCCGCGCAGCACGCGCGAGTGCGCGCCCGCCACCACCAGCAGCGGCACGATGCAGTCGTTGCGCGGCTTGTAGCGCGGCGCGGCGCCGGTGTGCAGCGTGCCGCCGCGCTGCACCAGCTCGCACTCCAGGTTGGTGCGCACCAGCGACGCCACGAACGTGAAGATGCCGGCCGGCGACGACCCGTAGCGCTGTTTCAGCTTGCCGCCCGCCGTCGCCGTCATGTCCTCCATCGCTTTGCCCATCGCCTCCGACAATTTGCTCGGACCCTAACGATATCATGGTATGTTACAATACTTTATTCAAAAACAATGTTTATAAAAATATTATTAGGCTATAGCTAATATACTCGCAGCAGTGAATTTTCTGTGATTGAAGAAAATGAGAAAGGATGTATATTTCGTGTTTAATAGAAATTTAGATCCAGCGTGCGATTAATTATGTGGACTCGTGGACAATAAATAAATATAACATAATATGTGTAAATGACTAACAGGTTCCGGATGGTGCGTGTCGAGCATCTCCTGCAGCTTGGCAGCGCGCTGGTGGTGGTCCTGGTGCGGCTGGTCGTAGTGGTGCTTGGCGCGCGGACGCGGCGCCAGCGGCAGCACGGTGTTGGCGAGCTGGCGGCACAGCGGGCACAGGAACTCGCCGCGGTCCACGTGCAGGTTGTGCGGCCGCTGCGGCGCCTGCAGCGCGCGCAGGTAGGCGGCGAGGCAGCGCAGATGCAGGTGGTGTCCGCACGACTGCACGTGCACGCCGCCCTCCCAGCCCACGTTGACGCTGAGCAGCCAGGACTCCTTGTCGAAGTGCTGGTGCAGGTCGTCGTGCAGGCGGTAGTGGTGCGCGGCGGCCGTGGTGTCGGCCTGCGCGTGCAGGCGCGCGCGCTCGTGCTCGCTCAGCGCCAGCCGCGCGCCGCCGCTGTCCGCGCGCCGCCGGTGACCCAGCACTGACGTCGACTGCAAATACATTTTAAAATTATTTACTTACTTTTATAAACGATGTTATTATTGTTTATTGATAAAACCCTTAATAAATTATTCTATGGGTGAAATCATTATCAATAGATATAGTAGTTATATAACAGTGCACGTGTGTGACCTGCAGCAGCACGACGAGCCCGACCGGGTCTGCGGGCGTGGTGGGCGTGGTGGTGTTGCAGATGACGCAGTCGTAGTCCTGCTCGGGCGCCTCGTCCTCCCAGTGCATGTGGTGCGCCTCGCCCGCGTCGGCCTGCATGGCGGACAGGAACTGTTGCTGGCGGCGCGCGAACTCGCGCATCACCTGCTGCTGCCGCTCGCGCGCGCGACGGGAACGCTCCTCCTTCTCGCGACGCTCCCTGAACATCGGCGATGGACAAGTTAGTACAAGAACATACGAGTCAAGCTAGTGAGTGGTGAATTTGAATTGTAGATGTGTTGTACTCTTGGAAAAATAAGACAAAACGTAAGGAAACGAATAGTAATAATGTAAAAGTTTTTGTGGAGACTTATCGACTTTAATAACAGACAGTTTATAAACCTAACTTTTTAACTTAAACTGAATTCACAAGCCGTTCAAAAATAACAAAAGAATCGATAAATAAAATAGGCTTATATGCTGACAATGAAAACCGCCGTATACCACTTACAATACTGAGGGTATAGTAGCATCCAAATATGTATTTTTATTTATACTGGTACGTGTGCGTGCGTGCGTGCGTGCGTGCATGCGTGCGTGTGTGTGTACGTGTTTGTGCGCGTACCTGGCGCGCTGCTCGGCCTGCCGCTCGCGCTGGTGCGGCCACAGCTGGCGCCGCAGCGCGTGCACGGCGTCGGCGCAGCGCGCGTCCAGCGCCGCCAGCCGCCGCAGCACGCGACCCACCGCCGCCGCGCCGTCGCCTGCGACACCATACATACTCATTACTCACTATTCTATTTGCAACTATGCGGCATTCAAATATTTATTCAATTTCATAAATTACATTATTGTATAAATGATGACTTTTATTTAACAACAGCCTTGATACCTAATCACTTAAGTCAATGTACTATATATGCGTCACTTTTATTATTTTATACATTAAGTAAGACCAAGGTCTTTGCAAACGCGTGGTTTGTTTTTCACTTTGACTTTGCTCTCCTAATAAGATGAGTTCTCGACATTTTGCTACTAAACACTAAAGAATGTAATATATTTATCATATTGAAAATGTATACGTTAACTTACCAATAATCTCCTCACTGGCCGGCGCCGGTTCGTCGAGTGAGAAGGAATCCAGCCGGCCGGACAATTGCGAATGTAGCTTCAATAGTAAGGATATTATCGACTCGTTCACTGGTATTGAATCTGACTCCGTTTGACTGTGAATCTGTTGGGAACAATATATGGATACATTAAAGGATGAAGATTTATCTACAACCTAACTTATTAGTATTTATTAGTTAACTTATTGGAAAAAGTGTAATGTATTTTATCAGCCGATATAAATCCACCACGCTGAACTGGAGTGGGTTGGTCGATGTTACATACTATAGAAATTACTATAAAGTGTATATTTAAAAAATGATTATGCAACCTATTCACAAATATTCTGTGGTATAGATTTAATTCTTTGTAAAAAATACTTTCTTCTCCAGTAGATATAATCCCATCAAAAACATCCTGTAAAAAAATTCCAAGTCTCGCAGCTCAGGTTTTCTACCGCAAAAAGTTGTGAGATGCATGTAATACCAAGTCGATTAATTTATTTAGTCCTTAAGGGACCTTCTATATAAAGTTATTACGTTAGTTATTACCATATCAATATTAAAAATTCTTTACGTTTTAAATAAATGGATCGACTTGGCCATCGCATGAAAACATAATGTATCGTACAATTTATACATAATGCTACTGGCCAAGTCGATCTATTTATTTAAAACGTAAAGAATTTTTAATATTGATATGGTAATAACTAACGTAATAACTTTATATAGAAGGTCCCTTAAGGACTAAATAAATTAATCGACTTGGTATTACATGCATCTCACAACTTTTTGCGGTAGAAAACCTGAGCTGCGAGACTTGGAATTTTTTTACAGGATGTTTTTGATGGGATCTCACGTCTTTTTGTAAAGTCCTACTTTTTTCCTTTTCGGTACTTCTTACTTCTAGAATATCACTAACGATTTTTCTTAAAGCCTCTGTCTTATGGAATATTCTTATTTTTGTAGGTATCAATTTATCACAAATATAGCGGATTTGATTATTAATGTTCTTTCTTTCATTGTAATTGATATTTTCGAGTTATTTAATCTATTTATTTGCAAGTTTTTCTTCGTCATTTTTTTTCTAGATAAATGTTGTACAGTTTCATGGGCTGAATACACCATTTCCCTCTCTATATCCTCTCCTATTATGCCTCATGTATATAGATATCTATCTACAACTATTATTCCACTATATACGGGTACAATGATTCATTAACTGCAAATATTTATATGGATTACAAAGTTATTTATGCAGTTGGTCTATCTAGAAAACTAGACACAAATTATGAAATGTTTGAATTTTCCCTTACTTTAGACACTAAACACTAATTATATTCTAAATTTGAAGGTTCTATGTCTGCTAGAAGTGCCTTAGACTTTTGATGATCGGTCAGTCAGTCAGTGAGTGACAAAATTACGAAAGTTTGACACATTATAATTCTTAAACTACTGGTTCAAATTGAATGAAATTTTAAATATACCGTGTTTACACAATGCCTACTTAGTAACTGAAAATTCAGGCTTCTTGCTTTAACCACAACGAAGTTATGAGGGGTTGAAAATGGTCTGAATTGCTTCGAGAAAAGGATGTTACGGCCTATAGCTCGACTTGGAGGGGGCTCGGCCGCGCCCCCAGATACAATAAATATTAAGACAGTATTTATATACATCTTCTATATCCGTACTAAAGACTTTGGTGTTTTATTCTGTGGGAGTTTAATTTGACACTGCTAAGTGTTGTGTGTGAGCATGTGGAGTGAGATTAACTGGCAAAGGGATAGGGTCTCGCTATTGGATACGACGGCCCGTAGTAGAGTAATTATTGAGCTGTTGTATGTAGTACATGACTGCCTCGGTGGCGTAGTTGTACTAGAGTACGGTTACAAAGCTGAGGTCTCGGGTTCGAATCCCGGATTGGGCAAAGTGATATTGGATTTTTCTATTCAATATCAGCCCAGAGTCAGGAATTTATGCCTGATATGGCGATAGGTTCGCCACCTATCACATTGTGGAACGGAACATACAAGGCGAAATGTGGGTGTCCTGGCACCCCTGCCTATCCCATCTGGGAAAAAGGCGTGAGTTTACGTATGTATGTAATATGTATTTAGTACACAGCGCAGTACATACGGTTGCTATCTGGTTGCTGGTGGAGGGCTGGTCGGCGGGCGGCGCGGGCGGCGCGGGCGGCGCGGGCAGCGCGGGCGGCGCGGGCGGCGCGGGCAGCGCGGGCGGCACGCGCAGCGACACGCTCCAACCGCTCTCCACCATCGACATGTCTGCGGAATATGACAACACATGTTATATCACTCGTATCTAAGATAATATATCGAAACCCCGGTGCAACAATGTCACTTCTGTAAAAATTGCAAGGTTGGAAGGTATAAAGAAATAATCTTATATTTTTTACAATATTACGTGGTCATAATTTTACTAACGGTAAATTAAGAGTTGATATTGTGATAGAAGCTGTTCAACTTGTCTATGTCTTGAAATATCATAGTTCTATACGATGTCAAAGTTTAAATGTTTTTCCTGAAAAGTTGCATTTTTGCAAAAGTAACATCGTTGCACCGGGGGTGCGATATATCGACCACTTTCATTATACCACAGAATACTAACAGAAGTCAAGCTTGTGTATGTACTTCACTTTTGTTGCCACACTCACACTACGCTCGGCGTTCGCGCAAGGGTTGTTAACTCTGGCTTATGCGAAAACACGTATCGTGTTAATAGCACTCGTATCGTTTGATTGAAGTTTTAAAATAAAATATATAAAACACAATAATACAATAAATGAATTTTAATTTTATTTATGAACTCGCTGAGAATTTGTATGTCATTATTCTAAGTTTTTTTTTGTTTTTATATAATATATGCTTTTTTTAATGAAATTTATATTCAATTATTATAATCTGGTGTTTTTTATACAAGTGTAATAACTTTAATTCATTTGCTCCATCTTTGCACAAAACATCTCACTATTTGCGTGCCCGAAGCGGGTGACACTCGCGCTCGCAGTGGTCTCGACTGGTTTGAAATATCGTGTCGGTGAACGCTGTCAATGTGTGCGTTGATTTAGCGCGCTTTATATGGAGCTTGACTTCTGTTAGTTTAGTATTCTGTGATTATACACAATCATACGCTCGAATACTGGAGCGCAACTTAAATATTATGTTGCACTTAACTACGTAAATCCCATTTAAATGTACTGGCTAGATAGGCTGTGCGTTGTTAAGAGCAACTTATAATTTGATTGGCGTTCGGAGTATTCAGGCGTTAGTCAGCGAAAAGAACTTGCCGATGAGTGACAATCAAAGTCATCTTGGCACAGACTTTACTATTAAAACGTGTTGAAACATTCACTTCGACGCATACGCACGTTGTTTTTACGTCCGCAACTTGCGTGCGTACTATCACCTCAAAACTAGTCATACTTACGCTTACATATAATATCTAAGCCACACGGATGGTTCATCCACGATGTTATTTAACGTTAAGCAACGCATAAATGTAATTCTGAATCAATCCATATACATACATCCCCTCTTCTACAATCAAGAGTACGATTTAAAGTAGTTAAGCCATATAGTTTACTAGGCTGGCCTTGTACGCGTTGGGATATGTGTATTCATCATCGTCATCATCATATCAGCCACAGGAAGTCCACTGCTGAACATAGGTCTCCCCCAAGGATCTCCACAATGACCTGCTGGATATATGTATTGGCGTTATGTAATTACCATAGTCCATAGTGCCTGGCGGCGTGTCAGGCAATGTGTCCGGTAGTGCAAGCGTCATCTCCGTGTCAGGCGACTGTAGTGCCAATGCTTGACTCTCACCCATGCCGCCCTGCCATGCAAACATAAACAAATTATATAATATAGTACATGCATAGCATATTCTTCTATAAATTTGGATATTTCTAAATAAATTATCTCTCGCCTAAATTCCCGTAGAAGTAGGCAGAGGTGAAGAAACTGCTCCATTGTTAGCAGTAGCAGGTCTCCTCTGATAAGCTTGTAGCTTTAGTAAATACAAACATCAAATTTATTAAATAAAAATCACTCACAATTTTCACTCACGAGTTAGATAATATTAAAGTTGTAGATGACCACGAGCGACGGTGACTATCATCAGATGGCTTCTAGTTTGGCTCCTATTGTAAAGAAAATACAATATTAATAAGTTACCTCTAGAGCTCGCATTTGTGGTCCGTCTCCACCGGCGTCAGACTGGTCGTCTTGCATCGAGTCACCTCTAACCATCTGTGACAGTCAAAACATATTTAAATATACTAAAGGACGTTGAATAAAATATATTATAGATAATTCGATAAAGGAATGTTACCGGCTTTGCGGAAGACCAGCGTTGTTTTATGGCCAACATACTGAGCATGAGCTAGATACTTAAGGCACTTGTCTCACCGGCAACGATTAACGAGTAACGAGTAGAGCTAGAACTAGAAACGAGTTAGCGAGACGCGGGGAGCGAATGCGTAGTTCCGATATTTGTGTAGCTGGGCAATAAGCGAGTGTGCGAGTGAGGCGGGCGATTACTCGCATCACTCGCTCGCGGCAGTCAAGCGTACAGTCCACAGTACAGTCAGTCTTGCGGAAATGACCACTGGTTGCTCTCTCGGTGTGAGTTCTAATCGCTTGGCGAGTATCGCCGAGCGAGTGTTATCTTTCATAGCTCTTGTCGCTCAGCGACAAACTAGCGAAGCGAGTGCTCGCCGGCAGTGTGAACAGTCAGCGATCAACTGTTTGTATATGCATCTCTTTTGTTCACGCGGAAAGTATATCTATTGTACGTTTCTTGAGCGAGAAAATAGCCGATAGTTAGTCGTTTTCTCGTCGTTGGTGGGACAACTGCCTAAGTGAATTTAAATATGATTATAACTGTAAACCATGGCTTGTGACAAATAATGCTTTCTTTCTTTGTAATTACTTACTTGTAATGACTGGGGTACGGCGAGGGCTGTACTCGTTGCGTTTGTAATAGAAGGTAGTAGTGTGTCAGGTTCTGATGGTTCCCATTCTGTGTCACCTGTAAAACAATAATAATAATAATAATAATATAATGCCCCCCCAAAATCCTACCTTACGTCCGTGTCGAACACCAGACCACGTGGGGGGCGGGCAACGTGTACTACTCAAACTTACACGGCCAACAAGGCAAAGGTAACCCATTAATATGGAGACTCGTAAAAGAAATATACGTATAGGGCCGCTGCCCGAGGGCGATCGTCGGGGCACGTCTGTAGCTGGCCACGGGCGTGACAGCATGCTAGCCAGTGGCTCCCGGCTGGGCGGCTGGGCGGGAGTCGGGGACGCGGGGGGTAGGGGAATGTCCTCAAGGACTACAGCCGATACTATAGATGAACAAGATAGTAGGAGTAGCTGTGACGTTACAGCTACACCAGCCGAAAGTGTTTCGCAGGAGGCTCAGGCCATTCAACCTGCGACCACCAAGGCTGGCAAGCCCAGAGTGCGCATGAAATGGAGTGATGATATTAATGTTTTTATCATGCACACATACTTTTATGTTACCAACTTGGAAACAGATAAAACCATGTACTGCAAAAAACTTCACGATCAGTTTACATCAAAATATCCACAATTAAACGTATCCGCTCAAAGAATCGCAGATCAAAGGCGAGTCATTATTCGAAATAAACTACTGTCTGATGAAGAGATAGATAGGATAAAAAATGAAGTTTCGGAAAAACTAAGAGAAGAAATGAGAAACAACCTTGCCCCATCCATAGGAAACAATAGTGCTTCTGAGTTATTATTATCTTCTACTGCTGATAGTACCGAACCCATAAACATCGATGCGGAAAATGTTGGATCAGGCCAAATCCTGACAAGTAATGTGTTAACAGCGCAGGGGTCTACTAATGCGTCAACACAAACAACCCCACTACCTAGCATAATCTTATTAACACAACAAATTGAACAAAATCAATCAGTGATGATGCTAGTATAGATATTTCTGTACAAGAACTTATAGATCAGGTGGAAACCGCACTCACACAGTATGAAGGTACAGACCCTACAGCCCGTCCTAAACTACCCCGTCTCAAAGAAAGTAAAAATTTGTATAGGCTTGTTGACATATTTGGAGACTTTAATATCAACATATTAGAAGAATCTCCTATAGCTTGCAGTTTCATTAATCTATTTAAATCATACAACATACATCATTTATTTTTTGAACCAACTAGAATAACTGCCACAAGTGCTACATGTATTGATAATATTTTTACTAATTTCTCAATATGTGAAAAGTCAGTAATTAATGTTTTAGACTCTGATCATTGTGGTCAGTATGTTTTATTGCCTAGCACTAAAAGTAAAGTTCTAAGGAAAAGTATTAAGTTTGTTCCTAACAATATATATCGCATGGAAAAATTTAGAATAAATATCAAAAACAATCTGCCAGCGCTGTCCCCTCACCAAGACCCAGACAAACTGTACAGTTCATTATTTGAAATTATTAAATGTGAATTTAGAAAAGTATATAAATCTAAAACTATTATTGTAAATCAGCGAATGACATTTAGTGAGTGGGCAACCACTGGTTTATTTAAAAGTCGGAATAAACTATATAATCTATACAATGAAAGAATGTTTAACCAAAATCCGACTTTTAAGGAATATGTAAAAAATTACTCCAAAGTTTTCAAACGAGCTTGTTCCACAGCTAAATCCTTGTATTTAAGAAATAAAATCAAAATGTCTAACAATAAAATCAAAACTACTTGGAATATTATTAATTCTGAATCTGGTAAAAACTCGGTACGTGAAAGTAACTTTAATCTTAAAATAAATAATAGGAGTTGTACAGCAGATCTGGAAGTAGCGACTGAATTTGAAAGATTTTTTACTGATATTCCCAAAAATACCACCCAACATCTTCAGTCATCTTCGAGGTCTGCTTTATCTATACTTGAAAAACTTGTACCTGAATGTAACGTGGCGTTTGAGTTCTCGCAAATTGGGCCGCAGCATATCTTAAAATCGTTTAAAGAAATTAGTTTAAAAAAGACCGCTGACTTGTGGGGAATATCTGTAATTAATATATCTTTAATCATTGAGCATATAGCACCCCACTTAGCAGAGATATTCAACCGCTGTGTGGTATCTGGTGTACCTCTTCTTAAGTCCGGTGACAGCTCGGATCCGACCAATTTCCGACCTGTTTCAATTTTACCAGCGCTTAGCAAGTTATTTGAGTAAATAATTCTTACTCAATTATTAACACATTTCAACACCAATAACTTGCTACACCAGAAACAGTTCGGATTTACGAGAGGTCGATCAACAATTGACGCGGGAGTATCTCTCCTAAAGCAAATCTATGACGCTTGGGAAGAGTCGCAGGATGCACTTGGTGTATTCTGTGACTTATCTAAAGCCTTTGACTGCGTAGAGCACGACACTCTGGTCAGGAAATTACGCCACTATGGTATCAGGAACCGAGCTCTCAATCTTTTGGCCTCCTATTTGAGCAATAGGGTACAGAAGGTTGATATTAATGGAAACCTTTCTGGAGGATCTGCGGTCACTATGGGAGTACCGCAGGGTTCAATTCTGGGACCTTTTCTATTCCTGGTCTACATAAATGACTTACCTTATCACGTCGGGAATAATCACGAAGTTGTGTTGTTTGCGGATGATACATCTCTGACATTTAAAATTAAAAGGCAACAATTAGATTTTGATGAAGTAAACAGTGCCCTTCGTGAAGTTGTACATTGGTTTAATATTAATAATTTATTACTTAATGCCAAAAAAACTAAATGTATTAAATTCACACTGCCCAATGTTAGGCAATTATCTACCACTGTACAAATTAACGGTGAAGAATTGGATCCTGTTGCGTCTACTACGTTTCTGGGCATTACGGTCGACGCTAAACTCCAGTGGGGGCCGCATATCAATAAACTATCTGGTAGATTAAGTTCAGCGGCATATGCAGTTAAAACCATTAGGCGTTTAACGGATGAGGCAGCGGCAAGAATTGTCTATTTCAGCTATTTTCATAGTATAATGTCTTATGGAATTCTTCTCTGGGGAAATGCTGCGGATATAAATAGCATTTTTATTTTACAAAAAAGAGCTGTTAGGGCCATTTATCAACTTGGTCCAAGAGTTTCATTGAGAGAAAAGTTTAAAGAAGTAGATATTCTTACTGTTGCATCTCAATATATTTATGAAAATTTATTATATGTTCGTAAAAATATAACTCAATTTAGGCGTAATTGTGACATACATAGTAAGAACACTAGGAACAAACATAATCTTGTCTCACACATTACTCGTCTCCACAAGATAAATAATTCTTTTATGGGTCAAAGTATACACTTCTATAACAAGCTTCCCAACAGTTTAAGAGAACTTCCAATTAATAAGTTTAAAAAAGTGATAAAAGTTAAGCTGTGTAAAAAGGCATATTATAGAATCACAGATTATGTGGAAGATAAAACTGCTTGGGAATAAATTTATCATGTTTTGCATCAAATTGACATTATTGTTACTTGTGACATGAACCATTGTTATTGTAATTGTAATTGGCGATATAAAAAAAAAAACAAAAGAAAAAGAAGACAGTTCGTGTTGCTGAGGGAGTTTCTTGCGCCGCTTTTTCTTCACAGCTACAACACGTTCCGAAGCGGTGGTAGCAGAAAAGGACGATTCAAAAGATCTTGTGAAAGACTATTTGAATAAAGAATATTTTGATTTGATTTGATTTGATTTAATAAACATATACTTCGTAAATTTTACACATTAGATTCCGATATAATAAAAGTTCATACATTGATATATTGCAGTGCACTTGTAATATCAGAAAATATAGGATACAAAATAAGAAATAAAAATAATTTATTGGAAGCTCGGAAACCAAACTCAGAAAAACCACCCTGGCAAATTAGATTAGAAAACGATATTAAGAATTTAAGAGCTGATGTTGGTAGACTAACTCAATACGTAAAGAATAACAGATCTAAAAAAGTGATAAAGGCGGTTGAAAAGATTTTTAGTAATACAAAAATACATTCCTCCCACGAAAACAATAACTCTAGACCAATAGAATACCTAGACACACTAAAACAAAAGTTAGCACTAAAATCACAGAGCCTCAAACGGCATTTAAAAGCTCTAAATAGGAAAGAAGATAATAATTGTTTATTAACAACGAAAAAGGCTTTTATAGAAAGATTAGAAATAGCATGAATATTACTTCTGATGGTGCACCGCAATCCCATGAACTTAAAAACTACTGGGCTGAAATCTGGAAAAGTCAAGGAGACCACAATGGAAGTGCAGCATGGATACACGACGAAGAAAATAAATGGGAAAATATTAATCAAATGGAATTTTCCGAATTCACAATAGATGACATAGTTGAAGCAACAAAAAAAATGAAAAACTGGAAAGCGGCGGGGGTTGACAGCGTGCATAACTTTTGGTACAAGAAATTCTCTATTCTTCATGACATATTAGCTAAAAACATTACAGATATTATTAAAGGTCAACAAGAATCACCAACATTTATCACAAAAGGCATAACGTACATGATACCCAAAAGTAAAAACACTTCTAATCCTTCTCAGTATAGGCCTATTACATGTTTACCGACCCTTTATAAACTTATCACAGCGTGTTTAACAAATAAAATAAATAATCATGTACAGTATCACCAAATTCTGGCAGAAGAACAAAAAGGATGTAAAATAGGCCATAAAGGCTGCAAGGAACAATTGATTATAGATATGACTGTCCTTAAGCATGCCAATAGTAAAAAGCAGAATCTTCATGTCACATACATAGATTACCAGAAAGCTTTCGATAGTGTACCCCATTCGTGGTTGTTACGAGTTTTAAAGATCTATAAAATAAACCCATACATTATTGATTTCCTGAAAAATGCCATGACCAACTGGAGAACTTCGCTTTATCTCGCAAACGCCTCGGTTTCTTCTATCACTACAGATGAGATTCCCATTGAAAATGGCATTTTTCAAGGAGATGCCCTCAGCCCGCTGTGGTTTTGTCTAGCCCTTAACCCACTTTCTAATCTCCTCAATAAAACCACAAATGGATATAAATTAACAGCTGATACATCAATCACCCACTTAATGTACATGGACGACATTAAATTGTTTGCCAAATCCAAAAAAAGATTTAAAAAATTTAATACGACTAACAACACAATTTAGTACAGATATAAATATGAGCTTTGGGTTGGATAAATGTAGAACTCTTAATATAAAGAAAGGCAAAATAGAAACACCCATAAACAATTTAGATACAGACGAAGACAATACAATATTTGAAATAATGGACTCAGCAGACACATACAAATATCTTGGTATACATCAATCAAATACAATTAATCATATTAAAATAAAACACAATGTTACTAATGAATATAATTTTAGAATAAATAGAATATGTAAAACTCAATTACACTCCAAAAATCTTTTTAAAGCTATTAACACATATGCTATACCAGTCTTAACATATTCGTTTGGCGTAATTAAGTGGACAGCAACAGATATTAAAAAGTTACAAATAAAAACTCGAACTATATTGACAAAACATAATTATTGGCATCCAAAATCAGCTACGGAAAGAATGACTGTAAAAAGAGACATAGGAGGAAGGGGCCTAATAGATCTGAAAATACTATGGGAAAATCAAGTCCGGAATTTGAGAGAATTCTTTATAGTAAATCTAACGGTAGTAACATCCACAAAGCAGTAGTAGAGCTAGACAACAAATTTACACCACTTAACTTGAACGCAAGGGACGTACAATTTAAATCCGCGAAACTCCAACAACTAGAAAAAACTGATAGATGGCGTAATAAACAACTCCATGGGCGACATATACATGACCTAGAGCAATCCCATATAGATATTGAATCCTCAAATAAGTGGCTTAAATTGGGCTCTCTGTTTCCTGAAACAGAGGGCTTCATGATTGCAATACAAGATCAGGTGATAAATACAAAAAATTACAGAAAATTTATAATGAAAGACCCTAATATCCAAAATGATAAGTGCAGAAAATGTTACCGTCAATCAGAGACCATTCAACACATTACCAGCGCATGTCCTTCTCTCACCCAAACAGACTACACACATAGACACAATCAGGTTGTAAATATTATTCATCAAAAGCTATCCATAAAATATAAACTACTTGTAGATAAACCCAAACCTTATTATCAATATACGCCGAAACCCGTGCTAGAGAGCGCCACTCACAAGATATACTTTGACAGAGCCATACTAACAGACAAAACTATTCATCATAATAGACCTGATATAACTGTAATAGATAAAAATAACAAAGTTGTATTCCTAATTGATATAGCAGTCCCCAACACCCATAACCTACAGAAAACTATAACTGAAAAAATTCATAAGTACACAGAACTCAAAGAAGAAGTTATGAGAATATGGAAAATGAACAAGGTGTATGTTGTGCCATTGGTTCTTTCTAGTACAGGTATAATACCAAAATATTTGCTCCATAGCATTAAGCTGCTTGATCTGCCAAAAAGTATTTTTATAACTATGCAAAAAGCTGTAATTCTGAACACATGTAGAAGCGTACGAAAGTTTTTGCAGGAACCCACGGAAATAAACATTGAAACTGAACCCCACTTGGCCTAGGCTCGTGGTTTTCATTGAACACCAAAATTATATAATTTTGTGAAAGAAAAACTCTGTAAATAATAATAATATAGTCTATAGTAATATAGTCTATAGTATTCCCCAATAAATGACCTATTCCACATAAAAATATTTTTTCAATTCAAACCTATCCTGAGTTTGAAGGTAAGAAAAGAACAAACTGTTCAGCTTTATATATTAACTAGCGGCCCGACCCAGCTTCGCCTGGGTGCATATATTTTTTGATTCCACTCCACACCAAATACATGTTATTTTTCGTATTAATCTAAATAAATAAATAAAATAAATAACACCCAACAGTCACATACATTTCGTCCTATCAAATCTGTCAGCTATCCCAGCCCTCTCCCGTACCTTCCACTCTATTATATCCCGTCTCTCCATATACATGTACATATAAAGATTGCCTTATGAAATTTTGACATTAAAAACATTAGCGTTTTTATTGTCCATCCAATATTCCGTCCCTTATTTCAGCACCAAAATGCTGTTTTTCCTAATAATATTGCACGCCATTACTTTTTGTTAGTAATAAAGTAATAATAACAACTTAAAAAAAGAATTGGCCAAATTGGTCCAGGCGTTGTTGAGTTATGCGCTTACCAACACATTTTGCGATTCATTTTTATATTATAGAAGAAGATATTATAGTCCACCCTGCTGACTTAGTGCGGGTTAGCGGATTTTATTTCACGTAGAATTTAATCCGAAAAGTCAGAGGTGTGCCCTGGGATTTGAACCCGTGACCATCGTTAACTTGTTGGCAGTCGCGTCTATTACGTTACCATATACAAATTAATAAAACCTTCATACTGCCTTACCAGGTGACGTAAGTAATAGAACAAATATTTAAAAATATAAAACTGCATATCGTTTCATTATAATGTCTAGATACGGCATCAACGTACCAATATTTTTTTTATTCTTGAGTCTGAAAACAATACTAATGCGAAATTTAAATATGTCCCCCAGCGCATCTAAAAGTATCAATTCAAAAAACAATGTCGTTTATGAAAACGAAAAATTATAATTAGATATATTTTGGTATACTCCGGCAAAACGCTTCGATAGAGTATACTTTGTTTAAAACTGTTGCAATAATCTCAAAAAACAATGGGCGATTTTGGTAGATGTGGACATCGTTTTAATTTACATTTAACAAAATTATGCGCAAGACGCCGTATCTAGATAATATTATATACACGATGTACACATTTTTTGAATTTTGTTCTATTTCGTCAGGCGTCAATGAAAGACAATGGAAAGATAGATCATTTTACGTTGGGTGGTAGTTGAAGCTGGACCGTCTTTTACGTCTCCCGTCAAATAAACAAAGATCATCCTATACTGGCTGGACGCATCACGCTTGAACGATACCCAAAAAAAAGGTTTTTAGTATCTTCCTCAGAAATTTTCCTATTTTTCTCACCCCTAAAACCTTCCCAGGACTTCCACGAATATTTCAAGACCAAAATCAGCCAAATTGGTCCAGGCGTTGTTGAATTATGCGGTTACCAACACATTTTGCGATTCATTTTATATATAAGAAGATAGGTGTGTCAGCACATAACTTCACGCACACACGTTAACAGATAATATTTAATCTGATTTAGCAATTAGGCACGTATCACCTTAATATGTAAGCATCATCTGTATAGTTAAATAAACAGTCCCATACAGAGTTACAGTAAGACTCACTACACATTGTTTCCATTTCCCACCCTGGCCCAAATACTGGGAAATGGGTATATAGCCCAGGTATCTAATATTATACCTGTAAAAAAGGGGTCAACCTCGGAATGAAAGATAATAAGCTGAAAGATATTAAAAAAAAACCGATTTTGATGTTTTTGACTTTGAATATTTTAAGACGCGGACACGATAGCAATGGTGATTTTTGAGACAATATTTAGAACGACAAAACAAAGGTATATACCAATTTTCAGCTTATTATCTTCCATTTCGAGGTGAAACGTTTAATATGACTGGGCTAATAGATAAATTTCTGTATCTGTATCAGTCCATATACGTCCCACTGCAGTGCACGGGCCTCCTCTACAATCGAGAGTACGATTGAGAGTGGTTAGGCGATATAGTCCACCACGCTGGCCTAGTGCGGGTTGGCGGACTTGCATACCATAATTTTTTTTATAAATCGCTATTTTATGCAGGTTTCCTCACGATGTTTTCCTTTACCGTTTTAGTACGTGGTGACTGACTATCAATACACACATGACTCCGAAAAGTCACAGGTGTGCCCTGGGATTCGAACCCGCGACCACCGTGAACATGTTGGCAGTCGCGCCTAGTCCGTTTATCAACAGGCCGCCACGCACTTCAATAGATAAATTTACAAGTAATACACGAGTACATACTGTCAGAGTGCTGCTCGTATCTGGGATGGCGTGCCGGTCTAGTGTCGCGCGCGCGCCC
This sequence comes from Hyles vespertilio, assembly GCA_009982885.2. NCBI lineage: Eukaryota > Metazoa > Arthropoda > Insecta > Lepidoptera > Sphingidae > Hyles > Hyles vespertilio. The sequence goes on from CM042811.1 coordinate 1,849,428, forward strand.
GTGCTGCGGCGGCGCGGCGGGCACGCTGAGCACGTGCGCACGCGCGCTGGCGCACACGCCGCCGCCCGCGAACGCGCCCAGCAGCGGCACGCCGCGCAGGACGGTCGGCTCCGACCAACCGCCCGCTACTAGCGCCTCGCACTGTAATAATAATAATAATAATAATAACTCTTTATTATAACACCATATACAAAAGATAAACAAAAGACAAAAACAAAAGAAAAAAGAAGAAAACAATAGTTATAGAAAAATAAAGTTGGTGATATAACTGGCGGTCTTATCGCTTTAAGCGATCTCTTCCAGACAACCGGTTGGTAAAGGAAAGATCCAATGGTTATGGACGGTGCTTATTATTAACAATAAACTTTCATACAATATAAATATATAAATACCGATATAAACGAATAATGCAAGATATGATACACTTAAATACAATATAATACATAAACATACATATATACATAACAATAATAGTGAATGATGATAAATCTATTGCGAAAGGTAGAAAGCTTTCACCCTTGATTTAAATATTTCCAGCGAGGACGATCGCTTAATTGTAAGAGGCAAAGCGTTCCACAGCCGCACTGCCTCAACAGTAAAGGAACGGTCATAAAATGACGTCCTATGTGCTGGAAACTGCAACATCAGATTCTCTGATGACCTAAGACAATGTGAATTAGCAGTATGTAGGAAGTTAAAACGTTCCTGAAGGTAGCGCGGAGAAGAGGGATTAAACAGAACACTGTAGAGAAGAGACAGGATATGAGCATTTCGGCGACGACGTATAGGGAGCCACTTGAGCCTGTTACGATATTCAGAAACATGGTCATATTTGCGCAAACCAAATATAAACCTGATACAAAAATTTTGAAGGCGTTCAAGCTTATTTAGCTGGGCCTCAGTAAGATAGAGATAGCTGGTATCGGCATAGTCGAGAATAGGGAGCAAGAGAGCTTGTGCAAGCGCAATCTTAGTGGTAGTCGGAAGAAAATTACGCAATCTACGCAACGAACCAGCAGAGGCAAACAATTTACGACTAACTGCCACTATTTGAGGGCCCCAAGTTAAACTGCGATCGAAAATAACACCAAGATTTTTCACAGTGTCGCTAAACGGGACCACAACCCCTTCTAGCAGCACGTGAGGCAAAAGAGACCAGTCGATCTTGTAGATAGTTCTTGGGCTTCCTATAATAATGGCTTGTGTTTTTGTTGGGTTCAATTTAAGGCCATATGCTTTACTCCACTCGGATATTGCATGAAGGTCGCTATTCATCAGACGAATAGAGTCATTCAGCTGGTCGAGCGGAGATTGACGATAAAGTTGAAGGTCGTCTGCATAAAGGTGGTAGGAGGAAGAAAGATTACAAGAAATTGAATTAATAAACACTGAGAAAAGAAGGGGAGATAGGACGCCACCCTGAGGAACACCGGCAGATGTGTTGCACCACGAGGAAACCGAATCCCCTAGGCGAACACACTAACGGCGACCAAACAGGTAACTATGAAACCATTCAATCACACTTGGAGATATGTTGAAGGAGCGAAGTATAGCTATGAGAATGTCAAAATCAACCGTGTTAAATGCATTGCTAAAGTCTAGGAGTGTCAGCACAGTTAACTGACTGTTTTCCATCCCAGACGAATGTCGTCGGTGATTTTGACAAGTGCAGTAACTGTGCTGTGCCCAGGACGAAAGCCGGATTGAAGGGGATTGAGGAGATCATGTTTGGCGAGGAATGAGCTTAACTGGTTATAGACCAGACGCTCGAGGACTTTAGAAAGAAAAGGAAGAATGGATATTGGACGATATTCCGAAAAAGATTTAGGGTTAGGTTTTTTTGGTAAAGGAATAATCTGTGCTTCCTTCCAGGAGCAAGGAAACACAGCATTGGAGATGGAATAATTTAGTATATGACAAAGGACAGGAAGAACGGAATCTAGGATGGGAAGAAGCATATTGCGGCTGATGCTATCCATCCCAACTGCATTAGATGCTATTGAGACGATACTCCTCCGAACATCACAAGTAGTAAATTGACGAAACACAAATGTAGAAAGGCCAGGAGCAGAACTTTGTGAGAGGTAATTAATAGTGGATGCTTTAACTGCATCATCAATATGTGAAGTACAGGAAAAGTGCTGGTTTAACAAATTAATGTCCAAATTGTTTGGAATAGTCTCTTTACGAGGTTTACCAACTCCTATTGACCTCAGGAACTTCCAGACTTTAGCCGAGTCCTCGACTTGAACAGAATTATGAATATGGCGTCGTTGAGCGTCCCTACACACCATATTGCAGCGATTTCTAATTTTAGCGTAACGTGCCTTGTTTGCCTCTGTTGGATGCAACTTATATCTGCTTTTGGCTGCAGACTTCTTACACTGGAGGTCTTTGATGTCTTTTGTGATCCAGGGAGCAGGTAAGTGTTTTATTTTAATAGCTCTTAAAGGAGCATGAACATTCTACAATTGAATAATTGTCGAGTTAAAAATTTCAACTTGCTCATTGATTGAGTTAGCCGTTATCACAGGTGCCCAATCAATAGCTTTAGCATCCTTTAAGAAATTTTCTTCGTTCATACCACCAAAATTGCGTTGCAGAATAATTGTAGGTTTTGATTTAGGAGGCCGAAGTTTATATGACAGAAAAATTAAGTTATGGTAGGAAAAACAATCAGCTAGGCACTGACCATACTTGGCTCTAGCGATGAAATAATGATTAGATCAAGGAGAGAAGGGGTCGAGTTTGGAAAATGATGGGTAGCACAAAGAGAAAGTATATGCATGTTGCTCGACTTTACAATTCTTTCTAGAGAGGAGGAACGACTATCTTGCTTAAGTAGGCAAGTATTAAAGTCACCCATAATTAAAGTATGACTATAATTGGGTGTTAAGTCCTCTAAAATCTTTTCGAAAGACGAAAAATAGTTTACTCGCACAGAGGGGCTATAATAGACTCCGAGAAGTACTTTTGTATGGCCCAAAGCGACTTCAATAAAAAGATGCTCACCGACATTGTGTTGAGGTGGTTGGGTGGAGGCGCTAATCACAGAGAAAGGAATGTGTGCGCGTAAGTAAATAGCTACTCCACCACCGCCACCACCAATCCTGTCATTACGTATTAGGTTAAACCCGGGTAGGGTATAGGATATAGAGGGTAAACAGGGTTTAAGCCAAGACTCGGAGACTAATATAGCATGGATGTTTTTTACGTCAAACGATACCAGCATATCAGAAAAATGAGCCGGAATGCTCTGCGCATTAATATGAACTACATTCAAATTCTTAGGCACATCAGAAAAATGGGAATCCAACGTTTCCGAAAGCGTAGGGATACTCGCAAAGCTATCTTCGCTGTTACAATCATTCGAAGAGCAAGATAAAAAATCACTACTGTCACTGTTATCAAATAAATTTACCATTTAGAACTATATAAATATACCAAATATAATATTAAAAATAACTCTAACGATAAGCTTTATAATAGTAATAAATACAAACAAAATCTTAAAATAATCTTTTTACAATAATTTTATACATACGCCACCTGCCGGTTTCCGATAAGTGTAAAAAATTAAAAGTAAATATAAAAATAAAAACTACATTGAAACATAAAAACACTTAAAAACAACAAAAATATTACTACCCCTTTAGCATAAATTAAAAACAACATTAACATAATTCTTGTAACTCTGTTAGAGTTACAGTAGCAAGTAATAAAATTAGAAATAAAATAAAACAAAACAAAATAAAACAATAACAATAAAGCAAGTTGATAAGGTAGGTAATAAAGTAGCATGTAACAAAAACAAAAATTAATTAATTGAATTTAAAAATTGTGAGACATTACTCAAATTATAGTTAACAAGCAATAACTAAACGCAACCAAAATCAATGACTTCTAGACATTATGTCAGTTTGACATAAACAAGAAATGTAAACAAAAATGTACTCACATTTAATTAAATATATTAGTCGGTTCAATGTTCAAATCAAAGGGGTAGTATGCATAGATAAGGTTAAGGAAAAATATACAGTAGAAACAAGGAATCAATTATTTCCTGGAAGCAGCGGCTGCGCGCCTTGGTTTGATTGTAGCGGATGGATCCTTAGTAGTGGCTTGAACTTTCTTCTGGTTTGAATTATTAGTGGGTGCAACGTGTGTCGTAAGGCCATCCAACTCAGCAACGGTTGTGATGCGGTGCCGCGTGCCGTCTGAACTTATAACGAAGACGTATCCATCGCGAGTCCAGCATTTAGTAACACTGAAAACGCTTCCGTGCCTCCATAAAAACATTGTGTCGTGCTTTAGTGAGGAATTCTGACAAAGTTACGCCAGATCCCTTCAGCTTAGCCTTGGCTGCCCAGATGGTATTGCGCAGTGATTGGTCACAGAGCTTAAATAGTATGGGCCTAGGTCGATCAGCATGGTTTTTGCCCATTCTGTGACAGTGGGCAATTCCACTAACATCAAAATTGGACAATTTATGTCTTTGGGCAAGTACATTGACAATGACAGCAGCAGTATCCTCCTTGGAATCTTCTGAGACTCCATGCAGAAGCAGAATTTTCCTGCGTGTGTGCATTTCAAGACGATCATTGTCGCATGAAAGTAGCTGAAGTTGGTTTTGCAGTGTGCGGAGAGCTTGCAGAGTGAACTTCTTAAAAGTATTAAATTCAACTTCTAAGGTATTTGATGTGGGAGAAGTTAATTTCTTTTGCCTTTCCTCAAATTCCGTGAATTTGTCATTAAACATGGAACTGAGCTGTGACAGGGACTCCTTAATTGACTCCATTTGTGGTAAATAAAGATTATGAGATAACCTGATTGTTGTTTCCTTTTCTATTCACCGGCAGGTACAGCTGATGTTTAACTTTAATTATACATATAATTCACTTTAAAATACTATTAAATATTAATTAAAAACTTAAAAAAATACTATAACACGACATTAAATAGCACTGTAATATAACACGACATTACTTTATTATACTGTATTTAACAACTTAATAAATGATCAATGTGCACTTATTGGTCTCTTTTTTTGTCTCACTATTACAGATGAACGAGAGTTACGATCATATATAAAAAATAGTTGGAGACGTTGGGCTGAAGATCGAGCCCAATGGCGTGCCATAGGAGAGGCCTTTGTCGAACAGTGGACGCGAATAGGCTGATGATAATGATGATGATAAAAAATAAATAAATAATTCTGACTTAAAGTTTTAAGAGTAAAAAAAATGTGGACAGTATTCCATTTATAGACGACTTTACATCGATATTAAAATAAACTCTGCTATTTAATTTATCTAAGTCTAAATTGTTTTAAAAAGCTCATTATTAGAGACCAACCTTCTCAAGGTGGCGTAGGGTTTTTGGTCCACAAGGCCCTCTCTGACAACGTTTTAGAAATCTCCTGTGTCGTCCAGGGTAGCATACCTTGTGATCAAACTCACCGAGAGGTACAACCTCAAGGTTATCCAGGTATATGCAACGACCTCGACACATTCGGATGATGAAGTGGAAGAAATGTATGAGGACATTTCAAAGGCTTTGCATAACACCACAAAGGCTCACTTCAACGTTGTCATGGGGGACCTCAATGCTAAAGTAGGAGTACATGCAAGCAGTGAATCGGTAGTAGGACCACATGGATATGGAAACAGAAACCATAGGGGGCAAATGCTGGTCAACTTCCTGAGTAACGAAGGACTTTTCTTAATGAAGTAATTCTTTAAGAAACAGCCCAAAAGGAAGTGGACGTGGCAAAGCCCCGACGGTAAGACGAAAAACGAGATTGACTTCATAATGACGGACAAGAAGCGGATATTTAGAGATGTCTCAGTGATCTCCAGGTTTAAAACCGGAAGTGATCACCGTCTCGTCCGAGGCACTCTAAATATCAATTGTAGCTTTGAGCGTGCCCGTCTCATGAGGTCTACGCTCCGACCAAACCTGTTCCGTACCGTGGCTGGGTCTGAAACGTTCCAGTTGAACCTGGAGAACCGATTCGCTGCTTTGGAAACTACAGTTTGCGCTGATGTGGATCAAGAACTCAACCAAGTGGTGGCAATCCTCAGGGAGGAACGGACCAAATTCTGTGAGATGCGGAGGATCCGAAAGAGGTCCATACTTTCGGCAGAGACTCTGCAGCTTATGCAGAAGCGACGCGATGACGTGGCTGTTACTTTGGCAGACCAGCGGTCACTGATCCGAAAAATAACCAAGTTGGTTAGACGCGATCTTCGAAGGTTCAATACGCGCTCTGTAATAGAGGCGATTGAGCTAAATCGGGGGTCGTTCGTTCAGCAGCTGGGCCGAAGTCATATCACCAAGCTGACCACATCATCCGGAAAAATCGTCGCTTCTAAGCCGGAGATTCTGTCGGAAGTTCAGGACTATTACGGGAGACTCTACGCATCTCACATGCCCCGTAAACCCGATTTTGAGGATCGACGAGCCACTCTTACACGCCACTATTCAGACGAGTTGCCAGAATCAGCTTAGACGAAATTGTGATGGCTCTCAGGCAACTTAAAAATGGAAGAGCCCCTGGCGAGGATGTCATTACGTCTGAACTGCTGAAGGCAGGAGGAACACCTGTACTTAGCCAGCTTCAGCGGATTTTTAATTCCGTCCTTTTTTTGGGGAGAACTCCTAAGACATGGAGCAAGAGTGTCGTTGTATTGTTCTTCAAAAAAGGAGACAAGTCCCTCTTGAAGAACTACCGACCGATCTCTCTCTTGAGCCATGCCTATAAGTTGTTTTCGAGGGTCATCACAAACCGTCTCGCACGTAGACTCGACGAGTTTCAGCCCCCGGAGCAGGCCGGGTTTCGAAAAGGATATGGCACCATAGACCACATACATACAGTACGGCATATTATACAGAAGACAGAGGAGTATAATCTGTCTGGCGTTTGGGGACTATGAGAAGGCCTTTGATTCCATTAAAATCTGGTCTGTTCTGGAATCCTTGCAACGTTGCCAAGTTGACTGGCGATAGTTAAGTTACAATCAAGTGTTGAAATCATTGTACGAAGCTGCCACTATGTCCGTCCAAGTACAGAATAAGCAGTCTGAATTCCCCAAAATTGTTCTCAAATGCATTGGAAGATATGTTCAAGACCCTAAACTGGAACGGTCGCGGCATCAACATCAACGGCGAATATATTTCACACTTGAGATTTGTAGACGATATCGTCATAATGGCTGAATCCGTGCAGGATTTGCACCATATGTTGACCAGTTTAGCTGATTCTTCAGCTCGCATCGGTCTCCGGATGAATTTGGATAAAACCAAAATAATGTTTAATAAACATATTGATCTGGAACCAATCGTTGTGCTCGGAGCTCCTCTTGAGGTTGTTTCGGAATATATCTACCTCGGGCAGAAACTGCAATTAGGTAGAAACAACTTTGAGAGTGAGGCTCGAACAAGAATCCAGCTGGGCTGGGCAGCATTTGGGAAACTTCGTCGGGTCTTCTCGTCGCCAATACCGCAAAGCCTGAAGACGAAAGTCTTCCATGAGTGCGTCCTACCCGTAATGACATACGGTGCCGAGACGTGGATACTGACAGTGGGACTGGTTCACCAATTCAAAGTCGCTCAGCGAGCAATGGAGCGGGCTATGCTCGGTGTTTCCCTGAAGGATATAATCAGGAATGAGGTTATCCGACAGAGAACCAAGGTGACCGACATAGCCCAGCGGATCAGCAAGTTGAAGTGGCAGTGGGTTGGTCACATTTGTTGGAGAACCGACAACCGTTGAGGTAGACGTGTTCTCGAACTGGAGACCGCGTCTCGGCAAGCGTAGTGTAGGACGCCCTCCAACGAGGTGGAGTGATGATATCCGAAAGATGGCTGGTAGCGGTTGGAGACGTTGGGCTGAAGATCGAGCCCAGTGGCGTGCCATAGGACAGGCCTATGTCCAGTAGTGGACGCGAATGGGCTTATGATGTTTAGGATGCGCATATTTCAATGTTTGTATAATTGTTACTACATATCCATTTTTTTCTATGTTTTCAATAACATCAGACTAGTATCGACCTTAAACTAAAACGTGTAATGTGTATAACATTACACATTATGTCTTTCATACATGCCATTTAGCAAAAATATTTGAATTGTCCAATTCCGTACAATGAATGACATATGAACGCATACAAGTCGCGCGTGTAGTACATACGTCTCCCGCGGGCGCGTGGTCCGCGTGCAGGTCGGCGGCGCAGTGCAGCAGGTACACGGCGAGCGCGAGCACGTGGTCGGGCGGCGCGTGCGGCGGCGGCGCGTCGGGCGCGCGGCGGTGCACGGCGCGGTGCAGCACGGCCAGCAGCGCGCCGTGCAGCACGCCCGACAGGCACAGCGCGCGCGGGTCGCCCGCGTCGCCCGCGCCCGCCGGCGGAGCGCGCGCCGGCCGCAGCGGCGGCCACAGCGCGCCCGCCTCGCTCACACCACCACTGCCACTGGTCTCGGCCGATGTTTTCTGCTTCTCGCGCACGCTGGATGACAGACACGCAAAAATTAACTCTTTATTATCAAAATCACTGTCCAACTAATGGCAAAATTTAAATAATAAAAACATATTTTTCATTTACATTTTGCAACTTTTACAACCTATCGGCAATAGCTCGTAATTGGCCATCTTTTGTATACAATATGTATTATTTATGTTTGTTTGCTATTGACAGCTGTGAGTCACCCAAATAAAATACAATAAATATTAGAAAATAAAGATAAGTATTTTATTTTGACACCATCATTTTTAATACGCGGAATTAACGACTGTGATTATAAATTTCAATTAGCAAAAAAATCATTGACTCTAAATTCAATCATTCATTTCATTAATACTATTATACATTTAGGAAAGCAAGTAATTACCTCAAAAATATCGTGCAGTTTAACACTCATTGAATCAACAACATAGTTTCCAACAATTTTAAACAACAAGTTAAAACACTCACTATGCAGTAAACCGTTCCATAGAAGCGTGGAAGTCCCGCCGGTGCACGGCTCGTCTCAGTACATGCAACGGATCGTAGTACTGCTCCCACACAATCGGCTTCGGCACAACAGACCTTGCTCCAGGTTCTCAGAACCTTTGGGCGGCGGCCGGTATGTCGATAACTGACAAATAAATATATTACCAATGTTAGCAATGACAATTGATATCGATTTATAAATTACATTTTTGTTCACACATCCAATAATTACGAAAATAAAAAATAATAAAACGGTCAAAACGAAGTTTCTTGTTCTGACAGCCTCCATACCGTAGTTGGTTATGCAGAGGCCGCGGGTTTGATCCCCGCACCGAATCAAATATTTGTGTGCACAGGTATTTGTTTCGGGTCTGGATGTTTGTGAGACCTGAGTCTCGTAGTTCCTGATACCCATGACACAAGACTCGATCTTAGTGTGGGGTCAGGGCTATGGATGTGACCGTTGGGTTTCTTTATTTTTTTACATGGACTTATTCTGAAGCAGCTACACAGAATCAATTATATCTCTTCTTAAAGCCCAAAAGGATAGTATATTTAGGATAGATGCTGATATTAACGATTTGCAGCAGTAATTACAACTGTCGTGGTACAACTTGGTGCATGTTAAGTAAGTTGTAGAGTTTCGGACTGAAGGACATTGTAGCCGGAGTAACTAGACATATTGAGATTTAATCTTATGTCTCAGGATGGCCAGCACAGTGGTATGCCAAGCATTGCTTTGTACTTCAATGAGTTGTTTGGTTTTGCTACTGTCCATGACCGGTCGTATCGCTTACCATCGCTTACCAGGCGAACGGCATGCTCAGACGAGCATTTCATAGAAATAAAAAAAAACTTAACGCAACCTATTAACCTATTACCGCACTGGAGCTGTAATTACAAGTTTGGTGATAAGACTTGGTGAATGACAAGTGGCATAATTGTAGTCGTATATCTAATGCCATTCGATACTCTGCCTGGGCGTCATTTGCGCTCACCTTAGGCGCAGTGTTGTCATCATGCCGGGCTAGTGTAAAATAAAACTGCTGTGTGTAGGTACCTCCTTGAGCACAGTCTCAAAGTTCCTGGTGTGCGCGTTGCCGGATCGCTCGGGCATGAGTTCGAGCAGCTGCGAGTGCGTCTTGTCGCCCGCCGCCAGCAGCGTCGACACCTCCAGACGAGACTGAGTCAGCTCGTCGTTGCCTGCACAGTGCACACCAACATAATATATTTATATTACTAAATACCAATACATTTTATTAAATAATTATTAAAGCATACATACATACCGGGTATCTCAAGACTGCTACCGAAAACGAAGCCGGATGGTAGTTTTAGTGACTACAAACACAATGCAACTAAAAATTTCACAAAGAAACGCGACAATTATTTTTATGATTTTTTAAATATCGACATTTATTGGTGGTAAATCTATAGTTTTTGCTAAAATAATAATTTAAACTCTTTTATACTTTAGAGTATTTATAAATAAAAGGGTATACACTATTATTTTAGGAAAAAATGTATTTACCACCCAAATATGGCCATAGGAAAAAATAACAAAAAAAAATTTCGCTTTTTTTTGCAACTTTTTCTGTTGCATTGTGTGTGAAGTCGCTTAAACTACCACCCGGCTTCGTTTTCGGTAGCAGTCTTGATATACCCTGTATATAAACTCACGCCATTTTCCCAGGGGTAGGTAGAGGTGCCAAGAAACCCATATTTCGCCTTATATGTTCTGTCCCGCGATGTGATAGGTGGCGAGCCTATCGCCATATCGGGCACAAATTCCTAACTCTGGGCTTCTTAAAGCCTTCTGGAATTCTTAAAACCTCCCTCGCTAAATGGACTATTTAAAAATAATATATTTTAACAATTGTAACCAGTAGTTAGTTGCATTTGACAGCCTCCGTGGCGCTGACGGTTAGACGCCGCCTGTGAAACGAGAGGCCGCGGGTTCGATCCCCGCACCGAGAGAAATGTTTGTGTGGCCCACAAATATTTCTTCCGGGTCTGGGTGTTTGTGAGACCGAAAAGTCTCTCGTAGTTCCTGATACCCACGACACAAGACTAGATCTTAGTGTGGGGTCAGGACTATGTATGTGACTGTTGGGTGTTATTTATTTATTTTTTACCAATTATTTACAATTTTAACAGTTTATTTGGTGCCGTATAATGTGTATGATGGACACAGTCAGAACAACTGGTAATATACGTATTCCTGAACATCTAAATAGCTTAATTTCTTAAGAAGACTATAGAAAACCACGTCTGCATGCTATACAAAAATATTCCACGTGCGGGGTCGTAACTCGTTAACTTGCACAAAGCATATTTGGTACAATTCGATCATAAAAAAATCATTATTATTTATTATTGCTCCTGGAACCTACAACCGTTTACACTAGAAAAATTACCGCTTATGGCACCAGTTACTTTATGGAATCTTTATTAACTGATTACACACCTAGATTAGTCCTCGACGAGACCAGTATAGCTAAGAATGTGAGCAGTCCCTCCACCATGGCGTCTTGTTCTGCCGCCTGCACGGGAGACATCGGCAGCATGCTCAACCACTCGCGGACTCCGAACCTGGGAATAACATTTGACTATTGATAAGTAACCTTCATTTCAAATGCGCAAGTATTTCTGGGCTATTTTTTACAATTAAATTATACTAAACTATTTTCTATCATTTATTGTTTTGTGATTCGTGAAATGGAACATGACATTGCATTAACCATGCCCCGATATACTCTATCGCTAGAACGGAGTACGAATCCGATTTTTAAAATATCCGACCTATTTGTATTTTTATCCAATAAGTAAAGTTCATTATATCGTACCATAATTAAAATAGCTCGTCTATCTACAATTTTTGATGAAAACATTCCCGTATATTCTAAACGTATTTTGATGCTACTAGTGCGGGTACAATGGATAACTTACATATCAATACACATGTCCATGAACTGGTCAGCCGGCAGATGCGCGGCGCACACCTGCAGCCAGTAGATGTCCATGTCCACCATGGAGTTGCAGAAGTTGGCCTGGATGTATGTCATCGCCTGCCCCTTGATCTGCAGCCCGTTGCGCACCCATACTCCAGCCAGGATCTCGTAGAATAGGCTCTGGGGAAGATTAACTCAGCTATAGCCATTTACACCATGATTTTTAAATTTTGTCGAGCAATGGCGGGTAGTCTACAAAATAAATACTTTTTTTATAAAAATATTAAACATGATCAGAATCAGTTGCAGTTTCATGGCAATGGTATAAAATAGAAAATATAGATATTGGTACTTTGATTTAAACTTCCGCCTAAAATAAACATTTTCTGCAACGTCAGCGTACTAACGTACTCTTGTCACGTGTTGTTATATGATGCCTCATTACATTTTACCACGCCCGTGGTATCACAAACTTGCAAAAAACACGTAAAAAAATTAAGGAAACAATTACGAGAAATACTCGGAAGAAAAGGTGCGAAATGCATCATAAAATATTTTTTTCTCTTTAAATTTGATACTATGATGTACATAAGATGTTATAGAGTTAGCAGTTTAGCATATTCACCCGACTATACAAAGTAGGCGTCACTAATTCGTTCAATCAACACGACTAATGCAAACACTACATTCCGACGCATCATACTTTCGTCGCGCCAGGATGTTACTCGCAAACAACTCCAGTGATTGGACATTTTTCCAATAGTTACCACAACTACGAAACTTTAAGAAAATAACTATTAAGAAAACCCGAAAGAAAATAAAATGTGTTGTTTTTGAAAGTCTTTGTGCTTCGATGTAGATATTACTTATATGTAGTTCATTTCAACAAAGAAGGCATTAACTCCATTCGCAATTAGGGTGTAAAACATCAACACGCAATCTTGCCAGTCCGAATGATTTACTCAAGTACCTCTGAGACATCTATAAAGATGCTCAAATGCACTGAATGAAAACAACTTTTTGTATGAATGGAACATCGTTTCAAACATCACTACTATATAAAAGGCAAGCATTAAAGTGGACGAGACTTTAGTTCCCATCAGGGTTTCTTGAAAAAGTGGTTGTGTAATTGCTTTCCTTTTCAAGGAACTAACACTTGTCCGACTGCCTTGTGGAAGAAGGGATAATGGTGAAAAGTAGGATTAGATAGTCGTAAGTATTGATAGATTTTACCGTTTGAATTCGTATTTACTCGTCACTAGACATGGTAAACTAGAACAGTAAATCCACGCCAATTTTTTTCTTAATATAAGTTATTAGCTTACAAAAACCGAGATTCTTATTTAGCTTTAGGAGCAAGTTGATTAACCGGTATCGGTTATTGCCAGACAACGAGTCTTGAGTATGGCTATGATAAATAAAATAAGAAAAAATGTCGCTTTCGTGTTGCGTAGGTATAATTAGTAACTACACCAATCCCTTAGGGCTTTCCGTTGCGTGACAGCTCAGGTTACATTTCTCAGAATTAATTTCGGAAAACGTTTATCATAATATTAGCTAACGGAATCTTCATACATATTCCCGAATCGTACAAAATGTCGTGTCAAGCTAATTTGTATTATACTAGCACGACAAAGCGACAATAATGGAACTGTAATTGCAATAAAAGTGTAATATAAATAGCGTAACCATCATTTAGTCAGTCATCATGCCTGCCTACTCAAAATCAGACATGCAGAAATTCAAACCAAATATGACGTACTTGCATGATCCTGTGACGGGATCTGCACAATCGTTTACGGAGAGCAGATACATAACCTACTACACAAGAAACTGTAACAATCAGAAGAGATAATGATAAAAAAGGGCTAATTAACTATACTACCTGTTCAAGCAGGTAAGTTCTAATGGCTTTATTCGTATCAAACAAATCTTAGACGACATTAACGTTTCACTGTCAAATTATGCAGGAATTTATTACAAAAAACAACCCCTAAACCTACAGAATTAAGTTATCTTTGTAAGGGATCGATACAACGGCTTACAAAAGGCGACGAAATCGAAAGTTACGATCGTCGGTGGTTGACGACGGCCACACAGCAACGTGCAAACTGATTCAATGTTGCCAGCCTAGAATTGTTCACCAAGTTTAGAGATATTTTTAGTTACTAACAGGATTTAAATAGTATTAATAATATTTGGCATTTTAAGGTAAAAGAAATTGAAAGACTTATTCTTTAAGTTTTGTTTACACAATTCAATTTTAATAAATTGATAAGACTAGAAAAATGCACACCAACGGAAACAAAAGGAGTTCATGCCCAAGTAGCACTCCATCGTTCAAATAAATATTTCGAGAAAAAATGAGGTTTTTTGTAAGGAAAGAAAGAAAGAAAGAAATACGATTTATTTGTCACAGTCGCAACATCCACAGGCATTGTTAATATAAATCACAGAATAAAAATACAAAAAAAGACTGGTCGCGGCTGTGACTGGTAGGTGTCCACTCAGCTCATGCAATGATGTGGTGAAAACCACAACATAACGCTGATTTTCAGTGGACACCTTAAGTGACGTCCGCGCGTCAAGCCAGCCAATAACAATAATACATTAAAATAAAAATAAAAATAAAAGAAAATACAAAAGTGAGTAGACAGATCATAAAAAGTGGAATATTTAAATAAGTGTAAAAAAGTGCAAAACAATTACGCAATCGATGTCAACGCCTCATGTGCACACAGTTCTGCGTGGGTAATAAAAAATATTGTTCCGTTTTTAATTTAGTTGCGACGTGCACGCCGTCGCTGGCGCACACTATGCAGTACACGCGGCGTGCGCATGGGCTACAATAATTTGAACAAAAACAGATATATTAAGTGGGTATAACGCCAAAATTACGTGCATAGTAAACGCATAATAGCAATGGTTGCCAATGTTACGGGAAACCACGCCAATCGGGATGTGACGGCAACACAATAATAATGGAAAAAGTACATAATTATTCGCTGCCCACTGCTTGGAGGTTGAGATTAGCCATATATAAAAAACGCATAGGTCATAAAACAGATGTGAGTATAAGATTATTTGTATAAAACGTCTTCATTTTTTGTTCGATTAGTAAATGTTTTTTTTTAATTGCAATTTAAATGTATGTTTTGTTTTCAGGGATCTTATATATGGAGGCAGCAAAACATTGCAGCAGTGACTGGCCGCAAATTTGAAGCAGCCCCTAAATGCAGCAGTATTATGTTGAGGCGTCGAGAGCGGATGAGTTGTCGAACGAGCAGAGTAGCTGTAGTGCTCATGTTTCCAAACTAATAAGGGAATACACATTATTAATACGAATGTCGAAACTACCTCTCAAGTGTCATAAACTTCTTATAGCATTTGTAAGACATCTTCTATAGGTAGACATGCTTACAGCTTATTGAATTAGCACAACGCACTGTAATTATCGATTTTCCTAGGGTAAGAGTCTAAGCGTTTTAGGTAAATTGTAGAACATATAAAATCTAGTTGGTGACATTTATATAAGTATAATATGATGGAAAAATATATTGAGATGACGCGTGAAAGGAAAAAACTAAGAGACTTTAGTTTAATAACAAGCCCAAAAAATCTTGTTGCATGATGAGATAAATTAAGTCAAGAATTTTAGAGCTCTGCACGGGAAGCGGCTCGTATTAAGCTGGTCACCCCGACGACCTCGATAGCCGGTCGCAAGCTGTCCGGGTTAGTGTTTGCGCGCTCGCCGCCATGACCAACCGACTCGTGCGCACGCTGCTCGTGGTCGCCGCGCTCGCGCACACCTCGCACGCGATCGCCTCCGACGTGATAGACGTGCTGGTGCTCGGCAAGGATGTAGTGAGCAAAGTGATTGACAGCTGGTACGACATTAGCGAGATCTCCAATGCCACCGGCGGGGTGCCCGTGCCACTTCCCAGGCGCAGGGAGGAGATCGTCATGTCGCGACTCGCACAAATATCCAAGCAGATACGCAAAGTGGAGATCGGAATAGAAAAAGTTGGCGCCATGGCGTTTTATCTGAGCAAGAACTTGGGCCGCGGGACCAGGCTCGAGTTGAGGTTGCACGAGATGACTGACTTGTTGAACAGGGTGTCGTCTGCTGATCGTATAATGCGCGAGTACGTCGGCCTCCAGCAGGAATTGGAGAAGACCACATTGCTGGACTTCGCGGAGTGGTGCGTGTCGCATGACCCGGGCGCGTTGCCCGGCTTGTTAGAGCGTATCCATTCTTTGATAGTGCCTCCCCATAAACACTTATTGGGCCAGAGTTTGCTGCAGTTGCTACTGGAAACGGTTTCAGGTTTGTATTAAGCGCTCTCCATTTTAGGCATACAAACTGAAAACGTTATTTACACACAGTCAATAGTCCTTTCTAACATTCGAATGTCAATAACCGCGATAATTCATCCCACATTCGGCAGTGATAAATGTCAATGACTCATTGTGGGTAGATCTTTTTAGCTATTAATAGTTGAGTGCCGTTGTGCGATACATACACAATTGGGTTCGACTAGTGATCGTCATGGTTCCAACCCACTGGCCAAAAACAGGTTGAGTTCAATGCCAATATGTTGCACTGTATCACGGTCAATTCATTTGCTCCGTTTAACACATAAATTTTATATTCAGAAAAGGTAACAGTGGCCGTACCCTCGCACGGACTCAAACTTTTCTGATAAATTAATTTCGTGTGCTATGATGCTAGTGTCTAGTATTTTTTGTCTTACAATGATCTTAGACATTTTACTTATACAATCCACATTAAGAATACTTAATATCGGGCATTCAATAATGGTTCTCGTGTGAATGTTTATCATAAAGAATTTTGTATAATAATCTTTTGTGATTTTTTCTAACTGGTCAAAATTGTCCAATCTCACTATACATGTTGTGAATATGTGACACATTCTATGAAGAGTAATGTGGAAAAGAAATAAAAGCATTAGTACCAAAAATATAGCCCCATAGGGGTAGGTTATTAACAGAAAATAAGGATATCCTGTTGTCACAAACTGGACACTGGAAACATATAATTTGATTAAACCGCTTTAATTTGAATTACACTTTCCGGTTATAAGTTATATTGATTTATTTATTGGTCAATGTTAAAAGAATGCTTTTTTTTTCAAAACAAGTAAGTCTTTAACACTTTCGTAAGGAACAAGTTACTCCTCAGCCTTTTAAAAAGAAGTAACATATTTCAAAACTAATAAGAATATGGAATATGACATTAATTTGACATACTTAAGACATTATTTATCTTCAAATTCGCAGCAAGAATTGTACAACCCAGATATAATCATTGCTTATAATCGACACTGCCAAGAGCTCTACTCTCATTATAAGATCCAGTTTGCATGATCGGTAATCACGTTGCCAAGTCAATTTTAAACAATCGATAGTATTTACTTAAATGTACTCTGTATGAAGCTATGGAAACTTGGTACATAGATGACACAAATCTAGTTTTTGCACAATGTACTATGGACGCCGGTATTGATGTCTGATGGTTCACGTTCAATGTCACACGTTAGGTTTCGTCATTTCCGATGCGGCATTATAATTGTCGTATAAACACCGATTTAAATGCTTATGATGTTAAAAGGTTTTTGTATCTATCCAATTCTATTCGATTTCTTGAGAAATCGTAATAGGTCACACCGGTTTATTTAATTATCATATGCTTTATTTACTGATATCATCAGGACTACAAAGAAATGCCTATAGATTATCAATATTCACACATGTAGACCTTGTCTAGACTGGTAAACGGGGGTGACGGACTAGAGTCTAGACTTCAAGTACGAGTCATTCACCGATCAGGTGGACTAGCAACCTAAGATAATCTATATCTAGAGATTAACATAGGGTTCAAGATCGCACCTTGACAGTTGCAAAAACGATATTTATCTCATAAAATGTATTAAACTGCTTTACTTAATCATCAGAATTATGCCAGTATATTATAATTTATGTTTATAATACATTGATATACAAAAAAAACCTTATAATACATATTAGCAGGATTGGTTGGAAAAATGTTAGAGATAGATATCCTTACTGTTGTGTGGTTTCATGAACTACAAAGTAAAAACAACAATAAACATTGTGATTATACAATACAATTGAATTGATAATGCAGTGACTAACGTGGACTTTTATACCCATCTCAGTATTTGAACTTGCGATTGACTACGCGGGTTGGCAAACAAAGAAACAGTTATGACGCGTCTGCAACCGCTACGGGTGAGTCATTCCAATATAGGCGATCCGTCTGCCAGAGTGAAATAAGGCGGGACGTGTATGACACCAGAACTGTTCATCTAATGGAATTATGACGATGGCCTCGACACTTGACAAAGCATAGCTAATCGGTAGCTAGGTGGGAAACGGCGAAGAAAATATTCAACCATTTTCCAAGCTTCACATATGGGAGAACTGATTCATAAAATTTATTTATAAGCATTAGATTTCTTTTGACGGTCGTTTGCGGTCTTTTGTATGATTCGTCGATACCGGTACCGTAATGTAGAGCGGGTTTCGGTCCCTGTCTGAAACACTGTAACTAATATTCGTACCCAGTTTCCTATGAGTCACTGTAGTGTTGCACTGTTACACCCCATGACAAGTGACAAGTGATATTTTTTATGGATTAATGGGTCTTAATGTTTCGCCGAAAGATAGTCTAGCAAATGTCTTTATGATTCAGTACCAGTGCGGTGACCAAAATTCCTCGTGGAATAAATACATTTGGAAAGCATTATTTATACATACATTCATAAACTCACGCATTTTTCTCAGAAGGGGTAGGCAGAGGAAGAATTAAGGATGCAATTAACTCTACATATAGGAAACATCTCTCTTACTACTACAAATTAATTCACTTGTCTCCTTTACTTAAAAGCCTTAACTGGATTTTCAAGAGCAACAAAATGGCGGTACAATTTCTATAAGACCAATGTTATCAAGACAAAAGTGTCGATCTAATCATGTACCCCGTTTTAATGCCCTATCAATGCATTTGGACACGTACAATCCTACTTTTATTGTTATATCAATCAGAAGTGTCGTTAAATCCACACTAAGGAACTACACAACTGTTTTTATTGTCACTATCTAGTACAAGTTTTCTAAAGTAGGGATTTTATGAGTTCGCTGCTTATATTGTTTCCGGTGTTCTAATACTGTTATTTTCACATAAAAATTGCATGAGATGGTTCTATTGAAAGGGGTTTGAAATATTTTGGTGCTTTATTTCAACGGTTATAGGGTCGCTACTATCTCATCTACTTGGGTCGGAAATATGTTTAGTTTATGGTTGACACTAGTTTAAAGTTTGCCTTTTCTTGGGGACCCAACAATGTAAAATACTTTACACATTTTGTAACAAAATTGCTACAACAGTATTTAGTTTCGAGAATATTTTAATTGGTTAAAGATATTTCGGTTATGCCTACGACATTACTAGGTAGGGGTGACCATTAAGGAATCAGGTTTTACAAATTACACTCAATAAATAATAGAACACGTTTACGTATCGATACGGGTCCGGGCATGGTTTACCTCATAAATGATCTCTCGACTAGATAAAAAAAACAAGCGGTTACATATCGACGTGATTAAATTGTCGTCGAAATTTATTGGTCTATAATAATAGGGATACCATGTCAGCTTATTCATTTAGTGGCAGCATGTACATATACGCTACGAATAACAAATTCTGAAGTATTGGGTTCAATTATCAGATTCGAAAGATAATAAATATGATATTGTGTTTGGAACTGGATATTACTACCCTGATTGTTGGTAGTCAGCACAGGCTGGTTGTAAATCGAATTGTCGTAGATAATAAAAGCAACCTCCTTGGGCATTATTCATGGAGTAGTAGGTTAAGACGCCGACTGCGCAACAAATGGTTTCCACACCCGCACCGTCCACGGATGCATATTTTTGGATCTAGGCGTTCGGATACCAAACATTCTTGTAGCTTCTAATACTCAAGTCTAAGTATGACTATTATTTACGTAAAATTATTTATCAAAAATACTTTTTTAATATCACAGCACCGACTTTTAAACGACTGGATCGTTTGTTTGTTTGTTGCCAGTGGCGTAACAATAGGGTGGCATAGTGCGCAAAATGCCACGGGCCCCCGACCTTAGGGGCCCCCGGCGACCCGGCCCCTCAGGCCCAAGAGGCCGTAAGCAAAGAAAGAACCTAGCCAATTTATTACCAACAAAATTGATAATCAAAAACTATTTTATTAGTTTCCATTAAGGATACCAAGGTTTTTTTTTTTGATACATACAAATAATATTAATGGTTCTTTAGATTTACGCGATTTTTACTAACTTTTTTTAACTATTATGTACAGGTTATAGTGCGGATTTGGTTTAAAAAAGAACGAAACTTCAATATAAGGCTTCTGAGGGGGCCCCATCACCATTGCTGCGTTTGGGCTCCGGCTACGTAGTAAAGATATTACGACGACTAATTGGTCTCGTTGTGGAATTATTTTTATGGCCTGCAGGCATACGAGCATACAGCCCACCTCACGGTCAGCGGTCACCGTCGCTCATAGACTTTTGCAGATTCAGGGATTCAGCAAAATGGAGTCGCTTCTTACCGTAAGGAGAGCACTTTCTTAAAGCCTAGTTTAAAGAAGGACAGGTTATAGCGCTCAGGGAATACCGAAGCAGGGAGTTCATTCCAGAGCTTGCACGTGCGTGGTAGAAAAGAACACTGGGAACGTACTTTCCGGGAACGGATAGTTTCCAGGTAGTAAGAATTATTTCTACTAGGATGACGAGAAGTGTGATGGGAGAATAGCGATAGTGGCATCATCTTCCTCAGAACACTTTCCGTGGAATAATTGATAGATTACACAGAGAGATCCAAAGTCTCACTGCAATCCTAACGGCTCCACGTTCTCCGTGAGATCGGGATTATCGGCGCTGTAATGAGTCAAGTGGGTGGAGCTGGTATTTTGGGGGCTTCTACCCAGAGGTGAGAGCAGAACTCCACGTCGTGCCGGATCGTCGTATTTATAGGAAATAATCCATGATCCGACGAAAAGAACCGCTTGGCTCTGTTGAGAATCCTTAACTTTTTGCTTACCATTTTGCCCTTGCCTTCCAAATGACACCTAAAATGCAATTTTATCAATAATTCGGGTCAATGAATACTCTCGGTGCTTAAAGAGAGTGTCTCCATGAAAAAAGGGGTCTTCTTGGTTATAAACGAGCAAACTTATATCTTCATGGGGTTAAATTGTGCACCCCAGAGAGGTCTCGACTTGCGACTAAATTTGAGACCACCTTTCTTTAACGGATCCCCGATAGAGATTCTGTTGTCAGACGTATTTTGCCTCACTTGCACTAGAGCATCTGCATAGCAATGCCGGCTGGTGATAGACAACATGTCATTGATATGCAGGAGAAACAGGGTCGGCGAAAGCACCGAGCCTTATGGAACTACCAGGCAGGTAGCTTCCCCAAAACGACGCCATGCCACACTCGATGACAATTTCAAGGCCTACCGTAATCGCCTCACCCCCACTATCCAATGCCTCCACCTGATGGTGGGTGAAATAAACGAAAAGATCATAATCCGAACGACCCTCAGTTGGTGATCCTCAAGATACGTCAAGAGCTGCATATTTATAACTCGCTCCAAGAACTTGGAGAGTCAGCATGTGATAGCAATCGGCCTGAGATTCGAAGGATCCGACCGGTCCCCCTTCTTTGGGATTGGATGAACATGGGCGATATCCCATGAAGCCGGGCCTAGGTTGTTTTAATAGGAAAGACGCGTGAGTAGGGAGGTTATCTCAGGGGCGGACATCTTAAGAACCTCTGCAGGGACACCTTCTGACAGTACCGCCCAAAATGCGGAGTTCAGGATTTTATTCGGTATCGCTATAGCGCAGATTTTTGTTAGGGACCCGCCTCGGCGGCAATTTACTGGCAGGCCAGTGACACTAATATATTGCTTTCGGTCTTCTCCGGGGTAACGGAAAATAAGCTTAACAGTTTTCCTCTCCATACAAAAAGGGGGGCCCCCATCCGATGATTTTGCCACGGGCCCCACATGGTGCAGTTACGCCACTGTTTGTTGCAGTCTCGGGTCCCGGGTCGTGCAGTGATATTGGATTATTCTATTCATTATCAGCCCGGAGTCAGGAATTTGTGCTAGATATGGCGTTAGGCTCATCCAGTATTATGTCGAGGAACGGAACATACAAGGCGAAATATGGGTGTGTTGCACCTCTGCCTACCCCTTCTAGGTAAAAGGCGTGAGTTTATCTAAGTATGTATGCAGTATTGCCAGTTACTGACGCGTTGGAATGGTCAGTAAAATGATCTTAATAGCTGCAATTAGGAGTAATAGTGTCAGCTGCTGAATTGTTCGTGCTTCGTGTTCGCTGTTCCAGTGAATGTTTAACTCGACGCCTATCCGGAAATATTTCATAACGGATTTCATGTCTTCAAGTATTTTGCACGACTGTATATCGATGCAATCAATCTGCCTTAAAAATATTTTAAAGGCATTTCCAGAAGAACAGTTTTCTATTATAAACTCATTTGCAAAAAAAACGGGCACCTAAGCAATGAACCATTTCAAATGTTACTATTGGTTTGTTTGATAATTATAGGTAGTTTTACTTTAACAATTTTGTAAATTAATAAGCAAATAATCGTTTTCGTCAGTATTATCATAAAATTTTGATAAAATTTATGGGTTTTAATGCTAAAGTTCACTAGTAGTGTATGCTTGCTAGTAGTGCATATGCTCGTGAAGTAAAAGTTAACAAAGATTTTTGTTTGTTTTTTTCTTTAATAAAGTAAAAGCAGATAAATGTTTAGTACCGAGTGTGACCCCCTCTAGCTGAAATCACAGCTTGAATTCATCTGGGTATGCTAGCGAGGATATCCCGGATACTTGCTTGCGGAATACGTTCCCACTCCGCGGTAATCACATTCTTCAGCTCTCTGATGGTCTGCGGAGCCGGTTGTACTGATCTCACGCGTCGTTTCAGAACGTCCCAGACATGCTCTATAGGATTGAGGTCGGGACTTCGAGCTGGCCAATCCAAACGACGAATGCCGACCTCTTGCACATACGCTTCCACATCGTCAGACCGGTAGGCGCGAGCGTTGTCGTCCATAAAAATTGAGTCTTCGCCTAAAGCGGCCAATGCGGGTTGTGCATGAGGAATTAGAACTTCCGTTATGTATCGATGTCCAGTCAGTGAGCCGTTTTCAATGAAGACTAACTCTGTACGATCCATTGAATTTATTCCTGCCCAAAACATAACAGAGCCCCCACCATAAGGTGTGATTTCTTCAAAACAAGCCTCTGCAAAGCGTTCTCCTCGTCTTCGTAGCACTCGCCGACGTCGATCTTCACCGAACAGAGATATCCTGGCTTCATCGGAGAACCCTATTCCAGTCTTCTTGAGTCCATGACTCACAATTTCGAGCAAACCTAAGCCTGGCAACTCTGTGCTCACGGAGTAACTTAGGGCCGCGGGCCAGGCGATGACTGCGTATATTGGCCGCGAGAAGCCTCCTCCTGACCGTCCATAGACTAATATGCACATTTCTTACTTCTTCGAGGTTGTTCTTAAGGTCCACATACGAAGATTTGCGATTTCTCAATGCGCGACTCACAAGAAAACGATCATCCCGTGGTTGGGTACATGATTTTCTTTTAGAACCAGGCCTTCTCTCGACGGAACCGGTGTCTTGATACCGCTGCCAGGTCCTTTGAACCGTCGAGCGACTCACACTTAGCCTCTGAGCCACGAAGCATTGGCTGCAACCCTCTTCGAGCAGCGCAATAATTTTGGTAGCTTTTACCACTTTCTCTAACATTATTGAGACAGCTAAACAGCAATAAATGAAGCTTTGACAATTAAGAATATGAAATAAATCCATAAAAATTAACTAAAAGTTATGAAAACCGATATTATCTTTTGGAACTTCGCACCAAAAATGTAGGATAAAAAGTGGTTTTCTGTAAAAACGAGCATCAAACGAAAATTTGAATTTTGAAGGTACTGTTTTAAACACCACGGCATTTTTAAAACCGGCCAGTAACACGTACAAATGATTGAAATCATTTTGGTACCGTATTTTTTTAAAGAAGAATTAAAATCAAAAGCCCCCCGTTTTTTTTGATAATGAGTGTAGGTCAAAACTATCGATTGATCATTTTTTTCTTAACAGCCTCCGTGGTGCAGTTGGTTAGACGTCGTCTGTGAAACGAGAGGTAGCGGGTTCGACCCCGACATCGAAACATTTTTTTTGTGTGAACCACAAGCATATGTTTCACGTATGAATGTTTGTGAAACCACTGGTGGTAGGTCTCTCATATGTGCGAGGCCATCTGGGTAGGTACCACCGCAATGTCTATTTCTCCCGTGAAACAACACTGCTTAAATGCACTGTTGTGTTTCGGATTGAAGGACATTGTAGCCAGAGCAACTACTGGACATATTGAGACTTAACATCTTATGTCTCAGGATGGCGAGCGCAGTGGAATGTTGCAACTGTTTATGAGCGGTCGTATCGCTTACCATCAGGCGAACGGCACGCTAGTCTCACAATTCACTGCAAAAAAAAAAACGAAAAGGCTCTCGTACTTCCTGATACCCACGACACAAGACTCGATCTTAGTGTGGGGTCAGGACCTCTTTGACCATATTTATGGTCAAAATCTCAAATATATTAATATTATTAATGTTATTTTAAGTGCGTGGTGGTCTGTTGGTAAACGGACTAGACGCGGCTGCCCATATGTTCACGGTGGTCGCGGGTTCGAATCCCAGGGCACACCTCTGACTTTTCGGAATCATGTGTGTATTCATAGTCAATCACCACGCACTAAAACGGCGAAGGAAAACATCGCGAGGAAACCTGCATACCATAGCGGTTTGTGAAATTTCTATGGTATGTAAGCCCGCCAACCCGCACTAGGCAGCGTGGTGGAATATATGGCCTAACCACTCTCAATCGTAGTCTAGATTGTAGAGTAGGCCCGTGCCCTGCAGTGGGGCGTATATGGGCTGATTCAGAATGTTATTTTAGTAATGATAGCGATAGTGAGCGCCATCTGCAGGCGATCATGCAAGATGTTGCACCACGGGGCATAAATTCCCGCGACATGGGATAGATGGCGGTTTAAAATAAATCTTAAAAGGGTTATTATAAAAAAATAACAGTTTTTTAAATAATCTGTACATATTATTATTAGCATTATAACAAAATGAAAATCTTATAAAGTATCTCTTAAGACTTCAAAGAAAGACTGCAGTAATTCTGCAAATTATTCAAATAAGTTCTTTCATTAAATTATTCCCTGTAATTAAATACGACATCTTGAATAATTTTAACCCATAATGTCTTAAAATATGTTTTTTTTTTATTGCAGTTTATGGCGAGACGAGCATGCCGTTCGCCTGATGGTAAGCGATACGACCGCTCATAAACAGTAGCAAAACCAAACAACATCTTGGACTATAAAGCAATGCTTGGCATTCCACTGCGCTCGCCATCCTGAGACATAAGATGTTAAGTCTCAATATGTCCAGTAGTTACTCTGGCTACAATGTCCTTCAATCCGAAACACAACAGTGCATTTAAACTGCTGTTTGACGGGAGAAATAGACATTGCGGTGGTACCCACCCAGGCAGCCTCTCACATATGAGAGACCTACCACCAGTACATCATTATTCATTATTTTTTCATTTCATTTCATTCATCTTTATTTTACAATCACATTTTTATGAGCACTTGAAATCTGTTACACTGTAATATTATTTTAAGCGCGTGTAGTCAATGCTTATTATTATGCTGAGGCGGAGAATGATATATGAGTATAATTCATTATTATGCTGTATTTCTTTGGAGTGTGCGTAATTCTCAGAACGCTTACCTAAAGTTATTGGTATGTTTCTATTTGGGGTTTCTTAGGAGCTGGAAGTCAATATGAAAACTATCTGCCTTTTCTTTATAGTGTTTATAATTTATATAATATATAATGCTTTTATTGTTCGCAACTGAGCTATGTTTTATTTAGTATGGGCATCTATAAAAAAAAACTTTTTGTTTGGAAACCGTAATAATCACAGGAATTAATAAAAAATTAAAATAATCAGAATAGCTGGACATAAAATCAACGTTTACAAACATACAGAATAATTAAAGTCACGTGATTGTAAACATTACTATATATAATATCGAACTACAGTACATTGACCCAACACCAAGAAAAAAAAAACAAATCACACATTGGGATGTGGATATTGAACCCGTGACGCACTGTATCTCAGCGCATGTATTTCCGAGCCATTACAAGCCGTCCTTTCACAACTTTCGATATAGTACAAAATGTATGTAGTATTAACCTTGTTTTATATTTTTTCTTACATATATAATTACCACGCCTGTACCTCATAGAATATAGATCTCCACTTTGCTCTTCTATCTTTTTCTTTATAAAATCTGGTTTCGTTCGGCAATTATTCGCGATGATTCACATACGCCTACTTATTTATTTCGCTCGGATGGCATTCACGTAAAAATCTGTCATGTAATGCGCGGAAGGCGAAGACTAGTTTTTTGCTTCTTTTGTTCTCACGTTGGTCTGTAGGCTGAGTCATAAATATATTTAGCATACCAGTACGGATTGTATAAAACAAAGAATACTGTTGACAAAAGACTTCTTAAGGCTGGTGGAAGGATATTAATATTTTTGATATCAATATCGTGAGATCTGCATACCATAGCAATTTCTAAGACTTTCTATAGTATGTAAAATTTCGCCAGCCCGCACTAGACGAGCGTGGTAGACTATATACCCTTATCCCCTTAAATAGTACTTTCAGTTGTAGAGGAGGCCCGTGCCCTGCAGGGGGATGTATATGGGCTGATACATTACAGTACTCAGATAACTACTACAGTGTTTAAGGGCCTGTCATTCCGACGCACTTAAATGACTCGGGATATTTTTTTCTTTGTATATCTGGATAAACAGACAGCCCAGTATAATTATCGCAATACATTATCTGTAACGCAAGTCCCCAACCTACAGGCCCAGTATTATCATATAGCATTTATTAAAAATAAAATAAGATAGAAAATCTACACTGAAACTGCCACTGAAAATCTACAGAAATATAAAATACAATGTTATCAAACAAGAAAACACACATAATGTACAACTTCACTAAAAAAGAAACGTAAAACCATACCATCTGTTCTCAGCAATACCATCAGCAATTTCCATTAGTACACGTTATATGCATCATGTAATTGCATCGTGGGGATGCATAATGAACTGAAGCACCCTTGATGTAAGGGTGCGCGGCACGCGACGAGGGTGCGGTAATGTAGGGGTGTATACTGTCTGGCGGGATGCGTGCAGTATTGATCACTTGGATGGTGAAAAAACTATTTATTGCGAAAATGTTGTGACTACTGTTGTGATGTATAGTTTGATCAACCTTAGGCATAGAAAACCTGCTGAATGTAAGCATATTTAAGAATTAGTCAGATTATGTGAACCTGAATACCTATGTATTCAGGTGTATTTAAAATGTTACTTAACCGTTTTAATATAATTAACATAACGTCGATAAGTCAGGGATGTGGGCCTTCGATTCGAACCAACGACCTTTGATACGCTATTTGAGTGCATTAGTCTTTAAGCACTCATAATGAGATGTAATACCCAAAAATTACACTAAGCCAATAATGTAACAAAAGCATAACAAATCAAAATCTTACAAATGGCATTTATACACCAATAAAAGGATGCAAGTTGAAATCCTACATCAAGTCACTTATAAACGCGTCAGGAACTGAACCTGTTCCCCTCACAGTAAAGACTAGTCAGGTCGGGTGAACGGCGAGCAGTGATGACGTAACACGCGCCGACAAACCGAACTGCGTGTTCCGTTACACAAGGTATCACGTAATTGCAATATCCGCCCGCGTTATATGGAACTCCGCCTTCTCAGTAATATTTGTTTAGCCAGCCAGTTGGAAACATTGTTATGCAAGAAGCCCGGAATATTTCGATAAAACACTGTGTACCCATGTTCTCGATAGGAGTAGCAAATGCCATCAAATAAATGTTTCTAATATCAATTAATTTATATTATAACATATGCACTGGTAGTCTCTCTTATGCGAGTTAACATCGCAACAACAATTTTTCCCGCCTCAGAAGAAGAGATGCACAACTGTGTTCCGGTTTGAAGGACATTGTAGCCAGTGTAACTACTGGATATATTGAATATTGATACTTAACAGCTTATGTGATGGATGGTGGGTGCAGTGAATTGCCAAACATTGTTTTTATAATTCATGGTTTTACTACTGTCCATGAGCGGTCGTATCACTTTCCATCAAGCGAACAACGAATGGCACATCTCATCTCTTTACAATTAAAAAATATATGAATATGCCTGACGTATAATTGAAACAAGAGAATTGAAACAGCGAATTTGGAAAACATGTAATTTGTACACATATTGTAACGATCTCCGTACTATTTCATCCGTGCTTTTCTCTAACAACACGTATCTATCAATTCACAATTTATGTACACAATATACTAATTATACATATTTGATGATGATGCGCGCATGCCAATGGGAATTGAAGCGTACGCACCTACGCGCCTTCGTACGTAGATAATGATAATTTTTAATGAATAAATGACTGCAAAGGGATGCTGATAGATATTATATATGCAATGGGGAATTAGGAAACGAGTTACGGAAGCTCACTGAATATATGAATCTTTCCATTTTACTCTTTGCAACATAACATGTATGGAAAATGCAACCATCCATCATTCACAATATTAATACTACGAGCATCGCTTTTATGTGTCGTATGAATGTTGATTTACAGTAAAACTCACGCAGTGTCCTTATCAATTGGCGAGCCCTGTGCGATTTGGTGCACACGCATCCGGGGGTCGTTGGCTGCCGTGCGTGTGACCTCTGCCACTCCGGGATAACTGGTCTTTGGAACTGAATCCGGTGACCGTAATGCTACCAACCGGATTCAACCAGAACTGTGTTACGAGTTTGAATAATTAAACCAGCAGTAATTTATAAATGCAAGGTGTGTTTTAACATGTAAATATCACCATTCATCATGTACATAACAATTTAGGAATAATTATAATGATAAAATCACGGTTATAATTATTAATCTAATTAAATACATAATGCGAGTGTGGATGGAAGAGTCGGTAGGGGTCGACCTCACCGAACATACACCATCCAAATCGGTGATACCCTTAACAAGGGTCAGGTTAAAAGTACCCTGAATCGACGAGAATTCATGAAGACGTTGATGAAAGTGGATGAAGCGAAAGTAGTATGTCAGGATCGAGCAAAGTGGCGGTCTATAGTCTCTGCCTACCCTTATGGGATACAGGCGTGACGATTACGTATGTATGTAAAATCACAGATTCTTTTTGCCGAAAGGAGGACTACAAACAAACCTATGATTTCTTGGGATGAAAATAAGCTCGGCGAATTGCGACCAATGGTGGCACTTCTGCCTCTGCCCCTCAGGGATGCAGGCGTAATTGTACTATCTATGAAAAACTCATTAAACTCCATGGGAATATTTATTAGAATATGTTGAAAAATTACCATATCGCGATAGCATCGGAAAGTTAAATAAACTTATCGAGTACAAATAAAATTGCCGAGCGATATCGCCTTGAGACGCAATACGCCATCTACGAATATATCAAACTACATCCCACCTAATAAAAAACAGGGGCACGTTTCATCGTGCGTACTAAACAAAACAAATCATTGAACCGTCTGAGAAGCCGTATGGATCGCTCCCGCGCCCGGACCAGCTGACACCGCACCTAACTCTGAATAACTGGCGCAAAATTACCACAACGTACTTCAGGCTATTATAAACCTTGTTACTTTCGCTATAAATACCATTATCAATGTATAGACCGTTTGAACTCCGTTAACAATAATGACCGTACGAGCTCTAGGCACGGAACAAATCGATGTCGATGCGGACGTGTGTAGGTGAAAGTTATCGAATTGTCCTATAGTGCTATGTAATATTCTAAGTATAGAGAGGGAAAAGTATATATGCTTGGTAGAGTTAATCACAAAAAAATGTGAATAACAATAATTATTGTACAAATATTTTTGGGATGTTTAACGTAATTGTCAATGGGCATAAATAACAAGGTATTCAAGAAGTTAAAAAACTAGCTACTTAAAATGAATTGATTCCAGCGATGTTCACAAATTGTAGTGTGAAAATGATCAAACCTAATTATTAGTATCCTTAGAAGGTAGAATATCGATAACCTAACTAGGTTAACGTAACTACGTTTGCAGTAAAAAAAATGAGTAAATTACAAAGATCCAAAAAGATTCATTATTTAAGCATTAAGCATTAATAATTAATTGTGAAAATTATTTGAATGACAAAAAACAAGTGTAAGGTGAAGAAATTGATGTCACGAGTCCATGACACAATTCAAAACTCCGTTAACACAAAATTAACAACAATTAAGTATGTATCGTAGATAAATACCAATTAGTTTAAACATAAAAGTGAGGACAAACGTAACTAACCGGCTGATAACTCCAGAACAAATATAGTTGATATAGTATTATAGTGAGGATCGCACGCTTTTCATTAAAATATAGTATCGACATGTCGGTCATTGTCGACGAGTGGTAGTCACTAGAGCGACCCCACTCGCTCCGTACGGGCGGCCCCTCTCCGCGTCGTCAGTGTTCCTCCTGCCGCGTCACAGACTGTATCGCTTGCACAGTGCGCCACAATGTTATTCGCAGCGCTTATTGCGCTGTTCGCGATCTCGGCCTCGTCCGCCAGCGACTTGTCGCCGGTCGACGATGTGCGGGCCAAGTTCTATGTGCTGGAGCGGGAGTTGTGGAAAAACGTCACCGACGCAGAGTGGAGAGTCAGCGGCCTAGGCGGGGACGTTGAGCTCACAAAAGCCTTTGTGGTGTTCGACGACCAGATACAGTCTATTCCGATCGTGCCGCGACCTCACGTTGACTCGTGGATATGGGTGAAGGCGTCGGAGAAGATGCAAGTCATCAACGGGCATTACAAGAGCTTCATAGAATTTGTGAGGAGGCAGGCGGTGCCGGGAGCTGTGCCGGCTCCGTCACGAGAATGGCTGGATTTGGCTGAAGCTATTCTTATGGACCCCAAGTCTTCCGTATCACACTCTGTGACGAAACTGGGCGAGCTGCTAGAGCATGGAGACAGAGTGCTGTATTATAACGTGCAGGAGGTACACTTACACGCTAAATATTATAAAACACGATGTCGATGACCCGATGTGTATATTAATCGTATGATGTTTATGAATTGCGTTTCAAACATTTACATATTTACAGTGAAAGTTGTGTCCTTCGAGACTGCATACCGATGCTGAACCGTGACCGCTTTCTTGTTAATAAATTATGCCATTAGGAAGTAAAATACAAACACTTAGCATTCACGATCGAAACATGACGAAGCAATAACTGTAAAATGTGTTCGAAGCTGTTCATCCGGTGGGTCGTTTCTTTGCTCCTAAAATTAGTCCTTTTCAATAAACCCTTTGCGGTACCGTTACGGACAAAGGAAACGTGGATTTAATTTTTTTGTTTAGTAATGCAATTAAACTCTTTGTTGACAGAGAAAACTGCTTGCAAAGTAATATCCGCTCTTTGTTTTTATTAGCAAGTACATATTGCAAGTATAAGTACGAAAGTTATAAACGGACGGTAAATATTTGACCCACGTGCGCGGCATCCGGAAGAAACTGCTAATTCCACCAACACTTATTACGCTTCAATAGGGTATTTGTACTTAAATTCTTTAGAAATTAATTCAAATATCTGAAAAATTTCAACTTGTGCGGTTGAAATTTTGTTTTTGACTTTGATATTATATTTCTACGCGAAATTGTATGTGTCGCAGATACCTTCGCATTAAATACATTTCGCTGGCATATTCGCACTTATCAAAACGTTCTGAGAAGCGATACATGGCGACCGTACGGCTATCTGTCACAAACATAACACGACCACGCAAGTAGGGTAAAAAACAGACAGTTATAAAATCACACGCTAGATTTGCGTCCTTTGTGTCGACTACGAAACTATTATACTAGTAGACATAATTGTGTCACATAGCGAGAACATGCCAAATCAATGCTTTATCGGGACTGCAATGTGCCTAATTGCAGTACAAATAAAGTACAAAAACATACATACATAAATTCACGCCTTTTTGCCAGAGTACACCCTCTGAGCAGAAGATGCAGAAGTGCCACCAGAACACTCACGTTTCGGCTTGTGTGTTTCGTCCCATGATAGGATAGGATATGAGTCAGTTAAAATAAGGGACATGAATAATAAAACAGTGAACAGTGTATGAAACAAAAAGGACATTGGCATGCGTTTAAGGATAAAGTGTCATATATCATGCAAAACTAGGCTGCGTGGACCTTGGTAGTAGCAACTGGGATAGCGTTAGTCTCATTGAGTGTGTAAAATCGTATAGGTATATTCGACCGAATCATAACAGAACTTTGCCTAACACGTTTTATAATTATTGTCACAGTTCCAACAACTTCTTTTACATGAATTGAGTTACAAACTTCGAAAGAACATGTTGACACATTTACATGAATGGCCCTGAAAGTCGGTGAATTATAATCAATGAGTACTGGTTTTCTGGAATGCCATCTGCTGTGTAGAATGTTCATACTACATACGTTATACTTAATGTGTTTTTTGTTTGTTTATTTCAATCAGCATAACACTAGGTATTTTAAACAGCTTAATACCGAAATTGGGCTAGTAAAATTCCGCATTCAACTTGTTTTTTTCTTCCTAGCGTTGTCCTGGTTCCAGGATTCGCTATGCTACTTAATCTTTGTCATTGCAGTGCCTGGTATGAGGTATCCTCAGTCGCACGACCAATTAAACCATTTCTATAGCAAGTGTACTTGTCATTAGCGATCGCTACACATAAATACCATGTAAGTGCGTATGATGATTCAGTTACTGATGCTTTGTGTAAACTTATTACGCATGTTGTCATTGAATGCAGCTGTAAACTATATACAATATACAAACAAATAAGCATTGGTTGGATATGAGACAAACATTCCAATTTATATTTTTTTTACTTTTCTGGATTTCAGTTACAGGTATAAATATGTAACCATACTCAATACAAATATTGCACATGTTATTGTACTATCACACACATCATATCAATAAAAAGTTCCTTTAATCTTTGACTTCAATATTATTTGCTACATTTGACCATAGATAGGTATGACCTATCAATTTTTATGTATTCTGGACGAAAATAGCAACACAAGGGATCGTAGACTTCCTACATCAAATGACAAATTTACGTTTAGTTCAATCTTCACGTTGCTGACGGACAGACGGACAATAAAGTGGTTCTACGTACGGTACGGAAATACAGAAACAATAATGTGTAAAGCTAAGTTTGTTTATAAAAACTTACAAGATAACTTATACAAAGGAAGCTGCCTCATACTGTTGATATACATATTTGCCATAACAATCATTAGATAAATACCGCGATTGTGTAGCGATATACACTGTTTTCATCTATTGTCACGAATTTACTTGTAACTTTGATAAAGATAATTCTTGTGACATTACTTACAGTTTGGCCTTAACACGGTTGAAAATTCCATTATAAATTCCCAGTTAAACATTAATGATATAATTGTAAGAGTGCATTTGTATATTTCCAAATTTTATGAAGTGAAAACAAAAATAAAATACAAAATTAAGATATAGATATTATTATGCTGCTCAGCGTCTTTAGAATTCTATAATTTACGAGAATATGTTTTTTTATTAAAATAACAACAAAACATATAAATATGGGAAAATTAACGATTATTTTTATCTACATCACGAGGATATACCTAACTGAGAAAGTTACTTCAACACTACATGAATAAATTACAAAAGTATACATTCACAGCGAAATGGCTCGAAATGAACAAAACAACAACACATATACTCTTATTGTTAGTAAAATGTGATACAAATGTTTCCAGGCAGAGAGCATGGAGGCGTGCACGACTCCAATGTCGCCGCATCAGGTGATCTACGACATATACAACACGGTCGCGCTCACCGAGATCAAGGGGTACGCCATGATGCAGTTCTCTTGGATGCTGCTCAGGATATACGATAAAGGTAACCACTTTTGTTATCATCATTTTATTTCGATAGTTTGTAAATAAGTTGTTTCATAGTTCTTTCTTGTGTTATTTACTAAAGCATGTTGTGATCTTCTATAATTAAAGAAATACAACGTTAAAATGAGAGTACAAGAGTACATTGGTAAAGCTTGTAAATTGTATTCTTTGTTGGAGATGCTAATGAATAAAAATAAAATGTACAGTAATTCAATTCATATACAAAGGAATTTATTAATCTAAGTTTCGAGAGCGTACCATTAACAACTCGCGCACTTAATTTTTCATGGTTAGTTGAATTAGACGACTGTTAAGAGATACAGGAATCCTTTAAATTCAAGTGGTGCTCAATCAGATATTTGTATTTCATACCATTTTCCTTTTTAAATTCCAATAGCAATCACTAGCTATTTTAACTATGTATGTTGATCTAAAAATTTCAAAGATGTGATCATATTTGAAGTTATTTTAATCAGTCATTAAATTTGAATAAAAATACACACATGACGATGTTTAATCAGAGCTAGACTAATCGCGATATATAAATAGGTTAATATTACGCGGGTGAAGATGTCAGACACAAGTAATTGAATGAAGCCTGTTTAATTATGCGTATGCACGTTGGCAGTCAACGGAATCTATGCTATGTAGTCACAACGTATAATTTTTCCGAGTTATGTACATCTATGTAAGATGTAATAGGAAGTAATTGTATGAGTTTGCATACCGGTTTTATGCAATAGTACAATTATAATTCTTGTGTAACTGATAAGAAAATGGAAATTTTGTATTTGATAGATCTAGGAATCTATCAACAGTAGGTAATGTGGACGGTTAAATATGTAACCCCTTAGTTTTGGGTAATGCCATCTAGAAATAGCAAGCCGTTAGCCGTATCAAACTCATGGAAGGTAGAAAATTCTAGCACTGTACTGATTAATTCTACTTCTATGAATAGTAATATACGTATCTGCCTCTTATATTTGAAATACTATACGTACAATGAAACAACAAATTTTACAAGACTTAGTAGTATTAATTGCGTTTAAAGATTTACTGTACTCTACATCTGGGGACATCAAAGTTAAAAGATCAGTATTGTATTGGAAAAAATAAACACATGTAACATTTGTCACCCGTGAATGTTCATGAAATAAACAAAAATGCACGTAATTAATTTCAAATAGTTGTAAAATGTAAAAATATCGTCAAAGTGGAGATTCAGTTTATTCCTGCCATATTTGATACGTTAGAATCATTAAGTAAATAATTATTTTTAGCAATATAGAAAAATGACATAAATGAACATCCTGCAAAATAACAATACATTGGTACTAATTACGAATATTTCAACGTTAGGAATTTTTAATATTATGTAATATTTTAGTTTTTAAAATAGTGAGATAATTTATATACATAAGTAAATTCAGTTTCAAATGCAGAAACCAATGGTAAAACAAAAAAAGACAGAAAATGTAGTTTTTCGCTGCGTTAGCAAATTGTTCACATCGATACAAAAACAGACGATTAAGCGCATTTGGTGCGCGTTACCAATAACTAAATCGTTACTGAGTGAATTTCAACTTTAAGACATAGTAATAAGTTACAAAAATATAAACGGAGTTGATGACAAAAGAACTGCAAGGACAGATGTGGCGCATCTGTTTAAAATAAAACAAAAACTCAGAATTTGTTTCGTGGTAATAAATTTTAAGAATCATGATTCATTCATATCCAACGTGAACATTTTAAATGTAATAATTGCAAAGCTCAAGGCTATACGGTATTACTACGAGTGTGGCTTCTCCAATTATCCTAACCTTCTGTTTGTAAAGATTGTCCGTTGTAACTTGTGATTCAATATATTTTCAACTGACTAATAACATTCTGAATTAAGTATTTCCAGGAACTCTATTTCAGTCGCCAATTGTGCTTAGGCACTCATTTTTTTTTTCATATTTAACGTAGGTATACCATATGCGCA
This sequence comes from Hyles vespertilio, assembly GCA_009982885.2. NCBI lineage: Eukaryota > Metazoa > Arthropoda > Insecta > Lepidoptera > Sphingidae > Hyles > Hyles vespertilio. Next base: position 1,885,665 of record CM042811.1, read on the forward strand.
TAATGCTATAAAATGACGTCATCGTACAAAACATCGAAGATAAAAAATTATGACTAAATGTTGTTGTGTTTCAGGCAATTTCACACAAGAAGCGAGTCTTACTAGACAGAGGTACAGTCAGAGAACTGCTCAGGCGGCTGCTGTTGCTAGGAGTGCCCTGAATGAAGCCAGTAGAGATCTCTACATGTGCGACCCGCCATTGCATGTTGAAGGTAAGTTTTATACATTAACTTTAAATAAACAACATATTTTAAATTGTTAATATATCTACATTAAGATATTAAAATCCATCAATCCAGCTGAACAGATTATCATTCAATTTGGCAAATAGGTTGCTTAGGATCTGGAGAATAACAATGCTTTTAATTGTCAAATTCATTTTCAAAAGAGAAAAGCAAGGTAGAGATTAGAAAAGTTAATTGTCAAAATGGTGTTACATTTCCGGGATGATGAACAATAATATGAATGTATAATATAATGAGTGAAGCATTCATTAATTTAAGTGAAGTGTTGATTGAGTGGTTTACATTAATTGGACAGGGCGGTCTGTGCACCCATTACCGCCGTTACAAAATGATGCAACAAAAGCTAATTATGTTGATGATGATTCCAGGGGAGACATACGACCAAGTTACTCGGCTGCTCCAAGGTTACGTAGAGAACGAAGTGGACATGAACACGGACGGCACGTGCAAGGAGAACTGCGCTCATTACACCCTGGCGGAGAAGCACGGCTGCTACATGGACCAGTTCTGCTCCAAGCAGAAACCTTGCAAGGGACGGATCATCGACTGCCAGTACCTCGACTCTGATATGTGGGTGTGCCCGGCGGTAAGTTGGTGAAGTTTCTCAAAAATATATAATAATATTTGTTTCCTACACCTATTTCTTTCATCATCATTTCGATGAATTTCATCACAGGAAAAGCTAGCGTCCCTAAGACACTTCGTGAGGTTAAGTCATCTGTATTATTTCTTTGGGCGCAAGCCTTTATTTTGGACCTAAATACAATTACTTCTTCAATATAATTACAGTAATATTCAATAATTCTGTTAAGCATAAAATTAGTAGAGTAACAAAGTAGAGTATAAAGCAAACAAACTGATTAAATATTGTAGCAGCTCGACAAATATTATAAATATTTACGAATGAAGATTAATTTTTCATGGTTCATATTATTCTAAATAAACACGAAGAACACAATAATATTGGTAATAACATCTAAGTGCGTATCATAAACGGCCGTTGACAATTTAGCAAACCAGATATTAAGGTCATTACCAATGAGGTCATTACGTGTGTCCACATCACATTTCTCAATAACTGATGTGAACGATAAACAATAAATTAAAATTATTATTTTCAGATATTTTATACCATTCAATTCAAAAGATAAGTAAGAAATGTATGGTAAGCAAATGATAAAAAAATATATTTCTCAATTACAGAGTCGCAACAGTCATCGCAGGTACGAATGGATCGAATACGAGAATGGACGCAAACTTGGCAAAGTTGGGAGCTGCACACGCGGCACTACCAAGGTATAACTAAAAAACTGGCCAAGTATATTGGATCCAAATATTTGTTTATAAAAATAGGATCGACATAAGTAGCATTCAGACATTGGCGCGAAATCTCGCCGATGGAGATTCACAACTGGGTTTATCTTTATTGACCTCACGGTTGGCCTCGAGGTCGTCTGATTACTGAATAAAACGTGATTGTAAACTTCTGACACTAGAAATATCAAACAAGGGTTGTTTTGTTGTAATGAACTTCGAACAATATCGATATAATGTAAACTTAAATTAATTGAAAGGTTTAAGATGATTAATACCAAAGTTCTCAATGCTGTCACGTAAATGAAAACTTTACAGTAAAATTACCCTTTACTTCAACTACCTGCACTTCGTCAGCGTGTTGATCTACAGCCAGACTCTTTAGATAGAACCTTCGCTCGGCTGATACATACGGTATAGATGGTGATTCAACGGTAAAGGTTTGTCCAGGTGGATTCGTGGTGGCGCTGGCTATTCTGGCACTGTTCGTACTGCATGTGCCTCTGCGACGACACCACCGACTCGGATCGCTACTTCAGCCTGTGGGACGCCACGTCCGACGTCAAGAACAACAAGTTAGCGTTTGCATTGTAGCACACCCGCACACCTCCACCGAGTTACGAATATTAGGAATGCTGCATGACTTTATATATATGTGTATATTTATATAACGTATATTTATTATTTATATTCACAGTTAGGCATGATTTATGAAGCCCAAGTACATTAGTAATAATATCTTTGCAGACATTTCACGACGAGGTGGTCGATGTTCAATCTCAAGCAGAAAAACTGTCTCTACTATTAAATTAATATTAATACAATTAATTTTACATTAAAGGTGGACTCCTGGTGGAGATGGAACCTCCTCCACTGCTCGTATTGCTTTTGCCTGTGCGAGGAGGATGTCGATAGTTCTGAGCGATTTTTCAGCATGAGAGAAGCAAATGCTGACGTATCAAAGAACAAGTCAGTACCTGACGGGATGAGGGTGTAGCTGACTAACTATACGGGATCTATACATACAGCTGACGCTTCATAACATTGGGATCTAATGACAATAGTATCTATGTTTCCTTGCATGCGCTTATCAGTAGTATTAGGAATATTTCGCTTGGGTATTAGATGCTATGGGATTACATAAATAGCTTAGTACGCAAAAATCTATTAGATGAACAGAATAAGCATCAAACAAGGTCCTAAAAGCATGGGTGTGCGGGTGTTCATGTTAACAAAATTATCCCAAAGACTTTGACTAATCAGAATAATGTTCCAGGGTGGTAACTGGAGTTCGCCTGGTGAAGCACGGCAGAGTGTTCCACCTGCAAGTGTACGAGGGCACGCTGAAGGGCCGCGGGTTCGTGGAGCCGTCCGGCTGGGTGCCCATCAAGAAGTTTGATCCTTCTGAGGCGGGCATGATGGATGGAGTAGACTACCACACGCTCACTTATGAGAAACGAGCTATCGATTTGGACGAACTGGACTCGCCTGAAGGATACGTGCTTACTGGGATAAGGTACGACTACTCTTGACCTTTTATTATATAATAATCAAAAATACGTATAAATAGCCATACACTCTAAACCGTATAGTCCCTCGCCTTCCCTGCAGTTGGACTACATGTATTACTATTAGCCAACAGAAAATAAGTATTTACTTATCTAGTGAATTCCTTGCCAACGTTGCATATAAATTTATATTACAGGTTCCGCATGATCGGCGCACATTTACATTTCGAAATCCGATCGACACCGTTCAACTACACTACAGGCCGTCTCTCGCCGAACAGGAGCCAATGGATCAGTAATGATAACACAGACGCCGCACAAACACAACCAAGGTACGAGAGTTCCAGTCATTCAGAAAAATACTATTTAGTTAATTGATAGTACTGTGATACTGATATAAAATCATAAAACATATTGATAATTAACATTGTATCGCTTTTGATAAAAAAGGATAAAAATGTAATAAACTCACATGATTCATTAGAAAATACATTCTGTTAAAATTTTAAAATTGTTTTTTTAATCGATAGTATGTATCGATATAAAGAAAGTCCCGATGATTACCAATATCGATTATTGTCACTTATGTTTACATAAATAGTTTAATTTTGTTTACAACCGTATCATATATTACATTTTTTTTCCAGGTCTAAGCTAGAACTGAAGAAGCCAGACATACCGACGCGCAGTCACATAAAGCTACAGTTGGACTCACATCACGACCAGTACCTGGAGTTTACACACACCGACTTCGAAGCGGACGCAGCGCAGAGCACTGTCCCCTTCATTGACGTGCAACCAGTACTGCCCAATAAGGGTAAGCTTCAACATTATTAAAATGTTGATAGTGTTTTGATAAATTCCATCCGCCTACATTGCGAGCACTGTACACAAGAGGTATCTGATAAAGTGATCCAAAAAGTTCCATCCATAAAGCATCTGATAATTAAAGTCACAAAATATTTTGTATTCTTATACTGTTATGACAAAGCGACTACAATGACTACAACACACTTATTTGTAATTGTAGTGCACTCAAAATTACGATTAATAGAAATATCTATCAATATGAGTTTTCTTATGGCAGTCCACAAAGGAGGTGCATAGGGCACAGCCCAAAACGCAACATATTTTATAAGTCCCTACTGATTGAATTATTTTTCCGACCAGGTGCGGCTCTAGCTACAGGCGCGGGCGTGATCCACCGAGGAGCGGACAACTCCGGCGGGTTCATAGCGCTCAAACTCACCACGTACTCATACGCGAGACATGTGAAGGCCGAGCCGCCGCCAACCGGCTTCACCGAGGAGAAAGAAGACACTACCGAGTTCGTCATGGCGATCGTCAACTAGACTAATACACTAGTGATATTAATACACTATGCAAGTGGCCGTCAATTGTTTTTCGATGAAAATACTTGACGTACACTTCCAAGTTATCTTTAAGTTAGCTGTAATTGTAAGGAAACAAAATAAAGGACAAAAATTATTGGAATACACTAGGCTTTGTTTACATCAATCCATATTTTAGTGAACTATGAGTATTACTTAAATGATGTATGGAAAATGCAACCATCCATTCACAATACTAAGAGTATTGCTTTCATGTGTCGTATGAATGTTGATTTACTGTAAAACGCAGTGTCCTTATCAATTGGCGGGTCCTGTGCGATTATCCTGGTAGTGTTTTATAAATGCAAGGTGTGTTTTAACATATAAATATCACCATTTATCATATATAGTAATTTAGAAATAATTTAAATGATAAAATCACATTCTTTTTGCCAAACGGGCAAAAAAAAGTTATGGGATGAAAGTAAGTTCGGCGAATTGGAACTCCATATGACTCCTCTGCATATCCCCTCAGGTAGTGTTCGAATAAATAGCAATAGAAATCACAAATAGCAAGTGAAGTCGACAGTAACATTTCACAAATTATATGAATACGCAAAATTTTGCGATTGTGATCACAAAGCTAATCGACTAATATTTTTATACGATCTCGTTGAAAAATGGTTATAATATATGGTCGGTTTTTTGTTTACAAATTCTGTTGTGGAAATTAGAAATAGCAGAAATATTGAGTATGCTAAGGCTTCAAAATTAACAAGGTCGTGATGTTAATTTGAAATGGCAATAATTCACATTACTACCCTCAGGGATACAGGCGTAATTGTACTATGTATGTAAAATTCATTAAACTCCATGGGAATATTTATTAGAATATGTTGGAAAAAATACCATTTCGCGATAGTTGAACCGTCTGAGAAGTCGTGTGGATCGCTCCCGCGCGCGGACCAGCTGACACCGCACCTAACTCTGAGTAACGACTGGCGCAAAATTACCACAACGTACTTCAGGCTTTTATAAACTTAGTTACTTTCGCTATAAATACCTTTATCAATGTATAGACCGTTTGAACTCCGTTAACAGTAATGACCGTACGAACTCTAGGCACGGAACGAATCGATGTCGATGCGGACGTGTGTAGGTGAAAGTTATTTGATTGTCATATAGTGTAAAAAAGTGTGTAGTGAAAAGTATATATGCTTATGATAAAAAAAATGATAAACAATAATTTTAGTATGGTATCAATATTTTCTGGATGATTAACGTCATTGTCAATAGGCATAAATAACACTGTATTCAAGAAGTTAAAAAGCTATTTAAAATATATTGATTCCAGCGATGTTCACAAATTCTTGTGTAAAAACTAAAAATGATCAAACTTAAGTATTAATATGGTCAGGAGGTAGAATATCGATAATCTAGTTGTAAGAATAAATTACCTTTATAGTGAGAAAAATAAGTAAATTCCAAAATCTCAGACCATCCTTCATCCATCATAAATGATTATAATTGACTCTGTGAATTATTTCAATGACATGAAACAAGTTTAAGGTGAAGAAATAGATGTCACCAGTCAATGCCATAAAATTCTGTTAAGACAAAATTAACAACAATTGTATACATTCCAACACGGATGTATTGTTGATAAATACCAATTAGTTCAAATATAAAATTGAGGACAAATGTAACTAGTCGGCTGATAGCTCCAAGACAAATATAGTTGATTTCGTATAACTGTGAGGATCGCACGCTTTTCATTAAAATATAGTATCAACATGTCGGTCATTGTCGACGAGTGGTAGTCACTAGAGCGACCCTACTCGCAGTGTTGCCATATCTACCAACTTTTAGGTAGAAATACCTACTTTGCCCTCAGTCTACCTATCTACCAATCTAAGCCCCAAAACCTACCTACTTCAAAATTTTCAACGCCGTTATTGAATACCTTTTTTTTCTTACTGAAGGATGAGGCGATATGGCTTTGTTATTTAGCGTAACGGCGACGACGACGACGGTTACTGACACCTGAGATTAACACTTTTGTACCACGTTCGCGGCATTCAGGTGGAAACCTGTTTGTTACATTACATCAAAATATTGAATCGAATTTGTTGTAGTAATTGTGTTTTTATTTGCTTTTATCTAATGCTTATTTGTATTAACATTAAGGCTGTCATTATATTGACATTGACAAGCCTCCAAAGTACTTATGTACTTAATCATCGGCAACTAACATCACCGTGAGATGATTAAATGGCGCCTAATGGAGATGTTATGATTGGAAAGTACTCCTAGGCTGATTAGACCGATTCGTGCGCGGCAAATACGACCCCATTTTGTACAGTTATACCCTGTGCCTATATGTGATTGCTGAGCGCCCTGTAGGCAGATCACTACTTCGATTCAAAGACAGCGTGAAACGGGACATGCTTTCTTTTGAGATAGATCAAACCAAGTGGGAAGAAAAAGCGGCCGAGCGTGCTGAATGGCGCAAATTCGTAGCTGACGGTGTTTCTTCTCATGACAAGGCCTGGGTTAAGCAGTTAGCCCGCAAGCGTGAAATTCGGCAGCATCGAGCTACTATCCCTCCTTCACAATTAAATATAGGCACCAGTGGCGTGCCTAGGGTTGTGGACTAGGGCAAGCCCAATATTTTTTTAGTAAGAATATGTATTGGTTCAGGAGCAAAATGGTATTAAGAAAGAAGAACGTGTTCATCATGCGATATAGGGCGAGCCTATGCGATGTACTTAAATAAAAAAAAATATAGAAAACGACCCGAGATTCGAATCCGAGACCTCAACTTTGCGTCATCGAGACAGTCCTAGACCTACCACACGATCTATATAAGATTAGGATAAAACCAATAAAATAATAACTATTTTTATCACTGTTATGAAAAAATCTATTACAACAAGTTGTTTCGAAAAAATCTAATAGATGGCGCGATTTTCACGGCCATCTATCTAATATTGCCAAAATACTGAAGGGCCCATCATTAGTTTTAAATAGATGAATAAAACAAATGTGTAAGTTAAATTACTTTTGGGCATGCATACGTAACTTTATATTATAATTATTCGTTCGAAAAAAATATACAACACCGACAGTATAACTTATTAGTATGAGAACATCCAGCAATCTATGTAGTTATGTGCACTGATCTATAAAATTGTATTCTATAGTTTTCACTACTTTCGAGAAATACACAACAAATCAGGCGTAGGTTTTCGACCAGATACGAGTAGTTGTTTGTCTACGAAATGTAATGAATTTACCTTTTCCTCGCCGATCAACACTTGCACACACTTCAATCCATCACAAGGCACATTTTCACCCATTATTATACGTAATAAACGTAAAATACTACAATTAAACGAAAACTAAACGTAGATTAGTGATTCAGTGATTACTGGTTATTCGTCCGCTCGAAAGACATAATAATAAGCGTGAAGCTATCCACAGGTCCTAAATTATGGACAATTCCAAATTAAGTATTCTAATTATATATTAATAAAATATTTAAAACATCATAATACGGTCTCAAAAAAAAATCAATTTATTTTATATATTATCCAATATAACTTGTAACAAAACATAAATATTTTTCGATTAATTTGGATCATAAGATGACATGTCAAGTGCACAACTTCACTCCGCGAAGCCGGGCATTTTGCTTGGTACAAATTGCATTAAAAAAATAGCTATATGTATAGGTACGTAGTGTCATGCTATATCAGTGGCGTAACTACCCCACCGGGGGCCCGTGGCAAAATTCATCAAATGGGGCCATTTGTATATGTAAAAAAAATAACTTTGTAGTTTCGTTTTTATGATTATATTTTAAAGGGCGTGGTGGCCTGTTGGAATAGGCGCAGCCGCCAGCATGGTCGCGGGTTTAAATACCAGGGTATACATTTATTTTTCGGAGTTATGTGTGTATAGATAGTCAATCACCATGCTCTGTGATAATAATGAAAAGCATCGTGAGGAATCCGGAGCCATTTGCAAGTGTCTATGGTACGTAAAGTCCGCCAACCCCCACTAGACCAGCGTGGTGGACTATATGGTTTAGCCAATCTCAATCATACGTACTTTGGATCATAGGGGAGGCCCGTGCCCTGCAATGGGACTTATAGGGGATTATACAGTAGAGCACGGAATGTTTTAATGACATGGCTTCATATTTCTCATCGGATTATGAACTAATATCATTTCATAAAGAGTGTTTTTGTTGCTGTTTAGTATTTTCGAAATCAAGTATTTTATCTAGTCCTTGGACTTATTTTACAATCCCTCTCAGTGTCACATTTTGCTAGTAATACGGCTATCTGCGCTTTTTTTATGGCCATGAAAAGGTATGTTTTTTAATTAAGTAAATTTTCGATGTTTCGTATTTCTTTAGCGCATTTAAAATTGGTTTCCAGTCGTCATAACCCTCAACTCAAGCCTTCATCGTCAGACTTTTGCTGTCCACTGCCAGACATAGGCCTCCTCCAAATTTCGCGATTTCACACTGTCATCAGCTTGTCGCATCCAGCATGTGGTAGATATTTTGCAAATCGTCACACCTCCTAGCTGATGGGCGTCCTATACTACGTAAGCCAAGACGCGGTTTCCGCTCAAGAACACAAGACAAGATATGGCCAGCGCACTGCCATTTCAGCTTGCTAATTCTGGGTGCTATGTCTATAACCTTGGTTCTCTGTCCGATCAGCTCATTACGGATCTTATCTTCCAAAGAGACACCGCGCATAGCATGCTCCATAGCTCGCTGAGCGACCATAAGCTAGTGGACCAGCCATACTGTGAGTGGCCATGTCTCAGCACCGTAGGTACCGCAGGCTCTGGTAGGCACTGGTTGAAAACTATCGTTCTCAAGCTTTTAGGAAAAAAGTGCTAGCTAATGAGTAGACTCGTAGCCTATTTCTAAAAGTTTTTCCTACGTTGTTTTTTTGGGAACAACAACGAGCTGGTTGCCACATATAGCAACAGGTCTTGGGTCAAGGTGGGAGTGGATCATTACTTTGGTTTTGTCGAAGTTAATTTTAAGATCTGTGCGCTATGAGGCTAGGTCCAGACCGTCCAGAATCTGATGCAGCTCCTCCAGCGATTCCGCCATTAAGGCTATATCGTCACCGAAATTTAGGGGCGTTTGTTTATTATTTTGTTTATTTATTTTATTATTTATTGGCACTGTCTCTTAATACTTGTCTCTTGTTAACCCAATGATCTCTGGGTTTACAGTGAACCTTTCTCAATCACAAATCGTTTCACCTCATCATATTTGTTTTATTACACTTATCTGCAATGGACATTTAATATTTTCCACTCCTAAATATAGTTCAATATCATGTTTGCTGGTGTACTTGTAGTTGTTTTGGGTCTGAATATACTCTATCGTCGGGATTAGCTATTATGGAATTTTTAGTTTCGTCCATTTGATCATTTCCGAGACTCAATCAATCAATAAATTGATCGTTTCGAAAGTAGTGACTTATTTTAGATAACTTTTAATTCGTGGCTTCAAATTCCCTCTTTCTTTCTCGTTTTTCGCTACCTTTTACATAATTTCTAGAATAAGCCATATTTCAATTTATTTGGAAAATATTAACTTAATATTCATTAAATTATAATTTATTGGTTTGTAACTACAATGTTTATACTATAATGAAACAAAAATATAACATTTACATCAAATACATGATGATGAAATGTTTGTTATGTTTAAAATGTAGTCAATTATTATTAATAATTTCGTTATTAATGTTATATTCTCGGTTTACACCCTGTCGGGCTTGAACCTAAGGCCTTATCAAGCCAGGGCCCGGTCGCGCCCGAGACCCTGTCATACTAGGGCCCTGCCGAGCCGGGGGCCCCCTAGACCGGGGGCCCGTGGCATTTTGCGCACTCTGCCACCCTATTGTTACGCCATGCCACTGTGTAGTATAAAACATGGATCGGCAATGTGTCATTTCGAGCTCGACCAAAACTGATTTACGATTGTGTGCGTGAAGTTTACATGTGTGCTTGACATATAGTGGTGTACCATGCACTTTCGATACTTTCGTATCGATATCGATATAGCTGTTGGCCTGTAGTATTGGAATAACATTTTATGGATATATGCAACATTTTATTATATATTATCAAAAAATTATTGATGTGTTTATTTCAATACAGATACATAAACCCACAAATAAATAAAGATAAATTGTCATATTATTTGAAAACATTTTGTTTGAGATGTTTTGTATGGGTCTTTATGTTCCCCTGATCAAAATTATTTTTTTCATTGTGATGTATATACATAATACATACACCTAATTAAACTGGTAACAAAAAACACATTTATGAAATAAAACTATTATTTACAAAGTTTTAGCGTTTTCGGTTTATTTTTTTCATTTTTAACTTCCTGTCGCGAAGTTTCGATTACTTTACAGCTTTCGTAGTCACACGGTGGACTCAGTCTGCAAAAAAATCCGTGATATTTTGATTTTTCAATGAGTAAACACATTTTTACTATATGTATACTAGAGTTACAAAAATATGCTTATTTAAGTGAATCGAATTTAACACACCAGGAAGTGTTGGATGCCTGCTAGGCCGCGTTGAACTTGGACGGAGGACCTGGTTAAGCTTGTAGGAAGTCGTTGGATGCAGACAACTGAGACTGAAGAAAGAGAAAGTTTAATAAACTATGTTTTTTCTCTATCACGTCACCTAAACTAATGTTTTTCCTATGAGAATTTTAAATTTTAAGCCTATACAAAATGTTATGATAAATGAATAATGTTGCTTCAAGGTTTGGACAGTTATATTGTGCATGGAAGTATCGCATATTTTATAATAATATCTAATATGTTATTGTTTTACTATTATAGATTGACAGCCTCTTGGCAGAGATTGAAAGAGGCTCTAAATTCAAAAATCACGCACATGAAGTGTCATAATAATTATTCCACAAATATAAAAAATGAGAAAAAGTAAATAACTAATATTGTAGAATGAATACTATAGTAAATAACGCCCGGTAGAAGAAAAATGCACACTATCACAACATACTATAGCACTATAAAAATGTAAGGAAACATGTGTTGTCATCGACTATTTTATCGACAACCTTTTATTGATCGAACCTGTCAGTCAATCTCTAGCAACTTTTGGTTGAAATTATTGTAAATTCACGTATTTGATATTATTTTTTATACGCAATGGATGCTTTCAGCGCATTTATATAATGAAATACTATATTCTTTTCTACCGTGTATATGTATACACGGATTTCCATTTAATTCTATAATATCGTCACAAAATAGTATTGTGCAAAAGTGACCGCTACCTGTGAAAACTTTGATTATTTCGGATTTTTACGCCTGCATGAACCACACCTTGGCACTGCACAATTCACTATAATAAACTACGTTTAAAAAATATAACCAAGTACTGTAAAATTAAATAAATTCTGAAAATAAGCGAATTTTGTTGCTCGCTTAGTTTGACATATTTTGACTCTGGGTCACTGCAGGCTACTCCTGTGTAAACGTATGGTCGCATCATGCATCTCGCTTTAACATATGAGTTAAATTATTCTATCTCTTTCACATTGCCGATCTATGTTTTATACTAAATCTATGATTTCACCCATAGGTGCGACTGAGAGGGCAATATACGCCAAAAGCCAGGTAAAAGCACACGAGAGAGAAAAAGATAGATAATGCTTTAGCGTGTTCCATCTTTTTAAGATATTGCGTCACGCGTAGACCAGCGTTGATTTTGAATGAAATATTTTACGAGTATATTAGTTTTAAACCGCGGCGCTCGTTTATGCGAGTTGCCGGGCGCGACGCGGGTGCTCCGTCGCAGGCGCGGGACTCAATTATGGCGCGGTAAATTTAAAAATGATTTGGCATTAAACGAATGTATTTTATTTAAGGTACTAATTTGCCTTTAGGATTGAGTATATGCGTATTAAGTAAGGCAAGCCGGGCTTTTGGGCTTGTATGGAAGTACCGCCACTGATAGGCACAGGGTTTATGTGCTCAACGTTAAAACATATAGGAAAGTAAAAAAAATACCTTTGACTCGTTGACAGGACGTTCAATTTAATAATATGAACACTTTAGAGGGTTTATTACGTACTAATGCCCAAATACTGGAAAGCCAATTAACTTTTAACTCCGGTTAACTAGCTCTAATGCCCTGTTAAATTAATTCCAGTTAAATATAACTACGATTAAACCACTTAAGAATTAAATATATAATGGGGCATTAATCATCCAATTCGTATTCTCGAAAGCAACTTAAGAGTTTGACAGCTGTCAAACAGTCTAATTTCTAGTTTTAAGCGGCCGTCGTCTTAACCCATATTATCCTAGCGCCCCATTTAAGGTGCACTAATATTTTAAGGTCTAACACCGAATATTTGAATATTAGTGGGTAAATTGAAATGCAGTCGTTATTTAGATGCATTTGTCGATGACATAATAAATATTGGTATTTAAAATTCAAGTCAGTTTTTTTTATAGTCGGTGAAAAAAAGTGAATTCCATACTACACGAATTTTGGAAAAAGGTAAGTTACTACATCAATGTGTTATTTTTTGAATTTGTATAAATACCGATATTTACATTGTTATACATCAAACTTTTAATCAGTATATTGATGATAACGATATTATATTATTTTTATATATATTTTGCGAGTTTTCCGTAACGCCCCATTTGAGGTGCATTGGGAATAGTAGGCACCATGAACATTTTCCTCGAGAACTTAGATTATATATATATGATTTTATCTTTTAATCGTATTCTTTTCTTACCAGGTTAAATGTTATAAGAATAAGAATAAATTTTATTGTGAAAAAGCTCCAAGAAAATACAAAATTCAGAGTACACATTTTACAGTTAATGATATATCCAAAGTGTGGGTCCCAAAGTAGGCAAGCCCGGATCTTGGGCACCCATCCTATGTTAATGAGATTATATCAATACTGGAGGAAGATAGTCCGATAATTTTTGTGAATATATTCATTAAATCGCCGGCAAACAACGCTTTGAGCGACGGATATAGCCGAAATGAACATTCAGGACATATTAGCAACTTGACTAGAGGACAAGTATTGGCTAATGCTCAGGTGCGATGTCAGGTACCACTTTTCATGTATGATTCGGAATCTATTTGAAGAGCTTCCGAGTTACTTTCATGTCTACGATAATAACTATCTCCTCTTGACGACAAATTTGCCAAATTCCGACCTCTATGAGATATTATGATGAATGAAAGGTAGCTGATGTATTTCCCTGGAGACAAACATCCAGCTGTCAATGGTACCATATTTCGGAAAACATGGAACTAAACAACACACTCATAGGCAAACCAATCCGTCTGGGGTAAATTTGTTCACTACGTACACGAGTGATTTATAATAACAGTCTCTCAAGAAGAAATTGCACTGATTTAATTAGACTGGATGAAAAAGGACATTATATCGTTAACAATGAGACTTAAAATCGACGTCGTCAATGCCATAAAACTCTATATACAGCAAATATGGAGTTGGTATGCCTCTACATCGTTCTCAAACTTCTCATACTATTATATATATACATATTTATGTATATTTTAACTTATTTATTAATGTATATTCAATAAAGTAATTTTTCTAATGTCATATATCAATAAAATACTTTGCAAGTTACAGTTTTGTTTTTTTATTTCTTCATACAAAACTCATTGGCATATTTTCCCAGCGCCCCATTTAAGGTGCAGCCTGGAAATACATTATGTATAGTATATAAAAAAATTAAAAAATATTTTTGACTGTTTTAGAAAGCCCCTTTTCCCAAATTAGTAAAAAAAAATTAAAATTTTTGTGATTTTGATACCTTGGGATAATATGGGTTAAGTCCGCCTGTGACCACTCTTAACTTTTTCAATTCTACATATTATTTACTAAAATGTGTCTCGCGACGTTTTCATCGCTGTCTGATGACGATATAGCTTCGTCAAGGCGAGTCAATCAAGAAAAATTAAATGCTTTCGACACATACAAAGAAGAAAAAATTCAAACAAAGTGAGGTTCCGCCTGAAGAAAGAAACTGTTCTGCATCTTTGTTCCTTGCTTGGAGACGATAGAACCCACTACAAATAGAAGTCGAGTAATAAAAACTTGCGACCAACTGTTACTTGCATTACCTGTGATATTCTGCAACAGGCAGAATATGTCTCCAATAACCAGAAGGTTATTGGAGACATATTTCACGTGGAACACCCGACTGTACATCACAAAGTTGCAGCAGAGTCGGTTAAACTACAAAATCGTGACATGAAAATTCCCAACTAACAACAACAATGTCATATTGCAAACGATTTCTATGCGATCGCAGGAGTGATTGGAGTTATAAATTACACACATATAAGGATCAAATCAACAGGTAATTTCTATTTATAATAATGTATACATAACTATTTAGCTTTTACATGTACACAAATATATGTTTTCTTACCTTATTTTAACTAAATGTGCTTCTAAAATGCCTAGTGTATTTTATATTGTGTAGTAATCATTTAGAGTGTCCCTTTATACTGTACATAATATATTATTAATCATAGAATAGAATAATATAGTATGCACAATATAAGGCACACTCTTAAATTATTTCTACACAATAATTTATATATGTATGCTTCTTGAAATCAAAACATTTGGCAGGTAATTGGCTCTTCCCCAGCCCACTGGTACCCCATATAACCAAGCTCTCTAAATAGTTGTAGGGCTAAATAAAGTGTTTTTATTTTTTTTTAATTAATCATTCTATGATTTGTACTGATTGTAGCTATTCAGTATATACTGGAACAATGTTCAACCACAATAATAGTTTCCTATAAAGAATCCAATTTTATAAATAAATTTTTTCAATGTATATAAAATAATCTGTAGTTTGATATAAGAATATTTGTTAGAGCTCTAATTTTAATTATCTTGTTTTTAGGAGGAGCACAAGCAGAAACAGAAAAGGCTAATTTTCTATAAAAGTGCAAGCAGTCTGCGACCCTAACTTGAGGATAAGAAACATTATAGGCCGATGGCCAGGCTCGACGCATGAGGATCATTGAAAATTGTGCTATTTTCAATGATTCTCCTTTATGTGCATGTCTTGAAAGGGGAGGCTGAAGAAGCTTACAATCAATACCATATTAAAATAAGAAACCCAGTGGAGAGGGTCTCTAGTTTTAAAACAAAGATTTCCTTGTCTCCAAGTTAAGCTATAAGTTTTTGAAAATTTGCTTACTATTATGGAGGCATGTGTTGTTACATAATATAGCATGTTCCCAAAATGATGATAATATATTGGAGATTGATCTTTCTGAATCATTTCCAACAGCTCCACATAGTATAACCAATGAAAATGTAACAAGGAATAATATCATAAAATACATATTTTACACCGTACAGTGCATTTTATTGAATTACCAAAGAATGAATACAAATAAAAATGAGTTATGTTTTATTGTAGTATATTTATTTTAATAGCATCATTAGTACATATTATAATTTTTTACTTATCTACATTTCTTTAGATCGGTCTTACATTTATATCTATATTCCTTTATAACACAAAATAATAAGAATCATTTTAACATTAATTTAAAACTAAATTAATGAATGTACTATTACAAATTTACAATAGAAATATAATATTACATTTTTAACTATGAAAATAGGTGAAATAAACAATTTATTTTTTGTATTACATATTAGTTAAATGCTGGATGCAGGCCGCTTCCAACAGGTCATTGTGGACATCCTTGGGGGAGGCCTATGTTCAGCATTGGACTTCCTGTGGCTGATATGATGATGATGATATTAGTTAAAATTCATAACATTCTTCAACATTGACTTAAAACACTGTTTTCCGATGCAATTTTTTCTTCCTTTACACAATTTGTCTCATTCTTTTTTGTATATTTTTATAATACATACTCATTTCAAAAGGATGTGTATTGTCCAAATGATTTGCTGTATGTATGATTTCTATAGCATTACCTGCAAATGTTTTTAAGTTAAAATATATCATAATTTTATATATCTCTTTTTATTTTTTATATATATTTATTGAGCTTACTTATTAAGTCTAGAGATGATGTACATGGCACTATATCTATGAGCCATATTTCTTGAAAGGTCTTATTATATACACATTGAATATTTATGTACTCCACTCCAGCTCCTGAAACAAAGGATTATATATATAGTTATACACATTGTACCATACTTTATTTTCCATATTTATTTCATAATACTACTATATGAGGTGGAGATAATAATTATATAGGAGGTATAATATGAGAGAGGTCTATAGGTACCCAGCAATGGGATACTACAGGCTGTAGATGATGATGATGATTTAAAATGTGCAAATATTCGATTCATATTATATATTAAATAGTTAATGATCATATAAATACGTTAAAACTTAGAGGAATACGTGTATACTTACCTGTTTATAATATCCAGCACAGCTTCTTTATCATATCATATCGTATTTATTTATGTAGTCTTCTCCGTTTGGTACTTAACTAGTTCTGCAGCCGTTGTTTGGTATTTTATATACCTATTTATTAAAAAAGATATTCCAAAAACTAACTTTCAAACCGAGTGCAATTGTAAACAATAAATAATAAAAACAAACATCCACAGACTAACCCTGCAAACATCATAATATTTTTTATCAACTCGCTTCGGATATAGGGACATAAGTTTTATCGCCCACATGATTTTATCAACAGATTTTTTTAAATAGTAACTTGGCAATATTTAATATAGCTTTAAACATAATCGTAACATACGTAAAAACGTGTCAATGATTCCTCAGATTAAATATAAAGGGTTAAATTTCCAATTTTGAGTAATCATGTATGAAGAATATTGCGTCAAATGAAACGTTTATATTTATACAATAAAAATTGTAACTGAAAACAAACTTTTCGTTAATCTGTGGAAATTTAACTGGATGTTTGCTGAGTAGACCGATTTATGAGCTAAATGGCTATCCAGTATTTCATTTCGAATTTTTTTTTATTGCTTTGAATGGCGAAATTTTTGAAATTTTTGAAATTTAACGGAACTTCAAAATAACGGCATATCTAATGAGTCCGGTGGCTGAGTAGCTATCCAGTATTTGGGGGTAAAACGTTTATAACCAAGAACAATGGGCAGCCCAGTCTAAATCATTTGAAACTTTTTACCAAAAACATGTACACAGTCAGATCATAAGTATTGTCACACAGTAAAAACTTTTCTTTTAGAATGCTTGCCACAAAAAAGATTATTGAATTCGAATTTCGAATTGTTCATGAAAATAAAAATGTATACTTTTTAGAATTTTACTCATTTTTAAATATGGAGTGGACGCTTAAAGAAGACCGTGTTGCAGTTATTGTGTTGCATCGTTGCGGTTACGCACCAATTCAAATTTTTGACATACTGAAAAATTTGAATATAACCAAAAGATTCGTTTATCGTACCATCAAACGATACAATGAAGACTCTAGTGTAGATGACAGGTCAAGAAGTGGTCGCCCTCGGTCTGTTAGGACTCCAGCAGTGATAAAAGCTGTGAAGGCGCGAATTCAAAGAAATCCCAAACGTAAGCAGAAACTGTTGGCCCTTCAGATGGGGTTAAGCAGAACCACGGTAAAAAGGGTGTTAAATGAAGACTTAGGGCTTCGGGCATTTGGAAGAAAAACAGGAGATCGTTTAAATGCTCGTCTAATGGGCCTGAGACTGAAGAGATGCCGCGCTTTGTTGAAGTGGTACGCGGGAAAAAAATATCGGGAAATTCTTTTTTTAGATGAAAAAAAATTTAACGTAGAAGAGAGCTACAACAAACAAAATGATAAGGTATACGCACACAGTAGCGAAGAAGCGAGCAACCGTATTCCGCGTGTCCAACGAGGTCATTTTCCATCCTCGCTCATGGTATGGTTGGGAGTTTCTTATTGGGGCTTAACAGATACATTTTTGTGAGAAAGGTGTAAAAACGAATGCAGTTGTTTATCAAAATACAGTCCTAACGAACCTTGTGGAACCCGTTTCTCATCCCATGTTCTATAACAGGCACTGGGTATTCCAACAAGATTCGGCGCCAGCTCATAGAGCGAAGAGCACACAAGACTGGCTGGCGGCGCGTGAAATCGACTTCATCCGACACGAAGACTGGCCCTCCTCAAGTCCTGTAGTGCGATTCACGTAACTTTTTGACGCGCCGATCAAGTTGCGGTGCGGTTACAATTAAGTTTACGCTTTGGTACTAAATGGTATTCTTGTAAGTGTTTAGCTGCGCGTGAACTGCGCGTGAGCTGCGCGTCAACTG
This sequence comes from Hyles vespertilio, assembly GCA_009982885.2. Taxonomy (NCBI): domain Eukaryota; kingdom Metazoa; phylum Arthropoda; class Insecta; order Lepidoptera; family Sphingidae; genus Hyles; species Hyles vespertilio. The sequence continues at coordinate 1,904,462 of CM042811.1, forward strand.
TACGTCAGACGTATGAAATTTGTTTGACATTGACATATACGCGCAGCAGTAGAATACACTAAAGCGCTCGCGTGACGCGAACTTGACGCGAGCGTATTACGAGAATACGAATAGGGCTGTTTTGATCGAAACTTAACCGCAACTGCACTGCAGCTGAACTTATTACAATACGTGAATCGCCCTACAGATTTGAATCCGTTAGATTACAAGATATGGCAACACTTGAAGGAAAAGGCGTGCTCAAAGTCTCATCCCAATTTGGAGTCACTCAAGACATCCTTGATTAAGGCAGCCGCCGATATTGACATGGACCTCGTTCGGCTGCGATAGACAACTGGCCGCGCAGATTGAAGGCCTGTATTCAAAATCACGGAGGTCATTTTGAATAAACTTTAGTGTCATAAGAATCTATGTTTTGTTAAGTTCATTTTGGTATATAAATGGTTACATAATGAATAAACTTGTTCCAATTATTTTATATTAAACATGTGACAGAATTTATGACCTGACTAGGTATAAACATAAACAATAAATAATTTCAAAATAGTTTTTAATGTAATTTTAATTCAATAAACTTCTTAGTTAAGGTGATAGATCTACCGATTTTTTATTTTGGATTCTACCATTATTACCTATTTTTAGCACATATACTACTAATTTCTTAAAATTAGGGTTGGCAACGCTGCCCACTCGCTTCGTACGGGCGGCCACTCTCTGCATCGTCAGTGTCCCTCGGGCCGCGTCACTGACTGTATCGCTTGCACAGTGCGCCACAATGCTATTCGTAGCGCTTATTGCGCTGTTCGCGATCGCGACCTCGTCCGCCAGCGACTTGTCGCCGGTAGACGATGTGCGAGCCAAGTTCTACGAGCTGGAGCGGGAGTTGTGGAAGAACGTCACCGACGCAGAGTGGAGAGTCAGCGGCCTCGGCGGGGACGTTGAGCTTACAAAAGCCTTTGTAGTGTTCGACGACCAAATACAGTCTATTCCGATCGTTCCGCAGCCTCATTTTGACTTGTGAGTATGGGGAAAGGCGTCGGAGAAGATGCAACTTATCAACGGACATTACAAGAGCTTCATAGAATTTGTGAGGAAGCAGGCGGTGCCGGGAGCTGTGCCGGCTCCGTCACGAGAATGGCTGGATTTAGCTGAAGCTATTCTTATGGACCCCAAGTCTTCCGTATCACACTCTGTAAGGAAACTGGGCGAACTGCTCGACGTTGGAGACAGAGCCCTGTATAATAAGGTGAAGGAGTTACACTTACACGCTAAATATTATGGAACACGCTGTCGATGAAATGAAATTCGTTAACTGATCATGCAGGCAATTAAATAGCTCTTATGACAAGTCAATACATGGTACTTATTCTCTACATACAAAATAATTGATTATATTATTACGAGTATATAAATTAAATTTATTTAATTTTAAATTTTGGTAGTCGTCTTATTTGTTATTTATAGTAAGTAAAATGCTATTCAAACGAAATAGATCATTTATGTTAACCCTTTGACTGTCGTAAGCGCCGCCTACTGACCTTGATTCAAAAATAGCCCCTATTTCAATAACGTTAGGTTGCTTTTTTGCTTGAAATCGATGAGCCGTATTAATAATAGACCCTATTTCAATGACATTAGGTTGCTTATTGCTTGAAATCCGAAGGAACCGTGTTCCGGTTCCGACGGTTGAGGGGTTAATCCATTTTTAGTGGACCATGAGTATTACTAACCCGACGCGCTGCGATTTAATGTTACCACTGGATACAATGCGGCACTGCCTGAGAAGACCCGGCGAAACAAACTCAGTGGGCTTACATTACCACTGGAACTACGCGGCGCGATCCAGTTCTGAGTATATCCCGCGAATAACACTCATTGGGCTTGTTTAATGTCCAATCGATTAAATTATTACCCTGATTATTTCCGAAACGTCACGTGATCTTAGACTTACTACCGGATCTTAACTTTACCACTGGGTACAACGCGGCGCGACCCAGTTCTGATAGGTAGATAGTAGTAGATACAAACTCAGCGGGCTAGATTTTGGTCAATTTCTATAAAAAATATTTATGACGTCTTTAAATTTTGCCATATAATTATATATTTATTCATTATTTTATTTGTCCGATCGAGTAATCGGTCGTCTTATTAATTAATCTACTGCTTAACAATTTATTATTGGTTTTAAAGTAGTTGATTTGATTAGTAATATTATTTGTGTATTGTTTTTGCATGGGAATATATTATGTAAATACTTCAGTACCACTGGAGGTGGCAATGTGCAAAAAAACCATCTAATGCCAAGCTTCGTTATCCTCAATATATTGTTTAGTACTATAATAAGTCCTTGTCATAAGTATGCTTTAAATACCTATGTATCTTAAATAATTTGTATGGTAGGGTTGGGTAGTTTATTGTAGAATTTTATGCAATTACCTACAAAAGACTTTTTGACTTTACTAATCGAAAAGATGGTATTGCTATTTTATTTTTATTTCTCGTATTAATACTGTAAGTATCACCATCCTTACAAAATTCATTGATGTTCTTACAAACGTCAACACCTTAAACGGTGTTATCCGTTTTATAGGACATTAAAAAACACCTACTAATTATATATATTAGTTATTTTTTTATAACCTATATTCATTTTTATCCCTAACCAGATGTAAAAACTGTTTGTACACATAAATAATGCCGCATTGATCCCTTGCTGCTTTAAGGGTAAATTCTTTAGAAATTGTTAACAGAGATCTAAACATTTTAACTTTTGCGGTTGCAAGTCAGTTCTTAAAGTTAACAGAAAAAATATTTCTACGCAAAATTTGATGTGTCACAGATACCTTCGCACTAAATACTCTATAAAATTTCTCTGGCATGGATATGCCACTTATATAAACGTTCTGAGAAGCGATATATGGCCACCTTACGGCTATCTGTTACAAAAATAACACAACCACGCAAGTAGGGTAAAAAAACAGACAGATAAAAAATGACGCCCTAGATTTGCGTTCTTTGTGATGACTACGAAACGATTAAACTGGTAGGCATAATTGTGTCACATAGCGAGAACATACTGAATCCATGCTTTATATGGACTGCAATGTTTCTAGTTGCAGTCCAAATTTGACAACGTCCGTGGTGCAGTACTCCTGATACCAATGACACAAGACTCGGTCTTATCTCTCGAGTGAGTGAGAGACTATGTAAATCATCATCATCATCATCTCCGCCACAAGAAGTCCATTGCTGAACGTAGGCCTCTCCCAAGTATAAACATTGACCTGTTGGAAGCGGCCTGCATCCGTCCACCTTGTTGGAGGGCGTTCGACATTTCGCTTGTCTGTAGACCTTCACTCTAGAACCTTTCAGCCTCAACGGCCATCGGTTCTACGCGTCGTGTGTCCGGCCCACTGCCACTTCAACTTGCTAATTCTATGGGCTATGTCGGTAACTTTTGTTCTCCTACGTATCTCCTTATTCCTGATTCGATTTCGTAGAGAAACACCGAGTATAGCCCGCTCCATCGCGTTTGAGAGGTCACGTCTTGGTGCAGAAAGTTATCACTGGTAACCCACAACAGTTAAAGACTTTCATATTTAGGCACTGAGGAACGTTTGACGAGAAGACGTGATGTAGTTTTGCGAAAGCTGCCCATCCGAGTAGGATTCGACGTTTGACCTCTCTCTCGAAGTTGGACTTGCCTGAAAGGACAACTTGTCCCAAATAGACGTACTCGTCGACGACTTAGAGCGTAGAGTTTCCAACCACAATCGAGGTGGGCACGACATGGACATTCGACATGATCTTCGTCTTGCCCATGTTCATTTTAAGGCCTATTGTTGAGAAACTCCACTAAGGTCCTTGAGCATATGGCGTAGGTCTTCTAGCGATTTCGACAAGACTACGATGGCTTCGGCAGATCGATTGGTATGAGGATACTGGTACGACAGTTACGACGAGTCTAACGACCAATTTGACCATTTCTACATATAAAATGTGATAGTATCTTTCCAGGCGGAGAGCATGGAGGCGTGCACGAATCAAATGTCGCCGCACCAGATGATCTACAACATAGGTCGCGCTCACCGAGATCAAAGGGTACGCCATGATGCAGTTCTCTTGGATGCTGCTCAGGATATACGATAAAGGTAACCACTTATGCTATCTTCATTTTAATTCGATAGTTTATAAATAAGTTATTTTATAGTTTATTCTCGTTGTTAAAATTGTGAAAATGCGGCAATACATTAGTAAAGCGTGTAAAGTGAATAAAAATAAATCGAATCATTAAGTTAGTAATTATTACTGATAAAGAATTGAATGTTATTTAATTCCAATGTTGTTATGTTGCGGTTTCATAACATGTATAATGAAAATGTTAAATAAGGACACCGATAAAAATCATCATGCGTAAGGAAACATACAAAACATAATATGCTTCGTATAATAAGGAAAAATCCGAGCTTTTTATTTCACAATAAAACCAATGCATTTTCTTATCACATTAGAAAAATAAAGTAAATAAATAAACATCCTGCAAAACAACAATACATTGGTAATTAGTAATTATTAAATTGCGCCTATTTAACCTTAGTAATTAATATTATAAAACATTTTAGTTTATAAAAGAATATAATGGTTTGTATACATAAGTACGAGTTAATGTAGTCTCGCAGAAACCAATGGTAAAACAAAATACAACATAAAATGTTGTCGTATTTTTTCGCTTAGTAAGCGAATTGTTCACATTGCATCGGTACAAAAACAGACGATTAAGCGCATTTGGTGCGCGTTACCGACTGAATTTCAAATTTAAGCCATAGACATAAGCTACAAAAATATTTAAATTGGGATTGATGACAAAATAACTACAATGACAGATGTGGAGCATCTGTGTCAAATAAAACAAAAACTTAGAATTATTTTTGCGGTAACAAGTTGTAAGAATCATGATTCATATTCGAAATGAAAATTATAAATGTGATAATTGCAAAGCTCAAGGCTTAAAGGTATTAACTACGAGTGTGGCTTCTCCAATTAGCCTCACCTTTGCAAAGATTGTTCGTTGCGAATTGTGATTCGATCTATTTTAAGCTAACCATTAACATTCTAAAGAAAGTATTTTCAGGAACTCTATTTCAGTCGCCAAAGGTGCTTTGTAACTAATATTTAATTTAAAGTAGGTAAACTATATTCACATAACGCTATAAAATTATGTCAGTACAAAATGTCGGTGAGAAAAAATGACAAAATATTGTCTTTCAGGCAATTTCACACAAGAAGCGAGTCTGACTAGACAGAGGTACAGTCAGAGAACTGCTCAGGCGGCTGCTGTTGCTAGGAGTATCCTGAACGAAGCCAGAAGAGACCTTTACATGTGCGACCCGCCATCGCATGTTGAAGGTAGGTTTTATGCATTCATCATCATCATTATCTCAGCCATAGGAAGACCATTGCTGTACCTAGGCCTCCCCCATGGATCTCCACATCCAACTATTGAGAGAGGTCTGCATCCAGCGACCAACAACTTAAGCCAGGTGGACCGTCCACCTAGTTAATGGTAATTAACATGGTGGAGTTATGTTTAAGTATATGCATTAACTCAACTAAAACAAATATTTATAATTGTTAATTTATCCACCCTAACATATTGTATCCAACAATTAAACTGCAAAACCGATAATCATGCAATTTGGTAGATAAAATCTATCCTAGGACCTGGAGAAGAACAAAGCGCATTTTTTATTATCAAATTCAATTTTAAAAGAGAAGCAAGGCGGACATTACTGAAATTAGTTATCAAAAGGGTGTTCATTTTTTGACGATGAACATAACATGAATGTATAATTATGAGTGAAGCATTCGTCAATATATGTATGTGATAATTTAGGGGTGTATATTCACTGGACAGGGTCGTCTGAAAATGATGCAATAAAAATTATGTTGATGATAATTCCAGGAAAGACATACGAACAAGTGACTCGGCTGCTCCAAGGTTACGTAAAGAACGAAGTGGACATGAATAAAGACGGCACGTGTAACCAGAACTGCGCTTACTACACATATGCGGAGAACCACGGCTGCTACATGGACCAATTCTGCGCCAAGCAGAGGCGTTGCAAAGGACGCATCATCGGCTGCCAGTTCCTTGAGTCTCACATGTCGGTGTGCCTGGCGGTAAGTAGGTTCCAACACTTCTTTCTTCATTTTGATGAATTTCATCACAGGTAAAGCTAGCGTCCCTAACATCAACCACGCTGAGGTTTTTTGTGCAAGACTTTTTTGGACTTAAATACTTCTTTAATATTCAGTAATCTATACATATAAATAAAATTGAAGTGTCTGTTTTAAAAGTGAAAATAAAAAAAAAAGTCCAACTACATATCGTTATATACACGATACCTGTGCCGAAAATGATATTTTTTTGTCTGTCTGTCTGTTTGTTCCGGCTAATCTCTGAAATGGCTGGACTGATCTTGACGGGACTTTTACTGTCAGGTAGCTGATATAATAAGGAGTAACTTAGGCTACATTTGTTTCAGAAAAAATCTTTTATTTTAGAAAAATAAAGTTTTTGTTAAATTCCACGCGGACGAAGTCGCGGGTAGAGCTAGTATTCTATAATTCTGTTTAGCATAAAATTAGTAGAGTAACAAATATAAAACAAACAAATTGATAAAATTTTGTAGCAACTCGGCAAATATTATCAATGTTTACATATTAAGATCCATTTTTCATTGTAAATATTATTCGATCGAGTATACATAATACATTAAAAATAATAATAAAGAACACAACACATTGGTAATTGCATCCAAATGCGTGTCATTAACGGCAGACGACAGTTTAGCAAACCAGATATTAGGCTCCTTACCACTGAGTTCGCAACGTGTGTCCATCACATTTCTCAACAACTGTTGTGAACGATAAACGATCAATTAAAATTATTACTTTCAATCATTTTATACCATTCAATTTAAAGATAAGTAGGTAATAGCGGCGTGAAATAAAACAACTTGAACTACTGTAATTTAGTAAGAAATTCCTGTTGTGCAAATGTATAATGTATTTCCCATTTACAGAATCGCTACAGTCATCGCAGGTACGAGTGGATCGTATACGATAGCGGACGCATTCTTGGCAATGTTGGGAGCTGTACACGCGGCACTACCAAGGTATAACTTAAAAACTGGCCAAGAATATTGGATACAATACTTGTTTATAAAAATAAGGCCGACGTAAATAGCATTCAGACATTGGCGCAAAATCTCGCCGATGGAAATTTAAAATTACTGGATTTGTCTTTATTGACCTCACGGTTGGCCCTGAGCTCGTCTGATAACTGAATAAAATGTGATTGTAAACTTCGGACTTTGAAATATCAAACAAAGATTATTTGGTGTAATGAACTTCGAACAATATCGATATAATGTAAAACCAAATAACCTAAGAGACGGTTCAGATGAAGCGTTCTGCGCGCGAGTCCGCTCGCGCGTTTCAATTTGTGTTGCGTGCAAGATACAGCGTTTTACGCGCGTATCTACTCTGGGAGAGATTCTTTACCAGTTGTAAACATGGACTCGAATACAGCGGTTGTGACAATACAACTGTATCCGATTCCACAAGGCTTGCATACCGTCGATGGAAACGGCGAAAACGAAGAAAAAGTCGACGATTTACCGTGCATCCAATTCTACGTAACAAAATGACGCATTGTATGTTTAAAACATTATAACCAAAGCTCAGAGAACAAAGTGAAAAGTTTTATGGCTCTATTGGAATAATCTGAATGGTTTCTTAGAGATTTTATCGCGAATTTGGTTTAATTTAAACATTTTTGACTTCCCGACGTTTTGATTATTTTACAGCTTCCTTGTTCTGGGGGCGGAACCCGTTGAGTCCGTAAATAATAGTTTTATTTCAAGGAATAATCTGATAATTCCATATCCCATATGGCTACTCTCTTTCCAACTTCTTCCATAAAAAGTTCCGTATCGAAGTTATCACACTCAATGTCGAACTATGTAAATACGTCCATAATACGAGCGATTCGTAATACGAGCGAGTCGAGAGTCCTGCTCATAGCACGAATTTTACGCGCGAGTGAGGAAACGCACAGCAGTGTCTGGACGGCATATATGTAGCTCCAGTATCTCGGGAACGCGCGAGTATTTTCGCACGAGAGAACTCGTGCGCAGAACGCTTCAACTGAACAGGCTCTAAAAGTTGTATGACTATGCCTACCAAAGTTCGCAATGCTGTCGCGTAAACAAAAACTTTACAGCAAAACTAGCCTGTACTTCAAAGAATTATCCACAGTATGGTATGAAGTCCTCCAACCCGCACATGGTCAGCGTTTTGATCTACAGCCAGGCTCTTTTGAAATAACTTTTGGGCTTAGAGGAAACCATAAAAGGCTAATGCAGACGGTATAGAAGGTGATTCAACGGTAAAGGTTTGTCCAGGTGTATTCCTGGTGGCGCTGGCTTTTCTGGCACTGTTCGTACTGCATGTGCCTCTGCGACGACACCACCGACTCGGATCGCTACTTCAGCCTGTGGGACGCCACGTCCGACGTCAAGAACAACAAGTTAGCGTTTGCATTGTAGCACACCCGCACACCTCCACCGAGTTACGAATATTAGGAATGCTGCATGACTTTACGTATATGTGTATATTTATATAACGTGTATTTATTATTTATATTTAGTTTATTAGTAATAGTATAACTTCACTATGAGCCTGTCGATTTTCATTTACAAGCAGAAAAACTATCTCTACTTTTAAATTACTTATAGTAAACATTAATACAATCAATTTTACTTCAAAGATGACTCCAGGTGGAGATGGAACCTCCTCCACTGCTCGTATTGCTTTTGCCTGTGCGAGGAGGATGTCGATAGTTTTGAGCGATTTTTCAGCATGAGAGAAGCAAATGCTGACGTATCAAAGAACAAGTCAGTACCTGACGGGATGAGGGTGTAGCTGACTAACTATACATGATCTATACATACAGCTGACGCTTCATAACATTGGGGTCTAAAGACAAAAGTATCTATGTTTCCTTGCATGCGCTTATCGGTAGTATTAGAAATATTTCGCTTGGGTATTAGATGCTATAGGATTAAATAAATATCTTAGTACGCAAAAATCTATTAGATGAACAGAATTATCTTCAAACAAGGTTCTAAAAGCATGTGCGGGTGTTCATGTTAACAAAATTATCCCAAAGACTTTGACTAATCGGAATAATGTTCCAGGGTGGTAACTGGAGTTCGCCTGGTGAAGCACGGCAGAGTGTTCCACCTGCAAGTGTATGAGGGCACGCTGAAGGGCCGCGGTTCGTGGAGCCGTCCGGCTGGGTGCCCATCAAGAAGTTTGATCCTTCTGAGGCGGGCATGAGGGATGGAGTAGATTACCACACTCTCACTCATTACGAACGAGCTATCGATTTGAACCAAGTGGACTCGCCTGAAGGATACCTGCTTACTGGGATAAGGTACGACTACTCTTGAACTTTTAACATACAATAATTAAAAATACGTGTTTCAACATGTACTAAGATATTCAGTGTGTTACATTAGAGCCACACACTAAACTTCCCTGCAGTTGGACTACATGTATTACTATGAGCCAAAAGAAAAGAAGAATACACTTATCTACTGAATTCCTTGCCAACATTGCATATAAATTTATGTTACAGGTTCCGCGTGGTCGGCGCACATTTACACTTCGAAATCCGATCGACGCCATTCAACTACACTACAGGCCGTCTTTCACCGGACAGAAGTCAATGGATCAGTAACGCACAAACCCAACCAAGGTACGAGAATTTGCAGCTATTCAGAAAAATATTTAGTTAATCGATAGTACGCTGAATCGATTTGAAATCATCAAGCATATCTATTACAATATTTTTGCTTTATATAATTAATCCTATCATCCATCCTCTCTACATGGCCAAACCATCGTAATATTCCTTTGTCAATTCTTATCACTACATCCTCTTTCGCTCCACAAGTTTTCATCACTACGCTATTTTGTACTTTGTCACACAAACTTACACCACACATTCCCCTTAAAGACCTTATCTCTACTGCCCTAATTTTACTTTCATGCTTTTTCTACCATATCCAACCTTCACTGCCATACATAAGCGTTGGTATTAATACTCCTAATGGACAGCCAATCATGCCTTTTTGAGACCTTTCGACTACCCATAAAAGAGTGTAGCGCACCATTCATTCGATTTCCTGCATTTACTCTTCTTTCAACATCACTGTCATGCTTTCCATCACTTGTGAAAACACAGCCCAAATAAAGGAATTCATTCACTTGTTCTACTCGCTCATTAGGTATCATGATATCGCACTTTGTCATATTCTCCTCCCTTTCAAATACCATAAATTTCGTCTTACTCTCATTTATTTTCATTCCTTTCCTCTCAAACGCTTGTCACATTGTCACCATTTTTTGTAGATCCTCCTCTGATGATGCAAGAATAACTTGATCATCAGCATAAAGGAGACATTTTAGCGTTTCTCATTCATTCTAATCCGATATTCACTCTCTTTCAGATCTTTTAGGCAACCGTCCATGAAAAGGTTGAACAACCACGGGGAGTCCCCGTCGGGGACGCTACACATCCCTGTCTCACGCCCTTATCGATGCGAAACCAATCAGTGTATGCTCCGTTAATCCTAACAAACGCACTGGAGTTCTTATACAGAAACTGCTCGAATTAGGCTGCTCCTCAACCCAAATTTGGACATTGATGCTCACAACTCATTCCTCATTATTCTATCATAGTACTTTTCTAAATCTACGAAAGCGCAGAAGACGTTTCCTCAACTTAGCTAAGGGCTTCTCAGTAACACTTCGTAGAGCAAATACCTAATCCGTGCATCCCATACCCTTCCAAATCCTGCTTGCACATCCCATATCTTGTCATTCGTCTCTTTTGTAACTCGCTCAATCAATGCCTTAGCATACAGTTTACCGACAACGCTTAGAAGGCTGATACCTCGGTAATTCTGACATTCCTACTTCGATCCTTTGCCCTTGTAAAGTGGAACAATAACGGCATAGCACCAATCTGTTGGCACAAGGCCAGCACAAATTCAAGAGATGACAAAGCAGGCGTGCCTCCACACCCTGTCCAGCCTTCAGCATTTCGACTGTTACTCTGTCATACCCAGCAGCCTTGCCCATTACGTATTTTAGCTTCTCAAATCGATTAATCTCAATGTATTTACAGTCGATCCCTATATTAAATTTCGTTTACAGATCTAAGCTGGAGCTGTACAAACCAAACATACCGACGCGCAGTTACACTGAGCAACGCTTGGATTCGCGTCACGACCAGTACATGGAGTTTACGCACACCGACTTCGGAGCAGACGCCGCCCAGAGTACCGTTCCTTTTATTGATGTGCAACCAGTACTGCCTTATGAGGCAGTACTGGTTGCATACGGTGAGACTTCTTTTTACAACTATTATGATATTTTGCAAGTCAAATAATATTATATGTATCTGGCCTGTACACAATGTGAACGATAGTGCGCAGGGTTCATTTTCAGGTAATTTTTGATAAGTAACTAATTTAATGGACGTGTTTCTACACGTGTAAAATAATTTCAGTTTGTATCCTATTTCATTTTTATCATGCTACAAAACACCTGCTGGTGTGTGCAAAACAAATGACGTTAGTACCGAAACGTGCCTCTTAGTGGTAGGCACATATATCAACCGTATCAAACGGCACAAAGTCTGAACTCAAAAAGCAACAGGCTTGTTCGAATCACTGTATTGTTCACCTACAATTGATCGATTATTTTTCCGACTAGGTGCTGCTCTAGCATCAGGCGCGGGCGTGATCCACAGAGGAACGTACTATTCCGGCGGGTTCATAGCGCTCAAACTCACCACGTACTCATACGCGAGACATGTGAAGGCCGAACCTCCGCCAACCGGCTTCCCAGAAGATAAAGAAGACACTACTGATTTCGTCATGGCGGTCGTCAACTACTAGTGATATTAATACACCATGCAAGTAACCGTTTTTAATGAAAATACTTCACGTACACTCCCACGTTATCTTTAAGTTAGTTATAATTGTAAGGAAACAGAATAATTAGTTATTATTTGTTTATCTTATATTTTTCCGTTATAGGTTATCCTGTTTAGACTTCCCTCTATTTATCCTTTTATAAAATCCATCCCATGGTTGTCTGTAAGACATTCCCTTTGCGCGATAAGACCGCCAATTGTAATTTTATGTTTGTGTTTTTCGTTTTATTTGTATTTTTTTGTGTGCAGTGAAGTGTATAAATAAATAAAGGACAAAAAATTATCGGAATACCAATTATATTTGTTTATACATTTGTTATACTCGATGGAATTTTATTGAATGAAAATGTAAATGGTAAATAATGTTTGCTGCATCTCGAAGCGTGCGTACCCAAGTATATTTATTCTGTTTGACACAAAATTAAAAAAGCGTTTATGACTTTTAAATTAGTAAAGAAGATCTCATAAATTATTTGGATAAAAATTATACAGCAAAATAAACCATTAAATTGTTTAGAAGTGTATATCAAGAACGTAACTCGTAGCTTAAGCGGTATATAAATAGTCATCGTGACTCATGTTTCGCTTAGATTTATATCATTTAACCAATGTAAACTCATTTGTATCGTACAATAAAAATTCATTTGTAATTACCCTTTTTTTACTTAACCTCATAAATAAACGTATAGGTAATATACGAGCGAGAAGCAATAATATAGCAAAAAAAGATATTATTATATGTTAAATAGTATTGGAGTGTTCAGTATAGTATATAAAGTATGGCAAGAACGTGCGCGGCGCCCCTGCGAAACGAAGGACATTAGGGGAATTAATTAGTATTGTTCAGGCATTTTTATCATTTTATAAGTAGGTAGGCTATAAAACTTTAGACTCGGGAGGGGCGTCGCGTCGCCCGTCACTTCGGCACTCAGTCGGTCATAAGAAACATCTCGGCGTGTGATATATATTAATAATTTTGTACTCTTTGGCTCCGTGTGTTGTTGCATCATCCAGCATAGGGCAGTGGATATCCAGGTTAGTGGTCTCCTCATATGACTGGGCGTTAAATGTTCAGACAATAGGGATACCGACCGCTACCGTTACAGTACATTGCGTGACCAAGTATTGATGATATTGCGGAAAGAGGAAAGTGTGGAACTGCATGATCACAAATCGTTACTGTGTGGTGTGGCAAAACGGCTTTTCATTTATCCACGTTGCAATAACACATATTGCGTATTATTAACATATTATCATCAATTGTATTATTTTTCCATCATTCCCAATCTAGCATTATGCAATATAATTAATGAGTTTTACCAGTAAATCTTATTCAATAATACCGTAGAACGCATAAATCTAAGCCATTGCGATATTATACTAGAGTGGACATCGGGAACAAAATCTCTGCGTATAGTGCGTGCACACGGGTACATAGTGAAGCGAGATGGAAGATAATGTTACTTCGTAGGCGTGACGGAGACAGAAATATAAGGTACCGTTCATTTTGTTTGCAGTGTGCCTTATAGTATTTTTTTTGTTGCTATGAATAGTGAGACGAGGATACCGTTCACCTAATGGTAAGCGATACGACCGCTCATAAACAGTAGCAGAACCAAACAACACTAAATTACAAAGCAATGTTTGGCATTCCACCGCGCTCGCCGCTATCCTAAGACATAAGATGTTAAGTCTCAACATGTCCAGTAGTTACTCTGGCTACAATGTCCTTCAATCCCAAACACAACATTGCATTTACACTGCTATTATACGGGAGAAAGATAAAGCAGTGGTACCTACCCAGACGGCTCACATATGAGAGACCTACCACCAGTAAAGAATATTATCTCAATGACATATGGTACACAATATCGTACAGTGTATGTGTGTGTGTGTTAGCTGTACTCGCAGCTAGTACATTATCTCCATGATCTAAACTACACAATGTGTTGGTCCTTCGAGCCGGATGGTGCAGTGCGTGTGTGTGCGTGCGCGTTACCTGCACTCTGAGCGGGTGCACGGCGAGCAGCGCCAGCTGGTCCGGCGGCGGCAGCACGTCGGCGGCGCGCACGCGCATGGCGCGCACGCCCGCGCACAGGAACGCGGCCAGGTACCGGTGCAGCGGGAAGTGGAACGACGCGTGCATCACCTCCGTCTGCACAACATTATAGTCTTGTTTTATTTTATTTATTCTATAGATCTCCAACGCGGAATGTACTTAAATACAATATATGCTGACAGACTTATTCTAGTGTACTCCCACAATTATAGGATATATTACTATCGAGCATAACCACGAGGTTAACCTACACTAAACTATAGGGTAAAAATCATAAGCTTTATCACAAATCACACTTTTTAACCATAGTCACTAAAATATCTTAAGAACTCTGCATGATCGTTGATGTACACGTTAATTGCATTGCGATAATATACTGGAGGAGACACGGCAAACAAAATTTGTGTAACAAAATGAACGGTACCGTACCGCTCCTATCCTTTCATTCGCTGTCGCTTCACTGGGTTCCCTTGTTCAAGCACAATACGCAGTGATTTTGTTTCGGATGTTCGCCCTAGTATAATACTTCAATGATTAATTGTAAAATCTGGCGAACAATGAAAAACGCGACGCGTTGAAGCACATCAAAATGCAATATGTAAATTTTATAAATCACCCTCTACATTTAGAATAGTCGTTTGTGAAGTATGAAGTAACATGTGTAGTATGTACCCTCTCGACGACTGGTCCGGTGAAGTGCACGGCGTCTAGCCAGTCCCGCAGGTAGGCGAGCGCGGCGGCGATGATGCGGCACGCGAGCGGCGCGTGCTGCGCCTCGGTGAGGTGGCTCAGCACCGACCACATCGGGTACGCGGCCGCCTCCAGCTCGCACGAGAACGCCGCGTAGTACGACGACGGCTCGAACTCGATGTGACCGCCCGTCTCGCGCACGTTCACGTTCATGCCTGCGTACACACGTGCGTCATTAACGTATCTGTGTCAAGATTTTAGTAGGATAATTATAAAATATCTCTGCTTTGCACACTTGTTTTATTTTGTTCTCTTTTAATTCACCGTTTTTGTTCTTTTGATTATTGTTATTAATTATTTTTATTTTACTTTAAATATTCTTTACTTATATAATGGAAGCTTGTAATTAGTAAAATTTTTTATTTATAGTTGATATCTTATATTTTACTAATATATTTGTAATCTTTCCTTCAAAATAAATAAATAAACGAAAATAAATAGTACAATCTGAAGTTGAAAATGGATGTCAGAGTGGAGTGTTACACGGTGTAATAATACGCTTCGATTTTACATGGTATGTGGTATTAAGTTGACTGTAATCTCACATTGGCAATAGTTTTTCCCCTTTGTTAGACAATTATCAAAGACTTACAGTTTTATTATGATTTAAAGTTTTAATATTTATAAACATGAAACAAATTCAATAAAATATTTCTCCTTTCACTTCACGATAAAAATTGACGTATTTTGACACAACTCACCTTGCAACATAGACAAGAACTCGAACCACATATCAACAAGCGCATCATCCTGTAGAAACAGCAACGCGACGCTCTTATGCGACAGCACATTATTGAAATCCGACACTAGAGGCCAGTAGCAGTGTTCCTTCATCACTCTACGCGTGCAGTCGATAACATAATGAAAGTTCTGTGCTGGGTGATGCAGGGTGTTCTGCACGAGGATCTTGCCCATCATCATGCGTAGGGAGAGCACCATGACATGCAGCAGGTGCAGTTGTTGTACGCAGCGCAGTGCTAGAGCCTCATTGGAGAACAGTTGCACGGACATGTGCACGACGCGGTTCGATAGTGTGTCGGGGTCGGCCGCGTCCTCCAGTACTAGGGGGATGCGCGCGTAATGCATCACGAATGTGCGGGTTAGGTGCTCCTGGACAATCAATATATGATCATTTTAAAACATTTATTTCTTCTACACACAATATCACTAAATAACAATATAAGTACATACATACATACATAAACTCACGCCTATATCCCAGATGGGGTAGGCAAAAGACACCCACATTTCGCCTTGTATGTTCCGTCCCACAATGTGATAGGTGGCGAGCCTATCGCCATATCGGGCACAAATTCCTGACCCTGGGCTGATAATGAATAGATTTTTTTTTTCACTTTGCCCAGCCCGGGATTCGAACCCGAGACCTCAGCTTTGTAACCGTACCTTAGTACAACTACGCCACCGAGGCAGTCAACAATATAAGTAAGTTAATAATAAGGTTTCAACAGGCCCATACTAATTTTAATCCATGAGCCAATTTATCTGTTATCTGTTAAGGTGTCACAAATGGGTATTTGTGACACCTTAACAGATCTGGGTAGACCCGAAACAAATACTTGTGTGATTAACACAAATATTTATTTCGGTGCGGGCATCGAACCCGCGGCCTCTCGTTTCACAGCAGACGTTTAACCAGCTGCACGACGGAAGCTGTCATAATAAACAACATATTTGTTATTTATAATCACTTACGCTTACACTTACTCACACTTGACTCACAGTTTCCCACGGTTATTGAAATATTGTCTTAAGAAACAGAACAAGATACTATTGAAGAATCATACTGGACTAAAATTTATTTTTGTGGTGTATTTACACTGTAATGGGTCTTTAAAACTTATTTATAATACCGTTCTTATGATAGTGCGAAAACCAAAAACCTTTGAATTTTTTTCGATATTTTCATTAAAATGTACGTCAGACAGACCGCAAGCTTGGTAATATGGTAGGGTTGGAACCCTTAATTTATTTATAACACGGCGTACCTTGTAATCTTGGTCTGGCAGCATATTGAGCAGGAAGCAGACCACGTTCTGAGGGAATTCGTACTTGAACGTCCAGAATATGAACTCGTCGAGTAATGTGTTGTGTTGCAAGCGCGGCGCGAGCGCTGGTAGATGGCGGTATCTGCAACATGCAACATAACTTCGTAAACACCTTACACAATATTATTTATACCGACAATATACAGCATGACACGGACCTCTTCTACAATCGAAAATAGATTCGATTGAGAGAGGTTATACCATATAGTCCACCACGCTGACCTAGTGCGGGTTGGCGGAATTTAAATACCATAAAAATTCTTATAAATCGCTATGGTATGCAGATTATCTCACGATGTTTTCCTCCACCGTTTTAGTTCGTGGTGTTTGATTGTCAATAAACACATGACTCCTACAACAGAACATTCTTTGAATTTTATCCAAAAACTAAAGCTCAGTCAAAGGCCCATATTTAAGTAGTGACTGTTCTTCACTCTGTGTCAGGAGACACAGACCACATATACCGGGTATCTCAAGACTGCTACCGAAAACGAAGCCGGGTGGTAGTTTTAGTGGCTATAAACACAATGCAATTAAAAATTTCGCCTAGAAACGCGTCAATTTTTTTTTATGATTTTTTAAATATCGTCATTTTTGGGTGGTAAATCCATAGTTTTTGCTAAAATAATAATTTAAACTCTTTTATACCTTAGAGTATTTATAAATAAAAGGGTATATACTATTATTTTAGGAAAAAATGTATTTACCACCCAAATATGGCCATAGGAAAAAAATTACAAAAAAAAAATTGTCGCTTTTTTTGCAACTTTTTCTGTTGCATTGTGTGTGAAGTCGCTTAAACTACCACCCGGCTTCGTTTTCGGTAGCAGTCTTGATATACCCTGTATGTTCATTAGCTCATATATTATTAGCTCAGTTGTAAAGGCGTGGAAACTCTCTAGGATACTCACTCGTCAGGCGGTTCCGGCGCTGGGAAGGAGTCGAGCGCTTTCTGATACATCTTGTTGGACTCCGACATGTACGCGCCGTACTCTGTGTCCGGGAAAGGAGGCTCCACCAGGTTGCGGTACATCTGGAACCAATTATATGAAAGCGTAATATACGTTGTTTCTATGGGCTTAGTTAGTGCTCGTTGTCTTACACTTTATCATAGAACACTTCCATAAGACCATCAAGAACAATCAACCAAGATACCATCGTCGCGTCATGGAACATGTCGCCTAAGAAAAGGGTACTGGTGGTAGATCTTTCATATATGAGAGGCCCGACCGCTTGGGTACGTACCACCTACGTCTATTTCTCCCGCCAAACAGTCGTGTAGACGCACTGTTGTATTCCGGTTTGTAGGATATTTGTAGCCAGAGTAACTACTGGACATATTGAACATCTCATGACTTAAGATGGCGAGCGCAGTAGCATGCCTCCTTTCTATAACACTGAGGATTTAAAACGATGCGTGCTGAATTTAGCAGGCTATAATTATTGTGTCGAGTGATCAATAATCGATCAACACGAGTAGTGTTTTCAATATGTACCCAAACCCAGCGTTAAGTTATGGCGGGGTTGGTCGACGGCTCTTGGACGCCGAGTGCCAGGATTTACTGTATTATCTATAATTTACTTTCGCTTAAATTTGGAGAGATCTTATAGAGCACCGTAGAAATCACCCAGGGCTTCGATAATGCTATATCCGCTAATGTTTACCTGTGGGTTGATGAGCGCCTTGGTCATGGCGGTGCGCATGAGGTCGCCCATGTTGTTGAACTCCATGAGCATCTGCACGTATCCCTCGCACTCCTGTACCGCGATGCGGTAGCTGTCGGAGTTCGTCTGGCTCAGGTTACTGAAACACAATGGATACAATGTTATTATCTAATTATCATCCTCTCTTTCGGTACATGAAGTCCAATGCAGAACTTAAGCCTCTCCCAATCCACATCGACCTGCTGGAAGCGGTATGCATCTATTGACTTTAATAATTATTTGTATAAAACGTGATGCTTCCGGAGAGCATATGAGATAGACTAACAGTTAAGAAGTCTGTCCCGCCCTCACACCCACTACTGTAGCTCCTGTAAGCCAGGATCAACAGTAAGACGCATTTTAATTGTATAAAACGTGATGCTTCCAGAGAGCATATCAGATAGACTAACAGTTAAGGAGACTTTCCCGCCCTCACACCTACCACTGTAACTCCTGTAAGCCAGGATCAACAGTGACACGCAATGTAATGTCACCGAGCATTGAAGCTCAGCGACTCTCCGGGCATGTCGAACTTGTCTTTTACCCGCAACGAAAGCAATCAGAAAGTCAAATTAATACGAGGAGTTGGAAATAGTTACAGACTAACAGTTAAAGAAAAAAATCGAGTTGAAAGTATTGAATGAAATACTATCAAATAAATATAATTTTGTGTCAGCGTATACAATAGCGTTCGTATCCATCAGTCGTAGTTGTGCAGAGTTCTATGAAACTAAAATCATCACAGGGCACATAAGTTCCACTGCTAAAAATAGGCCTCCCCGCAATTGCTCCGCTAGCCAGAGCGACTTGCAAACTACATATTTTGTAATATTAATTTTACCATTGTGTTAGTCTTAACAAATTCAGGATATAAAATATACACCGAGGTAAGCTCATAAATCAGTTGTTAATAAAATATTTCTTAAAAACTCTGCCCCATCATTCTATTACTATAACACATTGCAAGCGATTATTAATTCATGTTACATATATCAATTACTACTATATTTAAATATACACATAACTGACCATTCGCACCGCTAACACGACCTTGACTAAGCACTAAACATAAATCCCTTAATAGTATACAACAAACGCCCTCCTACATGTTATTCGATCCATTCCGCCATTCCTATCAAGCACCTACGCTGGACCGTGTCAGAGATTAAAAATACCTCGTATATAATGTATTAAAGCCACGAATAACGTAATGCTGTTATATATCTTGCCCTGGTAACCTCGGGGCCACTTGTAGTGATTCAGAAGACTGTTAATATATCAGGTAACACTTCGTAACGCATTTGCTCAATTTTACAACTTTACATTACTTTGGGCGGTGTGGGACATAGCTATAATCGAAAAAAGATACATGGCATCGTATCATTTGCACACCAAAATCATTAAATCTATAGGATGAATTCAATTTCCGTGATCAATGAAATCAAATTAGCATGCCATTTTAGATCCTGTCCTGCAGTAATATTTTTCGATATGAAAACCTCCTTCCTCCGTTTTCCCTCTACTTCACTAGATTTCACAAGAACATCTAACTTCTAGAGAAATAGAGGTTCACTAGAAGTTAGTTGCTAATCCAGATAGATAGTCTAATATTACAGGATTTTACAACAATATAATGTCCTCACCTGTTGACCCTGAAGTGCTGCAGCAGACGGAGTATGAGGCGCGGCATCATGGCTTCCGCGACGCACATGAGCTCCGCCGGCGCCGTTCCCGGCCGAGGACATTTGTTGCCGTGATTACTGCAGAACCTGGAATGGAGACAATCATTATCAATAAATAATTATGGTTAATGGTGGAAATCGTTGGGAGAGGCCCTATGTTGTGGACATCAGTGGACTTCCTGTGGCTGAATAGAAGAAAATAAGAAGAAGAATTCTGTATCAGCCCATATACGTCCCACTGCAGGGCTAGGGCCTCCTCTACAATCGACAGTACGATTGAGAGTGAGTTGAAGAAGAATTATGTTTAAATAAATGTATATTATAGTCTTATTTCCGTAAATCTAAGTATTATTTCATCATTATTCATGTATCATTCTGTATCATTTCACGTGCTGGGTAGGCCTTCTTCACAGCATGCCTCGTTGGTCGTTCTTTAGCCAAATTGCAACTAGTTTCAAATAGCGATCTTTACCATGTCATCGACCCATCTTGCTGCCGAACGGAGCTGAATTCCATAAATTGGGACAGTACAAACATTCTTTCTCTAAATCAATTTAAAAAAAAAAACAATCGCTTAAGAAGCAACAGGCGTCTAAAGACTGTAGTGGATTGAGGGAAAGATCTCAAATGTCTCTTAAGTCGACCTCTCAAGAGAAAAGGCAACTTGAATCCATTAAATCCAATAATTCAATTCATCCATTCAGAAAACATTGTTGTTACATTGGGGGTCAAATATCGTAAGTGCACTCATTGATATAATATGTATTGAATAATAATAATAATAACGACAATGAAACTTGACTAACGTTATTGTTATGCAGAATAAGACATTTGTTTGCTGCTTTATTTCAATTGAGTCTATATTAATGAGAAGATGGAACAAGTGTTCTGGATACCCGTATAGCTAATTGAGACTGCAGCCGAGAAACTTATTATTTATGTATATATTTTCTTCATAAAACTTTAACACACATGGAATGTCGAGTCTATAGAGAACACACCTTTATAAATTTAACTCATGTAACGTATCGTGAAATCTTAAATCCCGTCCTAGAAAACCTGACGCTGAATTTGTGTTTGTTCCACAAATTTCCGAATGAAATAAATTTTGACATTAATAACGTAGTTAGAAAAATTCAATGCTGCAGGGACGAAAACATAGCTAATAATAAATTACATCGCAATGGTAACATTTCCACGACATTAGCGCGGCCAGACTGTCGGACGCCGACGGCTGGCGCAGTAATGTGAACAATGGTTGAATAATTCAGCCGGCAGTGCGACCTAGACCTCCGCTCAAGGTGACCCGCAGTGCGTGCGTAACGGTGCCAAAACAAAACACTCATCAGCCATCCTTGCATATGTGACTCATTCCGTCTCACGGTGAGGGTTGAACCTCAAATTATCGATTGAAAAAAATCGTGCGTTGAATCCTGATTGTAAACATAAAAGGGTCGGAAACCACGTTTGCCTACCACCTACTAGATCACAACACAAATAATCACCAAAAATATCAAAATTAAACTAAAATTTTGAAATTCTAACAAAATTAAAATATCATCAATCCATCTGACGAAGGAAGTCCACTGCTGAACATAGGTCATTCCCAACGATTTCCACAGAGACCTGTTGAAGGCAGTCTGCATCCAGCGACTATAAAATATCCAAGTAATTCCTAACTTTCTAGTGTAATAATTCCTTGATAATAAAAGGAAACCTATCAATCTAATCAAGGTTATAAGGAGTAATAGGATTTTCGATATGTCCGGGAATAACTTCTGCAAGGTCATGTACGTTTATGGAATAGAGAACATTATCAAAATTCGAGAAGATTAGGTTTTCCCAACCTGATATGCACCTCAAGCCTATTACTCTTTCCTTGTAAGTGATTGATTACAGGTCAGGAGTCCAAGACTCTTATTTCGAGGTAGAATAAATCGGTTCATGAAATACAACAAGTCATAGGTGATTTTAAAACCGAAATAACATTTTTCGTTTTAAATTGACAACAAAATAAGTTCTAAAATATACTCTTTAAGAGGCATGTTCTACGGCTGTTAGACACAAAGGTTTGTAACGGAAACAGCAGTAATTTTGTTCCATTGAAAGCTATTCATTAGTCCTGTCAACCAAGCACTAATCCGGTTTTGTATAATTGTAGGATATAAATTTGCTTGACCTGGATACGTCTACCTAAACAACTATTAGTCGCAACAAGGAATATGTCTATGAATCGATAATAATACATTGTCGCGAACAGTAATTTTTAATACGGTACATGAAATTAAACTAAATTAATTGGTCAATTAAACTTAGAAACGTTTTAGTTTCAATGATGAGCCACCTCAATGATGCATACAAACATTCATCGACGTTATGAACATTTTTATATGAGCACACATATGATAGGGGTTATTTAAAAGCCTTCGTTAAGGTACACATTATATTTGTTTGTAAGGAATGCACGCCACTGCTCGGACACATAAGTCAGAGCGGGACAAAATACCAAACGTTCGATTCCAACGTCCCTCGCGTGAACTTGGACTTAGGCCTTCATACCGACCTTGAGGCGATAGCTGACGTCACTGGCTTACGTCACATCAAATAATACGCGCGCATACAACACGCAGCGATAAAATTCGAAGCGGGCGATATCGTCGTAATAAATGCTATTAATATAGTCTATTGTGATGTTACAATTGCAATTAGGTTTGCATCTACCTCGATAATAAATATTTGGAATAGGTAGATATGAGCAACCATTTTAATATTTAAACCAGTGTCTGTAACATTCTTGTAACAAAATGAAGGTACTGCAATAAATCCTCGCTTCACGAGACCTGGACTTCTCATTTTGCAAACTGAAAATAATCCTTCACTGACATGCAGAACACGCATTTTATTACTCACATCAAGATAGTCAAAGGCTAATTTCCAGTCTTCTTTCATGATTAATTGTAACACAGATGGCAATGACTTCGTAAGTTAAGCTAGAACTCATAATTATATGAATGATGGAAGTAACTGAATGTATTATTAAATCATAGACATACGCAATACAGCGGTCGAAGTTTTATTTGTTTAGAGTTACAAATCGTTAGAAGACAATATTGACTAGGCCTTAGCGAACAATTTACTCATGCCACAAACGCACATGGTCTCCTTCGGGTAAAAATCCGCTAGTTCTGCGAAAACATTAATTCCGCGGTCAGGATTACAGTCAGAGCTAACTTTACATCACGTTTAACGTGAATATCTTTGGTTTTCTGTCATCGCTATTCTTGAAGTTGATGCAAATTTTCATTGGAGAATTCTGAGTCTTAAAACCAATACTCTAACTTAAATAACAATGCCAACACCATCTGCTGTTACTGCTTATCTGGTAAATGTTAAGTATATGATTCCAAAAATATTTTAATCTCTATTTGACGTTTACCAGTTTTATATAATAATATAAAATAATATAATAATATTAATTATCATTCTCTGCCTTCGCTGAATATTATAGTATAACTTCTCCAAGGATTTACATTACAATGTTACATACAAATACTGCGATATAAGAACACTGCTTCAAGTTCTACCTAAATTAATGCTGCAATTTACCCATCAGCCACTATTCGTGGTATACCAAGTAGGAATAACGTCAGACAGATCTCTAACCCAATCCATCCATCAGCCAAAGGAAGTCCACTGCTGAACATAGGCCTCCCCCAATGATTTCCACAGAGACCTGTTGGAGGCAGCCTGCATCCAGCGACGTCCCGCGACCTTTACCAGGTCGTCGGACCATATTGTGGGTGGACGTCCTACGCTGCGCTTTCCGATACGCGGCCTCCATTCGAGCACTTTCCGACCCCATCGGTCATCAGATCTCCGCGCTATACTCAAACCCAATACTCAAAATAAAATAACTTTAAATCTCTATATTTCGATACTTAATCTTAATGGATTCGCAAACAAAACACGCCACGATGACCGATCTGAATATAAAATTAACGGTGTTGGTGTCTAGGCGTTTGGTTTTGTACACGACCCAATATTTGTCACTGCATGTGCTATAGACATTTACATGATAAAAAGTGTTGAAATGTCACGTATGAGCATTTTAATTGATGGATATTAAACTACGATACAAAGGTTAAGAGCATAGGTCAAAACATTAATATGGATAATGTTTCGTTTAATCATTCTCCCCTAACGTAATTGATACTACAAAGTGGTAAACAAATGTAATTTTAATTAATTATGAGCCAATTTATCAGTCGTTACCTGTTAAGATGTCTTATAAAAATTGTAATCCCATAATTCTAGTCGTGTAATTAATATGATATTGGACCTTGGTTATGATATATTAGGAAAGTCTGTTTTCCAACCACTTTATTTTTGACTCCATCTGGTAGACTTCAAACACTTTTAAAATTATCAAGGAGAAGTCAAGTCATTGTTTAGTGTGAATAAACAATGACTTGAACATCATGCGATGTTTACTACAAACGTGACCCATAGTGAAGTATGAATAACTGTGCAATTTTAAAAAGCTAGAGGTATTTGCCACCGATTCAGATTTGATTTCCTTCTCATCAGATAGGCCAATGCTCCATTCTCAATTAAGCTATCGCTCGCTCACTGAGCAAGAGTCAATTAATATTAATTGCCTTGAAAGTCGAGTCATAAATGTTGCATGTAAGAGAACAAAAAACATTTGCGATGATAATGTAAAAGATCGACAATTTTCTAGTTCTTATCTTAATTTCAAAGTTCCGATCCATATTTATGGTTCGCGTGGGTGCCTGTTCCTGTTCACTCGAGTTTTGCCGTTTTGTACGCGGATCGAATTTAGAATTCATATTTGGGGGCTGTATCTACAATACCTATTAATTTATACCATTTTTTGCCACAACAACAATAATAAAACGGCGGGGCTAAGGATTCGAAATCGGTACATAATCACTGGCTTGATGTTGCCAAGGAAGATATTAGAGCCAATTTATCAGTCGAACTAAGGGTGTTTCGGTTCGGGCTAAGTTAATTTGTTTGCGCAAACTAAAAATAACTTTACCTAGAACAGACAGAGAAACTAATAGCGATATACATATATACATATGCAATTTGTTATAGGTTTCCTTTTTCCTGCAAATAATATCTACATTTAAAATTATGACCGAATACAAAATGTTATCAGCTGTGGTCAATGCCTCGAATTTGCTTAAGAGGACGGTAGACGCCGATGACCTTGCTCGAACGGGCGGAACCAAATCTCATGCACCGGCGCACGCCGGCGCACGACGTGCGAGCGAGCGCGCTGCGTAATACCTAAGTATTCATTCATTGTTTCGCTGCGGACAGAACGATATATTCGTAGTGTTATTTGATATTTCACTCGATGTTCCCATCGAGTACAGTTAGGAGCGGTCTGACCGTAGTGTATGATTAATTCACTATCAAACGTCACAGCTACCGTGGCGGAATTGCTCGAACGCCGACTGTTAAACGAGAAGACGCGGGTTCGGTCCCCGCAGTCCGCACTTGTAGTTCGATTTTTATGTTTATTTATTTCATCTATCTATACCAATATTACAAGAAGGAAACATTTGTATTTTGGCGTGTTTTGTATTTTAAATTTTTAATATTTGTATTTTTGTTTTTCTTTTCTAATATTATAAAGAGGATAGATACATTTATATTTTTGGATTTTATTTTACAATGAATAAACTCAAAAATTACTGGACCGATTTAAAAAAATCTTTCGATTTTCGAATGGTAACTATCCGGGAATAACAGAAGCTATATATTTACCTGAAGGGGTTGAAATAAGGGTTTAAATGGAAAATAAAAACTATTGAAGATTTATTTTTTAATTTATATTAATAAATATTTAAAAAAATAATATCTCGAATGGTTTTTATTTTTCATTTCAACCCTTATTTCAACTCCTTTAGCCAAATATACCACCAATGTTACTCCAGGATAATGTTGGATTCGAATGGTGAAAGAATTTTAAGATTAAGTCGGTCAGTTAAGTAATTTTTGGGTTTATTCATAATAAACAAAAATCGAAATATTCAAAAATCTAAAATACAAAAATGTAAAAATACACATGTTACAAAAATGCAAAAAATGAAATGTTTCTTCTATAAAATATTGAGTTAGATGAATTTATAAACAAAAATAATTGTTACGATGCGGAATCGAACCCGCGGTCACCCGTTTAACAGTAGCCATCCAGGCAACTGCGCCACGGTTGCTGTTAAGTACGTTAGCGAATTAATCATTCACTACGGTTAGACCGCCCCTAACCGTACTCAATGAATATGTCGAACGAAATAGCAATATTCAATTTACTTTGATATTGCGGAGACAAGCGACATAGGTCCGTTTAGCACGGCGCGGCGGTTCGTCCCGCATTGATTTGTTGGGCGACAGCGGGGACGTGCTCGCGATTTAGAGTATCGATAATGTGAAAAAATTCGTCAAAAATAAATGAGACACAAATTGGAAAAAATAAAAAGAAGGTCCCATCCGTCTTGCATTTCTTAATATCCTGATAATAATAAAATAATCCTAGTGCTCACAGTTTAAGAGAAAAAACGTTGTAAATGCGAAAACAGAGGTCACTTTGCAATTTTATTTCAAGTACTTTTAATACACTTTTAAGAATTCTGAAAAGAAGGGGACATGCTCCATATAGTGTAGATCAACATATATATATTTGAAGACCTAATAATAAAAATCACCAAGAATAAACGTTGTGAAAAAGGCCATTTCACATAGACCCCCCTCTTAACAATCATCAATACGGACCGGACTCGAAGAGATTGAGAGATTTCCGTTCCAAGCTGTAATAGGGGTAAACCTATGACCAAATATGGCACAAATTTCGGTCCGGACAACTCATTCCATACATTACAACCATAAATAACGCTAAGCACATTGCATCACTGGCTCGAACATGTGAGGAGGCGGCTGATATCCACTCTGACGTCTCGGGAATTTGTAATCCAATTCCTACGTTTCAACCGTAGGGCCTAGGAGAGATAACCTTAGCACTTACCATTGGGCGCATTGTAGTTACGTTTTCATGCTATTATTAAGAAAGAAATTTAATTTCGAACTCCAAACAAACATTTCATATGTCACAGAAACGAAACCAGTAGCTTTTGAATAACTCAGATTTGTATTAACGGAACATAAATTTTACACATAATTATTTTTGATGCGTTTAAACCTTGTTGCCCTTTACTGGATACGGCCCTTGTCACATAATTTCTTGTTACGAGAGGATCATAAACTATTCTGACGTCATTGCCGCCCCCTCATGGGGCCGGGCCTAACAGTGACATAATATCTAGCAGCGATAATTATATGTCAGGCATTCCTCTTGTTGTATAAATATACCGGGTATCTCAAGACTGCTACCGAAAACGAAGCCGGGTGGTAGTTTTAGTGGCTACAAACACAATGCAATTAAAAATTTCGCATAGAAACGCGACATTTATTTTTTATGATTTTTTAAATATCGTCATTTTTGGGTGGTAAATCCTTAGTTTTTGCTAAAATAATAATTTAAACTCTTTTATACCTTAGAGTATTTAAATAAAAGGGTATACACTATTATTTTAAGAAAAAACGTATTTACCACCCAAATATGGCCATAGAAAAAAAATAACCAAAAAAAAATTGTCGCTTTTTATTGCCACTTTTTCTGTTGCATTGTGTCTGAAGTCGCTTAAACTACCACCCGGCTTCGTTTTCGGTAGCAGTCTTGATATACCCTGTATAACGGCTACATATAGCTACTGTTTGCATTTAAGAGCTTTGTTCAAGAATTTGACAAATATTTTTTGTAAAGGCTATTTATAATTCAAAGAGACGTGGACACTGACGGTGGGACTGGTTCACCAATTCAAAGTCGCTCAACGAGCAATGGAGCGGTGTTTCCCTGAAGGATAGAATCAGGAATGAGGTTATCCGACAGAGAACCAAGGTGACCGACATAGCCCAGCGTATCAGCAAGTTGAAGTGGCAGTGGGCTGGTCAGATTTGTCGGAGAACCGACAACCGTTGGGGTAGACGTGTTCTCGAGCGGAGACCGCGCCTCGGTAAGCGTAGTGTAGGACGCCCTCCGACGAGGTGGAGTGATGATATCCGAAAAATGGCTGGCAGCGGTAGGAGACGTTGGGCTGAAGATCGAGCCCAGTGGCGTGCCATAGGAGAGGCCTGTGTCCAGCAGTGGACGCGAATAGGCTGATGATGATGATGATGGTGATTTATAATTCACACTTAAAGTAATCCTTTATCTTTAGCATTAACCATGAATGAAAAATTACTATTAAATTTGCTTGTTAGTGATGTCAATTTGTATCCTACATGACGAAGGCACATATAGCGTGGAACACGTTCCAGAACCAGTAGGATATCCGGGTACAAGAATAATTATGCAGACCGAGAAATCGGGACTCAATTTACCTACACTTTTATCTTACAATCAAGTGTAGTAACATTACTGTTATTAGTTATATGCCTAAGGTCCCTTTATGTTAGTACATAAAGGGACCTTAGGCTTATGCGTTTGGTATATTATTTTTTAATTTCACGCGCTGTTCATGTAGTCGACCTTTACACAAGGGCGGATCCAGCTTTTAAGCCGGGGGTCATATAGTTCTTTTCAGAACACTGGGTACGATTTCACTACTCCAATTCGTAATGATTTTTTAAAGTTTTCGTGTTTAGTATTTTACAGCTGTGATTTGTGAAAACACAAACACTTTTTTACTTTATTTATCGACATACAAAGAATTCATTGTACTTATAAAAAATCTATCAATCTGGAGCCAGTCCCGGAGCTATTCCCTGGATCCGCCATTGCCTTTACAAACAGATGCACAAAGCGATCCTATGAGGGTTCTAATTTTTTCCATTGCATAATAGTAAAAAAATATAATATGCATCTCTGTTTCCTCACCCGTCCTCTTTCATAACAGATTTGTCGCCACAATCGCAAGCGCCGCCCGCCTGCGACAGGAACATGTTGAAGTCGTGCGTGGAGTGGTCGCCGCGGTGGAAGCACTCCCGGCAGATGGACATGCACGGGGAGATGCCGCAAGTGCGACACCGGTACGCGACCACGCGCGGGATCCACACCAAACCGCACTTGTCGTGCTTGTCGTAGCTGCGCACTGTAAACAAGAGAGAGATGTGGTTTAGTTCAATATTTCTTAGGAATGAAATGATTTTTGTTATTGGCATAGCTGACCATAGCATCGCTGAAGGACAGTTTCGGTTTTAGCAGTACCGACCCCTAGAGTAAAGCTTCATCACCCTCATTGAGGTATTATACTATAGCGGATATGTGGAACAAAATCTCTGCGTATGGTGCGTGCACACGGGTACACATTGAAGCGAGAGAGAAGATATGTTACTTCGTAGACGTGACAGAGACAGAAATAGAATGTACCCTTCATTTTGTTACAAACATTTTGTTTGCAGTGTCCCCTCTAGTATATTATCTCAATGATCGCCCTTTATTTACAGAGGTCTACTAAAATAAAATTATTTTTCGATTATCCACATGGATTTAACATAACAACCTTTGGTAAACAATGCTTTAATTTTTTTGAAGCCTGTAAATGTCCGCCTATTTCTTTCTAGTGTCAGTAACCACACCACGTCCAGTAACTCCATTCGCCTCCTATTCCATGACAAACATCTTATCCATACCAAAACACTTAATATAAACGAATAGTTCAAGTAAAGATACTGTAGACAATAGTGATATTTTACCCGTAGACGAGTTATCGGCCGAACAACACATAGTTAAAACTTTAAACAGGCGATTAGAATTTCATGTGGTGGCGGCTAGCTATCGTTACATTAAAAACACATTAAACCGTCGTCGGGTTAATAGCGTAGATAAAGTCGGGTTAAAAACATTGTATCGCTTGTAAATAACTTAGTCAATAAGCTCAGATTAACGATGCACGCGATGCGTTTCAGTATTAAGACAGTAGTCTTTTTACGAGTCAACGCTTAACATCTGAACTTACTCTATATCATAATAATCGCAGTTAAGCAATGGAGTTACATATCAATCGGTTAACGTTAGTCTTCGAATGCATACGGCTTTGAACAAGTCGTTGTGAAGTTTATTTATTTATTTACAGTTTATTGCACAAAAAGAAAACTAATACAAAGAGAAATCACATACATAAAAAGTTCAATGGGGCGTCTTATAGCGTAAAGGCAATGTCTTACGAAAATAGCATGGATTTAAAAGGAGAGGATAAACAGAGGGCAGTCTAAAAATGTAAAGGATAGAAGTAGGTTCTAGAAAGGATAAGTATTGCAAATACAAATAAAAAAATAAAATAAGATTTCGGGGAGGCCTATTTTTAGCATTGAACGTCGTATCCTTCGGTAGTTTTAAATAACAATGTTATTAAACTTCCCTAACTAGAGCTCGGGACAAACCCCGGATGAGCATCTGAAATGCCCTCACGCAAAGTTGCACATCTATTTGTCATAATATAAATGTTCCATGTGGTTTTCCTTGTAAATTTTTTCCTACATAAATAAAGACAACGATCTGACCACATTGATTAGAAGACGTGAAATATATTAGAACATTTGAGTAATCATGAATTCATTTATTGTTAAAGGATATGCAGGAACTTGCTTCGAAATTGTATACCGAAATTTACTTCAACCTCCTAACCAAAGCCTAGTTATTTAATTGCAATTATTTGCTTTAGCATCAATTGATATGCTATTTAAAAACTATACACAGTCAGGTCATAAGTATTGTCACACAGTAAAAACTTTTCTTTTAGAATGCTGGCCACAAAAAAGTTTATTGAATTCGAATTTCGAATTGTTCATGAAAATAAAAATGTATACTTTTTAGAATTGTACTCATTTTTAAATATGGAGTGGACGCTTAAAGAAGACCGTGTTGCAGTTATTGCGTTGCATCGTTGCGGTTACGCGCCAATTCAAATTTTTGACATACTGAAAAATTTGAATATAACCAAAAGATTCGTTTATCGTACCATCAAACGATACAATGAAGACTCTAGTGTAGATGACAGGTCAAGAAGTGGTCGCCCTCGGTCTGTTAGGACTCCAGCAGTGATAAAAGCTGTGAAGGCGCGAATTCAAAGAAATCCCAAACGTAAGCAGAAACTGTTGGCCCTTCAGATGGGGTTAAGCAGAACCACGGTGAAAAGGGTGTTAAATGAAGACTTAGGGCTTCGGGCATATCGAAGAAAAACAGGACATCCTTTGAATGCTCGTCTAATGGACCTGAGACTGAAGAGATGCCGCACTTTGTTGAAGCGGTACGCGGGAAAAAATATCGGGAAATTATTTTTTCAGGTGAAATTTTTTTACCGTAGAAGAGAGCTGCAACAAACAAAATGATAAGGTGTACGCATACAGTAGTAAAGAAGCGAGCAACCGTATTCCGCGTGTCCAACGAGGTCATTTTCCATCCTCGCTCATGGTATGGTTGGGAGTTTCTTATTGGGGCTTAACAGAGGTACATTTTTGTGAGAAAGGTGTAAAAACGAATGCAGTTGTGTATCAAAATACAATCCTGACGAACCTTGTGGAATCTGTTTCTCATACTATGTTCAATAACAGGCACTGGGTATTTCAACAAGATTCGGCGCCAGCTCATAGAGCGAAGAGCACACAAGACTGGCTGGCGGCGCGTGAAATCGATTTCATCCGGAAGACTGGCCCTCCTCCAGTCCAGATTTGAATCCGTTAGATTACAAGATATGGCAACACTTGGAGGAAAAGGCGTGCTCAAAGCCTCATTCCAATTTGGAGTCACTCAAGACATCCTTGATTAAGGCAGCCGCCGATATTGACATGGACCTCGTTCGTACTGCGATAGATAACTGGCCGCGCAGATTGAAGGCCTGTATTCAAAATCACGGAGGTCATTTTGAATAAACCTTAGTGTCATAAGAATCTATGTTTTGTTAAGTTCATTTTGGTATATAAATGGTTACATAATGAATAAACTTGTTTCAATTATTTTATATTAAACATGTGACAGAATTTATGACCTGACTACGTATATATTCTCCCAGGGACGAGCCGAGGTTTTTTGGACAAAAACGTTGGTTATGGAAACTAACAAGAAATAGAAAAGACAAATCGCAATATTGCTTTTCTTTTAAGTGAATTTGAACGAATGCGCAGTATTATTTACTACAAAAAAACCCACATCGAACATGTACGTGCAAGTTTAAAAAAACCTTTATACGCCTTATAAAAACACACCTCTGAAGACAAAAGCGATGTGAGTAATTTATTTAGGGGAATACCGTCGGAGCCAACAAGTAAAGCAATCATGACAAAGCATTTGACCAAGGCTCAAGCGACGGGCATTTATAGAATATAAGACAAAGGATGCAAGTCATTGACGCCTCATTGAGCCTGAAATACCGATACGGTTGCAACTGGTGCAGTGACCTTGAATACCAGCTCGAACAGAAATTGTAGGTGGTATCGAGATTGAAAATAGTAGAATTAACGATAGGCAGAAGTTAAAGCCAACACTCCTGGCTCCTGAACTAAAGCTTCGATTTAGTAATTAGACTACATCCAAGACGCAGTTTTAAATCTCTAATACTCACGACATAAATTTAGTTGACATTACGGTGATTTCAAACTTGTGTGCGCTAAAAAACAACTGAAGTATAATCATTTACCATCAAGAGAACAACTATTTCGTCAGCTTGTAGACTCTTGAGGCTTACAGGTATGACTGCTTCACTTATACTGTCTCCGACATTGGCGGGCAGGCAAACTCAAAAATTTAAGGATAATGCAAGTATTCTACAATGCGTATTAAAAGGATCATGCGTTGCCGAATCCACGTAAGTGTGAAATAAGTGAAGACACAATAAAAACGCAAGTCATCTCTTTAAATTATGATACATAATCCATGTTGAACTTGGTAAAGTTATTAAATATGGTTGCACACCACTGATTTTGTGGCGAATATTGTTGTCCCAATTTGAAAGATGTTTGAAGTCACATTGAATAAGAAAATGGTTAGTATTATTATGGTTTGTTTCAACTGTGACCAATATTTGAAACATCTTCAGATAAGTTGACAAGTGTCTAAAGTAAATTCTCTGAAATATTTTTAAGTGTTTTTATTTCTGTTATTACCTCATATCTTAATACATACTTACTTATTATTTTGTTTCTTGTAGTTGACTTCAAAATATGTATTACAGTAGTTGCTAATTACTTTATACGACAATACTGCAGTTATTAATAGCAGCCCATTAATTATTGCATGGACTGTTAAAGTTCTAACACTGCATTGTCCTAAATCCTATGATTATAGAACAGTCTTGGGCTGAACGATATGGCATTGTGTAGTGCAAACAATGCACTATTAATGTCGCATGTATCATAATTGTCTGGTGGTGACAGCAAGCGCTTCAACAGTTTCTGTTTATATCCGAGTTTTACACAAGTAAATAAATACACAATGCCGATATTATTTCCATCTAAAGCCATTCTAGTCTATCTTTGGACCAGTATGGTTTGTTCTGCCATAAAAAAGAAATGACATTCTTTATTATAAGCTAAAATTAAGTGGTTGAGAAATAGAAGCTACGAGTCTCGGAGAAAATATTGACGTCAGTGAATAGGATCTTAGTAATGTTATGAAACATAATGTTTATGTCTATGGTCTATGGATGTGTATCAATTAGTTAAATATTTCAAAGCCACAGTCCTTTACAGATAAACAATATACTGGTGGTAGGTCTGTCATATGTGAGAGGCCATCTGGGTAGGTACCACCGCAATGTCTATTTCTCTCGTGAAACAACACTGCGTAAATGCACTGTTGTGTTTCGGATTGAAGGACGTTGTAGCCAGAGTAACTACTGGACATATTGAGACTTAACATCTTATGTCTCAGGATGGCGAGCGCAGTGGAATGTTGCTACTGTTTATGAGCCGTCGTATCGCTTACCATCAGGCGAACGGCTTGCTCGTCTCGTCATTCATTGCAATAAAAAAAAAAAACGAAAGGCCGTAATTAAATGTTTTGTCTTTCACTATGGGTATCAGATAGTACGAATGTCTTTTCTGTCCCACAACGTCTAGACACGAAACAAATAGTTGGAGCACACCGAATTATAATATGCAATAACATAACATGAAGCCAGACATCTTATCAAACATAGAAATATTCTTATCACATCAAAATATCCAAAAGCTCTAGACAATTACAATAACTTTTGCAAAATAGATTTATGTGACAATGTTAAAAAAGAAAGAACATAATATTTTGTTTGCTCATACTATATCAGCTTCTTGTGTATGTTACTGAATGATTTAGCTCATAGTTATACAACCGTCAGTTTCATTGATATCAAATTTTTCAGGACTTCGCTATTGCATGTCAGAACCATTAAGATATTCAGTGTTGTAAATATTTTATGCTTAATTTGAGGTTACATTACATATTTTACAATTATTACTTTTATGAGCAACTACATAAAACCTTATCGACAGAAAAGTCGTCGCATGCGGACAAGGACAACCTTAGTTCTTATAAATCGATTCTGTGTTTCAGTTGATAAGATTAATCATAAACAAAATACCTTCATGATTTTATTGCAAAAGGAGTAGACAGAGAGGCAAACTATAGACGACGAAAAGCATAATATTTCATCATAATCATTTATTTTACATAAAACGGATCCTTAAGAAATCTGTAGTAGTATCAATCACATTAGCCCCAACACAACTTTTTACAATACTAAGATTACTGGGAATCAATATTAATGCGTTTTATACCGAAAGGCCCTAGACGAAGGCTCCATACGAATTGAAGGATTAGCAAATATTAACGCATGTATATTTCCGAATGTGTACACTCGTCACATGTTAGGCATGTAGATTGTAGACACAATGTCTTAGTATGCAAGGGAGTGGGCACAACTTCGTCACTGTTGAGATCATCCATTTCCATCATTATTTGTTTAGGTTAAAATCAAAACATGACAAATGCAACATAATATCGGTGTCGTTCGACGACCCACATTGGAGTATGCGAACGTCTGTCAAACCCAGATCTGTAAGACTTTTTTAGTGTCTTAGTGATTCATATACCTTATATTGACTTTCGTATTCTAATTCGCAGTGCTACTAACCGTAGTGTAGTAGTAGTAACTGTACTATAAGACACCGTTAAGCAAGCCGATTCTAAATATTCTTGAATTTGCATTATAAAGTCCAGCATAGGATCTAGGAACGCACTATCACGACTACACTTGAGAGAAAGCATTAAAAACTGCAATAAAATGGTTGTAGAGTGCTAAAGATCCAAATCAATGAATAGCACTAGGAGATTATAAATGAAAAAATAGAATAGGATACTCGTGGACATCTAAAGATATCAAAATATAACGAATAAATTATTAATGGGCCAAATCCTTTTGATCTATCCACGTTTAACCTTTAAAACTATAAAAACCAAGTAGAACAAAATAAAAAAATAAGGTTTGTTTCATCCCTCTAATTCAGATGGAATGGTGCCGAATAGTGCAAAACTCTGTACTGGCGTCGAAACTGCGTAACATGCAAACATTTACTCCATTGCGGTATACGGCATTGCGGGTACGACGCCAAATGTAAAATTATCGCCAAATTCTCAACCGACTCAAAACTGGTCGAAAGGCGCACGAAAAAATAATAGAGATTTTATTTTTTTATTATATATTGAAAATATCACTCTATTTGGTGCTGGCAGCATGAATGGTAAGATAAAATTCTAAGTGCCATATCGAGTTTCCGCAAGTGAGTAGTTTTTGCACCGAAGTAAATTCATGATACGACAACTACTCGTCCGAGATTGTATAATACCTCGATTAGGTTTATCTCTGGCAGTCGACTGTAAAAAGCTAAGAGCTAGAAGAAGACAATGAAAAGCAATAAAAGTTTAAATGAAAAAGTCGACAGAATTATCAATGTTCTGCAACTGAGCCATTAAGATTAATTTGTGGATAGCAATAATTAAGTTTGGAATCAGGAATTCGTTCCCAATATAGCGATAGACTCGCTCACTATCGCATCATGGGACGGAACAAAAGGCGAAACGCGGATATCCTGGTAGCACTTTTGTCTAATTCCTTCTGAGAAAAAGCGCGAGTCTATTTATACGTATATGGGAATTCTTAACGCTCTGAATACATTGAACATGAAAGGTACAGACAAATGTACACCACTATAATAATCTTCTAGTAATTCTACTTGAATTTTCCAAATATATCGATGTCTTATGTCACAGTCTGCTTCGGAACCGGTCTCAGTTTCTGCTAGCCAATACATGTTAGTTATAAAATTTGAACACGTACGCAAACACCTTTTGGTGGTTATAAGTGTAGGTATTAGAATAAGCACTCACTTCCAGGAACTAACTATTGTATATTTTGTAAATTAACACTTAATACATTCACAGACAGAGTAAAATTATAATTATGCGACTCGGAGAGAGATGTGCTCGTGACGAGAGATGGCAGACTGTCCTCTTTCTTCCAAATAAACCGACCCTTTTATAGGACTACCCGAATGAGGATCGGTGGGGATAAATCTTCCAGAAAATATATTTAAGCCATAAAATAGGGTCTATCCTTTCAACTAAAAATTAAGGTCGGCCCAAACATCTGGGCTATTGTCCAAACAGAAAGGTTTACCCAAACATGTGTACTATTGTCTAAAAAACATAAATTTGTTGCAAAGGGTTGCCGCCACTAAAGAACTTAACTATAATAATACAGTTTTATTGCCCCGGTATGAACGGGCCATTACAATTAGGAAACAATAATTTAGCACAGCATCTTTTTAACTAATATTATACAATAAGGTACACAAAAATTCTTACTGTAATAAAACGACTCGCAGATGTTTTATGGTATGTTAAAATTACAAATAATAAGCGTGTTAATTTATAAGCTAAATCTAAGTTGGCGTATTGCTACCGCCACAACCTAGCCTGGAGAATACTAAAAGCTTTCGTATAACAATTGGTTTTTCTTTTTACATTATTAACGAGTCATTTACGGCTGTCTGTCAAACTAAATTCGTTCATGATGTAATAAATACATCCGAAAGCCACCCACAGCAAAGTTTGAATCTTCAGAAATAAGTATTGGTTAGTACTAATGATTATTTGTTTTTAAACCCCCAGAGCTGTAATATTTTTAAAACACCCAAACATTTGCTTTATTCCAGTCCTATATTACAGCTTAGCCTCTAAAGTCACAGCTATTCTGCATTTGCAGTATGGCCGGAACACGTTTGTTGATGCTTTATTTTCATCATCATCATCATATCAGTCACAGGAAGTCCACTGCTGAACATAGGCCTCCCCCAATGATCTCCACAATGACCTGTTGGAAGCGGCCTGCATCCAGCGACTTCCTGCGACCTTAGTCAGATCGTCCGTCCACCTTGTAGGCGGGCGTCCAACACTTCGCTTGCCTGTACGTGGCCTTCACTCGAGAACCTTTCGGCCCCAACGGCCATCGGTTCTACGAGCTATGTGCCCGGCCCACTGCCACTTCAACTTGCCAATCCTATGGGCTATGTCGGTAACCTTGGTTCTCCTACGGATCTCCTCATTTCTGATTCGATCTCGTAGGGAAACACCGAGCATAGCCCGCTCCATGGCTCGTTGAGTGACTTTGAGCCTTTTAATGAGGCCCACAGTGAGAGGCCACGTCTCGGTGCCGTATGTCACCACTGGTAACACACAACTATCGAAGACTTTCGATTTTAGGCACTGAGGTATTTTGGACGAGAAGACGTCGCGAAGTTTCCCGAACGCTGCACAACCGAGTTGGTTTCGCCGATTGACCTCTCTCTCGAAGTTGGACCTGCCTAACCGGACCACTTGTCCTAAATAGACATATTCGTCTACAACTTCGAGAGTCGAGACCCCAACTACAATGGGGGTGGGCACAACATGGATATTCGACATGATCTTCGTTTTATCCATGTTCATTTTAAGACCCACCTGTTGGGAGACTCGATTAAGGTCTTCGAGCATAGTGCTAAGGTCTTGGTGCTTTATTTTAGGACATTTGAAATGTTTTCATAATTCATCCGAAGTAAAGTTCTACATTTAACTACAAGCATGTAGGATTACCGGGCGGACCGGGCTCTGTGGCGTATCTCGACAGAAGCCTATGTCCAGCGGTGGACACGCTGATGATGATGTAGTAATATAGATCGCTATGGTAGAGCAGGTCCTCTAGACATAGGCTAAT
Organism: Hyles vespertilio; assembly: GCA_009982885.2. Lineage (NCBI taxonomy): Eukaryota > Metazoa > Arthropoda > Insecta > Lepidoptera > Sphingidae > Hyles > Hyles vespertilio. Next base: position 1,943,107 of record CM042811.1, read on the forward strand.
ACTGAACAATCAAGGGTGGTATCCAACAAGGAGGGAGTCATTACGTGGGATATTAAAACGATTACGTCACGTGTGTGAGTGTATGTGCAATAACGCGACGCATCAATAATTACATAGAGCGGTGCGCGTGCGGCCCGGCGGATGACCGCTTGCCATGTCGCAGCCAAACTATGCGCCCACACCTGTTCATTACTGTCGTGTTAATTGTTATGACGTCAATTTACATCATATCGCCGCGTGAAGAAGAGCCGCAATACAATCTTGTTCAAACGAAGTCAAATTTTATGATGGCAATTTGTTTAAAATATTCTTTATCGTCTTTAGCAAGATATAAATCATAAGTATTTTAGTAAAATATATTCGAATCGTGTTAGAGGGGTGAATAACAAAAGTCAAAGTTTCTTTACTGAGACAACTATGAAACTTTTTAGTCTAAAGTTCTATTTTGATCACATTATGTTTGTATAACTATTGCATGATATGGCCACATGAAATCTCTCTAAGACTTTCAAGTCATCACTACATAGTATAAAACTAAGTCGCTTTCTGTCCTATGTCCCTTTGTATGCTTAAATCTTTAAAACTACGCAACGGAGTTTATATGTATAATACGTATTACGTACATATTATTGTACAGAAATCTATTTGTACCCGGGCGAAGCTGGGCCGGGCCGCTAGTCGTAGATAATTTACTTATTTGGAGAATGAAGTAGTGTGCGTTATTTTATGACGTGGGTGATTCATATACTACATGGAATTCTAGTTTCGATAAATTCAGTATAATCAGTTTCAATTTTCAATTATAATTGAATCCCTTTATCTTTATCAATTTACATATCCTTCTGATAAGCAAATCCTTCTTACACATGATCCTCCTAATTCTACACTTTGAACTTTAATTCACACTGCAAATACAAATTCTATAGCGTTATCGCACACCAAACTTCCCAAGTTTCCGTTAACATCTGCCTTTTATTAAACTCCGGACTTTATGCACAAAACCGCATACAGAACACGACAGCAACACATCAACGCTGGCTGCACACGTCCGTGGTTATTGCCCCGGCCGTGACGCTGGACTGGGCTTTGGGCAACTAAGTTGACATATCGAGCGCCGCGGTGACGGAATGACGAACCCGTCACTCCCATTGCACAGTACTATGGTGGAGATACTGATAACCAAGGGATTGAAGATGGATGGACGGTAGGGACCAATCGTGTGTTATAATGGAGTTGTTTAAGTTTAGAAATGAATACGGACTTGGTTGTTATAGCTGCAGTATTATGATGTTGGCACAACCAAGTCCGCTAACTGAAAATTGACATATTAAGTAATGTGTTTTCTCATGCGTTTTATTCGGCTAACCTATAATACACCTGTTTTTGATATTAACACTTGATGGATGACCCACGATGGATCTATTGCACAGCATTAATCATTCGCTGCACTTTTTGGTCAGTCCGTTTATAAACATAATTTAGTTATCGAATGTTTTGTCCTTTTCGGACGACTTTTGAATACAGTTTGAGCGAAGAAGACAAAACATGCCATAGCTAAAATAGGTTTGTAAACTGTCTATGAATAAGGCGGTAAAGGTTTAGCAAGAATTCTCGATAAAATTAATTTGGTATACTAATATTAAAAAATCACTGGCATATGCTTAGTTGAAAGTATGTCGTTATTGAATATGAGAATATATGTACTATGTAGTAGATAAAGGAAGGAGCGATGCACCGCGAGTCGTGACACTCGTTGTCAACAAACATACAACAAGCAATTTGTTAGTTGTTTACGCTCATAAATTATCCACGCAATACCAACATCGCTTGTCTTCATTTATCCGGCTTACCGCCAATGAAATTTAAAACATTTTAATAAATAAAATCACGCAATATGTAGATTGTAGATATGATTTATCAATTTTATGAAAGTTAAATTGAGGATACCCGATCTTGTTTATTGATATTGTCAATCGTAACACAGCTTGCCTGTCAGGTGACTTCCTGCTGCTTAAAACCGACAACGAATTATAATAAAATCAAGGTCACAACCGATACTATGGTTACTGAAATCAAGGATAATATCTAAGACGCGTCCAACGAGTTAATCTAAAGCAACTTTTGCAAAGCCCACGAAATGTTGTATTTTATAAGTTGATTGTTTCTCATTTAAGTGAATCGATGTATTCTTTGGTAAAATAAATGAATCTCAAACCTCAAAGTGTAGCAAGTGGTTAGCCCATGGTAAGCTATTGAATTAAATAAGCAAATAATAAAAGCACCGGCTAAATTGTCAAAGGTTGACCATGACCCAACGTTGGAAACACAAAATCGTATTGACGTAAAATTAGACAAAACAAGAAGCTTGGGCATTTAACGTCGTTTATTGAACCTGCCACTGATCATCCTCAGCAATATCCTGAAACGGTCGCCGACACCGCGGCCGACCGCATGCACTGACCACGAAAATTTTCAGACAATAGCCGAGGAAAATAAAATAAAAGCCATAAAACTAGGTAAAACCATTTGCAGTTTAGACTTTTATTCTAGACATTGTGGCATCCAGTGAATTCTTCTATTATAATAATATTAAAAAAACTAAGCAACGTATGTCTTGAGCTGCTAAAGACTTTAACACCAAGTATGGGAAATATGAAACATATCTATTCATTTTATTCGGCAGAAAACTTTGTGTGACTGAAGATAGTAATGAACAATTTTTAATTCAAATTCTAAGGCAGTTGAATTCTCAAACATTGCAATTTTCATCACATGCACTTAGGACATTTAGCAATAGCAGTACTTAGAATATGATATAAAGTTACTCCAATTATCACAAGGAGACCAGAACACATTTCACCAATTACATACAAGGAGCAAATGTAATCCAATTAAAACTGATACCGAGTTCCGCGTCTGAATCGCAGCTGACTCCATATTACCAAGGTTTTTTTCAATTCAAAAATTATTCACCTGAACTGACGCAGGTGTAAAATAGGGTTCAAGGTATGATAGGAAACCTTCAAGTAAAATATTATTATAAGCGGAATTCGTTCATATACGTGCCCTATAAAATATATTTATTTATAGGCTGTGTTAATATATGCATATTTTATAGTACCACCTGCGCAGATCTATCGTAAGCGACGTTAATCAGGTCATGTGCCAATTTAATGGAGGGCCGCATTGACGGGACAAAATAATTGATGTTAATTAAACAGCCGTTCAACAATACGTTCTGAATGCGTTTTACGTGCGTGGAAACTCGACCGCTTAAAAACTTGTTGCATCAATCCACCTTGGCTTGAGATCCTTTCCATTTCTTCTCAAGTAATAATTAAATTTGAAAGTGTTAGGTTTATTGCATCAGCCTATTGCCGCCTTGCAACCTGGTTAAGCTGCAGTAAGTAGCTGGATGCAGGCCGCTTCCAATTGGTCTATCTGGCGAGCCATTAGACAGGCATAAGTTCAGCTGTGGACTTTAGTTGAAAAGATCTGTCGGGCATAGACCACCTCACACAAACTTTGACAGACTTTTTATGCCTTAATATTCCATGGTGGACTAATGTGATTTGATCCAGGGAATGTAATTTCAAGCGATGACGATATTGACACATGGACTGTTAACTTATAAGAGACAGGATAGAATATTTAACAAACCATTCTCAACTATAGAAGAAAACGAACATATAATAATTATATCCATCCAAAGGTTGTCTGGCAGAGATCACTCAGAGTGATAAAACCGCCATTTGTACTTTTGTATTTTAGTTTATCCCTTGGTGTTGTTATAATATGTTAGAGTACAATTAAGATTAATATATATTAAAACACAAAAGTACACAAGGCGGTCTCTAGAAATTAATAGATATTATACCACACAGCGTGGTCGCTACCTGTACTTGGATCCAAACAAACGTCAACTTAGTGCGAGCACACCAGTGCGCTATCATGTGCTATCAGTGTGGTATCATGAAAACGCGTTTAAGCAGCTCAATTACAAACCACTCTCCTTGGTTGTCGGACTTGTATCGTGTAGTCATATCTCTTCAACTCATTTATTTTTTATTTTATTCAAAATTTACTTAACGCTTCACGATCTTGGGGAGTGTGAAAGTAAACGTTAGCAATCCAAAATAATTGGATCAAATAATTGCATTTAGTTACTTATAGCCCTTAAAACCCGTTTTAATGATTGAATGGTTTGTCTTTGTTCCCTCAAACTGTAGTTAAAAGTTGTTCAAATAAGACAAAGCATTCGGTAACTAAAATAGGTTTTAAAATTGTTTATGAACAAGGTTGTTAAACAATAATTTTAAGTTATGACAACCCACATTAGGCCTGCAAAAACACGCATTAGGCCAGCGTGGTGGACTATGGCCTAACCACCCTCAATCGTACTCTCGACTGTAGAGGATTGTAATTTGAAGAGGCATCTCAGCAGGCCGGCATAATTGTATCGAATGTTTTGGGACTGTTGTCTGATGCCATTAGATACTGTGCCTGGACAACATTGGCGCTTACCATCAGTTGCAGTGTTGCCACTATGACGCGCTAGTTTAAAAAAAAGGCCCGTGCCCGTATGTAGGACGTAAATGAATTGATTGTTTAAAGTCACAGATACGGTAAAAGTTAGATGATGTTTATGGCAAACTATTCCAGGCAATTATCTAAAAACAAGCAAGGAGAGCACGACCTAGTGGCGGTACTTCCATACAAGCCCAAAAGCCCGGCTTGCCTTAATTAAATACGCATATACTCAACCCTAAAGGCAAATTAGTATCTTAAATAAAATACATTCGTTTAATGCAAAACGTCTATCATTTTTAAATTTCCCGCTTCGCGACTTGCCATAATGGAGCCCCGCGCCTGTGACGGAGCACCCGCGCCACAGAGTACATTGCTATGACCCACGCCGCAGCGCCGCGCCCGGCAACTCGTCTAAGCGAGCGCCGCGGTCTAAAACTAATATAAAATTATTTCATTCAAAATCAACGCTGGTCCCCGCGTGACGCAATATCTTAAAAAGACGGAACACACCAAAGTATTATCTATCTTTTTCTCTCTCGTGTGCTTTTACCTGGCTTTTGGCGTATATTGCCCTCTCAGTCGCACCTATGGGTGAAATGCTACTACCATGACCTTCACCATGACACTACGTACCTATACATATAGCTATTTTTAATGCAATTTGTACCAAGCAAAATGCCCGGCTTCGCGGAGTGAAGTTGTGCACTTGACGCGTCATATTATGATCCAAATTTATCGAAAAATATTTATGTTTTGCTATAAGTTATATTGGATAATATATAAAATAGATTGATATTTTTTGAGACTGTATTATGATGTTTTAAATATTTTTATTAATATATAATTAGAATACTTAATTTGGAATTGTCCATAATTTAGGACCTGTGGATAGCTTCACGCTTATTATTATGTCTTTCGAGCGGACGATTAACCAGTAATCACTGAACATCTACGTTTAGTTTTCGTTTAATTAAAGTATTTTACGTTTATTACGTATAATAATGGGTGAAAATGTGCCTTGTGATGGTTTGAAGTGTGTGCAAGTGTTGATCGGCGAGGAAAAGGTAAATTCATTACATTTCGTAGACAAACAACTACTCGTATCTGGTCCAAAACCTACGCCTGATTTGTTGTGTATTTCTCAAAGTAGTGAAAACTATAGAATACAATTTCATAGATCAGAGTACATAACTACATGGATTGCTGGATGTTCTCATACTAATAAGTTATACTGTTGGCGTTGCATATTTTTTTCGAACGATGTATCTACTTATTTTTTTGGAATTGTTTCGGCTATAGTGATTTAAATAATTTAACTGGTACTTTTATAGTAATTGACAAAAACATGTGAATGCATTAATATATTTTCATAATTCCGGTAAACAGCGTATAGAAACCTCTTTATGCGTCAGATACATATGTGATGAGATTTCAAAACATGCTCGCGTAGACAGTAATCGTAGTGTTTTTCAGATATTAGTTGACATTGTTTGCCATTGAGCTCATCAAGAGCTTCCTTTCAGGGCTCATGATGAATCAAAAAATCACATGCATACACAAAAACATAACATGAATGTATTAATAATAATTTCTGGCCGCGAAGTTAAACACGGCGACGTACTTGTGCTATTGCAGTTGCCGTTTATTAAATTTACACAATAATTACAATATAAAGTTACGTATGCATGCCCAAAAGTAATTAAACTAACACATTTGTTTTATTCATCTATTTAAGGGCCCTACTATATAAATCCGAAACGAAGTTCGAAACTTCGTGACGTTTTTCGTTTCGAAACCTAGGGCCCTAGGGCCCTACTATATAAATCCGAAACGGAGTTCGAAACTTCTTGACGTTTTTCGTTTCGAAACCTACTCTGTAACACGAAATTCGAATCTTCGGATCGAAGAATGAATTATTCCAATATATCGGCAATACGAACATTTACAGAGTAGGTACATTCGTATCGTCACAAACTTCGTTCGTCCGAAGTTTCGAACTTCGTTTCGGATAAATATAGTAAATAAAAATGTAAATGTTCGGATTGCCGATATATTCGAATCATTCATTCTTCGATCCGAAGATTCGAATTTCGTGTTACAGAGTAGGTTTCGAAACGAAAAACGCCACGAAGATTCGAATTTCGGATTTATATAGTAGGGCCCCTACTCTGTAACACGAAATTCGAAAGAATGAATTATTCCAATATATCGGCAATACGAACATTTACAGATTAGGTACATTCGTATCGTCGCAAACTTCGTTCGTCCGAAGTTTCAAACTTCGTTTCGGATGAATATAGTAAAAAAAATGTAAATGTTCGGATTGCCGATATATTCGAATCATTCATTCTTCGATCCGAAGATTCGAATTTCGTGTTACAGAGTAGGTTTCGAAACGAAAAACGTCACGAAGATTCGAATTTCGGATTTATATAGTAGGGCCCTAAAACTAATGATAGGCCCTTCAGTATTTTGGCAATATTATAATAAATAAATGACCGTGAAAATCGCGCCATCTATTAGATTATTTCGAAACAACTTATTGTAATAGATTTTTCATAACGCTGATAAAGATAGTTATTACTTTATTGATTTTTATCCTAATCTTATATAGATCGTGTGGTAGGTCTAGGACTGCCTCGATGGCGCAAAGTTGAGGTCTCGGATTCGAATCTCGGGTCGTTTTTCTATATAATTTCTTTCTTAATACCATTTTGCTCCTGAACCAATACATATTCTTACTAAAAAAATATTGGGCTTGCCCTAGTCCACAACCCTAGGCACGCCACTGGCACGACCTAAGACGTCACGCTTGACTTTTATGATACATGTATACACACGGTGTCGAGCCATTGTCATCTGTCGTGACACGACCACGATACAAAAAATATACGCAGAGATCACTTGCACGGGACATGTAGATTATACACCGCAGGGAAAGAAAGCTCAGATTTGAAGGATAAAATGTTATGGACATTTTTTGTGCGTGTTTATTACGCCGTGACGCAGTTGTAGTGCGATATGACTACAATTTACACAGCTGAGGTCTCGGGTTCGAATCCCGGGATCGTGGTACTGGATATTTTAAACTCATTATCAGCCTGGAGTTAGCGATGGGCGACCCCTATCACATTGCGGGATGGAACATACAAGGCAAAATGTGGTTGTCCTGATAGCAGCTCTGCTTACATCACAATTCGCGATCGTAGTAATATATTTGCCAAGTATTATAGGCCAAGTTATTTGAACTACAATTACTAACGCTGACAAAATTGGACAATCAATAATGTTTTATTAAGTTTCACATTGATAATCTATATCAGAGATCATACTAAAATTTCTGATGCAAATTAGCTGTGCAGTCATCCGCAAATGGCAACATCCAAGAGAGATGATTAAACATTATGGACGTGGAATATAAGAAAAATATGACTCAGAAGTCGCAACGAGCGGCCACCGCGTCGCGTCGCCGCCCGAGCCGCGCCCCGTAGCAAGAAGTGAGCGCATTTTTTACCCTCGGCCACAATGTCATCAATGTTTTGCTCTGCCCAGTACCCACCATTAACATGTAGCTTTCTTTGTTACATTGTATGCGTGTCGAACAAGGACACACATCGCAAAGTGCGAGTACCCTTTCAAGGTGTATCTGTTTCCAATTAACCCGCGTTGACATAATATGAAAGACCGCTCTAACAAAATGGTTTTCACACTGATAAATACATTAAAAAAATAAAAATAAACACTGTGTTATTTTAAAGTATTTAATTTCATTCAGATGAAAGACAATCCGTGCAAAAAGTAAAATGAGCATGAGTCTTTATAAAATTATCTCTTTAAATTATTGGAAAGCATACCAATTCAAAATAATTATATTATATTTTGGGAGGAGAGTGGACAGGGGCATAATTTTAATTCGTTAAAGTATTCTTAAGCACGGCTGCGGGATAAGTGCAGTTGGAACGGCGCGGCTGAGTAAATAAAATTTGCGTTTCTCTTGTTTACATTGTTATACATATTAAGTGGGCTTATCTGTTGCATTTATAAAATGATGCTAGTTAATATTAAAAGGAAATATATCTTCCTAAATCCATCGATATAGATCGAAACTTATATGTATATATCCCAATGATCAAAAACTCCATTGCCCTACACGACTAAATTCTGAACACAAAAGTCATATGCTGGCGTCCGATCAGCTGTGAAGGGAGTCAATGGCCGCGGCGGCAAACGCGCTGCCCAATACCACTCGGCGGGGAGTCAACGCACCCCGCGCCGCTACAAGACGGGTTCGCCTCTAAACGCGCGCTCACAGGCGTCAGGAGATCGCACCAAAACGCATGCTCCGAGCTCCGTGCCACTTGCTCCGTGACTCATCTGACTGCGGCATACCGCATGCGTCATTTTACAAAAAAATACATCGCAAAACGCTGCCTTATAATTACCGGCAAAGAAGAGGTGTTACTTCGCAAATGTATTATCTAACATGGAGTTAAGGTGGCATGCGCGTCGTGTTTAGACTATACAATGTTTCAACTCCGTAATTAGCATCCCTGCACGGTTTTGTAAATAAGATCTTTGCTCGTTTTTAAACACAATGTTTAAATGCGGCGTGTTGTAGACGTTCGCGGAAGATGCTTTTGTAAATCTGTGGACGGGTTCGGCCGGGATCCATAACAATGGTTTAAATTGAGCGCAAGTTTAGCATTAGTCAACCTGTGGAGCTCTACATGTTTAGTACCAAAGATTACATACCTAGAATGCACACATCTTTTGGAGAGAATGTTTCAAGCATTGTTAGGCAGGTTACAATATTTTTATCACTTCTATTAACTACTGTCTGAACTGTACTTGCAATTATACTTGCATGATTCTAAATCGTCTTTTCTTATAGGATTCGTTGAATTTTGAAGAACAGTTAATATCCATGAAGATTTTCTCGAATGCGGGACACGATGTCTTTAGTAGGCGGCTGGACTGTGGTATTCTCGCAGTAGGAAAACTGTTCCATATTTTTCGAATACAGTGATACGTTAGCAGCGATCAATCGGGCCGACATGTTCTTTCTTTTGCCAAAACTTTTAACATGATACTACCATAAAGTGTTTACCTAGCGTTTTTAGTGAATCTAACATCAAAATGCAACAACTTAACCGTTTTACATCATATTTTGCAAGACAGTGACTCCAAACCGTTCCGAGTTGTGAATGAGACTGGAATTTAGAGCATCATCTCATCTTGAGATAAACTCTTTTTCAAAAATACCACTGATATTTATTAGCTATTCACAACAATAGCGAGTGAACAAGTACTTCGGCCAAATGTATTTACGGCATCTAAATCAACATAATAATATCTGGCAGAACGTCAAGACAATTCGCGAGTAAACGCCACATTTCGCACAATGTTATCACACGTTTTATCATATTTACATCTTACAATTCGTTTCATGTCCGTTTGTTTCCACTTCATCAAACAGCGCTTGCTGTTCACTACCTGATCATATCCACACATAAGTGGCGTCTGCGTAACGAGTATTATGGATTTACAATTGTCTCATATTTTATTGTGCATTATCCATAAAATATTACTTAAATAAAGAAGAAAGTTGTGTGTAAAGTACAGTTGGAGATCTTATCACTATCGTCAACCTTTTTCATCGAAATTTGAATAGGCCGAATGTTTGTTTTATGAAAAAATATTTCACGTGTATTACGATCCGCAATCAGCCAACATCAATATTTTCGAGATATTATTAATTCCCGAGTAATTGCTTTTTAGTACATAATTTGCAAAAAAATCTCCATTTGGAAACAAACCAAGGCACTCACGATACATACCCCTATAGTAATGAGGAAACAATACGCTTATCGTTAGTAGAATAAAATTCATGAAGTTATTAATAGAAGTAGTTTAACAGTGTTATAAATAGGTAAACTTGTTTGTCCGCGCGTACGCCGAGCTCTCATCTCTGATTGAAACGAGTCTTGTTCCGACAGGAGTTTCATTTATGTAGATTTTATATTGCAGCGAAGCGACGGGTGGACGAGTGTAATTAATAGTGCAACAAACCAGTTGATTTTTCGTTCATGAGACGCCATTTCCCTGTCGGATTGAAGTGGAAGTTTTTTTGGTATAATCTTATGATATGCGACATTTTTTGCTCATTACTTTATGTAACAAATGCAACTATTTCGCAGTTTCTTCTAACATTATAGAATTTCTGAGACTGCCATTTTTATACAAATATGTAATATATGTATAGAATACAAAGTAATATTCCTAATTTAAAAAATGTTTAGCATATAAATAGATAAGGTACTATCTTTCTGCACCAATATCATATAAGCATCTTGCACTCTAGTTAATGGTCAGTACACGATCAGCATCATACAACTTCTGCAGTATATATTTCACGTCACAAGAGTAGTAAATCTTCTTCTTCTACCTGGCGTTATACCAGCCGGTCCCAGAGTCAGCCTTCCGCCTAATTCTCCTCCATTTTGCCCGACCTTCGGCATCGTCAATAGTAAGGCTATTGACCCTCATATCTTTCTTGACGACATCTAGCCAGCGCTTCTTTGGTCTATCCCTCGGTTGAAGTCCGGGAATATTGGGTCTCAGGCACACATTGCCATCGTACACCTGTGGTTTCTTTAGGACATGAACATACCATCTCAACCGACATTCTTATAGTTAGTGGCAGGTAGCCACATTGCGGACACCAGACTAGTAAATACAAGATTGATTTGTGTCAACTATGTACCTGCCTATCAACGGCGCCATTGAATTGAACCAACAAAGCGTCAACACGGGAGATAATATCATTATTAAATTCGACATTTGGGTCAGCCACGGCGAGTGCGTCGACATTCGCAAGTGGGACGAGACAGGTTGCAAAAACTACGCCGGCGGCAGTTCGCCCGCCATATTCCATTTGTCACGATGTGGAGGCTTTTAAAAAATGAACAAGCTACAAGAAAAGAGGATGCGGTATCGTGATGTGATACAGTTGTGTTGTAAAGGCACACGTATTCTTAATTTGATGTTTATGTTGGCTTCAAAATTATTAAACTCTATTATTTCTATACAATGACTTAAGTAACATCGTTCTTGTGCCTATCTCTTAGTGAGAAAACTAGACTATAAACCTTTTAAGTACACATATTCCAGGTATAAAAATTAAAAATACATATTTCTCAGGTGGATCACAATAATTAAACTAGCCGGTTGCATGGTCAGCTTGCGTTATGCTAAGTATATTCTGAATACCCCTTAGCTCTTATCACTGATCTCCCGTAGTAAAGCTAAGTGACATAATGTCTTCATAACATTTCGATGTAGCAATCGACGCAGCGTAACGTACCATACATGCGTATAACTAGTAATTTTCACACAAATAATTGACATTTCGACGATGAGTACAGTGTGCAAGCTCGTTGCGATCCGCGCTCAAGGCACTTTACGTAATAAGGTACCACAATCTCACGTGAGCATAACCACAGAGTTATGTTGATTTATGTGACAGCCGTCTATTGCAGCGCGGATTACAAAGATAGCTTGCACTTCACTTATTATAAGCCAGAAACAAAGCGAGAAAACTTTTTGCAACGTTTGCAGAGTTCCGCATCGCGGCGGACGGCGTCGAGGGCAAAAACTATTCGAAATTAATTTAATGCCATCAATTATAATGCATCGGTTACTATTAACCTCGCATTTTAACCATTAACCGGTAACGCTCCGCAATCTAATCTTTTTTGGTTAACACTACACTGTTTTCTCTCAAGTAATAATATTATCCATTTAAAAGTATTTTTATGTATGTATTATGTTTCCTCTCAATGTGACTCCATTGCACCTCGCTATAAATTTACCTAAGAGTATCGCCTGGAGATATGATTATCTTCCTAGTGATAACAATTACGTCGATGGACTGAAGTGCATCTCTACACTTGGGTTGCAGGAGATTAAGCAAACGAGTATGTCATCTGTGGAGGCATATTAGCAGCCTCCCAGTAACATTAATCATCAACATTATGCGAAATAAAACTAAATTACGACCTTTTAAGAATCAAGGAAGTGAATTACGAAAGAATTGGAGTACCTACTTGCGGGCGGCAATTCACGAAACGAATCAAAACGATATTTCACGCTACAGTTTTTTTTTGCCTTATTTGCTCAATTTACGCAATGTTATCTGGATCCACAATGTACTTAAAAGCTTTATACATGTAATCTTAATGTTCAATAGAATAATAATTTCAGTAACTAAGCCATAAAGTAGCGTTTATTTTAGCGCGTTGGTAACAGCCGCAGCGGCGTACAAAAACAGACGCCCGGCCTTCGCATCAGCGCTAGTGAGCCTGACGGCTGACCTGACGCGACTCAAGGTCAAGGAGACGAGCGTCAGTTGCCGTACACAGACCAATACCACACAAGGGTATATATTACTTAATTAATTTGTACACTGATTACTAAGATTCGAGGTAAACCATACTATGCTGAACAAAATGAAAAATGACTTTTTCAATCATCAGGTAGCCCTGACTAGTGCCAAATGCGCCGACTGCAGTAAAGTCAAGGGTTCAGTCTACTCCACATCATCGCCTAATGTTTACTATCATTATCACTCGGTAACGACACGACTGGCCATTAGTGCAATGTACCCATCCTTGCACCAACCCACCTGTTGTGCTCATCAATCATGGAGGACTAACGACGTAGTGTCACCAAAACTCCCTCATATTAAATGAAAAGAAGCCCATATCTAGGAAAGTGGTCGTAAATAGGTTTAGATTACAGGCATGGGCAATTCAAATTAAATTTATTTAAAGTGGAGTGGTTACAACTTACAACGACCTAGACGCGTCAGTACACTGCACAGACGTTCGGCCTTCGCGTCATCAACGTCTGCAAGTCTAACCCGGCCTAATTCAAGGTCAAGAAGACGATTATTAGTCGCCAATCGCCATAGCTTTAAGCTAGCTTACTGCACACGAGGTTACTCAAACACATAGGAATGAAGATATAAACACCGTCACCATCAGTCTTCAGCATTCTTTCTGGACAAAGACTTGCACATCACTGACCATTATCCTCGATTTCACTTATAATAATACGATACACGTGCCACAAGCTATTTAAAACAAAATAATTGCGTTTCAAGCTCGCATGTCGATGTAATATCGTAAAATAAGTTTATTTATAACCTTTTACACAGACGCACGGCCTTTAAGTCAGCGTCAGTGAGCCTGACCTGGCCCGGCTCAAGGTCAAGCAGGACGTCAGTTATGAGCCAGGCCATACACGTTTATTCCGAAAATACCAGGTGATAGGAGATCATCGTACGATGTTTACACAAACTATACTTATTGTAATTTGTAATGCAAATATTTTGATAACGTTTATTTACACGACTAATTTAATGTGTTTTATAAATACTACGTAAATTAAAATACTGCATGGGATGTATAAACATCTGGGAAACCTAAAGCATCTGAATTCAAATTGTATTTCAGTATAAAAACATATATTATTACCGGTAATCGCATCATTAGTTTAATCGTAGTTGAGTAATATAAACTTTGAATCATCTTTCCTTTTTATGATAGTGGACTCCAAATCTAACAATAAATGAAATTTCTTCGTTGATCCATTCGACGAACAGGGTTTTTTCTCGATTCTCCCACGATTGGATAAGACACCGCTGCGTTAGATGGTTCGTAGTTTTTAAATTCATCACTCGTGACATCTTTGTCAATACTTATAAGTAATTATATATGTACGCACAGATCACTTCCAATAGATACCGCATTACGATAGTTTTGTTTTGAACCGAAAACGCCAACGAAGGGAACTGCGCGGGGGGTGGGCGGGTTATAGCGCGGTCACGTGGACTTCACTGGAGAGATGAGGCATAAGTCGATAAATAAAAAAATGTATCGATAGTTCGATTTGCCAGTAAGTTCATGTGTTATGATCGCTTCTATAACTTAATTACCACCTTGTTAAATGTTTGATAATATTTTAAGTGTTGATATAAAAGATCAAAAATAAAAATAGTAAGTAGAAAAATATGAAATAGTAAATAACTAAACCTCACGCCCTAAAGGGCTACAATAACTTATTCCGTTTCTTGAATTCTGACGGCGCGGCGGCTGTAGTAAATGTAATATAGTGACGATGAAACCCACTTGACGAACTATGAATGTTTTTGAGACGATATATACAATGTATATTAAAATTAGTGCAATAGCTTGTGCTACTGATTCTCAATAAACTTAGTACATATACTAAAACTTATAACTTAACGCCAAAGATAAAAATAAATAAAATAATATTGTAAAAGTACCTTGTTAACGAATTTTAACTATTTAAAATTACATAAAATAACGTAATTATGGTAATTTGCAATTTTTATTTAAATCAATATTTATTTTGTGACATTGTCATTTAATAAAATTAATTTACATTATTGTTTTACAATATCGATATTTCTGGGAATTATATTATAAACATGCGTCAAAACACTAGAATAACGCGTGATTTCGCCAGAAAAAGATGGCTTATTACGGTTATTGCTATGCGAAAAAGAGACGGCTGATTCTCCATCCGAACTCGACTGTTGACATGGATACATTAACCAGTATAAATTGAGCTCGCTCGGGGCCAAATTAATTTAAAGAATATTAGTTATCGATGAAAACTTATTGCGTTTTTTAGATACTTTATTATTTTGAGTTTTTTGCACACCATTTTATTGAACAAATCATTTTTAAACTGTAATATTATGTTCCCAACATGTAATTTTCGCTAACGTGCGACGACATGTGCGGGTCCACTACTTGGACAGCACTGATGACGCGACATGGCATCGGTTTATATCTATCTGATAGCTTATATGTGTTGGGCGCAACCGCTGCCTTGCATTAGGTATCTATTGGGAGTGATCTGTGTATGTACGTAAAGTTAAATATAAAACCTTGGCTAAGTAATCTAAACTAAGTAATTTACATTGTAATGGAAAAATACATTACACATGAGCATTAATTGTTCTATTAGTACCTAGTGTCGATTATTTAGTCGACCAATGAGTAATTCTTGTAATTATTCTGGGTGATATTTAAATTTTAATCAATATGGCCATGTAATAATTACTTGGTCATGAGTTTATATTTATCGGACTAAACGCGGTTGCCCACGTTCACGGTGGTCGCGGGTTCGAATCCCAGGGCACACAGGGCGGTGTATCAATGGCGTGTCTAGGGTTGTGGACTAGGGCAAGCCCAATATTTTTTTAGTAACAATATGTATTGGTTCAAGAGCAAAATGGTATTAAGAAAGAAGAACGTGTTCATCATGCGATAGAGGGCGAGCCTATGCGATGTAATTAAATAAAAATAGACCCCAGATTCGAATCCGAGACATCAACTTTGCGCCATCGAGGCAGTCCCAGACCTACCACACGATCTATATAAGATTAGGATAAAAACCAATAAAATAATAACTATCTTTAGACTTTATCACCGTTATGAAAAAAATCTATTACAACAAGTTGTTTCAAAAAAATCTAATAGATGGCGCGATTTCCACGGCCATCTATTTAATATTGCCAAAATACTGAAGGACCCATCATTAGTTTTAAATAGATGAATAAAACAAATGTGTAAGTTAAATTACTTTTGGGCATGCATACGTAACTTTATATTGTAATTATTTTGCGTCGTGTTTAACTTCGCGGCCACAAATTATTGTTAATATATTCATGTTATGTTTTTGTGTATGCATGTGATTTTTTGATTCATCATGAGCTCTGAAAGGAAGCTAAGGAATATCTGAAAAACACTACGATTACTATCTACGCGAGCATAATGTTTTGAAATCTCATCACATATTATGTATATGACGCATAAAGAGGTTTCTATACGCTGTTTACCGGAATTATGAAAATATATTAATGCATTCACATGTTTTTGTCAATTACTATAAAAGTACCAGTTAAATTATTTAAATCACTATAGCCGGAACAATTCCAAAAATTTAAGTACATCGTTGGAAAAAAATATACAACACCGACAGTATAACTTATTAGTATGAGAACATCCAGCAATCTATGTAGTTATGTGCACTGATCTATAAAATTGTATTCTATAGTTTTCACTACTTTCGAGAAATACACAACAAATCAAGCATAGGTTTTCGAAATGTAATGAATTTACCTTTTCCTCGCCGATCAACACTTGCACACACTTCAAACCATCACAAGGCACATTTTCACCCATTATTATACATAATAAACGTAAAATACTATAATAAAACAAAAACTAAACTTATACTGGGTATCTCAAGACTGCTACCGAAAACGAAGCCGGGTGGTAGTTTTAGTGGCTACAAACACAATGCAATTAAAAATTTCGCATAGAAACGCGACAATTATTTTTTATGATTTTTTAAATATCGTCATTTTTGGGTGGTAAATCCATAGTTTTTGCTAAAATAATAATTTAAAACTCTTTTATACCTTAGAGTATTTATAATAAAAGGGCATACACTATTATTTTAGGAAAAAATGTATTTACCACCCAAATATGGCCATAGGAAAAAATAACAAATAAAAAATTGTCGCTTTTTTTTGCAACTTTTTCTGTTGCATTATGTATGAAGTCGCTTAAACTACCACCCGGCTTCGTTTTCGGTAGCAGTCTTGATATACCCTGTATATGTTCAGTTGTTACTGGTTAATCGTCCGCTCGAAAGACATAATAATAAGCGTGAAGCTAGCCACAGGTCCTAAATTATGGACAATTCCAAATTAAGTATTCTAATTCTAATATATTAATAAAAATATTTAAAACATCATAATACGGTCTCAAAAAATATCTATTTATTTTATATATTATCCAATATAACTTGTAGCAAAACATAAATATTTTCGATAAATTTGGATCTTAATATGACATGTCAAGTGCACAACTTCACTCCGCGAAGCCGGGCATTTTGCTTGGTACAAATTGCATAAAAAATAGCTATATGTATAGGTACGTAGTGTCATGGTAATAGCATTTCACCCAGAGGTGCGACTGAGAGGGCAATACACGCCAGAAGCCAGGTAAAAGCACACGAGAGAGAAAAAGATAGATAATACTTTGGTGTGTTCCATCTTTTTAAGATATTGAGTCACGCGTTGATTTTGAATGAAATAATTTTATATTAGTTTTAGACCGCGGCGCTCGCTTAGGCGAGTTGCCGGGCGCGGCGCGAGTGCTCCGTCGCAGGCGCGGGGTCCATTATGGCGCGGTAAATTTAAAAATGATAGACGTTTGCATTAAACGAATATATTTTATTTAAAGTACTGATTTGTCTTTAGGATTGAGTATATGCGTATTAAGTAAGGCAAGCCGGGCTTTTGGGCTTGTATGGAAGTACCGCCACTGGTGTGTATTGATAAATCAATCACCACGCAAGGAAAACATCGTGAGGAAACCTGCATACCATGGCGATTTATAAGAATGTCTATAGTATGTAAGTCCGCCAACCCGCACTAGGCCAGCGTGGTGGACTATATGGCCTAACAACTCTCAATCGTATTCTCGATTGTAGAGTAGGCCCGTGCCCTGCAGTGGGACGTATATGGGCTGATACGATGAGTTTATAGATATTATGACTAGATTGTGGCCGAGATACGTACCCTTTCTCTAGAAAGGACTGTACTGAGAAATACAATCCTCGAGGCTGTCGATGATATATTTATGTATGCGGGAATACTTTTGCTCAGGCCAAATAAAACACAGATTTGTTTAGTTTTCTTTAGTAGAAAATAATCTTCCATGCGTTTTTTTTTTTCAGAGCCGTCGTAGGCAGACGAGCGTGCTAGCTCGGCTGCTGCCCGCCTGATAGTAAGCGGGTACCGATGGTGATTAACTCTACTATACTAGGTGCTCTCGTCTTCAATGAACTTCTCTAATCTTTATTTCGTTTTACGTCTTCAACATCATCCATTGCTATCCTGTAGTCCTCTTAGTCTATCCTTCCGGCTAAACATACTAACTAACCATTCATTATTAAACTCATTTCCTCTTCCGTACTTTCATTACACGTGCCCTTATCTGAATACCAAATTCTAATCCTACATGTATAAAACGTATAATCATTAGTGTTATTTATACAAAAACGGGTGTGTCACTTGATTTCAATATACAGCCTTGTTTGGGGTTGCTAATTTATTGTTATAACCCCTTATAAGGCTAATTAAATTCATTTTTATCAATATTGTTAAGCATAGACCTTCTCTGTCAACATCGTCTCAATTATCACAAGAAGTCCACCGCTGAACATAGGCTTTCTAAATTATCATTTCTGAATGTACTGTTGCCACGCTTGGCAAGCCCCTCGTAGAGCGAAGGACGGATGTTATCCCGTTGATGACGCTGCTGCTGTCCGTCATCAGCTTCTCATGCAACTATGTCATGTCTGGTTATTGCGCAATCGGTCGGTCTTCAAAACTCCGTGGGCTAGCAGGGTACACGGCGTCAGGGTAAAATACCCTAAAATACCCTTATAAAGCACACCGCTACATCATCATTGTATACTGACACGGGAAATTGTATCAAATGCAGTTAATGATAACTTTAGGGTCGCCTAGTTCGAATGTCGGACTTGTCACATTGTTGCAGGCATTACAGTCTTAGGAAATATACTTCATCAAACCCTTATGAAGAAAAGACAATTGTTGTATGAGATTATGATTAAAACAGATTCGCGTTTAATATTATTTAAATATAATATGAAAATAAATGGTTTGTTTTACAACCATGTGTTGAAAAAATTCAATGAGATTTAATTAACATATTACTTAACGCACTGTACCTTTAAAACGAAATCAATGCTTATAATAAAAAAGACAAAACGGTGGTAATTAAAACCAAAATACCAATTACCATCACTACCCTACGAATCAAGCAATCTCAGGAAAAAAATACAATGCTGATATTTGGTAATTATGTACCAAATATCAGCATTTTATATTTACAGAGTGCGTGGTGGCCTGTTGGTAAACGGCCTAACGCGACTGCCAACATGTTCACGGTGGTCGCGCGTTCGAATCCTAGGACACACGTCTGACTTTTCGGAGTCATGTGTGATAGTCAATCACCACGCACTAACACGGTGAAGGAAAACATCGTGAGTAAACCTGCATACCATAGCGATTTATAAAAACTTCTATGGTATGTAAGTCCGCCAACACGCACTAGGCCAGGGTGGTGGACTATAAGGCCTAACCACTCTCAATCGTACTGTCGGTTGTAGAGGAGGCGGCCCGTGCCCTGCAGTGGGACGTATATGGGCTGATACAGATTTTTACATGATGAAGACATCGACTCAAGTGGTATAGCCCCATTGCTTTCTGGGTTATATCACCGTGATGACAACAAAACATACATTTTTTAATCAAACATTTATATTTCCTGGTTAATGGACTTAATGCGTCTTCTCATTTCACACACGATGTACAATTATATGCATGTGTTTATATTCTCTTATATAAAACGCTTTAATATACATATTTGCAGAAATGTTCGCTTCAGTTCGTGTCCTGTGCATCCCTCGTGTCATCGAAACCACTATATCATCCCACAAAGCGTAAATAAAGTGCTCATAAATTGTTCGTATGGAGCTAATAATCACTAATGTGCGAATTTAGCATGTAATGCATTTGGCGCCATACCAGAATAGATTAAAGGCAATGTTTGGCAAAACTATTCGTCGTAGCAAATACGCTATTACTTCTAGAATTAAACATCTTGCCAATACAATTCCGCCAAAAACTTTTTATATAGATATAATGTCGTTCACGATCGACACGCTAACAAAGAGTTCATGAATTGGTATAATATGATCACCCTGTCTCATATTTCTTAAGCTAACGGTCTGACAAGCAATTAATTCACTTAATGGAAATTGAAAATAAAAGAACGCATCGCCATAATCTCTTAAATACATGGGAAATAGAGGAGAAAAATGTGAGAAGGTAAGAATTATATGACTATAGAAAGAACTTACTTAGGGACTTTAGAAAAAGAACGCGACTGCAGAGGTGATACATCCCATTACTCAGGGCCGTCTTTACCTATGATGGGGCCCTGGGCACACAAGAATTTGGGGCCCTTTTGAAAAATAAAGAAAAAAATTAATCTAACATTTATCTACTATGATCATTTCATATCGAAGTTATGTATCAATCTTGTCGGAATTGTCCCTCTCAAAGGGATTTAATGTAAGAAACTGTGTATGATGTCTCTAGATCTTTCTAGGTTACCTTATTACACAGGCTAACTAAAATGTTTTTATTAGTGAGTACCTGATTACCACTAAAATGGTTAAGAAGTATTTTCTAAAACGATGTATTATATATGTATGTTTTTTTTTTAATTTCTATGGTATTAATCCTTATCAAAATAATTTCGTTTTTAATCTACTTAAAAAAAGAGATTATGTATTCGATGTGTATGTATGTAATTTTGTCAGAGATGCACAGTTTTTGGATATGTTAGTCTATGCCAGCGCCTGAACACGAATTTCAAATTAAAAATGTATGCATGTTTGTTTGTCCACGCATATCTCAAAAAGTATAAGTCGGATTTCAAAAAAATATTTGCTTTCAATTAGATATAGTCCAACTTAGGAGTTGTATAAGTTTCATCAAAATCGGTTACTTAGTTTTTGAGATAAAGGGACAGTATTAAAGTACCTAATAGAAAATATATATTTTTAAATATTTTTCTGTTTGCGATGAATTCAGAAACGGGTTAATGTATTTCGATAAAAATTGGTATGGAGATAGCTGACACCCTCGATTAATAGGCGACTTTTGATCCTAAATTAATTGTTTAGTATACAATTAATCTAAGGTTTGTGTAAATTAGCGTTCTCGCGATTCAATTAGTTATTTATTAGTGGGATGAGGAAGGAATTCAGATAAGTATATTTGTTTTTTTATTTATAAAAAATGACATGTGCTAAATGCATTTAAAAGTTTAATACACTGTTAATAACATTACCAAAAAAATGTTAACCCCTGATAATTAGCAAGTAAACAAAAGTGAGTTTTTAAAAACTATGACGGGATTAGGCATCCTGACCTTACCCAAAGGTATAGCTACTGGCAGCGCCGGATCTAGGTATTTTTCGAGGCGGGGCAAAAACTGAAAAATGCCGCCCCCCCTTGCCTATATTTTTGTCTTAATAATCATCATCATTTTTAGCAACCAGACGCCCACTCAACACAGGCCTTCGGGAAAGAACGTCATTTTGCCACCATGTTAAGCATTTTTACACGCTTTATATTAGCGTCACTTTTGAGGGTTAACGTCACACACGTCTGTAGGCTTTGACTCTAGTTTTCCTACACGTGACCCCTGGGTAGTGCCAAATGAGTGACACAGTTCGTGGTGGTAGGACTTGAGTGTCCGTCTGGGTAGCGATCACCGTCCACGGGGAGGAAAGACCGTCATAGTGATCTGATAGTGATTTTGTACGTATTTTTGGTCGCTCTCGAAGGGAGGAGTGTTGACCCGCCGGCCAGAGACAGTACAGTACAAGAGCCCAATCGTGGCTAACCACCACGAGGGACTGCCTCACCATGTCGCACATAATCTTGGGTGGGTACGTCGTCCCGGTTGGTGACCGGATGTGGCCGACCTTTAGCGACATGCCGACCCTTTCATGCCGGTGCCCATTCGGCCTACTTAATGCCCGGACTTTGGCTTCTCGATGCCTCTTCATCAAAACAATTAAACAAAGCGGGTCTTTCAGCGGTGCATAAGCCCACCATCGCGTTCACTATGGAGTTCACCAACATCCGAGAACTCCAAACGACCTTCATTGCCGTCCACCAGCATCTCGAGACGGCCTAGTCTGCTTTGCTCTTCTTGGTGGAGACGCGGATTCGTTGTCCGGCCGAATATTTCTACCTGCTGTACCCCGGTTATTCGCTTGAAGAAAGCTTCAAACCTAAAGCCGGGGTATGCTTGTATGTATATTCGGTTGGACATCTACTGTCACCGTTTAAGCTGCATGGAGGGCCCCTCCTTCTCCGCTTTGTGTTTGCACATGAATCTTGGTTGCCTGAGCCGCATCGACGTGTGGCTTTACAGGTCTCACAACGGGGACGATGAGACGACTCGGCTGTTCAGGTATCTCAGCCATGTGGCTGATGACGGGCGGACGCAGTTCCCGTCGGCTGAAATGGTCTTGGGGGATTTCAATGATGGCTAGAAGGGCAATAGAGAAGCTCAGGAAAATATGGAGGAATCGTACTACTACAAAGGCTACTAAAGATCAAGCTTGTCCGAGCACTTTCTCGTATTTCTGTACGCCGCTGAAACATGGACGTTACGGGAGAAGAAAAATGTAGATTCCCTAGAGATGAGGTGTTGGAATGCTTGGAATATCAGGTCGGAATCCCACACAAACGTTTCAAGAACTCGGCATCAAGTAGCGTCTTTCCGAGATAGTACGGCCCCGTATACTTCGAATATTCGGTCATGTCTTACGACGAATTAACGACTCCATAGTACGTCTTATAGTTAATAGGGCAGAGTAGACTGAAATAGACCTCGTGGTAGGACACCATACACATACATTTATATACATTATACATACGTACAGCGGCACAGATATTATGGCGGATATTATAAGGATAGCCTTGTCAGGCCTCAAAACTTCCAGGTCTGATTCAAACTCAATTTCCTAAAAACGCGGTGAATACAATACCTTTTTTTAATTAATATCTACGGGGAGATCATAAGGTGCATGTCGGGGTCTCCAGCCTTCCAATCTGGCGCACGGGGACAATTATTGTCCGTACCTACCGCATAGATATTGCAGCCCGGCTGGATCCCTGAAAAAATCTAAGAAGATTTTTTGCCGGCATACCGACTGAATCTCATGGTGACCATCGCAGGTATTACGGACGATAGGCGATGCGGATGAGCGAGTAGCACCTAGTTAGTCAACTAGGCCGTGCCACCCGGCACACTTCCTAATATGGCTCCTCACAACTTAGGTAGGCGTAGATTTTCTCTGCAACGGACGCCCTAACCGTGGGCGTCCGCTATGAAGCCACGAGTTCTGCCGCCCATCTTGGAGTTGGCCAGTGACCCCAATGACCCCTATTAATCGCCTTTTACGACACGCAAAGCAAACCGTGGAGGAATTTTGCCGCCCCTTGACCACTGGGTGCGTGAAAACAATAAATAACCAATTTAAATAAAAAAAAACAATATTATTAACAAGGAACTCTAAAGACTAAAATCAATGTTAATAGGTGTTTTTTCACATTTAAGCAAGATTTTTTTATAATGTATCACTATTGGAATATTTTATAATACCCAAGTATAGATATTTAATAAAGTGTTTATTATTAAATTTTCAACGTGGAGACGTGGGAACATATTACTGAAATATTTTAACTATTCTTAATTTTCAAACCCCATTTTTTCTGTGTATAAAATATTGCCTTTTATTATTTCAGTAAAGCAAAACAAAAAAAAATTGGCCCAGATTTGCCGACCCTTAAAATCTGCCGCCCTAGGCTCCAGCCTACTCAGCCTACTAGTAAATTCGCCACTGCCTGTACCACATAAAAGACGTTCGTTCTTCGTTCGGTTAATTAACTAAAACTAACTAGTATACACAAATTGGGTATTTGAAACTAAACGTAATTGTAATTCACGCACGGCGAAAAAAAAAGTGTAAGTGGTGTTACGTTATTAATGAGTTTTGTAGTTGTCTCCCAAGATTCAATTTGCCGCCCCCTGAACTTGCCGCCCGGGGCACAGACCCCGGCTTGTCCCCCCCTAGATCCGGGCCTGGCTACTGGATTACATGCCGCGAGTGGCAATGAGGTGGGACAGTCACATACATAGTCCTGACCTCACACTAAGATCGAGTCTTGTGTCGTGGGTATCAGAAACTACGAGAGACTTTTCGGTGTCACAAACACCCAGACCCGAAAGAAATATTTGTGGGCCGCACAAACATTTCTCTCGGTGCGGGGATCGAACCCGCGGCCTCTCGTTTCACAGGCGTCGTAACGTCTAACCGACTGCGCCACGGAGGCTGTCAAACGTTTTGATATAAATAATATGTTGCTGATTTGGGACTGGATTCATCATTCAAAAAGGATCTGCACACGGGCGGAGCCAGTTGGGTCCAAGTATAGAAATAAATAGTTATTGACATTAACTTATACATAAATATATCTCCTCTAAAATATTGGTACCGTGGTAATTATTTTCACAAATTTTAAAATTAATTTACATAGTTATTAACTTGTCTTACTGGCTATTTTTGAACTGATCATCGGAAATCTAGTTTACATTTGATCGAACTCCATAGTTTATATTTTTAAACATCACACAACAGCATATAATCTCAACATACATGTTGAATATTTAAAGAATAAAGATTTTTCACTTCCAAAATCCAAACCACAGCAAACCCAATTGGTAATTAAGTGGTAATTGAGAAAATATGGATTAAACGATTGTGAAGCAGTACCTACATCTAGTTTACAGAAACCACGCTTTACAGACGTAAAACGTAGTAAGTAGTATCTTAGGAATTATTCCGATTTTTTCATATTGAACTGTTTTTTTAAAGTATAACTAATGTCTGTCAGTAGCGTAGGTAACTCTATACTATCTGAGGCCCGTGGCAAAATCATCGGATGGGGCCCTCCCTTACTATAAAAAACTTAACTTTATAAATTCTATGAATAATCCAAGAATTGGTACGCAATCCAGCGAATTGTTGATTCTATTTTACTAATTTTATAAATCAATGTTACATTCATTCTCTGCTTACGGCATCTCGGGCCGAGGACCCCGTCAGGCCTGAGGCCTTTCAAGCTCGGGGCCCCCTTGGACCGGGGGCTCCATACCTTGGTGTTAAACAAATGTTTTTATGATGCATACATACTGTGACAGAGAACACATTTATAGCATTTCACTATTAGTTTGGAAGGATCTCTTTTAGGATGTGGAATTATATTATCACTAATCTACTGAAATAGATGATGAATACTTCTTACAAGTTCATAAATATACGTACATATTATAGGTGATAGGAGTCGTGAAACGTGTGAGTAAATGTGTGAGGAAAATTTTCGGTTTGTATTTTTTTTACACTGGCTCTTCTTCGGGGCCCCTCTAAGGATGGGGGCCCTGGGCACGGGCCCCGTGTGCCCTTAGTGTAAAGACGGTAATGCCATTAGTTCTATGAGAAATTGAGGTACCCCCATAGTAGAAAACCCACACATACGGGAATTTAAATGAGCTACTGTAGTGTGTGTATGCATTAACGCTATTAAAAAGTTCAAATAAACGTCAGCAACCAACTACAATGGGCGCAGTTGGACTTAAGAGCCAACGTCCCTTCAGATACAATGCAATTAAATCCACTTCAGGTTTGATTCGGTACACTATAAGAAGACTTCACGCATTTTATACAAATTTGTGAAAAACGAGTGACCAGTCCGTTTTCACAGTGGCTTCTGCGATTGGTTTGCTTTTTTTTTTGCAGTAAATACTGATTCAACTCGCAGGCCCAGCGTTGTTTTATTACTTATTTAAATTTCATTGTCATTTTATTTTATTCTTCGTGTCCGTTGTACATGAAGAGTGAAAAGGGGAAGTTATGGGGTATAGCACCGAGTTAAATTAAAGCAATCTTAAGAGCGTATACACCTTGCGCGCAAAGTCAACTATAGGTATTTCTTCGTTAATTTCACGCACACATAAGCGACCAAAGCTGTGTGCGTAGAGCTGCCGCGTCGGCTCGCTATACAATTGGCTCAAACAACTTTGATCCGTGCGCTTCAAATATTCAATTGAAATTTAACTGTAATATAATATCATAAAAATATTTTATTTGCATTATAAGTAGACAAATATTACTGTGCAAGCAAAGAATAATACAAATTTTGGATACTAATCATATTTTCGTTATTATTACATTGTTAAGTTGCATTCAAATCAGTGTTCAATCAGTAGACACTACGGACGTTTTATTAATCATTTCGTGTTCGAACACATAAATAGTGTTAGGGGCCTTACAACCCCTTACAATTACGAAATATATTTAATTTTATATTACAATACATAACATAATTTAGCCTCGGAATTACGTCCCATTATATTACCTGAAACATGATTTATACTCACTACAAAATCATTGTAGGTAATAAAAAGAATTAAATATTTTACTACCAAAGTACTAAGATGTGGTAATCGCATTCCGCGCGTGGCTATTTTTACTACGCGCGGCATAATCGACTGCAGCCAGGCCGGAGCGACGAGCGATACGTCCTCCCTCTAGAAGGCCTTGCGGCGGTCTGATTTGATCCACGTCGGACAGCGTGTTTTATAGTGGTTTTTAAAATATTTGTAGAAAACATGAAAACTAATTTTGTTGAAATATAAAAATGGTAATTTATTGATAAGATGTTCTTCTATTATAATATGCAATTGTTATAAAAAATTATGTACGATAAGTTGGTGAAAAAAATATGTTCTTGACGAGAGTTCCTGAATAATTTCGCATTGTTTAAATTTTTATTTTTCAGGAACTAAACACAAAAAGATTATTTTTCTCAGCAAAATCCCTCCATAAGGGTATTATTAGTCTGATAATATTTTTATTTTCATTTTATATTTAGTGGTTAAGGATATCTTAAGCTTCTAAATTGCCATTTAAAGCCTAAATAACGAAACTTGTGTTCAGTAATCCGTATAGTACTCACAAATTATCCATCAATCTATAATGTTTTCCACCAAAATCCCTAGATGACAACCTTTTCTAAAATTAGTGATAATTATTTTTCCTTTAAATTGTTTATTGGTGGCTATTAACTCATTTGAAAAGTCCTGTTTTTAAGCCAAAAAGCGCGTGCAGGGTATAAACGCTCTTAAAATGTTTGTCTAGGAGCTAGGCATTAATAATAATAAATTGTAACTTTATCCAGATAAGTGAGTAATTAAAACATCCATTTGAATAAAAATTCCCTAAAATAAATGTGCATAAGTAGAAATAGTAGCAGACACATCACGATTCTAGACGAACACATCACGCGAGGAACCCTCGTGTCATTGACATAATAATATCTGATGTCATGTTTTATTAGCTGGCGACGCGGTAATACAATCTGGAACTAGTTTTATCTAAGAATTAAATCACGGTTTAGTGTAAATATAGTCAGTTTATTTGATGGGAGCAGTAATACTGGAGTTTCAAGACGGTTTCTCACTACTGAATCTAAATGGGTGGCACTTTAAAACAGGTATAAATGTTTTCACACATATGTACATGGCATTTTTTTACCGATTTTTCGAAATAACGATGTCGTACTGGATGATAAGTGTCGTGGATTTTAGATATATTTCAATCGAAAAGTGATTATGTCTGGATTACGGACACTATTAATTATATAATAAAACTTGCATGCTGTATGACAAATTTACTTTTTTTTCTTTATTTCAACTCCTGTATGATCACTGTATTGTAAACTTATTTTGAAAAGAGCAACGCTAGAGTTTCTTGCCCGTTCTTCTCTGGCAAAAACAGCCTTGTGAACTGGGTGGTAGTGGAAAAATAAATATGACTGAATCTAAATAGTGTATGACATTTTATGGATTCAATAAATATTTTCATTTCATTTCATTTCATTTCATTACTCTAGCTGAACTAAAACGATAAACACTTGAACGGCCTAGACAGCTTTTACCATCGATTACAAGTGATCAGTGCTAGGCAGATACGAGAAGCCTAACACCAGCAACATTCATATTCTCCCTAGGGCAATGGTGAATCAACCTTTATAGAAAATTCTCAAAACTATTTTGCTGGACCAGTTCGTTATGTTAGAATTTCGAACACTTATCAACACAATATCCTCTTGCATTCTATACAAACTAACCCACAAACAAAAAATCTAATCTGCGCTACCCAAGTACAATAATACAAATTAACCAGCACCAACTTTCAATAACTCAATAAACTAGCCAACTTTCTTTCAGTTTCCCAACCTAAATTGCTTACCGTATAGTTGTACTTACACAAGTGTTTCAAAGTTCATTAACCAAGTTTTTACTAGTACGCGGAGTTTCGTAAGCCAATACACAAAGCTTCTCGTACAATATATACCAGTTGGCCTTGAAGATTGATTATCTTTCAAGACACAATACATCGGGGATGACTTAGTTATTTTTACCCACTTCGAAATAAGGAAGACGTTCTCAATTCGACACTTTGTTTTCTTCAATACATTATTCTACCAAAACATCAAACTTACCTCAAAGTATGTAATGATAAACTGATTGAGCCACGATTTGGTCTTGACTACAGAACAAGTAGCCTATTTAGATGTTTCGATTATTTATAGAGAAATATGATAAATATGAAATGTCATGTCATTTCAACATAAAGTATTAGATAGATTGCCGCGTTTCATTCGGCTTGTGTAGTTAGCTAGAGCTTCAATAGGTCCTAGTTTGCTCATTACCCTTTTTTCTATCTTCCGAAAGATTGGCGACAGTAATATAACTACCTAGAAGACACGGGTTTATTCATAGTTTCGTCGTATAAGAGGCAACGGTAATTACTTTTCCGCAGATTTTCTTGCTTGGTAAAATTATAGGAAAAACAATATCCTAACAAAACATCCCTAAAAGACACTGAATTATTAATTCTGTCTTATATCATCTAAATACTACATACAGATACCATCAATACAAAATCAACAGATAAGAAAGGCCTACGTGATCCTAGACAGGAATACTCTCGTTGCGGTGAATATAAAAAATATGCGCCTCTGATTCGTATATTGATTAATATTAATATGACTACGAACGGAAATGGAGTGAGTAACTTTTATTTTATACTATAGACAATACAATAAGGGATCGGCTTTGCTATTTACGTTGTTCGTACTTTTATTCATAAATTTGAATTTGCCCATCAACCACATGACTGTGATTAAAATAAAGGAAATAAAACTTAGGCAAATGAAACTTAAGAGTTAGTAAAACTATTTGCAATTTATCCACAGGATATCAAACCTTTCTCTGGAGCTAGTCTCGGGAGGCTTTAAACCCTTACCGTTTAAATCTTAGGTAAATAATAATTAAGATAATAATTAAGAGTTAGTAAAACTATTTTCAAGTTATCCACAGGATATTTAACTAATCCCTGGCGCAAGTCACGGGAGGCTTTAGGTTTTCGCGTCTCTGCTCATCAGTTCGACGTGATGTCACCAAGCCCGTACATCACGCGACCTACTTGCCAACTCACGTCACCATCCCCTGACACTTATTGCGTGTTTACTTTTATTTAGCCTTGTACTAGACCAACCTTTACTTAGGCTAGGTGTTCATTTTTATTGCTATGAATAGCGAGACGAGCATGCCGCTTGCCTGATGGTAAGCGATACGACCGCTCATGAACAGTAGCAAAACTGGCTACAATGTCCTTCAATTCGAAACACAGCAGTACATTTACACTGCTGTTTGGCGGGATAAATAGAAATGATGAAATTCAATAATGGAACATTATATTTATTAATATTAATAATAGATTACTATCTGTTATAATCATAGTTCTTATCACTGCCACTTTTATCGGGCGTTAGAAATTAATTATATCAATGCGAAGGAAATGAAAGAAAACCTCAGAGTTCGCTCAAACATTTTTAACATATTATTTGAAGCCTACGAACCCACACTAGGCATCTAAAATTGAACGCCAATGGCTACGATAATCTGCTTCTCATTAATCCACAGCCAGCTTGATTGCTTTATTTTCTGGCCCCAAAATGCGTAAGAGCGTCCTACACAATTATTCTTTATTCGCGGTCTGGACTGCAGAACAGGATTGTATGAGTAAAATAAATAATTTATCACACAAATATTTAATACATACATCAACGGCACATACGCATACTTGCACATATTTATATTTAGTTAAAACAAATACACGCTTCAGTACTTAACGCCGTACCAATTACAAACGGGTATCATGTTACGTGGAATCAATAGCCTTTTGTATGTAATAATTATATGAACATGAATTAGAAAAATCTGGTCGCATACTCTCGACCATGCCACGAGTCCTTGGAATATTTTATGACTGGGTTATCCTATGCCCTCATTTTCTGTACCATTCCCCACAGTTAAATGAGATAGGCATAAAATACTTTGCGGCGTTCCTGCAGAATGATTTGGTTTATGATTTTATGTTATGATATCCGCCTGATATTATACCTATCAGTAAGAGGTATTTTAATAAATCTAATATTTACACCGATAGTCACGACCCTGTTTTAAATACTTGATTTTCAAGCATTTGAAATTCCGTTTCTAAAATAATCAGAATAGAAAAAAAAAAACAATTATCAATCTCACAAACATTTGTTTCGATGCAGATATCGAAGCCGCGGTATCTCGGTTCGCAGCCGACTTCTTGCCAACTGCGCCACGGGGGCTTATAAAATTTGCTGAATCATAACGCGTTTTATAAGAAATACGGCTAACAATCTTGGCATTTTAAAAGTAAGCGTGCAATACTTTTAGGCAGCGTTTTTATTGTACCACTGGCATTGTCAAAGTCCATGAGCGGCAGTGACCGCATACCAAGAACCATTAGGTTGACTGCTGGCTCATCTGCCTACGTATCTTATAAATAGTATAGTGAAGATTAATTATTACTGGAAGAAGTGCAATTGTCATCTAATATTTTTGGATTTTTGGTATCTAAACACATTTAAAAAACTACTTGTAAAATTACTTATATCCCTAAATTAACATAGAGTTCAAAACAATTTCATAACTAATACTTATTAAACAAAAATAAATAATTCGCTATATCATTTCATTGTACACGGAGCAGTATTAGCACACAATAGTCGAGCTTAAAAAATGCTTATGAATAACCATGAAAATCTAGTGTTACTTATTCGGTATTTACATTACTCATAACACTAGGGAATCCTACAACTCTATGAGCAATTGTTTCTTTAACTTATAAAACCGATACAAAAGGTGTTTACGATGAGTCACCGGCGCAAGGTTTCAACCCATGTGCAACGAGCATATGCTCAAAAATGGTCACATATGATGGCCGACCGGTAATAATGTTTTAATAACACGATATGGCTTTGTATACGACGGGGTAGCCAGGTACTATAAATAACACATACCTACAATATTTTTTTTCCAGTTAACTTAACGACTATTCTATGGGTATTTGGCCCCCTGATTCTAAAAACGAAAACCGTTTTTTTTCCTATCAGCTTTAGATTTTGTGATATGATGTTATGTTTATGAAATTTCGAATGGTCTTATCATCCAAAATAATAATAATTTCCAATATCGTATAGCACTTATCGACAAAGAAGACATTACTTGATTATACTTTCCGACTACAGACTAGTAATTAGAAATTTTAATTCATAAAAAGGTTATCAAAAAATGTGAAATGTTCAGCGACTTATGTTGCTGACTGTACATTTTTGTGTAAAAAAACACGAAAAATTACCACAAATATAACTTGAAATCTTCAAAAGCGATTTAAAATGATCTTTTCGATGATTTTCTTGAATGAGAAGCTTGAGGTAAGTCTCCATTCAAGCTCCAAATTAAATTAGTAAAATTTTGTAGGTATGTGTAATTATTGATTGAACACGCTTAAATATTATATTTCGTCAACATCGGCGGTAAATGTTAAGCACTTCGAATTAATTTGTTATCAGTCTTTCGATATGATCTAATAAAGCAATGTAACTCAAACAAGAATTTACATTGCTATCAATTGATGTATTCGATAACAAAACAAAGATTAATTATGAGAAGTGTAGTTAAAAATACGTCTCAATGATTTAAGCCGACACTAATGACTGCCTTAACTTCTACCTTGTGACTCCTTTATTATCACAGTGCATGAGCTTCGAAAGTAATTTTTGGGATAAGTGTTATCTTAAGTGAGTTAAGGCACAGAATACTAAACTAATCTGTGGTTAAGGGTAAAACCACAATAAAAACTAATCAAAAAAGAGACCTAGGCCTAACATCAAAAATTGAAAGTTTGATTGATTGATATTCTTGAGGTTCTCGAGCCTCTAGCAATCTTACGGAACTGGAATATTTTCTGCCTCTATAGTTTTACCATCTTCGGCTTCACCCTATCTAGGTACAAAATTCGGAACTGTGTCTATTCAGTACATCACTTTGATATATTTTTTATTTTGATATATTTGGGTTTAATTATGGACTCAGAATTAAGATTCGAAAATCATATTAATGAATTAGCACGTAATTGTTTCTATCGCTTAAAAGTTTTATACAATGCCCGTCGCTATTTAAGTTAAAAACTTCGTATAAACCTTATAGATTCAGTAATTTTATCAAAATTTAATTATGCTGATACCGTGTACGGACCAAGACTTCTTTCTAAATCTAAAAACTTAATTCAGCGTGTTCAGAATGCTTGTGCTAGATTTTGTTTTGACATACCGCCGAGAAGTCATGTTTCACCTTATTTAAATCAGGCGCAGATAATGAATATGGGCTTTAGACGATGCGCTCATTTTGCAACCCTATTATTTGGCATCTTAAAAACACGTAAACCTGTTTATTTATTCGAAAAAATCGAGATGTCTTCACGAGCTCGTCTAGCATTTCTGATTTGTCCTAATCACAAAACCAGCGCCTTCAAAGGTAGTTTTAAGTATACCGCTACCAAAATTTGGAATATTATTCCCCCTCCACTTAGAAATCTGTCCGTATCCTTTAGCACATTTAGGTATAAAATTAAAGAATACTTTCTTAAACAGCAGATAGAGGGTATACAGATTTAACGAGCCCCTCACTGTAATTATAAATTAAAATGTGATTTTGCTTGTTGCGTTTTCTTCCTCACTGTTGTCTGTTTGTAGTCTATGTGAACTTATCGGTTAATATTAGAGTTCATTGAATATTTTGTGTGTTAAATGTTATACTATTACCTAGGTATTTAACGATTTTATTTTCTTGTTTACGTGTTTTATTTTTATTTTTAACTAGCGGCCCGAACCAGCTTCGCCTGGGTGCATATATTTTTTGATTCCACTCCACACCAAATACATGTTATTTTTCGTATTAATCTCTTGTATACCTAAACTTGACATAGCTATCCTACTGTCTGGCTCAATCCCGTCTCATCCGTCTGTTCAGTCTCTTCCCGATCCGTCCCGTCCTTTTTCTTTTATTATCCATCCCGTCTTATAACGTGCATTTACATTTCGTCCTATCAAATCTGTCAGCTATCCCAGCCCTCTCCCGTACCTTCCACTCTATTATATCCCGTCTCTCCATATACATGTACATATAAAGATTGCCTTATGAAATTTTGACATTAAAAACTTTAGCGTTTTTTATTGTCCATCCAATATTCCGCCCCTTATTTCAGCACCAAAATGCTGTTTTTCCTAATAATATTGCACGCCATTACTTTTTGTTAGTAATAAAGTAATAATAACAATTTAAAAAAAGAATTGGCCAAATTGGTCCAGGCGTTGTTGAGTTATGCGCTTACCAACACATTTTGCGATTCATTTTTATATTATAGAAGAAGATATTATAGTCCACCCTGCTGGCTTAGTGCGGGTTGGCGGATTTTATTTCACGTAGAATTTAATCCGAAAAGTCAGAGGTGTGCCCTGGGATTTGAACCCGTGACCATCGTTAACTTGTTGGCAGTCGCGTCTAGTACGTTACCATATACAAATTAATAAAACCTTCATACTGCCTTACCAGGTGACGTAAGTAATAAAACAAATATTTAAAAATATAAAACTGCATATCGTTTCGTTATAATGTCTAGATACGGCATCAACGTACCAATATTCTTTTTATTCTTGAGTCTAAAAACAATATTAATGCGAAATTTAAATATGTCCCCCAGCGCATCTAAAAGTATCAATTCAAAAACAATGTCGTTTATGAAAACGAAAAATTATAATTAGATATATTTTGGTGTACTCCGGCAAAACGCTTCGATAGAGTATACCTTGTTTAAAACTGTTGCAATAATCTCAAAAAACAATGGGCGATTTTGGTAGATATGGACATGATTTCAATTTACATTTCACAAAATTATGCGCAAGACGCCGTATCTAGATAATATTATATGCACGATATACACGATGTACACATTTTTTGAAATTTTGTTCTATTTCGTCAGCCGTCAATGAAAGACAATGGAAAGATAGATCATTTTACGTTGGATGGTAGTTGAAGCTGGACCGTCTTTTACGTCTCCCGTCAAATAAACAAAGATCATCCTATATTGGCTGGACGCATCACGCTTAAACGATACCCAAAAAAAAGGTTTTTAGTATCTTCATCAGAAATTTTCCTATTTTTCTCACCCCTAAAACCTTCCCAGGACTTCTACGAATATTTCAAGACCAAAATCAGCCAAATTGGTCCAGGCGTTGTTGAATTATGCGGTTACCAACACATTTTGCGATTCATTTTTATACCGGGTATCTCAAGACTGCTACCGAAAACGAAGCCGGGTGGTAGTTTTAGTGACTACAAACACAATGCAACTAAAAATTTTGCTAAGAAACGCGACAATTTTTTTTTATCATCTTTTAAATATCGTCATTTTTGGGTGGTAAATCCATAGTTTTTGCTAAAATAATCATTTAAACTCTTTTAACCCTTAGAGTCTTTATGAATAAAAGGGTATACACTATAATTTTACGAAAAAATATATTTTCCACCCAAATACGACCATATAAAAAAAATAACAAAAAAAAAATTGTCTCTTTTTTTTCCAACATTTTCTGTTGCATTGTGTCTGAAGTCGCTTAAACTACCACCCGGCTTCGTTTTCGGTAGCAGTCTTGATATACCCTGTATATAAGATGTGTCAATGTTTTTGTTTTTCTCATAATGTGGACAATCCGTTATTACGCAAAAGTTAAAGTTTGTTTTTATGTTTTATTTTTTACCTCGTACATATTTATTGTTTCAATTGTTTTTCAAAAATGTGGACAATATGTTTTTACGCAAAAGTTATAAAGTTTAAGTTTTTATGTATTTTTTTTTACTTCGTATATATTTTAGGTCCAGCTGAAAACCAGCGCCGTAGCTCAGGCTGCGGCAATAAGCTGAGCTGGAACCTTTTTGGTTTAGGGAGCATATATTGTATTAGTTGTTTTTTTTTACGTTAATTTGTTTTTTGTTATGGTTTGACTTTATTTAAACTTGTGTTACTTTCTCTAAACCAAATAAACGTTTATTATTATCATCCTGAAGGACGGTACGGTCAACATCTGTCGGGCATTGCCACCGTCCTGGCGAGTCCATCAGGCATGTTATCTCCGGTTGTTCGTATCTTGCTAACGGCGAGTATTTGCATAGACATAACCTAGTAGCCAAGATCATTCACCAGCAAATTGCTCTTCGATATGGACTTGTGACTTCTGAAGTGCCATATTACCAGTATGTTCCTCAACCAGTTCTTGAAAATGGTCATGCAACGTTGTACTGGGATCGATCTATTATCACAGACAGGACTATTGTGGACTATTTATTATTAGACTATTGACTATTTTACTATAACTTGTGTTACTTTCTCTAAACCAAATAAACGTTTATTATTATTATTATTATTATATAAAAATATTATTTACGGATTTAATCGCGGATTTGGTTTAATTTTTATATTTCTTTACTTCCCGACGTTTCGATTACTTTACAGCTTTCGTGGTCACGGGGCGGACGGCGGCAGTAAATAATAGTTTTATTATTTACGGATTTTATCGACAGCCTCCGTGCCGCATTTGGTTTTGGCTATGAAGCGTGAGGATTCGATCCTCACACCTAGACAAATATTTGTGTGATCCACAAGTATTTTTTTCGAGTCTGGGTGTTTGTGAGACCGAAAAGTATCTCGTAGTTCCTGATACTCACAACACAACAGTCAATCTTAATGTGGGGCAGGACTATGTGTGTGACTGTTGGTTGTTTTTTTTTTATTCCATTGAATAGCGAGACGAGCATGCCGTTCACCTGATGGTAAACGATACGACAGCTCATAAACAGTAGCAGAACCAAACAACACCTCGAACCACAAAGCAATGCTTGGTATCCACTGCGCTTGCCATCCTGAGACATAAGATGTTAAGTCTCAATATGTCCAGTAGTTACTCTGGCTACAATGTCCTTCAATCCGAAACACAACAGTGCATTTAAACTGCTGTTTGACGGGAGAAATAGACATTGCGGTGGTACCCACCCAGGCAGCCTTTCATATATGAGAGACCTACCACCAGTAAATATTAATGTTGTGAATTGTTTTGTTTCGGTTGTATTTATTTATTTATTATTTACATGTGTAACATTCGCGAAAACCGAAAAAAACCATTATGCAGTACATCACTGTTACTATTCTCACCAATATTTATCAGTTGATAGATTATTGCATTTGACATAATATTGTATACGGACAAATATTAATTTTATAGATAAGGTAGTTCAATATACTGAGTACTGAACATTGTATGGAGATGAAAGGTATTAGCTGTGATAACATTTGTCTACAACCTTAAATATTTGCAAAGGCTTTATATTTTTTTAGATTTTTTGGCACAAGGCAGATACATTGTTTATTTAATTTAAATGTATAGTAAGGAAGTGGAGTGATTGTGTCTATGACATTGGTAAAGTTTGCAATGATCATATGTTATTAAGTGGGCCAATCTTAGATTATACATATACTCGTCTAGATGACACATCACACCTCACCGCGCGGCTCAAAAAAAGGTCTACCAAATTTGGTAGACTCGCTTCTCACATACGTCAGTGTCATTTGAACTACATATGGATAACGTGCTCCCGAAAAATAATTAATTATGCCGGTTTGTGCTGTCGAATTGTATCGCAATTGTGTGGGAAAACTGTATAATAATACCAATATCACTTTCTATCAGTAACATTATTGTTAAACCACTATTATTTGAAGAAAACATGAACTTTTAATTCATTATTTTGAAGACGAGTTTCATTGGCCAGTGTTGTCAATTTATTACTAGGAAAATTTGTTGAAACTATGGGAGAAACTATAAAACACAAATATCATTACATAATATTTCGATCAGAATAACAACAAGAAGAATGGCATTATTTATTGAATGAGTAAATAAAACTTACCTACACGATATTAATGAAACCCACGACGACATGCACTTCATAGTATTTTATTAATTCTTTGCCTTGCATGTACCATTTAAAATTTCATAAACGGGGTACTGCTATTGTCATCTTTGAAGAAACAGCGAGAACTTATTCAAGGTCCTAATAATATTTTTAGACTTCCTACGGATTCCGTACTAGCAAATTGCTGGAGAGACATTACACAGCTGAAACGAAAAGAAGACCATTCGTAGCCTCACTTGACTTCAGTTGTGTGTTCCGAACATTTTACTTATGATGATTTATATTTTACATAAATACAGAAATCAGATAACAGCCCAGGCAATAAATCCAAAGAGTTAATTCTATTCGGAAACAAACACTAGGAGATGGGTTTAGATCTTTATTATTTTTAATAAAATGCGTTATAAATATAATTAATAGTATGATTACTTCAAATAAAGAAAAAATATTTTATTTAACCTATTTTGTATATCAAATAATGGGGAAAAGTTAAGTTAATAATCTGGAGTAGGCATCCCTAAACACACACACCTTGACAGTTGGATTACAATAATTACACGACCCATACTCACACATATCAATGAAAGTGAGGACACTTTTAGCGCATCGTTTGTTGACATTGCTCAATCTAGACGAGTATATAATCTAAGGGGCCAATACTTTTAAATTGGTGACTCAGTCATTCTTGTTAATGAATTCCAAATACTTTGTCAATCTTTGCCATCCTCAGTTGGACGAGAGTATAAAGATATTAACAATAGTTGTTTCATATTATCATGATAAAAGAGAATTGCTATGACAGTATAAATTATAATTCATATTTTTTTAAATAATAAATAATTAGTAATAATCTATAGAGAAACTTCAAGTTTCTATTCAATTTATTTTGTCTAAATCACTTAATAATCTGGAGTAAGCATCCCTAAACACACACACCTTGACAGTTGGATTACAATAATTACACGACCGGTACTCACACATATCAAATAAAGTGAGGACAGTTTTAGCGCATCGTTTGTTGTCATTGCTCAATCTAGACGAGTATATAATATAAGCTTCTGCAGTAATACAGAATATTTACTATAAAATAATAGGTGGGTATATTTGGTTATTATTACAACCTGCCTTTACAATGGCACTACTGACCTTTATCAGCTAACATATTGTAATTGTTACTGCAAAAACTGAACTCAGTAGTTTGGTTATAGTTTAATTGTTGTAATCAAGTAATCAAGAAAAAAGGATGTTAATTGTTAGTTATCTTGTCAATATCAAATATATTATAAATATACATTGGATATGCCAGTTTCAGGCTTACAGATTATTAATAAGACAATATATTTAAATATATTGATAGAATATGCATCCACACAATGAGGGCATTGTACTTGACATTGTCAATCCTTAACTCATTTGAAATTCTGGTTGGTGAATACAACCCCAACCAGTACACTGTAAATTAGTAAACTACTGTTTAAGTGTAATAAATAAACGATTTCCTTCAGTTTCCTTCAGTGATATTTAACAGAATACGAAAATCCACTATGAAATAATTTAGCAAAAAAAACTAACAGCACAAACAATGCCATGTCACGACTGCATGAAATGAACAGCGATAAGACAGTAGGTAAGGTGCATTAGAACTGCGCAACGATTTTAATAACTGGATAACCTACAAAGAACTACAGTTATATTATGTGCAACTCACCTACTGCGGCGAACTCGTCGGGCGTCCTCCCGCCGGCCAGCAGCCAGCGGCACCAGTCTATCGTCTCCCATTCGTCTATAGCCTTGTTCGGGTTGAGGAGCACGTCCAGGAGCGGGCCCAGGTGCTGCGGAGAGCCGCTCGCACAGTCCGCGTGAATATATGCTGCTGCCCCCCTTTTACCCTTCTTCATCAACACTTGAGCCGTAGAATTAGACATTTTAGCACTTCAGACACTATACAACCCAACAATGATCACAATGAATACATATATCACGGTATATTTCGGTCACTCACGGAAGAAACACCATTTCCAGTTTTACATAAGGCAATGAACTGAAGTCGGTTACGACGTCGCGCCGCACCATCGTTCCAACTTTGTAACACTTAGCGGATAATGAATGCGCTTCCGGATAAATACCCGATATTGTAAAATAATATTGTTAAATCGAAAATAGATAAAAATAACTTCGTTTTATTGAAAATATGCAATGCAGAAACAACTCGGCCATTCGTATAGTGTTCTCAACTGAAAAAAATATGTTCTGAGTTCTCACCACAGCGCACATTGTCGGTTTAAAAAGTGATACCAGACTACAAAATCTTTGCGGGTATTTTTAGCCGTTTTAACTTTTATGTATTTCTCTCTTATGATATAAATAATATCGGCTTAATTCGGAGACAGTCATAAAACATATTATAGTTATTGAATGATTTTCGCTCAAACTGAATTCAGAAGTCGTTAGGTACTCGTTCGAAATATCTATGTTCGAAAGGAACGAAACAGTCATTATCTAAAATATGTTTTAAAACTGTCTACGAATAAAGCGTTAGTACCTATCTATTAAAACCAAATTATGTATTACACAGCTAAATGCTTAATAGCTTTTTAGGAAGATCAGAGATCAGAGACTTTATTTAGCACAATAAAGCACTTACAACTTATGTAATAGGAATTAAAAATAATATCCTTGATTCCTCATAAATCATAAAAAAAAGTAATCTCTTGAATTACAAAATACTCTTAAACTTTGACTCTTGATGTCCGTGAGGGAGGCTGCCTGGGTACGTACCATCACAATATCTATTTCTCCCGCCAAACAGCAGCGTAAATGCACTGTTGTGCTTCGGTTTGAAGGGCATTTTAGCCATGGTAACTACTGGACATATTGAGACTTAAGCCCAAAACACATTATAGGTTTTCGTCTTACGCATAGAGTAAAGAGCAGTAAGTACGGGGCCAACTGACCAATCAGGACAATGGAACGTACAAGGTTCTTTCTATGTAGTCTGTGGTCACGTCTTAAGCGTATGACCTATAATGTGCACACAACAAAAGAATCCATTGTTCAGATCGCTCTAAGACGCGTTGCTCTAGTAATTATGGCCGCTTCTTTACTCTATGCGTAAGACGAAAACCTACAATGTGTTTTCAGCTTTAGACTCAATTGCACAAACTAACTTTGCCAATACCTTTGCCCTTGAAACTGTCAAATCCATACATATGCAAGGTCAAATATATCTCAAATGTATGGCAATGACATTTTCATAGGCAAAGGTATTGGCAAAGTTACTTGGTGCAACTGAGCCTTAATATACGTCATGGCGAGCACAGTGGAATAATTCAGGCTGTTGTATTGTTTTGCTACTGTTCATGAGCGGTCGTATCGCTTATCGTCAGGCAAACGGTATACGGTAGACGGTAGAACACGCTTAGGAGGCAATTGAAACAACTCTGAGTTGCTCTTAACGTCTGCATCATCTATAATTGTCTATAATCAACAAAGTTCAATATTTTTTGAAAAAAAATCGACGAATTGTTTTATTATGTATTTCCTATCGCTGTATTGGGTGGTATATAAATATTTTAATGTAGGTAATATTATAGTATTATGTATAAAGCTTTCAGATTGAACAATATGAAAGAAGTGAGGATA
Source organism: Hyles vespertilio (assembly GCA_009982885.2). Lineage (NCBI taxonomy): Eukaryota > Metazoa > Arthropoda > Insecta > Lepidoptera > Sphingidae > Hyles > Hyles vespertilio. The sequence goes on from CM042811.1 coordinate 1,984,533, forward strand.
TAAATATAAATAAAATCAATTTAATCATAATACTTCTTATATACCCTTTCTAAAGCCCGCTGCCCACGACACTTGTTTTGCTGCTGGATTGCTTGTTATAATTTGCTGCTGGGTTCAAAGTTGGCTGTGGCGCTGGGTGCAATGATGGCTCTCTCGATATGTTGGCTTCACACGATGCTTGCCACTACACGCCGCGCCGCTAGGCGTGCATGCGAAGTGACGTTGCCATTAAAGTCACAAGTATTCATAACTTCTGCAGTACCATGAACGCTCGAGTACAAAAACTATTGCAGTTGAGATAATTCGACGTAGAAAAACTATTGTTGTGGCAGCTTCAGTATTGCTTTTAAATGGAAACGAGAGCTTGAACAACGAAAACGTCCATTGTGGAGTTGCGAGTGGCTGTTACGGCATAATACAGGACAGAATGTTCTACTAAACATGGTATTTAGTGAGTTCGGGTATGTATCTATAACATTTCAACTTTATTTGTTACTACATTTTTTGGATTTTTAAGTTCATACTTAATTTTGTAGTGTATTTATATTACACTTTTGTTTAAGCCCTGAAAATACTTTCAGTCTCACTAATTATACGAAAAAACAAAAAAAAATCCAAATACGGAAGCAATCTATCACGAAAAATAGCACGCGTTCGATCACCGAAATCCAGCACACGACCACGCTTGAGAGACAGCAGTGACGTCACTTTCTCGCAGCGCTGCCAGCAGAGCAGCCATCAGCGAACCCCGCAAGCAATCCAGTTACCAGTAGCAAAACAAGTGTCGTGGGCAGCGGGCTTTACCTATAGCTGCCAAAGTTTGCAATAAGTTTTGTCAATTTTCCTTTGCCTGTGCCTTTGTCGTATATGAATGAAAAAAAAAACAAATGTCAAGTTAACGTGTTTTCTGTGGTGTTTTCAGTGTTTTGAAAAGCGTTTTTAGTAGGGATGAGATATACTTGCAAAATTAAATACCAGGGCTTCTAAGTACGAGTACGTAAAAATACTAGGGTTCAAAACCAGGTTCTAAAATACTTAAAAGTATTTTTTTAGTATGAGTCGGCAACCCTTCGCGTCCAAGCTTCATAATTGTAAGTATTTTCTGCTCGTACCAGGGCGCCGTACTTCGAAGTGAATACCTGGTTTTAAAACCTGGTATCGTAAATACGTCTCATCTTTAGTTTTTAGTCGTCTGTGAGCGTCACGTTGTAAAGTGCGTAAATAAAATTTAGAATTTCAATATCAGTGTTTTCAAAATGATATGAATTTTATGGTGCCGTAAGGTCTGAATGTAAATCTAATTATTCTTTAGACTAATAATTTATGTACCGAGGGATAATTAGGACACAAAATGGCAGAAGATAAAAAGGTTATGTTCCATGAGATGGAGCTCGATGACCGAATATTAAAGGTAAATTGCACCAAATGCAGATTTTTCTTAATGTTACATTACACAGGTTATCAGCGCACAAGTTTATATTGTAAGTAATCTATTCCGCGGTATTATCCGTTTGTTTTGATTACCTCGTGGGAGTTTTACTCGGCTTTGACTATGAGGACAACGAGCCAACATGTGATGCATATCGACGCAGGAAAGCGATTTTGTCGTATCTCAAAAAATGCGTATATGAATTTCCTCGTGAAAATGTAAGGTTTTATTTTAAAATGTTATGATTAAAGATATGGTATTCCTAAGTTTTCTAGTTTAGAGGTTATTCATTTTTTTAATTTTTTTTTTATTCTGGTATCAATTTGCTTGTTTCGAGATACGACAAAATCGCTTTTCTGCGTCGATATGTAGTATTGCCAGGAGTCCCGCTTTACGCGGGACGTCCCGCTTTTCAGAGGTTCGGTGACGCGTCCCGATTGAACCTTCGGCGGGACGCCAAATGTCCCGCTTTTTGACCAACCCTCTCAGTACGAATAAAAACTAAATATTACACACATCGATATCAATGTTACACTAGATAAATAAATAAATAAATAAATAACACCCAACAGTCACATACATAGTCCTGACCCCACACTAAGATCGAGTCTTGTGTTGTGGGTATCAGGAACTACGAGAGACTTTTCGGTCTCACAAACACCCAGACCCGGAAGAAATATTTGTGGGCCGCAAAAACATTTCTCTCGGTGCGGGGATCGAACCCGCGGCCTCTCGTTTCACAGGCGGCGTCTAACCAACTGCGCCACGGAGGCTGTCAAGATAAGACGTTCTTTGTAACAAACGTGTCCCATCCAAGTGCGGTTCAATGCACCGCACACGAATCAGTCTGCCGCGTGACGGCCGCGCAATAGTACGCCTCTTTGTTTATATTTATAAGTAATTAAATTTGACTTTTCCCCGTCAAACCGACAGCAATTTTTTCTGAAGTTACAATATAATTAAAGAATACAACGTATAATATTGGAGAATAATGCCGATAATACAGATCTTTTATTTATTAATGGATTAAATATATTTTAGAGCTCGTTAAAATACAAGGTGAGCTCCTTAATCGTATATCTCATTTCCGCGCATAAAAATTGCCCGTTGAGTGAGAGAGACGAACTATATAAGATATAGATTATTCAAGGGACATTCATATCAGTGGACCAAATAGGCATAAATTATTCGAATACATTACAAATACAAATATGTAGGAAGAATGTAGTTGCAAATTGGTTTCAGTATTTTATTTTAATCATATGTTGTTAATTAATAACTCAAAATATGTGTGTTGTATGTATGTTTTGAAACAGTGGATAGTATTTAGACCCCATTTCTTAATATGAATTACTTAATGGACTATTCGAATCCATTGTTATTGAAGACTAATATCATTAAATATATATATATTCTTCCACGTCGGTTACGAAAAAATTAGATCTCTATAATATTTGTCCAGAATTATTGGAATGGATATAAGTGGCTACCATGAGAACATACCTATATTTGTTCAATTCATTTTCGACACGAAGATTTCAGATATACCAATGCGGTAGTCATTTTTGAAACTTCTGGTGTACCATTCCTTAATAGTCTCGAAAAAAGTTTATCAACTTGATATAAATTCATAAATGTTATTATAATAAATGTCAGACTGATTGTACACTGATTGACTGCTTGACAGACTTGTACACTTGTAAGAGTATTTAATTTCATTTACATCATTCCCATGAATTATTCAGGTAAATAAAAAAAAACATTACAAATATATTATTGCTATGACAGTATTTATAATTAGGCAGTATCTTAGGCAAAGCTATTATTGACATGAACTGTCTTGTCTGTCTAATAATCTTTGATCATAATTTGTAATATTCAAGTAAACGTACTAGACGTCACTACTGAGCTTTTGACAAATACGGGATAAATCGTTTCTATGACGCGCCTCGTCTATCGGTAGAATATAAGTCAATGATTACACAATTTTATTTATAATCCATACTGTATTCATACGCGTTTTCCTACAAATATTTAGCCATTTACTATCTAATTCTATTCAAAATTTGTTTCCCTAGGCTGATTCCAAAATATTATAGGGCTTTGAATAAGTACTCGAGATTTGTTCACGAATTTCTAGCTCGGGGCTAACTGTTATTATTTTAGATGGTAACAAATTGGCAAGGAAATACTGTTAGTAAACTTATGTCTTAGTGAATATTATCTAGCTCCAATGAATAGAAGTGTTCTTTCCTACGTAACAATTTCAAGTTTCATACCGGTTAGAGAGAATTTGTAGGGAATTTTATAACATAACACATACATGTAGATGTTATTTAAAAGAAAAACATATCTAAATTTCACTTAATTCCAAATCCATGTGCAAAGACTGGTTTCGGCATTGGGAAAATATTGATTTTCATCTTGGAAATAAAGATCATTCTGGTAAATTGGAAATGTTATGGTCTGAGAATTGAAGGAATAATAACTCAATGTACACCCATTAGCAAGCACTAGAGGAGCTTGCAAACTCTTTACGAGTTGATGAAAAATTTTTTTTTTTGAGTTATCTAATAAACCATGGCGCCTTAAGAATCGAAGCCTAGAGAGATATGGTACTTGGTCTGGTTGAACTGCGCTTCTATTATTATAACAATAACCAAAAATGGCTATTGTCTTCGAGAGCCCCCAGAGACGCGACGTTTTTCGATGTGATATTTATATGCTGCTAGAAAGAGGGAGAGTAATAATTACTTATGGCAAAAAAAAAAAACTCTATTCTATGATAGGCGTCCCGCTGAAAAACTCCAAGTCCCGATTATTTTAATATCCTGTCCCGAATTTTCAAAAATTAACCCTGGCAGCACTATGCATATGTCACCATGCTTATGAAGCGATGCAAAATCATGCACCTATATAGTGATGCTAATTGTACATTTGGAAGCCTGTATAAAGTTTACCAAAATATTAAATACAATGTACAACTCACTAATGAATTAGAATTACCACTTAATTGAAGGCTAAGGACCACACTTCCAAATAAAATAAAATATACATGGCAAGGCATATGTAATTTAAATAAGATTATATTTCTGGCAGGCAATATCCCAGCTAGCATGGTCGGAACCCACACTTATACAAGAGACTGCAATACCTCTACTACTGGAAGGTAAAGACATGTTAATGAGAGCCAGAACAGGGTCAGGGAAGACTGCAGCATTCACAATACCAGTTATACAGAAGATATTAAATTTGAAGAACACTAGTACACACCAGTCTATAAAGGCTTTGATATTATCACCAAGCAAGGAGTTATGTGGACAGGTTAGCATCTATTTCAACTATATAATATCTTCAATCATTAATGAATTCAGAAGAAAGATACTCATGGATCACATTGAAAATATTTTAAACCTATTGAATTTTTTAATATATCTTTTTAGTAAGTAGATTTAATTTATCTTTCAGTAATACAATAGTTTTTGATACAGGTAATTTTACAATTTATTAAATTAAAAGAAATCTATAAGTTTAAGTGCAAAATGGACAAATATTTATTTTCAAAATAACTTATCCACAGATTGCCTCAGTAATTGGCGATTTAACAATAAAATGTGCAAGAGAAGTGAGGTGTATAGACATATCCTCAAGTGGAGACACACAGACGCAGAAGTCAATGCTTGCTGACAAGCTAGACATTGTAGTAGCCACTCCGTCAAGAGCACTTGTGCATCTGAAGGCAAACAACATGAGGCTAAAGGATGACCTGGCGATGTTGGTGGTAGATGAGGCTGATTTGATATTCTCATTTGGATATGAAGATGAAATCAAGGAGTTGTTGGGGTAAATATGGTACAAAATATGTTAAACTTATGAATAGGGTATTTGACAGTTTTTTGGAAAGTATCTCAAATTGTTCATTTTACCATAATACACTAGCAATTTGATTATTTCTTTGTTAGCTGCTATATTTTCAATAAAAATCGTGATTGAAGTTTGAATGATAAATAAGACCGCCAAAACGCTATAGACGCCATATGTGTGGGTCACGTGGTATTATTACGTCACTTTCTTGCTTAACAAACATTTTCATTCATTATCAAGAATAACTTTGATTAGGTTACAGCTAAAAATGCCTTAAATGGTGTCGTTGCGGCATCTCTTCCATTAATTTTATAGTTTCAGTTAATTCTTCATAATAATTACACTCTAGTAAGTATATTATTAATATCAATTAAATAAATAAGCAAACCTAAATTATGATAATTCTGCAGGCGCTTCGTTATAAGTGTCATTTTTGAAAATTCATTACACTTTGAACCGTTGTCGTTGCTGTTTCATTTGTAAATACTTCAGAGCCGCTCCCTCAAAAGTTGCGAAAATTATTCCCATCCATATTATCCATATTAATACAGGTGTGTAGTCTCAAAATACACGAATACATCTACTAAAACACCGGATAAAATGTTCGTGAGCATTCCAAAGAACACCAAGATTCGGGTAAAGTGGTTAAAACTCGCTCGTATAATAATGGAATGATATAATAGGGGAATACAATAATTAGGTACTTGTATTTTTCATACATTGTTAGCTTAGTTCCTTTTTTATTGCATTGAATGGCGAGACGAACGTGCCGTTCGCCTGATAGTAAGCGATACGACCGCTCATGAACAGCAAGATCCAAACAACATCTTGAAATACAAAGCAATGCTTGGCATTCCACTGCGCTCGCCATCCTGACACATAAGGTGTTAAGTCTCAATATGTCCAGTAGTTATTCTGGCTACATTATCCTTCATTCCGAAACACAACAGTGCATTTAAAATGCTATTTGGCGGGAGAAATAGACATTGCGGTGGTACCTACTCAGGCGGCCTTTCACATACGAGAGACCTGCTACTCGAAAAAGCTTTAGTTTATAATATAACTAATAGTGATATTTACATATGTATGTTTATAAGATTTGATATTAATAATTTAATTGTGCAGCGTTAAAGTCAGGGTTGTTTTAAAAAAATTGTCCGACCACTATCGCGTCTATTTTTGCGAAGTTTTCACTGTCAGCTTTTATATTTTAGTTTCTATCGTACAATTATTACAGATAAAGTTCGTAGTGTGCCCTTAGCGGCGCTATGTGATCAATATTTTAGAAATTACTGTGAAAGCAAAGGAAAACGCTCATGAAATGTTCTAAAAATCGACTGACAACAAGAAAGTGACGTCACTCTAAATGAAACCAATGGCGTGCGTTTTTAGTCACGTGGTCAAGCTCGAAAATTTATTTAATTTTAAAATGATTTCTTAAGACAATCCAACATTGTTTAAAACACTTTATTAGTTCCTTTGGTTTAAAAAAATATTTACCGTTAGTCTAGTAACAATATGTTTCATATTTTCATCATAGTCAAATACCCTATTGTGGAATATTACATTAAATCTTCTTTCATATTTATTTTTCAAGACTGAAATTGAGAATAGTTGTTTTTGTTATTAATTATTTTTATATTAAAATTGTGTTATACTAGTTATTCAATGTTTATTGTATTTTGGGAATAATGTATTAGAACTATGAACTAATCAACTTATTTTTTCTACAGATTCTTACCCAAAATCTACCAAGCAGTACTTGCATCAGCCACACTATCTGATGATGTGTTAAGCCTCAAAAAAATAGTTCTTCGAAACCCCGTTACCTTGAAATTGGAGGAGCCAGAGCTGGCGCCGTCATCACAGCTGCAACATTACCATTTGTTTGCTGAAGAAGATGATAAAGCGGCCATCTTGTATGCCTTGTTGAAACTCAACCTTATCAGAGGAAAGAGTATAATATTTGTCAGGACTGTGGATAGGTGTTATAAGTAAGTCATTCTTATGTCCTATACTTTTTCTTTCTGTATTAGTTTGTCTGTTAGTCTGAAACTCTTTGGAAGTGCCTCAATATCCGCTCTCATAATTCGCACACAACATCACCTCTCCCGCCTCGTCTCTCAGCTCGCAAGTGCAGCATGAGCGAACAAACGCGTCGTATGACATGTTAGAGTATGTAGGATGCCGCAGCGGCACCGCTCCGCCGCCGCTCGCACCGTCCCCGCATCGTGTGGCTTCGCTCTATTTCCGTCTGGATTATATCACAGGTGTCATTAAAGCTGTAGTAATATGCAAGAACATCAAATTTTCAGTTCAGTTCAGTTCAGTTCTTATTTTTGGCCTTGGCGTTATTACCACCCCGCAATTCTGCCAGTGTCAAGTTATATAAACAGCAAATGAAAATGAAAATTGTGGAGTCTATTTCCAAGTCGACATAAACCTGCAACACACAGAGACGAACACATTTCTAACTATGGGTAAAACTGATAAATACATAGACGATTTAGTATTATACGACAATATTATGTATATATATTTAATATTAATATTGTTAAATTAAATTTTGATACTGTTAACGTTAATACATTTATTTAATAAGTTTATAAATGGAGTAGAAGTGAGGGTGAGAAGCGTTTTCATGCAGGTGGGATGGGGAATTTCTGGAGGGAGAATTTCATAAAGTGGGAGGCGTAAATTAGGGCAGCTAAAAAATATATGGTCCAGGTCGCCCTCATCCAATCCACATTCGCAGAGGGAATAGAATAGAATAGAATAGAATAGAAAACCTTTATTTGTTCATTAAAGTACACATACACTGATACAAAACTAAAATACAAATCTATTACAAATACTAATATTACAAATATCTAATAAAAAAAAAAAAGTGTAGCAGCATATGTGTTGCAGCAGAACAAAAGGGTGATGACTCAGCATACGTTCACTCACACGAGCAAACACTGATATTCTGCCATTACCCGGCTGGAGAATAGTGGCGGAGTAATGAATTCATTAGTCTGAGACGCAATTCAATTTAAGAAGTACACACTACAAAAATGACACACAAACTACTATGCACACGTAAACAAAAACATCTCGAATTGATGATTGGAATGATCTCGAATTTTGATTTTAGCCAAGTGAACTGGAGTGCAGCAGTGGTTTAAGCGCATCTGACATATTATTGAGGAGGAGGATTTGTCTAGATGTTGAAACTTAAAAAACCATGGCTTAGGAGGGATTTCTGGTTGAATAGAGCCATAAAAATTTCCCTATATGTTTTTAGAAGTTTCCCACTCCTTACTCCATGCTTCCATCAAATTTTCAGGTTTACTTGTCTGGAAAATAAATTTAGTTTATTAATTTACCCTTGTTTTAAAATGTAACTCAACTTTAATTTCAGATTAAAACTATACCTTGAACAGTTCAAAATTGGTTCGTGCGTACTAAATTCTGAATTGCCAGCTGCAGTGAGATGTCTATCTGTAGATCAGTTCAACAGAGGACGGTACCAAATAATCATCGCGTCCGACGAGAAGTCACTTGAGAAACCTGATGGTGGAATCCTGCCTATTGAAGAGAGGGGAAAGAAAAAAAAGGTAAGACATTATAAAGGACACGAGTAACGTTCATGCACAGTAGCAAAATCAAAACACACTATTATAAAGCAATGCTTGACATTCCAGTGCGCTCGCCATCCATCATCGGGACATAATTTGTTAAGTCTCAATATATGCAATAGTTACTCTGGCTACAATGCCTTTCAAATCGGCACACAACAGGTGTTGTGAATTTTAACAAACAACGGCTTGGGCTTCTGTTTTGATAATGTTTCAATGTTGCTTCATAAATGCATATAAATGTATACACGAGTGACGTGTCTAATTACGAAAAAATCTATCGACAATACCGGTTATTGGAGTAGTCGCCGATCAGAGAATTAAGTATATATGAATATTTCAGCAACAGCAGTCAAAGCGCAAGAGAGACAAGGAGTCTGGCGTGTCGCGCGGCATCGACTTCCAGCACGTGTCCAACGTAATTAACTTCGACTTCCCGCTCGACGTCAACTCGTACGTGCACAGAGCCGGACGCACCGCCAGGGGGAATAATCAGGTAACATCATCATATACATTTTACAGTTTTAAAATCTATGTTTTCGAATGTTTTGTATTCTTGGCTCAAAATGAATGCATAAGTCGTTCGAAAGAAATTTTAAAACAGTCAAAGAAAAAACATCTATAGCATCAATCGATAATCTGATTTAATATTAAGTTAATAACACTTTGTACTACTTAGAGTACTCTAATGAAAATAATTTGCTGTCTACCCACTGCTGGGTATAGGCCTCCTCATTTACATGCCATATGTTTCTGTCTTGTGCCTAGCAAATCCACTGTTTTCCTGCGACTCTCAAGATGTCATCTAACCATCTGGCTTGTGGTCTGCTTCTTAGCCACTGCGCCGTGCTATTGATTCGAATAATTGTTTTTGTATTTGATTTCAATTTGAACAATCTATCATACTTTTTTCTAGGGGTCAGTGTTGTCGTTTGTGTCAATACGAGAGAAGCCGCTAATGGATGCGGTGGAAGCTCACCTCACAAATGGATTTAAAACCGAACAAGTGTTACAGTGAGTATGCAGTTTTAACTTTTGTACTGAATCCCCAGCATATGCTGTGCACTGACTTTTCGGAGTCATGTGTGTATTGATAGTCAAGCCCCGTGCACTAAAACGGTGAAGGAAAACATCGTGAGGAAATCTGCATACCATAGCGGTTTACAAGAAAATCTATTGTATGTAAAGTCCGTCAATCGCATTAGGCCAGCGTGTTGGACTCTATGACCTAACCATTCACAATCGTACTATCGAATGACGAGGAGGCCCGTGCCATGCAGTGGGATATATTCGTATATGGACCTTTTTTTTTTTTTAACAATGGCCTGGCATAGTGGCTGCATTGCACCTGATGGAAAATGCCAATGCCGCCCAGGCAGAGTATCCATTGGCATCGGACGGCAGTCCCATGCCAATGGAAACAATTGCCGGCTTGCTAAGGTGTCTCTTCACACCACGGCGGAAGGACTCAGAATTGTAGGAAGGAGGGAACACGTGCGCCGGCAAACAATTCCACAGCCTGACTGTGCGGCACAAAAACGAATTTGAGAACCGTTTGGTTCGCGCCGGGATGGTGTGGACCGTCAAGCTATGGCTTCGCAAGCCAGCACGCGTGGTTCTGGTTAGGAATGGAGAGGAGGGGATCAAGTTGAACAATTCTTTAGAGCACTCACCGTGATACAGGCGGTAGAACACGCTTAGAGAGGCGACATCTCTCCGGAGTTGTAGCGACTCTAAGTTGCTCGTAACGTCTGCATCATTCACAATGCGGATGGGCCGCCGCTGCAATCCATCCAAGGCATCGAGTAGGTACTGGGCGGATCCATCTCAGAGGTGCGAGCAGTACTCCATACCCGGCAGGACCTCCGCTTTATATAAGCGACAAAGGTGACCGGGCGTGAAAAACTGACGCACCCTGTTCAGGACTCCAACCCTGCGTGATGTGGCAGATATTACGCCCTCGATGTGATTCCTTGGATTGAGATCACAGCGGATATCCACACCAAGGATACTCAGGTCATTCCGCACTGAGAGGGGACTACCCTGAAGAATGGGGAGGGGAGAGAACGGGGATTTTTTTGCACGTGAACGCACACACCTGGGTTTTCTTGGCATTGAACTCAACCATATTCCTGGAACCCCATGTAGAAATGAGGTCCAAGGTCCGGTTGAGCTCAATGACAAGATCTTCGCGTCCCTTCACAGTTTCGACACGGCAACCTGGAGACCCGCAGTGGTATCGCCCATGAACCGTGCTGTCATCTGCATAGCAATGAATGTTGCCAAGCGACAACATGTCATTGATATGCAGAATAAACAGGGTGGGCGACAGCACCGAGCCCTGACGAATTTACCGACATGAGCACCGAAGCGTGTCCGTCAACGACTACACGTGTTCTACGCCCATGCAGAAAGCCGGAAATCCACGAACACAGGTTAGACCGTATGCCGGAAGCTTGGACAGAAGACCACGGTGCCAGACCCTATTAAACGCCTTGGCAATGTCGAGGCTCACAGCAAGAGTCTCGCCACGCCGGTCAATCGCCTCACCCCAGCGATGCAGGACAAACGCTAGAAGATCACCCGTCGATCGATTATGACGGAATCCGTATTGTCGGTCACTGATCAACGAGTGATCCTCCAGGTAGCGGACCAATTGTGCGTTTATGATCCGCTCCATGACCTTACACATCACGGAGGTGATAGCGATAGGGCGGTAATTGGTAGGGTCCGATCGATCTCCCTTTTCGGGGATCGGTTGCACATTGGCCTCCCTCCAGGATTCCGGCACAACACCTGTGCGGTAGGACGCTCGGTAGAGGCGCGTCAGTGATACAGATGTGCTGTTTATTGTTTTTTTGGCCTATTGCTAAAAACACCGTCAGTTTTGACATATTGCTCAGGGCCTAGTTTCACTGTTTTTCATAATACATTTATTTGTTTTAATCAGAAAGTACGAGTTCGCGTTAGAAGAGGTGGAGGGGTTTAGGTACAGGTCGCGGGACGCGTGGCGCGCCGTCACCAGGATCGCAGTGCGGGAAGCCAGGCTCAAGGAGATCAAGCAGGAGCTGCTCAACTGCAAGAAACTACAGGTTTGTTTCACTTCTATAGTTACCATGTGTCCAAACTTGGTGAAGTTTAGGGGATTAGCAACTATTAGTAATGTAACTAAATGATCTTGATATTTAAAATCATTTTTTTTAATACTAAGAGTCTGGTGAATACACATACAAGTCACCTGATAGTAAGTGATTTCTAATGCTCAATAACATCTTTAATTCTTGGATCATGGACGTTTTTCTGGACCCTCAAATCAGAAGGGGAGCAGGAAGGAAAAAAGGAGTATTGGACATCTGGCAATCATAAATTTTTATATACGATTGCTGACTCTATAACTGTGAGGTCTATGTTAGCTGCTAGTTTCTATGGATGAAAATTATAGTAGAAAAAAGCAATCAAATGATGACACCAATCGAACATAACACATTGATGAACGACTAATCTTCTCTCTGACTTAACAACCCTAACCAATTTCCCCAATTATGTCATAGCAATGGACTGAAACATAACTTTCTTCTTAGGGCTACTTTGAAGAGAACCCAGCAGATTTAGCAGCACTGAGAAGGGATAAAGCCTTGCACACAGTGAAGGTACAACAGCATCTGTCACACATACCTGAATACCTATTGCCTGCTGCGTTGAGGAGCGAAGAACCTGATGAAGAACAGGAGATAGTGCCAGAGAAACCAGTGGTTAAGAAGAGGAAACAGAATGCCAACTTTGGCAGTGCGAAAAGACATAAATATCAGGTGAGATTCTAGTGAATTATGTAGATTTTGAGGGTATTATTTTAGCAATGTTATATGTGATATTTAAATTCAATGTTTGATTATATTAGTTTATTATAAATATTATAAATAAACTTATTACTTATTGTTACCACAAAATTCATATTGACAAATGAATGTAGTTTTTTTTAAATAATTGATAAAGTCATGCTAATATCAAAAAGCTTCACATATTGTTTAACCCTTGTTCTGCCCTTTCTTGACTTCTATTATCCAACCTCAGTAGTCGTCATTGCTAAGAATACTAAGAATTTTTAAAGTGATGTGATTATTCATTCTCATGTTTCTATGTCGACTGAGCCTAAACCTATATTAATTCGACTTTGTATTATTTCCAGGCACGTCAAAGCGATCCCCTGAAGAGCTTCGAAGTGAAAAAGAAAGCGACCTCGGGCGGCGACACGTAGCCCCCTGTTAGTATCCCAACGGACGCCGCCATTTTATATTAAACCTTGTTTTATACTGTTGTTGTTAGGACTGCGATTGCACTGCCTTTGTTGATCATTTGCGGCATGCGCATACATAAGTGTATAAAATAAATTTAAGTTATGTGTATATTTTTTGTTTTTATTTTTATTAAGTAAATTTGACAAACACGAGTCATATATTTCAAACTATCGGTAGTTGGCAACTGACTGCGACAAATGGAATGAAAGGATGGAGGCCTTTGCTCAGCAGTGAGAATTAAAGAGCTTATGAAAATAATAATATAAAAAGAAAAGAAATTTAGTTACACAACAAACTGAAATTCTAATTATTGGGAATTAAAACAACTAGACCGATTTCACATGATTTTAACACCTTAACTGCGGCTGACACACACGTTGTGTTGTCGGAAACATACTAATGAAACCCCATGGGATTAAGTCAACTAACCACAACTACATTACGAACACGCGATGCTACGTTGAGTGGCGTGTTCGTAGTGTGGTTCTGTTCATAGAAAATACTAGGATTTTATTTTATTCATTTCGAACTTTCCAGCAGTTTGACTTAGGCCGGAAATAGTGTGTTTCCGGCCTAAGTCAAACTGCTGGATAGTTCGATGTTTTGCGCGGCGCAGACATCACGTATTTTACGCGTGCCTGAAATCTACCTAGGAATCCAACAAATAACTTAATTCTTTATGCAGTGCGATTGTAGTCTCAGTTCTAAAATGTAACATGTGCCTTAATAAACACTATCTGATGTGCCGTTTTTGTTTCTTGTACAGTTCGGGTGGGCGTTTCGCGTGCGAGTTTTATATAGGTTCGTTGTCCGGTTAGTACTATAACAAATATACATTGATCTACATATATTTCTTTTTTTATTTTTAATGTTAGTAATGGTGTGTTTTTCAAAATACCTCAGTGCCTTAAATCGAAAGTCTTCGATAGTTGTGTGTTGCCAGTGATGACTTACGGCACCGAGACGTGGCCTCTCACTATGGGCCTTATTAGGAAGCTCAAAGTCACTCAACGAGCTATGGAGAGGGCTATGCTCGGGGTTTCCCTACGAGATCGAATCAGAAATGAGGAGATCCGTAGGAGAACTAAAATAACCGACATAGCCCACCGGATTAGCAAGTTGAAGTGGCAATGGGCCGGGCACATAGCGCGGAGATCTGATGACCGATGGGGTCGGAAAGTACTCGAATGGAGGCCGCGTAGCGGAAAGCGCAGCGTAGGACGTCCACCAACAAGATGGTCCGACGACCTGGTAAAGGTCGCGGGACGTCGCTGGACACAGGCTGCCTCCAACAGGTCTCTGTGGAAATCATCGGGGGAGGCCTATGTTCAGCAGTGGACTTCCTTTGGCTGATGGATGGATGGATGAATGGTGTGTTTTATGGGAATTAAGGATGATATTTGAATAATCTGGTAGGCAGCAACTTCGTTATGCTGAACAACTGTACATCCATGGACACATCATGGACGATCGGCCTCATGCTCGTCTGCCTAGACTAGGTCAATTAAAAAATACAATTTTTTTCTCAGTCGCAAATTTATGCTTTACACTTGAAACTGGGATGGTGTTTATTTTCGATTCTTCGCATCTGAATGGTTGTATAGTGTGCAGTTTATAGAATATAATTATCATGGCCATTGTTGTCTTAATGGCCAAGTAAAAGCAATGAAAAGGGAGTTTAATCAAAATCACAAGACAACTTTTAGGTGTTTAAGAGCTTTTATACCCTTTGCGCGCTTTTTGGCTATAAAACAGGACTTTTCAAATGAGTTAATAGCCACCAATAAACAATTTCAAGGAAAAATAATTAATACTAATTTTAGAAAAGGTTAGTCATCTAGGGATTTTGGTGGAAAACATTATAGATTGATGGATAATTTGTGAGTACTATAAGGATTACTGAACACAAGTTTCGTTATTTAGGCTTTAAGTGGCAATTTAGAAGCTTAAGATATCCGAAATCACTAAATATAAGATGAAAATAAAAATATTATCCGACTAATAAGACCCTTATGGAGGGATTTTGCTGAGAAAAATAATCTTTTTATGTTTAGTTCCTGAAAAATAAAAATTGAAACAATGCGAAATTATTCAGAAACTCTCGTCAAGAACATATTTTTTTCACCAACTTATCGTACATAATTTTTTATAGCAATTGCATATTATAATAGAAGAACATCTTATCAATGAATTGCCATTTTTATATTTCAATAAAATTAGTTTTCATGTTTTCTACATATATTTTAAAAATCACTATAAAACACGCTGTCCGCCGTGCATCAAATCAGACCAAATCAGACCGCCGCAAGGCCTTCTAGAGGGAGGACGTATCGCTCGTCGCTCCGGCCTGGCTGCAGTCGATTTTTGTCGTGCGTCATAAAAATAGCCACGCGCGGACTGCGATTGCCACATCTTAGTACTTTGGTAGTAAAACATATTTTTTCTTTTTATTACCTACAATGATTTTGTAGTGAGTATAAATTATGTTTCAAATAATATAATGGGATGTAATTCCGAGGCTAAATTATGTTCATCATCATCATCATCATCATCAGCCTATTCGCGTCCACTGCTGGACATAGGCCTCTCCTATGGCACGCCACTGGGCTCGATCTTCAGCCCAACGTCTCCAACCGCTGCCAGCCATTTTTCGGATATCATCGCTCCACCTCGTTGGAGGGCGTCCTACACTACGCTTACCGAGGCGCGGTCTCCACTCGAGAACACGTCTACCCCAACGGTTGTCGGGGTAAATTTTTAAATTATGTTATGTATTGTAATATAAAATTAAATATATTTCGTAACTGTAAGGGGTTGTAAGGCCCCTAACTCTTTTCATGTGTTCGAACACGAAATGATGAATAAACGTCCGTAGTGTCTACTGATTGAACACTGATTTGAATGCAACTTAAAAATGTAATAATAACGAAAATATGATTAATATCTAAATTTGTATTGTTCATTGCTTGCACAGTAATATTTGTCTACTTATAATGCAAATAAAATATTTTTATGATATTATATTACCAATATATAAATCATAGGTTACATTTCAATTGAATATTAGAATTTTGAAGCGCACGGATCAAAGTTGGTTGCGCTGACTGTATAGCGAGCCGAGCGGCAGCTCTACGCACACAGCTTTGGTCGCTTATGTGTGCGTGAAATTAACGAAGAAATACCTATAGTTGACTTTGCGCGCAAGGTGTAAACGCTCTTAACTGCGTAGGTATCGAGACAATTTTGTTTGAAAAACTTATTTTTTGGACTTAAAGCTCCTAATCGTATATCGTAGCTTTATTCTCCAATAATGTTATCAAAAATAACTGAGCATGGCTTGTACTTTGTTGAACACATGTTGCACATAAACATTTAAGCTTGAAGGTATGCATTTTAGTTCACAAACTTCAAACGCGTGTTATAGTACGAGAGATGACAACCAAAATTTTTACCGATCGGTATCATAGCAATCTGTCTGAAAATTGTTGAAATTGATGAAATGAATTAACCAGATGTAAAAAAAAATTCTATCAGAAGAATTCAGTGTAGCACCTCCCTTATCAGACAACTTTTCGATATCGACCGTATTGAAGCGTGACTGATTGCAAGTTGGGCAATCACCTTGCTTTTGTCTTGCCAAAATAGAGCGCGGACAACGTATCTATGCTATAAAAACGTCTATTATAATTGATAATTTTGAATTCTTAAAATACTCCTCTTCCATCCCCGAAAACTTCATCAATGGGAGATGAGGAAAATATGCCTTATCATTGGAAACAGAAGAAAAAAAAACGTCCGCGAGCCCTCGGACAACCAGCGACACACCCACGTCCGCCTGAGCTACTTATAGTTTGTTGTCACTTTAAGTGAGCGTTATTTCAACGGTTAGGACAGCTGGTGAGTGACTATGTATAGTAAGAGAGTGGCAGGAGTATAATATGCGCAAAAACCATTCCCACCGCAGCAGAAACGTAAGAAGCGCTCAGGCATCGGCCAAGCGACTCCAAATCGTTCTTTTCTCTTTTGGGAGTACATGCGACATCTAAAATGTCTGATAACATTTTTTTTGCAATCTTGCCTTATTTACGAATGGTAGAAAAAAAATTCATTCGGATTGCTATGATACAGGTCGGCAAAATTTGTTGACATGTTCAAAAATTCGCTTCAGCTATATACTACGCGCAAAATGTCTGAAAACCAACTTATTCGTCATAAAATTATAAAATCTATGTACATTTCCAATATCAGACGTATTGCTATGATACCGACTGCCTTTTTTTTTTGGACACAACAGAAATAGCTTCACACAATGACGTTTTATAAATAGACACGTCATACACTAACATAATGGCACAAAAAAAATGGCGCGATGCGTATTGTAATATCAAATTGGTTCGAAGAAAGAGTAAAAAAGCAAGAAACATATGTTAGAAGAAGATGAATAGACATCGCTAGTTACGTAACAATAAGTGCCGCACGGTTATTGGCCAAAGCGCGTGTGACGTAGCACCAAGCATGAAGTACGGGATGACGTGGCGAGAGCTGTCAAACGTCGCCATGAGAGCGAATTTATTAATTTTATTTAATAAAAAATTAATTTAGTGTGTACTTGCGCACTAAATAAAATATTTTTTTGTTTCACAGTTTAAGAATCGTTTGTACATTATTTTAAATCACTCTAATCTATTTTTCCGCATTTGGTTTCGAGAATACAAATAGTCAGAGAAACGTGTATCCGCGACACTGGTTGAAACGTGACTAATTGCAAGGGAGGCAAATACCTTCCAAACGTCTTGCCATTATAAAGCTCGGACAACGCATCTATGCTTTATAAACATCTTAGGCTTCACATGCAATTGCTACACTTTTGACCGTTACTACCTACCTAGTCGGGTTTAGAATTACATAATCTAACGATTTTATACAGTTTCGATCGTATTGCTATGATACATGGTTTTGGTCGTCATCTCTGGGACTATTAGTATTTATTTCTCGAACCGACTGCACAAATGGAGGATTTTTTGCCGATTTTGCTACGTGTATTAACCAGAGATGGGTTATTGGGAATTGGGATTAAGGTTGTGGACTGCGCAGTACGCAAGTCCCACTACCAAAAATTATACGCACGACGTACCCCTTATGGGATAGTCACAGACTGGCTACACCCAACCGTGGTGCAATGGCCGGAGCCAGCCCGGGGCAACCGCCTTCTTGATCACGGTACACCCTACGCAAGGTTAGTATGTCATATTCGAATGTGCCGCGCCTTTTATACCCGCGCCGGAGAATCTTGACACCGCGATCTAATTCTTTATTAGTGACATCTGTTGACATGATTGGTAAATTGTTGATTGATTGTCATGTGTTGATTCTTGATTCAAAAATATAATGTCACATTTAAAATTTGTTTTTAATTTTTCCAGCCTAAATGTGTATGGTATTGGGAAAATATTCAAAAGGTTGCATCTTATTCAAATGTATTTATTTAATTGAAAAATATTAAAACACGCTTTTATTATAAAGCATACCGTTTACGCAATAAATTGTTATAGAGCGGTCATTGTCTCTATTATCTGGACACTTAACGTCAAGTGAAATGCGGAGACTACTAACCTGTATATTCACCGCGAATGCTGGATGATACACCGACATACCTAGCCACAAATCACGATTTTAAACTAAAACCGAACCTTGGTTACAGTTCTTAAAGTTATTCGAAATGTTACACGCCAAGATGTGTCTTACAGCTCGCCGAGTGCCGAAGTGATGACGCGACGTGGCCCGAGTCAAAAGTTTTGTAGCCTACCTACATTTAAAATGATAAAAATTGCCCGAATTGGGGCCCTACTATATTCATCCGAAACGAAGTTCGAAACTTCGGACGATCGAAGTTTTTTATACGATACGAATGTATCTACTCTGTAAAAGTTCGAATTTGTATAACTTACATCGTAACTATAAGTCTATGGTTACTACCGTAAGTCAATAACGACCATAAGTATATGTAGGTACATTCGTATCGTATTTAAACTTTGATCATCCGAAGTTTCGAACTTCGTTTCGTTCTATTTAAGTTTCTCGCGCGAATGCGACGTGGTCTCGTGGTAAGAGACGATTGACGAGATGATTGTCGTGGCGGGTTCGAATCCCAAGGCCCAACTCTCACTTTGCGTAGTCAGGAGTGTATTGAAAGTCCTTGTGATAGTATAGTGGCTCGATTACACTGGATAATGGTATTATTAAATCAGCTTTTCTTAAAATCTAATAATTAAAATAATAAAAGACCAAGTCTGATTTATAATATATTCAACCCACAACACAATTTCAAGCTACAAGACTATACAGATTTGGAGTATCGTTTTTTCTTGGCGGGTATTTTGACGATTAGCTTGGAGTCGCTGTAGGCGCGTCTCTCGGCGAGGGCCCGGTGCGGCGGAGACAGCTGTGACGTTGACTGGAGGGACAGAGGGCGGCTCAGGTAGTAACCATAGGCGCCCATCTCACGCCGCTGCCAGGGACTCGTTGTTATCCTGGGCAAAAAATAAAATATTAATGAATTATATTTTTAATAAAGTACACATGCACTGATATAAAACTAAAATAACTAAATTTCAAACCTACCACTAGAATTTACAACGCGAAAAATAATTAAGAGAAAAAGAATAGCAATAATATCCAAATACAAAAAAGAATTCAAATGAATCATCGTCATTTTAAGTCATGGAAAAGACCAGCGTTCAATATTGCCAAGGGTTTTCAAAACTAGCGCCGTTGTTTAATTTTAATTAGGTAGTCCGTCTATATTAATTGACTGTCGAATATTTACTTAAAAAGTATCAAGACAATTAAAAATACCTAGATGTCATTATAATTATTCATGCGACAGCAAATGAATTGCTACTATAGATGGACCAAAACTATCAATCTCTGCCTCCTTATCCCGAATCTTAGGAAACTAATTACAAAACTCATTACTCTAGTGCTTTGAGAGTTTATTGGTCTCTATAAAACCTTTCACAAAATACTTCCCTTCCGACGATTGAAACAACAAACCATATCATAAGCGGAGGGCTTTCCGGCCGGGGTCTGTTGTAGATGTACACGAACAAGGGCGCCACGCCGCACATCCAGATCATCCACTGCTTCATCAGATCACAGCCTTCCACCTCCTCCGGCATCAGTTGCTTATCATCCTGACACATACAGGTTTTACCACTAAACATGTACAGTGGATAGACAAATACACCCAACAGTCACATACATAGTCCTAACCCCACACTAAGATTGAGTCTTTCATTTTGAGCTATGGGTATCGGAAACTACGAGAGACTTTTTGAACTCACAAACATAGACCTCAAAATCCCGGATCAAACCCCTTGCCTCTCGATTCACAGCCGGCGTCTGACAACTGCGTCACAGAGTTTGTTCACTTATTTATCAAGAAGTTATTTATTTAACACTTATTGTACACCAGATGTAAGAAAAATATAGCATAACAGAAAAAGAAATGTACAAGTGGCGGTCTGATTGCTCAGAGCAATTTCTACCAAACAACTATGGGATGGATAAACGAAAAGAACAAAACTTCGGAATGGGTAAACACAAAGGATGACTAATATATTACTATTGTGTATACTGTGGAAATTCATGGGTATCAGAAACATGACGGTTTAATTACGTATTCCGCTTTGAAAATAGAAATATTACACTAACGACAAAGAATGGAAAATGAACTTACTTACCTCGCGATAACAATACTCGACTACAGTTTTGACAATTCGCACCAACACGGTCCAGAAGTGTAGGCTGTATATCACGACCCATATGAACAATAGATTCTGAAAATGTAATAAATATCTTCTATACTCATTTTATAAATGAAATAAATAATTTTATTTATATGTTTCTATGGTATGTAAAGTCCCCCAACACATATTAGGCCAGCGTGGTGGACTATAGTATGGAATAACCACTCTCAATCGTACTCTTGAATCTTGACTGTGGAGGAGACCCGGGCCCCGTTATGGGCGTGTACATTGTATTTTATTTATATTTTTATTATAGCACCATAAAAAAGAGTCTAAAAACCCCTTATGGTTAATGTTATTCTGTGATGTGTCTAAATACCGCTTGGACATTTATTTTACCAGTAAGATTGTATCGAACTGCTTCTTATATTATCTAATAGCTTATGATACTGCAAAACTGTTTTGGGATCCCCCAGGTCGAGCAAAGTGATATTGGATTTCATTATCAGTTCGGAATCAAGACCTTGTGACCGATATGGCGATAGGCTCGCCCCCTATTCCATCGTGGGACGAAAAAGGCGAAGTTTAGGTATCCTGTTACCACTGCCTACACCTTCTGGCAAAAAAAGCGTGAGTTTATGTACGTATGTATAACTATGAAATGGATGTGTAAATACTAACTTGCAGCACTACCTCCCACATGGGCACCCGTCGGAACATGAACCTGCGGAATAGCGTGTTGAGCAGCCGCTGAGCCAGCGCCGCCGTGCCCGCCGCCCACAGCAACGTGGGGGCCGTCGACAACAAACTGTCGCCGCATTTCGCCCACTCTATTAACTGGAAAGAATCATGATACTTAGATACGATTTTTTAAAAAAAATATTTCAATGAATGGCGAGACTAGCTTGCCGTTCGCCTGATGGCAAGCAATGCGATCGCTCATGAACAGCAGCAAAACAAAACAACGCCTTGAATTACAAAGAAATGCTTGGTATTCCACTTCGCTCGCCATTCTGAGATATAAGATGTTAAGTCTCAATATATCCAGTAGTTACTCTGGCTACAATGTCCTTCAAACCGAAACGCAACAGTGCATTTAATCTACTGTTTGGCAAGAGAAACTTCATAGTACCTTGGGCGTAACCTTACAGAGTTGGTTTATGCATTATTTTTTAAGGATAAGACTAGCATATAGAAAATAGAAAACAAAATCTGTCCGCTAAATGGGAGGAAAGGGATAATCGGTATTTATTATTCATAATGCTTAGTATTTTTTTTACCACTTCATCTTGATGTTAGGAGAAAAATATTTAGGTCAAATTATTTCTTTTTCGTTGAAGAGGGACTAGGAAGATACGTTAAACTCTAAGGAATTCGCCAAGCTTCCGTGTTTAATACCATATCAGACCATGCCATTGTTATTCCGGGTTGGGTTTTTTCTGGGTGTTTGTGAGACCGAAAAGTCTCTAGTAGTTCCTGATACCCGTGACACAAGACTCGATCTTACTGTGGGCTCAGGACTAAGTATGTGAATGTTGGATGTATTTTATTTAAATGGAAGCAATAGTCTATACACATATTTACAAAACTTGATATAAGTAGTATATTATATTATGTTCTTGTCCTGGTAAAATTAATTCAAACAGACCGGTATTAAAAAGTTTCTACAAAGCAGTGTTCTACGACCCCTACATCCAACATCTTAGCACCTCTCCTAGGTCATTATAGCTTTAGCACCTTCAATGCACTAACCGGGTCATAGCGAAGGGTGCGACATGGTGCAGAGGGGAGTGTGAATGACTGGGTATATTTTATTAAAATATCAAGAGAAATACAGGAAGTAATTAAATAAGTTTCTAAAAATCGTGTGAGTTGGATAATTTGTCATCAAACAATTGTTGATATTTTTGATCCAAACAGGATGCGTAGATAAATGTTAAGATTTTTTTAAGATATAATCATAAGTTTAAGATACTCTCATAAAGTTTGAGACTATCTGATCACTATATACCAAGTAGCGACTCCTAAAAGCCTTGATTTAGACTCATTTAGAGTAACATGTATTGCGTAATCAACTTGTTATCAAGTATCTTCGAATCGCTAACAAAACTGGTACAAAGAATTCAAATTACAAACGTATAAAGCGGTAGATACTAGATATTAACAAATTTTCTAACCAACTGCGCTACAGAGTCTGTCACATAGTTCAATATACTCGTATTATACAAAAGTATTGCTTAAGGTGTATCACGTAGTGTAGAGTTATATATTTTATCCTCAACGACCTATTGCAGTTCTTTGCTGTAAATATAATTTTACCTCTTCTCCCTCGGATTTGAAATAGCTCCATAAAGAGCCGTGCCACATCACAATATGCAATCCACAAAAATATTACACGAAATTTACATATCTGCAAGAAATATAAATATTATTGATTCAAAACTTAAGTTATGTCACCATGATTGCCTTCACACAATGTCAGTTTGTTATATTTGAAAGACAGCTATCTATACATAATTTTAAATCTAAAGAAATCTTTTTTGTAACAATAAGGTTATTACCATATTACTATGATTATTTTCTATGTATTAAAAAGCTCCTTCATCCTGTATAAAAAATAGTGTTAAAATCTGTAGTAGAAAATCTCTTTATCTGTATCAACCCAGATATTTCCCACTGTAGAGCCTCACTAGCCTCTATTACAATCGAGAGAACGAATAAGAGTGGTTAGGTGATACAGTCCACGACGCTAATGCGGTTTCGCGAACTTTACCTACCGGAGAAATTTTTACAAATCGCTATAGTTTGCAGGTTTCTTTATGATGTTTTTTTTTTTACCGTTATAGAGGTCGTTGATTGTAGATGTTGAATGAGGTGATTGATTAACAATACAAACATGACTCCAGAAAAGCCAGAAGTGTGTGCTGGCATTTGAAACCCACTACCACTGTGCACATTTTGGCAGCCGCGTCCGGTCACAAACAGGCCAATGGTATATTTATTAATTTCTTTCACTCCTATTTTTAAAATACGAAAAAAAAGACCAGAATAAACAATGCATACAAGTTTATTCACAACGCAGTAATGTGTGTAAAAGGCAATACAGCAACGATTTAACGGGAGTGGGTCTCTCTCGGGACTTGTTCAGGAGTTGCAGCGCCAGCATTAGCGACGCCGGCGTCCTCCGGACCGCAACAGGCACATCGCGTGGTCTGCCAACATTCAGTGATGGGTAAAGTTATATGGCCTAAGTCATAGACAATGTTATTTTAGTCATCAAATGTTTTATCTTCATCGCTCAAACTGAATTCATAAGTCGTTCGAAAGGGACAAAACATTTTCTAAAATAGGTTTTGAAATTGTATGTGAATGAGGTTGTTAATATTTATACAAGGACAAATACCAAATTAATTATATGCAGTCTGATGGCAAGTTCTATTTAAACACATACATGTATATATGCCTTTTTTCCAAGAAGTCAAGTGCCACTAGGACACCAACGTTTCGCCTTGTGTTTTCTGTCCTACGATGGGATAGGGGGTGAATATTGAGTCCGAATCCAAATTCATGATTCCTGACTAGAATAGAAAAATCCAATATCACTTTGCCCAACCCGGGATTCTAGCCCGAAACCGTTGTAATAGTATGTTGACAATCGACATTCTTTCTACATTTAATCACATTTACCATCAGATGTAGTGCACACATGCAAAATTAAAAGTTATTTACTCCTATGGACATTCTTGTATAAGGCGTGTTCAGCAATGACCTTCCTTGAGTTAAACCAAAAGAGGAAGGTGATATAGACCTTGATGTACGTCCTGAGCTTTTCGATGACGTCGGCAGTGGTCTCGCTAGACTGGCTGACGAGGCGGACACACAGCTCCTTGCCGGCGTCGGCCTCGTGTGGGCAGCGCCAGGCGCGGCTGCCGGCGGCGCTGATCTCCACCGACGACCGCTTGCGACTCGAGCTCTCACTCTAGTAAACAGTATCAGGTCTAAAGATTAGGCAGTCCGTGGTTTTATTTGCATTTCTTCCTATTAGTAGCAGCGCAGGCTAAGAAAATTTTATAAGCCCCTCTGGAAACATAAGAAGGCTTTGTATTTCAACAGTCTCTCACGTGGGACCTTTGATCTGCGAGGCCATTGGCTCACAATTATCCGTATAAATGTAAAGTTGCCACAACCTTTGAATATACATGGATCTTCTTATTATCGTTATATAGACAATTTCTCATAATAGAGTCACATCCAGCTTCTCTTCACGGTTTTTATAACTTACGAGAGTCATTGATATAATTTTGGAAGTGAAGACTCTATACTATATGATTTTTTTCTTTGATTATGGCACACGGGCACCCACAAAATCTATTACCATAACCATAAATTATATTACGATGTCTTTTGACTTTCCCAAAATCCCCATTATCAACCAATAAGAAGTGTGTTTACGTATGCGCTTCACTGGTCTGGTGCTGGGCGCTGGTCCCGTAGCCCCGCAGCCGCTGGTGCACGGAACCGACGAAGCTGTTCACCTGCAGCATGGCGCGATGCACGCTGCGCTTGGCCCGCTCGTGCAGCTGCGTTTGCCTGCCCCCACCCGCAACCACAAATATTACATAGTCGTTCTGTTCTTATAGCTATCAAACATGTAGCAAATGTTATTGCGAAGTCAAGTACTGGCCTCATAAAAATAATAAATTACGAGGGACTTGAACCATTGTGAAATTCATTATTATCAGCCACTGAGAGTGCAAAGTCAAACTTAATCTCCCAAGAAAAATTCTAGAATCACTAGTTAAAAGATGAGTAGGTATAACCTATGACTGCAACTTTTGGTACATCATCTAACAATGTTGTAAGTGATGGATGCAATGTTTCTGCGTTTTATAATAATGGAGGGTTGTAACATTGGATGACCACGGTATTTCAAATTATCAAAAGTCCTCCAGCGGCAGATTTTTTAATACCATAACACTAAAAAAACATGCCATCACAATTTTATTTACAATGGTAAACTAACACTGGTTTCATTGGATTCAAATAATGGTCCAATTATTAGAGTACACCTACCACTGCTCCAGGTAGGGCATGTTGAATCTCGTGCAGTAATGCTTCCTGACGTAATCAGCGTAGCACAGCGATAGGAACCAGCACACCGTTATGTGGATCTGCGGCTGCTGCTGGCGAAGGAACCTGGTCAGCGGGCCGAGCGGCACCATGTCCGTCGTCTGCGTGCCCAGGAGACCCGCCTGTTGTCATCTCCAGGAGCATGTTGGGACTCTGGAATGTTCAGTTGATAGTTATATGTCTATCTGTTTATACTGGCATAATAAAGTGACTTAAAAGTTCATAGCAGTTGTAATATAATTAATTAATTAGTAATACGATCAAGCGGGCTTGACCCAAATCAAATATACAAAGGCTGAAATAAAAATGTGATATATTGGCGTGTACTTGTAACGGATAATTCATAGTCGTCTGTGCGGGAACGTTAATGCTACTAACAGTATCTGAATTTATGGTATTTTTTCCTATCATTAAATGCAGTAGGAAAAATGTTACTCTATGTCGGTTTTGTTAAGACAGAGTTACCATTCCGAGCTAGCTAACTCGCACTATACCGTTTTAACGACTTACAGCAAGGCTTTATCACTTATATGTAGATGTATTTAGTGAAGACATTGTACTAACGTCTCTAATGAGCGTGTCGAGGTAGTACTGGAAGAAGCGCATGGTGCACACCCACAGGTGCACCATCAGCGCCAGCATGCCCACCACCATCGACGTCTGCAAACATTACGGTAACTATGTAAGTATATTAATTAAATTATACGATAAATATATTTGTACTAGCGGCCCGACCCAGCTTCGCCTGGGTGCATATATTTTTTGATTCCACTCCACACCAAATACATGTTATTTTTCGTATTAATCTCTTGTATACCTAAACTTGACATAGCTATCCTACTGTCTGGCTCAATCCCGTGTCATCCGTCTGTTCAGTCTCTTCCCGATCCGTCCCGTCCTTTTTCTTTTATTATCCATCCCGTCTTATAACGTGCATTTACATTTCGTCCTATCAAATCTGTCAGCTATCCCAGCCCTCTCCCGTACCTTCCACTCTATTATATCCCGTCTCTCCATATACATGTACATATAAAGATTGCCTTATGAAATTTTGACATTAAAAACTTTAGCGTTTTTTATTGTCCATCCAATATTCCGTCCCTTATTTCAGCACCAAAATGCTGTTTTTCCTAATAATATTGCACGCCATTACTTTTTGTTAGTAATAAAGTAATAATAACAATTTAAAAAAAGAATTGGCCAAATTGGTCCAGGCGTTGTTGAGTTATGCGCTTACTAACACATTTTGCGATTCATTTTTATATTATAGAAGAAGATATTATAGTCCACCCTGCTGGCTTAGTGCGGGTTGGCGGATTTTATTTCACGTAGAATTTAATCCGAAAAGTCAGAGGTGTGCCCTGGGATTTGAACCCGTGACCATCGTTAACTTGTTGGCAGTCGCGTCTAGTACGTTACCATATACAAATTAATAAAACCTTCATACTGCCTTACCAGGTGACGTAAGTAATAGAACAAATATTTAAAATATAAAACTGCATATCGTTTCGTTATAATGTCTAGATACGGCATCAACGTACCAATATTCTTTTTATTCTTGAGTCTAAAAACAATACTAATGCGAAATTTAAATATGTCCCCCAGCGCATCTTAAATTATCAATTTAAAAAACAATGTCGTTTATGAAAACGAAAAATTATAATTTTGGTGTACTCCGGCAAAACGCTTCGATAGAGTATACCTTGTTTAAAACTGTTGCAATAATCTCAAAAAACAATGGGCGATTTTGGTAGATATGGACATGATTTCAATTTACATTTCACAAAATTATGCGCAAGACGCCGTATCTAGATAATATTATATGCACGATATACACGATGTACACATTTTTTGAATTTTGTTCTATTTCGTCAGCCGTCAATGAAAGACAATGGAAAGATAGATCATTTTACGTTGGATGGTAGTTGAAGCTGGACCGTCTTTTACGTCTCTCGTCAAATAAACAAAGATCATCCTATATTGGCTGGACGCATCACGCTTAAACGATACCCAAAAATAAAGGTTTTTACTATCTTCATCAGAAATTTTCCTATTTTTCTCACCCCTAAAACCTTCCCAGGACTTCTACGAATATTTCAAGACCAAAATCAGCCAAATTGGTCCAGGCGTTGTTGAATTATGCGGTTACCAACACATTTTGCGATTCATTTTTATATATAAGATATTGTTACTTGATTAGGATTCGGAGACATTCTATAAATTGTAATCAATATTGGATATTGAAACCCTCTACAGACTACAGCAAGCCATCTGTATCAGCCTAAATACGTCCCACTGCAGGGCACGGGCCTCCTCCACAATACGATTGAGAGTGGTTAAGCCATATCATCCACCGCGCCGGCCTAGTGTGACACAATAGAAATTCTTAAAAATCGCTATATATTATGATTTGCCGGTTTCCTCACGACATTTTCCTTCACTATTATAGGGCGTAGTGATTGCCTATACATACAAATATGAATCCGAAAAGAACTGCAAGCTAGCTACCAATATATGCCTTGCTTCCCGACTACATAGGACTTATTCATCTTATGCCAATTGATAAGGCTATAGAACAATGCATAGATCCCAAATTTAGAGCAGTCCTTCGCCTTTTCAGCTATCTTCTAACTATTCTAATCATCAAAACACATTACAATGAGCGTCTTCTCCATGATGGACACGTGCGCCTGGTCCCCTGGCATGAAGATGGTGGCCTCCAGCTCGTTGTAGAGAAGAGCGCCGCCGCGCTGGCGAACACGGCAGTCGGCCCGACACCCCAAACCTCGCCGTTGCAGCTCACCCATTTAGCTATCGACTCTAGGTGCGAGTCGCATAGGTCCTGGTGTGGGGATAAAGGTTTTCATTGAAATAAAATGAAATGTATGTATTGGCCATCCAGGCAATTAAAGAGCTCTTATGACAAGTCAATACACTTAGCACATAATCTATATACAAAATATTTTCTATACTTAGTATTATATATAATAATTTCTTACTTTATTTGATAATTAGCTTTTAACATTAACTTTATACAATGACAATTTAAGTAAATAACCTAGGGCTTAGCTTGTCTTTGTATTCAAGTGTAATAAAACGATAATATTGCGGGAAAGTGTATAATTATCGACATTAAATTATCGTAAGTTATTTTACTTTGATAATTGATTTATTTGATTATTCCTAAAGCCTGTATCAGTGATTGAACGTACTTAATGCTATCGTAAAGCTCGCATTGGTTTTCAGGAAAACATTGGTATTGGCCCTTACAAGCAGAAACCTCCGTGGTTTAGTTAAGATTACAATTAACCATGGTTAGTTATTTGGATTAACTGAGCCTCCGTAGCTCAGTTGATTGGACGCTGGCTATGAAACGTGATACAGCGTGTTCGATCCCCAGACCCAGACAAATATTTATGAGATCCAGAGGTATTTGTTTCAGGTCTGAGTATTTGTGAGACCGAAGTATCTCGTAGATCCTGATATCCACGACACAAGACTCAATCATAGATTGGGGCCGGGGCTATGTAAGTGACTGTTGAGTGTTGGGTGTATTTATTTGTTTAATTAAATAATAAACATGTTCTCAGACTGCACACGGCTACATAGAAAGTTAGCGCATCAAATCATCCTAAAACTTATTCTTTCGATATTTTGTGGTGCTGTATTATAATTTGTATAGTACACAAAACATAAACAAGTAACCTGATAATTAACTTACACAATGCGTATTAAAGCTCACAGTTTTGCCCGCCATAAACGAGTGGGTGGTGTACAATGCACTTGTGCCCCAACCTTGTCATGTTTACTATTCAATACCTAAAAATCCATTAGGTATTGAGGTCCACTTTTAATTTTAACAACCATGAATGAGCATTCGCGTTGTCATCTTGATAGATATCAATCTAGCTGGCTTTAGATCAATTTTTATTTTTAGTCTATATATTGATTTGTATTTTAAGTTTTTAATAAAAATAATTGAATAAAGCTTTATTATTATAACTCGTAGAGAATTATTTATTGAACACAACGTGTTGGTTATTTTCATAGAATCTATGTTTTCTGTATTCATGTGAGATAAACTTGCTTTGCTTCATTTCTGTGTGAACCAAAGGCAGACTGTTAGAGAATGCTTTTAATTAAGTCCGCCTTTTTGTTTGGTAAAATACAAAACATAACACAGCTATAAAATGAATAATTAGCCGAGTCGAAATTGTTAAGGGACGTGAAGATCTTGTCATTGAGCTCAACCGGACCTTGGATCTCATTTCTACATGGGGTTCCAGGAATATGGTTGAGTTCAATGCCAAGAAA
Source organism: Hyles vespertilio (assembly GCA_009982885.2). Taxonomy (NCBI): domain Eukaryota; kingdom Metazoa; phylum Arthropoda; class Insecta; order Lepidoptera; family Sphingidae; genus Hyles; species Hyles vespertilio. Next base: position 2,014,933 of record CM042811.1, read on the forward strand.
ACCCAGGTGTGTGCGTTCACGTGCAAAAAATCCCTGTTCTCTCCCCTCCCCATTCTTCAGGGTGCTCCCCTCTCAATGCGGAATGAAACCTGAGCATTCTTGGTCTGGATATCCGCTGTGATCTCAATCCAAGGAATCACATCGAGGGCGTAATATCTGCCACATCACGCAGGGTTGGAGTCCTGAACAGGGTGTGTCGGTTTTTCACGCCCGGTCAGCTTTGTCGCTTGTATAAAGCGCAGGTCCGGCCGGGTATGGAGTACTGCTCGCACCTCTGGGTTGGGTCCGCCCAGTACCTGCTCGCTGCCTTGGATGGATTGCAGCGGCGAGCCATCCGTATTGTGAATGATGCAGACGTTACGAGCAACTTAGAGTCGCTACAACTCCGGAGGGATGTCGCCTCTCTAAGCGTGTTCTGTCGCCTGTATCACGGTGAATCCTCTGAAATGGTATTCTTGTAAATGTTTAGTTGTGCGTGAGCTGCGCGTCGACTGTAAGTCAGACGTATGTTTAAAATACGTTTGATATTCATATATACGCGCAGCAGTAGAATACATTCAAGCCCTCGCGTGACGCGAACTTGACGCGTGCATATTATGAGAATACGAAAAGGGCTGTTTTGATCGAAATGTAACTGCAACTGCGCCGCAACTGAACTTATTTAATTACGTGAATCGCCCTGCTGAAGAATTGTTCAACTTGATCCCCTCCTATCCATTCCTAACCAGAACCACGCGTGCTGGCTTGCGATGCCATAGCTTGACGGTCCACACCATCCCGGCGCGAACCAAACGGTTCTCAAATTCTTTTTTGTGCCGCACCGTCAGGCTGTGGAATTGTTTGCCGTCTCACGTGTCCTTCCTATAATCCTGGGTCCTTCCGCTGTAGTGTGAAGAGGCATCTTAGCAGGCCGGCATAATTGTACGTATATCTATACGATACTCTGCCTGGGCGGCATTTGCGCTTACCATCAGGTGCAATGTGGCCACTATAGGCACTAGGCCGGGCCAGATTAAAAAAATAAATAATAAAAATTAAAAAGCAATAAATTATTAAAGTATGGAAAAATACTTAAAATTAAATTATTCGTACACATCGATATCAATGTTCGGTAGAATATAAGTCAATGTTCATAAATATAGTACTTCAGCTCATCATTACATCACCTAAAGGTCGACATAATGCCACTGGCATTTATTTTTTTTATTTATTTATTTATTTAGTTTTTGTAAATAGGCCACTAGGGGCACTTTTACACGTCATCATTTTTAAATTAATTACATACATTATAAATATATATTAATCATTACAATTATTATTAAGTTACAATAGTGGGAAAACAATATTATAGGGTACCAGCGTATTATGGCGACCAGGCATGTTTATCATTAATGTATTCGGTGACATTGTAATAAGCTTTTTGTATTAACTGTATTTTGATTTCTTGTTTGAATTTTTCTATTGGCAATTCTTGCAAGTGCAGAGGTATCTTATTAAAGAAGCGAATACCCAACCCCACAAAAGAAGAATGTACTTTTTGCAAACGATGGAATTGCGTACACAATTTATTTTTAGTTCTAGTATTGAAAGAATGTATCTCACTTTTTTTTAAATAAATGAATATTATGCCTGATATGCATTATATTGTCATAAATATATTGACTAGCTACGATCAAGACATTAATATTCTTGAAAACATCTCTGAGTGAGGCCCTAGTATCCAACTGATATATTGAGCGAATCGCTCGTTTCTGCAAAATAAAAATACTCTCGATATCAGCAGCCCTGCCCCACAACAAAATACCGTAAGACATAAGACTATGAAAGTTACTAAAGTAAACTAAACGTGCAGTATCCACATTTGTTAGCTGTCTAACCTTCCTAATAGCATACACGGCTGAACTAAGTTAAGTCATTGAGTTTTTGGTGGTTATAAGTGTAGGTATTAGAATAAGCACTCACTTCCAGGAACTAACTATTGTATATTTTGTAAATTAACACTTAATACATTCACCGACAGAGTAAAATTATAATTATGCGACTCGGGGCGAGATGTGCTCGTGACGAGAGATGGCAGACTGTCTTCTTTCATCCAAATAAACCGACCCTTTTATAGGACTACCCGAATGAGGATCGGTGCGGATAAATCTTCCAGAAAATATATTTAAGCCATAAAATAGGGTCTATCCTTTCAACTAAAAATTAAGGTCGGCCCAAACATCTGGGCTATTGTCCAAACAGAAAGGTTTACCCAAACATGTGTACTATTATCTAAAAAACATAAATTTGTTGCAAAGGATTACCGCCACTAAAGAACTTAACTATAATAATACAGTTTTATTGCCCCGGCATGAACGGGTCATTACAATTAGGAAACAATAATTTAGAACAGCATCTTTTTAACTAATATTATACAATAAGGTACACAAAAATTCTTACTTAAATAAAACGACTCGCAGATGTTTTATGGTTAAACATCTGCAGTCATATTTTAAAATGAAATGCGTGTTTAAATAATGTTCAAATTACAACTAATAAGCGTGTTATTTTAAAAGCTAAATATAAGTTGGCGTATTGCAACCGCTTTAAAAGCTATATCTAAGTTGGCGTATTGCAACCGCCACAAGTTCGCCTTGTAAATTTTCTGTATAATTATGAAGTTTATGAGCAGTCGCCGTTGAAATCCTTTTGAAGCGCTTTCTTTGAGGATAAATATAATATTGGGCAAAAGGGTCGAATAAAATGCAAATTACAGGTAAGTAAACGGTCAGATAGACCTGCAATGGCTGTTACAGGCCATATCTAACCATTCACGTTTATTTAAATCTTAAAGCACGACACACAATACATGATCTACCACAGTCAACACTTCTAGAACAATAACATTTACTTAAAACCGTTAAACAATGCTCACAATAAAAGCACATAAAAATAACAATATGTTTTAAAAATATAGCTATGTGGGTATATGAACTCGGTTTAATATATTTTTTATAAAAACACCTACCATTTTAACATTACGTACATCGAAATTTGTGAATATATTTATAGATAGTGCAAAGATTCTATTTTACATAAAAGATAAAAAAATACTAAACTTAAGGTATTATAATTTACAAACATATATTTATATCTATTTTCTCGATGAGGAAAATTATGATAGAGAATTCGAGAAAACAGAAATCATGGTCTCTACTCTTTATATGCCTGTATAGAAACAAATCATAATATGCATGTAATATAATAATATTTACAAATTATTTTAACAATAGTGAGCACATAAGCTAAAATATCTTAGTTTCATTATATTTCATGTAAATTTTAAACAAAAACGATTATTAAATAATTCAGTCGTTAAAATATATCATTTGCACTATCCCTCATTATTTAAAGATTATAAATGCATTTCTACAATGATTAAACACATTTCCTCTAAATTGTATATATTCCAATAAATGCAACATGAGATAGATATGAATTCATACCACTATTTATTAATTTTTAATATATAATAAGTACTAAATTCTAAAACGTTCTAATAGGATAATTACATCCGATATATTAATAACAATCTAATCGAAGAGGTATATACAATAATTAATAGGATCTACTTAAAATTTACCTAACATTTTGGCAAACTAAATGTTTTATACTACATGCAAGCATATATATTTTATTATATGAGTATATAGTCATATCTTTAATAAGCATATTGGAATCTCTTGATTTCAATCGTACAATATACATATATATCAAAGATATACGTCGATATAAGCACACTACCCGGCTATATTAGAAAACCTAACATTGTGTTCCCATTAACATCTTTTTCAATTCTTAACATATTTAAATGCAAAATTTCTATACTCATTGCCCAAGAGTACAGGAATTTGTGCATTTCTTACACCTAAAGTATATTTTATACAAAAGGGTTTGCTTAAATACAAGTTTAACTTCTACAAGCACATTTACAAGTACGTCTAAATATGTGTGTATGTCCTCACAATTATAGTCTGCCCAGCAATATTTTTATTATATACAAAATATTATCTATGTTTTCGTTGTTCCTTAACTATTAAACATCTTAGCATAAAGAATATACTGAAGCAAATTCTTTTATTTTATTAAATGTTGATATATTAAGATATATTATATTGATTTGTTGATATACTTATATTATTCTAAGTAAAGCATAAAAACCTTTGAAATATACTTAGAGACAATATTACGCTACAGTTGCTTTCTATAAGGTCAAACATACTACTAAGCGATAATAGATGTAATTTAACCATACTATGGGATAGTCAGGTAGTTTTGGAGTACAGGGAGGTATCAGGTATAGGGGGTTAGACGAGCCACTCGATGGCGGGGGGTTTGGAGTCCCACGGCGCGGCGCAGTGGGAGGTCGGTCACAGGTTGCAGATGTTGGGATCTGATGGTGGTATCGAAGTCACTTCAGGACGTTGTATTGTTTTTATGCGCTGTAAAAAACATTGTAAAGTAAGATATCATTAATTATCTGAAACTCTACTCTCTTAATTTTCTTATAATTATAATCAGCTTATGAAGTTTAGACTTCAACGGCGTCTCCCAGCCATCCAAATCTATGCACAAAACTGTACCACTATATTTTCGGTATTCGTTTGTTACTCCTATACCAGACGACCACCCATGGTTGTATGCTCTAAAGAAGGCCCTATTTTTAAATCAAAGAAGTACTTTGTACAACATAGTATTGCCTAATTTTCCCTTAGGTAATTTTTCATTTAATTTCATTATATTTTGTAGAAAATCTACATTACGATATCTGAATGGTCTATTAAAATATTTTGCTCCAAACATCTTACTGTCCTATTTGTTAAGTGATGGTTATCCCGTATGTTTTACTTAGAGCACAGCAATTGCTGCCGCAGTGGTCTCAGGTCTTGTAGGTTCTGAGGGGCTAGACTAAAGTAACAGCTAGTATTGTCCGTCTTAAACCTTACTTTTCAAAAATATGTTTTTTATTGTTTGCATGTTGTGTTTACTTCTAAGTGGTTGTGCAACACGTACAAAACTCGTTTAAGTGTTTTAAGGTGTCATAAATATGTATTATTGTAACAACTGTTAGTAAACCTTAATAAATAAATAAATAAATGTCAAAAACCCCTTCTCCTTAAAACCCCTTGGCTAGCTAAAAGTTATAATAACCAGTTGCTAATAGTTAAATCATTTTACCGTATATCAACATTCAACAGTAACACATTCTTCAAAGTAACACACCAAATCTTCATCAACTTAACCTCAAGATAACTCACTTCAACACAACCGCCGGGAGTGATGAGCAGCTTGTAGATGATGTAGAGTGGGATGCAGGAGACGGTGGTGCCGGTCATCACCCAGCCCACGGTGATGGACCACGAGGGATACGTGTACTCCCCGCCCAGCATCTCCTCGTGCGCCAGCACGGAGAACACAAACAGTACCAGCAGGAACACCGGGCTGGACACATAATGGTGTATAAAGTGTATTATTATCATGCAGGAATACCGGGCTGGACACACAATGGTGTATTAAAGTGTATTATTTATCGTGCAAGAATACCGGGCTAGACAGTTGATGATGGGGTTTTATAGTGTATTATTATCATGCAGGAATACTGAGCAGGATAGATGATGGTATTTTAAAGTGTATTATTATCATGCAGGAAAACCGGGTTGGACAGTTGATGATGCGGTTTTTAAAGTGTATTATTATCATGTTAATCTGCCTCCTCCTCCATGACAACCTTCGTAGCGCAGTTGGTTAGACGTTGGCTATGAAACGTGTAGTCACGGGTCCGATTCGAGACGAATATTTGTGTGAACCACAGGTATTTGTTTCGGGCTTGGATGTTTGTGAGACCGAAATGTCTCTCGTAGTTCTTGATACTCACGACGCAAGACTCGATCTTAGTGTGGAGTCAGGACTAGGTATGTGATTTATTTAATTAGCTCATTGTTGCGTTGCATTGGTCATTGAGAAATATAGAAAAATCCTCTTGTACGATGAAGTTATAAGAAAGACTATCATAAACATGAAAAATTAAATTGTGGGGAATGGTAAGAAAATATGAAGTTTATATATTTTTACGAGAGACTAATTGACTTGTTACTTTATGAGTAGAATGAAATCACAATTTTCGAATTAGTAAACTCTTGTAAAATAAACAAGGTACACGATAATTGCAATAGATTCTCATCCATACAGATTCCTGTCCACGAACATTGTCTAAACAAAATATATTTTGCTAAAAATGGACCCTTCACCTGATATAAGACCAGCAAGTCCTCCAGAACCAGCCAGGAGTGTGTCCCAGCATGGTCCTGACGTCCTCGGAGAAGCGGTCCACGCCGTACACCCAGCAGACTCCAGCCGCCTCCGCAAACACCACGAACAGAATCGCCAAGCCGGGCCCGTACACGTTGAGCAGGTCTACTAGGTATACGCCGCCCTGGAAGAGGTTGTAATTATTCAGCTGAAAGGTAGCTGATATTTAGAGGCATTTTAACTGGCTGGCTTAATCGTATCGAATGGCATGGGTCTGCCGACTGATGCCATTCGATAGTTCACCTCCGGCTTTTGCGCTTACCATCAGGTGTAGTGCAATCATTACACCGGAATAGTAAAAAAACAGAATAGTAGTAGAAAAGACGGTTTATTTTCCAATCGTCTAATTCTTTCGAAGATCGATTAATACTATGTAGCTAGTTGTTTAATGATTTGATTTCTCTGCCAAAATACTTCATTCTGAAGCAATGATTCATGAATAAATAAGGTTTTGATTTCGGTAGAAAATAGTGTTTTATGTAGAAATATATTACAACGATAACTTTTAGTTATTAATAGAAAAGTTATTCTTAGAAATAGATAATAACACTTTTGAACTCATTTTTGAAACCCTGTTATAGTATAACTAACTTAATACGACGAAAATTATCCATTAAACGTCAGATTTGAGATTAGTTTTTCCAATAGCTTAAATAAGCGTAGCCCTCATAACTTTACAAACCTAATTGCCAATGAAAATAACACTAAATAATTTCTATTTTCTTATTTACATGTAATGCTGGTAATGTTAATACGTTCAGCAAAATAAACAACTGTAAATGTATTCCTCCTAATCCATCTAAAAATCAAATCTCGCCACTTCTCGGCGCTGGTAGGGTCATCACGGCGAGTGGTATAAATAATGCAGTGAATAAATTGACCACCCTCGTAGATAACGGACATCGGTAATTTATCGAGAAACACCCTTTGTGTTCACGCTGCTGTTAATGCTTTGGTTTCTGCTGCTTTGCTCGTGTCATTTAGTTTGGTTGTTGCAAGCTATAGTCTACAGTCAATATCAATCGTAGGATCAGGATTTCAGCACAGAAAAATAATAATTAAGCAGTGGCTACGGAGTTGAATTTCCAAGCTAAATGAATACAAATAAACCATGAGTTTCAAAACTAAATATTTGTTCACATGGACTAAAGCGTAAATGCATTGCTACTACGAAGGTATGCGAGACCCTTTCAAGAAATCTTAAATTCAAAATAGGTTCATACTGCAGACAAAAACGGATCCATAAATTTAAAAAGAGTAAGAACTGAAAAAAAAAAAACACTGAAAATGCACCGATGTAGAGAGCAGAAGATTTTTAAATAGTTTGGGTAACATCGTAAATATATTCATAGGTTTGATTAATCCATAGATATAAGACCCGGGGTTAACTGTCGTGTATAATGACGTCATAATATTTTATCACGAACTACTACGATCGCCGCGTAACTTTCATGCTGATTCAGCAAAAATGAGTATCTTATTCGTGCTGTAAGAATAAATGCTATTTTTTCAGGATTGTAACACAATTTTTCATGGGTGAAAGTCTTTATTTTTATAATTATAAATAAAAATTGGTTGATAGAGTGATGAGTGGTTATTGGTCTCTGATATGTGATTTCGCCTGGGTATGTACCACCGCAATGTCTATTTCTCAGTAAACGGCAGTGTAAATGCACTGTTGTGTTCCGGTTTGAAAGATATTGTAGCCGGTGTAAGTACTGGATATATTAAGATTTAACATCTTATGTCTCAGCATGGCGAGTGTCGTGGAATGCCAATAGTGTTGTTTGGTTTCGTTACTGTCCATGTGCAGTGGTATAGCTTACCGTTAGGCGAATGGCTTGCACGTCTCGACATTCATAGCTATAAAAGAACTGGTTAATGGTTAATCTTATTATACACGGTCAGGTCATAAGTATTGTCACACAGTAAAAACTTTTCTTTTAGAATGCTGGCCACAAAAAAGTTTATTGAATTCGAATTTCGAATTGTTCATGAAAATAAAAATGTATACTTTTTAGAATTATACTCATTTTTAAATATGGAGTGGACGCTTAAAGAAGACCGTGTTGCAGTTATTGTGTTGCATCGTTGCGGTTACGCGCCAATTTAAATTTTTGACATACTGAAAAATTTGAATATAAGCAAAAGATTCGTTTATCGTACCATCAAACGATACAATGAAGACTCTAGTGTAAATGACAGGTCAAGAAGTGGTCGCCCTCGGTCTGTTAGGACTCCAGCAGTGATAAAAGCTGTGAAGGCGCGAGTTCAAAGAAATGCCAAACATAAGCAGAAACTGTTGGCCCTTCAGATGGGGTTAAGCAGAACCACGGTGAAAAGGGTGTTAAATGAATACTTAGGGCTTCGGGCATATCGAAGAAAAACAGGACATCGTTTGAATGCTCGTCTAATGGACCTGAGACTGAAGAGATGCCGCGCTTTGTTGAAGCGGTACGCGGGAAAAAATATCGGGAAATTTATTTTTTCAGATGAAATCATTTTTACCGTAGAAGAGAGCTACAACAAACAAAATGATAAGGTGTACGCACACAGTAGTGAAGAAGCGAGCAACCGTATTCCGCGTGTCCAACGAGGTCATTTTCCATCCTCGCTCATGGTATGGTTGGGAGTTTCTTATTGGGGCTTAACAGAGGTATATTTTTGTGAGAAAGGTGTAAAAACGAATGCAGTTGTGTATCAAAACACAGTCCTGACGAACCTTGTGGAACCTGATTCTCATACCATGTTCAATAACAGGCACTTGGTATTCGAACAAGATTCGGCGCCAGCTCATAGAGCGAAGAGCACACAAGACTTTCTGGCGGCGCGTGAAATCGACTTCATCCGGCACGAAGACTGGCCCTCCTCCAGTCCAGATTTGAATCCGTTAGATTACAAGATATGGCAACACTTGGAGGAAAAGGCATGCTCAAAGCCTAAACCCAATTTGGAGTCACACATCCTTGATTAAGGCAGCCGCCGATATTGACATGGACCTCGTTCGTGCTGCGATAGACAACTGGCCGCGCAGATTGAAGGCCTGTATTCAAAATCACGGAGGTTATTTTGAATAAACTTTAGTGTCATAAGAATCTATGTTTTGTTAAGTTCATTTTGGTATATAAATGGTTACATAATGAATAAACTTGTTTCAATTATTTTATATTAAACATGTGACAGAATTTATGACCTGACTAGGTATATGAAAATCTTTCCTGTCAAAACATCCAGCACTTACGTAAGTAGTGGTAGGCAGAGCGCAGATGTATATGAAGAGAAGTAGCACTGCGACAAATACTTCGCGATGTCTGCCCAAGACTCGCGGGTACTCGTCGCACAGAGCTGTGGTCACTGCCTCTAGACCTAGGTAGTTCAATTAGCATTATTGTGAGTAGGAATAAAGTATTCTTGCGCCTTTGCATTTTAAATGTTACTTATTGTAACTACAAATTTCAATGAGGTTAGATTTTGCGAAGGCAAATCAATTGTAGTACAAATATAAAAATGTAAACATTTGGGACCATTGTGTTATTCGTTTGATGCTTAGTTAACGATTAGTTGCAAGGAATGATATATAAAAAATATTTACCATGTATTCAAAATGTAAAAAAATAATAATTTTTAAACAATATCTTTCAACGTTTAAGTAAAAATATGAAATTAAAACTCACATCCATAACAAATTATTAATGTAATTACTTAAAAACAGAGTATGATTACATTGAGAAACACAAAACAGAGTTATTGAGAATAATTTATCAGGGTTGCGGAATCTATTCTAAGTTAATCGTATGCTCTTACCTCCAAAAGTGCTGTCCAGTCCAAGCGTGATGAGCATCAAGAAGAAGATAATGGCCCAGAAGACAGAGCCGGTCATAGTTGCGATGGCTTCTGGGTATACTATGAACACCAGGCCAGGACCTTCGAGGCCCACCTCCTCGATGCTCTTGTTCTGCACGTGCGCCATGTATCTGTTGTAGCGAGATAGATAAATAAATAAATACACCCAACAGTCACATACATAGTCCTGGCCCCACATTATTATCAATATTGTGTCGTGGGTATCAAAAACTACGAGAGAAATTTCGGCCTCATAAACACCCAGACCTGAGGCAAATATTTGTGGGCCTCACATACGTTTGTCTCTATGCGGGGGTCGAACCCACGGCCTTTTGTTTCATATCCGGCATCTAACCAACTGCGACACCATAAAATTTTAATGTGATAGGATATATACTCGTATATGTACACAGTCAGGTCATAAGTATTGTCACACAGTAAAAACTTTTCTTTTAGAATGCTGGCCACAAAAAAGTGTATTGAATTCGAATTTCGAATTGTTCATGAAAATAAAAACGTTTACTTTTTAGAATTTTACTCATTTTTAAATATGGAGTGGACGCTTAAAGAAGACTGTGTTGCAGTTATTGCGTTGCATCGTTGCGGTTACGCGCCAATTAAAATTTTTGACATACTGAATAATTTGAATATAGCCAAAAGATTCGTTTATCATACCATCAAACGATACAATGAAGACTCTAGTGTAGATAACAGGTCAAGAAGTGGTCGCCTCGGTCTGTTAGGACTCCAGCAGTGATAAAAGCTGTGAAGGCGCGAATTCAAAGAAATCCCAAACGTAAGCAGACACTGTTGGCCCTTCAGATGGGGTTAAGCAGAACCACGGTGAAAAGGGTGTTAAATGAAGACTTAGAGCTTCGGGCATATCGAAGAAAAACAGGACATCGTTTGAATGCTCGTCTACTGGACCTGAGACTGAAGAGATGCCGCGCTTTGTTGAAGCGGTACGAGGGTAAAAATATCGGGAAATTCTTTTTTCAAATGAAAACATTTTTACCGTAGAAGAGAGCTACAACAAACAAAATGATAAGGTGTACGCACACAGTAGTGAAGAAGCGAGCAACCGTATTCCGCGTGTCCAACGAGGTCATTTTCCATCCTCGCTCATGGTATGGTTGGGAGTTTCTTATTGGGGCTTAACAGAGGTACATTTTTGTGAGAAAGGTGTAAAAACGAATGCAGTTGTGTATCAAAATACAGTCCTGACGAACCTTGTGGAACCTGTTTGTCATACCATGTTCAATAACAGGCACTGGGTATTCCAACAAGATTCGGCGCCAGCTCATAGAGCGAAGAGCACACAAGACTGGCTGGCGGCGCGTGAAATCGACTTCATCCGGCACGAAGACTGGCCCTCCTCCAGTCCAGATTTGAATCCGCTAGATTGCAAGATATGGCAACACTTGGAGGAAAAGCCGTGCTCAAAGCTTCATCCCAATTTGGAGTCACTCAAGACATCCTTGATTAAGGCAGCCGCCGATATTGACACGGACCTCGTTCGTGCTGCGATAGACAACTGGCCGCGCAGATTGAAGGCCTGTATTCAAAATCACGGAGGTCATTTTGAATAAACTTTAGTGTCATAAGAATCTATGTTTTGTTAAGTTCATTTTGGTATATAAATGGTTACATAATGAATAAAATTGTTTCAATTATTTTATATTAAACATGTGACAGAATTTATGACCTGACTAGGTATATGTGCGTTCTGTTTCTGGATCAGTTTGTCGACTGTTGGAAGATAATCATATTTTATTAAGGATTTACTTCCCCAACTGGTTATGCTTTTTCTAAACAAACCCTATTGAATTTAACATTGAGAATAGTGCTATTTCTTTATTAAATAATCACTGGCATCAAAAATAACTTTTGTTAAAAAGAAGTAAAAACAATGACGTTAGAAGATTTACCACCAAAAACTAAATCCTACCAAACGTGAGAAATTAGTACATATCCCGAAAACTTAAGATTAAAACGGACATAGCAAGGTAAAACTACAAAGTTTATACAAACCCCAAGACGGAGAAGATGACGAAGCCAGCGAGGAAGCTGGTCAAGCAGTTGATAGAAGATGTGATGAGCGCGTCGCGGTAGCAGTTGTTGTTGAACTTGTTGTAGCTAGATAGCGCTAGCAGAGTACCAAATCCAGGACCAAGGGAGAAGAAGATCTGGGACGCTGCATCGATCCACACCTGATGGGTTCACAATTGTTAAGAAAAATGTTTCAAGCAGTTCTGTAGTATCTGTAAAGTTGTAGAGATTCCTGATTTCCTGATTTTTATATTGAAGCTTGTAATAGAGTCATTAAAATTACCTTGGAGTTCTGTAACTTGTGCCACTCCGGAGTCAGGTAGTATCGTATTCCCTCAGTTGCTCCAGGTAAAGTCACGCCTCTCGCAAGCAATATCAGTAAAACCACGTACGGAGCCAAAGCGGTTACCCACACCACCTTCACACACCGAATTAATATAGATTTATTTATTTATTCTTTACTGCACACATATTGAAAAACAAACTGATGGGATATTACAATGTTAAAGTACAGATCTTATCGCTCTAAGTAATTATTAAATTTCATTGAATAAATTTTTAGTATCGTAATATTCTAGGTACATAATTTTGTCCATTATATTTCAATACAATTTACAACGTTTATTCTCTATTAATTTTATTTATTGTGACAATTATAATAAAGCGAAGGAAACAAAAAAAAATATATTTATTTTATTTTTATGAATATAAAATTATATTTTTTTAAATTATTTTTTAAAATAATTATGATTTTTACCTTCCCAGCACTCCTGACTCCCTTCCAAGCGAGAAGTAGACCAGCACGAAGACACCAAACACGCACAGAGCCAGCGACGGCTTGATAGGACCCATATCATCCAAACCGTTCGATTTGTGTTGCTCCAATACATTGCGCCTAGGCAACAAATAAAGTTATGTTTTCAGAAAATAAAATATTGCGTGAGTGTGCAAATACATTTCTATAAACTGCGTGCATAACATTCGAATCTTTATTTATAAACACACACTTCATTATGGTTATTACTAAAACACCGATTTCCGTAATAAATACCTCTTGCAGTGATTCAGCTTCCAAAAAGCGAAGGTATTATTTTATTTATGTGAACAAAATGTAATATGAAATATTAGATAAAGTGCTCAAAACTATTAATACAATATCCACTACATTCCTCACAGATAAATACGCAAACAATTTATTCAGTAACTGAGTAGTGTTTAGTTGAGGGATATTTATCGTAAAATTGGATTAAAAAACTTTAGTAATCAAAATTACGAACATTAAATGAAGTTTTCCTAGTAAAAGGTGCTTGGCACAAAGGTAACACTTAGATCAGCAAATATATAATATTTTTTGCTGAAGAAAGTCTTATAATGTTAAAAAAATTAAGCCAGGCTTGTTGCTACATATTGCATGGATATCAGACAGTCGTAAGCTAATCATTGTTTTTACAAAATTCTCTTTTAGCGTTCTGGGATGATAAAAGTTAAATCATGTTGTTTGAATAGGGGGAGCATTAGAATCTTTTCATATCTTGCTGCCTCTTGCCAGTAGAATGAGGAAGATGTCATTAAACCCCTCACTTCACAATCCGTTACCTTGTTGTTACCAACTTCAAACAACTTTAGTGGTGGTAGGTCTCTCATATGTGAGAGGCCGCCTGGGTAGGTACCACCGCAATGCCTATTTCTCCCGCCAAACAGCCGTTTAAATGCACTGTTGTGTTTCGGATTGAAGGACATTGTAGCCAGATTAACTACTGGACATATTGAGACTTTAAATCTTATGTCTCAGGATCGCGAGCGCAGTGGAATGCCAAGCAATGCATTTGTAATTCAAGGTGTTGTTTGTTTTGCCACTGTTCATGAGCGGTCGTAATGCTTATCATCAGGCGAACGGCATGACCGTCTCGCCATTCAAAGCAATAAAAAAAAAAATTACTCAAAGAACTCCTTAGCCGGCGTGGAAGAGTTAGGATTGGTCTGCGGTGAAGTGACTGGGGAGCACAGCGGCGTGTTCCACTCGTTGTCACAGCTGGTCCAGGGCAGGACTGAGTTGATGGAGGCCAGGGAAGCCACCAGGTAGTACACCGCCCAGCCGATGATCGTGTTGTAGTACATGCCCATGTAGATGTCGATCATGCAGATAGCGTAGCCCACGCCTAGGATCAAATTTGTATTTAAATTCAAAATAATATGTTGAATCTCAATTTGCTGAGCGCATTTTATTCTAATCTTCAAAATACTAACGGTTTGATTAAACTGAATTATTTTTCATAGAAGTTAATTTCAAGTAATTGGGTAATTGAAAAATGATAAAGCTGGATACACATAGAATGGGAACTTGTATAAAACTTAGAAATGTTGGATAAATCACTGTTTTACTTATTGAAATAAAAGTAACCACTGAGATAAAACATATTTAAACGGTCGATCTCAATTGTATCCTGAAAGCTCTTATTGTTTCTTCTTTTTTATCTGCGGAATTATTTTAGCCGCCTCAGTCTCCTTCAAATTAGTTTTAATGGGCTTCCAATTAATTTGCTCTCTCAAGATGTGGATCTAAGCTTGCGTAATAAAACAGTATTCGACCATTTATTAGGATACAATAAATCTTCGAGCATTCAAAATGAAATTAATCAAATTGCCGATGCGAGGCAAAGTTGGCACCAAGTTTGAGTTGAAGAAATCGAATCAGCGCCATCTGTCGTGTAGGGTAATCAAATGATATCGCGTCGCGTTCGTTAATTAGTTTAGCCGCTCCGAGATGGCGCGATTTAGCAATGATAACAAGTGTAGAATCGAAGACTCGCTGCAATTGGTTTCATAGCACGGAACACAAATTGTGTTATTTGTATATTGTGAATGTAATAAAGGGTGTTTGTAAGCTTTTGAATAGGCTGTAATTATTTGGTAGCTGATTGAATATGTACTGTACATCATGCCCTAATTCCTTTCAATCGAATTCACGGTTGGAGAGAAGCCCCTTGGTCAGCAGCAGACTTATCAGCAGAGTTATCTTCCAAATCTCATTTGTTCATTTTAACGTAAATTTCGCCTAGTATGACTTTACAGATAAACTTTACCATTTCATAGAGGATTTAATTCATATTTCTTTTAAAATATCATACTACTTGCAAGTTTTATTAAACCTTCAAATATATTCATTCTATCTTATCATAGAGATATTCAAATTCATACTTACGGCTTTGAAGTATAATTGAAAATTCATTATAGATTTACTGAATGAATTAAATTTAAATCATCTCAGAATACATAGGCGAATCTTAATAATTGTTAAGAAAATATTTAAATACAATTACAATATAAAATATATTATTCTGTACAATTTTCGTACCGAGTAGCGTGTTAGCTCAATCAATTCGTCGTGCTGACGGGAAACGATTCCGTGAGTTCGGAGGGCTCTGATATGTGAGCGAGGGTCGGAAGGCGAACATTTATGAGTGATAACAACGCGCGATAATAATATGCGATCATTTACGCGCCCTATCTGAGTTAGCAGCTTCGAAATCTTGCTATATTTTTGTTTTTGATTTGTATTTCAATAAATTGAGAAGTAGCATGGTCAAGTCTTTTCTCAATTGAGTTTTTATCGTTTGAAATGTAGATTGGACGTGGATACGTTTTATATAGTAGTATTTAAAATTCTGCTTTCTAAATAAGGCTTATGTTCATTTGTGGAAGGTGATCATGTCCGTTTGGAGAAGCTGAATATAATATGTAACTTACTTATGACTGATGAGAGTAATTAAACACGTGTTATTTGGGTTATCAGGATTTACGCATCTGCTAACCACAGTACATAGCATTCTGACTGTAATCACAAGCAAAACTTCTACAAACTCCCCTCAATCAGAAGAAAGATTGTTAAAAAGGTCTTACAGAATTCCAACTTTTGAATTTAAATACCAAAGTCCGTTGGTATTGTTAGAAAGAAGTGGCAAGTCGTGCCTTCTGATTGGTTAAATTATAGTGACGGCGGCGGCGGACGGTTTTGTCGCTGATGCGACCAATAAATCACGGGCGGGGAAAAATATTAAGGAATATCTCCTTCTTCTTGAAGATAAGTCCGTTGGTACTTTTGTAACAATTATTTTTTTTAAAATATGAATTTCGTTTGTATAATAAATACATTATTTTATCTTCTTATTGAAACTATTGTGAATTAGCTATTCAATTTCTATTTATTCTCAAGCAAAAAATTTACAATCAAATCTCTGAATGGTTTCTAATGTAATTTGATGAAAGGGTATCTTGGGATGTTGCTAGGAGCATGGCCAACTGCATGTGTTTTTTTTAATAAAATACCCAATTCATTTTTTATAGGTCAATAAATATGCCATGTTATAAAAGTAATGCGATAAGGTTTGAAAATACTTAATTAATGTTATTTAATGTTCAAAAGTATTTACTGTTAAAATGAATTATTCACAACTTTCACGTGCTTAGTTTTCCACAATTTTAACATACTCTTAACTCTACACCAATATCACTTATCCTTTACATTCCTAACATTTTAGCATCTCATCACTCATTGAAACTAATAACAGAGGTTTCAGTGGTTTCTAACGGGTATAGTTGTGCGAGTGGCCGTCTGATCCGCGGGGCAAATATTAGCGGTGCCCTTCATTGGAGCCGCATTCATTGGTGCCAGCCGTTCATATCGGAATTTATTGCCTATATCTCAGTCTTTGACCGAAATATATTTTACACGCCATTTTTGGTGTTCAACTTGGTTAGTATACATGTTAGTGTGAAAGTATAGGCGACGAGGTAATATCGTTTCTGCCTGCCACTAAGGGATAGACGCGTGACGATTATGTATATAGTAGACATATGTAAGTACAGAAAGATCAAGATGGAGTATATACATCGGCTAGTGATATTTATATTACTTATCTCGTCAATGGACATAATAATGTCGTTCTGCAAGACCACATAAATTCTTATCCGCTTAAATAAATTCAAAAGTCGTTCAGAAGGGTCGAAACTAACAATAACTAAAAAAGGGTTAATAAACTGTGTATGAAAAAGGCCGGGAAAATTTCGACATTCACCTAAACAAAAGTTTACTTTCAGGAATTTGCTAAGAACATAATGAAAGCCTGATGTATCCAACCAGCTCCGTATTCTAACCAGACTGAGAAACAAAAGAGCACCGAATAGCTAAATACAGCCGATTATTAATACAAAATCCAACCCGAGGCATTTATTTAAGAACAACCCGGGCCGTTCATACATTTTAACAAGGCGGGGGCACACTCATCCACTCAACGCGGTCCATTTGTCTTCGCTAAGTGTATCGCCTGCTGTATATGGATGAGACTTGCTCGTGTTTATGTGAGCTGAACGACCTACATTCAATGGACCTTATAGCCATGTGGCTAACGAAAAAGTATTCGACTTGCCTACTGGATGTGACATACCAAAGTTTGATATCGATAAAACATCCATGTGATATAGTTTCAATGTTAATCGACGAGTAAAGTTAAGAAATTATCGTTTGAAAGAGGCATGTTCGCCTTCATTTGATATTGAGAATTAGGTTAGATACTTCATCATCATCAATCCTTCCACTTCCACTGCTGGACCAAAGCCAAACACTGCTTACCCTGGCTATCATAACGTGTTCTCCGTGTTTCTCTGAAGGATAGAATTAGAAATGAAGCTATCTGTCGCAGAACCAAGGTAATCATTAAAGTCCAACGAATTAGCAAGTTGAAGAAGCAATGTATCAGTCGCATTTGTTGGAGAACCGAAAACCATTGGGGTGACGTACTTTTGAGTGCAGCACACAGCACATAAGCGTAGTGTAGGGCGCACTTCAATCAGGTAGAGTGCGGTTGGTACTTAATGAAACTAAATGAAATGAAATCTAGTGTCAAATATTAGCCAGCTGAAGTAAAGGCTTTTTGGACTAGAAACAAAATAGTAGTTTAACATAAACATTCATTGTTTTATTGTTTATATGCATCTATATTATATTTCCTAACGCAATTCATTTTCCTTTTTTACGTAAGGTCTTCAATAGTCTTTGTGCTATATTGCTAAACTATGAGACGACACCTCAATATTTAAGCAAATATCTATCTCCCAATAAGCACCACACAAAGATTCTGGTTAATAGCTGTCTAATTCGAAAGAAGGAATAAACGGGACGCGGCTAGAGCGTTGGTTCCCGAGGGACGCGGCAATTACTTACCGATGAGTGTTGGGATAGCCGTGTTGACTCTCGGGATGTTTATCGATATTTTATCCAGCTATTTATTATGACACTATAATGTGCACGGTGAATTCAGAAGTAAGATGTTTTAAAATGAAAAAAGGAGAGAAAAGGCCCAAGTTGAAATATTTTAAGATGTTTCAAAATTGAAATAAAACTATTATTTACGGATTTTATCGCGGATTTGGTTTAATTATATATTTTTTGAGATTTCGACGTTTCGATTACTTTACAGCTTTCGAAATGTCTCATAGACGAAACGAACTATTATTTTTTATTCTGGCAAACAGATGGTAAGTGATCACTGCCGCTCATAAGCTTCCACAACGCTTGTATTTTAGAAGTGTTTCCGGTCTTTCAAATCTGGAGGAGAGCGGGAAAGAAAAAGGATGGGAAGAGGAAAGGGATACATGGCTATCTCACTCGCCGAACGAAACGTGACAGAAAAGCTATCACTTCCCGTCGATTTCTTGTAAGATAGCGTGACAAATCTGCCTATTTATACTAAGTCATGATAGACAACAGCGTGGCTCTACCACATTCAATGATTTTGGATTAATACGAAATACCCTTTACTATACCATAATATTATTAGGGTCTTCTTTAAAAAATAAAGTAAAAGAGAATATTAAAATAAAACTATTATTTACGGATTTTATCGCGGATTTGGTTTAATTTTTACATTTTTTGAGTTCCTGACGTTTCGATTACTTTACACTATTACTCCGTAAATACTAGTTTTATTTCAATGTGTAACATAAATAAATTTAAGAAACCATTATAAAAGAGAATAACCAAGATATTTAAATGATATTGTCGATAGTTTTCTATACATTTTCGTAACTAAACTGGTTTTAAACGCTTAAAGTTACGCCGATTCGTCTATTGACATTTCGATATTTTAACTTTGATGTGGTTCTGATTGTTTGCTCATAACAATACATTTAATAAATACGCCACTTATAATGGAAATAATAACTAGAGTTGATTGTGCTCTATCAAGGTATAATTATTGTTAGTAAACCTCCCAAAGGCTTATAACTTATTGTAGTAGTAATTATTTGATACAGATGGATTGACAGTCATAAGAGACTTCTTTTCTTCTGGCCTCGGATTTGGACAGCAATTGTTGCATTTTGGTAGCCATTTAGGAACCCTCTAGAATCTCGATCTCGAATCTAACTTAAAAAAATGATTTCTTATAAAAAAACACTTTGTTGTTTTTAAATAAGTCTTTGTTTGATTTTTGTGGGTTAAAGTTTAAAGCCTCGACAAGAAGAGATTCAACTTTACTCAGAGATTTACGTTCATCATCTTAGTTCAGTTGTTTATCACTTACCTTTGAGAGCGGGGCATATCCTCTTCCACAGAGTGAGACAACCGCAGCGGTGGTACTGCCCCAGCGCCAGCTCCATGAAGAAAAGCGGCAGCCCCCCGAACAGCAGCATCACGCAGTACGGGATCAGGAACGCACCTGTGGGAATATCCTTATTGACATTACTGAGAAACATACTCATAGGTTCGTCACGGCATGGCAATCGAGACATTGGTACATTTTTTTCATTTATTGATCTAAATTTGGAGAATGTCACATCTTTAGCTCTGATAGATTCCAGGTCCTAAAAATCATTCTAATTTTATTTACTTTAAAATATGGGTGTAGGTTTGTTTCTAGACACTTAATAATGCGCTTATATTATCATATTCATTTGCAGATATTCAATATGCTGCAGTATTCATTTATACTGGTCATACTGACACAAAAATTTATTTTTTAATGCAGAAATACTTTTCAAGTTTAAATCGGTCTATGGTGTTGCCTGCACAGCAGTAGCTTTTTGAAAACAAAACGAGTAGATTTTCCAAGTATTGAGTATGTATCAGTACTGACCGCCGCCATTCTGATAGCAGATGTAGGGGAAGCGCCAGACGTTGCCCAGGTCGACGGCGAATCCCACCACCGCCAGCAGAAACTCGGCCTTCTTGGCCCAGGTCTCGCGCTGCCGGGCGGGGGTCAGGGACACCACCACCGACCTGCTCTTCTGAGGTTGCTGTGAAGGAATCAGCTGGTTATTGTCAGTCTGCAGTGAGTTTTGTAAGCGTCTTTTCTTTACAATGATTAACCCGGGTCCTTCCGTCGTAGTGTGAAGAGGCCTCTTAGCAGGCTGGCATAATTGTATCGAATGTCTTGGGACTGTCGTCTTATGCCATTCCATATGCTGCCTTGATCGTATTTGCGCTTACCATCAGGTGCAGTCTTATCATTATATCGGGCCAGTGTAAAAAAATATATATTCTGATCTTCTAGGTGAGCCCACACATTTATATGAGATGTAGAGTTACGCTGTTGCCAGGCATGACTCAGCATGGGCAGATTTGTCTGGGGTACCAGTACCACTGTTTCACAGAAGACCGACATGAAGCTATAGCTTTAGTGAGTTAGATTGACGGATCACCAATACCCCTTTCCTCTTCATATCTTTTTTCGTTTCCCTTCCCGATTGGATGGACGGCGACATATCTTTATATGATGCAAGGATGTTTATGGGCGGCAGTGATCACTTACAATCGCTTGACTTATTTGCTAGACCTGTTGGATAAAAAATACGTTCGTGCCACCGACAGGATTTTAGAGTACATGGGCATTTTGTTCAGGATTCAACTCGAATATCTGACCTAAAATCCTCTGACCATGTCAGGCCAGTGATTCTGAAATACTCCTTTCAGCTTCCCGTGAAGCAACAGTTCAAGAAGTTAGAGCTTACTGCCCATAATTCAAAACGTTTGGCAGAAATTTTCCTGACATTGCGAAAACCCGTAGCGGTGACAGCTTATCATCAGGCGAGCCTCTGACTGATCTATCTACAGCAGTGATGAATTCCTAGCCGTTTTCGGCTTCTTCTACTAAGATATTGGACATAAGAATCTTAACTTGGACGTTGTTCTTCCGTCCTCTGGTGCGCTCTTGTGTGACTTATGTACCCAAGTTTGTTCGTAAAAGTTCGAGCGCAATTAATTTTTTTTATTTGTTTTTATACAGCAGTATAAAAGTGAATAGCATCTCACGGTGGTAGCGGGCGGATCAGGAGGGGGCGCAGTGGGCGCGGGCGGCGCGTCCGTGGGCGGCATGTCAGCCGGGGGGTCGCACTCCCGCCGCTCCGGCCCTGGACTCTCCCCCTGCAACAAGTTAGTGGTAACTATTCGCGAACTATGCCAACTTTGTGATTTATATGTATTGACGATTTGAGAGGGCCATCATTTCGAAATAGTGTAATGAAAGCGGATCCTTTTTTCCAAATATATATATAAGTGATGATATATCGTCGTCATCATGATCTTTTGTAGCCACTGGAAATCTACTGTCGAACATAGAAATGAATCTAGCGACTTCTTGGTTTATTTATTTATTTTATAATATAAATATAATATTTATTTATTATATAATATATGGATTGTGGAGATCCTTGGGGGAGGCCTATGTTCAGCAGTGGACTTCCTGTGGCTGATATGATGATGATGATATAATATAAAAACCATATAAATTTATATGTTTTTCTATATCTTTCCAAGTGTTGATTTATATTTGTAAAACTTGGGTAAAATATTTTTTTATGAATTATAAGAATATATTGATATCTTTATTTTTAACTAGCGGTCCATCCCGGCTCCGTCCGGGTGCAGATATATGTTTCAAAATGGCGGTCAAAATGCTCAATTTTTACTTTCAAATTAGAGTATCGACCAATCGGACCATCAAAAGCGAATAAAATTTTCTCGTATTTGCCAGAAATATCACTACTGCTTCCCTCCTATAGGTCATAACGTGATGATATATAGCCTATAGCATTTCCCGATAAATTTACTATACAACACTGAAAGAATTTTTCAAATCAGAGCAGCGGTTCCTGAGATTAGCGCGTTCAAACAAACAAACAAACAAACTCTTCAGCTTTATTATATTAGTATAGATAATTTAAATGCAATGACTGTTTTAAGCGCCATTTAAAAACACTGTTACAAATTAAGTACTTTTTATTGTATTTGAAATAGCATAGACCTTCTTTAATATAAAACTGTGTTTTTAATAAATAATAAAAAAAATATGTCCAACAATTGAATTTCTATCATTAAACAAATACTACTTAAATGAAAATATTTTTTTTTCTTTCATTCTAATATTTCTGAGTTGTTGACGCTCATTAACATCAAAGAAAACATACGCAATTCCCACAAAAATCGCGATGAATTTTCAATTAAGTGTAAAGTAGCGTGCTTACTCAGGACAAGACACAATTTGCGCTGTTTGTTCGGGGTGTCTCCGCAAACACCACAGCCAACTCAAAAAAACAGATTGCTTTGTAAATAGAAATAATGAAAAATGACCGAACGAATTGGTGGCTTTCCCGGGAATGTCCGAACTGTTTGAATTACGTTTGGGGACAAATATGTCTGCGGGGAACTAATAATTGTCGCAATAAATTCTGCGGTTTAATGTGTGTAGTGGTGAGCCAAACACAATTTTTGTTGTAACGTTTGATTTCAAGAGTTGGTTAGTAATCAAAAAGTTATTTTAATTTATTTTTTATATCTATAATATTTCACCGTGATGATGAATTCGATTCCTAAGCGAGGCACTTAGAGTATTTATATATAGAGGGAGCGCCGTCATACATTCGCGTTTTGAAAAACGTAGATATTTTCTTGTTCGTAATGTTGGTAGCCCTCCTATATTTGTAAAAATTGAATTAATTATTTAACAATAAATTGCTATAAATTCCTTTGATAGCCGAAATTATATGTAGCTATTATCCTTTTAAAACGAGTTTGAGTGAAATTAAATATCTGTCTGTATCTGTATCAGCCCATATACGTCCCACTGCAGGGCACGGGCCTCCTCTACAATCGAGAGTACGATTGAGAGTGGTTAGGCCATATAGTCCACCACGCTGGCCTAGTGCGGGTTGGCGGACTTACATACCATAGAAATTTTTTATAAATCGCTATGGTATGCAGGTTTCCTCACGATGTTTTCCTTCACCGTTTTAGTGCGTGGTGATTGATTATCAATACACACATGACTCAGAAAAGTCAGAGGTGTCCCCGGGATTCGAACCCGCGACCACCGTGAACATGTTGGCAGTCGCGTCTAGTCCGTTTACCAACAGGCCACCACGCACTCGAAATTAAATATACCTAAACTATTTATTTTAATATATTTTTTTCAAATTATTTATGTATGTTGCACAACCTGTTCAAATATTAGCCAATAGGAAGGCAGAAAAAGGTGGCCCGGCACCACCATTTTTATCTACGTTTTTGAACTACCAGCGCTCTCTCTATACTGGGTATCTCAAGACTGCTACCGAAAACGAAGCCGGGTGGTAGTTTTAGTGGCTACAAACACAATGCAACTAAAAATTTCGCATAGAAACGCGACAATTATTTTTTATGATTTTTTAAATATCGCCATTTTTGGGTGGCAAATCCATAGTTTTTGCTAAAATAATAGTTTAAACTCTTTTATACCGTAGATTATTTATAAATAAAAGGATATACGCTATTATTTTAGGAAAAAATGCATTTACCACACAAATATGGTCATAGCAAAAAAAAAAATACAAAAAAAAATTGTCGCTTTTTTTGCCACTTTTTCTGTTGTATTGTGTCTGAAGTCGCTTAAACTACCACCCGGCTTCGTTTTCGGTAGCAGTCTTGATATACCCTGTATATATGTATATACTCTAAGGCGAGGCATTGGAATTCGGAATATGTCAGGATTTGATTCACAAATTCTTATACGAGTTGCTGGATCTGGAATTTGTGTTCAGTGCAAGGATAGGCTGATTCAACAATATATAATATATATTATAGGATTTTATGAAGGGTTTTGTTAGTAACTTTTTTCAATACTTTTAGAAGTGCGTAAGAGTAGGTACTACATATTATTTGTTAAATTTGTGTAAGGAGCTTAATATTATTAATGACAAATTATTTAAAACAATAATTCGATATTTATTTAATGTTGATTAATTTGAGACGAAGTAATTAAGGTTGCAGGACGTCGTTGAATGCCGGTTGCCTCTGTGTGGAAATTCTTCGAAAATATCTACACATTTATTGTTATTTAAAGACTTATTTTGCCTAAATCTGTTGATTGCATATTTAATTTGTTTATAGCTTTGTTTCTTTCTAAAACTCCAGCTCTCTATAATTAGTTTCTATCAAGAAGGAAATGTAACTGTATTTAAATCCTCGCGACTGATTTTATTGCCCCTATGTTTACAATAAGAAAGCGTTTTATTGTTGGATTAGACGTAATGCGCAGTCAATTAGATCACCTCGGATCCATTCCAGTTAATACGACATGACTAATGAATATGGGCACTCGTTTAAGGAGGTAATGGGGATTTCTCTCAAGAAGTAGGGAATTTGTGCTAGGATATACTAAATAAGAGTTGAAGAGGGCCTTAATGAAAACGGAGGTTATATAAATTGATGGGTGGATAGCCTTATCAGAAACGGATGGATTGATAAGTCGAAGGTCACAGAATCAGTAGTCGGTCATGATTTAGTTGTTTAAAATCCGATTACAAAACAAGAGGCTGCCTGATCGATATCCGTGCCAAGACATGTGCTTGCAATTTCTATGGTCCATAATATTTGCGTAAGGTATGAGTATTGTGGCTGGCCAAAAAATGTGTTGGCATAGTCCGTAATATTTGTGTCAAGTTTGAGTGTTATGGTGGTAGTGGGACCAAAAACTCTTTTTTTTAAGTACCTATGACACTAAACTTGGTATCTCATTCTGGAGTTAGGACTACGCGGTTTTTATTTGATCTTAAACGCATGATGTACAATGCAATCCTAATAGAAATCTACAAAATTAAATAAAACACAAAAAAAAATTGCAAGTAGTGTGGCATTTGTTGTTTATGGGGCATTCAAACGTTACTGTCCATAAAAGGGGCTTTAAGTTCTATCGTTATTCATTGGAGGCCCGTCGGAGCTGAACAGATCGTTTGAGATTTATTTAAGGACGATGAACTTCCGTGGTTGTGGAAACGAATTTCGGTTTACGTGACGTCATAACGACAGTTTTTAGCGTGGAAAATGTTTGGTGAAGCCACGCTGTAACCTCGACGTCTGTATTAGTGGGTTGACTTAACCGTTAAATAATAATTTTACAATGAGGAATTCTCTTTCAAATTGTATTTATTTATTTATTTTAGGGGAAAGAACACATAATTACACAAAGGATAACTTAAGAATATAATATGATATTACAAGTAATTATGACCATATTACCAAATTACAAATTTTGTTGCTGCGTTGAAGATGCACCATCTATTTTTATTCAATTATTATTATTTGTGCTGTAAAGCGTTCAGTTTTACTAACAGAATAAATAGAAAAAAGGAATAACAAACATGAATAATAAGTAATAATAACTATTATATAAACCATTTTTAAATACGAACATTAGACTTTCGAATTTCCGGTTTTGGTGTTCATCCGTCGATGACAGTTCCTAACCAATTTTTAAGTAATTCATTAGAAAAGAAAATCATAATTTCATTTGAAGATTGGATTCTTTTTATGTAAATGCAGCGATTCGTTTTGCTTGTCGTCTGTTTGTCTTTAATAAAAGTAATTGATTTATTCAATAAATATGCAAAAAGTATTCATTTTATAGCAAGAATGGATTGTTAATTTTAGGATTAATCAAAGGAATCAAGAATCAGTTTTATTTAAAAACCAGGTATTCAGAGCTTGTTTTGAAAGTGGTAGAGTTACGTTGCAGTCAGATGAAATGGTGATTTCATAAGTTATATCGGTTTTATGCCAACAAAATATTGATCAACGCCGATTAAAAGAGATCGAAAATAAAATGCAGACTATATAGACTGTATTAACTTATATTTCGTTAAATTTCAGAAACTAATCCTTTTGAGGTTTTTAGAATATTGAATACTGTTTGATTACTTTACTTATACTTGCTTACTTAAAAATGATTTTTATTAATATTCGGAAACGGCGGGTGGAGGGTTAAATGTTTCACATATTGCCTCATATGAGTAATAAACACATTTTAATAATCTCAAAACGTTAATTCAATTAAATCATATTTACGGATTTTGCCGTAAACGTAACATTTTGTATCCGCGCAATATGTAAGAGATAGCGGTAGATTTAATTTTTCGTGATAATTTTAATCATACATTTGTGGTTCTATGTGATAGCAATGGAATACTGTACTGTATCAGCCATTATACGTCCCACTGCAGGGCACGGGCCTACTCTACAATCGAGAATACGATTGAGAGCGGTTAGGCCATATAATCCACCACGCTGGCCTAGTGCGGGGTGGCGGACTTACATACCATAGAAATTCTTATGAATCGCTATGGTATGCAGGTTTCCCCACGATGTTTTCCTTCACCGTTTTAGTGCGTGGTGATTGACTATCAATACACACATGACTCCGAAAAGTCAGAGGTGTGCCCTGGGATTCGAATCCTTTACTTTACTGTTGCTTGTCGTGTGTAACTTGGTCCACCAAGGGATTTTCCTGGATAATGTGAAGTTCGGAGGGCAGGATGAGAGGCAAGTCCCTTACATACCTCTCTACTACATCAGTTCTATGTCGGCACTACCGTCGCATTGTAGCTTCCTGGTTGTAAGCCATCGTATTCTATTTTCAGGAAGATGTTATGAAATGTTTGCTTTTATTTCATTGCCAATATACGGCGGAAAGCGCGTAAAGCGTTCCGACGTAAGTGGTGCGCACGCTCCAGTATATCCACAGTGGAACGTTACTAAAATTAGGTCGCAACGATTTTGAAAATGCCTGCATGCATTAAGACCGAAAGTATAATAAAAATTGAAGATAATTCTTACACACGAAATCTATTTTTTTTTTTTTATTGCATTGAATGGCGAGACGAGCAAGCCGTTCGCCTGATGGTAAGCGATACGACCGCTCATGAACAGTAGCAATATTCCACTGCGCTCGCCATCCTGAGACATAAGATGTTAAGTCTCAATATGTCCAGTAGTTGCTCTGGCTACAATGTCCTTCAATCCGAAACACAACAGTGCATTTAAGCAGTGTTGTTTCACGGGAGAAATAGACATTGCGGTGGTACCTACCCAGATGGCTTCTCACATATGAGAGACCTACCACCAGTTAAAATTTAATATTTATTTTAGCGCGATCGCGATTTGATTTTTTAAAAATCTAGTTGTAATTAAAAGCATATACTTAGTTTTCAAATCAATGCTCTCACCTTACTTTCTCATCTATTTTTGTGATTCATATATGAATCCAAGATAAACAACATAATATATAATATATTGTTTGAGAAGATATGCTAATATCTGTATCAGCCCATATACGTCCCACTGCAGGGCACGGGCCTCCTCTACAATCGAGAGTACGATTGAGAGTGGTTAGGCCATATAGTCCACCACGCTGGTCTAGTTGGGTTGGCGGACTTACATGCCAAGTGCGTGGTGGCCTGTTGGTAAACGGACTAGACGCGACTGCCAACATGTTCACGGTGGTCGCGGGTTCGAATCCCAGGGCACACCTCTGACTTTTCGGAGTCATGTGTGTATTGATAGTCAATCACCACGCACTAAACCGGTGAAGGAAAACATCGTGAGGAAACCTGCATACCATAGCGATGCTAATATGAATGTAAAAAACATGTAATTTGCAAGTAATCGACCGAATAAGTCGACACAATGAGGTCACCATGTAAGGCGCACTTCTTGACACTTTCAAAACATTTTGACGTCGATTTCAACTTTGCTTTCCGCTTCCTCAACTTGTTGTTTGGGTATTTTTAGTAACAAAAAGATAGGAAAGATTGATTTTATTAAAAATAGTATTAATTAATTTAGAAATTAACTCTTTGTGTCAATTTTAGTTTGTTTTATGAATGCAATGTTCATACATTTCGGATTTCGGTAGCCCGGAAGAGGCCGAATACAATATACATACGGTGCAAGGAAAAGATTAAACAAAGCTTAATTATTCCTTCTAATGGTCATATGTACATACGATACACGTTTTTTCCCCAGAAGGGATAGGCAGAGGTGATATGAAGCAACAAGAAAAACAAAACAGAATGTCAATGACAATTATTTTTTTATATAATTGTGTGGACACCTAACAGTACGAGCGATACCATTTTCCATATCATTTCCAATCTTTAGGCCTTATGCTTGCTTTACCAGCAAAATGTTAATACTTTTCAAGCCCAGACAGTATTGATAATATACAATATCAGAAGGAACTAAACTCGGAGCAACTGCTCCAACTAAACTCCGGGCATAAGCCGTAACCGCAGAACTGAAAGGTTCAAGGTTAAGCAGGTGGCAAGTTGTTATCGCAATGTAGTTACCAACTGGTTCCAACTCGGATGGACTCGTCGACTTTGACCCTGCGGTTATTGACTCGCTGCAACTTGCGAGATTCAGGCCAGGAAGGTATATTCAAGGTAATTGTGTAATGGAGATCGAGTTCGGGAAATTGAAAATTGATTTTAAAACATTGGAATCGATCGTCAATTTAACAGATTCCTTTAAATTAATCAGTATGGGCTGAAGAAGAAGAATTAATAAAAAAAGAGATAAATTGAAAAGCACATCTAGAAGCGATTGAATAGGATGATGTAAAATTAGCTGCAATGGACACACAAAACTGAGTTTAATTACTATAGAAAAGAGGAAAGGAACTTTTTAAAATTAAATACGATCTAATCAAAATCATTCAATATTAATTAGGTTCCCGAATCTCACATTTGTATGCTTTAAAAGTTAAAAGTTATAGATTATGAAGATCAAGTCACTAAGTTTACAACGCCTTACTACAAACCCTGATAGCAAAGTGAGGCACTAGAGTTCCCAGTTATAATAAATTCTTCTTCTTCGTATGAAATCTGAATAAATTGTAGTTACTCAACTTTTTCACCTTGTTGCAAGCTAAGTATGGCAATATTTAAGACTAACTTAACTTCCCGGCTCCGCCCGGGTGCAGATACGTTTCAAAATGGCGGTCAAAATGCTCAATTCTTACTTTCAATTTAGAGTATCGACCAATCGGACCATCAAAAGCGAATAAAATTTCCTCGTATTTACCAGAAATATCACTACTGCTTCCCTCCTATAGGTCATAACGTGATGATATATAGCCTATATCATTCCTAGATAAATGTACTATACAACACTGAAATAATTTTTCAAATCAGAGCAGCGTTTCCTGGGATTAGCGCGTTCAAACAAACAAACAGACAAACACTTCAGCTTGATTATATTAGTATAGATATGACATAATTTGTACATACCCGTATGATTTATGCAGTTCGGAAATCACTATCAAGAACTATAAATAGTTTTGGAAGTATAGATTTTTGCCATGAAAGGCGAGACGATGCTATTCGCCTGATAGTAATCGCTAGGACCGTTCGTGGACAGTTGCAAAACCAAACAACACCATGAATTGCAAACAATTTTTGGCATCCCACTACGCTCGATATCCTAAGACATAAAATGCTAAGTTGCAGTATGTCCATAAGCTACTCTGGCTACAATGTCTTTGAAACGTAAGAAATAGATTTTGCGGCGGTACCTACCCTGGCGGCCTCTTAAATATTATGAGAGACCTACCACCAGGAAAATAAATATCCCATAAAATTCAGATTTTTTGAATATAATATATCCTACAAGTTAAGCAAGTAAATAAAAGTCGAAGATTCGATCCTAGGGCACACATAGGACTTCTAATAAATATATTGTGTATATTCAAAGTTATTTTTTTTTACTTTAACGGTATAATTATTTCCAACTCCTCCTATTTATTGTGCTATTTGAATCACTTTTTGCAACATTGAATGTCTCAGACACGTGTTGGTTCAGTTTCTTTCCAATTTTTTTGTTATTATTAAAATATGTGCCGCTGTCTACTCTGGTACGCATAAGAAGATTTTAGTGTGGGGTCAGCGCTATGTATGTGACTGTTGGGTGTATTTATTTATTTATTATACAAGAATTAGTAAATCTGTGTTGTGAATTAGGTCTACCGTTCCTCTTCTTTGAAGGTAGTAAGAATCGCTTAATATATCAATAAGTCGTGTACGTGTTAATAAAATATTTTAGTCTTAGTTATAAACTCATGTCACCATCACGCCACCAGAATCTGTAGTCTATCCAAGCCCTAAAAATGTTTGTTATCGATTTAACATTGTAGCAGAGGTCGAGGACTTGCGTAAACCACAAAATTCTTTTGACGTTAGAGGTGTAAACACTTTTTGGAATAAAGGAAAAAATGCCGAAGCCACGGCGCAAGCATTCCGTACATAACCTCCGTTTTACTTTGTAATTTCACTTTTCAAGTTATTCTTTGTTTGGTTTTTTTAGTATAAAAATGGAATTCCGCCCCGCCGTGAGTTATTAAAAATATAATGTAGGAGAGCTTTGATTGTTGGCTTGATTCTGTGTATTTAATACCTAGGCTGTAGAACTTATTGTTGGATTCAAGTATTCTAAGATATTTTTGTCCAATATTATTTAATTATTGACTTCACGTTATTAAGGTTTTTTATTTTAGAATGACAAACAAAAACAAATTAATTCATTATAATTTCCGAGAATTACCGATTACATCTAAAGCTAGACTATACTCGGTCGGGTGTAAGTGACAGGTTTGACTGTTCAGTTAAATTGTGCAGGTAATCTGGAGCGTGGTGGCACAACTGAGCAGGTTTCCACACTTGGTCAGGCCAACTAAATATTTTGATAATTTCGATCATGGATATATCCGCCCTCTTAGCCAAGTTATAATCTATTTTCTTTCTACAATTGTTAACTCCTTGACATAAGCGATAACGTTCCGTTTGCGCTGATTAAATTGCATCTTGGATAGCATTTGTATGGGAGTTAGCCAATGGCGTTGTACAACGTACAAACGTCAATGTGTTTATCATTGTAGAAAGATAATTATTATGAACTTTATTAAACAACAGAAAGACAATGATAAGAATAGATTATAAGCGCTTGTAACTTGGCTAAGGGACCTTTGCAGTTTACCTGTACAGGCAAAACTGGGCGTGTGTGGCG
Organism: Hyles vespertilio; assembly: GCA_009982885.2. NCBI lineage: Eukaryota > Metazoa > Arthropoda > Insecta > Lepidoptera > Sphingidae > Hyles > Hyles vespertilio. The sequence goes on from CM042811.1 coordinate 2,046,536, forward strand.
GTTGTTTTTTTCATCGATTCTAAGAATACAGCTATAAGGGCCAAAGCATCGACATCTGTTCGTTCGAAGTTGCCTAATATGTAGTTTAACTGGGACTTTTTACAAGTTTACCTCTAAGTTTATAATTCCTAATGAAATTAAGCTTAACAAACAAGCAAACCTCTCACATACACCCTAGCTAGATTTCGTTTAAAAATAACATTTTTTCCAATTCAGGATTTGAAGCCGTGTCAGTTTTAAGAGACAGAATCTCAATCACAGCGGAAATATGGCCGTCAAGCGTAGGAGCTTTCATTAAAAATGTTTTCTTTATTTATTAAACACTAATCATAATACAGAGTTTAAAACAATAAAATAAAGTGTCGAGTAAAAACAAAGCAACATTTTAACTTGTAGAACTAATTTAATATCAACTTGCCGGCCCGGGAGTACTGCGCTCTCATTCGGTTTGCGATATTTATACACTGCTGTGATGTTATCGTTAATATGTGCCCTTTTGAGTGCATTTATAAGTCTGTTGTATATAGTTCAAAATATGATACTGTATACTCTAAAATTAATATTATTTATTTATTTAAGCCTCTCTATTCCTTAAAAGTTAGTGTACATAGTTATATAAGTATTTAGATCAAAGCAAAAAAAATAATATTTATTTCATGGAACTTGTGCTTGTTGATTAATTTGCTCAATGACTTGACTAGCCAACAAATCAAAATATATGCGTAACATATTGAAGGCGGGGCCGCCAAGTACCAAACATGTAGGACCTATGCCGTATATTAATTTAAATATCTATATGTTTAGTACTGGGCGACCCGCCTTCAATATGTTCTGCATATATTTTGATTTGTTGGCTAGTCAAGTCATTGAGCAAATTAATCAACAAGCACAAGTTCCATGAAATAAATATTATTTTTTTGCTTTGCAGTGGTACTTATTACTTTGTTATTTTTTGTTTTTTTATGGATTAAGAGACAAACTAGCAGTTGGTCCTATTGATGGTAAATGGTGTCTCCCACCTGTGTCCTTGAATTGACAGCCTTTAAAGAAGGTGGTGGCTTTTTACTTGATGTTGCCTATGAGTTGCATTTAATCAGGTAATACAGCATAAGGTAGCTGACACCAAAAGAACACGGGAAAAGAAAGAAAACTCTACGTAAATCTCAGCATGGAAGGCACTCCTCAGTCTTCCATATACAAAATAAATATGAATATCTAGCTTGACTTTGAATGAGCTCGTGAAATGGAAATTAGCTCTTCGCCAATGGCATTTTGTTACCATTATGAGAGCGCATCCTTTTGGATATGATTATTAATCTGAAAATCTTATGCTAAATATTTTTTGACAAAGAAATAAGATTAGAACTTGTAAAGTAAAATCCGTAACGAGAGCGAAGGATTATATTGGAGTTATATTATGAAGAGAATCTTCAACCGATAGAAATCAAGACAGTAATGGCAGAGGAATTGTGAGTTAACTGACAAAATGAATAAATTGACTTCAGAACTTTCCGTAAATAATGTCTAAAATAGACCGGAGTATAAGAAAACTAGCAGTCCGTACAGTGGTGGTAACATCACCATAACTAGTAAAGTCACTAATATCCAGAAAAAATATATCCCCCTCATTCATTATAGGGTTTCCTATTTTGAATATACCCATCATCGTCATAAAATCGACAATAATATTTTAGTAACTTATTAAAATTTTATGACATTCCATTGTGGAGATTTGCTATTCAAAAAAATATAATACCATCGTTAATCATAAAGATAAAAAAATTCTAAATTACTAACTCACCTTCTGTTGCAGTAACCGTCAGCGCTCCGGCGACAGCAGCCTCATGTCGAGCCTCAGCAGCGAGTCCATGGTGCGCACTGCCAACTGTCAATTGTCGACTGCCAACTGGTGACTGCCGACTGCCAACTGCCGACTCTCGACTGCCGTGCTCCTCGTCAAGCAGTGGCAGCGGTCTCTGTGGGCGGAGCGCCACGCCCCCTCGCAACAAGTGGAACGGGACGCATTTTCACACTTTTCTTTTCGATCTCTTGTTGTTTAGGGCCGTTGTACAATGCCTGGAGTCCCGCAGGAGTTGTATTGTTATGGTGGATTGATTGTGAGTTTTTAAGTAATGAACATTTTGTTATTGATTGGAGGTAATGAATGTTTTAAGTTTGGTGGGGTGTGCAATTCATTACCCTGCATTTGGATTTAAAACTATGATCGTATTCATAAAACATTATCGATAGATGTCTGTACTTATTTTCAGTCGAGGAGTAACATAAGTTTTGCAACAAAACGTATGTTATCACTTTCTATTCTATAGTAAAATAATATTCTGCAGTAAAAAATTGACAGTATTCACAAACGAAATTATGTAATTGAAGAATTCCATTCGCTAATTGCAAATTTAATTGACTTTTACGTTTTGTCATGCTTAATGATCAAATAGATAAACTTAGCGCAATGTTATTTTATGCATGGTACCACCATGGTACCGAACGATTTTGTTAACAGTTTTGCTACATCAAAACACGTGACAGGCCTTGCCTAGTGTGTGCCTTACAGTTTTTAATGTAAGCGTTTCTTTAAAACTTTTGTTAATTAAATTTACTATTTAACAACTTACAATTTACAAACCTGTAAACAATTTCAGTGAAATTTTTAATTTCTTATCCATTGTTTTCAATCAATAAGTATTTAAGCATACACTATACAGTTCAAGCAAAACTAAACCACTAACTCCGTGAGCCCCGCGCCTTAAACCCTGCATCGCTCCAGCATCTCACAACAGATAAATAAAACATAGCGCCGAGACCCGCCCCGCGGCCAGCTGTGATCTTTCCTGATTTGACCAATGATGCCTCGGCCTGATTGATCGGCCTCATCGCCTCATCGCCTTGGTGAATCAGTGATTTTCACTCAGATAATATGGGTAAAAAAATGTATTTGTGATTGTAGGTTTTTAGGAATATTTCGGGTGATTGTGGATGTTGATGTAGATTACATAATAACATGTTAATTTATTTTGTTGTCGTAATCTTCTAAACATAGATAATATCTTAAAATCATTGATATTATTCACAAAAATGCTTAAATTTAAAGTATAACTTATTGCAATCTACTTAAATATTTGTCTGTTTATAATGTCCTGATAATTTTGTAGTGGGTTTTTACAGCAGCAAAGGTTAGGTAAGAGTTAATGACGAATATTCTATCATTATCACCATTAAAGAGCCATCATGTGAGAAACCAGGGAAATCTTCTGAAGTTTGGTAAAATGAAATAAAATTATAATTTATGACCAATCCTTGAGTACAACTTTAGTATGAAATCTACTGCCAGCAATCACGTTGTTAAAAGTAATTCCGACCATCAAACTTCATCATTTACATAGCTCATGATCACGGATTAATAAAATGTAAGACCGTCGCTATTACCGCATATCCCAATATTCTATCACCACCAATAGTTTTTCTCCCCTTCTTTTTTCTATACAATAACTATAATGTAAGGCGGCTATACTATAATGTAAGGCGACTGCTATACCGGCAGTTCCTAATATTTTATCAACACCAAAACAGGTGTTACTTATGTTTTAATTTGGGGGGTTTTTCAATATAAACAATCCTGTGCACATTACACAATTCATTGTTTACTTTATCATTACATTTTATGTTTTGCGATTGTAGACCACAGCAATCGAACTGAATCTCCGGCAAAATAAACTACTCCAAATATTAAGCGTTTTCAGATAGAATTGATGGTTGTGCTGAAATTCATTTTCTCCCTGTTTGGTATAAACCATAGGAAAAATTGAAAGAATGCTATACTCTTGTAATCTTCGTATGCTTACTGTAATCATTAGCCTCTGAGTAGCATAGAATGCTTGCAAGCAAAATTACATCTTTATTGCTTCATACTGCAAAGCACAAGTTGGCATTTATAAACTGCAAAAATCTTATGGATAAATTCGAGATATACAGATTTTTATAATTTTCCCTCATCAAACAATAAGAAGTATTTTGACAGAAGAAGCAAAGTAAGTGTGTCTAAGGCACTAGCCCAGGCATTAGCTTTTGACGCTCTACAGTAGTGGTTCTTCACCTTTTAATCCCGAGGGACCATTTGACATAATTTATGTTTAGCCATTGACCACTCGGTTGCTTGACAGGTTTGGATGTTTGTTCAAACAGTAACAAAACGTAAATAAATAAAGGGTGTTTCTATCTATGTATCTATAAATAAAACTTGTTAAAATTATTTCAATGATGTGTCCGTGGACCACTAGGTATGCTTCCAGGGACCATCGGTCAAGAACCATTGCCGCACAGTCTCTGTTTACTTACCTAAATATAAAAATGTGTGAAATTGTAAACTTGTTTAGATATTATATTGACTTAGATATGACATCCTCCAACTAACATTTGTGTAAACCACAGGTTTTGTGTCGGGTCTAGGTAATTGTAAAGCCGAAAAGTCTCTCGTAGTTCCTGATACCTACGACACAAGACTAGATCTTAGTGTAGGGCTCAGGACTATGAACGTGACTGTTGGGTGATATTTATTTTATTCTTCACAAGATAATTAAGATATATATAATTATTAAGATATATATTATTATTAAGATATACTGGGTATCTTAAGACTACTACCGAAAACGAAACCGGGTGGTAGTTTTAGTGACTACAAACACAATGCAACTAAAAATTTCGCAAAGAAACGCGACAATTATTTTTTATGATTTTTTAAATATCGTCATTATTGGGTGGTAAATCCATAGATTTTGCTAAAATAATAATTTAAACTTTTAATAACTTTTATACGTTAGATTATTTATAAATAAAATGGTATACACTATTATTTTAGGAAAAAATGTATTTACCACCCAAATATGGTCATAGGAAAAAAATAACAAAAAAAAATTGATGCTTTTTTTGCAACTTTTTCTGTTACTTTGTGTCTGAAGTCGCTTAAACTACCACCCGGCTTGGTTTTCGGTAGCAGTCTTGATATACACTGTATGAACACTTCGGCCATATTTATAGTTTTAAAACCTATTTTGTTTATCGAAAGTGTTGTCTTCTTCGTTCAAACTAAATTCAAAGGTCGTTCAAAGGGACAAAACATTTGATGACTAAAAATGGTTCTAAAAATATCCTTGAATAAGGTCGTTTAGGATTAGTTAGTAGTAGACAGTTAGACACATAAATTACTTAAATTATTAGGTTAAAATTAAATTAAATGCTTAAAATTATTAGGTTTTCTTAAATGCTTAAGGGATTTCATAAAATGAGTGTTACTGGATATTATATCCGTTTTTATTAAATAGTTCAACTCATACTTGTTTTATAATTGTATTACAACTTGTATAGCCTATAACAATTAAAATCGAAGTATTTGTAAGCAACAGACAGGCATATCACAAAAAATAATCAAACATAGACTATGAAAATCTTTATTATGATTTGTGTATTTAATAACAGTTGTCTGATTGTAGTTTTGTGATTAAAGTAAAAAAAACATCAAAATTCGTATTTTTCGTCTGTTTCGTCCGAGGGTCATTTAGGCCGATCTCCACGTCTTATCAGATGAAGTGTCCGCCAGAAGAAACTATGCGGGTTTAATCTCTCATTTGGCATATCATTTAAAATTATAATTCCAACCTTATAATACAGAAGATATTGTCAGTACAATACAAGTATTAGAAATATTAGAACAATTTTATGATTTTAATTCCCTGTTGAATGTCAGAATACATTATGTTACAAAAACCTTGTCCTCACATTTTACTGTTTGTTCACAGAGCCGAAGCTAAACATTTTTTTTATTGGGCTTCAAGTTCTTTTTTCCATGAATTCCGGGCCTAGGTCGCAATTTTGTTTATATTTATTATAAATATGTATTTTTGCTACACAAAAAGTACGTTTCGCGTGTAGTGAGGTGTGTCGAGCTTGCGTCTTACCTAGCTACTAACTAAGCTATCAAAAATAGAAGATAGGGGCTTAATCTTCCGCCTATTTTTATTCTTCACAAAAGTAACAATCACGATTGCGCCCGTCTATTTTCCAACGGGAGCTGAACTTTAACGGCAGCCTTTCAAATCAAATCATAATTATTTCAGAATAAAAAATCCATAGCATATCAATAATAGTGACACAATTAATTAAGCTACTTAAAACTATGTTAGAAAAAATATTCGTTATATATATTGAATCTCGGGCCGGGCAGTGTTATTTTATCATTGTCAGCTCGGATTCAGTAATTTGAGCCCGAAATGGCGATAGGCTCGCCTTATCACATCGTGGACAAGAACATATAAGGCGGAATTTGGGTTTCCTGGCATCTCTTTCTACTTCTTCTGCGAAAAAGGCGTGAGTTTATGTAGGTATGTATGTAGTAATAATATACTTTTTGTAAAGGACAGTCATAGCACTCCGCAATCATTTTCAGAATACTGTTAAAGTTGCCACGAAGCCTGGTTAGGTTAGGATTCATGCAGCTTCTTCTTGCTTTGGTTACATACTACATTTGGTACTAAATTTGGTATTGTAGCAAAAGAGTTGAGGTTCATAAAACTAATAATTGGTTAGTTAGGGGGTAAGTCTGTCAGATGTCGTTTCGTCTGAGTAAGTACCATATTATTGGCTAATTCTATTCCCAAGCAATAGAGTGTAAGCATTGTTATGTTCCAGATTATAGGCCATTGTACTAAATATAAACGGCCTTATTAGGTGCCTTACAAAAAACTTTTGAATTCAATTTGAGCAAAGAAGACTAAACATACGATTGTACTATTGTTAGCTAACATGGGTTTTCAAACTGGCTATGAATATGGGAATATTCTAAACATATTAAAGTCTTTTTAAATTCGTTTTAAAATGCGTTTTCATTCGTCCTCCTCAAGGTCTTCCATCGTCTTCCATACCGTTCTGTCCTATTCCATGCTTCAACATCATAATCATTTATCCTTTAACTCTTTCCATCTTTAGTACTTTCATTCGTCATCTCTTCCATATAAACTATGAGCCATATTGAATCGAGGGTAATTACTATTAACACCAAAATGTGCCTCATCAGAGCATTAGTATTCCCCACCTTCCTATACGGAGCCGATACGTGAACTATTCTGGCTGGAGAAGAGAACAGGATGGATGCATTCGAAATGTGATGCTGTAGGCGCATGCTGAGGATACCATGCACCGCCAAAGGCACCAGCTTATCGATCCTCTCACAATTCAAAGTATAAACACGTTTGTCCACCATATGATGCCAACGCATCCTTGCATACTTCGGACACGTAGTACGAAAAGGCAACGAGAATCTCGAAAAAACTATCATTATTGGCAAATGTTCTTGAGGCCGAATGCTAACCCGATCGACAGACCAGATTAAGGACTCGTCTGCCGCCAGCTTCCACAAACTAGTGGAAGAAGCGATAAACAAAAGCCGGTGGAGACAAATAATTCACTCTAAATGCGGTACATCCAACGATGATCACGGTACCTGGGTACCGTAGTCATCGTTTCCTGCCTGGGCAGGAAGGACCGACTTCAGAGAGAGAGATACGTTCCATATCAGTCCTTGTAGACATCTCATTTTACTAATACAAGTGATGTGACATTGCTCATAGAGTTTTAACAGGCGCTTCTTCCTTACAGGAAAAATAACCTAATAGTTTTATTTTACGTCTAATAGCAAAATCTATTTTGGAAAATTATTGTAGAGAAAATTAAAATAAATATTTATTACTTAATAATTATAACCAAATATAACAAAAGGGGTAGTTACTTAATTTCGCCATGGTCACCACATCTTCGGTAGTATAGTGGTCAGTATCCCCGCCTGTCACGCGGGAGACCGGGGTTCGATTCCCCGCCGGAGAGAACTTTTTAAAGTATTTTTTTTTCACCAATCACGTCCGACGGCTAACTTAAACATATGGCAAGACATCTAAAATGTAAGAAAGTAAAATGAAATAACCACCTTTAATTATTAGTTAGTGTTTGAAAGCACACAAATTGTTAATTCGAAGTAATGACATTGTGTATGGGTGGTTATTACAGTTATATCATAATTGTGTTCGAAGTAATATCGCTTTCTAGACAAACCGATAATTATCATGTTTGGCAGGGGTCAGCAATATTTTTTGATAAGGGTTTTTTTTTTCAAGTTTTTTTCTGTAGGTTAACATGGCGAAGAATTTAATTCATATATTGGCTTAAATGAAGTTTGTTTATACATATTGTTTTATTTTAAGCTAGTAAATAAATATGTCATTGAATTTTAAATGTTCTTTTCAATTTCAATACTATTTATAAGCAAAACGGATTGCATGGATAACATACATTTTTAGAGTCCCTATATAACAAAGTACTCTGTGGTTTCAATCCTCGATCTCTTCCGAATTTTTATATACTTGTTACTATATTATGACAAATTTTAATCAGATGTTATTTTAAATCAGTATTTTCATTCTAGTGTAGTTCGGCACAATATGCATAGAAGTGGTTTTTATATTTTTCCCGTCTGCGGCCGTCGGTTCCTGGCACATTGCTTTCTTTTCATTGTAATAATTAATTTTAAAGGCATCGATATCAATGTTACACTAAGTCAATGTTTAAAGGATTTTTATTTACAATAATCAACACATAATTTTAAAGGATTTTTATTTACTAACATCCACACTTATCACCCGAATATTTTTTTATTTCTCAAAGAAATGTAAAATCTAAAAGCCCAGCATGTCGCTTATCCCTGAAACATACAATTAAGAATTTGGAACGCTCATGAACACAAATATTGGTTTTGATTTCATTTTCCGATTTTCGTTGCCTTTTCATTGTAGTTTTGAAGAGACAAGTCAAGAAAATGGATGTTTTCATAAGAAATACTACCACTTCCGTGGGAATATCGCTGACTGCGTTGCGTCTGGTGGGATTCTGGTCTCCGAGGATGAGTGGGGCAAAGCAGTTCTGCTATAACTGCTACACTTTATTATCCTTCATGTTTTTGCTTGGTCAGTATATGTCGCATGTTAAAGTCGGAAGTGTAATTGCCAGGTGAATTTGAAATTTTAAAAGTAACAAAATATCTTCTTGTTTGATCAACACAGAGACAAAATGTGAAGCTCATTTTGTGGTATTCCACAATATACATACTTTACGGTTAGGATTGATTCTAATCTTACGCCAGTATATCTGGTTAAACTTATAGGCGGCTGATCCTCATAATCCTCTAGAAGTCTAGACGAATGTTCTCTATTCCACCCTTTTAACTATCTACTTCATGTAAACCCTTTTTAAGATTATAAGATTTGTGTCATATAATTCATATAAGTCTGAAGGTATAGTGATAATTGCACAGATTTACAATATTATTTTTTTTACTTCTCAGTTCCTTTTAAAGTCCTTTTAATCCTTCATATTAGCATGCAGTGAGACGTATATGGGCTGATATAGACGCAGAACCATTATACCCTTATACAGGGTATCTCAAGACTGCTACCGAAAACGAAGCCGGGTGGTAGCTTTAGTGGCTACTAACACAATGCAATTAAAAATTTCGCATAGAAACGCGCCAATTATTTTTTATGATTTTTTAAATATCGTCATTTTGGGGTGGTAAATCCATAGTTTTAGCTAAAATAATAATTTAAACTCTTTTATACCTTAGATTATTTATAAATAAAAGGGTATACACTATTATTTTAGGAAAAAAATGTATTTACCACCCAAATATAGCCATAGGAAAAAAAATAACAAACAAAAAAAAATTTTTTTGAAACTTTTTCTGTTACATTGTGTCTGAAGTCGCTTAAACTACCACCCGGCTTCGTTTTCGGTAGCAGTCTTGATATACCCTGTATAATAACAAATTATACTTACCCTTCCTAGATTCACATATTCTCTTCTTTCCAGGAACATACCTCATCATCCAAGTGGTAGACTTGTTCCTGATCTGGGGCGACATCCCCCTCATGACTGGCACCGCATTCCTGTTGTTCACGAACCTGGCGCAGGCGGGGAAGATCCTCAACATCCTGTGCCGGAGGGAGAGGATTCAGAAGATCATAGAAGATGCCGATAGATTGCTTACTTCTGTACAGACTCGAGAGGCCAGGGATATTGTTAACCAGTTTGTAGATTTTAAATCATTAAGTTTCGGCAGGTCGCTCACATGTGAGAGGCCGCCTGGGTAGGTACCAGCGCAATATTTATTTCTCCCATCAAACAGCAGTGTGAATGCACTGATGTGTTACAGTTGAAAGACATTGTAGCCAGCGTAATTATTGGATATATTGAGACTTCTTTGTGTCTCAGGATGAAAAGCATTACTTGTAATTTGTACTACTTTTGCCACTATCCATCAGCGGTATTGCTCAGGCGAATGAAATGCTCTTCTGGCCATTAATTGTTATAAATAAAAACCGCCAGTGTGATGATGGTCTTTGAATAATCTCCTTTATTAAAAACTCGGTTGTATAAGTTTAGCGTGCTAACAAGAGATCGGTTACCGGCTAATACAGTACAGATAATTGTATTCTTTGAAGGTGTGATCGTGAGACGAAGATTCAGCAGTTCTTGTACTTCTGCCTGACGGTGGTGACCACGTCGGGCTGGGCAGCCAGCGCTGAGAAGAACCAATTGCCGTTGCGTGCTTGGTAGGTTTGGGTTTGTGTTATTTCGTGAGAGGAGCCATGAGAATCTATTGAAATATAACTATTATTTACGGATTTTATCGCGGATTTGGTTAAAATTTTACATGTTTGACTTCCCGACGTTTCGATTAGAAAGAAAGAAGACTACCCTTATTTTACAATTATTACATTAAAAAGTTAATTGGTTTTTGCGTTCCGATTAACCGAAACCATAATGAGGATCTGATAATTCATTAAATAGAACGCATTATCTTATTGTCACGGAATGAGATTTAGATATATGGATTTTAATTTAGGATATTTTTAATTTTTGTGCTAAGTAATTATGCTATTTTAGCAGCATACCGACATTTTGATACAGTAAATTATGCCTGATAAAAGTTTAACCACTCTTGTATATGGCTTATGAGTTCAGAAATAAAGATCATTTTCGAATTTGTGAAGATTTGCTTCCAGCCTAAGATTCTCAAAAACGGTTCGATGCCCAAGTTTCTCAAAATACAAAATACACTCACCAAGAGTAGCTAGATTGCTGGTTACTCATATCAGTATTTTTCATTGTAATTCCTATTAGCCAGTATTCTTCCAGGTACCCGTACGACACGTCCAGGTCCCCAGCGTACGAGCTGACGTACATGCACCAGGTGGGCGCGCTGTTCATCGCCGCGTACCTGAACGTGGGCAAGGACTCGTTGGTGAGCGCGTTGATCGCGCAGTGCCAGTGCAGACTGAAGCTTGTGGGCTTGGCGCTGGCGTCATTGACCAAGGATGTGCCTATTGGGAACAAGGTAATAGGGTTTTTTTTATTAATTCGTAGTTTCCAAATAGTTTATTTAATTTTATAAGATAGAAATCGAAATGTATTATTGCGCTGGGTGACGCAAAAAGCAGTCGGGAAACGTCAGTTTTAGATCTGTGGTTTTAGATAATAAAATAACCAAAAATAACAAAATAAATTTTAAAATGTGATGTTTTTTTTCTTAGAGTTTTTTAATCTGTTTGAAACAACGTGAACTAGTGAAGAAATACGAGTTTATGCGGCTTTGTTTGCAAAACGATCTCACGTCATGATCACTGAGCAAAAAGGTGGTTCATTACATCCATCGTTTTCGTGAAATTACGCGCGAATTTTGAAAAAATAATTTAAGGTCCTCATCAATCGGATAATATATATTTTTTTTCTGTTATAATGCATTATTAAATGTCGGACGCCCGCCAACAAGGTGTTGGCGGGCATCCGACATTTCGCTTGCCTGTACGTGCCCTCTACTCTAGAACCTTTCGGCCCCAACGGCCATCGGTTCTACGCACCATGTGTAATAAGGAAATAAAGTAAAATAAATAAATACACCCAACAGTCACATACATAGTCCTGACCTCACACTAAGATTGAGTCTTATGTCGTGAGTATCAGAAACTACAAGAGACTTTTCGGCCTCACTAACACCCAGACCCGAAACAAATACCTGTGGTTTACATTAACACTTGTTTCGGTGCAGGGATTGAACCCATGGCCTCTCATTTAACAGCCGGCATCTAACCAACGGCACCACGGAGGATGTCAATTAAATTCAAATAAATTCGAAATTTCAAAGTTGGGTTCAAAGAGTTCTTATCATACATAGGCGAAGCTAACAAAAGCGTGTTAAAAGTATAACTTACGGTAAAAATAATGAGTGATTGAGAATTAGATAGTATTGTGGTAAAAATTTTAAAAATAATATTAAAAGCAAAATAAGAAAAAATTTCACCATCCCTGTGCTATCAATTTTTTTACGTAATTATATATTTATGCATAGGTAAACCACCCACGAAACCGTATTTCGGTTTCAGACAGCTTGCCTACTTTATCTTACTTAAAATAGTTGGCAGATATTTTAAACTGGTGGTAATATGTGAGAGGCTGCCTGGGTGGGTACCACCGCAATGTCTATTTATTATATTTAAATGCGCTGTTGTGTTTCGGCTTGAAGGACATTGTAACCAGAGTAACTACTGGACATATTGAGACTTAACATCTTGTCTCAGGATGGCGAGTGAAGTGGAATGCCAAGCATTGCTTTGTAAATCAGGGTGTTGTTTGGTTTTGCTACTGTTCATGAGCGGTCGCATCGCTTACCATCAGGCAAACGGCATGCTCGTCTCGCCATTCAATGCAATAAAAAAAAAAAAAACTTATATTCCACTATCGGCAGTTTCAGTAATTGTTACTTTAAAGTTAAAAAGTATCTGTAAACTCTACATATTAATAGTTACTAACTAACTCTACATAATAATCGTAAGAACACATACATTGTTTATCGACTTTGTATAGATAATAAAACTCTACCATTACATCGCAATCAGAGCCATCTTAATGATAACAGTGGCTATTTCTCGAATAGAAAGCTCGCTGGTACAGCGTAGTACGCCTACGCGTCGCTACTGAAAGTACTACGCTCGTAGACGAAGCGTAGCAAATTTTACAGTAACTTAGTAATAGATGGCGCTCTATTATTAAATCTTTTCACTTTTTTTTGCAATGATTGGCGAGACGCACATACCATTCTCCTTATGGTAAGCAAGACGACTGCTCATAGACAGTAGCAAAACCAAACAACACCATGTTTTACAAAGCAATGCTAGGCATTCCGCGGCGCCAACCGTCCTAAGACATAAGATGTTAATTCTCAATATGTTGAGTAGTTACTCTTGCTACAATGTTCTTCAATATGAAACACAACAGTGCATTTACACTGCTATTTGGCGGGAGAAATAGACATAGTAACTACCCAGGCGGCTTCTCACACATGAAAAACCTACCACAAGTTTCCATGTGGTTTTATTATCCTCTATTATTTCAACCCCTCATATCTTTCTTGTCCAGAAGCTCTTCACTCCAGAGCAAGAAGCCGTGGTATCCTTACGCCTGCGAGACTGCGTGCTGGAACACCAGGCGACCCTGGAAGCAGCGAAGGAGCTGCAGGCTTGTTTCTCGGAACCGACCTTCGCGCAGTTCACAGTATCACTCATTATCATATGCGTCACTGCGTTTCAGATGGTTTCCGTAAGTGAATAAAAAATTAATACACCCAACAGTCACATGAATAGTCCTGATCCCACACTAAGAACGATTCTTGTCTTGTATCACAAACTATGAGAGACCAAAAGGTCTAACAATCCAAACCAATACTTGTGGGGCTACACAAGAATTTTCTCAGTACGGGGATGGAACTCGCGGTCTCTCGTTTCACAGGCGGCGTCTAGTCAATTGCGCCATGGAGGTTTACGGACTTCCGGATTTTTTAGTCAGTTTTCATATTATTAGCGTTTTGATCGGACTGAAGTTAGTGATCACTCACATAATATGGTCGCAATTCACTTGATTTTGCCTATAATTCAGCCAAATGATTAAATATATTGTCAAATTATGTTTTGAGTTACTTGGATGTATAAATTGTGATACTGTTAAGTTTTAAATATTTTTTATTCAAAAAAGTAACAAAGTCTCCTACATTTTTTTACATTTATTTTGTCAATTTTGAAATAAGTTTTATAAAATATTTTTGTTGGTTATGATTAGATTTTTTATTTGACCTTTTATAGTAGCTTATGCTAAGCCCGTGTATTTTTTTCCAGATGAAAGGGAATATAGTGCGCTTGCTCTCAATGGGCACTTACCTGTTGAACATGACGTATCAAGTATTTATCTACTGCTACCAAGGAACCCAGCTATCAGAAGAGGTATCACGTAAATATTTTGTTAAAACTAGGCGTAACATCTGAAGTCGAAATCTTTATATATTCAATATTTTTAAGCGGGCCCAACACACGCCTTAACAAAAAAAATGAGTAGAATGAAACGTGATACGATTGGTATGGAACGTGATGTGTAAAGGAGATCACGTATGAATGTACTAAGTATGGAAAGAGTTAGAGAATGAATGATTTAGTTTAAGTTATGTAAGCTGATAGAAGACGCAGTTAAAGACATATTAATCATAATTCATTCATAAAATCACGCCTTTTTCCCAGAAGGGGTAGGCAGAGGTGCCAGGGCACCCACATTTCGCCTTGTATGTTCTGTACCACGATGTGATAGGTGGCGAGCCTATCGCCATATCGGGCACAAATTCCTGACTCTGGGCTGATAATGAATAGAAAAATCCAATATCACTTTGCCCAACCCGGGATTCGAACCCGAGACCTCAGCTTTGTAACCGTACCGTAGTACAACTACGCCACCGAGGCAGTCATATTAATCAATATTGTAAATTGAGGAATATCTACGCAATCTTGGTTTTATTTAATTGATACGGAATTATTATCAAAAACATATGATACTGCATTACTTGCGTATGTCACTTCTGGTTTTCTACCATTGTGTACGTTGTTGATGCGATGTTGACGGATCACACACACTATTTTGCGCTTGAGTTTAACGCTGCGGCAAATTTGTTAATAGTAATAAAATAAATAATAAATAAATACACCCAACAGTCACATACACATATTCTTTTTTGCACTGTATAGATATACTATGAAGATATTATACAATAAGAATAATAGTACAAGTGGCGGCCTTATCACACTAGGTAATCTCTTACAGGCAACCATGATACCAAGTATCTCAATTTTCTGTGACAGCGATACCGCCCTGGAGGTCTCAACCCATTTAGATGCCATCCTTCCTTTTCCCATTCCACTCTTCCCCCGATTTGATGAGTGGCCACTCATCTATGATCCAAGCGTTATAGTTGAAGATGTTCATGAGCGGCAGTGATCAATTACCACCAAGTTATTTGTATGCTTGTTTGACGGTCCTACTAGAAAATAAAACTTTAAAGATTCAAGGGTCGAGTGAGGAAATATCAATTGCAGAGTTCCAAAATAGCAGGCGCGGCGTATAGCAGCGCGTGGTACCAGTACTCCATCCCGCTGCGACGCGCGCTGCTCATCGTGATGATGCGGTCACGCCGTGTAGCCAAGCTCACCGCCGGCGGCTTCACCACGCTCTCACTCAACACTTTTATGTCTGTAAGTTATTTATTACTAGCGAAGGGCCTAGCTTCACCCGCTTAAAAATATTTTTGAGCCCAGTCCACATAGATAAACTCGCACTTTTCTTGTCCCGTTCCGATATATCTCGTACTGTCCCGTATCATTCTAACTCATTAGAAAAGGCATGCAATCCTGTAATATCCTGTGCCATGCCATCCATTGGAGTTTGAAAAAGTTGCGGATATGTACATATGTATATTTGAATTTGTTAGTCCTCCCATGTTATATACATATATGTTTACAGTTAGATGTTTTCGGGTTAAAAATGCGTTGCCCATGTGTTAGTTTAGGATGTCAGCTACCTTGATACCAAATTTAATCAACATCGGTCAAGCTGTTTTTGCGTGCGAGAGTAACAAACATCCATACTAACTTTCGCAATAATTTTAATATTATTAAGGAGGATAACTTCCAGTAATTATAATCATTGAGACAATTTCCTAGACACCGCAAACTTCACGTCCCGTTGATAATAAAATCAATATAACTTCCCTATTTTTATTAGTCTGTTGTGTCTGCGCCGTAACAATTTCTCTTCGCTCCTCTATGATTAAAACGTTCCTAGATTTAGTTGCCCATGTCCGATGTAGAAAATACCTTATTATCTTACAATAGTTCTTGTAACATTTACCTGCTAATAAGTTACATTTATAATTCAGGTGATAATAGCGAACACTTTTTATTTTCCTCTTCTCTATGCAATTATGTTAATCTATATTGCAATAAAAGTTGTTAAATCATTGAAATAACTCCCGTCCTACAAATTTTTCTCACGAGTTACTTATACAAGTAATTGAAAGAAAACTATTATTTACAGATTTTACCGTGGATTCGGTTTAATTTTTATATTATTCGCGGCAAAATCTGTAAATAATAGTTTTATTTCAATGTGTAACATTCGCGTTAATCTAAGAACAAGCCACATATTTAAATGTTTTTGGGTTTCAGATCATCAAAGCATCTTATTCCTTGTTCACCTTACTGCAACAAGTTGAAGAGAAGAATTAAATTTATTACATAAGTTTTCAGTTTTCACTGATACCCGCATGGCACACTGAAAATAATTTCAATAATTAAATAAATTTTAAGTTGTTTTGTTGTTTATTATTGAATCGTGAAATTATTGAGTAACTTAATTCGTTTCAGTGCAGGCAGGCGGCATATTTATATCGAACCGGTAAGTTTCTCTAACTAGATATTATTTTAAGACTTATAATTAGATGCAGCCTGGAGTACTCGTTAATATTTGATTTATATATTGTTTTTATTTATTTTTTAATATAAAATTTAAGAAAAGCATACTCTACAGTCACATTTATAATCCTGACCCAACACTAAATTCAAGTCTTGTGTCGTAGGTATAAAAAAATACGAAAGCATTTGTACGCATACTGAACTCGAAAGTGGTACATTTTCTACTATCATATAAGGTATTATAAACGGCCTTATTCATATTCATAAACCTATTTTAGTTATCGAATAATTGTTCTTCTTCACTCAAAATGAATTAAAAAGTTGTTCAAAAAGGACAAACGGTTCGACTATATTATTAGCGTGGCATGCTGTTGAATATTTATAGTCTTCATATGCACAACCAAATATCGAACATATTATAACAATCTAATATGCTATATGATTGTTATATGTTCGATTTTTCAATCGTCAGACGTACTCTGTTCGAGGAATAACGTCGTAATTATTAAAAAACTTATTTATATACCACCTTTCAAATTAACAAATATCTTAGTTTCTACAGTCCTTACTTTAAATTTTAACTGTAATGAATTTATAATGTTGATGATACTTCCGTATTGTCTCTGTGTGTATATATGTGCTCTGTTAGTATTAACCCATACACTGGACTGGTACTAGTTGGTGCCATATTACAACCATAGAAATTCTTATAAATAGCTATTGTATGCAGGTTTCCTCACGATGTTTTTCTTCATGGGTAGTGGGTGGTGATTCTTTCAATACATACACAACTGGAAAAGATCAGAGGTGTGTCCTGAGATTTGAACTCGCGGATGTGTTTTCACCAGGTAGAAATGTTTGGCAAACAGAGGTTTTTTTTTCTTGCCCGGCATAATGGCCTCATTGCGCCTGATGGTGAGCGCAAATGCCGCCCAGGCAGAGTGTCTATTGGCATCGGACGGCAGTCCCATGTCAATAGACACAATTATGCCGGCCTGCTAAGATGCCTCCTCACACCACACAGTAGATCTTTAGTAGTGGCAGTAGACCTTATGGTAATTAAATAATAATGTCACTGGCTGGGAGACGGGAGCTCGTTTCTGGCATCGAAATAATTGTTTGTAAAATCCGTAATTATTTGTTTTGTGTTTGGGTATTGTGTAATTTAAATTCTCTCGATTTTTTAGAAGTATTATAAGACTGTTGTTTTAATGTGTTGTTTGCTTTAATCACAAACCAAGTCGCAGACAGAAGCTAGCTTCAAACAAATTGTATTTTCAAACCATGAATTAGCTTTATTAAGTGTTTGTATTCGAAGCTAAATATTGGTTTGTGTCGACATTACGAAATTGCTTAATTGTCGCGTTCACACTGTCATTGAAACATTGTTTTAATTGCCCTTAGATAATAAACCTTTTATTCATTTTAGGATTGTAAAGACAAATTAAAGTGAGGCCTTTGCCCAGCAATGGGATCTTGTGGGTTAGAAAAATACTCATAAGATCTATTTACGAAAAGTTTTATACGGTTTGCAGAACTGATGGTACAAAGGGCTGAAAAAAATCTTGAGTGGAGTTTATGTTTAAGCAAATGCAATTTTGAGCTTCATAGGATGTATTTTCTCTTAAAGGCCGAAGATGTACTAAATAATCTTTGCGTAGCCTGGGTAGTCATTGGCGTTGGCTGAACCATATCACTCATATAAACTTATAGCCTGGGGGATAAAAATATTGATAAAGTAAATGTTGGTGACTACTGATTCTAATACTACAAATGTTACAAATATAAGAGCTGTGATATTCTGTTAAATTTTAGACAAACATTGGCAAAACAAGAGACAAAATGAAATTTCTAGTACAAAATGTTAATCGATCTATGCGCTTTTGTTTGACTTTATTGAAATTTTCTGGATTTCTAGTACCTGAAGAGTACGATAGGCCTGTGTTACAAAATATGTACTGGTTTTTCTCTATGATGTTTGTAGTGGGTAAGTATAAAAAAACGTGAACGATTAAGGGCTAAGGTAAACCCCATTAGAAGCGAATTGTAGTCAATTTATCATCACGGTATACACGAAGATTCTAAGCATATCATAAATGAAGGTAATGCCTGGCGCATTTGGGATTGGATGAGAAACTGTTTAGGAGTTAGCTTGTTTTAACAATATGTTTGTGCAATTTCACCAACTGCTAAATTTTATGAAGTGCAGGGGAAGAACTTCTAATCAAACCGAATAATAATTAGTCAGATTGTCTGACATGGAGATATGCATGGAGGCGTACAAATATGCGGACGAAACATAAGGACTTATCTTCAAAGAACATATTATTGTCACATAATTGTCACAGTACCACATTTTTTGCGAAGTTATTTACTTCTTTAGTTCATTGTTTTATCACCCGCTATGTCACGAAGGTAAGTGCACAATAATTTATTTCCAACTACTCCTATTAATTAAACTTTGTGCTGGATTTCATTGTGGGTTAAATACAAATTAGATATTCCCGGAGACTCGCCGATCTTCAATGCTCGGTGTCATTACAATGCCACTATAAATCCTGGCTTACAGGAGTTAAAGTGGTGAGTGTGAGGGCGGGACACATAACCAGAATTTTAAATGAATTCAGGAATTTAACACAATGACTCAAACCGGCTACCTGATACAAGTGTGGGGCGACCTTCCTCTGATGACGAGTACTGCGTTCATACTCTTCACAAACATAGCCCTCCTGGTGAAGATATTCAACGTGGCGCTGAGGAGACAAGCCATACACGCCGTCATACTTGGCACTGATCAGGACCTGAAGAGTGAGGAGCGGGAGGAAGGCAAGCGGATTGTTGAGGAGTAAGTCTGGTTGATGTTGAAGGGTAAAAATATTGATTAATTTTGAAATAGTTGAGATAGAACCTTTCAAGCAAAAGTTGACGAAAATGGAAAGTAGGCACTTTCTCGTGACAGTATCAAAACATTAGATGGCATTTTCAAAAAGTTAATTATATTCATGTTTGGATGTATATTGTGTAAAGTATATCAATATGCGATATGTATGTATATTTAAGTATATGCGTTTGAATATAGTAAGGGAATGTCTATTTTATTCCTCCACCTAACGCTGCCCTAACTTTCATTCTTTTCTTCTAGATATAAATAGTATATGCCATGGCTGTTTATCAAAAATTCTGTTGATTGTTTAGCTTTTGTCGTATAGTATAGCTTTAATTAAATAAAATAATTAATCAAATATTTTAAAATTAAATACCTCGTATATACGTATTTTTTCATAGATGCGACAGTGAGACCACCAGACACCTGTGCCTATTCATGTTGCTGACTGCAGTTACTGTCTTGGGCTGGTCTTGCAGTGCTGAGAAGAACCAGCTTCCATTAAGAGCATGGTCTGTACGCTTCTTTTAAAAAATCTTTCAATTATAGGCACTGAATCTTTAGCTAGGAGCTCCGCACCTGTAATTTAACAAAAAAATTATCATATCAAGATCAGTAATCGTATGTCGAAGGTGATCGTAATTCATTTTCTAATAAGCAATGTCATCATATAATATCTTTGCAACTTATATAATTATGAGTCACTGGGTGGGTACTAAGCTCGACATACAAACATTATTGAGACTTGTTTATTTTTAATATAAGTAAGTTTAATTTTCTTACATCCTATAGGTATCCGTATGATACTTCGCAGTCACCTATTTATCAAATTACTTACATGCAGCAGGTGAGTGAAAATTTTCCTATTCTAAAAAACTCGTAGATGAACACCATTTTATATTTCTTGATTTCTCATCATCATAAACATATTCAGCCGCAGGAAGCTATAAAACAACACAGACTCACACACATATATCTTCATCAACTAGTTAAATGCTTAATGGTTTCTTAGATTTACGCGAATGTTACACATTGAAATAAAACTATTATTTACGGATTTTATCGCGAATTTAGTTTATTTTTTTACATTTTTGACTTCCCGACGTTTCGATTACTTTACAGCTTTCGTGGTCACGGGACGGACTGAGGTATTGGTCGTCCGCTCTGTGACTGTTACAATTCAACTACCCTTATTTTACAATTATTATTTATATTTATAATTAAAAAAGTTAATTTAAATAGTTAATCTGTATTTGCGATCCGATCTACGCAGAAGGAGCTCACAGTGTCCTGAGGTCTGGCAGTTGGTCTTTTGGGTTCCGATGTAATTAAATGTAGTATTGGATCCCATGCTTGTGCAAGCTTCAAGCCATCTTCTCTATTGAAATTTGGATGTTTTTTAATTTCAATAGCCTCGCGAAACATCCTGGGCAGGAAACGGTGTTCTTTAGCGAGGACTTGGGGCTGGTCAAAGCGGAGGTAATGCTTGAGCCTTCTTCTATATCTTCAGCAACTGCAGACTTCGTTGAGCGTCGATGTTTGACGTCAGCTATGTGTTCTTTCACGCGGGTCCCTATGCTTCGTTTTGTTTGACCTATATAGGAGAGGCCACAGTCGCAATCTATTTTGTATACGCCCGTATCTTGCAGGGGTATATGCAGTCTACGAGCCTCTTCCGTATCTGAATACTAAGATATTGTCTAAAACGATATAACATTTTGAGCCTGTAAAAGCAGTTCTTGACTACATTACTTATATGTGTTTCAAAGTTGAGCTCTGGATCCATGATGAGTCCCAGATTACGCGCCATTTCTACCGTATCAATAACTTTCCCTTCTATCACTATTTGTGGATTGGCTGATAATTTTTTTCCAATCTGCGATTTACTCCCTAGTACCATGAATTTGCTTTTTGCAGGGTTCAAAACCAGGGTGTTACGATCTGACCAGGAAACTACATTAGCAAGCACTTTGTTGAGTTTACGGACGGCTGAAACCAGATCATTGGGCTTAAAAGATATGTACAGCTGAATATCATCCGCGTACATATGATATTTACAGTCAAGTAAACATTGGGCAATGTCAGCACTGTATATGATGTATAATAGAGGACCCAGAATTGAACCTTGAGGTATTCCCCTGGTCACGGGTCGAGGAGAGGAAAGTGTTAAGGACCCGTTGGTTTTTTTTATTTCTACATATTGTGAGCGACCGATGAGGTAACTCTGAAACCAACGGATTGTGCCGTGATCAAACCCATAATAGCGGAGTTTACATAGAAGTAGATGAATATTTATCGTATCAAATGCGCGCGAGAAGTCAAGTAATGTTAAAATGGTCGCCTCTTCTCGATCCTGCGCCACTATATATTTTACCATCTGACCAAGTAACTGCATGTTTAAATCACCTTAACTCCATCAACAATAAAATTCAATTTACTATGGAGTTAGAACATAGTAAATCTCTTGCTTTCTTAGATGTTTTAGTTATCCGTTATCCCGATCAGTCCTTAAGTCACACTGTGTATAGAAAAAAGACCCATACAGATAAATATCTGAACGGCGATTCTCACCACCATCCAAAACAGTTATCTACCGTGGGTAAATCCTTGTTTCAGAGAGCACGAGGAATCTGTGACGAGAAACACCTAGCGACTGAGCTGCAACATGTCAAGCAGGTACTGCGAGACAACAAGCTCCAAATCCCACGCCGCCGTCACAGAAACCGAGTGAAGCCAGCCACAGTCGAACGAGTCCCCGTTGTCTTGCCTTACATAAAAGGAGTCACAGACAAAATTGGCTATATCCTGAAGCGTGCTTCTATAAAGATTAAAGACCTACTTCAAGCCGCCCAAGAAAATTAGTCAATTTCTACCACCTGTCAAGTGCCATATACCCCTGCAAGAACCAGGCGTATACAAAATAGATTGCGACTATGGCCTCTCCTATATAGGTCAAACAAAACGAAGCATAGGGACCCGTGTGAAAGAACACATAGCTGACGTCAAACATCGACGCTCAACGAAGTCTGCAGTTGCTGAACATATAGAAGAGGGCTCCAAGAATTACCTCCGCTTTGACCAGCCCCAAGTCCTCGCTAAAGAACACCGTTTCCTGCCCAGGATGTTTCGCGAGGCTATTGAAATTAAAAAACATCCAAATTTCAATAGAGAAGATGGCTTGAAGCTTGCATAAGCATGGGATCCAATACTACACTTAATTACATCGGAACCCAAAAGACCAACTGCCAGACCTCAGGACACTGTGAGCTCCTTCTGCGTAGATCGGATCGCAAATACAGATTAACTATTTAAATTAACTTTTTTAATTATAAATATAAATAATAATTGTAAAATAAGGGTAGTTGAATTGTAACAGTCACAGAGCGGACGATCAATACCTCAGTCCGCCCCGTGACCACGAAAGCTGTAAAGTAATCGAAACGTCGGGAAGTCAAAAATGTAAAAAATTAAACTAAATTCGCGATAAAATCCGTAAATAATAGTTTTATTTCAATAGTTAAATGCTGCCTGCATCCAGCGATTTCTGATAGTTTACTAGGTCTTCTACCCATCTTGTGCGTATTTTGAGCCTACATATGTATTTATGAAATTTGACAACAAGTCTTCATATTATTATTTTTTTTCCTTTACGAATCAGAGGGGTTACTCTATGAAATGATACGGACTTCGAATGTTCGAAGTCCGGAGTAAGATATACATAAGTTTTCCACTTCTAAAAATCAATACTATTCTCTATTATACTTGTCATTTTCTCCGAACTTAGTCTGTGGTTACGACTTACGATAGAGGATTTCAACATTTTGTAAAGTATCTAGGCACATTAGTGAAGTGTTACATACATTCGAAGTTTGTATCGTTTCATAGAGTAGCCCCCTAGTACCATTTATTAAGATATATTGTGAAAACGATTCTTTCAGAGTATATCACTCATCGTCTCCGCATTGGTCAATGTCAGTTTGGACACCTTGGTAACGTCTTCAATAGCAGTCTGCCGATGCAGATTGAGGCTAGTGGCATTGTCTTTAACTCAGCTTTGTGATGGAGTATCAGTTTCTAAAAAGGTAACAATAAATATTATTATATTTGCCCCTGTTTTATGGGCATCATTGAAAAACGCCCAGATAGAATCGATAATTTTAAAGCGCATTGTAGTCTTATAAGTACAACACATAAATTGAGCTAAAGTATTTTATTCCACCTATTTGCGTTGGATAAAATTGAAAATAATTACCTGACTGCGACAGAACGTGAACCCACCTTTTCCATGATAAATTAGTGATATTCTTTGTGTAGAATCTTATGATCACTATCGGAACTGACATCATAAGCCAGCGACTCAGAAGCTGCGTGCTGAAACACCAGGCCACGTTGAATGCTGTGTCTCAGATCCAGGAATACTTTTCGGAGCCGATCTTCACTCAGTTAACCGTCTCTGCTGTCATAATCTGCGTCACCGCTTACCAACTCGCTGCCGTACGTACCTTCAAAAAGGGTTATTTTGATTAGAGTATTCAAGTGATTTTTGATTACAGAATGTATATATTATGTAGATTGCATATTTTCTTTATTCTTTACCGCCACCTATTTCTGATACTATCCATACCACTTGTAATACCATTAAGTTTATTTGTTTTCATATATTTTTTTCTTTTATATATTGATTTACAATAAAGAATATTGTATTGTCTAGTCTAGTATAGAGCACAGAACAGTTGAATATGGTTAGAAAGGCAATAGCCGTCACATTGTATGAAAACCAGCGTCGTCGTTTTCGAAACACAAAACCTCTACAAATCCAATATAGAAAGCTTGCAATAGTCGATTTAAAGTATCGATAAAATTATGGAAATATGTTTTTCTTATAAGACCGGAATTTATTTTATCGATATGCTTAATGGTTTTTCCTGATTTAGTTATTTAATTAGTACTAGTGGTCGCCTAGTGGTCGAAATTCGACCAAATCAAGAAGAGAAAAAGTTTTTACCTGTATAATGATGTTGTTATTCTGATAATTCGTGCACATTTAAATGTACGTATCTCTCAAAATCACTTATTTATCCTGAAGTATATGCAATTACTGAAATCGTAAACTACAATAATTGCTTTGAACCAGCAATAGCAAATTTTTTTTTCTTTTTGTACCTGAATGTTGTTATTGCAGATTGCTGCTACAGAACTTTCTTTATGCATATAATGATAGCCCGTATCTGTGGGTGACTTAAATCACCACCATATTTATACACACAACACAATATATATATTTACTAAACACACACAACATATAATTATTTATGTATATAAAAATAAATTCTTAAACACACGGACAAACAATTTGATACTATGAACATTATTTATATATATATATGCGCCGACCTATTTACATAGCGGTCCGCTCGCTTTTGTTTTTATAAATCAGTTGTCAGTTGTGTAACATAAAATTTTGAATCGTTTCTTGGTATCGAAGAGCTGGTAGTCCACATCTCCATAGCTGATCAGTTGTGATCTAACCACGGGACGCAATACTTCTACTGCCTAATTTGCTCTACTCGCTTACATGTGCACCGCTAGTTTCTAGAACTTTTTATGTGTAACTATATTATATATTCCTGTGTTTCGCGTTTAAGACTTTATATCTGTTCTGTGTTACTTGACTGTCTGCTCGCTCTTTCTCCTTCTTTTCTTATGTGTATTGTGTGTTGTGTTAAATTAAAGTAAATTCTGTGATCTAGACTTTGGACTTTTTTTTGCTTCATTCTACATCCGCATTTCATCTGATCACCCACAACTTAACAACACTCCGCACACTCCATATATCCATTTCAATGTATCTTACTGCTACACAATTTGTATAAGCGCTCAGTATTTCACGTAGTATTCGTCAAATAAAACTTTTCTGTTTGACATTGAATAAAACCACAGTAAACAAATGTAAACAAACTTTTCTGTTTGAAATTCAACTATGTCTATAATAAACAAAAGAACAATTTGACCAAAGAGTATGTATACGTGTACAAATACTTGTGTATGCGTGTGTCAAATGCATGCTGGTTTGTGTAATGTTTTATTTATTGATTTAATGTACTTTTTATGCATTATTATTAACATCTTCTTTTATATTAAATAAGGCAAATAAAACTTTTTTTAATATGTCTTGTATTTGTCTATGTCAGAAGAACAAAATGAAAAACAAAAGAAACAATTTGACACCAGAGTATGTATGCGTGTACAAATACTTGTATATGTATGTGTGAGTGAAATGCATGGTAGTGTGTGTAATATTTTATTTTTTTATTTAATGTATTTTATAAGCATTATTATAGAAAAATATTAGCGTTCTGCACTTCCCCTACACATAAACTATAAGTGTGCCAACTTTTATGCTCCTGCGTCCAGCGCAATTTTCGTAAAAAGGGATCCAAAGTTTTTGCATCACGTATTAATATATAGATTATGTTGATAGAACTAAAATAATCGACATAGCCCACCGGATTAGCAAGTTGAAGTGGCAATGGGCAGGGCACATAGCGCGGAGATCTGATGACCGATGGGGTCGGAAAGTGCTCGAATGGAGGCCACGTAACGGTAAGCGCAGCGTGGGACTTACACCCACAAGGTGGTCAGACGACCTGGTAAAGGTCGCGGGACGTCGCTGGATGCAGGCTGCCTCCAACAGGTCTCTGTGGAAATTATTGGGGGAGGCCTATGTTCAGCAGTGGACTTCCTTTGGCTGATGGATGATGTTGATAGACGGAAAATAAATAAGACTACAATATCTAATATTGAAAGTTAATTCTAATTTGTATACTATTTTATAAATCTATTAGCATAGGATTTTCAAGATTTTCAGCTGTGTGTGAGATATTAACATTTTTATTATTGGAAAAGCACATTTATATGCAATTATTACAATAAAACTATGAGTTCTTTACGTCAATAGCTTCAGTGGTTTTGATTTTCATACAATACTTCATTATTTCACCCCCATGATACAGATTTTTCATAAGCGTTGCCCGTAATCATTTTTGGTTTGTATATTACTTATGATACAGTTTTTTTAAGCTATTGCATAGCTTCTATCGCGGGCCTTGAGCGTGGAGACCGAATCCAGATATTCCGTAACGAAAATAACCTAACTCCGACCGAAATTTAAATTTAATGTTTTTATTTTTATTCAAATATGTGCCAGTACTTTTAAATGCGAATTGCCGGTTTATGTGACTACAAATACAATGTAACAAAAGAATTCGCAAAGAAACGTGACAATTCTTTTTTATTATTTTTAAAATATCTTTGTATTTGGGTGGTAAATCCATAGTTTTTGCTAAAATAATAATTTAAAGCCTTGCGTAAAGTTTCTTTGCGAATTCTTTTGTTACATTGTATTTGTAGTCACTTAAACTACCAACCGGCTTCGTTTTCGGTAGCACTCTTGATATACCCGGTATGTATTTTAGCGACGGCGCCACTTTCTTTTTCAGGATATCCATCAAAGCAATATGGTTCGAGTGATATCAATGCTAGCTTATCTACTCTGCATGATGCTGCAAGTATTCCTATACTGTCATCAAGGAAATGAACTTGCTGAGGAGGTGAGTACCAAGTTCAATTGCTATCACATTTTTCTATGCGTCTTGAGTCAGATTAAAAATATTTGTTTTATATTGTCAAATTTGTAAAAAAATATTTCAATCTCAAAAATACTTTTTCGTAGCATAGCAGAGACAAATGAGCAACCATTTTCGTTCAAGCAGTTTTCCAATTTCATTTCTTAAAGTCAAAATAATAGTTTGATCTGACCAAACTAGTGGTCTCGATTATTTTCTTAGAAATCACAACCAAACAGGTTACTTAGGGAGACCCAAACCCCATAAATATGCAAAATGCTTGTACATTGCGGATGTATGCGGTAAATAAATAAAAATGGCTGTGGCAGGGTTGATCTAAAGTTTTAAAATTGATTACTGATAGTTATTACATTGTCACAATTTTACTGGTGGTAGGTCTCTGTTATTTGAGAGGCCACATGGGATGAACAACCACAGTAATGTTGATTTCTCTCGACCAGCTGTTTAAATGCATTGTAGTGTTCCGGTTTCAAGGAAATTATATCCAGAGTAACTCCTGGACATATTGAGACTAACCATCGTAAGTCTCAGCAAGGCAAACGCAGTAGAATGCCAAGCATTGCTTTGTCCATAAGTGGTTGTATCACTTACCAGCAAGCGAATTGCACGCTCCTTTCGCCATTCATTTTAATAAAAAAAAGAACTATTCCAGAGCTCCGACATAGCTGGTGCGGCGTACCAGTGTCCGTGGTACACTCTGCCAATATCGCTAAGACGAGGATTGTTGCTAGTGATGGTACGGTCTTGTCGTATAGCTCAGATTACCGCTGGAGGCATCACCCCACTCTCCCTCGCTTGTTTTACCTCTGTGAGTATAAGACGAGTGATGTCATACTGCTTACTATTTAAACTTTTTTGTAAACCTATCATAATATGTGGGCCATTGTAGACATTATTTTGGCCATGTAAGAATGGATGTAAGACTATATGCGTGGTGGTCTGTTGGTAACAGACCAAAAACGACTACCAATATCTCGGTGGCTGCGGTTTCAAATCCTAGGCAAAATCTCTGACTTTCCGGAGTCGTGTTTGTATTGATAGTTAACAACCATCCACTATAACGGTGAAGGAAAACATCATGATGAAAACAGGATTCCATAGCGATTTCTATGAATTTCTATGGTATGTAAAGTCCGCCAACCCGCACTAGGCCGGCGTGGTGGACTAAATAGCCTAACCACTCTTAATCGTATTCTAGATTGTAGAGTAGGTCCATGCCCTGCAATGGGAGGTATATGGGTACACATAATGGTGGATTTCCTGAAATAAGTTTATCACTGTGAAATATGTGAGATACAGGTAATTTTATTTCAAATTAAATAAATGGTTTCAGATAATCAAAGCATCGTACACATTCTTCACGGTCCTGCAGAGTGTAGAAGATAGGACCTAGAAACATATTTAGATTATGAATGTAGTTTGTCATGCAAAATATGTAGAAGTACGAGTAGTATGTAGCAAGATAATATATAATATAAAGATTTACTGTAATTGTGTAAATGTTATTATATCAACATTTCTAAAAGTTCACAGTACGTATTAAAAAGATTAAAATTCTACGATTTGATTGTATTTAACAGCCTCCGTGGCGCAGTTGGTTAGACGCCGCCTGTGAAACGAGAGGCCGCGGGTTCGATCCCCGCACCGAGAGAAATGTTTGTGCGGCCCACAAATATTTCTTCCGGGTCTGGGTGTTTGTGAGACCGAAAAGTCTCTCGTAGTTCCTGATACCCACGACACAAGACTCGATCTTACTGTGGGGTCAGGACTATGTATGTGACTGTTGGGTGTTATTTATTTATTTTTATTTATTTATTTTAACACGTGTTGCATCGGGTTGGCTCGCCTGGCGTTTCCGGCCTAAAAGTTTTCATTGAACAACTAACACATAATTTAACAATACAGCTACACGATTGCTTGCCTTGAGTCACTTTTACTGGTGGAAGGTCTCTCATATGTGAGAGGCCATCTGGGTAGGTACCACCGTGTCTATTTCTCCCGTGAAACAGAAATGCAAATGCACTGTTGTGTTTCGGATTGAAGGACATTGTAGCCAGAGTAACTACTGGACATATTGAGACTTAACATCTTATGTCTCAGAATGGCGAGCGCAGTGGAATTTTGCTACTGTTCATGAGCGGTCGCATTGCTTTCCATCAGGCGATCGGCATGCTCGTCTCGCCATTCACTGCAATAAAGAAAAAAAAAGTCATGGAACAGATTGACACGAAACAGGACGGGAGTCCTGACCCCACACTAAGATCGAGTCAACAGGAATGTGACCGTGTGGCCTAATGGATAAGGCGTCGGACTTCGGATCCGAAGATTGCAGGTTTGAGTACTGTCACGGTCGATCATCATAATTGGTTTCAGTTGAGCATTTTTTCTTTTTTACCAACTTGAAGGCTTGTAAGTATTGGAAAATTGGAATATATGTATTAACCTGGAATAAAAATGCATTAAATTTAAAAAGACATCGTTACTTCAATACCCTTTTTATAACAGCATATTTAAAAATATTAAACGGTAGTCTGAATGCATTGTTGTTTGTGGGTGTAAGAAAATACGAGAGACTTTTCGATCTCACAATCTCTTCGACACGAAACAAATACCTGTTGATTACATCTGTGGGACCATTATTTACGGATTTTATCGCAAATTTAGTTTAATTTTTTACATTTTTGACTTCCCGACGTTTCGATTACTTTACAGCTTTCGTGGTCACGGGGCGGACTGAGGTATTGATCGTCCGCTCTGTGACTGTTACAATTCAACTACCCTTATTTTACAATTATTAAATTAAAAAAGTTAATTTAAAAAGTTAATCTGTATTTGCGATCCGATCTACGCAGAAGGAGCTCACAGTGTCTTGAGGTCTGGCAGTTGGTCTTTTGGGTTCCGATTTAATTAAATGTAGTATTGGATCTCATGCATGTGCAAGCCTCAAGCCATCTTCTCTATTGAAATTTGGATGTTTTTTAATTTCAATAGCCTCGCGAAACATCCTGGGCAGGAAACGGTGTTCTTTAGCGAGGACTTGGGGCTGGTCATCTGGCCCTGTGTATCATACAAACAGTTAAAAGATATATTTGTCGTCAAAAATCATGTTTCGTTAGTCGATACAATCGGATGATATCGGGCCTCATCGAAATTAGTTGCTCTCTATTTGTACCCCAAAGATCCTCGGTCATGGTCTATCTAGCAGTAGAATTCTATAGCTGATGATAGTAAGAGAGGAGTAATTTTCCTATATTTGCATATTTAATTGCATTGTATTTGTAGTCACTAAAACTACCACGCGACTTCGTTTTCGGTTGTAGTCTGGACATAGCATGTATTTAGGAATATGTAGATCGCAACAAATAAATATTTACTGCAACGTCTTTGAGTGTTATTTTTTCCCTAAATTGTTAGTACATATTCAAAGGTCGCATCGCATCATGTTACTTCGCTAAACAAGCAAATAATTGCCGAATATAAATTCATGTATTTCATTTGAATTTCATTAATCCTTTGACTTAATCTTTGCATTGTCTAAGTGGTAATTATTTCGTTAGCTTGTCAGGTATGTAATTATAGGTAAGTTTCAAGGTTTATAATCAACGAGTTTAATTAAAATGACAGCCCTTTCCCCTGGAATGTTGTTATAAATATCAAATGCAGTGCAATTTATTACGGTGACGTTGATAGTTTGCGAATATTATATTAAGGCCTTTATACGCTATCTTTTAACGTTTTACATTTGCTTTAGTTTAGGTTTACACCTTCATTTTAACACTTGGTTAGTAAGTACTTTTCTGTGGTCAGAAATCTTAGTTACATTAAACATAGTCTTCAGGGTGCTCCCCTCTCAGTGCGGAATGACCTGAGTATCCTTGGCGTGGATATCCGCTGTGATCTCAATCCAAGGCATTACATCGAGGGCGTAATATCTGCCACATCAAGCAGGGTTGGAGTCCTGAACAGGGTGCGTCGGTTCTTCACGCCCGGTCAGTTTTATCGTTTGTATAAAGCGCAGGTCCGGCCGGATATGGAGTACTGTTCCCACCTCTGGGATGGATCCGCCCAGTACCTGCTCGATGCCTTGGATGGATTGCAGCGGCGGGCCATCCGCATTGTGAATGATGCAGACGTTTCGAGCAACTTAGAGTCGCTACAACTCCGGAGGGATGTCGCCTCTCTAAGCGTGTTCTACCGCCTGTATCACGGTGAATGCTCTGAGGAACTGTTCAACTTGATCCCCTCCTCTCCATTCCTAATCAGAACTACACGTGCTGGCTTGCGAAGCCATAGCTTGTCGGTCCACACCATCCCGGCGCAAACCAAACGGTTCTCTAATTCTTTTTTGTGCCGCACCGTCAGGCTGTGGAATTGTTTGCCGTCTCACGTGTTCCCTCCTTCCTACAATCCTGAGTCCTTCCGCCAGTAGTGTGAAGAGGCACCTTAGCAGGCCGGCATAATTGTTTCCATTGGCATGGGACTGCCGTCCGATGCCAATGGATACTCTGCCTGGGTGGCATTTGCGCTTACTATCAGGTGCAACGTCGCCACTATAACCGGCCAGAGTAAAAAAAAAAAAACATAATAATGACTAATTATGGTTCTCAATAAGTTTCTATTAATTTAAGAAATGTCTATATTTTGGAGTTATTATTATAGCACTCGTAAATATCTTAAGGTTGAAGAAATATTAATAGAAAAATAAAGTAGACCGTATGCAAGCTACGCTATTATGTCACAGTACGCTATTTAAATTTATATCTGTTAATGTTAGCAGGATAGTAAGCGGAATGGAAATATTTATAAAAAACGAGAATGATACTCTCTGGTTGTGTTTGAACCTTCTGAGATGGTTTGGGTTCCTCGTTCCGGATAACTTGGAGGGATGGAAGAAAAATTTGCTGCCGTTCTATTCATTTTTCTGGTTCATGTTTGCTGTAGGTAAGAGAAAACATTATACAGAAAACGGAGCTGGGTGGTCGTTTTAGTTTCTTCAGAAATATTTAAACAAAAAATTGGTAAAAAAAGCAATGAATATTTTAAAATTTATTTCGTTTTATTTGGGTAGTAAATACATATTTTTTCTAAAATAATAGTACACCTTTATTTTTAAAGACGCTATGGTGCGCAAGGGCTTAAATTATTAATTAAACAAAAACTATGGCTTTATCACAAATAAAATAATGATGTTTATAAAATCACAAAAAAAAAAATCCGCGTTGCTTTATGAAATTTTTAATCGCATTTTGTTTGTAGTCACTAAAACTATTATCTGGTTTCGTTTTCGGTAGCATTCTTGGTCCTGCATGGTATGAAAATATTGTGAACATAAAAACCCTACAAATATTCATAAATCCCACAGCAAATAACTCAATATTTGTAGGTATCTACATGATTGCGCAATTCGTTGACCTGATACAAGTGTGGGGGGAAATAACCTACATGACTGACACTGCGTGTCTTCTGTTTACCAACTTTAGTTTGACCGTAAAGTTTGTGATCGTAAAGCTCAGAAGAGAGAAGGTTCTAGCTATTATTGAGGAAGGGGACGAGGTGCTCAGGAATGAGACAAGGCCAGAGGGAAGAGCTATCGTAAAAAGGTGAGGCAATTTTTAGAAGAATCATGTCTAGTGGTTTACACAGCCAAGAGTAGCGGAGTTTTCCCGCCTGGTTTCAGTTTGTTTTTAATAATTTGCTTCGGCACACGTGACGTTTGCTGAAGTTTTTATTTAACGTTTACTGTTAATTGACACTGCTGATGATGCGATAAGGTACTTGATTTTTATTGCAACAAATTTTGAGTGAAGGCCTCTTGCTTGATGGTCACACCACCGCTTATGGACAGTAGCAATGCTTGGCATGCCTCTGCGCTCATCATCTTGAGACATAAGATGTTAAGTCTCAATATGTCTAGTTCTACTATGGCTACAATGATCTTCAAATCCGAACACAACAGTACGTTTACACTACTGTTTGGCTGGAGAAATAGACATTGCGGTACTTACCCAGGCGGCCCCTCACATATGAAAAAACATTGAAATGACATGTTGATGCTTTCAGTACTTTATATTACGAGTAGACACCATAATTTAACATTCTAACATGTTGAAATGTTGCATGTTGAAATTTATGCAGGTGCACAAAGTATACTCCTGTATAATTATTTATTAGTATTGTGGCGGTTGCAATACGCCAACTTAGATACAGCTTTTAAAGCGATTGCAATACGCCAACTTATATTTAGCTTTTAAAATAACACGCTTATTAGTTGTAATTTGAACATTATTTAAACACGCATTTCATTTTAAGATATGACTGCAGATGTTAGACCATAAAACATCTGCGAGTCGTTTTATTACAGTAAGAATTTTTGTGTACCTTATTGTATAATATTAGTTAAAAAGATGCTGTTCTAAATTATTGTTTCCTAATTGTAATGACCCGTTCATGCCGGGGCAATAAAACTGTATTATTATAGTTAAGTTCTTTAGTGGCGGTAATCCTTTGCAACAAATTTATGTTTTTTAGACAATAGTACACATGTTTGGGTAAACCTTTCTGTTTGGACAATAGCCCAGATGTTTGGGCCGACCTTAATTTTTAGTTGAAAGGATAGACCCTATTTTATGGCTTAAATATATTTTCTGGAAGATTTATCCCCACCGATCCTCATTCGGGTAGTCCTATA
This sequence comes from Hyles vespertilio, assembly GCA_009982885.2. Lineage (NCBI taxonomy): Eukaryota > Metazoa > Arthropoda > Insecta > Lepidoptera > Sphingidae > Hyles > Hyles vespertilio. The sequence continues at coordinate 2,080,649 of CM042811.1, forward strand.
AAAGGGTCGGTTTATTTGGATGAAAGAAGAGAGTCTGCCATCTCTCGTACACGAGCACATCTCGCTCCGAGTCGCATAATTATAATTTTACTCTGTCTGTGAATGTATTAAGTGTTAATTTACAAAATATACAATAGTTAGTTCCTGGAAGTGAGTGCTTATTCTAATACCTACACTTATAACCACCAAAGTGGTGACCCCGAAGCAAAAAGAGTGATTTGAGTGTAGTGTGTTAAAGTTTAATAGTAGTACGCGAGTTTTCCGTGGAAGAGACATTGTTTTTGAATAACACATCAGAAAAAGTGAGCAGTATAATGAACACCGGAAGCGTTAGCGAACAATCTGCTCCGGAGGTTGCGTCGTGTTCTCCATTTATACCAGAGTGCAAATCGAATGACTTAGAAGTTTGGTTCGCCATAGCAGAAGCTGCGTTTGCTGCCGCCCGCATCAACTCGGAGAAATCAAAATACGCAATGATAATACAGAAGATACCAACTAACATCATAGACACAATGCGTGATGTCATTTTAAGCCCGCCCGAAGACGCTCCGTATACAACGTTCAAGACGATTTTGACAAAGCGTTGTGGTACATCGGAGAGTCAGCGAACACGTCAGCTACTGGAACGCGAGGACCTGGGAGATGATAAGCCGTCACAGTTTCTTCGACGTCTACGAAACCTAGCTGGTGAGAATATGTCGGAATCTACTGTCCGTACACTTTGGCAAGGACGATTGCCAACGGTCTTACAGCCCATCCTAGCAACTGTTAAGGACCAACCGTTGGAGAAAGCTGCGGAAGTTGCAGATGCAGCATTAGAATACTTGCCAATGCGTCCAGCTATTGCAGAGGCCGGAATTCGTCCTACTTCCACCAAACAAGAGGAATCGGTTTCGGAAGACATGAAAAAGATGTACGTCAGTTTAAAGGACGAGATTGCTTTGCTACGTCGAGAAATCAACGATCCCACTTCACGTGCGCGAGTGCGAGATAGAAACAGATCACGATCTCGCTCACGTCCCAGAAGCCGCGGTCCACGGCCGCGTGATTTATGTTGGTATCACTGGCGGTTTGATACGAAGGCAACAAAATGTGTTCCACCATGCAGCAAGGCTACGGGAAACGCTCCGGGCAGTCGTTAATGACGGCAAACGACCCCTGCCCTAAGAAATCACGCCGTTTATTCGTCTGTGATCGAGCCAGCAAAATCCAATTCCTCGTGGACACCGGAGCTGACATCTGCGTGTTTCCTCGTCATCGTATCCAAGGCCCGCATAAAAAGTCCAACTACGAGCTTTCTGCGGCCAACGGGACAGTGATCGCTACATATGGAATTGCTAATTTAACATTGGACCTTGGCCTAAGACGAGATTTTACTTGGAGGTTCATAATAGCCGATGTCTCCAAGCCAATCTTAGGTGCTGATTTTTTGGCATATTATGGACTCCTACCAGATCTGCAACGTAGACGTTTGATAGACTCCTCCACCCTGCTTACCTACAAAGCGGAGATAACAGAGTGTCAGGAACCAAGCATCAAAGTCATTAATGGCTCATCACCATACCATGAGCTTCTGCAGGAGTTCCCAGATATTATTCGTGCGGATGGCGCACCTAAAACAGTAAGCCACAGCACAAAACACCATATCATTACGACTCCAGGCCCACCAGTTGCGCACAAACCCCGTCGTCTTGCTCCAGACAAGTTGGCTGCCGCTAAAAGAGAATTCGAGACGATGTTACGACTAGGATTGTGTCGGCCATCAAAAAGTCCATGGGCTTCTCCACTACACATGGTTCCCATGAAAGGAGATGAGTGGAGACCATGTGGAGACTATCGGGCACTCAATAGTCGGACAGAACCCGATAAATACCCAGTACGTCACATCCAGGACTTTGCACAAGGACTGCACGGGAAGAACATTTTCTCCACTCTTGACTTAGTAAGAGCATTCCATCAAATACCAGTCGCAGAGAAAGACATACCTAAGACAGCATCATTACTCCATTCGGACTCTTCGAATTTATGTACATGACTTTTGGATTACGTAACGCAGCCCAAACCTTCCAGCGCTTCATGGACGAAGTTTTGGTGGTTATAAGTGTAGGTATTAGAATAAGCACTCACTTCCAGGAACTAACTATTGTATATTTTGTAAATTAACACTTAATACATTCACAGACAGAGTAAAATTATAATTATGCGACTCGGAGCGAGATGTGCTCGTGACGAGAGATGGCAGACTATCCTTTTTTCATCCAAATAAACCGACCCTTTTATAGGACTACCCGAATGAGGATCGGTGGGGATAAATCTTCAGAAAATATATTTAAGCCATAAAATAGGGTCTATCCTTTCAACTAAAAATTAAGGTCGGCCCAAACATCTGGGCTATTGTCCAAACAGAAAGGTTTACAAAACATGTGTACTATTGTCTAAAAAACATAAATTTGTTGCAAAGGATTGCCGCCACTAAAGAACTTAACTATAATAATACAGTTTTATTGCCCCGGTATGAACGGGCCATTACAATTAGGAAACAATAATTTAGCACAGCATCTTTTTAACTAATATTATACAATAAGGTACACAAAAATTCTTTCTGTAATAAAACGACTCGCAGATGTTTTATGGTCTAACATCTGCAGTCATATCTTAAAATGAAATGCGTGTTTAAATAATGTTCAAATTACAACTAATAAGCGTGTTATTTTAAAAGCTAAATATAAGTTGGCGTATTGCAACCGCTTCTAAAGCTATATCTAAGTTGGCGTATTGCAACCGCCACAAAGTGCTACTGGGATTGGACTTTTGTTACGTGTACATTGATGATATTTTAATTGCATCGTCATCACATGAAGAACACCTCAAGCATTTGAAAATTGTTTTTAATCGTCTTAAGAAATATGGCGTCGTCATCAACCCCAGAAAGTGTATTTTTGGTCAGAAAGAAGTTTGTTTCCTAGGATATATGGTAACTGCAACTGGTACTCGACCATTTCCAGACAGAGTTGTCGATATACAACGGTTTAAATTACCAGACACAGTCAAAAAGCTACGTGGATTTCTCGGTATGATTAATTTCTACCGCAGGTTCATACTAGGTGCAGCCGCAACTCAAGCACCGCTTAACGACCTACTCCAGGGGAACCTTAAAGGAAATGCTCCTGTGCCCTGGACACCAGCTACTACAAAGGCTTTCGACGCGTGCAAGGAGAGTCTCGCGGAGGCTACCTTGCTTGCTCATCCTCAGCCCGACGCACAGTTAGCATTAATGTGTGATGCATCGGACTACGCCGTCGGCGCAGCGCTGCAGCAGTTTGTGGATAATCATTGGCAACCGCTGGGCTTCTTCTCGAAGAAATTGAGCCCCACCGAGCAGAAATATGCAGCTTATGACCGCGAACTCCTAGCTATATATCTTGCTGTTAAACACTTCAGACACATGATAGAAGCGAAAAAGTTCACTATTTATACTGATCATAAGCCCATTACCATCGCATTTCGGAAGAAATCAGACCAATGCTCACCACGCCAATTTCAACACTTAGATTTCATCAGCCAGTTTTCAACGGATATTCGTTACATTGCTGGAAAAGATAACCCTGTCGCTGATGCATTGTTTCGCGTAGAAGAGCTCGAAACAACTCTAGACTTCAAGGCACTCGCTGACTCGCAGGCGGACGACGAAGAACTTCGAAAATTGCTAAAAGAAAATACGTCTTTCCAATTGAAACGTATACTGATTCCAGGCACGGATATCCCCGTAACCTGTGACGTATCTACACAAGCTGTTCGACTATTCATCACCACGCCGTTTAGGAGAATTGCATTTAACACCGTCCATCGACCTTCGCATCCCGGAATCAATGCTACGGTCAAACTTATGACCCAGCGTTATATTTGGCCGTCAATAAACTCCGATTGCAGAAAATGGGCTCGCAGCTGCATTGATTGTCAACGTGCGAAGATCTCAAGACATGTATCTGCCCCTGTTGGATCATTTTCTCCACCGACATCCAGATTTGAGCATATCCATATAGAAATAATCGTAATGTCTATATCTGAAGGTTACAGGTACTGTCTTACAATGATAGATCGTTTCACTCGTTGGCCAGAAGCAATACCACTCCAAGACCAGGAAGCAACAACGGTGGCTAAAGCATTCTACAACCATTGGATCTCACGCTTTGGCACACCATTAAGGATCACACCTGACCGTGGTAGACAGTTCGAGTCGCACCTGTTCAGGCACCTCAATCAACTGGCAGGCACGACGCATTTCAAGACTACGGCTTATCATCCGGCGTCCAACGGTATGGTGGAACGTTTTCATCGTCAGCTGAAGGCGGCTATAAAATGTCATCAGGATACACGGTGGACTGAAATTCTCCCTACCGTGCTGCTGGGCATCCGAGCTGCTTGGAAGGAAGATTTAGAGGCTACGGTCGCCGAGATGGTATATGGTCAGCCACTGCGGATTCCAGGAGAGTTTTTGGTGCAACAGACGACAATCACCAACAGCAATAGTGCAACGGACTATGTGAAACAGCTACGGCAACACTTTCAAGAGCTGCGACCGACTTCAGTATCTCGGCATGGCGAGAAAAGAACTTTCATTTTTAAAGACCTCAGCACCACTGACCAAGTCTTCGTGCGCCGCGAGGGTCCAAAAGTGCCCCTGCAGAGTCCTTACGAGGGCCCTTTCAAGGTTATCATGCGAGGGGAGAAGACGTTTGTTGTTAACGTCCGCGGTCGTGACGTTACAATTTCCATTGACTGTCTTAAACCAGCCTATGTATTAGCTGACCCTGAAAACACTTCAGCTGACGACGAACATCAAGCACCAAGGCAACGGACAACTCAAGACACTGAAGATGTACATCACGAAACAGATGCACACCAGCGAACAAGGTCCGGAAGGCGCGTCCGCTTCCCGGACTATTTCCAAAGTGGATTTTCGTGAACTGTCATTCACTGGTAGGGGGTGCTGTGGCGGTTGCAATACGCCAACTTAGATATAGCTTTTAAAGCGGTTGCAATACGCCAACTTATATTTAGCTTTTAAAATAACACGCTTATTAGTTGTAATTTGAACATTATTTAAACACGCATTTCATTTTAAAATATGACTGCAGATGTTTAACCATAAAACATCTGCGAGTCGTTTTATTTAAGTAAGAATTTTTGTGTACCTTATTGTATAATATTAGTTAAAAAGATGCTGTTCTAAATTATTGTTTCCTAATTGTAATGACCCGTTCATGCCGGGGCAATAAAACTGTATTATTATAGTTAAGTTCTTTAGTGGCGGTAATCCTTTGCAACAAATTTATGTTTTTTAGACAATAGTACACATGTTTGGGTAAACCTTTCTGTTTGGACAATAGCCCAGATGTTTGGGCCGACCTTAATTTTTAGTTGAAAGGATAGACCCTATTTTATGGCTTAAATATATTTTCTGGAAGATTTATCCCCACCGATCCTCATTCGGGTAGTCCTATAAAAGGGTCGGTTTATTTGGATGAAAGAAGAGAGTCTGCCATCTCTCGTCACGAGCACATCTCGCTCCGAGTCGCATAATTATAATTTTACTCTGTCTGTGAATGTATTAAGTGTTAATTTACAAAATATACAATAGTTAGTTCCTGGAAGTGAGTGCTTATTCTAATACCTACACTAATAACCACCAAAGTATCATTTGGTGAAGTGCTTCTTGTTATATTGGTTGTTTTTTTTCCTTTGCAGGTCCAATCAAGGGACAACTCTAATACTTTATATCTCCTTTTTTTGTATTGTGGTTACTGGGGTAGGGTGGGCAGCCAGCGCAGGGAAGGGAAATTTACCTTTACGAGCTTGGTATGTTTTTTTTATTACCATAATAGATGGTGTTCTATTTATTAAATATTTTTATTTATTTTATTGCAATGAATGGCGAGACGAGTCCCTATGCCGTTCGCCTGACGGTAAGCGATATGAACGGTCATGAACGGTAGCAAAACCAAACAACAGCTTAAATTATAAAGCTATGCTTGGCATTCTACTGCGTTCGCCATCCTGAGACATTTGCTGACATTTGCTCTGGTAAAAAATGTTATGTACAAATTATATTCTTCTGTTAAAAGTCAAGAATTTATCATGCAGCTCTAAGTAGTTGAATCGGGTGTAGATTTAAAAGGGATACGAGTTTCTGATACCCACGATGTGACGGTTTGTCGCATTGTATAAAGATGTGACTATACGTCATCCAACGTTTGATGTAGTTATCATTTAATTTTAATATTATCTTCTGTTGGTGTAGCTGTTGTCTTGTATTAATGTCTTCTGGGAATTTTTAAATCTTTTTCCATTTCCAATAAAACTTTTTGCCTATTTAGGTACTTATTTTGTACACGAGAATTATTTTATTGCTTAGTTATTTATCTGGGCTTATAATAAACTACTGAGAGCATTGACCGACCTGTTGGTTTTTGCCACCCATGTTCCATGCCAAGAGATGAGGAGATAGGAGGTCGGTGACCACCTAAAATAACACGACCTGACAAAATCGTTGTTATTGACTATTTATATCTTCCATGCCTTTTTTGTTGGAGGTTTGCAATTTTTGTGTTTATAAATCATTTTAATACCATCCAAAAAAGGTCGATAGTAACAGTGATTTATGACAGATAATTTGGTGACGAACTAAACCTATTTTTGACTAACTTCTATGGAGGCAGTAATAAATTAGTTTTTTTTTGTATTTATGTTATGCAATTACGCCGGCAATAGGGAAATGATTTTGTAAATAAAAAAAGTAACATGTATAATAATTTAACGTACACGTGTAAAACGCTTTAGCTGGATACGCTCGTTTGTAGAGTTGTAATAATTGTATCGAAGGTTACGGAATGCATCGTGGCCTATCATAAATAATTAATCAATGTATAGCGTAAAGTGCTGTGGTGGCCTGTTGGTAAACGGACCAGACGCGGCTGCCAACATGTTCACGGTGGTCGCGGGTTCAAATCCCAGGGCACACCTCTGACTTTTCGGAGTCATGTGTGTATTGACAGTCAATCACCACGCACTAAAACGGTGAAGGAAAACATCGTGAGGAAACCTGCATACCATAGCGATTCATAAGAATTTATATGGTATGTAAGTCCGCCAACCCGCACTAGGCCAGCGTGGTGGACTATATGGCCTAACCGCTCTCAATCGTACTCTCGATTGTAGAGTAGGCCCGTGCCCTGCAGTGGGACGTATATGGGCTGATCCAGATCCAGTATAGCGTAATGAAATATATATTAATTGCTACTTTGTAGTGATACTTTGAGGTCGGTTTTAAATCTTAATAAAAAAATAATTTATATTTACAAGTGTTAAGTAAAGACAATGATTTACACCGATGCCTCTAAATTGAACGAGGATAGCTGTGTAGGTGTCGCTTTTTTTCACCAAGATGCCAACATATCAAGTACTCATAAGATCCCACATTATTGCACAGTATTTACAGGAGAATGTTTAGCAATTTTGAAATGTATCATGTACATTAGCCAGCACAAAATTACAAAATCTATCATATTTTCAGACTGTAAAAGTAGTATCCAGGCTCTTTTAACTAATCCTTTTAACAAAAACTGTATATCTCCAATTATACTACAAATAAAACATCAAATTAAATTATGTAATGAGGAACACCTTCAAATTACAATCGTCTGGATACCTAGCCATAGAGGAATAACTGGTAATGAGTATGTAGATCAATTAGCTAAATATGCTGTTAACTATGGTAATGAGGATTGTTTTTCTGTTTATTCACATGACTTGGTTCCCCTAGCAAAAAATCACTTGGAGACAGCATGGAATGCAAATTGGAGCCATTCAAGTAATTTTAAAGGTGCTCATCTCTTCAATATACAATCAGAAATTTCTATGAGACCATGGTTCACCAAATTGCATCTCAGCAAGCATATTTCAGCCACCATCTCTCGATTAAGAATTGGTCATTGTTCAGCGCCGGTACATCTAGCAAAGTTGCACGTGAGGGATTCTTCTTTGTGTGAGTGTGGTCTTGGTGAGGGATCCGTGAGTCATATTGTTTTCGACTGTACCCGTTATTCATCTCCTTTGTTATATGACTTGCTAATTAAAAATAAAGCTCCTCTTCCTTGTAATATTGCAACCATCCTCAGCCTGAAAAACAAACCCAGCCTAAAAGCACTAATTTCATTTTTAATAATACATAATATAAAATTATAATTACATTTAGGTACTAACCTGCATGTTTATTTCTATTTATTATCATCACAATTGTCATCAGTATCGGTAACGTCATTTTGCGTCAATTACACAGTCAGTTATCAATTAACAATGCTTTTGATACGATTTTAAATTATATTATTTTATGATTAAAATTTTAAATGTTTTTTTTTTCTAAAATGTCATGATTGCGTCACTTGACATTGGCAGTAATAGTCTTAGAGAACTAGTTGCCATTAATAAAAAATAAAAAAAAAGACAATGATGATAATGTTTTTTTTTTACTTTAGAAATTTATGGTCAATACTGTGATATGTCATAATCGTAAGCATTTTTTTAAAGGTATCCTTACGACACAACAAAATCTCTAGCGTATGAATTGACGTACTTGCATCAGGTAAAAATCTTTTTATGAGGTATTTTATTGTAGTTTACTATCAAAAGGATCGAAAAAACTCTATACTGATATGTGAACTTACCTTCAAAAGAAAAATCAAAACCTGCTCTTTTATATTTCACAATTGATAGCGTCCGTGGCGTTGGTTAGGCGTCGGCTGTGAAACGAGAGGCCGCGGGTTCGATCCCCGCATCAAAAGAAATGTTTTTGAGGCCCTCAAGTATTTGTTTTGGGTCTGGGTGTTTGTGAAAACGTAATTGATCTTAATGTGGGGTCAGGGCTATGTATGGCTGTTGGGTATATAATATATACATATATCTACAAAAGTTACGGTGAAAGCTAATGTTTACATTGTATGTTTCAAAGGATGGAAATATCAATGATATATACATATTGAACTATATATATAAAAAAATAAAATTTTACCAAAATTTACTGAAAATGTCTTAATTTAATTTTAAGCAAGTAATTTATGTTCTGCATAGTATGTTTTTTTTATATAGAGCGTAGCAGTTCTCTTGTTGGCTTTCCTCAACATCAGTCTGGATATACTTATAACATCGCTGACAGCTGTGTGCCGCTGCAGGATGCAACTCCTGTCGCTCTCCCTCAGGACTTTGTGTCGGGATATCCCTATCAGTGATAAGGTAGGCCTTTGAACTTTCTAAATGTAATCTTCAGCCTAAGCAGTGAAAATCTGACTGCATAATATGTGGACTTCCAATGTCTTAAAGTAAGTCAATGTGAATTAATTTTGCTGTTCTTTCTTATCGCTGAGTGTCGGCAAAAAATCTTTAATATTCTCTTCTAAATTTATTATTATTTGGCGAAATAATTTTAAAAGATTCCAACACATATGCGCTTTTCAACGTGATGCCATAAAAATATTCTTTAAATAATAACAAAGATTCTAAAATATGGAAATTAAAAACCTTTTTTTAATTATATGAGTGGCGATACAAGCATGTCATTCACCTGTTGTTATGCGAAAGACTGCTCATGGACAGTAGCGAAACCAAACAACACCATGGATGCTTTCCTGATACATGATGTTAAGTCTTAAATATGTCGGGCAGTTACTCTGGCCACAATGTCCATCAAACAGGAACACAAATGTGCTTTTACACTGCTATTTATCGGGAAAAATAAACAGTACGGTGGTACCAACGCAGGCGGCCTCTCACTTATCAGAGATCTACTAGCTATCTATCCAAGCATCAATAATGAGTATTAAACAAATTATTTTTCTTTCAGCATCTCTTGTCCCCCGACCAGAGTAATTTTGTATGGGAGAGGTTGCGTGACTGCGTATTACAACACCAAAGAGTCTTGGAGTCAGCAGCGCAGATACAATACTGCTTCACAGAGCCCATACTCGTCCAGTTTACTGTTTCAATGCTTATTATTTGTGCAACTGCTTATACGCTGGCTACGGTAAAAATACTAATAATATCTATAATATTGAAATTAAACTATTTTTTACGGATTTTATACGGGATTTGGTTTACTTTTTACATTTTTAACTTTTCAACGTTTCGGTTAATTTACAGCTTTCGTAGTCACGGGGCGGACTGGTTATAAAAAAGTAAACGAAATCCGGATAAAATACGTTAAAAAATATTTCTATGTGTAACATTCGCGAAAATCTAAGCAACCATTACAATAGGCAATAATAATATCCAATGTTACCTTTGTATGTCATTGTTATGTAGACTTACATTTCATTTAATAAGTGTTTTTGTATATTTATAATTCGTATGTTGTTGGCGTGTCTCTCATTAACAAAAAAAAAGAGTCCTAACGAACAATTCATGGTATAAGTAATAGTTTCAAAAGCTATTTCTGATATCATTTGGTCCTGTTATATTACCGTCGGTGTAAGCTGGGAGTGAAATGTATCGGAATGAAGTAAACAGATTAATAGTAATAGCACAATAAACTTTTCATTATCAGCAATCCCAGGAGAACGTTATCCGTGTAATAGCGATGACGACTTATCTACTGGGCATGGTGACGCAAGTCTTCATATACTGTTATCAAGGGGACTATTTGACGGAACAGGTAATATTATTACACACATACATAATCGTAACGCCTATATCCCATAGGGGTAGGCAGTAATTAGACCGCCACTTTGCTCGATCCTAACGTATTACTTTCACTTCATTCACTTTCATCAACCTCTACATGCATTCTCGTCGGTTCAGGATACTTTTGACCCTTATTGAGGGTATCACCGATTTGGATGTTGTAGGTTCGGTGAGGTCAATCTCTACCGTATCTTTTATCCACCCTCCAGTTTTATTTCCACTTGGTTAGTCTCCTTGAAAGTCAATTTTTATGCCTTTCGATTTCTAGGCACGCTCAAAGGACCACTCGATGGGAATAGTGAACTCCCATTTCACCAACGGCAAGCTACACGGTATACTTGGCGTTACTATGGAGTTTGCTAGTCTGCGGAATACTCGCTCTTAGACTATATCCTTCCGTGGCGTATGTATGTGCATGAAAACATTCCATATTTTAGAGCTCCAACATAGCGGATGCTGCATACGAGTTGCCATGGTACGCGTGTTCTATTCCAATCAGAAGAAGTCTGCTCATAATGATGGTGCGGTCCCGACGAGCCGCGATTCTCACTGCTGGGGGGGTTCGCTGAACTCTCCCTGTCTTGTTTTGTTGCTGTAAGTTTCTTTAGTTATTTCTATGAGTTATTTATTTGGTATGAAAATGAAAATATTTTATTAAATACATTAAAATGTTCAACATAATTTATATTCAGTCATTTTTTGATCTACCACCCGGTTCGGGAAGCGGTTTTCACAAGAAAAGAACAAGCAAATAACTCTGTTGGTTTTTTTTCAAAACCAGTTTACAATATATTGATTTTTACAAAAGTTACAAGTGGCTTAAATCAGAGTCTGTTTCTAGTAAAAGGTACAATGTGGCCAACGACCCAAAACTTTGTGCCGTAAGCAGTAGAAATATTAGAATTATATTGAGCTGAGTTGTGAAAGATTTTATGGCCGCCCCGTGACCACGAAAGCTGTAAAGTGATCGAAACGTCGGGAAGATTAAAAACGAAAAAAATTAAACTAGATTCGCGATAAAATCCGTAAATAATAGTTTTATTTCAAAGATTTTATGGCTGTTTTGCGCATACTTTTTTAATGCGTAATTCCGGTAAACTAGCATACAGTTCACCTGACGGTAAGCGATCCATGCTACCCATGACTCTTGTATTGTCTTCGCCAATCTTTCACAGTAATATTCTGTATCAGCCCATATATTTCCCACGGCAGGGCACGGGTCTACTCTACAATCGAGAGTATGATTGAAAGTGGTTAGATCACATAGTATAATAAGTAATATTGTGTGCTATTAATACATTTGCTCTTTCAGATAATAAAAGCGTCGTATAGTTTCTTCACGGTGCTCCAGCAGGTGGATGAATGAGCATCATGCATCATGCACCGTTCACCGTCACCGTCGCGTCGGTACAAAAATAGTGCCGCCCCACGCAACATATTTAGAGCATCGCACCGCACTCAAATAGATCATACTATTATTTATATCAGTTTTAATGCATTATGTATACATTTAAATATACATTTTTACATGTGATATATTCTATTACTGTATCAGGCCATATTTGTCCTCTTCTAAGCATGACTTCGCGGTAACTGAAGGGTCGGCTGAGAGGTCGGCGGGGAGGGGGGGTACTCTATAAAAACGATACGAACTTCGAATGTTCGGACGCCATACATAAAATTTCACTAAAGTGCCTTTACTCCACAAAATGTTAGATACCCATATCGTACGTCGCAGCCATAGACTAAGTTCGGAGAAAATAAGTATAATAGAGGATAGTTTAGAATTTTAGAAGTGATAATCTTAATAATTAGACCGGATGTCGAACATCCTACACCCAGAGTAAAGCACACTGTCAAAATGCAGTTTGCAGACCTCATGCATTTTAGAAAATCTTGTTAGTATGTACCTTAGAATGGCTCAGGGGACCACTTGGGATGCTTACAGGTTAAGAACCAACCCTAAAGGATGGTAGGAGGGTCAATCGTCTTCAGTGTGTGATCTTTAACCCTCCACTTTGCTTGTAACCATCAGTTACTCCTAGTTTTAGAAGAGCCAATACAGTCGTCGAGGTAGAAGCTGAAAGGTGTCGGTTTCGAATCCCAGGACGGGCAAAGTGATATTACTGGTGGTAGGTCTCTCATATGTGAGAGGCTGCCTGGGTGGGTACCACCACAGTGTCTATTTCTCCCGTCAAACAGCAGTGTAGAAGCACTGTTGTGTTTCGGATTGAAGGACATTGTAGCCAGAGCAACTACTGGACATATTGAGACTTAATATCTTATGTCTCAGGATGGCGAGCGCAGTGGAACGCCAAGCATTGCTTTGTGATTCGAGGTGTTGTTTGCTTCTGCTACTGTTTATGAGCTGTCGTATCGCTTACCATCAGGTGAACGGCATGCTCGTTTCGCCATTCATTGGAATTTAAAAAAAATGATTTTTCTATTCATTATCAGCCTGGAATCAGGAACTTGTGCCCGATATGGCGATAGCCTCGCTCCCTATCACATCATCGCAGGGAACACGCAAGGTAAAAGGTAGTGATCTGTCCTTTGCCTACACCTTCCGGGAAAAAGGCTTGACTTAATGTATGTATGTATGTAATACAATTGTTCATTTCTGAGCAGTCATTTCCGTCCTAAAACTGATAGGGGGCGATCTTATCGCCATGCTCAGCAGCAAATAAATATAAGCCATATCACGCATTGAACATTCAACGATAATGCTGATGTTATGCCTATGACATTACATTATATTTTGTAGTTGTAAATCACAATTATCTTTCTATCTTTATACTACATCGTTGCCGCAGTTGTTTTCACTAAGTTACAATTAGAAAGCTGACGTCTCAGATTCAAATCCCAGGTTGGGCAAAGTGATGTTGGGTTATTCTATTAAATATCAGTCCGGTGTCAGTTTGTGCTCGATATGGCGATAGGCTTGTCAATTTCACACCTAAAGGATGGGTTTGCGATATTTTGGTGTTTGAATGCGTTGTTGCTATGTTGTTACCATTTTATGAAGTTTTAATTTCTTTACATTTTATTATTGGACATGTTTATATAGTATAATAAAAGATAACGACTATATAAATGCGTTTTGTTTATAGCAGAAAAACATATCTCAAACCATATTCAATGTATCATTTTTCTAACTTAGTAATTTACTATTTGGGAAATCCACAATGTAAAACGTACTTAATTTCAAGGTAACATACATTACGTGTCATGACCTTTTACCTCCATGTTTTTTTTTACCTTTATAATATAAAACAAGATTTACGTTCGATTGAGTATCAGGCAAAGATGATTAAAGTATTACCCACAGCTATCCAAAACTAATTCCATTCGAAGATGTGGTAGGGGCGAGCATATGGAACAAAGGAAAAAAACACGATTATAACAAACTGTCCTCGTATTTTTTCATAATAATAATTAACTGCATAATGCATAAAAACTGAGGAATTAAGACGTTATTTACAAATTCGGGTGTTTTTATTGGCGGTATGAACTCAAAGATTTTAGGAGGGTCACACATTTGTGATACTAGATATTTTATGTAGGCGAGATATATTTGTACCAGAGACCCAATGATCCTTTAATTGCTCCTTACATCCTTTTCTATTTTTATTTCCTCTGATAGACAGCAGCTTTTCTGTATCAATGGCACTATACTGCTGGTAATACGTGAGGCTTTACACCCCTTATGAGGCAGAGTACTATAATAATTGAAGATGATAGCCTCCGTGGCGTAGTTGATTAAACGCCGGCTGTGAAACGAGAGGCTGCGGGTTCGATTCCCCGCACCGAGAGAAATATTTGTGTGAACCACAAGCATTTGTTTCGGATCTAGGTTTTTGTGAGACCGAAAAGTCTCTCGTCGTTCCTAATACCCATGATAAGACTCGATCGTAGTGTGAGGTCAATACTGTGTATGTGGCTGTTGGGTGTATGTAGTTACGTATTATTAATTATATATTATACATATTAGCGTAGCCTAAACAATTATCAATGCAATGTACGTTTCTGCAGAGTTCCTAAAATAGTGTGGAATATACTAACTTCCATCCAGATACATCGTGATTATCTTTACGATCATGCGTTTTTATTTACTGATAGTATAATTTTATTGTCGTGATAAACCTTTATTGGCCCTAAGTCTACCTTATCGAACGAGCCTACAAATCGAGAGCATGGTTGTTCTTGAAATAATAAATAAATAATAAATAACACCCAACAGTCACATACATAGTCCTAACCCCACAGTAAGATCGAGTCTTGTGTCGTGGGTATCAGGAACTACGAGAGACTTTTCGGTCTCACAAACACCCAGACCCGGAAGAAATATTTGTGGGCCGCACAAACATTTCTCTCGGTGCGGGGATCGAACCCGCGGCCTCTCGTTTCACAGGCGGCGTCTAACCAACTGCGCCACGGAGGCTGTCAAACGGCTGTGAAATGTGGTTAAGTTTTCTATTCTTGATCGATCTTCAGCCCATTGCTACCAAAATCTACCAGCAATCTTTCGAATATCATCGCTAAACTTTGTTGAAGAACGTCCTACATAACGCTTGACGAGGCATGGTCTCCAATCGGGTCATCACTTTATATACTATAGACTCGATCTTGTGCTATAGGTAGTGCCAGAAACTCAGAGGGACTTTTAGGCTCACACACATCGTGATCCGTTACAAACATTTGTCTCGAAACGGGAATTTGTCCCGCAGCCTTTTGTTTCACACCGGGGTTCACATTTATATCCTTCTACATATGAAGAATATTGCAGGGGTTTTAAAATTAGGTGTTGCCTGTGTCTTGAGAAACCAGTTAAATATAATTTTTATTACAATAATTGTGTGTGTGAGTTTGAAGAAGTGCTAAGTTTGTATCAATGTAAGTGTGTGGACATCTTAGCGTTTGGATCATAGATGTGTTAACGGAGCATTCAATCGAAAGGGGTGTGGAAAAAGGCTGAGCAGAGAGACCACCCGGCACTCACCGAATGAAAGGCTATAACAACACTGAAGCCTCTTTTTTGTGAGAAAGTGGTACCGCCCGGACGAGCCTACCCATTCATGCTGAGTCATAGTCTAAAACGGCGTATCTTTTATCTTTACAATCGCGACCTTGCGATTCTTATTTATTCATACTACTTATTAGAAGTAATAAATCTTTATTGGTCCTGATTCCTACCTTATCGAACGAGCCCACAATTCGAGTGCGTGGGTCGTGTTATACAGGGTGCTTACTATTTCAATTAGGCAATATTACCTTATATCATTACTAGGGGAAAATTTAGGCTGACAAATAATGAATTAGAAAAGTATATTTTAGAGGAAAATTTCGAGTAGGACTGCAGCAGCATTCGTATATACACGCGTGTCCCTATCCCTATGATAAACAGAGGAACCAATACTTCCACCTAGTTCGTAGGGCATTTCATGAATGTGAGGCCTCTATCGCTAGATATTCTTCCAATATTGAGATCGAAAGATAAAGATGAGATAAGAGTGCATAAAGTAGCATACCGGGTTCTGTGGCGTACCATGCTGATGATTGAGTTCTCAGGTTATTCAAAACATATTATTCCAGTTAATGAATTCATAAATATTTCCAATCATTATACTACGAACGTATTTTTTTTTTATTCTGGCCCGGCATGGTGGCCGCATTGCGCCTGATGGTGAGCGCAAATGCCGCCCAGGCAGAGTGTCTACTGGCATCGGACGACAGTCCCATGTCAATAGACACAATTATGCCGGCCTGCTAAGATGCCTCTTCACACTACGGCTGAAGGACCCAGGATTATAGGAAGGAGGGAACACATGAGACGGCAAACAATTCCACAGCCTGACGGTGCGACACAAAAAAGAATTAGAGAACCGTTTGGTTTGCGCGGGGATGGTGTGGACCGTCAAGCCATGGCTTCGCAAGCCAGCACGCGTGGTTCTGGTTAGGAATAGAGAGGACGGGGATCAAGTTGAACAATTCCTCAGAGCATTCACCGTGATACAGGCGGTAGAACACGCTTAGAGAGGCGTCATCCCTCCGGAGTTGTAGCGACTCTAAGTTGCTCGTAACGTCTGCATCATTTACAATGCGGATGGCCCGCCGCTGCAATTCATCCAAGGTATCGAGCAGGTACTGGGCGGATCCATCCCAGAGGTGCGAGGAGTACTTCATACCCGGCTGGACCTGCGCTTTATATAAGCGACAAAGCTGACCGGGCGTGAAAAACCGACGCACCCTGTTCAGGACTACAACCCTGCGTGATGTAGCAGTTATAACGCCCTCGTGATTCCTTGGATTGAGATCACAGCGGATATCCACACCAAGAATGCTCAGGTCATTCCGCATTGAGAGGGGAGCACCCTGAAGAATGGGAAGGGGAGAGAACGGGGATTTTTTGCACGTGAACGCACACACCTGAGTTTTCTTGGCTTTACTGGTGGTAGGTCTCTCATATGTGAGAGGCCATCTGGGTAGGTATCACCGCAATGTCTATTTCTCCCGTGAAACAACACTGCTTAAATGCGCTGTTGTGTTTCGGATTGAAGGACATTGTAGCCAGAGCAACTACTGGACATATAGAGACTTAACATCTTATGTCTCAGGATGGCGAGCGCAGTGGAATGTTGCTACTGTTTATGAGCCCTCGTATCGCTTACCATCAGGCGAACGGCATGCTCGTCTCGCCATTCACTGCAAAAAAAAAATTGAACTCAACCATATTCCTGGAACCCTATGTAGAAATGAGATCCATGGTCTCAATGGTGTCTCATGGTGGATCATGGTCATGATCACCCGTCGATCAATATTGACGGAATCCGTATTGTCAGTCACTGATCAACGAGTGATCCTCCAGGTAGCGGACCAATTGTGCGTTTATGATCCGCTCCATACACATCACTGAGGTGATAGCGATAGGGCGGTAATTGGTAGGGTCCGACTGATCACCCTTTTTGGGGATCGGTTGCACATTGGCCTTCTTTATTTATTTATTTTTTTCATTCCAGAGCTTGCACGTACGTGGTAGAAAAGAACGCTGGAAACGTACAGTTCGGGAACGGTACGCCTCCAGGTGGTGGGAATGAACTCTACTGCGGAAACGTGTGGTGCGATGGTACATAGGCGACGGTGGTACCAACTCAAACAACTCCTCGGAGCACTCCCCATGGAACAAACGATAGAACACACAGAGAGATCCGAAGTCTCTCCGCAGTCCTAACGGTTCCAATTTGTCCGTGAGATCGGGATCATTGACTATTCGACAAGCTCGTTGCTGCAAGGAGTCAAGTGGGTCGAGCTGGTATTTTGGGGCACCTGCCCAGAGGTGGGAGCAGTACTCCACGTGGGGCCGGATTTGCGCTTTGTAAAGCGTCAATCTATGACCCGACGTAAAGTACCGCTTGGCTCTGTTCAGGATTCCCAACTTCTTGCTCGCCAGTTTGGCTTTGTCCTCCAAATGACTCCTAAACTCGACCTTGCTTGATATTTCGATGCCAAGGATTCCAATACTCTCGAATCCTTGGAGAGTAACTCCTTGGAATTGCGGCGCCATGACAAAGGGTCCTTCTTCGCAGTGAACACGCAAACTTGTGTCTTCCAAGATTCCGGCACAACACCTGTGCGGCAGGACGCTCGGTAGAGGCGAGTCAGTACAGGAGACAACTCGGCTGCACAAGCTCTTAAAACCACCGCTGGTATCGCATCCGGACTACTGGCTTTCCGCACATCGAGAGGCCGTAACTCACGCCGCACATCACACTGCCTGATGTGAATATCCGCCACTGAGAAACCGCAATGAGGCAGTGTGGGCAGCGTCTGGGAACCACGGTCCTCGAGGCGAGAATTAGCCGCAAAGAGATTTGCCAGCAAGGCAGCCTTCTTTTGCGGCTTGTGGGTACCTCAGCGATGGCAACGCTGGACAGCAGAAGTTAGATTGAACGGCCCTGGCCTAACTCCAATAAGCACGACTGCTAGTTGGGTGATTGGCCAACGCACGCCCAATCCTGTTAACGCGCTGGGCATCCGCCCTAACGTAGGCCTTCTTGCAGGCCTTGGTGGCACGGTTGTAGGCTTCTTTGAGGGAACTGATATTGGGATCCTTAGTAGTATAGCTATAGCTCAATTGGTATTTGAAACCTTACAGTATACTGAGATACTTATATAAAAATATTATTTCATCGTTTCTTTACCTAAATAAAGAGAAATCCTTCCAGTACTGTAGCATATAACGCGGAGAACACATATTGTGGCTCTAACAGGAAAATTGTTAGCAAATTATTCTACTATGATCGTTATGTTTTTATAGGACTGACTGACTCAATTCATGTTAATATAACTATTGATGAAGTTCACATACTTTTTAAGCATTTAAAGGATGTCTGCCCACTATAATATAGCACATTCACTACGACCGGGCTATGAACGTATCAGACATAAAATAATAGTTTAAAAAAACTAAAAAACACGCTTTATATAGAAAACCCAACTAAAAAATAGAAAATATTTTTTTAAAAATTTGAATTAAGAATATTGTATATAAGAAAAAAAAATGTTTTATTGTATATCCCCATTGTGTGTCCCTACGCGCATGCGTAGTTCGCGCACTAGCCCTCTCCCTTACTCTCATGCAAAGGATCCGGAACGAAATTAATGAATCCTGGCGAATCTAATCAGGATAATCATATATTTTAATCGAATTATTGTATTGTCATCGGTCTTTGACAGGTGTGCAAAATTTGAATGAAATCTGTCCGTTTAAAGTGGGTCAAAATCGCGTCTTAAGGAGTCGGTTACAATCATACAAACATACAAACAAACATACAAGTGAAGCTAATATAAAGCGTGTAAAAAGCTTCGCATCAATTACTACGGAACATCACTGGCTGATATCTAAAAGTTCTTATGGGCAGCGTTTCAAGCAAAAGAAAAAGAGTATATTTTTTAATCAACTTTAAATAAGGAGATTATTAATTCAATGTGTATTTATGTAATTTTTTCAGACAAAAAGGCTGGCACCGACCTCAAAAGATTCGTTTTATTTCTCTCTTTTTATTACAATTTTGAAGACAGTTGATTTTTTTTAATGTTTCCTAAAACGTACATAGCATAGGCGTACTCACAACGGTGCAAGATGAGAAAGTCGGTTTGACTTAAAAATACGAAAATACGCTAATAAAATAAGCAAATGAATTATTAGTCTAGTAAAATTCTAGTTTTCACCTTTTGTGAGAATTCTAGCAGATTATAATTGAAAACAGAAAAAGAGGACGTCAATTAGTAGTAATTGACGACTTTACTTATTTTTGCCTAAGCTGTGCTACTTTGTAGTAGGTAGAGACCCTTAAGTATTCCGTGGATCAGGTTGTAAACACGATTATGTGTGTATAAGCAAGGAAGACTAGTTCTCTAGTGTTGGACAATAGTCCACGCGTTGTGTTGTCCAAATACGACCAAGGTTTGCATCTCGCATTTTTTATAATCGAGCAAGTTTTTGCGTTCTTTGATCTCGAACTCACAGAAGGAAATTCTGAGAATCGTATTTACGCTCTATAAAATGAATGAATTGTTTACCTATAATTGGATGTATACAAGACATAAATTTTAGTTACTATTAAGTATGACTGGCGTATATAAATATAACATAATTGTTATTATTACATATAATTTATGGCCAGCGTCCTTGATGCTTGGTCGAGTATCGGCTATGAAACGAAAGGATGTGGGTTCGATTTCCGCACCGAGACATATGTTTGTGCGAAAATACTTTTTTCATTTTATACTCATAACAGGAATTTCCGTGCTTTCCAGCTTTTTTGCCATACCTATTACTGGAATCAAGTGTAAAGCTTACATAATAAGTCCCATTAAATATTTTAATAGTTTAACCCGTGGTACCTTACAGCTGGCTTCTCTGTCTGTAAAAGTCTTTATCAGAGGTTATATACTTCTTTAGTCCATTGATTTGTTGACGGAGGGAAGTCGTCAAAAATATTTCCAACTCCTCCTATTATTTACTTCACGATTAATTTCTTTGCGGGTTAAATACAAATGAGACATTTCCGTAGACTCGCCGAGCTTCAATGCTCGGTGTCATTACAATGTGTGCTTGTTGATCCTAGCTAACAGGAGTTGCAGTGGCGGGTGTGAGGGCGGGACAGTCTCCATAAAATTCTCATAACATGGTACATGATTCATAGCATAGGGTCAGAACTCTCTGTTAATATGTATATATATATACCCAATATTATTTTCGATATATTTTTTAATTCTTATAGGATTTAACCTTTTATAATTTTTATATATTTCTATCTAAAAATATTTAAAATTGTTGTGAAAATATATTTTGTTAAGCCAATAGTGTATATGTTATGGGCCAAGTGATTAATGCAGGCAGTATTCATAATGCCCGGGCAGTATGAATATTGCCGAGCCATATCCTGCCAAGTGATTAATTACAATCTAAACTCACCTATTTATCAAATAGCCCGGGCAGTATAAATATGGCTACATGATGATAGGGCAATGTGATTAATAGGTGATGAAAAATCATCTACGTGGTGGCCTGCCGCATTGTCGCATCTGCGATAGACCCATAAATAAGACAGGTTGAATTGACCTGCTTATTTTTAGTTGTTTTTTAATGTCCGAAACATTATCTTTAAAAGAAAAATAGTGTACCGACTTTATGGATCAGTTAGGTCGACTGTGCCCCAAAACCGACTCGGGACACCCCGACTTCACGTAGTCTTTTGGCTACCGACCCTAGAGTGTATATAAAAAGTCGGAGGCGCGGAGGGAGAGCAGCCCCCGCTCGCTGTAACGAAGGATAGGCACCCGTGCGAGCCGTAGCGGCTGAAGCTGCGGTGATGAGCATGGGTGCCTATCTTTTGTTACGCAATGGCGAAGGGGCTGGACTTCCCGTAGCGCCGAAGACGATGCAGAAGCTAATTTGTATTGACAACAAGTGGTACCAGGGGAGGTGCGATACTCCCCCTTCCCCTCCACTCCTCACAACCCACCCCCTCGTGCTACCCTATTCTAAATTCTACCACTTCGGCTCATTGTTTTGATTTTGATTCGCTTTACATCACTTTGCCCAATAGGCACTTGGCATTATTCATAATGCCCGGGCAATGTGATAAATTGATTGGTTATAATCACATTGCCCGCTCTTATTGGGCATTATTCATATTGCCCGGCCATTATGAATAATGCCCGATTAATCACTTGGCCCATAACATATACACCTGTAATGGTTTGTCACCAAGAATAAGTACATAATGTGAATCTCTCATATATAATTAGAGTGATGAATTGATGGTGTCTATTATTAAATAAATAAATTACATTTATTATGATTTTTTTACCAAATAATTTGAGCATCATCCGTTACTAAGGTCATGAACCGGAGGCGTGGCGATACAATATCTCACGCAAAGCGCATCTAATAGGCGCCGATATATCTCCTGATTAGATTGCACTCTGATACTATTGTAAAGATGCCGCCACTATGGAATCTTTTCTAAAATAGCTTTTGAAGATTGAAGATTTTTTGGTGTCGTTGGTTATATAGAAGCGAACTAATGCATGTAGTATATTAATAAATAATGAGACAAGTGTGAGAGCTTTTGTTGCATAACAGAAATATAATTTAAATTAATTATTTTTTGTTTAACAACGACAACGGGGTAAATGTGAATGCCTCTGTAGGAATTGAACCTGGGGACAATGTAGGAAGTTGAATTGATTATTCTTTTTTGTGTTACATGTCGTTAATATCCATTTGATTTATTCACATCTTACACTAAGTAAAAACTACTGATTATAGTAAAAACACAACTTAAGCAAATGACAACATTAAAAACTATATTTTTTACTAACTGCTATTAATATGAATTGACGATTAATTCTATACTTACTGGTATGCTATGTTTTTTTTTATAAGTAATGTACTGAAAAAAGTCAAAGTACTTATATTTTTAAGTAATACGTATTCTCTTTAGTAAAGCATAGATTTTCCTGTTGTACGCTCGTGTATCTAGAATTCCGGATCTATTACATTATTTATATAGTACATAATATTATGTACTATTACAGAGTTTGGGCATTCCCCTTGCATTATGTGGGGTTTTTTGCAACCTGGCCGATAATGTTATCATAATGTATACGTTTTTGTTAGGGCTCAGATCAGATAATAAAGGGATACATTTAAAATAATGTTCCGGTCTCGACAGTAAAAATGGTTATAGGAGAAATAAGTTGATAATTTGTGTTTGGCGAAATATGTATAATGTGGAATTTATAATTTGGTATTTGTCACACATGTTTGTTTAATTATAAAGCCACTCTACATTTTTTAAACCAAAATATAAACGTACGCTTGAGGAAGTCATTAACATATAATATGTAGCACTAAAGTTCGCGCAGTGATATAAGACTGAAAACTCTATGTAGGACATAATAGTAGGTAAATTGTTTTGTAGTTAGGAGTATGTAGCTGCTGAAAGTATTCTACTGAAAACATAACTATAGGACAAATGAACAATTACACAAATCGGTGGGAAAAAAAATAATGCAGTCATTATGTCGCGCCAGTTTAAATTTCGAATTTAACAAAGCGCCATCTAGTTCACTACATAGAAAACTAGAACTGGTAATTTACTTAAAAACTAAAAGTCCGCATACAATAAAGTTGGTTCACGCATGTGGACGCTACCTACCGTTACAGAAACTGCTTATAACGGAGTTTTTGTGTACTTAGCGTCCCAAACGTTAGTGATGTTTCTCCTATGGTTCAGTGTTGTGTTGGTCGGCGTGCAGGGTTGCTACTGGAGTAATCACTGCCCCTATAATTTGTACTCTTCGAAGACCCCTTACGATGCTGTTAGGGGCGATATTAGAGACTACGCTACGCCGCTTAGTAAGTGACTCTTTATTTATTTAATCCATTTTGGCACTATACAGAGATACTTTTGAACAATTACTCATTAAAAATAATAATACATTACCTCTCATGGTGACTATGTGTGTGACTTAGAAAATAATATTAGGAAAAACAAGAAAGATATGAATTGCGAATGAATCTTAAAAGTTTATTTGAATTCTAATATTTTGTGTGTCATTAGCGCATGCAATTTTGTTTTGTGTTTGTATGGTTTCCTCCTATTCAAGGTTTTATTTAATTTTGTAGTTTAAGGTTGTTTTAAAACTAAGTTAGTAACAAGTAACGACAGATTATACTTTAATAGCACCTCTAGGACGTTATTTTTTCAAAATGTTGAGCGAACCAGAATTATCATTGGACCGGTGAAATTAAAATAACATGTGAAATATATTAGGGGTACCCTACATCTGTATTAATTAAATTAATCTGCCTAAAATTGTTAATTTACCAAAATCTGAATATTAAACAAAACATATCTCATTATGATTCCAATCTTAATGTATTTTATTTTGTTCTCTATACCGGGTATCTCAAGACTGCTACCGAAAACGAAGCCGGGTGGTAGTTTTAGTGGCTACAAACACAATGCAATTAAAAATTTCGCATAGAAACGCGACAATTATTTTTTATGATTTTTTAAATATCGTCATTTTTGGGTGGTAAATCCATAGTTTTTGCTAAAATAATAATTTAAACTCTTTTATACCTTAGAGTATTTATAAATAAAAGGGTATAAACTATTATTTTAGGAAAAAATGTATTTACCACCCAAATATGGCTATAGGAAAAAAATAACAAAAAAAAATTTGTCGCTTTTTTTTGCAACTTTTTCTGTTGCATTGTGTCTGAAGTCGCTTAGACTACCACCCGGCTTCGTTTTCGGTAGCAGTCTTGAGATACCCTGTATATTGACACCCAAAAATTGTAACCATTTTATTTTGTTTCCAGTTATTATTTAGCCATATTCTTTTTTGGTGGGAGTGTCGCGTGGTGCGAATCATGCCGCAAGCATGGTTAGATAAATTCTCAGATAAAATCAGATCGCTATCTTTTGTAGTTTCGTATCATCATTCATATCATCGTTTGATCATGGTTTATAAAATCCTATTAGTTCTTATTATATTTTATTGACTCGTTCAATCCTACCATCAGATCGCGAATTGTAGATATGAATAGGAAAATGCGCAACTTGAAATCTTTTTGCCATTTTAATGTTTTACTAGTATAAAAATAAGGTATAATGTTCGCAATTTTTTTCATATAAACATAGTAATTTGTACTTATGTATGACTTCGATACAATACTGGGATGCCCCCAAGTTCATAAATGATAAATCAAATATATTTATGATGTCAACGAACTGACACATAATAGTGAAAAAAATTGTGGTCGAGTTCCATTTTGTTAAAGGCGGATATGTCACTCGTCAAATAAAATTGTGGTTTAAAATAGAAGATAAGCGAAAATTATAGTTGCTTTAGTAAAATAGTCTGATTGCGTCACTTTTAAATTCAGACAAGTTATGCATATATAAAAAGAAGAACTTATTTGATTTATTATCTCATTATGTAAAAATTAGTTCAAAGACAAATATTATATAGCAGAGGGCTTAACTATTACTAGTTTTTCTGTATTTACGGCTTTTTTACAATA
This sequence comes from Hyles vespertilio, assembly GCA_009982885.2. Lineage (NCBI taxonomy): Eukaryota > Metazoa > Arthropoda > Insecta > Lepidoptera > Sphingidae > Hyles > Hyles vespertilio. The sequence continues at coordinate 2,105,985 of CM042811.1, forward strand.
CTTCAAAATTAATAAACAAAACGCGACAGCAAAGGTATTGCTTCACATCAATTATTGCCTGTGAGACTGGTACAGCCCTGGACGAGCCTGCCCATTCATACTGAGTCATGACTGACATGACATCAACTGACATCACTTCTAATCTCTCATCTCACAAACTCATTAGCTAGGACAACGGATAAATATTGATAATGCCAGTAGTTCAGATAAGGGCTTAACATCCGCTACTCTTGAGTTTTATCGCGAAGTGGTGAGCCACTTCAGTAATCAACAGTTCTATATTGTCTGCCTGCACTTGTAGCTCACGTGATGTAGGCACATGCTCTCGGTGGTCGTGGGTTCAAATCCCAGGGCACACCTCTGACTTTTCAGAGTAATGTGTGTATTAATCAATTACGTCGCACTATAACGGTGAAGGAGAACATCGTGTGAAAACCTGCATACTATAGCGATTTGTAAGAATTTCTATGGGATGTATGTAAAGTTCGCCAACTCGCATTAGGCCAGCGTGGTGGACTATATGGCCTAACCACTCTCAATTGCATACTCTCGGTTGCAAGGGAGGCCCGCGCCCTGCATCAGGACGTACATTTATGGGCTGATAAAAAAATGATTTCATTATGGTTTGTTGGCAATAGGCAATCGTGTTGAGTTGTGCATCTCTAGTTGAAATTTTATCCGTACAGTTTTATTTCATCCCAATTATAAATAAAAAAAGATTGTCTCCAATCACAGTAGATAGACATAAAAAGGATGGACTGATCTAGAAATTGGAACCGGAACCGTGTAGTCACACATGCATATTAAAATCTAACAGAGCATTTGTATAAAGTGGGAATTTGAGATTTATCTTCCTGCAGCAGCATTAAAGCACTTTCGATAAGAAAACAAAAACGCTTTGTGGAGTGTTCAATACCTTTCTTTTTTTTTAGTAAGCCAGTTTACTAACTGTTAATTTAAAATAATGTTCCGGTCTCGATAGTAAAAATGGTTATAGGAGAAATAAGTTGATAATTTGTGTTTGGCGAAATATGTATAATGTGAAATTTATAATTTATTTATTTATTTTTATTTATTTATTTAAGAGAAAAACAAAATTATAAATAAAAAAAGATTGTCTCCAATCACAGTAGATAGACATGAAAAGGATGGACTGATCTAGAAATTGGAACCGGAACCGTGTAGTCACACATATTAAAATCTAACAGAGCTTTCGATAAGAAAACAAAAACGCTTTGTGGAGTGTTCAATACCTTTCTTTTTTTTTAGTAAGCCAGTTTTTTAACTGGCTGGCTGGCTGGTCCAATCGAGAATTCTAAACACAGAATGATTTACATATTGGAAAAAAATGTAGTCTTATTACAATGTGTAACATTCGCTTAAATCTAATCATTATTTATGATTAATATGTTGTTTTATCGATCTATTCCACTTTGATCACCTGGGTGATCATAGGACACTAAATTGTCGCCTATGATCACCTGCGATTATGATCACCTGGGTGATCATAGGCGACTGCGACAAAATATTTATTATAGTATCCTATGATCACCTACAATTTTTTTTTACTTTTTTCACAAATCACCCACCTTGCGACTTCACATATGACTCACCACACTAACACATTGGTGGCGGGTCTCTTATATGTGACAGGCCGTTTGGAAAGGTACAAACGAAATATTTGTTTCTCCCGCGAAACAGCAGTGTAAATGCACTGTTGTGTTTCGGTTTTAAGGACAAGGAGGAATGCCAAGCATTGCTTTGTAATTGAAGGTGTTGTTTGGTTTTGCTACTGTTTATAAGCGGTCGTATCGCTTACCATCAGGTGAGCGGCATGCTCGTCTCGCCATTAATTGCAATAAAAAACAAAAAGTTTCAATAATATTTATTAGAGTTAGAACAAAAAAAAAAAAAACAATGGATGAAGGAAAATGGGGTACATACATGGTGCATGTGGGGAGAACGACACCGTACTACTAATTGTGTGGAAGGATGGAATTTCAAACTTAATAATTCGTTGCGTCGGAATAACAATATCGTACATAATATAATCAATGCATTTCGAAAAGATGCAAAAATACCGCGCTTACCCAACAAGAACTTAAGAAGAGAAATCGAATTTAAATTGTTCGTAAAGATTTCATCAAGCAATGTCAAATGGCACTACTGAGTGGTTCTGTCACTATTGGCCACTTCCTAGAGAATAAATATTATTAAAACTGTTTTTTTTTATTGCAATGAATGGCGAGACGAGCATGCCGCTCACCTGATGGTAAGCGATACGACCGCTTATAAACAGTAGAGAAACCAAACAACACCTTCAATTACAAAGCAATGCTTGGCATTTCTCCTTGTCCTTAAAACCGATACAAAACAGTGCATTTACATTGCTGTTTCGCGGGAGAAACAAATAATTCATTTGTACCTTTCCAGACGGCCTGTCACATATAAGAGACCCTTAGATTATATATTTGTCTAGATTGAGCAATGCCAACAAACGATGCGCTAAAACTGTCCTCACTTTCGTTGATATGTGTGAGTACCGGTCGTGTAATTATTGTAATCCAACTGTTAAGGTGTGTGTGTTTAGGGATGCCTACTCCAGATTATTAACTCAACTTCTCCCCATTATTTCATAAACAAAATAGGTTAAATAAAATATTTTTCTTTATTTAAAGAAATCATACTATTAATTATATTTATAACGCATTTTAGTGAAAACAATAAAGATCTAAACCCATCTACTAGTGTTTGATTCCGAATAGAATTAACTCTTTGGATTTATTGCCTGGGCTGTTATCTGATTTCTGTATTTATGTAAAATATAAATCATCATAAGTATAGAGCCACAAAGTTATCTGGCCCGGTGGCCAAAACTGGAAACAAAGACGTCATTTGAAATTGTCAATCTAGCTGCCAGTCGCTGACATATCCGCCATTGGTTGTTTACTCAATGTATTTATTTTTCCTAGATTATTTAAAACTAGTGAAAAATGCCGAAAGCTTTAAAAAGTGATGCTAGGAACGTTATACTTCAGGTGTTAAATTTTACGTAGGATGAAAAGCGTCTTCCAACATCAATAATACCCTTCGAAAAATTGTATTAACGCGTAGCTGCCACCAAAGGTTTGTGTTGTCAGCTTTATAAAATAAATTTCACGAAAACAGAATTATGTACATACTAGTAGAATATAATATGTAAGTACATATCATAAACTAAAATGTATCTTTCTCGTCTCATTTTACGTTTCGTGCGTGGTGGCCTGTTGTTAAATGGGCCAGACGCGGCACCCAAATTGTTCACGCTGGTTGCGGGTTGGAATCAGGTCACACTTCTGACTTTTCGGAGCCATGCTTGTATTGATAAAAACGCGCTATAACGGTGAAGGAAAACATCGTGAGGAAACCTGCATACCATAGCGATTTATTAGAATTTCTATGGTATGTAAGTCCACCAACCCGCATGAGGCCAGCGTGGTGGGCTATATGGCCTGTGTAATGGCCTAACCCCCCGCAATCGTACTCTCTATTGTGGAGGAGAATATAGATACACTTTTTTAAGGGTTTTGGGGAGCGATTTGTTAGAAATCGTGTGAAGGAAAAATAATATGCAGATGAAACTGGTCATTTTCTCGACACTATTGATCGGATTGAAAAATCTTACTTTACCCCATTTATTGCAATATCTATTTTTAATGGCAACACCGAATTCGATTACAGCGACTCTCTCACCGGGTCAGATAACTTTGTGGCTCTATAAAATGTTCGGAACACATAACTGAAGTCTTGTGAGGCTACGAATGGTCTTCTTTTCGTTTCCGCTGTGTAATGTCTTTCCAGCAATTTGCTAGTACGGAATCCGTAGGAAGTCTAAAAAATATTATATTATTAGGACCTTGAATAAGTTCTCACTGTTTCTTCAAAGATGACAATAGCAGTACCCCGTTTGTGAAATTTTGAATGGTAATACACATGCAAGGCAAAGAATTAACAAAATTACTATGAAGTGCATGACGTCGTGGGTTTCATTCATATTGTGTAGGTGAGTTATTATTTACTCATTAAATAAATAATGCCATTCTTCTTGTTCTTCTGATCGAAATATGATGTAATGATATTTGTGTTTTATCTCCCATAGTTTCAACAAATCTTCCTAGTAATAAATTGACAACACTGGCCAATGAAACTCATGTTCAAAATAACGAATTAAAAGTTCATGTTTTCTTCAAATAATAGTGGTTTAACAAGAATGTTACCGATAGAAAGTGATATTGATATTATTATACAGTTTTTCCACATAATTGCGATACAATTCGACAACACAAACCGGCATAATTAATTATTTTTCGGGAGCACGTTCTCCATATGTATTTCAAATGACACTGACGTACGTGAGAAGCGAGTCTACCAAATATGGTAGACTTTAATTGAGCCGTGCGGTGAGGTGTGATGTGTCATCTAGACGAGTATATAATCTAAGTAAGAGACCCACCCCCAATGTGTTAGTGTGGTGAGTCATATGTGGAGTCGCAAGGTAGGTGATTTGTGAAAAAAGTAAAAAAAAATTGTAGGTGATCATAGGATACTACAATAAAATTTTTGTCGCAGTCGCCTATGATCACCCAGGTGATCATAATCGCAGGTGATCATAGGCGACAATTTAGTGTCCTATGATCACCCAGGTGATATCACCCAGGTGATCAAAGTGGAATAGATCGTTTTATCATACTTTTAAATTTATAGTAATTTGGCAGCTGGATAAGGAATGCATAGACAGCCCGCATGCTTATGGCTTGATGTTGATAATTACCAAGTCGACTCAAACAAAGTTTTAGTAATCAAATATAACTCACAATGTAAATAAACAAGCTGATATGAGTACCAATAATTGTAAAATAATAACCTGACAGAAAAGTTATACACCCAACAGTCACATACATAGTCCAGACCCCACACTAAGATCGACTCTTGTGTCCTGGGTATTAGAAATCACGAGGCTTTTCGATCTCGAAAATACCCAGACCCGAAAAAAAACTTCTGGATCACACAAAAATTTGTCTTTATTCGCGGATCGAACCTCACGTTTCTCAGCCAGCGTCTCACCAACTGCGCCTCAGAGGCTGCTAAGTTAAGCCGCCTATTATCTTATTCAATACCGTTTCAGATTGTATTTCCATTAGCCGGCCTTGGACTTGTTCTTTGAATTGTAATATATTTTATGTTAATTTGTACAAAAATATGTAATTGTAATCGTCATAAGAACCCAGTAGTAGCTAGTATGGGTGGCCAACCCTATAGTGGTTTCCAATTTCTAATTCGATTTAATTTGTCGATACTTCCTAACGATGTTTTCCTTCACCGCTCAGTTAACTGATGTGTTATTTAATTAATTTTGTTATTTCAGACTGCGAAGCGGTCAGCATATGGAACATCAACCGCCATGGCAACCGCAACCCTGGGAACAGCGTCACAGTTGCCATAAAGGCTATGGCTGATTTGAAGGACGAAATTATTTCAAGCTACGAGAATGGTAGAAGCCAGCTGTGCGCTCAGGTTAGGAAATTTTCAATAACCAGCAATTATTTTTAGGGACGAATTTTTGAGGTTGAATTGTTGCTGGTAGGATCAAGATCCCCATTTAATAATTATAGAACTGAATGTTTCTTTATGGATCCTTTGTCTATTTTTTCTTACATCGCAAAAAGTTTTCAATTCCCTTCTTACCGAACTGTATCTTGTTTGTAATCAAACTATTGATGTCATTTAAAATTTTTTTTTTCTTTTACCAGGATGTAGACGCATTCAGAAGGTGGACATGGAACTCCACTTTAGAAGTTTCACAATCCTTCCTCACAGGAGTGGGGTATGAGGAACTATATGACATAGGTAGAAGGATCCGGGAGAAATACCCTCATCTTCTTGAAGGTTCTGAAGAGGATTACTACTTCAGACCAACGAATGAACAGAGGACTATTACCAGTGCTATGGCTTTCGTCCATGGTTTGACAGATGGCACCAATTTAACTGTGGAAGCTGACAGTTTCAGGACAAGTGATGATGTTATTAGGGTTAGTATTATTGCTACCAACAGTATATTAATCATTAAATTTAATGTACTTTTCATTTCTTTTCCTACTGGAAGGTTCTAAATTTTAGTCCATTAATTTAGAACATGTCTATTTCTCCCGCTTAACAGCCATGTAAATTCACTTTTGTATTCCCGATTGAAGGACATTGTAACCAGAGTAACTACTGAACGTAATGACACTTAACATCTGACGTCTCAGGAAGGCTAGCGCAATGGAATTCCAAGCATTGCTTTGTAATTTATGGTTTTCTTTGGTTTCGCTGCTGTTCATGTGCTGTTATTTACTGTGAGGCGAATGGTATGCTAGTTAGGCCATTTATAGCAATAAAAATGCCCTCGTTTCTATTACATTGCGGATCTAAAGCGATGCGTGCAGAATTAAGCAAGCTAGGATAACACTGTGACTGACAGTGACTGATCAGTAATCGTATCCCGACTTTCAAAATCTTATCTTAAAGTCGACAAAAAAACTATCACGTATAGACATTCAATCGAGCTAGTGTAAAAATATTTGAAGAGAGATATATTTTTGTCTCGTAAAGATATTGAAAATGCCCAGTAAATCATTTAATTTATTGATATGGTTATCAAACACGAACGGCTTGGAACATCAGTTCGTGTTTCATTGATATCCGTATTATCAGCACTTTGCTTATCTTTTGCTTGCATATTGTGGGACATCGGAAATTGATTTCAGATTATAGTATTTCATTTTTGTTATAAAATTTGAATTCCTCGGTCTATTTAGATAAAGTCCAAAGTCGTGTGAAAGGTAAGGGGCATATTAATGAGCCAATAGCGATTTTGCATTAGAAATAATTATGAACGCATTGCCTTGGGTCTTGCAGTGTTGACAGCATGTCGTGTTTGTAGTCACTAAAACTACCACCCGGCTTCGTTTTCGGTAGCAGTCTTGAGATACCCAGTATATTTTAATTTACTGGTGGTAGGTCTCTCATATGTGAGAGGCCATCTGGGTAAGTACCACCGCAATGTCTATTTTTCCCGTGAAACAACACTACGTAAATGCACTGTTGTGTTTTGGATTGAAGGACATTGTAGCCAGAGTAACTACTGGACATATTGAGAGTTAACATCTTATGTCTCAGTTTGGCAATCTGGTTTGGCATGATGGCAGTGGAATGTTGCTACTGTTTATAAGCGGTCGTATCGCTTACCATCAGGCGAACGGCTTGCTCGTCTCGCCATTCATTGGAATAAAAAAAATAAAAAATCGCAAGCGAAAGAAATAAACTTATTTAAACCCTTAAATAAATTAAATAAATTATTATTTATAAACAGGTTTTGTTTTAACCAATTGGAACAGTTAATTTTTCAATAGTTTTTTTGTTCTTCACAATTCTTATGAAATAAGGTTTGTAGTATTGGAGTCGACAGTATGTTTAATTTATTTATACGAAAATTAATGGCATGATTGGCATGGTCACGCCAAATTAAATACAATTGATGTGTCTTCAGTTTAAAGGAGTATAAAAAATATATTTAGTGAGTACTATTAATATTATGACTGCCTAGGTGGCGTAGTTGTACTAGGGTACGGTTACAAAGCTGAGGTCTTGGGTTCGAATCCCGGGTTGGGCGAAGTGATATTGGATTCTTCTATTCATTATCAGCCTAGAATCAGGAATTTGTGCCCAATATGGCGATAGGCTCGCCACCTATCACATCATGGGACGGAACATACAAGGCGGAATGTGGGTGTCCTGGCACCTCTGCCTACCCCTTCCGGGAAAATATCGTGAGTTTATGTATGTATGTAATTAACATTATCTTAGTTTTAATGAGAATAATCATATTCACAATTACTTGTGAACCTAGAGGCCTCATTAATAATAATAACTCTTTATGATAACACCATGTACAAAGCATAAATAAATAAAAAAAAAACTAAAAAAGAAGAAAAACACAAAAAAGAAAACAATAGTTATAGTGACTCATAAAGTTGGTGATATAACTGGCGGTCTTATCGCTTTAAGCGATCTCTTCCAGACGACTGGTATTTCATTCATTAAGACAAACATTTGTGTGGTCTTCAAATATTTGTTGTTTGTATGTGTTCTGAGACCACGAAGTCTTTCGTAGTTTCTGGTGTACATTACATAATGCGTCTTTTTCCTGTTGGGTGTATTTATTTATTTAATAAAGTAGTAACGTCACACTATGTTGGTGGTAGCAATTAGCATGATCTGGTCAATTGGATCGGGGCGATCCCAATGTTTCATGGTAATCGATGCTAAGCAATAGCTATCTCGTTTTATCTTGTTTTGTCCGGAATTTAATTACTATATGACTGTATGGCGTAACCTCTCTCAATCGTACTCTCGATTGTGAAGAAGATAGAAGGTCTGCAGTGGGACGTATAGGGGCTGATACAGTACTTTTTAATCTCTACCTTTTATCTTTGTGGCATTGTTTATAGTCACCAAAATGCTTGTAACGTCTATCAGTATTTTTTCAATGAATACAAATAGTTTATTTAATTTATGGGAAAATAGATGTTGATAAATTTAATCTAGTCCAGATTATTTCATCCATATCACAACTCCAAATTGCTCAATGTATGGATGCGAGTATACATATTTTTTGTTTGCTTGAGGCGCAAAATAGTGCCCGCATGGTGACAGGTACATACATCCTTTTAACATTTTAAGTCGGATGGAAACACGTTCAGTTATCAGGGCATTAGTGGCACTCTCCTCATAAAGATTTAAAGAATACAGGTGTACTTGTGTATTATTATTTAAGTTCTTTATATATATTTCCAGCCATACCAAAATTGCGATCGCTACCAAGAAGAGGTGCGAGGCGGCCAGACTTTGGAGGATCAAATCAACGCTTATCTTAGCACTGCCGAGTATGCTGCTGTAAGTACCAGTTTAAGAATACTATTAGCTGAAATGTAGTTTATGAGATCCTTCGTATCGCAGTTGGCTAAACGCCGGCTGTGAAACGAGCGACCGCGGATTCGGTTCCTGCACTGATACACATATTTGTGTGATCTACAAGTTTTTATTTCGGGTTCTGATACCCACGACGCAAGACTCGATCTTAGTATGGGGTCAGGACTTTGTATGTGACTGTTGGGTGTATGTATGTATATTTTCGTCCATTTATAAATTGTGTAGTAATAACCAACAAACAATGCCAAAATAATTCCGAAGAGTCAGAAGTGAATCTCTTAGGTTTTGAATCCGCAACCACCATTTACATGGACCACGTGCACGCCGTTACCAAGATGCTATAACACTTTAAAAATCTGAGTTATTCATGCTTCATTGCACCTTCTTTTGTCATTCCAGGTCCGAAACGCGGTTCAACAACGCCTGGGCATTAGCACACAGTTGACAAATGAGGATATATACTCCATCTACGAACTCTGCAGGTTCTATAGGTCCTGGACCGAGGACCTCAGGTCTCCGTGGTGCGCCGCTTTCACTGATGAGGACTTGGTCGTCCTGGAATACAGAGACGATGTCAGGCATTATTACAGGAATGGATATGGATCTTGGGTATGTAAATACAGATGGAATTATGTTTTAAGAACTTGAAGTTGTGTTCTAGTTATTGGCATCAATTTTGGAAGCTTTTTTATGTTTCCCGGAATAAAAGTGCTCGGCATGAATACGTTCTCCTATGTACTCCTTCAAATAACTGATTTGGGAATTACCTTGGCTTACTTTGGATGGCGCTAATTTTTTTATAATATCTGTTTGTTCCCAGCTCTAAGAATTCTAATTGTGTCTTTTATCATATCAGTAAGTAGATTTTTTTAAAATTTTAATTGCACTTATCATCCCACGCACTATGATCAGGATTTCATGTGAGTAAAAAAACACTCTTACAGGTAGCGACTTTGTTGTGATGGACCCCTGATACTGCGAAGATTTATGGGCAGCGATAGCCGCTTTTTTTTTTTATTGCATTGCATGACGGGATGAGCAAGCCGTTCGCCTGATGGTAAGCGATACGACCGCTCATAAACAGTAGCAACATTCCACTGCGCTCGCCATCCTGAGACATAAGATGTCTCAATATGTCCAGTAGTTGCTCTGGCTACAATGTCCTTCAATCCGAAACACAACAGTGTATTTAAGCAGTGTTGTTTCACGGGAGAAATAGACATTGCGGTAGTACCTACCCAGATGGCCTCTCACATATGAGAGACCTACCACCAGTAAACCACCGCTTTCTATCAGCCGAGCCGGTAGTACATCTGCCTATACCGGCAATAAAAAAATCACTAAATTTTCGAACGCCTATCGTTTCTAAACTGCATATTGAAAAATCTATATTTAAAATTCAGATCAACGTGAACCTTGGTGCTCCAGCACTGAAAGACCTTTACGAAAACTTCGAAGCGGCTGTAGAAGGTCGGGGCAAGAAGGTGGTCTCCTATTTTACCCACGACACGATGCTCGAGATGGTCTACTGCGCCATGGGGATCTTCAAGGATGATACTCCTCTGCAGGGGAGCACACGCAATGCCAGCCGGTTGTGGAGAACTAGTCATATCGGTGTCTTCTCTGTGAACTTGATCGCAGTTTTGAATAGGTATGAATAAACCCTTTGTTAAAAGACAAGAACTAAATAACGGTAGTTGATGTTCTTGGAAAAATCATTTGATTTATTATTTTATTATAAATGGCATAGACGCAAGATAACAGCTAATAAATACACATCATGCAAACTTTACCACTAACGTGATGTAATATGTTACGGGATTAAGTTTGATAGTAAAATTCTGCTGAGCAAACTTTTTCATATTTACATATATATTAGTTTTGAATATAATCTGATGCAAAGTACATGTCATTATGTTTGATTAAAGAGTGCAAGGATCTATACCAACCTTCAATATAGGTACTGACCACGAAAAGATGAAGCGTGATTGATTTCGATTGGTACCAAGATTCGACTTTCTGCTCAACCATTTCCACGTCTATGCTTTGACACTCTCAATTTTTAAACCATTGGTTTTCTCATCTTCTTTGACGATATCCAACCATTATTTTTTAGACTGCCATGTTAACAAAGTATTATCAATATTTCCAGTTGCGGAATATCAGGAAACCAGAGCTACAGGGTCCAGCTATTCATCAACGAGAAGCCCACGGAGCTGTGTCCTCTAGAAGGTTGCACCTGGCAGGAGTTCATGAACATCTTCCAGCCGTTCACCACCAGTACCCTGGATTTCTGCAGCCTGGATTACTCGCCCGAAGTCCTGGATAATGGAGTGCACGATCTGAAGGGATTGCACTGGATGTTCATGCTACCCTTATTAGTCAATATATGGAAGTTAATATTATGATAATTATTAAAAATTAAAATAAATTATTTAAGATTAAAAATGATGAAGTAACTGTTGTTTTTTTTTATATCCTGCTAAATTGCACGTTTTGGGGTTAGATTGTGGTATTGGGATGCAAGCCAAAATAAAGAGAAAGCATCTCAAGTCAGTCGATACTTACGGCCTTATTCATAAACAGTTTTCTCTATTTTAGTTATCGAATATTTTGTCCCTTACGCACAAATTTTGAATCCAGTTTGGGTGTAGAAGACAAAAGATTCGATATATTCAAATAAATAAATACAAAAACACATCCAACAGTCACATACATAGTCCTTGCCCTACACAAATATGTATTTATCTCGGTGTGGGAATCGAACCCGCGGCCTCGGCCGGCGTCTAACCAACTGTGCCACAAAGCCAAGTGTAATTATAATCTAGTTGTCATGTTAGTATAAAAATATGAATTCTGAATATGAGTAAGATTCCAAAACAATGAAATGTAATGTTTTATCGTTTGCCTTGAACCATATTCATAATAGATTGATTTTATACAGGCGGCCAATAATAAAATAATGAATCATTATTTCATGTATAGGAGCATATCCACCGCATTTTTAGTATAGTTTTTGGAACGAATCGAAAAGTAGACACAAAATATCATCAATATATACTGAATTCAGTGAAGCAATTACTGCATATTTCTCAGAGTATGCAAACTAGGTGCATGTAAACAGCAATTAATAACTAAAATTATCACTTCTCGTGTAATATACGAAATACATGGTTGTTAATTAGTATGATGTATGATTGACAGCCTCAGTGGTCGAGACGCCAGCTGCGAAACGAAAGGCCGCGGGTTTGATACTCGGGTAGAAATGTTTATGTATCAATAAATATGTAGCTCTTGGATATATTAATTGTATAGTGCGTGTGGGAATTCTTAGATCCCCTAGGAATCATTTTGGAGTATGTGTAGCCGAATAGAAATTTATTTATTGATTCTCATTGCTAGTTACAGGTTTCAACAAAGGAGGATGCTACTCATTCGTCTATTATAATATTTTTGATGCATGTTTGCACTTAAATCTACGGATTTTTATCTACGGATCGAATTTTTATTTGCTGTTTCAAAAAAAGAACACGTCTCTTATAATACAAAGTTTGAAACTATTTTGTTCAGTAATTATTTGCTAAAGGATAATCCGTGATATTGGTAAACCCTTTAAAGATTTTCCCCCGCTTCAGCAGTTTTTTTCACTCTGAGCTGTTGGTCCAATTTAGTGTATGTGTAGGCGTTGCAAAATTGTTATTATATAGCATTGCATCAGAAAGATCTCTTACATCGTGGGTGCGGTTATAAATACCGCGGTACACAACAACACTCATATCCGGGATGATTTTTATATTGGCGTATCTATGTGTAATGTGAATGCATGAATTTTTAGAAAAAAAAATTCTTTTATTTGATTTTAAGTGAAATACTGTGCATATTCTGATAAAATACTACTATTTTGTCTCCTGCTTTACTATGAAGGGAAGTGGACCAATCTGTCTTTTCAACACTCATTTGTTTTTCTTTATAAAACTTACTTGTTTGTTTTTTATCTAATTTCATTGCGGGTAATAGTTAAGGTAATGCTTGAGGCTTTCCGAGCATCAGTGCTTGGCTACAATTCCTTGCGGGTATTTAAAAAATGGTCATAAAAGTCCCAGTGGTTTGTGTTGGCGGGATAGTCTTTTTTGCGCGAGACGTTTGTCTCTGGATATTTGAGACACATACATCCCGCAGTTATTTTTTCAATTGTAATTTTGTAAGAAATTACTCTACCATAGTTGCTCTGTTGCGGCGCATTGCTTGGACAGTCTAGTTGGTCCCTACAAATCACCTGCACACGACATAATTAGCTAGTTATTTTAATATTACACATTATACTTGTGTTTTCTTATTTGTCAATCGATAACAAACCTATCTTTAGTGTTTGGATATTTGCTACTAATTTTATCGTCTTCTAGAAGTGTACTTAGTTTTTTTTTTCGAAGAATGTCGCAAAAACAATGTTCTTTTTAAAAGTAGCCACAGCAAAGCATTGGACAGATAGGTTTTTAGGTCATGTACGGATATTTATTGAACTGACATTCTACCCACAATATTTAGAGTGAAATGACAAGTGCCAAGCATCTACCTTCATCTGTCATCAGTGCTTTTACTAACGATGAAATTATTTGTCCAGTGTCACATCATCTCTGTGTAGTAAAAGTTGTGGGTGCAATAGTCCCTAGCCAAATATGTTCCAAAAATATGTGTCACAAAGTATTCATGTCAGATAACTAGGAATCCTTTTAATATAAGTGTCATTTAGTGCCATTAGACATTATCTATGATGTCCAGGTGTGAGGTGTACTCATATTTTCAAAATTAATGTTCAACATCAAGAAATAGAACTTGTCATGTCTTTATTAATTAGGTGTGTAAATGTGTCAAAATTCAGTTTTATGTGTTTGTTTGTGATTACACGTAGTTCTAGATTTAGCCTTCTAGATATTTCGTTGTGGTTTGAGTGGTAGAATATAGTGGTTGTGGTTCTATTTTTGTGATTTTCGTGTGTAACAAAATTTGAAATGTAAACGGTAATATGATTCGTTTCATTTTATGAGTGTTTAAATAGAATTGTGTGTTTAAAGTGATCGTGTTTCGGTTCTATGTTGAGTGGTGTGAAATTGGATCTTAGGTTTTCTAGAGTGGGTTTCAGAAATAAAAATGCTTGTGTTAATATTTTATGACAACGATATCGTTTTATTAGATGTGAGTCGGGGGCGGCGAGTGGCGGCGCGGGCGCGCGGTGCGGGGTTGGCGGGTGTGTCTCGGAGAGCGCGCGCGCCCGCCGCCCTCACTCGCGCCCCCGCACGATACATACTCCACGGCAATAAATAATATAAATAAATATCAACAATTACAAAATAGCCTTTCGTAAAAAGATTAGATCACTAAATTGTATATTTTTTTGGTATACAAAAAAAATGTTTTGCGTTTTGTAAATTTTACAGTTTCTCGTTACACGCTATAGTAACACGTAATCAACTGCTATGTATAAAAATGTTACATTATTTCAACGAAAAATCTGTACAGTCCGTCAATGTTTCTTGTAGTGGAACGTTTAGAAATCTTCGGGCGCCAGGTCGAACCTAGGTGGGAAGGTGCCGAATCCGTCAGCCAGGGCGGGGCGCGAGCGCTGGGGCTGCAACACAAACGAAAAACATTACAATCGGCTCGGCAATTACTGCACTATGGTGTCATGCGGGATACATGCCGGCGCATTCACGAACACAAGTATTTCATGGGGGTCACTGAGGTACTAGCTCTACTAGGTCCAGCACTGATCCTCGGTGCTGTGGGGGGTCGTGCAACAACCAGTTGCCAACTTACACATACTCCAGTGCTGGTCTATGGACGCCCTTTAACGGACGCCTGTATCAAAGAGCACATGTTTAGTGTTAAGAAAGAACTGTTGATAGTAAAGAGAGTAGTAAGGAAACGAACTCACCGCCGGACTGACTCCTCTCGCTGCGGATCCCGCGCGTCCCTTGCCACGGAATTTGCTAATGGCCTGCTCGGCGAGGTCTGCCCTCTCCTCAGCCTCCTCCAACTCCTGCTGTGCCTTGCGGAACTTAGCCAAGTTGAGGGCGGCGATCTCTTCGGCTTCCTCGATCTGCCTCTTGTATGTCTTGATCTTCTGCTGCAGTTTGTCGACGAGGTCCTGCATGCGCTCGTGGTTCTTGCGGTCCTCCTCAGCCTGGAAGGTGAGCTCCTTGATGCGCCTCTCAGATTTGCGGAGGTTCTTCTGTGCGTCGGCGTGTCTCCTCTGTTCACCGTCAAGCTCGTTCTCGAGCTCCCTGACCCTCTGTTCGAGTTTCTGGATGGCCTTCTTGCCTCCCTTGAGAGCGTTGGCCTCGGCCTCATCCAGCCTGACTTGCAGTTCCTTGATCTGTTGCTCGAGGGCCTTGCGGAGTTTCTCCTGGGTCTGGGCGTGTTCCTGCTCGGCGCGGAGTTCGTCAGCGAGACGAGCGGCGTCGACCATGGCCTTCTTAGCCTTCTCCTCGGAGTTCTTAGCCTCGTTGAGGAGCTCGTCGAGGTCGGAGTGCAGGGTCTGCAGCTCGGACTCGAGTTTCCTCTTGGCGGCAGAGAGGGACGCGCTCTGGGCGGAGAGCTCGTTGAGCTGTTCGTGGGCGTCGCTGAGTTCCTGTTCGGCCTGGCGGCGGGCGCGGTCGGCCTGTTCCAGCAGAGTGCGGGACTCTTCCAGTTCGTTCTGGAGAGCGTTGGCGCGGCGCTCCGAGATGCCAAGCTGTTCGCGGGCGTCGTCGCGGGCGCGCTGTTCCTCCTCGAGGGCGGTCTGGAGGTCCTTGATCTGTTGCTGGTAGCGCTTGATGTTCTTCTGGGCCTCGGCGTTAGCCTTGTTGGCGTGGTCGAGGGCGATCTCGAGCTCGTTGATGTCGGCCTCGAGCTTCTTCTTCATGCGCAGGGCCTCAGCCTTGCCCTTAGCCTCGGCTTCGAGGGAAGCCTGCATGGAGTCGAGGGCACGCTGGTGGTTCTTGCGGGTGTTCTCGAACTCCTCCTCCTTCTCCTGGATGCGCCTGTCGATCTCCTGTCTGACCTGAGACAGCTCGAGCTGAGCACGGAGGACCTTGTTCTCTTCCTGTTCGAGGGCAGCTTCGGCCTCCTCGAGGGCGGCTTGGAGCTCGTCCTTCTCGACCTCGAGACGCTTCCTGGCCTTCTCGATCTCGTGGATGTTGCGGCCACCTTCGCCGATCTGGTCGAGGAGGTCCTTGACTTCGTCGGCGAGGTTCTTGTTCTCGCGGCGGACAGCCTCGAGTTGTTCCTGGCCTTCCTCGTAGGCACCCTTGAGGCGGAACAGTTCGGTGGAGTAGTTGCGGCATTCCTTCTGGCTGGCGTCAAGTTCGGCGGCGAGGTCGTCGACCTTGAGTTTCCATTCACCAATGATCTTGTCGAATGCCTTCTGTTTCTTCTCGGCAGCGTTGGCGATCGCGGTGGCGCGGTCAACCTCGAGCTGCAAGTCTTCGACTTCGGTGGCAAGGCGCTGCTTGGTCTTCTCCAGAGCAACAACCTTCTGGTTGAGGGATTCGATGGTCTCCTCGGCTTCGGCGAGGCGGGCCTGGAGCTTGCGCTTGGCCTCCTCGAGTTCCTCGGAGCGGGCGACGCCCTCGGACTCGTACTTGGAGCGCCACAGTTGGGCCTCGGCGTTGGCCTTGGACAGCTGGCGCTGAAGGTCAGCCTTGCCTTCGGCTTCCTCTTCGACCTGTTCGCGGATGTTGTCCAGGTCGTGCTCCAAGTTGCGGAACTTGCCAAGAAGGGTGGCGCGTTCCTGTTGAAGAAAATAAAATAAATATTTGCTTCAGATTTTGTAGCTATGTCTCAAAATGTAATAACAAGTATATCTCTACATTTAAACTATTACATTATATTACTATTAATTTATAATTTACTACAATACTGTATCATATTATGTAAAAAAAAATAACATCTTACCCTGGCCTCCTCGTCGGCGAGCCTCTTGGTGTCTTCGAGTTGGGTGGTGAGAGACACCTTGATCTTGGACAGCTGAGACACCTGGGACTCGGCCTCCTCCAGTTGGCGGAGCAGGTCGGAGTTCTCGATGGACAACTTCTTCTTGGCGGCGTCCAGGTCGTTGAGGGTGCGGTTGGCCTCGTCAGCCCTGCTCTGGACCTCGTTGAGCTGGTGCTGCAGCTGCTTGACGATCTTCTCTTGGGCAGCCTACGTTTGGAATATTAATTAGATCCTTTCGCGAGGATTAGTGATGATTGATGATTAAGTAGTAGAGCGCGGCATAATTCCAGAAGGAAGAAGTTAATGGACGTTGAAGTATGTTTTAAAATTTATTTGTGTCTCTATAATATAAAATTTAGCTGTTTTTGTAAAGGGAAATGTAATTTAATATGTATTAAACATAATGTTTATTAATGTAAATTGTTGATCGTGTTGATTGTTAGTTTTCAAAACATTTTAAAATACCTATCTCGCTATAAAAACATATTAGGAGTTTTATTTTAATGTATTCATGCTATTTATTTTTTAATATTTTAGTTAAATAACGTTGTTAATTGAATTAAAATCATTGTCTGACTATTCTATAATTAGTTTTCACACGTCGTATTAAGCCGTAGCTAGTCAGCTTCATGCCATGATAAGTTTGTATAGTCCGTTGGTTATAGGTTTGTTAAGGATATCATTAGAATATTTTCCGTCATGAGTTTAGTGTATGATGTTTTGTGTACATTTTTCTATTTGTCAATAAGCTGCGAAGCGCTTAACTTGTTACCATTTGCATCATCTTTCATTTTGTACCTTTTCGTTGGACAAATGGTCGAGACCGGCACGGAGGTCATTGACTTCGCTAAAGTATTGAGAGCGCTCTTTCTCAGCCCTGGATGGATACAATATTACACAGATTTAGAACAATGCTTATTCTACCAATAACAAGTGGGTGTCGCGGGGCCGGACACATGTGTATCGTGTCGAGTGAAGTGTTCTGTAGGTCATACGAATGGGTCCATGCAGGGAACACCCCAGGCGGTAGACATGCCTCTACAGATGACATGTTACCTTCTCCCTCGCTACTTGATCGACCGCGGCGCGCGTGTTGTTTAACTCGTTGTAGCAAGCGGCGCGATCATGTTCTGCCCTGGATTTTGCATTTAAATTCAATAACGGCCACTAAACTTTTTAAACCCTCCATAAAATGCACATGTGCAGTCGTTAAATCGATATTGACGATGCATTAAACGGCGTCTATAAATAAAAGTAATACTCACTTAGCCTTGAGCTTGTTGAGCTGGTCGAGCTGCTCACCCATCTCGGCGACGGCATCGTTGTGCTTCTTGCGGAGGTTGGCGAGGGTGGACTCGTGCTGGATGTTGGCCTCCTCGAGGTCGCGGCGCAGCTTGCTGAGCTCGGCCTCACGCTTCTTGTTCAGCTCAATCTGAGCGGAAGTGGCACCACCGGCTTCCTCAAGGCGCTCACCCAGCTCCTCGAGTTCGCGGGCGAGGTCGGCGCGCTGCTTCTCGGCCTTGGCACGGGCTTGGCGCTCGGACTCGACTTCTTCCTCGAGCTCCTCGATGCGGCCCTGGAGCTCCTTAATCTGTTTCTGGAGCTTGCTGACCAGGGACTGCTCGTCCTCGAGCTTGGCGGTGAGGGAGGAGATCTCCTTGTCCTTGCGCTGGATGGTCTGTTCGAGCTCCTTCTTGTTACGCTCGAGGTCGGCGACGGCCTCCTGGGTAAGCTTGAGGTCGCCCTCAACCTTCCTCCTCTGCTTCTCGACGTCAGCGCGCAGTTTCTTTTCGCGCTCCAGAGAGTCCTCAAGCTCGTCGAGGGTCTGCTCGAGCTTCTGCTTGACCTTGTTGAGGTGGTTGACCTTGTCCTCGGCAGCCTGGAGCTCCTCGGAGGTCTTCTGGTTGGACTCGCCCTGGAGTTTCTTCTCCTTGTTCAACTTGTTGATGAGCTCGTCCTGGTGGGCGATCTCGTCGTTCAAGTTGCGGATCTGGTGGTCCTTGGTGGCCTTGTCCTGCTCGGCCTTCTGGACGGACAGTTCCAAGTCCTCGACATCCTTCTTGAGGCCAGAGACTTCCTGCTCGAGTTTCTTCTTGGCTTGGAAGAGCTGGTTGCGGGCATCTTCCTCCTGGGTGAGGCGGTCTTGGGTGTCCTATGGTAAAAATAAAGTTATTTTATTACACCGTATTAACTAGTTATTTGTTTAAAATAAGCGTTTATCGATTGTATCTGGTTCTTGTATTTCGCGGTTTAAAACGCAATTAACTGTTTGCAATAAACCTGTAAGTTGCCCACGTATAGAATATTTTTAAACTGAAACTGTTATTTCCCATCTAAACAAAACCTATGTTTATTTAAAGAATCACGTAAGGCAACATTGCGGTAAAGCACTTGCAACATTGTATGCATAGACATATTTGGTGGGGCCCGTCTGATGTTCTTCCAAGAAACGAGATTTCATCAAAGCTAATTAAAATAATAAGGAAGTAGGAATAAACACGAAATCGCAACCCAAATCTCGCTCGCTATTTCAGTTTTCATTACACACCGCGGAACACCCAAACACTTGGCCGTATACGACACTGCCTACTAAATATAAGTGGCGATGAAAGCTTATATTTACGATTATACACTAATATTACAAGTGGTACTTACCCTAAGTTGGTTCTCGAGGTCGTTCTTCTGCGCCTGCAACTTGTTGGCGCGCTCCTGGGTCTCGGACAGGGAGCCCTTCTCTCCCTCGAGGGAGGCGAGCAGGGCGGTCTTCTCCTCAAGGAGCTTGGCGTTGAGGGCCTCGACTTCCTTGCGGAGCTTCTCTTCCTTCTCGAAAGCCTCCTGGGCCTTCTGTGCCTTCTCCTCGAGTTTCTGTAATATTTCAACACTTTTATCCACACCGTTCCCGTTCC
Organism: Hyles vespertilio; assembly: GCA_009982885.2. Classification (NCBI taxonomy): domain Eukaryota; kingdom Metazoa; phylum Arthropoda; class Insecta; order Lepidoptera; family Sphingidae; genus Hyles; species Hyles vespertilio. The sequence goes on from CM042811.1 coordinate 2,125,871, forward strand.
ACTCGCTTTTGTGAATCACGTCCGCCATTGTTGATTTAATTAATTAAAACATCAAAGTATAAAAAATAGGAATGCAAGTGTGTTCGGTTCGTTCGAGTATATCGGAAGGGTTGGTGCGCGCGCCGCCGACCGCTCCGGTACTGATCGCCGTTGGAGTTTTCCAGCGGGCGCGGGACCGCCCACGCTCGTCAGCGCGTGGAGAAAACGCGCGGGCGGCAGGCGGCGGTGGGGGGCGCGGAGTCCAGAAATGGGCGCAGGTGGTGCGGTGTCGCGTAACCGACAGGTGGGCGCGGTCGGTTCTATTTGCGTTAATGTGAATCACCGGTGCCAAACTCGTTCATATTGGGTCAGAGTGCTCGATCATTTTAATGATGTCGATGATTGATACTTACGGCGATCTCATCCTCGATGCGGGTGACGTTGAGGAGGGGCTTGACCTTCTGCCACAACTTCCACCAGGGCCAGGTGCGGAGTTGCAGGTACTTGCGCAAGTTGCGCTGGACAACTTGGAGAGCCAATCTGCGGACAAGTCATTGTTGTAGCCTTGGCCGCCAAATATGGAGTGCACGTGTTGCGAACCATAAACGATTGAGTTGTCATTACCTCTGGTCCTGCAGCTTTCTGTACTCCTTACGGGACAGGTAACCGCGGATGTAGGCCTGGAGCCAGGACACAATCTTGGCGAGCCTGTCATCACGCAACTCTTCCATCTGACCCAGGACACCGGCACGGAAGAACACCTGTTCGCATAGATCATGTGTCACACAAGTGTCGGAATGTAGGGCGGGTCAATTTTATAACACATCAAAATTCTAAACGTCCAGTATTTATAACTGGTGCCAAAATAGAATCGTCGGAAGTAACTTTGAATTAAGGAGAGAAAACACTTTAAGATATTTATTATTTATAAATATTATTTATAAAGTGTGTTAGTAATAGGTTCTTAAAATAGTACATTTAGTTAAACATGCAAGAAAGATAAATAATAAGATATACAGAAGGTTAAATTTTTATAGTTTCATGCAAAAGGAGAGAGAGAGATTTGAGTACGGTGTAGTGTGTTCATGCTTGTGTGGCTACCTTGGTCTTTCCGAGCCTGAAAGACTCCGAATCCAAACCGGTATGTTCGAGAATTTTCTCAGTGGCTTTCTCCGGTGAAATGGGTTCTTTGATGAGGTTCGGGCACAGAATTTTGTATCTGCGTTAGGGGAGCACACATAATAATAACAAACACTGTATTTTATGTACGTGTACGTGTTTGGGTAGGAATGTGGAGTCTGCGTAATTGGGACTCCATTAGGGTAAGCGGGTACTATTTAATCGAATTGCAACACCAGTCTCATGAGGCGATTGCAATCCGACAAGCATAAGCCCGGCGACCCCGTCTACGGGTCGCTCTAGGTTCATCAACTGCTAACTACTATACTAGTTCCGAGACATGCCTTGGTGTGACCGAGACGGTAGGACTCGACATCCAAACCAGTAGCCTCCAGGATGACTTGGGCGATTTTCTTAGGATCGGTCTCTTTCTCGACAGCTTGAGGTGCCAGGATCTTGTAGCTACATTATCAAAATACATGGGCACACAATGAGGGACTATGTAGTAAAAATCATCATCACATACACTATAAATGCCTCGGGTGTAAACAGGAAAACATGAGGAATTCTCGGGGTATCAAACATCTACGCGTCTTAATAATATTTTGGACACGTATTGGTACTACAGTAAAACACGAATAAATAAGGATTGGTTTAACCACATGTCACATCTTCTAACAAAATGCGACAAGGTGCATCTAAATTATTAACAAATCTAAATGAGATCGGACCAAACTAATTAAAACTACATGTCTCGTTCAAAGTAGGTCCTTTTTCTATAACATGCTGTTCCATTCCCTTGCAATGGCTTGCCTTTGTATGGCCAATACGATAGCTCTCGGGATCGAGCCCGATTTCCTCCAAACACTTCCTAGCGGCCTCTTTAGGATCTTTTTCTGCTGTCATGACGACTGGCGCAAGAATCATGTAACTGTTCATCAAATATTAGCTTTATAAAATGATCACTATAAATAACAAAATGTACAATGTGTCACATAAACACTCACACCTGGACTTAAAATAAATTGAGGTGTGAGGAGTCATCGAAACATTTTTAGAAAACATTAGTCAGGATTGTGGAGTGACGCAAAATGCCCGGCAACCGAACCGGAATAACGCGAACATTCCAGACTGGAATTTTGTTTAGACTCCATCCAACCGAAAATATGACGTGTCAAAATAAATTTAATCCATTGATATCAAAATAAAATGTTATACGATGACTTCAATATTTATGGCGTGAGTGGGTATGTTTTAAATATTGGTATAGTTTCAAGAGTTATTTTGGTTGGGATCTTACCGGAGCTTGAAGTCAGGGTAGACCATCCTGTTGGGGAAACCTTTACGGCAAATACGGATACCCTCAAGCACACCGTTACAGGTGAGCTGGTGCATCACAAGGTGGGAGTCGATGAGACCTGGCGGACAACGAGACAAAGGTACAGGACACGGCATCGTACAAGTTCCAGGTTAGTAACATTCTCACAATTAATTTAACTAACCGCTTGTTAGAAGTTTGTGCGAATCATAATTTTAGAGTCATTGCCAATTTTGCTAAATATGTTAGTTATTTCAAAGTTTATATTAAGGTTATTTGAATTATAGCAAAAAGTTATAACCTGTTTAGGTTTTAATGTGTTGAAAGAATTCAATTTCGTTCATGCAAACTTATATAGGGAATTTTTTAATTTTACTAAAAGGTATAATTTTTGATGTTCTACTATTGTATATCAAGAAAATTATAATTGAACTCACCAGGCTGCTTCAACTCGTTAGGGATGATACAACGCACGAAGTGAGGTTGAGTGGACCTCAGCGTTGTCATCAGGTTGTTAAGTTGTTCCTGTGGAGAAAGCACATGTTAGCGGGGAACTTGAAGCCAGCAGGTATGCACACAACAAACATATATCATTTGAAACATTAAACAAAAAGCTACACATAGCTGGAGTTTGCGATAAAGATTATTTCAACGTATACTTTGAAATAATCTTCAGTGAACATATAAAAGCGACACACATGGACGTGACAAACAAAGAAGTACATTTAATGAGATGATCACAACACACATGTTAGAGCGTAGAACACGAACACATTAGTATGATCAGCGGCAAACGTAGCATAGTACGTTCTTTTAAGTAACTATTTTGCTGCTGAATTTGATACGTTTTCAATTGGTATTGTACTCTCCAATTACCAATACTGTGCATCTAATATGAATGATGGTGCATAACACATAAGTACGTATCGTAATGAGTGAGATGGATTTGAAGTTACCTTTAAATGATACAATTATGATAATATCCTACAAGTAAAACAACACAACGTGATGTAGATCTACATCCAGGTAGGTAGCTACATCATTATGATAATATGCAAAAATAATTCTAGATAAAATTTGAAACTCATGTATACCCTGTAGGCGGAGGAGACAGTAGCGAAACCACCACCCTTCTTACCGCGACCGCCTATGGACGTATATTAAACAAGCAATGAATTAGTAAGGGACAATCACAATAAAGACACGTGGACAATGGGACACCCGACGAAAAACACCTGAGACAGACAATTGCGGCGACATGAGCTGTGCTGTAAACTATACATACATAGACTAACGTAGTATTAATGATTAAGCGTGCTCGGCCAGCACTATCGAAGCGAGAGCGACATTACATGAAGGGAACAAACTCCGCTCAATAGCCGCTAGCCGTGAACATATAGAAAGACGATAACAGTTAAGCCACGAGGAGCCACATAAGCAAATCTCGTATGTCGTTTATCTAATTTTACCCTGTAGAGCGATGATACAGTCTGGAAGGCGGAACCCTTAGCGCGCTTGCCACCAGCGCCTATTTTATTTAAAATACAGTGTCAGATCAGGATATAAGCAAGTATGATGTTGTCTTTGATGACTGACATCAGTAAATGCAATTCATAGTTGAATAAAGTTAGAGGAGTACACGAATGGACCGAGAGTGCAGAAGTAGAATAGCAAACTCGGTTTTGGTATCGGATGAGAAAGAATCTTGTGTCCATAAAGAGCGGGTGCTGTGATTTGATGGATGTAAGTTCACAGGAGTGGTTTACAGCTCATGATACCTGGTTTTCTTCAACGTCTCTTGAATATAGGGGCTATATTTTGGTAAAGGAATTGTCATTATAAAAGTAAAATACTTCATTTCATTGTAATAACTCCTAGTGCTCTATTAAATGATACATACCCTTGCCACCGCCGCCACCAGCATCACCAGACTGACCAGGATGGTCAGCAAAGATCTCAACCAACAGTTTATTGGCACCCTTCTTGAACTGGTCAACGACAGTGTCGTTGAGGGGGTCCTTGTTCTTCTCAAGCCAGCCAGTGATGTTGTAACCGACCTATTCCAAGAAGGGTTTACATCAGTTTGCGTCCTCGAATGAAGTTCTGAGCCTTGACGAAGTCTCTGCAGCTTGGATACTTACGTTACCGGCGTAGTGACCAATGGCGAAGTGAGCGGCCTGGCAACCGGGCTTGGGGGGTTTGGGCTTCAGGTAAGGAGCAGACTTGCCCAAGTGGTTGTTGTTCAACTTCTCAATGAAGGTCAGGTCAGTGGCTTTCGGGAACATAGACTCTTCCTCAAGGATGGAGAGGATACCCATGGGCTGAAAACGGACCGAAGAGGTTAGATCGCGAACGTGATGTACCGACGCTTCTCTGAAATGCATTAATTCTGGGGAGAAAATAACTGAAATATTAATTTAACGTTTACAAGATAAAGTGTAATGAAATCAATACTTAATGAATTACAAAACATATATAAATGACAGAAACTTATACTAACAGATTGTATAGCCATTTGTGATAAGTTTAGTGTTATTCATCAAGCGTCATGCAACAGTGCAAGTTGTAACGGATAGCTTTGTGGTGGTAAATAAAAGCCGACTCTAATAGTAATATTTACGTAATACGAAATACGAAAAGCTGTGCAATACTATTCCATTTTATAGATAAAATAATATTTTTATGCGTTATTTGCTTTCTCAATTGCAGTATTACAAATTTTGTGCGATACCTAACAGCGGTGTAGAGAATTTTATTCGGGGCGCGATAGCTTAGGGATTTATGAATTCATTACTATATTTATGGAGTGAATATGCTTGCTTTGATTGCGTGTGCAGTTCAAGCAATATTTTGCATTGGATCATAAGTTACCGCGGGGGAGGGGCAGTCGGCCATACAATTTTGCATTTCCAGGCGATGACTTAATAGCTTGAAGCTTGTCTAGCCGCGACCCTACATCTTCAAGCTTTATATTTTTTTCTAATACCTTTTCTATCAAATCTATTGTCGGTTGGAGATCCATACCAAAATCTATAAAAGTCCATTGTATCCCTTCCCTTTCGTATTCTTCTTGTTCTAGGACGAACATGAAATGGTTAAAATATTGCTGTAATTTCTCGTTGGTAAAGTTAATACAGAGTTGATTAAATCCGTTCATCTGCATGCGACGAGACATGAAAAAAATAACCGTTATATCTTTCATTAATAAATTGGTATTGTCTCTATGAGTGGAAAGTACGCGTCGACTTCTATTGGGACGAAAATCTAGTAGAAAACACACAGATAACACACAAAACCACAAAGGGCAAACAGCATTGATGGAGCCTCTCGAATAAAGTCATATCAATGTTAGCCAATTGGTGAAGTTAATTCTCAAAATCACAGAATTTTCGATTGAATGTACAATATTCGAGAGCTCTAATGGCGTGCGGCAAGCGTTCCGTTGTGCGTTTACGCCATCTACCTTTTCAATAAGGTCAATGCAATGTTGGAGGTCCATGCCAAAGTCAATGAAAGTCCATTCGATGCCTTCGCGCTGGTACTCTTCTTGCTCCAGTACGAACATGTGATGGTTAAAGAATTGCTGCAGTTTCTCGTTTGTGAAGTTAATGCAGAGTTGCTCAAAACCGTTGTACTGCAGGGAGATTAACAGGGTTGTTTAGTAGGTCCGAAGGCTACAGCGCGGATTTCGTTCCACGCTTTGAAATACCCAAAGGAGAGACCAAGTCTGTCCCAGAGACTTGGATGACGGACTAACACGTTATCCCGTCACGAGAGCTCCCAGCCACCGACGGTTGTATCGACCATGCCTAACCCGACAATTACCTTCTCAATAAGATCGATACAAGCGAGCAAGTCCATTCCGAAATCGATGAAGGTCCAATTGATGCCTTCCTTCTTGTACTCTTCTTGTTCAAGTACGAACATGTGGTGGTTAAAGAACTGCTGGAGCTTCTCATTGGTGAAGTTAATGCAGAGTTGCTCGAAACCGTTGTACTTTTATAAACAACAGGAAAACAACGTGAATGGATGTGTCGTAAACGGTTAATGAACTAATCTAATACACTTCGTTAGTGGGCCACAATTGTTTAATCACATTTAGAAGTGGGAAGTTTCCAACCGAGCTTCACGCACACTCGGTGTACCTTTTCAATAAGATCTATGCAGGCGAGTAAGTCCATTCCAAAGTCAATAAATTCCCAGTGAATGCCTTCCTTGGTGTACTCCTCTTGTTCCAACACAAACATGTGATGGTTGAAGAATTGTTGAAGTTTCTCATTGGTGAAGTTAATGCAAAGTTGCTCAAACCCATTGTACTATGAAATAAATTTGCATTAATATCATACGAAATATTTCTGAAATATTCGTCTTCTACTCTACTCTTATCCCGCACTTATGTGGGATCTAAACACACTTTTATTATATAAAAAATATATATTTCGTAGTTTTAAGACCGGCTATTTGCCATCATCCCTAATGGGAAAATATGAAATCTCGAGCGATGACTCCCTTAATTTATTTTGGAAAAATCAACGCTTTGCTTGACTTGGGAATCGAACCCAAGGCCTTAATGTTCATTGGGTATTTGCATTACTATACCGGTGAGGCAAAATATCGAAAATACTATTGTATTTCTTAATGATGGAACATCAACTTTGAACTTAAGTTCATTTAGCCGAGTCCCATTCTCCCAATACTCACGTCGAAGATCTCGAAACCGGCAATATCCAGTACACCGATGAAGTGCTGCCTCTTCTGCTTGGTGTCAAGAGTTTCGTTACACTTCTTGACGAGCCACTTGAAGAGACGGTCGAAGATACCCTTGCAGAGGGCACCGACGGAGTTGGTGACCTGGTCCTTGTTACGACCCTGGGTGACGAACTCGTTTCCGACCTTGATGCGGGGCTTCAACAGATTCTTGTACAGGTCCTGGCAGTCAACACCAAGGAGCTTGGCAACCTTGTCACCATCCTATAATGAGAAACGGGATTAATTAGTACATAATTCTCACTGATCTTTTTAATTTTGGTGAATTTCAATTTATGTCATGAAACTGTGTAGGTATTGTGAGACACTTTTTTAACAATGAGTATTGCTATATAAATACTAAGACTTTATTATTTATAGTGGTTATTAAGTCTATGGAAGTGCTTTGTGTGAAATTTACTTTTTTTGTTTTGCTGGTACTTTTTCTCTATTAATGCACAGTGTAGTAGTAATAAGTATACAAACCTCAGTGCCGTCGGCCTCAGCCTGTTCCTCGCGACCCCTCTGCTTGAACTTCATGCAACCCATGTGCATGACGGCGGCAGTGATCTTGTAGACATTGTCCTTCTCTTCTTGGGTGAAGCCCAGGATGTCGAAGGCTTGCTATAATACCAGAACAACACGTTAAAAATGACATCACTTCCGTTGGTGGTAAGAAAACAAACTAAGGAAAACATGAAGTGATAGAGAGATTAACCAAATAGAAAAAGTTAAGAAAGAGCTGAGTATTTTAACTGCAAAAGGATTTTTAAATGTAAAATATACAAGGAAAAGACAAAGTAACAATTATTTCGAACATTAATTTTGAAGGTATTATTTTAAGGGGAGAAAAAGATATTCAAAACTTAAATGGGTTACCTTATTTTTATGAAAATGACTGAAAATATAAGAGGCAAGAAAACTATGACACAGCAAATGTTAATAATGATGAAAAAGAAAGCGTTAGGTTTTAAAGCGGGAGACAGTTATTTTTTCTATTGAGTGCACGAGATGGTTTCTGTGATAATGTGAAACGAATGTATAATTCGTGTTTTCTAATATTCTTATCAATCTTAAGTCCGATCATTGGATTTTCAGATTAAGCTTTGATTGTTTTACTTCTTATTGCTCACAAATTTTATGTTGCAGCATAAAGTTGCACAACCACTTTTTTCTCGAATAACTATTATCGTCCATGTCATAATAAGTAGTTAATTCTTTGAGCCAACCAAATTTTCATTTTCTACCACTTACGTCAGTCAAAAGACATTCTTCACCGTCATCGACGTTGGGGATGGTAGTCTTACCCTGAGATACGATGTAGTAATCGTAAACGTCGTTGGACAACAGACACATATCTGCCAATTAAACCACGTGATTAATACCATACCCTCCATCCCGCATACCCTGGAATTGTCATCCTATCTGTGTGTGTTCGTGTGTGCACATATTAGTTTAAATCTGGTTGTGCTGGTGCTGGACTGGGACAGTCGTAGCTCCGTGATTAAAAAACCCGTGCGGAAAGCCCTTGGAACTCTTGCAGGGAGCGGGCATGTCATGTGTATGTCAGAATTTTGCATTAAAAGTTCCCAATGCGTGGACACTTGGAGACGCACGCTCCATGCGTAGGCTCGCCACTTACTACAGTCAGTTCGAACTGTTCCGCGTCGTTGACTCCCGGTATACGCGTCTTCCCTTGACTTACGAGGGGATAGTCCGAGATGCGGTTGCTTAGCATCGTCACCTCTGGAAACAGCAAAATATCTGACATACGCATGCACCGGCCGAGTCGCCGCGACCACAAGCGAAGCAAGCATTCAGCGAAAGACAGTGATGAAAAAAGTATAAGATGAGCCAGCTTTCTGAATCTGGACTCACGTCGGTCAGCCTCATTTCCTCGCCGTCATCGACGCCAGGAATGACGGTCTTGCCTTGCGACACGATGTTGTAGTCGTTGACGTCATTGGACAAGTAGCATTGGGCTACAAACACCAATCATTGTCACATATGATAATTGGTGTCTTAAAACTAGGGGTACAAACAGGGCCAACACCTTTGTAGGGCGGTACACAACTAAAAAACTAAATCTAGGGTATCTCTAGCTGCTATATGGGCAAGATGCGTGGACTCGTGCTGTTTCTGTGCGGCACAGGTCTCACAACAAACCGTAAACCAGCCTTCTGCTCGATGAAGGCTGAACTTACGTCGGTCAGTACACACTCCTCTCCATCGTCTACATTAGGGATGGTAGTCTTTCCTTGCGAGACGATGTAATAGTCATATATGTCGTTTGACAGCATACACATTTCTAAATAGTAAAATACAAATTAATTATCATTATAATTTTCTGAGTGTTCTCAACTTTTTTCGTGTGTGTTGTGTGGAAGCTGTAATATTGTCAGCTAATGTTTACTGGATTGCATTGCAATATTTTATTTCATTGTTTATGTGACTTAAATAGATTTAAATGAAGTCTATAGTAATATTAGGTCCTTACAGTTGAACCCAAAACTAACGTATAATTTTAAGTAAACATGAACTGACAAAATATCTAAAAAATAATATAACATTTTATTTTAAATTAAATCTTTCTTTAAAATTAACATTTTCATTTAAACTTTAAAATGAGATTATAGTACATAATATTTATCTCTTGCATTTGAATAATAGTTGTCAAAACTTAAATCTTTATCATTGAAACAATTTCTCCTCTATAAATTAAAACCAAAAAAATATTATCTTTTCATAAGTTATCCAAGTTACTGTTAAAGTATTTAAGTTGTTCAGTTTAATTGGTCTTGTATGTATTATGTATACGCACCCTTAAGACCAGGGACGGAACCAGACATCATCTGGTAGAAGATGTGGTAAGAACGCTCAAGGGCTTGCTGGGAGATGACACGGGCCTTCTCGAGCAGGTCTGTGGGGAAAACGGTAATTTACCACCATATCCCGAAACCTTCAAGTGAAGGAAGACAGAAGACAATACTTACAGGTCTCGATATCGGCACCAGCCAGTTTACCAGAGGGACCGAAGTGGATACGGATGAATTTACCCTGGGAAAGGAGGAAAACAAAATTTAAGATATCATTGTTGAAGTGTGTGAAGGGCCTGAAGCGTTACTAACGTAATATTCAATGGCTACGGTACAATATTATTTGATTTTATGATTAAATCCGTTAGTTACATCTCTTGTTCATATCGTAGCATAAGGAAGCTTCTCGGCTTACATTAATTTTTGCAATATATTTTCATTTTATAATTCAGAATCTATTACTTAAAGTTTCAATTAGGCAATATTACTTGACTTCCAATTGTTTTAACTAACTTCCTTACAGATATAATAAAGTAGAAAGATACTTACGAAACGCGAGGAGTTGTCGTTACGCACAGTCTTGGCGTTACCGAAGGCTTCAAGCACAGGGTTAGTCTGGACGACCTGGTCTTCCAGGGAGCCCTTCTTCTCCTGGCTGGGGTCCTTCTTTTGGGAAGCACCGACGGTGGCGAAGTAAGCAATTACCTTCTTTGTGTTCTCAGTCTTTCCGGCACCAGACTCACCGCTGTTGATTTAAAGGTAAGATTTTGTTAGTCTCACGATCTGTCGGGTCCTGCTTTTTGAACTTTGTTTTGGGTTTTGAGGCTTTAGATTCGTCTGACTAGAATTTGAATGTTACATAAATTACTTCATTTTTATGGGAAAGTATTTTTTAAAAGAGCAATTGTGAAAGTTTACATTAGGTTTTACTTTTTAACCGCAGGTTTAAAAAGAAAGGAAAAAATTAACTATTCCATTTAACAAATTAAATTTAAGTTTTTACCCCTTAGATATATATTTTACGACCTTTTCATTTAAAAGTAAATTCTACATCCAATACTTACGTAATCAACATAGATTGATTCTCGTGGTTGGTCAACATGTTGACGTAGGCACCGTCGGAAATGGCGAAGATGTGGGGTGGCACTTCCGAACGACGCTTGCCACGGTACAGTTTGGCGCATCGTGTAGTGTACACGGGGAACCTCTTGTAAGGGTTGATAGCCACACAGAAGAGACCCGAGTACGTCTGTGGTGAAGAATTGAGGGTTAGATGGTTGTGATGGTGGTGAGAGAGCTGGTGTGGTTGGTAATGAGAATTGATGTAGGGATGAATGAGTTGGTGTAGCAAAACATAGGATTCTTGGGGGAAGGTTCTCGTAAGACATAAGAAGGTACCAACAAGGACTTTGTCTAAGCGAAATATGATTTTTTGGCGTGGTTAACCCAATGGCAATTTTGTGGATAAGAAAATATGGGGCCTAGCAAATAGTGGGAGTAACATTGGTAGGCAGATGTTATAGGGCTAGCAAAATTTGCGACCGTGATAATGCTACTAAGGATTTTGATACTCAGCAGGTGGCAAAAATCGGGTACGTGAAAGAATATTAGGAGACGTACGACTATATATAATACATTGGAGGTATCAAAAATTAGGTCCATAAAAAAGGGGACTGATTTATAGTACCGTGAATATTTATTCAAAAGGTACCAAAAATTGGGTCCGTGGAAAATATAGGACTCTACTTTGGACTTACCAAAATTTTAGACCATTTTGGGAGGCCAACACGGGAACCTAGTTAAACGGTACCAAAAATTGGGTCCGTGAAAAAATATAGGACTCTACATTAGAGCTAGTACGGAAATATCATCAACAATACCAAAAATTGGCTCCGTGAAGAAAATAGATTTCTTAGACAGGAAGCTATACTAAAATTTTCGCAAAGGATATATCTAATAAACGTAGGAATTAAGGACTATATTATAAGTCCAATTTTTTTTTGTGAATGATGTCTTATATTTTGGAGTACTGGTACATTGTAGGTTGCAGAAACCGTTCCCCATGAAATATGAAAACAGATAATGTTCATGATGTGATTTTAAAACAATAACACTTAAACTAAAACACACCACACAGAGATAGTACTGTACGAGTACTTTGAATATCTGCAGAAATCAACAGAGTGTTGTATATTCCCAAAAATTTTGAGGAATTTTAAAGAAATTACTATTATAAATTAAAGACCAATTTATACAATACTCTGTTGTTTAAACCACAAAAACTTCAATGTCCTGTTAAAACAATAGGCGGACTCCATTGAGTCCAACACGAAAGAAGACGAGCAGGGGTAATGTAGCGATACCCTTATTGCTCTAGGAGACAGAAGATACTTTCAAGTTACCGAGAAAGTATGATCTTAAAACTAAAACACAACATAAAACTATGTCTAAACACGAAGACCGAAAACGCTAAAACAATAGAAGAAATATCCTGGACGTTCTGGGTCCTTTTGCACCGACTTGTCCTGTGTAGAAGGTTTCAAGTTCGGTCTCTAAGAACTAGAATGGTTTGAAAGTGGAAGAGGACAGAGGATAAGTAGACACATTTACTCAAAAAAATGCTTCTTGTCTTACTTTTAAACTTTGGAACACTAGATATTTAACTTTAAGTACCGTAAACTTTTGGCACTATAAATAATCTAAAGACTTAATTAATAGCTATTTAATTAGCTATTAACAAAGTATAAAACCAATGATTGAATGTAGCAATCACTTCTATCGAGAGAGAAACTTCTTGATTGTATACCAAAATATACCAATTATAATAAAATGGACCGAAATAGAAACATCTGGCGTGCAGATCTGCCTATTTATAGTTCACAAATTGATAAATCATTCCAAGATTAATTGCGCCGTTAATAGATAAGTCTTGTACTTTAAAACTTGATTTAGTTCCAAGCGTATCGAGAAATGTGTCTACACGATGAAAGATCGGAGAGGTGAGGAACATGCACACTCCAAGGCCCCAACTCCTGACCGAACCGGCATCCGACTTACGTAAATAAGTTTATGGTAATATCTCTGCTTCAAGTTATACAATACTGAAGCGTCGTTGAGGTATGTCAAGTTGGACATATCCTCGCATTTTTCGTACTTAGGTGGGTTGACTTGGGCCACCTGATCCTTCTTGAAGTCTTTTGTCTGCGGGAAATATGGTTACGTTAGTGCTATAGTAATGGATGAGGCGCGCTTGGCGCCTACTTACATAGATCAGTTTCGCGTAATATCGTTGTCGAAGATTGTGAAGTACGGCAGCTTCGTTAAGGTACGTCAGATCTGCCATGTCTTCAACTTTCTCGAATTTCGGCGGGTTTACTTGTGAGAGGAGTTCCTTTTTAAGTGTCTTTTCCTGCTCATTTAATGAAAAGTTAAGTATATATTTACAAGTTATATGTTTATCTTTCAAGTCACAAACCATCAGGATTCATCGATAATTAATTATTGTTACAAATGCTGAAATACCATTTACATTCTTACTATGTTTACTTTTTTATCAATTAATTACCATTAATTGCTTCCTTAATTATCTACTTGTTTATTTTTATCAATTTTTTTCTTTATTATCCTGCATGATGATGATAACTTGATCCTAATCATGTTTTTTCTCGATAAAAGATAAGAAGAATCGATAAAGTTACCTCGCCACCGGGAAGGTTGACGGTCACCAGGTCTCCCTTGGTGGCCTTGATCTCGCCCTGCACGAAGCCCTCCTTTTCGTCAGGCACCCAGCATGCCTTCTTGCCATCGTAGGGTTTGCTTTGGTCGATACGCTTCTGTTCGAGAGAAACGAACAGGTATGGGGTCGGATCGGGGTCCTCACCCTCTTGGACCACTGGCTTCGGCATTTTCGGAGGGCTAACGAGACTTTTGGGCTAGTTGAGACACGAGAACACTGCCCTGGAGCCTTCCTGTGAACACACCACGCGAGTTAGCACCGACTGGTCGCAAGTTGCTGCCAACTGACGGCGATAGAGTAGTTCGGAGCGCGTGCGCCTATTTGTGGCTGTAACCCGAGTAGAAGCCCGTCTGGGAACGTTGCCAGCTCCGCCGCTTTGCGTAATACCGACTTTTATGCTCGTGTTTTTATTAGCTTATCCCGAACGGCCCTTCGCGGATGTTACGTTACACGGGAATGCGAGCCTGGAGGCACGCCAACCGATTTATCCGTCACTGGATTGTTTAGTCTTTTATGGTGCTGGTTGATGGGTCAATATGATTTCGATTGTTGTACTTTCTTTTTTAAGCTTTGACTTAATTACTTTCAATTTAATTTATATTTCCTTTCCTTTTCAATGAAATTCTATCATTCAAAAATCTTATTCAGTTCATAAATCAATTTCAATTACTTTAAGATCACTTTTACTATTACCATTGATTGATACTTAAATTCAAATATTTCAATTCATTTATCAAAAGCTCTTATCTATGCATGAGGCTTTACCGTCACTTCGATAGGGCTGTAAATGCGTTATAACAATCATCAATCATACGTGAACCACGAACCGAACACCAAGAACCTTCCCACTGGCTCCAGACCACTTCACAATCAATCCAATGAACACGATAATCGGCTGCGTCCTTGGGCACTGCACGGGTATGCACTGGGGCGGCGGAGGCTGCGGCACTCGCGATGCACTTCACAAATGAGCGCACGGTCCGAGCACGTGTGCGCGTACTCACGTTTGAAGCCGTTCTGACCGGCGGCGGGGAGCCTCGATGCTTTTTATACCGGCAATACGATACCATCGCTCGCGATCACCCCATTTTAGGCGGATGCCAGCCAGGGGCTCGGCTACACTTTCAGCCGAGCTTAGCTTTCACTCGGCCGGCGGCCGCTGTGCCGCATCCCGCTCCGGCGGCGTTACAAAAAATATTATAAATGCATTTTAGCCGTCCATCTCGCGGCTTCGGCGTGTTTACAAAATAAAACCTGGAACGCAGCGCTGGAACACTCCGGCTACTGGAAGCAGACCTTCCATTAATCCAGAGAGAGATGTGCGAATGATAATAAACATCGAAACCCGTTACGATCTTATAATTTAATAGTTATTATATAATTATGTCGAAATTTAGTATTTTATGTGGTTCCAGCGTTTCGTCACATATCTTTAGTTTCAAATAATTCTTACGGAAGTTCAAGTGCTTGTTTCTATACTGGTTATGTAGTTTTATTAATATTGTCTGAGTTTTTATTGTTAATTATTTGGTATTTGTGTTAACTTTTATAATAAGAAATATGGAGGTCTAAGACTATCAATTAAGTAAATTTTCATTTCAGTGATTTTGCACCTCTGTTTTTACTAAAAATGATTAATAGGGTAGATATTTTATCCTGTTTGTTGCCTATCCATAAAGAAAGATAATTTTGAGTGTATCTGGTTGGCAAATTCGGTTAATATATCCTGATGTATTGAGTGCAAGAAGTACGGCCATGGTTTCTCGTTGTATTGGTGAATAACACAGATATATGCGGACGATTGGCTAATTTCGTGAGCTCGAGGGCGGTCATAGGAATGTTCAATCGTTATCTGCGAAGGTCAACTGTGTGCGGTTCGGGAATCATTTCCAGTTATCTAAGACTAATATATTTTAAAGTTATGACGATTAGTAATTAGCGTTATTATTGTATGTATAATATTACATTTCAGTAGTATTATCAATTTTAATGGCACTACACAAATGTTGGTCTAATAATATTTTCCAAATCATTGCAAGACCGTAATATCAAGTATTTTAAAAAAGAAAATAAATTGATATGAACATTCGTCTACAAATTCAAAACCTTTAAAATTTTTGGTATAAACTAAATACTTTAGAGCTCGATAGATTGTTGCAATGTTTTTACTATTCAACTAAATTATTATAATACTAGTGGCTCGGTTCGGCTTCATCGGGTGCAGACATAAAAAAATGAAAGTGAAATGATAATAATTTATTGAAACTATTAATCCATATTCTATTATGCATAAACGAATGAAGAAAATTCATATATTCGAATTCCTTGCTCATGCCATGGGAACACTAATTTTTTTGGGATAAAAAGTAGCCTTTGTGATAATCCAGCATATAAACTCCCTGTTTCGGTATTTCCCGAGCGTTATGACCAGTCCCTCTTCAAACGAGGTTTAATGAGAATCCTTTTAAAGAGAATCCTATCCTTACGGCAGGCAGCAACCTGAAAGTGCTGAATCGTTTCGTGATAACAACATTTCACCACCGCAATCGTGGCCCAACAGCGCGCGCCAGCGCTGTTTTGCGCCATTGCATCCCCGTGCCACAATACTACTGTAAATAGGGATAAAAGGAAGCGGAAGGAAAAGATTCCTACCTTAAAGAATGCGTTTTTTTTTATTTTATAAGTATTTATATCTCGCTAAAATGTAGTAACAAGCAAAATATTTTTAAAATCAACAAAAGAAAAGTTCTGTAACCTTATGGCGAACTTGAATGACAGAATGAAAGAACGTTGTAAGTAATCTTGTTATATTCAATTTGTGTTCAATTTGCAGCCCGAAAGAATGCTGTAAATAATCTTTTCATATATTACTTTTATCCCATATGACTGCTGTAAGTAAAAGAGTGATAAAACACCGTTTTTTTAGAGACTAACGGCAAATTGAACACGTAAACTTTTCAAAATTATACCCTTTTTTCAAATTTTTTGTCGTCCTAGGGATATGAGACCCAGACCATTCGACGCAGAAAAAAATCTGAATCTAGCTGGCTATTCAGTCTACTTACGCCATTCTTGCTACTTACAGCAAATACGTTTTCTTACGTCGATATGAGCTATTTTCATACCAAATTTCATCGAAATTGGTCCAAACAAACACACAAACTTTCGCATTTATAATGTTAGTAGGATAGTAAGTAATACTTAGGTCATAAACCAGTCGAACATTATTTCTTTTTTGTTTATACGCTTATATCTATATTTCCAAAGGCATAAGCAGACGTGTAACTAGTATCACATACAGTCAAATAATGTATCCTTCCCATGATATATCCTTCCCATGATATTCCCTTAGCCTAATGCCAAACATAAATCCCAGTCTCGGGAAATTCACATTATATTTTTTTCTTCTGTAAATATTCATCGAATATACGGGTTACAATACAAAATCCATACATGGTCAAATTGCATCATAGACTATTGGCACAAATTTCTAAATTATTATTGCTGAGCAAACATCGGCTCTGGTTAGAAAGGCAATAGCCGTCAAATTGTATGAAAACCAGTGTCGTCGTTTTCTGAAAACAAAACCTCTACTTAATCTAATATAGAAAGCTTGCAATAGCCGATTTAAAGTATCGATAAAATTATGAAAATATGTTTTTGTTATAAGACCGGAATTTATTTTACCGGTAGGCTTAATGTTTTTTCCTAATACAGTTATTTAATTAGTATTATGTTGATAGACGGAAAATAAATGAGACTACAATATCTAATTGACAGCCTCCGTGGCGCAGGTGGTTAGACGCCGCCTGTGAAACGAGAGGCCGCGGGTTCGATCCCCGCACCGAGAGAAATGTTTGTGCGGCCCACAAATATTTCTTCCGGGTCTGGGTGTTTATGAGACTGAAAAGTCTCTCGTAGTTTCTGATACCCACGACACAAGACTCGATCTTAGTGTGGGGTCAGGACTGTATATGTGACTGTTGGGTGTTATTTATTTATTATTTATTATTAGTATATAAAAATACCAGAGCCGGGAAATTAAAAAAATATAGATCAGACACAATCTCATGACCATGACGATCATTTGCCACCCATCCTACAGGATGAAGTATCATTAGCTCTCAGCCAAATGAAAAAAGAAAAAGCCTCAGGAGAAGATGGTATAACAATTGAGATGCTTATAGCAGGCGGAGAATTTACTATCAAAACCCTAACACAACTATTTAACAAGGTCTTAGTAAGTGGACTAGTTCCAAGTAGATGGAAAAACGCCATAATTACAATTCTACATAAAAAAGGTGACAAGTGTAAATTGGAAAATTATAGACCAATCAGCCTGCTATCACAGATATACAAGGTTTTTGCAAAGGTGATCTGCACAAGGCTTACTCGAGTACTGGATGAGTACCAGCCAGTAGAACAGGCTGGTTTTCGAAGCGAAAACCAAGACACACCATCAAGCAACTGATGGAGAGATGCAGAGAGTATAACAAGCCCTTGTGTTTAGCGTTCGTGGATTACGAGAAAGTATTCGACAGCGTTGAACACTGGGCTGTATTTCGGTCTCTCACCAGATGCGAAGTCGATCATAAATACGTAGATATCCTCCGAAACATCTACGAGTCAGCTACGATGCAGGTACGTTTGCATGAACTCAGCAATCTCATTAAAGTGAAAAGAGGTGTACGACAGGGAGACACAATATCCCCAAAACTCTTCACTAATGTCTTGAAAGATGTTATGAAGACATTGGACTGGAGAGAAATAGGCATTAAAATAGATGGTAGATATTTAACACATTTAAGATTTGTAGATGATCTTATTTTGATCGCCGAAGACCTGACAGGGATCCAAATGATGCTCCAAGATCTACAAGCAGCATCCCTAAAGATCGGCCTTAGAATGAATGTGTCCAAAACCAAGATCATGGCGAGTCATACCGTAAATGTACCCAGGGTCATTGTGGGAAAATTCATATTGGATGTGGTGGATAACTACATCTACCTTGGACACAGTTTATCCTTCGGCCAGGATTCCCAAAAAAAGGAAGTCTACCGACGCATACAATTGGGCTGGGCCGCTTTCAAGAAACTTGGTGATGTTTTCGATTCAAAAAAATACCCCAGAGCCTGAAGACTAGAGTCTTCAATCAATGTGTCCTGCCGACTCTCACTTATGCAGCTGAGACATGGACCCTCACACAAAAACACATGCACAATATAAAGGTTGCTCAACGTGCCATGGAGCGTTCCATGCTAGGCATATCTCTCAGGGATCGAGTCCGCAATGAGAAGATCCGGCAAAAAACGGGTGTGTTTGATGTGGGGCAACGCATTGCTGGGCTCAAGTGGAGGTGAGCAGGACACTTGGCCAGACGAACGGACTGCAGGTGGACTAAAGCGGTAACGGAATGGTGGCCTAGAGAGGCCAAGAGGAGGATAGGCAGACCACCCGCTCGATGGGTGGACGACATCATTAAGTTTCAAGGTAAATTGTGGATGAGACATGCACACCGAGAAAAGTGGTGCGATAGAGGAGATGCCTATGTCCAGCAGTGGATAAATACGGCTGATATGATTTATTATTTATTAATATTTAAAGTTAATTTTAATTATATGTACAATCAATCTATATGTACAGGATTTTCAAGATTTTCAGCTTTGTGTGAGATATTAACATTTTAATTATTGGAAAAGCACATATATGCAATTATTACATTAAAATTATGATTTCTTTTCGTCAATAGCTTCAGTGGTTTTGATTTTTCATACAAAAATTCATTATTTCATCCCCATGATACAGTTTTCCATAAGCTTTGCCCGTAATTATTTTTGGTTTGTATATAACTTATGATACAGTTTTTTTATCGTCTTCTGTTTCACGAAAATGAATACTTAGAACAAATCGTACTGGATTTTGTAAGAGTTCAGTTGTCTCTGTGTGTTTCTTTATCTACTCACTCGCGGAAACCTACAAACGAATTAATTAATATTATAAAGTATATTCAGATTATAAAGTGCGTGGTGGCCTGTTGGTAAACGGACTAGACGCGACTGCCAACATGTTCACGGTGGTCGCGGGTTCAAATCCCAGGGCACACCTCTGACTTCGGAGTCATGTGTGTATTGACAGTCAATCACCACGCACTAAAACGGTAAAGGAACACATCGTGAGGAAACCTGCATACCACAGCGATTTATAAAAATATCTATGGTATGTAAGTCCGCCAACCCGCACTAGGCCAGCGTGGTGGACTATATGGCCTAACCACTCTCAATCGTACTTTCGATTGTAGAGTAGGCCCGTGCCCTGCAGTGGGACGTATATGGGCTGATACAATACAAATATTCAGATACAAATATATGTTGTTTTCAAGTTGACCGAGTTATGACATTAAAATACAAGGATAGTCGTCAACGTTATCAAACGTTACAAGTACTACAATTTAAAATTACTATAGGATTTGATTTAATTTTCTTTGTTTAATGCCTATGAAAATTGATTGACGAGTATACAAAATCTATAACTATATATGTAGTTACATCGATATAGTTACTATGTACATGACTACAACACTGCGTGACATGTGACAAATTTCGAAGTTGAAATAACAAAACTGAGTCGTATGCATTGCGTAGGAACTTGGAATTCGAGTACATTGTATGTACGCGTAATCAGCAATGTATATTTTTGTTATGTCGTCGATCATATTATCGAATTCTTCAAAATGTCGTAATTATAAACCGCAATTTTTGGAAATAAAGGTAAAAATCAATGAAATCGGGATTAATAGTGGTATAAAATTCTTCCTCTATTGATATTCGACGCTTTAGTATTGGAACTGCAAGATAAAATAGCTACAAATCTGCATTTTTACTCTATTTTGCCGGAGCACCACGCTCCATGGCATTTCGACAACGACTGATTTGACAAATCATCCGTTCCGCAGCAGTGATGCTTTATATGCACCACCTTGCGACGCGTCAAACGCTTCTATTTCCCTTCTAACTATATTCATCTGTTCTGTGGGCTCTACCATTGGAGACTTTATATATGAAATTGAGAGGGGTGTAGTCTTTAGTCCATCATGCAGGCCTAGTGTACTTTCGTAGAGTTCACAAAGATTTGAATTTTGGAGATCTGTTAAATATAAGTATTACGTGTCTATTTTACATTCACAAATGAAATAAAAATTATGTAATACATGTAAATTCTTACAGCTAAGCTTCAGTCTGGTTCTTTAATAACTAGACTAAATCACAAAAAAATGAATTATTATTCCGCGCTTTACGAAACGGTGTTGCCAAACTCCAGTAGTAGCTGAAAATCAGCGCTATTTGGACTACTAAATAAATAATAATAAATAATAATATTATAAATAAATAATAATATTATTTCCTACTTCTAATTAATTTTAAATTTGTATTTATTATATATTTATATATTTGTAGTATTATATATGTATGTATTTATGCTTTTTATTATGTATGTTATTTTGGTGTATTTTTATGTTTAGATTATATATATAGATAGTATGAGTTTTATCTAGTTTCCTCACTTTTAATTATTTATTTTACACTGCCCTCTCTTTTTCCTTCTTTTAAATCCATCCCGTGGTTGTCTGTAAGACATTGCTTTAAGCGATAAGACCGCCATTTGTACTTTTTATATTTTTTTGTTTCTGTATGTTGTAGTTTTTTTTATGTGTAAAATAAAGATTTAAAATAAATAAATAAATAAATACGCCCAACAGTCACATACATAGTCCTGGCCCCACATTAAGATCAATATCGTTTTGTTTAGTAGGTATCAGGAACTCCGAGAGACTTTTCAGTCTTCCAAACACCCAGACCCAGGGGCCAAGAGTTATGCGCCTCACAAACATTAGTCCCGGTGCGGGGATAGAACCCGCGACCACTTGTTTGACAGCCAGCGTGTAATCAACTGCGCCACGGTGGCTGTTGGCTACTGTACCGACTAGCACAGGCTAAGCCATTTCCTTTTTTCTTAATGCAATAATTTGTTGTGCTACGATCATTAGTGTTGTATTTAATATTTGGCAACAAACGGGATTTTATTTATTTATTTATTTTTAAACTTTATACAATATGTACAGTCAGCAACATAAGTCGCTACACATTCACTAGATTTAGAATTGTCTTATCATCCAAAATAATAATTATATTCAATATCGTATGGCAATTCTCGGCGTAGATGACTTTACTTGGTTATATTTTACTACTACAGAGTAGTACGTACAAATTTTAATTCATAAAAAGGTTATAAAAAAATGTGAAGTGTTCAGCGACTTATGTTGCTGACTGTACAGGCGGACTTAATGCCGTCGGAATTTTCTACCAGTCAACCTTTATGAGATGCAGAGATGAGATCAAAAGGGTGTTTCTAAGATACGAAAAATGTTTTATTATTTAAAGTTCAATAAAATTTCTTACACGAAATGTATTTGTTTCACCCAGTTAAAGTATGGTTCAACTGGTAAGTAGAGTGTTCAAGTAGATTATTGATATCTAAAATGCAGCTGAGAGGTAGCGTAGTTGGCTGGGGAAGCCTGCTGTGAAATAGTTGGTTACGATTTTGATCTTCACATCGACTCAAGTATATGTTTTGAATGTAGTAAATAAATAAATAAATTGAACAGTCACATACATAGTCTTGACCCCACACAAAGATTGAGTCTTGCATCGTGGGTATCAGGAACTACGAGAGACTGATATCACAAACACCCAGACCTGGAATAAATATTATAAGTCGCACAAACATTTCTCTCGATGCGGGGATCGAACCCGCGACCTCCCGTTTTACAGGCGGCGTCTAACCGACTACGCCACGGAGGCTGTCAATATATCTAGTAGCTACTCTGGCTACAATATCCTTTAAGCTGGAACACAACAGTACATTTACATTGCTGTTTGATGGGAGAAATAGACATTGCGGAGGTATCTACCTAGGCGGCCTCTCACATATGAAAGACCCACCACCAGTTATATAATATTAGGATGTAATTGTTTCTTTCTTTTATTATACCCCTTTACTTTACGTTCGTATAACATTAATCGATAGCTAAATGTCGGTCTTTCAAATGTACTTAATAACCAGTTTAAACCCAATAAATGTCCTAATAAATACATTTTAGAGCACCCATAAATTTAACACCTATTCGCATTTAATTTATTTGTGAGATCGAAGGAAAAACAGCGATTTTATGGCATCAACCGGCGATAAACCAAGCAGATCACATTAAGGTGATCATTGTCGATTTCTAAACATTCACGATGCCAGAAAAATGTAAAATGTGATACAGGGCCCTTTGAAAACTAACAAGTTCCGGTTATTTCAAGCCATTTTACCGTAACGAAGTAGAAAAGTAACTAAATCAAATATCAGTGATTGGGAGTCCGATCTTAGTGTAGTGATTTATTATTTGTTTGTAATGTAGCTACTGTACTGTATCAGCCCATATAATATGTCCCACTACTGAACAGGCCTCCCCCAAGGATCTCGATATCAGTCTATTGGAAGTAGCCTGTATCCAGCGACTTCTTGCAACCCTAGCCAGGTCGTCCGTCCACCTTATGGGCCGGCGTTTTTTTTATTGCATTGTATGGCGAGACGAACATGCCGTTCGCCTGATGTTAAGCGTTACCATCGCTCATGACCAGTAGCAAAGCTAAACAACACTATGAAATACAAAGCAATCCTTGGCATTCTACTGCCACATAAGATGTCTGAGACACTTTTACTGTTTATGAGCGGTTGTATCGCTTACCATCAGGCGAACGGCTTGCTAGTTTCGCCATTCACTGCAATAAAAAAAAAAGACATAAGATGTTCAGTCGCAATTTGTCCAGTAGTTATTCTGGCTACAATATCCTTCAATCTGAAACACAACAGTGCATTTAAACTGATGTTTGGCGCGAGAAACAGACATTGCGGTGTACTTACCCAGGTGGCTTCTCGTATATGAGAGACCTACCACCAGTATAGACGACATTTCGCTTGCCTGTACGTGGCCTCCATTATTGAACCTTCATTTATATTTTTTGATGGTTTCTTTATTCATTAAATTCTTTATTGTACACAATAAAGAATTTAATGAATAAAGAAACCATCTCTGTCGATATTTGTTTTGCACTTCATTGACCATCATTTTAATTGTAATCACTTTAATGGCCTAGTAAAAAAAAAAACAAGAATGCATCAGTTTATACATTTGCACATAATATTACACGCTACTACGTACTCTGAAAATTATTAATAATTGTACCGGACGTTTCGTGTCATAACACCAATAATATATAATGCATGGATATCACAAATACTCCATGAAAGTGTCTCTATGTGACATTTAATATCAAATACAAATGCATTAAGAAATATGTTGTCATGTTTATTTGATGGTTATAAATTATAAATGCGTTTTCGAGTGGATTATCGATGAGTACATCCGAAATAAAAGTTTGTAACGATGGCGGAAACGCTGCATTTAGGCTACAATAAGAATAAAATGCGCCGGATGTAATCGCTGTAGTTAATCTGGACTCTAGTGTATAGTTGATTCGATCAAACCGAAGTGGTACCTCTAACAAGACGTAACCGAAGAAGTTAATGTATGGAAGGCAGCTGGTTCTCAAAGTATAAATCAAATCATTCTCCAATATATCTGAATAGTTATGTAGCGAGGATTCTATCAACATTTAGGAATAGTTCCGTTCCGGGTCAAATATAACTAAGATTGTCTTGTTAATCTTGAAGAGAAAATAGACTTCTTTATATCTTTTATTTCGTCTTAGCGTCGTACTACGTACGACTTATTTCGTTTTCCATGCAGTTCTTTGCTATTCTGTCCTTCCGAAGTTCAACATTTTATTTATTAATACTCTAAATCTTTCCATCTTTTTTGACAGCCTCCGTGGCGCAGTTGGTTAGACGCCGCCTGTGAAGCGAGAGGCCGCGGGTTCGATCCCCGCACCGAGAGAAATGTTTGTGTGGCCCACAAATATTTCTTCCGGGTCTGGGTGTTGAGACCGAAAAGTCTCTCGTATTTCCTGATACCCACGACACAAGACTCGATCTTAGTGTGGGGTCAGGACTATGTATGTGACTGTTGGGTGTTATATATTATCTTTAGTACTTTCATTCGTCATCTCTTTCATATAACTCACGTTCCAAATCAGTCATTCATCCTATGTTTCATTCTACTTAGCTTTCATTTTTTATTTATAATGTACACTAGGAAAAAAAAGAAATACAACTATATTATAATAAGCGCAGTCTTAGCATCTTTTTCCAATCATACACACATGTGGAATTACGGAAGGTGTAAGAATTAACGAGTTAGACAAGGTTGCTCCCTCTCTCTTCATCCATATAAGATCTAAAGCTCAACATAGAAATTCATCTATAAGTAGTTGTACTACTTAAATCTAAATTAATTTAATTTATATACTCATAATAATATAATCAATTATTTTGTAAATATAGAATAAAAACTATGTATTATGACTTATCATGAGAGTTATTTAATTGCCTACATGATCAATAAACCATTTAATTTCAATTTCATAGATTTTCTCCAAGGTTCTTCAAAAAGTTTAATGTTACTACGTGTATATACAAAAGTATGATATAGTAACTTAATCAGAAAGCGCGTAAATAGTTCCAAAGCATTCAAATCTACTGTGTAGCAATGTGGAAATTATTAATAGAAATACCTTATGTCTTGTATAACATATTTCGGTACATATTTAAATACCTACAGCCAAATCTGAGTCATCGGCCCGGTGATTTCATTCACTAACACATATTATTTTCATGTTTGAAATATTAATAACGTTTTGTTGAAGTACAAGATACACTCGGGAATACAAATGTAAAATCAATAAAAATATTTTCGGGCGTAAATATTGTGGAAACGTATTAATTCCTGCCATTGTTAACGTTCTGTTTTCTAAGTGGTCAGTATTAAATGGTTTTGTTTAAAGAGTTTAAATTAAAAAAACTTTTTAATAAGCACTATACGATGTTGTTTCTTTTATTTTTTCGTTAGTAAGTATAATTAATATAAATGTTAAATTGATAAATTATTTTCTATTTTCCATATTTTCTTAATTATTATTAAAATACCCGAAGAGCATGAGCATATTTTTTAAAGCAAGGATGGCGTTTTGCTTAATTGCCACTAAATTCGAAAATCTGGTGGTAGGTGTCTCATATGTATGTGCGAGGCCGCCTGGGTTGGTACTACCGCAATCTCTATTTCTCCCGCCAAACAGCAGTTTAAATGCACTGTTGAGTTCCGGTTTGAAGGATATTGTAGCCAGAGTATCTACTGGACATATTGAGACTTAACATCTTATGTCTCAGGATGACAAGCGCAGAGTGGAATGCCAAGCATTGCTTTGTAATTCAAGGAGTTTTTAGTTCCTGCTACTGTTCATGAGCGGTCATATCGCTTACCATCAGGAGAACGGTATGTTCGTCTCGCCATTCATAGCAATAAAAAAAATCTTTTTTTTCTAGTTGGTTTGTCAAATGTGTTATCAATGTAAAAAAGACACTGGAAACATTGTATAGACCTGTGAAAGATAACAATGGGTGGGCATTCAATTTAGCTTTTAATAAACTTACCATTAAGTCCATTAAAGTCACTTTGTCATAGAAGGTGGCTATTACAATATCGTTGTATAACTATGACGCAAATGATGTATAGTATAATCCCATGTTCCCGAAAATAGCTGCAGCGAGGATTATTGCTCATTGCTCTTAGCCCGCGAATCCTTACGTTATGTTAATGGATATAAATACATTTGGAAGCACAACAAACGTGATTCATCGGGAGAAAATCCTTAGCGTCTTGTTCAGTATAATATTTACGTGTAAAACGGTAGAAAAGTGGTATATTCTTTGATGATATACTCGTCGTCACATTGTTGTCAGTAATGACTCCGCATCGGCTTTCTTGTCCGGGGCGGTACCATGTCTCACAGGATGCTCACAGAAGACCGACGCACCATGGAAAACGGTAGAACAAAGCCATATCAAAAATGGTTTTTCATAAAGTTACTTTTTACCTGTTTAAATTATTTTGTTTTATATTTATGATGTTAATTATCGAAAAAAATTGGATTATTATATTTTGAAACTACAATCTTACTTGATAAACGGCTTTGCAAAACTCGCATTTATTTTTAAGTAAATTTGTAGAGTAATTTTCGTAGATTCAGTGTCAAATTTCATGTTGAAATTGTTTGAAAACACCCATTAAATTATATATTTTTGAAAAGAGTATTTCTTGCGCATCATTTTGTTAAAATAATATTTACTTTAAGCAGCATCTATTTCATACTATGATCAAATCTATAAATAAAGATAAAAATATCTGTTTGCAATTTTCAAATAGGTATTTTTTTATTATCGAAGCTTTCCGAAGTTTTAAATTTTGTATTTATCAAAAGCTTAGGTCTTCAAAACTAATATACAAAAAAATTAACTGCCTATACGTGCCTATACAGAAGTTATGATGATAAATATCGACCGAGTCCCATGTTCGTGAAAACGTCATATTTGCAGATAAAATAAAACGGTTTCGTGGTCTTTTTGAGTATATAATTGTCAAGAAATTCTGTTCATAAGGGTTTGCACTCGTTACATGTGCTAACTGAAACTCCTTCTAAGTATTTCGATTTGCACTGTATGTCCTGCTTCTCCTCGTCAAATGAATGATCTTGATAAAGTGACAGCAAGACTAGAAGACAAAAGCAGCTATGAATATGGTTTATTTACGTTCCATGCCTGGATTCGATGCATGAAGTTGTTTTTGCACATTTTCTACAACCTTTCCTTTATGAAATGGCCAGCTACGAATGATGACAACTAGCGTTTGAAACAGCAAAAGAAGAACTATCCTCAAAGACGTTTTCGTAAAGAGTTATGATTAATAATCGATAAGCCAAGAAAAGTGAGTGGAAACAGTAACGATGGCAATACTGCCCGAAGATTTTTTATAATGCTGATTGTTCTGCAGAGGTAACACGCATTGACGTAACCTTAATCCAAATATTTTATGTAATTCTGCAAGCATTGTGTTCAGGTATAATGATTAACGCAAATAAGTTTGGTGAAAATGCTTTGCAGACTGCTAGACTTTAGATCAGCAAATATAACTAAATATACTGGTGGTAGGTCTCTCATATGTGAGAGGCTGCCTGGTTGGGTACCACCGCAATGTCTATTTCTCCCGTCAAACAGCAGTTTAAATGCACTGTTGTGTTTCGGATTGAAGGACATTGTAGCCAGAGTAACTACTGGACATATTGAGACTTAACATCTTATGTCTCGGGATGGCGAGCGCAGTGGAATGCCAAGCATTGCTCTATAGTTCAAGATGTTGTTTGGTTTTGCTACTGTTCATGAGCGGTCGCATCACTTACCATCAGGCGAACGGCATGCTCGTTTCGCCATTCACTGCAATAAAAAAAAATATATATATATATATATATATATATATATATATATATATATATAACTGGTATTATATGACATCCTCTGTGCATAAAATATTAATAATTGGAGAAAGTATTATAAATCATTTTTCAGTGTTACCCATTTTACAGCTTTCAGAAGATGCTCAAGAGTCCGGAATTAAGGACTACAAGAAATTTAGACTGCATCACACAAGGAAGTCCTCAAGGTCTGCTCCGAATGAAGATGTTTTTCATACTTTCTTATACACATCTGATCCATACATTTCAATTATTCGATAGCAATGCTTAAAAAATATGAAATAACTTGACGATGACGCTTCGGTTCTTATAAGGTTCATAAACTGATTGCAAATCCAGCAGAACAGGTTACAAATATTCAATTTATATTTAATTGGTCGAATGGTGAAATTTTGTATTAAAACCAATAATTAATTAGTCATGTATATATGTGTAGTTAATTAGAAAATATTTTGTAAGAATTTACTATCTTTTCGATTAATTTTTAAGTAAGTTTGTAAGTTAACCTAAGTACCTATTATAAAAAAGATAAACTTATTTTTTATATTAATTGAAATGTCAGAACCCAATTAATTTATTTTTAATTATTCCCTTTTATTTATAAATAATTTAGACAATTTGTTTGAATGTGTAAACGAATCTAATTTAATAAATTCATATTTTAACTTTGAATCCAAGCAAAACCGGGTTAAAATATTAGTATCATAAATATATGCAAATCCCTATTTTTTTGTACTTTCGACTATATCCATGCAAAATTTGAAAGCGATATCTTAATAAACAAAAAAATTACCTATATTGCCCATAGTGCGACGTCAAGCGATAGCTTTGCTGTCGCATTTTGTTCGGTAAGTGAGATTGCCGGATGGCGGTAGGGTCTAGGGATCACTTACCATCATTTATTGGTGGCAGGTCTCTCATATGTGAGATGCCATCTGGGTAGGTACCACCGCAATGTTTATTTCTCTCGTGAAACAACACTGCTTAAATGCACTGTTGTGTTTCGGATTGAAGGACATTGTAGCCAGAGCAACTACTGGACATATTGAGACTTAACATCTTATGTCTCAGGATGGCGAGCGCAGTGGAATGTTGCTACTGTTTATGAGCGGTCGTATCGCTTACCATCAGGCGAACGGCTTGCTAGTCTCGCAATTCATTGCATAAAAAAAAAAACAGGTAACCTGTTTACTCGTTGGTCGGACCTAGGTGATATTATTTTTATGAAGATTTTAGGATGTTTCGTCTTTAATATGTCGCCGTGGAGATCCTTGGGGGGGCCTATGTTTAGCAGTAGACTACCTGTGGTTTAAGATTATGCTTCATTATGATATTAAACGACCTACAATGATGTCTATTGGTGGGCTTGGATTTACTCCACCATAGAGAGTAAGTAAATACCATTCTAATGTGGTGCTGGTTCGTTAATTTTGTAAAATTTGAAGTTTTTGAAGAAAACTTTAAGTATACCTATTTTAACATATATCTTTATCATATTACATTAGACTGGTAATAGTAATCTTTATGTCCAACTACGCAAAATATTTTCTTTCCCTTTTACAGCCATGTTAATTCCACTGCTGAAGATTGGTCGTCACCGAGAACTACCATTATGGCTACTATAAAAATTTGACAGTCTCCGTGGCGCAGGCGGTTAGACACTGCCCGTAAAACGAGAGGCCGCGGGTTCGATCCCCGCACCGAGAAAAAGTTTGTGCGGCCTACAAATGTTTCTTTCGGCTCTGGGTGTTTGTGAGACTGAAGAGTCTCTTATAGTTCCTCATACCCACGACACAAGACTCGATCTTAGTGTAGGGTCCAAGGGCGGATCCAGCTTTTACGACAGGGGGGGGGGGGGGTCATATTATAGTTCATGTCAGATTTTACGCCGGGGGGGGGGGGGGGTCATATAGTTCATGTCAGAACACTGGGTCCGATTTCAATACTCCAATTCGTAATAATGACCTTTTAAAGTTTGTTACAGCCGTGATTTGTGAACACACACACTTTTTTGCTTTATTTATCGACATACAAAGAATTAATTTTGCTGATAAATTTTATAAATAAGATAATTAATAGATTTTTCAATCTGGAGCCAGCCCAGGGGGGGTCACGACCCCCATGACCTCCTGGATCCGCCCTTGGTAGGGTAAGCACTATGTATGTGACTGTTGGGTGTTATTTAATATATTTTATTTATTTATCAGAAGATGCATTAAAAATCTTTCTTCTCGTACAAGTTTGACCTAATTTATGATTTAATGTAAGCAGCTTTCTGATCTATGCAACAAACTCAAGACCATGAACGATCCTTCAACTAGGCGATGATCATTATTCCACAAATATTGATGGGGGCTATATTTACGGGTGATTTCATGTATTCCCAGTAATTTGGTTTACGACACTTGAATGAGCGAAAACATTGCAAGCTGGGTCAGTTATTTTCATACTGCGTTGCTCTGTACTCCAATTAAAACACAATATAATCTGATAGTCATTCTCCACGCACTATAAAGGTGAAGGAAAACATCGTGAGGAAAGCTGCATACCATAGCGATTTGTATGAATTTCTATTGTATGTAAAGTCCGCAAAACGCACTAAGGCAGCGTGGTGGACTATGATGTATGGCCTATCCCCTGTCAATCTTAGTCTCGATATTGACTCGAGACTAGGAGGCTCCTCAATAGGCCCATGCCCTGCAGTGAGACGTATATGGGCTTATACAGACCGATATACATCTGTGTGATCGGAGATAAACTTGTAATTTTTCTATAATTACAGTCCATGTAAGTCCCACTATTAGGCACGAGTCTCCAATTATAAAAAAAATGACACTTATTGGTACTGGTGGTATCAATATGACATTTTACAATGTTTGTATTTTATCAGAAATATTATGCAATGGAGGGTAGCTTATTATCTTTTGCCTTCTTGTTTGAAAAAATATGATAGTTCCGCGTAGGCATATGTGCCATTAGGGTGTACTGTGGCCTAGTATTTTTTTTCTGCAGTATTCTATCACGTGAGGGGAGTGATTGATGTCGCTACTGAGTATTGTGAATGAGCGTGTGGGGTGAAATTAACCGGCATAGGTGTAGGGTCTCGCTATTTGATACGACGACCCGCTGGCGCCTAATTTTGGTGGTGCAAATTCAGTGCAATGTGTATTGAGTGCTTTAATCCGACCATTCGGCAGCGGGAGTGAGTCTTAGGTAAGTCAGTTAAACTTATTTATTGCTATTTGTTGGTTTATTGTTTGTAATGTATGCTCTTTGTGGAGTGTGTATCTGCAGGATAGGACTTTTAATATTGTGGACGATAGATGTTATTATTATTACAAAGAACTGCGTTATGTCCTCTACAATGGGGTATTTTATTCCATTTTTTACTTTATTTATCAAAAGGTATTCATATCCAAAATCTAACATAGAATTTTCTAAAAATATACAGAATTAAACGAGATGCAAAACAAAACTAGTGATGTCATTAGGCTTATGCCTAACAGTGAAAGAGACTGTAAGATGTTACCCTTATATTCCCACTCTTTAATTTAAAACACTTATATTTGCCTCATGTTACATGCTAATATAATACTGTTTTGGCAGAAATGTTTTATTTCAATGTTACTGCTTGTGACTAAAGTAATACCATAAATAATATTTTATTACATTCTTGGACTAAGTACCTGTAGCTTAGGACATTTTTCAAGTGTTCAATAGAGAGTGATTATACCGCCGTATGCGAATATCTTATCCTAAATCAGGCACACCACAAATTAAAAGTGTAGTATTTGTGCTAATGTCCATCGTTGACTTTAAAACTTGTCAAAAAGTGAATCCAGATTTATTTGCTTATGTCTGTAACTCGCCCACCTGATGCACGGGAAAGGACGTCCAAGGTCAATGCTACAATTCCAACAAAATTTTCAACATCTGCAGGTCATAAAACATTTATGTCTTAGCTTTCATCGCCTCTGAATTGGTTGTAGGAAGTTCGTGACGACTATTGGTTTAAATTGATCAATAGAATAGGGACATTCTGGGAATCAAATAATGGATCAAATAATTAGCAACAATCATGTTTACCATATAAACTTTTACATGATGAATGGACATTTCAGAATTTTGAAGCCATCACTATACTTTTTATAAATCGTCTGCTACTAATGTCAAGTGGCTAAAATCATTTTCTAATCTAAGTCTATTGTTGCTGAAACTAGTGCTAACAAGTGGGCCATTTAGGCAGATATAGGATTTATTCAAGGATGTATGCAAATATTTGTGGAGAAATTGAATCTTTATCTACTGGCTAAAAAGCTTACTAGCCACTGCACTAAACAGTGACCCCAAGAAAATTCGCCAAAAATCTATACTGATATTTTGTACAACCCATAAAAATGGCTCTATTGTAACTGCCCGCCCCACACCAACGGCGCATAATGATTCTAAAAAAACAACTTGTTTGTCCGTACCGTTGCCAAATATTCGTGCAACATATTCTCGTGCCTATTATAACAAAATATTGTGTTAGACAACAAATTATTGTCTAATTCTCGTTTCATGCTATCGTAATTCAGTCGAAATATATTGACGTTGCAATGCCAATGAAGTCAATGTTGGAGAATGCAATAAAACTAGTCTTAAGTTAGAATATACTGAACAGTGATTGTCCCTGAAGATTTTCGAAGTTCCTTATTGAAAGCGATATTTTTGTTAGCTTTATCAGCGGCTTCCAGTGATGTTTATCAGGTGTTTTGTCCACCTACGTGGTGGACGTGTGATGTCATGTTTAGGGACATATGGTTCCTATTAGATAATTTTTCAGCATTATTGGAAATAAATTCTTCACGGTAAAATTAAAATATTTTATTGAATTCACATTTTCAACATAATTTATAATTAGTAATTTTTTGATCTACCCACCGGTTCGAAAAGCGGTCTTCATTAGAGAATAATGGTCAAAAGACTAGTCTTGCTCTTTTTAAAATCAGTTTACAATATATTGATTTTTACAAAAGTTACAAACGGTTAAATCAGAGCAGTTGGTTAGCAATATAAATTTTAAGTACAATATGTGGGTGCTTCAACTTATCAAAGCATACTTGGCGAGTAGGTCGTGATCTGGGCTCAATCTGTGCATATTTCTAGCAAGCTCGTACTCTTATTAATTTAATCACGCTAGTGGACACAATCTGATTGCTCTGCACTCATCAATAGGAGTATTTTGAGATTTCGTGAGCATTGATAGTGTGGTTAACATGAAACTTAATATTAACCACCTTGTAAATGGTTGATGAGCAAGAGGTCAGTGAACAGAAAAAAATAATGACAAACTTTATGAATCCAAACATGAGTTAATGAAGGGGTATTGATTGGTAGAAAATTTTATGGTTTATAGTGGAAAGTGCTATCTATTTTTTATTTAAAGTAAATTTTAAAATTCTCTCTATTCTCGAATGGAGGCCACGTAGCGGAAAGCGCAGCGTAGGACGTCCACCCACAAGGTGGTCAGGCGACCTGGTAAAGTTCGCGGGACGTCGCTGGATGCAGGCTGCCTCCAACAGGTCACTGTGGAGATCATTGGGGGAGGCCTATGTTCAGCAGTCGACTTCCTTTGGCTGATGAATGGATGGAAATATTTAAAAAAAAAACTTAACCCTGTTATTAACTGCCGTTTATACAACTTTTAAATAGGCATAGCATGATTTTTATGCACATTAAAAAATAGTTGGTTTTTATTTTATGACCATCAAATCTATCAGGAGCTATTTAATTCCATGGAAATCTGTTCTCGTTTTTTTTTAAACCGAATCGATGTCGGGTCCTCTGCCTTCAAACCCCACAACACTACGAGTATAAATAACACCAAACAGTCACATACATAGTCCTGATCCCAAACTAAGATTGAATCTTGTGTCGTGGGTATTAGGAACTACGAGAGACTTTTCGGTCTCACGAACACAGACCTGAAATAAATATTTGTGGGCCGCAAAAACATTTCGTTCGGTGCGGGGATCGAACCGACTGCGCCCCGGAAGCTGTTTAATATCATTACCTGAAGAAATCGAAGTAATG
The DNA here is from genome assembly GCA_009982885.2 of Hyles vespertilio. Classification (NCBI taxonomy): domain Eukaryota; kingdom Metazoa; phylum Arthropoda; class Insecta; order Lepidoptera; family Sphingidae; genus Hyles; species Hyles vespertilio. The sequence continues at coordinate 2,160,185 of CM042811.1, forward strand.
TGCCACTAATTGCATAAAATTAAATAACCACCCCAACTCAATGACTCTCCAGGCGACCTGCGAATTTGTCTCGCCGTTTGACAGTCAATCTGTTTTTCAGCAGTAATCTATGATTATCCAGCAAACGACACGTCATTTGTCTGCATCTGGCACGGTGCCACACAGTCTCCGGTACCTTCATTAAGGATCTGATACGCATGAGTTATGAGCTCGTGTCTGGTGCTCGAGTGCCCACTCCAGATTGAAGTGCTGGAGTGACTCAGAGGGGTTTCGCTATTAATTGATTGTCTAAAGGTAGGTTTGGATGTTCTTGGGAAATTTACATTATTACTAATTTACATTGAAGAGTTACTTTTCTAGTGGAGAATAAAACGTACCATTGATGGAAATCACATCAGATCAATCACAGAGTATGCTTTTTTTTGTATCTGTATCAGCCCATATAGATCCCACAGAAGGACACGGGCCTCTTCTACAATCGAATGTAAGATTGAGAGTAGTTAAGCTATATAGTCCGCCACGCTGGCCTAGTGCGGGTTGGCGGACTTTACATGCCATAATTTTTTTTTATAAATTACTATGGCATGTAGGTTTGCCCACGAAGTTTTCCTTATAGTGCATGGAGAATGACTATTAATACACTCGTAACTTTGAAAAGTCAGGGATGTGCCGTGGGATTTGAAACTACGACCACCGTGAGCTTTGTTAGCAGTCGCGTCTATTCCATTTACCAAAAATTTATTCACAATATTGATATAACGTCAGTTGGAGATATTATCATCTAAAAAAAATTTGAGTTTCCATTATTCTTTTAGTAAAGGTATCTCGACTGCCGCATGCCAGTATAAATAAAAGTAACATTTTGTACATATAACTTTTCTTTCACAATAGATATATAAATAGTTACTATTTCAAATTGGGATCTATATTTTTTAATTTATAATAATTTATTGGTGTTAAAAGTTTCTTCTAAAAATGACTTTAATTTAATATAAAACTTATAAGAAAGAAAGAAAGAAAGAAAACCAGTTTTATTCGTCACAGACAAAGAAAAACGACGTACAAATACAGGTGTAAAGAAATAGAAAAATAAAAAAAGAAGAATTTTGCACGTCGTGGCTGTGACAAGTAGGTCACTCAGCAAAAAGATGCGCTGATTTTCGGTGATCACCTTGGATAAGATGCGGATATTATAGTAATACGGGCGGCCATAATATGATCGCGTAGCTTTCTCCACAATTTTAAATCGCACAGTCAGCAACAAGCGTTTTCACGACACAATGACATAAAGCGCACCGCGTCGCTGCCAAGAATGTTCGATTGTTTCCAAACGCTACGAGTTTTCATTACAGTTATTTTTGCCGACCTTACCGATCACCCGTTTACTTAGTTTAGTGTCCTTTATTTGAAGACATGTATAAGTAGACCAACCATTAACTTATTTGCTCAGGTCCGTGCGCCCCATTTACGTATTCAGCATTGGCTGCTACTCCCCCATTTAAAAATATGTTTATCATACTGTCAATTTATCTATCAAAGTTTCCCAATGCGTCGATAACAGATAACGTTCAGTGATCATGAAGCCTGACTACAGAATCGATTAAGATCTAAATACCTCCATTAGAATTTTTGCGAGCGTATTGCCCTGCCACGAGTGTTGGCCGCCTGCCGGCTTGGCTACAGATAAAACTGCTTCTTACATCCACTATAGATATTTATCGTTAAATCTTTTTATTGCATAATGTTGATTATTGTGGTATTGGATGTAAATTACCTAAGATAATGCATTAAGCGGGATTTATAAATACCTATATGTAAAATTGTTACTCTTCTAAAACCTAAGTTCTAATTCCTATAAGCAAGCATCAGGCAAGCAGGTGGAGCACTAAATCTCGGTGGTTTTCTAGAGATATAATCTTGTTTCTAGTTATTATAACGAACAAATGAATAATGGTTCTTTCCCTAACAAAACCGGGACACAAATATATTATTGGTCTGGGAGATATTACACTCAAATAGAAGGCGGCTTAATTATCTGTACAGGTCCCATTTTATAAACTGATATGTCTAGATTACTAGTCATAGTTCATAGATACATACATCAACTTACGCCTTTTCTCGGGGTAGGCAGAGGTGCTACTAGTGTTCTGTCCTTCGATGTGAGGTGCAAGCCTATCGCCATATTGGGCACAAATTCCTGACTCCGGACTGATATTGAATAGAAAAATCCTGTATCACTTTGCCCGATCGAGTTCGAACCCGAGACCTCAGCGTTGTAATTGTAATATAGCACAATTGCTGAAACTGTTAATAAAATTATATTACCAAAATACACGGAACACCAAGAGCAATGAAGACGCTAATGATTAATCGATAGTTTGTAGCGTAGATATATGTGTAGTTGCTGCTTAGCGTTTACGAGAAATACTGATAATCGGGGCCATTGGCGTATAATTGAATATACGTACAGTTATAAAATATTTTATTATCACTTATTATAAGTAAGTTTCTTGACTAAAGCTAAATGAAAAATCCATTGCTAATCCTTTCCTTATTGGTGTTAGGTCCCTTATATGTGAGAGGCTGCCAACGACGGTACCGACGCTATGTCTATTTCTCGCATCAAATAGCAGTGAAAATACACTGTTGTGTTCCGATTTAAAGGAAATTGTAGCTAGAATAACTACTGATTATATTAAGACTTAAAATCTTATGTCTCATTAGCGCAGTGGAATGTCAAGCATTGCTTTGTAATTCATGGTGTTGCTTGGTTTTGCTACTGTCCATGAGCGGTCGCATCGCTTACAATCAAGTGAATGGCATAATCGTCTGGCCATTCATAACAAAACAATCGTTTTATAATTTTCGTTCACGTTATTTGCTTCAATTAAACATTTATCGTCGTTTTCAGACTTAACAGGGCTGATGATATGATATGATCTATTATTGAATACATATAATTCTAATACGATCATCAGTATAAAAATATTAGTTTGCATTAGAGTTGTGATCAAATAGGCACGCTTGACACTGACTCGCTGGCAAAAATGTTGGCAAGGGATTAGCGCGTCGATGTCACCGTAATCCCTTAATGTTCGACAAGACAGCATTCTTTATTTACTTTCTATTTGTCCTTTAATAAAAATACAAGTTATAAAAATACACAAATTTTCTTCGTTTACTTTTTTAGAAAATGATTGTCCTATTTGGATATTGCTGCCTCGGTGGCGTAGTTGTACTAAGGTACGGTTACAAAGTTGAGGTTTCGGCTTCTAATCCCGGGCTGGGCAAAGTGATATTGGATTTTTCAATCCATTATCAGTCCAGAGTCAGGAATTTGTGCCCGATATGGCGATAGGCTCGCCACCTACCACATTGTGGGACGGAACATACAAGGCGAAATGTGGGTGTCCTGGCACCTCTGTTTACCCCTTCTTGGGATATAGGCGTGAGTTTATGTATGTATGTATGTATTTGGATATGGTAAATATCAATCAGGAAAAATTGGTATTGTTTAATATTTGATAACATATTTTGATTGTCATTATCATAATCTTCAGCGTTCTACTGATGAACACTTAACTTTCTTAAGGATTTCCGTAGCTAACTACTGTTATAGCAATTTCTCATGTATTGAAAAATGCTTTTACTTATTATTCAATGTTTCCTTATCACAAACCTCCGCTATAATATTTTCTAAACCCTAACTTACTGTTGCCTTACGTTTTATCTAGGCACCGTCTAAATTTCCAATCATATTGATTTTTCGTGATATGGAGCACCATAAATCTGTTATTATTTAAGTATCCGTCGCGTAGTTGGTTAGACGCCGGCTTTGAAATGTAAGGCCTCGGATTTGATCCCCGCACCGAGACAAATATTTTTGTAATCTACAGGTATTTATCTCGGGGTTCTAAGACCGAAAAGTCTCTTGTAGTTCCTGATTCCCACAAAACAAGTCTGGATCTTAGTGTGGGGTCAGGACTATGTATGTGACTGTTGGGTGTAATTATTAATTAATGAAATTGATGAGAACCTTAGCACGTGATCTGAAACTTTCATTCAACTAGATTTTGCATATTATATTCTAATATTCTCATTAAAGTATTTGTATTTATGTGAGATCAGGAAAATATTACTAATTATATATTTTTACAAAATCAACTGCTTACGATGCTGTTAAATGTTATGACTTGGCGTCTTAATTGAAATAATAAATACAACGTCTCCATGCTGAGATCTGTGTATTTATATTTAAGATTCTTCTGGCTAATCGAACGATTATATATTTCATAAGATAGTAAAATTCGCAGCGTGTTTTATTTTACCAGTCGACATTCTCTTTGGAATGTAGAAGCTGCAACAATAAAAACTTTTTCTGTATATTATATTATGCAGATATTTTAAAGCTTTGTAGAATAAAACCATAATACGTTAGCAGGTTAATAGAATTTTTTATAATTTTATTCAGGAAAATATAAATTGATGCTATACCTTAAATGTTATTTCTTTTTACAGGTCTGTCATTCAATATTAATATGTATTTTAAGTGTAGTGTTAAATCGTAGTTAATTTGAAGATATTAGTAAAATTGTGTCTCGTTACAAAAAATATATTTCTTTCTCCAGTGCAATAACTTTGCTATTTTTGTTTCATTAAACAACATATTATTACATATATGAAAAACTTCATTTGTCCATCTATGTTTTGATTACATTAATTATGCCTTTGTTTATTCTTACGTCATAATTTTAGGTAACATTGTCAGCTTCGTACAAATTCTACATTTCACAAACTATTAATCCAAATTTTGTGCATAGACGGGTTACATAAACAGTCTTCGTGGCGCAGTTGGTTAGACGCCGCCTTTGAAACGTGAGGCCGTAGGTTCAATTCTCGCACCGAAACAAATATTTATTATTCGGGTCTTGGCGTTTGTGAGACCGAAAAGTCTCTCTAGTTCCTGATACCCACGACACAAGACTCGATCTTAGTATGGGGTCAGGACTATGTATGTGACTGTTAGATGTATTTTTTTATAATTTGGATATTATACACCGGTATTCTCATAGCTCGCAAAAAAATTACTTGAATGGAACGAACACCTCCAACGGGTATTTCTTTATTTATTTATACCAATCCTACTCTAGAAACAAAAACCAACAAACAAATCTAGTCTGGTAAACCAACTTCTGCGAACCGTGAAACGACCTATTCCACAGTCTATATTTTGTTATTCTCATTCTGGTAAGCAGGTCACCAGTAATACCTAAATTTGGCAAGTGGCCGCATATTGGGTTTTCAGACGATGTGGCACATGATGTGTGGTGTAATTATAGAGCGGAAGCTGACTCAGCCCTTAGGGTCGCCGAGGTTTTTAAATATCCACTGGGAGACGTCATATTTATTAATTTTTATTCTTTCTTGTACATCTAATAAATCTTAAACTAAATAGGTAATTAATATTAGACAAATGGCGGTAGTACCGCTCGAGGCAATCTCTTCCCGACTACTATGGAATCGACATAAGAGAATAAAAGTAAAGAGAGAGCAGTCTAAAGTATGCTTTTAGGATAAAGTTTACACATAATACACAGAATTCATGGAATTGTAGCATGAGGCGGGTTAAATAATATTAAGGACAAGGGCCAGACTAAAAGTATTTTGCATTTAAATACTTTTTTATTTTTACATTAAATATTTTTCAATATTTTGTTATTTATAATCTCCACTACTATATTTTAAGTATCCTAACTTATTTTTGCCTATCATTGTATTTATTATTGATGAGGCATGTATTTTAATAAAAATATAAAAAAATCCGACTTCAAAACAAAAATCCACTAACAAACCAAAAAATAATAAATAAAAAAAATAAATTCATTAGATCCTCGCCATATTTTTATGGGACCAAATGACAAGCACCAGCTTTCAATCAAAGAAAGAATGGTCGAAATCAGTTCACAAAGTACAGAGAAATGAGGTAATAAACATAAAAAAGCAACATACAGTCGCATTGAGCACCCCATCCTTTTTTTGAAGTCGGTTAAAAAGTACCCTGAACCGACGATAATGCATGAAGAGATTGATGAAAATGGACTAAACGAAAGTAGTATGTCAAGATCGAACAAAGAGGAGATCCATAGTTTCTGCCTACTCCTATGGGATACAGGCGTGACGCTTATGTATGAGTGTAAATAATCACAATGTATTTACTACAAAATATCTATGGAACTGTCCCAGCGCCCAATACCCAATACCCATTGCCAAACACGGAACTCATCTTCAAGATTCCGATTGTATTGTAATATCTATTAAGGGTCATTTACACGGTGAGAGTTGCTCGCCTAACTTTGGGCGAGAATCGTGTAACAAATATTTACTCGATGCGAGTTTTTATATTTTTATGGTAATCATAACTCGCCGTGTAAATTGGTATTAACACTTGCAATATCTTTGTAGGTTAATGAAAATGTGTTTTAGTAACCAAAGCATTATTTTCAAAAAAGACGCTGTTCTACTCATATGCTTAGTTGCTTAATTGAAATAGAGTTGGTATCCGAATGTATTGTACACCTGTGTAAAAGTGGTGTTACAGGTACACGTATATTTTGTGTTTATTTTACTGTTAGTAGTTTTTGTTACTGTAATTGTTTAATTGTAATGCATAAAGAAATTACCTATTTTGTGACTTTTAATGAATATATAAAATTAATAATACTCTAAAATTATAATAAAATAAAATGTCTGTATTCTATAATATATTTAAAAAGGTTGAATTCAGTTTTAAATATTCTTTCTGTGAAAGAACACACATGATCGTACATCCATAACTACTGTAAAAAGTTTGGGTATTAAACTCTAAATAGAAGCTTTGCTAAATTTAAAGCTATAGATGCCATAGCAAGTTGCTTGTGAGATGATGATAATTTACCCTTCGTTGAACCTATACTTATTGGTTCCTAAAATACAATTATTTAAATTTATTTTGTTTCTAAATTAATTAGCGTATAATACATGGTAATGAGTATATGAAGACTGCGACTAAAAATGATGCCGGGTGGTAGTAACTACAGTCACTATGAAACATTTTTTTTCTATCGTTGTATTTGGTTTGTAAATAATAACAACAATAAATAAACCCACCAGTCACATAAATACTCCTGACCCCACATTAAGATCAATTAAGTCTTAGACTTTTTAGTCTCACAAACCCCCAGACTTGAGACAAATACTTGTGGGCCTCACAAACATTTGTCTCGGTGCGGGAATCGAACCCGCCTTTCGTTTCACAGGCGGCGTCTAACCAACTGCGCCACGGAGGCTGTCAAATACATAGTTTTTCCTAAAATCATTTCAGTGTATTGTGTTTATAGTCACTAAAACCACCAGCCGGCTCCATTTACGGTCACAATCTTGATATATATTATAAACTGTTTATGATTATATGAGTTTCTTAAAATTTGCGCACCATTACGAATTAGATAGTGAAGATGATATGCATTACTGACAAGCTCCTGAGATTACGTAAATAATAAAACAGTTTTAGCACAACGTCGGTGCGTTAATTTAGCTGAAAACTCAGAAGTGTTGATGCTAAAAATATCAAACAAACATACACCATGTTTCGCTTCAAAAAATAAAATAAGACTTGCCAATTATTTGGATTAACGTGTGTTTGTTATAGCAACAGAGATGCATGTATTCAGAATTCTGAGTGTACCTAATTAACTCTGTTAGTAGGTACGTGGGCTATGAACTCCTAAGGAGTTAAATTTCATTCAGCGTCTTTACGGAATTCTATAGTGTCATGGCGTTCTCTTCCACTTCTTCTCAAAATGATATTGGCATGTTATTTGTTTTACATTATTCTTACCATAGAAATTTCATGTTTAGAGTAGGGAAGCCTCATAGTAAATAAATAAATAAAATAAATAACACCCAGCAGTCACATACATAGTCCTGACGCCACACTAAGATCGAGTCTTGTATTGTGGGTATCAGGAACTATGAGAGACTTTTCGGTCTCACAAACACCCAGACCCGGAATGTGGGACGCACAAACATTTCTCTCAGTGCGGGGATCGAACCCGCGGCCTCTCGTTTCACAGGCGGCGTCTAACCAACTGCGCCACGGAGGCTGTCATAGTAGTTTACTGTATTGTAGGAAAGGGGCTAATCGACCAATTCGGTACTTTTGTCACTCCTTTTTAATATAATATATTTTATTGGCATAAACAATTTATTTGTTCTCGCTGAAATAAAGCAGTATTGTGAAGGAGCGCAGGCGCCAACGCACTGCGTCAATGCAGCTAATGAAAGATGGTAGCTTAAAAAACAGGTCAAGTGCGGGCGGAACACGAAATAACTTTCCACACTGATCTTCTGAATAAAATCTAGAAAATAATGGAATTAGTACATAACTTCATATGATATATAATCATATTTCAATGTTGTGTTTCTTAATTTTACGAATTTAACTTCAGGTTTAAAAATCTAGTTACATGCAGATACTTTGAAGGGCAGAATGAAACATAAAATTACTAAACTGTATATTTTTAAAAGGGCAATAATAATTGGCAATCCGGTATCTGCTTATAATTTTTTGGGTCGATCCTGAAAGTAAATTGGTAGTTTTGTATTCGTTCAATATATTTTACGAAGTGATGACATTGGTCCAAGTAACCCTGATGTTTTACCATGTAGCGTATGTAGAAATATAAATGTAAAAGTTACATATTTTTTTCACCAGACAAATAAAGATTTGCGAACGTACAAAACATTACGGTGTCTGTAAATGTGCAGGAGTGGATCGAAAATTACATTGTACTCAGGTATTTAGGTCAATATTCAATACAGAATTGGATAAGCCGTGCACTCATTTTACTTCAGTTGCTGCTTTAATACTAGTGCATCTTATCGATTTGTCTACTCATTTCGTAGCAACATTATTTCTACTGAAATTAATAGTGAGACGAGTATACCATTCGTCTAATGGTAAGCGGTTATGACCGCTCATGATCAGTGGCAAAACCAAACAACACCTTGAATTGCAAATACATTGCTTGGCATTCCTCTGCGCTTGCCGTCCTGAGGCATAAGATTTAAATTATCAATATGTCCAGTAGTTATTCTGACTACACTGCTGTTTGGCGGGAGAAATAAATATTACGGTGAAAATATAGAAATAAATAAATAGCATAGATTAATAATGTAATCTATATTCCTGGGTCCTTTCGCCGTAATGTGAAGAAGCACCTTAGCTGGCCGGCATAATTGTGACAGTCTGTTAACAGGATGGGTAGACGGTAAATAGTGAGGTTCTGGACTACTCTCAAGATTTGCAATCTATTTTGTGTAATTTCTATTCGAATACTATTAGTTGGCCGGGTCTTGATATTTTCACATAGGGTTACCCAAGTCGTTGGTTGTGAAATAATAAGCCGAATATTTCTACAGCATAAATGGAAAAAACTATTACTTAAGTATATGATAAGGACAAGTAGATGTTGTTGTTAACCGCTTCAAAAAAGGAGGAGGTTCTCAATTCGACTGCATGTTTATTTTTATGTTTGTTACCTCATAATTGTACATATATCGATGGCACTTTATATGTACATATGTAAAATAACTGCCTCGGTGGCGTAGTTGTATTAGGGTACGTTAACAAAGCTGAGGTCTCGGGTTCGAATCCCGGGTTGGGCAAAATGATATTGGATTTTTTAATCATTATCAGCCCAAAGTCAGAAATTTGTGCACGATATGGCGATAGGCTCGCCATATCGCCACCTATCACATCGTGGGACAGAACATACAAGGCGAAATGTGGGAGCCCTGGCACCTCTGCTTACCCTGCTGGAAAAAAGGCATGAGATTATGAATGTTTGTAAAATAAATAGCAAAAATCCAAAAATGCGATAATATCCTTTCAGCCCCAATGTTTCAATATAATTTAAGGGGGGAGCCTGCTTTAGAAGCTTAAAAAAATTGATATTTTCGAGGATTTTTTTTTTGGAAGGAAAGAAATATTTGATTGAAACGAAGCTTTCAGGTTTTATTGTTATGTATTTCAAGAGTCTTCTCAAATTTTTTCATCAAAATATATGTATGTCATATTATGCGTGGTACAAGCATTTCGCCGAGGCGCCTCGAGTATGCATGTGTCGTGCGGCGGGAAAGATGCAAGTCGCAATTTTCATCTGAAACTAAAAAACCAAAAAAAAATTTAATTTTCAATAGTATAGCTTCTAGTTGAACCTAAAAAAACTTGAAAAAGTCATGATTAACCATTTTTTTAAACAATCTAAAGTGAATTTTTTTTCCAAAAAAAAATGATTTTTTTTAATTTGCAAAAAATAATTGAATTTTTCACTTTTTTTTTATTTTCTTGGGTTAACTAGAAGCTATACTATTGAAAACTTTAAAAAAATTTGGTTGTTTAGTTTCAGATGAAAATTGCGACCTGCATCTTTCCCGCCGCACGACACATGCATACTCGAGGCGCCTCGGCGAAATGCTTGTACCACGCATAATATGACATATATTTTGATGAAAAAATTTGAGAAGACTCATGAAATACATAACAATAAAACCTGAAATTTTCGTTTCAATCAAATATTTCTTTCCTTCCCAAAAAAATCCTCGAAATAATGGATTTTTTTAAGCTTCTAAAGCAGGCTCCCCCCTTAAACGGTACAAATTGATCCTATTTCCACACAATAGTTGCAGATTGAAACGCGCGAATTCGTTGTTTTATTTATGGTTAGTTTTGTTTATGTCTACCTGATTTTTATTCGTGAAAGTTTTACGAGCCGACATAGCGTGAAGCGACGGACCGATGTTTGCTGAGCAAAAAGCATTTAGCACGACCACGCTTATAGATATTCCTACCGAGAAATGTGCTCGTATTTATATTTATTGTATGACATTAAAATTGTGCATACTCCGATATAATTTCATGGAAATTATGTATTTTTTCCAAAGTACGTTCCAAGTATATATTTATTGTATTGTATATTCATTACCAAGATAATTTTAATCACCATAGATTTCATATATGTAAATACTGTGTCTGTAATTGTTATTCATGAAGTATTTATTTTAACCTACTTTGTTTTTTCTCTATTTATTGCATCTTTAAATGTATAATTACATGGATAAGACTGAAACCTAGTGAATTTAGTATTGTACTGTACTGTATTAGACCATATGCATACTTCCCACTACAACCTTGTGTAGCATTGAGAGGGGTTAGGCCATATTGTCCACCACACTGGCCTAATGCGGTTTGATGGATTTTACATACCATAGAAATTCCTGCAAATTGCTATGTTATGCAGATTTCCTCACGTTTTCCTTCACCATTATAAATCGTGGTCACCTCTATAGTGAATCTAGTAATTTATTTTATTCACTAAATTTGCCAAAGAAGTAACTGGAAATATTAAGTCCATACTTTTATGATGTCACAAAATATAACCAAGTTTTTCCATATATAACAAAAATGTTGGTAATTTCGCAAAAAATTATATTCACCATCCCTACTGTCGGTCACAAAGCGGGCCATTGTTTCTGTACAAACAGGTGATTCTGTCGCTGCGGTTATTCGCAGAAGGCCGCCTACGGAAATAGAATTACTCATCAAACGGCCAACCATAGATTAGAATTACAGACAGAGATAGATGCGCAACTCTACTTTTTTTATTTTCCGACGTGATTTCGCCATCAGAGGGCGCGCTAGGCAAACGCGCGAAATTTTTTGTTATTTCAATATTTAAAAATGTACAGTATCTTTCGTAACCTCTTGTACTTTTAACTAATATCCAGTTGAAATTGTTTTTAATATGAAGAAAGTTGATAATATCAACATACAAAACATATTTCTTGGTTTACTGGTTCCACCATTTAACAATTAAAATATAACTAATTACAAGATAATTTCCCGTTCTCGCCAGAGCGTGGCGCTAGGATCGAAATAATTGTTTTCAATATTTTTCATGTACGAAGTCGCACCCCTATGCGGCCAACTGGAGGCATTCCAGGGGTTATCACATATCCTACAACTATTCCCAGGAGGTCAGGTCACGTAGTCTGTGTCAGCACAGGACTGCTTTACAAGCAACATTTCGATTGAGAGGTAAAACTGCATACGTTCAATATTATTCGCTGAAAAGTCATACAAATGTGAAAAGACGTATATGGGCTGATTCTTTTTTTTTTTATTGCTGTGTGTGACGAGTCGAGTATGCCGTTCGCCTAATGGTAAACGTTACGACCGCTCATGAATAGTAGTAAAATCAAACAACACCTTTTATTACAAATGAATTGCTTAACATTGCACTGCGCTCGCCATCCTGAAACATAAGATGTTAAGTCTCAATACGTCCGTAGGTAGTTACTCTGGCTACAATGTCCTTCAATCCGAAACACAACAGTGCATTGAAACTACTGTTTGGCGGGAGAAATAGCCATTGCAGTATTTCTAATGCATTTTTTATTGAAACAATAAAATGTGGATTCAAAAAAACACATATGGATATCATGTCTGTTGGAAGAGTATTTTATGGCATTAAAACGCTACTTCTAATTTTATACAGAGTTCTCACTTCGTAAAAATGAACGGATCTAAAAATAGTTGGTGTTCGCAGATACAGCATGACCTTTTATTATTCAACTTTAGATTGTAATATATTAATTATCATTGTATATTTTAAAATATTTACTTTAATCAATAATAATACTTTAATATGTATATTTCCACGTTCATAAAAAATATAGCACGAAGTAAGGATCGAACCCAGGACTTCCTGGTTCAATCCATGGCATTAGAGTGATGAGGCGATTTGAGATTCATCTTTACAAAACTTCTCTTCTTAATATTGAACATGCAAACTATTTTTAGAATAAGCTTTTCTAGCAAACCAAAGATATTTGAATACTAATTTATTCTTCCAACACTATATTTCCTAGGGATCATAAATATGACCACACAAAGGATATTGACTGTCGATTTATAGGAAAATTCCAAATATTCTCGATCGCGCCCGATTCTCTTATAAAATGACGTTTACCTATACAAAACTTCGCATCCCGCTACAAATCATACTCGAAGATTACACCCTCATATTTTCAGTATAAAGTTCAATTTCTAATAAAACCACCACAAATGATATCGCAAAAAGAAAATTCAAATACTAAATTCTAATTATTACACATTAAAGTCTAAAATGATTTAGCAGTCACATATATTAACATGTTAAACAAAAATGAACTGAATGTTACACGAATTAAAGTTGATTTTCTATCTAGATGGTCACCACCTGTTATTAATAATAGATTTGGCAGGGAATAGTGGCGAGGTGGATACAGAATTTGTGACGCTGGCCAGAGTTGGTGAGTCACGCGTTTGACAGGTCAGTTAACTAGACTTGTCTTATACTAGATCTATAATGGGAGCCATGTTAGTAGAACTATCGCAAAAATAATTTGTAGAGCATTGTAGTCAAATTGAAATATGAATGTGCTGATTCTACTGTGGTTGAACCTCTTCCAGTCTGAAAACTGATGTGAAAGTTTTTTCATGACAGCCAAGCCACCAGACTTTTGTGTCGTATTGTGTTTGACGAGTCACATAAATGGACAATAATTCATTTTCAACTGCTCCTATTAATTTAACTTTCAGATAGGTTTCGTTGCGGGTTAAACACAAGTTAAACATTCCCGGAGACTCGACAAGCTTCAATGCTCGGTGTCATTACAATGCGTGCCACTGTTGATCCTGGCTTATTTGGTAGTAGGTACAGTGGTAGGTGTGAAGGCGAGACGGTCTCCAGAAGTCATATTGCCGGAGTCTCAATACTTTACTTGTTCTCGTCCTTGGTCCCTCCCTCACCATCCTACTTTCAAAGATCAACATCTAGGGGTGAATTGTTGTAGATTTGAGTTAGGCGGCGGTAGTATTATTTATCAACAATTTATTTCCAACAGTTCTGTCTTATTAACTTTGAATTTTAAAATATTTTAGAACAGAAAATGTAAAAAAATCATCATCATCATCATCATCATATCAGCCACAGGAAGTCCACTGCTGAACATAGGCCTCCCCCAATGATCTCCACAATGACCTGTTGGAAGCGGCCTGCATCCAGCGACTTCCTGCGACCTTAGTCAGATCGTCCGTCCACCTTGTAGGCGGGCGTCCAACACTTCGCTTGCCTGTACGTGGCCTCCACTCGAGAACCTTTCGGCCCCAACGGCCATCAGTTCTACGAGCTATGTGCCCGGCCCACTGCCCCTTCAACTTGCCAATCCTATGGGCTATGTCGGTAACCTTGGTTCTCCTACGGATCTCCTCATTTCTGATTCGATCTCGTAGGGAAACACCGAGCATAGCCCGCTCCATGGCTTGTTGAGTGACTTTGAGCCTTTTAATGAGGCCCACAGTGAGAGGCCACGTATAAAAAAATCATACTTTGCGTGAATTTCAGATTGCAGGACTTTTAAATTCGTCATTAGAAAATGTCTGAAACCTTTGATTTTTTTAACGATATTTACAATAAACTATTTCAGTTGACTATCGTTGGATTCAAGCCATTTTCATAATGTCTCATCTATATATTCCATTTCGACTTTAGCCCTCTAGATAGAGGGCTGTACATCTAACGGTCAATACAAGATTGCTATAGAGTTACATACATATACTCACGCCTTGTTCCCAGAAGGGGTAGGCAGAGGTGCGAGGGCACCCACATTTCGCCTTGTATGTTCCTTCCCACAATGTGATAGGTGGCGAGCCTATCGCCATATCGGGCACAAACTCCTGACTCTGGGCTGATACTGAATAGAAAAATCCTATATCACTTTGCCCAACCCGGGATTCGAACCCGAGACCTCAGCTTTATAACCGTACCGTAGTACAACTACGCCACCGAGGCAGTCGCTATAGAGTTATGCGGAGAATAACTACAAATAAAAGTAAGTTGAAGATTTTAAAACATCGCCAAATAAAACTTAAGATTCCATCAGACATATTTCTCAAAATCTTGTAACAGATATGTTATCATGAAGATCGTGTTCATTTTTTTTTTTATATATTCTTGATTGTATGAAAGAAACTTATGAAACAAATAAAATACTTAAAGACTTCCATTTTCCTGAGTCCCTGACGATGAATGAAGTCAAAGATTGAGGAGGAGAGCTATGTCCAACAGTGGACTTTTTTTAATAATGGTGATAATTACAAATTGAAATTCTGTAGAAACATAATATCTGAAAGCTAAGTACCGAACAGCTGGATTACTCATGTACGTAAACAATTGGAGCTATTAATATCGCGATTACCTTGGAGCTATGACAAAATATCGTGAGGTAATCTCTGATACTTCTCAATATTCCCTGATGTTATTAGTTCAAAATTGTTTAATGATTTGCATAAAATAGTGTATCATGATTTAGTTATTAAATTGCTGTAGAGCGATACGACTGTCATTTGTTAATTTAAAAAACAATGTTTCTGTATCTGGGGGCACTGGATTGACTGACCGATCATCAAAAGTCTAGGGCACTTCTAGCAGACATAGAAGCTTTAACTTTAGAATATAATTAGTGTTTAGTGCCTAAATTAAGGGAAAAAATAAACATTTCATAATTTCTGTCTAGTTTTCTAGATACACCAACTGAGTGAATAACTTTGTAATCCTATATAAATGTATAGGATTACAAAGTTACATTTGCAGTTAATGAATCATTGTACCCGTATATAATGGAATAATAGTTGTAGATAGGAATGTATATATATATGAGGCATAACAGGAGGGGGTATAGAGGGGGAAAGGGTGTATTCAGCCCATGAAACAGTACAACATTCCTCTAGAAAACCATGACGAAGAAAAACTTAAAATAATTAAATAGACTTACTTTGACAGCCTCCGTAGCGCAGTTGGTTAGACGCCGCCTGTGAAACGAGAGGCCGCGGGTTCGATCCCCGCACCGAGAGAAATGTTTGTGCGGCCCACAAATATTTCTTCTGGGTCTGGATGTTTGTGAGACCGAAAAGTCTCTCGTAGTTCCTGATACCCACGACACAAGACTCGATCTTAGTGTGGGGTCAGGACTATGTATGCATGGGCATAGCCAGGCATGAGCTCAGGGTGGGGCAGAAGTCTAAAATAATATTTAAGTAGCAAACTATACCCGTTGTCTCATCCCATTTATTTTTATTTTACAATAAGGTAGCACCATGTATCTTCAGGGTATATCAAGTGTGCTTCCGAAAACGAAGCCGGGTGGCAGTATGAGTGACACAATGCAACGATTTTTTTTAATTTTAATTTTATTTTATTGGGTGGCAAATACATAGTTTTTATTTTCTATAATAGAAATATACACCCTTTTATTTTTAGAGGCGGTATGATACGCAAGGGCTTAAATTATTATTTTAGCGATAACTATGGATTTACCAGTTACCACCTATACATGACGATATTTTAAAAATAACAAAATAAATCGTCACATTTATTGCAAAAAATTTAGTTACATTGTGTTTATAATATTGTCACGGATACTTTCATTTACTGGTCATGGCCTTATCTAGGTGCTACGAGTACGCAACCTCGGCCCCCGAGCTACTGCGGTCACCTAACCTTCCCTTCCGTAACTGCAGTATCCACTCCTGCAGGCCATACTCTCCGTTCCTATAACATCATTGTGGAGTTTATGTTAGTTTGTCTATGAGTATTTGAGTTGTCATGACTGAATACTCATAGACTGTAAAATACGTACTTCGGGGCATATTGCGAAGTAATAAAATAAGGTGACAATTTGTATATTACAATATGTGGAGTTTATGTTAGTTTGTTTATGAGTATTTGAGTTGTCATGACAACGTTATTATATTAAAATGTAATATACAAATTGTCACCTTATTTTATTACTTCGCAATATGCCCCGAAGTACATATTTTACAATCCTCTACCCACAAATCCTATTTCCTTTCCCCGGTTAATGGCAGGCTGCGTCATTAACACGAGTCAGCTCGCCAACCCGCCTGCCAAGCGTGGCGAGTAACGGCAAATATCCCTAATGGCGACACAAACAGAGACCAGTCCCCGGCAGCCCCACTATTTCTGGGGCTATTTCTGGCTATGACAGGTGGTAGGTGAATCCCCGGATTGGCCCCGGCTACCACGCCCAACGACGACTGGCCCTAGTAACACACAACATATGCACGTTTATGACAAACGAGAAGATTGTCGAACTGGAAGAAGATTTGGGAGGGTTATACTGGGGCTGGCAGACTTTCTGTAGACAGAGGAAAAGGAACTCTTTTCGTTGATCTCTTTTTTCCAGAAGCCGCCTCATAGGAAATGGATCTGGCTGAATCCTGACGGTTCTACGAGAAATGAGATAGATTTCATCTTGACGACGAATAGACAGATGTTCAGTGATGTCTCTGTGATCAACATGGTGAAAACCGGCAGTGACCACCGAATGGTTAAGGGTACACTGAATATCAATGTCCAATCAGAAAGGCATTGCTTGGTGAAATCTACGCTCCGACCTACTTGCGCTCATATCCAAAACCCCGAGAGCTTTCAACTCGAGTTGACAAATCGCTTTGATTGTCTAGAAGAAAACGTTGCAGTGGACGAGCTAAACAGCGGTTTGGTAGAAGCTGTCCATACGGTGGGATCTAAGTATTTTAGACCTCGCCGTAGAGATAGACCACAAAACTCTCGATCCACACTCTTGACCTCATGGCCGAACGTCGATCTTTAGCGCTGCAGTCTTTCGATGACGCCGAAGTACACAGTCAGGTCATAAGTATTGTCACACAGTAAAAACTTTTCTTTTAGAATGCTGGCCACAAAAAAGCTTATTGAATTCGAATTTCGAATTGTTCATAAAAATAAAAATGTATACATTTTAGAATTTTACTCATTTTTAAATATGGAGTGGACGCTTAAAGAAGACCGTGTTGCAGTTATTGCGTTGCATCGTTGCGGTTACGCGCCAATTCAAATTTTTGACATACTGAAAAATTTGAATATAACCAAAAGATTCGTTTATCGTACCATCAAACGATACAATGAAGACTCTAGTGTAGATGACAGGTCAAGAAGTGGTCGCCCTCGGTCTGTTAGGACTCCAGCAGTGATAAAAGCTGTGAAGGCGCGAGTTCAAAGAAATGCCAAACATAAGCAGAAACTGTTGGCCCTTCAGATGGGGTTAGAGACTGTCCCACCCTCACACCCACCACTGTAACTCCTGTGAGCCAGGATCAACAGTGGCACGCAATGTAATGACACCGAGCATTGAAGCTCGGCGAGTCTCCGGGAATGTCTAACTTGTCTTTAACCCGCAACGAAATTAATCAGAAAGTGAAATTAATAGGAGGAGTTGGAAATAAATTATTGTCCACTTCCCTCCGTGCAAAGCGGGCGACAAAACAATGAACTAAACAGGTAAATAACCTCGTAAAAAGACTTTTACAGCCGGAGAAGCCAGCTGTAAAGCACCACGGATCACATCATCACTACATTTAAATGGGACCTATCATGTGAGCTTTTAGACTTGATTCCAATAATAAGTATGGCAAAAACGCCGGAAAGCACGGAAGTTCTTTCTAGTCTCTACAAGGTCCATGTAGTATACGACTCCAGATGATATCTGCATACTATCCAGCATAGTTTTACGCTCATTCTGCCAAAGACTACACTCCCAAAGTATATGATGCGCGGACTGCTCATACTCGCAATTAGGTGTTGAACATGGGCATGCAGGCGATTCAACAAGCTTAAAAGAGTAAAGTTTAGACCTAAAGTTACCATGGCCCGTGAGAAACTGTGATACGCAATAATCGACATCCAACCAAGTCTTTGTCAAACGGTCACGAACGCAAGGAAAATATTGATATAGATGTCGTCCCTTCAAAGATACCTCCCATCTATTTTGCCATTCATCTAATAGTTCGCTATATACCACTGAAAGCGGTTTAAATAATCTATTAATTTTTAAAAGTTCACGTGCGGTTAAAAAACTTTTATCCATATTCTCCCTAGTAGAGTAATACATGGCGGCGCGACGTTGCACCTCCAGGTCGACTGGAAGTACACCCGCCAGGAGAGGCAAAGCTTCGGTACTAACAGTTCTATATGCCTTACACAAGAATATCAAGGCCAAGCGTTGGCTCTGGAGCAGTTTTCTTCGCACAGATGGGGTTAAGCAGAACCACGGTGAAAAGGGTGTTAAATGAAGACTTAGGGCTTCGGGCATATCGAAGAAAAACAGGATATCGTTGAATGCTCGCCTAATGGACCTGAGACTGAAGAGATGCCGCGCTTTGTTGAAGCGGTATGCGGGAAAAAAATATCGGGAAATTCTTTTTTCAGATGAAAATTTTTTTACCGTAGAAGAGAGCTACAACAAAAAAAATGATAAGGTGTACGCACACAGGAGTGAAGAAGCGAGCAACCGTATTCCGCGTGTCAAACGAGGTCATTTTCCATCCTCGCTCATGGTATGGTTGGGAGTTTCTTATTGGGGCTTAACAAAGGTACATTTTTGTGAGAAAGGTGTAAAAACGAATAAAGTTGTGTATCAAAATACAGTCCTGATGAACCTTGTGGAACCTGTTTCTCATACCATGTTCAATAACAGGCACTGGGTATTCCAACAAGATTCGGCGCCAGCTCATAGAGCGAAGAGCACACAAGACTGGCTGGCGGCGCGTGAAATCGACTTCATCCGGCACGAAGACTGGCCCTCCTCCAGTCCAGATTTGAATCCGTTAGATTACAAGATATGGTAACACTTAGAGGAAAAGGCGTGCTCAAAGCCTCATCCCAATTTGGAGTCACTCAAGACATCCTTGATTTAGGCAGCCGCCGATATTGACATGGATCTCGTTCGTGCTGCGATAGACAACTGGCCGCGCAGATTGAAGGCCTGTATTCAAAATCACGGAGGTCATTTTGAATAAACCTTAGTATCATAAGAATCTATGTTTTGTTAAGTTTGTTTTGGTATATAAATGGTTACATAATGAATAAACTTGTTTCAATTATTTTATATTAAACATGTGACAGAATTTATGACCTGACTAGGTATATCGGCGGCTCAATAGACCGATCTGGAAGTCCTTGCGACATGATGCCTGTGTGAGATTGAGATGGCCCTTAAGCAACTTAAAAACAACAAGGCGCCGGGTGAGGACGGAATCACTTCAGAGTTTCTGAAAGCGGGCGGAACACCGATACTGAAAGTCCTTCAGAGGCTCTTCAATTCCGTTCTCCTCGAGGGCTCAACGCCAGAGGCATGGAGCAGGAGCGTGGTGGTATTGTTCTTCCAAAAAAGGTGATAACACATTGCTGAAAAACTACAGGCCCATCTCGCTCCTGAGCCATGTCTATAAGTTTTTTTCGAAGGTCATCACAAATCGTTTCGAGCACAGGTTTGATGACTTTTAGCCTCCCGAACAAGCCGGTTTCCGAAAAGGCTTTTGTACCAAAGGCCACATCCATACGCTTCGGCAAGTTATACAAAAAACCGAGGTATATATGTCACCGTAAAATTGTAAATATCGTTAGATTATAATCTATCTCGCGAGATTGTGAACTGTCGAAAGATTGTGAACCGTAACATACTGCTTGCAATTTAACGTATTATTTTTTCGGTAGATTATAATCTATCGAAGTGAAACTGTCAAAACCTAACCTAACCTAACCTACGATTCACAATCTTTCGACAGTTCACAATCTCGCGAGATAGATTATAATCTAACGGTATTCACAATTTAACGGTGATATATATAATAACTTGCTGCTTTATTTAGCGTTTGTGAACTATGAGAAAACCTTTGATTCGATTGAGACCTGGGCTGTGCTACAGTCTCTCCAGCGATTCCACATCGACTATCGGTACATCAAAGTGTTGAAGTGTATATACAAAAACGCCAGAATGTCGGTCCGAGTACAAGATCAGAGCACGAAGGATATTCCACTATGATTAGAGAGGCGTGAAACAGAGAGATATCATATTTCCAAAACTGCCGCGCTGGAAAACGCCATCAAGCTCTTGCAGTAGAAAGGATTCGGCATTAACATCAATGGCGAGTATATCACTCACCTTCGATTTGCCGACGATATTGTAGACTTGGCAGAATCGCTGGAATACCTTAGCACTATGCTCGAAGACCTCAGTCGAGTCTCCCAACAGGTGGATCTTAAAATGAACTTGGCCAAACGAAGATCATGTCGAATGTCCATGTTGTGTCCATCCCCATCGGAGTTGGAGGCTCGACTCTTGAAGTTTTAGACGAATATGTCTATTTAGGACAAGTGGTCCGGTTACGCAGGTCCAGCATCGAGAGAGCAGTCAATCGTTGAATCCAACTCGGTTGGGCAGCATTCAGAAAACTACGCGACCTCTTCTCTTCCAAAATGCCTCAGTGCCTTACATCGAAAGTCTTCGATAGTTGTATGTTGTTGATGACATACGTTACAGAGACGTGGCCTCCCACTATGGGCCTTATTAGGATGCTCAAAGTCACTAAACGAGCTATGGACAGGGCTAGGGGGTTTCCCTACGAGATCGAATCAGACATGAGGACAGCCGATGGAGAACTAAAGTAACCGAGATAGCCCAGCGGATTAGTAAGATGAAGTGGCAATGTGCCGCGCACATAGCGCGGGGAACTGGTGGCAGGTGGGGCAAAAAATTTCTCAAATGGAGGCCACGTAGCGGAAAGCGCCGCATAGGCTGTCCACACACAAGGTGGTCAGACGACCTGGTAAAGGTCGCAGGAC
The DNA here is from genome assembly GCA_009982885.2 of Hyles vespertilio. NCBI lineage: Eukaryota > Metazoa > Arthropoda > Insecta > Lepidoptera > Sphingidae > Hyles > Hyles vespertilio. The sequence continues at coordinate 2,181,988 of CM042811.1, forward strand.
GGCGCTGGATGACGACTGCCTCCAACAGGTCATTGTGGAAATCATTAGGTGAGGCCTATGTTCAGCAGTTGACTTCCTTTGGCTAATGGATGATGTGTTTATAGTCACTAAAACTAGCACCCGGCTTCTTTTTTGGTCGCAGTCTTGTTATACCCTGTTATGTATAATTCGAATTGACCAAAACATTTTCTTATTACTCACCTTCCTATACCACAAAATCTTACATCTAATAACTTCAGCCGTTTGGGTTCTGCGAGTATCCATTTTGTTAATCAGTCAATTTAGAGGTTTATATAGATAGATAGTACTTTAGATAGTAATAGATAGTACTTTACTTAGATAATTTAATTTTTTAGGTTTGGCTAGGTACCTTAGAGGCCAGAGCCAGGGTGGGGCAAGTGCCCCACCCTGGCCCACCGTGGCTACGCCCATGTATGTATGTGACTGTTGGGTGTATTTATTTATAGACTAAATAGTTCGAAAATATCAATTACCATGAAAGAAAGAACATTAATAATCAAATCCGCTATATTTGTGATAAATTGATACCTACAAAAATAAGAAAAATCCATAAGACAGAGGCTTTAAGATAAATTGTTATATACAGGGTATATCAAGACTGCTACCGAAAACGAAGCTGGGTGGTAGTCTAAGTGACTTCAGACACAATGCAACAGAAAAAGTTGCAAAAAAAAGCAACATTTTTTTTGCTATTTTTTTCCTATGACCATATTTGGGTTGTAAATGCATTTTTTCCTAAAATAATAGTGTATATCCTTTTATTTGTAAATAATCTAAGGTATAAAAGAGTTTGACCCAAAAATGACGATATTTAAAAAATCATAAAAAATAACTGTCGCGTTTCATTGCGAAATTTTTTGTTGCATTGTGTTTGTAGTCACTAAAACTACCACCCGGCTTCGTTTTCGGTAGCAGTCTTCAGATACCCGGTATATTCTAGAAGTAAAAAGTACCGAAAAGGAAAAAAGTTGAACTCTACAAAAAGACGTGAGATCCCATCAAAAACATCCTGTAAAAAAATTCGAAGTCTCGCAGCTCAGTTTTTCTACCGCAAAAAGTTGTGAGATCCATGTAATACCAAGTCGATTAATTTATTTAGTCCTTGCTTAAGAGACCTTCTGTATTAAGTTATAACGTAACTTATTATCATATCATGATATTAAAAATTTTGTACGTTTTAAATAAGTTGATCGACTGGGCCAGCAGCATTACGTATAAATTATATGATACATTATGTTTTCATTCGATGGCCATATTTTTGCGGTAGAAAAACTGAGCTGCGAGACTTGGATTTTTTTACAGGATGTTTTTGATGGGATAGTGTTTTAGTTGAAAGAACAATGGCGAATTCTGGATTGATCTTAATTGAGGGGTTCTTTAAGTGACATATACAAAACAATATCCCATATTTTTCTATTTTTTTTCAAATAGTCATATGAATTATACAGAAAAAATCTTTAGCGTTTATCCACGTATAAAATATTTTTCCAAGATGGTATTATATTATAAATTAATAAAATAACACCCAATTATCACGCACATAGTCCTGACCCCACATTAAGATCCATTAAGTCATGTATCGTGGTCATCAGAAGCTAAGAGAAACTTTTCAGTCTCACAAACACCCAGATCCAAGACTTGTGGGCCTCACAAATATTTGTCTGGGCGCGGGGATCGAAACTGCGGTCTCTCGTTTCTCAGCCGGCGTCTAATCAACTGCGCCAGGGAGGCATTCAATATGTTCTTCATAATATTATGTTTTACGCAGAGGCGGCTCGTAATATTTTTTGATGGGGGTTCCAAAAAAACTAATTAAAAAACTAGAGCTTACTATTTATTATATTTGTATACAAAATCCATTCGCTGGTCTTTTTGGCGTGCGAAGATATCTATTTCTTTCTTGTGAAAATCAGAAATGGAATTGATTAAGCGTACAAACAATTTTATAATACTTATTTTAAAAAAAACTGCGAATTAACTGGGTGACGCGTGAGCGGCGCTCCACATTACGCTAATTTCTCATACGATATCTTTTGTTTCACGCGTCAGCGCAAGTCGTAGCTCTCTTTCGCGCTCATTGAATACAGTACCACAGAATACTAAACTAACAGAAGTCAAGCTCCATACAAAGCGCACTAAATCAACGCACACATTGACAGCGTTCACCGACACGATATTTCAAACCAGTCGAGACCACTGCGAGCGCGAGTGTCATCCACTGCGGGCACGCAAATAGTGAGATGTTTTGTGCAAAGATGGAGCAAATGATTAAAGTTATTACACTTGTATATAAAACACCAGATTATAATAATTGAATATAAATTTCATTAAAAAAAACATATATTATACAAAACAATAAAAAAAAACTTAGAATAATGACATACACATTCTCAGCGAGTTCATAAATAAAATTAAAATTTACTTATTGTATTATTATGTTTTATATATTTTATTTTTAAAATTCAATCAAACGATACGAGTGCTATTAACACGATACGTGTTTTCGCATAAGCCAGAGTTATCAACCCTTGCGCGAACGCCGTGTGAGTGTGGCAACAAAAGTGAAGTACATACACAAGCTTGACTTCTGTTAGTTTTCTGTGACAGTACTAAGAGTCGTACTAAACTTCGTTTCATAGGAGCACAATCGCTGGCGCTCCACTCGTTACAAATTGACGCTACATGTACCTATAAGTAATATAATAGACTTATTATAGGCGTAGTAAAATATAAAGAATGTAATGTAAGGATTTATGTTTTATAAATATATATAAATTATTAAATTAGCTAAGTATGTAATTTTCGTGGGAGTGCACTGCACCAGCGCTCTTTCGGATGAGCCGCCTCTGGTTTTATGATATATAAACATCCGGTGTTAGAACGATAATCCATATATTTTGCATAATAGCAAATAATCAGTTTGTTATACTGTGAAAAAATTATTGCATTTATAACGTTTGCTTAATTAATTAATTTCCGGAGGCAGGCATTAAAGCTGCTTAAAACTTTCTATGAAAAAAAACGGATATTATGCTCTAAAGATTAAGCTGTACCAGAATTCAAAAAATGATTCATAGACACAACATTTATAGCATCTGAAACCATTCACATCGTACAAAAAATTTAGTCTGAATGTCATAGTAAAATTTATTAGAATTTACGACCACTTGTGCATATCTTTTGAAGTAAATAATGCTCTTACGCCCAAATACTGGAACGCAACTTAAATATAAATGGCGCTTAACTACGTTAATCCCGATTAAATGTACTGGCTAAGTGGGCCGTGCGCTGTTAAGAGCAACTTATTATTTGAATGGCGTTCCAGTATTCGGGCGTTATTTATTTATAACGTTGTGGATTTTACATTAGACGCATACATATTATTTCAGGATACATCTATATTATAAATATTAATTTTAAAAGTTATGAAGTCAGATATTTAGTGCATAAAGCAGCAGACCGACTGTGGTGTACCTTGGGAGAAGCCTATGTCCAGCAGTGGACTGCAACGGGCTGATGATGATGATGATGATGATCATGATGAATCTGACTGTAGGCAGTGTTAGTAGTATTAATGGGCCGATCGACTGAGAAGTTATGAATACCGCGAACTGACGTCAAGTAAATTGTGTTTCTATTTCAGCCACGGTAGCGCGGTTGGTTACACACCGGCTGTGAACCGAGAGGTGGCAGGTTCGATCCCCGCATCGTGTGTGAACCACAGGCATTTGTTTCGGGTCTGGGGGTTTGTGAGACCGAAAAGTCTCTCGTAGTTCCTGATACCCACGACACAATACTCGATCTTAGTGAGGGGTCAGGACTATGGGACTGCTTAATGATTGCAATTTCGGATGAGTTTACTCGAAACCTTCCTCTTACCCAATTTTATTACCTTCGTCCTTAATAATCCTCAAAGCACCCAAAATATCTCAAAGCAGTTGGTATTCATGGACTATAGATGTTGGGTAATCACAGAACATCTGTTCTAATGTTTTCGTTTTACTGCCTTCTTGACGCATTTGGTAACGACACCGGCTGAGAAATGGGAATCAATGGGTCGAACCCTGCACCGACACAAAGGTTTATTAATTAATTAATTTACTCTTTATTATAAACACCAAAAAGGACATAACAGTATACAGAAATAACATAATGTAACATTACAAATGGCGATGTTATCGCTAGGCGGTTTCTTCCAGGCAACCTTAGTATGGATATCAGAGAAAGAGAAAGAGAAAATGTTTGTGTGACCGGTTTTTTTTCGTCTAGGTGTGAGACCGAAATATCTCAATAAGAGCTGTGTGAATAGGTGTGATGCCACCGACTATTTAGTAAGATTGTATTAAATGAGTGGCTCCTAAAGCGCAGTTGGTATAACACCGGCATTGAAACGAGAGGCCGCGAGTTCGAGCCTCATTGGGAGACAAATATTTTTACGTGCTCTAGATTTTTTATCCGGGTCTGATTGTGAGAACGACTAAGGCCGTGTTTATCAGATATAAAGCTAATGATTAGGCGAAGTTGGTATAACTATCATCAAGGCACGTAAGAACTAAGAGCACAAGCATCTTTAGGCGCCACAGCGACAATGCGCGTGTAACAAACGGACAAGCTAATTCCGTCCGTGCCCTGACGTCTATTTCAGCTGAGCTATATATAGTGAAGCAAAGAGCGCCGATGTGGGTCGACATACGCTCAGCTCTCTCATTGTGGCACGTGTGAAATTGCATAATGTTACTTGAGTAGTCCTTTTTTATTTTGCTTCGCTTACTGGTTTGTGATGTGATAGGCAGTTTGATGCGGTCGGTCGAAGTGTGCACGAAATTGTGGCTAATATATTGAGTGTCTGATCTTTTAGATTTCAACAATAAATAATTATTTGATTATATTTTTTGTTGAGACAGATTTTATTATAATAATTAATTTAAAAATAAGTACATATTTAAAGTGATAACTATTAGTTATTAAAATCACGCCCAAAATTTATCCGATTTTTGTAAATCTTTAAAAATACTTTAACATGTTCGTAATACGATATTTTCATATAAATAATGTGACAAATTCATCGTTACTTTATTAAAATGTAAGAATGTTGAAAAAACAAGATACTTCGCGTTGCTAAGAGTGTCTTGCGTCGTTGCTTCTTTCATCTGAAATACTTTCTAAAGCGGTGGTAGAGTGTTACATATCGAAAGGAAACGTTTCTTGAAAGACTATTTCAATGACCTCGGTGGCGTAGTTGTGCTACGATACGGCTATAAAGCTGAGGTCTCGGGTTCGAACTCCAGGTTGGGCAAAGTGATATTGGATTGTTCTATTCATTATCAGCAAAGAGTCAGGAATTTGTGCCCGATATTGCGATAGGCTCGCCTCCTATCACATCGTGGGACGGAACATACAAGGCGAAATGTGGGTGCCTTGGCACCTCTGCTTACCCCTTCTGGGAAAAGCGTGAGTTTATGTATGTATGTACATATGTATATACTATTTTAACGTAAAACCAATGTCTACTTCTCCCGCCAAACAGCAGTATAAATGCACTGTTGTATTCCAAGTGTCTCTAAGCGGTCGTATTGCTTAATATCAGTCCAGTAGAATGCTCGTCTCACCATTAAATAAATAAATACACCCAACAGTCGCATACATAGTCCTGACTTCACACTAAGATCGAGTCTTGTGTCGTGGTAATCAGAAACCATGATAGACTTTTCGGTCTCACAAATACCCAGACCCGAGATAAATACCTGTCGATCACACGAATATTTGTTTGCGGGGATCGAATCTGCGGCCTCACGTTACACAGCAGGCGTTCAACCAACTGCGTCACGGAGGCTGTCACGAGGCTGTGTTCATTGGAAAAAAAAAAGATTCAATCTTAATATAAGAGACTTCCAGCGCTATAAGAAGTATATGACCGATACATATCATTAATTAGGCTGAACAATTGCTGAAAGACCATCAATAACAATATTATCCAATGACCAAAGTGCCTCCCACTTGGTTAGTTTTATAATTGTTTTATATTAGTCACACTACTCTTTTGCCAAGCGTGATGCTGAGATAGGAAGTGTCTGGGGTTTTATTAAAGATCTCTATCAATGACTCAGTGGCTAATGTAAACATTTACTCATCCCTCAGCTTAGCATTCATTGAAACTTCATTTGTGTACATCAAGTCTGAGAATTTCCATACAGACTAGAAACTTATTTATGTGTCTGTATTAGCCCATATTCCACTGAAGGGTACGGGCCTCCTCTATGACCGTAAGTATGATTGGGAGGAGCTAGACCATATCGTCCACCACGCTGGCCTAGTGTGGATGTGGCGGACTTTACACACCATAGAAATTCTTACAAATCCCTATGGTAGGTCCCTATCCCTAGGTGTTGTCACGATATTTTCACCATCAATACACACAGGACTCCGAAAAGACAGCGGTATGTGCTTGAGTGTTTGCTTTTTTATAAAGAAAGAAGAAGAAAGAAAGAACTGTTATATTCATGACAGCACAGTATACAATACAATGCAGGACAGAACACATATTGGATTAAAGATTACTTAATTATAAAAGTTAAATTATATATATATAGTAAAATTATTATATACTTAATTATATAAGCAAACACTGTATTTGTAGTCGTATGGGAAACGGTCACCAGTGATTATGAACTCCCAAGATCCTGAGGAAATACAAGTGCCTTGTAAGCCTTCTACTCGGGAGTGAAGAAGTGATAGAAGAAGAAGAAAGAAAGAACTGTTTTATTCATGACAGCACAGTATACAATACAATGCAGGACAGAACACATATTGGATTAAAGATTACTTAATTATAAAAGTTAAATTATACATATATAATAATTTAACTATATATATATACATATACAGGGTATATCAAGACTGCTACCGAAAACGAACCGGGTGGTAGTTTAAGCGACTTCAGACACAATGCAACAGAAAAAGTTGCAAAAAAAAAGCGACAATTATTTTTTTGTTTTTTTTTCCTATGATCATATTTGGGTGGTAAATGTATTTTTTCCTAAAATAATAGTGTATACCCTTTTATTTATAAACAATCTAAGGTATAAAACTGTTTAAATAATTATTTTAGCAAAAACTATGGATTTACCACCCAAAAATGACGATATTTATAAAATCATAAAAAATAATTGTCGCGTTTCTTTGCGAATTTTTTGTTGCAATGTGTTTGTAGTCACGAAATCTACCACCCGGCTTCGTTTTCGGTAGCAGTCTTGAGATACCCGGTATATATATAGTTAAATTATTATATACTTAATTATATAAGCAAACACTGTATTTGTAGTCGTATGGGAAACGGTCACCAGTGATTATGAACTCCCAAGATCCTGAGGAAATACAAGTGCCTTGTAAGCCTTCTACTCGGGAGTGAAGAAGTGATAGAAGAAGAAAGGGAAGGCATTTGATAAAACCACTGATTAAACAAAACGCGTTTTGAAAATAACAACAGTTTGTCAGAAACACTGAAAGATACTGGTCCAGATTGTCCAATTATCTCTACCACTTTAAAAACAATACAGACTAACACTGAATATTCCGTTTGATACTTTTGATGTCACACCCACTACGCTTTTCTTCACTCCTATGCTCGTTTGATGTGCAAAATTAAATTATACCTCAATATTCCGAAATATACCAGTGCCAACTGCATTCATTAAACATCTTGAATTCGCTTATGAACGACTATGCATAATTTAAATCTAGCATTAATACCGTGATATGATGGCAACAAATACGCCCGTATTTACGATGTGAAATTGAAACAAAATAACGACCTCGAATAATTTTGTATTTCATAAATTTGCATGCAGATACCTATTAATATTGTTATACTGTGAGGTTGCAAAACACACAGATGTTTGTGTTTTTTTTTAATATATATAGAATTAAAGTAATTGGTAAAACAATAGTATTCACTCATGAAGCCTCTGGACAGCCTCTGTGGTGCATTTAGTTAGTAGCCGGCTGTGCAACGAGAGGCCGCATGTTCGATCCCTGCACTGAGCAACTATTTGTGAGGCCCACACGGCCACCCACTCAATCTAAGTATGGGGTCAGGACTATGTATATAACGGTCATTATTTATTAATAAGATGTAATTATTTATTAATCGGCCATCGTAAACAACGTAAAATATCTAAAATACCTAACTTACTCAGATTTTAGTATCAAATGTTGTAGGTCTGATTTTAAAAACTTGGTATCTTCTTGCTAACGAAAATGAATCATCTCTCGACACAATATCTCAAACACTACCTGGATACCTGTCAATTTCTACCACTTTCATTACATGAGTCTTAGTTCCATGTATGATCATGGTGATTCTACTTCAATTTCAAATCAAGGCTTTGGACTCTGGAATTCTCTCTACCAAAGAGGATTTTTATGATTATTTTTGTGTTGGTATCAATAAAGCTACAAGGTGGTCCCACAATAAAAAGGTTAGTCATTAGAATTTTGTCTGGATACTCGTCTGCCTCACAATCCGAGATCTCAGCATAGGAGCCGCGGGAGATGGCCTCGGGGAAATGTCGATAAAACCGCCTACTTATAGTACATTTATACTTCTTGCCAAGTTCATAGTTTCTATGACTCATTGGTGGTAAATTAGTCTCTTATGGAATTTCAAATTATCTTCCTACCTGATGTTTAAATTGACGAGTCAATTATTTTTAACCTGCCAGATGGATTTAAGTCGAGTGCCTAATATTATTTAGGATTCTGTCACATCTAGCCTATTTGAGAAAGTACAAACGAAATAAAAGATATTATAGTTTCGAGCCATAATGGTATCAACGGATAATTTGTGTCCCTTTTTATATAGCGAGTACTGAAGATCATCATTATAACAAATTGTCATCCAACGGGCCGCCTTTTTCTTTTTTCTTTTTTGGTATCTGTTTTCAACCAAACCAGCTGGTAGTTTTCAGACACAAAACAACTAATTTTTTGGAAAAAACGCTGTTTTATTTCCTATCGTCTTATTTGGGTGGTATATACATAGTTTGCTCCGAAACAATAATAAAATCCTTTTATTTTTAAAGACTCTATGATACGCAAAGTTTTAAATTATTCTGTCTGTCTGTATCAGCCCATATACGTCCCACTGCAGGGCACAGGCCTACTCTACAAGCGAGAATACGATTAAGAGTGGTCAGGCCATATAGTCCACCACGCTGGCCTAGTGCGGGTTGGCGGACTTAAATACCATAGAAATTCTTATAAATCGCTACGGTATGCAGGTTTCCTCACGATGTTTTCCTTCACCGTTTTAGTGCGTGGTGATTGATTATCAATACACACATGACTCCGAAAAGTCAGAGGTGTGCCCTGGGATACGAACCCGCGACCACCGTGAACATGTAGGCAGCCGCGTCTAGTCCGTTTACCAACAGGCCACCACGCACTTCAAAAATATGGATTTGACATCCAAACACGATGATATTTATAATATCACAAAAAAAAATTGTCGCGTTTTCTAGGCTCTAAAAGTATCACCTGGCTTGGTTTTCGATAGCACTAGATAGACCCTGTATGTTGGTAGGGTAAGCAGGGGGAATGGCGCTCACTGGGTAATGGCGCTCACCTCTGTAACTCAGTCAGACCTGAACATAGCAACACGCCGCATTACGTGGAGCGTGAGGGGAGGGGGCCTCTAACAGACAGCGACGCCAACGGTCAATCAGCTCGCGTCCTGTGACCGTGAAGTGCGTTTCTTCGTTTGCGGCCGCGTCGATGTAATTTTAGGTTAGGTGTTTTTTGTCGGTAAGTCCAAAACTTTAATGCTTATTCATTATTAATTTTACATTTCGGACACTAAATATATTCTATTTTTAAAATAATACAATCAATTTTCAACAATTATGTGTATGTTTTTTTTTTAATTTCAATTAATCACAAAATGTCCGTTTGGGGTTATACCGCTCATCTGAGCGCCATTACCCCTTAGTAATTATTTTTTTTTAACTTTTGTAGATATGCCAAGAAATCGTCAAAGGACCACTGCCAAAGCGGCTTGGACCGAAGAAGACCTTTAATCTGCTAAAACTGCGATTGAAGGAGGTTTGTCGAAAAGAAAAGCAGCACAACAATATAAGATATCATTTACTACTTTAAGAGACCGTTTAAAAAATTATTTGTTAAATTGAAAAAGGCTAATCTTACGTATAGTTGATGCTGATTTGTGATTATAGATTTTATATTCATTCCATACTGTTGATCTCGTTAATATTTCTTTAATTAAAATATATCTTACTTGTTATATTCCAAATAAAATGTTTGAGCGTTATTACCCCGTACCCTGAGCGGCATTACCCAGTCAGGGGCAATGCCGCTCAAACATGTTTTTTTTATCATTTCTTCCTATTACTCGTAGATTAAATACATTATATGCTTTTTTTGTTAGTTTGTTGATTACTCGATAATTAAAGACTTTGTTATTTTTCTTAATTTTGATTTATAATAAATAATTTAAAAAATACGCCACGTTTTCCTTAAGTGAACGCCATTCCCCCTGCTTCCCCTATATCTTTATATTGTTATGTTTTAATTCTTTATGTATTATTGTACATTAAATAAATAATTATATTACTATCCTTACCACTTCAAAGCAATTTGCGTACATTAGATATTAAAATGATTATTAATTACACGAAGTACGCGAACATCTGGCTAGCATTCGGAGTAATTATTTAATAGTGTCACTCGTGTAGTCGGTAGGCGTTGCTAATTAAAATTGATTTTCTTATGTTCAGAATTCATATTCGTTTAAGATTGATTATCGCCTGGTTATTTTGTTGCATTGTTACGACTTTGATGTTGTAACATTATATGATGCATGATTTTTTTGTTGTTACCAAGTTATTTTCTTTTTTCAAATTATGCTAAATGGCGTGATGAGCATGCCGTTTGCTTGATAGCAAGCAATACGAGCGCTCATAGACAGTAGCAAAACCAAACGACACCATGAATCACAAAGCAATGCTAGGTATTCCAAGGCTCCTCTCCTCCTGCGACAAACGATTTTTAATCATAATATGCATTACGTTATCATCTGATATAAAAGTATTATATACATTAGTAAGCTTCAACAAAAACTATGAGATAATAAACATACAAGCGAAATGAGCACATCCTTTTTTGAAGCATATAAAAATATTTTTAAGAAAACAACAGATCGCAGGGATAATATGCAAGAATCATTTGAATTAGTTACACGCCAAGGAAACATTAAAATAAACATCGGAATAAATAAAACGACGGTGTATTGAAATAACAAAGAGTGGATAGTACTAAAATAGCCGTGGAACGGTCGCGGCTGACTTCCTCTGAGTTTTTGATCAACCTCGCTATTTTTGTATCGAGTCCCGTGCGCGCTCTAAATGTTATTAGCAACATATGAAATGCATCCTTTTTATTTAATTTGAATGATAATCTCTTAGAACGGTAATTAGCTGTAAACTATGCTATAGTTTGATTATATTTTGTAATTTATTAATTATGGAAGTATGATTATGATTGCCCGTTGTAGAATATGTAAAATATTTCTCACGCGTATTATAAAATACGATTGAAGAAGATAGATGGCAAATAAAATTATTTTATGTGTATCCAAAATTACAATTCAAAAACGTTCATTTATCAATAAATGATCAAAAGTTATATTATTTATTATTTAACGTACATATGCTATAATATAAATGTTCTTAGTATTATCCATGTAGGTTAACAGCAATTAACTGAAAAGATTGGTATCAGGAGGAGAAGTCAATTTGCTATTTTAGACATTGAGCTTAAACAGCATATTAAATACTAAACCATACTGTATAGTCGGGTTAATTAAGAAAATGTGTATCTGTCACATTTCCTTCCCAGTTTATTCCCTTTTGTCATTTGACTTTCACGAATCCTTTTGGCAAAGCTTCGACCATCAATTGACAAAACCATTCACATTCCCAAATGGAAACGCGATATCAAAACAATTAAACGCTTGCTAAAATTCTTGTTTTTGTTAAAAATAACGCTGTTACTATGAAAAGTTAATGGCATTTTGAGCAAAACTTCGTCCTAATTCATTCCGTATTTAGTTAATTTTGGATTTCTGCCAAAAATGTCAAATAGACCATTTTGTATGACATACATTATGGATCTGTTAACGCTTGGTTCATTAATATTAATCTTGCATTCCACGTAAGATCTATTTCGTTCTTCAGATAGTTTTGGTAATAGGTTCTTAATCCTAAACTGTCCTCCTACAAATAATCCAGTGCCTTTATAAGCAGTGAAAAATTTGAATCCAGCCAGACAATTGCCAGAACTTTTATGCTCCTTGATATATTTATGATTTGACTTAAATCAGCTTCATTTTCGTGATAGCTCAGATTTTATTTTATTATTTCTCCAATAAGTATAATTATTGTTCAGAAACAATGGAAATCTCTGGATGCAGGCTATTTCCAACAGGTCCACGGGGGAAGCCTAGTTTCAGCAGTGGACTTCCTTTGGCGAAAGAAAGAAAGAGAGATAGAGATAAAACATAATTATCTTGAAAAGCTATTTTCTTAATGTGCTTACTTCTTCATAAGATCCTAAACCTCAGTACACTGATCCCAAATTGATCTTTCAACCCAAGAAGACAATGTCTATCTTTCTTAAAATAATCCAATCCAAAAATAATAAATATTTAATTCGTGTAAATAATTGTTTAGGTCTAAATAGAGCGGAACAAACATAGGGTGGCGGTGGTGGTGGCCAAGAATCGCTCTGATTCATGATAGAACATCGTAAAGCAAAAATATTTGTCGGCAGCGGCGGCTTTAACGTAAATTATATTGGTTATAGTCTGAGAGACGGGGGATGGGTTATGAATAGTATGTAGGGTAAATTAATTATGATTATTAATAAAATTGGTCTAGTTTGTTTAAACTTACAGTTCTAATTTAGTTATTAAGTTTCATATACAAGGCTAAGTATATTATACTTAATGCATGTGGCATTGTCTCCCAGTCGACCTTTAGGTGATGCAGAGATGGGATGAAATAGGTGTACGAGTACTAAATGGTATAAGATCTAATGGTTTGAATAAAACATGGTGGTACTACTGCCTAACAGAAAACCAATGTAAAAAACAAATTTGGTGCCACATTTCTTTAAATGAGTGAGAATTTTCCTTTCCGTTCTGGTAGCGGTTAACTCATTGTACTGCGCTTTAGAAGCACATTATCACCCAACTTATTGTACTGTATCAGTCCATATACGGTTACTGCAGGCCACGTGCCTATTGGAAGGGGTTAGGCCATATTATAGTTCACCACACTGTCCTAGTGCGGGTCGGCGAACTTTACATACCATAGAAATCCGCACAAATAGTTATGGTATGCAGATTACCTTATGAAGTTTTCCTTCACCTTTATAGTACGTGTTGATTGACTATCAATGTACACATGACTCAGAAAAGTCAGCGGTGTGCCCTCTGGGATTTGAACTCGCTACCACTGACACATGTTATTTATTGGTTGTGCCTTGCTCTTTGACTCTCTATTTTGCTTAATCTCGGGTGTCCACAAACTTCGTAAAAAATTGTCCAAAGTGTATAAAATATATACCTCCTGGTAATGTTAAAATTCTAGCGTATTATAATAAATCCATATAAGTATTTGGTTGGCTCTTACCAACATATAATTAAAATAATATACTCTTCCAATCGTGTATGCCTAGCTGCTGTACAATAGATTTTGGCTCACGCAATCAGCCGACGACCTTCCTGGTTCGCGCGTTGTCTTCTTTTAAACATTTTTGTCTACCATCGCCTGATTTCCTACTGAATTTGCTTTAAAACTTTATTAGAAAATATTTCGACCACAGCCAGGTGAAAAAATATTGGTTGTATCAACTATTAACATTCCTATTCGCTTGAAATGATGTTGAAAATTATGGCATAGTGACCTAAAAAGATATATCGCGTTTCGACCTCAGTATATCCAATGTTAAGTATATAGGCCGACATAATTATATTGATCAGCAATAGTTAATTATTTCTCATTCGTGGATATTCTATTTGGATCCAATTGCAATTACCATCAGATGATCAGATAAACGATGCATTTTTTTTAAATCTTCGGATTAAAGTTTATTTAGCCGATTTTCAACATTCATAGGTACATATAAACTCACGCCTTGTTCCCAGAAGGGGTAGGCAGAGGCGTCAGGACACACCAAAAATTCTGAAAATTGCATTGAGGATTGATTTTTAAATTATTATTTATTATTTGACAGCCTCCGTGGCGCAGTTGGTTAGACGCCGCCTGTGAAACGAGAGGCCGCGGGTTCGATCCCCGCACCGAGAGAAATATTTGTGCGGCCCACAAATATTTCTTCCGGGTCTGGGTGTTTGTGAGACCGAAAAGTCTCTCGTAGTTCCTGATACCCACGACACAAGACTCGATCTTAGTGTGGGGTCAGGACTATGTATGTGACTGTTGGGTGTTATTTATTTATTATTTATTTATTATTATTATATTTTACACCTTTTTTAGGGTTACATTACACTTTTTTTAGGATTCCGTACCTAAAAGGTAAAAACGGGACCCTATTACTAAGCCTCCGCTGTCCGTCTGCCTGTCTGTCACCAGGCTGTATCTCATAAACCGTGATAGCTAAAAAGCTGACATTTTTTTTTTGTTTTTTATCGAGAGCAAAATCAATTTACGGTTCTCTTTCCGCAAGCCCTGAGGGAGGGTGCAGAAAGGATATTCCTACACCTGTCATCAAGAGCACTTCAACCACATTTTCGTTATAAAATCAAACAATCTAATCATCCATCAGTCAGCCAAAGGAAGTCTACTGCTGAACATAGGCCTCCCCAAAGGATTTCCACAGTGACCTGTTGGAGGCAGCCTGCATCCAGCGACATCCATCTCGTAAAAAATAAAATACGATGATAAATTGAATAATGTTTCAAACTTATGACGTGTTACAATGCAATGCATTTATATCGGAATGGCAAGATTTCATGACGTATGCTTCGGCAGTAAATGCGTAGTAACTTGTGACGTCAGCGAAAGGTATTCGTAAACACCGTTTGAGCGCCTTCATACGTATAAAAACTATCTTTAGTGGGAGTAAACTGAATTCAAGTTTATTATACTGAGAAATGGACTATAAATGGTGTATGATGCTTGCCTACCATATGAGTAGGTCATACAAGTGATACCATTTTTGGTATTGTATTGTAAGGGGGAGTGATTGCTTATTACTGGATTTTAGAATATACAAAAGTTGTGTTTTCATTTTAAAATAATTTGTCATAATTACAAATTTTCTACTCATGGACTAAATAAGTTTACATGTGATCTCAGGCTTTGATTAAACTTTAGAACATTTCTGTTGACTGAAATAGGAGTAAGAAACTACAACAATCAAAAAAGGATGATAACAAAATACAATTTTACTAATAATATACTATTCCTTAAGAGCGTTTATACCCTGCACGCGCTTTTTGGCTTAAAAACAGGACTTTTCAAATGAGTTAATAGCCACCAATAAACAATTTAAAGGAAAAATAATTATCACTAATTTTAGAAAAGGTTGTCATCTAGGGATTTTGGTGGAAAACATTATAGATGAATGGATAATTTGTGAGTACCATACGGATTACTGAACACAAGTTTCGTTATTTAGGCTTTAAATGGCAATTTAGAAGCTTAAGATATCCTTAACCACTAAATATAAGATGAAAATAAAAATATTATCAGACTAATAAGACCCTTATGGAGGGATTTTGCTGAGAAAAATAATCTTTTTGTGTTTAGTTCCTGAAAAATAAAAATTTAAACAATGCGAAATTATTCAGGAACTCTCGTCAAGAACATATTATTTTTTCACCAACTTATCGTACATATTTTTTTATAACAATTGCATATTATAATAGAAGAACATCTTATCAATAAATTACCATTTTTATATTTCCACAAAATTAGTTTTCATGTTTTATACAAATATTTTAAAAACCACTATAAAACACGCTGTCCGACGTGGATCAAATCAGACCGCCGCAAGGCCTTCTAGAGGGAGGACGTATCGCTCGTCGCTCCGGCCTGGCTGAAGTCGATTATGCCGCGCGTAGTAAAAATAGCCACGTGCGGAATGCGATTACCACATCTTAGTACTTTGGTAGTAAAATATTTAATTATTTTTATTACCTACAATGATTGTGTAGTGAGTATAAATCATGTTTCAGGTAATATAATGGGACGTAATTCCGAGGCTAAATTATGTTATGTATTGTAATATAAAATTAAATATATTTCGTAATTGTAAGGGGTTGTAAGGCCCCTAACACTATTTATGTGTTCGAACACGAAATGATTAATAAAACGTCCGTAGTGTCTACTGATTGAACACTGATTTGAATGCAACTTAACAATGTAATAATAACGAAAATATGATTAGTATCCAAAATTTGTATTATTCTTTGCTTGCACAGTAATATTTGTCTACTTATAATGCAAATAAAATATTTTTATGATATTATATTACAGTTAAATTTCAATTGAATATTTGAAGCGCACGGATCAAAGTTGTTTGAGCCGATTGTATAGCGAGCCGACGCGGCAGCTCTACGCACACAGCTTTGGTCGCTTATGTGTACGTGAAATTAACGAAGAAATACCTATAGTTGACTTTGCGCGCAAGGTGTATACGCTCTTAACTTATTCATTACATACGAAATAAAATAATTCCACGTACATAAACTAGGTGATATCCTCTGCAACACTCGTAAACCAGAAACAAAAGCTTCACACAAAGAATCCACACTGAAGCTTGACATCGCATCTTTAGAGTACAGTGGGTACCTAACTATTTTGTGTTTAGTTAGTGATTGTGCTTAATCTCCATTCCAGACATTAATATATTAAACCTGCCATATGGTCACAAACATAGTCCAGACCCTGTAATAAGGTGCAAGACTAGTATAATGGGTATCAGAACACGATAAATAATACTTGTTCTGGTTCACAAGAAAGAAATAAATACACTGAACAGTCACATACATAGTCCTAACCCCGCACTAAGATCGAGTCTTGTGTATCAGAAACTACGCGACTTTTTGATCTCACAAACAGCCAGAGACGAAACAAATACTTGTGGTTCACACAAATATTACAAATATTTGTTTCGATGCGGGGATTGAACAGCCTTTCGTTTCTCAGCCGGCGTTTAATCAACTGCGCCACGGAGGCTTTCCGAATATTTGTTGAGGTTTGTGGATCGAATCCGAAGCCTTTAACTTCACAGCAGGATTTTTAACCAAGTACGTGATGAAAAATTAATTCAATTATAGAACACTGCCCAACTAAGCAAAGCGGGAGGAAAATTGTTTTGTTACGGGAAAGAACAACCCGCATGCCAACCCGCACTAGGCCAGCGTGGTGGACTATATGGCCTAACCACTCTCAATCGTATTCTCGATTGTAGAGTAGGCCCGTGCCCTGCAGTGGGACGTATGTGGGCTGATACAGAATCACGGGAAAGAAATAAAGAAGAAAGAAAAACAATTTTATTAGTCTCAAACACTGAAAACGATTTACAAATACACGTGTAAAAAAATTGTAAAAATAAATGTAAATAAAAAAGAGTGTGCGTACTCATGTACACGCGTTAGAAGTTATACTTCTTTGGCGTATAGAAAAAAAATATTACGCCATTACTTTTTGTTAGTAATAAAGATATGAAATATAAATTTTCATAGTAAAACACTCACACTCACATACACAATTAATGTAGTAACAATTATAAACTCATTTGCAAAAAAAAACGCAAATGAGTTTATAATTGTTACTACATTAATTGCAAAAAAACCTAAGCAATGAACCATTTCAAATGTTACTATTGGTTTGTTTGATAATTAGAGGTAGTTTTACTTTCACAATTTTGTAAATTAAATAAATAAATAAATAAATAACACCCAACAGTCACATACATAGTCCTGATCCCACACTAAGATCGAGTCTTGTGTCGTGGGTATCAGGAACTACGAGAGACTTTTCGGTCTCACAAACACCCAGACCCGGAAGAAATATTTGTGGGCCACACAAACATTTCTCTCGGTGCGGGGATCGAACCCGCGGCCTCTCGTTTCACAGGCGGCGTCTAACCGTCAGCGCCACGGAGGCTGTCATTTAATTATTAAGCAAATTAATAAGCAAATAATCGTTTTCGTCAGTATTATCATAAAATTTTGATAAAATTTATGGGGTTTAATGCTAAAGTTCACTAATAGTGTATGCTCGCTAGTAGTGCATATGCTCGTGAAGTAAAAGTTAACAAAGATTTTTGTTTGTTTTTTCTTTAATAAAGTAAAAGCAGATAAATGTTTAGTATCGAGTGTGACCCTCTAACTGAAATCACAGCTTGAATTCGTCTGGGTATTCTAGCGAGGATATCCCGGATACGTGCTTGCGGAATACGTTCCCACTCCGCGGTAATCACATTCTTCAGCTCTCTGATGGTCTGCGGAGCCGGTTGTACTGATCTCACGCGTCGTTTCAGACCGTCCCAGACATGCTCTATAGGATTGAGCCTGGTTCTGGAAGAAAACCATCATGTATCCAACCACGGGATGATCGTTTTCTTGTGAGTCGCGCATTGAGAAATCGCAAGTCTTCGTATGTGGACCTTAAGAACAACCTCGAAGAAGTAAGAAATGTGCATATTAGTCTATGGAAGGTCAGGAGGAGGCTCCTCGCGGCCAATATACGCAGTCATCGCCCGGCCCGCGGCCCTAAGTTACTCCGTAAGCACAGAGTTGCCAGGCTTAGGTTTGTTCGAAATTGTGAGCCATGGACTCAAGAAGACTGGAATAGGGTATTGTTCTCCGATGAAGGCAGAATATCTCTGTTCGGTGAAGATCGACGTCGGCGAGTGCTACGAAGACGAGGAGAACGCTTTGCAGAGGCTTGTTTTGAAGAAATCACACCTTATGGTGGGGGCTCTGTTGTGTTTTGGGCAGGAATAAATTCAATGGATCGTACAGAGTTAGTCTTCATTGAAAACGGCTCACTGACTGGACATCGATACATAATGGAAGTTCTAATTCCTCATGCACAACCCGCATTGGCCGCTTTAGGCGAAGACTCAATTTTTATGGACGACAACGCTCGCGCCCACCGGTCTGGCGATGTGGAAGCGTATGTGCAAGAGGTCGGCATTCGTCGTTTGGATTGGCTAGCTCGAAGTCCCGACCTCAATCCTATAGAGCATGTCTGGGACGTTCTGAAACGACGCGTGAGATCAGTACAACCGGCTCCGCAGACCATCAGAGAGCTGAAGAATGTGATTACCGCGAAGTGGGAACGTATTCCGCAAGCAAGTATCCGGAATATCCTCGCTAGCATACCCAGACGAATTCAAGCTGTGATTTCAGCTAGAGGGGGTCACACTCGATACTAAACATTTATCTGCTTTTACTTTATTAAAGAAAAAACAAACAAAATCAAAATTTTATAATAATACTGGCGAAAACGATTATTTGCTTATTAATTTACAAAATTGTGAAAGTAAAACTACCTATAATTATCAAACAAACCAATAGTAACATTTTAAATGGTTCATTGCTTAGGTGCCCGTTTTTTTTGCAAATGAGTTTATTTAACTGGTTTCCCAAGACACAGGCAACGCCTAATTTGAGAATCCCTGCAATATTCTCCATAATTATATAAAATTGTTATTCAGTTCAGTTCAGTTTTTCTTTTTATGTGTTATTTTATTAAAGATTTTTCATTTTCAAGTGACATTCTATCTTGAAAAGAAGTAAATCTTCTAACGTGTGAATATTATTTATTTAATTGTCTCTATTTATGTAGCTTGATATATTCTTCTTAGTTCACATAAAATAAATTTCTGAACGCATGCATTAATATTTGACAGCCAATTTAAATGTCAACCACTTTTCATTACTGTCATTAATTTACATCTTTAAAATCTAAAATACGCCATTAATCGAATATTGTGGATATATGTTGTCGATTCGAAACCTTTATTTAAATACTTTATTTAATTTAACACGTGTTCTAAATATAAAAATACTAGAATATACAACTTGAACATATTTATCGGTTTTCATGCCACTTAGAACTAACTTCATGTTGTCGCTATAGGTGTGCGCGCGCTTCGTAAAAATTCACTCTCATCATTTTTCTCCATCGCGCCAAAAGAAGTATAACTTC
Organism: Hyles vespertilio; assembly: GCA_009982885.2. NCBI lineage: Eukaryota > Metazoa > Arthropoda > Insecta > Lepidoptera > Sphingidae > Hyles > Hyles vespertilio. The sequence goes on from CM042811.1 coordinate 2,202,270, forward strand.
AAAAAGAAAGAAAAAGTATGCGCGTCGTAGCTTTGATAAGTAGGTGATCAATCAGCAAAAAAGTTGCATTATGGTGCGGACCGAAGTACAACGCAACAAGAGGTATACTACTTGGATATACACTCCCACCTATGCTGATACAACCATTAATCGTTCGATTGCATAATTCCATTAATAAACATCCTCAGGAATTCACTTCAACATGCACTGAATGCACTAGATCTTAAAAATAAATGTTCATAAATTAAGCAGGTTTTATCAAAATGTTTTGATGTTGCCTAATTTATACGTTGCAGCCGGCCCGATTGAGATTAACATAGGAAAGTTTTCACAAGGTCAGCGCCCCGCAGTATTGTGGAATTTCAATATGTTGTATTTTATCAATGAAGATTAGTACATACATACATAAATTCACGCCTTTTTCCCAGAAGGGGTAGGCAGAGGTGCAACCAGGTCATCCACATTTCACCTTGTATGTTCCAACCCACGATGTGATAGAGGTCGAGCCTATCGCCATATCGGGCCCAAATTCCTGACTCCAGGCTGATTATTTATAGAAACATCTCATAACACTTTGCCCAACCCAGGATTCGAACCCCAGATTTAGTTTTGTAACCGTACCGTGGTATAACTACGACATCGAGGTAGTCTAGAGAGTCAGAAGCGGCCTAAAACATAAAATAGTTCAGTTTTACGTGTATTATCCCATATTAGATTTTCCTTTATTATTGTGTTTAATTAATCAAATTTCGTTAGCTGCAGCTGAAGGGATGAACAAAACAACAATATCTAACAAATAATTAAATTTAATAGCAAAAAAATATCTTACTTATGCTAATTTGACCGAATTCAATACCCGAATGAATGATAATAAATGTGTTTTGAAGATTACGCTATAGAGTATTGGGGAAAAAAATGTCATAATATATGGCCACATATGTAGTAGAACGGATAACCGCTGGTGTAAACGTGGTCTGGAGCGGAGATCGCGTCTTGGCAAACGTAAGGTGGGACGCCCTTCGGCCAGAAAGTGGGATGACTTGGACAAGAGGGCCGACAGCGACTAGATGCAGGAAACAGCAGACCTAACTCTGTGGCGTCGCCTATTTCCAGCAATGGACTGCAACTGGGTGATGATAATGATGAATATGACATTGGGTAAGAGCTTCAGGGCAATAAGAGCACATGATTTATCAGCCTTGGATATTTGATGGATGAATCGGCATCAGTTTAAACTTGGTTGCATACCAGCAAAATTTAAATGTCGATATTGAGATCGTAACTCTGATCTGGGGGCACGGCAGTGCCCCCTCCAAGTCGAGCTAAAAAGCGGCACAGCCGTACCATCCTTTTCTCGAAGCAATTCAGACCACTTTCAACCCGCCATAACTTCGTTGTGGTTAAAGCAAGAAGTCTGAATTTTCAAGTACTAAGTAGGCATTGTATAAACATGGTATATTTAAAATTTCATTCAATTTGAACCAGTAGTTTAAGAATTATAACTTGTCAAACTTTCGTAATTTTGTCACTCACTGAATGACTGACCGATCATCAAAAGTCTAAGGCACTTCTAGCAGACATAGAACCTTCAAATTTGGAGTATCATTAGTATTTAGTGTCTAAATTAAGGGAAAATTTAAATATTTCATAATTTCTGTCTAGTTTTCTAGATACACCAACTGCGTGAATAACTTTGTAATCCCATATAAATGTATAGGATTACAAAGTTACATTTGCAGTTAATGTTTCGTTGTACCCGTATATAATGGAATACTAGTTGTAGATAGGTATCTATATATATTATATATGAGGCATAACAGGAGGGGGTATAGAGAGGGAAAGGGTGTATTCAGCCCATGAAACTGTACAACATTCCTCTAGAAAAACATTACGAAGAAAAACTTGCAAATAAATATACTAAATAGCTCGAAAATATCAATTACCATGAAAGAAAGAACACTAATAATCAAATCCGCTATATTTGTGATAAATTGATACCCACAAAAATAAGAAAAACCCATAAGACAGAGGCTTTAAGAAAAATCGTTATATATATTCTAGAAATAAAAAGTACCGAAAAGGAAAAAAGTAGGACTCTACAAAAAGACGTGAGATCCCATCAAAAACATCCTGTTAAAAAATTCCTTGCTTCATATCAATATTAAAAATTCTTTACGTTTTAAATAAATAGATCGACTTGGCCAGTAGCATTATGTATAAATTGTACGTTACATTATGTTTTCATGCGATGGCCAAGTCAATCTATTTATTTAAAACGTAAAGAATTTTTTATATTGATATGAAGCAAGGACTAAATAAATTAATCGACTTGGTATTACATGCATCTCACAACTTTTTGCAGTAGAAAAACTGAGCTGTGAGACTTGGAATTTTTTAACAGGATGTTTTTGATGGGTCTCTTGTTTCGAAAATATAATTCTTAAACGCAATTATTGAGACTTTGCAATGTATCAGACTTGTTGGAACTTTATGTAGTAGAAATATATTTTCCTTTTCAGCCAACCAAACCCCAGAATCTCATATACAAAATTAAGTGTCTCGATAATTCAAGGCATTGATATACTATCAATTTATTTACGTTCGTTAGGAGCAATTGAATACAATGTATACGCGACCTTCTTAGGTTCCTCAGTACACGCCAAAACCTAGTTTATTTAGATTGTAATTAGATATTATAGGCGTTGATGATAGATTTTAAACCAGCTGTCACTAATTTAGCCGTCAGCCGATCGACACGACCCGGAGGTGTGACTAACAATTCTAAGCAAAAACTTGCTCATGAGCGGAGAGATAGAGGTTGCGTGTGTATTAGTATTAAAAGTAGTTGTCTGGTGAGCCACTCTGTGGCCAGTCATGACTCCGCATGAATGAGCAGTCTCGTCGTCGTACCACGGTCTCATACAAAATCAATGCGAAACGATAGCTTTGCTGTCACATTTCGTTCGGTGAGCGAGATTGCTGGATTCCCAATATCCCTTTCCACTTCAAATCCTTTTTCATTCCCGCCCTCCTGCCAATATGGTAGGCATTCATGGACCGGCAACCATTATTGAGGTATAAGTGATGATATTCATGGGTGGTACTTTCAGGTGAGACCTGTTTACTCGCTTGCCGGGCCCATGTTGTACATAAAAAAAATATCTTAGGTGTTTCTCATATTTGACTAAACGATTATCAATGTCTCTCATAAACTCCATATGACGGGTTTTCTGTTGATTTTGGTGCGATGAGGTTGCTGTTGGCCCAATATCTTTTTTTCCCATTTTTTCTCACCTGTTTCCCCTCCCATTTTGATCTCAGCAATGCACCTATAATCAAAATGTTTTTAATTCCAGTGGGCGACGGAAATCACTTAACATCAGGTACGCTGTTAGTATGTTCGCCAGAACTAAGTTATAAAACAATGTTGACTATAAAATTTACTGTTAACGTAAATCAGTCCCTAATTACCTGAAACACTATCAATTACATTCATGGTTTTATTGCAGCTGAAGTTCTTTTAGTTTATAAATTAATCTTTAGTAAATCTAATACTAATTGCTCCAATAAGCATGAGTAATTTAACTTCGATCACATCCAGATGCAAACATTTTAATAATATTGTTTCTTATTCCATAATTGTAATTTCTAAAGAGGAACCGTACCTATTTGATACCAATATATTTCATATATTTGTATATTATTTTTCCATAACTTTTGTGTGAAATGAAATGAAATGAAATATATTTATTGATCACGTAGGCAATTAAGGAGCTCTTATGACAAGTCAATACACATAGAACTTAATCTCTATTTACAATATATTTCCTATACTTAGTATTACTTATTTTAATTTTTTGCTTTTATCAATTTATTTATTAATTTTATTTATTTTTAAATTATATTATTTTTATTTATAATTAGTTTTATTTATTTATTTCATTTTTATTCATATTTTATTAAAAGTATTAGTTTTTACTTTATAGTAATTTATTTGTCAAAGAAATACATTATTTACGTTAGACAAATTAAATTATATTATTTGTGGACCATAAATATTAGAACGGTGCGTAGCGGTTTATAGTTACCACCGGATCCAACGCGGCTCTTCCTGAGAAGACCCGGCGAAACAAACTCAGTGGGCTTACACTACCACTGGAACTACGCGACGCGACCCAGTCCTGAGTATATCCAGCGACTAAGACTCAGTGGGCTTGCTTTGGGTCCAACTTAAGACAACGACCCTAAGTATTTCCGATACGTCCCGTATGTTTAGGCTTACCTGCCGGATCCAACGCGGCCCTGACTGAGAAGACCCGGCGAACAAACTCAGCGGGCTTTACTTTACCACTGGATACTACGCGGCGCGACCCATTTCTGAGTAGATCCAGCGAGTCAAACTCAGTGGGCTTGGTTTTGGTCAATTTACTAAAATAAGTATTTGTGACTTGTCTTACAAAGATTTGCCATATTAATTATTATTTTTATATGTCTTTTTCGATCGGTCGTCATATAATTTAATTGATTTATATGATTCTATATTGGTTAATTTTTGAGTTCACAATTTTAGATATTTTCAATTATTTAAAGTAGGTGGTGTAATAAGCGAATAGTTCAGGGCCCCAGGAGGTCGCAATGTGCAAGAGAACACCTAATCCCAAGCTTTTTTATCCTCAATATATTCCTTAATATTATAATAACCCCTAGTCATAAGTTTGTTTTTAATATGAGTCCTAAATAGTTTGTCCGGTAGCTGTGTTATCTAATTGGGAAGCTTATTATAAAATTTAATACAACTACCCAAGAAAGATTTTTTTGACTTTTCTAGTCTAAACGAGGGTATTGCTAGTTAATTTTTATTCCGCGTATTAATAGTGTGGGTGTCACTGACCTTATCTGGGGGCGCGGCCGAGCCCCCTCCAAGTCGAGCTATAGGCCGTAACATCCTTTTCTCGAAGCAATTCAGACCATTTTCAACCCCCTATAACTTCGTTGTGGCTAAAGCATGAAGCCTGAATTTTCAGTTACTAAGCAGGCATTGTGTAAACACGGTATATTTAAAATTTCATTTAATTTGAACCAGTAGTTTAAGAATTATAACTTGTCAAACTTTCGTAATTTTGTCACTCACTGACTGACTGACCGATCATCAAAAGTCTAAGGCACTTCTAGCAGACATAGAACCTTCAAATTTAGAATATAATTAGTGTTTAGTGTCTAAAGTAACGGAAAATTCAAACATTTCATAATTTGTGTCTAGTTTTCTAGATAGACCAACTGCGTGAATAACTTTGTAATCCCATATAAATGTATAGGATTACAAAGTTGCATTTGCAGTTAATGAATCATTGTACCCGTATATAATGGAATTAAAAATTCTTTTAATTTAAAACGTAAAGAATTTTTAATATTGATATGGTAATAACTAACGTAATAACTTTATATAGAAGGTCCCTTAAGGACTAAATAAATTAATCGACTTGGTATTACATGCATCTCACAACTTTTTGCGGTAGAAAACCTGAGCTGCGAGACTTGGAATTTTTTTACAGGATGTTTTTGATGGGATAAAACTTGTTAATATTTTTATGAACGTGCATTATATTCTGAAAGATGTATTCAGATGACACGGTTAGTATATTGCTTTCCTTAAAAACAGATCGCAAAGAATCGCGGCTTCCTAGATTATAAATAGCACGGACTGCTCTTTTTTGTAAGATAAATATGGATTCGATATCAGGCCGCTGATCCCCATAAAATAATGCCGTATGACATTATACTATGAAAATAAGCAAAATATACCAATCTAGCCGTTGCAACGTCAGTTAGTTGTCTTATTTTTCGGACCGCGAACGCTGCGCTGCTAAGTTTAGCTGATAATCTTTCAATTTGTGGACCCCATTGTAATTTTTTATCTAGAGTGATCCCTAAAAAAATTGTGGAATTAGCTAAATTTAGAATTTCTGAATTTAATTCGATACGCGTGTTTACGCTTGCCACGTTCGGTAAAGCAAAACGGACGCATTTAGTCTTAATAGCATTTAATAGAAGATTATTAGCAGAAAACCAATCCGACATTAAATTAAGAATATTGTTAGGTGTATCGAGATTATCGTCTTTTCGATTAACTTTAAATATTATAGAGGTGTCGTCAGCGAATAAAACTATGTCTGACCACTTCTGAACCATGCAAGGAAGATCATTTATGTAGACTAAGAATAAAAAGGGGCCCAGAATGGAGCCCTGCGGAACCCCAATTTTAACTTTTGATCCTACCGAAGTGAGCCCGTCCAAGGAAACCGTTTTTTTTGTGGAAACCACGACCCGACAAGTAAGAAATTACGAGATCAAGTGACGTATCACTGATTCCGTAGTACCCTAGCTTCATAATAAGTGTTTGGTGGTCAACACAGTCGAAAGCCTTGGAGAGATCACAAAAAACTCCTACAGCATCTTGAGATGCCTCCCAGGCTTCTAAAACCGACTTGATTAGTGATGTCCCGGCATCTTGAGTGTATTTAAATTATGAAACAATATTTTAATCAAGTGTTCTTTGACACTTTTACGATACGTAATCACGCTGTCAGCGTAAAAATGGCATACTTCCGTACAAATTCATACACTATTTACATACCTGAGGAAAATACGGGAGACTGACAGTACCAAATGGCCCTTTTCTATTTCCATCCCGCTGCCATCCTGATATCAAATCAGGCACACATATGATCCAAACGTTGTGAATGTTCATGGGCATTAGTGATCACTTACTATCAGGTGTCCTGTTTGCCTGTCTGCCGGACCTACTGTATTAAGTATAACATATTTTTTTACAAACTTCTGCACATAATTTTATATTTGCTCAGTAAGTAATAGCTTTGTCTTAACAGAAAATAGTTTTAAGCGCTGTTTTTATGAATGCTTCATGGAAATTTTAACCACTTTTACCATCTACTGCGAACCATGACCTATTACAAACCTCGTATACCTATTTGTGACGTAGATATGGATAGTTCAAGAAGTATTTATCCATTAAATTCCGCTGGCAGCATCGCTCAAGCAGCGTGATCGCTAGTCAACAACCTTTGCGTCACTCCCTGCTATGCGATTGTCTGACATTTGGCGGCTAATGCCAAATGCGACGCTAGCTTGGCCGACACCGCACTCACCGGAGACATTCAACTGATTTCTAGTCTACTGATCAAATTATTCTCTTGTCGTCATCGTTCGTACTAAACACGACGTTCCAAACAACACTTCCTACAGAGTTAATCTCAAACTCCATTAGAGACCATAATTTGCTTTCATCGGAAATGAAGCTTTTGGATACAGTATCATTTACACAACTATATAATTCATCATTACCAGAATTTCTATGATACATGAATTCTGCCAACCTGAGCTAGGCCAGCATAGTGGACTATCCAACCCTTCTAAATTGTGGTTTTCGTCGAGTTACGTGATCAATTATATCTGCCCGTATACGTCTCACTGCAGAGGTCGGGCCTACTCCACAATTGAGGGTGATTCGTTCGATCACCACTTCGCGATGGTTAACTGACTAGCGGCCCGTCCCAACTTCGCCTAGGTGCATATGTTCTTGATTCCACTCTACACCAGACACATGTTGTTTTTCCTACAAATTGCGACACCCTGTTTACATACTATACATATAAACCTTTCTCTTGAATCACTCTACCTATTTAAAAAAGCCGCATCGAAATTCGTTGCTCAGTTTTAAAGAATTTAGCATACATAGGGACAGACAGCGGAAAGCGACATTGTTTTATACTATTAAGTAATAGTTAGACGCCGCCTGTTAAACGAGAGGCCGCGGGTTCGATTCCCGCACCGAGAGAAATGTTTGTGCGGCCCACAAATATTTCTTCCGGATCTGGGTGTTTGTGAGACCGAAAAGTCTCTCGTAGTTCCTGATACCCACGACACAAGACTCGATCTTAGTGTGAGGGTCAGGACTATGTATGTGACTGTTGGGTGTATTTATTTATTTATTTATTACATAGACAGCAACAAAAATCCCGCAGAACACAGTACTCCCCTAAATCGTACTTCAATTTCTAGGGCGGCCTGTTTTCAGCCATTAACTCCATCCAGCGCCTGCCTAACATACCTTTTCAGGTTCCTACAGCATTTTATCTTGGCCCTGGCAGAATAACTCAGGTTTGTCGGCAAGCGGAAACGTCGAGTAGTTTGTTATATCTATTTCTGTCTGCATAATATTGTAGTTTGTTTAGGCAGAGCCGCGGCTTCCATACACCGCTATCGCTTGCGTCAATTCGTGTTCAGTTTATCTTTAGTTTTCGCGTGTTCTATCACGGTTTACCTGAATTACAAGACTAATTCATGTTTATGATAGTAATAATTGAGTTCAAATTCGGTGAAACCGGATTTCGAATGTTGTTCTTATGCCTTTAAATGTCATCCATAAATATGACTAGGGAGTTGGGATACCCAAATTTAAAATGAAATGTGGTAAATATAAAAAAAAAATATGGGCGACAAGTGATGGTATAATAATATTCTCAGTATAATTCTGTTAAATATTATTTTGCTGATAGCTAAGCAATGGGGAGAAGGTAGAGCTCCTTACGTTTTTCTTTTTTATTTTTTGTTATCATACTACCAAATATCTCAACAAAAAGTAGCCATATTTTGGGTTTTAAGATACTGTATATTTGCCATTTTATACACATTTGCGAATCACGTTCTAAATAGCTTCTATTCCGAACTGATACTGTCCAATTGAGTAAAATAAATAAATACACCCAACAATCACAAACATAGTCCTGGCGCCACATTTAGATAATCAAGTCTTGTGCCGCGGGTATCAGGAACTAAGAGACTTTTCGGTCTCACAAACACTCAGACCCGAAACAAATATGTACATATGAATCGCACTAACACATACAAACACACACAAACATTTTTTGCGATGCGGGGATCGAATCCGTAACTTCTCGTTTCACAGTCCGCATCTAACCAAATGCGCCACGCTGTCTAATAAACCAAATTAACTTAATTAAGAAACTGTAATACTATAGAATATTTAATATAAATACAATTTTAAACAATCAAATTCCGTTACAGTTAGTTTTCATAAACTCTGTTCCTCCCTCTATGGTCTTCACGTCTGCCGTAACGGTAGAACCTCCTGAAATGCTGATACTCTTCGGAGCAGGGAAGAACGGCTTGATGAACAAGACCCACGCTTTGCCAAAGATATTCATTAGACCGATGACAGATAGACCTAATAGAAAACCCTGAAAAAAATAATACATATAATAATTTAAAGTAATGCTGGAATAATAAGAGAATTGCGTGGATTCCATGCATTATATCATAAATACATGCAAATAAATAAATCTATATCTGTATGTGTATCAGCCCATATACGTCCCACGGTGGGCTGAAAATCGCGTTTCATGGACATTCAAATTTTTTTTCGAATTTGACGGGTTTTTTAATTGGAATCTATTAAAACATGCTTGTTCATGATACCTTTTAAGTATGAAGATATAAATCACAGGAAAAGGTACACTTTCGATTTTTTTTCAAAAATGTTGTATGGAGAAAACCATAAAATAAGCTATATCTCGGCTGGCACAGGAATGGCCGTTATTTCCTCTCGCATGAATTTTGCTCTATTTTTTTGCAATTTTTTGATGTATCACACCACAGGGGGCAAAGCGCGGCTTTTGAGAAAAAAAATCATATAAAAAAAATATATATTATTTCCGTTGACTTCAATCTTGGTTGGCAAATTTGAACCACATGTCTCTAAAAATAATAAATAGCGGTTACAAAACAACTTTATTGCTGGTTAACCCTCCCAATTTCACAATAATAAATAATAAACGGCTTATATCAAAGAAATATTTTTTTACCTTACTTGTTTATGACACACAAATCGGTCTTGGATACTCGAACTTTTCCAAACAATGGATAAATTTTCACCTGCAAGTACTTACTACTTACTATTGTTTTGTTCCTAATTCACTTATTTAAGACCCAATAAACAAAAAAGGCAGCTGCGTAATTATGATGGGTCATTATAATGACACAGGTGCATAATGATTTTGTTATTTATTTAAGAAGTATAAATAGACATTTGTTTGCTGTAATTTTTCAGTTTACCTCGATTTGTGCTTGTGTAAACATCGATTATAAACACGGAAATGGAAAGTTTAGCAAATTACTTAGACTTGTTTATGATTTTGAAAAACACGGGTAAGTACAGTGACTTCCTTTCGTTACATAACAATGTCGGTTCATGTTTGAATTTAAACCTTTCAGATGAAGACAGTCTTACGTTGAAATTATACTGTAGAAGATTTACTCATACCCTTGTGAAAAATTGGAAGCGATCTCATCGAAAATTAGAAGATTTTTTGAAAGGTTATGAGGACTGGCTTCAGTGTGATATCGATTGGCCAAGTTGCATTGCAGAACCGAAGGCATCAGATGTTGGGGCATCCGAATCTCATATCACCCTCGAAAGTCCAGTCCTTTCCACATCTTCGTCCCGTGCACCACACACAAGTAAGAAGCGTTTGCCACGAAAACCATTTCAAGATTTAGCAATGAAGCAAAAGAAGAGAAGGACTGAAAGTCAAATAGAATTGTTAGCAACTTGATCTGGTCTTCAATTTCCTTCAAATGTTCAGTAACCACAAGTTTATTTTCTTTAACAAAACTAAACTGCACTGGACGACAAAAATGTGCTGAACAGGGCTTTGGATTTTGCCATACGACTTCGTTACCATCGGTCAGCTTTAACGGAACTAACGAGGTCATGAAAACACTGGAATCATTATATTCGTCTTCTATTTTCTGTTTATACCTGCTCTGGTTCGATGCACCATCAAAACCCCACTTAAATAAGTTCTTTTCTATCGCCACATACAGGTACACTTTTCAAAATCCTTTTAACTGTTAAATCTAGAAGAGCCTGAAGGGACATTTTGGCTGTTGTATCTGTAACTGTAATTGTCTCCTTGTCAGGATAACACTGAGATTTAGCTTGCTGAATCTTATAGTATGATGGGTACAATTCCATCGCACCTTCCCGAATTGTTGTTTCCCTTAATGTTATATATTGCCACTTAGACAACTTTAATGATAAACATAGACCAAGTGCTTTCTCCGGTGTAAAAACAGGCTTGGGGCATGATTTTTTGGTAATTGCGTTAAACTTATCAGCAGCTTCTGAATGTTTTATCATATACTCAATAGCAGCAGCTATACTGTCCAAACCTTCTTGTCTCATTTTGCGCACAGTAGCGTATGCAAGTTCACTGGACTCACATTCTATTTGACTTTCAGTCCTTCTCTTCTTTTGCTTCATTGCTAAATCTTGAAATGGTTTTCGTGGCAAACGCTTCTTACTTGTGTATGGTGCACCGGACGAAGATGTGGAAAGGACTGGACTTTCGAGGGTGATATGAGATTCGGATGCCCCAACATCTGATGCCTTCGGTTCTGCAATGCAACTTGGCCAATCGATATCACACTGAAGCCAGTCCTCATAATCTTTCAAAAAATCTTCTAATTTTCGATGAGATCGCTTCCAATTTTTCACAAGGGTATGAGTAAATCTTCTACAGTATAATTTCAACGTAAGACTGTCTTCATCTGAAAGGTTTAAATTCAAACATGAACCGACATTGTTATGTAACGAAAGGAAGTCACTGTACTTACCCGTGTTTTTCAAAATCATAAACAAGTCTAAGTAATTTGCTAAACTTTCCATTTCCGTGTTTATAATCGATGTTTACACAAGCACAAATCGAGGTAAACTGAAAAATTACAGCAAACAAATGTCTATTTATACTTCTTAAATAAATAACAAAATCATTATGCACCTGTGTCATTATAATGACCCATAATAATTACGCAGCTGCCTTTTTTTGTTTATTGGGTCTTAAATAAGTGAATTAGGAACAAAACAATAGTAAGTAGTAAGTACTTGCAGGTGAAAATTTATCCATTGTTTGGAAAAGTTCGAGTATCCAAGACCGTTTTGTGTGTCATAAACAAGTAAGGTAAAAAAATATTTCTTTGATATAAGCCGTGTATTATTTATTATTGTGAAATTGGGAGGGTTAACCAGCAATAAAGTTGTTTTGTGACCGCTATTTATTATTTTTAGAGACATGTGGTTCAAATTTGCCAACCAAGATTGAAGTCAACGGAAATAATATATATATTTTTTATATGATTTTTTTTCTCAAAAGCCGCGCTTTGCCCCCTGTGGTGTGATACATCAAAAAATTGCAAAAAAATAGAGCAAAATTCATGCGAGAGGAAATAACGGCCATTCCTGTGCCAGCCGAGATATAGCTTATTTTATGGTTTTCTCCATACAACATTTTCGAAAAAAAATCGAAAGTGTACCTTTTCCTGTGATTTATGTCTTCATACTTAAAAGGTATCATGAACAAGCATGTTTTAATAGATTCCAATTAAAAAACCCGTCAAATTCGAAAAAAAATTTGAATGTCCATGAAACGCGATTTTCAGCCCACCGTGCGTCCCACTGCAGGGCACGGGCCTCCGACATAATCGATAGAACGCTTGAGAGTGATTATTCACTTATACATACATCTCCTTACATTATATTATTGACAATGTTCAACCATTTTGAACTCTACCACTAATATAAAAAAACAAGAAATTAAATTACACTCATATATGGTTTTTTGTGTTTAATTATATTATTGGCTTCCATGAAAATCAACATATTTTTAATAAACTCTCGCCTTTTCGCCTTCTATGCTCCATCCCACCATGTGATAGGGGGCGATCCTATCGCCATATCGGGCACAAATACCTGACTTCAGGCTGATAATGAAAAAACCTAATTTCACTTAGCCCAACCCCGGAATTAAAACCGAGACCTCTGCTCTGTAAATGTGCCATAGTACAACTAGGCCAGCGAGGCAGCATAAATTAATTTGAGTGAATAAGTAATTCTAATAGCCTAAAAAGCATCACTGAATGGCCTTTTATAAAAAAAGAACCTTTTGCAGATCAAAAGGTTCTTTTGATCTGCAAATTACATTAGATTAAATTACATAATTGTTCTTATCTTTACTAATATAAAGCTGCAGAGTTTGTTTGTTTGTTTGAACGCGCTAATCTCTGGAACTGCTGGTCGGATTTGAACGATTCTTTCAGTGTTGGGTAGTCCATTTATCGAGGAAGGCTATAGGCTATATATCATCACGCTATAACCTATAGGAGGAAAGCAGTAGTGATATTTCTAGCAAATACGAGGAAATTTTGTTCGTTTTTCGTGGTCCGATTGGTCGATATTCTAAACTGATAGTCAGAATTAAACATTTTGACCGCCATTTTAAAACGTGTATGCACCCGGGCGGAGCCGGGCCCGACCGCTATATCACTATAATTCTTTTTTGGTAGAAAATATAAGGCTATTTTTTTCTAATAATTCAAATAATTTTCACTAAAAGCAACAACTACACAGCTCGCAATTCCTGATAACTGAATTCCACTCGTCTCCCAGCACACATCGCTAACAATTTATGACGGTGCGCAGGATGTGATGCCGGTGGGCGGCTAAGGCCACTGACGTGCAAACACGTCATCACCTCGGAGTTATTGCACGTATTTTAACGTCGTCTATATTACACGTCCATCGTAAGTCACGGGCTATTGTAAACTATAAATTTGAGATGGAATTCTTGATGTTTGTGAGCATTTTGCTGGCTTATTCGAGTTTCGTAGCGAATGAGGAAAGCCCTTATACTTGACATCACTTCGTTATCTTTGTAAGTAGGAAATAATTATTATTTTTATGTCCCACAGATGACCCGTGATTGGATGTTCATTAATTAAACTTTTGTAAGCATTTAAATACAGAAAACGTTTTAATTTAAAAATCTAAGACACTATTCCAGTTGATTCCAGTCATTTTATTACATTCACAGTTCACTCATAGGTTGTCTGAAAAAATCGCCCATAGCGTTAAGACCGCACATAATACTTTAAAAATAGGTCTGTGTTTTACAGTATTCTATTTCTTCTCTATTGTTTGATGAACAATAAAGTGTAGTACATAAAAAAAACAAGAGAGTTAATAATCTGCTCCTTTAAAGTCACTTAAAAAAATATACTAAAAGTTGTATTCAATCATGATAAACTTACTATACTTCCACCGAGATCCGACAGAAACAAGTTCCAATCATAGTTGTACCGCTCTTCGTAAACAGACACCATCATGCTGTTAAAATACAGGTACAGCTGAAAAAATATCATTGTAATCATTAGTTCTAGTTCATTGCCTGATGAATATGTTATTAAATCATCTTTTAAAGATATGCGATTACCTAAAAGCGATAACAATAAGTCGACTACAGGCTGATGTAAAATACCTGGGTTTGTAAAGCCGCATCTTCAATCCTGTTGAAGATCTGTTCATCAGTCGTGCCCCAGGTGTGAAGATACTGTCTGTTAGTGACGTAGGAGTTGTACAAGTACGAGCGACAGAAACGGGGACAATCGCACCAATCAGAGTCGGTGTATGAACTTAAAAATAAAAATAAAAACTGTAATATCATTTCATCAGGTCGCAGGTTATATTCTTTTTTATAAAAGGGCTTCTTTCACGAGCAATCTAAAGTTACAATTTGCTACTGTAATACCATCTGCTCGCAGGTAACTTTTTATCCTAGGGCTTCGATTCTGATTAAGAAAAGTTTATTTATTCATTTATTTATTTAAATGCTTTATTGTACACTAAGTTAATTACAGAACATTATATTACATAGTGGTACAAAAGGCGGTCGTATCGCTCGAGGCAATCTCTTGCCGACTACCTTGGGATGGACAGTAGAGGTGGAAAAAAAGAGAGGGCAGTCAATAGTGTCAAGTTACAAAATAAATTTCAGCACCATAAGGTTAAAAATGTGTTAGGCTCGAAATTTCTTTCCAAACTCCTACAATAATTATGATCTATCATTAATTACTTGCTATGGGAATTGTTCTAAAAAATACAGTGAAACTACCCATTGCTCATAGATAGGAAACAAACTTACCCCATGTAAGTGGAAATAAGATGCCTCATAGCGGAATAGTTGCTGCATCGTGGAAGATCGCTGTTCATCCAAGGTCCTGAACAACCAACCGTCGTCCCTACTTTGTCCCACACGTATTGCGCGGTGCACTGCGTTATACAAAAAAAACCATAGTACACATATTATATGTATATGTTATGGGCCAAGTGATTAATCGGGTATTATTCATAATGCCCTGGCAATATGAATACATATACGAAAAGTCAGAGGTGTGCCCTGGGATTCGAACCCGCGACCACCGTGAACATGTTGGCAGTTGCGTCTAGTCCGTTTACCAACAGGCCACCACGCACTTCAGGTTAGTTACACTTGTTATGTTTTATTTCGTTGTTATTGGTTATTGTATATGTAGTTTAAATAGCTGTTTGTAGAGTAGGACGTTATAATGCCGCCTTAGTTTCAAGCTGTTTTGGTATGATATTCAAGGTGATATTCAAATAACGAAATGAGGCGAAATGTGGGTGTCCTGGCACCTCTGCCTACCCCTTCTTGGAAAAAGGCGTGAGATTATGTATGTATGTATGAAATTCGAATAAATAAATAAATTTTAACGTACTACATTAGCGCTATAGTTCTCTTCGTAGCTGCAAGGGTCTTCTTCGCTGCTGATCATCACATACTGGTCCACCTTCAGCTTGATGTCGAGCATCTCTCCCACGTTCACGTACAGATAGTCCACCAGGCCTCCGTTGTACACTTCCACTTCTAAAAAGTAATATTATTTTTATTTATTTTATTACATTACCTGATGTAATAAGTTTCAGTTGTTACTTGATCTATTAAGTTTCCATTTGTTGACCCTAATAATTATTTTGCTGCAGGTTTTTGTTTCGAAAATTAAGGTACAATGAGGGTTTTATTTGGTGAGTAGGATTGTGGAAGATCTTAAGCCCGGTGGTAAGATTTTCGTTTGGGTTTCTTCACCCTATAGTATAATTGATCAAAAACAAAAAACCTAATGTCGAAATGAGACCCTCCTCCTTCTTTCAAAGCCAGTGTATAAACAGACATTAATCTCTCGCCGTGGTTATTCTACTTAGATTACATTACAACTAGCTTCACCTTTCTACTATGTCCATCTTTGTGACTACTGACTACTCAATTTAGGTAAACTCTTAGAAAATCCTTTTATTTAACTTTATGGTTTATTTCGTTGCGAATTAATAACAAGTTAGACATTCTCGGAGACTTCAATGCTCGGTGCCATCAAAATGCGTGCCACTGTTGATCCTGGCTTACAGGAGTTGCAGTAGTCGGTGTGAAGGCGGGATAGTCTTTCCAAAATCCCTTAGAAAAACAATGTACTGACCAGTGTAAGGTTCCCTGGTGTAATGTACGTGTACGTGGTACCCTGGAGGATGGATGCTCATACTGGTTTCAATATCAGCAGCATCATGTCTTAGGGTAATGGAGTAGCCAGTACTCTTGGATGCCTGGGTGCTCAGGATCGATGGGGACAGGGTGTAGCAGCGCCCGTACACGAAGCCCATATGGGGGGTTAGGACTACATCTGGAGAAAAAATACTTTGAATAAGTGCCGAAAAATGCGTTCTGACTGTAAATTATTACTATATGTATTAAGATCGTTTACTGTAAATAACAGCTCTGTAAACAATCTGGATTATGGACTAAGTACGCACTCATAAAATGTCTTCTTTCTTTCGAGCTATTGTTGTCAATACCGATATGGCGGTAGGCTCGTCCTCAATCACATCGTAGGACGCAAGGCACAAGGTGAAGTGTGGTGGTTGCAACTAGGGAAATCTCTGACTACCTCTTCTGGATATATAATATATCTACCATCAACTTACTATTGGAGGTTCCATCCAGTCCGTATTGCACGAACATATCCTGGTCGTTGTAGGTGATCTCCTCCCACAGCTGGTCCAGGGTTATGGCCGAGAAGTTGAAACCGATCCATGTCGAGGTATATCTTGGATGAGCGTACAGGCCATACTCCTGCATAGAATCAATATTGGAATATTGACTGGGTCAATTCCGGCGTGGCGCGAGCAAGCAGTAAAGCAGTTAATATTACATGCCATTATGGGCTTTAGACACTTATGTAAAAAAAACACATACCTAGTCATGTAGAGAAACTTTTTTTTTGAAGTCGGTTAAAAACATAACACTTGATTTATCCTTTATTACGTATACAAATTACAAACCAAAAGAATCAAATTTACTCAAAATATTGTCGAAATATAAAAAGTACAGAGTATTGCTAAAGTTTACTTTTTCCATTTCTCATCTCAATAGTCCAGAAAACTAAATGAGTTGACTTACCAGTAATTTTTGTTGTTTATACGGCGGATCCCTGCAGAAAGTCACGCTCGGGTACGAAATGGTTTTGTTGAAGTCAAAATGAGTGTACGTTGTTATTGGAGTATCGAAGAATAGCTTTCTAATGCACACTGATATCTATGAACAAAGTAAAAGTAAGAAGGATCAAATTCTCCTTGTAAAATATGCATACAAGGGATTAAACTTTGCTTTCCTACGGAGGGAAGTTGATATTTCCAACTCCTACTATTATTTACTTCATGATTAACTTAGTTGTGGGTTAAAGACATGTAGGACATTCCCGGAGACTCGCCGAGTTTCAATGCTCGGTATCATTACAATGCGTGCCACTGTTGATCCTGGCTTACAGGAATTGCAGTGGCAGGTATATGGGCGGAGCAGTCTCCAGATGAGTATTCACATCAACTAGTAATTAAAAGTGGTTTGATTTGGATAAGAGAAAAGTGCCTGCAATAAAAATCATAGCAAACTCATCGGCTAAACAATTGCCAATAAAATAATTTTACTTTTTTATTTCTGATAGTTACTTTATTATAAAAAAAATATTTAATAGATTTTCAACAAAAAAAAGATAGTAATAAATTAAAAACGTAATTTTAATATACCTGCTGTAGTACAACTCCAACACAGATAAGGACAATTAAAGTCCGAATCAAATGAGGTCCTTTGAGGCATTCGGCACATTTCTTCTTTAAGGACCATTTTGGGTCTTCTACCTGAACTCAAGGTTACAATTTAAATTATCGAAATGCAATTCATAGACATTTTCTTATATTTAAAGATATAATTTAATAAATAAATAGATAGTTATTAACCATTTAATTACATTATAAATTCCATTAAATCCTTACCTCAGCAATCATTATTAATTTAATTCCCAAAATTTTGCTTCTTTTTCTACCACGTCGTTAGTGTTAAAGAGAGAATAACATTATGGGGCCTGTTTTTATATTGAAATTGCACTATGGCACGATAATTGAACCATAAACTTACACGATAACAGTTATTGGGCGTAATTCATAACTTTATCTTAATGGAATATGGACTATCTATATATCAAAACTTATTTTCTGGATAAGGGGGAATTTAATTCACAAATAATATGATAAATTATTACATATTATACATACATTGCATCATCGGTCAGAAAATATTCATCCTTGGAAGAATAACTGCCTTGGTGGCGCAGTCGCACTACAGTATGCAAAGTCGCAGGTTCCAATCTCGGGTCGGGCAAATTGATATTGAATTTTTCAATCCATTATCAGCCATCAAAACGTAGGTGTCCCTGAGTATTATGTCTAATCCTATACTAGTTCGCTGCCAAGCACAAGTCCTCTACATCCAATAATCCAAGAATTCGATTGACAGATCATAAATATACCGCAATATAATCTTTACCATACGCCTGGTCGTGAATAATATTCTTTCACGTTCCTTGCTTTGTTTTTAATTTATTGCAATAAATGGTGACTAGCATGCCATTCGTTGGTGGTAAATGACAATACCGCTTATGGATAGGAGCGAAACCGAACAATACCTTGAACTATAAAGCAATGCTTGGCATTCTTTTATTCATCCTGAGATACAAAATATTAGGTCTCAATATGTCCAGTGGTCTGGATTTTATATAATAAGCGTGTTTCGCCTGTATCATTTGTGGGTAGGTACGGACTGGTACTCCGTTTGTACGGTCTTTGAAGATAAGTTAGGCTCTACATTCATCAACATTATAAACACACTCGTTGATTTTTATTATTCCTGACTTGTCCCTGATAATGTCCACCATTTATCTTGCCTATATTCATCCTACTGAACACTTGCTATCAACCCGTTTCTAAGACTGAGAGTGCTTTTGTTTATTAATATTAGAGACATCTTCAGTTACTTTGCGAAACTGAAAAGAAGCGACATCTATGTGTCATTTTGCTAACTATATGATAGCAAAATATTCTCATGCTAACCATTATCGTTTTGTAGAGGTGACTAAATTGCAATAATTAAAAAGCGAAACGAGTCTCAATAAAACAATTTGAATTTGAATTATTAATGACTCTCACTTGTCGATGGCTTTAAATAAAAGACTGGATTCATTTCTATTTTGAACTATTTCATTTCAATTTATGATCAATAGATGGCGCTGTACAACACAACTTTTCTTTGGAAATAAAATTCAAATTGTAGTTTTAGTACATTTAATTATCATAACATTAATAATATTTACAATAAAAATACACTATACATGTATATTTCATGACTATGTTAGCCTTCACACACAATATCACTTTTGAAGCGCATACAAACATCAGAAACGAAATATATTTTTCAAAAATCCAAGAGATCTATTGAAAAATAGCACTATTTTGCTTCTGATACACATATTGATTAAGTACACACATATAAACAGTTATTATCAATCACAATAAATAAAGCGGTAACAGCTTTTATGGATATTCCCCAATGGCTGGAATAATCTTCGAAGTAAAATATGTTGGGATGAAACGTAGTACAATTACTTTTAGAACATTGATTTAAAAATTAGAGATAGGCCCTCCAGTACCTTTGAAGTTTCAAAAAGATGACTGCAAAATCACGCTAAAATAAACGCTAATATTTAATTAACTTAATACATTTCAACTAAACGTTGATAATAATATTGTCGTCATGTTTATTAAAGTTTCTGTCATAATATAAGCAAGCACTTACAAAATCGTTGCAAGCGACGACTAATTTCAGTAACGCTCCACTGGAGATGTACTGGAGTGCGCGCACCACTTACGTCGGAACACTTTACGCGCATTTCGCCCTGTCTATTTATTTATATCAATGTTTAGAAGCATAAAAACGTACTGTAGTATAATGTACAAAATTATTAAGTATCTATAAAACTATGGGCGACTGACAACAGTGCCTCTACTGGCTATAAGAAATTATTATTTTGTAAACCTCAACTTTATTCTATTAAATTAACATTACCTTTTAACGTAAATGTCACAGAATATTTGAGGTAGTTTATTTGGCCTAAAAACTTTGTATAAAAGACTATTTTTACATCCCATCATATTTTTCAATTTTGCTTAACCTATACTTAATTACTTCCAAATCACAAAAGCAACGATCCAACTGAACACCACGCTCGATATGAAAGACATCGGTCGGAACTCTGAAGATGAATTCGGCTTAATCTTTGACGCTATTTTATTCGTCACATTCTTTAGTTTATCCAGTATATCGAACCTAACTTTAATATCGCATGCTGTGTGACTGATGGCATCGACAACAGGAGCTGAGAACACCCTGAAGTTCACTTCATTGGGATTCAGCTTATCGTACATCCAAATTGGCATCTTATTCGACAAGATCCAAAGAGTGTCGTTGAAGTCTACTTTTATATCTGTTGGATACACCATTGTTTCGTCGTTCATATATATTCTTCCTTGGTTCTTCATTAGGTATTCCTTATTGGTAGTCTTCCAGCACGCAACAGCATTTAAGTTGACCAGAGAATAGAACAGAACTCCGGTCTTTTGGTCTATGAATGATACACTGGATTGGGCGTTAGGGCCTCTGCTTCCCAGATGTTTGAAGGCTTCAAAGTTGCTATCAGCTACCGACTGGTTCCTAAGATATTCAGTGGAGACAGCGAATTCGTTGAAGCTAGCCAGAGGATGGAAGTATAAGGTACTGTAGTTACTAACGCTTGGAGAAGTGGGATTTAGAAGAGCAAGTCCAAAGATGGCGTCAGTCCAGCTGAAATTCTGTCCTTTGACGCTAAAGTCGCAGGCCATCGGGTCGGGATGGAAGAAGTGGTGAGTGATTCTCCACGATTCATTCTTCTCCCACGAGTAGACCACTATCGCCGGCTTGCCCAAATCTCCAGCATAGGCATAGGTCTTTTCACAATCAGTGTCCTCTATAGCTATGTTAGCGAACCCTGAATCTTGCTTCACCTGGTCTTCCGGGAAGACGTATTTCCGCATCAAGTTATCAGTCTTGAGGTCATAGATGATCAGAGCTGGTGGGTATTTGGTGGTGTTCTTCTCCAAGTTGCCAACCTTGCCGTTGTCGAGGACCCAGAGGCGGCCGCAGCGGTCAGCACGGACCCTGAACGGAGACACGATCTCCGATGGTTTGCCATCTAATCCCGTCGAGTGCGCTGCCCAACTCGGATATGGTATTAATTTCGGAGACCTCGTTGAGTTGTCTAAAAAAGAAAATATATATTTCATTATAAAACCTTAAGCTTTAATCATTAAATTATTTTTATAAATATTACTCTTCTGTATCAGCCCATATACGTCCCACTGCAGGGCACGGGCCTCCTCTACAATCGAGAGTACGATTGAGAGTGGTTAGGCCATATAGTCCACCACGCTGGCCTAGTGCGTGTTGGCGGACTTACATACCATAGAAATTTTATAAATCGCTATGGTATGCATATGATGAAATATTACTCTTAGCGAGTATAATTTCATCATATGCAATCAAATGAGACAATGCATTGTCGAATCAATATATTAAGAATTTGTTTTAGGCGTTGTGGAACTCAGTTCCCTTATTAGTTCTGTTACTCATGCTGCAAAACAAGACCCTTGGGGTGTGAGATTAACACTTTGTAAATCTTAGCTAGGTAACTACATTTATTTAGTTGGCAATGAATGAATGAAAAAGTCTCGTCTTACTAGCTGTCGCGTGCCGGGGGGAAGTCAATGGTAATTGGTGATTTCCCCATTTAGACCCTGCCGCGAGTAACGCTTGGATTTCGTGACACGTTTATCACAAATGAAATTGTTCTTGAAAATATCGCTTCCTTAAATAGGGATTTTACCTTTCGCAACAAAGTACGTAAAATATCAACCTTTATAATTGTGCAAATGGTAGGTACTGTATTTCCTCGTACGTTAAACATAAGATTATACAATAAACATCCTTAAACATATCCTTTTAGCATCAATAAAAACACCAACAGCAAATGTGTGGGATAAAAATATTCATAATCATCATTACGCGCCAGATTGTTCATCTAGACTGCACAGCACTTTGAGTGAAGAAAAGCGAATGTTTGAAAAAAAAAATATCCAAAAATCTATCTAATTATAATCACAACCCTCACCTTTCAAATTAATATAGTTCAGACTAGCAGGAACTCCATATCTCCATCGTGGAACGGTGATGAACAGCCTGTCTCCGTAAACCTCCAGGCCCATGGGGATATTGTTTTCCGGGATGAAACTCCTGGAGTCCAGGGCTTGTTGCCTCGCCTCCTGGGAAGGGTACTGGTAGTCCAGCTGTTTCCACTCGTAGACTATGTGGAGCTGGTCCATGCAGCTGGTTATGTACACCAGCTGAAGCAGGATGAGGGGTTTCAAACCCTTCATTTTGAAATCTGGGGAAGAGAAAGTAACTTGTTAGCTAGGTGTACGGAATCAAAAGACATTAAATAGTAAATACAGGTTATATTAAGACTGCGACCGATGAAGCCGGGCGGTAGTTTTGGGTGATTACAAACACAATGCAACTAACAATTATGCAGAGAAATGCGACAATTCTGATTTTTTAATTTTTTAAATCGTGCTCGTTGGTAAATCCGTACTTTTTGCTGAAAGACTCGTAAGAAATCTTTTATGTACCCTAAAGCAATTAACGTGTTAAGGATCAAGATTGACGACTGCTAACTTTATAACCTTAAACTTTAGATCATCACACTACAAAGGCTGTGGCTTGCAACGGTCATTGGTTTTTCCCATGCCAGTGTAAAAGATAAAACATGCTACCTACATTATAATTACGCTATTAATATAAGTTCACACAAATAGTTATAGATAATATCAATATTTCCTATGAAAAAAGGAAAGGGTTAAAACGGGGTCAAACTACATTCCAAATTCAAAGTAGTTAAAGGGAATGAGTCAAGTTATGACGCATCGCTGAAACGCCTTCCCCAAATGCAATAAACTTAAAACTGGAAACGGGATACCAACGCAAACTTATATGAGTCACTGGCGTATTTTCCTGCTATATAAAACCTCATTTCATAAGCTTTATGACGTTGAAATATACCCAACAGCCACACTTATAGTACGCAGTGTAAGAGGCAGTATCAAAAAGTAACTCTGAATCATGTTGACATCATACATTTACGATACAAAACGTAAAATATACACCATAATATTTTTTTTGTTACTGCAATGATTGGCGAAACGAACATGCCTTTCGCCTAATGGTAAGCGATATGACCGCTCATGAACAATGGCAAAACCAAACAACACCTTGAATGACAAAGCAATGCTTGGCATTCCTCTGTGCTCGCCAACCTGAGACATAAGATAGTAAGTCTCAATATGTCCAGTAGTTACTCTGGCTACAATGTCCTTCAATCCGAAATACAACGTGCATTTACACTGCTGTTTGTCGGGAGAAATAGACGTTGCTCACATAGGTAATACGAGAGACCTACCACCAGTAAAACCAGTAAAATTTTAATAAAATTCCTTATTGTCAAATGTAATTAAATCCACAAGCCGCAGGTAAATACGTCGCAATTGACATTTCACTAGTAGAAAGAAACGGAAGTGACCTCACACAAGGTTGAATTTTACCTGGTCAGCCTCGGTGGGTAGAGAGCCGGTTATCGTAACAATATTGTTCCTTATAAGAATAAATAAGTTTTTAATATTTTCCAACATGGTTTTATTTTATGGAACCGTGGAATTTGAATGAAAATAAACTTAGAAGATGTGATTTTAACATAGAATTAATGACGATAACATGTAATAGTGACTGATAAAGACTTCCCTTTTAAAGTCGTATTTTTTTTGTAGATATAAGAAGTCAGAGTATAAGAAATCTCCTCCTTCAAATATACATCCCAAAGGATTTCATGGCGACCTGTTGAAAGCTTGCATTCAACTTCTTACTTATGTAAGTAGTCTGTCCACCTTGTATATTTCTAAACTAGTACTTTGGTAATCCATCCATCCATCCATCAGCCAAAGGAAGTCCACTGCTGAACATAGGCCTCCCCCAATGATTTCCACAGAGACCTGTTGGAGGCAGCCTGCATCCAGCGACGTCCCGCGACCTT
Organism: Hyles vespertilio; assembly: GCA_009982885.2. Taxonomy (NCBI): domain Eukaryota; kingdom Metazoa; phylum Arthropoda; class Insecta; order Lepidoptera; family Sphingidae; genus Hyles; species Hyles vespertilio. The sequence goes on from CM042811.1 coordinate 2,226,771, forward strand.
TACCAGGTCGTCGGACCATCGTGTGGGTGGACGTCCTACGCTGCGCTTTCCGCTACGCGGCCTCCATTCGAGCACTTTCCGACCCCATCGGTCATCAGATCTCCGCGCTATGTGCCCTGCCCATTGCCACTTCAACTTGCTAATCCGGTGGGCTATGTCGGTTATTTTAGTTCTCCTACGGATCTCCTCATTTCTGATTCGATCTCGTAGGGAAACCCCGAGCATAGCCCTCTCCATAGCTCGTCGAGTGACTTTGAGCTTCCTAATAAGGCCCATAGTGAGAGGCCACGTCTCGGTGCCGTAAGTCATCACTGGCAACACACAACTATCGAAGACTTTCGATTTAAGGCACTGAGGTATTTTGGACGAGAAGACGTCGCGTAGTTTCCCGAACGCTGCCCAACCGAGTTGGATTCGACGATTGACCTCTCTCTCGAAGTTGGACCTGCCTAACCGGACCACTTGTCCTAAATAGACATATTCGTCAACATCACAAACTTCAAGAGTCGAGCCCCCAACACCGATGGGGGTGGGCACAACATGGACATTCGACATGATCTTCGTTTTGTCCATGTTCATTTTAAGACCCACCTGTTGGGAGACTCGATTGAGGTCTTCGAGCATAGTGCTAAGGTCTTCCAGCGATTCTGCCAAGACTACATTATCGTCGGCAAACCGAAGGTGAGTGATATACTCGCCGTTGATGTTGATGCCGAATCCTTTCCATCGCAAGAGCTTGAAGGCGTTTTCCAGCGCGGCAGTGAACAGTTTCGGAGATATGACATCTCCCTGTCTCACGCCTCTCTGTAGTGGAATAGCCTTCGTACTCTGATCTTGTACTCGGACCGACATGGTGGCGTTGTTGTATATACACTTCAACACTTCGATGTACCGATAGTCTATATGGCACTGCTGGAGAGACTGTAGCACAGCCCAAGTCTCGATCGAATCAAAGGCTTTCTCATAGTCCACAAACGCTAAACAAAGCGGCAAGTTATATTCCTCGGTTTTTTGTATAACTTGCCGAAGCGTATGGATGTGGTCTATGGTACTAAAGCCTTTTCGGAAACCGGCTTGTTCGGGAGGCTGGAAGTCATCAAACCTGCGTTCGAGACGATTTGTGATGACCCTCGAAAACAACTTATAGACATGGCTCAGGAGCGAGATGGGCCTGTAATTCTTCAGCAAAGTGTTATCACCTTTTTTGAAGAACAGTACCACCACGCTCCTGCTCCATGCCTCTGGCGTTGAGCCCTCGAGGAGAACGGAATTGAAGAGCCTCTGAAGGACTTTCAGTATCGGCGTTCCGCCCGATTTCAGAAGCTCTGAAGTTATTCCGTCCTCGCCCGGCGCCTTGTTGTTTTTAAGTTGCTTCAGGGCCATCTCAATTTCACACAGGCTGATGTCCGGGATATCATCGCTAAAGTGTCGGATCAACTCGGCTCTCGGGTCTTCGGCCGAGCTAACAGCAGGTTTGGCAACCGAGGTGTAAAGCTGTCTGTAGAACCTCTCGATCTCCCTTAATACCTCTGCCCTCGTCGATACTACGCGGCCGTCTTCCGTCTTCAGCCTAGACAACTGGCTCTGCCCAATAGACAAGTCTCTTGCAAACACTTTGGAGCCTCCGTTCCGCTCGATTGTCTCCTTAATGCTCACAGTATTGTGAGCACGGACATCGTGTCGCAAGGACTTCCAGATCTGTCTATTGAGCCGCCGATATGCTTCGGCGTCGTCGGAAGACTGCAGCGTTAAAGATCGACGTTCGGCCATGAGGTCAAGAGTGTGGATCGAGAGTTTTTGTGGTCTATCTCTACGGCGAGGTCTAAAATACTTAGATCCCACCGTATGGACAGCTTCTACCAAACCGCTGTTTAGCTCGTCCACTGCAAGGTTTTCTCCTAGACAATCAAAGCGATTTGTCAGCTCGAGTTGAAAGCTCTCGGGGTTTTGGATATGGGCGCGAGTAGGTCGGAGCGTAGATTTCATCAAGCGACGCCTTTCCGATTGGACATTGATATTCAGTGTGCCCCTAACCATTCGGTGATCACTGCCGGTTTTCACCCTGTTGATCACAGATACATCTCTGAATATCCGTCTATTCGTCGTCAAGATGAAATCTATCTCGTTTCTCGTAGAACCGTCAGGACTCAGCCAGGTCCATTTCCTGTGAGGCGGCTTCTGGAAAAAAGAGTTCATCGCAAAGAGTCCCTCTTTCTCCAGAAAGTCGGCCAGCCTCTGACCTCTGGGGTTCCGTTGCCCATGTCCAAATTGCCCCACTTTCAACTCTGCATCGCTTCCCTTGCCCAACTTTGCGTTGAAGTCTCCCATAACAACATTGAAGTAGGTTTTGGAAGTATGTATGGCCCGACTTGTGTCCTCATACATTTCCTCTACTTCTTCATCTAGGTGTGTCGAGGTCGGCGCGTATACCTGCGTATATCGCGCGTATATCGTTGAAGGTCATACAGGTATGACCTTCAACGAATATCTTTTAGATATTCTGAGTATAAGGTATACTACCCTGCTCGACACACTTTCGATGGATACGATGTTGTTGATGAGAGACTTGTGGACGAGAAATCCGACACCTCCTCGGGACTGTTGGTCGTCCCCCCGGTAGAAGAGCAGGTTACCAGACTTCAGGGTTATCGTATCCTCCCCGATTCTTCGGACTTCCGATAACCCCAGAATGTCCCAGTGTAACCTGCTCAATTCTTCTTCCAGTTCGACAATCTTCTCGTCTGTCCTCAATGTGCGTACGTTGTGTGTTACCAGGGCCAGTCGTCGTCGGGGGTGGTAGCCAGGGTCAACCCGGGGATTCTTAGCACCCCCTGCCCCACCGTAACCATGACTGCTACCATAGCCAAGAATAGTGGGGCTGCCGGGGACTGGGGGCCTGGTCTCTATTTGTGTCGACATTGTGGGGGTATTTGCCGTTACTCGCCACGCTTGGCAGGCGGGTTGGCGAGCGCAGTAGGGGACTGGCGTTAATGACGCTGCTGCCCGCCATTAACCGGGGAAAGGAAATAGGATTTATGGGTAGAGGATGTTATAGGAAAGGAGAGTATGGCCTGAGGGAGTGGATACTGCAGTCACGGACGGGAAGTTAAGGTGACTGCAGTAGCTCGGGGGCCGAGGTCGCGTACTCGTAGCACCTATACTAGGACAGGCCATGACCACTAGATAGGAGCATCCCTGACCTGACTTTGATAATAGTAACATGAAAATTATATATCTACCAATTTTTTTTTTGCCTTGGCCCGGCGAACGAGATCACCTAATGGTAAGCATCACTGCCGCTCATGAACATCCCCAATCCCCAACTCTTGTATTATGGATGTGTTGCCGGTCTATCGATTCGGGAGGGGACCGTGAAGGAAAAGAATAGAAAGAGGATCTGTATCAGCCCATATACGTCCCACTGCAGGCCACGGGCCTCCTCTACAATCGAGAGTACGATTGAGAGTGGTTAGTCCATATAGTGCACCACGCTGGCCTAGTGCGAGTTGGCGGACTTACATACCATAGATTTTTTTATAAATCGCTATGGTATGCAGGTTTCCTCACGATGTTTTCCTTTACCGTTTTAGTGCGTGGTGATTGACTATCAATACACACATGACTCCGAAAAGTCAGAGGTGTGCCCTGGGATTCGAACCCGCGACCACCGTGAACATGTTGGCAGTCGCGTCTAGTCCGTTTACCAACAGGCCACCACGCACTATTACTAGAAAAAGGATACCCTTATGTATTTGAAATAATATATAATCTCACTCACTGAACGAAATGCGTCAGTAAAGCTGACGCTTCACGCCGTTTTCTTATGAGACAGTGGTAACTCCAGACGAGCCTACCCATTCATACTGAGTCATGACGGACAACAGCATGCCTTTACCATCTTGTAAAATCATAAATGCCATAAATAGTATTAATAAACGATTTCATAAATTGTCTATATAAATTACATATAAACTGAATAAAAAGCCTTCAAACTCGTAAGTGACGTATTCGTACAGTTTAAAAACCCATTTAATCTATCGAGTCTTTTGTCTTTTTCGCTCAAACTGAAATGAAAAGTCGGTCAAAAGGGACAACAAATTCAATAGCTAAAGTTTAAAACTTCTATGAATAAGGCGGTAATTTGTTAATTCATAACTAGAATAAAATTATGCGTAACTCCATTTACTTTTTTATCAACCGCGTTAATCTTTGTAAATATATTCATAAATTCAAACGCAAATAAATTTATGCACCGGTTTTTTAATTACAACTAGTATGTATTACTTAATTTACCGGCTTAATCACACATCCAGATATGAGATAACTTTTTTTCTTGTAATGAATGGCGAAACAGGCATGCCGTTCACCTGAACTTCGTAGTGGTGGGTCTCTCGTATGTGAGAAGTTACCTGGGTAGATACCACCGCAATGTCTATTTCTCCCACCAAATAGCAGTATTAATGCACTGTTGTGTTTCGGACGGAAGGACATTGTAGTCAGAGTAACTACTGAACATATTGAGGCTTAACATCTTATGTCTCAGGATGGCGAGCGCAGTGGAATGCCAGGCATTGCTTTGTAATTCAAGGTGTTTTTTGGTTCTGCTACTGTTCATGAGCGGTCGTGAACCATTGCGCTCGCCATCCTGAGACATAAGATGTAAAATCTCAATATATCCACAATCCAGTACTTACTCTGGCTACATTGCCCTTCAATCCGAAACAAAATAGTGCATTTATACAGCTGTTTGGCAGGAGAAATAGACATTAACTTGACCATATATCTTGATTTACATTTTTTCTTAATTACTGTTAACAATTCTTTTCGCTTGAGGTATTATTTTAACTTAACTGACAAGTTTCTCATCCTTCTATGCTATAGGAAGTCCAAGGTTAAATGAAGGGGTCCGCAAAAGATTCTCATAGTGATCTTTTGTCAATTATACAGGGTATATCAAGACTGCTACCGAAAACGAAGCCGGGTGGTAGTTTAAGCGACTTCAGACACAATGCAACAGAAAAAGTTGCAAAAAAAAAACGACAATATTTTTTTGTTATTTTTTTTCCTATGGCCATATTTGGGTGGTAAATACATTTTCTCCTAAAATAATAGTGTATGCCCTTTTATTAATAAATACTCTAAGGTATAAAATAGTTTAATTTATTATTTTAGCAAAAACTATGGATTTACCACCCAAAAACGACGATATTTAAAAAATCATATAAAATAATTGTCGCGTTTTTATGCGAAATTTTTAATTGCATTGTGTTTGTATCCACTAAAACTACCACCCGACTTCGTTTTCGGTAGCAGTCTTGAGATACCCAGTATGTATAAATAACCAATGTGTCAAAATAACACCCATTGAACTCAATAGTCGACTTCGTGTGCATAGATTAGAATTTTGGTCGTATGTTTGTATGCATTCGAATTATTACGTCAATATCAATATATCGCTGCTTTAATTTGATAACGTCATATCTCAAAAATGAACTTTTTTCAGGAGAGCAGTTTAAATAAAACAAAATAATTAATTATTTATATATTTTATTTTAATAATGACAACTCTTTGAAAGTTGCTAAATCAACGTATAATCTATCGAAAATATGAGTTGTATTCACATAGTATTTTAGATTAATTTGTGTTTAATGGTAACATTATCATAAAAATACACATTTCGTTATGTGCCACTATCAAATTAAAGCAGCGATATGTATCAATACTTTAAAGCTAATTGTTATTCTCCATAGGAAACTTATATTATGAAGATTCATTCATAAGCGAAAATATCTAATAATACCGAAAATCATTGACATTCTATGCGAAACTACGTCTGGTATGCCTCTACATTACGACAAGGCAAAAACAATCGTACTAAACTCAAGCTAGAGTTTTAATTCCATTGTATAGTTAGTTGAAATTTTCGCCACGCGATTCTCGTCAGTCATGGTGCATACGTGTTGTGATTCGTGATAAGTTATTATACATTGAAGTTAAATTAAGGCGTCAGCTCAACTTATATGAAACTAACCGTGCTATGAACGTGTCAGTCAACAACAAATTACTACTACTACTTGTTTACCTTCTTACTGATTATTATCTTAAAAATAAAGTAAGCTTTTGGGAACTTCATTTTTTATTTGATGTCTGCACAACGATATAATATAAGATTAAGTCCCCGAAAACATGAAATGTAAGTAAATAAAAAATAAATACACCTAATAGCCACATACGAATCTTAACCCCACACTAAGATCAAGTCTTGTGTTGTGGGTATCAGGAATTTATTTATTTATTTAATTCTTTATTGTACACAATCAAAAGGAATAACAGTTTGAGAGAACAGAGATAATGCAAAACAACAAAGTACAAATGGCGGTCTTATCGCTCTAAGGCAATTTCTACCAGACAACCATAGGATGGTAAGATAAATACCGGGTATCTCAAGACTGCTACCGAAAACGAAGCCGGGTTTTTTTTTATGATTTTTTAAATATCGTCATTTTTGGGTGGTAAATCCATAGTTTTTGCTAAAATAATAATTTAAACTCTTTTATACCTTAGAGTATTTATAAATAAAAGGGTATATACTATTATTTTAGGAAAAAATGTATTTACCACCCAAATATGGCCATAGGAAAAAAATAACAAAAAAAAATTGTCGCTTTTTTTTGCAACTTTTTCTGTTGCATTGTGTCTGAAGTCGCTTAAACTACCACCCGGCTTCGTTTTCGGTAGCAGTCTTGATATACCCTGTATAACGAAATCATGGAGACATAAATAAAATCATAAAAAACATATAAATACATTATACCGGGTATCTCAAGACTGCTACCGAAAACGAAGCCGGGTGGTAGTTTTAGTGGCTACAAACACAATGCAATTAAAATTTTCGCATAGAAACGCGACAATTATTTTTTATGATTTTTTAAATATCGTTATTTTTGGGTGGTAAATCCATAGTTTTTGCTAAAATAATAATTTAAACTCTCTTATATCTTAGAGTATTTATAAATTAAAGGGTATACACTATTATTTTAGGAAAAAATGTATTTACCACCAAAATATGGCAATAGGAAAAAAATTACAAAAAAAAATTGTCGCTTTTTTTTGCAACTTTTTCTGTTGCATTGTGTCTGAAGTCGCTTAAACTACCACCCGGCTTCGTTTTCGGTAGCAGTCTTGATATACCCTGTATATAAACTTACCATATATACATACATATTATACATACATACATAAGTATTTTACATATTATGAGATACTTTTATGAGATACGTTTATGAGATACTAATTTTTACATATTATGAGGAATTATGAGATACTTTTCGATCTCATAAACACCCAGACCAGAAACTTGAAAAATGACTTGCTTGAAAAATGCTTCTGGTTCACTCAAGCATTTACCTCAGTGCAGGAATCGAATCTACGGCCTGTAGTTTCACAACTCGCGTCTAATTTGCGCCAAAGAAACTGTCAACAGATTCTCTATATAAAAGATTTTGAATTTATCTGTAAGTTTATGCGGAAGTGGGAAACCTCATGATTCCTATTATTTTCAGAAAAACAATTGGCACGGTTTTATATACATTTCCTTAATATTTTGATATAATGTTTTCCTCATAATAAATTTTCCATTCTTGCAAAATTAAATTAATTTAGCAAAATATCGCAAGTTGGGTGATCCCAATAAATAAATATAAATAATAATGATAATTCTAGACACAAAGTTTAGCTTACATTATATTTCTATGTAAAAGAGCAAAAAATGTGATCTGAAGGTGAATTAAAGGGGAAGTGCCCATGATCTGTATTATGTATGCACATAAATAATAATTTTTCCGTACAAAGTCACATGTGGAGACGAGTTTATTGATAGTCACCTAGGATTATACACAACAAAAAACTATATCCGATCGATAAAGGAGTAAAACGACATACTTTTCTCGCAATTTTCATGCTAATTGCAATTTTAAAAAGACACGATAAGCCATCAAATTCAAGTGGTAGAGCCACGCTATAACCAGAACTACTATATTGTCGGGTCTGCTCGACCGGGGCGATGCTATATTCTCACAGAAAACCAGAAGCAATATTTAATATCTTTGGTCAGTAATATTTCCGTAGACATGACGTGTGGCAGGATACGATTCCGCCCGAACACATTATGAAGCTAAGTAATATTTGAATTTGTATACGACAACAACTCATAGTAAAATTAGAAACTTATAATGACATATACTTATAATGATATATATTGAAAATATCAATCACCTAACCACTCTCAATCGTATTCTCGATTGTAGAGTAGGCCCGTGCCCTGCAGTGGGACGTATATGGCCTGATACAGACAGATACAGAATGACATATACAAATTGATTTATCAGCATTCTAGTAATTTAAATATTTCTAGCGATTGTATAATCAGTAATTTGTGTGTATTCTTTAAATTATACATTATTCAAATTCAACATTATGAAGCTGGTATAAATCGTATGGATTTTGAATGAATCGTTTCTATTATATTCATTTGAATGAAGTATGTATGCAGGCTAAATCAAATTATATAAGTGAAAAGCTTAGATTGTCAGATAATAAAATAAAAACTACCTGGCAAATTATTAATACTGAAACTGGGAAAAATAAAAAAAATGACAACAAAATTGCTCTCCGCATAAATGACGACCTTATTTCAGATAAATCTACTATTGCCAATTATCTTGATAATTTTTTCACTAACATACCATTAGACTTAACTAAACATTTAGATTCATCAGTAGATTTAGCGGAATCTTTTTTAAAGGAAAATGTTCCTGGAAATATGTCTAAGTTTAACTTTCAAAAGGTAACCAGTTGTCAAATAATAAAGGCTTTCAAGCAAATTAAAATAAAAACTACAGAAGATATATGGGGACTGTCTGTTAAAGCTATAGAAGCTATTATTGTTAACATTGCACCGTTATTAGCTACTATTTTTAATTCCTGCCTAAGTGACGGTATGTTTCCCGACTTAATGAAAATTAGTAAAGTCGTACCCATTTTTAAGTCAGGATGTTCGAACAATCCGTCGAATTATAGACCCATTTCTGTACTACCGGCTCTTAGCAAAATCTTCGAAAAGCTTTTACTTAATCAAATGCTAGCACATTTTGATGAAAATAAGTTAATACATAGGAATCAATTTGGTTTCACAAAGGGTCGCTCAACTCAAGATGCCGGGACATCACTAATCACGTCGGTTTTAGAAGCCTGGGAGGCATCTCAAGATGCTCTAGGAGTTTTTTGTGATCTCTCCAAGGCTTTCGACTGTGTTGACCACCAAACACTTATTATGAAGCTAAGGTACTACGGAATCAGTGATACGTCACTTGATCTCGTAATGTCTTACTTGTCGGGTCGTGAACAAAAGGTTTCTTTGGACGGGCTCACTTCGGTAGGATCAAAAGTTAAAATTGGGGTTCCGCAGGGCTCCATTCTGGGCCCCTTTTTATTCTTAGTCTACATAAATGATCTTCCTTGCATGGTTCAGAAGTGGTCAGACATAGTTTTATTCGCTGACGACACCTCTATAATATTTAAAGTTAATCGGAAAGACGATAATCTAGATACACCTAACAATATTCTTAATTTAATTTCGGATTGGTTTTCTGCTAATAATCTACTATTAAATGCTAGTAAGACTAAATGCGTCCGTTTTGCTTTACCGAACGTGGCAAGCGTAAACACGCGTATCGAATTAAATTCAGAAATTCTAAATTTAGCTAATTCCACAATTTTTTTAGGGATCACTCTAGATAAAAAATTACAATGGGGTCCACAAATTGAGAGATTATCAGCTAAACTTAGCAGCGCAGCGTTCGCGGTCCGAAAAATAAGACAACTAACTGACGTTGCAACGGCTAGATTGGTATATTTTGCTTATTTTCATAGTATAATGTCATACGGCATTATTTTATGGGGATCAGCGGCTGATATCGAATCGATATTCATCTTACAAAAAAGAGCAGTCCGTGCTATTTATAATCTAGGAAGCCGCGATTCTTTGCGATCTGTTTTTAAAGAAAGCAATATACTAACCGTGTCATCTGAATACATCTTTCAGAATATAATGCACGTTCGTAAAAATATTAATAAGTTTTATAAGGTCAGTGACACCCACACCATTAATACGCGGAATAAAAATAAACTAGCAATACCCTCGTTTAGACTAGAAAAGTCAAAAAAATCTTTCTTGGGTAGTTGTATTAAATTTTATAATAAACTTCCCAATAGGATAACGCAGCTACCGGACAAACTATTTAGGGTCCATATTAAAAACAAACTTATGACTAGGGGTTATTATAATATTAAGGAATATATTGAGGATAAAAAAGCCTGGGATTAGGTGTTCTCTTGCACATTGCGACCTCCTGGGGCCCTGAACTATTCGCTTATTACACCACCTAATTTAAATAATTAAAAATATCTAAAATTGTGAACTCAAAAATTAAGCTATATACAATCAAATAAATCAATTAAATTATATGACGACCGATCGAAAAAATCATATAAAAATAATAATTAATATGGCAAATCCTTGTAAGACAAGTCACAAATACTTATTTTAGTAAATTGACCAAAACCAAGCCCACTGAGTTTGACTCGCTGGATCTACTCAGAAATGGGTCGCGCCGCGTAGTATCCAGTGGTAAAGTAAAGCCCGCTGAGTTTGTTCGCCGGGTCTTCTCAGTCAGGGCCGCGTTGGATCCGGCAGTAAGCCTAAACATACGGGACGTATCGGAAATACTTATGGTCGTTGTCTTAAGTTGGACCCAAAACAAGCCCACTGAGTCTTAGTCGCTGGATATACTCAGGACTGGGTCGCGTCGCGTAGTTCCAGTGGTAGTGTAAGCCCACTGAGTTTGTTTCGCCGGGTCTTCTCAGGAAGGGCCGCGTTGGATCCGGTGGTAACTATAAACCGCTACGCACCGTTGTAATATTTATGGTCCACAAATAATATAATTTAATTTGACTAACGTAAATAATGTATTTCTTTGACAAATAAATTACTATAAAGTAAAAACTAATACTTTAAATAAAATATGAATAAAAACTAAATAAATTAAAAAAACTAATCATAAATTATAAATAAAAATAAAATTAATTTAAAAATAAATAAAATTAATAAATAAATTGATAAAAGCAAGAAATTAAAATAAGTAATAATAAGCATAGGAAATATATTGTAAATAGAGATTAAGTTCTATGTGTATTGACTTGTCATAAGAGCTCCTTAATTGCCTACGTGATCAATAAATACATTTCATTTCATTTCATTTCATTTCATTTCATTTCATTTCATTGAAGTCTATAGGCGAGTCGCGAAAATTGAAACTATAATTGATGCTTTAAAAATATATATTTTGAGTTATGTAACGTTTTATTTGAGATATTTTTTTCATATCTTATACGACAAGCGTTTATATTCATAACCTAAAAGTCTTAATATGTCCAAGTTTATATTTAAAGTAATACTTTGTGGGTACATGTGCATATATTAAAATGTGAAAAGAGTAAAACTGTTCCTACTATTTTCACAACTGCATGGCACCAGCCGCAACAATTCGGGCGCCAAAAGACCGTAGACAATCTATTGATTGAAAAAATTTTTTTCAAACTGTCAATAGATTGAACCATTTCAAAAATTATTTTGCAAGAACGTTGCTAATTTGCAAAATGTAGACACATACCTATACTTAAAGATAGAATTACATAGTTCAGTCCAGATTGACGTTCATCTAGAGTCAAACTGTCAATCGTCAGTTGCCACAAAAATGTTGGCCGGCTCGAACCTAAAAAGACATGCACACTTTGCGCAGGTCTTAATGACTTTACATAATGTATACAGTGGTCACTACATGAACGGATACAATTAATAATAAATAAATTGTTATGCGAATATTATGATCTCATAGCACAATAATACCTTACAAGAAAACAATATACAATACAGTTATAAACTTTATTACAAGTAATATTACAAATATATCCACATCATATGATCGTAGCATATTTGCATAACACTAGAAGCGTTAACAATTTGAACAAAGTCACGTGGAAAGCTTTCATTTCTTTATTTGCCATAGTAAATGTACTAAATGACGCTGCAGATGTACCGGAAAACATATTTGCATACGTTTTATGATGTAAAATTTATTCATAAGTGTATTCAGTAAAAGACTACTGCTTATACTTGTTATAGACTTGGTCATTTCAAGGATATATGAGTAATATGCTTTATTAATATTCTTTGAAATACAAGTAAGATTCTAGAAGGAGTTACCAATCCGAATCAGCTCTATAGAATACTGATAACTACCTATACATTTTTTTTTATTTAAATGCTTTATATACAAAATATAAAGGCGCACTTAATGCCTGAGGCATTCTCTCGCAGTCAACCTTTGGGTGAAAGAAAAGAAAGAAAGAAAGAAAAGTTTATTGTTTGTACAAAATATAAAAAGCAAAATAAACAAAAATAATAATAATAATAACATTCCAACTCAGGGTGGTGCAGAGAAATCAAAGTAGGCGCATCACTAAATAATAATAAAATAAAAATTCAGGTGTAAACTAATAAATATCAGAAGAATATATTATATATACATAAATGTATATGTATATAATGTAAATATATGTACATCTAATATTATAAAAATAAAAGTATTGGCGTTTTGAATTGGCTCTAAAACTAATTAAAAAAAATCCATTAAAGTCCTACATTATGCCCGATAAACATAGGCTATATAATATTTAAAAAAAAATTATGGGCATCCTGGCGGTGACTCTGGGCGACTAGTCAAATATAACTTCATTGTCGAAGTTCTTTTTGGTTCCCAGCACCAACCTTATTTATCAATGTAATTGTTATCAATAGTTCCCTTTTCGACCTTTTTAGTAGAAGTGCGCAGTATCTAACTAACAAAAAAACAACCAAATCTAATATAGGCTTTCTAGATAATTCTTTTTATATAAAACAAAACATTCATATTAAAGTAACGATGTCATTTTTTATCAGGTAATTTGGTTGCTCACTTGTTAAAAGAAGAAGCTAACATAACGAATTACATTTTTACCATCACCAGTGCTAATAACACACCAGGATAGGGTCAAATTTAGAAAAGCCTACAAGCAAAGTAACAAACATTCATCGTCAACTCACAAGTAAGGTCCCATCGCTTACGTGAGAAAGCAATCAGAGCTGTTTTTACCGTCACTGAGACGACAGTTACCTATTGTGTGATCGCAATGATGTTGCAACTCATGTGATATTTCTCTATAAGGTAGAAAATATATCACTATCTAAGATATATTCGAAAATTCAACAAAAGAAAACGTCAAACCTAGTCAATAATGTATAGATCGTGCTAATCTTGTTTAGTCGACAATTAGAATAAAGCGAATTCTATCTATGATACCCTCATCTTTTGGGTCGATTTCTGAAGTAAATTATAAGATTTCCACTTCTAAAATATCAATACTATTCTCTATGACACTTATCATTCACTCCGAACTAAGTCTATGGTTACGACGTACGATGGATAATTCTAACATTTTCAGGAGTACCTAGACGTAGTCGTACATTTCTTATCATAGATTAATCGACCTGATCAAATATCTTGAAATCTCTCTCGGAGACAAGAAATACCAATATGTAAAAATTTTTGATATTCAAGCTCTATTTAACGCTTTTTAAAAAACTGGTTCTCCACGTGAGCTGCGACTTTCAAATGCAAGTAAGATATAAGATATTTAACAATAGCCTTTATTGTACTATTTCTATTCCCGAGAGAATGCAATTGTATGCAAATTATGAAATTACCCTACAAATTATTTAACTCTATGTTTCTCAAGTTTTAAGGTTGTAAAAGTAAAGGAAGATACGACTAAAAACATCTAAATATAAAACTAACATGTTAAACATGTATACCTGTTGAAATTAGAAACATAATTCTGAGACACTGGCCATTAATAAAGAAAGAATAAATTATCTCAATCGATAAGAAGAACAAGTTATTAGTGAATCGAGTTAGTTCCAACTGTTGATTACATTATGCTTATGACATCGATAGGTTACAAACATCTATTATATCGTTACAAATCCTGTTATTATCAGAGCTATCGTGACATCTGGAATCATTAGCATTAAAGCGATTACAGGTTGCAATTGATTTGTGACTGAAGGTTTAATTTGCAATCCCTGATCCAATGCTAATTATAGCATAATTACTGGGTAGCTTCTTGAAAGCGCTGTGGATTGTGAAAGACTTAAAGAATAATTCTTTTCTTGTGAATAAAGGCATTCTATAAAGGACTTTATAATATAGATACCAGTAATACAGACGATTTCGCAAACAGAGCAACTTATGATCTTAAATAACTCTACCAACCAAATATGTATTTGAGTACGGATCATAAATTCCTTTGATTTTGCAGATCACTTAAACTTTATTAAATTAGGTGAACATATGTATGTTACACACTGGTCATTGAAGTAGACATTAATTTGATTCCAATTTCAATTTAATTTATTTCTGATCAATTTGGCTACTAAGCAGTGCATACAAATCATCCAATGTAAGATTTGCGCTGGTTGTAAATAAGGCACTACTGCCGATCCTTTTAAATGTGTTTTAGTACACATAAACTAGCAAGCCTATAAAATGTAGAGTTTAAACCAGAACTTTGAGACAATCTTTGGCAGAGGGTAAGTTCAGCCAAGAACTTCTTGTGGGAATATGAAAAAAGAGAGAGAGAGAAACTAGGACCTCAACAAACTCCTGTGGGTAAAAAAAAAACGACCGATAAAATAGGTCTAACAATCCAATAATTTCCCAGAATTCAGTATAACACCCGACCTCAAATTCTAAAGGCCAGCTCCAATTATTAATTAAAATGAATTATTAAACGCATTGGCAAATCAACTCGTTACTAAAGTGAACTAAAAAATAACTAACGAGACATTCCAAGGTGAACGGGTTAGAAGCTAACCAACGTGCAGTGGGTGGATGTGGAGTTTCGCAAAAAGTCTAACTTGTCTGGATGTTTTGAAATTAGGCTTATAGAAAGACATTGAACTTGGAGTAAATGATTACGTAATTAATTTGTTGTTATTTTTGTTACTGAGCTAGAGTTCAGGGGCTGCTGATTTGATCTTGGCAGTGAGAGAAATATTTGTCCATTCGTTCCTTTCTTTCTTCCTAACTAGCGGCTGGCCTGTCTGATCTACATTTATATTTTTTTTATTTATTTCTCGTTGTTGTGAGTTCAATTTTAAATCTTATAGTTTTTGATTCCTATGCAAGAATACGCGGAAGCTAATGATAACTGTCTAAATACAAAAATTCATAAAAGAGATTTCATAACCTTTAGAAAAAGTCTTTTAGAGACGACACTATGTCACTAATTGTTTTTGCTTCATATTACCTGATGAGTTTCTGAATTCATGATCCTAAACGTAGGCTTTTTAAGAGCAACTTCATAAAAGTGGTTTTTCTGATTGCATAAATATTTCGTCTACACGTCAGTGCGTTGAACGGGTTGTTCATACTTTTTGACATTTGGTTACGTCTGCTTTGTGTCGCAAATATGTTGGGCAAGTCATGCAAGACTATGCGTTAGACAATGACTTGACCTAAGCTTGTACACGGACTGGTTTGCTATGAATTATACATATGTTTTAAATACCATTGTTTGGTAAGCTGTGATTCAGCTAGTGTACATGAGTTGTGAGAAACCTGAGTTCGATACCGAGGTAGGGAATTCAACTTTTGTGAGTTATCGGTTTAAAAAAGTTAACATTGACTGATACAGAATAATTTTCGATTGTGTCTGGTATTGCGATAAGTCCGCTCCTTGCCAAATTTTGGAGCAATATAAACTCATTGAATCTGTCTGTATCAGCCCATATACGTCCGTACGGGCACGGGCCTCCTCTACAATCGACAGTACGATTGAGAGTGGTTAGGCCATATAGTCCACCACGCTGGCCTAGTGCGGGTTGGCGGACTTACATACCATAGAAATTTTTATAAATCGCTATGGTATGCAGGTTTCCTCACGATGTTTTCCTTCACCGTTTTAGTGCGTGGTGATTGACTATCAATACACACATGACTCCGAAAAGTCAGAGGTGTGCCCTGGGATTCGAACCCGCGACCACCGTGAACATATTGGCAGTCGCGTCTAGTCCGTTTACCAACAGGCCACCACGCACTTCAACTCATTGAACACCCTTCATTAAAATAATCCTCCATTCTATGGAGGTCGTCGAAATTCATTATTTATAAATGTATTATTTATCCCTGAACTAACTAATATTGACAATTAACACTAAAATTAATTAATATGTACACAATAGCAAAAATACATTCAGTAAGGTGGCATAATCGTAACAACTAAGTACTATTTATAGTTAACTGACTCTAATAGTCCGTATCTTTGAAAGCCCTGTATTGAAAATCAGATAGATACAATGAAAAAATATTATTAGGCTTCGGACGTTTTATAGATAACATGGTTTGCAATGTGCCTGTTGCATGTACGTATATAATGATATGGAAACGTTGTTTATACGTCAATGTTTCGTATTTAAATTATGTGATACATTATATGCAATTAGAGTAATATTATATCCAGAGATTTGGAAATATCTATTCGTGTTCGATTATATTAATGTATAATTATGCACGTTTAAAGCAAATTAAATATATTGGGGTTCGATTACGCACCTAGATATACATTTAGTTTAGTCTGTGTTAGAAGAATGTGAATTATTGCGGGAACGAAAAGTCTCTCGTAGTTATTGATTCCCCCGAACAATACTTGCGCAATAATTTGGATTATAAAACAATCGGCTAGCACCCTGAGATCAACCCCAGTGAGACTAGGCTTCTATCAGTAATATATAACTTCACACCTAATACAAGAATCTTTAGTACGTAGAACCTACCCACTTTTCGTCCATTCGTTCCTTTCTATATTCCTAACTAGCCGCTGGCCCGTCTTTTCCCGGGTGTATATTTAAATTCCTTGCATATCCCAAAGAATCACTACATTTTTCGGGGTAAAAAGTAGATGATGGTGTAATCTAGAGTACCAGCTACCTCTATACGAGATTTCATCCAAATTGATTTAGGCATTTTTGCGTAAAGAGGTAAACACACACATTCTCGCGCTTTTAATATTAGTAAAGATGTTATCTCCGTTAGTTTCAGGGTACGCTTTCCTCCTTAATATAAGCCATTTCGCCCGATCTTTAGTTCCTTGATACCAACCAATAGCTCTCATACATAGACATCGACACGACATCAGTACATCAACATATACATTAATAAAATACGATTAAAAATAATTCCAGTAATCGAACCCACGACCTCCGCACAAGGTGATGCTCTCGGTTATTGGGTGATTTAATGCACGCAATGCGGATTTACGTTCTGCAGTGGCATTTATGACATATACCCGGAAGTAGTTCACAGGAAGTGACCTCACGCACCCTGCGACACTTGATCTTGTGTCCTAAGAGAGGGTCGACAGGTATAATATATACTAGTTATCAGCCTGTTCTCTCCTGTATGCCATTAATCACAAGAAGATTCCACTTAACTCTACAAAAATCTTAGTTATAAGGAGTTATACTTTCTTTCAATATATCTGAAAAGAAATACTATTTGCCGCACACAGTTTGATGTATAATAAATTTGATGTAACCTGTGTCATTTTTCAAGTCACAGCTGATACCTTAGCTAGATATAATTTTACTTGATTGACACGTTACCTAATCTTGTAACAATAACTTAAAGGAAAACTGATTTACTGACGAATTTCTAACACTCCTAAAATTACATCTAGAAATACTTTTACACGACCACCCTATTTTATATGAATCGTTTCATATATTCTCTTCAAAGCAGGTTCCCTAAGGGTAATAACCGGAGCAATCCCTGGAATTTTCCTCCAACTATTAACTTCGTGACACCTATTACCGATAGAAATGTGTGGTGTGGCACACTTGTCAGCCGTGACCTACAATGCTCACATAGCTCCACATATGACCGTCAATGGACCAATTAAACTATATCATAAGGCTCTAAATAGGACATATGTTACGTTTTTTAATGGTACTTTTCTTCCGTATTATAAATCGGCGTAAAACACAGGCATTTTTGATGCTTTTCAGGACTCTTTGTATAAATTCTAAATGCTCCAGTAGAATGTCAAGAATTGCCTTGTAATTAAAAGTTTTTTTTTGTTTTGCTACTGTTTATGAGCGGTGGTATTTCTTACCACCAGAGGAACGAAATGCACATCTCGTCATTCAACGAAAAAAAAACGCTGTGTAGCGCCACATCCTAAAGTATCCATCTATTTACGTGTTTCGCATCACCTAATTACCATAAATGGATCAACAGTTAATTTTGATATAAAAAGCAACTTCATCCTTATTATAACTGTAAGATCAGTCTTCATACATCCTACTGCTGGACAGGACCGCATAATAGACCTCACATTACCTTCAATTTCTCGTAGATGTATAGGTATACAAGCTGTCTCAACATGTTTGCCATAATTGTTAAAGTAATCAATAATTAATAACATACAAATGACATTTCGAAAACTCAAAGCTAAACTAAACTACATTGGCATTGAATCTGGGCACTATAAAGGTCAAGAATCGTGAGACACGACAGACTATAATTAAAAGATTATCAAAACGAAGGGTATGAGACATTGCCCCCGCAGCTGTGCCCTACAGAGATATCAACAATTCCTTGTTCAACTTCCATCTGTGTAAATAAATTTTACGGTCTCAATTTTAACTACTGGAACTAAAGAAAGATAAAATAACTCAAGTCTTATTAGTTACTAAGGGAACTACTTAGTTAAAAGAGATTATAAACTACCATTACATCTACTTCTATAAACCAGGAACAAAAGGAGGCATTGAGAAGTCAAACATCAAAGGACGTAGAGTGTCTGGGATTTAAAATTAAACTTGCACAGATATTAATTAATAAAAATACAGATAAGGATCATTTTAGTAACAGAACGGGAGATAAGAAACGTGGCCAAAGAAATAATTTCCACTGATGAAAATGTATATATACAATTGGAAGAAGCAGATGTAGTGATGTAAATGATTTTATTGTTTGTAGCTAAAATGAGTCGTCTGCGATGGTATAAAACCAAGGTCCTCATTTAACGGAAATGAATGTTTTTTCAGGAATATATTTACTATGATAATACTTTACTGTTGATTGTCTCGTCTTAATAAATCAATCACAAATTCTAAAGGAAAAACAGCAAAGAAGAAGCCACGTGTAAACCACAGTGTCGATATAAAACAATTAACCGTTCACGCTCTGCTAAGTTTCAGCGTTTCGCGAAACAATTGTAATGAGCACATTTTAATTAACTTAATTTGTAAACTATACTCTCTAACGTACAGATTTTATATTATAAAAGTATTCAAGATGAGGAACTCATGCTTAGAATATAGTCAAAGAAATTTAATAGAAATTTGAACACCAGTCTTATTAAGCGTTAAATTTGATTGGTATTTCGAAATATCCATTAACCCATATGTACGTATCTTTCCCTAAAGGAAATCCTTCAAAGACCGGCCATGCAATTCTGAGTATCTACTGGTTGTATGTGAGAAGAGGCGACCAACGACATTTTTTTATTATTTAAGCGAACCTTTTACTAGTCGCTTAATACTAATTATAAAAGTGGCTCTTCTCCGATACGTAGTAAGAGCAATTTGCCTACAGAATAACTTTGTTTCTGATGCACCTTGATAGTTGAGCTATTGGTGCTAGGTCTCTCATGTGTGAGAGGCCGCCTGGGTAGGTACCACCGCAATGTCTATTTCACTCCTAACCTAACCTAACCTAACAGCAGTGTAAATGCAATATTGTGTTTCGGATTGAAGTACATTGTAGCCACAGGAACTACTGGACAAATTGAGACTTAACA
Source organism: Hyles vespertilio (assembly GCA_009982885.2). Classification (NCBI taxonomy): domain Eukaryota; kingdom Metazoa; phylum Arthropoda; class Insecta; order Lepidoptera; family Sphingidae; genus Hyles; species Hyles vespertilio. Next base: position 2,246,791 of record CM042811.1, read on the forward strand.
TCTTATGTCCCAAAATGGCGAGTGCAGTGGAATTCCAAAATTTGTAATTCAAGGTGTTGTTTGTTTATGTATAGCTTACCATAAGGCGAACGGCATGCTCGCCGGCATCTATAAATAATCCTGCTTTCCATCCCAGATCATCTTAGACGAATTAAACATCAAAAGCATTGACCAATAACGTAATAATATCAACAACAACAAGCAAAGTAGAAATTTGTCATCACTAAATACATCGTTCCCAATTATTACATGTTTACGTAACGCTTTATCAATATTGGCTGCAACGAGTGTATGTCCATATTTGCGTGCACTTTCTACAATAGTTTAAATGTTTATTATTCAACGCTGGAATGGCTTTGAAGATCAATACAGCGGTAAATTGTATTGTATCTGTTTTATCGAGGTTGCAATTTAGGTCATATGATCGTGTTAAAGCCCAGAGATCTCCTCTAGACTTCGGTGTTGGCAAAGGTTTTAACCAGGTTTCTGACCCTGGTAGAAAAGACTAGAACAGCAAAATTATGTTAGACTACCAAAAAATCTAAAAGCCTAAAGATGACCAATACCATTTTCCATAGTGATACAGGGATAAAGAAGAGATCGTCCATTAAAGATACTTCTAACTTTTTTTAAATAAATCATAACATTTAAAAATATTCCTTAAAATTAAAAAGTCATAAATAGAAACAATTTCAATTTTTCTTCTTTGAACCAAATTTAAGAAATTGGTTTACAAGTTACTGGAGTTTGTAAGTAAATTATGCCTATCCCATTAAATATACAGTCGTGGATATATACAAAGCGATTACATATACAAGTGATAAACAACCCGTTTCCCCATCTCAATACCTACAAGAATGATTGTTTTCTTTGCGGTGTTTCACGGCAAATGGAGACATGTTAATGAGTACTTATGTTCTCTGATCACGCGGCCCATGACGGTCACTTGCAAGAAACACCTCTTTTATATTACTAATACGTAATTTTTACGTCATTATTTAAAACACATAAATGGCCTATAGAATTATTTAACGCATTTTGGGGCTGTATGTTCTTCCGTGCTTAATTTTATTACTACAAAGTATAGATGTAAATATATTTAAGTACTGGCTGGATTTCTATTCAAATAATGTTGTTCAAGTAGTTAAATATTCTAACAGGATATTATAAAAGGGTAGGCCCGTATGGGCTGTCTAAGTCGGATGTTTCACTGCTATTACGACGGCAAATAAATTATCTTCAAGACAATATTAAACAAAGTCATTTGCCCTGCAGTGGGATCTATTATAATAAAAAGTAACATCTAGCAACTCGACGCATAAATTTTCATAGAGAAATCGGGGTGTTAATATTCATGTAAGTGATAGGTTTAGGCGTTTCTCTAATGCCTACGCATCCACACTGCATCTTTTTAACCGACTTCAAAAAAAGGAGGAGGTTCTCAATTCGACTGTATGTTGTTTTTTTTTTTATGTTTGTTACCTCGTTTCTCTGTACTGTATGAACCGATTTCGATCATTCTTTCTTTGATTGAAAGCTGGTGCTTGTCGTTTGGTCCCATTAAGAGAGGGGTCTATGTGAAATGGCCTTTTTCACAACGTTTTTTCTTGGTGATCTTTATTATTAGGTCTTCAAAAAAAATATATGTTGATCTACACTATATGGAGCATGGGCCCTTCTTTTCAGAATTCTTAAAAGTGTATTAAAAGTACTTGAAATAAAATTGCAAAGTGACCTCTATTTTCGCATTTACAACGTTTTTTCTCTTAAACTACGAGCACTAGGATTATTTTATTATTATCAGGATATTAAGAAATGCAAGGCGGATGGGACCTTCTTTTTATTTTTTCTAATTTCTGTCTCATTTATTTTTAACGAATTTTTTCACATTATCGATACTCTAAATCGCGAGCACGTCCCCGCTGTCGCCCAACAAATCAGTGCGGGACGAACCGCCGTGCTAAACGGACCTATGTCGCTTGTCTTCGCAATATCAACGTAAATTTAATATTGCTATTTCGCTCGACACATTCATTGAGAACGGTTACGGCCGGTCTAACTGTAGTAAATCACTATACTACGTCACTGCAACTGAGGCGCTGTTGCTTGGATGCCAAATAAAAACGTGTGGCCGCGGGTTCGATCCCGCATCGAAACAAATGTTTTTATTTATAAACTAGCGGCCCGGCCCAGCTTCGCCTGGGTGCATATATTTTTTGATTCCACTCCACACCAAATACATGTTATTTTTCCTATAAACTCTTGTATACCTAAACTTGACGTAGCTGTCCTACTGTCCGGCTCCATCCCGTCTCATCCGTCTGTTCAATCTCTTCCCGATCCGTCCCGTCCTTTCTCTTTATTATCCATCCCGTCTTATAACGTGCATTTACATTTGGTCCTATCAAATCTGTCAGCTATCCCAGTCCTCTCCCGTACCTTCCACTCTATTATATCCCGTCTCTCCATATACATGTACATATAAAGATTGCCTTATGAAATTTTGACATTAAAAACTTAAGCGTTTTTTATTGTTCATCCAATATTCCTTCCCTTAATTCAGCACCAAAATGCTGTTTTTCCAAATAATATTGCACGCCATTACTTTTTGTTAGTAATAAAGTAATAATAAACATTTAAAAAAAAGAATTGGCCAAATTGGTCCAGGCGTTGTTGAGTTTTGCGCTTACCAACACATTTTGCGATTCATTTTTATATTATAGAAGAAGAAGATATAGTCCACCCCGCTGCCTTAGTGCGGGTTGGCGGATTTTATTTGACGTAGAAATTAATCCGATAAGTCAGAGGTGTGCCCTGAGATTTGAACCCGTGACCATCGTAAACTTGTTGGCAGTCGCGTCTAGTACGTTACCATACACAAATTAATAAAACCTTCATACTGCCTTACCAGGTGACGTAAGTAATAGAACAAATATTTAAAAATATAAAACTGCATATCGTTTCGTTATAATGTCTAGATACGGCATCAACGTACCAATATTCTTTTTATTCTTGAGTCTAAAAACAATATTAATGCGAAATTTAAATATGTCCCCCAGCGCATCTAAAAGTATCAATTCAAAAACAATGTCGTTTATGAAAACGAAAAATTATAATTAGATATATTTTGGTGTCCATCCATCCATCCATCAGCCAAAGGAAGTCCACTGCTGAACATAGGCCTCCCCCAATGATTTCCACAGAGACCTGTTGGAGGCAGCCTGTGTCCAGCGACGTCCCGCGACCTTTACCAGGTCGTCGGACCATCTTGTTGGTGGACGTCCTACGCTGCGCTTTCCGCTACGCGGCCTCCATTCGAGTACTTTCCGACCCCATCGGTCATCAGATCTCCGCGCTATGTGCCCGGCCCATTGCCACTTCAACTTGCTAATCCGGTGGGCTATGTCGGTTATTTTAGTTCTCCTACGGATCTCCTCATTTCTGATTCGATCTCGTAGGGAAACCCCGAGCATAGTCCTCTCCATAGCTCGTTGAGTGACTTTGAGCTTCCTAATAAGGCCCACAGTGAGAGGCCACGTCTCGGTGCCGTAAGTCATCACTGGCAACACACAACTATCGAAGACTTTCGATTTAAGGCACTGAGGTATTTTGGACGAGAAGACGTCGCGTAGTTTCCCGAACGCTGCCCAACCGAGTTGGATTCGACGATTGACCTCTCTCTCGAAGTTGGACCTGCCTAACCGGACCACTTGTCCTAAATAGACATATTCGTCAACAACTTCAAGAGTCGAGCCCCCAACACTGATGGGGGTGGGCACAACATGGACATTCGACATGATCTTCGTTTTGTCCATGTTCATTTTAAGACCCACCTGTTGGGAGACTCGATTGAGGTCTTCGAGCATAGTGCTAAGGTCTTCCAGCGATTTAGCCAAGACTACAATATCGTCGGCAAACCGAAGGTGAGTGATATACTCGCCGTATTTTGGTGTACTCCGGCAAAACGCTTCGATAGAGTATACCTTGTTTAAAACTGTTGCAATAATCTCAAAAAACAATGGGCGATTTTGGTAGATATGGACATGATTTCAATTTACATTTCACAAAATTATGCGCAAGACGCCGTATCTAGATAATATTATATACACGATATACACGATGTACACATTTTTTGAATTTTGTTCTATTTCGTCAGCCGTCAATGAAAGACAATGGAAAGATAGATCATTTTACGTTGGGTGGTAGTTGAAGCTGGACCGTCTTTTACGTCTCCCGTCAAATAAACAAAGATCATCCTATACTGGCTGGACGCTTCACGCTTGAACGATACCCAAAAAAAAGGTTTTTAGTATCTTCCTCAGAAATTTTCCTATTTTTCTCACCCCTAAAACCTTCCCAGGACTTCCACGAATATTTCAAGACCAAAATTAGCCAAATTGGTCCAGGCGTTGTTGAATTATGCGGTTACCAACACATTTTGCGATTCATTTTTATATATAAGATTCATCTATCTACTATCTAACCCAATATTTTATATAGGAAACATTTTATTTCTTGCATTTTTGTAACATTTATATTTTACATTTTTGTATTTTAGATTTTTGAATATTACGATTTTTGTTTATTATACATAAACCAAAAATTACTCAACCGATCTTAAAATTCTTTCACCATCAGATTCCAACATTATCCTGGAGTAACATAGGCTGTGTATTTGCCTAAAGGGGTTGACATGAGTTAAAATGGAAAATAAAAATCATTGAAGATATTTTTTTGAAAAATATCTTCTACCATATTTTATAAAATTATTATTTATGCTCTTAGTAGAAAGTAACTGTACCATAATAGTAGATTTATTTTGTTAAAGTTAACGATCATAATATTGTACCTACATAGCAAAATATAAGTATCGTGCGATGTTTTAATATTTCAATTGAATTTCATGCAACTTATGAGATAGATTTTTGAATATTTCGATTTTTGTTTATTATGAATAAATCCAAAAATTATTTAACCGACCGACTTAATCTTAAAATTCTTTCACCATTCGAATCCAACATTATCCTGGAGTAACATTGGCTGTATGTTTGGCTAAAGGAGTTGAAATAAGGGTTGAAATGAAAAATAAAAACCATTCGAGATAAAAAAAATTAAATATTTTTATTTTCCATTTAAACCCTTATTTCAACCTCTTCAGGTAAATATATAGCTTCTGTTAATCCCGGATAATTACCATTAGAAAATCGAAATATTTTTTTAAATTGGTCAAGTAATTTTTGAGTTTCATTGTAAATAAAAATCCAAAAATATAAATGTATTTATCCTCTTTATAATATTACAAAAGAAAAACAAAAATAAAAATATTAAAATCTAAAATGTAATATTGGTATAGATAGATGAAATAAGTAAACACAAAAATTGAACTACAAGTGCGGGGACCAAACCCGCGTCTTCTCTTTTAAGAGTCAGCGTTCGAGCAATTCTGCCACGATAGCTGTGACGATTGTAAGTGAATTAATCATACACTACGGTCAACCGCTCCTAACTGTACTTGATGGGAACATCGAGTGAAATAATACGAATATATCGTTTTGTCCGCAGCGAAATAATGAATGAATAGGTATAAAGCAGCGCGCTCGCTCGCACGTCGTGAGCCGGCGTGCGCCGGTGCATGAGATTTGGTGCCGCCCGTTCGAGCAAGGTCATCGGCGTCTACCCTCCTCTTAAAATTTAGTGAAGATCTGATAAATATCTTCGGACCTGGAGAGGGGACTCCTTAAAATTAAGGAGAATTGCAATGGTTCTTTTTGCATTACGTTCATTAGAAAAGTTAAGTTACAGTGAGAGAAGGATAAAGGGGTGGGGGTGAGGGGGGGTGGGTGATAAAATTTAAATACACGTAAATTCTAATATCGTCGGCAGCTTTTAACCGATTTTAGTGTTTTCTTTTTCATTGGAAAGAACGTATTAACAGGTTGATCCCAGGAATACAACATTAAGATCTGATTATCATGTTCGGACCTGGAGAGGAGAACTCAAAATTTAATAGGCTTTCAACGGTTCTTTTTGCATTGGGTTCAGTATAAAAGCTAAGCTACAGTGGTTGAAGGAAAAAGGGGTAGGGGCGAAGGGAGAGGGGGGGGGGGGGGAGAGAAAAAATAATAAACATGTGAATACTCCAATATCTTTGGCAGCTTTTAGCCAATTTTAGCGATTTCATTGTCATCGGAAAGAACATATTCCTTGTGGGGATATAGATATTTAAATTAATATAAGGCATAGGTCCTACATGTTTGGTACTTGGCGGCCCGCCTTCAATATGTTACGCATATATTTTGATTTGTTGGCTAGTCAAGTCATTAAGCAAATGAATGAACATGCACGAGTTCCATGAAATAATTGTTTTTTTTTTTTTTGGTTTGCAGTGGTTAGTTATAATTTTATTATTTTTTGGTTTTTAGTGGATTTTTGTTTTGAAGTCGGTTTTTATTTTTTTTTAGTAGGATCGATAGTCCGCCTAAGTCCGCACAGAAAAATGCCAAGCTTCTATATCGAAGTGATTCTTTTTATGTAGCTCTGGCTAGTTCAAGCCAAGTTCAGATCAACGATACGAGGAAAGAGGGTTGACTTTGTTGAATTGAAATCTAGTGTACGAGAGCGAGCGTACAGGCTATTATAGGACGTCTGCCTACAAGGTGGACGGAGATTTAGGTTGCAGGAAGTCGCTGGATGCAGAAAGATTCCAACAGGAAGAGAGAGAGAGAGAGATAGAGAGTACACGATTTGGAAATGATTATTCAGTTTAATTATTCTATTGGAATTATATCCTGTATTTGAGTACTTACATTTCTAATACCACACAGATCCATTGAGACTTAAGGCTGAAAGTAAATACCGGGTATATCAAGACTGCTACCGAAAACGAAGCTGGGTGGTAGTTTTAGTGACTACAAACACAATGTAACTAAAAACTTCGCCAAGTATATTTTTATTTTTAAAATGTAAATCCATTATTGGCCGTAAGATAAGCCCACCAGTTGTATTATATTAGAATTAAGGGCTGTGGATTTTGTTGAATAAAGAAAAATAAAAATAAAAAAGAAATGCGACAATTATTTTTTAAATATCGTCGAGTTTGGGTGGTAAGTCCATAGTTTTTGCTAAAATAATAATTTAAAGCCTTGCGTACCATGGCGTCGTTAAAAATAAAATGGTGTACACTATTATTTAAGAAACAACTATGTATTTACCAACCTAATACGACGATAGAAAAAAAAAATAACAAAAAAAAACGTTATAATTTTTAGCACAATATTTTGTTGTATTGTGTCTGAAGTCACTAAAAGTACCACCCAGCTTCGTTTTCGGTAGCAGTCTTGATATACCCTGTATATTTTTTTTTACTTTTAAGGACCCGGGGGCTTCCATCATACATAAAAGAGATAAAGAGGAGCTAGAGCTGCCACTGTATTCGGCATAATTATTTAAACACAAAAAACTAGACTCATGCAACTCATCTTCAACAAGAGGCTAAATTAATTACAATAAATACTATTGAAGATTACAATATCAACTAACAATAATACACGCGAATTTGGATGAGTCTTTGAACTACGCGAAAGGACTATTTACTCAAATGTCGTTGACCTATGACCTCAAAATAAGACGATTAGCACCTTTTTATGCAAATACAAGATAAGTATGAAAACAAGTTGTTTATGCTTTTATCATGTCGAATAGGCACTAATTTATATTAAAAAACACGGGTAAAATGAATATTATAGAGACTATATGCATTTTTTTACTATCTCAATTCCAACAGAATTACTGTCCCCTGACGGGAAGATGGGTCAGCAGACTTTTAGAAATCACTGGTCGGACCTGGATCTGTTTGGCTTAAGATTGGGCTAAGTGGTATTATGTGAGACTGCCTTAGAGTCATTTTTTGGAAGTGATATTGAACAGGCTGTGAATAATGAATATTCTAAGACAGTAAGAACAAGTGCGTGGTGGCCTGTTGGTAAACGGACTAGACGCGGCTGCCTACATGTTGACGATGGTCGCGGGTTCGAATCCCAGGGCACACCTCTGATTTTTCGGAGTCATGTGTGTATTGATAATCAATCACCACGCACTAAAACGGTGAAGGAAAACATCGTGAGGAAACCTGCATACCATAGCGATTTATAAGAATTTCTATGGTATGTAAGTCCGCCAACCCGCACTAGGCCAGCGTGGTGGACTATATGGCTTAATCACTCTCAATCGTATTCTCGATTGTAGAGTAGGCTCGTGCCCTGCAGTGGGACGTATATGGGCTGATACAGAAGAACAAGTCGGTGGTAATAAATCTAATGCATTTTTTTACAGGATTTCTAAGTGACTACAGCATGGCTCTATCGTTTTAAACATACTTCTGTATCAGCCCATATGTATATACGTCCGGGCCTCCTCTACAATCGAGAATACGATTGAGAGATAGATACGATAGATAAAGTTACAATATTTTTACGCTATTTTATCTGTTTGCTCTTTAACCTTATACAATAAATATCCGTTTAAGTCAAGGTTCCCAATAAGTTACATGGTAAATATTGGGGTACTTTAACAGAGCAGACGTCACGAACAAAATCTCTTTTTTTGTTTTATTGCAATGAAGAGATGAGCATGCCTTTCGCCTGATAGTACGCGACACGATCGCTTGCAGACAGTAACAAAACTAAACAACATCATGAATTACAGAGCAATGCTTGGCATTCTACTACGATCGCAATCCTGAGACCAACATGTTAAGTCTCGATATATCCAGGAGTTAATCTGGCTACAATATCCTTTAAATACACATAACACAAGAAAACACAAAGGTGTTTTTACACTGCTGTTTGGCAGGAGAAATAGATATTGTGATAGTATGTATCCAGGCTGCCTCTCCCATATGAAACACCTACCACCAATAAATGCGCATCTGCGCACACACCTACTGAAGACGCGGGAAACTGGATGGAAGCAGAAATGGCGGTGCATGTATAACGTGACCATGCGTCCCGCTGTCCCCAGCAAGGCCGACATAGTCCCGCTCTTGCAAACAGACCAAACGATAATTTAAAATCTATTTCCCGTTCAAAATGCTTTACCTAACTACTACTGAAAACCATGGGGTTGTATTATTCCAGCACTTTCGTACAAACAATTTTACAATTTCATTTAACAAACATTTCCACAATTATTGAGTAGATGTGTCTGCCTGGAAGTAACGCATCCGTCGAAAGAGTTTTTCTCACATAAACAAAATATGGACAAGTGATAAAATACGCCGTAATCGCCGTAATTAAAGCTATTTTGATTACGAAAATAAATATAAATCAATCATACTGAGTTTCACACTTATCTATAAACTAGACCTGATGTTTTGAAACAATTTGTTCAGCCGACAAATACGACTATAATTATTATTTTATGTTATTCTATTTTCTATGAAAATTTTTTGTAAAACACTAAACTTTATTATTATTATTATTATTTAATTACACAGATGTCCCGCTCTGGCATAATATTTTCCTTACACATTTTTTGTTCAAACTGTCTTTTCTACTATACTCTATGGTGCTAACAAGTCATATATAAAAATGAATACAAAACCAACGGAATTAAAACATTCCTTGCCTGTACGTCATCGGTCAACCGGTCAACCACATACGGCGCTCCTGGTGGTATGCACAATAATTCGTCCATGCATGTCATTTTCTCTCGAAGTTTACATTCAACGAATGGTATCGTTTTTCATCCTTGCGAAATGGAAAAGGACAATGCTATTTAGCCCAGGTCAGGTAATTATTGGGCAATAATTTATGATTCATGTATCATATTAGATGCATATCATATTAGAATGCAGTATATAACATTTGTCTCTGAAAACCTATTATAATTATTTTATCAAATGAATTTAAATATAGTGAACCGCGTTGTAACGAATTTCGTGGTCACTTGGTTGTTAAATATCCACTTCCGGCGAGGTTGTTAGAATTCTCACCGAAAGTTTGTCAGAAAGTTAGTTAAAGAACCTATGTGTTTAAAAGTAAAACGCTGATTTTCGAAGGCACGCAGAAAAATGAAACCCACACTAGAGCACTGTGGTGAACTTAAGTTCTTCATTAATTTGAGGCCCTCGCATGAAACATTTTAATTACATTGCTGGCATTATAATTATATGAATTAAACACTTTATTATTAACATACATTTACGTGTTAATAACACAATGTGTAATTATCGACGTGTTTATTGAAGAAAAATAATATGAACTCGTAATATTAAATTGTTGATACAATATAATATTTATTTCATTCGACCTAATTCATAGACAGTTTTAAAACCTATTTTAATTAACTTATGTTTTGTCCCTTTCCAACGACTTCTGAATTCAGTTTGAGAGAATAAGACAACATTTGATAGCTAAAATAGATTTTTATACCGCTTTTGAATAAAGCCATTTGAGTTTAAATATTATGAAAAGTCCCGAGATTTAATCAATTTAAATTGTCATTTGCATACAATAGATATACACAAATGATAAGGTAATTTATTGTATAAAACAAATTAAAACCAGTTTTCATACATATGTATCTGTATAAATTTAAACTGAATAATATATTTATTTAAAACATATGCATTAACATCGACATTCCTTGTTTATTTACTGTGACTAATGTAAAATAGATGATAATAATATAAGACAATAATAATCCGATCAATTGTTTTGTTAAGAATATAAAACATGTCGAAAGTATTGTATTGACTTAGAGTTATTTTAAATCGAAGAATGAAAGAAAGAATGAATGAAGATGAAGAATTATAACGAATGAGATCAAAATATATATCGTGGAGTTTCCGGATACAACACAAGATACGAGACCTAATGGTACCTCACAAGGTACCTCACTATGTGGTCCGGATGGTTGGATGTATTTATTTATTTATTTACTAACGCGCAAGGATCAAAGCCGGCTGTCAATCGAAAGGCAATACCTTAAAAGTTTAAAACTACGCAGTCCAAAATTCGTGTTCAGGTCTTGCAATCCGGATCTAGCGTGATTTCACGTATATCCCTAGACCCGGTTAATAAAAATACTGGAGTCGATCTCGTAGGTATACGAAAATCCAAAGTTTTAAATCCAAAAAAATATTACTTGTACACAAAACAGAAAAGTCTGAGGTTTTTTTTGCTATTCATTAAATTTTTGATGTATCTGATCTTGGGACAGAGTTCAGCTCCATAAACCGTGAAAGGCACAAGTGGTAACATTGCTTAATTTGTTGAAAATAAAGACGATTTATTTTATTTTAAGAAATATATTTTTCCCCCATGGAAAACAGGTCGTAAATTCTACAATTAATATAGACTCACAATATGGTAATTTAATTACTTGATATTCTAAATCCTAATTCTTACCAAGACCACCATTAAAACCTAATAAATTGCGGAAAACATCACCTAACGTAATTCCAAAAATATACTACAGCTAGTTTCGCGCTATACACATAAGGCGAGACCTCAAACAATGTTTTGGCATCGCATACTAACATAACTTACTTTATAGAATTTCAAACATAACATTTGATTAAACCATGGCGTTATAACTAATCACGGCGAAATTCCTGATTATGAACACTTTATAAACTTTACCTTAAGTTTGTTGTTAGTTGATAAACTGGCACTAAAGGTTCGTACACACTAACACGTCCGCGAGTGGTGTGGCGTGCACACTGAATGTCTAACAACCGGACTCCGCATCGCAGCACTTGGCTAAGTTACTGTTTGTTTACGAGTCACTCGCGTCTCGCATACATTTTAAACCTGCTTGGTGAGTTCTGCAATATGACTAGTATGACTAAGCGTAAACGAAATTTATATTTATATAAAAGAAGAACTAAAGCTTTTTCTTTGAGCTGATGTTATCCAATTGGGGCAAGTTATCCAATTAACTTTTGTCTTCCGTGCACCAAATCAGTGATATTTTGACCTACGTTAACGTCTCAGGGCTGCAAGGTTTTGGAGTGCATTACCTACTCCTCTCATGCGAAAAGACGAACGCGATTCAAGCTACAATACTGGTGTTTAAGATTCTCTTCATTATTCCATCAGTAAATATTTGTAAGGAATTCTGAACAAGTTGAGGTCATCTCTGTTGGTCTGAATTACAACAGGTCATCAGCTGTTGAATTTATGGATAATACCCAGTGATTTGAACAATATTTAGTTTATTTATTTTATGATTAAATATGCCTATCATAATCTTAAACTACATACATTTGGTCTACTGTTTATCCAGGACTCTATCATAAGTTTCCACAGCGACTGTGTTGTAAATTCTCCGTAGTCTGATAAAGCATGATCATGAAAACATCGTTAATTTGAGATTGAGCGCATAATGCCATTGAATCATAACTAAATTAAACCGAGAAAAGCATGAAAAAATCTAAGTTAGCAACAAATGGTAGCACCTCATAAAGAATCAGAAAAGCGGTGACGAAACATCCAAGGCCCCATGAGACATTCCTTAAAGGAAAAATGTCCGTAATCCGTATTAATCATTGTTACTAATGATCGCAATCCGATTATATCGATATGCAATAAACATGTTATGTTAAATGTAAATTTAAAATCTTTGCAAGATTTAGAATGCGTGGGTGGCTAAAAGCCGTAGATGACCGTTGAGTTTCAAATATAAATTATATATTCTGTTTTTTTTGGGCTATACCACAGAGCGTTATGTGCGTGGTGGCTTGTTGCTGAACGGACCACACACGGCTACCAACTTGTTCAGTGTGGTTGGGGGTTCGAACTTCAAGGCACAACCCTGACTTTTCAGAGTCATGTGTGTATTAATAGTTTATCACTTATTCAATGCAACAGCGTGGCTCTACTACTTTACATTTCACATCATGTGTTGTGCATACCGTTCTTCACATAATATAGAGCCCTGAATATTGTATTCCTATCATGGTAATAAGCCGTTCTTTCTATGGGACTATCTCTGAATTCCATAACATTTAGCCACCGTTTACTTTTACACACCGTCAACGGTTCAAGGCATTGGCAGACCCGGCGTCGAGCCACGGCCGAGCGTGGCGAATTAGCCTACCGACGTGCCTGTCTCACTGAAAACTCACTGCGAAAACATATTATAACTCCTTTATACATGGTATCTCAAGACTGTGATCGAAAACGAGGCCAGGTGGTAGTTTTTGCGACTATAAGCAAAAAGCAACTAAAAATTTTGCAAAAAAAGCGACGATTTTTTTTTCTTTTTTTTCCTATTGTCGTATTTGGGTAGTAAATTATCATCATCTAATTCACCCGTCTCTAGACTGTGCAAATTGGTTAATGAATACAGTGATGTCATAGATATCTATATGGATTCCCCATCAAGGGTGCATAAGATATTTAAAAACACTCTACCCCAACAGTAATCTTAATTAAAGTCATCAGTTGCAGTGATATCTGGCTAGGTTAAAATGATTATCATTTTATTTTATATTTTCTTTTAATTATTATTTTAAAAATCTTAGATTACTAGCTTCTACACTCGTTCTACAGTTGTTTTCATTAGTTTTCTTTTTTTTTCGTTATATGGTAGAAAATATATTGTATTATTCTAAGTCATTGAGATATTAATTGGTGGCTCTTCTGTCTATTCTGAATTGTTATTGTATTACATAAAATTTTAAATTTGTAGTTTTATGTGCATGCTGTGTTTGCCTGTAATTGTTTGTTGCAATAATTTTATTTCTGTGTTGTTATTTTTAATTATATGTATTGTTGTAAACAAACGTTGGTAGACCCAATAAAGAAAAAAAAAACAACATCATCATCCACCGCCTGTAGGGCCCCACTGCTGGGTACAGGCCTCTCTCATATTATGTCACTATACATAGTATTTTTCTAAAAGAATAGAGTACACCCTTTGAATTTGAAGATACTATGGTACGCAAGGGATTAAATTAAACTATGAATTGATTACCTAAACACCATATTATTTACAAAACCCCAACAAAAAATTTACCCATATTTTTGCGATATTTTGCTAAATATACTACTACCCGGCTTTGTTTTTGGTAGCAGTCTTGATATTTTGATTCTATATACTACTTTAACAGTGGAGGAAAACTACGCGACGAAACCTGCATGCTAGAGATTTTCGAGAATTTCTATAGTATTTGAAGTCCATTAATTTGCAATATGGCGGAGTCGTGGACCATGGCTTAACTCTTTTAAACGACCCCAATTACCTTTTCGATTTCTGGTATACTGTGTATGCTAAAAGACAGAATAAAAACGCTGAAACTGATAATAAGTGCATTGATACCCATAAATATTGTTATCAGGCGAGAATAGAAAATATTTCGGCAAATTAAGCTTCTGCAATGCCAGAGGCATTGTGGAGGTAGAGGTAGGATCTTTCTTCTGCACTAATTTGAATGCTTGGATGATTTCTTGCAATCACTTCCTATCCTTTCATAAAACCGGAGTCTTCCACTAGTTTGGCCTTGCGACTGTCCCGGAATCTTAAAAATCTGTGTAAAAGAACAGGTAATAACTGATTTAAGTAATTACTTTTCAAACAAGGAAGTAAAGAAGTTTCTCGATAAGTTCATTAAATCAAAAGTTCAAACAATGTGACTATATTATATTACTCAACCAATCGATCAATTTTATTGAGATGCTAAACTATAGTAACATATTATGTATCACACTATAAAATTTACATCCCCAAGGAGAATGACTTAGATAGTGAGAAATTATATATATTCCCAGAGGGGTAAACAGAGTTGTCAGGACATGAGGACTCCCACATTTCGCCTTGTATGTCCCACGATGTGATAAGGGGGCGAACGTATCGCCATATCGGGCACAAATTCTTATTCTGGGCTTATAATGAATAGAAAAATCAAATATCACTTTGCCCAACCCGGGATTCGAACCCGAGACGTACCGTAATGCGACTACGCCACAGAGGCACTCTAGAATAGAGAATTATTATTTAAAATATTTTAATTAACAAATAATCACATAATTGTCCCACTATCACTTCTTAACAAACAATGCGACTTCGCCCTAAGGAGGTCATAACGCGAAATTCAATTAAAATCGGCATTCAATTGTTTGTTCACTTACTCAGCCCACTTGATGTCATTGGCTGACTTATTTCCCTACATATATCAACACTTTATAACGCTTAAATAACATTGAACTACTGAGTCACAATTACACTACATTTGTTGTAATTACGATTTCTAGGGTACCGTGATACCGTCACAAGTAGGACCGTAGAATCTCATTTGGAATTATTTCCGTTCTTTCCTTTTACATGGTTTTGTACCAGAGTGAGTCAAGGGCCACCTTCCAGGATCCCGGCATTCCGTCTGTTGTACAATAAATCATAACATATATTATATACTTATATTAATAGTGTACCCGGACAGCGACCACCATAAACCATGGTAGAAAAATCAACCTGATGAGTCGCGCCATTGTTTTCCGTTTGAAGTTCAACCTATGTACAACCGGTTTTGGACCCTCCTGTACGAGTATAGTTGTGTCGATGAGCGATCGCCCTCTCCCGCCCCTAGGTACTCTATTTATATTGTACTGTACTCCGGATAATTTAAATAATTTTGTCACGCAGTACAAAAATTAATACTCTTTGTACTTTTTAGTTTCCCAGTACCCCTTTCCTCTCCTTATCACTTGTCCTTCCCATTCTCCTTTCGATTTGACCAACAACACATTCTAGATCGAAGTATTGTGGATAATCATGGGCGGCAGTAATCACTTACCATCTGGTGATCAGGACCTGTGCAATAAAAGGAGGAAAGTTATTAAGCTTTGGTACCTACCTCGGGAAAGGCTGTAAGGGGTATGTTAGTGGCGCTGATCGTCTAGCCCGGAACATTTCGTATGCATTTAGGATGTTGTGGCGGAGTCGGGTCCCTTACAAAATTATAGCCAGTTTACTGACTAAAACGCCTAAGTGACCGTCAAACGAACTTCGCAGTGCGCTCAGCGACCCTGAAAGAAACCCATATCGTTGTCTTGTCTACAACATGAATGGCCGGACATTAATAGTAAGGTACCATTATCGGTTAAAAATAATAGTACTGAATCTTTTGGCTTTGCTGATTTGTTCAAAATAATATTTAAATAATAAATTGTGTAGCCCATAAATCCTCATTCCCCATAATATTCTACATTTGGCGTCTCAGCTCACATACATTAGTTCACATATGACTCACCAGGAATGCAAGCCAATTATACCTGAAGAAGGTATGTGTGCTGAGTTGCCACAATTTCTTCCGGTATCCCATAGAGAATCCTTGTGCTCTACAAGCATTTTCAAAGCATTTCTAGCCTGCCATCCGCGTTGTATCAGTTTTCTTTTCTACACTGGTGGAGAGAGAAAGAGAGAGAGAGAGAACAGAAAATTCTGACATCTAAAGAATCTTGAAATGAATCTAACAGCTTGGGCATTTACTAAATATTGTATCCTTCATACACAAATTCGAAAACTTTCAATCAACAATACAGCACAAAGATGTCTGCGATTTACATTTGGAAAATTATGGATTTACAGTTTTTATTTTTGTTGGCGCGGCGGTGCAACACTTGGGTGCAACTGTCTCCCAAGAAATCTACGTTAAGCGATGGTTTAGATCTAGTGGTCTATTCTTTGGTTTAGCTAGTCGCACATGTGGTGATTACATTACATTACACACAGATTACATTACTATAGCTAGTCGCTTTTCGTTCGGTGAGTGAGTTGGACGGATGCCCAATACCTTTTTCCTCTTCTCATCCGTGTTCCTTTCTGCTCTCCTCCCGATTTAATGGGCGGGCATAACATCCTTGAATCATATTTTGTCGGCGATGTTCATGGGCGGCAGCATAGGCGGCAATGATCATTTATTATTTATCATCAGACGGCCTGTTTGCTCGTTTGCCGGACCTATACAGATTGCGACAAATAAATAAAAACCTATTCGAATGTATCAATTTAGTTAATAAATATTTTTCCATTTAAATAATAAATAGTAGCATTTTGTTAAAGTTGGATTTTGAGACGAAATGTTTTCTTTCACTTTGTTCCAGGTATTGGTTTTTCAATGCTAAAGATCAAGATTAAATTTACCAGCTGATAGCTTGACAGCTGTCAAAATATTCAGAAAAGACTTTTTCAGTGTTTATTGATCTATGGATCTAATGCAGTCAATTGCATTTTCTTATATTAAATTAATTTCTTATTTTAAGTTAATTACTCAAGACGATGTTCTTTCAAGGAAATAATTTTGTTAATGGTTTCAGGGATATTAAAATGTATCAGTTCAAAAAGGTGTTCATAATCAATATAAGCCTTGCGCTGTTTCTTATCGCTGGATTTCCGACCAATGCTTGTAACTTTAGTGTTAAAGTGGAACAATTTCTACGAAATGAGGGATTTCACAGGTAATTTTACCAACTTTAAAACTGTCTGCTTGCCCCCAGTTCGAAATTCAATATTGTGCAGGTCTTGTTTTTTTATACAGACACTTCATAGTGTGTACACCTTCAACACGTTGATTATACCTACTAATTATAAAAGGTAAACTAATAAATGCCAAATAATATAATAATAACAACATATTTTCTTTTCAGGAACATAACATACAGCATAACATTTGAAAATGGATGGATGCATCAGGATTGCATCCTTGCACTCTACCAGACACTTCCATCTGGAGTGTATGCCAATCCTGATGAGTTGGGAGACTTGAGGCGATTGCAAAAGGTATGTGAGTATGGCATTTATAAGTCCAAGTCAATAAAAATTGATTTGCTCTTTTACCTGATCTCATTCCACACTCTTATTGAGTTGGTGACGTAAAAATGTCTAGTTTGTAAGAATGATTTGGCTTACAAATTTGTTGTCCACTGAGTGCCTTACTTCAAATTACACTAGGCCTCTATTCTGCTATATGGTTACAAACTATAGATAACTTTTTTGTGAGCATTTCCTGTAGTTAATAATTATGCAATATCTTTCATTGATTTTCTTCACCATTGTCTGATTTTGAAAATGTAATTTTCTAAATACTCAACTCTGTATTGTCAACAATATGCTTAAGTTCTGCTCTCTAGTCTACACTTTCAAAAATCTCTAGTAATGTCTATAATTAATGTTACATACCTGAAACTTCCTTTTTATATGCTTGTAAATGAATTATATTTAATTTCCTAATCATTATCATTTCAGTTAAATGCAATACCAACAAACCGCATCAATGTGGAGTTGCCAGCGGAGCAATCTGAACCGAGTGCTGTTTACATTGTCACCATAGTGACCGAAAATATGGTAGAGGTATGGTTGCCTGTACATGCCAGGTATCATATGGCCGCTCCTGGGGGAGGGTAAGCAAAGATCTTAGTTTTATTTAAATAAACAATTTAAATAAAGATTAAATATATTAAATACTACTTGAGTGAGTTACATAAAATATTTGGTGTTTTTCATGTTCAAAGAGTGATGTTTTCACCTACTTCTTATGGTTGGATTTTCTATTCTATTTCAACCTTGGAGGTTGGAAATCTACTACAGTACGTTTTTCCCGGCACTTTCTCCCACGTACTACAAATCTGTTGAACTTGTTGCCAGCGGCATCATTCCCGGACAGATACGACCTGGCAACCTTCAAAAAACGAGCGTATTCCCACCTCAAAGGCCGGCAACGCATCTCCATGCCCTATGGTGTTGCAGATGTCCATGGGCGGCGGTGTTCACTTACCATCAGGTGAACCGCATGCTCGGTTGCCGCCTATAATATAAAACAAAAAAAATAAATTTAAAAAAATGGTAAAATAATTAGGTTTGTGCATGACTTTTTTTGTTTTTTTTTTTTTTTGTCTTATTATTTTAGAAATTATCTTTTGTACAAAGTAAAAGTAAAAACTTCACTGAAAACTGTTTACTTTACTGATGTTGGATTATTACTAAAGCTATATTATCAAAATTTTTTAGTTGACAGGACACACTGCAAAATTTATCAATAGAAAAAATATGTAAAACTTAAATACATTTTTATATACCACTTTCAATATTTTCATAGAACCTACCGGAATGAGATTGAAGCACCAAAGCTGTACCTCCGGTGTCCTGACCAGAGGTTGGACACATGCGACATACCGACAACACCAGCGATGAAGTTCCTCTGCAATGGGAGTTCCAAAGAGAAGTGCAGTTGGACAGAGATTCCGTTTACAATTGTGAGTATGCTTACAGAAATAGAGACAGACATAATAAACTGTCTTTGCCTGATAAACAAAAATTGTTTTTTTTTTTCAAAAAAATATGTTTTGTATATTTATTCTGCCCTAAATATGCCTGAATATACAGATTTTTTTATTGCACGGAATGGCGAGATGAGCCTGCCGTTCGCCTGATGGTAAGCGATACAACCGCTCATAAACAGTAGCATAACCAAACAACTTACAAAGCAATGCTTAGCATTCTACTGCATTCGCCATCCTGAGACATATGATGTAAAGTCTCAATATGTCTTGTAGTTACTCTGGCTACAATGTCCTTCAATCCGAAATACAACAGTGCATATACACTGCTCTAACATATGAGAAACCCACTACCAGTAATGTTAAAAGTAATGTTGAATGATATTTCTACATAAAGATATTGTTTTCAGTGCCAAAGTCCACTTTAATTCTCTATCCTGGCTATCTCCCCTGGTTTTTGGAACCATTAACAATATTTTTATTATTAGTATAAATACCAATTTTGAAATTTCTACATGTTCAAATTACAGATGACAGACATACTAATCTGGCATGTGCCGGTTGGCAACACAGATCATTATTACATGGTGGCGCTTGGCACTGCCATAGTTGGTGTGGTGGGCTCTCTTTATCTTCTGAAGATGATCCACGAATACAAGGTGGCTGCCAAGAGGAAGAGACTTTGATAAATGTGTTACGTACAGGGAAGTTTCTGGAATTTTATTCCCTGTATTGTAGAATTGTGTCACATTGCGGTAACATTCTAGATGATTCTGTTATTGTTCAGTGATGAATTGGTGACATAAAAAACCAATTTGATGGATTTTGATGTGGCAGATTAATGACGAAAAAATAATTTATTTTTAATATTAGTAAAATGTTACTGGTGCAAAATTTAATTTTCCATTACTGCATTTAAAGTAGAATAAATTAAATAAAGAGCATTCTCAATGATTAATAATGATATCATATTAAGGATTAAAATAACACAATTCTCATATAAATAATATATTGTTGGCCGAATAGTCTAAAGTGTATTTAAAATATTACTGAATAAAAAACTACTGAATTTGTTTTAATTAAGTTTCTGAATGAATGGATAATTTATTAACAAATAAACATTCTGGTTTCTTAGAATGTTACACATTGAAATAAAACTATTATTCACGGATTTTATCGCGGATTTGGTTTAATCCGCCTGCAAATTTTAAGCGGATTTCGTGGTCCGCCTCGTGACCACGAAAGCTGTAAAGTAATCGAAACGTCGGGAACTCAAAAAATGTAAAAATTTAACCAAATCCGCGACAAAATCCGTAAATAATAGTTAAATAAACATTCCAAAGAAATTCTATAATAATAGAGTAACTAATTATTATTAAGTCTTAGTAAAATAAAGAGTATACTTGAAATTGTAATAAGCAGAGCTTTAGTGAAACTAAAATAATTTGTATATACTTGTTAAATGTATTAATAATGGATATTATGTTATGGTGTAAGTATAGTAAGTATAAGTATCCATATTAGTTGCTCCTCTAGCTTATAATTGTAAACTTCGATTATACGAACCGGAATCTACGTCGATATGTCAATATCCATCATGTTAGATTATAATGACAATGTTAAAAGTGTTACAGTGTAGCAATACATAACCGTGATATGAACGTATCAGGCAATAAAGTATTAGTTAAACGAGTCGGTCTAGTCCTAGTTGGTGCAGGTATTTCGCGGATTAGACTACTAGGGCAATTTTCTCCGTAAGGCGAAGACAGGCAGCAGAGTGGGATCAGGCAAGAGCAAATCCCACTCGGAGACTAATACGCCGAGGTGATGCCAGATATCGCCTTGGCTAGATAATATTTTAACTAGGAAAAAACTAACTATGAGTAGTGTTTCTACCAGCTACGCACTGGAGAAATTTCAGTATTTTCTGTGTGAGGTCCCGGAGTTTCTCCATAGTCCCGATGAGGCAACATGGGGGTTTATTCAGTAAAAATCTGCCATTCCGGCCTAGTTCGGGAATCCAGGATTTCCACTGAAAAAATTGCCAACCTCTACCTTTTTTAGAGTCACATTTGTGTTGATAGTGGGTTATCACGCACTTTAATTGCGAAGAAAAGTATAATAAGAAAATGTGCATAAGTTAAGATAGAAATATAATATAATATGGAAAATATTTTCTAAGGTGTTCGAAGTTCACCAGCCCGCTCAAGGACAGTGTGGTGGACTCAAAACCCCTCACAATCGTATAGGGGGCTCGTGCCCTGCAGTAGGACGTATATAGGCTAGTACAGACACAAAGCCTAGGTCTGGTTCGTAAACCTGAAGTTCTGCTTAATAACTGTTAAGAGTAGTCTACTTTGCTATGGCACAATCTATATTATCCTATTGCGTGAGAGCATGGGGTGGCGCAAAAAAGACTCACCTAATGAAAGTGGAAAGAGCCCAACGTGCATTACTTAAGGTTATTAATTTCAAACCTTTCAGGTTTCCCACCGTTGAATTATATTCCCTATATGATGTCCTTAATGTAAGATCGTTGTTTATTGTAGATGTTATCCTGAACCAACACAAAAATACTATTTACGACGCCAAACAACCAAAAAAACGTAGAATTAATAGAGTGTGTCCTACTATTCCTCACAAAACATACTTTTTACGAAAATTCCCCTGTTTCCTTGGCCCATTTTTATATAACAAAATTAATCAACACTTAAATATACATCCCTTAAATAAAATAAATTGTAAAATTAAATTAACTAATTGGCTGAAAACGAAATCATATGATGATATCGAAAATTTATTCGTAGTAATAAAATGAACCTTATAGAATAAAAAATATATATATACAAATATTATGTTGTGCATGTTTTTGTTGCTATTTTATGTAAACAAATATGCATATAACTGCATCTATATGTTTCACAAAATTAAAGATCCATTTACTTACAAAAGTTTAAAATTAACACTTCAAAACGACTATAGTGTGTTCTGAATGGTACACAGGAAGATTCTAGTATCTATAATACAGGATAGGCCTAGTTTAGATACTAGCTTTAATATGTTAAAAATATGCACTAGCAATTAAATTAGACAATTTTTGAACAACAACAAAACAAAATATAAATAAATAAAAATATTGCAGAGTCCACAGTTATAGTGGTCAATCTAAAAAAGTTGTTGATGCATGTTTATTCGTGTTTACCCGCATTATATTATTACTATTAAGTCAAGCAAAAGTAAATATGTATTGTAAGTTTTTCTCTGTTAGTTGTATATTCTCGTTAAACAATAAATATATTATTAAATATATATTAATGTAATATGACAGCTGACAGGAAAATTAAAGAAAATAAACTCCCGGTTATTGTAACCTGGCAGGGTATTAGTTTAATGTTTAAATTAGAATTGTGGTGTTTGGTGACGTCATAGGCAGTGTAAGAATATGTAGTATAAATTAATAAGTATTTAAGTATTTTTTGCACAGTATACAGTAAAAATGGAAGTGCATGGTGACCTGTTGGTAAATGGACCAGACGCGGCTGCTATGTTTGCGGTGTTTAATGACGAGTGGCAAATATCTACGATATCATGTATTCGCTTTTCTATTGTACGTAGGAATACATTACGCACCCCCGGTGCAACAATGTCACTTTTGCAAAAATGCAACTTTTCAGGAAAAACATTAGAAACTTTGACGTCGTATAAAAATATGATATTTCAAGACATAGACAAGTTGAACAGCTTCTATAACAATATAAACTTTTGATTTACCGTTAAAAAATTTATGACCACGTAATATTCTAAAAAATATAAGATTATTTCTTTATACCTTCCAACCATACAATTTTTGCATAAGTGACATTGTTGCACCGGAGGTGCGATTAGCTGTTATGTGAATCACCAAAGCTCTCGTGATCATCATTGTCATCCCACCATAGGAAATCTATGAATATAACAAAGGTCGCTTCCAAACGACCTTCTGGAAGCAATCTGTCAAACTATCATTCACCATCTATTTATAAATCAATACATTGAAACATTATTCTAAGATCGCCATTGAAGCTAATTTGTAATAAATATTAAATTAAAATTGCTAGTCCTTTATCTATAGTTGCGCTATGAAACATGTTTATAATAAACTACAAAAGCCATTATTGCTGTTTTATTCAAAAAGTATTTCACTTTATTGTAGATTTATTTCTTTTATTATTATACCGCGGCATAGTGACTGAATTGGAACTTCAAATGCCGTCCAGACAGAGTGTCAAACGGCATCAGACGGTGGTCCCATGCCCAGAGCCCGTGTTAATATAGGCGTGGTTGGGCTATAGCCCTAGGGAGCCGAATACCAGGAATTACTGTAACATATAATGTGTTATCTATGATTTACTGTCTTTCGCTTGGATTTGGATAGTACCTATAGAGCGCCGCGCCGTAGAAGTTTCGCTCAAAGCGTCGTTAATCATACATCCGCTACTGCCCATGCCATCCAATACAATCATGACGGCCTGCAGAGATGCTTCTTCGCGCTACGGCGGAATGACCCAAAATCCTGTCAATATTTAGATACACAGGACAATAGATAATTATTGATTTAGCAAATTGATACTAGAGCGGACATCGGGAACAAAAGCTCTGCGCATTGTACTGGTACAGCATTCCTGTGCACACGTGAAAACAGAGAAGCAAGAGCGAAGATGATTTTACTGCGTAGACGTGACTGAGACAAAAACAGAAGGTATGGTACAGTACGTACTTGGGCGGCCCACAAATATTTCTTTCGGGCCCAGACCCGAAAGAAATATTTGTGAGACCGAAAAGTCTCTCGTCGTTCCTGAAACCTACACTACCTACAAGAATCGATCTTAGTATTGTCAGCACTATGAATGTGACTGTTGGGTGTTATTTATTTTCGTCACAAAAATTTTGTTTGCAGTGTCCGGTCTGGTATAATATATCAAAAATGTAGCAGAAGAGTTTTCTATCACAGACGACTAAAAATATTTTCTATCTTGTACCTACAATATTGGTTCTATATGTTGTGGGTAGAAATGAATCTTATGTATGTGATTTATGAAACATTGTGTTCGGACATTTATTTATAATTTGACATGTAGGTAGACTATGAAACTTTGGACTAAGTTCGTATCGCATCACCCGCCACTTCGGCACTTGGTAACCGTCTCTGAATATAACATTTTTAATAACACTGTGAACTGTATTTAGTATTTCAAGGTTCGCTTTGGTGTTATATAGTAACTAGGTGTGTTGGTGCATCATTCAGCATTAGCAGTGTGTGTCCAGGTTAGTGGTCTCCTCATATGAAACGATGTTAATTGTCCAGACAATAGGGACACCGACCGCAATCGTTACAGTTTATTAAGTAGGTAAACATACCGGGTATCTCAAGACTGCTACCGAAAACGAAGCCGGGTGGTAGTTTTAGTTGCTACAAACACAATGCAACTAAAATTTTCGCATAGAAACGCGACAATTATTTTTTATGATTTTTTAAATATCGTCATTTTTGGGTGGTAAATCCATAGTTTTTGCTAAAATAATTATTTAAACTCTCTTATATCTTAGAGTATTTATAAATTAAAGGGTATACACTATTATTTTAGGAAAAAAATTATTTACCACCAAAATATGGCAATAGGAAAAAAATTTCAAAAAAAAAATTGTCGCTTATTTTTGCAACTTTTTCTGTTGCATTGTGTCTGAAGTCGCTTAAACTACCACCCGGCTTCGTTTTCGGTAGCAGTCTTGATATACCCTGTATACTGTATATATATATATATATATATATATATATATATATATATATATTTATACTAGCTGTGCCCGCGACTTCGTCCGCGTGGAATTTAACAAAAACTTTTTTTTTCTGTAATACTAAAATAACTTTTCTAAAACAAATGTAGCCTAAGTTACTCCTTGTTATATCAGCTACCTGACAAAAAAAGTCACGTCAAAATCGGTCCAGCCATTTCAGAGATTAGCCGGAACAAACAGACAGACAGACAAAAAAATTATAAAGATCATTTTCGGCACAGGTATCGTCTATAACGATATGTACTTGGACATTTTTTTTTATTTTCACTTTACAAACAGACACTTCAATTTTATTTATATGTATAGATGTATAGATTAAATAATTCAATAAATAAACATAACGTTGTAAGACAATAATATATGAATGTAACACTCCTTGCGGAAAATGATAACGGCTCATAGCTACTTGCAACATTCCTGTGATCCTTAGTATATACCATATACCTATACGCTAAACGTAAGATAAAATGTTGAATCTGTCAACCACTATTCAAGTTACAAGGTTGGGTACCCACAGAGTGACGTGGCCACACTGTTATTAAATTAGACTGGTAGGAAAAGCCTGGCTCATCGGAGTACCACTGTGGCCATACACTTTGTGACGGAAAATCAACATGAAACGGCTGCTTTGCTGCCCGTTTCGTTTCGTCCAGTGAAATTACCGGAGGCCGAGACTCTCTTCCCCCTCGCAATGTATCATGTCCTCTTTTTTCTTCCCTGTCCCTCCCGTTTTAAGAGAATGAAAACACACCTTCTATTCAAGCGTTGTCGATGCTCGTGAACTTAATGGTGGGTTGTTTACCCTATCTATGCAATAAATAGCAAGGAAAATAGAATAATAGGGAATAGGCTTGAAATAGGAATAATTGACCCTCGGAGCTATCTATTTAACTAGGTATTTAAATTGTAAACTTGATAGATACGGCAATGGTCTTGCCGTTTGCGCTTTATCATATTCAGCCAAAGTAAGATCAATTTGACCGGATATGCGGACGATGGCCTCTTGCTCATAGAATCAAACAGTAGGTCGGGACTAGAAAATAGTGCAGACGCGTGTTTAAAATTAATATGTGATTGGGGCCATCGAAATCGCTTAAAGTTTGCACCACATAAAACGTTCCAATTACTTTTAAAAGGAAGTTTACAATCACCGCCGCGATTTAAATTTAATAATATCACTGTTAAGAAAAAAGAATCGGTTTGTTATCTTGGTTTAATTTTGGAAAGGAATTTTTCATTTCTTGAACATATTAAAAACGTCGGGGAAAAGTCGAAAAGGAACTTTTTTGCTTTGACAAGAGTATCAAAATCAACATGGGGGCTATCTTTCAATACACTAAAAATCATCTATGGAGCAACTTACTTAGGATGTATTTGTTACGGATCTCCCCTATGGGCTGATAGGGCTACTATCGGCGCTGTGCGAAGAAAACTGCTCCAGAGCCAACGCTTGGCCTTGATATTCTTGTGTAAGGCATATAGAAATGTTAGTACCGAAGCTTTGCCTGTCCTGGCGGGTGTACTTCCAGTCGACCTGGAGGTGCAACGTCGCGCCGCCATGTATTACTCTACTAGGGAGAATATGGATAAAAGTTTTTTAACCGCACGTGAACTTTTAAAAATTGATAGATTATTTAAACCGCTTTCAGTGGTATATAGCGAACTATTAGATGAATGGCAAAATAGATGGGAGGTATCTTTGAAGGGACGACATCTATATCAATATTTTCCTTGCGTTCGTGACCGTTTGACAAAGACTTGGTTGGATGTCGATTATTGCGTATCACAGTTTCTCACGGGCCATGGTAACTTTAGGTCTAAACTTTACTCTTTTAAGCTTGTTGAATCGCCTGCATGCCCATGTTCAACACCTAATTGCGAGTATGAGCAGTCCGCGCATCATATACTTTGGGAGTGTAGTCTTTGGCAGAATGAGCGTAAAACTATGCTGGATAGTATGCAGATATCATCTGGAGTCGTATACTACATGGACCTTGTAGAGACTAGGAAGAACTTCCGTGCTTTCCGGCGTTTTTGCCATACTTATTATTGGAATCAAGTCTAAAAGCTCACATAATAGGTCCCATTTAAATGTAGTGATGATGTGATCCGTGGTGCTTTACAGCTGGCTTCTCCGGCTGTAAAAGTCTTTTTACGAGGTTATTTACCTGTTTAGTTCATTGTTTTGTCGCCCGCTTTGCACGGAGGGAAGTGGACAATAATTTATTTCCAACTCCTCCTATTAATTTCACCTTCTGATTAATTTCGTTGCGGGTTAAAGACAAGTTAGACATTCCCGGAGACTCGCCGAGCTTCAATGCTCGGTGTCATTACATTGCGTGCCACTGTTGATCCTGGCTCACAGGAGTTACAGTGGTGGGTGTGAGGGGACAGTCTCCTGTATAAAGTAAGATCAATGCTATATGATAATTACTGGTAGGTCTCTCATATGTGAGAGGCCGCCTGGGGAGGTACTTACCACCGCAATGTGTCCCACCAAAAAGCAGTGTAAATACACGGTTGTGTTTCGGTTTGAAGGATATTGTAGCCAGAGTAACTGCTAGACCTATTGAGACTTAACATCTTATGTCTCAGGGTGGCGAGCGCAATAGGATACCAAGCATTGCTTTGTAATTCAAGGTGTTTGGTTTTGCTACTTTTCATGAGCAGTCGTGCGCTTAGCATCAGACGAACGGCGTGCTCGTCTCACCATTTATTGCAATAATAAAAAAAACAAGCATAAGCTTGGGAAAAAGCATCTCCTCAACGACTTGTTGGAGGCGGCATGTAGCCTTTACAATACAGAAAAATGACCTAAACTAAAATAGGGATACCTATTAAAAACATTAAAAGTTTCAAACCCGTTCATTGCCTTCAGGGACTAAAATGGTGAAAGCATGGTATCGCAAGTCTTTAAGTCCAATTTAAAAAACGCACATTTTTTTAAAATCTTATGAAACAATTGACTACCAAAAAAACCGTCTGTCCTCGTTAGTAGGGTAGACATATAAAGATATTTTTTTAAGAGATACAATTCCGTCAGTATTTGTTTACAAAATCTGACGGCATTTGGTTTAAATTGGAAAAGCTCTAGCTGATAAACATTGGTGTGATCGCATATTTCAGATTTTCCGTTGTATTCATCAATATCTTACATAGAGAAAGTAATCACTACGTTCTAATATCTTATACCTAGTGATGTAATATTCTTGTGTACATCGCCATCTATCAGTCGTCTAGCGAACTATTTCTACGTAGATCGTGTAAACTGTACTACCACCGCATGGCGCATGCAATCGTGTTGAGGTGCATTGCTACGGTACCTATGTTTACATTCGCAAATTGCGTTGTCAGCAGCGCTCGGCACGAAAGCCGGCTTAGATGGCAGCACCGCTGTTATTTATCGATCCCGCGCTTTCTATACAGCCTTACGATTATCCCAAGTGCTTATCCTTTCGGCTATGTGTATATTGCTTTGAATGACGACTACTTCCCCTTTCCTCGCGTACAACTTCAGAGATCTTTCGCCTTAACCGTAATCATATTTTGTTTGTAATATAATTTATAATGGTAATGTAAACATAAGAAGGAGGCTAAAGCGTATTTGAGCGCGGTGGATTTTTACTATCCGAGTATGGCAGGGTACTAGGGAAAGGCTCAGTGGAGGCGTGCCGAGCCGACCGGTCGCCGGAGCCGCACCACGAGCGCGCCGCAGATATGGATTTAAGATTAACGAGGGCACACGCTCCCGGGGCGGGTGCGCGGCGCGCGGGGCGCGGGCGGCGCGAGGGGCGCGCGGCGTGTTTACTCGCGGGTGCAGGCGCGGGCCCGCGGGTGCAGCGGGCGGGTATCGATCGCTGGGCGGGGCGGGGGCGCGCGGGGCGGGGCCCGGCCGGCGCTCAGTCCGCCTCGGGGCCGCGTCCGCGCGGTCGTCGCTTGTCCCGCGTTGCGGCGCGCCGGAGTGTGTCCGCGGGCGCCCGCCGGCGGCGGCGAGCCTCGCGCCGCCCGCCCCCGCGCCGATGCCGCCCGTAGTCGCAGCGCGCCCGGTCCACCCCGCGCGCCCCCGCCCCGGCGCCGCGCGCGCAGCCTGGCCGCCCGCGCCTTGCACGGCCGCCCGCCCGCGCCGCGCTTGCGTCCCGTGTTTCTGTGGGCGCGCCAGCGCGACGGCACCGTCCAAGAGGTTCGCTGCGAGGATTACGACCCGCGCAACCGCATCCGAATAGCTCGCACCCCCGACGGCTGGCGAGTCATCCCGCGCACCGAGATCTACAACTCTATCCGCGTGCCCTCCGCGCCCCCCGCGCCGCCCGCGCCCGCCCCCGCGCCGCGAGAGCGTCGGGAGCGGCGCCGGCGCCGCCGACCGGCTCGCTCGCGGCGACGTCGCGCCGACGCGGCGCTCTCCTCCGCGCTCCAACATTCTCCTCAGCAGAGGGCGCCCGCGTGGCTGGCCCCCGACCTGGAGTCGCACATCCCTTCGCACACGATCGCGGTGCCGCGCGCGCCGCCGCCGACCCTGGAGCCGACGCCGCTCGACAACCTCCTCGCCGTGGCGGAACTGGAGTTCAACCAGCAGCGCGGCGAGGAAGCGCTCGAGCTGGAGTTGCAGGCGGACGCGGTGAGCGCGGCGGCCGGCGACGGCCCCTACACTTTCCTTCCGCCCGAGGACGTGGCGCGCGACGTCATGTCCTTCGAGCTCGGCGAGACCAAGTCCGCGGACGCCATCTTCTTCGAACGCAAGCAGCCGCAAGATGAAGTGGCGTACGGTGGCGACATGGGCGCGCACAAGGACCTGTTCGAGACGATCAGTGAGGCGCACTACCTGCCCGAGCTGGGCGGGCCGCACGACGAAGCGCTGCTTGAATCGCTGGTAGAGAAGGGTTGCGAAGACAACCAGATCCTCGGGCAGGCGCTGGACAAGTTCGCGCACCTGGTGCACGGCTCCGGCGACTACGTGGAAGAGGAGGAGGACATCCTGCTGGGCGGCGCTCCAGTGGACGACATCATCGATCGGCTGGAGCAGTCGCTGGAGTCGCCGAGCCGCAGCAGCATCACGGCGGCGCAGGGCCTGCTGCACCTGCACCACATCGGCGACCACCTGCCGTCCGCAGACCACCAGCCGCCCGTGGAGCCCGCCTACATGGCAGACGAGGTGTTCGGTCCAGACGCGCCCGCCGACTGCGCGCTGCAGACGCTCAGCGTCGCCTCGGAGATGCGAGAAAGCAGCGATGTTAACCATTTAGATTATGAACATAGCGCCGAGAAGAGGCTACAGAGTGACGTCGAGTCCACCGACGTGATGTATACTGAACAAGTACCTGATTTACACGAGACTTATACGGATAGTAAGCCTTTCGATGAGCAGCAACAGCAGTCGCTGCCGGACCAGAGCGAGATCGCCGTGCCCAGCGACTCCACTACGGAGAACGTGGCCCCCGAAATAAAACAAGAAATCAATACTGAGAAGTTAGAAGAAGAAACGGCAACGTGCAATGGAGATGAAATGAACACAGAGTCGCAGGAAACGTCGCCCTTAACCGTGGATAAGCAAGAGCCACCTAGCGTGGAGGAGTTAGAACCGACCGATCTTAGCGTGAAGCACGTGGATGGCGAGGAACTACCTCAGACGGTCGGCAGCGCCGCGGAGACCACGAACGCCAGCGAAGATAGCTTATCAGACAAGAGCGACGAGCAGCCCAGAGACTTGAGCGTGCACAGGCGGCTGCCCACCCCGCATGCGTCGCCGAGGAGGATAGAAATACCGCGCGCGCCGTCGCGGGAGTCAGACGCCATGCAGTCGCCGCAGCCGAGCGGTATCCCCGCCGTGCCCTCCTCGCCGGAGATATTCACCATGCCGCTCACTAAGAGCAAACAGGCACTATTCCTGGAAACACTCTTATCTTCGCCTTCGCCTAAAATGTACACATCGGAAGTGACCATAACTAAACAACAATGCGAACCGCTAAATCTAGGTAAACATAGAAAATCAGCGAGTCCCACAGTCACTAGCTGTTCAGACGAGATTAGGAAACTGAACAAAGAATTTGGCGAACCGCAGGAGAAGCGGGTGCGGCGCGAGTCCACAGAGGACTTTGCCAAGATCAACAAAGTATTCAATAAATGCGCCGAAGTGATATCGGCTTCGAAGCAGAAAGAAGCCGAGAAACCGGTACAAAAGTCTCACGATGACAGTAGTCCACTAAAACAATTACAAATATTAAAAACTAGTCCTGATTTCAACATTCCAGACCCACTTTTAGTACCAAAAGACAAATTAAGCACTCTCTTGAGCGCCCCGGGAAGGGAAATACCGGCTTTGCTAATACAAAGGCCGGAACTGAGGTTGCCGGAGGCGTTCGCTTTTCCCGCCGTCCTACAAGACCCCGACATTCTTGTCATATCATTATCGCAACTAGAAAACATTTTACAAAACGATATGAAGAAACAAAATATGTCACCGAGTCCGAAGGAGCCGAGGCCGGTGCCCAAGAGCACGTCGAACACGGAGCAAACGAGCACGACGCAGCCCGACCAGACCAGCCAGCCCAAACCCATCCCCTCCATGGACGCACTCGCCGGCGACATCGACGCCGCCACCTCCGCCGCGCTCAACCAAATGCTCTGGCTGCCGTACATCAGCCAGCTCGAAGCGATGGCCGCGTGCTCACAAAATATGGATTTCCTCAAGGCTTTAAATTCCTCGGGCTACGCCGGGCCAAACTACCCTGACATATCGCAAATGTTCAACCCGGCTTCGAGGTTCATGGGCCCCACCGGCTTCCCTATGATGCCGCCCATGGACTACGACAACCGACTGCAGTTCGCCATGTGGCAGGAGGCAATGAACCACGCCAACGCGACGCAGAGATCCAAACCCAACTCCATGGAAGCACAAATGAAGGACCTCGCCAAGTCCACTGACGTGCAGAACCCGTACGTTCATTCCACAAAGAATTACCAAAAAACGCATTCGTCGGCGAGGACGAGTCCAATAGCGCACAGCTACAACAACCAGCGCGCGATGCCGCACAACCCGTTCCTGCAGGGCATGTACCCGGGAATGAACCCCAACATCAGGCCCAACATGCCGCTGCCCGGTCTGCAGATACCGTACTTCAACCCGAACATGATGGGCAGCCAAAGATCGCCGCGGACGGGGCAGCAGAAGAGCCCCACGTCGCCGTACTACCCGAACAACAACTACCTGCAGTCCGTGAAGCAGTCGGAGCCGCAGCCGCAGCGCAGCAGCAGCACGGGCTCGCAGGAGTCTCCGCGGCCGCGTATCAGTGTGAAGTCGCTGCACAACCTGATGGAACCGAGCGCGGCGGCGGCGTCGGGCGTGGGCTCGCGCCGCGCCAACCCGCCCGGCCTGGCGCGCCGCCGGGACGAGTCCGCCGAGGTGGGCAGCACCACGCCGCTCGGCGAGCCGCCGCCGATGATGCCGCCGCATCCCCACGACCCCTCCACATTCCACTTGTGGCATCCGCTCTTTGGCAAGTGAGTCTTATTATATTCATACTACAAATTGTGAGGAACAACATCGTGTTGCTAATTCATTACTAATGATACCTCGAAAGATAGTTAAATATTGCCTCTCGATAGACGCTCGATGATTTTTAATTCGTCAACAATAATATTTGCAAATCGTTTCATTGAAAATTAATTATCGTACACCACAATGTTGACTCTCCAGATTTGCTCAAACACTAAGCGTGTGTAAATATTGAAACAGTTCTTAATAGGGAAATATCGCCATATTTATCCTAATGCCGTTGATTATACACGCGATTTACGCTCGTAATTTTGTCTTCTTGGAAACGAAGAAATTGAATAGAAAGCAACGTGTGAGGTTTACTGAGGCAGGTTACTCGCAGTTTAAGCCAACGCCCACGAAAATGGTGAGAATTACACGAGTATGTGCCAACATTTGCAAAATGTCGTATTACATGTAACATGTGAATGACAATTATTGGCTAAGTATAATACGTATGATAACCATCAATTAAAACGTTTCGGAAACACTGTATTATGTCTAGAATACATCTAAAAAAATATTTATTATCCAACGTTATATTTCCTCAACGTAGGTAAAATAAAGTTCAAAAACAAAAAAGGTTTACATAATCTTTTTGGCAAAGTAATATTATTATATAAAAATATATTCATAAATCTGAACATAAATTAAATTACCATATACTAGATGGATAACATAGTTTTCCACATTTTCGCGAAAGCTACTATTCCTTACCATACATATTAATATTTATAAATAAACGTCACATGAAACTAGACCACGTCGCAAATAATGTTTATTACTTGCCATTTATAGATTTTCTCATGGCTTGCTTAATATCCGCGCTTTAAAGCTTGCCGTTTCTGATATGATATAAACCTATTCATGATTAAATAAATGACATTTTGACAACCTCCGTGGCACAGTTGGTTAGAAGCCGGCTGTGAAACGAGAGGCCGCGGGTTCGATCCCCGCACCGAAACAAATATTTGTGTGAATCACAGGTATTTGTTTCGGGTCCTGGTGTTTGTGAGACCGAAAATTCACGTAGTTCCTGATACCCATGACTAGACGAAAAAAATATATCCTGGATCGGCAAAGTCACTAACCAATGACTTTAGCCTAACCACTCTCAATCGTAATCTTGATGTAAAGATAGCCCGTTTCCTGAAATGGGACGTATATGGGCTGATACTGAATACGCTCAATTGTGCTAGAATTAATGCAAAAAATTACGGTAATGACAAGCGACCTTTTTGAGCAAAATACTACAAAAAGCCTTCTGATATTACGTTATGTAAACTGTCAAATTAATCCTATAAAATATTGGCGTTTATTGTGTACACTACGCAGTGTGTATGTAGTGCGCATTTTAATCCGCCAATGGTTCGCGTATGCAATTAAAATAATTAAAACGTAATCTCTTGATCCGATTTCATGTTTCAAATTAGTACGAGTCCCTTTAGACGTGTTGTTATAAAATTTTAATATTACTTCCTATTTTTGAGTAGATTTAGGATCTCTGCAGAAGATAGTAGATACCATCACTGTGCTGTCAAGCAAAAAAATACTTCAGGTCTAATAGCTTTTAGGTATACATTTACTTATATTTTGACTTATTGCACCTATTTGTATAAAATAATGATTAATCTTTATCTAGTATTTTATTAGGAGGTAAATCGTTCCTTATGAAAGTAAATGCAGACGGCTATGGATGTAATCTCAACTAATTAAAACCGAGCTTTTCCTCCCAAAATACGATGTGGGCCGAACAATCCACTATCGCATACCGGGAGCAAATTCTGTAATATAATATATGAAATTATTCAAACTGGAAACCTCACAAAGAGTAGAATCCTGACCAAAGAATCGAACTTGAAATCTAACAATTCACAAAGCAATTTGTATTATGATTTTTAATTTAAAGTATATCACCAAAACGGTGAAGGAAAACGTCGTGAGGAAACCTGCATACCATAGCGATTTATAAGAATTTCTATGGTATGTAAGTCCGCCAACCCGCACTAGGCCAGCGTGGTGGACTATATGGCCTAACCACTCTTAATCGTACTCTCGATTGTAGAGGAGGCCTGTGCCCTGCAGTGGGACGTATATGGGCTGATACTGATACTGAATTTAAAGTTTTCTAGTTTTTACATAGGTTTTTGGCTTTTTGCAGTTAGTGGGTCACTACACGCACCCAAGTTAGTGGGTCACTTTACTATGATACTGACTCCGTTAAAAGAAGTCTTTACAACTACCAGTTATCCTATATTTATTCATTAAAAAAAAAAAAGTTTATGAATACAGTAATTGTAATATGAAAACTAAAAACAAAAGTGAAATTATGAAAATTGTAAACTTAAGGTAAGTTTACAGTGAATATATTTTATTCTTTTATTTTATTAAATTATTTTTATTATTATAGGGCAGCATTAAAAAGAAGCATAATTGACGAACAAAGCGTCATACCTTTATGTCTACGTGTTTTATTAGGTCAGAAGGGCGTACAGGGGCGCCTGTGAGAATAGATTCTGGCTTCGGAAATAGCGCGGGGGCGCGGTCGTTGACTCTCTTACATAATATTACTTTACTTGTCACCCTGTTTACTGAGCGACACGTGGTCAATGCATTTTTTATTTATTTATAATCTACTGGTGGTAGGTCTCTCACATGTGAGAGGCCGCCTGGGTGGGTACCAACTCAATGTCAATTTCTCCCGTCAAACAGCAGTTTCAATGCACGATTGTGTTTCCGATTGAAGGAGATTGTAGCCAGAGTAACTACTATATAGTATATTGAGACTTTTATTAGATAGATATTGAGACATCTTATGTCTCAGGATGGCAAGCGCAGTGGGATTCCAAGCATTTTTTTGTAATTCAAGGTGTTGTTTGATTTTGCGACTGTGCATGAACGGTCGTATCGCTTACCATCAGGTGAACAGCATGCTCGTCTCGCCATAGATTGGATTAATAAAATAAAAAAAACTATTATACACCACTAACAAATAAAAAAAAATGAAAAGGAGATCAAAGTACAAGTGGCGGTCTTATCACTCATCGCTGTCAGACAATCAAAGGATGGAATGGAGAACGTGAGAAATATGGGATAGCATTGGAGGAAATATGGGGCATTTTGTAAAATAGCTTGTAATAATTGTAATAGATATCACAATCATTTTTAATACATGTAGAGTAAGATCCCAAACAGACTTGCGTATTTGTAGCTAAGATGAAATGAGGATTCGTAGTTTGAATATGAACTTTGAAATGGGCCATCGATGGGAAATGGGCCCATATTCAGATATAATTTATTTAATATCTAATGCCTGTCTATATGACCTAAGTACTCTCAATCGTACTGTCGATTGTAGAGGAGGCCCGTGCCCTCCAGTGGGACTGTAAGGGCTGATACAGTACAGTTCAGTGTCTAAGAATCTTTGTTCATTGTATTATCAAATGCGTTTATCTTATAGATTTTTCATATTACAATACATTTATATTAATAATTTCATGTTGTTATAATGTCGAATGCCATTTCTGTGATCTTTAATCGTCTTTAATAGAGAAAGAAAATAAAGTGGAAAAACTTGCACAGCTGAGTATTACTTATAGGCTTTGCAAAGTGTAGTTATAAGGAATAAAATATTATTTCATTTTTGTATAAAGCGCATGTAAGTAGGCAAAAGCCTACTTACAATTTCAAACCAATATTCTCTATAAAACGTTCGCATGACCTTTAGTGTTCATTTACACCGTAATTGGCACGAGAAACGTTTAAAATGGTTCGATGTATTCTATCACGAATATATCGGGGCGAAGGCGTGGTGCAGTCGGTGTAAACATCGCCACCGCATCTCGATATGTTCATACGCTACGACAATTCGAGGATATATCGATATATTGAGGTACCAGGCACCTATCCTTCCGCTTTTAGTTTAAAATACATGATGTAATTCGATACACGAAATGTAAAAATAAGTAAATAAGACCCAAAAGTCACATACATAGTCCTGATCCCACATTAAGATCGAGTCTTGTGTCAGGTACAAGCAACTATGAGAGACTTTTCGGTCACACAAACACCCAGACCCGAAAGAAATACTTATGTGCCGCACAAACATTTCACTTTTTTTCGTATATTATTATTTATTTGGTTACATTACTTTAACAGATTCCGTGGCGTAGTTGGTTATAAGCCGATTGTGATACGAGACGCCGGGTTCAAGTACCGAGCAAATATTTGTGATGCCCATACGCCTTGATATTACGGTTCAATTAGTTCTCCTATAATGAAAATATAAATATACCTGTCGACGACAGAAAATTACTTTCCAAAAAGAAACTATTTGATAAAGAAGTGGCAAGTTTGTTCGTAAGGCACATGCGACTGGTTTCATTAATTATATTACTTCCCAACTAAGCCTTAAATGTAATTCCCTTGAGGATCCCCTTGACCCAATTGTTTCCTCTTTTGTCCAAATTAAGGACTGGGGCTTATATACCTAGTGATGTCTTAAGACGAAAGTTTTGGGCTAAGGGATACGAATTCAAACATACATAAACTCACGCCCTAACTTGAATGGGTAAGCAGAGATACGTCTAATAATATAATAATAATTCTTTATTTTTCAGACAACAAAAATCCATGGGTTTAGTAACATCTGACAAATTCTTAAGATCTAATGTTAGTAGCACACGGTAAACACAGCAAAAGTCTGAGTATGATCAAGAGACTAGTTGATCATTCTCCATACAAAATGTCTCATAATAGGCGACATGACTGCCTCCGACACAGCTTTCAGAATGATGTTGCGACTAGCCCGCATCCTTTCTACCAGTGATACAGTCTGTTTTCGAAGGATTGCATAAAAACCATCCGTACGATTTTGTGCAAACATCTCCGAGGCACTACAAAAACGAGGTAGTCGCATCAACATACGAAATATATTATTATATTGTACTCGCAGGGCATCTAGCGATCTTTTGGTATAGCTGGTCCATAGACTACCCGTGTAGAAACATTGACAGTATGCTTTAAAGAGTGTAATTTTTACTTGATCTGAACAACGAAAGAATCTATGTGCCAACATATTACCTCGGACCGCCAACGCTCTGCGCTCTCTCTCCATGTCTACATCGTCCTTGAGGTCATCGACAAGATAGTGCCCCAGATATTTAAATTTTCTTACTTTTTCAATGCCTTCCCCATTTAGGACGAGATCAGGTGAACTATCAGTAAGTTTGCCGTTGACCCCAAAGACCATGTATTTGGTCTTTTTTACATTATACAGTAAGCCATGTGCGCCCGCATATCCTTCACATACTTTTATCATTCTTCTTAAAGCCCCTGGGGTTGGACTTAGCAGGACCATGTCATCAGCATAACTGATATTATTGACACTCACGCCGTTCAGTCTACAACCAACATACATGCTGCTGAGCTGAACTATAAGATCATCTATGTACAAGTTAAAAACTCTAGGCGAAGATAGGCCTCCCTGTCTCACTCCACACTCCAACTTGTAGGCCTCTGAGAGTGTGTTACACCATTTTACGTGGTTTATTTGGTTTGCATACCAAAACTGAAATATTCTAAGAATATCCGGTGGAACACCCCTGGCACCCATCTTTTTCCAAAGCACATCGTAGGACACAAGGTCAAAAGCTTTCGACAGGTCGAGGAAACAGGCATACACTGGTGTTCCACGGCCCACATAATATTGGACAGTTTGCTTAACTGCCAATACAGCGCCATCTGTCGATTGTCCCGCTTGGAAGCCGAACTGTGCGTCATGTACATGTAGATATTTTGCGAAACAACCATCCAGCAAACTATCCAATATCTTAGCCATAGTAGTGGCAAGAGAGATTGGGCGATAATTTCCCTTATCAGAGATATCACCTGTCCTGTTCTTGACTATAGGCACTACTATGGTTTTCATCAAATTCTCTGGTAGATATGAATGACTAATGCACATTGCATAAAACATCGACAGCACGCGTGGCAAGTGAACGCCTGCATATTTAAAGTGTTCAATGCTGAGGCTGTCATGTCCCGGGGATTTGCCCCTACTCATCTTCTCAATCACAGTTTTGATTTCTTTACTGGTGAAGCATAATAGTGGCGCCTCCCCTCGACTGACAAGCCCAGCATTGGTGGCCATATCTAAAGGAGTCAACGGATGCCGTACTTTAAAATGTTCCATGAAACTATGAGCAATTTCCCGATCATCGCTGACACCAGTCACACTCACCGGACGGCCAGGCTTGCTATCGAGTTTATTTGTTGCCTTCAAAAATTTTCTAAAATCCTTATTAGCTCTGTGCTTTGCCAAAATATCCATTTTAATTTTATCTTGGTTATTTTGACACCATTTTAGGCGGCCTTTGAAAACTTTACGGGCCGCACACATTTGGTCATATATGATACCTGTACTTGGCCTGTTGTATAGTACCCATGTTTTATGTTTAAGCCTGGCTATCAGATGAGCTTCTCTGACGTGATTATTCCAACCACATAAAATTCTTTGTCTCCCAGTTCCACAAGTATGGGGTTTGTTTGTACGAGAAGCGGCATCACACAGTGTACACACAATTTTCTCGTATAAGTCATCTAATATACGTCTATGTGCCATCAAATTGCATGATTCGTACCCACACTTTACAAACTCCGCAGGAAAATGTATATCACGAAGTTTACCATGACATATTTCGTGGTATCTCTCTATTTGTAAGTCATTTCTTTCACCCCATACAATTAAATTACGTTGGGTACATTTAGTTTCTATTTTTGATCTTACTTTATTTAGATTACATTGTATGTGGATTGGTAAATGATCTGACATAAATACATCTTCCTCTATATAATGCCATCCATAGTTCGCCAACATATTTGGCCCCATTTCATAGAGCGCCAAGCCTGACGTAATGTCAAAAAATCCAATACTGGAAAATTCATGTCAGATTTTCTAACTTTGATCTGACATAAAGTGCATAGTTTGACTTGGAAATCGAACCTTAAACTTAATAGCCCATGCTGCACTAAACTGATAGACGATTCTTCAATGGAAGTCGTTGAATTCAAGCCACTTTGAAAATCCTTGGAGAAAACCGAGAAATGAAGCAACGAAATGTATTTATTTATATCAATCACACTCTTAATCGTACCCTCGATTGTAGAGGAGGCCCGTGCCCTGCAGTGGGACGTATATGGGCTGATACAGAAACAGATTTATTTATATTATTTATTGTACTGCAGGAAAAAAATATGACTGCCTCGGTGGCGTAGTTGTACTACGGTACGGTTACAAAACTGAGGTCTCGGGTTCGAATCCCGGGTTGCGCAAAGTGGTATTGGATTTTTCTATTCATTATCAGCCCAGAGTCAGGAATTTGTGCCCGATATGGCGATAGGCTCGCCACCTATCACATCGTGGGACGGAACATACAAGACGAAATGTGGGTGCCCTGGCACCTCTGCCTACCCCTTCTGGGAAAAAGGCGTGAGTTTATGTATGAAAAAAATATGTAACTAAATTTAAAATAAGTGCAATCGGCGGTCTTATTGCACAAGGCAATCTCATCAGAAAACCATTGGATGGAGATAACAGAACGGATAAATTAATTCCTATAGATACACGATGATAGCTGAGCAGTTGCTAAACGGAGCCTAATGTTGAACTCATTTACTACTGACGTAGGCAATTAACATATCTTAAACAAAAACGTCATAAATACCAGATATGAAATCTAAAATTATTCCGACATGTGAACGTGATAAATCATCGCAAACCCCGCATGGCAACACCGGGTCTCCGCAATATTTATCATTATTAACTGGCAACACCGCAGTTTATTGGCGGTACAGACAGACGGACATATTCATTGCGTTCTATTTAATTAGAATTTATACTAGTTGCTCATAACGGCTATCGGCTTTTATTGATGTGACTTTTAAATGTATTTTGTGTTGCGAGTGTCTTTGTGACGACTTTGTTGTTATTTTTTGTTAGGTGGACTAAGGAAGCTTCATACAGCTAACACAAGCCTTTAACAAGTGAGAAAAATATCGTGCACCAAATTTTTTTATCTATAATATAAATATATCTCTGTATGTCAGCCAACGTCAAACTAATATTGTTTATAATCCTCTTCTTTTGTGGTCCCTATTTAGGTCCTACACCAAACGAATTTATTATCTTCCTGCATCCTGCAATCCGGAACATTTTGTCAGACTAACTGGTAGTTCTCTTCATAATCGCTATGCTTTGAAATAAAACTATTATTTACGGATTTTATCGCGGATTTGGTTTAATTTTTACATTTTTTGAATTCCCGACGTTTCGATTATTTTACAGCTTTCGTGGTCACGGGGCGGACTGAGGTGTTAGTCATCCGCTCAGTGACTGTTACAATTTAACTACCCTTAATTTTGAATTATTAAATTAAATTAAATTAATTTTGAATTATTAAATTAAATTAAATAATTTAATTATTCAAAATTAAGGGTAGTTAAATTGTAACAGTCACTGAGCGGATGACTAACACCTCAGTCCGCCCCGTGACTACGAAAGCTGTAAAGTAATCGAAACGTCGGGAATTCAAAAAATGTAAAAATTAAACCAAATCCGCGATAAAATCCGTAAATAATAGTTTTATTTCAATGTGTAACATTCGCGTAAATCTAAGAAACCAATCGCTATGGTCTTATTAGCTAACACTATGTCAAGATTTAGGAGAAAGTAGAGTCTAGCCAGATGTACGTGTATGCCATTCGCCTGATAGTAAGCGAAACGAACCCTCATGGACAGTAGTACCAAAACCAAACAATGATTTACAAACGATGCTTGGCAATGTCCTCAATATGTCCAGTAGTTGCTGTGGTTACAATGTCCTTTAAACCGGAACACCAAAGTGCATTTAAACTACTGTTTGGCGGCGAGTTTGGTAGGCCATCAAAATATGTGCCGCGGATGTCAATTTTTTTTTATTCTGGCCCGGCATAATGGCCGCATTGCGCCTGATGGTGAGTGCAAATGCCGCCCAGGCAGAGTGTCTACTGGCATCGGACGGCAGTCCCATGTCAATATGGCTGTCATGGCTTCGCAAGCCAGCACGCGTGGTTCTGGTTAGAAATGGAGAGAAAGGGATCAAGTTGAACAATTCTTCAGAGCACTCACCGTGATACAGGCGGTAGAACACGCTTAGAGAGGCGACATCCCTCCGGAGTTGTATCGACTCCAAGTTGCTCGTAACGTCTGCATCATTCACAATGCGGATGGCCCGCCGCTGCAATCCATCTAAGGCATCGAGCAGGTATTGGGCGGATCCATCCCAGAGGTGCGAGCAGTACTCCATACCCGGCCGGACCTGCGCTTTATATAAGCGACAAAGTTGACCGGGCGTGAAAAACCGACGCACCCTGTTCAGGACTCCAACCCTGCGTGATGAGGCAGTTATTACGCCATCGATGTGATTCCTTGGATTGAGATCACAGTGGATATCCACACCAAGGATACTTAGGTCATTCCGCATTGAGAGGGGAGCACCCTGAAGAACGGGGAGGGGAGAGAACGGGGATTTTTTGCACGTGAACGCACACACCTGAGTTTTCTTAGCATTGAACTCAACCATATTCCTGGAGCCCCATGTAGAAATGAGATCCAAGGTCCGGTTAAGCTCAATGACAAGATCTTCGCGTCCCTTCACAGTTTCGACTCGGCAACCTGGAGGCCCGCAGTGGTATCGCCCATGAACCGTGCTGTCATCTGCATAGCAATGACTGTTGCCAAGCGACAACATGTCATTGATATGCAGAATAAACAAGGTGGGCGACAGCACCAAGCCCTGAGGAACTCCGGCATTTACCGACAAGAGCGCCGAAGCATGTCCGTCGACGACTACACGTATTCTACGCCCATGCAGAAAGCCGGAAATCCACGAACACAGGTTGCCGGGCAACCGTATGCCGGAAGTTTGGAAAGAAGACAACGGTGCCAGAACCTATCAAACGCCTTGGCAATGTCGAGGCTCACAGCAAGAGCCTCGCCACGCCGGTCAATCGCCTCACCCCAGCGATGCAGGACAAACGCTAGAAGATCACCCGTCGATCGATATTGACGGAATTCGTATTGCCGGTCACTGATCAACGAGTGATCCTCCAGGTAGCGGACCAATTGAGCGTTTATATTATGAAATAAGTAAAACACATTGATAAAATCCTCAGCAGTAATTAATTGCTATTAAATTACCGCTTATTCTATTGTCCGTAATAAAAAGTTTATTGTTTAATGCTTCCAAAAGTTTCACATTGTATAGTCATTCCAGAAGCCAAAAATAATTCTTTAAAAGGCATTCACTTCTTTCTAACTTGATTTGTAATTGAGATTTTCCTGATTTAGATAAGTACTGAACTGTAAGCATGTCTATGGATTCCCTTGAATTGTTTTAATGAATTGGTTAAAACGCGAATACCTTCTTAACAAGAAAGGATAGATGATTATCTACATTTCTACCAAAAGTAATTAAAAGAACGCTTTTGTATTATTATTTAGTGTCTGAACAGAACAAAGCCTTCCCTTTTTCCTCTAACATTGTAAGAAATACGAAACTAAAATGAATATAAGTTGTTAAATCAATCAAACCTATAAATTAGGATGTAGGTACAAAATTATACATTAATTGCGCAATGCCGTACGAAACCAATAAATATCAAAAACTCGACAACACTAGTTTCTAGAAACACAAGTAAATGGGCCCATAAATATCGCCAACATATATTTAAATATAACAAAAACAGCGTTACTCGTTCCAATTATCGCGGCAGGTAAGGCTAGAATTAAGTCAGCATTATCTAGCCCGTTGAGACCTAGATTTACCTAAATTAAGGGACATAAAACATTGTTAATCGTGGGAAGCCGGCCGGCTGTGCCATGTACAACTAATAGGCCATATTAGTTTGAAAAATCGATATCCTTGTACAGTTGGAGAGTAACGTCTTGTAATATATTTTAATTGTGGTTTTTA
This sequence comes from Hyles vespertilio, assembly GCA_009982885.2. Taxonomy (NCBI): domain Eukaryota; kingdom Metazoa; phylum Arthropoda; class Insecta; order Lepidoptera; family Sphingidae; genus Hyles; species Hyles vespertilio. The sequence continues at coordinate 2,290,443 of CM042811.1, forward strand.
CTTTTTGTCGGGACGAACTCGATTTAGGTATATCTTCCAAACTGACTGCAATTTAGCATATGGCCGCGACAAATGGAAGGAAACGAGGAAAACCTTTGCCCAGCAGTGGGAATTAAAGGGCTTATAACAATAGCACGGGTGTATTACCGAAATATCTCCACCATTACCTCTGAATACTTCATATCACAGAGAATATTTATATAACTATGCAGAAACCTGCCTTACTCAAAACATGTCGGATTGTACGATGTTTTTTACAAAAGACTCAAACGCTCCTCAACAAGATATGCACTGATACGCCCGTGAGTATCATTAAGCCGACATATTTATTTCGAGAGAAATAAATATAGGAAAAATAATAATTTTACTTTTTATTTTGCAATAGTAAGAACTGTATGAATGTGAACTGTGTGAAATATTACCGCACGATAAGTTAGTACTTGGTAGTAGAGCAGACTGACAAGAGGTTGTTGGATCGATCTCAAGACATCGACATAGCTTTGATTTTCAAATTGTCGTCTGTATTTCGAGTTAACTGCTCACTGTAACGATAAAGCTAAAATTGCGAGGAAACATGCATACTTTCTTGAGAGTTCTGATTAAACATTTTAAAAGGTATATAACTTAACTAGCCTGCTCTGAGACTGATAGTTGGACTAAGGCCTCAACTCTTAGTTGCAGAAGAGGTTTAAAAGCTATACCTAACCAGTCCAATTATACAACTCTACAAAAGGTTAAAACATGATTTTCCAAATTTTGCTATTTAACTCTGGATGAGTTCGGAGGCCATTCAAAACTTAATTTTTCATTTTACTAAAATAGATTAGTATTCAAGAGATGAAATAGATTTCTATTCAAAATGAAGACAATTCGACTCACAATTACCAGATATTACAGCTCGCTCCTCACATGCTCCCAATTATCTCTATTAGAAGATTGTCGGCAAAAATATTGTGAAATTACTGTTAGGTAGACACCCCAACCGTTGCCAATAACAACAACATTTACTTGCTTCTGTTTCAATTATCCTTTAGCAAATGTCAAACGATATTTTTGCCATGAAAACATGTAAGATATAACTCTGACTTTTGAGGGAAAACCTTTCACCCACGCAATCGAAAACAGTATTGTTAATTACAGCTGCATTTGTTTTGTTTTCTTTATTTATTTACACTTAATGGAACAGTGTGCTAGTGTCGGGTGACACAGGGATGTATAGAGATAGGCGTGTAATAATAACGAAAGAAAATCTTATTTTGTTTATTTATTTATTTTATTCTTTATTGTGCACAGTAAAACAGAATAACAGTTTTAAGACACAATAAAAAAAGAAACAAATGACGGTCTTTTAGTTATGGCAATTTCTGCCAGACATCTATGGGATGGATGTTTTATTAGATTGATTTATTAGTTTGGTACAAATTCGGCGCCAAAAGATGAATTTTGGATTTATCAATCCAAAACGTTAACCTCTCATCGCCAGATACTCTAGAGACAATTCAAGATTTCGTTAAAAGTTTTCATATCAATGCTATTTTCTGGTTGGATGATGACACGTAGACGTTTGAAAACTGATTTGAAATAATAGCTATCTCTCTTCGAATAGTGGTGTAGATAACTTTGCTCTACAATCCTTATTTTTTCTTTTGTTTATTTAAAATAAGCACTGTTGTTTTCCGGTTTGAAGGACATTGTAGCCAGAGTAACTACTAGACATGTTGAGACTTTACATCTTATGTCTCAGGATGGCGAGGACAGTGGAATGCCAAGCATTGCTTTGTAATTCATGGTGTTTGGTTTTGCTACTGTGCATGAGCGGTCGCATCGCTTACCATCAGGCGCATAGCGTGCTTATCTCGCTATCCTTTGGTAGAAAAAAAAAATGGTTGCCTGTAAAGTCGGTTTTACGGGCGAAGATTTTACGTGACAACGTCTTTTTCTCGGTAGAATATTTATTGATATGAATATAATTAAATTGCACAATAGGAACAAGGAATTGAATGAAAATAAGAATTGCACAAATTTTAACTATAGAAATATATTTTGTTTACTAAAACATTGTACATGTAATGACGAATCTAAGCACTCCATATTTTCACTACAGACACAGCTGACGATACTTTAACCACACGTGTGAACTTGTATTGTGACGCTTTCTTGTTTTTCCAACGCCAAGAACGTTCGAGAAAGACAAAGACAGAGACACAAGCATGCGCCGATTCAATGCGCCTAATTCTCTAGTGCTGCGCGCGCGGCAGACCGATCATAGTTGAGTGGGAGAGAGACGCAAGGCATTCGGCGGGCCTCTCTCTCGTTCGGTGACTCATCGTAACGTTACCGGGCGTTACACTTTTTCATAAGTGACTCCCAGCCGCAACCTAATTTAAGACGTTGTCACGTCAATAAATTTTTTGGAGGTAAAATATTTTTTTTTTGGGGGGGTAATTTTTTTGGAAATTTGGGATTTCTGGCGGGGTCAATTTGTAGCCCTCACCAAGACGGTTCCGAGGATACCAAACTCGGTGGGTCTACGACCTATGTTGGCCGAGATAGGATTGGGGGGGGGGGGGTGAGGTAAATTTTCGGGGTGGGGGTAGGGGAGGGGGGGGGGGTAGGTTTCGTGGGGAGGCTAATAGGCACTATTTCGGAATAAGGGTGGGGGAAGGCAGGGGGGGGGCTATGGGACAATTTTGGAAAAAGTGGGTGAAACTGGAAAATAATTCTCTAGTGCTGCGCGCGCACCGTTACGTTACCGGGCGTTACACTTTTTCATAAGTGACTCCCAGCCGCAACCTAATTTAAGACGTTGTCACGTCAAAAATCCAATCAAAGGATCGTTGAGTATGAAATAAATCAATACACCCAACAGTCACATACATAGTTCCAACCTCGCGGCTTCACGTTTTACAGCCGACATCTAACCAATAGCGCCACGGAGGCTGTCAAAGTATAATGTTAATAGGGTCCGCTAATCTCTTATGATATTTTAAAATCACTCACCTATATGATAAGAAAACACTTTCATGTTTCCAATAGGTACTTTTTTCCACAAGTATACGAATGACGTCAATAGCCGTTCATGTAAGGCGGTATCGGGAATAATTTATGCGTTGTCTACGAGGACAAAGCGTCCGTCTAAATAATTGATCGTGTAAGTACAGTGTTCGTTTCCGATGGCGCCGCGCGGGGGCGCCACGTTATAAATTCATATATTTGCCAGTGCCGTTTGTTTGTAATTCTATTTAATTATACCCCACTTTGTCGATGTTTGAAGGACGTGACAGAATAATTTTCAGCATTGTTTATCATTTAATAGGGCTGGTTTGTTATTAGAGCAACTGTTCTAAGGAAGGGGTACAAGTTGACGTGAAGAAGCAATTGTATAGAAAAGAAGCAATAAAATACAACCAACAGTCATATACAAGGCCCTGACCACACCAGACACCAGACTGGTGCTCAAAAACTATGAGAGACTTTTCGCTGTTAGCGACAGCCAGACTCGCAAAACATATTTATTTATTTTATTTATTTAATCCTTTATTGCACAAAAATAAAAATACAGTGAAGAAACAACACAATAATAATAGTACAAGAGGCGGCCTTATCACTATAGGTAATTCCAGGCAACCTTTGGATTGATATTGAGATAGGAAAAATGAGCGGGCAGTCTAAGGTATATAAAATAGTAATATATATATATATATACATAATATACATACGTATATACGAATACATACCAACAAAATATATTAAAACATTACACATACATACAATTTACCATATACATAAATATATAAACCTATCCTAACATTTACCAAAGAGGCGAATGAACAAGATATTCCTCAGCTATGCTCTAGTTGAGAAAGGAAATGGTCTTTAATCATTTACCATACCCATGGTTCATACGAAAATTTCATAGGTACGGGGATCGAACCCGCGTTTCACAGCCGGCGTCCAACCAACTGCGCTCGAAGACCTGTATCGAGTATATACAGATTGTGATCTGTCTCTAGTCGATCTGAAGGAAATTTCACTTTAAATGTTTGAACAGTCGATGTCCATAACGATATAAATAATACTACAGTTCAAAATGTTCGAATGCTCTATCGTACGTCGTAACCATAGACCATTGAGATATTATACTAGAGGGGACACTGCAAACAAAATGTTTGTTACAAAATGAGCGGTACATTCTATTTCTGTCTCTGTCACGCCTACGAAGTAACATATCTTCCCTCTCGCTTCAATGTGTTCCCTTGTGCACGCACCATACGCAGAGATTTTGTTCCCGATGTCCGCTCTAGTATAATACCTCAATGCCATAGACTAAGTTCGGAGTGAATGATAAGTGTAATAGAGAATTGTATTGATTTTTTGAAGTGGAACACTTATACCTGTAACCTGACGTTAAACGTTCAAAAATTATAGGTTCGTGTCGTGGCGAAGTATAAAGTAACCCCCAGACTCGGTAACTATTCCTGGTTATAAAAAACCCAGTTTTATCCAACACAGGACATCAATCTCTAACAAGATATGTATCTAACAGTGAGACCCAGTTTTTCCCTCCATTTAAACGCGAAATCTCCGGATAAGAATCATTAAAGATCCATAGATTGTATTCGTTTTCTAAAATATCAGCACTCGGCTAATTAATGTAACACGATGAGAAACTTGTAAACAATGGCTGTAAATTGAGTAAAGTTGAAGATTCTTAATTGTACCGGTGTTCCGTTACAATCCATTAGATGGGATAATAAAATTGCTATTACTTTATATTATCACTTGTAATTATAATTAAAAGTTCGGGCGATGTCGATTTAATGATATTGTATTTTATCCTTAGTGACATTTTAATCTGAATTTGAGGTTGTTGGTTCGTTTATTATAATACACGCTCGGTACAGACAAGAACAATAGGTACTTATGATCCACAAAACATGTGCTAAATGTTCCTGAGAGATCGAAAAGTAACTTTGTGACGCTGTAAAAAAAGTCCGATATAAAAATTCGGTCTACTGCAGGGTCTACTTTAAAATCGAGATTACAATTGGGAAGGAAAAGACCATATAGTCCTGTATTGCAGCTTAAAAAATCTCATCCCGAAGTATTTTATGTACAGAAGAAAAAAAAAGAGGGAGAAATAAGAGTATTTTGAAGGGCTAGCATCGCATCTCTATGCCCTATGCAGTGTTGCAGATGGTCATGGGCGGCGGTGATCACTTACCATCAGGGAACCGCATGCTCGTTTGCCTTCCATAATATAAAGAAGTTAAACTACGAGCAAAATTGTAGTTGACTATAAAATAATATGTATTGTATTACGTTTCATGAAGTTCAAGGTTTTATGTTTCGGATACATGAATTTACAATTATTATAAATGTAAATGGCAATATCAGAATTTATTTAATACATGTGTTTAAAAATTAACAATAATATCAGGCCATCTATATTAATAATATGATATGAAATGATTGTTGGTGGGTCACGGCAAGTCTATCAGATGGATTTTTTTAATAACATTTAGAACTTATATATCTGACTATAAATAGGCATTACCAATCTTCAATATGGAAATATATTTTTTTAACACAAACGAAAAATAAGAGCTTTATAACCGCTAAAACGTTAGATATAACCTATTCTCATACCAAATAAAATAGAATATTATGAAATAAAAATCAAAGGTAAAAACAACCCACAGGCAAAGTTGCGGGCATCACCTAGTAATACTTATAAATACCAAAGTGTTTGTTGCTTATTCGTTCGTAACACAGCAACGAAGGTAGGTACATTAATTTTGCATAGATAGTTTATGGGCTAGAAAATGTCAAAGGCTGCTTTCAATATCTGAAAAATTAATGCCAGACGAGCGAAATCAGGTCAAACCACTAGTTTTATAAATAGCCATCTGAATTCACTTTAAACCTCCGTTTTATATCGGAAATCGTTCCCATTTTAATTAATTAACAAGAGTAAATTCGAAAGAGCTGGATTCTCTGGCAATACTTTGACGTCGCCGTCGTCTTCCACGTTCCTATTGGCTATTATCGACATGGTAAACACGACGATTGGTCGATAAACGTTTAGGTGTCGCCTGATTGGACGATGTTTGCTGTGTATTTTACATTTTATCTTTCGAACGTGATTTAATATGACGGGTAATTGCGTCGCGTGTCTCCATATTAAACTTTCATATTACGGGAATAATGGAAATGACGTGTTTTCAGTAATAAAACGTAGTATAATGGATATGAAATGTTTACAATTATTCGTATCAGGTGTTATTTCACATATGTGTAATTTCACTTAGGGATTTGATCATGTTACTTTGCCGGGATCCCAAATTCCGACCAGAGTTACATATTTGAGATTTTTCAATATGATTAACTCGCAGAAAATTTATTGCTCTAACTGGAAATCTCACCCAGTACCTCATCTTCGAATTTTACTATATAATGTTTACTATGTTTTTATCTGTTCCTAGTTGAACAGATAAAAACAAATATTGGTGATATTGGCATTAGCTCTTTCCTGTTCCATATAAGTAGAGATGACCGAAAATACATTGTTAAATTCGTTTTCCAACTGCCGGTTATATCTTTATAATCAGATACTTATGAATTATGATTGTGTGATTATATAAAATATCGCATTATTATTTTTGTAAACGAGTAGTGCAATTTATGTAACTGTTCTTTATAGTTAATGTAATATAAATTGGACACCAGCTAGAAGGATCCAATCACATTCATTGTTATGTTTTTGTTATATATTTTTTATTTAGAGTATCCAATATTCATTGTTATGAATTTATGTCATAAATAAAAATACTTTGTTAACGTGATTTGGTCCTGTATTCGATGAACGTATCTTTGTTAATTCATAAACGTTTTTTTCGAAACCATTTCTTATTTTTATAAATATTAGACGGTGATTCCTCTTCTAATTAATTATTTTCCATTTAGACACTAGTTAATTTACGACTTCCTCTTTTTATAAACGGAGATAATCATCTTTCGCTACACAGTACCTATTCATAGTCTACTCTGCACTTACTACCAGCTTCATAGACTGTGTTGCCAACATAAAAAACAAATATCCATGCATGACGGAAAAATAAATATGCTCTGGACAATAAATGTCATGTGTTTGTAACAAGACACACACACGCCAACAATAATTCCCCAATTTTAGCAATTGTAATGTCAACCAATTTGACTCGTGATCGCTGATGACTTCCATTTGTCGAGTTTTCCGTTTTTGTTTCTGACGTGTGTTGAGGGAAATAGTGGCGTCTCTTTTACTCCTTTAATTTTTTTTCCGTCGGTGGCGTAGTTAGGCAAAGTGATTTTTCTATTCGTTATCAGCTCGGAGTCAGGAATATGTACCCGATTGCATGTGGCGATTGTCTCGCCCCTATCACATCAGGACGGAAAATTCAAGGCGAAACGTGATTATCCTGATTGCACCCCTTCTGAGAAAAACTTTTATATTGAGACTTAACATCTTATGTCTCAGGATGGCGAGCGCAGTGGAATATTGCTACTGTTTATGAACGGCTTGCTCGTCTCGCCATTCAATGCAATAAAAAAAAAAAACCCGTGATCGTGTATCGTTTCGTACACAGAAAAAATGTACTCACAGGATACTGGATAATGAAACCACAACACGACAACTGTGAATCAAAACATGTTAAAATTATTAATTAAGTATTATAATTAAATTCCGTAACAAATGTTTTCAAACAATTTGGTCAAGAAAATGATTAAATGTTTTTTTATCTTTTTATACCTGATGTATTAAGGAGGATTTAAAGCTTAAGACATTATCTACCAATCATCCTTAGGGTGTTACCTACATAACTCACACCTTTTTCACAAGAGGGGTAAGTAGACTGCAGAGGAGCTACAAGGACACACATATTTCACTTTGTATATTCCGTCCCACAACGTGACAGTGGGCGAACCTATCCCCATATCGGGCCCAAATTCCTGAGTCCGGGCTGATAGTGAATAAAAATCCAATATCATTTTGGCCGAGCCGGGATTCGAGATAGATCGCAAAGCAAAAACCAAATAACTTTTTTAAATTATCTTTTAATTTAATAATTCTAAAATAAGGGTAGTTATACCTCAGTCCGCCTAGTGACCCTGAAAGCTGTAAAGTAATCGATACGTCGAGAAGTAAAAAAAAATAAACCAAATCCGCGATAAAATCCGTAAATTTAGCTTTATTTCTACAAAAAACCTTACACATACAATGTGCATGCCCTCCCTGTAATCTCATGTATTCCCCGAGGCAGTATCGGCGCGACTTAACGAACCGAAGCGTTTCGGCTGGCCGGCAAACATGATTACAACTGGCGAAACATTCTACCGCACACCTCGACTATCCCTATATATCGTTGATGTTTGTTGTTAGTGAATTTTGTGGCTATTGCCATATTTTACTTTCAAAATTAGTAAAGTAATTAAATCTGTCGAGAGTCTTATGTACAACCGCATCTGATATAGGTATTAGGAGAGAGTAGGTATTGGATGTTTTGATTGTCAAGTACATATCTATTCTGAATATTTATTGACTCTTCGCATACTAATATTAAAGTAAATGTAATTTTAAGTGTTTAGACCTTTATATGGTAGCTATTTCTTAGGTGCAATATCAAGCCCCTACTTCAATCTTCTATATGTCCCTTGATTTTCGCAAAAAGAAGTAATCCAAATTATTATTTTTTCCTTCAAATGAATATTTGGTAACACATCACGTTGCGACTCAACGTTTCATCGTATATGGATCTTAAATCATTAAAAAATATTTTTATAATAAATATTATCATTGTAATTTCACAATGTTGAAGTACAATTTAATTTTAGATGATCATAATCTCACGAAACATAACAATGAGAGAAATATTTATCTTTACGTGGAATAATGAGAACAGTCATATCTACGTCTCTACCGTGTTCTTAATTTGAAAAATATGTTCGAAACCTTAAACGTTATCATAAAAAAATCCTTAAAGTGAACATAAATCTCATCTTTCTTTTCACAGACTTTATACTAAAACTAGAAACTATCTTAAACTTTGACCAATGACGCAAAACGAATTTTGCTCAACTATTCGCGATTGCGTAACACATCTTTTCATTTACCTGTCATTGCAATTGAATAAACAAAACGCAAACCCTGCCTCACTAATACACAAGTTTAATTAAATCAAACGCCGTTTGGTTGTAACCTGTGACGGCGTGGTCGAGTGTCTCTCTCGCACCCGGGGGGCAGGCTCGCCCCGTCCCCCTCGCACACACGTCACTCGAACCCTGGACAGCCTTCAGCTAGCTGGCTGCTCCATCGATTTTATTGCGCTCCCGGGTGTTGCGGATGCTGTGCGATGCCGAATGTTGTGACGTGGCGAGTAAATTGAAATTGGATCTTATGAGATACGCAATTTGTTGTATGCGGTGGATGGGCTTTCGATTTAAGGTTTTGCTATAGAAATAGAATAGAGAATAAAAGGAGTGTATCGTCTGTCGTCTCTTCTTCAGTCTTAAAAAATCCCGTAAAGTGTAATGATTCGGAACATTTCATAAAAGACTATTTGAAAAAAATATATTTTGAATCTGTAAGAAGAGGCAATAATTGTATCTATGTAAATAATTAGAAATAAAAAATAGAGAAGCTTGATTAGTTTGCAGAGACTTAAAAATATTTTTCATGCTTATGTTATGGGAAATTAAATGACCGTTTTCAATAATAAAATTTAGCTAACTCTGTAAAACTTATTGAGTAACATTTGATAATAAAAACTTTTCTTCTTGCCAATCGATTTTTAATTGACCTTGATTGAATATAATCAACTTTTTAATACTTACTTACTTATTATGTAATTTGGTTTTCCTGATGGCGTAACTTCATTGAAACATTTTTGCACTTCAAACATTTATTATTGATCTGTGATCGTATTTAGCTATCTATAGTATAAGATATACATACGTATATATATAAATCTCATATCATTTGGCATTACGGATGGTTAAGAAGCCATGAATATGGAGCATTGATATAATATGTATATTATATAAATATATTTCCAATCCTTTACATAATTTCCTTTACTAAAGTCTACGCTTACCCCAGTAAGCTACACTATCTAAACTAGATAACAATTCTCAAATCTTCTGGGGACATCCACTAGACGTCTAGAATCTAGCAAAAATCCTAGCGTGGTCTCCGACTGAGCAATATGGATTCGTATCTAGTTTGATATCTTCTACATTACTGCTATCTAGGTTTGTAGATTATATTTTGAACATTTCGTAATATTTAGAAAAAAGGGAATATTTATTTTATTTATTTATTTTAATTTAATCAAAACGGCATACACCAATTACATTAATTAAATTCTTAAACCTAAGTAAATCTAATATATTAAATCTAGACAAATCAACAAAATATAAACAATATTATGAACAAAAACAGTGTAGTAATAAAAATATATAAACTATAGTAACTAAGTTCACGAAAAACAAAAAAATAATTAAAATCCTAATAAATATTAAACAAACCTCTGAGTTATAATTTATTAACTACCGTGAAAGGCTATTTTTTTTTTTTTTTATTGCAATGAATGGCGGGACTAGCAAGCCGTTCGCCTGATGGTAAGCGATACGACCGCTCATAAACAGTAGCAACATTCCACTGCGCTCGCCATCCTGAGACATAAGATGTTAAGTCTCAATATGTCCAGTAGTTGCTCTGGCTACAATGCCCTTCAATCCGAAACACAACAGTGCATTTAAGCAATGTTGTTTCACGGGAGAAATAGACATTGCGGTGGTACCTACCCAGATGGCCTCTCACATATGAGAGACCTACCACCAGTAGTATTTACAAATCTTCTCACAGTATTCCACACCCGCTGACAAGATAACTGTCCATTCATCAGTAAACAATCAATTTTGGAATTTGTATCGAGGAGGGCATTTAGCGCTGCAAGAACACGCGGAATAGGAGACCTGGCACGAGCAATTGTTCGACATGCTGGTACGGAAAATAATTTGTGACTTCTGCCACGCAGATAATTATTAGGGACATAAAGTCGTGACAACTTCTGAGTTGTCCTCAGAAGCTCAGATCCGGTGCATCAATTCTACTAAGGAGAATCTTGCACATGATTTGATCTCTGGTTCTTCTTACTTCAAGGCTATTGTAACCCAAACAACCTAAAAGAAATTTGGTTGGAAGAAAGTTAAGAAAGTCATTATGAAAATATTTACTTATATGATTATGAAGCTTTTAGAAGGATTTGTGGTAATACTAATTTGAGTTTAGGTATTTATTATAATGTATATTTCTCCCGCCAAACGTCTGTTGTGTTCCAGTTTGAAAGCCATTTTAACCAGAGTAACCACTGGACATAATGAGACTTAAAACCTTATGTCTCAAGATGGCAAGGGCAATGAATGCCAATTATTGCTTTTTCATTCATGATGTTTGGTGTAGCTACTGTCCCTGAGCTCGTATCGCTTACCATCAGGCGAATGGCATGATCATCGAAAAAAAAAACAAGATTGATCAAGATTGAACTGTATTCCAATAAATTAAAATAATATACACTCTCAACTAAAATCCTTACTGCCCTAATGATAGGGGCTGTAACATCCACGAATGTGTCGAGGTAAAACTTGAAAGGCTACTGGCATTGGCATACCTCCTTCGGAATCATCAGCAGTTGCAGAGGAGCATTTTATTATAGAGTTGCTTTTTCAAAACAAACTTCTTTCAGTAATGTCAATTCTCTATAGCGTTGATACTAAAAATATATATTTAAACGCTTAAAACTATTACTGTAGAGTAGAAAAATAATATTTAGGTTAACGATTGAAAACTAGGATAAGTGATACTAACATAACTTCACAATTTTTCACGTAACCCTAAAGTATTAACTGCAGTACCCAACATTTCGTTCTCAATCTACCCTCATTAGGTATGCGAAATTACTTCCTACGTTTCATGCACTGAATTTATAATGGCGTTTTAAACTAAAACGTTTCTACCATTTGAATCGAAATGTATTAGTTTTAAAGGTGTGGAATTCGCCAAGTATTAAAACCTAGTGGAATAAGGACTTAGAGGCTCGTGTTTACATCTGTGTTTCTTGCTTGGTCTGATAAAGAACCTATATTGTTGATTTAAAATCTATTATATACCATAATTATGAAACCCCTTTATTTCTGTAGTCTCTATCGGCATAATGTATGGACTTGCGAACCATTAGATCCTGAGTTCGTCTATAATCCATATAAGCCATTTTGTGATAGTATCATAGTTTTTAATTTCCAAGGATTATCGTATGAATTTGGAGTAAAATAAGGCTGCGTCATATATATCAAAAGACTTACTGTTGGTCTACAACTTAGCAAGCAAGCTCCTGGACATCACGATTCAAATTTTAATACAGAACTCACAGATGCAAGTTTCCACACATGTTATCATCCACTGTTAAATTGAGCGATAATTAACAAAAAACGATTATACCGGGTATCTCAAGACTGCTACCGAAAACGAAGCTGGGTGGTAGTATTAGTGACTACAAACACAATGCAACTAAAAATTTCGCAAAGAAACGCGACAATGATTTTTTATGATTTTTTAAATATCGTCATTTTTGGGTGGTAAATCCATAGTTTTTGCTAAAATCATAATTTAAACACTTTTATACCTTAGATTATTTATAAATAATAGGATATACACTATTATTTTAGTAAAAAATGTATTTACCACCCAAATATGGTCATAGGAAAAAAATAACAAAAAAAATTTTTCGCTTTTTTTTGCAACTTTTTCTGTTGCATTGTGTCTGAAGTCGCTTTAACTACCACCCGGCTTCGTTTTCGGTAGCAGTCTTGATATACCCTGTATAATCGTAATTTATATACCGTGAGTAGTTTTTTTTCGGTCACGCGGTAGCCGCTGTTTTGATTACACCAATTAAAAGCAAACAAGGTTTTTATTATGTTGGCACGTGCCAGCCTGCTTTGATTAGCAAACAATAGTTAGGTTATAAGCGTTCTACCCACTTCAACTGATGTTTGTGGTTTCATTTTGTGCCATGCTTTGAATTAGATCCGGCTCGAAGGACCATTTTTAAGGTTCATGCAAACTAACAGATTAAGCTTGGCAAATTAGAAATTAATTTTATCAACTTAGAGCACGGGATGACTTAGTTTAAAGCGAAAAAGTAGTTACCACAAAGTCGATTGAGGCGTTAAAGCAAAGCAAAAGCTTATAGAAGTACCTTATTTCCGCGGTTTTTCCATAACTAGGGGCCATCAAGAAAATAAACTTCATTTTCTTCAAAGACCGGCAACACAACGACTACTCTTTTAGTTTTACGAGTGTTGATGGGTGACCAGTTACCAGGTGGCCTACCGCCTACCTCCTTAAAAATTGCGTGTTTCATAAACACCTTCGCACTCAGTTAATTAAAAATATGTTTTATAATTATAAACGTTTATTATAATGAATGTTACAATCGTTATCAGCCCACAACTCAGTGTTTGCATTAGTTTCGTTCAAATTTACAAATCCTTATCAAACTTAATTGTTTATAATTTTAATAATATCCGTTTTTATCGGATGTATTATCGCATATTTATGTTTTAGTTATTTTAATATAAATTTATGAGACATATATTATTTTAATTTTCGTGACGTAGTGAATAAAATGGGATTGTAAAATAAATGGCCCGGCGTGGTTTGATCTAAAACCGCTAAGGTAACAGATTGTATGTCAAAAAAACATAATTTGGCTAATTATCACTAATAAATAAAAGTCATGCATTCTTCATTGGCCTTGAAGTGGCGAAAAGGGTCTGTTTTTTGGACCGAAGTGCTATAACACAGTTTGGGTCAATCCTTCGGTAGTGAATTAATTAAAATGGTTAAGATGGGATAACTGCGATGCGAAATGCGACGCGGTTAGATTTTGGCCGCCAATTTGTTTTAGTGTGATCTGTCAATGAATATTTTTGTTGATTGTTTTGTGGGACTGATACGTCTATAATTTCCTATAAATATATTTTATGATTCTATATGATCATGACTTCAGTCTACACGTGTCTATGAATGAATTAACTTGGTAGAGCGAAAATATCAACATGCTGGTTGGAAATAGATAACAGAAGCCTCTTAATCAAACCTCATTTACTATCTGAGGTACCACTAATACCATCAAACTTTCTAGAACTATTTTCCATTTCTTGGGATTAAACGCGAAACTATCTCACAGTACTTATTTTAGTCTCAACCATTTCAGTTACTTGTACAACCGGAAATCCGCACAAAGTGAACTTTTCTATTAGAAAATCTAACCCAGGACCACAGTTAACAAGCTATACGAGACTAACAAGAAAATTTACTTTGCGATTTTTTAATCTGCGTTGTTAGAAGGAAATACGCGCAACACATGTCCCTTGTCCCTTCTCCCTGTCTTAACCTTAACAATTAAATAAAATTAGTGTGACAATAAATTTAACAGCATATTTGCATCATTGCCATTTGGTTTTAATTAAAATATTATAAAATATGTCTCCAACAGTTTTATTCAAATGACCACATAATTTATTACCTAACTCTACGTACTTACGTAACACGACATAATACATAACACTACTTAATATTAAATGGTCCGAAACAATGAGACTCAAAGCACAGAATACTAAACTAACAGAAGTCAAGCTTCATACAAAGCGCGCTAAATCAACGCACACATAGATATTTGAAACCAGTCGAGACCACTGCGAGCGCGAGTTTCACCCGCTTCGGGCACGCAAATAGTGATATTTTTTGTGCAAAGATAGAACTAATAAATAAAAGTTATTACATTTGAATAAAAAATACCAGATTATAATAATACAATATAAATTTCTTTAAAATAATACATATATTATACAAAAACAAAAAAAAACTTAGAATAATGACATACACATTTTCAACGACTTCATAAATACAATTAAAATTTATTTATTTTATTATTGTGTTTTATATATTTTATTTTAAATATTGATCAAACGATACGGTTGCTATTAACACGATACTTGTTTTCGCATAAGCCAGAGTTAACAACCCTAGTGCGAACGCCGAGCGTAGTGTGAGTGTAGCAACAAAAGTAAAGTACATACACAAGCTTGACTTCTGTTAGTATTCTGTGCTCAAAGTCACCTCTGTGCCCTCAAATAAAACTTTCCAACATGACAGTAACTCCGGAATCCATTACGTCAGGAATAATTTAGCACCAACCCTTTTCTAGTAATTTGTTCAGTACCTACCTAATATTTTTGGGGAAATGTTCGTCTGAGTTGCGTAATTTAGGTCTTATTGGAGTGTTGGGTAATGGTTTTATGGCTTATTGGAAATATATCGATAAGTGTTATTGTAGAATCTTGCTCTTTTACTTGGATCGTTAAGGGTTAATAAATGGGTCGGCTCGACCATGATTGTACCAATGTCACAGAAGACTGTGGGGGTAGGATGGTGGTATAAAATTGTTTGGAATATGTATATATGGAACTGTATAGCGCCCATACATTAGACCAGCGTTATATTACCAGTACATGCTGAGTATGAGTCGATTCGTGACAAGCAGTGTTATATTAGTACTTATTAGAGCTGGAAACTGCTACATGAATCTGAAATTAAAGACTCCTAAACACGGCAGTGTTTTCTTTGACGGATCTTTTACCGTTCAGGCTGTTCGCTTGTGGAACGCACTGCCATTGACAATTCGACAGGCGCCTTCGCTGAATGTCTTCAAAAATAAATTAAAAAATCATTTTCTTTCCAAATTATCTCATACATAGTTCCTAGTCTGGGTTATATTTTATCGATCTTGTGTTATATAACATGCTATAACGTATGTATTAGTTTAATATTTGTATCATATATGTGTATGTATTTATATGCTTTGTTTTTTTTGTATATATATATTTTCCTACTCCTAATCATTATTGTTACTATGTTACGCACACACAATAAACACCCACTATTTTTTTTTTCTTTAATGTCTATGTGTATGTATATGTTTATGTATATGTCCTATTCTATTGCTATATGGTTGTCTGGAAGAGATCGCTATTAGCGATAAGACCGCCAGTTGTTCAGTATTTGTAAGTTTTTCTATTATTATTATTATTTTGTTATTTTATGTTATGTGGTGTTCAATAAAGTGTTGTGTATCTGTATCTGTACATGTTACAAATAAATGATTCTTTTGAAACGAAAGGCTGCGGGTTCGATTCCCGCACCAAGATAAATATTTGTGAGGCCTACAAGTATTTGTCTCGAGTCTGAGTGATTGTGACACTAAAAGGTCTCTCGTAGTGTCTGATACGCATAATAAAAGATTTAATTGATCTCAATGTGAGTCAGGAGTATATATGTGATTGTTGAGTTTATTTATTTAAACACAAGACCCGAAAGTAAGCACATACTATCAAAGGGACCAACAAGGCGACTTACAAAATGTATTATTCTTGCCAAAACCGCCTAATCATTTATGACCAAAACAAGCCGAAGTTCCAGTTACACCCCAAACCTAATGAAATCTAAAACTGAACACCGTAAGGCACCGGTGTCCAACGGTCCGTGAATTAGGGGTCACGGGTTCAAATCCCGACAATGAGTTTTGAGTTCATTCAACTCTTACATCATTTATTTGGGTTAGTTGCGGAACGATCGCTGACTTCGCCTTGTTTGTTTCTTAGCCGCTTTGTGGTTAGAGATTTGAGATAGTATTGGTTCTCTAAATATATTTTTTTGTAAGAATTTTACGGAATGTAGAGTAGTTTTTATCATGCGGTCTTTTTTCTTTCTTTTTATTGATAATACCATGGGACGTTAGAGATCTTTAAATATGATAAATTACTTACCCTTTATTGAGATCTAGTATATAAACTTAGATTATCTAGGTATTTCTTGCCTAGAAGGAGTGCTGTCAAATATTTGCGTCTACAAAGACTAGGTTGCACAGCACTGCTATATTAAGAAAATTAAGCTAATTATGTAACAACAAATTGCTATAAATTAAAATACACCCAAAAGTTATTATACACCCAAAACGATTTTAAATGGAATTCAAGAGCAACGATAAAATACATTTTATATTTTTCCTTTTCAAACAATTCGTACGTTTTCCAGCACTCGTAAATGTCAGACAATAGGACAGAAAAAGGTGGCCTGACAGTACCATTTTTATCTACGTCTTTAAAATAAAACTATTATTTACGGATTTTATCGCGGATTTGGTTATTTATTACATTTTTTAACTTTCCGATGACTTATTTTTATTTCAGTGTGTAACATTTGCGTAAATCTAAGCAACTATTATGCGTCCCCTCCTTGAAACCAAAACACAACAGTGCATTTACACTGCTTTTTAGCGGGAGGAATATACATTGCGGTGGTCAACTAACTTCACTTTCTGCTCATTTATCTATCATAACAGATTTTGTAATTTATTGTTTGTACAAATAAACAATATTATTACTGTCATGTCCACATCAAGGCGACAAAACCCATAAACAAGAACACTAAAACAAACGTCTACCATTGTAATTAACCTACCGGCCCCACCGCGAGCGGGGGTGATAGTATAATTAATAAGTTAAAAACCACGAAGGGAGAATGGCCCGTTGGCTCTTAAATATTCATCACTAACAATCAACTAAAGGTCGACGCGCTCCAAGCCGTTGAACTTATGCATTGAGGGGTATTAGACACTGCTCTAGTTTGCACTTTATAGCTATATTTGTATAATATATACAAGACTTTTTTGTGAACTAGGCAGTTGTCCTAATGATCGTCATGCCAGTAATAACCAGGACTAACAGTACGTACTCGAAACTTAATAAATATCCCATTACTATACTATTTAGTGAGTGGTTGAGCCACGCTGTTGTCATTCTTGACTCAGCATTAATGGGTAGGCTCGTCCGGGGCGATGCCACTGTCTCACGGAGAGCGACGTGAAGCGACGAATTTGGTGTCAAATTTCGATTGGCTAAATAGCTGAATGCCCAATACCACTTTCCTTTTCCTATCTTTGTTCCGACCCGCTCTTTTCACCATTTGATGGGTCGACAACACATTTGTTATCTAGGCGCTGTGGATATTCAAGGGCGGTAGTGTTTGCTTATGTACCATCAGGTAACCAGTTCGCTCGTTTATCGGACCAATGCAGTAAAAAAAATATACTATATCCTAACAGCCACATACATTCTGACCCACACTATTATAGTGTCTTATGACGTGGGTATCAGAAACTACTAGAGACTTTTCTATCAAACATGCCCGAATCAAATACTTGTGAGTCACACATTTATCTCGGTGCGGATTGAACCTGTGGCCTTAAATTTCACATCCGAAGTCTACCAACTGCGTCACAGAGGCTAATATTCTGTCAATTTGTAAACACTGCATGCCACTGCCTTAGTTACGCAGAAACATGAGGTGTTCCTCCAGTAAATTTGTTAAAAATTCTTAACACTTTATTACTGGAAATTAGGGCCAGATAGCCCACTACTTAGATAGCCCATTCCTTTACAGACACAGATTTACAGAGTACAACTTGGCATAGTGACCCGAGCGATGCAAATGTCGTACTAGGAGTTGTAAGGTTTCCATCAATTTTCTCATCGAATGAAACGCAATAGTGAATGCTATACTTCACATCAGATTTCTATGAAACTGGCATCGATGGTCAATTCGATTCTTAAGTAAAATATTTTTAGCTTCAGCAAGGCTCTTCTAATACAGATTAACAGACATTAACAGAGAGAGTACCATTTGGCTGTAGGACAATCTGCGAGCGCACGTGTTCCACCTTCCTTTATCTCTTGTCTATAATCGTAAAACAAAAAGCAATGAGTAGGCCGGAATTACTGTATACTGTATCAGCTCATATATATACGTCCCTCTGCAGGGCACGGGGCTCCTCTACAATTGAGAGTACAATTGAGAGTAGATAAACCATATGATCCGGAGTTATCGAGATATGTAATTGTCTGCCCCCAACAGAAACTTCTTTTAAGAATTCCACCTAACATCAGATATGTGTAAAAAACATCTACTCTTTCCATCCTCCAAACTGGTTACAAACAATTAACCAAGGGTTTTCAGAAGCATTACCCAACAAATTACTTCAGCAAAAACATTTCTGTACATCCCTATTAGAATCAGAGGCTATAACGAGGGGTGGCAGAGCTTAATTATTTCCTACACTCGGTTGCAACATCAAAGTGCTTCTAATGCATCGCCCGTGCGTGACCGACGCATTAATGTTATAAAATCTAGTGAAATTATTTTATCTACCCTCGTTGGAAGCGCTAGTAGCTTTTACATAACTGTGTTACCTGGCGCTCTGGGTTGATATATTATGTTTTTAATGTAGGTAAATAAACGTTATTAGATCTCGAGTCTGGATGTTTGTGAGACCAAAAACTCTAGTATTTCTACCATGCCACCGCTATTTCTACCGCAATGTCTACAATGTTAAAGGTGCTTTTATTTTTTTATTTTTATATTTTACGCATGCTGACGTGAACAATTTCAAGCCATTTTCAGAATAATCCAAACTATTTTAAAATACATTGAGGCATTAATTACTCATTGTTACTCGAAGGCTATTTTTGCTAATACGCGAAGTAAAATGTACCGCAGAGTGGATGTAAGACAATGGCTGGTCCATTAGCGAGTGCTGTGTATAATTTGTAAGGTTCCGCGACGCCCTGCTTCATACATTTACATACGTGGGCGGTAAAGCAACGGTCAGATTATACATTAATTTAATTCATTCAAATATGTATAATTTATAACTGTTTTGGTATAAATTGTGCTGCTAGGTAGATTAAAAATGTGAATTTATGTATTCTACGTGTATTAAAACTTGAGTAATTTTTAATTAAAGAACTTTTAAATCATCAAGTATATGTTACTTTGTTGTCAAAGTAAGAATGCAGTTGTGTGGTACTCAGGAGAGACCTAACAGTGTTTTAATCTATTCATCTGATATGTACAGGCTAGACCCGGTTTTTTTTTATTAATTGAGCTTAATGAATAAATACATTTTGTCATACGGCGTGAAAAATAAATAGATCTCAGGCATTTATTTATACTTATTTGTAATTCTTTATTGAACACCACATACTTTATTAATACAAAAACAATCAGACAACTCGTTTAAATAAGACAACTCGTTTAAATTTGCGGTCTTATCGCTTCTTCCAGACAACCATTAGATGGACTGGATTGAAAAGAAGCTTGGAAGAAAAGGGCGGTCACAACAAAGGCAAAAAGAAGTATTTTTGTGTCGGTGAAAAAAATTACCCTATGCAAGCCGAACCGTAGTCAATTCAACTATTGTGTAAGAAAAACAATCATTTAATCATACATATTAAAATATGATTTATTACTTATTTCTCTCACAGAATTATAATGCTTTGTGCAATCGCCTTTAAAATAGACATACGTTTCCACTTGTATGTAGATTTAAAATCCCCATTGTGTTCAGAAAAGCCAATTGTCGATACGGCATTGTTAGGTTTTAATGCGTTGATCCTCTTATTTACGTCACGCCATCTCTCTACCGGGGTAGGCAGAGAAAGTGCTTTGTCTGTTGGTCTCTGAGTCGGTAAAACTTCGTAGCATTTATCCGCAGCTTTGTTTAAGGAAGGACTCTGTTTAGGTGTTAATTTTAGGAAAAATACTATGTATTTACTTTCGCTTTTGTTTCAAGTTGTATTTCTGTTTAAAAGGGACAGTCTAGGTGTTAAGTTTTCGTCGAGAAATACTTGTAATTATTCTCATGACGATACCTTATTAGTACTAAATTAGTATTACTAATATTTTTTCATCCATATATTTATTTCATTCTTCCTCTCCTAAATCTCAAGTCTCATAATTTTACGCCTCTGCCAATTGCAAGGCTGCTTTGCACATTATTCGGCTTTATTTATTTCATAACTAGAATACACTCTGTTCCACTGTCCTTGTGTGAACTACAAAGCTGTTCTCTTATGTCATTTCATCGTAACATCGTAAATAGGAACAATAACCTGCTGTGTTAAATCTTTATGCATTCATTTTATGAGTCATCAAAGTTATCGTTAATACAGACTTCGTGCCCTGTTTGCGAGACTGTTTGTTTGAAATAAAATATACATACATCAAATTATAATCTATATCTCTTAGGTACTCCTGTTTTCACGCAATGTTTTCCTTAATCGCTACAGTGAGCGATAATTATCAACAAAACCAGAAAACTTTGAAATGGTCTCGAACCATCAACTTATATGAGCGTTGTTCAGTCCACTACCTACTACAGCTTACTTCTAGGTAAAGGTCCAAACACAAAAACTTTCAAACACCATTCCGTCCCCTCCAATATCAAATTTGGGTACATTTCGATTTCCCAAATGGTATTCCAGAGGCAGATATATAAAAACCCTCGTATAACTTTGTACGCAGACTGAAAAGCTTTAGAAATTCTTTTATTCAGGAACAGCATTCAATATGTCGGCGATCTGATAGAAAGTTTCCGTGGAAGATGCGGGTAGATAACAATGTGCGTAAAAATGATGAAATAACCCGTCCTACGGCCGAAGTCTTACATACATAATACAACGCCACTCTACGAAATTACTGGGAAATTTTCGGATGTGGGTAGTCAGGCCCCATAACCGTTGGAGGGTTAATGTAATTTATCAAGTAATTTATGTAACGCTGTTATAGGTAACCTGTATTTATAAAAGTCAAACTAGTGCTTGAAATATATCTCTAAAGATTTAAGGATAAGTTCAAAGTTTATTTTATTCAGGTGTATATTTGATCAAAGATATTCAGCGTTGGTAATCGCACACACTTAACAAAGTTCGACTAAGACGGTGAAAGAAATTCTTGTCGATTTTGGAAGAGAGAAATAATTACCTTCTAGAATCATACCGTTCCCGAACGTTACAATTCTAGCGCTCTTTTTTACTACGTGCAAGCTCTGGAATGAAATCCTTACTTCGGTGTTTCTCAAGTGCTATGAACTCTCCTTGTTCAAACAAAGGTTTAAAGAGAGTATTTATTGTGCTGGACCCTTGGTACTGCGAAGGTCGATGAGCGGCGGTGACCGCTTACCATTGATCGGGCCGTATCGTCATCTAACACAAAGGGCAAAACCAAAAATAATAATTGAGTGATTTCCGATATATCGGGTTTATCAAGGCTGCTACCAAAAACGAAGCCGGGTGGTAGTTTTAGTGACTACAAACACAATGCAACTAAAAACTTCACGAAGAAACGCTACAATTTTTTTTCGTCATTTTTTAAATATTATCGTTTTTGTGTGGTAAATCCATAGTCTTTGCAAAAATAATAATTCAAACTCATTTTACCTTAGAATCTGTATAAATAAAAGGGTATATACTATTATTTAGGGAAAAAATGTATTTACGACCCAAATGAAAAAAATAACAAAAAATACTCGTCACTTTTTTTTGCAACATTTTCTGTTGCATTGTGTCTGAAGTCGCTTAAACTACCATCTGGCTTGGTTTTCGGTAGCAGTCTTAATATACCCTGTATAAATATGCTGTGTGTGTTTAGGTAATATTATAAAGACTACCAACTATAAATCACCCAAAGGCATTCTTAACCCCACCTTTCCTTTAATCTATCTCCCCAATCCTTCATCCTCTAAAAAACACAGCTGCAATTTCTTTCTTATTTGCCCTTCCTATATTATAAAAACATCGTCTGAGAAATTCTAAAGCTTATTTTGTAAACAAATCCAACAGGAGTTCAAATCGCATTATAAACGCAACAAAGCGTAGGTGCGTCTAGACTGATGTCTACGCCTCTACAAATAGACTAGAAACGCTTAGATTTTTGTAATCCTGGGGGAGCTTGGGATTTATAGATAAAAGTTTAGTGTGATGGGCGTTCGTTGTTAGCCGTTGATGGATGCTGTTCCGATGCGGAACGCTGGCTGAATTTTTGACAGGCACGATAGGAGATTGGCTTATAAAATAGCGCTGTTTTGTTGCGGCTTAGATATAAAATAGGATACTATACCGGGCTTTTTTCTCTTTCGTTGTGATGTATTGGTTTTATCTAAAGTGATATCCAAAGCCATTTCTACATATATATATTTGGATTTCACTAATATTAATGTATTGTATCAGCCTTATACGTACCATTGTACAGGCTTCCTCTATAATCGAAAGTACGATTGGGAGGGACTAGGCGATATAGTCCACCACGCTGGCCTAGTGCGAGTTGGCGACTTTACACACCATACTCCATAGAAATTACCACTAATCGTTTTGGAATGCAGATTTCCTCACTATGTTTTCCTTCATCGTTATAGTGTAGGGTGATTGACTATAAGTAACGTGTGTATAGGTTACATTAATATTTATTCTTACTCGCTTTTTTATTGTGATCCCATATTACCAAGGTCCGTGTTGTTCAATCTTTATAATTTCGTCTGGTCCTGGTCCTACTATATTTGAAAATAGGAATATACATACCAATTAAAAAAATAGAAAGAGTCTTATTAGAATTTTTAATATTACACAATTATGATGGCTTTAGTAATGGACAATTGTGTTTTGTTCCTTGAAAAGTGTTAGAAACCTCGCCAATGCTTTGCACAAAGTTCAACAGTAGAAAGGATTCATTACTGTATTTTTCTTGTTGAAATGTTTTAAGCATTGAATCTAACAATTCAAGACTTTGTTTGTGTGAAATAACTGATTTAAAATTAAATTCATGTTTTTGAGAAGGCATTTTTCAGCATTCGCAAATGGTAGCATTGTTTGACAATTAATTATGAATTTTAGGAGATAAGGAAATTATTTAGAATGCATTTAAATATACTTTATAGCTATCATAATATTACTGTACCGTCGTTTCGATTTAAAATATATATTTTCTTATATAACAAAAAATGTTTTAAACTAAAATTTCTCTTTGATCCTGGAAATCAATCCGAACCATGCAAAAACACCCACACTCGTGCAAGCCGTAACATCCACGAAACTCAAGTAGAAAGGCGCCTGCCAGACTAATCATATTGTTCCTTCATCATACAAAAGATAAAATCATATCCGCTTTCACGAATAGCTTAAACTAGAAAAAAAAACCGATACGGAATCCATTTTCACAGCAAGCCTTATTAGCATACGGCATTGTTAATTATGCTAATCCGCTGCCGTGTGAATGAAAGCGACTTTTCATCTCGCCTGTTTTTCCATTTAAGTTACCAGGTGGTATATTACGACCATTTTAAATGTGTGCTGGATTGCCGTAGGGGCTATAGTCCTCTCCAATTTACTGTCCTTTTGTTATTATAATCAATTTTCAAAACATGGTTAAGTAAATAAAGGTGCTAAGCACGATAGTCCAAAAAATGATTTTTGTGTCTGAAGAGATATTTAGATTTTAGAGTAACGGTTTACTTCGCCGCAACGAATTAAAAAATGCTACTCAGATGTAATCGCATGAAATATATAAATTGACAAATATCAGTCTTCATAATTTCATCAGTGTTGCACCGTGGTTACGCGAAAGAAGGAAAAATCTTTTTCATACACACTTACGTTCACGCCTGCATCCCCGTAGACTTGGCAGTAATGCCACTAGTTTTAAACTTTTGCATTTAGCTTTTAGTATTATTATTTTTTCATTGCAATGAATGATGATACGAGCATACCCTTCGCCTTATGATAAGCGATATGACCGATTATGATCAGGAGCAAAACAAAACAACACCATTAATAACAAAAAATGCTTGGCATTCAAGTACGCACGCCATCCTTACAAATAAGATGTAAAGTCTCTATATATCCAGTAGTTACTCTGTCTGTAATGTTTTTCAAACAACAGCGTATTTACACTGCTGTTCGGCGGGAGAAATAGTAATAAAATAATTTTTGTAAGGTTTAAAATACATACGATAGTTC
This sequence comes from Hyles vespertilio, assembly GCA_009982885.2. Lineage (NCBI taxonomy): Eukaryota > Metazoa > Arthropoda > Insecta > Lepidoptera > Sphingidae > Hyles > Hyles vespertilio. Next base: position 2,315,451 of record CM042811.1, read on the forward strand.
CTAACCCGTCAATTGCATGAGACGAACAACTTATGATTGACATTACATACTAATGTTCACTCACAATAATACATTACTCATAACGGAATCATCAGCAAACAGTACAAAGAGACATTTCTAAACAAAGATAACACTACCAAGAATGGTAGAAAGTGGTGCGGCCGCGGCGAGTCGGCCGCGTGTGCACACTCTAATCGACCGGGTAACCTCGATACTAGCGGAAAATGGGAAATTGTACCGAAAAAGGGAACTATTTTAGGGCAGGGTCGGTCGATAGCCTCTCGTTTGGAACCTTTGGTATTTTTTGCAGATATCGAGTTTGTGGAAATATATTTGTATCTCGAATAGTGAGCCTTACAAAAACCCGTCACAGGGACGTATGTTATTGTTGTTTCAAGCTCAGCCAATTTTATCCGTAGTCGATCAACCTAACATAACTGTATTGATCGTTCAGAGATGACTATCACCCGAAAATGAAGAATGGTATACTATGTTCTAGATGGTGGGAAACCTAACTTGAATTTCTGCTAACGAAGTTTTTTACTTTTAAAGGTTCTGTAGGCTGTAGATTTCGAATAATAATAATAATATTTATCGAACAAAATAAAATACAAAACATCATTGCATAATACGAGTACTACAGTCTTATAATTATATATTACAATGTCGGTATTTCACTGGTGACTTATCTGACGTGAGCTCTTTCTGACAATGTTAATCTTAGAGAGGTAAAGTACTTATTTTTCAGTAAGTACTGATTTTTATAGGACGTAAGCGCACCTAGAATCATAAAAAGAAAGAAAGAAAGAAAAGTTTATTGTTGGTACAAATACAAAGAAATTAATATTAATAATAAAAATAATCCAACCCTAGAAACTAAAAGATATAAAGTATTTACAATAAAACAAAGAAGTGTTAGTTATATAAAGATAACAAAAGACAATAATATTCTCCATTACTACTTGTGCCAACAACAGGAACCCTCATTCAGCTTATTACTGCAGTACAGCATAAGCAGTACCACAGCGCTGATTTTCAATGAGGGACCTTAGTGACATCCGGGCACTACGTCGGTGTGCAGATATAGGTACTTGTACATGTATTTTAGAAAAACATTGATAATTTATACAATATAAACAGGAAACATAAAACATTTAGAAACAAAAAATAAAAATATAACGAAGATTACAAATTCAGAAAGGTATTAAGTAATCGGCAAAATTCGCCGGCGCCGACAGAGGGCGACTAAGACCGAGTATCTGCAAATACACAATAATTTAAAACCGATAAAGTAATAATTATTAAATTATTACAACAACAAAAAATCTCGACAACACCGCAATGGCCTTGGGTAGGCGGAGGCGCACGCGCACTCGGACTGGTATCCGCCATCATTCTCCTCGACACGGGCAGTCGAAACGCATGTCGCTCCGGTCAGTGGAAATAAGAAAATAAACCAGTAGATAGTTAACAATTATTAATTATGTAGAAACTGCTCGCAAATATTGAGTGTGATATTATTGTAAAAGAAGAAGTGTGTTTTTTTGCCGCCACCTTCAACGAAACTGGAAAACGGCCCACTTCACTTGTTCGATCGAAAACTTGCAGGTATGATAGTAAATAATAATGGATAGTATATGTAGATAAAAATAAATAAACAAATAATTAAACTATGTACGTAATGTTTTGTTGTTTCTGTACTTGTAATAAATTGTTCTTGTAATTATATTTAAAACTAAGTTTACTCTTTTTAGATCTGCATGGCGGTGGAATGTTGTTCCAGCAGTGAGTGGCGGCATATTTGAAAGATCCTCTAAAAGCAGCAGTCCTGTGTTGCGGTATCGATAGTGGATTCGAAATAGAACGTGTACCATACTTGAGGTTATCCTGTCTGAATGTTAGTTTATCTACTAGGTACTTAGGTCTATTGTTATGAAATATACCAAACAGTAGTGTGGCTAAATTAAAATTTAATCTAAATCTAAATTTAAAGGTTCTGTAGGCTGTAGATTTCGAATAATAATAATAATATTTATCGAACAAAATAAAATACAAAACATCATTGCATAATACGAGTACTACAGTCTTATAATTATATATTACAATGTCGGTATTTCACTGGTGACTTATCTGACGTGAGCTCTTTCTGACAATGTTAATCTTAGAGAGGTAAAGTACTTATTTTTCAGTAAGTACTGATTTTTATAGGACGTAAGCGCACCTAGAATCATCTAAGGGGCCCTACTATATTAATCCGAAACGAAGTTCGAAACTTCGAATGATCGGTGTTTATATACGATACGAATGTACTTCCATATACTTATGGTCGTTATTGATTTATGGTCGTAACCATAGACTTATGTTTACGATATATGTTATACAAAGGAGAAGGGGCATCCCAGCCTATCGACCAATAACGACAAACCATATATCAATGGAAAGGTCTTTTCAGATGCTACAACTTCTTCTATGGCAACAAAATCGAAATCGCTGTATTTTAGAAAATATAGCTACTTAAAGACTGCAGGAAAATCACGCGAAAGGGCCTCGCCATAGTGAGCAATAACAACAAGCGATGCGTCATTAGAAAGGTCTTCTGAAATACTATAACTTCTTCTACGGCGATCAGTATCAAATCTCGGCGTGGAAAAAAATATCGGTGCGTAAAGGTAATGCAAGCATGAAAATATGTATATGGACTCATAGCCTATTGACCAATAACGACGAGCGATATATCATTCGAAAGCTCTCTTTATTTTCAAAAACTTCTTCTTTGCCAAGAAATCCCGATTCGCAGTATGAAAGAAGTATATCGACATAAAGACATCGCGAAGCTCATATGTATGGACTCAAGCCTACAGACCAATAACGACAAGCCATATGTTATTGGAAAGGTCCTTTCGGGTGCTACAACTTCTTCTATGGCAACAAAATCGAAATCGCTGTATTTTAGAAAATAAAGGTACTTAAAGACTGCAGGAAAATCACGCAAAAGGGCCTCGCCATAGTGAGCAATAACAACAAGCGATGCGTCATTAGAAAGGTCTTCTGAAATACTATAACTTCTTCTACGGCGGCCGGTATCAAATCTCTGCTTGGTAAAAAATATCGGTCAGTAAAGGTAACGCTAGAACGAACATATGTATATGGACTCATAACCTGTTGATCAATAACGACAAGCGATATGTCATTCGAAAGCTCTCACTTGGACCTCACAAGGAGTTTGAACCAGAGGCCTCCGCTTTGCAATCATACCAAAGTACAACTACGCCACCGACGCAGTTCATACCTACTTAATGTCCACATATTATTTGTTTTTCTTTTTTAAATAGGTTTTTTTTTAAGAGCCCTCCGGTTTGAATTAATAAGACCGTTGACAATAATTGACGTCACTGGCAAATGAACACATATCAGTACAAAAATATCTTAATTATAAACATAAATATCGCGCAAAATCCTCCTTGGAGAACTTCTAACCTGGACCTGGATTGAATCTATCGTATTTCATATTATCACAAAACTTAAACTGGACTCGATTCGCGCACATAACAGTGTACATTAACGTTATGTAGAACGTATCGTTTGTTATTATTGCTCACTATGGCGAGGCCCTTTCACGTGATTTTCCTGCAGTCTTTAAGTAGCTATATTTTCTAAAATACGGCGATTTCGATTTTGTTGCCATAGAAGAAGTTATAGCACCCGAAAAGACCTCTCCATTGATATATGGCTTGTCGTTATTGGTCGATAGGCTTGAGTCCATACATATGAGCCTCGCGATATCTTTATGTCGATATACTTCTTGTCATACAGCGAATCGGGATTTCTTGGCAAAGAAGAAGTTATTGAAAATAAAGAGAGCTTTAAAATGATATATCGCTCGTCGTTATTGGTCAACAGACTATGAGTCCATATACATATTTTCATCCCTGCGTTACCTTTACGCATCGAAATTTTTTCCACGCAGAGATTTGATAATGGCCGCCGTAGAAGAAGTTATAGTATTTCAGAAGACCTTTCTAATGACGCATCGCTTGTTGTTATTGCTTACTATGGCGAGGCTCTTTCGCGTGATTTTGCTGCAGTCTTTAAGTAGCTGTATTTTCTAAAATACAGCGATTTCGGTTTTGTTGCCATAGAAGAAGTTGTAGCATCTGAATAGACCTTTCCAATAACATATCGCTTATTGTTATTGTCGATAGGCTGGAGTCCATACATTTTTGCCCCTTCTCCTTTGAACTTTTACAGAGTAGATACATTCATATCGTAGGTAAACGTCGATCGTCCGAAGTTTCGAACTTCGTTTCGGATGAATATGGTAGGTCGCAAGATATCGTTTTTCCTTCTACAGGGTATATCAAGACTGCTACCGAAAACGAAGCCGGGTGGTAGTTTAAGCGACTTCAGACACAATGCAACAGAAAAAAGTTGCAAAAAAAAAGCGACAAATTTTTTTTTTTATTTTTTTCCTATGGCCATATTTGGGTGGTAAATACATTTTTTCCTAAAATAATAGTATATACCCTTTATTTATAAATACTCTAAGGTATAAAAGAGTTTAAATTATTATTTAAGCAAAAACTATGGATTTACTACCCAAAAATAAAGATATTTAAAAAATCATAAAAAAAAATTGTCGCGTTTCTAGGCGAAATTTTTAATTGCATTGTGTTTGTAGCCACTAAGACTACCACCCAGCTTCGTTTTCGGTAGCAGTCTTGAGATACCCGGTATATAGTAATATAACCTTCTGTGTAGCATAATTTCATGATTATGTACTGGTAGGCGTAATTGTATAGCCTAGTTGATTTTGCTAATTTAAAAGGCAATGTCTTTTATTTATATCTGTGGATTAAAAATCTTCGCGGTGCAAAGATAAAATCCACTGCGTCTCCTTTTATGTATTTTAGCAAGCATTTCAAGTAACAGTGCTGCCAAACTGTTTTAAAAACACTTTTATGTTTATATTTTAATATGTAAATGTTTGTACTCACGTCATAAATTGATTTGCACAGCACTTTAGTTTCCGCGTTCATAATCAAGTGTTTTATCAATTTTTATGCGTTTTTTTACAAAGGCCTTCTCAGTGAAGGACTTTTTGTTATATTTTTTTTATTGCATATAACTGTTTGCACTTTCGTTAAATTAATTTATTGCTGGTATTTCTTTTTACTACGTACATGGTGCAACATAAGGAGCGGGGCTACCAAGATGTTCGAGGTTTTCGCGGGTTCAAACCCCAGGGCACATTTTCGACATTTCCGAGTGTGTATTGATAGTCAATCACTACACACTATAGCAAACAACAATCATCGAGGAAACCTGTATAGCATAGGGACTTGTAATAATGTATAGGGAAAATTCTGCCAACCTACACTAACCAACGTGCACCGCCAACATGGTGACCGATCCAATCTCAATAATAAAAAAATATATTTTACAATAGAGTAGTACAGTAGTAGTTGATCCCACAGATCGAGTCTTGTGTTGTGGGTATCGGAAACCACAAGAGACTTTTCGGTCTCACAAATACCCAGACTCAAGACAGATGCCTGTTTTTCACAGAAATATTTGTCTCGATGCGGCGCTCGAACCAGCGACCTATCCTTTCACAACTGGTGTCTAACCAACTGTGTCACGGAGGCTGCATATCAACTTGCACTTCATAAATACATGGTAATAACAAATTCAGTCTCTATCAGCCCATATACGTATCACTGCAGGGCACAGGCCTACTCTACAATTGCACACCTCTGATTTTTCGGAGTTATGTGTGTATTGATAGTCAATACAAGCACGCACTAAAACGGTGAAGGAAAACATCGTACTGTTGTACGATGTTTTCCATATAAATTCTTATAAATCGCTATGGTATGCAGGTTTCCTCAAGATGTTTTCCTTCACCGTTTTAGTGCGTACTTGTATTAACTATCAATACACATATAACTCCGAAAAATCAGAGGTGTGCCCTGGGATTCGAACCCGCGACACCGTGAATATGTTGGCAGCCGCGTCAGACCACCGCGCACTATAACAAATTCAGTAGACACGAATAATTCTTGTTCAGCGCCCTATCCTGCCAGATACTCCAACATGAGTCTTGCTGGTCCCGCCATATTTTCTGGACTTACCGTGTACTTGATAGTAGTATATATGTATGTTCAGAATAAGCTATTTTAGATGACTCAGTTCAGCGAGTGAGGTTGCCGATCGTAATCTCAGTCTTAAAATATGCTTAGCTCGTACATGTTTTGCTTAGTACACGGTATGGGTAAGGATTAGGTTTATAAAGACCTAACGAAATCAATTTGTAAGATAGGGTTCATTTATGTAATATTTTATGGAATACAGCTTAGCCCTCAGTGACATGTTTCAAATGCCATTGGCATATTAAGAATACCGGTAATTTTATCATCGACATAGTAATTTACCTTTTTTTCTTATCGCAGCTTAGTCAGAATTTTCTTCCGGAATCGGAATGACAAACATTACCTTCTTTCTTCTTCTTCATTCATTCATTTTGCAAATCAAATTTCCTATTGCATTCCGAAAACAACATTTCCTCCATTCAATCTGAAATCAGAACACAAAAACACTCTACATTTCACGCAAAAACACTTAGAAAATAGAAAATGGGAAACCCAAATGTAATTGTACAAAGCAAAATACGGTACAGCAAGCTCCCAGCCAAGCATCCCGACGGAGCGGCAACATCGCGCGGCGGGCGCGGCGGGAGCGAGGGCGCGGAGCGGCAACGTCGCGATCAGCTGTTGCCCGGACCGGTTATAAATTCAAAACAGGCCGCAAAAAACGTGATTCGCGCGCGGCCCGCGTCCCGCCGTGTCATAACACCGCCCGCCGCCATGACAGCATAGCGTGATGATGTTTAGAATTACACGCGTTTTGGGTAAACTTGAATTATAACAGGCTTTACTGTGATAAATGACTATGGATTGTGTGACATTGAGGTATGGTTATTATACTGGAAATGTAGATTAATTTACATGGTTTATTTGCGTAATTAAAGCCTTAGGCGGGGCTAAAATACCTGTAGAGAACTTCAGTCGCTAAAATATAGGCTGTATTTTCAAACTGTTTTTAATCAAGCTTTTAATAATACGGAATACATATCTGTGTAATATTAAACGAATATATAACCGTGTTGAAAACATTTTATCATTTTATCAACATTTTATCAGGTTTTCTTAATTTGCCTTTTTCTTTAAACGCAATGAATTAATGTAATTTTCACTAACTTGAAAACGTTCGGCTATCTTGAATATTTGCACAACTATTAAGGACCAAATATATAATAATCTTATATCTCTGGAATAATATCTTGATGGAAACCACTAATATAAAAATATAAATTTTGTTGTACAGATAAATTTTCGTATGTAGAGTCGGTAGAGTCGAGCAGTTCATACGGCATTATCTCTCTGTACTTCAGAGAGGAACAATCTCATAAATCATATGATCAAGATAAATCGTAGGTGCAATTTTATTGCATAGAAATCGATTGTAAGTTGTTATTTTAAATGGTAATTTAAAACTGTCGACAAAATGTCCTTTACCTTTCTTATCTTGTAGAAAAATCCCATTATAATTCTAACTGACAGGACAAAGCAAAAGCCCTGGCTATTTCTTATCAGACTCGTATTGGGTTTTTTGTCAAAAAATATAAAATATGAATAAAATTAACAATTGATATACATACTCTATAGAAAGCATACCATAAATCGATTTAAAATTACAACATCCCAAGCCGCCATCTTGGCATTACAGAAGTTCCTTTACTACATGAAATTGTAAAAAGAACAAGCCAATGATGCAAGCGTGTGGCGCGGCCGTACTACGCTGTTCCCGGCCGAGGGACGCGGAAGGAAGTGCAGCGGGGCGGGGTACAGCGAGCGGCGGGAGGGGGGAGGTAGCTCAATAATTTGCGTGCGAGCCCGGGCAACGGGGATGCCAGTTGATCACGCTGATAAAATTTTGGGAATTTTATTCGGGATAAGGTCTCGAATGTAGAGGAAATCGTCAATTTTAGAACGTATTATACGAGTATGGACTGATAAAACTTGGTATTTTATCAAAGAGCTGTTTAATTGATGATAACTATATTCTTACTCTTCTTATTGGGCAAAGATATTATCTGGTAGAGGTTGCCATTTCAGTTTTATCATTTGCTAAGTAAAATTTATATTTAAATTAAAATATTATTTATTTAGTTTATAGCAAGATAATCTATACAATAATATATTTTGGTTTGATTCGTTTATTGAAGATTTTTTTTTACACTTTACTGATTTCATAGCCCCTACACATGCATAATATTCAATGACACCATTTTAAAAATCCACATAAACCAAATACCCTATTACGCAAGCTAATTCCGGGAAATTTTATTTCCCGTCTGGCAACCCGGTCGGTACGGGGGGGTGCGACGCGCGGGCAGGGGCGGTCGTACAGCGCGTGCGGTGCAATAGCCTGGCCCAGTCGAGTAGTCCACAAGGTCACTGCCGATGTTCACGCGACTACTCCATTCATGAGCCCCACAATTAGGTTCCATTTTGAATTTTCGATATTTGTGTGGGACATTGTGTAGTAAACATTGGCACGGCTTTATTTGTTTACGTGACGGATGCTAAACTATGCTCTGTGCATATCTTATGAAATTGACTGCGGTCTGAAAAGGACACAAGGCGACTGTTACTAACCGCACCTTAGCTTTGTCTTTGTCATGTTTTTTTTGTTTATTTTCATTTGGCAGCTGGATTTTATGCAGTATATGGTACATTCAACTATGCATTCCATATAAATACTGTCTCATGTGGCAATTGGAAATATGATGATAATAATGAATCTTAGCATGAAAAGTTTATAAAGATAGATCGCATAAAAATAAATCAAGATCAAAATGCTAACATTGCCGAAGATTATATTGTGTGAATAAGGAGTGGGCTTAGACTATAAGGAATAATAGTACAACAGTTCTACCAATCTTTAAAAGAAATCGGCCTTACTAAATAAACTAAAACCTTTTTCCACACAAATAGTCGACACTACTCAATATATGTCCGTCATATCTAGTAGCTTTAGCAACGTTTCGTTTCTATAGAACCCATCACAAAGAGTTTAAGCGGACTTCGTAAACTAGAAATAAACGCCATGTTCCATACAAAGTATATGAGGTAAACACATTATATAGTAAAAACTTTCTACAACCCGAGTTGGATGGAAAATTGTTGTACTCGCTTTCTATTGACTGGCGCTCAGTCCGCTTTGTGTTTTATTCTCACAAAGGGACGTATAGTGAGGGATTATAGCTGGCTCTATAAATCCAAATTCTTACAACAAAAAAGGTTTATCTCCATTTCCTGCTGAATACACAGAGAATTTAAAATATTTTTGTTCAAAAGAGGATTTATTAATACTGGCCAGTTATGCAAGAGCACAAAAACATAAATCATAAAAACATTTAAAAATGGAACACTTTTTTGGGACACCATTATTCCAGGCCATTTTGTGTCGTGAAATTTATGGTAATCTGCAAAGCAATTTGATTTAAAATCATTTAGAGGGTTTTAATTTCAGTTTTTCACGGCTTTCGTGGCTCTACTAAACTAACTGATTTGTATTGGCATATTTTGTTTCATCTGGGGCGCGGCCGAGCCCCCTCCAAGTCGAGCTATAGGCCGTAACATCCTTTTCTCGAAGCAATTCAGACCATTTTCAACCCCCCATAACTTCGTTGTGGCTAAAGCAAGAAGCCTGAATTTTCAGTTACTAAGTAGGCATTGTGTAAACACGGTATATTTAAAATTTCATTCAATTTGAACCAGTAGTTTAAGAATTATAATGTGTCAAACTTTCGTAATTTTGTCACTCACTGACTGACTGACCGATCATCAAAAGTCTAAGGCACTTCTAGCAGACATAGAACCTTCAAATTTAGAATATAATTAGTGTTTAGTGTCTAAAGTAAGGGAAAATTCAAACATTTCATAATTTGTGTCTAGTTTTCTAGATAGACCAACTGCGTGAATAACTTTGTAATCCCATATAAATGTATAGGATTACAAAGTTACATTTGCAGTTAATGAATCATTGTACCCGTATATAGTGGAATAATAGTTGTAGATATATATCTATATACATGAGGCATAATAGGAGGGGATATAGAGAGGGAAATGGTGTATTCAGCCCATGAAACTGTACAACATTTCTCTAGAAAAACATGACGAAGAAAAACTTGCAAATAAATAGATTAAATAACTCGAAAATATTAATTACAATGAAAGAAAGAACATTAATAATCAAATCCGCTACATTTGTGATAAATTGATACCTACAAAAATAAGAAAAATCCATAAGACAGAGGCTTTAAGAAAAATCGTTAGTGATATTCTAGAAGTAAGAAGTACCGAAAAGGAAAAAAAGTAGGATTCTACAAAAAGACGTGAGATCCCATCAAAAACATCCTGTAAAAACATCCAAGTCTCGCAGCTCAGGTTTTCTACCGCAAAAAGTTGTGAGATGCATGTAATACCAAGTCGATTAATTTATTTAGTCCTTAAGGGACCTTCTATAGAAAGTTATTACGTTAGTTATTACCATATCAATATTAAAAATTCTTTACGTTTTAATAAATAGATCGACTTGGCCAGTAGCATTATGTATAAATTGTACGATACATTATGTTTTCATGCGATGGCCAAGTCGATCCATTTATTTAAAACGTAAAGAATTTTTAATATTGATATGGTAATAACTAACGTAATAACTTTCTATAGAAGGACCCTTAAGGACTAAATAAATTAATCGACTTGGTATTACATGCATCTCACAACTTTTTGCGGTAGAAAACCTGAGCTGCGAGACTTGGATGTTTTTACAGGATGTTTTTGATGGATTTCTTTTACGCCATATGTAAATGTATAAGGCCACCAATATAGTGTGTGAGAAAAAAACCTTAGAGTATTTATATATAGAAGTAACGCTGTCATACATTCGCGTTTTGAAAAACGTAGATATTTTCTTGTTCGTAATGTTGGTAGTGCTCCTATATTAGTAAAAATTGAATTAATTATTTAGCAATAAATTGCTATAAATTCCTTTGATAGTCGAAATTATATTTAGCTATTATCCTTTTAAAACGAGTTTGAGTAGAATTAAATAGACCTAAACTACTTATTCTTAATTTTTTTACAAATAATTTATGTATGTTGCACAACCTGTTCAAATATAAGCCAATAGGAGGGCAGAAAAAGGTGGCCCGGCACCACCATTTTAATCTACGTTTTTGAAGTACCAGCGCTCCCTATATATATATACTCTAAGAAAAAAACCTATGCTGTAATGTCTCCCCTCGAAGTATCGTACGTAAGCGAATCTGCCAATGACGTATACTTCACACATGATTGACGGCCAGTGGAAAATACCTCGTACTTCACACTGTGACCCGGTAGTCAAGTGGCGTCAATCTTCAATTCAACTCAGTTGTGTTGAGTGCAGTTTCAATTCCCGCAAATTAATCGCGGGAATTCGATTGCATAATATTTTACCGCCATATGAGTTGTAAGCTTATTGTTGCTGTAGGACTAGGTTCAATTCCTAACACTTATTTCCAAATCCCAAACAGAAGCTTGTGTCAGTTAAAACTCCTTTACAGACATTTTCAGTCCTACAAGAAAAACAAATAGTTAGAGACTGTCCCACCCTCACACCCACCACTGTAACTCCTGTGAGCCAGGATCAACAGTGGCACGCAATGTAATGACACCGAGCATTGAAGCTCGGCGAGTCTCCGGGAATGTCTAACTTGTCTTTAACCCGCAACGAAATTAATCAGAAAGTGAAATTAATAGGAGGAGTTGGAAATAAATTATTGTCCACTTCCCTCCGTGCAAAGCGGGCGACAAAACAATGAACTAAACAGGTAAATAACCTCGTAAAAAGACTTTTACAGCCGGAGAAGCCAGCTGTAAAGCACCACGGATCACATCATCACTACATTTAAATGGGACCTATTATGTGAGCTTTTAAACTTGATTCCAATAATAAGTATGGCAAAAACGCCGGAAAGCACGGAAGTTCTTCCTAGTCTCTACAAGGTCCATGTAGTATACGACTCCAGATGATATCTGCATACTATCCAGCATAGTTTTACGCTCATTCTACCAAAGACTACACTCCCAAAGTATATGATGCGCGGACTGCTCATACTCGCAATTAGGTGTTGAACATGGGCATGCAGGCGATTCAACAAGCTTAAAAGAGTAAAGTTTAGACCTAAAGTTACCATGGCCGTGAGAAACTGTGATACGCAATAATCGACATCCAACCAAGTCTTTGTCAAACGGTCACGAACGCAAGGAAAATATTGATATAGATGTCGTCCCTTCAAAGATACCTCCCATCTATTTTGCCATTCATCTAATAGTTCGCTATATACCACTGAAAGCGGTTTAAATAATCTATCAATTTTTAAAAGTTCACGTGCTGTTAAAAAACTTTTATCCATATTCTCCCTAGTAGAGTAATACATGGCGGCGCGATGTTGCACCTCCAGGTCGACTGGAAGTACACCCGCCAGGACAGGCAAAGCTTCGGTACTAACAGTTCTATATGCCTTACACAAGAATATCAAGGCCAAGCGTTGGCTCTGGAGCAGTTTTCTTCGCACAGCGCCGATAGTAGCCCTATCAGCCCATAGGGGAGATCCGTAACAAATACATCCTAAGTAAGTTGCTCCATAGATGATTTTTAGTAAAAACAAACACACAAAACAAATAGTTACTGACCAAGCAACATTTGTCTTGGATGGAATCGAATTCGTTCTCTCTCATTCCATACACTACACGGATTCTCTCTCTCGATGCCCTAAGGCCTAAAAATTTAAACGCCTGATTTACATTAGTAACGATGGAATCATAGTGCCTAGGGAGCTTCATTTAGGGGAATGCCTAATATAGGGAGGGTGCCTAGATAATTAAAAATAATAAATTAGATTTTCTTTGCATCTGCCAATACACCTATGCTTGGTTGGTGACCATACTTTTTGATTACCTAATATTTTTGATAAGTAACCGAAACAATGCACTACTTAAACACATAAATATTGGTATAATATATTAGTTTTTTATTTTCATATTCATTTTCAATAAAACTTTCAGCAGGTGGTAGAATATTCGGACCCAGCCGTATAGGAATTATAATACACAAAAAGAAAACACACTATTATGACTTACACAAGTCGCTGTTCGTTTTCAACCTGTTTCTATATCAGATATGGAATATCGAACATGGCTGTAATTTTTCTCCCTATTTCCCATGCCAAACAGCAGTGTAAATGCACATCCAGTTTCAAGAACATTGTAGCCAGAGCAGCTACTAGACATATTGAAACTTTATATCTTATGTCTTAAGAGTACGAGCGCAATGCAATGCCAAGCATTGCTTTGTAATTCATGGTGTTATTTGGTTTAATTACTGACCATGAGCGGCCGTTTACTTACCATCAGGCGAATGTCATGCTCGTCTCGCCATTCACAGCAATAAAAAATTGCATCACACTTACCAATGAGTTGTTGCCATTTTTGTGATTGTAAAAAAATACACAGACATAATAGAATCGAACCTGGTTTCACACACAACCACAAAGCAACAGTGTACTATGAAATTGTCAAATGAAAAAAAAAATAAACAGCACAAACACAAACAGTTCTACTCGGCTGGCAATAACACGGCAAAACAAAGCCAAGAGCACTTATGAGAGACAATAAAAAAGCATTTCACTAGAAAAACTCGAAGAAATCGTCCCAATGGAGAAGTAATGAAATCTTTACATCGCTTTCATACTGTTTTTCAGATCTGTATTGGTCTATAGGCGTTCCACTGCAGGGCACGGAACTCCTCTACAATCGAGAGAGAATCTACAATTGAGAAGAATTAGGCTATATAGTCGACCACGCTGGCCTAGTGTAGGTTGGCAATCGTTACTTTATACTAAAGAAATTTCCATCGCCATTTTAGTGCGTCAGAGGTGTGCTATGAGATTTGAACCTGCGGTCATCTTGAACATGTTGGCAGTCGCGTCTGGTCCTTAACCATCAGCCATCAAGCACTTTACACTCTTTCCGAATATGTCATATTATTCTAAACTGTCACGCCCTCTCACAACTGCTCCTCCAGTCAACCATAAATTTTAATGACACCTTGCAATGAGTTTCAGCAAATCTATCAATTTTACATAATATCAGGAATATCGAAGTTAACCTCAACCAGAAATGAAATATTTTTTTTACTAAAAATAAATTCTATTTGCATAATAAATTTAGAGCTATATTTATTTTTAATTGAAGTTATTGTATCGTACCTTTGACAGAAGAGAAGGTAATTAGTTTTGAGCCTTTTACATCCAAGGAATTCTCTTAAATTCACTGTAAAACACTGACGCATATTAGTGAAGTTTTCAGACGAAGCTACGAGCGCTTCTGAGAGACTCAAAGAAAACGTCGCGTTGAAGAACGAATTAAATTCTTATATTGCTTTCATATTGTTTTCGAGATATTTCACATTTATTGATAGAGCTTCCCTTAGCCAATGGAATTAATATCGATTATTGTGTTTTAACCTGGATTGGCAAAGCTATAATATCTATTTGTTGTATTATTGTCTTCAATAGGCTCCGTAGCACTTCAGATTTTGGTCACTTTGGAAATTAGTGTTTCTATTAACCAAAAAAATATTTGTGAATATAAAATACTAATAATATTTTAATATAATTAATATTATAACAAATATTTTGTGTATAGAGATTAAGTACTATTATATTGACATGTCATAAGAGCTGTTTAATTGCCTGAATGACCAATAAACAAATTTAATTTCATATTGTAATGATTCTCAGAATTATAATATTATAAACTACCAGAAGTGGTTTTACATTATTTAATAAAATTAGGTATCCGCTTTGCACAAAGTCACGATCAATAATAATCCAAAGACATTCAAACTACTGTCACATGTGTTTCGTCTTCTCTTGAGAGGGTGCGTGCCAACGAGGTAACATCCACGGAGTTCACATATAACACGGCCTCTCCTGACACCCTGGCGTCCCGACAGGCTTAGTCGTTGTCGACCAAAGATGTAGAAATCAACCGAAGTAATGATCCAACGCCATCGGCAAGTTCCTTTTCTTGCAAAGACGTTGAAACCAGGCGTGGCAAAGGCCTAGTTGTTCAGTCAAACGTTGAGGATGGGCCAGCCCCATTGGAATCTATTTATTTAGATTCAAACACTCATCATCCACACCATGATTAGTCTCTGAAACCAAAGTCCAAATTACTTCAGAGCTCCATTGCTACATGTAACAAAGTAAATTTGTTAGAGATTGTCATAAAAGTCAAACCAGTCAGAAAGTCAAAGTCAAATAAGTTTATACAAGCTAAAACATTCAACATATAAAAGTCTAAACATATGCACATACACAGGTCCTCGGTATGGGCCCCTACCGAGGAAATACTTAAATCTACACTAGGGGTCAGGGTGCATTTAATCCCCCTAGCGACTCTCCGAACACGGAAAGCTTTCACACCGAGGGAAAAGGAGGCTGTACTCCCTCGATGACTCTCCGAACACGGAAAGCTTTCACGCCGAGGGAAAAGGAGGCTGTACTCCCTCGACGACTCTCCGAACACGGAAAGCTTTCACACCGAGGGAAAAGGACACTGTACTCCCTCGATGACTCTTCGCGAAAAGCTTTTAAAAGGAACAAACCAAGGTACCAGCTTCAATCTAAGACAGGTACTTAAAGAGTGAACACACACCTTCAAAGAATATTGCACACGTCTCAGGGGTCCATTCACCTTTCCATGGAATCATATACTGAGCAGCCGCATAAGTAGACTTTCCATATGATCCAGCAAGTAACTTTAACTCATATCGGTGATTAGAGAGGGTTTTCACTACCCTATAGGGCCCCCGCATGCCAGAATCCAATTTACCCTGAGATTGAGCAAACTTGACAACAAACACCAGGTCACCCTTCTGGAATTCACGAGGAGGCTTCCGGCGCTCATTGACCATTATGTCTTGACGAGTCTGATTGTTTTTCAACCGTTCGGCCGTCCTTTGTCTGAGCATTTCCCGTTTTGCTTCCCGGTTGCCTTTGGTTAAATTCAATGCCACATCTCGCACCAACGTTCGGATTGCAGGCGTTGCGCTTTCATGGCCAATTAAAAGGTTAAGAGGAGAAGTCTGCGTAGTTTTCTGCTTTGTTAGGTTAAGAATGAGCTGTAAATGCCATAGTTCTTCAGCCCACTCAGCTTTTTGATGATTGACCGCAATACGAAGCATATTCAAGACCGTACGGATGTAACGTTCAACCTGTCCGTTTGCATGATGCATTTCAGGAGTTATGAAGTGAAGCTGTACACCAAGGACCTTCATCCATGAAGTGAAGCCCGTCGACTCAAACATGCGTCCCCTATCTGATACAACTAACTTAGGAGTACCAAACAACGATAACACAATTTTAAATACTCGTTTCAGTTCATTTAAATCTTGTCGACATATAGGTGTCAAGAGACAATATTTTGTGAACGCATCTACCACAAGCATGACAAACTTATAACCCTTGGACATAGGGAGAGGCCCGAGAACATCAACATGTAAGGTTTCAAAGGGAACTTCGGATTTTTCCCAGGATGTAATTGGCTGTAAAGGTGCTCGCGGTACACGCTTGTGGGCGACACATGTTAAACAATGAGAAGTATATTTAGTGACAAACTTTCTAAGACTAGGGAACCAAAAATGTCTTAAAATTAGATCCACTACCTTATCTGCGCCTACATGGCCATGCTCATCATGAAAGATGCGGAGGAGGCTCAAACGGTTACCTTTAGGTATAAAGCAAAGTAGCCTCGGGTCTTCACCCGTCGGCATATATCGGTAATATAATATGTCATTGTGTACTTCATACCTTGACGCATCCAATTGACCTTGTTCAAGCAATCGAATCATATTTTGAGTCTCCTCATCACCTGCTTGAGCAATTTGAGCCCAATTACGTGGGCGTTCGACATTGTTAACATTACATGGGTTTCTACTTAAATAGTCCACGTGCGGCATCATGGTGCCCTTTCGGTAAAGAATGGTGAAATTAAAATCTTGTAGATAAATCCACCATCTCGCCACACGCGGTAACAAGTCTTTCTTATTTTGGGTGGATTTTAAGGCATTACAATCCGTTACCACCAGAAACTGAATACCAATGAGATAGTGCCTGAAATGCTTTAATGCATTTACTACCGCAAGGGTTTCGAGTTCATAGGAATGGTATTTCGGTTCAGCACCTTTTGTGACCTGACTATAATAGGCCACAACACGCCGACTACCATCCCTATGAACCTGTTGTAGAACCGCACCATACCCAAGACTACTTGCATCCGTATGAACTTCCGTAGGTAAACTTGGATCGAATATCGCAAGTACGGGTGCACCAGTTAAAATTTTAATAATTTCTTGACGTACAGTTTCATGTTCCGCAGTCCAGTGAAACTGCACGTCCTTACAAGTCAGGCGCGCAATGCAAGCAGTTCTGGTGGAATACTCTGGGATGTATTTTCGAAAATACCCCGCCAACCCAAGAAACTGTCTAACCTGTTTAACATTCTGTGGTGCAATGGAATCTGAAAGAGCCTGAACCTTACCAGTAGCGGGTCGCACTTCACCGTTAGATATCACCCGCCCCAGGTATTCTACTTCTGTGCACAAAAAGAAACATTTGTTCAGATTTAACGAGAACCCAGCTTCCGTCAATGTTTGTAGTACTCCCCGCAAAGTTTGCAGTCCCTCTTCAACGGAAGAAGACAAGATCAAACAATCGTCGATGTATACCAGAACTTTCCCATCAGTGATGAATTTCTGCAAAGTTTTACTAATAATGCGCTGGTATACAATCGGCGCGTTTGCTAACCCAAATGGCATTTTTACGTACTCATAATGGGCCTCTGGCGTCACGAAGCCGGTGAGTGGTATGGATTCTTCATCAAGCTTTATTTGATGGAACCCAGTCGCCATGTCCAAAGTCGTAAAGTAGGTGCTTTTACCCAAACGGTCAATGTGGTCATCAATTAGGGGTAGCGGAAATCGATCTTTTACCGTTCGGGCATTTAACGCACGGAAATCGACACACATCCGGTCAGAGCCGTCCTTTTTCTTAACAAGCAACACTGGGCTTGCATAAGGCGACTCTGACTCACGAATGATACCCTTCGAAAGTAAATCTTGAATAATTCGACGTACCTTCAACTTTTCGTCATATGACATCTTGTACGGTCTATAATGAACTGGTGTATCGTCCTTTAGACGAATGCTCATGGTACCTGTTGTAACCGTGGAAGTGGCCGTACCTGAAATCATGTGTTCGGAGAACTCGTCCAAGATCCTATTGAGATCAACCAAATGAGGACCGCTTAAACTGGTTTTATACGAGCGTTGTCGGTTATCATGCACAGAAGAAACAGCACATTCAGGAGCCCGTATGATTCTCTGCAAGTCCTTGGTACGTACATATGTGACGCCCTCCCGATTCAGCACATCGGTGCCAATAATGACTGGAGCATTCATACACTCACTAGGGACAACCAAGAAGTCCACATCTAATGAAACGTCTTCCAGCTGAACCACGAGAGAGACGTAAAAATTAACATGCGTAATTAACTTACCTACGCCTTTTATTTGTCGACTGGTGGGTTTCTTGGTACAAGAAAGATGATTTACTACCACTGAAGAGATAAGCGACACCCCTATAGCACCACTATCTATAAGTATGTCAACTGGAATTCCATTAATGACACCAACAACGACGTCTTTTTGTTTTTGAGCTGAGTAACTTGAGCAAAAGTTGACTTTACCTGAATCCGCACGCTTCCTTACAAAGCAATCACGTATGTGATGGCCTTGTTTTTTGCAGTATGCACATGAGACGAATCGATCAATCTTAGCAGCGGTCGGTTTTAGGGCCGGCTCAGTTGCAGAACCAGTGGCAGCAAGTTTCGACTTCTTAGAACATTGCAACTGTTTGTGTCCCAACTTACCACATAAATAACATTTAACGCCTATTCCAATTCCCGGAGTCGGTCGGTTGGTAACTGTCGTTTTCTCGGTACCACTTTGCGCAATCGGATAGCGCATAGCACGAGCATCTGCATTTTCCGATTTTGAGAAGGTAGCCAAATAACCTACCAGGTCCCGCGGAGCTAAATTTGCGTTCATAGCCGCTGCTTTAACTTGGGGATCCGTAACACCCCGAAGCACAATATCGGTGATTAGGTCATCACTAAGGCCCTTAACAACCCACAACTGAAGTAATGATTTTCGTGCATATTCAGCATAAGTACGAAAACCATTAGAATTAGTGGACATTACCTCATACAAGATTGTTGCCCGATCTACCTTTTTGGTACATAAACATCTAAAGTCCTCTTTAAAGTTGGTCCATGAACGGTCGTTGGTAACCCACTCATCCAACCATGACCTTGCATCACCTTTCAAACACTTACCAACACGAGCGAGGCACTCGCGTTCATCCCACCGATTTGCAACCTTGGCCCGATCAACTTCCTCAAACCAGGAATCCACGTCATGTATATTAGGGTTAAAATTAGACACATAATAGCTATGTGTACTTACCGATTTCAATGATTGAATCGCTTCGACAATCTGTTCTGTTCCGCTCGGGTTGCGTGACTCAGTAGAGGCTAATCGACCTGATAAATGCGAATCATACGCTTGCGACTCTAAAGCCTGAAGACGCGACATTATAGTGTGCCAGGATTCATAACCACTAAACTCACGATTATCGTTTCGCCGATTACTATCACAGCGGTAATGGTTGTGGCCACGACTGCGCCCGTAGTCACAACTCCGGCTACGATCGCGACTGCTCTTGCGACTGCTATTATGATCTCGGCGCGTGTGACGTTCACCACGACGTTCATTGCGGCTTCGGCTACGGCTGCGACTACAAGTAAAGTGTCGTTTTCTTACCGGAGGGGTATACCCTCTACTTGAACTGCGCGAACGATGTCTCACCAAGCGTTCGCCGCGCGAGCGGCTGGTAGTAGAATAACACCGGTCACGAGATCGGGATCGACCCATTTTCTACTACAGCAATACAAAACAAGCTTACCAGAGATTATCAATCGCAACCTTGTGTTTCACGGACACTCAAACAAAATAAACCAACTGACTTTTGAAAATTTCAAAGTGGACGTAGTGAGCAATCCCACTTCTGATATAAACTACCAGAAGTGGTTTTACATTATTTAATAAAATTAGGTATCCGCTTTGCACAAAGTCACGATCAATAATAATCCAAAGACATTCAAACTACTGTCACATGTGTTTCGTCTTCTCTTGAGAGGGTGCGTGCCAACGAGGTAACATCCACGGAGTTCACATATAACAATATAGATTATATTTGGCACAATGCCAATAGTTTTCTGATTATATATATCATTATGACGACGTGCATTATGAGCGACTCATCTGTTCAAATTTAATTATTCTCAATTTTAAGAAAAATACACATTTACGAAATATTATTTAGTTCTTTGTGTCGAAATATGATGTATTTTTTACTTATCTCTTATCTCTGTGTACATTAAATATATTATACAGGATGTCTAAAGAAATGGCACACCTGCTGATCTACATTTTATTAAATCGTCTTTGCGTTTGTACAAGGATGTCGACAAATCAAAAATTATTATTACACGTGCTTCCCGTTAACATAATATTACGCTAAAGTTCTGAGGGTGCATGACATCACCTATACGTAAAAAGTGAAAAGTTTTGATGCTGTTAAAAATGGTTTTCATGGTATATTCCGATAACCATTTAATTAACGACGAAACGAAAAAGTACGTATATGTTATAATTTTATTATTTAGCCATTTCAATTGGTTTCATGCGAAAAAGTGGTGATAATACATAAAACTTTAAATGGTATTTTCCAAATATTATTTTGTTTATTATCATATTTATACTATGTCCTTGTATCCAACTTAGCAAGTGATCCATTTCCCGCAATCCCGGTATAACGTTTTATGTGCACATCCAATTCTTTCTTTTTGTGACCGTTAAATGAAATACTGTTTTATTTATTGTAATTGTGTTGTGTTTATAGCATTTATATTTACTATTTAAGTGCCACACAATTATCATCTTCAGTGACGTCACCACTAGGCATAACTCTTCCCAATGACGTCTGCTCCAACCTGTTCATAGCTTATTTTATTCGGAGTCTCTCTGTGACCTGTATCTTTATAAAATATAGTTTGCGTGACTTCTTTTTGGGTAGATCCGCCGAGTGTGTATTTATTTAATATTGTAATACTGTGCTGTATCAGCCCATATACGTCTCACTGCAGGGCACGAGCCTCCTCTATAACCGAGATTACGATTGACAGTAGTTAGACCGTATAGTCCGTCACGCTGGCCTAGCATGGGTTGGCGGACTTTACATACCATATAGATTATTACAAATCGCTATAGTATGGTTCTTTCATCACATTAAAGCTCATAATTTCCAAAGTAATCAAGATCGGAACTTCATAATAGCTGATCGTGTGATGCTATGATAGAGGCATGCGCAGATAAACTATCAGCTTTTATAAAATGACGAAAGTCTGGCGGCCACGGACTCTTGGTCGGTATCACTAGTCAAACCATTTACTTCATAATAGCTGATTGTATGCACAGACAAACATTCATTACTCCAACATCTTTTATAAAATTTCAAAGTCTGGCGGCCACTGGCTCTTAATACTTATAACTAGTCAAGCCATTACTCCCCTGGCTTCTCACATACCAATCAGTATGCCCTTCATCTGTTCTCACTTGCATCTATTAAGCCATTTGCACACATCCTGGCCGGCGACCCAATTCGCGCAGCCTTGGGTTCAGTTCGATGCATCGTACAGATTGCCGCGTCCGCTATCATTCGTCACTTATCTACTTACAATTTGCGTTGACACCCTCGGGCTCTCACAATTGGATAATGGAAGTGCATCTACGGGTGTCGGAATGCTTTCATTTAGTTTAATAGACTACTTGAGGAGAACAATTCTTCAGGTTATTTTGCTTGATGCTGAAACGTTCGGGTCGATGACGCTTGGGGGTTACTCAATAATAAATGATGTAAAATAAATATATTGAATAATTTGTTCTGATTTAAACTAAACTGTATAATCACTCTAATGTAAACTTGTTTTGAAAAAAGAACCGATAGTTTCATAATGAAAAAAAAAGTGACTGAATCTAAATTTAATTCCTTTTCATATGCTCGGATATAAAAGTCGAATGTACCGGATCGGGTATGCTCGGGTTCTGTCAGCCGATGACGCTTTATAGAATGTATTCGGCGGTGGATCATGTATACTTCGTACATGTAGATCGGCTTTAGTCGTAATCACCAATATTTACTGTCGAAGGTGTGCTTTGTTTCAAGAATTTAACATTCATATAACCATGACTTAAAAAAAATAATCAGCCAATAGTTTTTGCTTGACCTGCAAATATCTCTGGTTGTAACTCATAGCTATTACTATATTTGTGTAATGTATACCGGGTATCTCAAGACTGCTACCGAAAACGAAGCCGGGTGGTAGTTTTAGTGGCTACAAACACAATGCAACTAAAATTTTCGCATAGAAACGTGACAATTTATTTTTTAAGATTTTTTAAATATCGTCATTTTTGGGTGGTATATATATATATCCATAGTTTTTGCTAAAATAATAATTTAAACTCTCTTATATCTTAGAGTATTTATAAATTAAAGGGCATACACTATTATTTTAGGAAAAAAATTATTTACCACCAAAATATGGCAATAGGAAAAAAATTTCAAAAAAAAATTGTCGCTTATTTTTGCAACTTTTTCTGTTGCATTGTGTCTGAAGTCGCTTAAACTACCACCCGGCTTCGTTTTCGGTAGCAGTCTTGATATACCCTGTATGTTATGGGCCAAGTGATTAATGCGAGCAGTATTCATAATGCCCGGGCAGTATGAATATTGCCGAGCCATATCGGGCCAAGTGATTAATTACAATCTAAACTCACCTATTTATCACATTGCCCGGGCATTATGAATATGGCTACATGATGATCGGGCAATGTGATTTATAGGTGATTTTTTACGTGGTGCGCTGCCGCATTACCGCATCTGCGATAGACCCATAAATTAGAAAGGTTGAATTGATCTGCTTATGTTTAGTTGTTTTTTAACGTCCAAAACATTATCTTCAGAAGAAAAATTAGTGTACCCACTTTATGGATCAGTTAGGTCGACTGTGCCCCAAAACCGACTCGGAACACCCCGACTTCACGTAGTCTTTTGGCTACCGACCCTAGAGTGTATTTAAAAAGCCGAAGCTGCGGAGGTGAACATGGGTGCCTGTCTTTTGCTACGCAAGGGTGAAGGGGCTGAACTTCCCGTAGCGCCGGAGACGATGCAGAAGCTAATTTGTATTGACAACAAGTGTTTTAAGGGTTAGGTTGCTATAATAGATATTTCTCAGGAATGGTGCGTTACCTTTTTATGGGAGTGGTACCAGGGGAGGTGCGACACTCCCCCTCCACTCCTCCCAACCCACCCCCTCTTCATCATCATCATCATACCAGCCACAGGAAGTCCACTGCTGAACATAGGCCTCCCCCAATGATCTCCACAATGACCTGTTGGAAGCGGCCTGCATCCAGCGACTTCCTGCGACCTTAGTCAGATCGTCCGTCCACCTTGTAGGCGGGCGTCCAACACTTCGCTTGCCTGTACGTGGCCTCCACTCGAGAACCTTTCGGCCCCAACGGCCATCGGTTCTACGAGCTATGTGCCCGGCCCACTGCCACTTCAACTTGCCAATCCTATGGGCTATGTCGGTAACCTTGGTTCTCCTACGGATCTCCTCATTTCTGATTCGATCTCGTAGGGAAACACCGAGCATAGCCCGCTCCATGGCTCGTTGAGTGACTTTGAGCCTTTTAATGAGGCCCACAGTGAGAGGCCACGTCTCGGTGCCGTATGTCATCACTGGTAACACACAACTATCGAAGACTTTCGATTTTAGGCACTGAGGTATTTTGGACGAGAAGACGTCGCGAAGTTTCCCGAACGCTGCCCAACCGAGTTGGATTCGACGATTGACCTCTCTCTCGAAGTTGGACCTGCCTAACCGGACCACTTGTCCTAAATAGACATATTCGTCTACAACTCACACCCACCCCCTCGTGCTGCCCTATTCTAAATTCTACCACTTCGGCTCATTGTTTTGATTTTTAATCGCTTTACATCACTCTGTACAATAGGCACTTGGCATTATTCATAATGCCCGGGCAATGTGATTAATTGATTGGTTATAATCACATTGCCCGCTCTTATTGGGCATTATTCATATTGCCCGGGCATAATGAATAATGCCTGATTAATCACTTGGCCCACAACATATACAATGATACGAGTTTTGTACAGATGGCCACGCGGTTTGAATGCCAAACCTCCAGACAACTTGCCTCCTAAGAATTTGTAAATGCACGTGACATTCCAATCTCAAATGACAAAGACATATTTGTCATAGAAATGTTGTACACATTAAAAGACCTCACATATTCTCGTAATAGAATAAAAAAGGCGTAGAAAAAGGCCAAAATGGACCAAAGTATAGACCGATAACTTCATGGACGACCGTTACGCTACTTCTTTTTATTTTACAACTAGCTGTGCCCGCGACTTCGTCCGCGTGGAGTTTAACAAAAAAGTTAATTAGTCTTTTAAGTTATTTTTTTAAATAAATGAAATTTTCTAAAACGAATATAGCCTAAGTTACTCCTTATTATATCAGCTACCTGACAATAAAAGTCCCGTCAAAACCGGTCCAGCCATTTCAGAGATTAGCCGGAACAAACAGACAGACAGACAGACAGACAGACAAAAAAAATTTAAATATCATTTTCGGCACATGTATCGTGTATATAACGATATGTAGTAGGCCTTTTTTTTACTTCACTTTCACTCTTAAAACAGACACTTCAATTTTATTTATATGTAGGTATAGATGAATGAATGCCGAGACAAACATGCCGTCCACTTGATGGTAAGGATACGACCACTCATGAAAAGTGGCAAAATCAAATAACACCTTGAATTACTAAGCAATGCTTGGCATTCCACTGCACTCGCCATCCTGAGACATAAGTTGTTAAGTCTCAATATGTCCAATAGTTACCCTGGCTACAATATCCTTCCAACCTACGAAGCTAACTTTGAAGGGAGGGAGGTAATACATCATTTGAGCGGACTACATCGACAAGTAAAGCTAAAAGGCACGCCTTTCTCCTCCCCTGACATCTATACTTGTATAGTATTAATTTTCCAATGCAACATTAACATTATGCTTACAATTATTTTCAACATATTAGGTACATAATATGTTTTTTTTGGTAAACATAACAATGAAGAAAAAATAAAAATTTTTGGAATAAACTAACAATAAGCTAATATAACTAATAACTACACAAATACAAAAAATAACAGTCGAATGTAAACATGCTAGTGGACAACAATAAACAAATAATAGAAATAGTTTGACAAAAAGAAGAGTTAATAACAATACGAGTTCAACAAATTGTTATGATCCTAACATTTATTGTTCGCATATTTGCAAAAATCGTTCAATATATCCAATTCTGAATTGTGAGTATCTTGTATCCTAGTATTTTCCCATCCCATCTCTTTGCACAAGACGTTCACGCGCGAACTTGTAATACTATAATAGACATAAAAAAACATACAACAACGCCATAGAGCGCGCAGAATAAAAGGGCAAATTATCCAAACTCCATATATAGATTAATGGTGGAATTATGTTAAATTATCTTCCAAATAAAACACTCAATTGATGTTGTTTTGTAAGTGTTTTATAAGGAGGTATAACTACGTCCGGTGCGTTTTATTCATTTTGCAACACGTAATTTCGATCATCTTGTGACGTATTGCAAGTGTTTCTTTATAACATATTGCGATGAATGGCGAGATTAAGATGCCATTCACCTGTTGATAAGCGATACTACCGCTCAGTAGTAAAGCCAAACAACACCATGTATACCAAAGCAATGTTTGGCATTCGACTGCGCTCGCCATCCTTAGACATAAGATGTTAAGTCTCATTATGTCCAGTAGTTACTATGACTGAAATTTCCTTCAAACCGGAACGTAATAGTGCTTTTACACTGCTGTTCAGTGGAGAAATAGAAATTGCGGTAGTATCTACCCAGGCGGTTTTTCACATATTATGAGAGACCTGCCACTGAGTAGAATATTTGCTTCAGTATATGAGAGGAAAAGCGTTTGTCAGGCGATGTAGATAATGTATAGTTTCTTATGTTTAAACGCTGCTACCCATCAACGACATCATGTTTGATTACTAAACAAAACTCTTTTATTTAAAGAAAAATGGTTCTGAAAATCCTGATGCTCCGAATACACATAATTAGGATAATGAACATAAAAGCTTGACATTGCCAATATTCATATATGTTTACTTACCGCGTAATTCATAAACAATTTTAAAACCTACTTTAGTAATCGATATTTTTATCTCCTTCGCCCAAACTGAATTCAAAACTCATTCGAAAGGGACAAAACATTCGATAACTAAAATAGGTTTTTAAAATTGTCTATGAATATTGCCGTTAGTTGGTACTAGTAGCATTAATATCAATTAAAAATTACATTACTTGTAACATTTAACCTAGGTCAACGACTTTAACCGGGTCATCAGCGAACATCGTCCTAAACCCACATAATGCACTGAGATACCAATAACGTAATTACCTCAAAATTAAAGAGCAGTGAGACGAGGTCGCCACTCAACAATAAACTATATTTAATACGATATTTACGTGAATTACACTTTATGTCATCAACATAATGGGCTTTTTATAAAGGTGCCTTAAAAGCCGCTCTGTGGAGCACGCGATGTATAGCGCTTCGGAAAGAATGTCGAATATCTGTATGGCTGTGTAAACATGGTACTGGGGACCTTTGACCAGGTATTCCGGGAGTTTTATTTTAGTTTTACGAGGTTTTAATACTTTTATAGGGGGAATATATAGAATATGAGTTATGTCTTTACGAGTGGCAGTTTTTACGGTTTTTGGAGGTAACTGTCTTATAAATAGAATAATTTGGGCCATAAAATTACTCATCTTTAAACGAACCATTTTTGTCACTTAAAACCTCAACCAAAGTGAATTTCCTAAATCAAGAACCACACCGTAATGATACTTAATAATTATTAATGTATCGAAGAATTGCATATGAAATATATTATCACTTATTTTCAAGCGATTGTCATTAAACAGCACACAAAACCAAAAGATAATTTAGCGAACTCAAACTACGCTGTACTCTGCACATACAAAGAGTATGTTAATGCTTTAATCGTGAGTCATTTGTCGTAATGTCTGTCGTTTGTCGAGTGTCGTCTATCGTTTGACTCGACGGCTGCCAATGATGTCAGTTCAGAATGCGCACTCGATGAACCTATGCAACCCGCAGGCGATGACATGTATATGACTAAGCGGGCGAATCTGTGAAGGATACTTTAGGCTAAATAGTTAAAGTGCTTCACATAATGAACTTTTATTTGGAGCTATTCATAAACATAAATGATACCTGTATACCATAGGGTAGGTGGAGACTAAACATCGCCATTTTTCTCGAGTCTGACATAATACTTTAGCTTCATCCACTTTCATCAATATTCTCGTCGGCACAGCGTACTTTTCACCTAAACTACTAGTACAATTTTTTACTTTGTAACTCTAGATTTTCTCAATATATTTGATTTTTTTATAATGTTGCCAAATATCTGTTACGTATCTCAAAAGAAGAATTCACATACAGCTATACATTCTTCAGACGAACGCATTTACCAAACAAATAAACCATTTATACATTTTCGTCTGTAAATAGTCTATGCCGTTCAAGTAAGGTCGCGCCGAGTGGGGTGACATAAAGGGTTGTATCAATATTAGTCTGACCCACAATCGTTTATTCGTAGAAATTGGAGCACGTCGTCATCCAAGAATAAATAGCATCAACACCCACTATTTTATGCTGATGGGCTGTAGGATTTGCATTTCTTCGACGTCGTGTGAAAACAAAAACGTCGGCGCTTGGAATAATACGTCGTTGTCGTGGAACTATGATGGGTCTGACATTACGACGTTGTACGATCACAAATAATACTTACTAGAGTAAAAGTAGAATTAACGTCTTATCTTAAAAACGCAATAATTTGTTGTTTCTTAATTATGGCTTTTAATGACTACCAAAATCCTTATAACATTAATCGAGACACAATTACACTTGTTTTTTTTCTTGTAAAAGTACCTAATTTAATATTCTCTTAATATTTACAATATGTAAAGCCTTTACAGGATTTGTCTATGCGCTATGTAATTTTTGTAGATCATAAATGCGATACTGGCATCTTAACATTACAATATCACTTAGGAAACAAAACATTAACACAACCCTGTCGTTTTACGTCGATTTTCTATAAAACATTAGACCAGGTCCAGCCTATCCATAACTAGAAAAGTCTACGGCAACAGTGCCACATTAGTAAACAACACAAAAACTACCACCTAAAAAATAGCCTACTAAATACCGCAGTTTAAACAGAAATTGCTTTATAAATATTATATTCCAGTTTATTTGTAGAAAAAGCGAATAATTTGCGCTGCGCGGCATCAATCACTCGGAGCCGGCGACTCTTTTTATTTTAATTTTTGAAACGTGTTTGTCCCATTTCTTGTCTTATTAACGCTACTGACTGACGTTAATAAACTATGATCAAAGTTATTTTCGAGTGTTTTCTGATAAAAGTGAAATTTTATTTTTTGTTACTGTTTTGTTAGTTATTTTTTCGTAGTTGTTTGTGTTTTGTAATTGGATGGCAGGGATCATATTCAGGAGCGTGCAAATGTAAAGGCCTATATTTGAAACGCTATGGGCTGGTGATGAAGATGGTTATGATTCCATTAATAATATCTTACTTGTATGTACAACTAACGATTTTAAACTAGTAGAAAGGATAAAGCCATTCATATACGTATTATTTAAACATAAAATAATGATATGTTTTTCCACCCTGTATAGTACATAAATATAGATACAACATTGTATAGGGATTGCTAGGGAGTATACAGCGCCAAATAAAAGGGTTTAAACACGCCTCTTTCAATTCTTCTGGTGTCATTAATCATGTGTACGACCGAATCGGTTCCGCTATCAAATAGCTACAATATGTCTTGCATTGCCGAAATGAAGAGACAGGAGTTATGGGAATTCTACCCAAAATTTACAGAGAATTTAGAATAAAATACCCAGTCAGTTGTCACTATTCCAGTTATTTTATAAAATGTATTTCATATACAAATATTATCATAACATATTTATACAGAAAAATCGATTGTGAATTCCTATGATGTATATACTTATTTAGGAAACCGTCAATATTAAAATTTATTTTTGAACTGGTAAAGACAAATGAGTTATTGTCAGATTCTCTTCTATAGCTATATTACTAAAACTGGTGCCTCAAGACTAATTTTAATCGTTTTCTGCGAATAACGTAGTAAGTGTGAACAAGATACGACAATTTACTACTTCGTGTCTGCCAGCTCAACTTCGACCCAAAAAGATCGTCCAAAACAACAGAAGATTCTCACAAACAATACCGCATGACTCGCGTGGCAACTATAGAAATCCTACCCGCATACAGGAAAAAGTCACTTAGGTAAAAACAAAAACGTCACGGCTCCCGCATGTGGCTGGTTCATCCATTACAAAACAATACGTACGTATTGTCCGTCTGTGTCACCGAATGTGGGTACAAAGGGATTGTTGAACTGTCTGCTGTGACGTGGCGACACTTGGAAAACTCATTATGTGTTTTTGGGGCTTGTCTATGCTGAAGCTGTAAAGGACTAAGCAAATCAAAATAGCTTCTATTCATATTTTATATTGGGATTTTAGGTGAACTACTGGTGAGCGGGCATATTATATATCGTAATGTACATTCAAAAATAATATAATATTTTTATGCACTTACACAGAAAAAATGAAGTATGGAAGTCTATAATTCAAAAGCTTTGTTTATAACACTTAATAATACATTTTTCTATAGAGTTGCGATAATATAAGCGACGCATATCAAGCAAATAACCGACGACGGCGCCATGCGTATTTTTAGCAACTAATAACAAACTCTTCAAAATCCCGACATCCAAATTGACGTCCCGAAAGCAGAAATGATGATGGGGAGTAATTTTATTTACACACGTTCCCCTACTTTTTATCAATAAAATCGCGGTATTCCTCCGAACAATGCCACTACTATCGGAATGCACCCCTTACCATTACACACGTAGTTAACTACGATCGAATACCAACCTTGTCCTAATGAAAATATGAGTCGACAGGGAGGTAGAGCGATGCTTGTAAAGCGCAGAAAATCAATTTATGCGCCGTTTAAAGCAAAACAATCTTTATTACAAGGGTTTAAAGTTGGTTCCGTTGTTGTCGTAAAGTAATTTGTACGTGCGAGGGAATGTGTGGACGCGTGTTCATTGTACTGAAGGGACGTCAAAGGATCCTCGCGTTAGAATTTATTGCACCATTTTGATTGGAACCATTCATGTCTTTATTAAAGCAATTAAAATATTTATCGTGCACGCCAATCGCGAAAGCATTCGCAAATAATGAAATTGGACGTTGAAAAAGGGACTCTTATTTTGGTTGGTAACAAGCAATCCACTTCATACGAGATTTTGGATATTAAAATTTCATACCGAATATATATTCTGTATGGGAATGATCTCCACGAAACATTGCATTTGCACCTCTGCCTACTCTCTCAACTATACAGACTTAAGTTTATGCATGTAATATAGTTAATTTAGTCATGGGAGTATGTAGCATAAGTCTTGGAACACTGAAGATTATGCCGTCAGTTCCGGTTGCTCATCACTGGGAGCAGCATGAAAGCTATTAGGAAACATCATTATAATGTAGTTTAGTACTGTCGAGCTAATCGCTTGGACGCTGTTTGAATACATTGAGCCATAGCCCTAAAAAAGAACCACTGTCCGTGTAGACAAATATGGAAAGATGTCTGTTGAACACGGGTTCAATTAATTTCATTTTCTGCTACTACATATCCGCGACGAGAATATAATTGATTAAATTTAAATACTTAATATAAAATAATATATCAGAACTTTGGGCCCTACTCTGTAAATCCGAAACGAAGTTCGAAACTTCGGACGATCGAAGTTTATATACGATACGAATGTACCTACTCTGTAAAAGTTTGAATTTGTATACCGTACTTATCAATTGCATTTATGTAATTAAATTAATTTTTGAATTTAGATATATGTAGTTTTTTCGTTGCGTTTATCTTATTGCTTAGAGCCGAATATATTAGATATCTGATAAGACATATTTACTGACAAAAAGAACTGGTTTATCTTGACTTGCTAGGTAACCATTGCGATCTTTCTCTAAATATGCATTCAGCAAGCTAAGGCACATAAATGCAAGGTTTAAATCTAAATTGAAAATATTAAATAGCGTTCCATCGACAGTTGGCGCCGGAAATTATAATTTTGCCAGGACTGAATGGCGGCTTGCAAAAATTCAATTTTCAATCGGCCAAGAGTTTGAGGTAAGAAATAGTCTGACTGGATATTGTATCAATTTTACGTCTGGCTAAATATAAGTCCGTTCAATAAGAGTAAATATAATTAAATATTGCAAAGAGGAACATATTGAAGAGACCAATGCACCCAAGATATTATAAAGAATTTCTATAGTAAATGTAGTCCACCAATCCACACTTGTCTAGCGTGGTAGGTTAACCTAAATCCTCTTAATTGTAGAGGAAAGGCATGCAGTGATGTCAGACGCATTTGGACTAGGTTGATAGAATGTCAATAAGATGCAAAGCCACTAGCTTCTTTTCAAATTTGGAATAGTTAGTAATGTGGTTGGTTTGACGCAGGGGCGGATCAAGCCTTCAAAAAAGGTTGTGGGCAT
This sequence comes from Hyles vespertilio, assembly GCA_009982885.2. Classification (NCBI taxonomy): domain Eukaryota; kingdom Metazoa; phylum Arthropoda; class Insecta; order Lepidoptera; family Sphingidae; genus Hyles; species Hyles vespertilio. Next base: position 2,347,627 of record CM042811.1, read on the forward strand.
GACCACCCGAAAAGGGACGAAGTGGGAGTCTGCGTATGATCTTGCTCATGATCGTTATAGACCAACATTATTACATAGGCGTTGTTTATCTATACTAAACTTCTTATTTATTATAACTATGTATTTATCAGTCAGTCGATCTCAATAGAGTGGAAGTGTGACGTCATAAGTCCATTAGGGTTCTGGGCATGCCCATCGTGCCCACTATGGTGGATCCACGCTTGGTTTGACGACTGAGGATGCCAAAATTAAACATTTTACCAAAGAAAAAAATAGGTCAAATTATCTCGATTGAATAATGTGTGTAAAAATATGACGCCGCAACTTCGCAAAGAAGTTAAAATTACTCATACAGCTGCGTTTTATAAACTTTACAAAGAAATATTACGCAACAGACGCGGCTGTATAAATTCGATTCCTTTGTCTGTGGCTGTAAAAAAGTTATACATTGATAAGATGTTCTAGAGTCTAGATATAAAATGCTACAGCAGAGACACATGCCAGCTAGAAAGAAATAAAACTGTTGTCCATCAATCAAAATTGTCTCCTTTTGATCTATCTTCTTTTTCCATTATTTTTTCGAGGTTTCGGTACGTAAAGTCTAAGAAAAAAAATTGAAAAACTGTTCGGGTATTAGATGATTAAAATATCTGAGACCTAATTGCAAAGTAATTTAAAAAGGATGCGTAATGCACACAAAGACGTCATCGCTATTACAGCGCGGGCGTAGGAAGATGTTAAAAATTCTTACTGTTATTTATATGGAGTAATAATTGCAGCGTTAACCAACTTAAAATAAGAAGTTGTCTTTCGATCTGTATGTTATATTCGCGATTGTATAATGTATATCCAAATTTTCCTAAAAAATTACTAATCCCATTTCAATAGTGTTTCTTCACTTCTCATACCCTATAATATCTTAATATTGATACTAAGGCTTTCATCCCTATACTCATGGTTAGGCAGGATGTCTGCTAATGTACTAGGCGTGGGGCGTCCTGGGAGGCGGACCTCGCCCGAGGACTGATTGTGCCGGAAACAGGAAGCGAGGCGTCTTCGCCAGTGAAATGTGCGAATCGAATTTAATATATTCGATGCGTTACTGCCAAAAAAGCGCGCCGTTGTAATATTATTTATGTTTGTTTCATATCATAAAGTGTAGGGTATAGATTCTTTTAACATTTTGTTGCGGATTGCGAGTAAGACATTTCTATGGAATTGTCTTCAGTCCCGTCACAGAGTACATTTTACAGTCCCCGTTATCATTTAAATGCGTGTCGATTGTAATTTGTAGCATACAACAGTTGTATAGTCAGGGCCTAATAATGTCAATAGTTACGGGATATTAAAGAAAAAGGATGCGAAATTATATGAATTATATTTTCATATATCATACTTGCTATTTTCATTTACAAAATTTGCCTAAATTGACTGAAATTATACTCCATCGTACTGAGAAGTAACAATAGCATGTCCAACAATAGAGATTTCCGCTTTACAAATCATTGGCTATGAAATTTCAAATTTGAAATCATTATGAATAATTTCTGCAAATGAAATGTAACTATTAATTTCAGTTATTTCTATATCTATTGTTTCATCTATGTTGTATTGTACTGTACTGCATCAGCCTATACACGTCCCACTGCAGGGCACGGGCCTCCACACAATTGAGAGTGGTTAGCCCAAATAGTCCACCACGCTGGTCTAGTGTGTGTTGGCGGACTTTACATACCATAGAAATTCATAGAAATCGCTATGATATGCAGGTTTCCTCAACATGTTTTCCTTCACCATTATAGTGCGTGGTGATGAACTATCAATATACGCATGAGTGAAAAGTCGGATGTGTGCCCTGGGATTCGAACCCGGGACCACCGTGAACATGTTGGCAGCTGCTTTTCGTCCTTTAACAAACGGACCACCACGCACTTATATACCTATATTGTACTACTTAACTTATAACATTACTATCGAATTGTTCTATATGTATGCGTATCGATAACAATCAATCTTCTCGATTATTGATTTCATTTTTCGATCGATAAAAACGGAATTGAAATCTATATTTGTATCAACTATCGCAGGTTACTTCATTGCTTATTCTATACTACGTTTATGGTGTCATCAAAGAATATTTACCGACCCCTTTTTCTTATACAAATATCATAAAAAATCTGCGAATCCAGAACCTCACGGTTAAGAACCAACTTATTTCCCCTACACCAAGGCGATAAATTCCTGGCCAGCACAAAAACCCAGCAACAAAGGGTCGGGAATCTCTCAACAGTGGCCGTAATAACGCCTGCTTACTAATTGCCCGTTCACGCTTCGTTTAAGCCATCCAATATAGGAACATGTGAAGGCTCTTTTATTAGTAAGTTGTACGAACTGGTGGCAGGTCTCTCATATAAGAGAGGCCGCATAGGTAGGTACCACCACAATGTCTATATCTGCCGCCAAACAACAATTAATGCACTGTTGTGTTCCGGTTGGAAGGACATTATAGCCAGAGTAACTATTGGACATAATGAGACTTAACAACTAGGTCTTAGAATGGTGACCGCAGTTTAGTGTTTGGTTTTGCTACTGTCGATGAGCAGTCTTATCCCTGACCATGAGGCGAATGGCTTTATGGAATGCATGGAATTTTAAGCTAAATTTACAAAAATATTGCATTTGACAAAAACGTATTCCAACTGTTTGATTATCTTCCCTAGGTTTTAAACAACATACCTTTATGACAACTATAGACAAAAAGGTTCACAACACACCTGTTCTTTAGTTTCTTAACAAATTCTTTCGTATATCTCTTCTATGGATAAAAAAGATACAAAACGTAGCTGTTAATTACAAAACGAAATCCTTCAAAAGATAAACGTCAAACAAAACAGTATCTACCAAGCCGGCTCGCAGTGACGGCTCTGTAATCCATCCATTCCAGGCGATTATAAAATATTCCTATTTCATACACAAATATGAGATCCATGTAGCGTTATAATTGCGAACTATTCATATAATACAAGAACAATAGCTATCACATTGTAGGACGGAAAATGCAAGGCGAAACATAGGTGTTCTGATTGCACCTGTGCCTACTCCTCCTGGAAAAAAGGCGTGAGTTTATGTACGTATTAGTCGTAGCTAATAGCTTGATTCATCGGTCTTTCTTCGGTTGGGTCTTTGCCCAACTCTCATTTAGGCATAGATGCTTTAAGTAACTTTGGCCATAAATTTTACCTTGAAAATTTAACACAAAACAAATAAATTTCTTTTTTTTTACATTTTCTCCAAACCCTACATTTGGTATCTCAAATGGAGTTCACTTGGTTAAGTTAAAAGTTATGGTTAAGGTGGGTTGACGCAACTGAATCTTAGAATTCGTTAAGTAAAAAAGGTTTAAAACACACCTGTTAATTATAAAACACGAAATCCCTCAAAAGAGAAACGTCAAACAAAACAGTATCTACTTAGCCGACTCGCACTTGACGGCTCTGTAATAATCCTTCCATTCCAGACGATTATTTATAAATGGACGATAAAATCTGCGAATGATTTCTTTTTGAAATCCGTCTTCCGAGATTTATTTAACTGCACTGTCACCTTCAACTTTTCTGCTGACGAGCAAAGAATGTTGTGCTGCAAAATTAGATGGTTCCTTATATTTTATACGCCTTCCTGATTACCATTTCTTGCATTTAATCGGGTTATACCCTATTTTAGAATGGTGACATTTTATATGGTCAACGAATGAAATCGTATTGGCAGTTTGTTTACATAAATTATGCATTAATATTTAGGGATTGGTCTAGAACCGTTCTAAGATCTTTTATGGACTATTTAGATTCGTATATGTTAACAAGTTTTGACAGTTAATGATAGTGCAAGTTTGCCATTTAAATGTGAGTTGCATTGAAAAAGAGATATAAAAATGTATTATATTAATACCTCAAGGTGTTTTTTTAAATTGTAATGATAGGTTTTCTCAAATTTTACTAATAATAATTAATTATGTCCTAATATATATATGTCAACAGCCATTATATTGCCATGCCAATAAATTGCTTTTATTTTCCTTTAATTAAAGTTTTTGAAAACTTTTCACGAAATTAATAAACTACTAAAAGTTCAAAACATAATAAAGAATTTTCTCAGAAAAGCTGATCACAAAAATTCTTGATTTTATAATAAAAAAAGTTTGTGATTCAATTACTATGATTCAACATCATTTTTTAGTATTTATGCTAGATATTATACAAAATGCGTTAATACAGGTCAACTCGATTGCTAGCAGGATTCCAAATCGATAGTAATGTATTCATAGAGGTTAAGTTTGACTCCTCAACAAAAAACGATAAAGTTAGGCTATTACTCTCAAATTTATTCGCGTCTTGCAGAATGCATTAATTTGCCAATTTGGGTTTTTAATTTGGAAATAGCATTGATATAGCTACATAACCTGATTGTCAATCAGCCATGTGTGAAGGGTAAAGTCTCGAGTGCCTTCATCCTAACCAGTGTAATCGTCCTTTCCAGCTATTACAATTTGCAACTTTAGAAAAAAAATCGTGGCCTTAGAAATCCTGTAAACTGTTTGATAATTCTGACACTCATCTAACCACTTGTCTAATAAAATCCATCTTTCTAAGTTCTTTTCACCAATTTCTATACGATTCATGGTTATACACATGCATAAAAACCTCATGAAAATCTGCAATACATCATCTCCGAAACAAAACAAAACCTTTCAAGCAACATGTATGAAAGTTCCAACTTCTACTTTCACCGACAAATCGTTTTGTCATTTGTCCACGGAACCCTCTGCAGCTATCTCTCTCGCACCTACCGCTGTCTCTCTCCCTCCCACTACTAATGCCCGTCTCTATTTTATCCAACCATTTGATGACCGCGCACAATTTTCTTTTATCTCTTTGATGTTTAAAAGAAAAGTGTGTTTTTTAATGACGAACGAATGGTCTCAACGTTCTCCAATTTTTTTTTACGTGAAACATCTTAAGGGGAGCATATACTTCAGTACATTAAGGTTTATTTTAATTTTTTTTTCTTCCTTTCAATTACCTAAATAAATGCAAATGCAAAGTGCGTGGTGGCCTGTTGGCAAACGGACTAGACGCGGCTGCCAACATGTTTACGGTGGTCGCGGGTTCTATCCCAGGGCACACCTCTGACTTTTCGGAGTCATGTGTGTATTGATTGTCAATCACCACGCACTAAAACGGTGAAGGTGAGGAAACCTGCATACCGTAGCGATTTATAAGAATATCTATGGTATGTTAGTCCGCCAACCCGCATTAGGCCAGCGTGGTGGACTATATGGCCTAACCACTCTCAATCGTACTCTCGATTGTAAAGTAGGCCCGTGCCCTGCAGTGGGACGTATATGGGCTGATACAGATACAGACAAATAAATGCAAATTAAATAGGTTACTAGTGTGCAAGTTATTAAAATTTTAAGCCATAACCTATCTACAGAAATGATTGTAATTCAGACTGTTGATAGAATGTATCTTGGTTTGGCTCAAAAATAGGTCCATAAAAGTCCATTATACCTGGCTTATATTTAGACATAAAATCCATCAGTTTGTACATGAAAACATTAATTAATATATTAAAGATGGCATATTTTTTGTTGATAACTAGCGCTCCTACAGAACAACGCACACTTTACATAAAAATAATTATTTTAACAATGACAACACAAACGTTCACGTAATATTTGTGCTTGTCGCTGATAAGTAAATTACTCATTTCCGCATAAAATTATACGGAAATCCTCCGCCATGCCATTGTAGCTTCTAATTGCATTCTTATCACTGCGAGATAAGAAAATGTTGGTACATATTCCAACAGTCGCCTGACGATGTCGCTTCTTGGACGGCTGTAGGAGAAATATGGAATAGAGCCTATTGTATTCTTTATGGTCTACGCTGTACATACTATATATGCAATGATTTTCTTAAAATACAGTAGGTACTTGATTAATTTATTATAAGAGGTATAAGAGGTGTCTAAGTTAATAACGACAATCTTTTTGAATGTTAAACTACTGCAATGCTTTAATAAATAAAATAAATAAATAAATAACACCCAACAGTCATAGTCCTGACCCCGCACTAAGATTGAATTTTGTGTCGTTTGTATCAGGAACTACGACAGACTTTTCGGCGTCACAAAGACTCAGACCCGAAAGAAATATTTGTAGGCCGCACAAATATTCTCTCGGTGCGGGGATCGAACCCGCAGCCTCTCGTTTCATAGACGGCATTTAACCGACTGCGCCACGGAGGCTGTCATATACGGCATATGACATGCCGAAAGACCAATAGAGGAGGAGAAGTTTGTGAAATCACTAATAGTATTACCACTTTCTCCCTCTCTTCAGCCAAAGGAAATCTCTGCTGAAAATAGTCCTCCTTCAACGATTTCCATAGAGGTCTGTTGGAAGCTACCTGCATTATGCATCCAGCGACTTCCTGGAATCTTAGTAGTAGTCTTACTAAGCATACGAAATAGCAAAGCTACTGCTATACATACACTTTCTATAAGACAGTGTTCATTGGTTGAAACAACCTATTCATCCTGTGTTTACGCGTGGCTCTATCACATAAATGTTTTTTTTATTTTTTTCTACCGTACATTATCCAAAACTGATTTTTCGGAGTTATGCGTGTATTGATAGTCAATCACCATGCACTATAACGGTGCAGGAAAGCATCGTGAGAAATCCTTTATACTAAATGGATTAGTGAGAATTTCTATGGTATGTAAAGTTCGCCAAACCGCAATAGGCCGGCATGGTGGACAATATAGCCTAACCACTTAATCAATTAATTAATCCTATCCAATTAATCATACTTTCGATTGTAGAGGAGGCACGCGCCGTGTAATGGGACGTATATGGAACATATCTCTCCACTGCCCCTGCGTTATGAAAACCGTACTTTTATCGAGTCTTTATTATGTTCGATTGCAAGAGCAAATGGTCTACAAGACAAAAAACAGTACGCTCAACAAGACCAACATTATAAATGTGTCCAGTTTTTATTTACATATTTAATACAGCTAATTGAACTAAAAAGCCAACACTTACTCATTCAAATGTGGCAATAAACGGAAACTTGTATAAAAGACCTATGTACTATGTATGTAGCTAAATGATTAATATCGCAATATTTTCGCACACAGCTGTACCTTTAGCTAACTCATGCATTTATGTATTTGAGGTCTCAACTCGACACAAGGCTGCAGAGAAAAGGCTCGGATCCTGCATTTTCGGATGGGGGTCAAAATTTACATAGTTAAAGTCAGCCCAAGAGCCTGATCGATATGGTAAACGGATCACAGTTATTAATATTCATTCATTTTTAAGACTTCTTTTTATTCCAGAAATTAATATGGTTCAAAGGATTCCTTCGTAAAAGTACGGATAATTTATATAGACTGCTGAATACCGAGAAATTTTCTTTTATAACGAATAACGGAATAATTCAGGGAAGAAATATTATTTTAGAGTTAAGACGGATTACATTGAATCAAAAGATTTTTCAATCTCATGATTACTTTTACCTGCATAATGTTATAGACATATTTTTTTATTGTTGTCATAAAAATATATAAGTAGTACATATTTTAGTAGCGCTGTTTATGTTAAAGATAACCCGAAGTGAACTCTCATTAAACGTAGCAGCTTAAAAGTGAATGAAGAATATATTGGCTCTAAAACACAGTTTTAGGAGTAAGTTAACTATAAAAGGTCTCTTAGCTAAGTGTGTCTTGTATATTTCCACTTAAATGCAGGCGTGCTAGTAAAGCAAGAAGAAAGCGTTTTAACTCTCTTTTCATTTGGACGTCTCAAAATGTACACAGGGGGATTGGACCCCAAATATTCTCTAAATACGCGCCCGTTCACTTCACCGTGCATTACTTCATAGTTTATACAAAAACTCACGTCACAAAGACTTATCGCTAATTGATTTTTATTTCAATGTATTCACTATTTATCAATTTGCTTACATTTAAAAGGATCTTTGCAAATGCTTTTCAAGAAAATTTTGTGACATTATGATCTCTATGCTCCTATTTATACGGTTTATTTTAAATTCCCGTGCTGTCTAGTAAGTTTATAGACAAAGTTTATTTCGCACTCTCGTCGAACAAAGATCAGCAATACGAGATTAATTTTCCAGTAGTGTCCTCTTATTTTAACTGCATATGAATGATTTATTCTTGATACAACCTCAGGCTAGATGCAGGCTATACGATACCCAGTAGTTTATAATCTCACCATAGAATACTCAAAATGTCAGTAATACTTTCTGATCAAGTTGCCCCAATCATGTTTTAATCAATCTTCAAAGGCTCTATTGCCTATTTCTTAAAAAACCTAATTGTTGAAAGAATATTAAAATACTTTTTTTTGTTTGATTTCATGTTCTCCCAATATTAGGAAATGTATCAACACTTCACTATACATATTTGTATGTATAGTGAATCACCTTATATCGATGTTTGGACTAGAGCCTAAACTATGTAGTTCGGTATTCTAAAAACTCTCACAGAATTCCAATCAGTGGGACATTTGTATGTTATTAAACTTGTGTATCAATAAACAATATTTCTATTAACTTGCATTGACCCAAATATAATGTTGATCAAACGTATTGCACTAGAATAATAAATCATAAAATTCTCGCTACACGGTGCCAAGTAACTTATAAAAATGGCTGAGACTGAACAATAATCGCCGCTTGACCGACTCTCAAAGTACACGCTCGCATCGCTAGATGACGCTGTGTTGTGGTTGGCGCCTCTTTGTCAACATTTTTATTTTATAACTAGCGGTCGGGCCAAGCTTCACCCGTGTGCAAATACTTTTTGAGACCAACTCCCTTAGCCAAGTTACAAAATACGCTTCTATCGCTTACATCAAGGCTTTAACGATTGTAGAAACTTACCACCACTTTAGAAAAACAGGAACTATTTCGCGAGATAACTGTTTAAAAAGTACTAGTAATATACTCAACGTTGCTACCGTACTCTAAACTTCCCATCCAATTCCTTTGAGTCTGTATGAGTATCAGTATTAATGAACCCGTTACATATCTAGCTGCTATGTCGGAAACACAGTCAGGATTCAATATAATTCATCATCCACAGCCTGTAGGGTCCCACTGCTGGATACAGGCCTATCTCATATTATGCCACTTTTCTCTGCTTTTTTGTCAGCGGCATCTAGGTTTGACCTATGACTATGACAATGTCGTCAACGATCCTTTCAAAATCATCCATATATGAGCACTGTATAGGGAGGGTTAGTAGTCGGTACTATGGTAATTTTGTATGGAAACGTATGTACAGAAAATAAGGCTAATGAATATTCATACATGCCTAACAACAGATTCTCTGGGGAACCTCTCGGATTATCACTCTCTCGGAAACATTACTAAATATATACATTAACTTACGCATAACCTTTTAGGAACTAGGCAGAAATATCTATGCACTGATGGACTACACTATTCAAGGTTTGACAATTGCTAATTATTTACATATCTGAGACGTGCATGGGCACGGGGTAACGCTGGGCACTTCCGATCCTGGACTACGCAAATAGTTACTCACACTGAAAAACTATCCAATTTGAGTAACCAGTCTGGGATTTGGGACGAATTCATCAAATCAGTTTCTTTTAACACAGGATTTCATAGTTTACAGTACAACTGCCAAAAGATGGATGTGGCGAGACGTCTTCTAAATCTATTGATTATTCTAGGTAATATCTAAACTAGTTTTGAAAAGAGCAACACTAGAGTCTCTTGCCCGTTCTTCTCTAGTGAAAACCGCTTTCCGAACCGGGTGCTAGATAAAAAAAATTACTGAATCTAAACGATGTTGAACATTTTAATGGATTCAATAAATTATTTTCATTTTAATTTTTCATTTATTCGAACGTCCGTGAGAGTCTCTACAATTTAAAACTGTGTTAATAAACTTGTTAACACATATTATCTTTCGCTTAGAATACACACAATATTTTATGATGCACTACCAATAAGTACACATTTACTTCGTAAGAGATTGTATAGATGGTTCATTTTAGACGGGAAGGATATCTCGAAAGTCAACTTAGCCGCTGCGCGATTCAATCAATATTAATCGGATATTGCGAAACCGTAAGTAAAGTTCAGGGCGTCGACCTCTCCTTGAGTTTGGGAGTGATTGAGGGATTTGGCCTGCAGTCGCGAGCCATTAGGATAAGTTGCGCGGCAGACATTACATTTGCGCTTGCATAACCTAAAGGTCCTTGCTTGGTCGTGACGGCTTTGGTGCGTGCCCGTTTGTCAACACGTTACGTCAGTATTATTACTAATCTTTTTAAACTGTGTCGTATTTTTTCTACACAGAAATAGAGTGCATTTTTGCATAAATATTACTTTTTATTTATAGACAGAGACTAGAGACACTTCGCTGCTATAACACCCACATCACTTACAGTTACAATACAGTTCGATTACAAAAACATTTGTCGACTGTCGGGTTGAACTCGCCTCTGTTTTCACAACCTGATTTAAACTTGTCCTACCCCTATACTTAAACGATTTTATATGGTTAAATTATAACTTACAGTTATAGTTTACGATCTGAACGAAACGTGACGAAATCCGTTAATATATTTATGGGTGACATTTTTAAACGATACTCGTTTTGTAAATTAAACTGCCCAACAAAAATTTCAATGGTGGGCGACTAATATATTCCATTGAAATAATTTAAATTTATGATACACGCGCATTCATTGTCATAAATTTATGTTTTATTTATTACTGCAGTGACATCGAATTTAAATAAATACAATTAGTATTATTTCACTGTGATACGGAAGGCCGCGGGTTCGACCATCGCACACTGATAACTATTTTTTCAGGTCTGAGTGTTGTGAAACTAAAAATCTCTTGTAGCTTCGGATTCCAACAATACAAGTCGTATACCTAAGTTTCATTCTAAGTTCAAGCTTTTATTTATATTATTTATATTTATATCGATTATAGGGTGTATTTTTTTTAACTGGCATGATCCAGTTTTTTTATAGTGCTACAAAATAAAGTCAATTTCAATTTATATTTGCAATTGGCCATGATTGACAGTAAAGATGTCGAGTTTCTTGTTACTAAGCAGAGCACGTAAGCCATCACTCCCGGTTGGTGTTTTTGGCAATAGCAGTGAACCTTACACTGAGTTAGAAACTCTGTAAACAGCTTCTGTTATAAGGCCAACTAACATCCAGGATATATTTTAAACCAAGAAACAAAAAACACATTTATTACCACACAATACGTGAAACAAACATACTCTCATCATTCAAAAATAAGGAAACATTTTATATTTATAACGTAGGAGTTTGCGCGTCGCATCGCTGTGACACTTATTTCAACTTTTAAAACGCATTAGACCACAGCATAGTCAACGATGGCCTAACATCATGAGTTATTTCTCCCATACACATGTATAGGCATTCTGTTATCTTACTTTGGTTGGACCTAAGTTAAATAGAGAATAGATCGTGTACTTTACGTAAATTTTCGTTACGGAAAATGTTATTTGCCCGCGATTGGATAATTTTCCAGATGACTTGATATCGAGGGGCGGGCGATCGCTTAATCATATGCACGAATCTTTTAGCGATAAACCTAGGACTAATACTTACGATCTCACGTTAACAGTATATAAGGAAAAGTATATGTATTATGTATATACTATCAGTATAATAGCTCCATAAAACGCTTATACCTCGTGTAAAGGAAATGGCAGTATCTTATCAACAGACAAATTACCTGGCTAACTGTATTCAGTAGGTACTTAAAGAAAACACACTTAAATACTTTCTTTACTACTTTCTTTTGCGGTTAAGAAAGTGTCAATGCTAATGCACTTTTCTAATGGCCAACCAATTCATTTAAGAAATGCTTGGATACGCTAGAGACGGTCAAAACACTTAATCGTAATATTGTCATTCTGTAGAAGAGGTTAGTTAAGAGGTATTAGGTAGGTAGAGATAGCATTGGTGCCATCCATAAGTCTCCGAGTTCATCAGCCTTAAGAATGGTAGGTGTTATTTATTATTTTATTTATTTATTATGACATGGAGTAGGAACCGAGGGTACCCACATACGGAGTTAAAATTATATACATTGAAAATTTTATACAAAATTATATGTTTTAGCTGGGGAATCCGAGGCCTATCGATTCACAACGACAAGACCAATGAAACGAAATAATGTTGACGAAGCAATATTTTAGCGCTACATAAGAGTTCTCAGGCTAAGTGTGATACAGTGTTGCCAAGTACTGAAACTCGTCTTAGTTTTAACGACCTATAAAGAATCTTGGATACAAATAAAATATTTTATGTTGATGGATGTAATAATAACAATAGCGGCTTTCAGGTCATTTACATTCAAAATATTACTTAAAAAATAGGTCAATGCGTCTGTTTGCCGTTTATGGTGGAATACAAAGTGTCATTTTTCCATTCTTTCTAAAGTAAACACATACTACTTTTCTATATACTATAATATTACTTTGAATAATGTATGGATACATTATAAACATATACGAAGCCGTATATTAAATTTCGGCCTTATCATATTCTGCAAATAAAACTTAAACCTTAAGGTTATCCAGGATAAACAATTTACATATAAAAAAAAATATCTTCCGCTTACCCTAATAAGTAATAATATTCCTAACTTGCACTGGATTTTACAAATTAGAATCAATCCTTTAGGAAATTGACGTTTTATCCACCATGCTGTCCAAATATACATTAAGATTTGAAATATAATAACTAGCCGACTACACGTTTGTATTCTTATTGACAAGTCATATTTGATAGTTAAGAATTCAAATATAATCTTCAAAATTAATTTATCTCTATTTGATTGTAAAACTTTATTATTTTTAACATTAACCCTCCTTACTCAACTAAGCCATCGCTTATAATAAATAATTTTAATACCTACATTTAAACATTTAACAGCATAAAAAGTGCAGGTAGTGTAAAAGTGACCGCAGCCGCGCTCATTGCGGTCAGAGGAAATGCGTTGCACAAAATGTACTGCAGCGGTCACAACCATAAAATCACTAACCACTGTTATTGGACGAAAGGGAATTTGGCCTCTCAGTGGTCAATGCTCCCTCGCTTCTATGATTTACAGATGCTTTTGATGGACGTAAAGTTTTGTGAGAGAGCGATAATAATTGTCGAAATTATGGACTTGTTTATGGTTGAGAGGGAAGGAGGAAATAAAATATAGGAATGATTTGGGAGCACGGCTTTAGCGTGTGGAAAATTACCGTTGTAATGTATCATCGAAATAGATAGTTCTTTCACTTGTCCCTAGTAATTAGTTAATGATTTTGGAAGCTTCTTGTATTTATAGAAAGTATAGTGATTAAAATATTATACTTCTTGTTTGTGACTGCAAAGGAAAGAAAATCTTGATACGTATAGTTTACATTTTCTTAACAACCATTTCATTTTAGTAATCAATCCTCTTAATCCAATGTAATCAAAGAGAAATGGCTGCTTCAGAAGAAGTATAAATTGCTAAGTAAATACATCTGCGTGAAAAGTTTAAGCTTTTAGAAATATGAAAGGAATAAACACTGCAAAAAATAGATTAAATGTCGCTACACGACAAGGTAAGCCTTCGTATTGGACTTGTAACGTATAAACATCTGTGTGGAACGCTCCTAGGAATACCCCCCCCCCCCCCCTTCCTCCTTCCATCCCCCGCTGGTACAGTAACTTTATTAGCTGGGGTTGAGGGGGTGGCTCGTACGTTGACACCGGCTAAAAGATTGCGAAAAATTCTTTTATTAAAGTGAAATATTTAATTCTTTTTTCTTGTTCAAAGCGCGATACAAAGCCAGCTATGGAACGAGAATTTATAGCATTTTACGCGAACACAACTTTCAAAGAAACCTACTTATTTATTTATTTAATCCTTTTTTGCACTGTACAGAAATACTAAAAAGATATTACACAATAAAAATAATAGTACAAGTGGCGGCCTTATCACACTAGGAAATTTCTTACAGGCAACCATAGGATGGATATACGGTTTGTAAGAATTCTGATATCAATACCATGAGTGTTCATTTAATGAATTCAATGAACATATTCTATATATGTACACTAGCATCTACAATAAATAATATGGATCTTAATGAATTCAATATTTCGTGTCGTGATTTACCCGTTCTCATTGCTTATCAGTGTTTCTAGTAAATACTACTTCAAACAGTCTATTACACAGCCTAAAATCCGTAGTAATATTTGCACACAATTTTCAATATTTAGCTCACACAAACACTCATTCACACTCAACAAAATGTATTCCACGTAAAAATACTCGAATACATAATATTCTAAAAACGTTCCACTCCCGAATAAAACGTCATGTAAAGGCCACAGTATCTGGGTGTGCGCGTTACGTCACAAGCAAAAAGGCTCGTAGCCAAAGTGTAGTATGACGTGGTACAACGGAGCCGCACCGTCTCTGCGGCCGGGTCGACGACCTGCGCGCTCAACGCTTAGGAATCTGTATGTTATAAAGTTTTCATACTTGATGCTTTTGAGAGGGATAGAATAGTTTGCGGGTTTTAGGTCCACTGTGTGTAAAGAACGGGAGATGAACCCGCAATGTATGTTGGACGGATTGGTATTTCTGATTTGTTGTGCTTCGGATAGTACTGTTTTAATCATAGTTTAGCTGATTTATGAAAATTGGATTGTTTATTTTGCAATACTGAATTTAACATTAAATAATGCATCAAATAATTAAGTATATATTTCTATTTTAAAATACCCCGTGGATTCACAACCTTTAATATCTGAAATATTCTTACACAAATTGTGACACGAAGAAAATTTCAACCACTACCGACATTTGCTTATCTGTGTAATGAGGCAGAGCAATAAAGAAGAGGTTCCTTGTAAGAAAACTGAAAGTCATTGATATAAATAAGTTGCATCCGTGCCACAGTCATATCGTAATAACAATAAAATAATTTGGTTTGTATACAATTACCTCGCAATACTTGTAATTAATGTCTAGTCTAGAACAAATGTTTTCCGCTAATTAGAAGGAAACAAGAAGTATCCTGTGGTAATTAAGCTAGCCATAAGCATTCAGCAATAAATGAAATCCGTCCGCAATTCTTAATATGTAACTGTAACTGTATCAGCCCATATACGTCCCACTGCAGGGCACGGGCCTACTCTACAATCGAGAATACGATTGAGAGTGGTTAGGCCATATAGTCCACCACGCTGGCCTAGTGCGGGTTGGCGGACTTACATACCATAGGAATTCTTATAAATCGCTATGGTATGCAGGTTTCCTCACGATGTTTTCCTTCACCGTTTTTTAGTGCGTGGTGATTGATTATCAATACACATGACTCCGAAAAGTCAGAGGTGTGCCCTGGGATTCGAACCCGCGACCACCGTGAACATGTGGGCAGCCGCGTCTAGTCCGTTTACCAACAGGCCACCACGCACTTATATAATTAATATATTTCCCAAAATTACCTAGTCACAAAATCAAGACTTACAAAAAGTATTTTAAATGACAATAGCGCCATCTATAATTTAAATCCAAAAATAACTACACAGTAAACAGGTACCTGGCTATTTATAAATTCTGAATATATCTGAAACGTAATAAAAATTGTGTTCAATAACAAATCCTAGTTGGAACTAATGAGTTTTTCATATCTGTTTTATTGCTGCACGTCATTGCAATTTCGTTTCAATACATCTAACGCCAACTTTCATTTATAGTTTGTTTGTGCGGATTGGACGCTCGCATTGGAGCAAATGTTTGTGTGAATTGCAAATATTAGTTCCGGGTTTCGATATCCTAAGTTCCCACGTGGTTTTTGATGATGAATATATTTTACTCTAAAATTGTGCATGGCCTCGCAAAAAGCATTTGTAACTGTATATTCCGTAATTTAATTATAAATAATCTATTATTTTGTTAACACTGCATCCGATGATCAGTGCCCCGTAACCAGATAGAATATTCACTGGTCAACAACGTTTACCAGCTTGGTCAAAATTGAATATGCATAGGCTAAATCCCAAATACCCATTTGTGTGTTACGATAACGAGTTTCGTACAATATTTTATGGTGATTACCACCAGCAAACTGTCATTAAATGTCTGAAACTTCATAATGCGAATATAGACAAAAAACAAAGACTGGAATATTGTACATTTTATTTACTTTTACAAAGACACAAAGAGATTATATAGTCAATACATGATTATTATGTTATTCATCCATTCACTCTAGGCTCTACGTCCAGTCACGTATTTCTACTCCACAACTGTTTGGGAATTCTTAGACTTTATGTGTCTATGGTCCATAGATCAAATCATCCAACTAAACTAATAGATACCTAACAGGTATTTTAATTGTAACATTCTCGTAAATCTAAGAGACCATTAATAAGTACCGTGTGAAGTATCATACTTTTCAACTTTGTACAGGCGAAACTCACTTAATAAAAGACCATGCAATTGTGGTTTTACGAAAAATGATATTGAAATGTGTTTGAGTCACATTTGTACGAAGCTGTTTGAACTCGAAAAATATGAAAAGTCAAACGCAACCTATTAGTTTAGTTACGTTAACAGAGTTATCTCTGTAAATGAGGTTTTTGTCTTATTGTCTCGGATTTAAATTAAATGAGAAACTTGCTTACAAGCTTCTTTATGTAAACAGTCTAAATACATACGATTTGAGAACATTATAAACTCATTTGCAAAAAAAACGGGCACCTAAGCAATGAACCATTTCAAATGTTACTATTGGTTTGTTTGATAATTATAGGTAGTTTTACTTTCACAATTTTGTAAATTAATAAGCACATAATCGTTTTCGTCAGTATTATCATAAAATTTTGATAAAATTTATGGGTTTTAATGCTAAAGTTCACTAGTAGTGTATGCTCGCTAGTAGTGCATATGCTCGTGAAGTAAAAGTTAACAAAGATTTTTGTTTGTTTTTTCTTTAATAAAGTAAAAGCAGAAAAATGTTTAGTATCGAGTGTGACCCCCTCTAGCTGAAATCACAGCTTGAATTCGTTTGGGTATGCTAGCGAGGATATCCCGGATACTTGCTTGTGGAATACGTTCCCACTCCGCGGTAATCACATTCTTCAGCTCTCTGATGGTCTGCGGAGCCGGTTGTACTGATCTCACGCGTCGTTTCAGAACGTCCCAGACATGCTCTATAGGATTGAGCCCGGTTCTGGATGAAAACCATGTACCCAATCACGGGATGATCGTTTTCTTGTGAGTCGCGCATTGAGAAATCGCAAGTCTTCGTATGTGGACCTTAAGAACAACCTCTAAGAAGTATATTAGTCTAAGGACGGTCAGGAGGAGGCTTCTCGCGGCCAATATACGCAGTCATCGCCCGGCCCGCGGCCCTAAGTTACTCCGTGAGCACAGAGTTGCCAGGCTTAGGTTTGCTCGAAATTGTGAGTCATGGACTCAAGAAGACTGGAATAGGGTATTGTTCTCCGATGAAGCCAGGATATCTCTGTTCGGTGAAGATCGACGTCGGCGAGTGCTACGAAGACGAGGAGAACGCTTTGCAGAGGCTTGTTTTGAAGAAATCACACCTTATGGTGGGGGCTCTGTTATGTTTTGGGCAGGAATAAATTCAATGGATCGTACAGAGTTAGTCTTCATTGAAAACGGCTCACTGACTGGACATTGATACATAACGGAAGTTCTAATTCCTCATGCACAACCCGCGTTGGCCGCTTTAGGCGAAGACTCAATTTTTATGGACGACAACGCTCGCGCCCACCGGTCTGGCGATGTGGAAGCGTATGTGCAAGAGGTCGGCATTCGTCGTTAGGATTGGCCAGCTCGAAGTCCCGACCTCAATCCTATAGAGCATGTCTGGGACGTTCTGAAACGACGCGTGAGATCAGTACAACCGGCTCCGCAGACCATCAGAGAGCTGAAGAATGTGATTACCGCGGAGTGGGAACGTATTCCGCAAGCAAGTATCCGGGATATCCTCGCTAGCATACCCAAACGAATTCAAGCTGTGATTTCAGCTAGAGGGAGTCACACTCGATACTAAACATTTATCTGCTTTTACTTTATTAAAGAAAAAACAAACAAAAATCTTTGTTAACTTTTACTTCACGGGCATATGCACTACTAGCGAGCATACACTACTAGTGAACTTTAGCATTAAAACCCATAAATTTTATCAAAATTTTATGATAATACTGACGAAAACGATTATTTGCTTATTAATTTACAAAATTGTGAAAGTAAAACTACCTATAATTATCAAACAAACCAATAGTAACATTTGAAATGGTTCATTGCTTAGGTGCCCGTTTTTTTTTTGCAAATGAGTTTATATACCCTTTCACATTACGATTATTTCAATAACTATATTCGCATCTGATAAAATGACAACCCACTTGCATAATATATAGAAATAAAACTATTATTTACGAATTTAGTCGCAGATTTGATTAAATTTCTACATTTTTTGACCTTCCGGCGCAAATGTGTAACATTCGCGTATATCTAAAAAAACATAATTCAACCAATTTATGACAAATATACTTGTTAAACACACAAACATTTCTCACTTCGGAGATAGAACCCGCCTTTTCTTTTTTCTCTAAGCTATGAATCTACATTGCCTAGTGTGTATTTTCTCAGATCTCACTGCTTTATTGTTAGTCTACTTAGTAATAAATATTCCTTTTGGACACAACTTACAGATAGAAGCAATAATTTTCACAGGTTACTACAAAAAAACAAAAGAATCATCCAAAACCTCGAAAAGCCTTCACAAAACAATTGAAAGATAGCATCAAAGTTTGGAAACATATAATTTCGACCTCCAGCGATCGCCTTGACCCAATGCCCTGCATCAGGCAAAGGTCGAAGGTCCCCGTGACCTCACCTCGAGGAACTTTCATAATTTCGTTGAATAATTTATACAACAGGAGTTAGTTAACCTCAGTGAGGCTTCCACACGAGTACAATGCTAACAATTAGTTCTAAGATATATTCGGAAACTCTTACAATATTGACGAGATTGTCTATATGCGACTTCGAAAATGTGGTGGTACTAAATTCAGTGCTGTTTTTTGGAATAAAATGGTTACTTTTTCAACAAAATCAAGTAGATTGATATACCTATACCTATGTGTCATTTTATTTTATTTCGTATCTTTAGGTTAGGTTTTAAATTGCGTAGCTTCTAGCAGTTTAATTTTAAAAATGTTCTTTTTTTATTCCATATGGTGTAACTGAGTAGATTACAACTTATTTCTATGAAACGATTAAAAAATTCTCCGTCTATGCTTGACAAATACCTAAAGCAGCATTTGTAATAAACAATTATGACTACCTTTTCACGTAACTATTACTTAAAACACATTAATGTTCAGTCATTAAAATTCATTCTTAGCCAATTACTTTTACAAAGTACATATTTCTATTACAACAAGCAAAACAATATGTGTGATTCTAAACCGTACTGACATGTATATAACGTTCAAATTTAATTCATAATTTTTGTTTCAGTTAATACTTTCCCTTAAGAATTTGCGTATACAGTGTAAGTATTAATCGGTGTGCAATTAGTTGAATTAGTTTACCATTTTGTTTACGCTTTGTATCCTTTACTTAAAAAATGAAATGTCGGAATGTGAGACCTATTCCTTTCATGGCAAAGAATAATTAATAGTTTCCTTCGTGGGATGATAATTGATATCAGCCGAGCCAATGCTTACAAAAGTACAATATAAATCATTCTGCGGCCTGCAAAAACCCATCCCTGCGAAAATGTGGGCTATGGGCATATGTAAATATTTTCTTCCTCTTTATACTATAGATTTTTTGTTCATAATAAGCCGGCAAAATGAGCATTCGCGTCAGGGGTTGTACCCTCAGTTCACACTGCAATGTGCTAAACGGCTAAACCGCTGTTGCATAATTCATTGAGGAAGGCTTTTACCATTTGTGCAGGAATTCCACTGGTTTCCAGACATTCGCGCTAGGCTATTAGCTTAGACCTTAGAAATATCCCTGTGAAAGGGATTAGCTATTGTATTAGTGCAATGAACGCGAACCACTCAAGGCGAATGCAATGCATGATAAAATTGAAGGAACCGTGTCTGTGCATTTATTCTGTGCTGTTATGTTTTGTTTGTCATGTTGGTATGGTGTTTGGTGTGTGTTATGTTGGTAGTGTGTGTTTGATTGACAGGTCTACTAATACAGAACTAAAAAGGCTAGAATAATAATAAAATGCCTTCGGTTACACTAAGTAAGTATGAAATACGTGCCGTAAATCAGTTATGTAAATATATAAGTCATTTGAAGGGTTAATAAAAACAAATCTCGAAATACCCTGATCTGTAACTCCAGCAACGTAATATACATTAAACATACTAATTTCAATAACATTACATTGGGAATTTAATCATATTATCATTTTTGAGATAATAATGAAAACAAAAATAATAAGTTTATGTAAACTCTCATATTTTTTGCATTACTCGACCTTCGATTAAATAGAAAAGTCCATCCAAAGGTTGCATGGAAGAGATCAAAGCTAGCGATAAGGCCGCCTATTGTAACCATGCTTTTAGTTTTTAAGTATTTTATATGCGTCTTTCATTTTGGTGTACAATAAAGCATATATATAAAAAATAAATAAAATAAAAATATTACAAACTAATAAGATATTAAATAGGTATAGTTTATTTATATTGTTAAGTAAATAAAGTATTTTTGCTTCTATATATACATATAGAACTAGAGCTATACCACGAATGGTAACTATGTACCAAAAGTTATTATTTATCTTCCATTTACGCTAGCACAATGAAATATGGGCAATACTTAAACAAATTAACAAATTACAACACTAAACTATAGCTAACTTAACAATTACTCTCCGAATTCATGACTATCATTTTAAACTCACAAAGGATGTTATGTGGGACATTTTCTATTCAGCGAAATGACAAGATGAGTTGTTCCCTGGTACTAATTACAGAGGGCGTGGGAGTCACGCTTTCGTGTTTAGAGGATAAAGCGTGACCTCAGTCTCGCATGTTATAATTTTATACAACCTGAAACCGTTACCTAGCCGTGACAATGTATGATAATTTATCACACTTGTATCACTAATAATTCTACTTACAATAATTTTATAAATCCTTCTCGGTATTTTATGAACCTTATTTTTGAGAATTTGCCAGAAAAATAGGAATTGATTGCGCAACATATTATGTCAATTAGTTGCGCATTTGGTTTGTCTCTGTTATACTTGCATGAACTTTTACTCGAAAATTATATAGGGACAAGTGCATATTGCATTTTATGTTTACGAATATATTCGGCGACTATCGTTCAAATGGATAATTCTAAGTATTTCATTATTGTAAAAATCTTGCGAGGTGGACACTCTTTTTTGTACCAGTTTCTACATCAACCCACTATCGCTAACTGCTAAAGATAGGACTTTACAACCGAGAATTCGATTGATAATTATTAAGGTACTCTTCATCTTGTAAAGAAACAAAACTTCCAAACGAACGTTACTTTGTTTCGTCGCATTTACATAAAATATTATAAAAATTAAAATCCAAATATTTGAACGTAACTAAGCATTGACTCTCGTGTCATACGAACGTTAGGTTTTATCTCGATCCTTCGCGAACTACGTGTGACTTATCGTAAATGCACGAAGGAAGCCGCGAGATCGCTAGTATACAAAGCGAATGGCTTAATATTCGAGCTAATGCGATATACTCGCGTACCGATGGAAATAAACAGCACACTGAACTTTACCGACGTATGAAAACTTGCACTTTACTGTGCTTTGTTTGTGTTGAGGATATTTGTAGAAAACTGTTAGAAGGGGCATAATTGCGATTATATTACTAACTGTACTGTATTAGCTCATACACGTCCCACTGCAGGGCATGTGCCTTTTATTCATTATTATTGCACTTTATTGAACCTAGTGTTCGGCCCGGCCCAGCTTCGCCCGGGTACAAATAGATTTTTGTATAATAATATGTACGTATTACATTGAGGTATTATACTAGAGCGGACATCGGGAACAAAATCTCTGCATATGGTGCATGCACAGTGCACACGGGTACACATTGAAGCGAGAGGGAAGATATGTTACTTCGTAGGCGTGACAGAGACAGAAATAGAATGTACCCTTCATTTTGTTACAAATATTTTGTTTGCAGTGTCCCCTCTAGTATATTATCTCAATGACGTATTATTATTATACATATAAACATTCCTATATAGGCACGCTGCCGCCGCGCCGCCCCGGCCGGCCAGTACCGCCGCAAGCGCTACGTCCCGCAATTTTAAATCTATTACAGATTCGAATCTAATATATATATATATATATAATCTTCGAACATATTCATTTAAATCTTGTGCTGTAAAGGATACACATAGATCTATATTAAATCAACAATTTATTTAAGCTATTTAATTGGATAAGGATTAATGCTGTATTGGTTAAAATCGCTTAGAAAATTAGCCATTATTTGTCGTAAAAAGTAAATGATAAATAAAAAATTATTGTGGGATATCCATAAGAGATAGACATATACCATCGCGGAGTTTTCTGTAGACCTTTTCAATGTGTACAAATATGTAGTACATTATTTTGATAAATCTCGTAGGGTTCAGCCTGCGTTTGCAATGTAAGCGGAAAAATATTGATAATTAACGACATCACATTAGAAACCTCAAAAATTACAATATTTCTCCACTATTTAAAACTATGTTAAACTGTATTCTTATTAGAATAGTAACAGCTACTATTAGCGTTATAACCCTCCTAAATATAATAAATGGAAGTTTTCCATTTGAAAAATATAATTTCCTTATGATGAATATATTTCCCAAAGGGATCGTTTTCATATATCCTGCCGCTCATAAAATGAAAACAAATATTTTTATAACATACAAATACAACAATAATATTGAGTCAGTCCCTTGTCGACGTGGGTTAAAATAACCGTGAAAATATTGTTCTCCCAAGTAAATTATTCCTTACAATATTTACTTTATTGACTTTATAACTTCTGAATCGAGATACTATTTCACAATATTTAGATCTCAGACTGAATATCGACTTATTCAAACATTTTATAAGACCTACAAAACATAAGATAAAGGACTCGAGATTATCAACTCTTACACTTATACAGGATATATCAAGACTGCTACCGAAAACGAAGCCGGGTGGTAGTTTAAGCGACTTCAGACACAATGCAACAGAAAAAGTTGCAAAAAAAAGCGACAATTTTTTTTTGTTATTTTTTCCTATGGCCATATTTGGGTGGTAAATACATTTTTTCCTAAAATAATAGTATATACCCTTTTATTTATGAAAACTCTAAGGTATAAAAGAGTTTAAATTATTATTTTAGCAAAAACTATGGATTTACCACCCAAAAATGACGATATTTAAAAAATCATAAAAAAAAAAATGTCGCGTTTCTAGGCGAAATTTTTAATTACATTGTGTTTGTAGCCACTAAAACTACCACCCGGCTTCGTTTTCGGTAGCAGTCTTGAGATACCCGGTATAAAGCATCTGTTTTACTGCTTACATCCTTCGCAAACGGTAATTTTAGCCGCCATATCTTATTATTTTATATTGTAACGCTTCCTAACCAGTACATACGGGCTATACTTTAGAATATACTAATATATTACCAGTTGTTTCTACCCTTGTTTATCTCGGGGCGTAATGTGGAATTTCAAACGACAAATACTAATGTTTAACAATATGGCATTCTTCGCCTGCAGCTGTGCACATAGCGAAAACTTAGTCATAAAATGCACTATGAGGTGGCGTTTTAACAACGAAATTACATTTTATTTTATTTATACTGCATATATTCAGATGCTTTTGTAATCGACGATGCTAAGATGATAAATACCGTATCAAATGACGAAGATTGAGCAGGTTTTTTTTACAATGAATGGCGAGACATGCATGCCGTTCATCGAATAGTAAGTGATACAACCGCTAATGCACAGTAGCAAAACCAATCAACACTCTTAATTGCAAAGCAATGCTTGGTATTCCTCTGCGCTCGCCATCCAGTGGACTCTGGCTACAATGTCCTTCAAACATACAACAGTGTATTTACACTACTGTTTGGCGGTAGAAATAGGTATTGCGGTGGTACCTACTCAGGCGGATTCTCACATATGAGAGACCACCACCAATAAATAAGGTAGAAAGTAGGATAATATTCAAAATCATAATTTGTCTTATTTAATTCTGGTTGTTAAAACGTACAACGTATTAAAAACTCCTGTCCTATTTGTTCCTACCATATAATTACAAAGGGATGGCGTAACAGGTCTTTTAAACTTAAGATCTCACGGTTCACGAGCCATTTGCTTGACAAATGCGGTAATTATAAACCCAATAAGACTACCACAATTATGGCTCTACATTACGAACTTGGCTCCTATAAAATGCACAAATAAGTGCAAAAATCAACAAAGTCGCCCACCCGCCGAGCGAACGCATGTACCTAACATTTCTAACTAACTGTAAACACTCGGTTAATATAACTGTAGTTTTGCCTCTAGTTACTCTCTCACTCGGGCCGAGTTTAAGACAACGCATTAATAACTCGATTAAGTATGGGTAACAAAAACTTTACGCCTGTCATGAAATATAGATGGCGGTAGTTGGTTGTTATTGATTGCAGTTATTTGGGACGTTTGTCGAACTCATAAGCTGTTCAAAGTTCCATTTGAAATTGTTTCAAATAATGAATATGTTTTGTATCTATATAATAAATCATGGACGTTGGGCACGACTTCGCTCTAAGTTTGAAAAGGTTACGCTTAAGGCCACGCTAGCTTATTCCAGTTAGGGCTTTACATATCAATCAACAGTGGCGTAACTACACCATCTGGGGCCCGTGGCAAAATCATCGGCCCCCCTTTTTGTATGGAGAGGAAAACTGTTAAACTTATTTTCCGGTACACCGGAGAAGACCGAAAGGAATATATTAGTGTCACTGGCCTGCCAGTAAATTGAGGCCGAGGCGGGTCCCTAACGAAAATCAATTTATCTCACCCACCACCAGGTGGAGACATTGGATAGTGGGGGTGAGGCGATTACGGTAGGCCTTGAAATTGTCATCTAGTGTGGCATGGCATCGTTTTGGGGAAGCTACCTGCCTGGTATTTCAACCTGAGGCACTCTGAAAGTACATCGCCAGCTTTCTGGATGATCGCAGCATAAAAGTCGTATTGGACGCTTTTGCATCGAGAAAAAGACCATTAATTCTGGTGTTCCATAAGGCTCGGTGCTTTCGCCGACCCTGTTTATCCTGCATATCAATGACATGTTGTCTATCACCAGCTGGCGTTGATATGCAGATGCTAGTGCAGGTGATGCAAGATAAATCTGACTACAGAATCTCAATCGGGGATCCGTTAAGGAAGGATGGTCTTAAATTTTGTCGGAAATCGAGACCTCCTGGGGCAGGCCTTTCAATGGGGTAAATTGAACATAGCACAATTTAGCCCCACGAAGATATAAGTTTGCTCATTTACAAGCAAGAAGGCCCCTTTTGTCATGGAGACACTCTCTCTAAGCATCCGAGAGTATTCATTGACCCGAATTATTGATAAAATTGCAGTTTAGGTGTCATTTGGAAAGCAAGGGCAAATTGGCCAGCAAAAAGTTAAGGATTCTCAACAGAGCCAAGCGGTACTTTTCGTCGGATCATTAGTTATTACTCTATAAATGCGACGATCTGGCACGCCGTGGAGTTCTGCTCTCATCTCTGGGTAGAAGTCCTTAAATACCAGCTCGACCCACTTGACTCATTTCATTCCTTTATTTCATGATTATCGATGACCTTCGAATCATCGATAATCCCGATCTCACGGAGAATGTGGAGCCGTTGGGATTGCAGTGAGACTTTGGGTCTCTCTTGTGTAATCTATCAATTGTTCCACGGAAAGTGTACTGAGGAAGATGGTGCCACTATCGCTATTCTCCCATCACACTTCCCGTCACCGCAGTAGAATTCATTCTTACTACCTGGAAACTATTCCTTTCCGGAAAGTACGTTTCCAATTTTCTTTTCTACCACGCACGTGCAAGCTTTGGAATGAAATCGCTGCTTCGGTATTCCCTGAGCACTATAACCTATCCTTCTTTAAACTAAGCTTTAAGAAAGTGCTCCCCTTATGGTAGGAAGCGACTTCATTTTCCTGGATCCCTGGATCTTTATAAGTCAATGAGCGGCGTTGACCGCTGACCGTGATGCGGGCTGTATGCTCGTATGCCTGCAGGCCATAAAGAGAACTCCACAACGAGATCAATTAGTCGTCGAAATATCTTTACTACCTGGCCGGAGCCCAAACGCAGCAATGATAATGGGGCCCCCACAGAAGCCTAATATTGAAGTTTCGTTCTTTTTTAAACCTGTAATCTTTGCATAATAGTTAAAAAAAGTTAGTAAAATTCGGGTAAATCTAAAGAACCATTATTATTTTTATGTATCAAAAATAAACCTTGGTATCTTTAAATGGAAACTAAGAAAATAGTTTTTGATTATCAATTTTGTTGGTAATAAATTGTCTAGGTTCTTCTCTTTTTACGGCCTCTCCAGCCTGAGGGTCCGGGCTGCCGAGGGCCCCTAAGGTTGGGGGCCCGTGGCATTTTGCGCACTATGCCACCCTATTGTTACGCCACTGTCAATCAATAAATTTAGTGTGTAAAATTCACTACTTTCCTAATTTCATTGCGGTGTTTC
Organism: Hyles vespertilio; assembly: GCA_009982885.2. Classification (NCBI taxonomy): domain Eukaryota; kingdom Metazoa; phylum Arthropoda; class Insecta; order Lepidoptera; family Sphingidae; genus Hyles; species Hyles vespertilio. The sequence continues at coordinate 2,374,556 of CM042811.1, forward strand.
TCTTTAAGGAAAAACAATCTTTCCAATTAAGGAGAAACAAAAATGTGAAATACCAGAAGTATCAAGTATGCGCCTTGAGCAGAAGTACGCTCTCCATTGGACTATACCTCATTTAGTTAATGTCTTAATCTATTTATAATCTTTATCCTTGATTAATCGGGTTTGCAACCGGTAATAAAAGAGTGTGATGCTAATTTGTTTATTTATTGATAGTACTCCGACGTTCCAGCAAAAAATGCAATTAATCTATTAAATTATACCGTTTACCTCCATGAACAAGTCCCCTTAAAACGAGTACAGCATAATGAAAGGGAAACTTAACATACATTTCACATTGTTTACAAAATAATAAAAATTAACATACAATAGATCAATAGACAAAAATTATGCAATATACCAAACTAACTATAGGATTATTTCAAATATATTGTATGTAATTTAATCGATTTTACATTACCCGTCTTACAAAACGTTTACTTTTAATGATTCAAATGACATGAGGACTAACAATTTACATAAGCAAATGGAATGCTAACACCCCAGTGCCTCGCGCGTATTCGAACCTTTGACCCCGCACGTACGAACCTGCACTCTCTAAGCAATCTGTCCCTTTCACTCGGCCATTTAGTTCTCCTCATCACATGCCTCGAACGAGGATGGAATGCTGCCCTAAAGTGCAAGATTGGTCTAAGTTATAACGAGGTCTTGAAGTTGATTCCTTGGTTACAATATTTTTGCTAAAAATCCATCAGTGCAGAATTTTTGCAGTCTTTTTTATTTTTTGTAACTACAATTTTTCTTGCATTCATGCGTGGTAAAATTTCTTTAAGTTAGTTTTTATTTTATGTAAGTCTGTAATGATTATTTTACATTTCTTTTTACTAGACAATTAGAACAAAAAATATTCGTCATTTAATTAAAAAATAACAGAATCATTGCCAAACAAAACACGACATTTGGGAAACAAAACAAAGAGGAACGGTTAACGCAAATCTGCTAAAACAATAGCACTTACCCACTGCTAAATTTAACTCCTTATTCGATACACGTTCCGGATTTTAACGGCTCTCGAATATTGATAAGAGTGGCAAATAGATCGGGAATTTGAAGTGGGCTTCCGATATTGTGGCATATTTTATTCAGGAATTTCACTATGCGTCCATTGCTTTCATGAATAGAAAACGCGCTAAATCATATGGGTTTAGCGCGGCAATCATACGCTCTAACTAATTAATTGCTGTTTTATACAAAAACATTTTATAATTTATACTTATGTTGTTGAGACTACCTGTTTTCATACTCATTAACATAAACAAACACACAAACAGTATGCAGGAAACTGGTGGGAATATTTCCATTAAACTATAGGTGTAATTAAACTGGATCCCGCTTTTTACTGGACACTGTCATTCAGTTTGTAGTGGCAAAACCGAATGTCAAATCCGGACGGATCGGTTTTTTACTGGATACTGTAAACAGAATAATCGTGTGACTGCTATTATTGCAGCACCTACACTACTAAATTTGATCCTGCAAAAAACTGTTCCAGCAAAAAACGTAATGTTGCCGTGTGAAAGTAGCGTTAATAAGAAGGAAAATGGAATCCACAACACTTTGACAATTTCGATTAAACGCTTCGCCCTCTTAACCGAACACTCGATTGTAGACTAGTCTCGTATTCCGCGACTATTGGTCAAAACCTGTCATCTTTATTCAAAAGTCGTTTGAAAGGGACATAAATATATGGACAAGGCGGAAAGCGCGAAAAGTGTTCCGACGTAAGTGGTGCGCGCGCTCCAGTATACATATCTCTAGAGGCGCATAATTAGTTGTCGCTTGCAACGATTTTGAAAATGCTTGCCTGTACTATGACAGAAAGCTTAACAAACATGAAGATAATATTTTGCATCACCATTTAGACGAGATCTATTAAATTAAGTTAATTCAACATTTATTTTAGCGTGATTTTCACAGTCATATTTTTAAAACTCCAAATGTACTGAAGTACCTATCCTTAGTTTTTAAATCTATGATGGTCACTAAAATAATTATACACTATCTATAATAAGGTCGTAAGATTTACTCAACGTGTTACCAATTATATTTCTGAGCGCAACATACTAATGAAAGCGTAAAATCAAAATTTCGCTCCCCATTTTTATTGGATTCAACCACTCTCCCCTAGCTGGTCCCTAGAGAGCAATCGCTTGGGGATGCAAGGGATTTAAATTGATCCCTATTAGAGGCTATTTTTGTAACGCCACTTAAATGCGGTAAATTAAGTAATTGGTGGAATGTGATACTGGGTTTGTTTGGTGTAATCTTCTGATCGGTTGGTTGTGGAGTTATTTTGTCTGTTTTCACTTATTTATCATTAAACACACCCACTCAACAGTCACATGGACCTGACCCAATACCCACACTAAGATCAAGTCCTGTGTCGTGAGTATCAGGAACTACGAGAGACGTTTCAGTCTCACAAACACTCAGAGCCGAAATAAATACCTGTGGTTCACACAAATATTTGTTTCGGTGCGGGGATCGAACCCGCGGATTAATTTGACGCGAATAGTTTCATTAAATAAGCTTATACACATATTTTGTCAGAACTAGAAATAGAGCTTCCAATCTGGCGATTTAGAATCCATCCAATTAACTATTAGACCCATTTCTTAACCAAATTATTATTAATAATATTTTATTTAAAAAACAACATGTGCTTTAATTACGATTATACAACCATAAGTAATTTTTCTTCATTAAGGTATAATTAAAAATAATAGTAATGTCAGACGTTTTAAAATCAATCAAATACGTTTTATACCAACTATTCTCAATCTTTTCGTCTAGTTTATAAGGGACAAACTATAAATACCGTGAAACAGCAGACTGCAGAGGTGTTAGGGTAGGGCGCGTTAAGTGACAGCCTAGAGCGTCAGAAATAAAAGGACGCCGCAGCCCTGTCTCATTTTTTGGTATTTTTTGCCTGAGATTGCATGGTAGAGAGGGTGTCATAGTGATTTCACCCAAAGTGCCCTAGCAATCTCAACTGCCAACCAACCAACCAAAACCTGGTATTTATTTATCTATTTCCGTTTCGGAAAGGTTAAAGACTAATAAGAAAAATATAGTATCTTAATTACTAACTTAATCCTATTACTAATTACAAGCCTTCACCCATATTCAAATATATCTAATTCACACTAAAAATACTTATCAGAATTATAGTATTACACTTCAAATTTCCTGATATAAAAATGTATATATTGGAATTCACCGTGAATTTGGAACGGTAGTAACTTGATAATCAAAAAAGTATTTTATGATTATTGCTTATCTATAACCTAACTTCAAGTAATGCGATTGAATGCATTTATTTGTGATGTACGAGTATTACATAAATACATACATACATAAACTCACTCTTTTATCCAGAAGGGGTGGGCACTGGGCAGAAGTACAACCAGATCATCCACGTTTCGCCTTGTTTTTCCGTCCCACGATGTGATAAAGATCAAGCACTGTATTTTTATGCAATAAAGGGCGAGACGAGCATACTTTTCGCCTGATGGTAAGCGATACTACGGTTCATGCACAGTAGCAAAACCAAACAACACCTCGAATTACAAAGCAATGCTTGGCATTCCACTGCGCTCGCCATCTTGAGACATAAGATGTAAAGTCTCAATATGTCCAGTAGTTACTCTGGCTACAATGTCCTTCGAACTGAAACACAAAAGTGCGTTTACACTGCTGTTTGGCGGGAGAAATAGACATTGCGGTGGTACCTACCGAGGCGGCCTCTCACATATGAGAGACTTGGCAGGTCTCTCAGTTGGTTAATCCCATTGGGTTTATGTTGAGTCTCAATATGTCCAGTAGTTACTTTGGCTACAAGTCCATATACGTCCCACTACAGGGCATGGGTCCCCTTTGCAATCGAGAGTGATATGGATAGGGGTTAGGCCGTATAGTCTACCACGCTGGCCTAATGCGGGTTGAAGGATTTTACATACAATGGTATGTAAAAGAGAGTGATACAGACACAGCTATTCACCATCAACGTACTTTAATAATAAAATACATAACATTAACGTCAGTAAAATTAAGATTTAATGCGTAGAGAATTTTACAGCGTGTGAAAACCAAAATGGCGGACCAACTTTGATGTCCGCCGCCACCGGAAGTTGAATTAAATGTAATGACGTAATTAATTATTTAATCACGAAACATGGTATCTCTTGCGATATGATATCTACATTATGAACTACATCCGTTTCCGTCGTATGTACATACAAAAGGCACGGTATGTACGTCGCGGGATGATTGCGAATTAAGACATTTCGGGAAATGTCGGCGGTGGTATAATAATTCCCACGGCTTGCTCCTATTATTAATTGTAACTTCCATCCTGCATGCAAATAGAATGACAGCTCACATAAGGTCATAAACTGTATATTTAAATAGCGCTGGTATAAATTGTGTACGATCTTTTGACGTGCGTGCGTGCTCGTCAATTCAATATTTCTCTTTTCACATTTTATTAAAATGGACGTGTTAATGCTAATAGATTACGAGTTTAATTCTTGTTGTTTATATTTAGACAACAGGTTGACAGCCACGCCTTTAAACGCCAGACCTTAAACGATCTTTAGTACCTTTTTATAATATTTGTTTATTGCCGGAAGGCGGAACCTGGTACCGGCCGGAATAATGTCAGGTAGGATAAGGAGAAGGTTTAATTGGTAGGTAAAAAGGCTATATAAAAATAAAAGCACAAAAAATAAAAAGTTAGACCACTCATACCAATGCATTAAAGTTTCTGTCTCTATTTAACAGGGAACCTAAAACATCAATGAAGTGTATGACCTAAAACTTTTGCATTTATGAATTGATTTAAAGGAAACATTAAGATCAACGAAATATCTATACTAATATTATAAAGCTGCAGAGTTTGTTTGTTTGTTTGTTTGAACACGCTAATCTCTGGAACTACTGGTCCGATTTGAATGATTCTTTCAGTGTTGGATAGTCCATTTATCGAGGAAGGAAATTATAGGAGGAAAGCAGTAGTGATATTTCTAGCAAATACGAGGAAATTTTGTTCGTTTTACGTGGTCCGATTGGTCGATATTCTAAACTGATAGTCAGAATTAAACATTTTGACCGCCATTTTAAAACGTGTATGAACCCGGGCGGATCCTTGCCCGACCGCTAGTTTATCCTAAAACTTTAACAATCACGAGTTAATATCTTTATGTGAAACAATAAATTCCAATACAAGTCATTTACCAACTAAAGTACCCAGCAAGTTATAACAAAATAATCCAGACATTCCGTAAACATACCGAAATTCCTGCACCGCGACACACAGCTAACCTTATTACATATACGAGATCTTATCGATCGGTCCAAGATACATCTATGTATAGGATACAGCGTTACACACGAGAATAATTCTTATTGCTCACAACATTAGCGTCAATTTGGTTCGCGGGGCGTTGACCTACAACGGAGGAGGTCGGAATAATTTGCAACAGGCTCGTATTTAGAGCTCTGAAAAATGTTGAATGACGCGTTACAGATAATATATGAAGTAACTGTTTGTTGTTGGCTTTTTGTTCGAAAAGCTGATAACTGAAGTTTCGATAATTTTACACCCCATTTCTCTTTTTGTGAAAACGTAATGTCATGTGACCTTTGAACTGGTTTGAAAAGCACTGAAAATTTCAGAGATAAGCATGCACCTAAAAAAATATATGAATAAATGAATTAAAAATCGCTTATCACCATGTCTGACCTAAGCGATCAAAATTACAGTTGAGTAGTATATAAAAACTTAGTATTCAACAGCCTCTTAGATGTGTACACACTGTGTAATAACTTGGTAGGTTTAAAAAAGAGTTATGTTAATTTAAAATTATAGCAACTACAGAACAAACTTTTTGCCAGGCTACATCTCACCAACTCTCATATTGAAACTCTGTATAAACTGTATATTCGCAAACAATACGAATTATTCCGTTTAAGTACATATCGTTTATACCAATAAACACGATGTCCATATAAGTAAAATAATGGCGGCGCGACGCTAGAGCCATCTAGTGTCCCGTCCAATAAACTAAAAGCTAATTAATTAGCGGACACGTAGAAGTTGCTCCACGGAACCCTGTCACGTCTCAGGTAAATCCTATTACGGCGGGACGTGCCTGCGTTTGATGTGTGTGCGTTTGTGTGTGTGTGTGTGTGTGTGTGTGTGTGTGAGTGCGCGCGTGTGTGTGTATTGTTACGTAACTACAGGCATTAGGCTAGTCTAGGTTCAGAGGCTACAATACAGCCTAATCACAAGTAATCCCTATTTGCTAGGGAGCAATTAGACCTACTGTCTACATGTTCTTGTGCGGTATATTTTATGGGACGGAAAATGAGACTGTACTTTATCCTGAAAATATTCAGGTGGAAATTAAATGGGAAAAAAAGAGTTAAAGCTAGAAAATAGTATTGAAATAAAACTATTATTTACGGATTTTATCGCGGATTTGGTTTATTATTATTTTTTTTCATTTTTTTTTTTGAGTTCCCGACGCGGCGTTTCAATTACTTTACAGCTTTCGTGGTCACGGGGCGGATAGAAAATAGTAATCTTATACATGCTCAGGCGGAGCCATATATTGTCAAGAATTAAATTAAGTTAAACTACAAGTAGTAAGGATATGTTGAGACACGAAAGAGTTTCAGATTGCTAGCATACGCTATTGAACGAAGTACCAAATAGAGTCTTTGATGAGATAGTTTTGTAATGTTTTTTTAAATACGTAAAGATGTATCGAAGAAGGATCTGAAACAGTGAATTAGCCTTTTATTACGTCCACGCCCGTCAGTAGAACTAATTAAATGTATTATTATAACATAAAACAATATTATGTATAATCCGTGTATATCTGTAAAGCCCGAGGCTTAGTACGCATCGCATGACATAATCCAACTCCGCAGATAAACCCGTAACATACGACCTCAAGCGATTATATTGTCGTATGTCGTTTAAGTGGCGTAAAATACTTAGCAACATCGGTACTGTAGGACCTTCTAATAATAAGCATTAATTATTACGAACTGTGCCAACTCTTTACTGCGAAAGCGATCGTCTTCGTAGTCATGTGGGTTGATAGTAAATAACCACGCACTGTAAAAGCGAATGAAATTTTCGTGAGGAAAAATCGATACAGTAGAAGCCTTTACAAGAATTTCTATAGTATTTGATGTCCGTCATAATACGATAGTCCAGCACGATAGACTATTGCTTAAGTTCTTTCAATCTAACTCCCGATTTTAAAGGAATTATTTGGTCATCAGTGAGATATTAGGACTGCACACAGTACAACTGTAAAAATACGTTAAATGTACTTTTTGCGGTTCCTCTTATTTCATAAATATCATATCATCATACCACTGCTTATGATTATGGGAGTTCTGTATGAACTATTTATAACTATTCAATTGATTTTATTTTGCAGAAAACTATAATACTGATGGTAGGTCTCACATATTTGAGAGGCCGTCTGGGTAGGTTCCACCGATTTCTCTAATTCTCTCCCGCCAACAGTGGTTTAAATGCACAGTTGTGTTCCGGATTGAAGGACTTAATGAACCACTGAACATACTTCACATCTTAAGACTCAGGATGGCGAACGTAGTGAAATGCCAAGCATTGCTTCATAATTCATCAGCGATCGTATCACTTACCATCAGGCAAATGGCATGCTCGTCTCGCCATTCATCTCAATATAAATAAAAGATTACTTTAATTATTTAGGATTAAAATTAATTTTACTAGACCGGCTATACGACCTAATAAATAGGTATACGTATATAAAGGTTCAGTTAATGGAATAGCTTAACTACAGGTCGTAAAAGCTCCAGTACAAATGGAAAGGCTTGACTAGGGTAATGTCACCGTCACAAAGAAAACCAACGTAAAGATTAAAAAAGTCACTGAATGCAGGCCACTTCCAACAGATCGCCGTGGAATTCCTAGGAAAGGAAGTGACGGCTATTAGACCGCTGACAATTTAGTTTACCGATATCTAAACACTAATTGGCGTTTATACACCTTTTGCTTCAATCTACATTAAGCTGAGTGGTCACCTACGTGTCACAGCGATGCGACGTGCAAACTCCTCCTTATTTTTTCTTTTATTTTTGATGTCTCTGTAAATATATGTTAAGCGAGTATGTACGTTATCTTGTGTCACTAATAAATATGTTTTCTTTCTTTCTTCTTCTTTCTATAGCTCACTTCCTTTAATCTTAACTCTACAATTTTATAAAATTATTTTGGATTCGATATCTGATCTTAATATACATATATCAATGTTTTAGAGATTATCTACAGTTCAAGGAACTAGGTTTTTCAGGAAATTTCGAGACTTTTCTATAATGGAGAGGTTTTAGGCCATAGTCTACAAACGCCTCTTTCGCGGTAGCTCACTTCACATAACATATATTACGATGCTGAGTATGATTATCCACTGAGAGCTTGATTTAGTATGCTCGAGCCATATTCTCTATAATACGGGCCTAAAACGGATTGGCGGAGTTCACTGTCTCTGTATCTACGTCAGCCTATATTGTTCACTGCTAGTCAAGAACCTCTTCTACAATCGAAAGTACGATTAATAGGGGTTAGGTCATAGACCACCACGCTACGCATACTAGGAATAAAATGTATTAAATAATTGTTTCATGGAAGGCTTTGTTATCTCATGTTATGTTACATGCGGCGCGCAGCTTCCGTAATTTCGTATCTTATTTGACAGCCCTCTCGTGATTGTGTCTAAACTCGACAATAGCACATGAAATATACGGTTTTAGCTGCTTCAATATTTTGACTGTGAACTGTTATATTTCCATATGAAAATGGAGCCATCATATGAAATAGTCGGAACTATTTCCACATGTATATTCTTATACTTATATTTTTAGGAATAGATCCGTTTCGGATCAAATCACATAATGATATTTCAGATAATCTACAACTTATGATTCATTTTTAATATCCGTTTTTCATTCGTCGCCCGTCTTCCATACTGTTCTTTTAGTTCGTTTCTCCACAGTCTAAGAAATATTTTCTCCTATTACATATCTCCGCACTTCAGCAACTTAATCATTTATCCTCGAATTCTTCCCATCCTTAGTACCATAGTACTATGATTCGTCTTGCACATAAACTACGTTCCATATCACTCATTCGTCTAACCGCTAACATTTTCTTCTACTGCTCTTGTATCATAATAATAAAATTTTAAATATATTGATGTAATTTAAAGGCAAGAAATTTCGTCCTTTTGATGTCGTAGAAAAATCATATTGAAATTTGTATAATTATTTAAATTATTATTTTATACAACATGCGAACCACTATATTTAAGTAATACTTACTTGAGAAAGATGGACCTTATGTAACACACTATGACGATTTATCCAATATCCGACTGAGCTGTCAATATGAAAATATTTTTGATGGGGGTCAAGCTTATGTACATATGTGTGTATGTACATAGTTAATATTTTATTACTTTGTCCGTTATTATCACAGCGTGCAATAGACAATGGGTTATAAATATTGTTTACTACTTTATAGAAATAGTTTTATGAAGAAATTACTATTTGAGTAAGAAATTATTATTACAGTACAAAGTATTTCAATGTCTTCAGACTATATTTTAGGAGTTGTTTAAAAAATTCAAATCTCGGTCGAAGTACGAACTAATATATTGTAATCACTTTCTATTCAATCCAATCTTCCAAGTAACTATTACGAATTAATAACAGTTATTTCCAACAAAATATAAATCGCTAAAATCAGTTTTCAGTAGGCAGAGATATCAAAAAACACCTCAGTCAAATACCATATAGAAACAAAAAAAGCCGAATTGACACTCTCCATTTTACAAATCTTTAAAAAACAGTACCTAAAGACAAAAACAATTGGCAACATAAATCCGAGGTGCCAATATAGCGCCTTAAAATTAGCCTCTCATAGAGGTCCAGGATCAGTTTTTTGTTTGTATCGGGGTGGGGGTAGCGCGGGGGTTACTGGGTCACGGGGCGGGCCGGGGGTGGCCCGGGGGTGGCTACCCCGTGCGTATTGGGCGTTCTTCCGATATCACGCTTCTGTTTGTTTCACATGCTCTGTAGTCGAGTATTTGTTTTCAAAATAGCTTGTGTTTTTGATAACATCAATATTTTCGCGATGTTTACGTTCACGAATATATTCTTATAGGGATTTAGTCGCATATTTTAATCTATGAACAATTAGGTCGTAGTTTTGTCTCTTAAGACAAATATTTTGTTAATAGTGTATTTCAAGTATTGCTAAATTTATCTATGCGTTTTATATTTGACTAGCCTTTAGAACATTACTATGTACGTAAGATGAAACTAGATCTTATAAAATTTAACAATTCTTGCCATTAGGGCAGAAGAAACGATATTAAATGTAGACAGTAATTTAAGAAAGCAAGTTACATAATTCTTTACGGGATTTTCATGATTTAGCATATACACATATATACACTGATTCATTGCAGAGCTCTGTCCTCCATTAGTAAGGCCATGTAAAGAACCACAACAAAGACTATGATGGCATAGTACATAATATAGCGTGTATATAGTATAGTACATCCGAGGATTTCCACAACAGTAGGTATTTTCGCTAGACTCAAAAGTCAGGCTGACACAGCATTCACGATCCTGCCCTTAGGAAAGGTCTAAAGTTGCCGTAATGTGGGCACACATTCCCCCGAACAGGCCCGCACTCAGACCACACATGGGGGCCATATACAACCAGATGGCTCTTAGAATACGTGCCGTGTTCAATAATTATATTCTAAACAGGCGCAATGGTAATTATGCTTGGCAGTTAAATTTATAGCTTTAACCTTAAAATAAGTTTTGCAAGTTAAGTAACACGAGGCAAATTGTGTTAGTTATGTATTAATGCACTTAAATGTATTCGCTTTTCTCGAAATCGAGCTTCATTGGAACTGCTGGCTTTAACTGTACTTCTTAAGTAACATCTGTTGTATGCTATCTGTTTAGTAATATCAAATATATGTCACATGTTGAGAAATCTGCATACCTTCAAGGTCTGTTCAGGCATTCCAAAGATGTATGGATTCCAACAACCTGCTCTAGGCTATCGTGATTGGATAAAAAGCAAAAATTTTACGCCCTGTAAAACGTTGAGAAAAAAATACTGTTCAAAATAATAAAGGCCATCTAAATAAATACTTGAGATAACTAACTTTAAGAACCTTACACTTAAGAAAAACTTATATACGAAAGAAATTGAATATATACACATACTTGTCTGAATGTAATATAAGCCAACTTTAGTTTATAAATAATAAATAAAGGCTAATGGATATTGCTAAAACAATTTCGTTAGTCTGAAACATGACTTCGCAACACGGTAATTAACTAATTTGTTGTATGAAATTGTATGCTTTTATCACAATTATTAATCACACAAAAGTAGACCGGCAATCAACTAGCAAACACAATCTTATATGAACCATAAATACCTATTTAAGCGGGTTTTAATTATTTGAGTTTTTGATATTGGTAGTCAAACTACAAACGTAAATATACTGTCAAATATAATGGGTTAGAGAAAATATTTTTTAAATAATTTTTCGGTTATCCAGTGGTCCTATCTCCCATTAGTTTACTTGCTACGTGTCTGCGCCCCTCTCCCCTAAGCCACCTCACACCCCACGAAAACATTTTCACGAGTACTCCGACCAAACTGGAGAGAAAAATTCCAGGTTTTTTTTTACTCTTCGTAATTTGATGGATTCCATGTAAAAATTCTTGATTTTTTTATATAAATATTTCGTAGGCGCGATATGTTCTCATTACGTTTTTTCTTGAGTCTGACAATTTGCAAATTAAGCGTAATACGTATTTATTACGCCTGTCGCGTGAGGGTAGAAATTGTAAACATTTTATACACATGTTTGCTTTTACTTGGGACAAAAATGTAATATATTTTTTTACTTCGTGTAGTATTTATTTTACCTACAAATTTTATTATTGTATTATTATCTCTCTTTAAGCCTGGATTGGATGCCCCTACATTACATTACTCCTCCATATAGACAGCATTTTTTTTATTTTGATGTAAATACTAATAAAGCTGTGGCTTTAATTCGTAAAATCAACTAATATCTATACAAATTCGTAAATTGACAATTTATAGGTCATTACTGCGTCCTCATTATTGGTAATATCGTTTGGTCAGAAGATAAAGTTCAGAGAGTTCATGATATCGCCTCGATTTCGATATCGTAAGAAAGTGTTAAGGCGAAGTCCATGAAAGTTTTGTTGCTGTCAAAAATGATTTTCGTGGTATATTCCAATAACAATGTAATTATTTTATTCTTTACCTATTACAATTGGTTTTATGCGAAACAGTGGTAATAATACTTAAAACTTTAAAAGATCATATCTCTAAAACGGATAGGTATTTTCCAAGTATTATTTCCTTATTATCATATGAATATTACGCCCTTGTATCCAACTTAGCAAGTGCTCCATTTTCCTGCACTCCCGGTATAACTTGACTGTTTGATGTCCCCAGAAGGCTTTCCAACTAAGCCTTGTGGTTTGACCGTGCATTTCTCTGTAATATTAGTTAGACTGCAGGCGTCGATAGCGTTCGATCGCCAGATGGCCGGCCGACCCCGGGTCGAGGACCAATTGAATTCAATTGCCATGTGACCGCCCAACAAATTAATGTACCGACAATACTTTTTGTACTTTTCCTATATATTATGTTGGTTCCTCGTCTATATTTTTTGTGACAGTGGTGGTGGTAATATATGAAAGTAATATATTAAGTATATAATTCAACAACAACTTCTAATATTTAATGTTTCCTCCAAAGCGGTACTTTCCATCGAACACTACACTGTATTTTAAATAAAGCTGCTCGCTTTCCCGATCCCTATTCTTAGGCTTTACTTCTTAAGTCTTAGCCAGTACTGCCAACCCAGACAAATATAGCCATCTTGACCCCAAACGTACTTTCCTATTCCGAACACAACTAACAGATGGCGCTAATGACATTATTCGTAGTGTGTAACTTTCGACATTAATCAGGCTCATAAAAGGTAGACAAAGGCAGTAATTTAGGCGCAACCTAATTGGTATTTAGGGCTATACACGCCTAAAACCTGACTTTATTATGACATTAAGGTAAAATACCGCGCGAACTATATTTGACCTTCTATAGCTTTAGCGTTGAATACCCGACATTTATAATTAGGGAGGTATCTTCAAGCATTCCGGTAAAGGTACGTACAGACTGGCGTTTAACAAATATTGTGATTAAAGAAGGGGTAAAAAGGGAAGTTTTTGCAATTGTCAAGATGGCACGTTGACCGTCTCAAAGATTTCTGTCGTGGAATACCCAAAGTAGATTCTCTTATGGATAGGAACTACGGTTTCAAAAATTAAATGGCATACCATTTTCCCTGCTCGAGTCTGGGCCCGCTCCGAAAATTATTTCAGATAACTTTTCCTAATAAATTCCAACGAAATCTGCTATTGAAAACAATAAAAACTGAATATACTACCTTTTTGTCACTACTCAAAAAATTCTAAAAATCACGCATAAACTAACCAGCTACTTAGGCTTCAATTAAAACACAACAGACATTGAATTAATCATATCAATCATAATTTATTTATTTTTGATTAACTCGCAGACGTTTGTTTGAAACTGTCAGCTCCTTCATGTTCATTTAAAAACTCTTATTACTCAGTTAAGTGTGTAGTTTCAGTTTGTGTTTTTGTGAGTCAGTGCCGTAAATAACCGTGTTCCGTCATTGATATGGCGATAAACGAAACTCTGAGTCATGCAGTAGTTTTTGTGATAATCGTCTGCTAAAACAATGTCCTGTAACTTATATTGCAGTTGTTATTTTTGGATTGTGAGTTTGAGGCTGTGTTATAGGCATTAAATAGTACCACCGAATTTATTATTAAACATACATACAGTGTCGTAATCGGCTATTGTAGGTTCACTTGTATCGCATAGACTCTCCCGAAAAAAATTACGTGGCGATCTGAAACTCGAGTCTTTCACGGGACGTTTTCCTCTAATTTTCTGAGAGTTTTCCACAGTGGTAATAAAAAAATCGGTTATAAATATCCTGGTATATTTGCCTCTGAAGTTATACCTAGCCCTTATAGATGGCTCTAGAATATAATTCGTATTAGACATAGCGACAGGATCATCATCACCCCGTCGCAAATATTAGCGTAATCCCATGCTTGTATGAATGTAAAGTTCTTTATTACTAGAACGAATTATTTTCACCTTGCCTATATTTTTCTCGGAGAACAATCCAATGAAAGTCCAAACAAAATCACTTAAACGTAATTAGGTAAGTAAAGATATAAAAAAAAAACTTTTAACACTTACACAAGCAATAATAAAACGTTAATTAAATAGAACTCTAATTAGAAATCTATCTTGATCCAACTTGGCTAATAGCTGCAGCCTGGTCAGAATTACTGATATCGACTATCGACTTTGAAAGTTGATTGAAAGACGAAGAACCTTTTATTTCTAACTGTTGTGTTATAAAAACGACTGTATGCGCGTAATACAAATATTACCTAAGTCTATACCAGTTTATAGACATTCAATAACAGACATAACCTAGAATAACATTACCTTAAGCGAGTTCTGTTGTTTTATATTATTTTTAGTACTTGTACGATATTATAGCATTTCACAGTCAATAGTATCTATAAAACCTTTTAAATATTCTTTATGTAACGAAGCATCTTACATTTTTATGTCAATTGCAGAAATAAAACGTAATTGCTTACGAAATATTTAGACGCCATCTTTGAAAAAAAAAAGGTCGTCAGTTCAAACTACAAGCTCTTGAAGTTCGTTATTTTATGCATATATTTTCCTTTGCTGCAAACATCGCATCATACTAAAATAGATCAAGGCATTTGCATGATCCTAATTAACAGTGATGAGCGTAAATCCAAAATAAACCGTGCCCGTCTAATGGTTTTGACATGAAAAAATCGTTGACATTTCTCAAACTAAAAATGCGTGGAGAATGTTTCTGTAATCTCAATATTCTAGTGTGCCAGCTGTTCTTAAAACCTACTTGAATTACAAAAATATCTTAGAATAAAAAACTGATGGAAGATATATTCAAACCAGAGAAATTTGAAATATTTAATTGCGATATTGATCCCTATTTGTACAAGCAACTTTTTTTTGGCGATACGAGCTTGCCATTTGCCTCATAGTAAACAATGCGACCGCTTGTGGACAGTAGCAAAACCAAACAGCACTATGAAATAAAGCAATGCTTGGCATTCCACTGCGCTCGCTATCCTATTACCAGTGGCGTAACTACCCCGCCGGGGGCCCGTGGCAAAATTAATCAAATGGGGCCCTTCATCAAGGTAAAAAAAACTTAATATTGTAGTTAAATTTTTATGATTATTTTTTATTGTGGCCTTTTGGTAAACGGACAAGACGTGGCCGCCAATATGCTACTGGTGGTCGCGGGTATGAATTCCAAGGCTCACCTCTGATTTTTCGGAGTCATGTGTGTATTGATAGTCAACCACAACGCACTAAGAAAATGAAGAAAAATATATTCAGGAAACCTACGATTTGTAAGAATTTCTATGCTACGCTAAGTCCGCCAGCCCGCACCAGCGTGGTGGACTATATGGTCTAACCACTCTCTTTCGTACTTTTGATTGTAAGGGAGGCCCGTGCCTTGCAATGGTACCTATGTGGGCAATCTCCAATTTCTCTATGGCCACGAAAAGCTAAATTGGTATCTTTGTGAATATAGTAAGTCCTCAAAAAAAGTTTTTTTTAATCGATTATTGCTCCTCATCTAGTATCCAATTTAAGCACCATTGTTCATACAAAAGACATGAATCCAAGTTAATTTTCGATGTTTCGTGTGTCTATCGCATTTACAATTTGTTTTCAGTCGTCATTAACTCCAAACATTTTTTTGATTTATCAGCATTTTGTTGTGATCTGCTGGACATAGGCCTCTTCCAAATGGCGCCATTTCACTCTGTCGGCGAGTTGTCACATCCAGCATGTGACAGCAATCTTTTGCAAATCGTCACTCTACCTAGCTGGAGGGCGTCTTACACTACGTTAACCAAGACGCAGTCTCAAGATCACGTTTACTCCAACGGTTATTCTTCGACAGATGTGGCCACTGCAATTCCACTTCAGCTTGCTAATTCTCGTTTGCTATGTCTATAACTTTGGTTCTCTTTAGAATAAGCTCATTACGGATCCTAATCCTTCAAAGAGACACCGAGCATAGCACGCTCCATGGCTCGCTGAGTGACCTTAAGCTAGTGGACCAGTTGTTCTGTGAGTGTCCTAGAACCGTAGGTCGTTTTCAAGCTTTTTGGTAGAGTTGACATGAAGACTCGTAGACTCCTTCTCAAATTGTTTCTACCTAGTAAAAGGTCTGCCCCAGGTAAGTATATTCGGAAAAAAACTTCGAGCTGGTGACCTCATACAGCGACAGTTCTTGGATCAGGGTGGTGGTTGATCATTATTTTGGCTTGTCGAAGTTAATTTTAAGATCAATTCGCTGTGAGGCTGAAGCCAGGCAGTACAGCACCTGTTGCAACTCCTCCAGCGATTCCGCCATCAAGACTATATAGTCAGTGAATCGTTGTAGACGCGTTTGTTTATATTTATTTATTTGTTATTTATTGTCACTGTCTCTTAGAGGAGACCATTGGGCTTTAATATTAATTATAGTAATGTACAATGTGGAGCTTATAGTGTGCCTTTCTCACCTACAAATCTTTTCACGGCGTATTTTTTTTTTATTACACTTGTCTGTAATATATAGAGATTTAATATTTTCTACTCCTAAATATGGTTGAATATCATGTTAGCTTGTACTTTTTTGTGGATTTGGTTGTGGTTTTAGGTCTGAATATTCTCTATCGTCGGAATTTGCTATTATATAATTTTTAGTTTCGTCCATATTCATTTCCTAGACTCATCAATAAATTGCTCGTTCCGAAAGTACTGACTATTTCAGATATATTTTTATTTATTGCTACAGACTCTCTCTTTCTCTTTCGTTTTTCGCTGCCACTGAAATAATTTCTAGAACAAAGCATGTTTAAATTTGTTTGGAAAATATTACCTTAATATTTATAAAATTATATTTTTTTAGTTTCTAACTGAGTTTATACTATAATGAAACTAAAACAAAACAATGAAATCAAATATTATGACGAAATGTTTGCCAAGTTTAAAAATATGTAGTCAATTATTGTTTATTATTACGAATTCCGTTATTAATGTTACGTTCCTCTCTGCTTTCACCTTGTTGGGCTTTAGCCCGAGGCCCTATCGAGCCAGAGCCCTGTCGGGCCTGAGACCCTGTAGGACCGGGGCCCTCCCGGCCGGGGGCCTGTGGCATTTTGCGCACTCTGCCACCCTATTGTTACGCCACTGCCTATTACATAAGATGTGAAGTCTCAAAATTTCCAGTAGTTACTCTACTACAATATCCTATAATAATTAATATAATTTGGTTGTCTGGAAGAGATCGCTAATAGCGATAAGACCGCCAGTTGTTGCACTATTTCAAAAAATGTAAACTGTTTTACTTGTATGTAATATGTGGTGAACAATAGTGTTATCTATATATCTATCTATCTATCTATCAATATCTTTCAAACATGAATGCCACAGTGCATTTACGCTGTTGTTTGGCGTCATCGTATTGACAGCACAATCCCACTGTCTCTTACCATACAGTGGTCAAATTTGAGAAGCTATTACGCAGTTTCTTTGTCTAGGCTACTCTAAAGGCTTCGTTCACCTCTCTCAGTAAAGCGTCAAGTACGCTAGTCATCAGTTAAAGTCATCCGCCACAACACTTGACAATTTCTCATTGTTTGTTTTCATGAAAAAATACGGTATCATATTTGCAGAAGCCAATTTACCATGAAAATGATATCAAGTACTTACTTTCGTAAAAAATTGACGTAATATTGAACGAATGATCCGTTGAATTTTTTATGTCATTCACTAGTGAAATAAGTCCTTAACTTCTCACGGCCGTAGGGATGTGCCCTGCAATTTATCACAAATGGACATAATATACTATTATTGTTATAAAAAAAACGCACACGGATATAAAAAAAATATGTGTGGCCATTAGTTGTTTTGTGGCATTGGCAACGTAAATGTTATGCGTCTTTCTAAATATTCATCAACTTTGTAGAATGTACGCAATATCTGTTTTATTTACAATCAATTATTTTTTGCCGTTGTAGTTGTATTATATTATTATCATCTTCTTCAACTACAAAAAGTCTAGGTTCAAAACACAAGCCTCTTTCAAATACCTCTTCAGTTGGAAACAGCCTATTTTATGAGCATTTTAGGTAAATTACACCAAATTTAACAGCGCAATATGGACACATAAAGCTACCGTACGAGCATAAATTACGGAAGGATGGCTCCACCATCTAAAACTACATAAGCGAAGTATTTAAACAACTATGTAGTGTAGTCTGAGGCGACGGTTAACCTCGCACGTCGTATAAATTTGAAATATAACTCAAATTAATGCTACATTGTTGAATTACGGTATTGGGTTTATTACACGCAGGCATTTACGTGGTATTGCACAGCGGTTATATTAAACAAGGTCATGGTCATACTCATAGGCGGCAGCGGGAGCGGCTTATAAGTAGAATTTCAATACGCCCAACAGTCACGAGTGCGGGCCTGACACATGAAGATATGTCTTCTAGCGGCTATCAGAAACTCCGAAAGACTTGTTGCTATCACAAACGAACCGACACGTCATGTTTGTGTATTCGAAATGCTGCATTACCAAACCAATATGAAAGACGCATTCAAAATAAAACAATATACTTATGTTCCTGACCCTGTATAGGAATTTACTATTTATTATAACAATCACAGATTAACTATTATAGCAATTGGACCCTAAATTTCACTGGAGAATGAAAATAAGTATTACCATGAAAATAGTAAACATTGAAATAGTCGAAAATTGTAATACTTTCATAAGCCGCACCGCTTTCCGCTGCCAATGTAACCGCATTGTTACTTCACGTTTTCTATACACGCGACAGAGGTATGTAGTTTTTCACATGGCAGCCATTTTTTAACATTCAAATAGACAAGGAGGAAACGCGACACACATCTAATGATACTGGAAAATGTAGGAAATTACAACGCGTTTTTGCGCGAAGACAATATACGTGCATTTTTTTATCGTACGTATGATTACTACATGACTGCGTACTTTCGCACTCAAAAACTAACCTGCAATTATATAATTATTGGTTTTATACTAGAGAAAATAATTGAAACAACGCAGGGTGTAACGTCGACAATTAGTACGTCAAAATCATACGTTTGTATTCAATGATAGAGCCATTTTTACTTGATATTTTATTAAGGAATATAATATAACTATGACTTCTTTGACTGCCTGCTATGGTATGATTGCAAAGCTGAGGTCCCGGCATTTAATTCCGGGTAGGGCCAATTGATTTTTCTATCAAATATCAGTCCGAAGTCAGGAATGTGTGCCCGATATGGCGATAGTCTCGCCCTTTATTACATACATCATGGCGTGGAATTCACAAGGCAAAACGTGAGTATCCTGGCAACACCTCTAGCTACCCGTTCTGGAAAAAATAAGTTAGTTTATTTATGTATGGATGTATTAACTACCTCATTTCTTATTAAGGTTATTTGAGAAAAAAAATTGAATTGTATGTGACATCTAATTTAAGAAGTAAGAAATAGATACAATTGACACAGGAATAGGTTCGCAGCAATAAGCTCTGCATAATATAGTGTAGGTGTCATTATTTGCTCCTCTTAGAGATCAAGCGTGAACGCGAGCGTCGAAGTATGTTATATATAGTATGTGATAATATAAAAAAGAACTACTTACGCCTAAAGCAATCGGCCAGTCTGCCAAAACATATTATCGTTCGACCAAATCAATCAATATGGGCTGGAAGTTCTAATACAAGTTTAGCAATAGAAAATATAATAAACTTTTCTAACAATTAGGCAACTTTATATATTATATACGTGATATATTTCTGTGCGAGAATGGCCAGAAACTTAGTAATAGACTCTATATAAGTAATTACTATTGACATAAACATATTTGTTGCGGAGAATTGCTGAAGATTCATAATATAATCCGAATTATATATTCCCGGTGATATTGTACTTAAATGGTAAAGGAAAACCTCGCGAGGAAACCTGCATACCATAACGATTTCTATTTTCTATGGTATATAAAGTCTGCCAACCCACACTAGGCCAGCGTGGTGGACTATATGACATAACCACTCTCAATTGTACTTGCGATTGTAGAGGAGGCCCGTGCCCTGCAATGGGACGAATATACAGATATTCCTGGTCTGTAAGTATACCTTATTTTACAAATCTGTGTAACTCTGTGTAGTCTTAAAATACTCAATAGTTTATTCAATTGCTTATTAATTATAGTCTTAGTAATATACCTGAGAACAAATAAAATGATAAGAAGCGAGACATGTCAATTATTTCATATCGAAAAAGTTACCCCAGAATAAAATTCTGTAGTTCCATGTATTGGTCACAAATTAGGTACATCTCTATTAATTTCACTCATTAATTAGTCATTTGTTCGGAAGGCATTAAAAAAACGAGGCATAAAAATAACTTTTTGTGTGGTTATGTTGTATCGTTTAAAAAAACTAGAGTCATAGGAGCAATACTGATGGTTAGTTTAATTACTCAATAAAAAAATATATATGTACCTACCTTATACAGCGTGATATTGACATCTGGTATTTAATTTAAACCACATGCTCCTAACCATCCCAGGTAACATTGTACCAAGTTTGAACAAAAACTGCCTGATAGTTTTGTCAAAAATCGCGATTTTAGGTTTCAAGGCTCTTGATCAACCCCTATATATACAGAGTTTCTTACAGCTCAGATAAGTTTCCGAACTGAACTGAAGTTCAGCTAAGCGATAAAAAAACTCGTATCTATATGGGATGCCCAAAAATAGTATGAACTAAAAATCACAATTTTTGACAAAAAATGTTTTCATATATTTTTCTAATTATGTTAAATGTCACATGGGGTGATGAGAAACATGTGGGTTAAAATAAGTACAATGTGTCAATATCACCCTGTATAATTTATACCTGGCTTCAGCCAACGAAAAAGGTGTTTAGATTTCGGCCGTGTGTGATTTATGTGGGTGGAATGATTGGGTGTTTATTTAGCTTTAATTTTAATATTATTCTCCTAATTTTATTATATTAAGGTTTTATGCGTCCTAACAATACCCAATTTTGTAAATACAGTATTCGTCGTCTTTGTAAGGTACCAGTACTTAAATGGGAACCTTATGATAATCTCTTCTGTTGATTCGTCTGTATTGTTATATTATCATTATATGTTTCCTTCGTTATTCTACCACGTCTTTTGAAAATTCAACAGACATTTCTTTTATTTTTGTTTTTAATTACTTACACATAATACCTACCTCATTTTTTTTATTATATAATGAATACATAGTTTAATAAAATAATAATTAATAAATTAGTATAAAATGCCATTTGTGTTGTTTGACATGTAAATAGCTTGTAATTGGAAACTCCTTGCTCCATTTACACTGTCTCGCAGTTTTTGTGCGGCTGCGTCACGCCGACGCACATCTTTCGAATTAATCCGACAGCATTCATTCACTTTTTGCTGGACTTTAAAGAGTTTTCCATTGAAACACTCACGACACACGTAAATATAATGTTATACTCAATTGTTATAGGGTAGGGTGTTAGTTCAAATGGGTACCGGTAGATGGAAATTAGGGCTTCGAATTCGGTGTAATAATTGCTAAGACTACACCAAGATAGACGTAAAACTCAAAACATAGGTTTAAACTATAATCTTATTTTTGTGTATAACATTATAAATTTGAAGCTTATATCTTTCTCTGTACATTATCGCTTGCAAATATAGTTTTTAGTTTTATGCGTAAGGACTTTTTATAAAATTTTAATACAATATACTTTCTAACTGAAGTTTCAATCACAAACTTAATCTTTGCTATTGTATTTATTGTAAACACATAATCTACATTCTTCACAATCGAAGTTTTCCTATTATTTACGATTTCCTGCAAGATGCTATAAATCATCAAATAAATTACAAAACAGAGTAGAAATACAAAGTATGTAACATACGACTCGTATAATATTTCATAAATTTAATTTACGGACATTCTGTCCGTGATTAGAACACAAAGCTCATGTCAATTTTATCGGATGAAGTAATGATTTCTGAGTTGTGCTAATGCCTATAAGCTCGACCTCTATCAGGTGCTGGCACGTGATGGGATGAAGTTATCAGCTTAAGCGAAATGCTTTGATTCCATTTATGCCTATAATTCCAGATATAAATAAGCCTTCCCACCACAGTAGGCTAACACCCTATTTTAGTCTAGAATTCAGAATGAACGGGTACAATTGTGTTCAATGCTTTTTGTGCGTAGTATTTGTTAAAGCAAGTGTTCTTCGTTTTCTTTATATGATATGATGCAAAACAATTTATTTTGAACTAAGTTATAATTATTAGATTAAGACAAGCTTGGGTAAAGCAAGCTAGTTTTTATCTAAAATAGTATCTTAGTATTTGTGTTTGATTTTATTCTATTTTATGTGTTATATAAATTTAAAAAAGGCTGCGTTAGGACATGGCGAAGTTAGACAGCCGTGTAGCGCTTTAGGACTAAAAGGGTGCCTTACAGATATATTTTTTTCACATAAGTTTATATGGCATATAGGGTAGCGGGCGCCGTATATCTCACGCAGAGGGGCAGTTAGTGCTAAAAGCCTAATTTTTTCGTTGTCGCTTCGCTTCGATTTCATGTGATACTTTGGTACCGCCTGGACAAGCCTTACCATTAATGCTGAGTCAAGAGTGAAAACAGCATAGCTCTACCACATATTCCTTACTTAACTGTGTTGTTCTTTGTCTAGACAATAGGTACTGCTTTGACATTTAAGTAAAGCTGTAACTTGCATTAAAAATAATCAATTTAAGGCATGGCATGGCGTAATATTAATCATCATAAGTAACGTCTAATACTACTGTAATTTAATTTACGAGGCATAATTTGTCTCTTACTTTCTTGTTTTTCAATTAAAAAAATATGCTAGCAATAAATATATATATTTATTTATTATCGTTTACCATTAGCCCATCCCCGCTGTCACTATAACCGCGGCTCATGAGTCCGTTTGTAAGAGCATAAGAACGCACAAGTATGGTTGCGTGCGCGGCGCGGTAGAACAAATACAGTAAATAATTCATAATCACATGTGGGTCAAGTTCGTGCTGCTGTTCCACGCTATCTCACCTGCTAATTGCCGCATTACCATACCAACAGCTTTACGCATTTTTATATAGACAATGCGACATACCATGACTAATGGCTTGTGACTTCGGCTTGTTGCTACGGATTTTTATAACGTAAAATAATAGCTTAACACAAAAAATACACGCTTTAATAAAAGACCTAATTAATAAAGAAAAATAATTGATGAGTTTAAAGTTAGGAAATTGAGTGGAATACATTCATTTTATGATAAAAAGGTAGGGTGCTTGAGGATAAGTAATTGTTGTAAGCAAAACACGCTGGAATGAAATCTGACTGTTTAATGTGGGTCATAATCGCACCCAAACTGGTGGGTGTTGTGTGGTGGAAAGTGGCACCTAAAACACTCGGAAAATCCTTTGCCGTTCTTTGGGGATAAAGACTTAAAGGGTTCAGGGGAGGTTAGAAATAATAAAAATAGAATTAACTAATAAACGCGACAAGGAAATTATTACTGTATGTAGTTTTCAGTATCGAAATGGTTCAACGTGGTCGGCACTAAAAATAGGTATCTGGTCCCAAGCGAGTCGTTTTCAGTCTGGTGACCGGAATTTTTTTATGCCATTTCATTCTGAAAAATGGAAAAATACATACTTCTTTGCACTACTGTATAAGTGCACTAGAAAAATGAGTCCGACGATTTCATAACTTTTAATACGATTATCATTCACAATTTTAAAATTGTTCAAATGCAAATACACGTTGTTAATATTATCTTGTACAAAATAGAATACTAATACCAAAAAATGCTTCCAAGCACGTACACTGTCCATCACTGGGCGAGCGGGCTAAAGTTATACGTACAAAAGTACTTTTAGTTACGGCTAAAGTGTGGCCCGCGGTAATGGAACCTTTTAAGGGCGTGTCACGTACCCTCGGCGCAGCGCTTTGCAGTTTTTTTTTTGGACCACTTAACCACACTCTTGTTACACACGTTTTTACGTTTGTACAAAAAAATATTTAATATTCATTTAAATTTGGATTATTATTAGCTTTGTTTGGTATCGGTTGTTTTTAGTGACGTGTTTTTGTGAAAACATTGTTTCCGTAAAAATGATAAGTTTAGGGTTTGAAATTGGAATTGTTCTTGTTGACGATATTGTTTCCTTAAAATTATTAGATTTAAAGTACTATTTATGAAACTGGAATATTAGGAAAAAAGCTCTACAAATATGTATCTACATGGTATATCAAGACTGCTACCGAAAACTAAGCTGGGTGGTAGTTTAAGTGACTTCAGACACAATGCAACTGAAAATGTTGCAAAAAAAGCGACGTTTTTTTGTTATTTTTTTCATATGTTCGTATTTGGGTTGTAAATACTTTTTTTTCCTAAAATAATATTGTATACCCTTTTATTTATACAGACTCTAAAGTATAAAAGAGTTTAAAATATTATTTTAGCAAAAACTATGGATTTACCACTCAAAAATGATGATATTTAAAAAATGATAAAAAAATTGTCGCATTTCTTTGCAAAATGTTTAGTTGCATTGTGTTTGTGGTCACCTAAACTACCACCCGGCTTCGTTTTCGGTAGCAGTCTTGATATACGCTCGAATATATCAATTGCGAATTTGTGCTATAGGAACTCGATACAAAAACATCGTGACATTGTAAATAAAACTCAACACTATTATATTACGTAATTGAAAATGTTTGTAACTTCCAACAGACCATCTCTGAAAATCATTGGCCTTCCAAATATTTTAAGTAAACATTTTGTGAACGATGATAAAAATATTACCATGTATGATCAACCAACTAAAAATATTTTTGATCCTTCGAGCATAACCTAAAAAGCAACAAAGCTAACCTATTTTCTCTCCTTCCAGCCAAAAAGGGTACAACAGCCCGTGGAGTTGGACGACGGTGACGGCGACGGGCGACTGACCGCGGGCCCCGCGCGGGCCTCCCCCCGCGCACCCGCACTGAGCCGCCGCACGCCCCCGGACGGCACAGCACGGCACACGGTGGACTACAATAACTCCCTTTATTTCGCATGTCGGACGTATACAATCTCTTTTGTTCTTTAACCATAACCTATTAATACCTTACTTAACACTAGCATGTTATACAATTGTCATTAGAAAAAACAATATTTCATATTTCGAATTTAGAATTTTAAAACTTAGTTTCATATTGGAGCAGACAGCGTGAACATAATCTTTGTGAGCGGGTATTAGTGCAGTGAGAGGGAAGGTAGTCTGATTGTAAAGGAATGATAGAGAAAAAAAAACAGAAATAATGGTACTGTCCGTTCTATCTTAATACTAACATTTTGTTCGCGCTTTCCCCTCGAGTATTTCAATGATAATATTATGTTTTTTTTTTATTTTTTTTTTCCGGCATAAATCGATGGATATACTATTGGGTTATAATTTAATATTATTATGTATTGACAATGAACTATTATATGCAATCCACGCAGTATTTATCGTCTTTGTGTGTCTATTGTATACGTGTCAGTTTTTTTTATCCTAATCGAATCAATTGTAATCAAACTGTGGAAGTAATTATAGTTCATCGACAGTAATCCGTAGACCTTAATTGTCTAATTGTAAAATTTGATAACCTGGGTTGGCAATATTTTCAGTGTCTTTAAAAATTAAGCGTATTGTTCGCACACATGCATATAAATATGTATTAACCTTAGAGTATATATAATATATAGAGGGAGCGCTGGTACTTCAAAAACGTAGATAAAAATGGTGGTGCCGGGCCACCTTTTTCTGCCCTCCTATTGGCTAATATTGGAACAGGTTGTGCAACATACATAAATTATTTGAAAAAAAAATTAAAAATAAATAGTTTAGGTCTATTTAATTCCACTCAAACTCGTTTTAAAAGGATAATAGCTAAATATAATTTCGACTCATAAAAGAATTTATAGAAATTTATTGCTAAATAATTAATTCAATTTTTACTAATATAGGTGCGCTACCAACATTACGAACAAGAAAATATCTACGTTTTTCAAATCGGGAATGTATGACAGCGCTCCCTCTATATATAAATACTCTAAGGTATTTACATTATTATTTTGTATATTTCAGTTTCTTAACGAAATATTTACAGCGCATTCCCGTTGATATACGATTTTCAATAACCATTTTTGTTCTTTTTAACAACATTTGCTTCCTAAATATTTAGTCCGTAAAATGATTTTTAAGATATTATCATATAATTATGAAGTACGAATTTATACAAAATTGCAGTATTAAGGAATGCAGTAACTTTGTATTTATTGTTATTTTATTGTATATTACATTGCCTTCATAATTTACATTCTATTATATTGTGAAGTATTATATCAAGCGTATAATCTTGGAATTATTGTGCAATTTTGAATAAACTCTTGTTAAAAATATCAAATCTTTAAAAAATAACTACTTAAAGATATTATCTCTTTTTATTAAAGTTAACTCTCATTTAAATTTTACCACTTCAACTCTGTAGAGCATATGTTAGTTGAACTGAATTATTTAAAAAAATATTTACGTAGCTAAATTGATTTCTGAATAGACCATCAAACTCCCTGAAGTAAAATATATTTTTGTTATGTTATTACTCTCATTTTGGTGCGTTGTTATGTTGTAATTTTTAAGTTATTTCGTATGTTTTATTCTGAGTCCACCGAAGCCCGATTGGTGAACGAAATGATCCGTCCGATGTTGTTAGACCCCGGTCGTGCGCTGCGCTCGTCAAGCCAACCGTCTACACACTCGTTGTGAACTTATCTGTACACGAATTTATTGTTCAGCTGGCGAACAAACATCAAAACCCACTATTACAAATACAGAAGGATTTGATAACTATATTAGGTGTTTAGCATTATTTGGAAAATTTATAAGTCTATCTATAAGATTTTAACGACATTTCTAATTGGGCCGCAGTCCTACACTAAAATAACTGTTTGTAACTTTATTAATAGATTCATAAAAGGGACTTATTCAACCAAAGTGCAATAAAAGGTAAGGAACATTTGACATGTGTCGAGTTGTATTCAAAACATGGACAAGTGTCTGCAAGTACGTTATGAATGTATTCAGTTTGTAATGGTTATTCCTAATATTGATGTTTGTCCGTCAGAGAGAACATTACAATCTTATGACGATCGACGATGCCAAGTACGTTTAGGTGAAGTTTCAAAGCTTTAATTAAGCAATGTTTTATCTCATAGTATCAACCACTTTGTATAGGCTCCGTATGCAAATGAGTTCACACTATACGTGTGTTAGGTACACTCGAATGGAATTGCTTATTTCCAATTACCCACCTCTTTGGGGCATCTGCGTTTTGAATATTATCAATTAATTATTTAATACATATTTCCTAATAGACCCAGGATGATTTCACTGGGTATCGATTGGAGAAACGGTGTCCATGCTCTCCCAACATGGCGGAGACTGCGCAGGTTTTCTCTCTAACAAAACGTAGATGCTCAACATACCATATCCCTAAATTATAAGATGGTGCGTCAAATCGGGTACAGTAACAGAGTAATGTGTGTAGGGCATAATTTTATTGTTTAGTTGTGATATTTATTATGACAAATAGCGCCGCGGCGGTGGCGCGTAGTTCCAAATGAGTGCAATCCGTGTTGGACTGTGTATGTATTAACGTAGTTAGACAAGTTAAGTGGCGGTACGATGCATTTAATTTATGTACGGGGCGCTCTAACGCAGGTTGAATTTAAAATTTTAATTAGCGTCGGTTTTCACTAGTTTACACTGAACACACTTTGTACAACTCCAGTCGACAGATGGCGTTGAAATAAATTTTCATGTTCAATGAAAATATCGTCAAGGTTGATGTGAAATACAATGTTAGTGACATAATATAAATGCTATTTTTCAATAATAATATATCATAATATAATAATAATTAAGGAACTGATATAATTCTAATTAATTATTCGAGTAGGCGTCATCTGTTGACTATCCGCATTAGAAACTACTACAACTGCTTTGAATTACAACATACGATACAAGGAGTTTAGATACAGCCTGCGTTGAAGCACCTTATATAATTATAGACGGTATGACAAACGAATATTCTCAGTTTAGAATTGGCATTGATATTCTGGCCTCAAACTGGTTAAAATGAGAGTAGATGCAATATTTGGTAATTTGCGCGTTTTACGATATATTCGATTTAAGTTACACTGTTAGTTGATCTTCGGCTATACTACACCAATGTCGGATGTGCGCAATATTTTAACTGTCGTGTATTATCTAAGACTTTTTATATAATATACAATTTATTACTATACAATATTTGCAATGAATACTTTTGGAAATTATAAAACGTACAACTACTGCTGCAGTTGCAATTATATCATTTATTCGTCATAAAACATTATAAAATTAAAGATTTGCGTAGTATTCATAATCTATACATCTAACCATCATATTTTACGATGTCTACTTTCTTATGTAAACTCAATTCATGTTTTACCCAAAACTGATGACGTGGGTGTAGTATAGTTGAGGAAATTCTCATTTTAGCCAGTCACTATCTGTGTTAGCGTTGTAATTTCATGTTCTTATGACTTCACCTGTCTACTTGTTTCCTAATCACATTAACAGATGTCGCTATATTAGTGCGGAGTTCGGTTCCAGAAGGATTCTTTATGGACTTCGTTTATATTATAATACTCGTCATGTATCTCAAAAATACCAAAAAGTAAGGATTTATTTATTAAATTCAATTTTGGGATCGACCTCTATGTGCACCTAGCGAAGCTTCTTTGCCATTATGTTAGTGTGATATTTTTATGTACCTATTATTCGCTGGAAATCGCCATCCTCGGCTGAAATACCAAGTTCCTTTTAAATAAGAAACCGTATCGAAATAAATCTTCTGGAAATCTTGAAACTATTAAAAGTTAATAAGTAAAAATTTAATAATATTTAATGAGCAGCATGATGATTTAGCCCAGGGTGACGATATTTTACAGATAAGTGTAGCAAAGCCCAATCTTTACTTTTTGCTTTATAAACTAAATAGTAGTCAGTAAATGGAACCGTGTATAAATTGTTATAAAATAGAAAAAAAAAATATTTTTATTACAAACAATAAGATGTATGTATCAACTGCAAAAGCGGACTATTGTACCATAACAGCGAATTGTATCCAATTTTTGTTTACCGCTAACGGTCATAAGAAAATGAAATTATCATTTATTTTTTATTGTATGTGTGAAATCTATTTATTTCGTTATTTTTTAAGTTTTCGATGATTTTAATTGTTCTCGTTGCTTTCCTTGGGAATCTTTATTCGATTAGCATTAGTGGACGCAATTCTCGCTGTATCGGAACGGGGAGCGCCGGTTGTTTCCAAGCTGTTGGACTTGGTTTAGGTGTACAGTAACAAGTTTTCTATACTAAATGTGGTTTATTGTTTGAGGCAGGCGTAGAGTAGCGGCGGCGCGTCCTCCTCCCCAGTTATTTGTTGATTAAGAGCTCAGTACTCCATGTTTCCTGATGTAATTTATTGACTCGATATAAATAAAATTACGCTTCTAAAGTGTACTATTACGTATGTAAATATAGGATGAACTAATACCTATTATAATAGTGAATGTTGTAATTTGTATATAAGTAATGAAAATTAAATTTTAAATACATAGATAATATTGTGTGTATTTATTTGTTTCACCCAATCCTGTGTTCTGTGCATTAATAGTTTTCTTATAAAGTTGATATTATCTCAAATAATTCAACACTTTATTAAAATAATTTATGAACAACATACCAAAATATAATATAACCTTAATAAAAAAGTCTGTGTGCAATTCACACATAGCAGAAGTGAAAATGGCAAAAATAGGATAGTGGTAGGTCTCTCATATGTGAGAGGCTGCCTGGGTGGGTCTATTTCTCCCGTCAAACAGCAGTTTAAATGCACTGTTGTGTTTCGGATTGAAGGACATTGTAGCCAGAGTAACTACTGGACATATTGAGACTAAACAGCTTATGTCTCAGGATGGCGAGCGCAGTGGAATACCAAGCATTGCTTTGTAATTCAAGATTTTGTTTGGTTTTGCTGCTGTTCATGAGCGGTCGCATCGCTCACCATCAGGCGAACGGCCATTCACTGCAATAAAAAAAAAATAGCCTACGCAAGAATGAAATATAAGCGTATACGGAGTATTTATTGATACCACGTTCAAAAAATTACTTTACATTTTAATGCAAAATTAGTGTAGCTATAAAGTCCGAATTGAACAAAATATAATATTTATAGTGAGAGGGTATTTTACTGCGGGTAGATATGTAATTGCGGTTGGACGACGAAATGCGGGTAGAACTCTCTAACTACAGTAATCTCCTTCATTCTATGCCGCCCTAGTACTTTTTGTACTCTGAGAAATATTTCTCATATTGATGACATAGGTTTAATGAAACCTCCTACCTTCTTCTGTCGCCCTAGTACTTTTTGTACTCTGAGAAATATTTCTCATATTGATGACATAGGTTTAATGAAACCTCCTACCTTCTTCTGTCGCCCTAGTACTTTTTGTACTCTGAGAAATATTTCTCATATTGATGACATAGGTTTAAAGAAACCTCCCACCTTCTTCTGTCGCCCTAGTACTTTTTGTACTCTGAGAAATATTTCTCATATTGATCATATTGATGACATAACAGTGCAAAAAATGATTTACTTCAAAAGATAGTGAGGTGTTTCAAATAAAACAATATTGGAAAAATCAATATACAGAATATATAATCATAATAATTCATTATGCATTATCATACACGTTTTGGTAGGATTGTACATCGTTAACTGGAAACTGAAAACTTTGTACAATATGTATAGTCTATATAAATACGTCGGTATACAATTGTGCTGAATATTTTGTGAATATTCACTGCGTTAAATTAAAAGTATAACTTCTGTGAAACTGTGATATATTCATCACAAAATTAAATATAAAACCAGTAAAAACATCACCCTAAAGGGGTTCTGACACGAAAAAGAATAGTGAGTTACTACCGTCACTATTGCTTCCCACATTTGACAATAGATGTCTGTAGTAGTTTCACTTTAGCGTAATAGATGGCGTTATATCAATTTGTAGAACATTCACAAAGTATCCAGCACAACACTCATATAAAATCACAGCTAAGGAGTAGCGCCGAAGAAACACCATTAATATTAACATACGGGCGATTATAAATACAACTTTCGACTACATTTTTCAAGGTTGGTACAGAGCACATACATTGGTGGCCAAAGGTATGCGTAAAATACAATTCAGACCTAATATATTTTACCTACATAGGGAATTTACTACTATCTGTGACTATATTGCATTGGGGCATTGGCGGTCATTTTTTTAAACATCAAGGGCCAGTTGCTTTAACAAACTTTGCCAGTTACTGTAATTTTGACAATTTCAGCACCATACATTTGAATTTCAAATGTATGGGATTGTCATTTTCAGTTATAGTTATGGGCAAAGTTTGTGCAACTGGACCTAAATTATTTATTTTTTTCAAACGTTCAATGTCGTTTGACGCTATTTAGTGAACATTCTTGGGACTGAATTTATAAATCTCCTACTTTACCAGAAACTATGACAAAAACGCCCCAATATTGTCAATGGAATTTGTTTGGTACCCGTTGTGTTTAATAGGTATTTTATGTTATGGACAATCACTTCAGTTATTATTGAATAGTCAATACAACAATGTCTGTTATATTTCGCATTTCTTTTCTGACTAAAAATAATTATTCTACTTTTTACAATGTGCTGATAATGTTACCAATTTAACTAAGAACCAATGCCTTATATGAATTGTCCATAACAAAAAAAAAACCTTTTTATTTATCGACAAATTCTAAATGGCAGTGCGTTTATATGACCCTATAAAATTATTTTATATTATGGTACAACTCGGCCACACGAGATCCATACCAACCTTACGAGGCCAATTCTGAATCGGTCTTAAATTAAATGGTTTTGTGACGTCACATATTCCGTAGACGGTCTTAAGAGGCGGAATAACATTGACTCAAGACACAAAATTGGCCTAAGTGCAATATGCAACGTTTTTAACAACTACAACTATCTTTTTTTAATTTATAGTGGAGAATAGTGTTCTGTTATATTTACTAAACTTAATATACAATGTATATAAGCGGACTTAAAGCCATAGGCATTATCTGGCAGTCTACCTTGAGATGGCGCTGAAATTACAGAAGTAGTTATATCTGGGTAGTTTATATTTAATTACATAAAGAGGACATCACCCTATAAAATGTTCTATATGTTCCTGGATATTGTCATACAGAGGAGTCAATTTTATCCTTTAATTCTAGATGGCATCTAGAGATGCATGTATGGTCCTATAACCATCATATTAAAACACTACCACAATGTCATATTCCGAAATTGTAACGGTTTGAAGATATCGACAATAGTTAGACGTAGTTGCTACAAACGTAATATTGCACATATACAAAATATTAAATAATTGTAATGTGTACTCCACGTCACGTCAAATAACGAGTACATTCGAGACGACTGCAGTGAAATATCGATTACTAAACATTGCGTTGTAATATCCTCTGATATAATATATATTGCTGAGAAAATGTTCAATACTCAGTAATGTACTAGTAATTTAGTATTGTAATGCCAAAGTAATTTCATCTGGTTTACAATGAGTAAATCAAAATTATATTAATAATACAGTAATGCAATTCATAGTAAACTCAAAAATAGAACCATGAAATTATACAACATAAATCATGCAAGCACACAAGCATGTTAAAATAACTTCTGGAAATTATGTCTCAACCTTTTTAAAATAAACATACATAAAACATTTTAAAATAACTGTGATTAAACTAATACTATAATTTCAGATTATTTTTCACAACTTCCTTATATAAGAGATCAAAAGAATACGAAATGGAAGGAACATGTTAATTGTAATTTGGATTTTTGTTACATAAATAAATCAAGTTGTGGAACTTTCACACAGTCGTTCTCTATATTGATTATATAAATAGAATTAAACTAAAGTTTCAGAAGTCTCATGTTGATACAAATCACACTAATATTTTATATTTATTTAAGGCTATAGGAGGGTGTTTTAGCACCATTGGTGATGTGAAGAGATTTAGAAAACGATATTGATGTCCTTTTAAAACTATAATAAACCAGAATTTAAACTATGGTTATGCATTCTAAAATAAAGGGATATAACCAGGGATATCGAGTTGCGTCTAAAATTTGAATAAATAAAAAGATATTCAGAGATATTCTCTTTGTTTGGTCCACAACTTTTCTAAAGAACGAAGAACTTAGGAGGGAGGTGTAGTTATGTAACAAGTAATTTTAGCTCACAACAGTTACAAGTGACCGTAACTGCACGCATATACCTTACCCTGTCATTCCCCCGATTATTTTTGTACTATCTTGACTCCCAAAAGTTCCTCATTGTACAAGAAGATCGATCGTGTGATTGAACCAATGAGAATATAAATCAATCTATGACGGTATCTGAAATGCATTTTTTTCAATAAGGCACGTCACTCCTTTTTTTATCCTTATCTAACATTTTACAAACAAAGAATGTTGTAAATTCTTTTAGAATTAAACAAGTTAGAAACGTTTCAATTTATTAGTGAGAGTAAAAAAGCGGAGCAAAACAAAACTAGTGACGTCACTAATCTTTACATGCTTTACAGTGTGAATTTGGACTTATTTATACCAACATCTCATAAATGTGGAGTTTTTCACTTTCTTAATGTAAGAATTACGATTTATTTGTGCAAATATTAGTGTGATAATGATCAACACGGACATCCAATAACAATTAACTACGCACGCAATCTTTTCGTTATAAAAACAAGACACGTTGAGTGTGGAATAACAGACCAAGTTTCCCAGCTAGTTTTTGCAGCATTTTCCATTTCAAAGATAAATTGGCTTATGTGATTTATAAATAAATTTTAATCTTAATTAAAGAATTGAAATAATGAATGAGAGCAAATTATCTTTTAAATAGAAACATACTCCGCAGCGTTTAATTTCAGTAAATAAAAATATCGACTTCCCAAAGTCTGTCTCAGTACAAATCGTTTTGTTACAACCTTTTTTTTTTATTGCAATGAATGGCGAGACAAGCAAGCCGTTCGCCTGATGGTAAGCGATACGACCGCTCATAAACAGTAGCAACATTCCACTGCGCTCGCCATCCTGAGACATAAGATGTTAAGTCTCAATATGTCCAGTAGTTGCTCTGGCTACAATGTCCTTCAATCCGAAACACAACAGTGCATTTAAGCAGTGTTGTTTCACGGGAGAAATAGACATTGCGGTGGTAACTACCCAGATGGCCTCGCACATATGAGAGACCTACCACCAGAAAACCTGAACAATTGACATTAAAAGATTGCAAATTAGAATTCCTTTTTTATTTTTATGCATCTTTTAAGCATAACAGCCTTATTAATAGACAATTTTAATACCTATTTTATAGCTTGGGAAAAAAGAGTCTGTTTATGAAGGCGCTAAAATCTAATTTAGTATTAACATGGCAACCCTATATACTACGACGGAAAATGTTTAGATAGGTGTTTTTATTTATTGTTGTTAATAGTCTCTTTGTTCATTTTAAATCACAAAACTAACAGAACCGTACGAAAATGTTTAGAAACGAAAACGTGCGTATTAAATTATTCAACGAACACAATGACATTTTTAATTTTTAACAACAATAGTTGCCATAATTGTTTTATTAATGCCAGTTGTCACCGAAACGTAGACTTTTTTGCCAAGTTATAGATATCAAATGTTTTGTCCCTTTTTAATTCATTCGACAGCTAAAATAGGTTTTAAACTGTCTATAAATAGGACTTGAAGTAAAACAAATTACATGATGTCATAATGTTCCACCACTCAACGTGCCTTACCGTACTTATTGCACTCAACATTAACATCTAAAGATTATTGCCCAAAGAAACCTATCAACTTCATAATTATAAGGCTATATCGCTCTACTGTAGCTAGGACGGATCTAGATATACATTGATATCATATATTTAATCCTAGTAAATAAAACAATTTGGTATTTAAAAAAGCTCGCCTTTTTTTTTACAAAGTGACTCTAAGCCTGTTCACATCTTGCTAGTCATTGAATTGTTGTAATCCAGCAAAATATTTGTTTTAATTTATAATTCATCTTTCTAACATATTAATACCTTTCTAGAGGTCCAGCATAAACCACAGTTGCAATGCTAGAAAATGCCACTAAGGGTATTTCTCGAGAACTTATCGACTTAACATATCATGTCTCAGAATGGCAAGCGCAGTGCAATGCCAAGCATTACTTTGTAATTCAAGGTGTTGTTTGGTTTTACTACTATTCATGAGCGGTCGTATCGCGCACTATCAGGCGAACGGCAAGCTGGTCTCGCCATTCATTACAATTAAAAAAATCATCAGACATTTTTTGCTTTACGTCGGAAATTCAAAGCCTTCTGTGAAATGGGTCAAAACACCCCGTCATACTGACACCCTTTTCTCCAACTCATAACAAACGGAATACATGCGATCTTCGAAGACGCTTTTTATGCGTCTTTGTATCGATGCAAATGCGACAACCTACTTCTTAGTCATCTACACCCAGTGGATGCGTGTTGGAAAATTAAAAGCGTCAAAAAAATGCACGAAAAAAAATTGCTGTGTGCAAATGCCCTTACATATTCGATCAAATATATACTAGACACAGGGTCCGGAATAAAATCACACCAAAAGTGGCCGAGGTTAAATTTCGAACTACGAGATGCAACAAAAAGTCTAAAATTATAATCAACTTCAGGTAACAATAAACCTTATTTCTTTAAATTAAGATTTATTATGTTTTTGGACCAAATTAAAAAGCAGTACATGCCAGTTCATTGAAGGGCGCAGAAACATAATGAAACTCAATATTTTAACAGAAACTTCGTAATTCACGAAGCATCGTATGGTACCATGCACGCTGATTCAAATTAAGTAAAATTGGCTAATGTATGCCTATCAAATGTTTTCTCATGATAGGACAGCTTACGTCCCCGTCTGGATCCGTCCTTAGCGTGTAGGCGTCATCATACAGTATGTCCTATCTTATACTAAACGCGGTATACCTTATAGGAAGAGTTTAATAGATTATAAATAACGTTTTATTGGTAAATATATCCATGTGCTTGCAATATTTGGATTTACTCGAATTAATGAAATCAGAATGGTAAGCATATTTTCTCAACGTTCCTAAATGCAATTAGGTCTAATCATGTAATATTATTTAAACTAATCTTGTGATATTAAGGCCAACGACCTGTGCCGTTAAAACAAAGAGTGAAATATCTCGTAAAGAGTGAACAGTAAGAGTGAAAAGTATTTAAAACAAAGCTAAATAAAAATAGGTACATTTAAATACTTTTACATCGGGTTCTTACCCAACTGTTGCATGAAAGTCAAAAGCTACTCATTAAGGGTCAACTATTCTCATCTGAACTTTCTGAAGTAACGCACCAAATATTACAAGCACACTGAACCCTAATATAATTTCATATAACAGAGGAAACTTGGGAAGGCGGAAATTTTGGGCACATGGTTATATTTACTTAGAGGCAGATTTCTAGGTTTATTTATACAGGGTGTTGCAGAAACGAGACACACGAAGTAACAACCAATTCTTACGAAATTAAATCGATATACGATATACCTCAGTATATGTCGTTCTTTCTCCATTGGACTGAAGAGTTAGCTTAATTATTTTTTAATCAAGAGTAAAACCTGCAGCGTAACTGATTACAAAGCATTTCAAATCTAGTATTAAGATTATTTTTTCTCTTTACAAGTAGCTACAATTCGCTCTGGCTATTTATTCTCCTTTCTTCAACACCCTATATATTGTGATGTATAAAAACGCGGATTGCAGTGCGGTACGGGCGAGAGAAGTAGAGTCTTTTTCTCTAAATACCAAAAACCGGTTTCTGATTACCACCTAACTCAGCCTTATGGCAAGAAAGTAGGCGAAATTCTAAACGAAATTAATTCTTCTGGGATTTGAAGTTATTTTTTTTTCGTATTAATTAATACGTCTAAAAAAACTAGATGTTGGAACTACTCTTCAAACCTACTTTCACAATTGTAAAAGGCAGCATTACTCACTTGAACAACTTCAAATTCATCATTGAGGTTTTTGGCTACACTCGCATGTTTTTTGACAAAATCTTCTCGTCAAAGAGAAGAATTGGAGAAGTGGAATTACTGGCGCCTTATCCTACCAAGTCGACCGAATCCAAAACTATTTGCAAATACCTTCAAAAATATATTTGTTATTAAAAAACATTAGAGATGCGCTTTTATACTTTCTTTGACTTTAATAAGTCGAGTTACCCCTTTCATCCCCCTATCTCCCGCCTACCCCTCCCCCGTACCGCCGGCAACAGTTTGTTTATGTTATGTGAGCTATTGGAACTATTTAACTGCAATTGTATATAGTACTTTAGGCGTAAGTCTTGTTTTAGTTGGACGTTATACATTCTTCTTAAAGATGAGATCTGAAAAGTAATAACACTCAATTAATACATCGCTTTCAAACAGATTGTGGTCTTCAAAATTAAAATTAAAATATTCTTCCTTAGCAGGCCGGCATAATTGTTTCCATTGGCATGGGACTGCCGTCCGATGCCAATGGATACTCTGCCTGGGCCGCATTGGCACTTACCATCAGGTGCAATGCCGCCACTATGCCAGGCCACCATAAAAAAAATCTTAATTCAATGAATATTTTGTTTAACAACATCTTTGGAATCGTTAATTACTACTATCACTGCTTCTTGGTAAAGATCGATTCAGGAGTTTTATTTGTGAGATTAAAGATGAATTCTTCAAGTTTAATTGAGAATGATTAAACGCGACGAAATTACAGGACACTTAATAATAATTGATTCGACAATAATATAATACAATATGTGTAAAAACTAGGCGAATTTTAGGTACCTCAGTGATCTTATACAGGGTATATCAAGACTGCTACCGAAAACGAAGCCGGGTGGTAGTTTAAGTGACTTCAGACACAGTGCAACAGAAAAAGTTGAAAAAAAAAGCGACAATTTTTTTTTGTTATTTTTTTCCTATGGCCATATTTGGGTGGTAAATACATTTTTTTCCTAAAATAATAGTGTATACCCTTTTTTTTATTAATACTCTAAGGTATAAAAGAGTTTAAATCATTATTTTAGCAAAAACTATGGATTTACCACCCAAAAATGACGATATTTAAAAAATCATAAAAAATGATTGTCGCGTTTCTTTGCGAAAATTTTAGTTGCATTGTGTTTGTAATCACTAAAACTACCACAGGGCTTCGTTTTCGGTAGCAGTCTTGAGATACCCGGTATAATTATTTGTTTTTACAACCAATTATGGTGATACTTATCATAATCATTCAATCATACAGGGTATATCGAGTGCTACCAAAAATGAAGCCGGGTGGTAGTTTTACTTATTACAAATAGAAAGCAACTAAAAATTTCGTAAAGATTTTTAAATATCACCGTGTTGGTTGGTAAGTCCATCGTTTTGCTAAAATAATAATTTAAGCCCATACGTGCCAATGCGCCTTTAAAATAAAAGTTTGTACACTATTATTTCAGAAAAAAAATGTATTTACCACCCTAATAAGACGATAGAAAAAAAATAACAAAATTTAATTGCATTGCGTTTGAAGTCACTAAAACTACCACCCAGCTTCGTTTCCGGTAGCCTCTTGATCTTAGATTATATACTCGTCTAGATTGAGCAATGTCAACAAACGATGCGCTAAAAGTGTCCTCACTTTCGTTGATATGTGTGAGTACCGGTCGTATAATTATTGTAATCTAACTGTCAAGGTGTGTGTGTTTAGGGATGCCTACTCCAGATTATTAACTTAACTTTTCCCCATTATTTGATATACAAAATAGGTTAAATAAAATATTTTTTCTTTATTTAAAGTAATCATACTATTAATTATACAGGGTATATCAAGACTGCTACCGAAAACGAAGCCGGGTGGTAGTTTAAGCGACTTCAGACACAATGCAACAGAAAAAGTTGCAAAAAAAGCGCCAGTTTTTTTTTGTTATTTTTTTCCTATGACCATATTTGGGTGGTAAATACATTTTTCCCTAAAATAATAGTGTATACCCTTTTATTTATAAATAATCTAAGGTATAAAAGAGTATAAATTATTATTTTAGCAAAAACTATGGATTTACCACCCAAAAATGACAATATTTAAAAAATCATAAAAAATAATTGTCGCATTTCTTTGCGAAAATTTTAGTTGCATTGTGTTTGTAGTCACTAAAACTACAACCCGGCTTCATTTTCGGTAGCAGTCTTGAGATACCCAGTATTTATAACGCATTTTAGTAAAAACAATAAAGATCTAAACCCATCTCCTAGTGTTTGTTTCCGAATAGAATTAACTCTTTGGATTTATTGCCTGGGCTGTTATCTGATTTCTGTATTTATGTAAAATATAAATCATCATAAGTAAAATGTTTGGAACACACAACTGAAGTCATGTGAGGCTACGAATGGTGTTCTTTTCGTTTCCGCTGTGTAATGTCTCTCCAGCAATTTCCTAGTACGGAATCCGTAGGAAGTCTAAAAATATTATTAGGACCTTGAATAAGTTCTCGCTGTTTCTTCAAAGATGACAGTAGCAGTACCCCGTTTGTGAAATTTTGAATGATAATACACATGCAAGGCAAAGAATTAATAAAATTACTATGAAGTGCATGTCGTCGTGGGTTTCATTAATATCGTGTAGGTAAGTATTATTTACTCAATAAATAAATAATGCCATTCTTCTTGTTGTTATTCTGATCGAAATATTATGTAATGATATTTGTGTTTTATAGTTTCTCCCAGAGTTTCAACAAATTTTCCTAGTAATAAATTGACAACACTGGCCAATGAAACTCATCTTCAAAATAATGAATTAAAAGTTCATGTTTTCTTCAAATAATAGTGGTTTAACAATAATGTTACCGATAGAAAGTGATATTGGTATTATTATACAGTTTTCCCACACAATTGCGATACAATTCGACAGCACAAACCGGCATAATTAATTATTTTTCGGGAGCACGTTATCCATATGTAGTTCAAATGACACTGACGTACGTGAGAAGCGAGTCTACCAAATTTGGTAGACTTTATTTGAGCCGCGCGGTGAGGTGTGATGTGTCATCTAGATGAGTATATAATCTAAGCCTCTTGATATACCCTGTATACTTAATGAGGCATGCTTTCGTTTTACTACCAATTACCATATCATACTATATCTAGAATTGTTTTTTCTTCTATATTACAAAAAAAATATCTTTGAAAATACATACAATTATCATAATATATAACCCTTTTTTTGCCAGAACACTTAGTATCTATTATGGAATTATTATTATTTTTGCTAAAACATACAGGGTATATCAAGACTGCTACCGAAAACGAAGCCGGGTGGTAGTTTAAGCAACTTCAGACACAATGCAACAGAAAAAATTGCAAAAAAAAGCGACAATTTTTTTTTTGTTATTTTTTTCCTATGACCCTATTTGGGTGGTAAATACATTTTTTCCTAAAATAATAGTGTATACCCTTTTATTTATAAAAAATCTAAGGTATAAAAGTGTTTAAATTATTATTTTAGCAAAAACTATGAATTTACCACCCAAAAATGACGATATTTAAAAAATCATAAAATATAATTGTCGCGTTTCTTTGCGAAATTTTTAGTTGCAATGTGTTTGTAGTCACTAAAACTACCACCCGTCTTCGTTTTCGGTAGCAGTCTTGAGATACCCGGTATAGTATCTATTACGTAATTTACAATTTCCACTACACCAAACAACATAAAATCTCACCAATTCACTTGTCAACTAGCGACAGCCGCAGCGCCTCGTCTAGCGCGCGCTGCTCGGCGGCGGCTTGCTGCTCGCGCGTGAGTTGCTCGCGGACAGACAGCGCCAGCGCCGCTGCCAGCTCCGCCTCCGCCTCCGCCTCCGCCTCCTCGCCCGCCGGCAGTGAGACCCCACCCGACACGCTCAGCGCGGCCAGCGAAGCCTCGATCGCCCTGTACGTGCTAGCTTGTTACCGCTTACTGCTATAGCTACTGTAGCTACTACTGTATACGTTTTTATATTTACAATTTTACACTCTACCGATAGATAAGCTAGATTTGTTTTTTGAGAAAGAAAGTGTAATTAATGAACACATTAATTTAACTTTCTGATTAATTTCATTACGGGTTAAAGACAAATTAGACATTCCCGGAAACTCGCCGAGCTGCAATGCTCGGTTTCATTCCATTACCTACGTGCCACTGTTAATCCTGCGACACAAGAGTTACAATGGTGGATGTAAGGGCGGAACAGACTCCATTAATGAACACATTAGCAGCCCCAATGGAAATGCTGTTTTTATCTCTCCGTGTCACCCTCTATTCACAATCTATTTAAAAAATGTTTTCACATAATTGGACTATTGACAGAAATAAAACTGTATAATTCCATATCAGTCTGTTTACAAAGTCAACGGATATTTTATTTTCAAATCCTCCCCGTAAACAACCATCAAATACAAAAAAAGTAAATAAAACTAAA
Source organism: Hyles vespertilio (assembly GCA_009982885.2). Classification (NCBI taxonomy): domain Eukaryota; kingdom Metazoa; phylum Arthropoda; class Insecta; order Lepidoptera; family Sphingidae; genus Hyles; species Hyles vespertilio. The sequence goes on from CM042811.1 coordinate 2,416,768, forward strand.
AGTCTAATATCGAAATCGATCAACTCAATCAATCAAGATTCAATTTCATTCTTATTTTGAATCAATTTCCTTTGTGTTTTTAATCTATAAAATTAAAGTTTAATATTTATATTTTTACTTAAAATTCAGACATACTGGTGCAAGAATACAACCTGCTATTTCTAGCCACTCACACAAAGCCATTTGCCATTTGTTACATCCAACAAAAAAAATAAACTACCAATATAACTGTCGAAGATTGTGCATTCAGTAAAAGTATAGAATTGACCAGTAGAAGAATAGTGAATTACAGATTACAAACCTGTCTGCAATTTGGAAATATTTGCAATCCAATTAAATAAATACTAACCCTGTCAAGTCACAATTTTTGTCTTTTGAAACCGGTAAATTATTAAAATCCGATTTCCGCAATATTAATCAAACAAAAACAAAATATATCACGCTATATTTATTCAAGTGGCACAACGACAATTACAAAAATTTATGTGACCATACGTACTTGAATTATAGAGTATGTAAAATATAGTGGGAACATGTGTGATCACAAATAAAACAACTGACTTACAAAAATCTTTACACGAACTTCTGCAAACAAATCCAAGTTTATTTTCAATTATTAATATAACTGGGCCCGTACAATATATTCATATATAAAAAAATAATTCAAGCCCAAGTTACTTTGCAAAGACGGCGATGCATGCCTTTGTAAGTTTGTTTATTTTGTGCATTGGTTATAACTACTAAAATAGTAAAGGACAACATCGTGAGGAAAGCTGTATTTTTGTAGTCTTGACTAAGGATTTTATAGCTATATGTGTCTATTCATTAAAGGCTAGAGTTCCAGCCGTCATCTATTCGCAAAATTGTTACCCAAATCTTTCTGAAACAAGGCTAAATATAACTTAAGCCTGCCCTTCGATATTTTAAAGCCCAATGCCACAAACTAACTTTGCCTAACACTTTGACTTTGAAAATGCCAATGCCATACAGTAATAATGTCAAATGGAGATGACATTTTTAAAGTCAGAGTTATGGGCAAAGTTAGTTTGTGCAATTGAGCCTTAGAAATTAAATAACAAGCTGCTGACGCTACAAACAATGTAATTAACTTATAGATAGATAGAAAACTTCGCATAGGATCAACACTTCCAGGACATTCTACTATTGTTCGCAAATATTCCTGAAGATGGAAGATTGAATTACACCCAACTTGCCTTAAAATACGATTTTCAAACTGAAGAGCATCAAATAGCTACAGGAGCCGGGTACATTCTAAATTTATGTCGAATACCAGGAGACGTCAAAATACCAATATCCCTTGTGCAAATTCCGAAGATTCGTATCTACTTCGAGGTAAGAAATCACTAGCAGTGGTTCTAAGTAAAGGTGGTTACGACGTGTGGGCTTGCAATCTAAGAGGCAACAAATACTCACGGCACTACGTCGCGTTGGATCCTGATAAAGACAAAAAGTACTGGAATTTCAGCTTTCATGAGATGGCTTACTACGACATCCCGGCTTTCATCGGTTTAATATAAGCCAAGGCGGGTCAGACACAACTGCGGGTGACATTAATGTCACAAAGTGCTACAGTACACTGCTGGTGATACCAATGTCGCAAAATGGTACAGATCTTTGGGCACATGGTGCTTTAAGACCCGAATACAATGCAAATATTGATTGTCTTGGCTCCTTTAGTTTACCTGCAACACGTGGGTTCATTTGTGTCAGCGGTTATCAATGCAGCGCTGTTTTTAAACGATTTCTTATTAATGACAGGACAAGGACAAGAGGAGATATAAGCAAATCATTCCTTGTTGAACACTTTCATTAAATTTGTATACAATCTCAATATCACATATTTAAAATTTCATATATTTGCGGAAGAAGCTTGTGAAGACCTATCTACTATTCAAGATTTCTGGATACGATTCAGATACATTTGCCGAGAATTTTCAATCGGAAGTATTTGCTCACTACCCATATGGAACTTTTAGGAAAATCTTAATGCATTCCCTGTAGGTTGGTATGAGAGACAAATTGTCATGGCTCTTAAAAAAATAGTTTGATTTGAAATTCTTCAGTGCCTCTGGATTACGATTTGAGTCAAGTTGTGATGAATATATCCATATTTGTGGCAAATAATGATCTGCTGGCGACAATAAGGGCGTTGATCGTCTTCGTAGCAAATTGACAAATGTGATTGACTACACGATAATTTCACGGGAACAAATGGAGCATTACGACCTCCCATGAAGTTTAGGAATGGAACACTACCTTTTCCCTGATATATTTGATGTACTAGATAAATATGATGTGTTTTCTTTCTCGTTCTTTTAAATCCATCCGAAGATTGTCTGGTAGAGATTGCTTATTAACGATAAGACCTGCTTTTGTACTTTTAATATATGTTATTTCTTTGTATTTTTATGTTCTTTTTGTTGGTGTACAATAAAGATGACATAAATAAATAAAATAAATATTGACGGTCTTGTTCATGAAGTAAGATTACAAAGTAATTTGCTACTCTTTAATTATGAAATAGATACTAAACCTTGTGAATAGAAATTAAAAAAACAATAAAGTAAAACGTCTTTTCTCTGTAATTATTTGAAGGACTCTACTGAAAGATTACATTTTTTGTAGAAACACCCGTAGATTACAAAACATTTCCATAGCAATAGCTGCCGAAATGTTTTAACGAACCGCTATTGTCCATAATTTAATAGTTTACACAGGTTGAATGGAATCAATGCCTAAAATACCATTTGAATATTGTTGATAAATTTCGATACACTAAAATTGAAATTATCACTTGCATCAGTTGTTCCGAATGTATTGTCATATTCTTTATCATGATAAAGTTCATTGTGGTAATTGTGATTTTAAAATTTACGAGTGCCTTCGATATTGGTGTAACTGAATCAAACAAACTGTCTAATTTTACCGAACTAACTTCAGTTGCCGGATATCAAAGTGAAGTTCATCAAACGACTACCGAAGATGGATACATATTAACACTATTCAACATTCCGGGGAATAAATCCCGACCAGTCCTCTTAATGCATGGTGTTATGGGCACAGGGGATGGATTCGTCATAACAAAAAAGGATTCATTGGCCTTTGCCTTAGCCGATCAAGGATACGATGTGTGGCTCGGAAATCACCGAGGTAACAGATACAATAGACAACACATCAATCTCAATCCGGACAATGATGCCCGATTCTGGAATTTCACGTTCCACGAAATTGGTTACTATGACCTACCGGCCCATATCGACTTTATATTGAACAAGACGTGCCAAACACAGCTCTCCGCAATTGGATATTCCCTCGGCACCACAATTTTCTACGTCATGGGTTCCACACGTCCAGAATACAACGAGAAGATAAAAATATGTATTTCTCTTGCGCCAATAGCATATATACTGAACGCTGCACCACCCGTCTCCACATTTATGAACATGGCACCGTTTTTAAGTCGCATAACGCATAACCAACCTGAATTATTTGCCAAGAACTCAAGAGAAGCAGTTTTGACATCGGCGTGTAGTGAACCGGCGATCCATTTTATATGCAAAGGGGTTATAGCGGCTTTAACCGGGGCATTGCAGGAGGAAATGCCTGCTGATTTCATAAATATTCTTCAGAAAAGGTTTCCTGGAAGTGTGTCTAGGAAATTGGCCCAACACCTGGCCCAATTAAAGAAGACATTCGCTCAATACGACTACGGAGTTCTGGGGAATTTTCTAGCATATAATTCTTTAGAGCCTCCGGAATACGATCTGAACAGGTGTACTATGAAAACAGCGTTATTTGTAGGGGGTAAGGACCGACTGTCTGTGGTCAAAGATGTTGAGATACTTCGCGACAAGTTACCCAACGTGGTGGAATATCGAGTTATAGGTACAGATCTCTACAGTCACATAGACTTTATCTGGGGCAAAAACATATCCACTGAATTGTACTCCCATATATTTAACCTGTTGGAAAAATATTCATAAATACTGTGCTGAATTAATGCCATTATTAATCGTGTTCTTCAAGCTTGACGTATTGTATATTCCAAGGTCTGTATTTATTTATTTTTTTATTCCATTCTCCTTTGATATGTATCACAGAATCTCTGACAAGGTTATTAATACACAATAAAATCTTATATTTCTACTCGGGACATGCACTACTCAAAATAAATCCTATACTCGTAATTGAGCAGTATCTAAAAAAAGTAATAAAACCATATTTTATGGAATAACTTTGTAGAAAGAAATGTCAAGTGGATTATTTGTCAAATCTAAAATACTAACATAATAAAGTAATTTTTAAACAAAAAACTTCATTTACTTAAATCTACCATGATAACCCGCAGTATTTCAGTGAATACGAAAGAAAATACGAAATATTGCAACACTTCTTTTAAGTTACTTTAGATAGAGCATCGCTTATTCATACACAGTTTTAAAAGCTATGTTAGCTATCGAGTATTTTGTCTCCTTTACTCAATCTGAATTCAAAAGTCGTTTGAAAGGGATATAAGCAAGTATTAGCCGTTAGTTTACTGAATGTAAAAAATAAAAATAAAAAATAAAATAAAATATTGACACTTAACATCCAATGTCTCAAGATGGCGAGCGTAGTGGAATGCCAAGCATTGCTTTGTTATTTATGATGTTTCTTGGTGTTGCTACTGCTCACATCATTACCATCAGGCGAATCGCATGCCAGCCCTATTTAATGCCATAAAAAATCACCCAACAGTCACAAACAAAGTTTAATTCCACACTAAGATCGAGTCTTGTGTCGTGGGTATCAAGAACTACGAGAGACTTTTCGGTCTCACAAACACCCAGACCCGGAAGAAATATTTGTGGGCCGCACAAACATTTCTCTCGGTGCGGGGCTCGAACCCGCTGTCCCTCGTTTCATAGGCGGCTTCTAACCAACTGCGCCACGGAGGCGGTCAATTATTTATTGCTTTGTTATTTCATGATGTCGTTTGGTGTTGTCACTGTTAACACCGCTTCCCATCAGGCGAACAGCATGTCGTCTCGTCATCAGCTCATTCATAACCATAAAAAATAAATAAAGGCGTATGTATGTAAGAAGATATTAGTAAAGCTAGCGGCGCGTTACCTCTGCAGCTGTCGCTCCTCATGCGCGAGCAGGTGGTGCGCGCGGCGCGCCGCCCGCGGGGACGCCGGCCGCGCGCCGCGCAGCGCCTCCCACACGTCCACCTGACACACGCGAGTAGATTATATCCATATGCATTATTTTATTTATTTATTTATTCCAAGTAAAATGCTTTATAGTATTTCAACCAAAACACTTACATTCTAACTAACAAGAAATAGAATATAAACAATATAATAATATTATTATATAAAATTAACCATCGAATACCTAAACGGGCAGACCGTACCAATTCCTGTTTCTGTTTGGCTTATCAGTTTCATCGGAATTATAGCACCACACGCAGGTACACCGAGCATATATTTTTGTTTACCTGCGCTGCGTTCTTAACTATATCACTCCAATGCGGTCTGGGGGTCGGGTGAGACCCGCTCTCTCCATTAGTTCCTGTATGCCTTTAGTACATACGTGCGTTCTATGCCAAACAAATTGTTCACAATTTCTGTTCCAATATAACAGCTCAGTAGTAGGCGGATTGCAGTGCCTTGACCAGCCAGCATACTGGATAACACGGCCTAAGAATCGTACTCTCGATTGTAGAGGATTCCCATACCCTGCAGTGTGCGCCGAGCAGGAGGCAGCAGGTAGAGTGCAGTACCTGGTCGTCGTGCGTGCCGGCCTCCATGAGGCTCTGCTGTATGGCGTACTGCAGCAGCGCCTCGTCGTGGTGCGTGGGGCAGGCGCGCACGCTGGCCGCGTCGCGGTAGTGTGCGCCGAGCAGGAAGCAGCCGTCGTCCACCACGCACGCGGGCCGCGACTCCGTGCTGATGCACTGCACGTGGCGCACGGGTGTGTCCCGCGCGAATATGTTGCCGAACGTGATGCGAGCGTTTAGCACGTGGAATAGCGGGATCTCTGCGCGACAAAACATTAAACATAATTTAACCTTAAAATGTCCAGTTGTACGAGTATATTAATCAGCGGATTCCCAAGCAACCTAACGAGGTAGCATCCGGCAGCAATAATACCATACTGCTCTACAAGCGCAATCGATAGGGCTATTTTTAGGTGTAGAATTCCTTAGGGTGATGAAGGTGATAAATTCAGAAAACTTGACATGGACACCGCATTTCAACCTCTATGGTTAAGCAACAAAAATTACCAAAAACTATATAGATTGCACCTTTTTCACAACATACATTTTTCATCATTATCAACAACCATAGCGAAACATACACCTTTCTCAAAAAGTTCTAGGACATACTTGATTCAATGGCACCATACCACACATATTAGGAACACCATGAAGCCAGTTTAGAGCCTGGCAGACTTGGCCTTCTTAAAACCCTGACATGTAACAGGTTCACAATCAGATTTAGTTCACGCAAGAGAACAAGATGTCCAATCACAATTCTTTCATGTTTTATTTTTGTCTGCGTGTTAACAAAAACATAAATATTTATTTAAAAAACCCACCTATTTTAACGGGAAAACCAGCCGGCAGTTGCATTTGCACGAAGTCTTTCAGCTTGGCGAAGTGTGGGGACGATATCGATGCCATGAGATCCAATATTGGCATTATTTGCTCTTGTAACTGAAATATTCACAAATCATTGAGTCCTCTATGAAACTATCCGTTTTTATAGCAAACTAATTTTTATTGTAATCAAACAAGTAAAAAAAATGGAAGAATAAGTTCGGACATCCGCCATTAGATGTCACCATATTTAATTGGGTATTAAAATAATATTATTATTTAATTTATAAAATGATGATTTAATATCTCACCTCTAAAGGATAATCTTCACATAACCATAAAGTAGCCTTAAACTTCTGCACTTTGGTGGTAATCTCTTTAGGCCTGCCAATGTCTCTCTCCATGGCCTCACCGGAGAAATATTCTTCCCATGTCACAGGTGCCAGGTCTTCGCTAGATTGACTGCTTGATGGAGTGTTTGGAGTGTTGTCCTGTAAAAAACAATAAAGAGCATAAATAAAATTTTATAAAAAAAAATTAATGAACTGTTCTGGTTTAAACCACTTATAATTTTTATATTTCGTATCCCATGCCGGCGAAAAGCGGACTGAAGAAAGCCGCTTTGCTACTTTAAATGTTAGAGGAGGGATGGATGCAAAAATTAATGAAGTGTGTCAGATGATGAATGAAAGACAAATCGATGTTCTGTGTGTGAATGAGACGAAACGGAAGGAATGTGAGACCATAAGATATGGTGCCTACACAGCATACTGGGCTGGGGTGCCTAGCAAGGCCAGATGCAGTCAAGGTGTAGGTCTCATATTATCTGAAAGAATGGTAAAATGTGTGAATGAATTTGAATGTGTTAATTCAAGGGTTGTCTGGGTGAGATTGAAAGTGGGATTAACTCGTATCTTTATCCTAGGGGTATATGCTCCAACGGATGTAGGTACGAGTTCATCTAAGAGTGCGTTAAAAGAACGAGAAGAATTCTGGGAGAAAGTGAGAGATGTGCTGCAAATTCGTAATCAAAACGAAAGATTAGTTATGTTAGGGGATTTTAATGGTTGGGTAGGACTGAAACGTAAAGGATACGAAAGGGTACTAGGTTCGTTCGGTGATAAGAGAGTGAATACTAATGGAAGAAGTTTGCTTGAAATATGTGTGGAAATGGGTTTATGTGTGACAAACACGATGTTTGCACACAAGATGATCCACACATATACTTGGGAAAATGCTGCGATGAAGAGTATGATTGATTTTGTGATAGTAGACGAAAGATTAAAGAAGAATGTTATGGATACTAGATCGTTCCGTGGAACGGGTCTTGATACTGACCACTTTTTGGTCGTGTGTCGAATAAAATACCTGTTTAAAAAGTGGCGTAGCCGTATCCCCGAACAGTCTAGTGTGTTAGAAAGGATAAAAGTGGAAAATTTGCAAAGAGATGTAAGGGAGAAGTACGAACGTATTCTGAGTGAAAATTTTGAAGGTTTGGATGAGGTCTATGAGGTAGAAGAAGTATGGAATAAGTTTAAAAAGGTAGTTGTTAATGGCGCAATTGAAACATGTGGACTGAGTAAAAGGAAAAAGTATAAAGAGATGAAGAATGTTTGGTGGGGCAAGGATGTGCAAAAAGTAGTAAGTGAAAAGAAGAAAGCGTGGAGAGATTGGTTAGCTATTAGAGCTGATCAAAGAATGCTAAAGGCAAGTGAAGAAGATGTATACAAGGCAAAATTGGAATATAAGAAGATAAAAGATGTAGTGAAAATAGTAGTAAAAAAGAAGAAGCACTGAAGAAAAAGATATGTTTGAAGAAAGATTGAATGAGAATTTTCAGAAAAACATCAAGTTTTTCTGGAAAGCAATCAAAAGTGTCCGGGGTAAGTTAAGTACCTCGGAGCTTAGTACTGTAAGGGATAAGCATGGACTACTAGTGAATGGAGAAGAATGTGTGCTGAAAAGATGGAAGGAATACTTTGAAGGGTTGTTTGAAAAAGAGGAAACACTGCAGTGTACAGTGACGGATGAAAGTGAACAAAATGAAGATAAGATTGATGTGATGGAAGTGGTGAAAGCGTTGAAAAGTATGAAAATGGGTAAGGCTGCTGGGTATGACAGAGTAACAGTCGAAATGCTGAAGGCTGGACAGGGTGTGGTGGCACGCCCGCTTTGTCATCTCTTGAATTTGTGCTGGACAAGTGGTGTTGTGCCAACAGATTGGTGTAACGCCGTTATTGTTCCACTATACAAAGGCAAGGGATCAAAGCAGGAGTGTCAGAATTACCGTGGTATCAGCCTCCTAAGTGTTGTCGGCAAATTGTATGCTAAGGTATTGATTGAGCGAGTTGTAAAAGAGACGAATGACAAGATATGGGACGTGCAAGCAGGATTTAGGAAGGGTATGGGATGCACGGATCAGGTATTTTCTCTACGAAGTGTTGCTGAGAAGACCTTAGCTAAAGGTCGAAAAGTCTTCTGCGCCTTCGTAGATTTAGAAAAACCCTATGATAGAGTGATGAGGAATGAGTTATGGGCAGCACTGTCCAAGTTTGGGTTGAGCAGCAACCTAATTCGAGCACTACAGTCTCTTTATAAGAACTCTAGTGCTTGTGTTAGGATAAACGGAGCATACACTGATTGGTTTCGCATCGATAAGGGTGTGAGACAGGGATGTGTAGCGTCCCCGTGGTTGTTCAACCTTTTCATGGACCGTTGCCTAAAAGATCTGAAAGATAGTGAATATGGGATAAGAATGAATGAGTTGTCACTAAAATGTCTTCTCTATGCTGATGATCAGGTTATTCTTGCATCATCAGAGGAGGAGCTACAAAATATGGTGACAATTATGCATGAAGCGTTTGAGAGAAAAGGAATGAAAATAAATGTGCGTAAGACGAAAGTTATGGTATTTGAAAGGGAAGAGAATATGACAAAATGCGATATTATGATAGGTAATGAGCAAGTAGAACAAGTGAATGAATTCGTATATTTGGGCTGTGTTTTCACAAGTGATGGAAAGCATGATAGCGATATTGACAGAAGAGTGAATGCGGGAAATCGAGTGAATGGTGCGCTACACTCCTTTATGAATAGTCGGAAGGTCTCCAAAAAGGCACGACTGGCTGTCCATGGAGGAGTGTTAATTCCAACGCTTATGTATGGTAGTGAAAGTTGGGTATGGCAAAAGAAGCATGAAAGTAAAATTAGGGCAGTAGAGATGAGATCGTTAAGGGGAATGTGTGGTGTAAGCTTGTGTGACAGAGTGCGAAATAGCGTGGTGATGGAAACTTGTGGAGTGAAGGAGGATGTAGTGACGAGAATTGAGAAAGGAATGTTACGATGGTTTGGTCATGTAGAGAGGATGGATGAAAGGAGAATTACGAAACAAATACATAATGCGAGTGTGGATGGAAGAGTCGGTAGGGGTCGACCTCACCGAACATACACCATCCAAATCGGTGATACCCTCAACAAGGGTCAGGTTAAAAGTACCCTGAACCGACGAGAATGCATGAACACGTTGATGAAAGTGGATGAAGCGAAAGTAGTATGTCAGGATCGAGCAAAGTGGCGGTCTATTGTCTCTGCCTACCCCTATGGGACACAGGCGTGACGATTATGTATGTAATTTTTGTTGTAATCACTACATTGTAAACTGGTTTTGAAAAGAGCAACACTAGAGATTCGTGCCCGTTCTTTAATGAAAACCACTTTCCGAACCGGGTTGTAGATAAAAAAATTACTGAATGTAAATGACGTAGAACATCTTAATGGATTCAATAAATTATTTATATTTTATTTCATTTATGGGTTAATTATTCTTAAATTTTAGTTTATTATACGATCTACTGAAAATTACAGACATTTTGAAACTTGCCATACAACCTCTGTGGTACAGTTAGTTAGAGGTACGCTGTAAATCTATCGTAGTTCCCAATACCCACAATATAAGACTTGATCTTAGTATGATAACTGTTGGGTGGATTTATATTATTTATTTGCTGGAGGCACCCCACTTTGCTATAGAAATCATTAGAGCTTTCTTGAGCATAAGGGTGATGAGGGTGATGTAACAATAACATCGATGATGATGGTGATGATGACAATAAAAATAAAAGTATACTTTACCGGCGGAGTGTCGGCATCGCTATGATCCCTAGAATCAGCCAGAGCCAATAAGTCTGCGAGAGGCGCGCGTGGCGCGGGCCTCTTGGCGGCAGCCGCGAGGTGCTCGGTTCGAGTCTTGGACACGAGCTCCACGTTGTTGGCGCTGAACACTTTGCACTCGTAGCCGTTCACTACTTCCGTCTTGTCCTGCCTCCAGCCCCAGATACCGCTCTTGTTCCTGAGTCATTATGTGTATTGTTAACAATAGTAAATCAAACATTCCGTAGCGTAATGAAAAAATCACTTAAACATTTAAGATAATTTCCAATCGGTTTCAAATTAGGTTGCCTTTTTTGGATTTTTTACTGTCTATCTTTTGTCATTCTGTATCAATTTTCATGATATTTCTATTTATAAAATTGTTTTCAGTTTGAAAGGTACAGCATTTTATTGATGGTATAAATTTAAATGAAATTCCCCTCCTTCCAATGCAAGCTGAAGAGATAAGCTAGCAAAGGTTACAGTACATTATTAATTATTCTTATGTCACAAATATTTAATTTACCTTTCCCAAAAAATAAGATGTTTTTAGTTAGGTCACTCTTACTCTAAAGGTGCGATATTTGAGAACAGTCCGGTACATGCATACCTCTCGAAGCTGATCTTGTCGGTGTCGAGGTAGTTGATGGCGGTGGGCGCGGCGAGGCGCTGCTGCAGCACGTGCGCGCCGGGCTCGGGCCACGCGCGCGACTCCGCCGGCTCCAGCAGCTCCACCCACGACGTGCCCGCCTCGTGGTCCAGCTCCATCAGGCGCGCGGTGCGACCTGCAGACACGTACCGGGTTATATATATATAGCGAAAAAAATAATCCAAAATCTGTACACATCTACAGCCAAAACATACGAATCCACGGGCACGTGCGACCACGCACGCACACGTGTACGCGTTTAAACACACACGTCTTACAAAGCAAGGAAAATTACACTAGGAACCTTAACTACATTTATTTTATGTACTATTTTATGTTTGTAATTTTTTTAAATAGTTTTAAATAATAATTTGCAAATAAATATATATGAATAATTCACAGTTGTAAATTCACTTGACATTTATTATTATTTGTGGAATATTATTTTTGACCTGTCCATTTTTGTAGAAATGTTCTCACCTTGTCCTCTAAATATGTAGGTCCTGTCGCCCCTCTGCCAACGGTTGTTCTCAAAGCCGACGAGCGTAGTATCGACGCGCACATTACCGCCCCTTTTGTACAGCTTGTACGTGTCGAACGGACACATTCGCGATACCAGTGGCACTGCAAATTAGAAATAAATACTTACAACAAATGTAATCCGTACGCAACGCATTTTAGGCGTTTAGAAAATATACGATATTTATCTGCCTCGGTGGCAAAATTGTATTAAGGGAGGTTAAAACCTCGTGAAGACACGTGAAAAGGAAAACCTTCCCACATTATGTTTTCCTTCACCGTTTTAGTGAGTGGTGATTGACTATTAATACACACATGAATCCGAAAAATCAGAGGTGAGTCAAATTCAAACTCGCGACCACTGTGAACATGTTGACAAACGCATCTGTTTACCAACAGGCCACCACGCACGTCGTAGGTATATTTTATTTCCTATATAGGCAGACGAGCTGGTGGCCTATCTGATTGGTACCTCTTGGTGATTGGTGACCTCGGCAGTGCCAGGTGGCCCCCTGGCACAACACAACAAAGTCGCTGTCTACATTAAAGAGAAACTCTTTAAGCCTCGTTTGAAGAAGGACCGGCCATAGCTCAGGAAACGTTAAACAACGTTCAAGAAATAAACGCTTTAACTCACCCCAACTGGTAAACTCCCATTTCATCTCGACGTAGAAGTCGGGCGCCATGCTAAGCTTCTGCAGTAGCTCGGGAATGCCGCTGGAGCGCAGAATGTGTCGCTGGTAGTCCCGTCTAGACAACACCAGCGATAATAGTGCTGGGTCGCCTGACGATGTCGCTTCTTGGACGGCTGTAGGAGAAATATGGAATAGAGCCTATTGTATTCTTTATGGTCTACGCTGTACATACTATATATGCAATGATTTTCTTAAAATACAGTAGGTACTTGATTAATTTATTATAAGAGGTATAAGAGGTGTCTAAGTTAATAACGACAATCTTTTTGAATGTTAAACTACTGCAATGCTTTAATAAATAAAATAAATAAATAAATAACACCCAACAGTCACATACATAGTCCTGACCCCACACTAAGATCGAGTCTTGTGTCGTGGGTATCAAGAACTACGAGAGACTTTTCGGTCTCACAAACACCCAGACCCGGAAGAAATATTTGTGGGCCGCACAAACATTTCTCTCGGTGCGGGGATCGAACCCGCGGCCTCTCGTTTCACAGGCGGCGTCTAACCAACTGCGCCACGGAGGCTGTGTTAATTTCCATATCATATCAGTCATTTTCAATGGAATTCTTTTGAATATTTATGTATGTACCGAACATTACAGAAAAAATATATCCTCTTTTACATAAAATACTTCGGTTGTTGCCAACTGCTGGTCATTACAGCGTAAACAAGGAAAATTATGTAAGTCCAAATCGATACACGCCGTGGCCTTAACAGGGTGGAAGATATGGCGAAATGCCAAAAATCCCCCATAGCGGAAAAGGATAAGACCTGTTCCCTTGCCAAATCGAATGGAATTATTGAAAACAGCCTATCTTTATGCCATAAAGCGGGCGAAGTTCTTGGTATTATGTAAGCCAAGAATTACAAGGACAATAACCCGGTTATGGATGTATGTAGAGATAAATGGAAAGATTAAGCTCATCAATCACATCTGATAACTTTCTGCTATAGGTCACAATGAAAATAACGTATACGTTTTCCGCTTATTGTGAATCAGAGCGAGTGATTTATCGATCGTAAATGTTATTTCGGGATATATATACACACACATTTAAATGTTTTTTTTAAATATTAAATCCGAACCAAAACGTTTCAAGGGGGAACTTATTCAAAAAGTTGTATTTTTATTGTGTAGAATTCGCTCTGCCAGGTTCCATAATGCGCAAACGCAATGGGCATTCGCAGGCCAACATAGGGCTTCTCATCATTTTTTTTTTAAATTACATCGATAAAACAATCAACTTCCTAAATGTAAAAGTATTCACAAATAATTCTGTATCTCGGATATCAAATAATGTTGTTTAGTGACTTGTTATTTGTAAGTCATGCGATTGGTTATCGTCAATATCCTTAGATATATTTTTGGTATTAGACATAAAAAATACATCATTCACCACAACTGAAAACGTAGAACATTGGCCAAAGAAAAGTGACTCCAGAAGTCCAAAGTTGGAAAAGTCCGGATAACTACATGAAGATCGGACAATATACCATGTATTTTTGGGAATATCTTGATTCTATTGTACTTACCAGTCCAACCATCTTTTTGGCAGTTGACATCTGCGCCGGCGTCAATGAGCGCCCGTACTGACTCTATGTGGCCGAGGGTCACGGCCAGAAGTAACGGCGTCCGCCCGCGAGGGTCCTTCAGCTCCAACTCTTCACTTGTGTACTGTTACAAAACACACAACAATCGAAGTAAATTCAATGAATACCCTGAACTGCTATCGAAAACGAAGACCTGATCCTACCCCTTGATGCTGAAGCATCAAGAGCTTTCCAAGAATTATTGCATCAATACAAAATGTATTATACTGGAAAACTCCAATATAATTTTAACCAAGATAAGCATTTTAGAATTATGGCATTATTAACAGTATTCTTCACACATTAATACTGACTAACACATGTTGTAATTGTATTTTCATTACACCACATGTTTTGGCTATCATACATAAGGTGTTTTATTTCCATAGATAATATGCTAAAGCCATGTTATTGGTAATTGGTCACTTCATTGTTCTGGTGTAGCAACCAATGAGATAAAAGAAAACAGAATATTACAATCAACAGTATTGGCCATTTTACAGGTAACATTGGCCATTTTCATTGACAATTTAAAAACACTACTTTAGATATGAAATGTATAAACCCAATTCAAAAGTCATTTTTAAAGGACAAGACATTCAAAAACTAAACTAAATGATTTTACTGTTTATGAATCAGGCAAATGTGTATATAGTACTAATGTACCATATTGTACTTCCTTCTTAAATTATTGAGTCATTCATTCATGAACACAAATGAAATAATAATGATTTCCAATAATAGTAAGTCAATTGTTGATCAATATTATGGTATCATAATTGTACCTTCCCAGGATTACTAACACCCGCCAACACATATTTGGCTAAGAAACATCAACCTTCAAACTTACTATGGCTGCCTTTCAATAATGAGATTAATTTTTAACATCCATTGTGAGGTTTCATTAATTGTTTGGGATCCTTTTTTTCTGGTCGCAGGGATATGGACAATTAATACTGTTAAACATGTCAACAACTTATTTATGAAAATTATTGGATCATAAAATGCCTCCTAAAACCCAGTCATTACAAAAGTCTAACAGGAAAATATAAGACAAAATTCACATTTTTTTAACATGACTATTTGTAACCTATTTTTTTTAGTGACACACTGATTATTCTTGGGTGATTCAAATATAAATCTGTCTGTATGAGCATGGGCATGGGCCCTGTAGTGGGATGTATATGGATACATCCCACTACAGGTCACGGGCCTACTCTACAATCGAGAATATGATTGAGAGTGGTTAGGCCATATAGTCCACCACGCAGGCCTAGTGCAGGTTGGAAATATAAATAAATATTACATCAAGAATGAAAGAACATTTGCTTTTTAAATAAACAACATTAGAACAAACCAATAACAGAACACTGCAGATATTTATACCTTTTTTATGTGACATTGCAATCAACTTGACCAAGCTATCTCATTGGTTAAAATTAAGTTAATAAAACAAAACAACAAAGATGGTTTGAATCACATGACTAATGATTTTATTTTTAAAGTCACGGCATTCTTGAATATTCCAATTCGTTTATCACACCGTTTCTATTGTTATATCTAATCAGAGCTACTAGATCAACAAATCTGACAACATTAAAATGCCGGGAGCGCGCAACGTATTCTAACCTATAATGCGAAATAAAATTAATGAAAATGTCATTCAATAAAGTAAATACATACCTTGTTAGCTTCGAGGTTGTTCCTAAGCTCTTCGTGGTGGTTATTCCATACAAGAAAATGTAATGGGTAACGCCTGGCTACCTCCTCCGCACTTAAAGCCATATTTCTAAAACACACACTTCACACACAAATTGGTTACAAATGGTTTACAATAAATACATATTACTACTTAGTCGCCCGTGAACGCATTAGCTGAATTAAGTAATTAATAGTGATTAAAACATAGGAAAAAACGCTATTTTCACACTGTTCACGAAAATGTCATCAATATAGTGATGTCCATAGATTAATATGTGATGTCAGATGTGAATTATGATCTCGCAAGATGAATTCCTCTTGATTTATGAATAAATAAGATTTGCTTATGTTAATCGTAATCGAATAAAATATATATTTTTTCAGAAATACTGTAAACTACCCATATTATTGAAACCAAAAGTAGCTAAACGACAGCTACATTGAACACACATATATAATTACATTAATTTACGATATTAGATTAATCATTTTTATATTTGATTTACTTTGTAACATGAACACACGATTATTCACACGAGTATCAACGGACATCTCTAGTAGTTGTGTTTACAAAGTACGTTAATGTATTTTGCACATTGCAAGAATAAAATGTAATCAATTATAAACATTAATCTATTCCAATTTTTCACTTTACAGCTCAATTTAATTGTCTCTGATGATAAGTAGAAAGTACTTTTTCTACTATCTACATATTTAAAAATATAAAACCAAAATCAAACAATATTGTAAGTACACAAACTTCTGAAAAGCAGATGTAACGTCAAACAACAGCTGACAATCGACTTCAAAAACATAAAGATGACAGATTCCCAAATACTAGCAAATCGCAATAAAAACAAACTTATTTACGTAATAAATAAACAAGATATTCTAGAATTTAGATATTACCAAAATGCACAAGTCGACCTATAATATATTTCGCTTAGAAATAATTGCATCTCTTAACAATCATGCCAGTGTTTTAGGGGCTCGAAGAATTACCTCGAAATCTGATAAGCAACTTGAAGTGAGTAAAGGTTATGGTTTTGGAATTCTAAGAATAATTATTTCATATTATGTAAATTGGGCTGAGCCTTGTGATCAGTAAGTCGATTTTAATCTGGAACTTACAAAATATTTAATAATTTTTTGTTGTAATTACCACCATTATATTATTATTCCTTTATTATTCATATGTATCCTTTGTATTGTAGAAAGCTAGTAATTAATGATAAACAAAGTTATTCTGCTACATGGATAAAATACCATATTGAACTGATCTCGTATAAATGACAACAAAATAATTAATAATTGAAATATCAAACCCTTTCATTCCTTTTTTACTTATTCTCATTAGGAAAGCTACCAACTCTTGAATATACCTCGTGACTCCAAGCAAAATGTGGTCCGCAAAGCATTTCTGGAGCTTGCAAAGAAGTACCATCCGGATTCAGGATCTGAAGATGCTGATATGGATAAGTTTGTTGCGGTGGAAAAAGCTTTTAGAGTTCTGACAAAGCACAACACAGGGGCCAGCAGTAAAGAGGAAGTTGAGAAAATTGTTTATGATATTAGAGTAAGTATAAATACATTGTACAGCTTAGTACATTTTCTAATACTTGCTCCGACATAAGTGACTTCAATCTAAGTGATGATAAATGCAATTATATCCACATAAAGTATGGACAGGTGATCTATAATCAGGTACAAAATCAGTAGCTAGTCCTGTTCACGAAGAGTCCAATCACACTCGATATAATTACTTATCACACATCAATTACTTTGCTTCTTCAGCACACAGCACCGCAACATCGCCAATATTTAAGCTTTGAGGGAGTGGGACACGGAACACCATTCCAGCGCCAAAAGCAATGGACCCAAGCAAGAGCCCAAAAGGCAGCCGTAAACGTCATGGAACACCGTATGTCGAAGGCAGTGGCTTCAGAGAAGACCCTTATGAAGAAAGGAGACTATGGCAAGAAGCATGACATCAAAACAAAATATGGATTTGATAGATTAGTAGAAGATTTAATACAGGAATCAATGTCAAAAGGAGAATTTGAAAATTTAAGTGGGAAAGGGAAGCCTTTGAAAAACCAAAACAACAATCCGTATGTTGATTTTACTACTCATAAATTAAATGAGGTATGATGACTGTATTTATATTGTTTGATTTTTTTTCTGTTAAATTACATTACAAGTATCACGAAAAATTGAGATATTATTATAAGAATTTCCTTGATTAAAATAATAATTGATATGCATGATAGTAAAAATGCCTTTCAGTTATGTACTATAATTATTGTATTAATTTTCAGGTACTCATAAACAATGGATTCATGCCAGAATGGATAACAATGAGTAAAGAAATCGAACAAGACATAGAAGCTTTAATAGAAGAAATAAAATCTGAAAGAATGTACCTTGGTCCATACCCACTGAATCAAGCAGATTCTGCCAAATGGAAAAGAATATACCAAAGCAATCTAGAATTAGCCCAGTCTATAAACACTAAGATAAATACATATAATTTAATAGTGCCATTGTTGAATAAACAAAAGTTTCATGTGAAATTTGAGGAGATTTGTGATGATATATTGAAAAATGGAAAGCATTCTGTGGTCAGAGAAACAAAAGTTACTGAAACACAAGCACAGAATGAGACAGTGGTTGCTGAAGGAGATATGTTCAGTGTGGTGTTCAAAGCTTTTGAAGAGTTGTTCACAAAGAGAAATAAGAATTAAGTCAACATTGTAGTCATCATAAACCTAAAAGTAAAAAAAGTCTTACATCAAAAATATCCATATAACTGATGAAATTAATTATTTAAAAAATAAAGAAAGGATTTTTAATAGAAATATCAAGAAAAAAGGTAAACATTCTTGTCAAATTTTATTTTTAGGATTCATCAACTATAATTTGTTTTAATTCTAGATGGCTACATTACTGCAGTACTTAGTTTACATTTGTAAATTATCTTTTTTTTTTTTTGTTTTTTTTATTGCATTGAATGGCGAGACGAGCTAGCCGTTCGTCTGATGGTAAGCGATGCGACCGCTCATGAACAGTAGCAATATTCCACTGCGCTCGCCATCCTGAGACACAAGATGTTAAGTCTCAATATGTCCAGTAGTTGCTCTGGCTACAATGTCCTTCAATCCGAAACACAACAGTGCATTTAAGCAGTGTTGTTTCACGGGAGAAATAGACATTGCGGTGGTACCTACCCAGATGGCCTCTCACATATGAGAGACCTACCACCAGTACCACCACCTTCTAAATGTTATATCTTAGTATAAGTCGTGCATCATAGATGCTCAATAATCTGTGATAATAAACATAAAGGATACCTTAGATATTTAAATAAAAAAATCATATGCATTGAAACATACATGTTTTATTGAAAATATACAACACTAGGCTATGTTCTTAACAATATAAATTTTACAAATATTTGAAACAACAAATTCACTTATAAATGCACTAACATTTCATAGAACAATTTTTTATCAAATATATAACTCTATATTTCATCTACTTAACTATATTATCAAGAACAATATATACATTAAGGCAAATTCGAGTCTCTGAGCATTTGTATGGAAGACATTTTTATTCGAGTTATATCGATTTTGATAAAGGAATGTTTTAAAAAAGGCAAAATATTATTCCATTGAATATGGACACAACTATTAATATTGTTATACTTTCTTCTCTCAGAAGCATTTATTCATATTTTAGGAACGACGACGCATGACTAATTATAGTTATTATGCTTTATATATGAAATTCATGCTTTCATTTTATTCACATTATATCCAGTTTATTTGTATGTATAAATATTGATGCTTGGTCGTTTTGCTTCCAAGACGTAAATACGATGTATACCGGGTATCTCAAGACTGCTACCGAAAACGAAGCCGGGTGGTAGTTTTAGTGGCTACAAACACAATGCAATTAAAAATTTCGCCTAGAAACGCGACAATTTTTTTTTATGATTTTTTAAATATCGTCATTTTTGGGTGGTAAATCCATAGTTTTTGCTAAAATAATAATTTAAACTCTTTTATACCTTTGAGTATTTATAAATAAAAGGGTATATACTATTATTTTAGGAAAAAATGTATTTACCACCCAAATATGGCCATAGGAAAAAAATAACAAAAAAAAATCTCGCTTTTTTTTGCAACTTTTTCTGTTGCATTGTGTCTGAAGTCGCTTAAACTACCACCCGGCTTCGTTTTCGGTAGCAGTCTTGATATACCCTGTATAGCGCTAGGCATATTATATCGATAAAGTATATCATCTCTGTTTTAGTAATCACATGCTATAACACTGACTTGGGACAAAACATCTCTATACTCGGAAATGGAATCCGAGATAAAAATGTAACAAAAGTGTTACCACTACAATAAAATAATTTGTCATGGTAGTTTGTTCACAACCGTTAAAAAAAACAGGTTGGATTTATTCTCATTAGTTAAATAAGTATAAAACAAAGCCAAATAAAAATTATATATTTACATAAACTACAATTTCAACTTCTTTTTTAAGTATGTGAAAAAATGGTACGAAAATATTTTATGCTACAGGTATTATGCAGAAATTCTTAACCTTAGGCCACTGAAATAAAACTATTTTTTAAATGTCGTCTCCTTAACTACAAATACGTTGCTTTGACGCCCGCGACACCTCCCTTTAGTTCATTTAGTTGCTTAACTTGATGAATTTGCATCATGTGATTGAGTTAATGTCGCCGTGATGCTGGTTTCACGTTTTGTGTTAAGTTTTTGTTCTATTTTGTTACTAAGATTTCTGGCGCTCGTGTTCCTAGCCGAACGCACTATGGTCTTTGAAAATCACTGTAAGTTAAACCCATTAGAATTTGTTTGGGCCCAAGTCAAGGGTCACGTCGATAGGCATAATAAAACATTTAAAATGTTCAAAATTCAAAAATAAATATAAATAAATAAAACATAGTACTCGCAACATTTGAATCTTTTCACTAATCAAATTATACGCAATATGTTTTTGAGAAAATGTTTCATAACCCTGAAATGTCACTTTTACAATGACATTGGTTTGTTTACATTTTTGATCTCGAATTCGATTTCCGAGTATACAAAGATTACATTAATGATGACATCACTTACATTTCTTTACTTTATCTGTTATCATTGTATTTTAAAAATGAATGAATCTAATTTATAATAAACACTGTTTCAGTTCTCAAGTAATCATTTTACACATTCAAGAAAAAGTACTATATTTAATCGATAAATAAACACTACATTAACATTTAAATTACAAATATACTGGCACATTTATTTTTAATTTAGCATTTACCACTGAAGGCTTCTGACGTCTAAGAGGAGTAATAGAGAGGGGAGAGGGTTTTATAAGAGGTAAGCTTCTATCTAACGATCTATCTGTATAAGGGTGGTAGGTAGAGAGAGTAGTCAGGGTTATAGGATATAGTTAGGAGTACCACATGATGTGTCCCTGTGCGTTGAGACGCACGCGCCCGGTGGCGACGAGTCGGAGTGCGCGCGGGTACGCACGGTGCTCGGCCTCGTGGATGCGTGACGTCAGCGTCTCTACCGTGTCCTCTTTTAACACGGGCACGCGCTCTTGAATTATGATCGGTCCGGTGTCCATGCCCTCCTGTGGAATAAATTTAGCATTTTAGGCAGTGTTTGATGCTAAGATGAGTAAAGTGAAACAAAGATGTACGGAACGACTAATCATATTGGTCATTAATATTATGTTGACGTGATATGAGCGGAGTGGGTAGGTGTACGAATTGACTAATAATATGGCATATCTATGTCAATTGAGATGTATTGAACGTATGCAATGCGGCTATTTCTATTTTTCTCTGCTCCGCTTTAGATGGGCTCAAAATACCCTCCACTGCTGTGAGCAAATTAACCTTTAAGAGCGTTTATACCCTGCACGCGCTTTTTGGCTTAAAAACAGGACTTTTCAAATGAGTTAATAGCCACCAATAAACAATTTAAAGGAAAAATAATTAGTATTAATTTTAGAAAAGGTTGCATTCGAGGGATTTTGGTGGAAAACATTATAGATTGATGGATAATTTGTGAGTACTATAAGGATTACTGAACACAAGTTTCGTTATTTAGGCTTTAAATGGCAATTTAGAAGATTAAGATATCCGAAACCACTAAATATAAGATGAAAATAAAAATATTATCAGACTAATAAGACCCTGATGGAGGGATTTTGCTGAGAAAAAAAATCTTTTTGTGTTTAGTTCCTGAAAAATAAAAATTTAAACATTGCGAAATTATTCAGAAACTCTCGTCCAGAACATATTTTTTTTTCACCAACTTATCATACATAATTTTTTATAGCAATTGCATATTACAATAGAAGAACATCTTATCAATAAATTTCAATTTTTATATTTCAACAAAATTAGTTTTCATGTTTTCTACAAATATTTTAAAAACCACTATAAAACACGCTGTCCGACGTGGATCAAATCAGACCGCCGCACAGTGATTCGTCTAGAACAAGCTAGCTGGACAAAAACATTTGAGTGCGTATGTTGGTTGTTTTGGCTATGTACAGTAATATTTTAAAGGAGAAATGTGTTTTTAAAAGTTTTTTTTTTATTCTGGCCCGGCGAAATTTCCCCATTGCGCCTGATGGTGAGTGCAAATACCGCCCAGGCAGAGTGTCTACTGGCATCGGCCTGCTGAGATGCCTCTTCACACTGACCCAGGATTATAGGAAGGAGGGATGGTGTGATGGACAGTCAAGCCATGGCTTCGCAAGCCAGCACGCGTGGTTCTGTTTAGGAATGGAGAGGAGGCTTTTAGGATAATAGTAATTAAAACACAAATTACAATCAATGAAAAATTTAAATATAAAAATGGTAGCATAGAAAATATATAATAAAAAACAAAATAAAAGCATTTGTACATAATGCGACTTAGTAGTAAAAAAATATAAAATTATTTAATAACATTTTAAATTATATACTAATAGATAAATTAAGTTCACCTATACATAAATTGTATGCAGTGTTATAAATAAAATAATAAAATTAATGTAGGATTTGAATGTTAAGAAGAAAGATGAGTAGAATGGAACGTTGACGTATGACTGATATGGAACGTGGTTTGTGTGAGAGAGATGACTAATGAAAGTATTTAAGATGGAAAGAGTACGAGGATGAATGATATAGATGTTGAAGTATGCAAGGACGGAATAGAAGAGAACAGTCTGGAAGACGACGAAAGACGTAAAAGACGGAAGACGTAGAGGACGGCTGAAGTGAAGACGAGTAAGACGATAATATATTTAATATTAACAAGACAATCTTTGTTTAATTTGACCCCTTACGGAACTATTCCCACATTAATAAATGAAATCCTGACCAGATGAATTATCACTCTCACAATCAGACGAGCCAGGTACTACTTGATGCCCGAGGTATTGGTATTGAAGGCGGGACTACCAAATTTAGCACTTCTGATGGTAAACAGTCTTTTTTTCTTTTTGGGTAGTTCTCTGAGTGAATTATTACAGGATCTGATGTTATTAAAAGCATATTCAATAAATCTGTATTCGTGGCAATACGTGACTGTTTCCTGGTATGATGTTCCCAAAATCTACGACAGTCTTTTTTTCGAGCCTCTTGAGCTTCTTCGGATAGTTGCCCTATTGGGCACAATACAAGATTTAACAACCTCTGTACTGTGCACAAGAATTTTATGCACAGTGACAGGCATATAGTACCACGAATACAAACTTAGATAGAGGGCCCTAGTCTCTGAACGAAAAAATATAAAATATATTTATATTTATTTCGTAACCCGAAGATAAAGTCGGAACAAAATATCATTTTTTTAATTAAATCAATATGAACTTGAAGCCTACTCTCCTCTGATGACCTGGATGAGCAAGGTCGACACACAGAAATGGTAAAACTTATGTTGTCTCCTTCTAACCAATCTTTATTATTAATTAAAAAGCGATCCAATAATAAGTCATTGGAATCATTGGAAATGGGTCTTATATGATGCCGCCCATTTTTCAGTTAATTTTGACGATAGATACTAGATACTTTCTGTTTAATAGCCCTTAACGAATCACTGGTTATATCACTAACACCAAATTTAAGACTTATATGTTCCAATAAACGAACATTCCGCTCTTCACTGGAATGTTTTCGTCATTCTTCAAAAAATTCATTTTTCGAAATGGAGAAGACAGACACATTCTGAAAAATGAAATAAAATCCTTTAGTGCGGGAATGCGGTGAAAAAATATATCTCGTTTTAAAGGTGAGTATCACTACTATATACTGTAAAAAAATTAGACTGGATACATGTGGATACAAAAAGATAAATACGATTAAAATTTCGGAACTTGACAAAAAAATAGTATTTTTCAATAGTATATTCCAAGTCGTAATGGATCAAAGTTTCTCATATTAGAATCTTATGGGTAGTAAAATATAAAAGCACTGACCCTCGACAGTAGTATCTATCACAAAAATCACGGTTATATATCACACAAATTGAATGAGATGTTATCTAAAGCACTGCAAAATGCAACTACTCTAATTAACTTAATGCAAATATTACATTACTTACCTTCGCTAGTCAATGACTCGTCCCTGTGAAATGTTATTCACCATTTCTACTTGTTTTTATGACATTGGGGGTGTTGTTTACAATATGTGACCACTAATTAGTTGATTCTTGGAAGTGACTTTTGTCCAGCTAGCTTGTTCTAGGCGAATCACAGTGCGCCGCAAGGCCTTCTAGAGGGAGGACGTATCGCTCGTCGCTCCGGCCTGGCTGCAGTCGATTATTGCCGCGCGTAGTAAAAATAGCCACGCGCGGACTGCGATTACCACATCTTAGTACTTTGGAAGTAAAATATTTAATTATTTATATTACCTACAATGATTTTGTAGTGAGCATAAATTATGTTTCAGGTAATATAATGGGATTTAATTCCGAGGCTAAATTATGTTATGTATTGTAATATAAAATTCAATATATTTCGTAATTGTAAGGGGTTGTAAGGCCCCTAACACTATTTATGTGTTCGAAAACGAAATTATTAATAAAACGTCCGTAGTATCTACTGATTGAACACTGATTTGAATGCAACTTAACAATGTAATAATAACGAAAATATGATTAGTATCTAAATTTGTATTATTCTTTGCTTGCACAGTAATATTTGTCTACTTATAATGCAAATAAAATATTTTTATGATAATATATTACAGTTACATTTCAAATGAATATTTGAAGCGCACGGATCAAAGTTGTTTGAGCCGATTGTATAGCGAGCCGACGCGGCAGCTCTACGCACACAGCTTTGGTCGCTTATGTGTGCGTGAAATTAACGAAGAAATACCTATAGTTGACTTTGCGCGCAAGGTGTATACGCTCTTAAATAAAATTCCAAGCTCCAAAATTAGTTATCAACAATTAATCCGAAGTTTCTACCAACCTTTATAGGAAAGAGGCGTCAAGCGATACGTTATATTTACTTGTAGTATGTCTCATATGTGAAAGACCACCTGGGTAGGTCCTTATTCCACTATTCATTGATATGCAATAATAAGAATATACATTATTTAGCAATACGTACGTCAACAAAGTGCACTGTGCATCCGCTCTCCTTGTCTCCGGCGTCGAGGCACTGCTTCTGCGCGTTGAGGCCCGGGTGCTTCGGTAGCAGGGACGGGTGGATGTTGATCAGACGACCGTGCCATCTGAATAATACAGGGTATATCAAGACTGCTACCGACAACGAAGCCGGGTGGTAGTTTAAGTGACTACAAACACAATGCAACTAAAAATTTCGCAAAGAAACGCGACAATTTTACCTACCCTGTACATCGATAAGTAGAAAGAATTTAATGAAGCAATTTCTTGTCAACTTTTGTTTATTCAACTGATATAGCGAATTCAATTTTACAACCAAATAAGAATCAAAAAATAATATAAAAAAATATGTTATGTATTAACATTTAAAAATCAATAAAAATTGTTTCTATTTGATATACATAAACTCGTGCGTGCTGGCATGTTGGTAAACAGACCGGACGCGGCTGCTAACATGTTCAAAGTGCTCACGGGTTGAAATCCTAGGGCATACTACTGACTTTTCGGAGTCATGTGTGTATTAAGAAGTCATTCACCACGCACCATATCGCTGAAGGACAACATAGTGAAAAACTATACTGTACTGTACTAGCGATTTATAAGAATTTCTATGGTATTTTAAGTCGGCCAACCCGCACTGGGCCAGTGTGGTGGCCCAACCCACCCTCTTAATTATATTCTCGATTGTAGAGGAGTCTCGTGACCTACCACTGTAGGTCACGAGAACAACCAATCCACTGGTTGTATATGGGCAATTTCAAGCCTGTGTATCCACTATTTGAGGGTATCGATATAAGTTATATATTTGAAAATAAATTTGATGAAACATACTTCTGCACGAACTCAGCGGAGAGCATCCTCATGTATCCGGCGAGACACACCAGGTCGATCTTGTGCGCCTCCAGCGCTGCAGACACCGCGCGGTCAAACTCCTCGCGGGACGCGTAGTCTTTATGGTTGAACACCTGGTATGCGTACAGAGTTTTATACCACAAAAATAGGGAGATACAAGGTAAGGAAATATAATGAAACTGGAGAAACTTAGCCAAACCATATCTTATACAATAACAATATTATGAAGAATGGAATCTCGGAGAACTCAATGCATTATTCAATTAAATAATATGGTATGGCAATATAAAAAAATGTGTGCATAGACAGAACACCGTAATTGCACTACAAAAAAAAAACAAACCACTAATAAGGTTTGTGGATTTTAACTAGGTATGGAAATAACAAACCAAGTGTGTGATACCCACAAATTCGTTGCACTCTAAAAACAACTTGTATGTACACCGCAGTGAAGGTGCTCTGCAAGATTAGGTCTCTATTTATCGCTTTTATCATCCCAAAATATTAAAATGAAAAAAAACCATTGAAGCTACTTCCAACAGATCGATGTGGAGATGCTTGGGGGATGTTTATGTTCAGAAGTGGACTTCCTGTGGCTATGATGATGATGATTCAGACATATTTGTAACTATTAATTACATTCATATAAAACGTATGCGTACGTCACAGTCAAGGTCTTTTCCTAGACAAGGTCAAATTTATAGTTTTAATCACCATACAATATTAATATGAAAAAATATTCAGACATCTATATAACTATTAAATAACTCACAATAGAAGGTATCCCATGTTTCTCAGCCCGCTGCAGTGCGTACGCGCCCTTCTTGTTAGTCACGAGCAGCGCGATCTCTGCGCACACGCACTCGTCCGCGTCGCGCGTCGTGTCGATCAGAGCTTGCAGGTTGCTGCCGTTGCCGGACGCTAGTACTGCCACCTGGTGGGGTGATTGCATTTTATATCAATTTTAAGGATTGGAATGGGTGATAAGAGAAATTGTTATTCATTTTTATCGATTTTATAACTTGGAAATATTTCTAAATTCCGTTTAAGGATACAACATGTCTCAGGAGAGTGAGTGCAGTGAAATGCCAAACATTATAAGCCAAATATTAGCTATCATTGGCTCTGTCGCTTACAATCACGAGAATTGCAAGAAATAAAAAAAAAAACAATATCATAATGTAATTCCTGCTGTCAGTTGTCTTTTGAGTGATTTTCTTGAAGGTCCTCTTATTTTTGCGGTACTAAGCCGACGAGTTAACTTATTTGTTATCAGTAACTGTGACTTTCACATATTCTTTTTTTTTATTATTGCAATGAATGGCGAGACGAGCATGCCGTTCGCCTGATGGTAAGCGATGCGACCGCTCATGAACAGTAGCAAAACCAAACAACACCTTGAATTACAAAGCAAAGCTTGGCATTCCACTGCGCTCGCCATCCTGAGACATAATATGTTAAGTCTCAATATGTCCAGTAGTTACTTTGGCTACAATGTCCTTCAATCCGAAACACAACAGTGCATTTAAACTGCTGTTTGACGGGAGAAATAGACATTGCTGTGGTACCCACCCAGGCAGCCTCTCACATATTAGAGACCTACCACCAGTAAACTACTCACTTCTAAAAGTACTCACGAATATCTAAATAAAAACTGAAAAAACAAAGACAAAAAAATGAAGTCTTCTAATTTTTTCGAGGGATATTTTGACTTATTCTTCACTACAGTAAAATAGAAATCCATCTCATGGTTGTCTGTAAGACATTGCCTTTCATCGATAATACCGCCAATTGAACTTTTTATGTATGTGATTTCTCGCTGTAGGTATTTGTTTTCTTTTTGTGCAATAAAATATAAATAAATAAATAAATTGTAAAGTCAAATTATTCACAATTCAAAATATATCGTTGAAAATATATTTCTGCATTTAAATTATACCAACATCTAAAACTATGTTTATAGTAATATTAATTGTGCTACGTAAAAAATATATTTTTGCATTTGAATTATACCAACATACAAAACTAAGTTTGTAATAACAGTAGATGTATGTCGTATTACCTTCTTCTTGGGCAGCAGCGGCACGCGTCGCGTGAAGTCGATGGCGGAGGCGAAGTTGTCGACGAGGATGCGCGCCGCGCCCGCCGGCCGCGCCTGCACGCTGCCGATCACCATCGCGCCGTGACGACGCGTCGCGTTCATCACCTGCAACACGCATACAAACATATATATACACACACATACACAGACACAACAGATACATATGTCCTGACGTCTGGTGACGTGGGTATCAGAAACTAGGAAAGAGCTTTCGTGTCTCCGTGCGGGATCAAAGTCTAAAGCTGAAAACACATTATAGGTTTTCGTCTTACACATAGGCCATAGAGTAAAGAAGCGGCCATAAATACTAGAGCAACGCGTCTTACAGCGATCTGAACAATGGATTCTTTTGTTGTGTGCACATTATAGGTCATACGCTTAAGACGTGACCACAGACTACATAGAAAGAACCTTGTACATTCCATTGTCCTGATTGGTCAGTTGGCCCCATACTTACCGCTCTTTACTCTATGCGTAAGACGAAAACCTATAATGTGTTTTCAGCTTAAGTCTTCTTCGGCGACGGCGGCGTCTTTCCAACTGTACCACAAAGGCTATAAAACATATAAACATTACATTCATATTTACATGGGATCTACATATCGTGGTTTTCCAGTGTTTTGAATCAAAACATACTTCATATAATTGGCACTATTTGGATAACAATAGTTTTACCTCAGCTTGGTCTTCAGGTGATACGATGAGCACTAGACCGATGCCGCAGTTGAATGTCCGCAACATTTCTTCGTCTTGCACCGCACCAGTGTCTGCTATCCACGCGAACACCTATTGCACAGGCAATTATAATATTAGGATTACATGGATCATTTCATTGATTATTTCCAAAATCTTTATTTCCCATATTCTAGAATAGACATACAGATGAACAAGTTAATTTCATTGTTTACTTAAGTTTTTTAATTGCATTTCGAATTTTAATGGTCCTTCAAGCCGGATTTAATTTTTAGAATAAACGAAAACTTTACTTTGTAACTAATTCAAATTTCAAATAGCTATAAGACACGCAAGAAGGTATATTGTAGACGTCGATGATATGAATATCGTATCGTCTCAAGAAAGCGATCACGTAATATCTTGAAAAATGTGAATATGACTTTTATACATCATCATATCATCGCTAGATGGCGCTCTTTAGACAGTATACCAATTCTTTTGCTCCGTATAATTATTTAATGTAAAAATAGTTCCTACAGTATTTCATAAGCAATTATAGCTTAAATTAACTTGTTAGTGTCCAGTTAATGTGTGTTATCGTTTTCTACCAGTTTTACTTAGTAATTTTCTAGAACTCAGTCAACATTCATTAGTGTGTATTAAGTGCTAAAACTTCCACAATTCGACTATATAAAGTGACTTTCCAATTCAACATTCTAAACAGTGAATTAAAATTAACCAGAACAAGTGTTATTGTGGAAAACAAAGTGAAAAAAGTGTTGTCGTTAACATTTGAAAATTTTAAAACAAAACAATCAATAACGGTCATTACCTGTGAATAACAAACAAGCAATAATATCTACTAACTACTAACTTTCGACATCTAGTGCCATAGGTACTTTGGTCTATTGGATTCGAGTTCTAATCTGGAGTGTCGATAGTTCAAACCCCGCGTTCAAGCGTACACTTTTTGTATGAGTTAAAATTTAATTGATAAATCGTTGAGGATTGTAAATTGTTATTAACAATAATGAACACACTAACTCAAAAATTCGGATGTTGCACACGTCAAACTCAAACTACCGTTATAACATGTAGCAAATGCGATGTAAAATACCACTTTGGTTGTACTCATACGAATCAATCATACAAAAATGTTTCCGAAGAATATAAACTAAATTGGGAATGTCCAGCATGTCGCTGTAGGCGGCCTAAAAATGACAACACCCCAATTCGTGAAACACACGTAAATATGAATTCCAATGCCGATGTCTCCAATATCACAATACGAGCGCCAAAAAACGTTGCGCCTCCGGGATCGGCGTCTTCCTCGTCAGACATAAGCATATCCGATGACAAACTAAGAGTGATCGTAAGAGAAGAACTTACATCAATTATGGCCGATTTTAAACTGGCAATTAGTGCAAGTATTGATAGTAAATGTGAGTCAATAATGAATCAGATATTAGAGATGACTACCGCAATCAATTTTATTGAACAACAATATGAGGATATAAAAAATGAGTTCAAAGCAAAAACTAAGTTGATAGCCGAATTGCAATCTGAAAACATACACCTTAAAGATACCGTCACCGAATTGAATTCAAGACTTACCTTATTAGAACAACACAACAGGAGTTCAAATATTGAAATACATTGTGTCCCTGAACATAAGTCGGAAAACCTTATTGCTATTGTCAAACAGATTGCCCATGCAACCAAACATAAAATCGAAGATTCAAGCATTCACCTTTGCACAAGATTGGCTAAAATGGATTCGTCGAGTACTCGTCCTCGCACAATTCTTGTCAAGTTCAGCTGTCCAAGAGTACGTGATGAGTATCTAGCAGCAGCTATATCCTACAATAAGAAAACAAGTGACAATAAAGATAAACTCAACACTAGCCACATTGGAATAGCCGGCACTCGCTACCCCATATATATTCAAGAACACCTGTCGCCTGCAATGAAGGCTCTTCATGCGGAAGCTCGCAAAAAGGGTAAAGAAAAAAATTATAAATTCATCTGGGTGAGGTCGGGAAGAATCTTCATGAGGAAAACGGCAGATTCTAAATATGTCTTAATTAATAATGCGAAGGCCTTAGAGACTCTTGAATAGACAACTTAATAATCCACGTAACTTTACATTCTCATGTATTGGTAGAACGTACTGTTAAAATTCACACCATTTAATATTTACTACCAAAATGTGCGCGGCCTACGATCGTGCACAACTGATTTCCGACTAAAATTACTGAATAATAACTACGACATAATAATCCTGACTGAGACATGGCTCAATGACACGATTTTCGATTCCGAAATATTTGATTCACGATACATCGTTTACAGACGCGATAGAACCGGCAAAAAGCTGGGTGGTGGGGTCCTTATTGCCGTATCTGTTAATATTAAATCGCAAAGAATGCAAGAATGGGAGAGTGAATGTGAAGATCTATGGGTAAGTCTGCAATTGAATATTGGTAGTCAGCTGGAATTTTTTAACATCTGCGTCGTTTATTTACCGCCACCAGTTAAACTAATCACTTTAGAAAAGTTTATTGACAACACGAATTCTACATTGGATAAATGCACGGGCCATAATAATTTGCTGTGTGGAGATTTTAACCTTACTGGTTTAACTTGGTCAAACAATAACAATCCGAAATCTCTTGACATTGTGAATGCATCTGAAAATAATATGTATACCCATTTCTTCGACTTTGTGACACTCAATGACTTAAAACAATTTAATTGTGTATTTAATAGCAAAAATAAACTATTGGATTTAATACTTAGCAATACTGAAAATATCGATATAAATAAATGTTCTAACCCGTTAAGAAAGGTCGATGTATACCATCCGGCATTGGATATCACTATAACTTTAGCCAAAAATAATGTAAAAAAACGTGCATTTTTGAAAAGGTTCAATTATTTCAAAGCAGACTACTCAAAAATAAGTGATGCTTTAGATGAAATAAATTGGATTCAAGAACTGACCACGAATAATAATAATAATGTAAATGAAATGCTAACTAAATTCTATGATGTTTTAAATAAAATAATTTCTAAATTCGTCCCAAAAACAAGGAGATCAAATAATAATTATCCCATATGGTACGACTCCCATCTCATATATCTTCTAAAACAAAAAGCTAAATTTCATAAACGGTACAAAATATATCATAACCCCCTAGATTATTTAGAATATTCTTATCTCCGTGCCGATTGTGATAAAATGATAAATTCGTGTTACCACAAATACATTACCAGCATTGAGTCTCAAATAAGTAAGAATCCCAAATATTTCTGGACCCATTTGAAAAATGTACGCAAGGAAAAGTCTAACTATCCATCTACCATGGTACTTGGCGACAATACTGCCGCCAGTAGTGTTAAAGAAATCACCAATCTTTTCGCTGTCCATTTTTCAAGCGTTTTCGAAAGAAATAATGACTCTAGTACTGACCATGTTCCCACAGAATTTGAGGATACAAAAATTTCTACTACTACCGTAACTGAAGCCCAAGTATTGAAAGAACTAAAAAGACTTGTGATTCATCAAAGTGCTGGACCTGATGACATCCCCCCTATTTTTCTAGTAAAGTGCGCTCCTTCTTTATGTAAACCATTGGCTATCATTTTTAATAGCTCTCTCGACATAGGAATATTCCCAGATAGCTGGAAAAAAGCTAGAATTGTACCAATATTTAAAAATGGTAACAAAGATCAGGTCGTCAACTATCGCCCAATTTCCATTCTGTGCACGATGTCGAAGGTCTTCGAAAAGTTAGTTTACCCCACTATATATGAAAACGTGAAATTTCTTCTATCTCCATATCAACACGGGTTTTTGAAAAACAAATCTACGACGACAAATCTAATGAATTACATCTCTGATGTGACGGTTTCAGTGGACAATAATGTACAGGTAGATGCTATTTATACAGATTTTTCGAAGGCCTTTGACAAAGTAAACCATCAGGTTTTAATGAAAAAACTGAATTGCCTGGGTGTTGGTGGAGCTCTCTTAAGGTGGTGTCACTCGTATCTCACAAACCGTATTTCAACAGTAACCATTAATGATTGTCAATCTGACCCTTTTGTCTCTACTTCTGGTGTACCTCAGGGTTCGAACCTGGGACCTTTATTCTTTAATATATTTGTCAATGACCTGCCTGATATATTCCTGGATTCCAAAGTATATATGTTCGCAGACGACTTAAAAATAATAAAGGAAATACGAAGCACTGCAGACGTCTTGCTGTTACAGGAAGACCTAAATAGACTAGTTGCATGGTGCAACGCCAATCGTATGTTCCTTAATCCGGCAAAATGTCTCCATATTAAGTTTACCAGGAAACGAAATATCACAATTAGTTCCTACTCCATTTCCAATGTTATACTAAAAGAGGTTTCAATGATACGCGACCTTGGGATAACTATTGATACCAAGCTCCAATTTGGCCCACATATTTCCAACGTTGTAAATTCGGCCTTCCGTGCTCTTGGTTTTGTCCTTAGACAAAGTAGAGATTTTCACAAAATATCTACTGTAATAACACTCTATAACGTCTATGTAAGAAGCAAATTGGAATATTGCTGTCAAGTTTGGGCTCCTTACTACCAAGTTCATGAGAATAACATAGAAAAAATTCAAAAGCGATTACTTAGACACTTAGCTTACAGATACAGAATACCCAAAACAATAGCATCCTATCGCAAACAGCTAGACTATTTTAAAATTAAACCATTACATATCAGGAGAATAATACTAGACCTTAAATTTCTTCATAAATTATTCCACAATAAAATTGACTGTCCAGATATATTGTCTCGATTTAATATTAACGTACCTCGTAGACCACCACGGAAACCTTCTCCATTTTTCAGCATTCCTAAATTCAAAACGAATCTTGGGAAGAACACTCCCATCGCGCGATTATCCCGACATTATAATGTATATGCAAACAAGCTTAAGGAACTCGACCTTATAACTAATAGCTCTCATACATTTAATAATATTTTAAAAGAAATGGTATAATATTTTAAATTCCAATATTGTTACGTGATTGCTATTGATATTTTTATTCTCTTTTTTATATTTTTCATTGTCTTTTTTGTGTTGTCTCGATGGCAGGGTATAATGTTACTGTACTCTTAAAATATTAATATTAATTTAAATGATAAATTTTATGTCTCTTGTTTTTGTTTTTGTTTTGTCTTATTCAAGTTTTATTAAAATGTCATTCAATTTCTATAGCTAATTTAATTTAATTCTGTTGTAATTTTGTTGATTTTATATTGCTGTGTTACTGTATTACTATTACTGTGATTTTTGTAGTTATACTGTTTCCATTCGTTTATTTTATTTTTGACACATCGAGTACTGAATCAAATAGTGATGGCCTGATGCGTTATCGAATCAATTTTTTATAACAAACGATTTTATTTTTGAACAAGTTTTAATCGATTTAATACATATTTTATTTTTTGCTCCATGCATTGTTTTATAAAACTTCAGGGATATTTAAGTTACTTGATTTAATAATTATATTAAAATAAACCATTTACTCATGTTAAGTTAATATTCTTATCACTTCCGTCGGCAATAGTAATGTTGTTAAAAACAAATTGTGAAACGGCAACACTGGGCAGACAGGTGACGCGCGCCGCCATTTTGTGGTCACTCACAACGAGACGCCCGCGCCCGTGCTAGTGTTTTCCGTTCGCTGAATTTTAATTCACATTTTTCATACGTCGAGTTGAGTATTTATATTCCTCCGTATTGTTTTACCCGTGAATTCCTACATTTGGTTGAATTGAGAACATCGTACCTGCCTTCATCACTTTCAAAATGCCTAAAGGAAAAGTGCTTAAAGGACAAACAAGGGAGTTTGTGTTGCGACTTCATGAGTACTTTGAAAGGGAAAGCCGTAATGGTGGACCTCTTATACCAGTGACTCAAATCAGAGACCGTGTTTCAGCAGCATTAGGTATTACTGCTCCAACAGTTTCAAAAATAATTAAAGAAGGCTACGGCAGTAGTGGCATGGAACAAAACAAGCCATCTACACCTAAGAAAAAACGTCAGCCCTTTAAAGTGACAGCAATTGACAGTTTTGATGGTGATGCTATTCGTCGTCATATATACGATTATTACCAAAGAAAAGAGATTCCTACTTTACATAACCTAGTACAATCTCTGAAAAGTAGTGGCTTGTTCCGTGGTCAAAAGTCTTCTTTGGCGAAGGTATTGAATAGGATTGGATTCCAATACAAAAAATGTGACAAAAGAAAAATATTGATGGAACGCAATGATGTTGCTTTGTATCGATGCGAATTTTTAAGACAAGCTAAAAAAATAGAAGACTGGTCGAATGTTGTTTTCACCGATGAAACTTGGCTCAATGCGAATCACACGGTATGAAAAACTTGGACTGACAACACTGCTAGCTCCTCGATCGCAGTGCCAATGGGAAAAGGTGAAAGAATTATAATTTGTCATGCAGGAACCGCAAAAGGATTTGTGCAAGATGCTATGTTAGCTTTTAAATCAAAGAAAACAGGGGATTACCACGAAGAAATGAATTCCGAAGTATATGAAAAATGGTTTCGGGAAATGTTATTGTCACTCGAACAGCCATCAACAATATTTATAGATAATGCGTCCTATCACTCTCGGCAAATTAACAAAATGCCAACGCAAGCCAGTAAAAAAATTAAATAATAAACTGGCTCCGTAACAATGGCGAGGAGGTGGACGAGTCCCTATTAAAAGTAGAGTTACTTAAAATATTAAAAATGAGGAAGCAGCCTAAACGATACGTTATAGATGAAATGGCTGCAGAACATGGGCACACCGTCCTTAGAATTCCTCCATATCATTGCCAGTATAATGCCATAGAGCTAATATGGGCGCAAGTGAAAGGATATGCTGCGAGAATAAATACAACTCCTCCTTTCACCGCAAACAAAATGCTGGAGTTGCTTAAAAATGCGTGTGAAAATGTGACGCCTCATAACTGGGCGAGTGTCGTAGATAAGACGAAGAAAGAAATAATGTCTGATTGGGATCGCGATGTCGCATTTGACAACTTACCCATGCACTCATTAATAATTAGTGTTACTGGGGATACGAGTGACGACGACGCCGATTCCGACGAAACAGACGATTGTTTATAAATAAAAATATTAACAAATTACCTTTTAGTTGTTTTAATTATTTAATCCTTAAAGTACTATGAATTCCAACATGGTTTAACTGTTTATTACTAGTAGGTACTAAACATTTATTTTCGTTGTAATCATTGTAATTATTTTAAATTAAACTCTTATTAAAAGTCACTTCAATACGTATACCTTTATTCATATTAATTAATTTGCAGCAAATACATTCGATCCTAATATTGGGTACTATATTACGTTTAACTGTTTTCATTAGCATTTTAATGTAATTTTATTTCAAATGATTCCGATTGATTGATTCTATTCAAAATCGTTTTTGTTATCTGTGGTCATTCGTTACGAATGGCACAACTCTAAGTGGGCGTTACCCGTCAAGAAAGTATCTACTTTTATTTCAAAATATTGTTCTACTGTAATGTCGTACTTTATAGGCGTGAACTGTCAAAAATAAAATAAACGAATGGAAACAGTATAGTTAAGTTTTAGCACTTAGGTAGTGGACTTATGTTGTTTTAGAAGTATGTCATTTTGTTATGTTTATATTGTGTTTTGTATGATTGTCATTCGCAGAGTTTTCACGTTTCTGTTTTTTATTCTGTTCTCATTAACCTTGTTAACTTCACCTTAATTTTAATGTTAAGTCTGTCTAATGCTCCAAAATTATATTATGCATGTTGTGACACCTGCAGGCAATGCTTTAAGCATGATACCGAATCAATTATGTAATAGATTTAAAAAACATTGTAATTGCCGTTGGATGTCCTCGAATAAATAAATAAATAAATCATTCAATTAAAAAAAACACATTGAATGGCCTCGTGAGAATGGAAGGTTTTGTTTATTCGTAAGTCTTTTAGTTTAGGAGTTATTATGTTTTCCATATGTTTTTTGGTGCAAAGTTTGCATTTGGAGATACCAAAGGATTGCTTTCTGCCGTATACGATAGGGAGTATATTATAAGTATGGTATACTCACCCCTTTCAACCATACTTTTAGTTATTGCGGAGTTAATGGAAGGTATAACATTATAATATATAGTATATTTGTTATCCAGACCGGATGCACATGCCACCAGTGCGCGTTGAGCCTGGCGCGCGTGTGCGGCGGCAGCAGGCGCGGCACGGCGGTGAGCAGGCCGCCGCCCGCCACGGCCGCCGCGCCCTTCACGCGCCCGCTACCGAGCGCCGCACGCGCCGCGCTCACGTACAAGCGCGTCGGACGTAGCAGCTCCTCCGCTGGGACATACGACATTGTTAGGTCATCTCATCAATTATTCAATTTTATACGAATTATTAGCCAACCCGCACTAGGCCAGCGTGGTGGACTATATGGCCTAACCACTCTCAATCGTATTCTCGATTGTAGTAGAGGAAGCCCGTACCTTGCAGTGGGACGTATATGGGCTGATACAGATACTTATTATTATAAATTTAAAATTAGATAATAAATTGCTTTATTAGTAAATACCGGTTGTTTTTACCGATGGTAGGTCTCTTATATGTGAGAAGCCACCTGGGTAGGTACCACCGCATTGTCTATTTCCCCCATCAAACAGCAGTGTTGTGTTTCGAATTGAAGGGCATTTTAGCCAGATGAACTACTGGACATATTGTAACTTAACATCTTACGTCTCAGAATGGTGAGCGCAGTGGATGGCAAGCATTGCTTTGTAATTCAAGGTGATTTTTGGTTCTGCTACTGTTTATGAGCGGTCGTATCGCTTACCATCAAACGAAGAGCATGCTCATCGCACCATTAATTGCAATACAAAATAAATTAAAAGAACTCTTACCCAAAGTAAGCCCTTCTTTACTGAACGGCGCCTTATCGTCGAGTGTGAGACCCGCTTTCTTCATTAGCTTGTGTATCAAACTGAACCCGTTGCTGTGAACTCCGCTGGATGGCAGGCCGATGATTATGTCTCCAACCTAACACAATAAGAAGTGTTAAAAAGGACCACGAACAAAATCAAATACTTTCATGATACAATAAGAATTCCCATGTGACTTTTCTCTTAAAAGCTCGTTTTTTTAAAAGTACATATAGGAGGCCGTCTAAAGTATACTGGGTATATCAATACTGCTACCGAAAACAACACCCGGCTTCGTTTTTGTAGTTTTAGTAACTACAAACACAATGCAACTAAAAATTTCGCAAAGAAACGCGACAATTATATTTGATGATTTTTTAAATATCATAATTTTTGGGTGGTAAATCCATAGTTTTTGGTAAAATAATAATTTGAACTCTTTTATACCTTAGAGTATTTGTAAATAAAATAGTACACTCTATTATCTTAGAAAATAAGTTTTTACCAAAAAAATATGACCACAAGAAAAAAATACAAAAAAAATGGTTGCCTGTAAAGTCGGTTTTACGGGCGAAGATTTTACGTGACAACGTCTTTTTCTCGGTAGAATATTTATTGATATGAATATAATTAAATTGCACAATAGGAACAAGGAATTGAATGAAAATAAGAATTGCACAAATTTTAACTATAGAAATATATTTTGTTTACTAAAACATTGTACATGTAATGACGAATCTAAGCACTCCATATTTTCACTACAGACACAGCTGACGATACTTTAACCACACGTGTGAACTTGTATTGTGACGCTTTCTTGTTTTTCCAACGCCAAGAACGTTCGAGAAAGACAAAGACAGAGACACAAGCATGCGCCGATTCAATGCGCCTAATTCTCTAGTGCTGCGCGCGCGGCAGACCGATCATAGTTGAGTGGGAGAGAGACGCAAGGCATTCGGCGGGCCTCTCTCTCGTTCGGTGACTCATCGTAACGTTACCGGGCGTTACACTTTTTCATAAGTGACTCCCAGCCGCAACCTAATTTAAGACGTTGTCACGTCAATAAATTTTTTGGAGGTAAAATATTTTTTTTTGGGGGGGTAATTTTTTGCGTAATTTGGGATTTCTGGCGGGGTCAATTTGTAGCCCTCACCAAGACGGTTCCGAGGATACCAAACTCGGTGGGTCTACGATCTATATTGGCCGAGATAGGATTGGGGGGGTGAGGTAAATTTTCGGGGTGGGGGTAAGGGAGGGGGGGGGGGGGGGGAGGAAGGTTTCGTGGGGAGGCTAACTTAAATTAATTGTTTTGGAGGTAAAATATTTTTTTTTGGGGGGGGTAATTTTTTGCGTAATTTGGGATTTCTGGCGGGGTCAATTTGTAGCCCTCACCAAGACGGTTCCGAGGATACCAAACTCGGTGGGTCTACGACCTATGTTGGCCGAGATAGGATTGGGGGGGGTGAGGTAAATTTTCGGGGTGGGGGTAGGGAGGGGGGGGGGGGGTAGGTTTCGTGGGGAGGCTAATAGGCACTATTTCGGAATACGGGTGGGGGAAGGCAGGGGGGGGCTATGGGACAATTTTGGAAAAAGTGGGTTGAAACTGAAAAATAATTCTCTAGTGCTGCGCGCGCACCGTTACGTTACCGGGCGTTACACTTTTTCATAAGTTACTCCCAGCCGCAACCTAATTTAAGACGTTGTCACGTCAAAAAATTGTCGCATTTTTTGAACATTTTTTGTTGCATTGTGTCTGAAATCGCTTAAACTACCACTCGGCTTCGTTTTCGGTAGCAGTCTTGATATACCCTGTATATCGTAAGGCCAAACATTATTTTGTTTCGGAAATCTCATTAACTGAATCAAACACGATCTCAAAGACACATTGTAGTACTGGTTGAGTCGATATTATCTTTACATTAACCGGTATAAAACTTTAAATATCTTGCTCACATTAATATCGTTGATCTTGGGTAATATCTGCGCTCGCTCCACCACGCCCAGAGCGAAGCCAGCAATATCGTACACTCCAGCTTCATACATGCCGGGCATTTCAGCTGTTTCTCCACCTGACAACAATCATGGATGTTAAATTTTCTCTTCATACATTTTTTGGTCCTTCAAGCCGGATCCAATTGATAACCTAAATTTTAAACTTATCAAAATAGGTACTACATTAATAATGAATAATTACAAAATAAGAAATATATAGCTGATTAAAATTTAGATTTTCAATTGGTTAAGTGTGATACCTACGAGAAATCAGATGAATCGACAACAGATTATCGTCACTTACCACTGAATATGATTACACTGATATGATTTAATGCTTTGTCTTGCTACAGAGAAAATATCCAGTATTGTTGCAACGAGGAAAACACGTTAGCCAGCAAACAGTTCTACAGCTTAATAATATACATACAACTCGGTCCATATCTTATTATGGGATGGGAAGTATAACTACTTGCAGGTCCACCGACTACCGGGTCTATTTTATATACATATACCCTATTTCTGATTTCATTAAGGTTGTCATTCCATTAACATTGCCCATTTAAATACACAAATGTTACCGAGCAGCGCCGCCCCCGCTTCAGAGCACGCGTGCGCGATCCCCGCGACGACGGCGGCCGCCGTGCGCACGTCGAGCGCGCCGCACGCGAAGTAGTCCAGGAACGTGAGCGGCGCCGCGCCCGCGCACACCAGCTCGTTGGCACACAGCGCCACCAGGTCCGCGCCCACCGAGCCGTGCACGCGCGCCTTCTGCGCCACCTTCAGCTTCGTGCCCACGCCGTGAGCCGCCACCACCAGCACCGGGTCCTGGGGTATCGTACTCATCATCAGGGGGTTTATTCTTTTATACGATCCTGCACTCGCACACATTATCGTGATATTCATTAGGGGGTTTACTCTTTTATACGGTCCTGCACATACACACACACACACACACACACACACACACACACACACACACACACACACACACACACACACACATTTACCATTATCATACTCAGCTTAAAGGAATTTAGTCTTTTATACGGACCTGCACGCACACACACATTTATCATCATACTCTTCAACAAGGGGGTTATTCTTTTATACGGTCCTGCACACACACACACACACATTTATCATCATACTTATAATCAGAGAGGTTAACTCTATTATACGGTCCTGCACGCGCACGCATATACACACATATCATATTACTCATCATCAAAGTTTTTACTCTTTTATATGGTCCTACACGCACACGCACACACATTTATCATCACACACTTCATCAAGGGGTTACTCAATTCTCTGACACTAAATTAGAATGTTCAAACGACGCTTCGTAGGTAAAACTGTAAGAATGAGCCTAGGTACTCCATAAAATATTCAAGTCATGTATCTCTTCTATCTGATTAAGTATTAAGATACATAAGAATAATGATAGGTGGTGGTGGTTGGTGGTTGGTTGGTTGGTTGGTTTTAAAAGTAGAAAACTTATAAATGACGTCGAACGTTCAAATATTCAAACTTGTCTTTACTTGTCTATTTTATCATGGGTTCGCTGTTGTTATTGATTTATACCTTATATTCACGCTCAATTGCTTTCAGCTGGAAACATCCTCCGAATCCACCGAGACCGCCCAGCACTCCAGGTCGCGTTGTAGACCTATGGATATTAAAATAAATGTAATGCGACCAATTTCCTAATATTAAAAAACAACATCCCAGTAACATCTTAAGTTAAGTTACAAGAAGAAAACATGTATTTGAAACAGTCAGATTAAATCCTTAAGTGCTACCTACCTTGCCAAAGGCTTGATCATGGAAACAAGCGAGTCTCCCGCTTCAATATCCACACCGCTGTCCTTGTAAGAGAGGGATTTCTGTGGCAGGCGATCTTCCCTTGCGTACGGCGTGGTCAATGGAGTCATTGCCTGCTTGAAATTCTCCACTACCACTTGATGACCTCCTGAGAAAAAAAAATACTGCAATATATAACCGACTCTACCTAAGTAACCAAGAAATTGCTGCAACACATTACAATTTGGTCGTATGTTTTTGGTCCTTCGAGCAGGATGCCCCAAGAT
This sequence comes from Hyles vespertilio, assembly GCA_009982885.2. Lineage (NCBI taxonomy): Eukaryota > Metazoa > Arthropoda > Insecta > Lepidoptera > Sphingidae > Hyles > Hyles vespertilio. Next base: position 2,459,060 of record CM042811.1, read on the forward strand.
AGTTGAGTTTATCATAGTATAAATTAAAAAAACGAGTTTATAGCGTATCTGCCGTTAAGTGATTACTGATGTCTTGACTTGAGTTTAATAGCTGTCCCGTCAACTATTGAAAATTGGGATAAGAGTGGGGCCAAGACAATGATTTTAGTTACTAGGGTAATCTAGTAGCCCAAGTGTAAAGTTATTGTAAAACTTACACTTAACTTAAAGATACACACCCCTTTTTTAACCGACTTCAAAAAAAGGAGGAGGTTCTCAATTCGACTGTTTGTTGCTTTTTTTTTTATGTTTGTTACCTCGTTTCTCTGTACTGTGTGAACCGATTTCGATCATTCTTTCTTTGATTGAAAGCTGGTGCTTGTCGTTTGGTCCCATAAAAATATGGTGAAGATCTGATGAATATCTTCGGACCTGGAGAGGGGAACTCCTTAAAATTAAGGAGAATTGCAATGGTTCTTTTTGCATTACGTTCATTAGAAAAGTTAAGATACAGTGAGAGAGGGAAAAAGGGGTGGGGGTGAGGGGGGGTGGGTGATAAAATTAAAATACACGTAAATTCTAATATCTTCGGCAGCTTTTAAGCGATTTTAGTGATTTCTTTTTCATTGGAAAAAACGTATTGACAGGTTGATCCCAGAAACACAACATTAAGATCTTATTATCATGTTCGGACCTGGAGAGTAGAACTCCTCAAAATTTAATAGGATTTCAACGGTTCTTTTTGCATTGAGTTCAGTATAAAGGCTAGGTACTGGGCGGCCCGCCTTCAATATGTTACGCATATATTTTGATTTGTTGGCTAGTCAAGTCATTAAGCAAATTATACTGTTTCCATTCGTTTATTTTATTTTTGACAGTTCACGCCTATAAAGTACGACATTACAGTAGAACAATATTTTGAAATAAAAGTAGATACTTTCTTGACGGGTAACGCCCACTTAGAGTTGTGCCATTCGTAACGAATGACCACAGATAACAAAAACGATGTTGAATAGAATGAATCAATCGGAATCATTTGAAATAAAATTACATTAAAATGCTAATGAAAACAGTTAAACGTAATATAGTACCCAATATTAGGATCGAATGTATTTGCTGCAAATTAATTAATATGAATAAAGGTATACGTATTGAAGTGACTTTTAATAAGAGTTTAATTTAAAATAATTACAATGATTACAACGAAAATAAATGTTTAGTACCTACTTGTAATAAACAGTTAAACCATGTTGGAATTCATAGTACTTTAAGGATTAAATAATTAAAACAACTAAAAGGTAATTTGTTAATATTTTTATTTATAAACAATCGTCTGTTTCGTCGGAATCGGCGTCGTCGTCACTCGTATCCCCAGTAACACTAATTATTAATGAGTGCATGGGTAAGTTGTCAAATGCGACATCGCGATCCCAATCAGACATTATTTCTTTCTTCGTCTTATCTACGACACTCGCCCAGTTATGAGGCGTCACATTTTCACACGCATTTTTAAGCAACTCCAGCATTTTGTTTGCGGTGAAAGGAGGAGTTGTATTTATTCGTATCGTTTAGGCTGCTTCCTCATTTTTAATATTTTAAGTAACTCTACTTTTAATAGGGACTCGTCCACCTCCTCGCCATTGTTACGGAGCCAGTTTATTATTTCATTTTTTTTACTGGCTTGCGTTGGCATTTTGTTAATTTGCCGAGAGTGATAGGACGCATTATCTATAAATATTGTTGATGGCTGTTCGAGTGACAATAACATTTCCCGAAACCATTTTTCATATACTTCGGAATTCATTTCTTCGTGGTAATCCCCTGTTTTCTTTGATTTAAAAGCTAACATAGCATCTTGCACAAATCCTTTTGCGGTTCCTGCATGACAAATTATAATTCTTTCACCTTTTCCCATTGGCACTGCGGTCGAGGAGCTAGCAGTGTTGTCAGTCCAAGTTTTTGATACCGTGTGATTCGCATTGAGCCAAGTTTCATCGGTGAAAACAACATTCGACCATGCTTCTATTTTTTTAGCTTGTCTTAAAAATTCGCATCGATACAAAGCAACATCATTGCGTTCCATCAATATTTTTCTTTTGTCACATTTTTTGTATTGGAATCCAATCCTATTCAATACCTTCGCCAAAGAAGACTTTTGACCACGGAACAAGCCACTAGTTTTCAGAGATTGTACTAGGTTATGTAAAGTAGGAATCTCTTTTCTTTGGTAATAATCGTATATATGACGACGAATAGCATCACCATCAAAACTGTCAATTGCTGTCACTTTAAAGGGCTGACGTTTTTTCTTAGGTGTAGATGGCTTGTTTTGTTCCATGCCACTACTGCCGTAGCCTTCTTTAATTATTTTTGAAACTGTTGGAGCAGTAATACCTAATGCTGCTGAAACACGGTCTCTGATTTGAGTCACTGGTATAAGAGGTCCACCATTACGGCTTTCCCTTTCAAAGTACTCATGAAGTCGCAACACAAACTCCCTTGTTTGTCCTTTAAGCACCTTTCCTTTAGGCATTTTGAAAGTGATGAAGGCAGGTACGATGTTCTCAATTCAACCAAATGTAGGAATTCACGGGTAAAACAATACGGAGGAATATAAATACTCAACTCGACGTATGAAAAATGTGAATTAAAATTCAGCGAACGGAAAACACTAGCACGGGCGCGGGCGTCTCGTTGTGAGTGACCACAAAATGGCGGCGCGCGTCACCTGTCTGCCCAGTGTTGCCGTTTCACAATTTGTTTTTAACAACATTACTATTGCCGACGGAAGTGATAAGAATATTAACTTAACATGAGTAAATGGTTTATTTTAATATAATTATTAAATCAAGTAACTTAAATATCCCTGAAGTTTTATAAAACAATGCATGGAGCAAAAAATAAAATATGTATTAAATCGATTAAAACTTGTTCAAAAATAAAATCGTTTGTTATAAAAAATTGATTCGATAACGCATCAGGCCATCACTATTTGATTCAGTACTCGATGTGTCAAAAATAAAATAAACGAATGGAAACAGTATAATCAACATGCACGAGCTCCATGAAATAAATATTATTTTTTTGCTTTGGAGTGGTAGTTATTATTTTATTTATTGTTGGTTTTTAGTGGATTTGTCAACTTACCTTCCTTCTCCATATCTTCTACACCGCCAATAATTTTCAAATCGTCTACAATGTCCAGTAGTTCAGTAACGTTCTTTGGATCCACTATGAGCACCATGCCAACACCGCAGTTGAATGTTCGCAACATTTCAAAATCTGACACCAAACCTGGAGAAAAATTGCACCGTTGAATAACTATCGTTAAGGGAATAAGAAGGGGGGATAGAATGTTTAGAAACTCCAACAGATGGCATACTATTCAAGTTTAAATATTAATAGATTAAATCAGTTATTCAGCATTAGTTTAGTATTTTAATTCGATTTTTTTATTGATAACTAGTGACTCGGCCCGGCACCGCCCGGATGCTGATAAAACTTTTGTTTTTGGGATAATGTAGGTTTCTAATAGTGAAAGGTTTTGTCAAATCGGTCCCGTAATTTCAGATCCTATTCAATGCAAACAAACAATACAACATATATCCCAACCATATCAATTTAACTTACCTTTTGCCTGCAGCCATCCGAAAATCGGTTTTATTCTGAACTTGTTAGCGTCTATTCTCACTTTGACTGTGGCTGGAAGTATTCTAGGAATGTTTTCGAGTAAACCACCGCCCGTAATGTGGGCCAGGCCTTTTATTAAGTCCTTCTTAATGGCAGGTAGGAGGGCGCGCACGTAGATACCAGTGGGCGCTAGGAACTCTTCACCGAATGTCTTGTTTGAAGTGCTGAATGGTGCGACTTCATTGTATCTAGAAAAAATTAAATATTCTTTGGTTACATATACATATACTCCATACTGCACAGCTCCTGCATAACATCACAGGGGGACAGGGTTGGCTGAAAATCAGGGCTTTCAATAAAGAAATAATAAATACTCAGCACTGAGTTACCGGTCAGTATAAGTTGAGTCACTTCTTTTTGCTCAAGAGGCCATTATTAAGTATTTGTTACTGTCTAATCCTGTACCTGTACTGAAGCAATAAATTGTTTTTTTTTTTATTTATATGCGAATATTTTAGTTTTAATGCAATTCGATGACTCTCTCGTGGAGTATAGATTTGTTTATCCTCATTATAATGAACAATTATTATTTTGTATATATTTTGCCCAAGAGATTTAAAGAAAAACAACATACCGTAACGAAAAACTGCAATACTTTAATAGCTTAAATTGAGCAACATAAAAGTTAGTCACTAAACCAAAGTTTTTCAATTCAAAAATGAGTCAGGAAAGTCTTAATCACTCTTAGGAATACAGGCACATGTTTGGTAGTGGGACATGCATGAGCTAATATAATCAAATAAAACTAATTTTTGTGCGTGAAGTGCGTGGTGGCCTGTTGGTAAACGGACTAGACGCGACTGCCAACATGTTCACGGTGGTCGAGGGTTCGAATCCCAGGGCACACCTCTGACTTTTCGGAGTCATGTGTGTATTGATAGTCAATCACCACGCACTAAAACGGTGAAGGAAAACATCGTGAGGAAACCTGCATACCATAGCGATTTATAAAAATTTCTATGGTATGTAAGTCCGCCAACCTGCACTAGGCCAGCGTGGTGGACTATATGGCCTAACCACTCTCAATCGTACTCTCGATTTTAGAGGAGGCCCGTGCCCTGCAGTGGGACCTATATGAGCTTATACAGATACAGAAAACTAATTTTACATATTGTATTTTGTATTACCTTTTCTATTACCTATATACCTATTTAAATTAATACTATAGTTAATATTGGCAAGCGCACCATTATTCTGGTACAAATTATCATCCGTCATTGACTTCCTTTAATTTCAAAGTCCTGTTCCGTTCTATACGAGGCCACGTTATTTTCTTAATAACAATAGATATCGACCAAATAAATCTTACCTATGTCCAGTTTCACCCATGATCTTCTGCACCAAACTATACCCATTACTGTGCACGCCAGTAGACGGCAAGGCGAGCACCACGTCTCCAGCTCGGATGTCGTCGGAGCGAGGCAGTTGCTTGGCGTTGTCGACCACGCCCACTGCGAACCCGGCTAGGTCGTACTTGCCTACGTCGTACATGGGTGGCATCTCTGCTGTTTCACCACCTGGTAATAAGAAATATAAGTTTTTTTTAATATCAGCTGCAGTGGACAAAAAAAGGAAGAGGAAAAAAGAAATATATATAACAGATTAAAAATTATTATTACTGTATAGTTAAAGGGAGTTTTAACAGAGTCACAATAATGAAAGAAGACAAAAGTATAGACTTATAGACAAGAAGTGAAAAACAATAATTCCAAGATCCATACAACTGATAAAACCAGGCATTAGAATCCCGAGTTACATATCCAAACTTCAAAGCCATTCAAAGCCCCCCAATAAGTAACATCTAAACTCACCCAACAAAGCGCATCCAGACAATATGCAAGCGTCAGCAATCCCCTTGATGATGGTGGTGGCGACCTCCAGCTGCAGGCGTCCGCACGCGATGTAGTCGAGGAACGCGAACGGCTCCGCGCCCGCGCACAGAATGTCGTTCACGCACATAGCAACCAAGTCTTGACCTATTGTGTCGTATTTTTGGAGTATTTCCGCTATCTGTTGGGATGAGATGAGTTTTTAAAGCAAAGTTTTGTAAATGGACAAGTAAAGAGCTTTTTCATATCAATTCATATCCAAATAAAGTAAATACTGCTGACTCATTTTGTGGTCATAAAACTGTGTATTAGGAATTCTAATGGCAATTGGTAATAAGTCGAACAATTGTTCTAAATAGTTTAGAAAACATTTTTTTTCTACCTTTTTAAAGACATAATAATAAAAATACCATAGCAAAGCAAAAAACAAACATTTATTTCATTGTACTTGTACATGCTGATTAATTTGTTTATTGACTTGACTAGCCAACAATTCAAAATATATGCGTAACATATTGAAGGCGGGTCGCCAAGTACCAACTTAACCACATTAGTTGGCTCACAACTCACCTTAATCTTAGTCCCGACTCCGTCAGTCCCTTGCACGAGCACGGGGTCCTTCAGTTTTGGATCCATGGCGGACAGCTGGAATAGACCACTGAAGCATCCCAATCTGCCCAGCACTCCTGGCCGGTGCGTCGACGTAGCGAGGGGCTCGATCTGACGGATCAGAGTAGCTGCTGCGTCGATATCCACGCCACTTTGTAGGTAAGATAGGCCGTTTATCCTGGGGAAAAATATTTTTCTGTAATTTTGGTTGATGATATCGTACGAGGAAGTCGCTGGATAAAAACTACGACTGCTGTTGGTGTAGAAATATATGGAGATCTATACTTAAGCGGTGAACTGCGTTTTATTTTTTCATTATCATTTCAGCCACAGTCCACTGCAGATTATAAACCACAAGGATCTCTACATCGACCTGTTGGAAAAGGCCTGCATCCATCGACTTCCTGCAACCTTAGCCATTTAATTTTTTATTTACTTTTATTGTACATCTCAAGTTATATAGAGATTTTCATTATTTTCGTTCATTTGATTAAATAAGAGAATATTGTCGAATTTCTAAATTAGTGGGGACTATAGAGGAATGTCAAGAATATGGCATTTATGATATTAAAATAACTATGATATTGTCTATGGCACCACTTATTGATATTATTTAAAATATACTTGCATTCTTAGAAATGTCTATAATAGATGCTTGATGATGAATATAAGGATTACATTTTTTGCTCATGCCTATAAAAGTTTACATATACTTATTCATGGATTCGATGTTGAAAGAAGGCATTAATGATACGTCTGATTATTTTATTTAAAAAATAACTGATATTGTAATCTACATGTTTTTAACAACAAGGCATAATTATAGTAGACATTCTGTCTGGCCTCTTTTTTTTTATTGCATTGAATGACGAGGCGAGCATGCTTTTCGCCTAATGGTAAGCGGTTCGAGCGCTCATGGACAGTAGCACAACCAAACACCATGAATTACAAAGCAATGCTTGACATTCCACTACGCTCGCCATCCTGAAACAAAGCTTAAGTTACTCTGGTTACAATGTCCTTCAAATCGGTACACAACAATACGTTAACACTGCTGTTTGATGGAAGAATTAAACATTAAGAAATGGACTGCAGTATACTTACCATTAGGTGCGTTAAAGTTATCTTATCTTGCTAATATATGAAAAAGAAACAACTTTTGAAATAAAGGCTGTAAAGCTCAAATAGCCTACTAAAATATCTTAGGTTTGTAAGATCTTATAATTCCTGATCTTTTCGAATAAATATTCACAAAGGAATTAACGTTTTTACTTTACGTTTCAATGGACTGCGTAGATATTTACTACGTTTTTTAATTGTTAAATATGATTATTAAATTTTTTATGTAAGGTAATAATAAAAACTGTTTTCTTCCGTTTTAAAACCCATTTTAAAATTTTAAACACCCAACAGTCACATACATAGTCCTAACCCCACACTAAGATGAAGTCTTGTGTCGTGTGTATCAATCAGAATCTACGAGACACTTTTCGATCTCACAAACACCCAGACCCGAAAGACATATTTGTGAGCTGCACAAATATTTCTCTCGGTGCGGGGATCAAACTCGCGGCCTCTCGTTTCACAGGCAGCGTCTAACCGACTGAGCCACGGTGGCTGTCAACCCATATATGAAGTTATTTGTTAATAAGAAAGTCCACTTAATTTAGTTTTCCAAATTATAGAAGTTATTCTGTTTCTTCCATCTCTAATCCAACATTGAAATAAATATGGCCCATAGCTACCATCCAAAAGCAAGCACATAAAAATTGAGAAAGAAACATTAATTCAAAACAGTAAAATAAATATAATTGAAAATATAATTCATAACTGCAGGCAAAATATTAAATGTAATTCGGAAAAAATGTTCTATGTCTTTAAATAAGTAATTGATTAAAATAATACTAAATACATAAATACGGAACGATCCAATAAAATGCAAAATGAAGTAAAACTATTTTTATTCGAGTACTAGTCATTCAAAGCAAGTATTCTTACCCATACAAAATCCACAAAGCAAGCTACAATAAATGCAATTTAATTAGTTATGATTCATTATGTTCACTATATTACCGGACGTACACTATCGTTTCACATGCTGAAACAAAATGCATAATTATAACGTCATTATGTACAGCACATAATCCACCAACAATAAAAACAAAAAAAAAAATTTTTATTCAATTTTAATCGTATTCCGCACTAAGTACCTGACTATAAATGAACGCAAAAATATTTCTGGAGTTAACTTCGGCCTTACAATCGTAAAAGTAAAATGTTGATTAATTAATTAATCTATATACATATAAATAAAATTGAAGTGTCTGTTTTAAGAGTTAAAATAAAAAAAATGTCCTACTACATATCGTTATATACACGATACCTGTGCCGAAGATGATCTTTAAAAAATTTGTGTCTGTCTGTCTGTCTGTTTGTTCCGGCTAATCTCTGCAATGGCTGGACCGATTTTGACGGGACTGTTTTGTCAGGTAGCTGTTATAACAAGGAGTAACTTAGGCTACATTTATTTTAGAAAAATAAAGTAACAGTTTAGACAGCCTCCGTGGCGCAGTTGGTTAGACGCCGCCTGTGAAACGAGAGGCCGCGGGTTCGATACCCGCACCGAGAGAAATGTTTGTGCGGCCCACAAATATTTCTTCCGGGTCTGGGTGTTTGTGAGACCGAAAAGTCTCTCGTAGTTCCTGATACCCACGACACAAGACTTGATCTTAGTCTGAGGTCAGGACTATGTATGTGACTGTTGGGTGTTATTTATTTATTTATTTATAACGTTGCAATGCTCAGTGCCGCGCGCAGCTCACGCGCATGCCACCACTGGGCCGTCACGTCGGGCGCCTCCCACCACTTCTCCCACCAACGAATCAATATCACAAAGGCTGCCTTCAGGTGTGGAGTGGAGTGAAAGAATATCTCCACCCAGGCGAAGCTGGGCCGGGCCGCTAGTTGGTTTATAAAAGAGTGAAATTTGATATCGAACTTCTATTATCACGAATTAAATAAAAATGAATTAAATAAAATAAATAACTTTGGTCGACTTAACAGGTGTTACTTAGGATTATAATAGTATCAGTAAGTTCTTATGCATACTGTTTAGATTGTGAATTCGTTTATAAAGGTCAAAATTATTGACGACGTGTAAACTGCGCTCATTATAGGGTTATGTCGTACGTATTAGCCGGATTAGTAATACAATAGCATTAACGTGTCAAATCAACTGTATAAAGAATCAACACAAAATATCGATAATTAATCCATCTCGAAATTTCAATATAAACTATCTACATCTTAGTGTCGAAATTTATCATTACATATCGATGTTTTATTAAAGACGCAATTTCATTTGAAGTATCGATACTTAAATTCCAAGACACCACCATCAGATATTGATAATCCATCTCCAAAAGGCAGGATATGGTATCGATATTTCAATTTGGTAAGTGTAAATGATTGACAGTTTTAAAACCTATTTTAACTATCGAATATTGTCCCTTTCGAACGACTTTTGAATTCAGTTTGAGCGAAGACGACAAAATATTCGCTAACTAATATAGATTTTAAAACTGTCTATGAATAGAGCCGTAAGGCTATATAATGAGTAGAATAGAAGATATTCGTTTCTAGAGCGAAGTAAAAATTATCGATATTTTATCTCAATATTTTTTGATGATTAAAACTATACACTGAAGTGTTGAAAATGGGTTAGCGACTTCCTGCAATCTTGAAAACCCGTGTATCCTTGAGAAAGGTCAATGTTTAGAGTTCTAGCAGTAAATTCCTAAACACTGATTATGACGATAGTAGATTGTATACTAACTTGGAAAACGCCCGATGCGCGATATCCTTCCTGTACTGCGCGCCTGGGAAGTCGATAGTAGCGGCGGCGGCCGTGGCGGCGGCGGCGGCGGCCCGCAGCGACGCGGCGCGCGCGCACACCAGCAGCACGCGCCCGCCCCACGTCACCAGCGAGCCGTTGGCGCCGCGGGACACGCCGCTGTGGAACACCACGATGCCGGGGTTCGACTGCACCTGGGACAGACCTGTACACACATCGTATTTATACTATCTGCGTCTGAAACACCACAATGCCGGGGTTCGATTGCACCTGGGATAGACCTGCACACATCGGAATTTAACTACCTATGTCTGTCTGTATCAGCCCTTATACGTCCCACTGCAGGACACGGGCCTACTCTACAATCGAGAGTAGGATTGAGAGTGGTTAGGCCACTTACTTACGATGTAGGCTACAAATCTGTGGAGATTTATGTGGATAAATTGTACTTTAATTCGAATACTACTCTATCACTATGTACACAACACTATCGATGTCGATAGTGAAACTGAAGACCTCATCGTACCCCGGAACTCAGCATTAAACATATCTTTGTGAGTTGTTTATTCTTTATTAAATCTAAAAAATGCAGATTAACAGTCTTATTAAAATAGTCTTCCTGATATTCGACAAACCTGAATAATAACCCTTTAAAATATAATTACATTCATCGAATAATATCGAATAAATTAAAAATTGTAACAAATATAGTACCCACCGCTGATAACGCAGCCCTTAGTGGAAGTCTCAGGGTATCCTTTAGAAGCAATGACAACTCCAACGGAGGATAATTTTGTATTCCATTGCACTTGTATCTGCTTCAATGTGCCGTCGACACAAGCCTGAGAAAGTAAAAAAAAAATAAGTATAAAAAAATGTTTTCTGTAAAGTCGGTTTACAGACAAGAAAACATTAGTGAAAGATTTCATATTTTTAAAAATGTAATTGATCGCTTAGGCCGATCGTGCCTCTCTATCGTTTGTTTCGCGGTCTCGCTTGCATACTCGGCTATGGCGAAACATGACATTATTTATTTATTTGAAAAAGGTGTGCCAACAACATTATATCACTTAAATTAAGTGGTATATACTATGATAACATTTTAATGTATATGTCCAATATGTTATCACATCAAAAACAAAAATTACACAGCTAATTAAACTTGACACCGATCCAAATTATTGCCTTGATCGTAATAATAAATTATAATGGATATCAGAGGTCATAAATTAATCCGCCGAGCAAACAACTTCAATACCGTCACATAAAACTAAAAAATGATTCCTGAATTATTACATTGTTTTAGAAAATACAATGAGCTTAAATGATACTTTACCTTCATAACATTATAAAGGTCTGATTCGAGTAGCGTCATCAACACTTGTGTCTCAGGATCACCGAAACGGCAGTTGAATTCCAACGTCATGGGCCCCGATTTGGTCACCATCAAACCAGCGTATAGTACTCCTAAAAGATAAAGAAGAACACGATCGATCACGATATCTTAATCGAACATCGTTCATCACTGAAATAGTGGCATTTCCTAAGATCAAAGTTCATTCAAATGGTGGCAGGTCTCTCATATTTGGGTAGACTATTTCTCCCTCCAAGGAGCAATGTAAATGCACTGTAGTGTTCCGGTTGGAAGGAAATTGCAGCCTGAATTACTAGACATATTGAGACTTAACATCTTATGTGTCAGGATGGCGATCGCAATGACTTGCCAATCATTTCATTGTAATTCATGGTATTGTTTTAATTTTATTACAGTCCATGAGTGGTCGAGCCGCTTACCATTAGGCATATGGCATGCTCGGGTTGCCATTTATTGAAATAATTAAAACTTTTCTTTCCTTTACTAAGGTATTAGCTTAGCTGATGACCTGACTAAGAAAACGGCAAGCTCATTTTTCCAAAATACACTGAAAATGATGATGGAGACGGAATTTTTTGCCCTCTCATCAGCTTGATTACGTCATTAAACGGCATATCTGGTCGTGGACATCGAGAACCATCTCAACTATAAGAAGGAAATAGCAATAACAATGAATAATCATTGACAAAAACAAATTTTAGTATAGTAAACTTGTTTACAACAGATAAATAAGTTTGACGTCAATTATGTGCAATAGTTTGAATAATTTTCATCGATTAAAAATAAACCTGAATTTATAAGTAAGTATTTTTAACAAGCTTCCAATAGATTGCTGTGGAAATGTTTCATCATCATCATCATCAGCCCGTTACAGTCCGCTCTCAAGATACGCTACAGAGTTAGGTCTGCTGCTTTATGCATCCGGTCGCTAAATGCACGCCTATGTTCAACATTGGACTTCCCGCAGCTAAAGATGATGATGGTGATGAAATATAATAGTTCCTTTTATACAATACTAGCTGTGCCCGCGACTTCGTCTGCGTGGAATTTAACAAAAAAGTTAATTAGCTTATTTAGTTTATTTTTGGTTTTTGCATTTTTATTTTAATTATCAACCACGAAACCATACCGCGATCTAATTCTACGGTGGCGCCATCTCTTAGCGAGCGGCGGTAAACTCCCGTTACACATTTATTTTCAGTTTTTTGTATTAGCTTTATTGAAAAATTTCTTTACATACAATATTTTGTAAATGTGATATTGATTCATTGGTGAGAGGCGCCTGACGTGACGGCCCAGTGGTGGCATACGCGTGAGTTGCGCGCGGGCATTGCAACATTACTTTATTTTTCTAAAATAAAATATGTTTTCTAAAATAAATGTAGCCTAAGTTACTCCTTGTTATATCAGCTACCTGAAAAAAAAACCGTCAAAATCGGTCCGGCCATTTCAGAGATTAGCCGGAACAAACAGACAGACAGAAAAAAATTTTTTAAAGATCATTTTCGGAGTAGGTATCTTTTATATAACGATATGTAGTAGGACATATTTTTTTTATTTTCACTTTTAAAACAGACGCTTCAATTTTATTTATATGTATAGATTTCGCACTAAGGTAAGTTCGTGAGGTAGGTTCTTGGACATAAGGCTGCTAAGAGCACATAATATTTTATCATTCATTTAAGGAATATCTGCTTAACAACAGGGGATAGTAAATAAAATTATGTTTCTTGTTATATTCAGCGTGAAGTCAGGAATCAGTGCCCAATATGGCAATAGGCTTGCCCCCTTTGAAATTGTGTGACGGAACACATAGGAGAAACGTGGATATCCAGATGGCGCCTATGCCTATCACTACTGGGAAAAAACCGTTATATTTATGTATGTAGGTAACTAGCCTTTTAATCAGTTGGTATATCAAACTAATTGCGTAACATTATGACATTCACGGAGTAGTTCCAGCATAGTAACATTAGTTCCAGCACCGAGACAAAGAAACGAAGGCACATGTCGCGATAACCTTGCAACCTACACGAAGAGCAGCGTAAACACATTGCATCCCTTTAATTAACTTTCTTTATCAAGTTTGACATTCACGGATACCCAACATGCCAAACCTTTTTTTTATATTCTATTATGTTGGTGGGACTACTACGCAAACCGTTTGCCAGTCCCATGTTACCCTAAACAATATTATGAGGATATTTTTGCCATGATTTCAAACAACACCTTTGCATCATCGCTGTTTAGTTCTATTAAAATATTATGCCACATGAGCCTGAATTGTATATTAAAATGAATTAACGAAATGTTAATGGGGTAGGTATGATGTAGGTAACATCAGTTTTGTTCAAATTCAGACTCATTAACATGTTATTTCTGATAGACTCAAATCAAACCCATTCGATTAATAAATGGTACATGTCTTCAAAAATACCATACCTATTAATCGCAATTTTGGTGTTCTCTTTATTCCATTATATTGGTTGAAAATCACGATAAAGGTACATCGTTCATATATTTAGCTACGAGCAGAGTGGTAAGATTTTTTTGTGCCGATACTCCATTTGGATCGCATTGCACATACCATCTAATATACTATAGCTAGTCTGACCGGTCCGTATAAAAAGGCATTTCCATATTGTTTTAGTCTACTATGTTCACGAAGCAACAACTGCTGCGAACTTTTGGGTGAAAAAATACTAATAAACACTGTCTCGTTTTACAGGAGGACCCCTATCATTAAAACTTCTGTTACCTAGGGTCAACGGCGACATTAAAATAATTGATTTTGGGCACCGAAACTAAGCTAGTCTTTTAGGGACTTTTCCTCAACACTTATAAATATAAAAAAAAGTATATTTTCTTCCTTTTCTTCTATAGAAAAGCAGGAGACAACATATAGAACTAAGAAGTAATATGCCCCGATTATCGATATTAAAATATACGACCCGAGAAAGGAGATACCACGCACCACTGATAATATTTTATAAATAAAAATCCACGCATAGCAACTGAAAATCAAGCAAACAAACAAAACGCAACGCACGTCAACAATTACCAATAGTTATTAGCGTCAATCGAGTGTGAACCTAATCGTGTTAGCAACACTGTTTATTGTTGTACGGCGGTGATAGTGTTAGCTGAAACCAAGGCGTATCGGGCCAGCGCGACGTCTAGAGATAAGGTGCAAATAGGGGTCAAGGGGCGATGACACACGTAACAATACGCTTGTCTTGAGAGTGACGTAAGGGTTGTTTTATATTGATACATTATTGTGACAAATAATTGAATGACCAATGCCTTTTTTTAAGCAAAATAATTTTGGCTGTCTATTCTTAGCCTGTAAAAAAGCATTAATAACTTATGGAATTTTTTTCAGTACACATAAATAATTACAATTAAAAAAAAATCTCATCCTACGATTTTTATATTTTGTAATTTAAATTTGAATTACCTTGTGTATTATAGACATCAACGGCCTATATTTTAAGACCCTCATTTTATTAAATAAATATGAAGATATACTATTTATTAAATAAATAAATAATACTATTTTTCAAGATTTTGTTGATTTTATAACCTTGAAAAGTGTTATCCTAACTTTCCATTTGAAGTTTACAACCAAAAAGGAGATGCTATTCAAACGTGCCCGTGTTTTATTTCATTGCGTAAATTCTAATTTTAAAATTAATACACGGAACAGCAGCGTTCAATTTGGTACCTCCAAGAAATCTTCATTTCTCATAAATATGTAGTATCAGTCATAAAGTATTTAGAAATAGCCTCTTCGATACCGAAATGCGACTTGCAGACGCCAATCATAGCCAATCAAATCACAAGATGGGTCGATAACCTTCGTAGTAGTACCACGAGCACGCGCACCCTATCAAGGTAATTGTGAACCCTGCGAAATAAATCTAGTACCATTTTATCATTAGTAGCATTAAGAACATTAACGATATTTAATTAAATATTTAAAAATATTTCACAATCAGACAAGATTAAAAAAATAGTTATATTTTTTATATTATAATAGCTTTTTGTTGTGCCAGGCCCTTTAATCTTAATATTTTTTACTCTTTAAAATAATTATATCATACACCGCAATGACGAAAATGAACTTGAAAAAATCATATTCTTCTTGAAAAAAAACATATTCTTCTTGAAAAAGTCATATTCTTCTTTTTTATTTTTCGTGAATCATATGGAACCAGCAACAAACAGTTGACTGGGGTTAGACAAATTGCATAGAGTCGGCACTCTACACAACACAATCATCTCGATGTATGTAGTTGCATAGATAACATCAAACACTTTCTAATTAACATGCCAATGTTTACACTATCAACCAGATACCACACTAACCTACGCACATACCACTATCAAAGCATTAAGTCAGCGTTAAATTGCAGTCAAGCGTAACATACAGCTGAGCAGTTCCTGGATCGCATAATAGAGTCAAGCGATATCAAAGGTCCATGCTGTAACTAGTTGCCGAGGGTCAACTAAACATGCGACGTAACTTTCTAGTACACGCCTCTTTGACACGCGTAGACTTTTTTATACTAGCATGACTAGCACAGAATAGGTATATTGGAGGGCCCTCGTTTCGAAGGCAACTTTAATTTAATTAAACGGAGTTCGATAGTTCGTATGAAAGCTGTCGAGCCTATCGCGAACAAATTCCTGACTCTGGGCTGATAATGAATAGAAAAATCTAATATCACCTTGCCCAACCTGGGACTCAAACCCGAGACCTCAGCTTTGTTACCTTACTCTAGTAAAACTACGCCACCCAGGCAGACGAAATATACAGGGTATATCAAGACTGCTACCGAAAACGAAGCCGGGTGGTAGTTTAAGCGACTTCAGACACAATGCAACAGAAAAAGTTGCAAAAAAAAGCGACAATTTTTTTTTGTTTTTTTTTTCCTATTGCCATATTTGGGTGGTAAATACATTTTTTCCTAAAATAATAGTATATACATTTTTATTTATAAATACTCTAAGGTATAAAAGAGTTTAAATTATTATTTTAGCAAAAACTATGGATTTACCACCCAAAAATGACGATATTTAAAAATCATAAAAAAAATTTGTCGCGTTTCTAGGCGAAATTTTTAATTGCATTGTGTTTGTAGCCACTAAAACTACCACCCGGCTTCGTTTTCGGTAGCAGTCTTGAGATACCCGGTATGAAGAGTACAGCACAGAGACATTTAGAGGACTTTCGTTCCAAAGGCCACTTCAGTTCGATGAGCCAAAGAAATTAATTAAACGGAGTTCGATAGTTCACTAGACAAAGTGACAAAGTTATAATATTTTCCATATTTACTGAGTTATCTGCTCAAACAAAATAATAATGCTAAGGTGCAATTTGTTTACTAATAGCTGCATATCAATGAATACTACAAACAAGCATTGCTTTTATTCAAATGTTTATATTTTATTTTGTGTTTTTAGTCCATTCCTATTTAAAAAGGTGCATTATGAGTTTTAGATTAGGATTTAATTACTCGCGATACTTTTTTAAACGCCTTTATCCAAAATTAAGTCATAAAATAAAGCGTCTCTAATTATCGTGTGGATTGTAAAACAGCATGAAAGCATTGTTCGTAATAAGTGCTGGCAAATACTTTATCGCTTAACCTACGACCGTGACGCCATCTTAGGGAAACATTTCGAAAATCAAAACATATTTTTCGATTGGAAAAATTCAACAAGATACCACCCGCAAAATAATAACATGTGATAATCGAGGGACGCTCAATGTCGTTGGTCAAATGGGCCAGCATTGTGATCTCAATTCATATGTATTAATTAGTAGACAACTACGCGCCTAGGTTATTATTAACACATAAACAAGTATTCATTTTAGTGTAATTAGTCGAGATGCTTACAACAGATGAGCTGACGTTAGTGTGGGTGTGTCTAGGAGTTACAGTTCAGCTTATACTAGCTGATATTGACATATTGGCATTCATTTTACCAATACTTTTCTTATCCCCGAGGTAACATTGTACAAAAAGAAAATTCCGACTGGATTTTTACAAAATCTCAAAATGTCAACAATTTAGTCTTAAATCTTTTGCGCATCCCATATAGGTGCGAGTTCCTGCTCAAATAAGTTCCCGAACCGGACCGTAGTTCAAATAAGCGGAAAAATGAAGGGTTTCAAACATCGTTGAAAATTAAGACCGCGATATTTGAAAAAAAAATGCCTCGGATATTTATTCAGTATAACCTTGAATTAAATATCAATATAAAAAATCAACAATGCCTGGTCAACTATTAATACTTTTAAAAATTTATTCCAAACTTCGAATACTTTATTCTCTTTAAAAAGTTAATCTAACTTGGTGATCAGTCACATTTTCGCAATTTTAATATTAGAAACAGTCTACACATACAACATACTAGTATTTTAGTCCAGAGATTTCCATGACTTGGTACACAGATTAAAACAGGCCTAAAGCCTGAAGAATCTGATGTCATGACCTCACAGACTACAGCCTATACTACTTAACCTCATAAATATGACAATGCAAGTCAACATACCAACATATTTAATCCCCTCCGCCTTCATTCCGTCCACAGCCCGCTGCAGAACCTGGTCCTTGACATCAGCCAGCTGATCGGGCGTGATGAGCGGGCACGGACAGTACGCGCCCATGCCGCCCGTGTTGGGGCCCGTGTCCCCGTCGCCGATGCGCTTGTGATCTTGCGCGGGGGGCATCACTGATACCGTCTCGCCGTCTGTGAAGGCTAGCACCTGGCAGAAACAAATATACCTATTGATCATACTTATCCATCATACTTATTCCCATCTTAAGGGCCGGCAACGCATTTCCAAGCCCTATGATGTTGTAGATGTTCATGGACGACGGTGATCACTTGCCATCAGGTGAACCATACGATCGTTTGCCCCCGTAACAAATATTTATATTATTATATAGTCCCGATTCAACATGGTCTTGTCTAAGTGTAGCGGCGCCAGCATCAGAAACTACGAGAGGCTTTTCAGAGTCACAAACACCTAAAACCGAAATGAATCTTTGTGGAACACTCAGCGCCGGATCTAGGTATTTTTCGAGGCAGGGCAAAAACTGAAAATGCCGCCCCCCCTCGCCTATATTTTTATCTTAATCATCATCATCATTTTTAGCAACCAGACGCCCACTCAACACAGGCCTTCGGGAAAGAACGTCATTTTACCACCATGTTAAACATTTTTACACGCTTTATATAAGCGTCACCTTTGAGGGTTAACGTCACACACGTCTGTAGGCTTTGACTCTAGTTTCCCTACACGTGACCCCTGGGTAGTGCCAAATGAGTGACACAGTTCGTGGTGGTAGGACTTGAGTGTCCGTCTGGGTAGCGATCACCGTCCACGGGGCGTAAATACCGTCATAGTGATCTGATAGTGATTTTGTACGTATTTTTGGTCGCTGTCGAAGGGAGGAGTGTTGACCCGCCGGCCAAAGAGACAGTACAGTACAAGAGCCCAATCGTGGCTAACCACCACGAGGGGCTGCCTCACCATGTCGCACATAATCTTGGATGAGTACGTCGTGCCGGTTGGTGACCGGATGTGGCCGACCTTTAGCGACATGCCGACCCTTTCATGCCGGTTCCCATTCGGCCTACTTACGGCCGTTCTCTATATCCTATCTATCTTTAACAAGAGATTAAAATGGATATCGTTACTATGTCGATACCACTGTATGCTTCAATAAACAAAGATAGACATACAATATTATCTTGCCTGCATATGTATAAATATATGCACCTTATCTAAATATCTCTGTCTTTCTTTACTGAAGCAAAAAATGTATCGAAATTGCGAGAGAAATCTCTTGTTAAAGATAGATAGATTATAGAAACCGGCCGCTAATGCCCGGACTGTGGCTTCTCGATGTCTCTTCATCAAACCCATCCCTTCAATCTCATGAAGCGCAATTAAACAAAGCAGGTCTTTCAGCGGTGCATAACCCATCATAACACACCATCGCGTTCACTATGGAGTTCACCAACATCCGCGAACTCCAAACGACCTTAATGCCGTCCACCATCTCGAGACGCCCTAGTCTGTTTTGCTCTTCTTGATGGAGACGCGGAGTCGTTGTCCGGCCGAATATTCCTACCTGCTGTAGCCCTGTTATTCGCTTGAAGAAAGCTTCAAGCCTAAAGACGGGGCATGCTTGTATGTATATTCGGTAGGACATCTACTGTCACCGTTTAAGCTGCATGGAGGGCCCCTCCTTCTCCGCTTTGTGTTTGCACGTAAATCTTGGTTGCCTGAGCCGCATCGACGTGTGCCTTTACAGGTGTCACAACGGGGACGATGAGACGACTCGGCTGTTCAGGTATCTCAGCCATGTGGCTGATAACGGGCGGACGCAGTTCCCGTCGGCTAAAATGGTCTTGGGGGATTTCAATGCACATCACAAACCGTCGCTGGGCTCCTCCAAGGCTGGTTCAGTCGTACATTTATCCTGGGCTGTTTAAAAAAAACAATGGTGATTGTATCATTGAGATAAAACGACGTATAGCGATGGCTAGAGGGGCAATGGAGAAGCTCAGGAAAATATGGAGGAATCGTACTACTACAAAGGCTACTAAAGATCAAGCTTGTTCGAGCACTTTCTCGTATTTCTGTACGCCGCTGAAACATGGACGTTACGGGAGAAGAAAAATGTAGAAGTCCTAGAGATGAGGTGTTGGAATGCTTGGAATATCAGGTCCGAATTCCACATAAACGTTTCAAGAACACAGCATCAAGTAGCGTCTTTCCGAGATAGTATGGCCCCGTATACTTCGAATTAACGACTCCATAGAACGTCTTATGGTTAATAGGGCAGAGTAGACTGAAATAAACCTCGTGGTAGGACACCATACACATACATTTATATACATTATACATGCGTACAGCGGCACAGATATTATGGCGGATATTATAAGGATAGCCTTGTCAGGCCTCAAAACTTCCAAGTCTGATTCAGACTCAATTTCCTAAAAACGGGGTGAATAAAATACCTTTTTTTTAATCGATATCTACGAGGAGATCATAAAGTGCATGTCGGGGTCTCCAGCCTTTCAATCCGGCGCACGGGGACAATTATTGTCCGTACCGCATAGATTTTGCAGCCAGGCTGGATCCCCGAAAAAATCTAAGAAGATTTTTTGCCGGCATACCGACTAAATCTCATGGTGACCATCGCAGGTATTACGGACGATAGGCGATGCGGATAAGCGCACCTAGTAGCACCTAGTTGACTCGCCGTGCCACCCGACGTACTTCTTAATATGGCTCCTCACAACTTAGGTAGGCGTAGATTTTCTCTGCAACGTACGCGCTAACAGTGAGTGGCGTCCGCTATGAAGCCACGAGTTCTGCCGCACATCTTAAAGTTGGCCAGCGACTCCAATGACCCTATTAATCGCCTCTTACAACAGGCAAAGGAAACCGTGGAGGAATTTTGCCACCCCTTGACCACTGGGTGCGTGAAAACAATAAATTACCAATTTAAAAAAATAAACAATATTCTTAGCAAGGAACTCTAAAGACTAAAATCAATGTTAATACGTGTGTTTTCACATTTAAGCAAGATTTTTTTATAATTTTTGTATCACTATTGGAATATTTTATAATATCCAAGTATACAGGGTATATCAAGACTGCTACCGAAAACGAAGCCGGGTGGTAGTTTAAGCGACTTCAGACACAATGCGACAGAAAAAGTTCCAAAAAAAAGCGACAATTTTTTTTTTGTTTTTTTTTTCCTATGACCATATTTGGGTGGTAAATACATTTTTTCCTAAAATAATAGTGTATACCCTTTTATTTATAAATAAGCTAAGGTATGAAAGTGTTTAAATTATTATTTTAGCAAAAACTATGGATTTACCACCCAATAATGACGATATTTAAAAAATCATACAAAATAATTGTCGCGTTTCTTTTCGAAATTTTTGGTTGCATTGTGATTATAGTCACTAAAACTACCACCCGGCTTCGTTTTCGGTAGCAGTCTTGAGATACCCAGTAGTTATTTAATAAAGTGTTTATTATTAAATTATCAACGTGACGTGGGAACATATTACTGAAATATTTTAACTATTCTTAATTTTCAAATCCTATTTTTTCAGAGTGTAAAATATTGCCTTTTATTATTTAACAAAAAAATTGGCCCAGATTCGCCCCTTAAAATCTGCCGCCCTAGGCTCCAGCCTACTCAGCCTACTAGTAAATTCGCCACTGCCTGTAGCACATAAAAGACGTTCGTTCTTGGTTCGGTTAATCAACTAAAACTAACTAGTAAACACAAATTGGATATTTGAAACTAAACGTAATTGTTGAGATGGATAAATTACATTCCAAATATTTAGTTTTCATCTCTTTTTCACGCGCCCGTATCGCATAATCACTAATTCGCGCACGACGAAAAAAAAGTGTAAGTTGTGTTACGTTATTGATGAGTTTTGTAGTTGTCTCCCAAGATTCAATATGCCGCCCCCTGAACTTGCCGCCCGGGGCACAGACCCTGGCTTGCCCCCCCCTAGATCCGGGCCTGGGAACACTCAAACATTTGTATTCGTGTTGGAATCGACTAATCAACTACGCCATGAAGACTGCTAATGTACTAATAATCATGTGGGAGTAAAAACGGCACGAATTATGTGGGATTTATTTATCTTTTATTATACACAATAAAATCAGTAAATAGAAACAATTATACAACAAAGTACAATTGGCGGTCTTATCGCACAAAGGCAATCTGTACCAGAAGGCCATTGGATATCTTTATGAGAAATATAAAGAAAGAAAGGGCAGTGGATAATAGAGGGATTGTACAAGTCTTGTAACTAAAGTGTATCTGTATCACGTGACCACTATTACTTGATGATCAACAAAGTAGTTTTAAGCGGGAAATTTAAAAACAGAGAGGGGTGATTAAACATGTCGGCAGTATTAGATCATCGTCCTTGGCCATAAGAAGTCGACTGCTGATTCCCTTGACCTTCCTCAAAGATTTCCATATTGAGCTGTTGTGGGATAGCATCCCATTTCCAAGTTATAAGTACACTTGTCGGAATAAATATTTGATGAATAGGTATTTCGTATGCACAAAGGCGTTGGGACGACAATATACCCTCTGATATTTCAGACACAATTTTATTGTGTAAGTTGCCAACCAGCAACACAAGAGAAAACTCGTTATGGTAATAGACCAGAGAGCATCTAATGCTGTTTCAATCAATATTTACAGTAGCAAGTCGCAGTAAATGCTTTAGAGCATTTTATTTTTTATGCTTTTTATTGTCTTTCAGTTCTTTTCTTAGTAAATGCCTATCTTTATTAGTTTCGATACTAAAATAGGAGGCAGGGGTCTATAAATTAAATACGAAAATATTTTAATATAGTTCACTGATAACAATAATCTGAAATTTAAGATTTATGCAGTCGAATCGAGTTACAATGACCTTTCAGATACCAACGAAATTGAGAATTAAAAAAAAACAAGCATAATTTAAAATAGCGGCTAAATTTTCTGATAAAATTGCAAATAATCGCTTATTTAGTATACCATATTAAGAGCGTTTATACCCTGCACGCGCTTTTTGGCTTAAAAACAGGACTTTTCAAATGAGTTAATAGCCACCAATAAACAATTTAAAGGAAAAATAATTATTACTAATTTTAGAAAAGGTGTCATCTAGGGATTTTGGTGGAAAACATTATAGATTGATGGATAATTTGTGAGTACTATAAGGATTACTGAACACAAGTTTCGTTATTTAGGCTTTAAATGGCAATTTAGAAGCTTAAGATATCCGGAACCACTAAATATAAGATGAAAATAAAAATATTATCCGGCTAATAAGACCCTTATGGAAGGATTTTGCTGAGAAAAATAATCTTTTTGTGTTTAGTTCCTGAAAAATAAAAATTTAAACAATGCGAAATTATTCAGAAACTCCCGTCAAGAACTTTTTTTTTTCACCAACTTATCGTACATAATTTTTTATAGCAATTACATATTATAATAGAAGAACATCTTATCAATAAATTACCATTTTTATATTTCAACAAAATTAGTTTTCATGTTTTCTACAAATATTTTAAAAACCACTATAAAACACGCTGTCCGACGTGGACCAAATCAGACCGCCGCAAGGCCTTCTAGAGGGAGGACGTATCGCTCGTCGCTCCGGCCTAACTGCAGCCGATTTTTGCCGCGCGTAGTAAAAATAGCCACGCGCGGACTGCGATTACCGCATCTTAGTACTTTGGTAGTAAAATATGAAATTATTTTTATTACCTACAATGATTTTGTAGTGAGTATAAATTATGTTTCAGGTATATAATGAGATGTAATTCCGAGGCTAAATTATGTTATGTATTGTAATATAAAATTAAATATATTTCGTAATTGTAAGGGGTTGTAAGGCCCCTAACACTATTTATGTGTTCGAACACGAAATGATTAATAAAACGTCCATAGTGTCTACTGATTGAACACTGATTTGAATGCAACTTAACAATGTAATAATAACGAAAATATGATTAGTATCTAAATTATTATTATTCTTTGCTTGCACAGTAATATTTGTCTACTTATAATGCAAATAAAATATTTTTATGATATTATATTACAGTTACATTTATATTACAAATTGAATATTTGAAGCGCACGGATCAAAGTTGTTTGAGCCGATTGTATAGCGAGCCGACGCGGCAGCTCTACGCACACAGCTTTGGTCGCTTATGTGTGCGTGAAATTAACGAAGAAATACCTATAGTTGACTTTGCGCGCAAGGTGTATACGCTCTTAACTAGATCCTACAAACTTAGAAATTGTATTTATGCATTTATAAAATACTTTTTATTTCTCCACTATCCAGGCTACTTTTGTGCCAAATTTCACTATAATTGGTTCAGCGCAATTATAGTACAAAAGTAGCCTGGATAGTGGAGAAATAAAAAGTATTTTTGTGTAGGTTTCAAAGTAACAAACCTACACTTACCAATACATATCCGTGTGCATACCCAAGAACCAAATTATATGAACCTATCATTTTAATTTAAACGAGACATATTTATTTCATGTAGGTATTCATAGTTCAACCTGACAAAAAAAACCATATCGCACAAGTTCAAAGTAAGGCCTAAATCATTAATTTATATCGGCAATTAAAAATATTTATAGCAATATCTGCGTTAAATTACGTTATCAGGACCCCTATGAACAGTATGCTCTTATCTCTCTTGTTTATGTGAATTGTTGACTAACAAGATGTAACATTGTCTCAAAGTTTCTCTAGACGTGGAAGAAAAATATATTTACATGGAATTTTTATACGTACGACGTAAATAAAGCTCATTAGTGATAACTGATTAAAATTGGCTATCTATAAATAATAACAAAACCGCATTAAAATAATATATTCATGTATTTTAGACGGAGAATTGTCTCCTTTCTAACTGCCACATAGTCTAATGTGTTTTATGTCAATGAATGCGAGACGAGCATAACATTTACCTGATGGTAAGCTATACGACCGCTTATAAACAGTAGCAAAACAAAAGAACACCTTGAATTACAAAGCAATGCTTGGCAATCCACTGCGCGCGCCATCCTGAGACATAAGATGTTAAGTCCCTAAATGTCCAGTAGTTACTCTGGCTACAATGTCCTTCTAACGGAAACACGACTGTGCATTGTGCTATTACACTGCTCGTTCGCGGTAGAAAGAGACATACCGACGGTGGTACCTACCCAGGCGCCTCTCACATATGAGACCTACCAGTGAAAATAGTTTGGTTTAAATTACCATTACTGTAAAGACTACACTACTATAAGTATTTCAGATGACTGTTAGGTTCCCTATAATAGAGCTTAATGTTACCTGTCAAGTATATTTGATTATACATGTCCTAAAAGTGCAAAAACAAATACGAAATCATCACTTACAGAAACTTCATCTCCTTCAAGCAACTCTTCGATGACCACCGTTTCACCAGCGGTTCCATATTTAGCGTCGGTAAGAATCTCGTCGACTGCCTGACAGGCCTCTTTCTTGCTGGAGGCTACCACCACGCCTTTACCAGCGGCCAAGCCTGATGCTTTCACCACAAGCGCTGGGTATGGGGCACTGGAAACACATAGGGATTTTAGCATCACTTCGGTGTCATTAATGTTGATGGAATGTTTAGTTGTTTTTAACTTATTTCAACTTTAATGTAGAAGAACATGCAAATGCTGTTAAAAAAAGGTAAAGAACTAAGAAATTAGCTTGCTACATGAATAAATATGGGCTTCAGGTTTTGTTTTGGGTTAGTGTCAGGCAATATTTTTAATCACTAATAACAAATATTTTTGTGTTTTATTTTTTCAAAATTCATTTATAATACACCAAATTCAAGGATTTCTGTCGCAACGGTCTACGGAGGGACTTCGACATAGGTGATTAGTAAATTTTTATTAGTACACAATTTTTATTCTTACGACACAATATGTACACTTCGTGCAAATATTATTATATAAAAAGCTTTTTCGAAAATCCTTCATGTTACTTCATTGATTAAACTCTATATAGTTGATATCTACTAGAATATATTAATATCCTACTTCCTTCGTACTAATATTATAAATGCGAAAGTTTGTGTGGTTTTACGCTCAAACTGCTGGACCAATTTTCATGAAATTTGGTATGGATACTTCTACCTTTTATCTCCACAAAATGTAGCCCTCCCGTGGGATGTGCAAAGAATTGAAATACCTTGTCAGGTCATAAATTCTGTCACATGTTTAATATAAAATAATTGAAACAAGTTTATTCATTATGTAACCATTTATATACCAAAATGAACTTAACAAAACATAGATTCTTATGACACTAAAGTTTATTCAAAATGACCTCCGTGATTTTCAATTCAATATGCGCGGCCAGTTGTCTATCGCAGCACGAACGAGGTCCATGTCAATATCGGCGACTGCCTTAATCAAGGATGTCTTGAGTGACTCCAAATTGGGATGAGGCTTTGAGCACGCCTTTTCCTCCAAGTGTTGCCATATCTTGTAATCTAACGGATTCAAATCTGGACTGGAGGAGGGCCAGTCTTCGTGCCGGATGAGAACGCTCTATGAGCTGGCGCCGAATCTTGTTAGAATACCCAGTGCCTGTTATTGAACGTGGTATGAGAAACAGGTTCCACAAGGTTCATCAGGACTGTATTTTGATACACAACTGCATTCGTTTTTACACCTTTCTCACAAAAATGTACCTCTGTTAAGCCCCAATAAGAAACTCCCAACCATACCATGAGCGAGGATGGAAAATGACCTCGTTGGACACGCGGAATACGGTTGCTCGCTTCTTCACTACTGTGTGCGTACACCTTATCATTTTGTTTGTTGTAGCCACAGATCACTCCCAATAGATATCTAATGCAAGGCAGCGGTTGCGCCCAACACATTTAAGCTATCAGATAGATATAAACCGATGCCAAATGTCGCGTCATCAGTGTCGTCCAAGTAGTGGACCCGCACATGTAGTCACACGTTAGCGAAAATTACATTTTGGGAACATAATATTACAGTTAATAATGATTTGTTCAATAAAATGGTGTGCAAAAAACTCAAAAAAATAAAGTATCTAAATAGACACAATAAGTTTTGATCGATAACTAATATTCTTTAAATTAATTTGGTCCCGAGCGAGCTCAATTTATACTGGTTAATGTATCAATGTCAAACAGTCGAGTTCGGATGGAGAATCAACCGTCTCTTTTTTGCATAGCAATAATCGTAATAAGCCATCTTTTTTTGGCGAAATCACGCGTTCTTCTAGTGTTTGACACATGTTTATATTATAATTCCCAGAAATATCGATATTGTAAAACAATAATGTAAATTAATTTTATTAAATGACAATGTCACAAAATATATAATGATTTAAATAAAATTACAAATTACCATAATTACGTTATTTTATGTAATTTGAAATAGTTAAATTTGTTAACAAGGTACTTTTACAATATTTTTTTATTTATCTTTGGCGTAATTAAATTTCATTTTTAATGGGAGGGTATTTATCATAAGTTTTAGTATACTAAGTTTATTGAGAATCACTAGCACAAGCTATTGCACTAATTTTGACATACGTTTGTATATATCGTCTCAAAAACATTCATAGTTCGTCAAGTGGGTTTCATCATCACTTGTCGATATTACATTTACTACAGCCGCCGTCAGAATTCAAGAAACGGAATAAGTTATTGTTGCCTTTTAGGGCGTGAGGTTTAGTTATTTACTATTTCATATTTTTATCTGTTCTTTTATATCAACACTCAATTTGGGTATTTCGCCATTATGGCAGCGGCGTGCACAGGATTATGACACTGGTTATGCGGCGGAGTACTCGATCACAAAAACTTTTTCTTTTATAGTTTTTTAGCATAGCCACAGCCACGCGACGGATCTCTAAGTCGGAAACCATGCCAACATAACAAGTCTTAGATGTACTTCTATTCATGTCCATCTTCTACGGCAACGCAGACAAAACAGCGATCGATCGTCGCGGAGGAAGAAATTCTAATAAGTAAAATAAAAAAACTCACCTAGTCAGCTTTCAATTTTCACATATTCAAGGTTCCGGTTAGTTGAGATTACTATACCTATCCCGATGTAAATAAACGCAAGATTTCGGCCACCTCATTCATTCATTTGATAAACATACATTTTTAACACAAACCTCGCAATCAAATAACATTTGAAAAAATAAACAAACACACTAGCAAAAGCAAATGACTACAATTAATATCGAAACTTAGTAATAAACTGTCAAATGTACACACTTTCAAATGTTAAAATGAAAAATCCGTTAAGAAATCTATTTTTTTTACAAACATACAAGTATAAAATAGTAAACAATGCAAAAACTCATAAAAAAAGCAAAATGGCCCCCGCGAAACACAAAACATTTCTATTTAAACAAATAAAACCTTACTAACCAAAAATGCATAATGTGCATAGGTGATTTATTAGATTCCAGCCTATTAATTTTACTCGGATTATTGGCAACGAACATTTACGATTACTCCCGACAACTGCCGAACTTCCGAGGCCTGCCGCAGGAGTCGCGGCTTTCAATATTCATGGGTGTGTGCGTTCGCGACTGTGCACGGACACCAAAATTACTACACACATGCAAACAAATGTCATGCGGGACGCGGCGGCATGACTTGGTTGATTAGGTACATTATTTTACTTTGCAGCGCCGCTTGCTTTTCGCGTGGCAACCATAATGTTTGTGTGATTGCAAATAGGTATTTATAAAATATCAGGCGTTTTTAAGTTATTATATTTTGTTTATTCATTTATTTACTATGAATTAAAGTCATCTAAAACGTACGAACGTTATAATAAAATATCTGTGAATGGCAAGTAAAGCACTGCATTTCTGCCTACAAGGAGTGCACGCCCCTGCATTATGGTATACAAAAATACACGGTGAATAATAGAAATAAAACCGTTACATATTAAAGTATAAATCTTAATCCTATTTTATTCGTAGTTAGCGGTTGCCGGTTGGTATAATTTATTAGATCAGGCCGGTGAAAAAATATTATCAAACATTTAACAAGTTGGTAATTAAGTTATAGAAGCGATCATAACACATGACATGACTTACTGGGAAATCGAACTATCGATACATTTTCTTATTTATCGACTTATGCCTCATCTCTCCAGTGAAGTCCACGTGACCGCGCTGCAATCCGCCCACCCCCCGCCCGCCCCGCGCAGTTCCCTTCGTTGGCGTTTTCGGTTCAAAACAAAACTATCGTAATGCGGTATCTATTGGAAGTGATCTGTGGTTGTAGCTCTCTTCTACGGTAAAAATTTTTTTATATGAAAAAAGAATTTCCCGACATTTTTTTCCGGCGTACCACTTCAACAAAGCACGGCATCTCTTCAGTCTCAGGTCCATTAGACGAGCATTCAAACGATGTCCTGTTTTTCTTCGATATGCCCGAAGCCCTAAGTCTTCATTTAACACCCTTTTCACCGTGGTTCTGCTTAACCCCATCTGAAGGGCCAACAGTTTCTGCTTACGTTTGGGATTTCTTTGAATTCGCGCCTTCACAGCTGTTATCACTGCTGGAGTCCTAACAGACTGAGGGCGACCACTTCTTGACCTGTCATCTACACTAGAGTCTTCATTGTATCGTTTGATGGTACGATAAACGAATCTATTGGTTATATTCATTTTTTTCAGTATGTCATAAATTTGAATTGGTGCGTAACCGCAACGATGCAACGCAATAACTGCAACACGGTCTTCTTTAAGCGTCCACTCCATATTTAAAAATGAGTAAAATTCTAAAAAGTATACATTTTTATTTTCATGAACAATTCGAAATTCGAATTCAATAAACTTTTTTGCGGTCAGCATTCTAAAAGAAAAGTTTTTACTGTGTGACAATACTTATGACCTGACATGTGTATATTCAATACACTTCTCAACTCAACGGCATGAGATGGGATGTTTAAAGTAACGTTGAACTTAAATATTTAAAAAAAAATTGTGGCGTTTGGTTTTATTTTCTCTTTTTCTTTTCATCTCGGGATCTAGTTCCAGTAATTCTAAAGTTGAATGGTCTCAAAAAAAAATCATCCAGGCAAAGCTGAATCAGAACACTAGTTAATAATAAAATAAAATAGGAAGGCCATAAGTATTTTGAACAAGTATAAGTACATACAATATTGACATAGTTTTGCGTGCACGTTATTGTATAACACGGATGTCTGTTTTAGAATAATGTGTTTTACATTTGAATCATTTTGAAACTAAATGGACGACTTATGAATTAATTATTTAAGGGGGGAAGTCCATATAAAATTTTCAAAAAATCGTTTTTTTTTTCGGTAATCTGAAAATATGGTATATTGAGCGTGTACTGACGAGAGGGGGAAGAAGAAAAAATTGGAATATTTGCTGAGTTATAGCTATTTGAATGGAGTAATGGGTAAGTAAATTATACTAGTTTATTTTCCTGTACTAAAATTTAAACGCAATTATCTCGAAACTGTATTTTTAAAAACTGCTCATGTTATAACTCAAAATGTTATCGACCGATTTGTTTGAAATTTGGTGAGGCGTTTCTCTACATTACTACCGGAAGGATAAACCTAAAACTTTTGATATTTTGCGTTGATTTATTACTTTTTAGGGGTTAAAATGTCACAAAAATAGCCCTAAATTCTAACTTTTATTTTCAAAGGCTTATTTTATAATGAATTTTACTATTATTTTTTACTTTTTTAGGTTTATCCTTTCTGTTAATATCTTATAATAAGAAAACACTTCATTTTTTTTGTTTCTACTTGGACTTCCCCCTATAAGTCTGATTGCCATACATTCAATGAAAATGTTAAGAAAGTCGAATCGTTTCGTTAACTGTAAAGCTCATTTATATTCCTTGAGTCAATTAAATTTCAATAAATAAATTACATGCAGTTAAATGAAAGTGCTTTGATTTATTATTTTTACGCGAAATATCCATTTTAAATTAAACTATTTGTCGGATTTCATTGCGGTTTTTTATAGACATAGTGTATCAAATTTCCCTTTCAGTTTAAAAATAGTTAAATTGCAATAATCTTTGACGAGGTTTATTTGCTTCGCCGGATTTTTGGCTTAGACACGAGTAAATATTTGAATGTCGTCATTTTTGTCTGGGGACAGGGTTTCGGACTTTTTATTAAGAAATTTGTTATTAAAACATACCCGATTTACATAGGCCATACTGATCAAATCAATGTTTTAAATATATAAAAGAAATAATAGTATATATTTTTTATAACCCAAACAAAAACAGGACACATAAGTAAGATATAACTTATCTTAACAATCAAGTAAAAGTATATTTAGATGAGAGTTAACACGCTGGAAACATTAAATTGACATTGCCCTATATTCACGAATAAAAAGAGAAATAATAAGTGGACGCAACGATAATAAAGTACTCATGCGCGGGTCATACAGTGCGACAGATAAATAGCCCGTTTCGGACCTACAGCAAGACACGAACTACTCGCATGATATATCTATATCTTATTGTGAGTTTCTTAACCTGTAAGGATCCGTGCTGTGACCATGAAATTTAACCTATCCCAAGTTTTTTTTATAAGGGAAAAGTGTCTGCTGTCATTATCACTTTAGGGATTGAGAGTTCAATGCTGAACATATTATATCTCCAAAAATTTGCACAAGTTGAAGTGGCCTGGCCTTGACTACATTATGCTGACAGAATATGAAGTTCCGTCCAGAATTTGGGTATTCAAATAAGACCTGATGGGTGTCCCATTTTAATATTTTCAATTGAATATTTTAAATGGGTGCAGTACCGGCGACCTACCAGATAAAATATCGACTGACGAGGGACAATCTTCCTTAATTTTTAAATCAAGACTTCTATGCTTTCCGGTGGCCCATTCCGATACCCAAGAAAAAATCAACTCATACGTATCTCTCTAAGCACATTTTATCGTATATATTTACGTAAAAAATATTATCGTACATTTTTATTCATTAATAAATACACTGAAATGAAACATATGTGGTCCGCAACTACGTAATAAGATATATTGTGTCTTGTGTCCTGGGTATCAGCAACTGAGAGGGGTATTTCGACCCCACAACACCGATACGCGAAACGAATTTGTGTTCTTCACAGAAGCATTTCTCTAAGTGCGGGAATCTAACCAATTATATAGTTTATATACTACCCACTCTATACAGTTTTGCATACAGCCTTTTACGATTTACTCTAAAAACCTAAGTGCACAATTAAATACAATGTAAATTACCTGTTTATAAATTCTTTCGCTGATGCAGCATCAGTGAATGACTTGTGTCTGGCAGTGGGTATCTGGTACTTGTTCATGAATTTCTTGGCCCAGTCCTTGTTGGCTTCGATCTGCGCGCCGGCCTTGGTGGGGCCAAAACACGGGACGCCGAATGGGGCCAAGCCATCGACCAGACCATTGGCGAGAGGATCTTCTGGGCCAATGATTACCAGGTCGATACTTTGTTCTTTGCACCATTTTCCGAGTGCCTGATGATAAACAATAAAATCAGATTTTTATGATTGTTATTACGTAAGGCGTAAGTATAAGAGATTTACTTTACAAACTAAAAACAATCATAATACTTGCGCAAAAAATACACTAATAACAAGGAGAGCTAAAAATAATTTGGCAAAATTCTAATGATTTGTAAATGCATTTTTGTTAGTGACATACTTGACCTATGTTATATGCATTTCAATGAATTTGTCATCCAGGCTATTCATGGGAATTATTGCTATTTCAAATTAAAATCACCACCTTGTTATTTTTAAAGCCTTAGCATGCTCATATTTCTGTTATTTCTAATTACCCAATACCCATCCTCAGAATTTGCAAACAATAGAATGGCCATGTATTATAACCATTTTTCACTTCTAAAATTGACTGTTCAGTTAATTCTTGAAAAAATTCTCATTCCTATATCAATTACCCAATACACAATCACACATAGTAAAATACATATAGCTTATTTATATAACTTGTGAAATGTTATTATCAACTTCACTTGCTATTTGTGATTGCTATTGCTATTTATTCCAACACTAATCCAGGCACAATTCTGTGCACCCTGAGTTCAGTGGTTTGTGCATGCAACACATAAAAAAAGAATTGGAAAGTAAAAGTTTAAAATAGATTGTTTTCTAAACCAGTCAGTTATTTTGTAGCATTCTCAGTGTTCAAAAACCTGCCACCTTATAGCCGAAATCAAATTGCACAGGAAAAGCAATATCATTATTATATGTTAACATGAAAAACATGATAGGATATCCTGTCTAATAAATCATATTTAATTATTTTCATTCACACAAAAAACAAAATAATTTTTTATTCAACTAATCTTTAAATAGTCAATAGTTCATTGATTACATGTTAACAGTGGTTTGAAATTATTAGTCATAACTTAAATATTCAATTAACAAGTTGGATGAAAGCTGCAAATAGTTAGTATGTATGTCTAAGAAAATGTTGTCTGGTGGACAAATGTATATGCGACTCTCCATTAATATGTGAGGGCTCAGAGGCTAACAATGCAATTTGATATTTCTTAAAATATTTTTATAGTCTTGGACTCAATATGTACAACAATATCCCTGATTGCCAGTGTTTATAGTTTTTTATTTATTAAAAACATTGTTATATCTATACATTATGAAATCTAAGGTATCAATAATAAATCCATATACAGTTCAAATGTATACATTTTAAATAATCTGATTACTCATAATTTTCTATATTGTTTACTAAACTCTTTGGGCAAGTATGGTAATAAGAACTTGTGAATTTATTTTGTAAATACATATTATTTTTGAGTTATGTTCACATAGTAGAAGTTAAGTTATTTGATAAAAGCAATATTTATCAACCAAAAATTCACCAAAACCTCTGAAAAATATTTTCAAAGGACCCATTTTATATTGATGTGTGACTGTGTTTACATTCACATTAACTAAGATATTCCTATCAGAAAACAATAAGTATGTTGTGCATAGATTTTAATGGGCATATGTAATAGCAGATAACCTTTTGACACAAACTCAAAGACAGTTCACAACATAATATTCATATTCCATTTGAAAATAAACTTCATATATTTATGTCTAAGGACAATGAATTAGATGATGTAAAAATAATTAAATGATTAGACACATTTAGTTAAATGGGTTTTACATACAAATAAGTACCTTGTTTTTAATGGTAGAAAAAGACTGAATAAAAGTTGGGATAAATTTTAATTATAAAGATAAAAATGTTATTTACTGTGTGATTTAATAATTTTATTATTTAGTTTTTAAATATGACTTCATTACAATTTGTTCAGGTTGAGTTGGTCAAATATTTTTGATTCATCTTTCAACATTGGTGGGGTCACAGCTGTGTAAGACATTCAGGGAACCATGGTAAACATATTATGAAGTTTAGAAAAAAAAACCTATTTGAATTCAAATCTTATTATGATCGAAATGAAGAAATAATATTATATAGTCTGAAATCAAATATCTAAAAAATATACTTACCGGATAATCCTTTATATCAAGTTCAACACTCTCTACTTTATTAGTAGTTGAGATTCCGACGCTACCCGGCGCGCAGAATATGCGCTTCACATTAGGAGATTCGGCTAGTTTCCAGCAAATAGCATGCTCCCGACCTCCACTGCCCACCACCAGAACATTGCTCTCTGTCATTTTATTTTAAAAAACCACTTGCTAACTTAGCCTTTTTCTATTATCACGTGTTGATGTTTTGTTTTTATCTGAATAACTACCTATCTCAAGTGACGAAATTATCGTCTTTTTACGTTTACTGGCTTTTATTTTCGTACAAATTTTAAAATAATTTCTTTCTAATTTGATTATTTACGGATGTTTTTAAATGAACCACTTGCGTCGCAAACACGCACAAACTTTTAAATGACGTTGATAAATGATAAGTTGATATTCTTCATCCACCGGTTTACATACACTAGTGACGTGTTGAAGTAAATATCGATTATCGATAATTTAATACGATAAGGACTAAGGTACTTTGCTTCTATTTTATATTATTGGAGATTCAAAATTAATTAAGTAGCAACGAATATAAGTAGCTTATTATTTTAAATGTATTATAAAATATTGGTAAGCACTCATCGTTAGAAGTTGTGCACTTTATAAGATTTTAGGTCTAAATTAATATTATTCAGTGTTTGCATAATGTTTCATAATGTATCGATGTTCACGATCTACATTACTTATTTTAATGCTACGTTCAATTTACGTCATACTCATAAATACTGTCGTGTTCCTTTGGTCAATTATATTATTTTTAAGTAAGGAAATATTTTAGACACTATAATTTAGTAGTGTATAATAAAAAACAATGATATTAGAGAAGACATAGAAATAAAAAATATTAAAGACTTGCGGGCAGTTTTGCATAACATAACATCTTGATATTTTTTAAAGTAGTTTCGTGGATGATTAAATAATTCTTTATTAATTGTAGGTAGAAGGTAAAGTACGGTAGTAATTGAAAAATCGAGTAGAAACGATGACATCATATTTCAGGAAAAGCCTGCGTTGTCAAGACGTAATATGTATTTAGGAATATAAATCTTTCAATAAAATGTTATTATGAAATAATTTCAAAACAATACCGTAAAACAAGGTGGATAGGGACAATTTTCAACTTCACGACGAATTTTCTGGTAGAATTATACAGAAATATTCTTGTGTTATAGCATATTTCATTAAGTCTTAATTGCGTCTAGACTATTAACTATACAATTTTTTTAGATCCCTTGGAATATAAGAAAAAAAGGGCACAAAATAAGGGTTTGGGGTTAATAGGGATTTTGGGGGTAATAGAGGCGGGATCGAGTTCAATGGGGAAATTAACAAGGGTTGGCACTGAATTGTTTCTTATTAATTACTTTTTAACCGACATATCTAAATATTCTGAATTATTTATCGTAATCATTTGCTTTGACACAAATGAAATAATTAAAGATTACAACTGTCTTAAATGATATTTATCAAATCAAGTGACACATTTCAATAAGATATAGTTTCAAAAATTTAAAAATCAACATATTAGGTATTCTATAATACAGTCTTATTATTCTTCTAAGAAGTAATACGTAGAGTATTATGTATAATTTGGAATCAGCTAATGATTTCTTACTTATAATATGCTAAATTATGAGATACGCTAACAAAACAAATTACGAAGAAAATTGATAGGCAAAATAACACACGAAATTTCTTAAGTGCGTATTGCTCTTTTTTATTATTGCACTGATGAGGCGATCATACCGTTCGCCTGATGGTAAGTGATATGACCGCTCATAAACAGTAGCAATACCAAACAATACCTTGAATTACAAAGCAAAGCTAGGCCTGCGCTCGCCATCCTGAGACATAGATGTTAAGTCTCAATATGTCCAGTAGTGACTCTGGCTACAATGTCTTTCACAACGAAACACAACAGAGCATTTACACTGCTGTTTAGCGGTTTGCCCAAATTAATGTGTACTACTTATTAGAAAGAGGGAAATGTCGAATCAGTTTTTTCAATATTTAAAGAAATACTCCATGCACCGCACAGTACTAGATCTATCTATCAAAAAGGGATAGTTGTTATGAAAAATATTCTTACTGCAGTTTCTACATATAATATCTCAACCATTGTGACTAGAACTGAAGCAAAATTTTAGTTAGTTTAAGTGGAAGTACTTTCAATGTAACTTATAGCATTAAAAATAAATATAATTAACAGACAAAGTTAATTAAGAACGACAAAATACTTTACAACAAAAAAAAGTGTTGCGACAACCCTAACACACCTGTACCTATACACCCTTTTTCGTCCCAATTATACCTTTTCACGTCTCTATAAACCTTGGTCTCGTTATTAATCACCCCCGAGTCGCCTCTATTCCCCCCAAAATATCAAATTTTTTTGATTTACTTTTTAAATTATCAAAAAAACATAAATTAAACGAGAAATTGTGACTAACCTTTTATGAATTCGATAGTCCAATACTTATAATTTGTGTGTTTAACAATATCTCCTTCATAAATGGCGTAGTTTTTGTGGTAGACCGAAGTTCATTTCAGTGTATTTTTACTGCATAGCGAAAGGCTATTTTCAAAAGACTAATAAGACATTTTGAAACTCAAATTAATTGTTACTGATTGTTGCACTAGGGCTTATATATAGTCTTCTATTGTTATAATTTGTTTATAATAAATTATGTGCAACTAATGGCTCACATTTCAACCTTAAAATGTTTTCTCAGTTTTGTCCCTAATCTCCCCTTGATCCCTAATCACCTCGTTTTACGGTATATCATCAATTTTATATAATCTGTGGTGTGTCCTTCTTGATTTTTTTTTAATTATTATTGACGAAGAAACTAAAGACTATAAGGCGCTTTGCGTCATAAAATAGGTACATAACATTTTTATAAGTGTTATAACGCGTAATATAATAAATATATTTAAAATGTCAATGAAGCAAATTTAAAATGTTACAATATATTATTCATAGTATACATATTGTACAAGAACATTTCTGGAATTGCAATAAAAAAATCGGAACGTTACAAAATGGCGAGCTTATTCGTTCTTGTCATTTTGCTGTGATGCTTGCGCGCTGTACAAAAACTAGTATTTTGTTGCTATAAAATGGCTGACACCGGTTCACGTATGAATTTTGCTGCGTTAAAAAGAGCAGATCCATATGTAAAAGCAATAGTCGACAGTGCTACGCATGTTGCGCTTTACACGTTCGAAGAGAACGAATGGGAAAAAACTAATATCGAGGGCGCTTTGTTTGTGTACAGTAGAAATGGAGAGCCGAACCATAGTTTAGTGATTATGAATAGGTTGAATACGAACAACCTCATCGAACCAGTGTCGAAGGGAATCGAATTACAATTGAAAGAACCTTTTCTGCTGTACCGAAATGCCAAATGTCGCATTTACGGCATATGGTTCTACGATAAAGAAGAGTGCGTCAGAGTGGCCACGAAGCTAAACACGTTAGTAAAGGAGTCAATTAAACAGTCGCCGGGTGAAAATATGGCGCAAAATCCCGTGTACAACACGTCGACGTCGTCCAGCCAGCCAGTCGATATATTTAGCATGCTGAGCAAGGCGCAGGACGACTTCAATTCAAATAAAGGCATGGTTTCTAATAAGAATGAGTCTACGCCTTCGCGGGCATCCGACATGGCATCGCAGAGCGTGATGGACTTCTTCGCGAAGGCGGGAAGCGGCGCTGCGGCGCAGATGCCTGCCGTGTCGTCCCTGCCGTCGCCCGGTATCTTCGGGCCGCGGACAACGGACGCGCGGGAAGTGCCGCAGCTTCTACAAAGACTCATGAGCAATCCGGCGCACTCGGTCGAACACATAGAGAAGCAACAGCGCTCTGTTACTCCTCAGGAAGGACAAAACTCGAACGGAAACATAACCGTGGACTTGGCGATGCGGCAACCCTGTGTGTTCCCACTGAAGTCGACACCCAATGAGAAGCAAAATCAGAGGATATCAGGAATTAAGAAGGGGTTGGATGCGAATGATTCAAACGGTCTCATACCTTTGGAAAATGAACTGAATTTGATGAGGATGTCATCACCAAAGTCCACATCACCCCTGGCTACATATCTCAACCAATCCCAGGACATTGTTCATCCGGTAAGCTCTTTTAATGGTAGCAAAGTGGATGAAATTGGAATTTTCCCCTTGATTGACTCTATAACCACTCAGCAGAAGCCTGCCCTGATGCCACCTACCATGTTCACTGCAAGTACCGGTGGTGACATCCAGCCCACTCCAGAGCCTCTCACCAGGAATCAGCTACTTCAGGCTTTCAACTACCTACTCAAACATGATGCCGACTTTGTCAACAAACTGCATGAGGCTTACGTAAAATCTTTTTCAGAAAAAGCCTTTTCTGTGTCATAAAATTCATTGTTCATGACAGGGGTCGATATTGCCGG
Organism: Hyles vespertilio; assembly: GCA_009982885.2. Taxonomy (NCBI): domain Eukaryota; kingdom Metazoa; phylum Arthropoda; class Insecta; order Lepidoptera; family Sphingidae; genus Hyles; species Hyles vespertilio. Next base: position 2,498,022 of record CM042811.1, read on the forward strand.
CCACTAATAATGTACAGTTGTAATTTGAAGTGTAAAATCTCCTATAAAAACTGTGTCCACCATCTAGTTTTGTAGAGACTCATTATTTGGACAGAATATTTTATAATAAGTTTTAAACTAAAAAAATGTGTCATTATAATCTGTATAGAGAATGAATTTTAGTGACTTGTCGCCTTGCAACAGGCGGATCTTGTAAACAATTCCTTAAGCAGCTATTTGTGATATTTCTATTGGCTTCAGCTTAAGGCTTCATGCAAAATTTGACTTAGATCCAACATGCTATAGAGTAGAAAAATATTGAATTGTAAAATATGAACACAAATTGAACGACAATACTTATTTCTATCTCGTAGAGATGACAGAGCTTTACAGATACATTTGTTGCAATTAAATTACAAGAATAAGGAGATGTTTTGAACTTAGACATTTGTTTGTAATTTATATAAGGACTGCAAAAGATTTGCTATTTGTTTACAATGTCTACATTTTCATAATCCGTTACTGAATAGGTGTCTCGTTTTCTAATTTTATTGTATGTGAAATATTTTTAAATTTGTAAAATTTTGCAATAGTTTTCATTTAAGTTTCTACATTTTTTCCTACTTAAGTTTTCAAACAAATTTTAGTGATTTTTTTTTCAGTCAGTGAAAGACTTTTTCCTGTATATAAGACAAATTTAATTGGTTACAAAAGTAACTTTATTTGATTATGGAGAAAACAATTTTTTAACTTATATTTCTCCTAAGAATCAACTTTATATTTTACGGATGTGTTTATCATCCAGGATAAAAAAGGACAAACTGGGAAATGCCTTAATTTCCAATGGGATTTAACACCTTTTCCCAATAAAACAGCACCATTTTTATAAAAATGTGTGCCAATGTTTTGCCAAAACAAACATCATTAGAACACGGTCAGATGACCAGGACTAAAAACTAGGTTTATAAATGCGACACAATACAAAAACATTCTCCCCCATGACTTGTGAAAATATAGTTTAGTATTTGACATTTCAAACATTATGAATGACATGATTCGCTATAAACAACAATAGATTGTACTGGGAAGCAACGCTAAATGAAGGTAGATGAACGTCTTTGGCCTAGATAATAATTCATTACCTGTGATGAATGCGGATCGCGATTGTTACGAATTTATCAATGTTCTACAAGCTCCCATATTTCTTGTATCTAGTTCCGGCGTAATAGATTTTCGACAACTTTCCGTTAGAAATATATCATCAAAATAGTCTCAAATTAAAGGGTTCATTGAAATATAACATCTTTTATTTTACTTTCCCTACATTTCTGTAACATGCACTTTTATATTCATAAAATACCGGGTATCTCAAGACTGCTACCGAAAACGAAGCCGGGTGGTAGTTTTAGTGACTACAAACACAATGCAATTAAAAATTTCGCCTAGAAACGCGACAATTTTTTTTTATGATTTTTTAAATATCGTCATTTTTGGGTGGTAAATCCATAGTTTTTGCTAAAATAATAATTTAAACTCTTTTATACCTTAGAGTATTTATAAATAAAAGGGTATATACTATTATTTTAGGAAAAAATGTATTTACCACCCAAAAATGCCCATAGGAAAAAAATACCAAAAAAAAAAATTGACGCTTTTTTTTTTGCAACTTTTTCTGTTGCATTGTGTCTGAAGTCGCTTAAACTACCACCCGGCTTCGTTTTCGGTAGCAGTCTTGATATACCCTGTATATTTGATGAGATTCTTTCCATCACTGAAGTCTGACTCATACTTGAAAACTTACACATTAATTTTATTGAAAACCGATCTGTTAAATTGTTGTTTAATCCATAGAGATTTTTCAGTTTCAATTATTCTATAAACAGAAAATGAAGAAAATTCTATTAATTAACCACCTATGTTTTAATCCGCTTACAATTATACCGTGTATGAAAAAATATTTTTAAAATGTAGGTACAACAGCAGAAAAAATAAACAAATATATTTTCAAATCGATTTAATATCGCTATATTACAAATTGGTTTTGCACTTTAAACAACCAGTTGAGACCACAACATTGTTACACAATTTATTGTTTCCAACATAGAGGGTCGCCGAAATGGGCGTACCTACAGCTTTATATTAGACATTAATCTGTAAACATTTATAAAATTTTTATACATGCCATTTGAACATTGCGACTACGGTACCTACGCATTGTTAGTGATACGAGGGGGTTGGTATATCCTTCCTTACCGCGCTAGTTCTGTAGCACCTTCGTCGGAAAGAGCACTGACACACTGGGACTTCATTGAATGTTCATGATTTCATCGTATACATGAAAATAGGTCAGTGAGCCTCCTAAGAATCTCTAAGAACTGTTTTATAAGACAAAGTTATGTACTTTGAAACGCACACAGTACGTACCGTGGCTTCAACATTCAATGGGTGATCACATGGAAATCTAAACGAATGGATTCTGGACACATTTCATTCATTCTCATGAAGATGTTATTTACAAAAACTTTCCGGAATATTTTTAGAAAAAATAATAAGTGAGTTATGCTTGCATCTTGTAATATGGTTATTGTGCTATGATTGTAGTGTATACAATATTTAGGTACATCGTATTACGGCCTCAAATGTTATGTACGCACGATTAATAGTAGAAATTCTATATTCTAAATTTAATTATTAAGAAATCTATTCGCAGTACAAAACACCCGAGACCTCTAATGAGTGGGCAAAATTATATCAACAGAAAAATTATTTTTAATCTCACTTCACTAAAAGTCACCCTGTGATTTTTAAACGGAACATTCCCTCATGATATGCTACGTATTTACATAAATTAAATTACCATGATTTCATATTCTATTGTTAATTACTTAGTGACATCTAAAGTACAGATTCTATTGCAGTAACATCGTAATAATTTTCTTCAGAAGAAAAATGTTACAAATGTTGAATGCCCTCATAATATTATTAATTAATTATAAGCATATTGTGGGTTTTTATCGCCTTTCGTCTTCATTTATATATATACACTTGAGTTGTGTATATTTGTCCGTTTCCTCATCGGACTACAAAATACACCGACCTCCTAGTTAATTGATATTTGTAGGATGTATGTCGGTCCCATATTTCCGATATTAAGTGGAGGTTTTGACAAAGACCGTCCAGAAAGTGGCTGATTACACACGACTAATTACAAATCGCGCGATGCTTCTACACGCAATGTATTGGCGCAAAATATTTCACAAAGCGCATATGATTTCATGCGTAATTCGCGACTTTCTGGGCTAAATCAAAACAATAAAATCACTAAACCACTCAAGATTGTAAACAATGCGATGGAAGAACTGTAACATGTTTTTCGTAATTATCGTATTATTCGCGTATGATATAGCCGACTGATTTACTGATGCCTTATCTCAATTTCATATTTTTTAATAGCAAATTATAATTCTAGGAAGAAATAAGACATTCTTTGCTAATATTATTTTTAAAAATAACCCCGGCTTTCTCCACACAATATTAGTCTTGTATTTTTTAGACCAGCATATTTTAAATTTTCTGAAACTCTTCATATTAAGATTTTCATCCAATTAACGTAGTCGGTGATTAAATGAATCGCAAAAAAAAATTATATACATTTTCAATTATAATTTGCTATTGATATAATTCCGCGTTCAACTTAAGTATACTTTAACGAGTCATATTCATAAAGGACCTAAATTCTCAAAGCTTACTTTAATGGTGACTCGTCATAAACTAATCATCGTGATAATTTTACTAAATAACTATAATAAGAAGTGACGTGACTTTCCTGAAGGATTCTAATTACGTGTCAGGTATTTATTCTTAGCTGATCAATACTAAGGAACTTATTCAATGACATTTTTGTCCGTACGAAGAACTTATTGTGAACAAAGTAAAACAATATTACATGTATGTAGTATATTCGTTTCAAAATTCTCTAATTTTCAACGTTTTTTTACACTGTTTACAGATCAGTCATACCATGTAAATTGTACATGCATTGCTCTTCATTTAATTGTACTAGACACAAAAACTTACCATCTCAACTATTTGGTTTAAAAAACGAACATTAATTTCTATATAAACAATTTGTTATAACTAATAATTACATACATACTATTCCGTCAGGAATAAAATTAAGTTGCCGACTGATCGAGTCCGACGTCGCGCATCATGTAACATCCTTATAAAACTCTACAATTTTGACGTTTTGTTCGTAATAAACGTATTATACTTCCATTTATATGTCTCTGTACTTAATATTTACTATACCCCTGTAATAATTTCAAAACGGTTCTAACCCTGAACATTTCCACTGAACAATACTGCGGTGGTGACGTATATTAATTTTCAAATTGATATTTGCACAATTGTTATAGTCGAATTTCCTATTCATAATTGATCAAATAATTAAATGCACGTCTATTACGAACAAAACCGCACGCAACTGTCTGTATACAATTTGTACATGACGGTAATATTCTCTAGCATATTGTTGCATTTACACGGTCATATTGTGTGAACTGTGCACAGGACGCGTCCACGCTGCGAGTCGCCGGCGTCTTAAAAAACGCCCTACAGCGACAGAAATGGTTGATTATTTCACGTAGCTTGGCAAATAAACAGGCGCCCAGATATACATAATATATCAACAATTTAGACGTCGGATTAAATTGAATACAGCCAAAGGCACACTAGTTGATGATACATCTAATGTTATGTAATTACCGGTATGGGCGTTACATACTCTATGTGCGATGACAATATCAAAGGACGGTAAGATACGGCCAATAAAACGGGGTTTTTTTTTACACCTAGTTTGGGGAAAGATTATGAATGGCGTTTTCAAAATTAAAGGAACTGAATTTTAATGGCTACTCAGTGTTTATTTGCATCGCCACGTGTCGTATAATATACCATTGGCGAGGTCAACGCGGTCTTGGTGATTTGCCGACTTTTAAATGAAAATGAACTGCTATTGCAATATCGAAGCAGGCTGTTCGTAAACAAGAAACCGATGGGAGAAGCGATTTGGTACGTCTAAAGCGACTAAACACAAATTAAAACTAAGAGATCAGCGTTGTGTGTTCAAAAATAGGCAAACCACGTAGAAACTGTCCATTAAACAAAATATTTACAAAATTAATTCACTGGTCGATGGCTTTGTTTGACAGGTTTCCACATTGCAGTTTTATGTGCGAATCCATTATTGTTTTTTTTTATCTTTAGACTATAATATAGGCGTGTGGACAGATAATAAATTTTAATGTTATAAAAACTCTACGAATATTTATAAAAAGTGTGGACGCGTCCTAATATTGTTTATTTCAAAGAATGTGATTTTATTGTGGAAGCTGATAAACAAAGCCATGTACATAGTTAACCAAGTTAATATTTCAGCATAAATCCAATAAGATTAGACGATTAAATTACGTATCAAACTCATTTTACTTAATTTCACTTGAGTTTATCAAGGATTGTATCTGTGAGACAAAATTTATGGAATAAACTGCTAAAATAATAAATTGTCGCATAGTATAACCCATATTTGATATTGCATATTTGTTATCGTGTTCATTTACTCCGTCATACAAGGTTTAGCCATTTTATAAAAACTGTTTAGCTACCGTCGTTACTTCATTAAGAGATATAAGACGTTAAGTCTCAATGTGTTCAGTTGTTACTCTAGCTACAATGTCCTTCAATCCGAAACACAACAGTGCATTTACACTGCTGTTTGGCACGAGATTTAGACATTGCTGATGTAATGGTAAATCTAAACCGCAGTTATTTTATGCTGACCAAAATTATTGAAAAATGTAAACGATTGTTGCTACATGTTTTACATGACATATAAAATAGTGTTATCAGATGTTGCTGAGGAACATTTGGAAACATTGTACAACAAAAAATAACACTGGTTTGAATCCACCGTAAATTATAAATAAATAATAAATAAATATGTAACAAGTAACTGCAAAAACTGAAAAAACGTTTTATAAAATGGCTAGAAATTTTAAAAAGCATTTTGTTTTTCAGTTTTCAATTGAGAAAGATATATTTATTTTTCACATACTGGTCCTGTTGATAAATATATTTAAGTACATTTTAATATAGCTTACAGTTACAACCCCATTTAATAAACTTTTTGTGGATCATTTAAATGTTTGTATGACACAGGATCTAATAGGAACGCTCTACAAATCAAACGTATTAATTTATATTTCAATGTATCCTAACGCGCAATGTATACAAAAGTAAGCCGGCACGTGTCAATGACCGCTCGAGTCAGCCAATTTTTCTTCGTTACACATTGCGTTTCTAACAAGAAATTTTTGATGTGCAATAACATATTAATATTTACGCTTTACTTAATTTCTGAGAGTGATAGCCCTACATCCTGTTTGTTACTATGCATTTACTATTACTTTGTCGCTATAATTAAAATGTTCGCGGCCTTATTCCTAGACAATTAACCTTTTTAGCTATCGAATATTTTGTGTTCGAACTACTTTTGAATTCAGTTTGAGTAAGAGACAAAACATCAATAAATAAAATAGGTTTTAAAACTGTCATGTATAAAGCCCTTAGTGTTTGTATTATTTAAAGTAAGTTTATTTTGTATATTCATATTTTTTTGAATTAGCTTATTTGTCATTTAATACAGAATCAACTCTACAGTCGGTATTTATTTTAGTATTTTAATTATTCCGTACAGTGATAAAACAATTGATAACAAATGTAGACCATGCGCAATATTTAAAATTATCATAATTCGTATAGATTTATTCAAAGATTGTTTAACTCTTCATGATTTTGCAGTCAGAATGATTTTTTGAAAAGATTAAAACCAAATTATCGGTTATAAAATAAAGCTGCCTTGAACATAAGTTACATCAACAGAAATTGTGATGTGGGAATTATGTTGGATCAGACATTGGAACCAATTTTTACTAAATTATTTGTAATTTAAATTTAACAGCCCATTTAGGAATAGTGAGCACCATTTTAGATACACACCAATTTAAATTTTGATAGACTACAATGCACCTTGAATAAAATGTTCAATATAAAATCAATTTGTTTGAATTATCTCACATTTATATAAAGAGGCATTTTTATGGTAAAGATTATGGTATTCAGCATTTATTTACTTTCCAAGTCAGATAATTATAATCTAACCAGGAATATTTAATTGTACCAAACAACATAACTAATATGATGATTTTGTTTTTTTCAAAATCAGCCCCATTGTCATAGTCAACAATACAGAGTAGCGTAATAAAAATATGTATATATATATTTTACATTAATGTCGGTCTTTATCGGCTCCTGATTTCATACATATAAGAAAGGTTGTGGCCCCACTGTCACCTGGTATAGTAGAAACAACGTACAAAACACTAATTCGGAAACGTGAATACTCGTAGCTTGATTGTAAGATCGCCACTTGCATGGATAAAAGTACAACGCCAATAAAAAATGATCAATGGTAATGATCCGCAGCTTTTGTTCAATTTCTCCATGCATAAAGAACATAAAAAAACTGAGATTGATACTGATAGAAAAAAAGGAAAATAATTACATCTACGCCAAACAACACACTCAATTTGGCTACAGCACCGGCGCACGCGACTGGCTCGGTGTTTGTCATGGATCCTTGCGACGCGGCGGCCACGGCGGGACTACACAGTACACACTACAGTGAGGCCTCCACCTTCCATGACCCACGCACACACGGCGTTTCAAACGCCCCCTACATATGTAGGTAACTCTATATACACGCTATATGTATATCGTGACATTCACTTGTTTATTAAACAAACTTATACAAAAGAAAACAAATTATTCAACTATAATTACAAACTAAGTTTGAATGGGAGCCCCGGGGGCGTAACGAGTGGAAAATAATAAATACGTTGAGGCGACCCGCGGCGCGTCCTTCATTTGTACAAAAGCCGGTATTTATCTGCAACCAGAGGGATATCGTTCACATATATAATATTTGACAATCATTACCTCTATTATTGAGAAGGACCCACACTAGGAGTTCACAGATGTAGATTTTAGAATACATGCAATGTTGGCAGCCTTATATTATTTATAATTATTGTATTGTCATCAGTCCTAGATAAGAATGCAATATTTCGAGTAAATCTGACGTTTTGAAGTGTTCTAAAATTGACTTCAAAGATTCCATTACATACATACATATGTACACACACGCACACACATACATACAAGCGCAGTTAATACAAGCGTATTAAAAGAACACTCGTGTTACGCTCACCGGTGTGGTGTGCGGCTACCACAGCCTGTGCAGGTGCAGGTTGCGCGACAGCACGGAGCGCACGTCGTGCGTGAAGCGCAGCGCGTCCAGCACCGGCAGCAGGCTCAGCAGCGCCACGTCCAGCGGGTCGCTGAACCACGACTTTATTGGGATCGCGTTGTCTGCAAAACACACATACCGTTACATTATTAATATGCATATCGTGTCGTCATACCCCCGGTGCAACGATGTCATATATGCAAACATTGCAAGATTGGAAGGTATACATAATATTATATTTTAATATTCTTAATCATCATCATATCAGCCACAGGAATTCCACTGCTGAACATAAGCCTCCCCCAAAAATCACCACAACGACCTGTTCGAAGCGACCACGTAATATTTTTTTTAGAATATTACGTGGTCATAATTTTTTAACAGTAAATTAAAAGTTGGTATTGTGATAGAAGCTGTTCGACTTGTCTATGTCTTGAAATATCATATTTTTATACGATGTCAAAGTTTCATATGCTTTTCCTGAAAAGTTGCATTTTTGCAAAAGTGACATTATTGCACCGCGGGGGTGCGATACAATTAAGAGCGTTTATACCCTGCACGCGCTTTTTTGCTTAAAAACAGGACTTTTCAAATTAGTTAATAGCCACCAATAAACAATTTAAAGGAAAAATAATTAGTACTAACTTTAGAAAAGGTTGTCATGTAGGGATTTTGGTGGAAAACATTATAAATTGATGGATAATTTGTGAGTACTATAAGGATTACTGAACACAAGTTTCGTTATTTAGGCTTTAAATGGCAATTTAGAAGCTTAAGATATCCGAAACCACTAAATATAAGATGAAAATAAAAATATTATCAGACTAATAAGACCCTTATGGAGGGATTTTGCTGAGAAAAATAATCTTATTGTGTTTAGTTCCTGAAAAATAAAAATTTAAACAATGCGAAATTATTCAGAAACTCTCGTCAAGAACATTTTTTTTTCACCAACTTATCGTACATAATGTTTTATAGCCATTGCATATTATAATAGAAGAACATCTTATCAATAAATTACAATTTTTATATTTCAACAAAATTAGTTTTCATGTTTTCTACAAATATTTTAAAAACCACTATAAAACACGCTGTCCGACGTGGATCAAATCAGACCGCCGCAAGGCCTTCTAGAGGGAGGACGTATCGCTCGTCGCTCCGGCCAGGCTGCAGTCGATTATTGCCGCGCGTAGTGAAAATAGCCACGCGTGGACTGCGATTACCACATCTTAGTACTTTGGTAGTAAAATATTTAATTATTTTTATTACCTACAATGATTTTGTAGTGAGTATAAATTATGTTTCAGGTAATATAATGGGATTTAATTCCGAGGCTAAATTATGTTATGTATTGTAATATAAAATTCAATATATTTCGTAATTGTAAGGGGTTGTAAGGCCCCTAACACTATTTATGTGTTCGAACACGAAATTATTAATAAAACGTCCGTAGTATCTGCTGATTGAACACTGATTTGAATGCATCTTAACAATGTAATAATAACGAAAATATGATTAGTATCTAAATTTGTATTATTCTTTGCTTGCACAGTAATATTTGTCTACTTATAATGCAAATAAAATATTTTTATGATATTATATTACAGTTACATTTCAATTGAATATTTGAAGTGCACGGATCAAAGTTGTTTGAGCTGATTGTATAGCGAGCCGACGCGGCAGCTCTACGCACACAGCTTTGGTCGCTTATGTGTGCGTGAAATTAACGAAGAAATACCTATAGTTGACTTTGCGCGCAAGGTGTATACGCTCTTAAGGCTTTATCTTAAAGGACGAGTGCGTAACGCACTTTCATGACGTCTTATAGCAGTAAAAAAATACTAATTATATAATAATAAGGTTTTTTATTAACAATCACTACATAGTATAAAACAAAGTCGCTTTCTCTGTCCCTATGTCCCTTTGTATGCTTAAATTTTTAAAACTACGCAACGGATTTTGATGCGGTTTTTTTAATAGATAGAGTGATTCAAGAGGAAGGTTTATATGTATAATACGTACATATTATTGTACAGAAATCTATTTGTACCCGGGCGAAGCTGGGCCGGGCCGCTAGTTAATAATAAGTTTCATTGTTAGTTACTTAATATTTTTTTTCTTTTTCATTATTTATTTTATTATATAGTTGTTACTATCATTAATTACTTTTACGTTCAGATAAGAGGTTCTCATGGAGAGTGAAGGCCTACAATGCTGATCATAATTGACTTTAATTAAGTAAAAATTTGTTCACGAATTTGGAATGTACAATGCAATTGTAAACTATTTAATGGTCAAGGAGATAATTTCATTTGCCAATCCATAATTTAAATGCTTTAAAATAAAAAAAAGATAAAATCACCTGGAAAATCCCGGTATGCGCCGGGCGAATTGTCCAGAATGAACACTCTGTTGAGGTCGTCGCATATCGACGACAGATTCTTTGTGTACGAGCCGTGCTCCGCCGTGCAGTGTTGTCTGCAATCAAATTACAAATAACATTTTATAAAATATTATTTGGCTGGTACAGGTATATTTTGCTTATCCAATAGCATGAATTCCAATGTATAAATGTATCATTCATCGAAATGTCTACTTCTCCCGCCTAGCAGCAGCGTATATGCACTGTTCTGTTTCGGATTGAAGGTCTTTGTAGCCAGATTAACTCCTGGACACATTAAGATTCAGGATGGCGAGCGCAGTGGAATGCAAGCATTGCTTTGTAATTCAATTATTGTATCGCTTACTATCAGGCGAAGGTAAAAATCACTTTACTTCTTAATTGTTCTTAGCTCATGCTACACATGAGAAAAAGATAGGAATGACTTTAAGTTTCAGTAATAGTATGTAGCATATCTTATATCCCTGAAATTAGTAAGGGCCCTTTGATTCAACAATTTCCACCTTGTTTGTTTCATTAATGTTATTTTCATTATTGTTATTAATCCTCATATGCATATCTCTTCAAGTACTATATTTGCTCATTGGTACTGATAATCACTTGAACAAGGTTCGCCTTTGCCGTCTTCGCCTTTAAGTCTAATACAATAAAGTACAAATTGCAGCGACCTATAAAACCGCCTCCGGAGTATGCCCCTTCCGTTGTCTAGTTTGTCGGCCACCGCCGCGCCGTATATCTCCATTGAAGCTGTGAACACCACCAGCTCGTACCATTGTGACACCTGCCATTATAAAACAATTATATTAACTTTTTTTATTTTATATCGTGATATAGAAGACTAACAGCTATATTACATACCTAAAATAAACTCTAGAATAGGTGAATGACAGCCAATAATAACAAGATTTCACATCTAGTAATATTTTATGTCGCAAAACTCGACGATTATCCTTATTTATGATCGCGACAGTTTGTATGTATGAATCTATGGATTTGTTCCTCTCTCAGCAAAAACTATAAGTAATATGGATTTTAATGTTTGGTATATTGTCCCAAAACATGTAGTGTTTCTGTGGGATGATCAAGTAATACAAATATACATATTTGCTACCCTTTTTAATCCAAAGAAATGGCACGGGAGATGAGACGGGACGGTATGGGACGGAAAAAGCTGTATCATGGACTGCTGTTACATTGCGTTTAAATATAAAACAGTGCGTTAAATAATATGTTAATGATGTGGTCAAAAAATTACTGAACCCGGGCGAAGCCAGGATCCACCTGGACCACTCTGGGAACCAATTGATATGTTTTTAATTTCATTTGTCGCCACACGCCAACAGAAGATAGATGACATTGATATATTCAAAACTATTATCAAATGGAATAATCTGTTCCCTGATTATTACATTGCGATAAACATAATGCATTACATATTATTATTTGTTTATCGCATCCGTATAATCGAAAGTCAATAGTATCATTTTGTATCTTTTTGCAAAACTCAAGGTTAGCTAATAATAAAATTTCACAAATGTAAACCAACTTGACGACGTGATTAGCTGTAATTTTACACTGTAAAAGAATGACGAGAAGAAATAAAAACTGACTCCACCGGGATTGTAAACTTAGACCTCAGCTTTTCAGCCATATTTGCCAAATTTACCTAACAACTAATGAGGTGAAATGCAGTAATTATCGCATCTATCCTCGACAGGACGCGAGGCGTAAAGTTTATCATCACACCAGGAAGTTCCCGCGAGACCGGAGATAAGACAGTGATACAAGCATTCCTTCGCACCGCTCACTGCCTCCGAACATAAACATGCGCATGCGCACTCAAAGTTTACATTAAACACATTACTTTGATCGTAAAAATTACTGTTGTAGAGTAAACATTATTTTAGAGAATTTGTTTAGTTGGTTTTGGAGATTGGAATTGAATCGAACACATCCCGTTAGATGCCAAGGTGTATACAACATTATTGGAAGATAACTTTTTATTATTGCAGACGTACATTGAAAGATCACGGGGTTTACCGTCTAGTAGGAACAAGTAACAATAGTTAATCTTGAGTAAAAGTACAATATTTAGGACAAAAATGATTTTAATTCAACTACTTTTATCTTTATCCAAACAGCCATATTATGCCCTTTGCATCTAACAGTCACGCAATCACTTTTTGATAGCTCCTAATTCTTCTATCGCAAATGTGGTATTGAGTTTACTTAGAATCTGTTCCATGAAATCCTACTTCGTATCATTAAATACCAACCCACGGTATATGTTTTCCACTATAATACGTGCAAATTAAACTGCTTGTGCACAAACAAATGACATAACAAGCAGGTGTGAATTTTAGCACGTTTTTTCACCTTCACCGATGATATTGCAAAAGTAGGAATATAGTCAACATTGTTTATTTGTATAAAAACAACAAAATCGAAACCACATAATTCTAAATCTTTTCATATCTTATTTTGACCGATTCCATAAATGATATCTAATATAGAATTCGGTATACTAGTGCTAATCTTAAATATGTAAATTGCTGAAATAATTAATTATATTGACTAACTGCTTCTGACAGTAAGTGTGATGCAGTCTAAATAGAATATAATTTCCTTATATTTCGCTGTAAAATTAGATATTTGGATTTGTAGTTGAAAAATCTATGAATAAGTCAGAAAAAAACAAGAACTATTGTAAGGATAACTAGGTTACCAAGAATTAAATATTAGTTTAATGGAATTTACTTTGTTCACAATATAATTTAAATATAAACATTATGTATTTAGTAGATAATATACTGAGGCAGTTGTCATGAGGAAAACGTTGTTTTGTTCTAGTGGTATTTAGTTTACATGTTATTTGCACTAACAAAAAAATGTCATTCTGGTAATATAGTTAACGATTACTTTATACGAGTTCCCGTTGGATAAACAAACATCACGAGTTTGAATGTTACAGCAAGGATTTTCAGAACTCCAATACTTTGGAAGACAAAATATACCATTTTATAGACACGGTTGAGACAAAAAGTCTTGTGTAAAAAGTAGGGTTTTTATTTTGTTTTATACATTTGCGCATCATTACGCCTTTGAATTGAAACTTTGCACAGTCATTCTACATATCCGCGCCAAAGTTTCTGTCATAGAACTCTTAATCTACAATCGATGCTGCATTTTTTGCGAATTAATGCAAATCTTCATTCATTAATTATTCACTTCAATTATAATTAAGCATTTGTTCCCAGGGGAAACCAGAACAAATCGGAAAAGTTTATACTATTCTCTACAATATTTATCTTTCACTTCGAACTTCGAATATGGTTAGGACGCGACTGCGATGCGACGATAGAGGATTTGAACATTTTATGGAGTACCTCGTTCGTAACACATTCGTATTTTTTTCATACGACATCCGCGTTTCTGATCAAAGAGTAACCTGCCAGGTTACTACTGGCCAGAAACACGCCATTAAAGACTACAGAATGGACAACCGAAAGAAAGTCGCAACCATAAACAACGTATACTCACTATATCCAAAAAATAATCAACATGCGGCCTCTTGTGCACAAAGAAGCGCACCGGGTGCTTGTCTATGGTGACTTTGAGTACGAAGTCTGGCGGCGTGCCCGGCTTCACCGTCGGCCTCAGCATGGCGTCGTGGTGCGAGTGGATCAGCGTCTCGTCTAAATCTAACACCAGCATTTTTCTTCTTACTAGACCTGCAATGTGATGTTGGATTGTGTGTTATAAATGTATATGATACAGTGTACAGGATGGGTTGTAAAATGGGTTGTACGGTGTTGGAAATTTATGTTTAAGGGGGGAGCCTGCTTTAGAAAGCTTAAAATAATCGATTTTTTCGAGGATTTTTTTGGGAAGGAAAGAAATATTTGATTGAAACGAAACTTTCAGGTTTTATTGTTATGTATTTCAAGAGTCTTCTCAAATTTTTTCATCAAAATACAGGGTATATCAAGACTGCTACCGAAAACGAAGCCGGGTGGTAGTTTAAGCGACTTCAGACACAATGCAACAGAAAAAGTTGCAAAAAATAGCGACAATTTTTTTTTTGTAATTTTTTTCTTATGACCATATTTGGGTGGTAAATACATTTTTCCTAAAATAATAGTGTATACGTTTCTTTTCGAAATTTTTAGTTGCATTGTGTTTGTAGTCACTAAAACTACCACCCGGCTTCGTTTTCGGTAGCAGTCTTGAGATACCCGGTATATATATGTCATATTATGCGTGGTACAAGCATTTCGCCGAGGCGCCTCGAGTATGCATGTGTCGTGCGGCGGGAAAGATGCAGGTCGCAATTTTCATCTGAAACTGAAAAACCAATTTTTTTTAATTTTCAATAGTATAGCTTCTAGTTGAACATAAAAAAACTTGAAAAAGTCATGATTAGCCATTTTTTTAAACAACCTAAAGTGATTTTTTTTTTTCAAAAAAATGTTTTTTTTTTAATTTGCGAAAAAAAATTGGATTTTTCACGTTTTTTTTTAATTTTCTTGGTTTAACTAGAAGCTATACTATTGAAAAATATTTTTTTTTTGTTTTTTAGTTTCAGATGAAAATTGCGACCTGCATCTTTCCCGCCGCACCACACATGCATACTCGAGGCGCCTCGGCGAAATGCTGGTACCACGCATAATATGACATATATTTTTGATGAAAAAATTTGAGAAGACTCTTGAAATACATAACAATAAAACCTGAAAGATTCGTTTCAATCAAATATTTCTTTCCTACCCAAAAAAATTCTCGAAAAAAATCGATTTTTTTTAAGCTTCTAAAGCAGGCTCCCCCCTTAACTCCACCACAATTTTTTCAATCAAAATACTTTGAAATTGCGTTCGATGTCACATGTGTTATAAATCTATGTGATGTGATGGATAAGCTGTAAAATGGTGTATATTCATGTTGGTGGAATGTTGAAGTTATTAGTTGAATATTAAAACAAATTCGCGATAAAACACGTAAAAAATATTTTATTTTTCAATGTGTAACATTTGCGTAAATCTAAGAAACCATATTATGATGTTATTAAATTACGTACTTACAATACGTTTGTTACTTAGTAATCAAAATAATTTAATGTGGTCAAATTAGCCACCTCAAAAATTAAAATGAATATTGTGTACATTAAATGAGAAAATAATGTATCATATAGAAATCTATCTGGTATTGAAATATCAGAATAGCTAATGGCTATAACATTTTTGATACGGGAACTGCTGACGCGGAGTTCTCTATTATTGTTCTTATATCGCTACCAGTCCTTTACATACTCTCACCGATAGAAGAGTTGAAAATGTTCGGATCGACAAATATTTGTTTCGAATTTTCGTTGTACGATTGAAAAGCACGCCGTAGTTTCTGATAACCACGAAACAAGTAACTTATTACTGTGTTGTGGGCATTGAATTATTTTTCATAAATTCTGTCACGACACACAGGTGTCAATATTTATTTAATTATTATCACGATTACAATCGCTGTGTATTTTTTTTTATTAAGTAATAAGTTCTCGAATGAAAATCTTATTTTGTGATTCAAAACCTTCAACTAATACTATTCTGGTAAAAAATTTGAGATGAGAAGTACGCCGCAATTATAATCAGGGTCCAAAGGAAGTTAGTATCTGAACCTAGGCCTTCCTCAAAGAATTCTTGGAAGCGACCTGCATGCAGCGATTTCTGACTATCTTTACGAGGTCGTAAACAAAGTAATAATTATGTCAATTTAACACAATATATTTTATATTATGTATGCAGTGGTGTTGCAGTTTTTCCTTGTACTCGGCGACAGATAAAACAAGATAGCGTTAGCATACAATACTTATTGCATTGTGTGAATATGTACATTTAGAAATAAGAGTTTTTAATATCACAACGAGTGGAGGCCACGTACAGGCAAGCGAAGTGTTGGACGCCCGCCTACAAGGTGGACGGACGATCTGACTAAGGTCGCAGGAAGTCGCTGGATGCAGGCCGCTTCCAACAGGTCATTGTGGAGATCATTGGGGGAGGCCTATGTTCAGCAGTGGACTTCCTGTGGCTGATATGATGATGATGATGAATATCACAACTGTGATACGCAGGTATAGTGTTAAATTATTATTTGTGGCTATAATAGGCCCAGATAAATTAATTGTGAGACGATTTTTTAAAAAAAATCGCGTTCTCATTCAACATTACAATTTACAACTCTCGTAAGCTAAGATAAAAAATCGGGAGAATTGACATCGAGCACCGAAACTCGACAAATCTAATAACATTAGCATGTCCATAACCTACTACGAAATATTTAAAAAAAAAAACAAATAACATGAATCAAATAAAGTTAGTAACATTGTCACTCTAACTTGTTTATAAGAAACTAGTCTCCAAACCAGTTGTCTTAATAGAAAGCTAGAATAAAATGTGTCGTTTACCCTATCATATCTATTAACATAGTAATATAATCTTTAACTGCCATAGCTTGTAAGACAACGAGCTTAAGTTCTACTGTTTCTGTATCAGCCCATATACGTCCCACTGCAGGGCACGGGCCTCCTCTACAATCGAGTACGATTGAGAGTGGTTAGGCCATATAGTCCACCACGCTGGCCTAGTGCGGGTTGGCGGACTTACATACCATAGAATTTTTTATAATTCGCTATGGTATGCAGGTTTCCTCACGATGTTTTCCTTCACCGTTTTAGTGCGTGGTGATTGACCATCAAGTTCTACATGATCTAAAAAAAAAAAAGAGTATTGTGGTTTATTTTGCTTAGGAGCGTATGAATTAAGTGAAATAGCGAAACCAGAACAGAAATAAAATTTTAACTATTGGACTCGTCATATGACGAAAGGTGGTAATTGAATGAAAGGAAAAACCTTGTGTTAATAAGATTACAATTGAAACAATCTTGTTGACATAGTTATGAAGACAACAATAGCTGAATCATTTCAAACAAGCAGTTATCAAGTGATGATTAAACTGACTGATTATGCTAATCTTTTTACGAATTTTAATACAAAAGAAAGTAAAGTAGAGCCGTTTCAAATCCCTCTCCCAAAGTACGCCACAGAGCCCGGTCTGCTGCTTTATGCATCCAGTCGCTGCCTCTTGTGTAAGTCGTCCCGCCATTTGGCCAGAGGGCCTTCCATGTTACGTTTGCCAAGTCGCGGTCTCCACTCCGGAATACGCTTACTCCAGCGGTTATCGTTCTGCGACGTATGTGGCCAGCCCATTGTCACTTCAAACTACTGACTTTCAGAGCTGTCGGTCACTTTCGTTCTCTTACGGATCACTTCGTTCCGAATTTTGTCCTGAAACTCCGAGCATAAACTTTCTATAGCACGTTGAGTGCCTTATGGATTAGGCACTCCTATTAAAAGTAGTTCTGATACAGAGGATCAGGGTTCTAATATTGATGATCGGGATATTCGTAGCATTATTCGTGATGAGATTAGAACAACTCTACCCTAGTCAGTATCCAGGTCTCGGCTCTTAAGTAATTAAATATGAAGGAAACTTAAAATAAAACCCAAGGTCTCTCTCACAAACCCTTACCAACATTGTAATGTCTAGTTTTCAGAAACTTACAATCTCACAACACTCAATATGGATACAATGAGTTTTGGTCTATGGAATAAGTCTGCAAATATTCCTTTCTTATCTGTCCTATCCCATGTATAACAATAACTAAACATATAATGCAATTTATTATAAATTGACATGTTTATTGCATGCATAAAGTTGAGATAAGCATAATGAGTTCAATAATCAGCATTATGTTATATTCTAATAGCTAGTATGCAACACAGATATATGCTGACAATAATAGATATTTGAACATCAAGTATGTCACTTTCAATACACATTACTTTATTTCATGACCTTGAAACCTAAATCCAGTTTTGCAGCTGCAACGGAAAATAGCCTGTAGGACAGAAATAGGCTCAGCATGTGAGTGCTGCTCGTAACTCTTCAGGTTACAAGCATCAATCTATTCTTTGTGTATCAGCAACCTGTCCATCTATATTGAAAAAAAAAAAACAATTTAGATCTGGGAAATTAGCCTAGGAAATTATGATTCAAAGACTTCATGAAATAAGATTTCATGCTGCCACCAGACCAGAGATATACTGTCTCTCTCTTCAACCCCAGGAAGTCTACTGGTGAATATAAAACTCCACCATACATCGCCACATAGACCTGTTGGAAGCGGCATGCATTCAGCGAATCCCTGTAAACCTTAACGAGGTCGTTCGTCTACTTTGTGGGTGGTCGTTCGACACTTCGCTTGCCTACTGCGACTGTGAGAAGTGACAGAATTAAAGAGCCTCAGAAAGACTACCAGTATCGGTGGTCTGCGCGCTTTCAGAAGCTCTGTTGTAATCCCGTCCTCGCCCGGCGTCTTGTTATTTTTAAAATGTTCAAGGGCCATCCGAATCTCATACTCATAGAAGGTCTTCACGGTAGTACCGCATCAGTTCAGTTCTCGGGTCTCTAGTTGAACTAATGACGGGCTTAGAACAGAGCTGTAAAGCAGTCCGTAGAACCTCTCGATTTCCCTCGGATTTTCTAGCTTGGTCGACACTATGCTACCGCCATCTGTTTTCAGCTTAAACATATGATTTTGCTCAATGGACAGATCATTTGCGAACACTTTGGAGCCTTCGTTTTGCATTGATGCTCACAGTATTGTGAGCACGGACGTCGTGTCGCAGGCTTGATTTTTTTTTATACTGAGCCGCCGATGTTCTTGAGCCTCATCGGAAGACTACAACTCCATAAGATCGAGGCTCTGAGCCGAGAAGATTTGCGATCTATCTCTACGGCGATGTCTTATGTATTTAGACCCTACGGTAGCTTAGGTTAGCTTGTACCAATCCGTCAATAATCTTGTCGACTGTAACGCAATTCTCTAAACTGGCGAAGCGATTTGCCAACTCGAGTTGAAAGTTTTCGGAGTCTTGTTAAGAGTGTTTTTACCTTCCGCGCGCTTTTTGGCATAAAACAGGACTTTTCAAACGAGTTAATAGCCACCAATAAACAATTTAAAGGAAAAATAATTAGTACTAATTTTAGAAAAGATTGTCATGTAGGGATTTTGGTGGAAAACATTATAGATTGATGGATAATTTGTGAGTACTATAAGGATTACTGAACACAAGTTTCGTTATTTAGGCTTTAAATGGCAATTTAGAAGCTTAAGATATCCGAAATCACTAAATATAAGATGAAAATAAAAATATTATCAGACTAATAAGACCCTTATGGAGGGATTTTGCTGAGAAAAATAATCTTTTTGTGTTTAGTTCCTTAAACAATGCGAAATTATTCAGAAACTCTCGTCAAGAACATATTTTTTTTCACCAACTTATCGTACATATTTTTTTATTGAAATTGTATATTATAATAGAAGAACATCGTTAAGGGGAATGTGTGGTGTAAGCTTGTGTGACAGAGTGCGAAATAGCGTGGTGATGGAAACTTGTGGAGTGAAAGAGGATGTAGTGACGAGAATTGAGAAAGGAATGTTACGATGGTTTGGTCATGTAGAGGATGGATGAAAGGAGAATTACGAAACAAATACATAATGCGAGTGTGGATGGAAGAGTCGATAGGGGTCGACCTCACCGAACATACACCATCCAAATCGGTGATACCCTCAACAAGGGTCAGGTTAAAAGTACCCTGAACCGACGAGAATGCATGAAGACGTTGATGAAAGTGGATGAAGCGAAAGTAGTATAATGGTTTCTTAGATTTACGCGAATGTTACACATTGAAATGAAACTATTATTTACGGATTTTATCGCGAATTTAGTTTAATTTTTTACATTTTTAACTTCCCGACGTTTCGATCACTTTACAGCTTTCGTGGTCACGGGGCGGACTGAGGTATTAGACGTCCGCTCTGTGACTGTTACAATTCAACTACCCTTATTTTACAATTATTAATTTAAAAATTAATTTTAAAACATCTAGTCTATGTTTGCGATCCGATCTACGCAGAAGGAGCTTACAGTGTCTTGAGGTCTGGCAGTTGGTCTTTTGGGTTGCGATTTAATTAAATATAGTATTGGATCCCATGCTTGTGGAAGCTTCAAGCCATCTTCTCTATTGAAATTTGGATGTTTTTTAATTTCAATAGCCTCGCGAAACATCCTGGGCATCAGCTATGTGTTCTTTCAACATGACGTCAAACATCGACGCTCAACGAAGTCTGCAGTTGCTGAACATATAGAAGAAGGCTCCAAGCATTACCTCCGCTTTGACCAGCCCCAAGTCCTCGCTAAAGAACACCGTTTCCTGCCCAGGATGTTTCGCGAGGCTATTGAAATTAAAAAACATCCAAATTTCAATAGAGAAGATGGCTTGAAGCTTGCACAAGCATGGGATCCAATACTACATTTAATTAAATCGCAACCCAAAAGACCAACTGCCAGACCTCAAGACACTGTGAGCTCCTTCTGCGTAGATCGGATCGCAAACATAGACTAGATGTTTTAAAATTAATTTTTAAATTACTAGTTGTAAAATAAGGGTAGTTGAATTGTAACAGTCACAGAGCGGACTTCTAATACCTCAGTCCGCCCCGTGACCACGAAAGCTGTAAAGTGATCGAAACGTCGGGAAGTTAAAAATGTAAAAAATTAAACTAAATTCACGATAAAATCCGTAAATAATAGTTTTATTTCAATTCGAAAGTAGTATGTCAGGATCGAGCAAAGTGGCGGTCTATTGTCTCTGCCTACCCCTATGGGATACAGGCGTGACGATTATGTATGTTTGTATAATAGAAGAACATCTTATCAATAAATTACCATTTTTATATTTCAACAAAATTAGTTTTCATGTTTTTTACAAATATTTTAAAAACCACTATAAAACACGCTGTCCGGCCTGCATCAAATCAGACCGCCGCAAGGCCTTCTAAAGGGAGGACGTATCGCTCGTCGCTCCGGCCTGGCTGCATTCGATTTTTGCCGTGCGTAGTAAAAATAGCCACGCGCGGACAGCGATTGCCACATCTTAGTACTTTGGTAGTAAAATATTTTTTTTTATTACCTACAATGATTTTGTAGTGAGTATAAATTATGTTATGTATTGTAATATAAAATTAAATATTCTTAATTGTAAGGGGTTGTAAGGCCCCTAACTCTATTCATGTGTTCGAACACGAAATGATTAATAAAACGTCCGTAGTGTCTACTGATTGAACACTGATTTGAATGCAACTTAACAATGTAAATAATATCGAAAATATGATTGTTCATTGCTTGCACAGTAATATTTGTCTACTTATAATGCATATTATTTTACCAATATATAAATCATAAGTTACATTTCAATTGAATATTACACACACACACACACAACACTTTATTGAACACCACATGATATAAAATAACAAAAAATAATAGAAAAACTTACAAATAGTGAACAACTGGCGGTCTTATCGCTAATAGCGATCTCTTCCAGACAACCATATAGCAATGGAATAGGACATTAATGAAAAAATAATAGTGGGTGTTTATTGTGTGTGCGTAACTTATAACAATAATGATTAGGAGGAAAAAATATATATATAAAAAAACAAAGCATATAAATACATACACATATATGACACAAATATTAAACTAATACATACGTTATAGCATGTTATATAAGACAAGATCGATAAAGTAAAACCCAGACTAGGAACTATGTATGAGATAATTTGGAAAGAAAATGTTTTTTTTTTATTTTTGAAGACGTTCAGCGAAGACGCCTGTCGAATTGTCAATGGCAGCGCGTTCCACAAGCGAACAGCCTGAACGGTAAAAGATCCGTCAAAGAAAACACTGCCGTGTTTAGGAGTCTTTAATTTCAGATTCTCTGACGATCTTAAGGCACGAGAATGAGAGCAATGAAGGTAATCAAAACGTTCTTTAAGATAATGGGGAGAACTAGGGTTAAATAAAATGTTAAAAAGAAAACAAAGAATATGAGTATTCCGGCGAAGGCGGATAGGGAGCCACTTGAGCTTAGAGCGAAATGCAGATATGTGGTCATATTTGCGCAAACCAAATATAAACCATATACAAAAGTTTTGGAGCTGCCCTTTTTCCATTCCAAGACGTATATCGTCAGTAATATTGACTAAAGTAGTCGCTGTACTGTGTCCTGGACGGAAACCGGACTGGAAGGGGTTTAAAAGATGATGGGCGGATAAGAAGGAGCTTAACTGGGAGTGAACAAGACGCTCCAACACTTTGGAAGAAAGGGAAGGATGGATATGGGTCGGTACTCGGAAAACAATTGGGGATTGGGTTTTTTGGGAAGAGGTATTATAAGAGCATCTTTCCAATCAGAAGGGAAAACTCCATTTAGAATGGAAAAGTTGAGGATGAGACAAATCGAAGGCAGAATGAGATCCAGAATTGGCAATAGCATATTGCGACTAATGCCATCTACACCAACTGCATTAGATGTCACAGATAGAATGGTTTTCTTAACATCAGAAGCGGTAAATCTTTTAAGAACAAAGGGAACATATCCAGGAATCGGTAAGGAATTGAGTGAGTTTATTGTTTGGTACTTGATTGATACGTCAATACAAGAACAAGAAGAAAAGTGATTATTCAGACCATTAATGTCAAGATTATTGGATGATAGATTGTGTTGAGATTTACCAATTCCCATACTTCTAAGGAATTTCCACACTTTTGCTGGATCTTCCTCATCGACAGATTCATGAATATGGCGACGATAAGCATCCCTACACACTCTATTGCAGCGATTCCGTATGCTTATGTATTTAGCCTTGGTTATATCCGATGTGTGACATTTGTACTTGCTTTTAGCCACTGCTTTTTTTCGCATCAAGCACCTGATGTCATCTGTAAGCCAAGGTGCAGGAAGGTGTTTCAATTTGACTGCTCGGTTGAATATTAGAATTTTGAAGCGCACGGATCAAAGTTGGTTGAGCTGACTGTATAGCGAGCCGACGCGTCAGCTCTACGCACACAGCTTTGGTCGCTTATGTGTGCGTGAAATTAACGAAGAAATACCTATAGTTGACTTTGCGCGCAAGGTGTAAACGCTCTTAATAGGTAAGAGTACCACGGAGTAGGACTTCATCAAGCGAGATCTTTCTCATTTAACATTTATATTGTGCTTCTGAAGTGAATGAAGAACTGCCACTGTTCACGGTGATCGCGGGTTCGAATCCCAGGGCACACCTCTGACTTTTCGGAGTCATGTGTGTATTGATAGTCAATCACTACGCACTAAAACGGTGAAGGAAAACATCGTGATGAAACCTGCATACTGTAAGTCCGCCAACCCGCACTAGGCCAGCGTGGTGAACTATATGGCCTAACCACTCTCAATCGTACTGTCGATTGCAGAGGAGGCCCGTGCCTTGCAGTGGGACGTATATGGGCTGATCCAGATACAGATTGTGCTTCTGACTATGGTGATCCCTGCCAGTTTTCGCCGCGTTAATCATCGAGTAATCACTAAATGACTGTATTCACATAATCTCGTCACAATTCAGTTTATCACATTTCACGTGGCACCATCGGGACTCATCCAGGTCGATTTCCTGTTAGGATTCTGGAAGAGTTCATTGCAATGATTCCCTCTTTCTCCAGAAAGTCGGGCAGCATCTAACCCCTGCGGTTCTGTTGCCCATATCCAAATCGCTCCACTTTCAACTCTACATCGCTTCGT